>OU026110.1:7500-4807500 GCA_907269075.1 Idaea aversata | reverse complement strand
TTTTTGGGTGGGAGGGACCCTAATGTTTCAGACGAAGCCTCGTATAATTACGATAGAACCTCACTTAAGGTAAGTTCGTTTAATCATTAATTATACTTGCTTCGTCCTCAACATTAGTGTTAACATGCAGATCTTTAGAGTTGTATAAAATTGTTTTATATAAGCAAAAAAGGAATTATACATACATAGGTATTAAGAAAATATGTGAACTGTAAACAAAATCAAGTTCTTTTATTATAAGTAAATAAAAGATGCTGAAGGAAAGTAACGAAATAACATTACTTATTTGAAACAATGAAACTCATTGTAATTAACTTTAAATATATATATATATATTTTTTTTTTTTTTTAGTAATCTTTAGTAACTAAAACCAAAGATTCTAATATTAAATTGATATACCAAAAATAGATTTCAATATTAGTTTGATTAACCAAAAAGTAAACAAAATCAGCAGGAGATTCTGCTGCAGGCCCAGAAGGAGATGGGGCGGGACAAGTTTGACTCGCATCATAGGGACTGTACCCAGCTGGCAGCTGGCACTAGACAGGGAACATTGGGAGGCCTTTAGCCTGCAGTGGGGCAGAATAGGCTTAAAAATAATAAAATAAATGTTTGTTGATTAAAATACCTAGTCTTTCTAGGTAATCTGATTTAAAATGTGTAGCGCCAAGCTATTCTGTATATCAGTAATAACAGATTGTGATAGAATCTAGCGAATACGCAAGAGTATTTCAACCAATCAGCCGTTTTTCTAACTACTTCTAGACAAACAGCGTTCGTATATGCTTTAGAAGTGAGTAGAATGAGAATTAAATATATTTGAATCTATATAAAGTTACCACTTTAATGTAAACCCTCTTTTATCCCACGGCTTATGGACTAAGGAGAAAAGTTGTTTATTTCTTCTTATGCAATTAGTTTTTATTAGTTTTTCTTTTGACATCATTTGGGATTTTCAAGGAATAATACGAGGATGATTTTTACAAATCTGTTTACTTTTTTTTTTTTTTTTTATCATGATTATATTATTATGTCGTGCTCTGTAGCAGAGCTACCATAATAAATATCTAAAAAAAAAATATATCTTAAAATGATGTATTTGGAACGTATGCATGATGTACGTTGCCCATTACAGCTGTGTGTAGGTATACTAGAAAATAAGGTAATAGGAAAAAAATTTGTTTGTGGCACTGCTGTGGAGTGTTCTCTCTAGCAGAGCCACCTAGTATACACACATACACTCAGGAAAGATAAAAACTACTGTTTTTTTTTTTTTGAATGAAAATTGGTGTACGTTCTCTTATTGCGTACGTGAAGGAAAATAACACTATAAGATAGTGATTTAGTTGTTTTAACCTTACTCAATTTTGTTCAAAGCATCTACAATTACTTCCCTTTATCATTTACAATTACTTCGATATTTTGAACTTTAATTTTATTTATAGTTTGCACTGTGTTGTAATAAGCGCTAATAAAGTTGCAACTTTCTTAGTATTAGTTTCATTGTAAGGATACGAAATTTTTAAGAAATTAAGAACAATTTCAGGGTTTCATGCCACATCATATTTCCGTAAAGGTAGAGCTTATAAAAACCTTTGAAAAGTCTAATTACTCTGTCATCAGACCTTATCTTAATATTGACAATTAAGGACAATGCGGATCTTTAAGTGTAACAAACTAAATTGTGCACTACTCTGTCACATATACGGATATAGGACAAAGACTAAAAAAAGAGTATTAATCGTAGAGATTGATGCTTCTTAATAGTCAAGTTTTTGTAAAACTTGAACATCAGACAAAGACAAAGATGCACACATCATATTATCTAAAATAAAAACTTGCAGAGATACATCTTCTCAAGAGTGCCGTGCGGATAATTCGCGGCTACTAGGGTCACTTTGCCCTGAAGTTGTCTGTTAGTTACAGATAATAAAACAATTGTTTTAGTTTCTAGTATTACTAAAAACAACACACAGCTTTTGAAAATTGGCCAGAGAGGAACAACCATTTCATGTCTTTGTATTTATTCTAAGTTGCCAATAAGTCCAAAGAGTTCGGGTTGTCTAAATTGCTTACTAAAATAAAATAATATTTAAAGTCCAAAAATGTTGGGTTCTTAGTTTATTCATTATTACTCCATTTGCCGTTAACTTTCCTGCCCCCAAATACGGCCCCCCCTTTTCTGTTGTACTAGCTTCAGAGAATAGTATAAACAAGTTAGTCAACTCTCAATGGGTTAACAGATGTAACAACATTTGATTGCCGCCATTTAGCTCGTCCGGATCGTCTGTAATAGCAGCTAACGGTGCGCAAAGAGCAGGCCGGAATGTCTAAAGTTTCAGTACTGACATATTATAAGTATAAGGTATCGTAATCGTCAGGTTTTTGAAGGCAATATATTAACAACGTTCAATATTCGGTATAAATCTAACCGTATTGAATAGCGGGACAGTAGTAGACTAGTAGTAAGCTAACTTGTCAGACGAATGAACTCTTAAACAGTGTATCATGCAATTTGTAACAAAAAAACTTGGATACTTCATGTTTAATTAGGTTTTTTTTTTTTTTTTTTTTAAGTTTAAGTATGTTTAAATCAACTTTATAGTCGATTTTAAATCTACCATTTGAAAATGATGTGGTTTTACTGACTTGTTGAGGGATTAAAGATTTATAATGAAACGTTGTCGTCATTGGGTTTTGGTATTAAAAAATACTTGTAAATAATTGAATAATTCATTCATTGTTAACATTCAATTATAGTTCTCGAGTTTTTAAGTTCATTAATTGTGAAATGAGAACAATTAAATTCCATTTTTAGAATAAATAGAAATAAAAGGTATACATAATGTATGGTTTAAAAGGGTTTTTCATACCCGTCTATGATCCACGACATTTGTCATTGGTTTTTGAAACATTTTGTTGTAAAACAAAGCTTACCTTACATGGTGGCGGCAGCGGCGGGACATACCTCATTTATCGGCATACCTGGTGTGCGCCTGCGTGAGCGCTGCGAGGACAACGCTATTTGCGACGGTCAAAGTTGACCTGTAGACGCTTGGGTCGACTGTTCTTCTTCCAACTTGCGCCGCTTGCCTTGCCAGGGGGAGCGGAGCTCTCCAGTATTAAGAACGAGACGAGACGATAGATTAAATTTTGTTAGTAGGAACGTCGTCCGTTCAGATTGCAAAATGTTTTACATCTCAGATGACTTGGCTTTTGCCGAATTTCATGCTTTGTTGAAGCTTGAAGTTGAAGCTACAAAGCTGCAGCAACACATCGACTCATCGTATTGAGAGTCGCACAACAATTTTCCTGCTCCTAATAACTTGTATCTGCATATTTGTACTGATTTGCAAAGATTTTCGTTTGCGCTTGGTCTACACCCGATAGGGCAAGAGCTAGTTGATTTGATTGCTTTCAAAAGCTTTGTTTTCTTTTACTAAAATATTCGACAATGCGGCCATAATAACTTCTTATTTATTAAAGGAATTTTGCCGAGTAGTTTTAGAAGACTCTCATGTAGAACGATATCTTGTTCGTGTGGTATAAAGTAGGTAGTTGACGGTTGTACGTACAGTAATATTTGCATATCCATGTTTGAGGGTTGGTCAGGTTTGTTTTCTTCGACGTCAACCTGAATCCTCCTCTGGTTGGTTGTCATAAACCTGTGTTTTCAATATTTTTGTAAAAGTAGCACTTTTGATAAAAGTGTAATTATTTAATCTACGTTTTTCTAACCAAAATAGGTGATAGTCTCAAAGAACTATCCTCATGTTGCGTCGTGAAGGTGGCACTCTCTTTGGATGTGCACTCAACACTTTGTATTTGTTGATATAAGTATAATTTACTAGATGATAGTCTCAAGGAACCACACACATTTTGTATTGTGAAGGTACCACTCTCATTGGATGTGAACTCAACACTTTCTATTTGTTAAATAGGTATATTTTACTAGGTGATAGTCTCAAGGAACCACACTCATTTTGTATTGTGAAGGTACCACTCTCATTGGATGTGAACTCAACACTTTCTATTTGTTAATATAGGTATATTTTACTAGGTGATACACTCATGGTGAAGGTTGCACTGTCATTGGATGTGCAACAATTTGTATTTGTTTCTTGTGTATATTTTACAAGGTGATAGACTCAAGGAACTACCCTCATGTATGGTGAAGGTGGTACTTACATGGAAGTACACTCAACTCACGTTTTACAAGGCGATAGTGAAGGTAGCATTCTCATTGGATATGCACTCAACACTTTAGTTTATTTACTTTATTTGTTTCTTGTGTATATATTACAAGGTAATAGCCTCAAGGAACTAACCTCATGTATAGGGAAGGTAGTACTCTCGTGGAAGTACACTCAATCACGTTATACAAGGCGATAGACTCAGGGTACTATACTCATGTAATTGCATTGTGAAGGTAGCATTCTCATTGGATATGCACTCAACACTTTAGTTTATTTACTTTATTTGTTTCTTGTGTATATATTACAAGGTAATAAACTCAAGGAACTAACCTCGTGTATAGGGAAGGTAGTACTCTCGTGTAAGCACACTCAATCACGTTATACAAGGCGATAGACTCAGGGTACTATACACATGTAATTACATTGTGAAGGTATCACTCTCTTTGGACGTGCACTCAACACATAATTAATATACCTTTATTTAATAATATAACATAATAATGTAAATAGACATGAAAGACGCTGTCACGATACGTAGTATTTAAATTCTCTTTGGTCACGATGTCACGATGCTGTCACACCATTTTTTCCTTGTTGTCATGACAACTTTTGATTATGGTTTTCAAAAGACAAACTGCGCGACTATTTCGACCAAGATATATTAGCTTCATTTCCAACTTCTTGATTTTTCGAAATAGGTATTCATCACTGAAAAAAACTAGATTTTTGTTTAGACATAACTATTGATGTATTTAAAATAAAATTCTAGAAAGTGATAAATATGGTGTACACTGACTGCGCACTAAAACGCGAATGAAGATGTCAGTACCAACTGGGGTTGCCACAAGATAGCATATACCCAGTGTCAAATTTAAAAAATATTATTTTTATACAATTATCTAAACTATAGTGTCTATGACTGGGTACAAGCCGCGTTGCTGCATGTTAACACTAATGTTGAGGACGAAGCAAGTATAATACATGCATAATATAGCCTTGCGAAGCCGGGGCGGTCGCTAGTCACTATCACTATCACTTCACTACATAGTATAAAATAAAGTCGCTTTTTCTGTCCCTATTTCCCTTTGTACGCTTAAATCTTTAAAACTACGCAACGGATTTTGATGCGGTTTTTTTTTAATAGATAGAGTGATTAACGAGGAAGGTTTTTATATATAATACATGCATAATATAGCCGTGCGAAGCCGGGGCGGGTCGTATAAAATAAAGTCACTTTTCGCCGTCCCTATGTCCCTTTGTATGCTTAGATCTTTAAAACTACGCAGCGGATTTTGATGCGGTTTTTTTTAATAGATAGAGTGATTAACGAGGAAGGTTTTTAGATATAATACATGCATAATACAGCCGTGCGAAGCCGGGGCGGGTCGCTAGTATTTTATATTTTAATCTCTCGATTCGACCACCTGGCTCCTACAATAGGGCTTTTAAATCACATGCTTTATTTGATAACTGACCTACATAAAACAACCTTGGGCTAACGGTCCACACGATGACGTCAGAGCATACGTCATCATTGTCTTTGAGTCGAGCAAGCCATTTAGTCAATAGAGTTGAGTGTGCTCAGTTGTAATTAATTACGGTTATTAACGGGTTAATTCGAATAGGTACAATCAGGTGTCATAAGTGGAGTTTTAAAATTATTATTATTAGATCCTCGGCGACTCTATTTCCTAAGTTTTCATGATGCGCGTCTGGTCATATTACCATGACGCATGTCATCACACAATATTAACGTGACACTTTTTTGTGAATGCAGGTGTTCCACCAATTTATTAGACGTAATCACCTCAAAGCGATAGATTATTTGCATCCTACTTACTTATAGGCAATACAAATCTGACTTTATTCCTGTTATTTCTATGCTAATTTGTTTTTATTTAAAAAATATTATAGTGCTCTATAAAGTCGTGGATAGGGTACCATAGTGGGTAACTTAACATTTTTACGTATCACAATAAAATGGTCTGAAATTTACTAAAATAAAATAATAATTTATTATTCCGGGTTTTATGTTTATGTTATGGCAAATCAATAATACTTATTATAAGCATAAATAGCAAATAAATCATTAGTGTATGTATGTGTTTGTAAAAAATAATCAAATATTTCTTAATTTTCAGGTCCGGTACCAGCAGCGAGAAACATCAGACACCTCCCCTGCATCTCCAGAAGAACAGGCCAAGAAGGCGTCTGCATGTTCGCCATAGACTGCCTCAAAGCCAACGGTTCCCATCTCGGCACCTGCATTGATAGATTCTACTTCGGATCCTGCTGTCAAATACCAGATAAAACACTACTGCCTCAAATAATAGGGAACACGATCGATGATAATTCTATAGACAACGCGAATTTCGTTCATCCGCAAGAAAATCAAGGTCCCATAAAGTTACCCGATGTTTTTGCAACAAGAAAACCTGTAACTACTAAACTGACGACAAGGCCAATCGAAAGTACTACTAAAATGACAACACCGATTGAAATTACAAAAGTGACGACTAAACCAGTCGATTTGACAACTAGATTGACAACGAATTATAGAAAACCAGAGACAACTACCAAATCAACAAGTCAATATACTACTAAATTGACAACAAGTTTGCCTTTAGAAACGAAATCTGATGATTTCACTACGATTGATAACAAAGTACTAGATGAGAAGGTTACTACTGTAATAGAAACTACTACTAAAACAACAAAAGTAGAAATTCCTATAACTGAAGTGCCAAATAAACTGTCTACATTCCAAAGTGTATCCAATGATATCACAACGAATATTAACAAAGAAACTACTGAAAAAGAGAAAACTACTGAAACCACAACTGTTACTACTGAAAGAACGAAGCCTACTAGAAAACCAACTCGTCCTACATTCACTCGGCCGACTTACAAACCGTATAACATAACAAGACCCTATTATTCCCAATCAACATACAGACCAAAACCTACTAAAGTAGGCACTACTGCCACAACAAGAAAACCACCTTACAGATTGCCTTCAAAACGGCCTTCAACGAAGAAACCATTACCTTCGCCTCCAAGATTAAACATCACCATACTACCACAATCAACAAGTTCAAAACCACCATTTTCAAGACCGTCTTCCGTATCAATAACATACATAAACACTACTCAAGTTGCTATTGAAAGGGAAGAACCTAAAACTACTACTTCGACAACAACAACTACTACTGAAGCCACAACTGTTATTACTCAAGCGGCAACTACTCAAACAACAACAGAAAAACTGCTAGATACTACTGAAACAGCAACAGAGGCAGTTCAGACTGACAAAATAGTAATGACTGATGCTACTTTAACGGAGGAACCGCAGGTTGTCACAGAGAAAGAGACTCTAAGACCGAGTACTGAGGCTGATTTTATATTGACAACTGAGCCGGTATTTACGACGACTGATTATCCAGCGTTTATGACGTGGACGAACGGTATTGAAGCTGCTACGAAGGCACCCGAACCTGCTACGAAGGCTCCTGAAGCTCCTACGAAGGCTCCTGAATCTGCTACGAAGGCTCCTGAACCGGCTACGAAGACTCCCGAACCTGCAACTACTGCCAGTGAAAGTCCTGAAGGTAAGTTTATTGAATTTTTAACCTTAAGATAGTAGAAGATGCCTACGTCATACAAAGAACACACCCTCCAAGTTTCAGGTCTCTACGATCAGCAGTTTACGCTGTGCGTTGATCCGTCAGTCAGTCAGGACGAAGCATTTTATATGTATAGATAAAATATAGATAATGGTTAGTAGTGTAGCATCATAAATATGATATAACGTATAATTTGAGCCGGCCTTAGCCTTGACAAACATCTTGACAATGGCCTTACAAGCCAGCCGGTCGGAAGGGTAGATTTCGTTAAAAACAAACTTCCTGCCCCCTGATCGCCGTAATTTATGACGCATTAGTCGAGTGCACGTACAGTTGACGCTTACGTAACGTGCACGCAAACAATAATCGGTATTGCCGTAAAATGAAGCTACGAGTAACCGTTACTTTAATTAACTGCACGTCTACTTCACCTACGCGTGAATCAAGCAGTACGAAATTTTTGACTAATCTTTCTAGGTGACAATCAATTTGACATTTATGTCACGTCAAAATTTAGCGCGATACGACTAGCGCGCGACATTTAAGTTTGCGTGACGTGTGTGTCACGTGTGCGTCCTAAGAAATGCTTAAGAAATTATGGCAATACGAAATCTATAGTTATGACGCAAACGCAGTCAAGACGCGCTTATGCAGCGCGTCTTGACTGCGTTTGCAGAATACGGCGATCTGCCCGATTGGTATGAATTTCAACTTGCTAGGTTTACCCGTTCTTGAGCAAATAGGTGGTGAACACACACACAGACAGACAGACAGACAAGAAAGTGATATTTTAAGGATTTCTTTTATTATACCTCGCGCAGCGAATGGTGACCTCTGCGGTAAGTAGAAGGTGTATGCGCAGAACTCGATATTTATATGAAAATTGAGTTCTGCGCATACCCCTTCTACTTTCCATCAGAGGTCACCATTCGCTGCGCTACGTATACCTTTGGAACTCTCAAAACTAGATTTTACTAGAAATCTACCCAACAAGGAAGCGAGATAAACCACAGACCTTGATAAACTTTACAACTGATACTTATCTGATGAAAAACTGCGGCATTAATATAGCTCATATGTTTTATTGTACAAGATTACAATTCTGTAGAAGATCATTCCTTTATGATCCTCTGATTGGTTGATGATCTTGATGATTAAAGGCCAGAAAATTGGTTTTTTAATACCAAAAATTTATGCATATGTTGTGTATCTTTACATGCAAATATTATGTTTGTACGGCACGGGAAAAATCCCGTCACGTGTGCAACGACCTTTAGTGTTATCATACAATGGACGTCGACAACAACAATGTTTTTATATCAATAACAACTCCTACGCACAGTTCATTGCCTGAACTCTAAGTAAGCTACCTTATAATTAAATTACAGTTTTGTTAAACATTGAATTCACTTGCGAAATTAACGCACCTATTTTTATTTTCGTTTATTTTATACTAGCAACCCGCTCCGGCTTCGCACGGCTATATTATGCATGTATTAGGTATACATATAAACCTTTTAAATTACAGTTTTGTTAAACATTGAATTCACTTGCGAAATTGACGTACTTATTTTTATTTTCGTTTATTTTATACTAGCGACCCGCTCCGGCTTCGCACGGCTATATTATGCATTTATTATACATATTATAAACCTTCCTCTTGAATCACTCTATCCATTAAAAAAACCGTATCAAAATCCGTTGCGTAGTTTTAAAGATCTAAGCATACATAGGGAAATAGGGACATAGGGACGGCGAAAAGTGACTTTATTTTATACTATGTAGTGATAGTGATGATAGTGATAGTGACTAGCTGTGCCCCTCGGTTTTACTCGTGATAGTGTCTCTCTACAGGTAATATACGAAAGTTGTTGAGGGTTACCTGTGCACCTTAAGAATTCTACGACTTTTAAAATGTTTTAATACTAAGATTAATTATACCTACACCTATTACACAATATTATGATAAAATTTTCAAAAAAAAAAAAACAGCGCACTCCGGGAGTGCAGGCAGAAGTGAAAACTGTATATCTGTGTAAAATCTCATATGTCGCGAGAACATACGCAAAAAGAGTTTTAGATGAAAAAAAAAAAAAATAGTCGGACGACAAATAGTCGTCCGACATTTGTCGTCCAACAAATAGTCGTCCGACATTTGTCGTCCAACAAATTGTCGTCCGACATTTGTCGTCCGACATTTGTCGTCCGTCAATAGTCGTCCGACATTTGTCGTCCGTCAATAGTCGTCCGTTAAAAAATACCATATGTACGTCTTAATACACTCACAGCCAAATTAAAAACAGTAGGCCCAGGCATACATTTTCGCCGCGCCGTAGAGAGGGGATAGCTGTCTACTCTCCATCCGTCTTACGCTTTTTCGATCAGGTCACGTGTCCTGACGCGAGTTTAAGATTTTATACCCATTACAGAAAAAGTGCTCAACGCCGCTAAAGAAGTTTTCACTTCAAAACTAATATTCGTGTTTCTAGATTACAATAAAATTGATAATATTTCGTGCACTAGATGTGGAAAAAAAGATATTAGCATTCAAAATCACGTGTTTTTCATTGTCTTCATCAGCATCTGACGCCATTACACATATAGAAACTCCAAGAACCTAACCTCCTTGCACTTAAGTAATTTTCGTATAAAATTTTGCCATTACTCTTTAGCACCAAAAGTGCTAAATTGGCATCACTGGAAGAAACGTACGACTCGAGTCTGCATTCTCAAACATCATCATCACTACATAGTACAAAACAAAGTCGCTTTTTCCGTCCCTATGTTCCTATATCCCTATGAATACTTATACGCAACGGATTTTGATGCGGTTTTTTTTAATAGATAGAGTGATTCAAGAGGAAGGTTTATATGTATAATACATGCATCAAACAGCCGTCCGAAGCCGGGGCGGGTCGCTAGTAAGCTCATAAAACTAGAAAGGTTGGAATCATTGGAAATGTAGTCTAAGTTCCCTCTATGAAAGACCTTCAACGGGCTGATTAATGGATGAAAAGTCTTCGAGGTTTTGCCATTATTCTTTGTTTATTAAATCGCATGTGAGAACTAAGCTCAAAGATTAGTAAACTATTATGAACCCATCCCATAAGGCATTCCAAATTACAAGCTGTGATAAATATTTAAATAAGTGACTCATACCCTACTTATGATACCTAATAACAAAGTTTAGTGATATTTTTCCAAACAATATTATGAAGAAGAAAGATTTGATTGTTTAAATTGAATACAGTCCGAAACTACTGGACAGATTTTGATGAAACTTGGTATGAGGATACATTGATTCACGGACAGTAACATAGGCTACTTTTTATCCCGATATTCCCACGGGACCGGGAGTTATAGGGGTAAAACCGCGGAGCGCTGCTAGTCACTCATAAACACAAAATTAATGGGTTAGATTTTTGATTATGGGAACAAATCACTATCACTATATATTATGTAACAAAGCCCTCCGACGCGTCTGTCTGTCTGTTCGCTATAAACTCAAGAACTACCTACTGCACTGATTTTCATGCTGTTTTCACCAATGAAAGATAGGATAAGATAAGATAGGATAGTGTGGTTCTCAAGGAAGGTTTTATTATATAAAACAAAAACTATACCACGCGTACGAAGTCGCGGAACAGCTATTAATTAATTAAGAGATAGATAAATCACAAAACTTGCCATTGGCTATTTAAACAAATCGTGCTAAGCCATCACTAAGAAAAGAGATACAGTAAAAAAGAAAGTGTTTCTATTTCCACTGTCAATAGATAGTTATACTTAGATATACAAGACAATGGGCACGGCGCGACGTCGCTCGTGACCGACCGAGGTACGTGAGTTGAGTGCGCACGCGCAGACTATAGGAAACATTTAGTTTTGGGCTCAGTTTAAGGGTTTTTGTACCAGTTTTTCGTAAAAAATACCCAATTGTAAATCATATAATTACTACATGAAATCATTGTTTTAATTGCACATCATTACATAGTTTAAAACAAAGTCATTTTCCACTGTCCGTCCCTATGTATGCTTAGATCTTTAATACGCAACGGATTTTGATGCGGTTTTTTAATAGGTAGAGTGATTCAAGAGGAAGGTTTATATGGTATAATACATGCATAATATAGCCGAGAGAAGCCGGGACGGGTCGTTTACAATAAACTCCGCATTGCATAGCAAAAAATCCGACACCATTTGACTCCAAAGATCATGAGATATCTCGAGAACAACACAGACCTTAATCAGGTCATCTTAGTCACGAGTTTAAACTGTGATCTTAAAGAACTAGTTCTATTTATCAGCACTAGCCAACTTTTTAAAAATAAACTGGCTTTAAGAGGAAAGGGTACCGGGGGGTCTCTCCATACCAAATAGTCGACAGTTTTCTCCCTGGATAATGACGCTAAAACAAATATTTTTGTTGCATCAAACTTGTAACTGCCATGACCATGCCCCTATGTTTTTTTTTGTTTTTAAAATCCTAATTTCTATGATAATTAGAAAATGAAAAAAACCCAGACCTAGGGGCATAGTCATGGCAGATATAGGTTTTATGGCACAAACATATTTGCTCTAGTGTCATTATCCAGGGAGGAAACAGTCGAGTACGTTTGTATGGAGAGCGAGCCGGTACCCTTTCACCTTAAGGGTATTTCAAACCGGATGCCCGTCAAATTTGAAAATAAAACCTTTTATGTTAGTTAATAAGGTATACCTGCAAGTAATAAGGGCCTAAAAGGTTTTTAAAAGTCGGTTTACGGACGATAATTCCATATCCTCATAAGAGAACATTGATGGTAACAATAGCAACGATAATAGATTGCTATGGTTACCTTGTCAGTAACATGACGCGTTCCCGGAACATGACGCGTGACGTCATGTTTTTTGTGAATGCAGGTGTTCATCAATTTATTAAACGTTATCACGTCAAACGCTTGATACTAGTGACGAAATAAAAAGAAAATAAACAAATGAATTGTTTTTTTTTAGATAAACAATAAGATTTTTACGAAATATTTAGTTTTTGGTTAAGGTGACAGGTGCCTTAGTAATAAACTACTATTTTATTCCTAGTTTAACCAAATAAACTTAATAATTTTTCATTATTAAATAGAAAAATCTTTAATTTTCCAGAAACATGGTCACCAGTTACACCACCAGAGGGCTGGATTCTCCTATCGACAATCTTGCCAAAACCAGAAACAACAACCAAAACCACAACAACAACAACAAAAACCGAAACACCAACAACCGTTACCGAAATAACCGAACAAACGCAAACCGAACAACCAATTGTAACCACAATGTTACAAACAATTCCCGATACTACTATCAAAGTCACGACTATTAGTAGTAAAGATGAAACTCAACAAACAACTCAGGAGGCAACTACTCAAACATCTACCACTCAAACATCAACTACTCAATCGACAACTACTCAATCAACTACTACTCAATCAAGTACTACTCAATCATCAACAGTAGCTGATTCAACCCAATCTACAGTTGAGTTTACAGTGAATGTTACACTTTCGCCAACTGTACCGACTACTACTTCAAGTATTGGGTTGACTACTTTCACTTCGATTTCGGGTGACAATACTACTAAAGCTGAAAATGGTACTAGTGCAGTGACAGAAGCTAATCCAGGTGAGTCGTACATTTTAGGTTAGCATTTTTGGGATGGAATTTGCGATTTTGATGATTGTTTTTTGTTGAAATAGGTGTAACTCAAGGGTGGTCTCATAAAAACTTGGTGAGGATCTGATGAGGATCTTCGGAGTGATATAAATAAATATTGCAGGACATTCCACACATCGCCATCTAGCCCCATACTAGAACTAGACTTGTGTTATGGATGCTAGACAACGAATATCTTAATATATATAAATCTCGTGTCACAATGTTTGTCCTCAATGGACTCCTAAACCACTTAACCGATTATAATAAAATTCGCACACCATGTGCAGTTCGATCCAACTTGAGAGATAGGATAGCTTACATCCCGATATTCCCACGGGATCGGGAGTTACGCGGGTGAAACCGCGTAGGGCAGCTAGTACTACATAAATACTTTTCCTTTGTAAATATATACGTACAAAGAAACAACCAGACCACAGACAAATATCTAAGCATAAATACTTGTCTGAGGCGGTAATTGAACCCGAAACCCTGTGTTTGGCAGTTCGGCATGGTGACCACTCTGCCAACTGGGTCGTCATGATGAACCTAATTTCGCCTCGAAAGTGCAACGAATTGCTCAATTCAATTTTGTTAATTTTGTTTTTTTTGGTTTCGCGGCCTTTTTTGTCTTAATTTTCCAAAACTTTTTGTGTCAAAAATAGACAATATCGCTGCATATGCTTAAAATGTCGTCGCTCTGCTTGTACGAAAAAAGCTTAATAAATACATTTATATATTTCCAGAACTCTCAACATCAACAAATGCTACTACATCAGTTGAGACTACTACAGAATTCGTCAACATGACAGATTATAAAAACGGTAAGTGACTTTTTTTTAATTAAGCAGATGCAACTTTGCATACTCTATACTGCGCATCTTGCCAGCTTCAAGCAATGTTTGAGGTTGCGTACCCAAAGTCATCTCTACTCATGTGGTAATAGGCACGTAATAGGGTCACTTTTTTAACCTTTGGGATGTGCTATTACTTCGCTGTACGTCCGTCCGTCCGTCTGGCCGTTCGTCTGTCCATCCCTCTGTCCGTCACCAGGCCATTATGTATCTCATGAACCATGATAGCTAGAAAGTTGAAATTTTCACAGATGATGTATTTCTGTTGCCGCTATAACAACAAATACTAAAAATAGAAAAAATATTATATATTTTTAAGAATTTTAGGTTGTTTACAAATATTTTCTTCTCTCTTCGAATTATTTTCTTCATTCTTTTTCGTTTTCTTTTTCACCCTTCATCCTCTTTCTTCTTTTTGTTTTAATAAATTGAAAATCCTCGCTGTAGAGTCTCTTTAAAGTTTATAAGAAAATAAATATCAACGTAAATATCTAATTTAACTCAAAGTCACACCTTATTCCAAAAATAAACGTTTAATTTTTATATTAGACTATGGTTTAATTAAATCTAATATTTTTCTTTTAAACCATAGTTTAAAATAAGTAAACATTATTTTACAAACGTTATTTTACGTTTATTTTAGACTATTGGGTTAAATCTGAATCTCTGATTATTCTAATAACTGTTTGTGTATTGTAATAACCGTTTTATTATGGGGGGATACACATTTCCTTACTTGACGTCAAAAAGTCCCCCTTTTCATCTTATTTTCTGTTATTGGTATTGAAAATGGAATGGTAAATAGGTAGGTAGTTATTTAAAGCTATCTACAAAATGGTGGGGAATCACTTAGAGAAAAATTTAAAGAGATAAATATGTTAACGCTCTATTCACAATATATCTACGAAAACTTGCTCTACGGTCACAAAAATCCTGATATTTTTCGTAAAATAAAAATAGCGATATTCATAAATTCAACTTAAGAAATATGGATGAACTGACCGTGCCCGGAAGTAGACTCCGGAAAATAAGCAGGTCGTTTAATGTGTGCTTTATTATAATAAATTACCTAAAGATGTATATGACATGTCCATTAACAGATTCAAAACTTTTATAAAGCATAAATTGTGCGGTAAGGCGTACTATGATACTTCGCCATGGACGTGACTTAAGTTGCTCCATTTCAAATAATACTTTCAAATATTTGTAATATTGACCTTTGTGAGCGTGTTCACATGAAAAAAAACCCCCCATGAGTTTCTTGTGCCTTCTTCTCATTAGTGGGCGCGTTCCGAAGGCACACATCCTAACTTAGTTTTAAAGACGTTTCAATGTGATCTTTATACAAATGTATTAAGCATCCAAATGAATAAAAAAATTGATTTTGACTATAATTTAAAAACATTTTTTTAAACATTATATTAAACATTATTTTAAACATCATCAACTATAATCTATTAAATTGAACAAAAGACAATAAATCAATTAAAAACAAATATAAAAATGACAAGCCAATCCTTTCCAAATTAAAAGCTGCAACAATAAAAATACAAAACCAATTATTAAATTATATAAAACAGCAATTATTTCACACAATTAACGTAAAACAATCGTTGGGGCATGTGCCAATTATAAACATAATTTGTTGTAGCTTCCTCGTTGTTATTGTTTGGACAAAATATCTAATCATCTTGACACAGCACAGTTTAATTAAGTTCACGCCTAACGGCTCCCCTACTCTCAACGAACCTCTGTCAAGAACTTACGCACGCTGATCGTCCCCTCTGAACTAGGGAAGCCGATAAGCGCTAATTTAAATTAAGATCGGAAGGTCTCGCGGACCTCCTATGCTCCCCCTGGAGAAACGTTAAGAGGAAAGGGTAACGAACGACGCTCTCTCTATACAAACGTAGTCGACTGTTTCCTCCCTGGATGATGACACTAGCACTAATATTTTTGTAACATAAAACCAAGACATAAGTGTGCATAGTCATGGCAGTTATAGGTTTTATGCAACAAAAATATTTGTGCTAGTGTCATTATCCAGGGAAGAAACAGTCGACTACGTTTATATGGAGAGAGCGCCGGTAGACTTTCACCTTATCGGCTCCCCTACTCTCAACGGACCCCTGTCAAGAACTTTCTCACGCTGATCGTTCCCCCTGGATTAGGGGAGACGATAAGCGCTAATTTAAGCCGAAGTGGTATGACCAGAAACGCGATGCCTTAGAAACAGTTTTTGGGTATCAACCACTAAAATCCATAGAATGATATTCCTACTGTCGTAAAGGTTAAGAGATGCTTTGTATTGTCATATACTTCGAAACACGATTAGAGTGATTTGCCTCGATAGAAAAAAATCGTGAAAATCCTCGAAAATCGTTATTTTATTGAGCTTTTTCAATTTTACGGCGATTGTAAAGAAAAAACAAGTACAAAATGTATATTTTCATAAACTTTACATCAAATCCCATAAGGTAGTACAGATGGTTTTTCACTAAAATAGATGTGAGTCTTTTAATTACAAAAAACAGTTAAAACGGCCATTTCGCGGTGCGCGGGGGAAAGAGATAGAATCATCGAGCAGCGCGCGCGTGGGAAAGGGAGAGGGGTTTTCAGGTCCTACTTCACCTTACGCTCGGAAGGTCTCACAGACCCCTTAAGCCTCCCCTAGGAGAGACGTTAAAAACTGAACTTTAGGGTTTTTTTCTAAACTACCTATTTCCGAACGTTCGTTATTTTTAGGGTTCCATACAATAACAACAAATACTAAAAATAAAACAATGTAAAAAAAATGGATTTTTTTTTTAATTTTTGGCTTATTTTCATGTTTGCTTACTATTTTGTTAGGCAATGTTTTTTTTGTTAATTATACTCCCAAAAGGGCAGGCAAAATACTTTTTAAGTTAAATTATCATCGTCTGTCATACAATATTTTTTGGGGTTTTTTTGGTCGATATGTATCGATCGTAATGGTACGGAACTCTTCGTGCGCGAGGCCGACTCGCACTTGGCCGGTTTTTTAAGGTTTAGGCAAATAGGACCGATCACACGGTCGTGCGCTGACTGCGATGTTAGTAAAATTTAAATTTAGAATAAGTAGGTACTACTTACTATTCTGAATTTAAATTTTAAACGGTTTTAAATTTCGAATGCTCGTTGCGCCCACGCATGTCAGTTCAACTCTGTATTCGATTCAATATATTTAGTGACACCTTCCTGTCTAGTCTGACCAATGGGTAAACGTTTGTCACTATGGTAAAAAACGGCCAAGTGCGAAAAGGAAAAAAAAATAAATTGGGTTCGTGTACTTATGTACGCGCGTGAGAAGTTATACTTCTTTGGCATCATTAAGAAATAATTTTCCAGTCACTTAATATTTAAATAAATAATTACATTAAAATAATTATGTAGTAGTACCTCTTTGAACTAACCTCATTTTCAGTTTCACGTAGGTAGCTATTTGCCGTGGCTATTTGGTTTTATGACAGCTGTCATCTTGCGGTTTGCGGACAACTTCAGCATGTGAATTTTCCGTGTCACGGTGCGCGCGCATCATAAAAATTCACTCTAATAATTTTTTCATAACGCGGCTAAAGAAGTATAACTTCAAAAATATAATTATTTATTATTTTTCATCGGTGTCCTATGACGTTATCACGTAAAATTATCGTCCATAAACCGACTTCACAGACAACCATTTTTTTAAAACTAATCCCATGGTTAAAACGCCATAATATCTATAATAGCGTTCGCCGTTCGGTAACCATGGGAACAGTATAAATTAAAATAATCATAATGAATTAGCAATAATCTGTCAATAGGACATTACAATGGATGATTGGCCCAGCTCAACCGTGACAAATCGGAATGACATTCAATTTATGTACCTTTGAATTATTTTGTACTAGCGACCCGCTCCGGCTTCGCACGACTATTATTATGCACGTATAGTAAACCTTCCTCTTTAAGAGGAAACCCTTTCCTCTTAAAGAGGAAGGTTCTCTCGGCGCTCTCTCTATACAACTATTTCCTCCCTGGATAACGACTATAGGAAATATTTTTATTGCATAAAACTTATAACTGCCGTGAGCATTGTTTCCTCCCTGGATATTTTTATTGCATAAAACTTATAACTGCCGTGACCATGCCCCTATTTCTTATTTTTTTTTAATTTTGGTTTTTTAACGCTTACTAAAAACCCCGATAGGAAGTTAAAATGGGACCCTATTACTAAGATTCTTCAGTCTGTCTGTATCTCATGAACCGTGATAGCTAGATAGTTGAAATTTTCACAGATTATGTATTTCTGTTATCTCTTTAAATCTTATATATAAAAATGAATCGCAAAATGTGTTGGTAAGCGCATAACTCAACAACGCCTGGACCAATTTGGCCAATTCTTTTTTTGTTGTGTTTTTTATTGTCAGGAGAAGGTTCTTATGAAAGAAAATATTAAGAAAATTGCTTAGAAAATTATTACGCGGGTGAAACCGCGGGGCGCAGCTAGTCTTTAATATAAAAATGAATCGCAAAATGTGTTGGTAAGCGCATAACTCAACAACGCCTGGACCGATTTGGCCAATTCTTTTTTTGTTGTGTTCGTTGTTGTCAAGAGAAGGTTTTTGTGAACGAAAAAATTAAGAAAGTCACGCAGAAAATTGTTACGCGGGTGAAACCGCGGGGCGCAGCTAGTCTAACATAAAATTCTCGTGTCACAATGTTAGTTACCATACTCCTCCGAAACGGCTTGACCGATTTTTATGAAATTTTATATGCATATTCAGTAGGTCTGAGAATCGGCTTCTATCTATTTTTTTATTTTGTTTCCTTTAGTTTTTTTTTTGTAAATGGCAAAACAACTTTTGCCGGGACTGCTAGTTTATCACTACATAGTATAAAACAAAGTCGCTTTCTCTGTCCCTATATCCCTTTGTATGCTTAAATCTTTAAAACTACGCAACGGATTTTGATGCGGTATTTTTTAATAGATAGACTCTATCTATTAAAAAATACCGCATCAAAATCCGTTGCTCTTGAATCACTCTATCTGTTAGAGTGATTCAAGAGGAAGGTTTATATGTATAATACATGCGCATAATATAGCCGTGCGAAGCCGAGGCGGGTCACTAGTTAGGTATATAGATTGATGGACATTGTGGTGTATTTATGCAATTATGTAAGATTATTGCAGTTATTTATTGTCTATTATTCGGCTTGAGGCCACAGGAGTAATAAATTGATCAATAAATTGTTTGATTTTTGCATAATTTATTCGATTTACTGCATTTTTTTTAGTAAAGGATGACTTTTAGTGTTTGTTTGTAATTACAAAGATTAATTATATTTTATTTCTCATAATTTACTTTATTTTATTCGTTTAAAATAATTGAGTAATCATATCACTACATAGTATAAAACAAAGTCGCTTTCTCTGTCCCTATATCCCTTTGTATGCTTAAATCTTTAAAACTACGCAACGGATTTTGATGCGGTTTTTTTTAATAGATAGAGTGATTCAAGAGGAAGGTTTATATGTATAATACATGCATAATATAGCCGTGCGAAGCCGGGAAGGGTCGCTAGTATTACATACGCCGGCTGTTTCGTTGAGTTTTTAAGAATTAGGGTTCGGTTTTATTGCATAATACTAAAAAAATATATGACGTAATAAAAATAAATCGTTTCCTATTTTAGAAACGTTAATATTGTGAAATAAATTCGATAAAATTTAAATTATAATAGACATTTTTGTTAATAAAAAGCTTTAAAAGGACTCAAATAATGTTACTTTCCTTTCATTTTTAATTTAGTCTTCAAACACGGGATGTTTATGTATAAAAATTGTAAAAATCCTAGGTTAAAGACCCCAAAATGTATCTTTAGAATAAACAAATAATAAAAAAGGAACGTTCGGAATTCAAACAAAGAGTTGTCAGCGTGCGACGCGCACGTCACGGCCAAGGCAACGCGGCAAGGACATTCGGTTTCTGAACGAATTTTAATATCGTTTAAAAATACCGTTCTTTTTTTAATTAGTGCATTGATATTGTGAAAGTGGCCAGTCTTTTAAAATATTTTTTGTGAAAATATGTGTATTTTTATGGATTTAAAATAAGAAACGGGTTTCAAACTTTAAAAGCACTGTTATTAAACCCAAAGTGAACTCGTTTTTCTTATGCAAAAAAAATGAATGATAGAGTGGTAAAACAATAGAAATCTTATGTTAATCTTCCAATTTGTGCCATAACAAGTTCAAAAAACTTTGTGTGTACTAAAATATGAGTGATCGTACGCCAACGGCTGTGTATAAAGGAAAAATATGAATAAATTGTCATGGGAACTTCAAGATAATTAATTGTGTTTTGTGAACAGTTAATAAATACCTACAAAGTTAATAGAAATTGAACCAAATAATTTGAAACAGTGATTGATAATGTTGATAACTACTGGGTAAAGTTTGAGAACCACAAATGGAACAATTCTGGAGGTTTATTACAAAAACCAAAAACAATTATTTATTTTATTAATATAGAACATCTTTCTTTTGTTGAAGTTGTATCAAAAATGTCTGAAAAAAATATATATATTCTATACATAGAGTATTTATCAGGAATATAACAAATAACTCATACGAGCAACAAACGGTGAAAAACAGTAGCTATTTTTAGCAAGAATTACCTTTAAAAAGTAGACTAAAATTATCTTATTTAGTTAGATAAGAGCTACTAGTTTATAAAAACGTTTCAATAAATTAAAATTAATGATTTAATAATCACAACGTCTGGGTACCTAATGACAGCAAAAAACTCTAGAATTTGCAAAGTTATTTTTGCAGTTTCAAGTGGCGCTGCAATCGCTTTTAATTTGGGTTTTTTCTTAGTAATGTCAATTAGTTCCAATTTCTGCCACCAGAATTAAGTGTTTTTGTAGAACTGTTTTTGACGATCGTCACATCTGACATTGATAAACTTTTTTCCTATTTGTAAAAACGATTTGATGTATTTTAATAATGTAGGTAGATATAAATTCTTATGAAATATAGTTTTTTTTTGCAAAAAGTAATGTTAATTTTAGTTGATAATTTAAATTTAGCCAATTTAATGTAATTTTTAATTAAATTATGCATATTTCGTTTTTAAATTATGCAATTTTAACATTTTATTGCTATCATTCCATCTCCGATGCAAATAAAACCTAAAAAAAAAGTTAATATTCCATTTTTAAAATAACTAAAACCAAGTTAAATAAGTAAATAAAATACCTACGCGTCAAAAAGCTATTTAAAAAGCTATTCCTATTTAAACATACCTACTTCCATTCCATTTTCAAAAATAACTTTTATTAATAATAAACTACGGAACAAAGTCAAAGTACCTAAAAAAAGCTATTGCATCGTGCGAGCTTCGTACAGTCGTACCATACATGCACGTTAAGCGAACTCTCGGCCGAGCTACATGGTAGGCGGAGTAGGGCGTGTTAGGTTTCAAATTCGTTACGGAATTTCTTGATTAGGTCGCCGCGCCAAAGCTCGCGATAAAAGCTATGCAATAATTTAAAACTTTTGTATGCCTATTTCGTACAAAAATCTTCTTAGAAACACTTAAAACCTCCTCCAATTTTAACCCAAAAGTTGCCAGCACAAAAAAATATGTTAATAAACTCAACGCTCCTGTTACTGGCAGTATGCGGCAGAAGACTTTGGCAGGGCCCAACTGGGAGGATAGTTGGCGGGACAAAGTCCGGCTTCGGTATGTGGCCGTGGCAGATCTCCTTGAGGCAGTACAGAACCTCAACTTACCTGCATAAGTGCGGCGCTGCGTTGCTGAACGAAAACTGGGCTATAACCGCTGCACATTGCGTTGAACAGTAAGTAAATTTAGATTATTTTAAAATTTCTTTAAGTTTGACGCTACTTCTGTGCACCTAAACTAGACTTTTTTAAATTCGAACATTTTTTTGAAAATTTGAGGTTAGGTATACCTGTAAATCAGCTGTTCCATGCACGGAGAGGTCATTAACCTTAAAGTTTTACTTATTTTTCAAGTATTATCTACTGTTCTTAGTCTGAATGACCTTTTAAAAATCAGCTGTTTTTCGAATTTACATAACCTCAAAATTTTCATATTTATTTTTTTCAAATTTCCAAAAGTCGTAGAACAAAAGTTGTTTGTTTAGGTGCACAGAAGTAGCCCTCAACGGCTTGAAAGTATAATTACCAATAACCCTGTAAATCGATGAACACCTGCACTCACAAAAAAGTGTGACGTCATGTCACGTTACCGTTGGTGACAAAGTAACCATAGCAACGTATTAATGCAAAATGGTAATGTCAACAAAAAAGTTCTTATAACGTTATCACGTAAAATTATCGTCCGTAAACAGACTTTACAGACAACCATTAACGTGAACCATAAAGGTCTCTCCATACAAACGTAGTCGACTGTTTCCTCCCTGGATAATGACACTAGCACAAATATGTTTGTGCCATAAAACCTATAACTGCCATGACTATGCCCCTATGTTTTGTTTTTTTTTCATTTTCTAATTAATAATTATCATAGAAATTAAGATTTAAAAAACAATAACAATAAAAAAACAAAAAAACATAGGGCCATGGTCATGGCAATTATAAGTTTTATGCAACAAAATTATTTGCTCTAGTGTCATTATCCAGGGAGGAAACAGTCGACTACGTTTGTATGGAGAGAGCGCCCGGTACCCTTTCCACTTAAGTAAATAATATATCTAGGTACAAACAAACATACTAACTTTAATACTATATTGTTTGCCAGTTTATCCTTATAACAAGTTTTGTCTTACGATGTTTTTCTGATTGATTCTATTTCCACGAAATCATTGATTGTGGTTTTTGTAAAGCCAAAATCTAAAATCAAATCTAAGTTTATATTTTTAGGGTTCTGTAGGTACTACAAAAAGTTGGACCCTTATATGATAACTTGATTGTCAGTTTGTTTGTCGTCCGTCTGTCTGTCAAAATCTATGTAGGTTTTTAACCTTAATCTATTTATAAGGTAGGTACTTCTGTTTAATTTACGCCCGAATACGGAAAGGCTACTTATGTAAAGTGGCGATTAAATTGACAATTAAGTGTATGCTTCAATATGATAAGAGCGTCTTAAATATTTAGGAGACACCTAAATATTTGAGAGTCGTTTGTGTATTCGGGCATTAGAATTTTGAAATATGATAAAAGGAGGCAACACATTTTTTATGAATGTCCATAAATCAAAAATGTTGTGAAATAAAGGGGTTCAATCAAAAATAGTACGCGCCAAAAACTTGTAAGCCCAGTAAACGATTTAGCGACTTTTATTAGCTTGGCTCTTAGCACCAATAAACTTCCCCACTGCTCAACTAAATTGCTAAATTAAATCCATTCCCTTGCAGTACGAATAAAAAATGTCGAAGCGCAAAGTTTTTGGAAACTTCAGTATTCAGTAGCTATTCTTTATTTGCTTAAAATGCAGGTACATAGTAAGTTGTTTGGTTCAAACGGGCAAAGTCAGGAACACAGCTAGTTTTTACTAACATTTGTATATGGAACCCTTGATACACGAGTCTGATTCACACTTGTCCAGTTTTTTACACCTGCATATAAATTTTCCTGTTTGTTTCCATCTATCAGAACTTCATTGAATTCAAACGCTAGCAAAGTCGCAAACAAACATTTTGACGTGATAAGGTCTAATAAATTGATGAACACCTGTATGCTTAGCATGAAGACTTAAACACGATACGATAAAGCGATATAACTACATCAACTCTCAAAATATGATAGATAAAGCCGCCATGTTGAATTTTTATCATAATTTTTATCGCAATTTATAATAAAAATTCAACATGGCGGCTTTATCTATCATATTTTGAGAGTTGATGTATAGTTAAATCGCTTTATCGTATCGTGTTTTGGTCTTCATGCTAGGCAAGCTGCATTCACAAAAAACATGACGTCATGCCTCATGTTCCGGGAACATGTGACATCATGCGTCTTGTTCCGGGAACGCGTCATGTTATAGACAAGGTAACTATAGCAACGTATTATCGTTGCTATGGTTACCATCAATGTTTTCTTATTATGTTATCACGTAAAATTATCGTCCGTAAACCGACTTTACAGAGAACCATTTTATTTTTTGATAAACAAATGTATACGGAACCCTCCTTACGCGAATCCAACTCAAACTTTAACAGTTTTTTATACCTATACATATAAATTTTCCCATTTGTTTCCATTGTCCCACCATCAGAACTACTGGTCCGTCTACTTGACCAATTTTTAAGCTATTGCATAGCTTTTATCGCGGGCTTTGAGCGCGGCGACCGAATCAAGAAATTCTGTAACGAAAATAAAACCTAACACCCCCACTCCGCCGATCACATGTAGCTCGGCCGAGCGTTCGCTATGCAATAGCTTTACCCCGAGTGCCACACGTTTTTTTTACTTATAATTTTTCCCATTTGTTGCCTTCCAGTGTTCCACCATCAGAACTGCTGGTCCGTCTTGGAGAACACGACCTGGCCAACGAGGATGAACCTTACGGCTTCGCAGAAAGACGGGTACAAATCGTCGCCAGCCATCCACACTTCGATCCTGCTACCTTCGAATACGATCTGGCACTTTTAAGGTATTATATAAAAGAGTTTATGTTGAAATCCAAACGTCAAACTTCTTCATACAAAAGTAGACTTGGGGCTAGATGGCGGTGTGTGGAATGTCCTGCAATATTTATTATTTACTTATTGAAGTGAAAACTTCTTTTAGCTCGGTCCGCATATTTTTAGATGAGATAAAATCTCTGAACTCGCGACACCGTTACGAGACGCAGCTACAGTATTAAAGGATGTATATCGTCAAACTTCTTGATACAAAAGTAGATGGCGCCATACCGTCAAAACCCAAGCGGTGCCCGGTCGCCGCACTCTCTCCACTAGATTTTGAGCTTAAATACTAGTGGTTACGGTCTACTTTTGTATGAAGAAGTTTGACGATATACATCCTTTGATACTGTAGCTGCGCCTGGTAACGGTGTCGCAAGTTCAGAGATTTTATCTCATCTAAAAATATGCGTACCGCACTAAAATAAGTTTTCAGTTCAATAAGTAAATAATAAATATTGCAGGACATTCCACACATCGCCATCTAGCCCCAAGTTATGTAACTATACTTGTGTTATGGTGCTAGACAACGGATATACTTATCTTTTGTAAATGCATACTTATAATATATAGAAACAACCAGACCACAGACAAATATCTAAGAATAAATACTTGTTTGAGGCGGGAATCGAACCCGCAACCCTGTGTTTGGCAGTCCGGCATGGTGACCATTGTGACCATGGTGACGTAATTAAGTATCAACCCCACTGGATGCGGCCGGAAGACCAGCGCTGCAGATGTGCGTGCGCATCTTCCATTTTAATATGGCGCCTTTCATAAAGGTCAATATTGCGAAGAAAGAAGAAAACCCCCATGAGTTTCTTGTCAGTTCTTCTTATAGGGCGCGTTCCGAAGGCACACAATTTCTAAGACGAGGCTGCAAAAGTTAAGATGACAAAACTTGTTTCTGACACTGAGATTCAAAGTAACTTTAGGTATATAGGTACATATTTTTAGAGTTCCGTACCCAAATGCTAAAAACCCTTTAACTGTCTGTCGCCAGGCTGTATAAAAACAGAAAAATGTTTAAAAAAATATAGTATGTTTTTAAGAATTTAAAGTTATTTTCATGTTTACAATTTTTTAGGCAAAATATATATTTTTTGTTAATTATACCTACTCTCAAAAGATTTTAACCTTTATACAGCCTCGTCTGACATACAATATTGGAACGAAAGTTCCTTATCTCGCGTTGCGAAAAGGGGCTAGACGGAAAAAATTAAGACCAAAAGTTGTAACGACACTTTTTGCATAGAAAGCAAGCCAGTTATTTTCGTTTCGTGTTTCTATTTCGCATTGAACAGTGTGGTGTCGCGACGATTATTGAAAAAAAAACAATTCCTTCACTAATTAATCGAAAGGAACTTTGTTCCATCCGGGTGTCCCTTGACAACTGTCAAGGTTTTTGAAGTGAAAACTTCTTATGGCGCGTTGGGCACTTTTGTGGGTGAGCATTTTCAGCCGTTCTCGCGACAGACGACAGATTTTCTCGCGACAGATGAGATTTTACACAGATATACAGTTTTTTAATTTGGCTGTGAGTGTCTTAAGACGTACATATGGTATTTTTTAAAGGACGACTATTGACGAACGACAAATGTCGGACGACTATTTGTCGGACGACTATTTGTCGGACGACTATTGACGGACGACAAAATGTCGGACGACTATTTGTCGGACGACAAATGTCGGACGACTATTTTTTTTTTTTCATCTAAAACTCTTTTTGCGTATGTTCTCGCGACAGATAAGATTTTACACAGATATACAGTTTTCACTTCTGCCTGCACTCCCGGAGTTATTATTATTATCTGTTATACGTCCTGTATCACGGGGCTATTGAGCCCCGGACCTTTGGAAGGCGTGCGTGGAGCCGAAGCCAACACGTAGAGGCCCTTTACAATAACAAGTATAATAGCAAACAATGGGGTGAATTCTAAACCGGCGATTATCCCTGTCTACACTATAAAGTGCAACCAAGGACAACCTCCGGTTTGGATGAAACTTTTGATAATCTACAGGACAAAACTACTTGAGCTATTGTGATGGGATGGTAGTGGACTAGATACTGGGGAACTATGGATACTATGGCACCTGCCGTAACAATGTCCAATAAACACGTAAAAATGGCAGGCGGAGACTCGCCAACTCTCAGACTGGGCCACCCTAATTAGCCGAGTAAATTACAGCAAGGGGGCAACAGGAACGTGAGTGGCTTGAAGGATGGAGAGGCCTTATTGGATTTTAAGTCATCGCTGGTAGTCCGAGCGAGCGGGCCAACTCATCACTGACGTTCGGCATCCATCCTTCGAGTATTTCTACTCATGCGACTCCACTCTGGACGGCCGGTGAAGGCAAGCCAGAGGCGGGGGACCGCTTCCTCGTCAATATTCACTCCGACCAGCCAACCAAGGCAAGCCGGAGATGAGGAACGGTGACTTCCCCCTGGAGAACTCGGGACCGCGGGGTATTATTAAGAGCCTGTAGTGTCCCACTGCAGGGCAAAGGCCTCTCTACTCCCCTTCCACTGATCGCGATCTTGTTCATCGCGATCGACTCCTGGAGTGCGCTGTTTTTTTTTTGCATTTGTTTTTGCGTTGGGTGTTAAAAACAGAATATAATAGTACGGAACCCTTCGTGCGCATGTCCGACTCGCACTTGGCCGGTTTTTACTAACATGATATGTTTTTACTGAAATCAAGGTGATTTGCATTAGTTAACATAGACATAGTAACAATAAAATTATATGTTTCCATATAGAGCTTGGTCTAAACAGGCCTCCGAGGTAGCGCTTGCGCATCTATACCGACGATTTAGAAAAATAAGGTTTAAAATTCTATGAACCGACTTAGATGTTTATTTTTATGTTGAAAAGGGGACAGTTAGTCTCATTTTTAATTTAATTGGTACTAGCTTCGCTCCGCGGTTTCACCCGCGTAAATTCCCGTGGGAATATCGAAAAAAAATAACCTATTCAGGGCATTTTTTTTACATGGGCGATCCTAAACCGAGATAGCGAGAAATGCTGAAAGGAGTTGCGTGCTCGATTTTGACAAAAACTGAAACTACATCAATTAGATTGTTTTTAAAATTCATTACCCTAACCGGGAATCGAACCTATCTATATATATATTTTAAAATATCTATATATTTTATTGATTTTGCAATAAAATAATCACATACTAATCGATAGTGCTGCTGATTGCTGATAGAGATCAATTCTTCGAAACAAATATAGTATGGCAAATCAAAGGAAATAAGTAGCTCATTTTCGTACTTTTCTACAATTTTATCCGTCTCTACCAAAATTATAGTTTATGACGCATAGAGGGCAAATGATATTATTCTAAATATTTTAAAAATGTTCTAAATAAAGTACCTATTAATAACATTCATATACAGGGTTATTGGAAATTAATTGACACGGCGTTAAGGGCTTCTTCTGTGCACCTTAACAAACAACTTTTGTTCTACGACTTTTGTAGAAACTTAATACATATCCCAAAAAAAATATTTAAGTGTTTCTCGTACTGTCTGGTAATTTTCTATGTCTATGCGAAAAGTGCGCGCGCGCGATCGGCACGGGGCGCACTGCGTGCGACCCGATCGGGTTGTACCATACCTACTATGATTGATTCTGTGACGTAGACGTAGAGTTGAGTATTATTTGAACTGTTGGATTTAATTTTTTATTTTTGTATGGAATATTTTTATATTGAATTTCCAAAAGTCGTAGAACAAAAGTTGATCGTTAAGGTGCACAGAAGAAGCCCTTAACGCCGTGTCAATTAATTTCCAATAACCCTGTATAGGCATAACTTCGAACAAAAATTGCTTAGCTTGTTTGCAGTTAGGTTCTTGAAGTTGAAGAATGTCACTAAAATTTTTTTCTTTTTAGTTCGCGTTATTTTTTATTTTTTTCATGTTTAATTTTTATTTAAATATAATTTTTGGGTTACGTTTTTATTCAAATAAAAGCTTGTTTTTCAATGTCTATTTTTATTTAAAAAAAATTCTATATGCTAATCATAGATAAAGAAATAAATAATGCTAATGTATTCCCTTGCCATCATTATTTTTGTAAAGTGTTATGTCGCAAGTAAAAGCTAGTACATTTTAAATAGCGAGATATTAATGAACATTTGAAGCGTAACGAATCGGTCTCGAGTTAAATTTATGAACCGAACCGGTAAAGGTCAAGTGCAATGGTGAGTGACCGATCTCACGGTGGTGTGCTCTCTCAGACGAGTCATACTTACCTACTTATAAAGGACATAACCCGTCATTGGCTGCCCAAAAACAAAGTGTTCTTATAGATATTATACTTAAATAAATAAATATTGCAGGACATTCCACACATCGCCATCGAGCCGCAAGCTAAGTAACCGCACTTGTGTTATGGGTGCTAGACAACGGATATACTTACTTTTTTTTATTGCACTTATATACTTTTCTTTTGTAAATAATATACTTATAATACATAGAAACAACCACATACCACAGACAAATATCTAAGCATAAATACTTGTCAAGGCGTGAATCGACACCGCAACCCTGTGTTTGGCAAGCCTTGTTTTTCTTATTGGTGGGCGCGTTCCGAAGGCACATCCTAACTTAGTTTTTAAGACGTTTCAATACGATCTCGTACAAACTGTATGATTCCAAATCTATACATATAAAATGCTTTGTCCTGAACGACGGATCAACGCACAGCCTAAACCGCTGATCGTAGAGACCTGCCTCCTGATTCACAAATCGTCGGAAGGCAACCGAACCGAAAAAAAAATTTTTGCTCCTTCACTCCTGCGACTTTTGATATGTTGCCATCCTTGTCTTTTCAGTTTTATTCGTTTCGGTAACCTTCCGATGGTTTGTGAATTAGCCTGCTGAAACTTGGATGGTGTTCTTTGTATGACGTAGGCATCCGATAAGAAAGGATTTTCCGAAATTCTACCCTTAAGGGGGTGAAAAAGGGGGACAAACGTGATTCCTTGGTCCATTTTCGACTTCTACGCGGACGAAGGGCAAAAACTAGTAAATTAACAAAATTTGACTCTTTGACTTTTATGACCATCCGGATTTCGTTCCTTTTCAGCCTAATGATACGTGCAAATATTTTAGCAAAATCCCTATATTCCGTCGTATGTTTCCAGGTTCTACGAGCCAGTGACGTTCCAGCCCAACATCCTGCCTGTTTGCGTCCCTGAAGACGACGACAACTTCGTTGGGAAGACTGCCTACGTCACTGGGTGGGGACGACTTTATGATGGTGAGGAATTACTTCGTAGAGTATCAAAAATATTTGCCACTACAAAAGTCTTTTTTTAGTGACTAATATGGCCTACTTGGCTCAGTGGTAGATAGGTACAGTCGGCTGCATAATTGCAGCCCTCGGTAGAGTTCGAAAATTACTATTCTTGTAATGTTTGCATTTTAATTTTTTTTATTTGATTAATTGATGAGTTAGAAGACTTTAAACTTTACCTAAAGCAGATGTCTAGAATCTTGCTTGTGCTGAAAACATTTTTATAATAGCCGTTTTGGAGCTCTACGGTAGGTCTGCAATTATGCAGCCGACCGTACCTCGACTTTTATTATGAAGGTCGTAGGTTCAAATCCCGGCCGGCCGTGCAGCAACGATGTTTTTTTCTTAAGAAACCTTTATGTGCGTTAATTGACTCTTACGGTGAAGGAAAACATCGTGATGAAACCCGCGGCTTAGTTGGCTCCAGAAGTATTGACAAGTTCTCTCCTCTGGACATGGTCGACTAAGCTGAGAGGGTAGTAGGTGCTGGGCAAACTTACTCCATCCTCACGCAAAAAGGACCTAATTAAAAAGGGTCTAATTGCGGTAAACAGCCCCATATACAGCAAGTACAAGTAAATACATACCTACTTCGGAACTGTTATTTTAGAATATCAAAAATCTTTGCCCCCTAGAAAAGTCTCTTTTTAGTGACTGATATAGGGAAAAGTCATCGATATATAATTCAAATTTCTGACTGTTTGATTATGTTGGCTGATTGATTGATATATCTAAAATGCAACCCAACAATCAATAGAAAGCTAGATAAAAACTTTATTGCAACATACAAATAAAATACAAAAAAAAACAGACAGACGGACAAGAGAGCGATCTTGTAGGGGTTCCTTTTTATACATTTTTATACCCATTTTTTTATTTAAGTAAGTTATCATTTCCTTTTTATACATTTTTATATAAGTTATCATTATCATTATTCTAAAACACCAAACATCAAACATATAGATAGAGATCCTAGAAGGCTCTATTAGCGTCTTATCATGGACATGTGGCGTCAATATTGAGATTTGGTGTTATATTTTGGGGAAATTCTACAAACAAAAATAAGCCTTTTATAGCACAAAAACGATGCATACGTGCAATATGTCAGCTAGGTAGAATGGAATCATGTAAAGAATCTTTTAAAAAATTAAAAATCCTTACATTCCCTTGCATTTACATTAGTGAAATGGCTCAATTTGTAAAAGAAAATTTGCATCTTTTTAATAGATATGCGGATAGTGGAAGACGTAAAGGTGATCTTCTAATCGTTGCACGCAATACTCGTCTAATGAGAATTAGCGTGTTCTGTATGGCCCCTGAAATATACAACGGAATTCCCAAATCATTACGACAAATTGATTGTGAGAGTTCAAGCGGGCTGTCAACAATTATCTCATCGATAAAGCCTATTATTCGATTGAAGAATTCATAAATGATAAAGATGACGTAAATTGAATTTGAAATGATTTTGTATTCCATTCTTGACTTATTAATTAATTAATTTTGTTTTTGTTTTTATTTAACTTTCAATGATTTTAATTTTATTTTTTTATATTATTGACATTGGATTAATTATTTTGACATCATATTAGAGTACTTTTAATAACTTTTAATATTTGCATGCTAAGCTAAGTGCTGGTGAAATATGTTGAACTATATTTTTATGTGACATCTTTGTACCATATTTCAAGCAAATAAATGAAATTCATTCATTCATTCATTCATTAGAATGGCACACAGGGCGGCCATAAGGCTTTATAATTAAATTATACTTGCTTCGTCCTCGACATTAGTTAACAAGCAGCACCACGTTTGTACCAGTCAAATGTACACTATAGTTGGGAAAATAGTAAACAAGAAAAAGTAAAATATTATGATAGAACTACACCGCAACGCGCCAGAAATACCCGTCGCTTACAACTAATATTGTTGATTGTAACGAATGTGTTTTGTTTTTCTCAAAATTGCTGAGATAGAATTGTAGGTGAAATTTTTACCGATATTTTGGGGTAATTTTGTGGTGAAAATTCTTTGTCGTTTCAAAGCTAGACTAGTTTTAATTCTTAATTTATGGATAGCTTCAAAACTATAGGAAATGTTTGGCTCAAAATCACACCAAAATGTCGGTAAAAATTTCACCTACAATTCCATCTCAGCGCTTTTGAGAAAAACAAAACACATTCATAACAATCAACAATTTTCACTAACGAAGGCGACCGGTGCCAGTAGTAACTATTTTCATTAATTCTTGATGTTATCTTCCAACAGAGGGTCCACTTCCGAGCGTGTTACAAGAGGTGAAGGTACCAGTGATCAACAACTCAGCCTGTGAAGCGATGTACCAAGCCGCAGGATATAACGAACATATACCCAATATATTTATATGTGCTGGGAGGAGTAAAGGTGGCACTGACAGTTGTGAAGGTAAGATTTTTACAAGAAAGAAAGAATTCATTTATTTGGACAAGCACACGACACCAAACAATCAGAAATGTAGTAACAAACATAGAAGCACTGACATAAAACAATAGTAGGTACATTGTTACCCTAGGTGTGAAAGTCACTCATTAAAAGTCCCGAGACGGAGTTTGGCGCCCGAGCGTAGCGAGGGCGCTAATAGTTCGAGGGACTTAATGAGTCTTTCACCTGAGGTAAACACTGTGCTTTTCATTACGAATAATACACAAAATTCTTCCTAACAACGAGAGTGAATGAGAGACTCCATATTACCTGATCCTCTTACAAGGTTGGGACCAAAGAGGTTATATACATGTAGTGTTATTCTTTGGTGTTACTTAAAGCAAGGAGGTTAGGTTTTTGAAGTTCCTAATGCGTAATGATACGGATACTGGCTACCATCTGGCTACATGCACATTGCACAAGCCGTACGAAGCCATAATTTGACATGACAGCTGTCAGTGTAAGCGATTTTCCCTAGGGCTGAAAGTTTTATTTTCTACACGCTCTTCAGGCATCTTTAGACCTACTTTCGGAGTATGAGTAATGAAAAAGTATAAAATAAAAACTAAAAAAATAATAATAATAAGAGAATACAAAAGACATAAATAAAACCTGTCAAGTGCGAGTCGGACTCGCGCACGAAGGGTTCCGTACCATTATAATCACATAAAAATCACGTCCTTTAAATAGGAGTCATTAAAAAAATAGATGGCGCTAGTGGTAAAAATACATGAGTGAAGGGTAAATGGCGGATTACGGTTTATGACGTATTGTAAAAAAAACGACTTACGTAATGTAGGTACCTAAAGTACCTATATCATATATATTTTTTTAGTTTCATCATTCTCTTATTTTAGAAGTTACAGGGGGGAGGGCACACTTTTTACCACTTTGGAAGTGCCTCTCGCGTAAACTATTCAGTTAAGAAAAAAATTATACTAAAAATCTCGATATCATTTTTGAAGACCTATCCTTATATACGCCACACGTCAAGGGTTTGATGAAAAATTTTTTTTGGGTGTCAGTTCTAAGTATGGGGTTCCCCATACTTAGAACTGACACCCAAAAAAAATGAAATTTATTGTTTTTTTTTCTATTTTTGTGTGAAAATCTTAATGCGGTTCACAGAAGAAGTAGATGTTACTTACCAAGTTTCAACAGTATAGTTCTTATACTTTCGGAAAAAAGTGGTTGTGACATACGGCAGACAGACAGACATGACGGATCTATAAGGGTTCCGTTTATTGCCATTTGGCTACGGAACCCTAAAAATGAGATTTGAGGAGCTGTGTGTCTCCAAAAAGGTTCTGCCTCAGTAATGATAGCTGCACCAACATGAAGACGACCCAGTTGGCACAATGTTCACCATGCCGGACTGCCAAACACAGGGTTGCGGGTTCGATTCCCGCATCAGACATGTATTTATGCTTAGATATTTGTCTGTGGTCTGTTTCTATGTATTATAAGTATATATTTACAAAAGAAAAGATTAAATCAGAAATATTCCACTGCTAATATAAATAAAATGATAATAAATATTGCAGGACATTCCACACATCGCCATCTAGCCCCAAGCTAAGTAATTAAACTTGTGTAAAGGGTGCTAGACAACTGATATACTTACTACTTATATACTTTTCTTTTATAACACATAGAAACAACCGGACCACAAACAAATATCTAAACATAATTGATTATCATAACATCATAATAATATGCATAACACATTCGATTCTCAGACCTAACGAATATACACAAAAAATTTCATACAAATCGGTTCAGCCGTTTAGGTAGACATAGGTAACTAACGCCGCGACACGAGATTAGGGATTATGGTGGCTAAAAATGGAACTAGGTAATTTTTATGAAAAGTAAAGTTGCTTGTTCGGTTAACTAGATGGCAGCACAGGTAAAATTAAATCGCGCAAACGTTGTGTTTCACGATTTTGTTATAGAGAATTTTATTATTCATCGAGTTTGAAGATATTGACATAATATGCAATTTTTGAAGCTCTTCGACATCGAAGAGTTATTATTATGACAAAAAAAAACTTTCCTTAATTTTGAAATAATTTTCTATCTATACTTACATAAAAAAAAATGTGAGCTGTCACGGGACGCCTGGCAGATGTGAAACATCGACATTATTTTGTAAAAGTAATATGCAGAAAAGAACAGATTGTGATAGAATCGCACAGTACTGCATATAGACTGTATATATATACCATCATATAGCGTGGCGACGCGTCGCCACGGCATGCGTCGCCACGCCAGAAATCGGTTTTACGTGCGGCTATAGATGTTTCACATCAAAATGTTTTGTCCTGACTAACTGACGGATCAACGCACAGCCTAAACCGCTGATCGTAGAGACTTGAAACTTGGAGGGTGTGTTCTTTGTATGACGGACGTGGCATCCGATAATTTTAATAAATTATATTAAACTCGCTGCGCCCCGCGTTTTCACCGCGTTCTTTTTTTTAGGGTTTCGTTCTTACCTTAAAAAGTAAAAAAAGGAACCCTTAAAATTTTTCATAAGAACCTTTTTCTGACAATAACAAACACGACAAAAAAAGAATTGGCGAAATCGGTCCAGCCGTTTACGCGTGATGCTATGACCAAGGAAAATAGGGATTCATTCTTTACATAAAAGACTAGCTGCTATCCGCGGTTTCACCCGCGTAACTCCCGATCCCGAGGAAATATCGGAATAAATTAAGATGTAAGCTAATCCTATCTTTCAAGTTGGATCAAACTGCACACGGTGTGAAAATTTGATTAAAATCGATTAAGTAGTTAAGGAGTCCATCGCGCACAAACAACGTGACACGTAATTTATGTATATCACTATCACTACATAGTATAAAACAAAGTCGCTTTCTCTGTCCCTATGTCCCTGTGTCCCTATATCCCTTTGTATGCAATCTTTAAAACTACGCAACGGAATTTTGATGCTGTTTTTTTAATAGATAGAGTGATTCAAGAGGAAGATTTATATGTGTAATACATGTACAATATAGCCGTGCGAAGCCGGGGTGGGTCGCTAGTTAGATAATAAATTATTAATTAATTATTCTCTGAGTGCCGCGGTGTTAATTATTTTAAATACAAAGAAAGGTTTTTAGGCAGCATTTTTAGGACCATAGAAACCTTCTAAGTAAACTATTTCATTTTCTTTTCCTTTTTGCAACAAGTTTTTGACAATTTATTTCAACATTTCAGGTGACAGCGGTGGCCCAATGGTCCTACGTCGTCAAAGAGATGGCCGTTTCGTGCTTGGCGGCATCATATCCTGGGGCATCGGATGTGCTGAGCCGAACCAACCAGGTGTCTACACCAGGATCTCAGAGTTCAGGGATTGGATCAACCAGATCTTACAGTTCTAGGGCATAGATAATCAAATTAAACGAATTTCTATTTCATATCACAAATAGAGTATGGAATGTACAGAAAGCCAATTCTCGTAATTAACATTGTTGAAATTACATTTCAATAACATTTCGATTGCAATTCGATTACTAAAAATAATCTTGAGAATACCAAAAACCATATGGCCTTTGTATAAAACAACTAGCATCGCTGCGTGGTTTTACCCGCGTAACTCCCTATCCCGTGGGAATATCAAAATAAAAAGTAGCCTATAGCCTTCCTCGATAAATGGACTATTTAACACAAAAATATTTTTTCAATTCGAACTAGCTTTGTTTTAGATTAGCTTGTTAAAGCAAACAAACAAACTGTTCACCTTTGTAATATTCGTATAGGATTTGAAAGCAAATAAATGAAATGAAATGAAAACCTAGGGCTCTATTTTTGAATCGCTCGTGTGACATATCTTCATCGTGTACGCCTACAAGTCACGCTCGACTTCCAAGTCGCATGAAACCAATTTTCTGTATTTTTGAATCGTTCGTCGTCGAAATTTAAAATGACAATTTTTGTTCAAAATCAGTAATTACCGATGAACATTCGAAATAATACCAAAAGATATAAATATTTTTCAAAGATCGTTTCCGAATGTTTGACTGTGATTGTTTAACGTTTATTCTACCACTCGCCTGTCGGCGACGAGTGGTGGAGACCACTCGTTACGATCGAGCGATTCAAAAATAGTAAATTTCCAATGTCGAACGAATATCAGTAGAAATCGAGCTCTCGACGCTGGGTGAACGATTCAAAAATAGGGCTCCAGGGCTATATCCAAAACTAAGTATAAGAAATAGTGAAAAATGTTGAAAGGATTTTGACAAAAATTAAAATTACATCATAAGATTTTTTTAAAAGTCCCTGCCCTGGAATCGAACCCTTAATTTTTTAATTACTGGTCGATTATTTAATAAAATACATATTTATTATACATACAGGTAACTTTAAACGCCTTATGATTTTATAAGAGCAACAAAATATTTCTTTTAAATCTTAGTTTAATTTATAGATTAAAATTAACGCTCAAGTAGAAAAATATTTAAGTTTTTTCCATTCTTGTGCATTTTTTATTTTTGTAAAATATTTTTTTAAGTTATTTTTAATCGATATTTTACGTTTTGTGTAAGTAATTATTTAATTTAAGTTAAATGTACAACGAATTTCCGTTCATTATTTATTTTAGACAATTTTACTGTAAATAATTATTTTTATTTAAATAAATGCATTTATTAATTTTATTTATGCGATCGAACTAGCCATAATGCTTTGGATCTTAGATCTGAATTGGTATAGTATAAATTTAATAAAAAAATATCTTACAAAAATGTTGTTTTATTCGAAAATAAGCAAAAAGAAGACCAGTCGTCTTAGATTCGAACGCGCGACTATCGAAACGACTTGTTTTACTAATGTACCAATAGATGGCGCCACAAAAAAAATTCTATGAAATATTTGTGCCTGAATCGCGCAAACGATATTTTTTTCTGAGTTAACAAGGGTACGATTGATTGTTAGTAGTAAGTGTACTTGCTTCGGCAGTACATATACTAAAATTGGAACGATACAGAGAAGATTAGCATGGCCCCTGCGCAAGGATGACACGCAAAATCGTGAAGCGTTCCACATTTTTTTGGCATTTCGGATTCGAATCCTAAAGTCTACAGTAATTATTATAAAGAGGAAAGTTTTTTGTTGTTTGTTTATAACGAACTAACGACCCGCTCCGGCTTCGCACGGCTATATTATGCATGTATTATACATATAAACCTTCCTCTTGAATCACTCTATCTATTAAAAAAACCGCATCAAAATCCGTTGCGTAGTTTTAAAGATCTAAGCATACAAAGGGACATAGGGACGGCGAAAAGTGACTATATTTTATACTATGTAGTGAAGTGATAGGCTGCGAAACTTGCTAACATTGTTAATGAATAACATAGGCTCTAAAATATTTTCAAAAAAATTAAGGATCCGTAAGAAAATTGCAATATTGCAATTACCCAAAGTAGTTTTTGGCGTGTGCGGTGCGAAATATGAAATTCTATCTGCGCCTTGCAGTTTCACCCACGTAAGTCCCGATCCCGTGGGAATATCAAAATAAAAAGTAGCCTAAAGCCTTCCTCGATAAATGGACTATCCAACACATAAATATTTCTTTAATTCGAACCAGTAGTTCCTGAGATTAGCGCGTTCATTAACTTCAGCTTTAAAATACTATAGATTTTGATCGATAGGTACGAGAAAATATACCTAGAACCGATCAACAATTCGAATCGAATTTAATACGGAATAGCAGAATTAGAATTAAAATGCGATATGCTTAGGGTATTTTAAAACAAAAGTGGGTTGAGTAGACTATGTCAAAGTTCTTTATTCATTTCGATGCTTCACTATCACTACAGTATAAACAAAGTCGCTTTCTCTGTCCCTATATCCCTTTGTATGCTTAAATCTTCAAAACTACGCAACGGATTTTGATGCGGTTTTTTTAATGGATAGAGTGATTCAAGAGGAAGGTTTATATGTATTATAATACATGCATAATATAGCCGTGCGAAGCCGGGCGGGTCGCTAGTATGTATATATACATTGATCACTTAAAATCGTCTTAAAAAATGTCCAGCACCTATACCACCCTCTCAGCTTAGTCGACCATGTCCAAAGGAGAGTACTTGTCAATACTTCTGGAGCCAACTAAGCCGGTTTCATCATGTTTTCTGAAAAATGTATTGGTGCTGGTCGAGATTCGAACCTGTTGGTGTGGCTTAGTGGTCGAGGAGTCCAACCCCGCTCTTTGATATCTTACAATTAATTCAAAGTACCTACTACCTGTTAATTACCATACTTACAACTTGTTTCACCACTACAGAAATGGAACCCGCAACCTTCACTCTTCAGCGCCTCATAGAAGTCAACATCAGTTTTATAGACCAGCAAAGCTAGGGTTTTTTCATCTTTAGTGGTCCGTAAACAAAGGGTAAATATCCTTATTAAAGACTTAAGGCCGCGCGCGCTTTGGATACGTTTTCGTCCGAATTTCATTCGTGCGTCAACGTACGAACAATCCCATCCTTTTAAGTATAGGGACTATGGAAGCGCGCAGACTGCATACGAAACGTGAACGTACTTTTACTTACGACTTCCGAACACAATCCAAACTTGTTGGGATTTTGATACGCGTTCGTACGAATGGATGCAATGGATGTAGAAAAATTTAAAATTTAGAAAAATAAAACGGTTTAAAATGTATGCAGTGTGCGCACTCAATTCGTACGACCGCGATCGTACGTTCACGTACGATTAAAATTCGTGTCCAAAGTGCGCGCGGCTTAACTGTCCATCTGTCTGTCACCTTGCTGTATCTCATGAACCGTGTTAGCTAGACAGTTGAAATTTTCAGTTCTTTTTTACATTATGCTAGGTCAGCGTTTGACCACTATCACACGAAGCGATGATGATAAAAGATCCCTATTCACTCGCAACTTCAAGACCCCAAATTGTAAATGATGTATTTCTGCTGCCGCTGCTATACCAACGAATTTTAATACTAAAAACAGATTAAGTTATGGAACCCTTCTTTCGCGAATCCACGACTCTGACTTGACGACAGACAGACAGAGGAATATTATGGTGAGCGCACACCTACCCGCACCGCAGTCTCCGTTTGTATGCGCGCAGCGCCGGCTGGTGACGTCATCAGCATCTGTCTTGGGGATTTCCTTTGCTGCGGCGCGGCGGCGACTGCAGCGCGTCGGTGAGGCTAGGTGTGCGCTTACCATTAGTAGATCCGTTTTCACTCTTTGGGTACAGAACCCTAAAACCCTATGTTAGACATTCTCTTAACAATTTTACTCTGTTTGCTTCATAATCAGAAATAAAACACATTTGATAGACCTTAACGATATATTCAAGCAATGGAGCTAGCGTTAGACGCGATACGCGGCCATAAGTCTGCGCACTCCTTAGCAACGGGGCCGGTGATGGCTGATCCTTTCATTTCTCCCTTGTTGTTTACGATCACGCCTGCATTGTCTTCAAAGTATATGAACACACCGTCCCTCCTCCGGAATGGTTTCCGCTGCCTGATTACTACTGCCGGCATCACCTGGGGACAGAAAAATATAGTTTACAAGCTGCCCTGGCAAATGTTGTTTTAAAAATTTAGTTGTGTGGCCATATAAAAAAAAATTTAGGGAAAAAAATGATGTTGATCGATTCTCAGACCTACTGAATATGCATATAAAATTTCATAAAAATCGGTCAAGCCGTTTCGGAGGAGTATGGTAACTAACATTGTGACACAAGAATTTTATATGTTAGACTATATTTTGCCCGCGCCTTCGTTCGCGTAACAGTCGAAAATGGTTCTAATAGGATTGGTCCCATACACACTTTTTCACCCCCTTAGGGGTAGAATTCCGGAAAATCCTTTCTTATCGGATGCCTACGTCATACAAAGAACACACACTACAAGTTTCAGGTCTCTACGATCAGCAGTTTAGGCTGTGCATTGGTCCATCAGTCAGTCAGGACAAAGCATTTTATATGTATAGATTGTTTATTAAGAGCCTGTAGTGTCCTATTGCAGGGCAAAGGCCTCTCTAGCTTTCCTCCATTGATCACAATCTGTAGCTATTGCTATAGTCATTCCTAGTCATAGTCAGTCAGTCCATAGTTCGTTAAAAGCTGGCCAAGTGTGAGTCTGGACTCGTGCAGGAACAGGAAGGGTTCCGTACTATTACATTCTGTTTTTTAGTATTTGTTATAGCGGCAACAGAAATTCACTATAATCTGTCCTTTGTGATGTTATCTTTCTAGGATTCTGAGATATAGGATGTATTTAGTTTTTTAGGATTCTGTACCCAAATGGTAAATATCAATTTTACTAAGACATAATTGTCTGTCTGTCACCAGGCTGTAAGTATCTCAAATACTTAAGAAATGATGTATTTCTGGTGTCGCTATAACAAATAATAAAACAGAATATAATGGTATGGAATGGAACCCTTAGGAAATTTTTTTAAGTAAGATTTATTTATTTAAAGTTTTATTGAAAGAACTGCGTGTCACGGAGATGAAGATGTTGCGCTGGATGTGTGGAGTGACGCGAAAGGATCGCGTCAGGAACTCCCGCATCCGGGGCAGCCTTCATGTCCGAGACATTGCAGATAAATTGCAAGAATGTCGCCTACGCTGGTACGGTCACGTCTTGCGAAAACCGGCTAGTTACGTGGGGAACAAATTTCTTGCCATGGCGCCTCCGCCGGGCCGTGGCAGACTGGGTAGACCCAAGAAGTGCTGGCTTGACGTAAAGGGTGATATGCGTGCAAATGGCCTTACTAACCAGGATGCCGAAGATCGTGCGAAGTGGAGGCGTAAAAGTAGGAAAGCGGACCCCGGGCTCCTGAGAGGGATGCAACCGGGAACATCGCTCGGATGATGATGATGATTTAAAGTTTTATTGAGAGGAGTTTAGTTGTAATTACTCAGTCAGCCAAGGCATATCAACATGGTCAATACTTCAGCTATATAACATTATAGCGAAACCTTTTGGCACATCATCATCGCAATTACAACATGCATACCTCTTTGGTGAATCAGGTAACCAATGACATATGAATAAAGGTTGCAGAAAGAGGACCTACAGAAGAGAAAACTTTTCAAAACTTTGCACTATAAAGAGGTGGCTTTTTAATTTGTTAACTATTGACAGCACAAAAACTTTGATACCTCGTTTCCAATAAAATAGTGAATTGAGAGTGATTTTTTTTTATATATGATAGAATGGAGCACCTCTGTTGGTGATTAAAATCATTACAGTTCAGTTGTCATGCTGTGCGTTGATATTTCAGTCATTTAGGACTTCAAATTCTATTTATTATCATGGTATTTGTACCTTTTTCCTGAGTTCAGGTTTTCCCTTCTTGACGGTAGCAACTATCATGTCGCCGGAGCCGGCAGCTGGCAGTCTGTTGAGGCGTCCCTTGATACCTTGTACTGCTATTACGTACAGGTTTTTAGCGCCTGAAATATTATAAAAATAAAATACCTACTTAGATTATTTAATTCAGGCATGTAACCATTATAAGTTTTTGATAACTTTTAGGGGTTTATAGTGGTATTTAGAGGCTTTCTGATTAGAAAAGGTTGTGGCGCAGTTCAAGTAAGACTTATTTTGTTTATTTATGAGTGAAATCAAACAATTTGTCGTAAAATTAGTGGGAAAAAGTGTGCTTGTGGTTTTGTAAGTTTGTAGGATTTTTGTTCGAAAGACAACCTCAGACACAGCCAAGGAAGATATCATCGTGTATCAAAACACATTTTTATGTGCTCTAGTGTAAAAAATCATCATCGGTGTCAATTCGAACGTGTTTGAGAGGTTATGTTTGTATTTTGTTGGTAAAATTACCTGTGTTGTCTGCACAGTTGATGACCGCTCCCACTGGGAGACCCAGTGAGATGCGGAACTTCGCTCCTGCGGATCCACCACGTCCTTAAAACAGAAAAACCACAATTTATTCATCTTCATCACAACACTAACCCGCGTCAAGTAATTTGCAGGTTTTCACAAAATAACCAGAATTTCACATAGGGCACGGGTAGGATTTCATGTGAAACATTGGTAGTCATTCATTTGTGCACTAAATTCAGTGATTAAAATGGATTTTTAGCAATTCACGAACCTCTTTTAGACATTTTGTTGTGTCAATTTTTTGAAAGGAAATCAAAAGAACGTGAAGTTAGGCATGCATTCCGAAATATATTGCGTTCAAAAATTTAATTCAGTTTGAAGTTAGTAACAAGTCAAAAAATTATTTATGATGCTAATCTTGATCATCATCATCATCATTATCATCACCAATGGCAACGGTTATCAATACGTTAAGTTGATAATTTTTTTTATCTTATTTTTTAAAGAACAATCAAAAATTTATAATTATTATCACGATGACTATTTTTGAACGAATCGAAACTACGTTCCATTTTCACTGTGCATTTTCAGTTTTCAGGACTTGATCTTGATTTGTTTCTTTCCACTTTAAAAATAAACAGTAGAGATGTATTTTAAATTATAATTTGCAAAAAATTCGCAATTTCAATAAATAAACTTAGAATTTAAATACATAGTACGATTTTAAATATTAAAAATCTAAATCTTCAAAAATGTATATTTTGCGTAACTCGGATCAAATCAAAATTTTAGTTTGTCATTGCTGTCAAAATCGTTAGCCGATTGTCATTCTGAAATTTTGTCAAAACTTTTCTTGTTTCTCATTGCTTTAGTGATAAATTGTTTAAAAAATGGCTTTCATGGGAGATGTAATGAGCCCTGCGCCGTTTTGGCATAATGGACCGGCACCTGGAGCGTTCTACAACTTTCCAGGAAACGCTTCAAACTTGAACACTTCTAACCACTCGCCACAGGATTTTAAAGCTCAGTAAGTGACTGTTATTCTTTTATTTTAGTTCTGCTGCTACAAAATAACCCACAGCCACAACTCTCTGCAGGTCCTAGCCTCCTCTTCAAGCTTTTATACTCGCTTCGAACACGAACTTTCTTTCTCAGTTAGTGAAACGACTCTTGGCGACATAAGTCTTCCTCAACGCAGTCAATCCACCTCATTGATCTACCGTGTAGATTTCTTCACTTCGGCAATGCCTACTTTAAGTTTTGATCACTCATTCTATGTAATTTATGTAAATTATTAGGAAACACCTGCTTACATATAAAGAACAAAAAAAAACTCTCGACATTTCTCACTGATACAATAAATTTCACGGCGAGGTTTCTATAAAAAGCGTTACTTTAGCAAAACAAGAACATTAAAAAAAACTACTCAACACTAGCTATATTTATGCAGAAATTGTGTTAGGCCATGATACTAAAAATAAATTTAATTAATCTATTTCAGCTCTGCCTCCCCAATAACAACAACGACAACAGTAATAGGTGTAAAGTTTGATCGTGGCTGCGTGATCGCTGGCGACACACTCGGCTCATATGGCTCCCTCGCTCGGTTCAGAGACTGTCCCAGAATCCTGAAAGTCAATGACTTGATATTGCTTGGCTCGGGTGGTGATTACGCTGACTTCCAATATCTGAAGGATATAATTGAACAGAAAATGTAAGTATAGATAAAGATAGTTTAGTTTAGTTTTGCGGGGTTGTTTCCGCACTTAGCTTCTTCATTTGGGCCATTGTGCGTGTGAGAAGATCCTCCTTGTCACTCTAACCATCCCAGGTCCTTCCAGAAGGCTAACAGGCTTTTTAAGGTACTGCAGGCCTCTGGAAGAGATGCCGGCCATTGAATTGAAATGTATCAACAAATATGCTTGATCTTCCTGGAGACCCTGCAGGGATACCCTCTGGTTATGATTTGTCAAGCCAGTGTGAAAGTCACAGACTGAGAACTCAGGTTGGTCTCTGCAAGGCAAGCTTGGAAAGATAGGGCATGATTAATCCATGCCAAATCCAGTGCAATTGCAGGGCTGAGCAAAACATGCAGCACCTACTAATCTGCCTCTCCAATCCTAGTAGCTTTACGCTGGCTGACTTAATGTCACCCAATAACAATGCCAAAGACCTGTCAGCATACTGGAATCTTATATGTGCCATCATCTCAAAGAAGAAAAACATATTAGCATACCAAGTTTAATTGCAATCAGTTCAGGAGTATTTACATAAAGGAGTAGATATGCACAAAAACACATACCCAACACACAATTTTTCATATGATGTTGATTAATTTAAGTGTTGATATGATGTTGATTGTCCTTAATTGATTTCGGCTGCAGTTACTATTTCTACCTATGCAGGAAATAATGATGAGCTTCGATGGTCAGCAGCTTGTCTATGGTGTGCTCTTTGGTCACTTATAATATCAGTGGGATAGCTAAGTACACTCACAGAGAAAACATTTAATTTTGAGATTAAAAAATGATTCTAACATTGTCTTTTGATTTTCCAGTATAGATGAGAAGTGCATCGGAGATGGTCTGCAACTGAAGCCTCGCTCGCTGCACTGCTGGCTCACCCGAGTATTGTACAACAAGAGGAGCAAGATGGATCCTCTATGGAGCAACTATATTGTTGCTGGTATTCAGGTAAACACTAGCTAGTATAGATGAGAAGTGCATCGGAGATGGTCTGCAACTGAAACCTCGCTCGCTGCACTGCTGGCTCACTCGAGTGTGAACAAAAGAAGCAATATAGATATTTATGTATTGCTGTCTATTACAGGATGGTGAGACATTCCTTGGCGCAGTCGACAAGCTTGGCACAGCGTATGAAGATGCAGCTATCGCGACCGGCCTTGGCGCGTACATGGCGACACCTTTGCTAAGAGAAGCTACTGCTAACGGACCACTTAATGAACAGAGCGCCAAGTAAGTTAACTTTGAGTCAAAGCTCTATGGCATGGAAATGTTGCTAATCTAACTTCTTACGTTATTAATAATTCTGCAAACAGTAGACCCTAAGCACAATTTTTTTCCAACAATAAATTTATACCTGCATACTTTGAGGAGCTATTCTGCTCATCACTCTGATGATCCTCATCAGAACTTCACCTTTATAACAGACCAACGTGGAAGTTGAAATAAAAAAGAATAATCGAAATCAGATGTTATAAGGAGACTAGCTTTTGCCTGCGACTTCGTCCGCGAAAAATTAGTAGAGGGAGAGTTGGGCCAAAGAATCATGTTGTCCCATACAAACTTTGCCCCCCTTTTTCACCCCGTTAGAATTAGATTTTCGGAAAATCCTTTCTTAACGGATGCCTTCATCATACAAAGAACACACCCTCCAAGTTTCAGGCCTCTACGATCAGCGGTTTAGGCTGTGTGTTGATCCGTCAGTCAGTCATTCAGGACAAAGCATTTTATGTATAAAGATGTAATTTAAAAATGGTTTTTGCAATAAAGATCTATTAGAATTTATCTATCTCTCTATAGTTTTGAAGCTATCCTATTAAATTAAGAATTAAAACTAATATAACTTTGAAATGACAAAGAATTTTCGTCTCAAATTACCCCAAAATATTTAGTAACCTGTGTAGCAAGGTCGTTGGCGTATGGACACTATTGTTCTAAAGAATGTTTTTTTTTCGTTTTTTAGGGCTCTGGTCCGCAAATGCATGGAGGTGCTATACTACCGCGACGCGCGCGCCTTTCAACGTTACCAGCTCGGTGTGGTGACCTCCGATGGAGTGGTCATCGAGGATGTGGCAGAGGTCAAACCTAACTGGTCACTCGCTCACATGATACCCATGAAGTGAACTCTATTTTCTTATTAATAAAGGTCTTTTTACTAAATCTATTTAGACTTTTATTTGGTAGGACATCTTCTTTTGATGGCCTGAAAATGAGCCCGAAACCTTCTTAATAGGTTTCGGGCTCATTTTCAGCTTGAAACAATTTATATTTACATTCGTTACCTACCGCACTACCAGTCGACACTACCTGTAGTGTCGTAGGGAATTATTTTCCCTTCTACACTACTCGCCAGTAGTGTTAACATCTCCGTGCATATCTAATACCAGCGTAGTTAACCATTTGCTCTATAAAAATAGTCGTTGGTCTGTAAAAAGTACTAGGCAATCAGAAGTCAGTAGAAGGTACAAATCACACTTATTACGTCATCTCTCTTTCTTCAATTTTTATTCTCAAAAAGTATGTGATGGCAATGAAGGAATTGTAATAATAAAAGTCTTGCCTGCCCTTTTGGGAGTATATTAACAAAAAAATATTGCCTAAAAAAATAGTAGGTAAACATGAAAATAATCTAAAATTCTTAAAAACATGCTCAATATTTTTTTTACTTTTTCTGTTTTTAGCATCGATTTATAATCTCAATGGTTTTTAGTAGGTATTTGTTGTTATAGCGGCAACAGAATTACATCATCTGTAAAAATTTCAACTTTCTAGCTATCATGTTTTATGAGATACAGACTGGTGACAGACGGACGGACAGTGAAGTCTTAGTAATAGGGTTCCGTTTTACCCTTTAGGTACGGTACCCTAAAAACTGGAAAAAAAAATTAATTAACTCTTCTTTTTCTTAATTAATGGCTTCTGCACGCCAAAAAGCCGCAATTTTGCCATTCAATTAACTCGAGCATAATTTCACATTAGATATCTGACAGTTTTTTATACCCTCTACTGAGTTCTGATTGCCTGGTACCTACTTGTCGGTGAAAGAGAGCACGTGAAGAAAGAGAGAGATAGCGTTATAAATGTGATTTTATACCTTCTACTGACTTCTGATTGCCTAGTACTTACAGTCCAATTACTATTAACAACTAGCTGAGCCCCGCGGTTTCACCCGCGTAATAATTTTCTACGAAATTTTCTTATTTTTTTCTTTCATAAGAACCTTCTCCTGACAATAACAAACACAACAAAAAAAGAATTGGCCAAATTGGTCCAGGCGTTGTTGAGTTATGCGCTTACCAACACATTTTGCGATTCATTTTTATATTATAGAAGATAGATAGACTAGCTGTCCCGGCAAACGTTGTTTTGCCATATTAAAAAAATGTGATAAATGAAGAACCGCTCGACCGATTTTGTGCAAACTTCACATAAACCATCTACTAAATAGTCCGAACAAAGCTTAAACATTTGGTTAGGATAGGTGAGCCCGTTCTTGTGAGTTATAAAATTACAACGAAAAGTGGCATTGATTTTTATACATTGTTTAAACAACAGTGACTGCTTGTAATTCAATATGAACTTTATACAATAGCAATAAAGCTCGTTTTAGTTAGAAAACGTTTGTATGGGAAAAAGAAAAGGGCTGTTTTTAGGGCTTTTCCGGCAATTATTCGAATTTTTCTCGCCGTAAAAACCATCTTTGAACTTCAACGAACATTTAAAAAAAGAATTGGCCAAATTGGTCCAGGCGTTGTTGAGTTATGCGCTTACCAACACATTTTGCGATTCATTTTTTTATATTATAAGATTTACACGGTAACGGAAAGAGAGCAGTTGAAGAAAGATAGAGATAACGTTATAAGGGTGATTTTTTTTAAGTGTGGTTTTGTGTGTGTGTGGTACTGACTTCTGATTGCCTAGTACTTACAAACCAATTACTTACCTACTATTAAACAATTTACACGATAAAGGAAAGAGAAAAATTGAAGAAAGAGAGAGATAACGTTATAAGTGTCATTTTATACCTTCTATTAACTTCTGATTGCCTAGTAGGTACTTTTTCAACGACTATTTTATAAAGCAAATGGTTGACTAAGCTGGTACTTATTAGATATAGGTATGCACGGAGATGTTAACACTACTGGCGAGTAGTGTAGAAGGGAAAAATTCCCTTCTACACTACTCCGGTACCGGTAGTGTCGACTGGTAGTACGGTAGGTAATTAATTCCAAGTTTCATCAAAATCGGTCCAGTAGTTTCGGAGTCTATTCAATTCAAACAAACAAATCTTTCCCTTTTATAGTATTAGAAGGTATTAGTACCTAGGTATTTAGAAAAGTATAAGTAGGTATTCCATCCGTTGTCTGGTCACCATAACACAAGCCTAGTTGCTTAGCTCAGGGCTAGATGGCGCTGTATGAAATGTCCTGCAATATTTAACATCAAATGCAAATAAAAAAATTAAAATCCAAAAAGAAAAATATTTTATTGACAGAAACGAATTAGTAATAGATATTATCATAAAAGAAATAAAAATGATCATATTTACAAATAATAGGACCATACATAAAATATGACGTTATCAATCAAATCGGAACTTTTTTTAAATGCTTCATTACATAATACAGGAGAAAATAATAAATCAAATTGTACATTGTATCACTAGGGAGTAAAATTTGATTTCCGAATGTCTATTTACAAAGGCGATGCTTGTAAACCACACGGAGAAATCATAATTTTTTCACCCTACCTAGACCGATCCGGACCATTATGTACAAGTCCTGTATAAATCCACTACCTACCTATTCATAGTGCGTTTCGTACTACGAGGAAATAATAAAATAAGTAACTAATTAAAAAATCTGACTGGATTATGGCTTCATGCATAAGCGCCATTCAAAAAATTAAACCGTGGCCAACTCGTATATAACATTCATCCATTAGTAGTCATTTTGAATTATCAAAGCCTGCTCGATTTTTGTTGATCAATTAAATGCTTCCTTCCGCGGGCGGTCAATACGAAATACTAATTAAATGCGTCCCGTCAACGGGACGAAAGTGGTACTTTCTACCTTAGAACGGAAAAGTATTACTTTTCGTCGAAGTCGGCCACGAACGCGAGAACCGCGACTTATGGAAGACATTTTCCCAACAATGCAATGGGACAATAGAGGCTAGTTAAAAAAACGGGTCCAAAACTTCTCAAACAAAAATCTCTCGCACAACTAGAAATTAGTAATAAGTAAAGACAAATGCTAAACAAAGTAGTATACTTAATATTAACTCTATGTACTTTCATAATTATTACATTAGTGATCGAACATTATTATGTTTTCTTACTATTATACAAGTATTCTATTGTTAAATATATGCTACAAGTTTACATTGAAAAGGTACTAGGTACTTACAGATCTGTTCACTCACGAAGGCGCGCCCCTCCAGGGTACATTTTCTCGGTGTGCATTAATATGAGTGTCGCACGTCCTAACAAGATGTCTTAATGTGTGTGTGAAGACTATCAGTAGAGACAGCATACAACAGAGATAGAATTATATACAGATTATGTTTACAACAATATTCATAAGGTGTGGAAGGGCGCGCCTTCGTGAGTGAACAGATCTATACCTACTTGCTTTTTCCATACAAATCTATTATTCTATTTCCTTCCTAAACAATGCCTCTAGAGTAGGTAATCATTGTTTTTGAGGTTCCGTTCCTCAAAAGGTAAAAAAAGGAACCCTTATAAGGTAATTCTCTTGTCCGTGTGTCACCACCGGTTTTCTCAGGAACGGGTTGACCTAGCAAGTTGAAAATATCAGATACTGTCTATAGTCCCTTTTTGAGGCATAAAAATCAACACGATAAAAATATATGGGCAAATTTACATTTTTCGCGAAAACTAGATAAAAAGCGTTACGAAAAATTGAAAAGGGAAACTATCTTTCTTCTATATCCTCAAAACATGTGAAGTGGGGTGTCGTTTAAAACGTTTTCGAGGGTGCTGATTCCGAATCTGGCATCAGTGTTCAGATCAGAGTTGACATCTGTCAAATGTCAGTCTGATTTTGGAGTGGGGTGTTGTTTAATTGAAATTGAAAATGCTGGACTTTCTACGGTGCCCTTCAACGCCGTGGCGCCCATATTGGGAAGCCCTGCTTTAAGAGGAAAGGGTACCGGGGGTGTCTCCATACAAACTATTACAAACGTAGTCGACTGTTTTCTCCCTGGATAATGAGCAAATATTTTTGGTGCATAAAACTTATAACTGCCATGACCATGCCCCTATTTTTTTGTTTTTTTTATCTTAATTTCTATAATAATTATAAAATATTATATTTGTGCTAGTTTCATTATCCAGGGAGGAAACAGTCGACTACGTTTGTATGGAGAGAGAGCCGGTACCCTTTCACCTTAAAGGCATTCTTCAGGAAGTTAATAGGGTAACATTTGTATAGAGAAAGCGCTACTATGATACTAATTTCTTTTAGTTCTAATTTGTGCTGTACCTACTAAATACTATAAGTATTATGATACATCGACAATACATTAATTAAGTATATTTGTAAGTAAATGTATTTACTAAGGTAAGGGCGACCTGCCACTTTAATTAAAACTAAATATTTCGTAAAAATAGGCAACACAACTTAAAAACAGGTGATTATATATAAATATCTGCTTTATTATCAATTGAAAAAACAATTCAAATGTTTAATTTTCTTGTTATTCGGTTAATTTAATATCAAGGTTTTTAAAAAAACCTTTCAGACGCCCTTATTACCCGGACGTACTTTTACTACGTTATTGAAATTACGTGTTTATTACTATACCTATATAAAGTACTAAAATACAATAACAGAAAAACTACAACCATTCGAATGATTCTCAACTTTTAATTCCCGCCTGGTAACGATCAAGAAAAATGATTTTTTTTCCCGATCGTCAACAGTGTTTAGGAGCGGGAAAATACTTGATTATAAAAATCGAGGACTGAAATCATTATATTAACATTGGCTCTCTAGAAGAAGATATTAACGATCAAGAAAAAGTGTTATTGACTTTTAGTTAACGAAACTTTTAATTAATTGATCGTCAACAGTGTTAACAAGCAGGAAATAATAATATACCCGATTATCAACCATAAAAAAAATTAAGGACTGTTTTTTTTACGCTGGATCTCTTGAATTATGTCGGTATTAACGATGAGGAAAAAATCTTATTGGTAAAAAAAAATTTAATTTCCCGATCGTCAACAGCGTTAACGGGCAGGAAATATACAAGTTTATTTAAAAAAATTATTGGCTCTCTTGAACTAAGTCGGCAATAACGATCAGAAAGATTATTACTTGATGAAACTTTTAATTTCCCGATCGTCAACAGTGTTGACAAGCGGGAAATATAACGCTTGTTAATAAAAAAATGTGAGCCGTCACGGGACGCCTGGCAGATGTGAAACATCGACATTATTTTGTAAAAGTAATATGCAGAAAAGAACAGATTGTGATAGAATCGCACAGTCGATTACGGTGTGCACACCGTACACACTACTGCATATAGACTATACAGTCTATATGCAGTATAGACTGTATAGTCTACTGCATATAGACTATACAGTCTATATGCAGTATATATATACATATATACCATCATATATCGTGGCGATGCGTCGCCACGGCATGCGTCGCCACGCCGGAAATCGGTTTTACGTGCGGCTATAGATGTTTCACATAAAAAAAAATCAAGGACTCTAAAAATCGACGATTGAACAATTCAAGGACTCTGAAACGCTCCAGATATGTCCTTGAAAACCTCTCGCTATGTCCTCTTAAAGTACTGCTCGTCTATACGTTTAGCTAATGAGACGAGCGTGTCGTAGCCACGTACAATCTCCGCGAGCCGTCGGCAAGGGAGACGTGTTGTTATTATTGTGAATACATGTCCGAATACAAGGGCGTCCAGTTCCGTGGGGCTGTGGAAGAAAACGATTTAATTAGGTATAATTTTTTAAAGATTAACGCCCGAATACTAAAATAATAAAAACACGACAGAAGTTAAAACTTAAAAAAAACTTATTTACTAAACAATTACAAAATATATGTACATGCATATATGTACACAATGTAGTTGCGTCTCGTAACGGTGTCGCGAGTTCAGAGATTTTATCTCATCTAAAAATACCGTACCGTGTTAAAAGAAGTTTTCATTTCAAAATATTGCAGGACATTCCACACATCGCCATCTAGCCCCAAGCTAAGTTATTACAATTGTGTTATGGGTGCTAGACAACGGATATAAGTACTACTTATATACTTTTCTTTTGTAAATATATACTTATAATACATAGAAACAACCACACCACAGATAAATATCTAATCATAAATACTTGTCTGAGGCGGGAATCGAACCCGCAACCCTGTGTTTGGCCGTCCGGCATGGTGACCATTGTGCCAATTGGGTCGTCAAATCAATTGATATAGTAGTTATTAAGACAATTTTTATACTAAAACTTTCTTCTTGTTCTTCTTTTCTTCGCAGAACATAAATGTCACACAAGACTAAAATATATAATGTAAGTAACTAAAAAGTTAAGTAAATAAGAACAAGTCTACTTCTGATTATCTTAAAAGTTTTTGTATAATTCAATCATTGAAATTAAACTAAGTAATTTGACAGGAAGGAGCTCTCAATCATCACGACATAGTATAAAATAAAGTCACTTTTTGCCGTCCCTATGTCCCTTTGTATGCTTAGATCTTTAAAACTACACAACGGATTTTGATGCGGTTTTTTTAATAGATAGAGTGATTCAAGAGGAAGGTTTTTATGTATAATACATGCATAATATAGCCGTGCGAAGCCGGAGCGGGTCGCTAGTTAAAAAAAACAGAACCTTTCACATCAAAGTAGGAAAACAAATTGTTATTTTACTCTGTTTGATCAACGATTATAGTATAGTAGGTAACTCGTAAGTTAGCCTCGGCAGGAATCTAAACAACGTAGGTACTTTTTATTTTTAGGATTCCGTATCTCAAAAGGAACCCTTATAAGATAATTTTTTTGTCTGCAAATATAAGTCGTCTTTCAGTTTTTCTTTCTCTTACTCCACAGAGTTGCTTATAAGCAACACCATCTATGGAAGAATATGAAGTAGTTTTTTTTGTTATAAGAAAGATTTATTATATCGGTTCAAGCATCCACACATCCTATACATACCTACTAGGTACAACTAGGAATTTTTCCCATTCGTCCCCAGTGGGAACGACTGGGAAAGACATAAAAATCCTACCTAAATCACCATTTTGCATAATAATCAAACCAAAATTTTAAATTAACTTCAAGAAATTTATTTTTAAATAAAATCAATGACGCATAAAATTATAGTAAAAAAAATCTAAACAAAATTTCTACTTGGCACAGTAAAAAATACAGATAAATATAGAATAAGTAAGTTTAGAAGAAGGAACAGTATAAAGCAAAAAAAATGGTTGTCTGTAAAGTTGGTTTACGGACGATAATTTTACGTGATAACGTCAAAAAACCGATGAAATTTTTTTTATATCTTAAATTTTTTATTTATGTTTTTTCCTTTATATATTTTTTTCTTAATTTAAGTCTTCTATTCGTCACTCGTCACCATAACACAAGCAATCAGATGAGCGATATTATTATCAAACAATACCTGCGTGCTGTGTGACGTCATTGTTGGCATTACGTCACCGGAACGTGACAATGACGTCACACATCGGGAACGTGACAATGACGTCAACTTTTTTGTGAATGCAGGTGTCCCATCAATTTATTAGACGTCATCACGTAAAAAAAACTACAATTAAGGACAGTGACAAAAAGTGAAATTAAATGGCGGAAACAATTAAGCAAATTATGAAGATTTTTTGACGTGACAACGTCTTATAAATTGGTTTGCCGGGTGACACTTCAAGAAACTGCGTTACGCTCCGCTGACGTTATGCGCTCACAATGAGAGCGAGTGAGAGGCACGCGGGCATGGTTAGCCCGTCTAAGAGCGAGAGAGACAGACATAAAAAGTGAAAGGCACGCGTCCCTTCCACTCGAGCACAGTTGTTGTCACGTAAAACTTTTTTAATTGGAAATAATATTTGTGTTTATATGTTAATTTATTATTTGTCTGTTATAATGTCTGTTAGCGCTGAAGGTTTCAGTAGAAAGACTAACTATTTTTAATTTGATTTAATGATGAATTAGGTAGGTATAGTACATTATATCGGTGCGCGCGAGTCGTTCGTACTGTCGCGTCGCTGGTTGTCGAGCGTGTGTGCGGGCGGCGACCGCGGGGTCGGTTCCTCCGCCGCCGCGCTCCGCATCCTTCCCCTCGGCGTCCCGCTAGCTCGAGCGTAGACATCCTGGGGGGCGTTGGAACTTGTTTCCAACTAAGTCGACGATGTAGATGAAGTAGTTTGTTGAAGGGTCTCTCAAAGCAGATGACCAAGTTGAAGCAGAATGATGAAGTGCATCTTGAAGTAGATGGCCAACATGAAGTAGGAAATGAAGTGGCTTGGCGTCATTGGTTGTTAAACAGTGGGAAGATAGATAGTCCTCATTGGCTGTCCAGATTAGGCTCTGACGAAGGTATCAGGCACATCCGGTTGACCGCCCTCTTCACCGTACCCTTGGTAGTATGTACGTCAGCTACTCGACATATGTTGTCCTTGCCCTTGTACAGTTTAGAGACGCGACCCATCCTCCAATGAAGTGGTGCCAAGTTGTCTTCTTTGAGTAGGACAAGGTCTCCTACTTGGATTGGTGGGCTGTCTTCTTTCCATTTGGTTCTGTTTTGAAGCTCCGCCATAAATTCTCGCCGCCATCTGTCCCAAAACTGTTGACGCAGTTGTTCGATGCGCTGATGTCGATTAGGCCTCGATGAGGTGGTGGGCAGTGTTGGTACAGACATCAACGGACGACCGATCAAAAAGTGCCCGGGAGTCAAGGGATTTAAATCAGTAGGATCGGACGATAATGGAGAAATAGGGCGGGAGTTGAGGATGGCTTCTATTTGTGCGAATAACGTGGACAACTCCTCAAAAGTCAAGGAGGCGCTGCCAGCTACACGTTTAAGGTGGTATTTTGCGGAGCGAACCCCTGCCTCCCAGATTCCTCCGAAGTGAGGAGAGTAAGGAGGGGAAAACATAAATTTAATGCCCTCGTTCGCAGCATAGGTATGAATTGATTGGCGACTGGACCGCATAACTTTACCCAACTCATTGTTGGCACCTACAAAGTTTTTCCCATTGTCACAATATATAACATAAGGCTTGCCGCGACGAGATACGAACCTGCGTAGGCACGCTAGAAAGGCTTCTGTACTAAGGTCGCTGACAACCTCTAAATGAAGGGCCTTAGTTACAAGGCATACAAAAACGCACAAGTAGGCTTTAGTTACACGGCTACCCCGTCCCTTTTTAGAAGAAATCATAAATGGTCCAGCAAAGTCAATTCCACATGAATTAAAAGGAAAGTCTGGACTGGTTCTCACATTAGGCAAGTCCCCCATCTTAGGCTGTATGGTCTGGCCGCGCATACGAGCACAGACAACACACCTTCTGCATATAGCACGCGCAAGATTTCTACCGCCCAGTGGCCAGTAGTGTTCGCGAACTGACGACAAAAGTAGCTGAGGGCCTGCGTGAAACAAACGTAAATGTTCATGTTGTAGTATAAGTTTAGTAAGGTGGTGTTTAGCATCGAGTAGAATAGGATGTTTTTTGTTATAGTCACAATCAGACTGAGATAATCTGCCTCCTACTCTCACCAAACCACATCCATCTAAGAATGAATTAAGAGGCAACAATTTGCTTTTGTGATGCAATGTTTTGCCAGTTTGCATTTGTTTAATATCAACTGAGAAAGATTCTGTTTGACTTTGTTTTAACAAAAGTGTTAAGGATTGTTCAAGTTCATCAACCTGCAACGAACCGGTAAGTTTATTTTTATTTATTTGACAATTATTAACAAAACGTAATACATATGCATAACTTCGTTTTAGTTTTGACAAGTTTGAATAATTAGTAAATTTTATAAATGATTCATAAGCAATTTCATTATTACAAATTAATATTTTTATTTCAGGTAAATTAGAAGGCGTAATGTGAGGTTGAGTAGGCCATGCATTTTGACCTTCCTTCAGGAATGAAGGTCCCTCCCACCACAAAAAGGAAGCCTGCAGCTTTTGCGGGTCGATGCCCCGAGAAGCTAAGTCTGCAGGATTTAAGTCTGTTGGAACATGGTTCCAATTATAATTTAGGGTAAGTTCGTTTATTTTATTGACCCGATTGCGAACAAAAGTCTGTAATGTTTTACTTTGAGTCTTAAGCCAACCAAGCACGACAGTGGAATCTGTCCACATGTATACTTGTGTAACGTGGTACGGTATTGACTTGACAACCTTATCTGATAATTGAGCTCCTAACAAAGCAGCAGTCAACTCTAGACGTGGAATTGTCAGAGTTTTAATAGGCGCGACTCGCGATTTTGCACACAGTAGCCTTACACTACTCTGTCTATCATTATTAAGCGATCGCATATATACGCATGCCCCGTAGGCTTGCTGTGAAGCGTCAACGAAACAATGCAATTCCATAGACTGAGTATTCTGACTATCTCCTATAACACAACGAGGTATGACAATATCAGACAAATGATGAAGGTTTTCTAGGAAGGTGAACCACCGTTTTGCGAATGGCTCTGGCACTGGGTCATCCCAATCCAATTTGGCATTCCACAAGTCTTGGAGTAAAATTTTAGGCTTTATTATACAACAGCTGACTAATCCCAATGGATCAAAGAGCTTACAAGTAGTAGATATAATTATTCTTTTAGTAATTTTAGACGTGTGTTCGATACCACTTGGGAAATGCAATTGGTCTGCTTGGGGTGACCATTTTAAACCTAGGACAGTAGCTTCTTCATGAAAATCAAGACAATTTAAAGATCCTGATTGGTCATTTAATATTTGAGGACAGTTAGTACGGAATTTTCTCAGTGGAAAACAAGCTGAGTCAAGCACCTTGGTGACGTTTATATAAATGTGTTTTAACTCGTCTGTGCTTGAAGATCCCGTATTAAGGTCATCTATATAAAAATCATTTTTAATGACGTTAGCGATAATTGGATCAGGGCACTGATTAGCTAACTGGACGAGGCACCTCGTACTCAAGAAGGGAGCAGAAGCCGTTCCATACGTCACAGTTTGAAGTTGTAAGATTTTGATAGGCTGTTCGACTCGATCCCTCCAAAGAATCAGCTGTAAATTTCGTTGACTCTCGTCTAAAGCCACTTGCCTGTAAAATTTATTTATATCGGCTGTCAAAACGAATTTATGGACTCTAAAGCGAAGAAGGATAGAGAACAAGTCGCTTTGTACTACTGGACCTATAGCCTGAAGGTCATTTAGCGACTTGCCTGAACTAGACTTGACAGATGCATCATAAACAACACGTAGGCGGGTTGTTTCCCGTTGCTCCCTTATAACCGGGTGGTGCGGGAGGAAACACCCAAATTCAGGCCGTTTAATCTCTTTTAGATGACCTAAATCACCATATTCTTTAATAAAATCGCTATATTGTTTTTTAATATTTTCATTTTTATTTAATTTTCTTTCTAGGTTCATAAAACGACTCATTGCAATAGGGAATGAGTTACCGAGTGCCTGCTCAGGGACCTCCTTCAGCGGCATCATGACAGAAAAACGACCGTCAGGTAAGCGACGAGTGTTTTTTAAAAAGTGGGACTCACAAAATTGTTCGTCTGAAGAATAGGTATTTTGTTCTGAGGGTAATTCTTCGACCGCCCAGAATTTTTTAATAGACTCATTGATATCTTGAAGTGATATTAGAGACAAAGAAGGCTCATGGAAGTCTTGAAGTGACTCCATGGAATTATGTTTCACAAAGTTACATTTAACTTTGGAAATTGGGTTGAACTTTGGATTAGTAGGACCGGTAGGACCCGCTACTAACCAACCAAACAAACTCTCCTGGAGTATAGGTTTATTCGATCCTAATTTAATTTGAGTAGGACATATGATGTCAAAGAATATGTCCGCCCCTAGTAAAATATCTATCTCGGAAGGTTTATGAAATGAAGGGTCGGCAAGAACAATATTATCAGGTAGGTTTAGTGTTTGAACATCAACTTGTACGTTAGGTATGGTACCCGTTATCTTAGGTATGACTAAACAATTAACATTCACACTATACGACTTCACACGGGACCTCAACGTAACACCACATCTATCAGACACCGCGCATAAAACATTACTTATACCAGACACGTTAAAGCTATTTATTTTTTCTGTTACTAATCCTATTTTCTGTTTCAGATCATCGGTAATGAACGACGCTTGGCTTCCAGAATCCAACAATGCACGGGCGAGGTAAGTACGATTATTTTGATTATTAATAATTTCAACAAGAGCCGTACATAGTAGGACTTGGCCTGGAGATACCACTGATAAACTCACCGGATTATTGCAGGTCGACGCGTCGACGCTGTTAGTAGCGAAGTTACTAACTGTGCTAATGTTTTTATGTAATGTTGTATTATGTTTTTCTCGGCAGATGCGGCACACACCTTTCAAAGTACAATCTACAACGGTGTGACCACGACGCAAACAGTTGGTACATAAGTGAAGTCTAGAAACTGCAGAGTGTCTGTCATCTATGCTCATGTCCTTGTATATGTGACATTGATGCACATAATGATTAAATTTATTACAGATAAGACATGCCTTTTTGTGAGAACCCTCCGAAACAATAAATGATTTTATATTTTTATCATAGTTTTTATTATTTTTATTAGAAATATTTTTATGTTCATAGTTGTTGTTATAAGTACTTCTAGTTTCCAAAGTATTCGCTCTGTTTTGTATAAATGTTTTAAAATCCGTAAGTGTAGGTAATTGCGATAAGCGCCCTTTGTGATCTTCCCATTTGCCACTGGTTATAGGATCTAACTTATTTGAAACTAGAAATAAAACCAAGGGATCCCATCCAGTCGTGGGAACATTCAAGCTATTGAGTGCGCTTAAATTTTTATGAACTTGGTCACTCAAATACCTTAGAGCATTGTATGATTCCTTCTGAATAGGGTTAAGGTTCACTATCGCCTTTAAATGATTATTAATTAAAATGTTTTTATTATTATACCTATCACATAAAGTGCTCCACGCAAGCTCGTAGTTATTAGCGGAAAAATCTATGGATCGAAGAGCGACTGAGGCACTACCTTGTAAAGAATGTCTCAAATAATGAAATTTATTAATCGATGCAATCGAATCGTTGTCATGAATCAATGATTTAAACGAATCACGAAACTCTAACCATTTAATATAATTACCGTCAAAAGTAGGTAGGTTTATGGTAGGTAACTGAACTGACATGTTATTATTATTCGTAGAATGACAATGACCCGACTTACATGACTTCTCCGATCCATGATCTGAGTTCCTATCTTTGTTCAAAAATGAATCAATTATTACTTGCGCCAAAGCGATTTGAGAAATAAATTCATTTTCCGTAATCTCACGCTGAGCTATTTGTTCGTTCACATTTTCAGAAAGTTCTTCTATTTCTGTTTGTAGTGAGTTAAAATTAGATGATAAGTCTTGTATCTGAGCTACTTTTAACGATAATTCTTTTATTTGTAAGTTAGTATAGCCAGATTCTTCAACGGGTTGGAAGTTTTGTAAATAAGTTTTAAAATTGGATAATCTACATCGAATAGTGCCCCGTTTTCTTGATAAATTCTTTAAATGTTCCTTACTAGACTGTAAATTTTCAGAATCTACATTTAAAAGTGGAATAGGGCTTTTAGACCTTGCTTTTGACTCGCTTTCAAACATTATTAACAAAAAAATTCAAATTTGAACAATATACCGTTAAATAATCAAATACAATGAGTTTGGTATGTTAGTTTAAATATACTGTGCACTCTGACCGTTAATACAATCCAGTCGTCACCCAATTCAAACCTCAGCCGCTGCCGCCGAGCCCGCCAACCGCGCAGGCCGCGTCAGCGGAGCCCGCAAACCGCGCAAGCTGCGCTCGCACGGTGCGACTTGCCACGACGAGAGACGACCCCAACGGGGCGCTGGAATAGTCGGCACACAAGCGTTGAAATACAAAGAATAGAATGATAGTTTAGCTTGGGATTATTTACTTTGAATCGTAATAAAATTACGCTAATTATTATTGGAAATGAAACGAAAATTATTAATAAACAATGCCAGCAATTACCATACAAAATATAGCCAGCGATTATGAAATCAGTAGAAAGACTAACTATTTTTAATTTGATTTAATGATGAATTAGGTAGGTATAGTACATTATATCGGTGCGCGCGAGTCGTTCGTACTGTCGCGTCGCTGGTTGTCGAGCGTGTGTGCGGGCGGCGACCGCGGGGTCGGTTCCTCCGCCGCCGCGCTCCGCATCCTTCCCCTCGGCGTCCCGCTAGCTCGAGCGTAGACATGTCTCATATCACGGGACTATGGAGTCCCGGACCTTTGGAAGGCATGCGTGGAGCCGAAGCCAACACGTAGAGGCCCTTTACAATAACAACGTTTAATGGCAAACGTAAAATATCGACATCAAACCGGCGATTATCCCTATAAAATGCAGCCAAGGACAACATTTTTGTAATTAGGCCTTACCACGATCAAACGTTTATCGAATAAATAAATAAATATTGCAGGACATTCCACACATCGCCATCTAGCCCCAAGCTAAGTAACTATTGTGTTATGGCTGCTAGACTACGGATATACTACTTATTTACTTTTCTTTTGTAAATATACTTATAAAACATAGAAACAACTAGACCACAGACAAATATTAATAAAATACTTGTCTGAGGCGGGAATCAAACGCGCAACCCTGTCCGGCAGTCTGGCATGGCGACCATTGTGCCATCTGGGTCGTTAATATCACTATCACTACATAGTATAAAACAAAGTCGCTTTCTCTGTCCCTATATCCCTATGTATACTTAAATCTTTAAAACTACGCAACGGATTTTGATGCGGTTTTTTTTAATAGATAGAGATCAAGAGGAAGGTTTATATATACATATAATACATGCATAATATAGCCGTGCAAAGCCGGAGCGGGTAGCTAGTTTCTCAATAAACTAAATAATTTATACTAGTATTTCTGGGACAAAAATTAAGGAATTTTATAGTGTAAGGTTTTAATTTAGCTTGTGGCCTAGATGGCGCTGTTTGAAATGTCCTAACTATTATTTAATTAGCTTTATACTGTCCCCATCTTTTTAATCAAAATCTACATCAGCGACTTGTAACAAGTTAGTGAATGAGGCGTTCCGTTCGCGAAGATATTTTAGTAGACTTTCTACGCTTATCTCGTCTTCGTTGGGACTCAGTTTTAACGTCGATTTAGAACCTGTAAGTTAGATTATAGCGTTTTGACTAATAGTCGGAGATCCCTTTGAAGACGACCTTCATCGAGCTGTTTAATGGATGAAAAGTATTCTATATCAAATTAAATAGGTCAATAAATATATTGCAAATGGGCAACCCATTTTCGTTAAAATTTTAATATCATTTTATTTAGGAAGGTGTTTCTATAGGTAAAGAGAAGTCCCCCGACGCGACAATATTTAATCAAAAAAATTCACATGTACGGCCATAATGTAGGTGGTGGTAATGTTATTTTCTTTTTTGTAGGTTTTCACTTTTATACCTTATTTGTTCTATTTTTTTATATTTATATTTTTTTTTGCTTGTTTTGGGCTTTGTTGGTGAGCGCACACCTACCCGCACCGCACGCGCCGCAGTCACCGTTTGTATGCGCGCAGCTCCGGTTGGTGACGTCATCAGCATCGGCCTTGGGGATTTCCTTCCCTGCGGCGCGTGCGGTGCGGCTAGGTGTGCGCTCACCCTTTACGTTCATATTATTTTTATTAATTAGTGTCGGGGGTTTTTTAATTAATTTTTTATCCATTAAACAGATGGATGAAGGTCGTCTTTAAAGGGATCTCCTACTATAACTATTACCAGATGTAATCGAACACCACAGTACATAAAGAACAGTAGGCTAACTAAGGCCGATCGGCGAGTTAATTACCTACTCTTGCGTTGACGCCTAGGGTGGATCACTTTTATTTTTAATTAAAAATTTGTATGACAGCACTAGGTTTTTAATTACGAAATAATATAATGAAATGTTTTACCAATTCATAAATGGGATGTTAATAAAAGAAGTTTTGAAAAGAAAAATCATATTTATACTATGCCAACACTGAAGGAGCGGTGTTGCCCTAGTAGTAGGTTAATTGACCTTTTTTGAACAAATCTAATTATCTTACGGTGAAGAAAAACAGCGGCTAAGTTGGCTCTAGAAGTATTGACAAAGGTCTTTCATCTGGACTTGGTCAACTAAGCTGTGGGGTAGTCTATACTACCTAGCTTCCCTAGGTTCCCACAAATAAGTTTCCCTAGGAAGGGTGCCAAAAAGGTCTCTTTAGATGGCTTGTTGGCCAAAGTTACTACTTTGGCTAACGGATCTGCATTCCCATCCAAAGAGGCGCCCTTTGGTCACCAAAAGCTAATACTAATAGTTTTGAACTTGAAAAAAAATTACAAACTAAAAAATAACTTAAAAAAAACCTGTAGAAGGCGGTGTTTTAGGCAATTCAGACTTCTCAGACGTCTTAGTTTGTTTATCTCCGCTACTGCATACGGTTAAATATGATTCCTTTATTATATTACTAAAAAAATATTACAATAATTATATATAAAAGGTCTTTTAATGCAAAAAAAACCTTAAAAAATACTTTAACGAGGCTGTTTAGGTTAAAAGTCTTTTGCCTGTCCTTTTGGGAATGTAATTAACAAAAAAATATTGCCTAAAACAATTTTAAACAATACCTAAAATTCTTAAAAACATACATACTCATATAATATTTACTTTTTTCTGTTTTTAGTACTTATTTGTTGTTATAGCGGCAACAGAAACACATAATCTGTGAAAATTTCAACTGTCTGGCTATCACGGTTCATGAGATACAGCCTGGTGACAGACAGACAGACGGACAGCGAAGTCTTAGTATTAGGGTTCCGTTTTTACCCTTTGGGTACGGAACCCTAAAAACACTAAACCTGCGACAAAGCAGGTTGCTGATACCTACAAACAGATGTCGTTGTTATAAAGAAGAGAACTTTGAATGTGTTTTTTACTAATTATTTCTCACACTATAACATTAAAATTGCACATTTCTAGTATTTTTTTAACCAGGAAGATTTTCTATATCATCACAAAAAAAATGATTCTAAATTACATAAGTATATATGGTAAAAATTGCAGTGGCGCCATCAAGAATTAAGAGGCATTATGATTGACAATCTGTCGTATATCTTTTGTCTATGACGTGAATTTTTTTAGAAGGCATTTTCTAAATTGGGTTAGTCGCTTTCTGTGCCCCGACCGAAATGGGACCAGGGACCAGATTACGATTGTAGAAAATGGTTATCGTAGTTGGTTGGTTTTAACAACAAAAACTAATAATCGCAAAATCTATAATAATATTATAACGACAAAAGATTTGATTGTTTGTTTGAAATAGGCTCCGAAATTACTGGACCGATTCTGATGAAACTTGGTATGAGGATACATTGATTCATTGGGAATAACATACGCTACTTTTTATCCCAAAATTCCCACGGGATCGGGAGTTACGCGGGTGAAACGTCAGAACGCTGGTAGTGGTTAAATAAAATATAAAATTACCTAGAATCAGTAAAATCCGATTCAAACTTCCTCGGACTTTCGCTAGTTTTAACATCCAAATTCCTCTCGCTAGCAACACCGTCCGATTGCTCATCGATTCTGGATATCGATAGGTCCGTCTCATCGATAGTACCCAAATAATCATCGATTTTAACGACAACGTTTGTAAAATCTATCGGATATACGATCTCAAAATCGTTACGTTCGATATCGATCTTATTTGCTAAAGCATCGAATGCTAACTCGTTGACCTTTGAAACAAATATAGGGTTATTGGTAATTATACTAGCAAGCCGTTGAGGGCTGCTTCTGTGCACCTTAGCGATAAACTTTTGTTCTAAGACTTTTGGAAATTCGAACATTTTTTTGAAAATTTTGAGTTTAGGTTTACCTGAAAATCAGCTGTTTCATACACGGAGAGGTCTTTAAACTTAAAATTTTACTTATTTTTAAAATTTTATCTACTGTTCTTAGTCTAAATGGCCTTCGTTTTTAAAAATCAGCTGCTTTTCGAATTTAAATAACCTCAAAATTTATTTATTTTTTTCGAATTTCCAAAAGTCGTAGAAGAAAAGTTTTTGTTAAGGTGCACAGAAGTAGCCCTCAACGGCTTGCTAGTATAATTACCAATAACCACGTAAGGAAAATCGAACTATTTTAAAATAAAAAATACTTTAAAAGTACATTACGATACTAGTGCGGTAAGTTGATCATTGCATAGAGGCGGTTTGTGACGCGCGAGCTGAACGCGAGCGCGTTAAAAAGCCGAGATGCAATGATTATCGATCAATAATCCACACGCGTATCGTACGACGTTTTTATCACAGTTGCAAATAAAAGAAAATACTTGTTTAAATAACAAAATGTTAACAAAATATTTGTGTTTAAGGCGGCAATCAATTTTTTTTATGGTTTACGTCCAGTTTATATAATACCATTTGCTTCAAGTCGTTTTAAAATTCGAACTATTTTTTCTAGCTTATTAACTCTTTGTTGGTAGGTACCTACCTTTTTTTTTAAACATCAAAACAGTATAACCCAGTTAAATTAAGAATTTTTCATATACATAACATGTAATTAGCAGTAAGATACGAATTAAACTTATCGGAATAACTTTACAGCACCTGTGCGTTATCTGTGAGATCCACTTTATGAGCAACCGTGATAAAAATCATAAATAATATCAGACGGAGCTGTATAGGTTAAAATCTCTTTAGCCTGCCCTCTATGTGTAAAAATAAAGAAATAAACCTTATCAATAATGTCCTCAATGATCTCCATAACCAAATCATAAGTTTCTTCGTTACGAAGAGTGAAACTTGGATTCTTATAAGGATGTTCGTATGCGCAGGTTAGAAGACCTTCCTTTGATGTCATTATTATAATTTGTTTCGACGCAAATGGTTTGAATCCTGAATTAATTAATGAAAGATAATATTTTTATTATTTATAGAAAATCAAAACTTTTAAAGTATCTTAAAGTTTTGATTTTCTATAAATAATAAAAATAATTATAATAATTACGGCGGATTCTACTTAGAAAATATCAGTACGCAAAAAGGCAAAAAGGTACTTTATTAGGAACTACTACTTTAATTTACTCTAGTAGTTTTGCCCTTTACATGAAAATATAGCTTAAAAATGTTTATCAAAAACATCTTTTCTTTAAACATTATCTTTACTTGAGGTGGATTCTACCTTGAAATTACCATTACGCAAAAAGATCACTACTTTCTACTTTATAAGAAACTACTACTTTATTAGGAACTACTACTTTAATTTACTCTAGTAGTTTTGCCTTTTGGAAGAGAATATAGCTTAAAAATGTTTATCAAAAACATATTTTCTTTAAACATTATCTTTACTTGAGATGGATACTACCTTGAAAATATCATTACGCATAAATATGATTACTTACTACTTTATTAGGAACTACTACTTTAATTTGCTCTAGTAGTTTTGCCTTTTACAAGAGAATATAGCTTAAAAATGTTTATTAAAAACATCTTTTCTTTAAACATTATCTTTACTTGAGGTGGATTATACCTTGAAAATACCATTACGCAAAAATATCACTACTCACTACTTTATTAGGAACTACTACTTTAATTTGTTTAGTAGTTTTGCCCTTTAGAAGAGAATATAGCTTAAAAATGTTTATCAAAAACATCTTTTCTTTAAACATTATCTTTACTTGAGGTGGATACTATCTTGAAAATATCATTAGACGCAAAAATATTACTACTTTCTACTTAATAAGAAACTACTTATTTATTAGGAACTACTACTTTAATCTACTCTAGTAGTTTTCCCCTTTAGAAGAGATTATACCTTAAAATGTTTATTAAAAACATCTTTCCTATGACTTTTATCTATACTTACGCAGATAATTACGCAAAAAAGTAATTACTTACTACTATTATATAAAGAACTACTATTTTAAGTTGTCTAGTAGTTTTACGCAGATTCTCACGTCCAAGGTCTCGTCTCACGCAAAAGGACATTACGCAAAATAGATTAACTATTTAATGTTACTATCTAATACTAATGACATATAATATTATCTTTACTAACGCAGATAATTACGTGAAGACCTTATTACGTCAAAAAAGTAATTGCGCAAAAAGGTCATTACGCTAAATTAGATTACTATCTAATACTAATGACATATAATTACGCGAAGAGCTTATTACGTCAAAAAAGTAATTGCGCAAAAAAGTCATTACGCTAAATTAGATTACTATCTAATACTAATGACATATAATTACGCGAAGAGCTTATTACGTCAAAAAAGTAATTGCGCAAAAAGGTCATTATGCTAAATAAGATGTCTGATGTATCATCTAATACTAATTAATATTATCTTTACCTACGCAAAGAGGTTATTATGTCAAATATATTACGCAAAAAGGTCACTACGCTAAATCAAATTTATTATGTTTACCAAAAATGTCCTTCCCATAAATATTTTCTTTACTAGAATTCTTGAAGCACAGCCTAGATTTGCGAGCTCTAGAGCTGCGATCGGATATAGTACGTTCAGGTGAGTTCATACGGCGTTTTGTCACTTGGAACGCTTGAGTTATTAAATACTCTTCTTGAGCCTGTAATATTATACTGGTTTAAAAATGGGAAATTTCTGGCATGTTTCCCTGAAATCCCTGTTTTTAACCCCCGACGCAAAAACAAAACTGCAAAAAAATCCTTAAAAATATTTTGACGAGGCTGTATCAGTAACAAAACGAAAACGACTGAAGGAAGTCAACAATACAGTGCTTCATTTGATGTATACGTCAGGGCGCCGCCATCTTGACTACTGTTTTGTGTCTATAAATAGGAATAAAATGACGGACCGTGGTTCATTCTGTCGCGGTAGCTTCATGATACCTGGACCTTTTCATGGTCGCACAATTTATTTGAGTTAATTAGTTTAATACCTTTTAGGCGTTGTAGTAAAATAACGCTGATGGGTATGTAATTTATATGATTAAAATATGTTCTGATGATAAGTACCTTTAGATTTACGTTAACCTACACTCAGATTTTGGCTAAAATAGCTAGTCCTTTAATATAGATTAAAAGTCTTTTGCCTGCCCTTTTGGTAGTATAATTAACAAAAAAACATAGACCTCTGCAGATTTGCTTTTTCCAAACCGTCTGGCGCTGCCCTAATTCTTAGTCAATATAAATATTTTTGGGAGTAAAACTGCAGGATAATATTAAAATTACCTTTAGCTTCATTCTTGTTGCCCCAGCGACTCTTACAACATGCTTCAATAGAGGAGAAGTTATTGGTTTTATGAGTAAAGCAACTTTGGGTCCGGTGGCGGAGAGTAGAGCTCTTATGTGACCATAGACTAGTGCGTCCAGGGGGGTGGGGCTGGAATGGAAGGGGGGTGGTTAGGGTGGGTTTTGGGGTGTTGGGGGTGAGTGTTGGAATAGGTGTTGGAGTGGTGTCTAGAGTACTTTGTATTTATAAGAGCTTTAGTGTGAGTGTTGGAGTGTTAGGGTGAGTGTTGGAATGGTGTTGGAGTGTTGTCTGACTTTTTTAGAGTATTTAGAAGAGCTTAGGTGTAAGTTTGGAGGGTTAGGGTAGGTTTTTGGGTATTAAAGGAGAGTGTTGGAATTTTGTCTGATCTTATTAGAGTATTTAGAAGAGCTTTGGTGTGAGTTTGGACGGTTAGGGTAGGTTTTGGGGTGTTAGAGGAAGAGTGTTGGAATGGTGTTGGAGTGGTGTCTGACCTTATTAGAGTATTTAGAAGAGCTTTGGGGTGAGTGTTGGACTGTTAAGGTGGGTTTTGGTGTATTAAGTTTTGGAATGGGTGTGGAGTGTTTGGGTGAGTTTTGGGATGTAACGGCAAATATTGCTCTTAGGGTTAGGTTTGGCGTCATTTTAAAATAAATATATCTTTCGATAAACGAAGACTGTTGGTTGGTGATTTTATGCAAAATGGCGATTTTATGCAAAGTGGCGATTTTATAATAACATAGTAGGGTAATTTTATTTCCATTTTGGATATTTATTATAATTGTGTACTTACGTAGTGCCAAAGAAGTAGTCCCGATCCCCAAGACGTTGACTCAAGGAGTTACAGCATTGTTCCACCTGAAATTATACAGTTTATGTATTTTAAAACTACCCTCGTATTTCAACTAGCTGCCCCCGTGGTTTCCCGTGACTTGATTCCTAATTATGACAGTCTGAAAATTTTTCAATGTGACAAACCTAATATTTACCTAAAGGCGTTTTGCTAATAATAGTGTTGCCACATGTTGGAAATTTCTTAAGTTTTTTTTTTGGTAAATTAGGGATTTTTTTGCTAAGTTTAATTAAATACATATAATTTTCGTAAGAAAATCCATTGGTGTACGGCCGGCCGGGGTTCGAACCCACGACCTTGCAATGCAAAAATACATAAAAAATAATGTCCTGGTAGTTAGTAAATAACAGAAATTTTAAAAAGTTTTTGTGGCACAAAATAAAGGTTAAAGATTTTATCTATCTACACTAATATAATAAAGGGGAAAGAATTTTTTGTTTTTTTTTGTTTGTTTGTTTGTAACGAATAGGCGCCGTAACTACTAGACTAATTTAGATGAAACTTGGAATAAGGATATATTGATTCATTAACAGTAACATAGGCTACTTTTTACCCCGATATTCCCACGGGATCTGGAGTTACGCGGGTCTAAATAAATAAAAATAAGAAAATAAATAAATATAGACATTAACTTACATCAGCCAGTACTTGATCAAGCGATTTATCGTGCCAATGTAGCGCTTTAAGCCGCTTAGCGACCGCGTTCCTCTTGGACCGTGTCTGCAGCCAGCCGAGCGGCCATGGGTACACGGACGAGTTCCGAACCTTGGTCACAGCGTTGAATGTGTCATTGTCTAACCAGGATATGTACAGCTGGAATAGTAACATAAAGTTTAGTAAAAAAGGCCAAGTGCGAGTCGTACTCGCGCGTCGAGGGTTCCGTACAACGCTTTTTCTCTACGCTTGTAGTTACCAATTTAACTTGACCCCTATTTCGTTTAGGCGCCCATACAATTCAATTCAATTCAATTCATTTATTTCAGACTTTAAAATCTATAGTATTGTTAGTATAACTTATAAACTAGAAGTTAGTAAAAAATAAAAACATAGAAATACAAGATATTTAACTAATTGGGCCGATATTTATTATTAAATAGTGCGACTCTAGACCGCTTATGTATTGCAGTCCAGTGTCGCACTGTCGGACAATCCAAGCGCTGCACTATTGGGCTGAGAAGGTTGGAACTGCCTTGGACGCGGCGCATCAGTGAGGCTACTCTTTTCCGCATTATTGTGTGGAAATCATCTACTCTTGCCTCCGCGAACATACCCGATGCACTGCAGTACCGAGGCAGTCCCAACAACATTCTGAATCCATTATTATATTGGATTCGCAGGGCATTGAAGGCTTTTTGTGTATAATTGGTCCAGAGGCTGCTAGTGTAGAAAGTCTGGCAATAACTTTTAAAAAGACTTAATTGGCAAAATTGGCAAAATCCGGTAATTTTCAACTTTTTTTATTGGATTCTAGGCCAATGGGAACTACCATATAGGTTTTCGACCCAAAACCTTGGTACTACGGTTGACCTGGAATTGTCAATTTTGGTTAAAAAGCAATGTTTTACAGGACAAGTAAACGGAAAATCTCGAAACATTAAAAAAAACTGAAAGTTAAGGTCAATTTTGGTACAGTCAGAAAAGGACTGATGGTAGCAGGTGCATATTTTAAGTTCTGATTATTTTAATGACGGTTCAATAATTGTTGGTTATTCTGCGTGAAATAACTAACACTTCGAAAGCTTTAGTGATATCAAGCAGAATAATTTACAATTGCTGAACCGTTATTTAAAAAAATTAAACTTTAAAATATGCACCTGCTACCTTCAGTCCTTTTCTGACTGTTCTACAAGTTTTCGCGAAAGTGTAAATTTGCCCATATCTTTTCATTGTGTTTACTCAGGACCTTGATTTTTAAACACCTAATAGGGACTATAGACCTCAGTATCTGGTAAGAATTTCAACTTCAACGGGTGGATCCACCCGTTCCTGAGCAAATCGGTGGTGACACACGCACAAACAGACAGACAGATGGACAAGAAAGTGATTTTGTAAGGGTTTCTTTTTTTAGCTTTTGAGGTATGGAAACCAAACTAGCTAAGTGCGAATCGGTTTTACGCACAAAGGGTTTAGATTGCATTTAGCCAGTTTTATTTATATAGATAGATAGATACTAACCTCAGCATTAACCAATACGTTTGTAATAAGACTCATATACGCTCTCATTTCTGCCTTCTCTTCCATACTAAGCCGGCTACACAGTGTGACTCCCTTATTGGCTGCGAACTGAACGATCAGCTTCGCAAGTCCGACTCCCACTTGGCCGGTATTTAGATAGATAGATAGATACTAACCTCAGCATTAACCAATACGTTTGTAATAAGGCTCACATACGCTCTCATCTCTGCCTTCTCTTCCGTACTAAGCCGGCTACACAGTGTGACTCCCTTATTGGCTGCGAACTGAACGATCAGCTTCGCGAGTCCGACTCCCACTTGGCCAGTATTTATATAGATAGATAGATACTAACCTCAGCATTAACCAATACGTTTGTAATAAGACTCATATACGCTCTCATCTCTGCCTTCTCTTCCGTACTAAGCCGGCTACACAGTGTGACTCCCTTATTGGCTGCGAACTGAACGATCAGCTTCGCGAGTCCGACTCCCACTTGGCCGGTATTTAGATAGATAGGTACTAACCTCAGCATTAACCAATACGTTTGTAATAAGACTCATATACGCTCTCATCTCTGCCTTCTCTTCCGTACTAAGCCGGCTACACAGTGTGACTCCCTTATTGGCTGCGAACTGAACGATCAGCTTCGCGAGTCCGACTCCCACTTGGCCGGTATTTAGATAGATAGATAGGTACTAACCTCAGCATTAACCAATACGTTTGTAATAAGACTCATATACGCTCTCATCTCTGCCTTCTCTTCCGTACTAAGCCGGCTACAGAGTGTGACTCCCTTATTGGCTGCGAACTGAACGATCGGCTCCAGTTCCGAGACAACGAATGCTCCACATTTTATGAAGGGAACTCGGCCGGATGGTGACATGAACTCTGCGTTCCAACGCATTTCTACTTCGAATGGTAGGTTGCACATCTGGGGGAAGAAAGGTTTTATGTAAGACTAGCTTTTGCCCGCGACTTCGTCCACGTAAAAGTCGAAAATAGACCAAAGAATCACGTTGTTTCATACAAACTTTGCCCCCAAAACCTGTTTTTCGTTGAAATTACTCTCGTTGGTAATAAATCTCGGTAATCTATATATATAAAAGAAAGTTGTGTTAGTTACACTTTTTATAACTCGAGAACGGCTGAATCGATTTGGCTGAAAATTGATGGAGAGGTAGCTTAGAACCAGGAGAAGAACATAGGATACTTACTTTTTTTTTTTTTTTTTTTTTTCGATATTCAAACGAGATCGGGATTTACGCGGGTGAAATTAAATATTCCATATTCAAACCCGCATAAGTCCCGATCCCGTGGGAATATCGGGATATACACTATTATGTATTCTGTGACGTTCGTCTTTGTTGTAAGGCGTTCGACCGGGGGGTTTTCTCGAGCGGCTTCAGTTTTTATATGGCAAAACAACGTTTGCCGGGACAGCTAGTAAATAAATAAATATTGCAGGACATTCCACACATCGCCATCTAGCTCCAAGCTAAGTAACTAGACTTGTGTAATGGGTGCTAGATAACGTAAATATTACTTATATACTTTTCTTCTGTAGATATATACATACTTATAATACAAAGAAACAACCAGACCACAGACAAATATCTAAGCATAAATACTTGTCTGAGGCGGGAATCAAACCCGCAACCCTTTGTTTGAGCCCTTTCTGCGTGAGGATGGAGTAAGCTTGCCCAGCATCTACTACCCTCTCAGCTTAGTCGACCATGTCCAGAGGAGAGAACTTGTCAATACTTCTGGAGCCAACTAAGCCGCGGGTTTCATCACGATGTTTTCCTTCACCGTAAAAGCAATTAGCGCACATATTTTTTTCCTAAGAAAAATCCATTGGTGCACGTCCGGGTTTCGAACCCACGACCTTCAGAATGAAAGTCGAGGTATCTACCACTAAGCCAACACCGCTCTTAAGTTTTTATGTAAGACTAGCTTTTGACCGTGACTTCATCCGCGTAAAAGTCGAAAATAGACCAAGGAATCACGTTTTCCATACAAACTTTGCCCCTTTTTTCACAACGGATATACTACTTATATACCATTGAGTAGTATTCTAGATCAATGTTATATACTTTTCTTTTATTAATATATACCTACTTATAATACATAGAAACAACCAGACCACAGACAAATATCTAAGCATAAATACATGTCTGAGGCAGGAAGTCGAAACCCGCAACCCTGTGTTTGGCAGTCCGGCATGGTGACCATTGTGCCAACTGGGTCGTCAATCTATCTATCTTACTTGATGTTTGATATAAACTGTGATACCTTAAGGAAAGCCTGGACAGCGAGACAGCTGGCGTTATCCGGGAGCAATATCTGCTCCACCTCGTAGGGCTGGAACAGCTTCACATTGTCCGGCCATGGCTCTTGAGCTAGAAGTTTAAACAAAATTAAACATTATTTTATAAATTTCCAACTTCTAAGTTCTTTATTAAACTTTGAAACTATTTCAAATTCAAATGATAGTGTAAATCATGAACTTCATCATTAATGACTGTTAAACTCTTATTTTTTGGAATAGTTTAAAATTCTTTATTAAACTTTGAAACTATTTCAAATTCAAATTATATGTCATTCATGAACTAATCGACAGTTATTGTTTATTACACTGTTATTTATATTTGGAATAGTTTTAAAGCATAAGAAGGGGTTTTGGCGGGAACGAGCCAACAACATGTCGTGCTGCAGTTTTATTTACACGAAACTTAGTTGTAAACCGAGTTAAATTGTATAATTCCGGTGGAAAGTTATCTAATTTAGTTCTGTGAAAGTGCACAAGCGTAGTGAAAGTAAAAATCAGTGTCAAACATGGACTTTTCTCGTTGCCTCCAAAATCTCCTACAAGGTTATAGTAAAGTAGCCACCGCTTTACTATGACCCCTAACTTGACAAACTGTGACTTGACGACTTGACCATCTTGAAACACTTTGAGCCCGATTTCTGTAAATCGGGCCATAACTTGATGCAAAATATTACTTGATACTGGCTATATGCACAAACCGTGCGAAGCCATAACTGAAGAAAAAAAAAAAAAAAGCATAAGAAATAATTTAGAAGGAGGAAAATTATGTTTATGTGAGGTTTATAAATAATAATACATTTTGATTATACTAATTACAAAATTTTAACAAAATATTGCATTATTTCATTCTGTCTTTAATTTAGAATATAGAATGCTTTCATTTTCTAAATTGTGGACCTCATGAGAGTTCTTAGTGCAAGGCTAAACAAAATCGCACAATTAAAAATCTGTACAAGGAATGATACATATTATGTAATAGTTGAACTGTTTTTCTTCCTGCAAAAAAAATGGACCAATTGCAATGAAACTTAGTAGAAAACTGGAGCCCTGAAATAAGGCAACTTTTTACCCAAAAATTGGGACTTATTCAGGTAAAACCACAGGGTCCAGATTATCACTACATAGTATAAAACAAAGTCGCTTTCTCTGTCCCTATATCCCTATGTATGTTAAATCTTTAAAACTACGCAACGGATTTTGATGCGGTTTTTTTTAATAGATCGAGTGATTCAAGAGGAAGGTTTATATGTATAATACATGTATAATATAGCCGTGCGAAGCCGGAGCGGGTCGCTATACATTATAAAACATAATATATAAATATTTATATCCATATGTGTGATTTCTTTTCGCAATGCAGCCTTATATTTGGAAAATTCTCAAAAACTTCTACAGGAATGATGAACTTCGTTATCTATTTAGAAGAGGATTATCACAGAATTGAAAAAAAATCAGATTCAAGAGTTACACAGGAGCTTGGGGTGTAAGAACTAATTTTTATTGACAAGATGACAAATATTATTTAGACACTTGGCCATATTTATCTATTTGTAGGCATGAGATAAAACCAATGCTAAAGAAACTATTCTAATTATTAACAAAACAAAAGAAAAATTAAATCACACTAGAAGAACTCAATTTATAGCATGTTTTATAAGGAAATTATAAATGAAAACACAAAATGTTCTAAATAGCACGCCGAGTGAGTCCAATCTTTTTGGATTTTACACTCAATTAAACAGTAATTCTCCGACTAAAGCAAGTATTTATTGAAACACAGGAATTCAGGTTACTTTTTTATCAAAAAACCAACACAAAAAACCGACGAAAAGACATGTAAAATACGAAAATACCGAACACAAATGAATCCCCGTTTTGCATACTGAAGGACATCACAATACAATATTTTATAAGTAAATGACGTAGCTCCTCGATGAATAGGATTATTTATGCCGTCCCAATGCTAAAATTAAACAATTATGTCATACAAAACATTAATAAAATCCTACAAACAGAAATTATGTAATGGCCTAAAAACGAGTTCGTGTTTCGAACTTTGACTAACAAATAGTAACATACCGGAGAATGAAGTTATAATAGATTCTGTTATATTGTATTCCGGCATATTTAATGAGTTGAATTACATTAGATAACCGACTGGTTTTTTTCGAAAATCACTAATATTTTCAAATTATTTCGAAAAGTTTCAACAAACCACGAGATTTGAGAAAAGAATTTTCGAAATGTCAAAATGACATTCCAATTCAGCTGTCATTTCATTTGAAAAATGTTGCCACAATACAAAACTTAAAGCAACCCATTCAAGCTGCGACTTTTATTGCGAATCAATCGTGCATGCTAAACCGATAGATTTACAATACGTATCATGATTCGCAATAAAAGTCGGATTACAATTTTTCAGGATCTATCAAAGCGTCTTTTTTTACAAACAACAGGGTTTTTGTGGATCACAAGACTAGAATACTCACCCATTTGAATCAACTTTGTCATATTATCACCGACGCAAGCAACATTATTGTTTAGTAGATTTATACCAAATGCAAACTCTTCGTCATCAAAAAAGTCGAAAGGCCTATCCTGATGTTCTTGTTGCTTTTCTTCTGATATTATATTAGTTTTAGAATGAATAATATCTAAATATTTGTAGTAAATATCTTCTCCGCCTCTGCTGATTGGAGACATAGATCTTGGAGTTGATAACGGAGTTTCTATAGTGGATCGATCATTCCTGTAGCTCCTTTCATTTTTCCAAACTTGTGTTTGAACACTCATGTTGAAGTATCACTAAAATTCAGAAAAAATCCTAAATAGGTATTGTTGTAAAAATAATGTGGATCGAAATTGACTGACAGCATCTTTCAATTTCTGTTTTGAAGTATCTTTTTTCCTTAATCTTCTCTTTTGCAAAAAGTTTTTATGCGAAGTGTAGCAGGCGTTTGGGCCTCTGTTGGGCCAGTCAGCCGCGGGCGCGAGGTTGTATCCATGTTGTATCATCAAAACAAAACCTACCGTAATGGCCTGTAGCATTAAGCCTGTAGCAATCAAACTTGAATCAAACAAACAACGATATTTTACGATATAGCGCATCACTATTGTTGAGTTTGTTTGATTGTTTGGGCGACACGCAACTTTTCAATATTTTTGAAAAATAGTAAATAACTACTAGAAACCAGTGAATAAACAGTTCTAAAATACTCATAAACCAATAAAACACCTCCACAACCATGGCCGATGTGTTGGATATCGAAAATTCCGAGGAATTTGAAGTCGATGAAGACGGAGAACGTAAGTTGCTTATTTTCCACTTTACCCCTTATTCCCTTACCTATATAACACTTAAATAATATTATCATCACCTATAAAACCGTCTACAAGCGCCACAATACCAATAATGAGCTAGTTTTCTAAAAAATATATAAATAAAATTTCTAGGTTAAGCGATAGGTTTTTACTTTCAAAATAGTAGTTCATTGACCGCGCCGCTAGAAACCTAGTTAAATAACGAATTAATACGTGAATCATCATTAATCAGTCTGTAATTTGTTGTTATTGTGTTGTTTTAGAGGGTATAGCTCGTCTGAAGGAAAAGGCGCGTAAACGCAAAGGACGTGGGTTTGGTAGTGAAGCTGGGACTGGCGGTGGCTCTGAGCGCGGTAACCGTGGCAGGTAAGCAGACAAAACAATAATTTTATGCATATCTTACTTACTAATATTGGATGGACTGCGTGAGACAAGACATGAGAGATATGAATGTGAACGATGAGATGACGACTATTAAGAGTGAATGGAAGAAAAAGACATACTGCGCAGACCCCAAATAAATTGGGATAAGGGCAGGAAGATGATGACTTACTAATATTATAAATGTGAAAGTTTATGTGTATGTTTGTTACTCCTTCACGGAAAAGTTACTAAACCGATTGCAATGAAATTCGGTATTAGATAGGTACCTAGCTAAAGATCTGGATTTACTTAAAGGCTACTTTTTGTCCCGATATTACCATGGGATCGCGGCTGAAACTGCGGGGCGAAGCTAGTAATATCTAACTGGATAAAAGGACCAAAATAACAAGGAACTGGACACTTCCGGGTGCTCGGCGACGTTGAGGTCGGCCACGAAAGTGTTGGCGAGACAACCTCAACCGCCTTAAGCCAGCTTGGCCATAGGTGGCCCAGGGCTGCAACCTATGGTGGTTGCTCAAGGGAAACGGTTCACTTTATTTAGACAACAAAAGAGTTCATGCTTTCCTTAGCTCATGCCAGGGCATCTGGGGAAAACTGGTGATAGAAAAGGTGTGGTGAGACATTGTAGAAGCATATTATTATGTCCTGCAGTGGGCTAACACATGCCCCTGATGAAGAAGAAGATTATTAAAGCCGCTTTGTAGCGAGTTGCTATTGCAGCTGATTTGAACAAACAAATGGATAAGAAATGTGCCAACCTACCTACCTTTATTTTTTTCATCATATTAAGTTTTATACTATTATTGGTTAATTAGCTTTTATATATTTCTCATGTAAGTGAATTATAAATATTCTTATGGGAATACAGAATCTTAAACCTGAAAGTATGATCAGCTTTTACCTGTGACCGCTGTTAACCTAGTCATACCATATTGTCTGCATAGGGGTTTAATTTTATTAAATTTCAGACTGATCTGCTGAAGCTGTGCATTGATATACCAATCACTTAGTCAGGACTTTGAATTTTAAATTCCAGATATGACAGCCTAGCGCCAGAAGGTGATGGCAACACTCCCGGCCCCCAACGCTCAGTCGAAGGCTGGATTTTGTTCGTTAGTAACGTACACGAGGAAGCCCAGGAAGAGGACATACAGAACCAGTTCTCCGAGTTTGGTGAAATTAAGAATATACACTTGAATTTGGATCGGCGTACGGGTTTCTTAAAGGGATATGCGCTTGTCGAGTACGAGACTTATAAACAGGCTGCGGTAAGTACTAGTTCTCTCCTCTGGACATGGTCGACTAAGCTGAGAGGGCAGTAGGTACTGGGCAAGCCTACTCCATCCTCACGTAAAAAGGACCTAATTAAAAAGAGTCTAATTGCGGAAAACAGCCCGTATACAAGACAAGACAAGTACTTGACAAACCAGTTGGCACAATGGTCACCATTGCAGACTGCTACATGGTTGCGGGTTCGATTCCCGCCTCAGACATGTATTTATGCTTAGATATCTGACTGTGGTCTGGTTGTTTCTATGTATTATAAGTATACTAGCGACCCGTCCCGGCTTCGCACGGCTATATTATGCATGTATTATACATATAAACCTTCCTCATGAATCACTCTATCTATTAAAAAAAACGCATCATAATCCGTTGCGTTGTTTTAAAGATTCAAGCATACATAGGGATATAGGGACAGAGAAAGCGATTTTGTTTTATACTATGTAGTGATATTTACAAAAGAAAAGTATAATAAGTATAGTATATCCGTTGTCTAGCAGACGTAACACAAGTCTAGTTACTTAGCTTGGGGCTTGATGGTGATGTGTGGAATGTTTTGCAATATTTATTTATTTATACTAATATGTATTTTAAAGAAAAAGATTTTACTGTTTGTTGTATCAAATAGGCTCCAAAACTACTGGACAGCTTGCATTATCACTCATCACTACATAGTATAAAATAAAGTCACTTTACGCCCGTCCTTATATCCCTATGTATGCCTAGATCTTTAAAACTACGCAACGGATTTTGAGGCGGTATTTTTTAATAGATAAAGTGATTAAAGAGGAAGGTTTTTAGATATAATACATGCATCCGTGCGAAGCGGGGGCGGATCGCTAGCACATACTATAAAACAAAGTTGCTCCCCGCTGTCTGTCCCTATGTATGCTTAGATTTTTAAAACTACGCAACGGATTTTTTTGAATAAATAGAGTGATTCAAGAGGAAGGTTTTAAAACAAAACTACCACAAGTACGAATTCGTTATTTATAAATCTTTTTATTTATTCCAGAGTGCCAGAGAAGCGTTAGACGGAGCCGAGATCCTTGGCCAGTCAATCGCTGTAGACTGGTGCTTCGTCAAAGGACCAACAAAGGGACACAAGAAGAGACGATAAAATATAATAGATATCTAAGTACAATATAACGTCATTCTAATATAATAATAGTCTTTTAAAGTCTTTGTTTCTGTGCAGAAAAAATATAACAAATTTTAAAAGCTATTTCTTAAAAAGAAAAGGTACCTTATATCAATAGAAATAAGGTCCATTTATATTTCGCCTCTGATGATTCGGTCGACTCTGATGACGTCATCGGAAATATCAATGTACCTTATCTCTATTAATATAAGGTACCTTATCCCGTGGACGGCAAAAATTCGATTCTTTCGGCTCTGATCAATCTGCTTCCACCTTAATTGTCGATAGTTTGTATCAATTTTTAATCATTTAAGAATTTATAAAAATATTTGACTGTTTTCCTAACGTCAAGTTGCCTTACAGAATTACGACTCAGTCAAGTCAGTTCACTATTTAAATTCCCAACTCGTCCTTTTTTTGTTCACTATGGATTTTCGAATGGGACAAGTTGCAAATGTGGGATGAGTTGAGAATGACAAATTGCATCGGATCCGGGTGAAAGTATAGGAATTTGTATATTTTAAAACAATCTTAGATTGCACTTTATCTACTACTTAACTATCTTTAATTCTTTTTAATCCTCGAGTGATAAAAAAGGTGTCGACTTTTTTCCCTACATCTGTTTCCAACACAAATGAATTTATTATTTTTATCTGAAAGCTAAAACTGTTAGCTTGAATATCGCTGGGCTTCATTTTTTTAGACAATTTACGTTTAATTCTATTTGATCCTTCACTGTTACTATCACTACATAGTATAAAATAAAGTCACGTTTCGCCGTCCCTATGTCCCTTTGTATGCTTAGATCTTTAAAACTACGCAACGGATTTTGATGCGGTTTTTTTAATAGATTGAGTGATGCAAGAGGAAGGTTTATCACTACATAGTATAAAATAGTCACTTTTCACTGTCCCTATTTCCCTTTGTATGCTTAGATCTTTAAAACTACGCAACGGATTTTGATGCGGTTTTTTTAATAGATAGAGTGATTCAAGAGGAAGGTTTATCACTAGGTACATAGTATAAAATAAAGTCACTTTTCGCCGTCCCTATGTCCCTATTTCCCTTTGTATGCTTAGATCTTTAAAACTACGCAACGGATTTTGATGCGGTTTTTTTTAATAGATAGAGTGATTCAATAGGAAGGTTTATATGTATAATACATGCATAATATAGCCGTGCGAAGCCGGGGCGGGTCGCTAGTAGGTGATAAACAAAAGGTGTCAAATTTTTGGCCCTGCGTTTGTGTCCGACACAACTGGCATCCATTTAAATTTTTATCTGAAAGCTAAAATTGCTCAATCAATTCATCTACTTAATTTTTCATTGGTTTATTACGACAATTTATTATTACTTTTTTTTAAATCCTCGAGTGATAAAAAAAAGTGTTAAAACTTTTTGGCCGTACATCTGTGTCCGGCACAAATGAATTTATTACATTTTTATCTGAAAGCTAAAATTGTTCTCTATATGTTTATGCTTGAAAATTGCTATCTTGCTACATCATTTTTCATTGGTTTATTTTGACAATTTACCTTTGATTATTTTGAATCTTTAGGTGATAAAAAGGTGTCCATAAGCTTTTGCCCTACATCTGTCCGACACAACTGGTATCCATTTAAGTTTTTATCTGAAAGCTAAAATTGTTCAATCGATCCAGCTATTTTTCTGCTTCATTTTTCATTGTATTATTTTGACAATCTACTTATTCTTTAAAGTCCTCGAGTGACAAAACTGTAACTATTTTGGCTCTACATCTGAGTCCATCACGTATGAATTCATTTACTTATTTTTTTATTTGAAATCTAAAATTGTTCTGTAAATGCTTGAAAACCAGCTGCATCAGCTGCTTCATTTTGCATCTTGACAATAGCTTATCAAACAGAAAATATGCGATAAAATATTGTAATTCAATGTCTAGAAATAAGTAATTTTCTTGATAATTAAGGAAAAATTGAACAAGACTTGTAAATACAAGCTGTATTTTGATTTGAATTAAATATATATACCTTAACTGACGCTGTGTTTTTTTATACATTTCTTTTCATTTTTAACAGACTTCAAAAAAGGAGGAGGTTCTCAATAACTACAAACCTAACTTGTGTTTACTTTTCATTCTGAAAAGGATAATTTTTTAAAAGTCTAAATAGGAAAACCTGTAATTGGCTGTTTTATTACAATATTTAAGTAAAGCTTAGTTTAAATGAATTGCTGTTGGTTTTCTCAATAAATAAAATAAAAAATTATAGTTATACCTTTAGAAAGGAGTTGTAACATTTTGGCGTAGTAGTAATCTCAGACATTTTTTTTAGTTTCTGTCATTTCATAGTAATTTTGATTTTTTAAAATTGCAGTTTAGCTACTGGAAAAATGTTTATAATCAGATAATGATACAATTTTCAGGTTTTGATATAAATTGGTTTGCCGGGTGACACTTCAAGAAACTGCGTTACGCTCCGCTGACGTTATGCGCTCACAATGAGAGCGAGTGAGAGGCACGCGGGCATGGTTAGCCCACCTAAGAGCGAGAGAGACAGACATAAAAAGTGAAAGGCACGCGTCCTTTCCACTCGAGCACAGTTTTTTTTGGGATAGTAAGTATGCTAAGTTAGGGGTGAAAGGTATAAAATGAAACACCAAAAATATAGTGTCTATTTTTATTTGGTTTCATCACAAAAGTAGACGGCAAAAAATAATCAAACTCATCCATACCAAAAAAAAAACAAACGCTCGGACATAAAACTTAATCTAAAACATGAAAACTCATCTAATAAAAAAAGGAATTCACAATTATCAAACTGTAGCAAAACAATCAATAACAGATAGCGCTAATCATAGGTACATAATTTAGACTACTACCAGCGCCATCTATTAGCGTTTGTTTGTAACTACGAAACCTCAAAATCAATAAATTACATTTTTTGTCACAATAAGGCATTTACAATTTTTTTTTTCATACACAAATGCGGAACATATTGCCACTATTAAATATTGCTTTAATAATGTTTCGTGGTAATATGCCCCGAGTCACTACATGTTAGATTACAAACATATTTAAATCGTAACATGGGACAAATAGCCGACATTTTGTCGTTTTTTTTTGCCTAAAATTTCTTAAAGATCTAGACGTTTGCGTTCTAGAAATTTTAAATGCGATCTACAACATATAGGCTGCGGTTTAGCTATTTACATCGCGGTCTAAGATAGCTTATCAAGTTACTAACGCTAGCTTTTTTATAGTTGAAATATTTGATAAACTTGTAGAATATTATAGAAATAGGGAGTTATTAACGTATACTGAATGAAGGGTTGCTTAGGTTGCGATCTAGAACTTGTAGCTTGCGATCTAAATATTATAGCTTGCTCTCTAGAATCATATTTACGGTCTAAAGTTACAGCTTGCGGTCTAGGTTTTGTCGCTCGCGTTCCAGACGTATATGCGTCATAACTTGCAGTCTGGAGTTAAAGGTTCCGTTCAAGCAGTTGCGCCATGTGAAGAAGTTCTTCTTGTATTTCCGGTTCCAGACGTATTAACTGATCTTGCATAATATTTTGCAATCTTATGTAATAGTTGCGTTCAATAGCTTGTACCATGCGATCAAGTTCTTGTAGCTCGCGTTCAAGTTGTAGACGGTAGCCCACGGTCATATTACCTTGTAATCTGAAGTCATAGTCCTGTTTCATAACTTGTAGCATCTTATCCAGTTCTTCTAGTTTCAATTCTTGTTCGGCCATCGTAACTTGCAATCTGGACTTGTAGCTCCGTTCAATAACTTGTAGCGTGCGATCAGATTCTTGTCGTTCGCGGTCTAGATGTTGTAGTTCGCGGTCAAGATTCTTGTCGTTCGCGGTCTAGATGTTGTAGTTCGCGGTCTAGATGTCGTAGTTCGCGGTCTAGTCTAGTTAGATAACTGTCTAGATTCTCTTGGCTTGGTTGATCATCTGACGGACGCTAAACGATGAAAGGCCAAATCCGATCGCGGCGAGGAGCACAGCGGATCTTGACATCATTTTCTCACGATTCGCTGGCTGTGGACAAAAGAGAGAATAAGGTTAATTATCACGTCACCATAAGACAAGCTTTGTTGTCTAGTTTGAGGCTTGTTAAGCTATTGCATAGCTTTTATCGCGGGCTTTGAGCGCGGAGACCGAATCAAGAAATTCCGTAACGAAAATAAAACCTAACACCCCCCACTTCGCCTACCATGTAGCTAGGCCGAGCTTTCGCTTAACGTGTATGTATATGGTACGACTGAACGAAGCTCGCACGATGCAATAGCTTTACCGCGGCAGTCCCCGAGTGCCATTTATTAATTTTTTTTTTTCATAAATAAGCAACGCTTCGCGGTTTCGCTCGTAACTCCCGATCCCTTGGGAATATCGAGATAAATAGTAGCCTATGTCACTTTCAATTAGTCAATGTATCATCATACCAAGTTTCATCAAAATCGGTCCAGAGTTTGGGAGCCAATTCAAACAAACAAAAAATATAATATTAGTATAGACATCCTATTTTGAATATCAATAAACGTTGCATTAAAATTGAGATCATTAGTGTACCTACGACGAATTATTTGATAAGAAATTGTAAGTTAAGTACCTACAGACAGACAGATAACTCCAATGAGGCGTAATTTGGGCGGATATACGTACCGTTCTACGCAGTAGTGTTTATTTATAGGTCTTTATTGTTTTGTTTAGACTGTCTATCGTAAATAACGTGGGGTTAGGAGACAAGTCCAAAGTTTAAAATGCAATGATTGAGATGTGTTTACAAAGTAGATAGATAATATATTATGCACCAATGGAATAAAGCAATGTCTTAAGTTGTGGGTGGCATGTTGAACCCCGTAACGTGGGACTCTCGGGTTAAAGTTATGTAGAGTACTGAGTGAAGCGAGGAGTTTAAGCCGCCCAAGACAAATACATGCTTTATCCCGAGGTGCAAACGCATATTCTACTTTTTACACCGTCTCAGCGTAGATATTTGGTATAATAGACATTTATATGCCTAGATCTAAACCTAAAAAAGATAAATCGTATTTTGTGTAAAACAAAATACTATACAGTACGTCGCAACGCAGTAGGTTGAAGGAACAAAAAATTGTACGATCTACAGTATTTGTTTCAAGCAAGTTAAGTAGGTACGTATGTATTCGTTGTCTGGCACCCATATTTTAAGTCTGGTTTGGGTATAGATGGCGTTGTATACATTTTATTGAATGTAGTAGGAAAGTGTGGTAATTTCAGAAGTGGTATTTCATCCGAACTCAAAGATTAGAAGTGGTAACTAAAAACTGATTAAGTGTCCGAAAATATACAAAATATAGTTTTTCTAAAGGTTCAAAACAAAATTGTTCTTTTCTATGAAACTCACTTAATAATTTAGGTAGAAAAATTTAGTCCTATCAGTAGAGGATGTGCCTTACTAATTATCACAACTCTAAACAACATTGAGAACTATCATTTATTATGTATTTGAAGGTGTACAAAATGATTGTCTTTTCCTACCGGAAAACTCAAACAAAAATAGTAATTTAATGTTTTAGTAATTTTCACCTACTTGTACTTGTTTACGGGCTGTTTTCCGCAACAAGACCTCTTGGGTCTTTTTTGCGTGAGGATGGAGTAGGACTGCCCAGCATCTTAACTACCTTATCAGCTTAGTCGACCGTGTAGAGAGGAAAATACGTCGGGACTAGTCGGGAGCTAACTTAAACGTGGGTTTTATTAACCGACTTCAAAAAAAGGAGGAGGTTAAGTATTTGGAAGTCGAACTGGACCATGTAAGGTTTTCTTAATCGAACCCAGTCCGACTTCCAAGTACTTACCTACGTTTTATAATACGCTGACTCAGTAATACGACGAATGGAAACTTTGCTTTACCTCCGAAACAACGAGATTTTCATTAATTAAACTATTTATTTTTGACTTTGAAGTGTTTTTTTGATAATTCGTAGTTTTAAAGTTTTCTATTTATAACCTTTTAGTTTACCTTTTTCTTTTTTTATGTAATTTATTTTTAACTTTTTATTTTAATTTTGTACTTATATATTTTTTTAACTTTTTAGTCTTTTTCTTTGTAATTTATTTTTGAAGATTTTTTAACTTCATTTTTGAAGTCGGTTATTTTTTTTTTTTAACTTCATTTTTGAAGTCGGTTTTTAAACTTTCACGATGTTTTCCTTCACCGTAAGAGCAATGTAGCTAACATTTTCAAAAGAAAAATACTTTGGCAGGATTCGAACATTCAACCTTTGGAATGAAACTCGAGGTATGTACCACGAAATTTTCACCTAATTTAACATAGAAATAGACCATCCTTGTTAATGAAATCGGACAACAAAATCTCGAACTGTGAAATGCGTAGTTACTGCGTGTTGCGACACTCAGTCATGTGAGTGAGGTATGGATTCTATTTCTGGAATACATATTATATTATCTACTTAGGTTGGAATTTGTCATGCGGTGCCAAATGGCGCTTAGAAGATAAATTGATAGAGAAAAATATGGATGCGATGAGAAGTTATACGTCCGTCTGATATTTTTTTTTGCGGGCAGCTTCAACTTGTTAAACTTTAGTGTTACAGTGATGCGCGCGCATCTTAAAATTTCACTCTCGCAGCTTCAACCTGTTGTACTTTTGGGTGACGCAGCTTCAACCTGTGACTTTTGTGTTAGTGATGCGAGCGCATCTTAAAATTTCACGCTCGCAGCTTCAACCTGTTGTACTTTTGGGTGACGCAGCTTCAACCTGTGACTTTTGTGTTACAGTGATGCGAGCGCATCTTAAAATTTCACGCTCGCAGCTTCAACCTGTTGTACTTTTGGGTGACGCAGCTTCAACCTGTGACTTTTGTGTTACAGTGATGCGAGCGCATCTTAAAATTTCACGCTCGCAGCTTCAACCTGTTGTACTTTTGGGTGACGCAGCTTCAACCTGTGACTTTTGTGTTACAGTGATGCGAGCGCATCTTAAAATTTCACGCTCGCAGCTTCAACCTGTTGTACTTTTGGGTTACGCAGCTTCAACCTGTGACTTTTGTGTTACAGAGATGCGCGCGCATCTTAAAATTTCACTCTCGAAGCTTCAACCTGTTGTACTTTTGGGTTACGCAGCTTCAACCTGTGACTTTTGTGTTACAGTGATGCGCGCGCATCTTAAAATTACACTCAACATTTTATCATAACGCAACTAAAGAAGTATAACTTCAAAATGTGGGAAATTTCACACAGTTATCTAGCCCCCAAGCTAAGCAACTAGGCTTGTGTTATGGTGGCCAGACAACGGTTAGAATACTCGTATACTTTATATTTTGATTTTTAAAATGGGCCTTCAAGGCTATATCCTAAACTAAAACGATAGCGAAAAATGCTGAAAGGGGTTGCGTGGCCGATTTTGACAAAAACTAAAACTGCATCATTAGATTTTCTAGTCTTTAGCCTAGCCAGGGATCGAACACGTTGATTTTGCAAAAAATATCTAAAAAAAAAATAAAAAAAATTGCAGGACATACCACACATAGCCATCTAGCCCTAAGCTAAGTTACTAGACTTGTTTTATATAATTTTCATTTGTAAATACTTATAATACATAGAAACAACCAGAATACAGACAAATATCTAAGCTTAAAGACTTGTCTGAGGCGGGAATCGAATCCGCAACCCTGTGTTTGGCAGTCCGGCATGGTGACCATTGTGCCAACTTATCCTATCATCCTATATTTTTATACCAATCGATAGTGTTGCTGATAGAGATTAATTCCTAGACACAAACATAGTATGCCAAATCAAAGGAAATACGAAGAAATGAGAAAAAATAAGCCGCGAGGTGCTGCTAATCCTATCCTATCCTACTAATATTATAAATGTGAAAGTTTGTGTGTTTTGATTGCGATGAAACTCTGTATCTAGATAGTTGGAGACCTGGATTAACACATAGGCTACTTTTTATCTCTAAATTCCCACGGGATCGAGACTTACGCGGGTGAAACCGCGGGGCGCAGGTAGTATCTAATAAATCTAATTAGTGCTTTTTAATAGATTAGTCGCTAAGCTGTATAATGTCATAGCCAAGGTTATAATTATGTAATTAATTTGGCAGTACCGTCAGTGTGTAAAATATCACGCATGAAGTATGTGAAGAGATAGGTTAGCGAACTTTCGATGACTTATTTATAGAAATAAGTAATAAGTTGGATGTAAGTTGGCAAACTGCTGCTTAAATTCGACATTATGAGGAAAGGGTACCGGAGGCTCTTTCCATACAAACTATTACAAACGTAGTCGACTGTTTTCTCCCTGGATAATGACACTAGAGCAAATATTTTTGGTGCATAAAGCTTATAATTGCCATGACCATGCCCCTATTTTTTGATTTTTAAATTTTTTAAATTTTTTAAATTTTAATTTCTATGATAATTAGAAAATGAAAAAAACCAAAACATAGGGGCATGGTCATGGCAGTTATAGATTTTGTGGCACAAAAATATTTGTGCTAGTGTCATTATCCAGGGAGGAAACAGTCGACTACGTTTGTATGGAGAGCGCGCAGGTACCCTTTCACCTTAAGGTGAAGTAGGACGCGCGCTGCTCGATGATTCTATCCCTTTCCGCCGCGAAATGGCCGTTTTAACTGTTTTATGTAATTAAAAGACTCACATCTATTTTTGGGAAAAACCATCTGTACTACCTTATGGGACTTGATGTAAAGATTATGAAAATATACATTTTGTACTTGTTTTTTCTTTACAATCGCCGTAAAATTGAAAAAGCTCAAAAAAATGACGTTTTTTTTTGGATTTTCACGATTTTTTTCTATCGAGGCAAATCACTCTATCGTGTTTCGAAGTGTATGACGATACAAAGCATCTCTTAACCTTTAAGACAGTAGGAATATCATTCTATGGATTTTAGTGGTTGATACCCAAAAACTGTTTCTAAGACACCTCTATCACGCTTCTGGTCATACCACTTCGGCTTAACCGAAAAGTAGAGAAGGCATGGTGCGATCTAAAGTATGCGATTGTATTAATGTTGTCTTTGTGCTACAGATTTTATGAAAGTTAAAAAACTCGGTTAAGTGCGATAGTAGGCATCCCGCTACGAAATAATTTCTATAAGGGATAAGGGGTAGAAAACCGCGAACGAAATAGGAGCGGAAGGCAAAAAGCATTCGTTTAGGTTTAGTTCTACCAAAACCTCTTTTTAACTGGTTAACTCTAAGGAGTGAAATATAAGGATTTTTGCTCGAATTACCGGTATTCAGCGGTGAATTTTTCGCATGGGCTTTCAGGGCTATATCCTAAACTATAAAAGATAGCGAAAAAATGCTGAAAGGAGTTGCAGGAGATGTAGATCGCACTTATAGTTTAGAAGCTGTGAAGTGATTTTTAAACTCCCTCGGCCCTGTTTTGTATCAACTATTACAGTTTTCTGATTTTATTATGAAAACGGTTAAACCTACAACAAAACTGTATAAGAGCAAGCAACTGCAGCAGCAGCTGTGTAGAGCAATATGATAATTATTAAATTTTCTACCATATTCCCCTTGGAAGTATGTAGATCGTACCTATAGTTTAGAAGCTGTAAAGTGATTTTTAAACGCCATCAAAACTGTTTTATAATCGCTAATAGGTCGGTAATGGCGGCTCGCAAAAATCAATATTCAGCTGCCGGATAAGAGTCGGAACTAATCGAGCTGATGTAGGGGTTCTCCTTGCCTTTATAAGGCCCGTAATCGGCGAAGCCCTAAGGGCAGGACCCTTCTTGCTCCTACATCGAAGGCAAAAGCACCGAAGCGCTGCGGTGGATCGAAGTTTCCTTTAATATCTTTAAACCTCAATTCTATTGTTTTTTTAATGTTATTAAGTTATTATGCGTACTAAAACACTTTTAATACCTTTATCCATCTGTGTTTTTCCGTTTTATTACTATTTTTTTCACTTTTCACTTGCAATTATTCAATTCTGATAAAAATCAATACACTACTGCACTGACAGCGCAAATAGTTACGTTCCGTGTTCCGTTGTACGCAGTGTCGTCGTATTGATTTGTGACGACGACGTTTCGTTTTGCAGAAAACGTTCCGTTGCACGCAACTCTTTTACATTTCGTTTTGTATAAATGACGTTTCGTTGTACGCGGTGTGTTTGGTAGTCCCGGTTTTATTGTAATTATAACTTTAAGTGGTATTACTTTTAATTCTTACATTTATTGATAAGGTTTTTTTGTCTAAATAAATTTACTATTGCGCTGTGTAGTGTGTAAAGTACTTATAAGTAATTTCCACACTCTGTATGGGTATATAATGGCCCAAATAAATACTTATTTTATTTATTAAACCGGTCAAAAATTAATTTATAATAAGTAATTAATTTTATACATAACTAGCGACCCGCTCCGGCTTCGCACGGCTATATTATACATGTATTATACATATAAACCTTCCTCTTGAATCACTCTATCTATTAAAAAAAAACCGCATCAAAATCCGTTGCGTAGTTTTAAAGATCTAAGCATACAAAGGGACATAGGGATATAGGGACGGCGAAAAGTGACTTTATTTTATACTATGTAGTGAAGACTCATTTTATTTTCTAAGGTACGGAACCCTTCATGCGCGAGTCCGACTCGCACTTGGCCGGTTTTTTTATGTTTTATTTTGTGGTGCAATAATGCGTTAATTTATCTCCGTGCTACTAAAGAATTCGAAATGCGTCACCAACAGACAATCAGTCAAATTATTATCAACTTGCTGCCAAAAGTGATAACTTGATAAACTGATAGCAGGAATTTGGTATCGGCCTTGTACCGGTACATTGGCTTTTTTGTTTCTCTAGTCTCGGTTTTTCAGTATTTGTTTTAACCGGTTTTAACCGGCTTAAAAAGGAGGTACCCGAAGGGTTATAATGGGACCCTATTACTAAGACTCCACTGTTCGTCTGTCTGTCACCAGACTGTGTATTGTGTATCTCATGAACCGTGATAGCTAGACAGTTGAAATTTTCACAGATTATGTATTTCTGTTGCCGTTGTAATTTGGACAATATTATTTACGAGAACTCGTCACCTGATAACAGGCAAACCAGACACTCTACAAGATTAAGAGGAAAGGGTACCGACCGCTCTCTCCATACAAACGTAGTCGATTGTTTCCTCCCTGGATAATGACACTAGAGCAAATATTTTTGTGCCATAAAACTTATAACTGCCATGACTATGCCCCTATGTTTTTAAGCTATTGCATTGCTTTTATCGCGGGCTTTGAGCGCCGCGACCGAACCAAGAAATTCCGTAACAAAAATTAAACCTAACACCCCTACTCCGCCTACCATGTAGCTCGGCCGAGCGTACGCTTAACGTGTATGTAATTTTTTTTAATTTCTATGAGAATTAGGAAATGAAAAAACCATGACATAGGGGCATCGTCATGGCAGTTATAGGTTTTATGCAACAAAAATATTTGTGCTAGTGTCATTATCCAGGGAGGACACAGTCGACTACGTTTGTATGAAGAGCGGTCGGTACTCTTTCACCTTAAGTTTCATGGCAACAATTCCTTCAAATAATAATTTGTCTCCTTGTTTCCCTCGACCTTCAAAACGGTATCATCTGACCAAAGACTTACGGAAACCAGTTCACACTGGATTCTATTGTCTCCGAAGTTCAACAGACAGTCAGTCGACTTGTTTTATAAACATATCGCGTTTTACCTCATGTTTAGGGTTTTAAATTTTTCCGGGTATCTTTATATTGAATGCCTTTTTGATTGTGCTTTTTCCTTTTTTAGTTTCCTGAATCCAGAATAATATTATGAATTTATTTTGGTATAATATGTAGAGTGCGTTTCATGGAATAGTTCCTTTGCCATAATGTTGGCTCCCCCTGTTTTTTTTGTATTGAATTTAGCACAATAAAGGTCCTAACGTAATACATATTTGCATAGGATCATATTTTTTTTTGTTGAAATTTATTTTATTTGTTATTTTTATATTTAGTATTTTTATTTTATGATAAGTTGAGACTGGAGACTTGAGACTTGACAATTTTTTTTGTCTGTAATTTACCTTGTCAATAACGGACGGACGTGGGCGGAACGTGAGCGTAACGTGAGCTATGACGTCATCTTTTTTGTGAGTGCTGCCGGTGTTAATCGATTTATTAGACTTTATCACGTTCAAAAAGCAGGTTGATTGCTTTATGTAATGTTTTAGCTATTTTATCAAACAAACGCAAAGTTATTTCTGGAGTAGATACCCAATAGATATGATAGGTTATCTGTGATATCATTGGTGCATTGGTGGCAAGCCCTCAATTATGTATAAGTCTAAAGGACAAAAAGTCTAGTTCTTGGTAGCAAAAATAAAAAAAACTGTTGCACTCCGCGAGGGCCGACAAAAGTAAAACCTTAAAAAAAAAATTACTAATTTACTGTAGGTACATGCATATATGCACACACTGTAGCTGCGTCTCGTAACGGTGTCGCGAGTTCAGAGATTTTATCTCATCTAAAAATATGCGTATCGAGCTAAAACAATTTAATCTAGGGGTCTTAGAGTTTTTAATGGAATGCGAATTTCTAGTATTTTAACTTCACGACTGTTTTTACCTCTGTTACTGATAAAAACTCTATTTCTGAATTATATGTCGACGAAAAACTGCGGTTACTAAAAATGTGCTTTGTGGCAACAATTCTTCTATAACAATTTATCTCAGTATTATTATGATAGGATAGGATAGACGCACAAACTACTGGAGAGATTTTGATGAAAATTGGTATAAGTAGGGTTACTTTTTATCATATTTTAACGGGATCAGGACCTAGGAGAGAAGATTAAAGCACTTAGACACATGTGTCCGGTCGAAGACCAGCAGGGCAAGCATGACCACCCGTTATATCCTCTGTCAAAGGAGAAAATGATTTTGTCCACCTTTCAAGCACGGCAAAAGGGGAAAGGATAAGTATATCCCTATTTGACATAACACGTGGACATCTATTCACTTTAGGTCAGCGGAGTATGTAGGAAGTAAAGATTTATGTTTTTAAAACCGCGGGCGCCATTTGTATAGCGCGTAGCGTAGCTGAATATTTCTCTAACCAACAACAAAGAGCATGACAAGGTCTGAGTCAGAAATCACAAACAAATCTTTTGGCAATAGAACATTTTACTAAGAATAGATATCGCGACCGTCGCATGCGCCAAACCTTATCATAGGAACAATAGATTACATAAGAGGTTATCAATGGATTTGTAACGTTATCAAATATTTTAATAACATTATCTTGAAGATATATTAGGAATTTTGAGGTTTTTGAGACTTGATTTCTTAACAATTTTGTTCATACCAATATTATACAGAGAAAAAAAATGTTGTTTTTGATTGCAAACTACTGGATCGATTTTGATGAAACTTGGTATGAGGATACATTGATTCATTGGGAATAACATAGGCGTATTTTTATCTTAATATTCCCACGGGATCGGGAGTTACGCGGGTGAAACAGCGGCATTTTTCTGCTGCTTGTCACTACATAGTATAAAATAAAGCCACTTTTCGCCGTCCCTATGTCCCTTTGTATGCTTAGATCTTTAAAACTACTAGATATAGTGATTAAAGAGGAAGGTTTTTAGATATAATACATGCATAATACAGCCGTGCGAAGCCGGGGCGGGTCGCTAGTAGAATATAATTTAATAACTATTAAACCTTAATTAGGTTAACAATTAACTATCATTTTAGATAACGGTGCTATTAATAATAATTGACGGTTATTCCATAAACGTTGGTCAGCGTTTGACCATTATCACACCTGTCTGATGGTTGGTGACGATGCGGTCTAAGATTTAACACGCTTTCCTAGAAGATACCTGTTCACTCGTGACTTTAAGACCCCCAATTGTACACGTCAGGAAAGACAGACACAGGCAACTGAACTGTTTTTGTTAAGCTTTACAAATATCAACTTAATTTATTTATTCAAGAAAACATACAGCTACCTATCAAAGATTGAGAGCTAACAAAGACAAGCCAAGCTAGTATTAAGCTAGTATTTTTGAGCCCAGGCCCAGAGTCGTATATCAAGACCCGGACTCGCTTAATCGTGTAGCTGATAGCAACACGTGTCTAAAACATGCATTTATAAATAGCTACATGATAGATTTACGTGCGTGTGAAAATTATATCAGTCGGGTCATTAATTTGAAAAACGCTAAGGAAAAATCTTAAGTGATATCATGGTGTTATCAGGTTGTTTGCATATAAAATATGTAGTTTTATGAATGACTGACAGAGTGACAGATTGACTTATTATTATCATTATAGAATGAGTCATTTTACTATTATTTTATAAACAATTTTTTGAAGTAACTTTGATTGATTAGGTATTTTCTCTTGTTATATTAAGATTTTTGCACTTTCACAGTCCGGCCTTGGGACTCATTTTACTATTATTTATTATTTTATAAACAACTAGCTGTTCCGGCAAACGTTGTTTTGCCATATAAAAAAAATGAAGAACCGCTCGACCGATTTTGTGCAAACTTCAGATAAACCATCTACTGAATAGTCCGAACAAAGCTCAAACATTTGGTTTGGATAGGTGAGCCCGTTCTTGAGTTATAAATTACAACGAAAAGTGGCATTGACTTTTATATATATAGATAGATTTTTTGAAGTTACTTTGATTGATAAGGTATTTTCTCTTGTTATATTAAAAATTTTGCACTTTCATCGTGCGGCCTTGATCTGGCGTGTAAAAATAATATCATAAATTCTAACTAACATCATAAATTTGGAAGTGTGTTTATTTATTTATTCTTTACGGTCAAATGACTGGAGTGCTTCCCGTTTGCCCCACCAAGCTGCCCCACAGTGGGGCAAAGTGGAATCGTTAAAATTTTGTAGTCTCGTTTGCCCCACTAATATGATTCTGCCCATCAGGGTTGGCACCTTGTTTAGAGTTTGAGAATTTTCGTGTCATCTCCAAAGTAATGAACCATCACGGTATACAAATACACAATTCAAAGAACAAGGGCGAATTATTGTCTCAAAAGTTTTGGCGTCTTCAAATTTGAGTACAACCATGGTGTTTAATTAATTATATAATGTTTTTTGGCGCTAATTATTTATTCTATATAACCACCGTTTATAAAATCATATTGATTAGTATAAACACGATTACTTGGTACTTCCGTTCTACTCAATTTGCATTTCGGTAATACCAGTACTAGAGCATTACTTCTATTTTAGAAGTTATAAATATTAAATGACACATTTTTTTCTCTATGGATATGTATTTATATTTTTAATTATTGTGCATTATGTAGGTACTTATAATAACTAATTATAATGAATCAAAGATAATAAACATACAAGATAAACAACAAAATAATGAACTAAGATATTTTAGCAGTAGAAAATAAATTGAAATTATGGCAACACTAAACTCAAGTGACGGACGAATGACATGCGACTCCGGCGCCGCGCCGCCGAGCGTGTTGTTTGCTGAGGTTGTTTGTGTTTCATTGCGATTTTGTTTTTTTATTATCTTTTTAACGGCGGTTGTTATATGTATTCTAGGACTTGTGTAGATTGTTTTAGTATTTTTTTTACATCAAGACGCCAAAGTTTTATATAAAAGAAAACCATGTATGGAAAACTGCCCATGTTCTTTCAGTTGTGATAAATGTAACTGGGTTGGTAACCTATGTAGTGTGTTTAAATAAAAGTACAAAATGGTTATTTGAAACGTTTACTTCTGAAGGAATCTGGTTATAAATCACAAAATAAATTACACGACTCATTACAAATAAAATCTTTGCTAAACTCAACACACAATAATTAGTCACTTTTACTACTAACTGTGAAAAATAAAATATCAGATTAATTGACATTGTTTTTACTGCTACCGGAATGGGAACCACGTATTTTTCAGTCATATTTGAATCATATTTCAATTATGTATATGAGCTCATAGCAGCATATTTGGAGATTGATTAACATTTGACTCAGCTAACTACATTTTTACTGCTACCAAAGCTTACATCGCTCTTTTCTCTGTAGTAAAATGACAGATTCCGGAATGGGAACCACGTATTTTAAACTTTTATTTATTTAACTTGTTTCAATAATATTTGAAGACAGCGAGCTATGAAAGCTTTGGTTGACATTTAACTCATAATAGCGTACACTAATATTTGTTGTTTCTTGAAAGCTACCTAAATCACCATGTTATGTAGACACTTGCAAAAACGGATGTGGGCAACTTTAAAAACGTACCGTCACATAACAACAAAACTGGCGAGACCGTTACCTACGAATATGCTTACCAAATAAAACTGGTTTGGTCTTTCTAAAAATTTTCATATTTTGCGTGACTGTTTGTATGTTCTGCATGATGTTTTTTTTATTATTTAATCAGTAAAACTGTATTTAACTTAGTCAAGTGTTAATCAATCTGAGATTTTTTTATTTTACAGTTAGTAGTGACTAATTATTGTGTGTTGAGATTGGCAAAGATTTGATTTATAACCAGATTCTTTCAGAAGTTAACGTTTCAAATAATCTTTTTCTTTATTTCTTTTCTTTCTTTCATTTTGTACTTTTATTTAAACACACTCCATAGGTTACCAACCCAGTTACATTTATCACAACTGACATTTGAAATGGAGATCTTGTCAATATTATTTAATGTCTCGTATTATACATAGCTCGTATTTCGAGATTATGGCACCACAAAAGTCTGCATGTTTTAGTGTAATTTGTAACATACCGTGATGGTTCATAACTTTAGAGATGACACGAAAATTCTCAAACTCTCAACAAGGTGCCAACCCTGATGGGCAGAATCATAATAGTGGGGCAAACGAGACTACAAAATTTTAACGATTCCACTTTGCCCCACTGTGGGGCAGCTTGGTGGGGCAAACAGGAAGCACTCAATGACTGGACGTTTTTTGATGAAAATTGGAATTATAGTAGTTTAGGGGATAGAGAAGAATATAGGATACTTTTGATTTCGAAATTCCTGCGTGATTGGGAGTTATGCGGGTGGAATCGCGTGGCGCAGTTAGTAGTTTTTACTTAACTAGCTGCGCTCCGCGGTTTCATCCGCGTAAGTCCCGATCCCGTGGGAATATCAAAATGAAAAGTACCCTATAGCCTTCCTCGATAAATGGACTATACAACACAACAATAACTTTTCAATTCGAACCAGTAGTTCCTGAAATTAGTGCGCTCAAATAGACAACGGAAGCCCTCGAAGATGAATAATTTTCTCCGTTTTTCCACATTTCGTACTGATTCTTCGTTTTTATTGGTCGCAGCGTGATGTTATATAGCCTAAAGCCTTCCTCGATCAATGGACTATCGGACACAAAAATATTTTTTCAATTCGAACCAGTAGTTCCTGAGATTAGCGCGTTCAAACAAACAAACAATCAAACAAACTCTTTCGATTTATAATATTATACTAGCGACCCGCCCCGGCTTCGCACGGCTATATTATGCATGTATTATATCTAAAAACCTTCCTCTTGAATCACTCTATCCATTAAAAAAACCCGCATCAAAATCCGTTGCGTAGTTTTAAAGATCTAAGCATACAAAGGGATATAGGGACAGGGACGGCGAAAAGTGACTTTATTTTATACTATGTAGTGATATTAATGTCACAGATTCAATGATAAAAGAAAAGTGTCACTGTATTACTTTAGGTATTGAAAGCTTGACCTATTAGGGCAATTGGTCTTCGCCTTGGAGATAGTGGGTTTGATATTTATGGGTCGTTCCTACTGCAGATATCGATTGCTGTGCAGTGTGGAAACGTCTCGACAGTATTATAAGCAGCTTTGCACAGGGAACACTGGAAAATGGCCTGTTTGACTGATTTAGCTAGTTTTTTAGGGTTCCGTACCCAAAGGAGTAAAACAGGACCCTGTTACTAAGACTTCACTGTCCGTCCGTCTGTCTGTCATCAGGCTGTATCTCATAAACCATGATAGCTAGAGAGTTGAAATTTTCACAGATGATGTATTTCTGTTGCCGCTATAACAACAAATAAGTACTAAAAACACAAAAAAGTGAATATTTTTTGAGTAGATTTTTAAAAATTTTAGCTTATTTGATGTTTACAATTTTTTTGACAATATGCTTTTTTGTTAATATTTTTATTTTGATTTAAGTACTTAATTGAATTTATTTTTCATTCCGTGTTTTTTTATATTTGTTTAGGATAGGTATACTTTTTTAAACAAGTATTGGTTTTAAGTAATCGTATCTATTAAAGAAGTTAATGTATTTAATTGTTCTTTTTTGATGCCATTGACTTTTAAAATTTAGGTTTGTGACGTCAATAAGTGAAACCCAGTCAATAACCCCCAGTTCATGAGAATATTATCGTTGTATTTGTTTGAATTGTGACTGTATGTTTGATCGAAATCGGTTCAGCCGCCTGAAAGTTATGGGGAATAAAAGTTAGGATTAACAACCGAATGATTTTGTTACTTTTTGGAGTTTTTTTATCCATTCAACTGATTGCATAAAAAGTTAAAAACCCAAAATAAAAAAAATGGTTGTCTGTAAAGTCGGTTTACGGACGACAATTATTATTATTATACGTGATAACGTCATAAGAAAACGAATAATTTTTTTTTTTTTTTGTTTTTCATTTATATATTTTTTTTCTTTATATACATTTTTTCCTTTATAGTTACGAGGCATGCCTTTTAAGTTCTGTCGTTTCCATATTTCCCGGCAATTTTGAATTAGAAACTGTTCTATATTCGAATGTGTTTAAATTTCGAATCTCAAAACAGTTGAAAGTATTAGGATTAATGATATTGTTTAGTCACAGCGTCGATTGGAATCTGTCCGGTTAAGTACGAAAATGAATCTTTCTAAGGAAAATGTTCGTGCAATAATTTTCTACAACTTCAAAAGAGGCCTGACACGGCTTCAGTGTTTTGAAGAGCTAACATCTGTGTTCAGTGATGAAGCCCCATGTCTGCGGACTGTCGAACGCTGGTATTTAGAATTCCAGCGTGGACATACTAGTGTTAGTGACAAATCTCGCGAAGGACTCCCAAAATCCGCCTTCACTGAAGATAACATCATTGCTGTAAGACAACTAATTCTCGAAGATCGTCATGTGACATATCGAGAGATAGAGGCTCTATTAGGCATCTCAGGGACAACCATTCAGAAGATCTTGCATGAAGCGCTTGGTGTGAGAAAGCTAGTTTGCCGTTGGATACCGCATCTGCTTTCCGACGATCACAAGGCGGCCCGCGTCAGATGGTGTAAGAAAACTCTGCAAAGGTTCAACCGAGGAGATTCAAATCACGTCTACGACATCATCAGTGGTGACGAATCTTGGATCTATGCCTACGATCCTGATTCGAAACAACAATCTACAATCTGGGTCTTTCAAGACGAGCCAAAGCCGACTAAAGTTGTTCGTTCTCGAAGCACTTCAAAGAAGATGGTGGCCACGTTCGTTGGAAAAACCGGGCATGTTGCGACGATTGCACTTGAAGATCGTAGAACGGTTAACGCAGAGTGGTATACCACAGTTTGTTTACCACAAGTCATCGGCGAACTTCGAAAATCTAACTCAAAGCGACGCATCATCCTGCACCACGACAACGCAAGCTCACACACCGCTCGTCAAACGATTGAGTATTTGAAGCAGGAAAAAGTAGAAATTCTTGACCATCCTCCATACAGTCCTGACCTAAGCCCTAACGATTTCTTTACATTTCCTAAAATTAAGAAAAGTCTTCGTGGTCAAAGGTTCCAGTCCGGTGAAGAAGCAGTCGACGCTTTCAAGTCAGCCATTTTGAACACCCCCACTTTAGAGTGGAATAAATGTTATAATAACTGGTTTGAGCGAATGGAAAAGTGTATTAAGCTACGTGGTGAATACTTTGAAAAACAATAAAAAGTACTATAAGGTTCTAGTTGTGTTTTTTTCTTCAAACGACAAAACTTAAAAGGCATGCCTCGTACTCGTCACCATAACACAAGCCCAGATGCGCGATATTATTATTAAATACTCTATAGTTACTCGTCACCATAACACAAGCCCAGGTGAGCGATATAATTATTAAATACTCTGTTTCCTAACGGGAATGGGCGCGTCATGGTCATGTTACCATGACGCACGAAACGTGACGTGTACCGGAATATGCCACTTTTTTGTGAATGCCGGTGTTCCATCAATTTATTAGACGTTATCACGTCAAAAAGATTCACTATTGACGCAAACTTCTGTCTGCAAACATTGATTTAAATATCTATACTGACGTACGTATCCTTACATTTATGATTGTTGATGCAGATGTTTTTATTATATAGTAGCTAGACAAAGCAATAGGTATAATGTAGGTACGAAACGAGTGCAAATAGTTTTATCATTGTCAATGCCGTTTATGTACCTAGAAGTATGCAAAACAAGTAGGTACGTTTATAACTTCCGGAAAATATAGGAACACGTGGCACAGCGGGAAATGACTTGTTAAAAGAAAAGTGTTCTAATTATAAGTCCGACTCGGGTTAGTACCGGAGGATCCCGATCCCTGAAGCACCCGTCCCACAGACTCCCATTTTCTAAACGTCATGCGATTATGAGTTTTTGATTAAAAGAATCATCAGCAAAGTGTTAAATTAACTTTAATTAAATATACCATCAGCGAAGTGTTATATTAACTTTAATTAAATGTACCATCAGCGAAGTGTTATATTAACTTTTTAATTTATTATTCTTTGAAGCCTCTTAAGTGTACGTAATTACTAAACTAATTATTTAGCATAACTTGTCTATTTGTCTAATGAACTGATTTTGATGAGATATTTTTAATTAGAAAACTAGCATAATGGGTGATCGCGCCATACGAGCCTGCGCTAAATGAAGTCTACGGCCACTAGCTATTTACTCTCATATTCCCACGGGATTGGGTTTAACAAGTGGGACCGCGGGCCGCGGCTAGCGGGAAATGAAAAAGATATCTGTTGTCAAAGTCGTTCACCTTGAGATCGGGTTTTTGAACTTTAAATATCAATGAAAAAATTTCCGGAATTTGAACGTAAAAAGTGACGACTTAATATTAAACAGCGGCCGGCGGTTTATGCCCCAAATATGCTTGATTACGAATTTGGGGGAAGAAGCGAAGACTAATCCCACTTGACCCATTTAAATGGGGGATAGCTTTTGGGTGATAGTGGGAATATCTCAGTTTTACCCGCATATTCCCAGTCTCGTGGGAATATAGGGATAAAACCCTCGGGAGTAGATAGATAGATAGATAACTTTATTTGTACAACACAGAAAGAAACAGAACACGATAAACAGTAAAGTAAAAGCTAGAAAGAACAAGTTGCACAAATGGACGGCCTTATCACTGAAAGCGATTTCTTCCAGGCAACCTTTGGATGTAAAAGAACTGATTTAGCTTATATGGTAGGAGTACCCTATGTCCCTCCCCGAAAAAACTTGTTAAGTGTCAGATTTGCCTGTTTTGTTTATTTTTTATATTATTATCTTTCGTTTTTTCATTTTTTTGTTTTACTAGCGACCCGCTCCGGCTTCGCACGGCTATATTATGCATGTATTATACATATAAACCTTCCTCTTGAATCACTCTATCTATTAAAAAAAACCGCATTAAAATCCGTTGCGTAGTCTAAGCATACATAGGGACGGCGAAAAGTGACTTTATTTTATACTATGTAGTGATAGTGATGTCAGTGTTTTTGTGTTTGTTACTAATTTTCTGATTGTCTTGTGTCTTGTCCAATTGTCCAAATAAATGGTTTTCTTTCTTTCTTGACTTAGATACAGTGATTTTGGCTATATTTTGAACACCACTTGGTTTGTACTTGTATATGGGCTGTTTTCGGCAACTAGACCCTTTAGTTGGTGCTTTACCACTCGGTTATGATTGTCTGGTAGTTTGTGAGAGAGTACAGCACGTGGAAGGCATAATGGAAGCTTATTTATCCACATAGAATCCATTTAATTGCATATCACATGTGCATACTCGTGCATCTTGCACTTAAATGGTTTCCTCCACTGATTGGATTCAATCACAACATGTGCTGTGCTAATGTACAGTATGCTTCATAGGTACAATATCAGTTTGCTACAATAATACTATCAAAAAGTATTGGACTTACAACCTTCTTCTAATAGACGTTACACACAAACATAAATACTTGAATGAAAAGTACTCAGTGTGATTATTATTTTTAACATGTTAGCTATGTGTTTAGTTGTGTAAGTAGTATAAGCCATCACCCGCTACACCAACCGACAACGTGGGTTCGATCTACAGGTTACGTTGTTATGATTAAATAGTGCTGCACAGGATTGTAAACGTTACAGTGGCAGTGGACTATTGAGCGTCGATTGTACAGTCAGAAAAGACTGAGGGTAGCAGGTGCATATTTTAAAGTTCTAATTATTTTAATGAAGGTTCAATAATTTTTGGTTATTCCGCGTGAAATAACTAACACTTTGAAAGCTTTAGTGATATCAAGCAGAATAATTTACAATTCCTGAACCGATATTTGAAAAATTAAAACTTTAAAATATGCACCTGCTACCCTCAGCCCTTTTCTGGCTGTACCTATCTAATTATTGCAGTTATAAATAAATAAATAAATATTTCAGGACATATTACACATCGCCATCCAGCCCCAAGCTAAGCAACTTAATGCTTGTGTTATGGGTGCCAGATAACGGATAAACTACTTATATACTTTTTTTTTTTTTGTAAATATATACATATTATACATATAGGAAACACCCAGAACCAGAAACAAGAATTTATGGTCAGCATAAATACTTGTTCCCGGCGGGAATCGAACCCGCAACCTTCTGCGTCGCAGTCGGGTGTTCGCCCGACGCGCCACAGAGGTCGATTTAAAAAATTAAAACTTTAAAATATGCACCTGCTACCCTCAGCCCTTTTCTGGCTGTACCTATCTATTTATTGCAGTTATAGGTACTGTTGCGGACGGCTACATTAGGCTAAGGTTTAGAATAATTTTAGTCTTAAGATCATTTGTGTTAATATAGTTGATAAGGTTAAAACTCTGTTAATTAAGGAACTTTAGAACGTAAGCTATGTTTGTAAAATAAAATACCACGAGTCGGTATTAGAACAAAGGAGCCAGATGCGCCCCGGCCGGCAGGATAGACCGTTATCCGGCCGCCTATATAACGCGGGCCGGCCGGGACGCATCACGCATTCCACTACGAGCCTCCGACCAAGGAACAATAAACGAACACGAACTACAAACAACGAGCATCTTTCATTTGACCGAACCAGCGAACATATACAGTCCACCGATCTTCGAACGAACCACGACCATTAAGTATTAGAACCACAATAGGTACTACTACAGAATTTATAATAGTACAAGTAAAGAAGATCTACTCCAAACACACATTTAATTAAAAACCTGGGCAAATGTAAGTTGGGCATGAACGATTTTAGTACCATTTCATATGGGAGCCGCACATAATCTAATATATAAAATTCTCGTGTCACAATGTTAGTTACCATACTCCTCCGAAACGGTTTGCCTGATTTATGAAATTTTATATACATATTCACTAGGTCTGAGAGTCTGATAATATTTATTATTTATGTTGTTATTTAGTATTTTTTTGAAAATATCAAAACAACGTTAGTGGGGACATTTAGTAATAATAATATCACTACATAGTATAAAATAAAGTCACTTTTCGCCGTCCCTATGTCCCTATTTACCTTTGTATGCTTAGATCTTTAAAACTACGCAACGGATTTGATGCGTTTTTTTTTAATAGATAGAGTGATTCAAGAGGATGGTTTATATGTATAATACATGCATAATATAGCCGTGGGAAGCCGGGACGGGTCGCTAGTAAAAGCATGGATTAAAGTTGCTGGGTCTATTTAAACCATCTAGACTAAATATAAAGGCAAAATGCTGTAGTTTCGTTTGTTTATATGTAAGGATACTTAGTAACAGAAACTGAAACAATTTGGTTCAACTGTAAAAATGTCAAGCCATAAATTTAATGTTTAGTAAGATAATTTGGAGGTTTTTACGCTGTATATGTGCATAATAGGTAGGTTTATCTTGCAGCTTTATTATCCTCTAAGCTTATTTAACTATTCTGCAAAAAATAATCTTGTCAAAACATCTAAAGCTTGCTAAAAGGTAGGTTAATTTATTTCCAATCTTATGGGTATGTTAAAAAACAAAAATACGCGACAAATTGAGAACCTCCTCCTTTTTTTAAGTTAGTTAAAAATGCATCACTATCACTTCACTATCATCACTACATAGTATAAAATAAAGTCGCTTTCTCTGTCCCTATATCCCTTTGTACGCATAAATCTTTAGAACTAAGCAACGGATTTGATGCGGTTTTTTTTAATAGATAGAGTGATTCAAGAGGATGGTTTATATGTATAATAGGTACATGCATAATATAGCCGTGGGAAGCCGGAGCGGGTCGCTAGTAAAAGCATGGATTAAAGTTGCTGGGTCTATTTAAACCATCTAGACTAAATATAAAGGCAAAATGCTGTAGTTTCGTTTGTTTATATGTAAGGATACTTAGTAACAGAAACTGAAACAATTTGGTTCAACTGTAAACATGACTGTATATGTGCATAATAGGTAGGGTTTATTATCCTATAAGCTTATATGAAGAAAATAATCTTGTCAAAACATCTAGAGCTTGAATAAAAGGTAGGTAAATTGTAGGTATTTCCAATCATATGGGATTTAAAAACTGCATAGAAATTTAGAGAAAATAAACCTACCTACATATTATGGACAATCAAATATTAATTAAATAAAAGGAAAGTACAAAAAATGCACTTTGATCATCTGATTAGAAAGAGTTTTACGTACCTGCGAATATGTGAGCCTTAGAGCGTACTTGGCAATTTGTGTGGTTCTCATCGTTCTCAAAATGTTTTGTAGTACTGAAAAAATAAACATCACAATAAAAAAAAGCCGTAAAACAATAGAAAATTACACTTTTTTCACGAAAAAAATTTCACTTCGCATAACCTCTTTTTCGAATATTTTTAAGAATTTACAAGAATTATAAATTAGAATGTTTAGTTAGGTTCAGGATGAAATTGTAAGATGGTTTTTCGCGAGATTTTTTTTGTTTTACGATTATTTGAAATAGTTAAAGGTACGTACTGCACACTCGCTGAGTATCGCGAATAAAAAGAATATTCCCGTCAATTCTCGATGTCAGTCGAATGTCAAAAATAATGGCGGTTCGTTTTGTTATGTTGGTGGTAGATTATAACAGAGTTACCAGCTAAACATTAATAAAATCTGCCTTAAAATAATATTTTCTACACCTCAAGAGAATTTTGTCAAAATTGTCGGTATAGAATAGAATAGATTTTCTCTAGCTTTTAAGATTACAAATTATTTATGGTATAGTTTGTTTAATAAATACTGTCAATTACATTGCAATACATACAATAATCTTGTAGTCTTATTTAAAATTATTTTCCAAATCCATAAAAGTTAAATTTTACCATATTGGAAGATTTTCACGAAGCTAGCAACAAAATGCGATCACTGCAGCCAACATATTAAAATAAATAAGGTTTTTTAACGTACCTCCTTCGTCGAAAATATATAATTTTGCCCAAAAGTTGAACGATAAAGAACCTTATTTAGTTAGTTGAATGAACAACAGATGGCGTTATTTTAAATATTCAATAGTTTTAGTCCTAGACAATAGATGGCGCTGATTTAAATTAAAATTGCTTTCGTTTTCTTTTCATAGATAGCGCTGTTTTACATTAGAAATAGTTTTACTCTGAAGAAAGAGATGGCGCTGATTTCAATAAAAAATTGCCATAGTTTTATTTTCATAGATGGTGCTGTTTTAAAACTTAGACCATACTTAACATTAATTTTCGTTCTCGTTATGTATTTGTTCACTATTGTTTAATAATTAACCGACTTCGAAAAAAGGAGGAGTTTCCTAATTCATCGAGTTTTTTTTTATGTACTTATGATCAATTATTTATCACCGATTAGGTACTCGAAGACGGCTCAACCGATTGAGATGACTATTTTATACCCGACTAAAGCGAAGCCAAAAGAGAGGATTATGTTTTTGACCCGTATGTATGTTCATCTGTTCTCTTCTAACTTCAAAACTAGGTGTAGGTAACCATAATTTAACAATTGAGGTATCGTTAGAAGCGTCTCAATGGTCCGCTGGTTAAGGGCTAAGTGACGTCACAATAATTAAACTTATTTTTTGACGTGACAACGTCTTATAAATTGGTTTGCCGGGTGACACTTCAAGAAACTGCGTTACGCTCCGCTCACGTTATGCGCTCACAATGAGAGCGAGTGAGAGGCACGCGGGCATGGTTAGCCCGCCTAAGAGCGAGAGAGACAGACATAAAAAGTGAAAGGCACGCGTCCCTTCCACTCGAGCACAGTTGTTGTCACGTAAAACTTTCGCCCGTATACCGACTTTACAGGCAACCAGTTTTTTTTTTTGTGTTATTTTATTTCCTGGATGAATTTTACAACTGCATCGACGGACAGCGCTCGCAGCTTCTCCAATCTTCCCGTGACCACGATAGATGAAACTCAATCGAAACGTTGGGTAAATAATCACTACATAGTATAAAACAAAGTCACTTTTTCTGTCCCTATTTCCCTTTGTATGCTTAGATCTTTAAAACTACGCAACGGATTTGGATGCGGTTTTTTTTAATAGATAGAGTGATTCAAGAGGAAGGTTTTTAGATATACTTAATACATGCATAATACAGCCGCCCGAAGCCGGGGCGGGTCGCTAGTAATAAATATAATAACTATGGAAAAATATTGGAAATAGTTAGGTACAGTCGGCAACATAATTGCAAATGCGGACCCACCGTAGAGTTTGAAAATTACTTTGGAATGTTTTTACTCTTTTATTATGTGTCTAATAAAATGAGTTTCAATACTTTAAACGTCAACTCGAGTAGGACCTTAAAATATTGATTGAGTTGAAAACATTCTAATAGAAGCAGTTTTGGAGCTCTACATAGTAAGTCTGCATTTACTTGTACTTGTATACGGGCTGTTTTCCGCAACTACACCCAACCAACATAATAAGCAGTTTAAATGAAATATATGAGACCTCTTACAGCCAAAAGTTGGACTGGGGTTTTATAAAGGTTTTCGCGACATGTTATAGCTGGTGTATAGAATTTATTAAACTTATCGAAGCCTTTAGCTGTTATAAAGTATTTACATAAATTTAATCGAGCCATTAACTCTTTAAAAGATTCAAAGAAATCATTTGTACAGACAAAAGCTGTACTATTCACAGTTAAAAGAGCTGTACAAGCGCTTAGCCAGTAGTTTAGACAGCATCTGAATCCAGCTTAAGGAAAAGAAAAAATCTATTTATCAGCTCTTTTACAGCTAGTTTATGTTGGTTGGGCACCTCTTTATTTAGGTCCTTTTTGCGTGAAGATGGAGTAGGCTTGTTCAGTACCTAATACTACCCTTCTCAGCTTAGAAAAGCAAAGAACTTAGCAATACATCTGGAGACAACGAATCCGCGGGTTTCATCACGATGTTATACTACCCTCTCAGCTTAGTCGACCATGTCTAAAGGAAAGAAATTAGTAATACCTACGTCTGGATCTAGATATAACTAAGCAGCAGGTTTCATCACGATGTTTTCCTTCACCGTAAGAGCAATATCAATAATAATAATTATTGTACATAAATATTTTCTTTGGAAAAATCCATTGGTGCACGGAGGGCCGGGATTCGTAACCACGACCTTTGAATTCGAAGTCGAGGTATCTACCACTAAGCCAACACCGCTCTCTGTACTTTTGTTGTGCTTTTATCACATGAGTAAGAAAGGAACAGAGAATAAAGTTTCATACACCGCTCTGTGTTTCTTACAAGCTTTTATTTAGCTTCACCTTTCCCGATGTTTGTCATCAAATGTAGCTTGCAAATGATTTACTTACTCATGTGTTTTTGTTTGATCGTCTTTTCTTTCCGTTTCGATCGTCTTCTGTTTTTATTTGTTCGTTATATGATGAGCGTAATTGATATTTTCATCATCTATACTTAATATTATAAAGCTGAAGAGTTTGTTTGTTTGTTTGAACGAGCTAATCTCAGGAACCACTGGTTCGAATTGAAAAATTGTTTTTGTGTTGGATAGTCCACTTATCGAGGAAGGGTTCAGGCTATATGTCATCACGCTGCGACCAATAGGAGCGAAGAATCAGTGGGAAATGTGGAAAAAAACGGGGAAAATTGTTCATCTTTGAGGGCTTCCGTTTGGAATTGCTAGATCGAATTGAAAAATATAGGCTACTTTTATCCCAATATTCCCACGGGATCGGGACTTACGCGGGTGAAACCGCGGGGCGCAGCTAGTCATTGATATTTTGCGTAAATGGTATTCAGCGAGTTAGGTGTTTTGCGTAAAGGTGGTGTTTTACGTATTTGGTTTATACGTCTAAAGATTTTTGTTGTGTGGTTGTACTTTAGGTAAAGTTTATCATTTTCACCTAATTTAACACGTAAAATACCAACAACATAATTATTATGACAGCCGCAGTATCAAATCTCACGCAGGCTGTGCAAACAGTTCGTTTACTTTACTCTAACTATCTAAAGATATTAACTGATAACGGAACGAGGTCGTGGTACTCTGAAGCTGTACGGTGAAAAATAATAGTTAAAATTATAAAAAAAATGCGTGTAGGTACTTATCTTAGACTGTAGAATAAAGGTACAGTCACATTACCAATTAGCTGAACCCCACATGACCCAGAGCTCACGCGCAAATCGGTAAAAAGTATAGTATTTAGGTAAGTACTTATTTTTTTATATTGTATTTTGTATTGTATAGTATATTGTTTATAAAAGAAACAATCAGGTAACATTACTTTACAACCTTACAGATTTGCGAGTGAGCTCTTGGTCACGTGGGGTTCAGCTAATTGATTATGTGACTGTACGTCTGTCTATCCGTCCGTCTGATATTTATTTCGCGGGCAGCTTCAACCTGTTACTTTAGTGTATAGTGATGCGCGCACATCTTGAAATTTCACTCGCGCAGCTTCAACCTGTTTTACTTTTGGGTTACGCAGCTGCAACATGTGATTTTTTTGTTTCAGATCTTCTAAAGAGGAAGTTACAATGACGCGTCTGGTCATGCTACCATGACGCATGACGTGACACAATATTACCATGTAGGTACCTACAGTTTTTTGAAAATGCAGGTGTTCCATCAATTTATTAGACGTTATCATATCACGTTAAAATACCAAGACATAGGGGCATAGTCATGCCAGTTTTAGGTTTTATGCAACAAAAATATTTGCTCTAGTGTCATTGTCCAGGGAGGAAATAGTCGACTACGTTTGTATGGAGAGAGAGCCGGGTACCTCTCCTCTTAAAATTTCACTCTTATTATTTTTACATAACGCACCTAAATAATAAGTATAACTTCAAAAATTATTCAAAACTGTGAGCGATGGTGGCCTCTTCATTCTAAGTTCGTGGGAATTTTTCATATGAAAAATTAATCTGCGTTAATTATACTTGCTTCGTCCTCAACATTAGTTAACAAGCAGCAGACGTTGGCACCAGCCAAATGTACACTATGGTTTAGAGGAATCTATACATATAATAAATCTGTAGACATAAAAAAATCTGTAATTGTAAAATATCCAGAAAAAAAATACACAGGTCGTCTTAGAATCGTTAGCTGATCACGATAGGGTAGTTTTTAGAATTTTTGTTTGTCTGTTTGTCTGTTTGTCTGTTTGTCTGTTTGTTTGAACCAGGTAATCTCATAAACTAGAGAACAGATTTCAACGAGGTCCACACCAATATGTTCAGAAAATACCAGATTAACATTTAGGGTATTTTTCAATTTAACTTTAATACAATAATTATGATAAATGATAAAAAAAACATTTAAAAAATGTGAAATTGAAATATTTTTCCGTGTAAAACGTAATCAAACGTCAAAAAGGAACAGTACGCTTAGCACTATTTTTTTACGTATTCGATCAAACATACTTTATTGAGTATTTACTATGAAACTTCCTAAAAATCAACTTACTAGATCCACCCGTCTCTGAGAATATCGGTAGTGACACACCGACAGACAGACGGACAAGAGAGTGACCTTATAAGGGTTCCTTATTTTCGAGTGCTTCAACAAGTCATACTAGGCGTACAGGTACATGCCTCCGCTCAAGATGACAGTTGTCATAAAACCAAATAGTTTGCATATATCTACTACCTACGTGAAACTGAAAATGAGGTTAGTACAAAGAGGTACTACTACATAAAATTACGAATCTCCTTTACCGAAGACCTCCTCGATGTTACACTTATATCGCGCTCAACTAATTTATTTAAATAGTTTGAATTATGAGTTCAAGTCGCGGACACCTTAGAAAATAAAAACAAAATAAAAAAAACCGACCAAGTGCGAGTCGTACTCGCGCGCCGAGGGTTCCGTACATTAGTTTTTATACACCTTGATTTTTATACACCTAATAGACTTCAGTAATTTCAACTTGCTAAGTCCAACCGTTCCTGAGATAATCGGTGGTGACACACGGACAGACAGACAAACAGACAAGAAAGTGATATTATAAGGGTTCCTTTGTTACCTTTTGAGGTACGAAACCCTCAACGAAACAAATCGGTTCAAGCATTTTCGAGTAAGTAATCGGCGAAAATACATAAAAAAATATACGCGACGAATTGAGAACCTCCTTCTTTTTTGAAGTTTTTGAAGTGAATAATAGTTAAGGTATGTTTGTAAAAATCATTTTTTTGGGTTCCGTAGCCAAATGGCAAAAAACGGAACCCTTATAGATTCGTCATGTCTGTCTGTCTGCCGTATGTCACAGCTACTTTTTTATTTTGTTTTCCCCAAAATTACGTAGCCCTAGCTACCTAATAAAGAAAATCTGGGCAATTTGGTCTAGAATTCAGAAAATTGCAAAAAGGGTCCGGACATTCAGTATGGGAGCGTGGCAGTGTTATGTTTTTTGCGCTGTGATTTTAGACCCGATGGATAAATAATGCCCTTACGCTTTATAGGTTTTGTATGAGGGCATTTTTTGTTCATTTAGGTGGGTATGGGTCTCAAAGTGAACCGCACACTTTTGAAAAATCATAGGACATCATTTTTCTATAAATATTCCACTTCCCAGACGCTTTAGTAGTTGGAGGTTGGCTTAGAGGTTTTAGATGGGAACCACACTTTTGGCATAAACAAAATGTCTTTTTGTAGTTTGGCATAAACGTTTTAGCATAATAAAATAACCCTAGGCATACCGTAATTTTACACAATTATTATTAGCATAAAGTCACCGCGCACTTTTGGAAAATCATGGAACATCACGTTTCTTCAAAAACCCTGTATCCAATACGCTTTAGAAGTTTAGTGTGAAGGCATTATTTGTTTTCTTCGATGTCCTCTATCGATAGTTATAGGTATAGGTGCTAAGGGCATCGTGCACTTTTGTAAAATCATAGGACATCACGTTCCTTCAAATACCCCCTTTCCGAGACGTTTTAGATGTTTGGTGTGAAAGCATTTTTTGTTCAACGTAATGCCCGCTATCAATAGGTAAGGACGTTATTTTATGTATAAGTATCTGTTCTGTCCAATGGCCTTTCATATTTAATCATTAATATAATATTTGAAAATAAAAAACAAAATGTTATTTGCACCAAAATAGATTATTATTTGCATGATGTTGGTGTTTATAAATACTATAACCTCTTATATTATGAATACAAAAATATGGATAGAGGGACAACGGTAGTTAATAATTCTTTTTTACTTTAATTTACAAAAACCAAAGATGAGATGATGAGGAAGACAAAGAATGTTGAAAGTTTTGTGCGAATATGAATTGGACTTAGTTTTAGCTTATTATATTGTTGTGTATTATGTTCTATTTGAGTGAAATAAATAAATATAAATATTACTTACCTACATAAGTGCCTTTGCCAAATCAATCAAAAAATATAGCTTAAAAACAATGTATCTATTTTGTTATTATAACTTACACCGAACGATAGTATCTATGCGGGAAAATGCTAGGCATTCTATATAAACCAAAACCACATCGCGAACGAAGTCGCGGGCAACAGCTAGTACTACAATAAAAATAATATTTTTCAAGTTTGAGACTGGCTACATGCTGATCCTGCCTGGTAACACCAGCCGTTGACATCTTCATTCGCGTTTTAGTGCGCAGTCAGTGTACACCATATTTATCACTTTCTAGAATTTTATTTTAAATACATCAATAGTTATGTCTAAACAAAAATCTAGTTTTTTTCAGTGATGAATACCTATTTCGAAAAATCAAGAAGTTGGAAATGAAGCTTTTAGTACGCGTTCGAGGGATATTTAGGAAAACACGCACTAAGTTAGAACACAAAGTTTATTGTGGCAACAGGTTCATAAAAAGTTCAATTTAGTAGAAGAAAACGGTGATGATTCTAACAAACTTTAACAGTAACAATGCGCGCGCGACAAGAGCCGATTGTCGAAGAAGGAAACGGAAACAAATCCATGAGCTTGTCGCGTCGCAGTGTTACCATTTTACAATAGCTAGAAGTAACACAATGTGTTGCCAGACACCCTCTATTGGCCATGTTGGGCATGGTATTGGCCAGGTTTGCTATATACTCCCCCTCTAGTCCTGGAAAACGCCCTCGCTCCTGGACTAGGACCCTATTGTCGACGTCGGTAGCTTTCCTTGATTGCTCATAGAAAAACAGGGTTTGAAGGGTAATAAAAAAAACCAATGTAATGCGGTGTAAAATTTAAAAATCTAAGATATGAATGCTAGGATTTTGAATATCTGGAATAAAAGTAGGTAGGCCTTGCCTTTTTATAATATAGTTATTGACTGTCGCGATTAGGAATGAAAATTCTGTTTTGCTCCCCCTGGTTCCCAGCAGAAAACGGGCCGAAAAGGGTCAAACAAACTGATGGAGCGATTCCTCTTAGTATTCTGCAACAGCTCATCGATGCGTGGCATCGGATAGGAATCAAACTTGATGACAGCGTTTAGGCGTCGATAAGCGACACAAAGACGGATACCACAATTATTATTGGACTTCAGCACCAGAAGTGCCGGGGAACACCAAGTCGATTCTTGAAGCATTTTGTTGATTTTAGTTTTCTTTAGTTTCTTTTTCGGGTGGTTACGACCATATGGAGGGACAGCCATGGGCGGGTGATTGCAAATGTCGATTCTAAGCTCTGCATACGGCGTAGAACCTCCCCCTGCTATAAAAATGTCCGAATCATGGACGAGGAGACCAGTGAGTGCTTCTCGTTCTGCAGGTTGAAGGTGAGGACCCTCATCCTCTCGAAGAATATCTGTGTAAGCGCAGGAAACTACTCGAGAAGCCGGTTCAAACAAAAGCCTGTATTTGATTTTAGGTTTCTTATTAAAATACCATGTTTCATGGTACAAATTGATAACCACTCCAGCAGCCTTAATAAAATCTATACCTAGTAGCGTTTCATTGTTGTTATAATGAGGAAAAACAAGGAACGGAATGTTAATCAAAAACCCTTTTAAGTTTACTTGTAACATAGTAGAAAACACTTGCATCTCTCGAATGATGCCATCGGCCAACTTAATTTTTCTGGTAGCCGGAGAGAGAGGGTGTTCTTTACGGAGAAGTAGAGCATATAGCGTGTGCCCAGCAATACAATGTTTAGCGGCCGTGTCAATTAATGCTGTACCATTCACCCCTAAAATTTCGATTTCAAAAATTGGGCGTAGGTCGTGACCTCTAACGGAAGGGACCGAACAACACGCCATGTTACTACCGCAAGTATTATTCGATAACTTAGCTAAAGAACATTTAACATTTTCAGAATTACTGTTTGTGACTGAAGTCACATTATAAGTATTTGACCCCTCGGGTAATAAAGGGTTAACATTGAACACATCACATTTTGAAGGGTTAACATTTTCGGTTTTAGTAAAAATATTTTTTACAGACTGTACTGGGGGGTTAAGTTGGTCAACATTCCCCTGCAGTAAAGGGTTAAAATTTTTAGACATGCAGGTATCATTAGTATTATTATTAACTCCTTCAGAGAAATGTTGCAAATTACTAACAGGTGAATTTAAACAAGTTTTGTTTTCATTATTACTAATATCAACACAAGTTATCGGTACAGTGGTACAATTATTAAACTTAATATTATTTTTGTCAGGTTGAACTAATGCTTTAGGACAAAAACGTTTATGAATACAGCAACATGAGTTAGTCGAGCTATTATTGCAAGCTAAGTTAGGTTCATCGCACACAGTTAACTTGCAATTATGTTTTTGAGAACATGTTTCCGTTTGAGAAATACATACAGAGCAAAAATTATTACTTTGAATGGTGCATGCACAGCTATTTTTGGTATAATGTAGGCTAGGGTTATGCTCATTAATATTTGGCAAATCAGCTATATCCATGCATGCAACATTCTTATTGGAAAATTGAAAATTTTTCAAATTTTCAGCATTCAAATGACAATTTGAGTTAAATTTAGGATATTCATAATTATTAGGTTCAACACTATAAAAACCTTTAGCACTTTTATCACTTGAGTCTTGAGCAAAGTTAGTATAGGCATTGGACTCACCTCGGCTTGCCAACTTACGACATTGTTCCCTTGAGTGACCATAGAACTTGCAGTATGAACAAACTAGGCGGGGCTTCTTAGCGGCGCTCGCGCCGGTCTGCTGCTGTTGTTTCGGCGGCGCGCTAGGTGGTGCAGCAGGCGGCACGAAGAGCTGCGTGCCAGCTGGCACGGTGAGCGGTGCGGTCGGCGGCGTGGCCTGTGCCTGCACCGGCTTAGCGCGGGCCGCAGTGGCGGCAGGGCGAGGTGGTACTGTAGGCTCTCTGAGCATTGATGTCTCCTTCTCGTTCAAAGAGTCTTCGATGGCTCTAGCACGTTGAAGTAGCTGGGAAAAAGAAGTAAACTCCTCCCTTCGAAGACGTTCTCGGATGCGAGCGTGTAAGAGGCCATAAGTAATATCTAGCTCGGCCTTCTGTGAGATATCACCTCGTTGCAACCTTGCTAGGAGAGAGCGCGTCCGCGCCACAAACATATCAGTGTTTTCTGTGTTCTGAGGCGAGGCGAAAATATCGAGATAGACTCGGTGAGGCGGCCGGCGGTCCCCGAAGGCACTTATCAAATTATCTTTGGCTTGTACCCAACTTGTTACGGTATGTTTTAAGCCAAGCCACCACGTACCTGCCTCTTTGCATAAAAGCATGGATAATCCTCGGATGATGTTTGAGTCTGGCACTTGTGTGCATTCACAGTATGATTCTACTGCATCGATGAAGGCTTCGATGGACTCATCTGGACCGCCGCCGAACGTAGCTTTGCAGCGAGCTAAGGTTCCCATCGTGGGATTGATAAAGGATGGTACCGGTGTCGATGAATGTGTTTGACGGTTCAGAACGGAGTCTAGGAGCTCTTTTATTGCTTCGGTTTGTGTCTTCTGTAGGTGTGTCATTAGGATGGTGACTGTATCGAGATCGACGCTTGCGCCGCCGCGGCTGTTGCCCTGTCTTGGGTCGGCCGGCGGTGGCGTGATATCCTCGACGCCGACGGAGTGAGAAACGTTTGAGTAGCCAATTCCGCGGCTTGCGCCCGATTGAGGGTCGGCCGGCGGCGGTGCTGAAACGTCATCGTCGAAGTCGGGGTTTAGGGTGGGTGGGTTTAAAACTAGTCTGGTATCGACTTCTTCACCCCCCTTTCGGTCGCAGCTTCGTGCCAGTACCATTTTCTTCAATCACACAAAGTTTATTTAAGTTAAAAGTTTGCAGCGCGGCAGTTTTTTCACACAGACGCGTCCACCATTTTTTCCGAACTTTTTTCACGTTGGGCAGCCAATATTTAGTACGCGTTCGAGGGATATTTAGGAAAACACGCACTAAGTTAGAACACAAAGTTTATTGTGGCAACAGGTTCATAAAAAGTTCAATTTAGTAGAAGAAAACGGTGATGATTCTAACAAACTTTAACAGTAACAATGCGCGCGCGACAAGAGCCGATTGTCGAAGAAGGAAACGGAAACAAATCCATGAGCTTGTCGCGTCGCAGTGTTACCATTTTACAATAGCTAGAAGTAACACAATGTGTTGCCAGACACCCTCTATTGGCCATGTTGGGCATGGTATTGGCCAGGTTTGCTATAAGCTAATATATCTTGGTCGAAATAGTCGCGCAGTTTGTCTTTTGAAAACCATAATCAAAAGTTGTCATGACAACAAGGAAAAAATGGTGTGACAGCATCGTGACATCGTGACAGCGTCTTTCACGTCTATTTACATTATTATGTTATATTATTAAATAAAGGTATATTAATAATGTGTTGAGTGCACGTCCAAAGAGAGTGATACCTTCACAATGTAATTACATGTGTATAGTACCCTGAGTCTATCGCCTTGTATAACGTGATTGAGTGTACTTACACGAGAGTACTACCTTCCTTATACACGAGGTTAGTTCCTTGAGTCTATTACCTTGTAATATATACACAAGAAACAAATAAAGTAAATAAACTAAAGTGTTGAGTGCATATCCAATGAGAATGCTACCTTCACAATGCAATTACATGAGTATAGTACCCTGAGTCTATCGCCTTGTATAACGTGATTGAGTGTACTTCCACGAGAGTACTACCTTCCCTATACATGAGGTTAGTTCCTTGAGTCTATTACCTTGTAATATATACACAAGAAACAAATAAAGTAAATAAACTAAAGTGTTGAGTGCATATCCAATGAGAATGCTACCTTCACTATCGCCTTGTAAAACGTGAGTTGAGTGTACTTCCATGTAAGTACCACCTTCACCATACATGAGGGTAGTTCCTTGAGTCTATCACCTTGTAAAATATACACAAGAAACAAATACAAATTGTTGCACATCCAATGACAGTGCAACCTTCACCATGAGTGTATCACCTAGTAAAATATACCTATATTAACAAATAGAAAGTGTTGAGTTCACATCCAATGAGAGTGGTACCTTCACAATACAAAATGAGTGTGGTTCCTTGAGACTATCACCTAGTAAAATATACCTATTTAACAAATAGAAAGTGTTGAGTTCACATCCAATGAGAGTGGTACCTTCACAATACAAAATGTGTGTGGTTCCTTGAGACTATCACCTAGTAAATTATACTTATATCAACAAATACAAAGTGTTGAGTGCACATCCAAAGAGAGTGCCACCTTCACGACGCAACATGAGGATAGTTCTTTGAGACTATCACCTATTTTGGTTAGAAAAACGTAGATTAAATAATTACACTTTTATCAAAAGTGCTACTTTTACAAAAATATTGAAAACACAGGTTTATGACAACCAACCAGAGGAGGATTCAGGTTGACGTCGAAGAAAACAAACCTGACCAACCCTCAAACATGGATATGCAAATATTACTGTACGTACAACCGTCAACTACCTACTTTATACCACACGAACAAGATATCGTTCTACATGAGAGTCTTCTAGAACTACTCGGCAAAATTCCTTTAATAAATAAGAAGTTATTATGGCCGCATTGTCGAATATTTTAGAAAAAGAAAACAAAGCTTTTGAAAGCAATCAAATCAACTAGCTCTTGCCCTATCGGGTGTAGACCAAGCGCAAACGAAAATCTTTGCAAATCAGTACAAGTATGCAGATACAAGTTATTAGGAGCAGGAAAATTGTTGTGCGACTCTCAATACGATGAGTCGATGTGTTGCTGCAGCTTTGTAGCTTCAACTCCAAGCTTCAACAAAGCATGAAATTCGGCAAAAGCCAAGTCATCTGAGATGTAAAACATTTTGCAATCTGAACGGACGACGTTCCTACTAACAAAATTTAATCTATCGTCTCGTCTCGTTCTTAATACTGGAGAGCTCCGCTCCCCCTGGCAAGGCAAGCGGCGCAAGTTGGAAGAAGAACAGTCGACCCAAGCGTCTACAGGTAAACTTTGACCGTCGCAAATAGCGTTGTCCTCGCAGCGCTCACGCAGGCGCACACCAGGTATGCCGATAAATGAGGTATGTCCCGCCGCTGCCGCCACCATGTAAGGTAAGCTTTGTTTTACAACAAAATGCTTCTTATTACCAATGACAAATGTCGTGGATCATAGACGGATATGAAATACCGTTTTAAACCATACATTATGTATACCTTTTATTTCTAACTATTCTAAAAATGGAATTTAATTATTCTCATTTCACAATTAATGAACTTAAAAACTCGAGAACTATAATTGAATGTTAACAATGAATGAATTATTCAATTATTTACAAGTATTTTCTTAATACCAAAACCCAATGACGACAACGTTTCATTATAAATCTTTAATCCCTCAACAAGTCAGTAAAACCACATCATTTTCAAATGGTAGATTTAAAATCGACTATAAAGTTGATTTAAACATACTTAAACTTAAAAAAAAAAAAAAAAAACCTAATTAAACATGAAGTATCCAAGTTTTTTTTGTTACAAATTGCATGATACACTGTTTAAGAGTTCATTCGTCTGACAAGTTAGCTTACTACTAGTCTACTACTGTCCCGCTATTCAATACGGTTAGATTTATACCGAATATTGAACGTTGTTAATATATTGCCTTCAAAAACCTGACGATTACGATACCTAGTTAAAATATGTCAGTACTGAAACTTTAGACATTCCGGCCTGCTCTTTGCGCACCGTATTTATACTATTCTCTGAAGCTAGTACAACAGAAAAGGGGGGGCCGTATTTGGGGGCAGGAAAGTTAACGGCAAATGAAGTAATAATGAATAAACTAAGAACCCAACATTTTTGGACTTTAAATATTATTTTATTTTAGTAAGCAATTTAGACAACCCGAACTCTTTGGACTTATTGGCAACTTAGAATAAATACAAAGACATGAAATGGTTGTTCCTCTCTGGCCAATTTTCAAAAGCTGTGTGTTGTTTTTAGTAATACTAGAAACTAAAACAATTGTTTTATTATCTGTAACTAACAGACAACTTCAGGGCAAAGTGACCCAAGTAGCCGCGAATTATCCGCACGGCACTCTTGAGAAGATGTATCTCTGCAAGTTTTTATTTTAGATAATATGATGTGTGCTGTGCATCTTTGTCTTTGTCTGATGTTCAAGTTTTACAAAAACTTGACTATTAAGAAGCATCAATCTCTACGATTAATACTCTCTTTTTAGTCTTTGTCCTATATTCGTATATGTGACAGAGTAGTGCACAATTTAGTTTGTTACACTTAAAGATCCGCATTGTCCTTAATTGTCAATATTAAGATAAGGTCTGATGACAGAGTAATTAGACTTTTCAAAGGTTTTTATAAGCTCTACCTTTACGGAAATATGATGTGGCATGAAACCCTGAAATTGTTCTTAACTTCTTAAAAATTTCGTATCCTTACAATGAAACTAATACTAAGAAAGTTGCAACTTTATTAGCGCTTATTACAACACAGTGCAAACTATAAATAAAATTAAAGTTCAAAATATCGAAGTAATTGTAAATGATAAAGGGAAGTAATTGTAGATGCTTTGAACAAAATTGAGTAAGGTTAAAACAACTAAATCACTATCTTATAGTGTTATTTTCCTTCACGTACGCAATAAGAGAACGTACACCAATTTTCATTCAAAAAAAAAAAAAACAGTAGTTTTTATCTTTCCTGAGTGTATGTGTGTATACTAGGTGGCTCTGCTAGAGAGAACACTCCACAGCAGTGCCACAAACAATTTTTTTCCTATTACCTTATTTTCTAGTATACCTACACACAGCTGTAATGGGCAACGTACATCATGCATACGTTCCAAATACATCATTTTAAGATATATTTTTTTTTTTAGATATTTATTATGGTAGCTCTGCTACAGAGCACGACATAATAATATAATCATGATAAAAAAATAAAAAAAATAAAAAATAAAAAGTAAACAGATTTGTAAAAAACATCCTCGTATTATTCCTTGAAAATCCCAAACGATGTCAAAAGAAAAACTAATAAAAACTAATTGCATAAGAAATAAACAACTTTTTTCCTTAGTCCAAAAGCCGTGGGTTATAAGAGGGTTTACATTAAAGTGGTAATTTTATATAGATTCAAATATATTTAATTCTCATTCTACTCACTTCTAAAGCATATACGAACGCTGTTTGTCTAGAAGTAGTTAGAAAAACGGCTGATTGGTTGAAATACTCTTGCGTATTCGCTAGATTCTATCACAATCTGTTATTACTGATATACAGAATAGCTTGGCGCTACACACTTTAAATCAGATCACCTAGACAGACTAGGTATTTTAATCAACAAACATTTATTTTATTATTTTTAAGCCTATTCTGCCCCACTGCAGGCTAAAGGCCTCCCAATGTTCCCTGTCTAGTGCCAGCTGCCAGCTGGGTACAGTCCCTATGATGCGAGTCAAACTTGTCCCGCCCCATCTCCTTCTGGGCCTGCCGCAGAATCTCCTGCTGATTTTGTTTACTTTTTGGTTAATCAAACTAATATTGAAAGCTATTTCTGGTATATCAATTTAATATTAGAATCTTTGGTTTTAGTGACTAAAGATCAATTAAAAATATATATTCTTATATATAAAAATGAATCGCAAAATGTGTTGGTAAGCGCATAACTCAACAACGCCTGGACCAATTTGGCCAATTATTTTTTTGTTGTGTTTGTTATTGTCAGGAGAAGGTTCTTATGAAAGAAAAAATTAAGGAAATTTTGTAGAAAATTATTACGCGGGTGAAACCGCGGGGCTCAGCTAGTATATATATATAGTTAATTACAATGACTTTCATTGTTTCAAATAAGTAAATTAATGTTATTTCGTTACTTTCCTTCAGCATCTTTTATTTACTTATAATAAAGGAGCTTGATTTTGTTTAAAGTTCACATATTTTATTAATACATATATGTATGTATAATTCCTTTTTTGCTTATATAAAACAATTTTATACAACTCTAAAGATCTGCTTGTTAACTAATGTTGAGGACGAAGCAAGTATAATTAATGATTAAACGAACTTACCTTAAGTGAAGTTCTATCGTAATTATACGAGGCTTCGTCTGAAACATTAGGGTCCCTCCCACCCAAAAAACCCATAAAAATTGTTTAACCAAAAAAGGAATTATCGATTCTCTGAACTAAATGAAGATGTCAACGGCTGGTGTTACCAGGCAGGATCAGCATGCAGCCAGTCTCAAACTTGAAAAATATTATTTTTATTGTAGTATTCCTCTAAACCATAGTGTACATTTGGCTGGTGCCAACGTCTGCTGCTTGTTAACTAATGTTTCAGACGAAGCCTCGTATAATTATTCGTTTAATCATTAATTATTACCGTTGCTCTTACAATGAAGGAAAACATCGTGATGAAACCCGCGTCTTAGTTGGCTCCAGAAGTATTGACAAGTTCTCTCCTCTGGACATGGTCGACTAAGCTGCCTAGTCATAAAATATTTCTACTTAGTTGCGGAAAACAGTTCGTAAATTTCAACTCTCTAGCTATCACAGTTCATGAAATACAGCCTGGTGACAAACCAGACAGACAGACGGACGGATAACGAAGTCTTAGTAATAGGGTCCCATTTTTACTCTTCGGGTACGGAACCCTAAAAAAACCAAGACATGGTCGTAACAGTTATAGGTTTTTTGCAACAAAAATATTTAATGTCATTATCCAGGTAAGAAACAGTCGACTACGTTTGTATGAAAAAAGAGCCTTCCTCTTAAAATGCCTTCTTGTAATTTTTCTACTATGTTTGTTTAGTCAATGAACTCGACGTATAATAGTCGAGCGACACTCGCAGCCGACATTGTTGTTCAAAATCCCGTTTCAACACAAAACTAACCTATACGGACCTTTTTTGTGTTATGTAGTTGAGTGCAGTTGATTTGGGTCTGCCGGAAAAACATCAGCATCATCTTCTTGCCTTTATCTCAATTTATTTGTGGTCGGCGCAGTATGTCATCTTCTTTCATTCACTCCTATTAGTCGTCATCTTATCGTTCACATTCATCTCTCTAATGTCTTGTCTCACGCAGTCCATCCATCTTTTCTTAGGTCGTCCTCTTCCTCTCCACCCCTCTACATTCTTACTCATTACTCTTAAAGGAAAAAAAAATTACTTAGATAAAGAATATTTATATACGTTTCATTCTAGATCCCTAGTTCGAGTAACATTATCAAATATTAAAAAAAGAAAGCCTCGAGATTAAACAAAAAGACATCGAAACATAATCAAAAGACGATCGAAAAAAAAACAAAAGGCGATTCGCGTGTATTTGACTAATAATTAAATTGTAACAAAACCCCCTCTCAAAAAAATTAAAAAATTTGATCTATCTAAAAAAAATCTGCAGTTTGCAGTGACAAGATGTCGATTGAACAAGTCTTCGCAGTATGGTATTTTCGGAGTAAAATCGTTCGCAGTATATAATGTAACGTAACATCGCAGTAACAATACATCGTTTTAATAAGGCGTCGCAGTATCCCTTCACCTGTGGCCGCCATTTTTCCCAAAAACTATTATCTGTGGTGGTACTTCCGGGTGGTCCGGCGTGATATCGGAATGAAAATTCCGTTAGCTCACAGAACTCGCTTTAGAAGCGTGGTCCACAGTTAAGGGTCATTTGACACATCGCTTCTAAAGCGCGGTCCACAGACGAGCGGGTATAGAGATATCGACTAAAAGCACGAAGAAACGAAATTCGATGGAAAGTTTTTCGCAGTGACGTAGTATCCCTATAATCAACGCATATCAAATCAATTGTTGATCAATTGACGGATTGATCAACAATTTGACGGAAAAAAGGTTTTGTAAAATTCAACCCCTACGCGGCCGAAATCGCAAGTAAAAGCATATTATTATTCTACAAACAAAAAATCTTGAATCTTAACACTTTCTGACGTTTGACATTGGTATCTGCAGATCCTAACAAATTGCTCGCGAGTGTACCTCCCCTTGTCATACAAAATACAAACATGAGACTACGTAAAAGGCTTTGTACTATTTGAGCGAGATATTTGTTAGTAAAAGCTACTGTTACGGATATTTTTGACGTGGATACGTCTTTAAAATTGCTTCCAAAGGGACGCAATGAACTAATTTTTAACAAAAACACAAAATGGTTGTCTGTAAAGTCGGTTTACGGACGATATTTTTACGAAATAACGTCTGAAAACGATGAATTTTTTTTTTCTTATTTTTTTCTTTTTTTTCCTTTATACGGGGTTATTGGAAATTATACTTAACAAACAACTTTTGTTTTACGACTTTTGGAAATTTCCCAAAAGTCGTAGAACAAAAGTTGTTTGTTTAGGTGCACAGAAGTAGCCGTCAACGGCTTGCTAGTATAATTCACTTTTTTCATCACCATAACACAAGCCCCGATGAGCAATATCATTATTAAATACTCTGTTTCCTAATGTTACCATGACGCATGACGTCACACATCGGTAACGGGACGCATGACGTCACACAAGATTTCGTCAGACACTTTTTTGTGAATGCAGGTGTTCCATCAATTTAATAGAGACGTTATCACGTCCAAAAAAACTAATGAAAACAAAATCGGGGTAGGTATATTGTAGTGTTGCAGCTCCATATCTATCATCATCATCCAAATTTCAATAACACCACTGAATAACTAAAGAATTAAAGAATTTATTACGCTAAGTAAGGACTGTAACACATCGCGGAAAGCGGAAGCCCCGCCATTTTTGAAGTTATACTTCTTTAGGCGCGTTATGAAAAAATGATGAGAGTGAAATTTTACAAAAGCGTCACACAAAATTCTCACCGTGAAGTTGTCCGCAAACCGCAAGATGACAAGATGATAAGTACAAAGAGGTACTACTACTACATAATTATTTTAATGTAATTAATTATTTATATTTGTCGGACGAGTATTTTGTCGGGATATCGGGATACAAAGTAATTTAAGTTACTCACAATGAATCAATGCATCTTCATACCATCATCATACCGAATTTCATCAAAATCGGTGCAGTAGTTTTGAAGTCTATTAATTGAAAACAATTTTTTTTGCGACCGTGAATAATCGCGTGCGCCGAGCGGTTCGATGACCAATTTCTAACAAATTCTAGACTTTACAGCTATCGTAAAAAATGTAGTGTGTCATTTCTGAATAAACCATCAATTATTATAATAATAATAATAATTTTATAATAATAATAAAATTTATACGTTATTGTTAAGACTTGTAAATTTAATTTTATTTAGGTACCTAGTATGTAAGTGCTTAGATGGAATTTTTTTATAAGTTTATATAGTGATGTATATATTTTGTATTCAGTTTGTTTTTGTAAAAACCTAAATTTAAGAAAAATAAATGAATGAGTGACATAATAATAATAAAACCATTTATTTCAGGCTACGAAGGCCCATAGATACATATTATACCTTATAGACTAACATACATATTTTATAACAATAATTGAATGTGTTAATAGATAACTTAAAACTATGTTAGTAGCACTTCCATGACACTACACTTTAGAAAAGATATAAATTGCAGTTAACTTTTCAAAGTCTAATTAAGTTTTAATCTTTGAGAAATCTATCTATTATCATCACTAACGCTATAAAACAAAGGCACTTCCCTATGTATGTCCCTATATCTTGTATGCTTAGATCTTTAACACTACGCAACGGATTTTGATCTGTTTTTTTTAAATAGATGGAGTGATTCAAGGACAAAGTTTATATCACTACATAGTATAAAATAAAGACACTTTTCGCCGTCCCTATGTCCCTATTTCCCTTTGTATGCTTAGAGCTTTAAAACTACGCAACGGATTTTGATGCGGTTTTTTTAATAGATAGAGTGATTCAAGAGGAAGGTTTATATGTATGTACTAGCTGCGCCCCGCGGTTTCACCCGCGTAACTCCCGATCCCGTGGGAATATCGGGATAAAAAGTAGCCTATAGCCTTCCTCGATAAATGGACTATACAACACAAAAAGAATTTTTCAATTCGAACCAGTAGTTTCTGAGATTAGCGCGTTCAAACAAACAAACAAACAAACAAAATATTAGTATAGATAATACATGCATAATATAGCCGTGCGAAGCCGGAGCGGGTCGCTATGTATAATACATGCATAATATAGCGTGCGAAGCCGAAGCGGGTCGCTAGTAATAAATTAAATAAAGTCACGGTAGTTTCCGAATGTATAACTCGAGAACGGCTGGACAGATTGCGATGAAACTCGGTATGCAGAGAGCTAGAGACATGGATTAACACATACTACTTTTTGTGCCGATATCCCCACGGCATCAGGCAGGACTTATGCAAGTAAAACTGCGGGGCTCAGCTATGTAAAATAAACCTGCAAATCACTACATAGTTTAGAACAAAGTCGCTTTTTCTGTCCCTATTTCCCTTTGTATGCTTAAATCTTTAAAACTACGCAACGGATTTTAATGCGGTTTTTTTAATAGATAGAGTGATTCAAGAGGAAGGTTTACATGTATAATACATGCATAATATAGCCGTGCGAAGCCGGGGCGGGTTGCTAGTTAGAAAATAAAGTTACTTTTCGATTTTCTACTAGGTCTTTTCAAACAAAAAAATGGTTATCTGTAAAGTCGTTTTACGGACGATAATTTTACGTGATAACGTCATTAGAAAACATTGATGGTAACCATAGCAACGATTAGACGTTGGAACATGAGGCGTCCCCGGAACATGACGCATGACTCATGTTTTTTGTGAATGCAGTGTTTATCAATTTATTAGACGTTTACACGCCAAAAAATAGCAATTTAATTTTCTTAGGAAATTATGCAACATTCACCATAAACAAATCAGTTATTTTTAATACTTAAGGTGAAACCTTCGCTCTCTCCACACAAACGTAGTCGACTGTTTCCTCCCTGGATAATGACACTAGCACAAATATTTTTGTGCAATAAAACCTATAAGTAACTGCCATGACTATGCCCCTATGTTTTGGGTTTTTCGATTTTCTAATTATCATAGAAATTAAGATTTAAAAAATAATAAAATAAAATTAAAACAAAAAATAGGCGCATGGTCATGGCGCTTATAAGTTTTATGCATCAAAAATATTTGCTCTAGTGTCATTATCCAGGGAGAAAACAGTCGACTACGTTTGTAATAGTTTGTATGGAAAGAGCCCCCAGTACCCTTTCCTCTTAAGTAACTCATTAAGGTAAGACTTTAGTTAATTTAAACTAAACTTTCCACCCATTGAAGCTCGTAACAACAGCTTCGAAATATCCATAGGTAATACTTACATACTCACATCGTGTTTGTCCGTTCTTGCATTATTACAATGAAAACTGAAAGTTAACTAAACACGATTTTCTTAACCATGCAGATTTAAAAATATGTATTTAAAAAGAAAAATGCGTCTACAAAAATTGCAACTGAGACGAGACTTTTTCCTTTAAAAATATTTTCGATAGGCCAGTGCAGGTCACGAACTATAAAAAAAAAAAGGGTGCGTGTACTTATGTACGCGCGTGAGAAGTTATACTTCTTTGGCATTATTAAAAAAAAAAAAAAAAAAAAAAAAAAAAAATCGTCCGACAAAAAACTCGTCCGGCAAAAAACTCGTCCGACGTGAGAATTTTGTGTGACGTGAGAATTTTGTGTGACGCTTTTGTAAAATTTCACTCTCATCATTTTTTCATAACGCGCCTAAAGAAGTATAACTTCAAAAAAAAAAAAAATTGATGTTAGTCTGTAAATTCGGTTTAGGGATGATATTTTTATGCGATAACGTCAAAGGAAAACGTTGATGGTAACCATAGCAACGTATTATCGTTGGTTGGTTACCTTGTCGATAACTCACGTTCCCGAAACGTGAGTGACGTTGCTATGGTTACCTTGTCAATAACGGAACGTGAGCGATGCCGTCACACTTTTTTTTGTGCGTGCTACTTGTGTTCATCGATTTACCTATAAGCTGTCACGTCAAAAAATCATGCAGACGGTATATGCATTTGTTTGCATATGTTAAGGCGTGTGCGTGGCAGCCCGAACGGTATCCTGAGCGTATTGTCCGAGCGGTGGGACTCGCCGATGTTTAGGAGGTGGATGCAGTTGCACGCCAGCGGTCCTTCCTATATATAATTATATTATATTTCATTTAATTTATAGGTATTAATTTTTATCATTTTAATTTTTGTGACATTTAATTTTGGATTTTATTTCTTCTATTTATTATTATTTTATTTGACATTTAATATTGACATTTTTCTTTTTATATTTTTGATTTGTTTATTATATTATTAATTTTGATTTGAAATTTTTACTTTTAATATAATTTGAATTTTTGATTTTTAATTATTGTGATTTAAGTATTTTTGATTAAGTATATTTATTTTTTTAATTATTTTATTGTTATGTATGGATTTTATTATCTGAAATAAATAAATGAATGAATTTAGGGTGAGGTGGTTTTTGTTTGTATACTCTAATGTTCCTATTTACTCCAAATCAGCTTAACTAATTTAGATACTTACGGTTTTCTGTAAAATGTTTTCTGAGAAATGCCTGAAATTCTCGCGGGTATCGGGATTTACACGGTTGAAATCGCTAAAGTCCCGATCCCGCTATTATCCAGATAAGGATATTATCGTTTTCAGCCATTAAAATGTTGTGAGGTGATTTCAAACTTTTTAATGAGCTTTTAGGTTGTTGATTCCAATCCTATTGTTTACAAAATATCTCTTATTGGACAATCCTTTAGAGTTTTAATTTAATTCTTCTGAATTTAAATTCAAAGTATTATTAAAATCTCAAAGCTTTCATGTCTCTAGTTTATCACTTTAACCCTTAGTCTGCTTAGTTAGAACCAAACAAACCCCGCCTAAATCCTAATCTGTGAATGACGACCCAATTGGCACAATGGTCATCATGCCGGACTGCCAACCACAGGGTTGCGGGTTCGATTCCCATCTCAGACAAGTATTTATGCTTAGATATTTGTCTGTGGTCTGGTTGTTTCTGATATTTACAAAAGAAAAGTATATATGTAGTATATCCGTTGTCTAGGACCCATAACACAAGTCTAGTTACTTAGCTTGGGGCTAGATGGCGATGTGTGGAATGTCCTGCAATATTTATTTATTTGTTATTATCTAAAGGTCGCTGCATACGTGACAGGATTTTTCCCGGTGCCGGACGGAACGTGATATTTTTATATGAAACGCTGTCAAGAAATTGTCACGTCCCCTCTCCGTCCCGTCCGAGGTTTAAACCCGTTACGTTTGCGAACTTTAATTTTCGATTTTCCTTAGGAACTACTCTATAGTAACTGCTTAATCTGTGGTTTCCCCTATGTTTATCAAAGTGCATGCTTAAAAAAACCGAGTACATTTCAAACCATAGATTTTAAAGAACATTTTCCCGTAACAGAGATAACAAAACATTGTCCTAGTGACGTAACGATACACTTGTGTATAAATCGTAAGGCAAACGTCTCAGACGGCCATTTTCTTGTTCACTTCCTCCTAACGCGGTTTCCGTTAACATATTTAACGTAATTAGTACAAAATTAGTGTGTTTTTAAACTGTATTAACTAAAATTAGATTTTTGTATTAATTAGTACTATTTCTTTGATAATTTTCCGGTTAATTTTTTCTTGTTTTCGGTCAGAAAAATCGGAAAGAGTGAGTTTTTTAAAGTGTGATGAGAGAAAATTTAAGTTTATTTTTTATAAGTTTTTCTTCGATTCATGTTTTGTTTGATTTTGATTAGTTAATAATTAAGAAAAATATGTTATTTTTGTCGAAATTATGTGATTATTTTGTTGAGATAGCGGTCACATGATAAGAAATTGTTTAAAAGTAATGAACATGACTAGAGATAAACATGTGATTCAATATGGCGGTTGAAAATTCATGGAAATATTGGTAAGAATTTTTCTGTCTATTTACTTTTAAAGTAATTTCCATAATATTTAACATTTTCTATCAATAAGAAGTAAATACAGCGGGCAGCTACTTATTTTTTAAGGGTTGTAGCGTTTTAGAGGTTAAAAAACGCTAATAAAAATGGTTTCTTTAAGTTGGGATCATTCAAACTATTTTACGATTAATTTTTACGAAAATAGGTTTAGTAAAAATGAAACCCTAACAGAGATATGATAGTAACAATCAATTTAATCACCTATAGGTACCAAGCAGAAACTTTGTAGTTAATATTGGTACTTAATAGGTATATTTTGAAACCCCTATATCTCCTATTTTTTTTGAATTTACAAAACCAGCACTTTTCACAGTTAAAAAATGATATTACAATAAATTAAATGCAAATAAATGTACTTACATACCTACTAGTGTTAATAGCTGCACTCCGCGGTTTCACCCGCGTAACTCCTGATCCCGTGGGAATATCGTGATAAATTAAGATGTAAGCAATCCTTATCTTTCAAATAAATAAATAAATATTTCAGGACATATTACACATCGCCATCCAGCCCCAAGCTAAGCAACTTAATGCTTGTGTTATGGGTGCCAGATAACGGATAAACTACTTATATACTTTTTTTTTTTTTGTAAATATATACATATTATACATATAGGAAACACCCAGAACCAGAAACAAGAATTTATGGTCAGCATAAATACTTGTTCCCGGCGGGAATCGAACCCGCAACCTTCTGCGTCGCAGTCGGGTGTTCGCCCGACGCGCCACAGAGGTCGTCAAATTCTCAATTCAATTTCGTTCAAGTTGGATCAAACTACACACGGTGTGCAAATTTGATTAAAATCGGTGAAGTAGTTTAGGAGTCCATCGCGTTCAAACAATGTGACACGTAATTTATATAATTAGAAAAGAAGAAAGATGAAATAAAAAGAACTAAAGGCATATAATACAGGTATGAATTAAAAGGAAAAGAAGGAAGGAAAAGAAGAAGGATTTCTTTAATTTAATATAGGTTCCAATTTGATGATTTTGCCACGGGGTTGGTGGTGGGCTTTAATTAACGACACTAATTCAAAGTGTAAAATAATTCTAATTTGTTATATGTAGGTACATATAGAAACACCTAGATTTGAAAAATATATCTTTACCTACATAAAAAAAACTGGCCAAGTGCGAGTCGCACTCTCACACGAAGGGTTCCGTTCCATTATAATATTATAATTAAGTAGGTAGGTAAAAATATTGTGAAAATTTTAACTTGTCTAGCTATCACGTTTCATGAGATACAGCATGCTGGTTTTCGCTACAGAGGTCGTTTATACGTAAGCCTTAAATATTTCCATAAATTCACCTGACATATTTACGTAGAGGTAACTTCTAAACAAACACTCCGATAGCGATAGTAAGGCAAATAAAACGTGGTTATATCTTAGATTAAGGGAGCAATAAACTTGTTACATTGATATAAAATGGAAAACTGGATTGTTCGTTGGTACCAAGTATGTATTATTAGGGGACAAAATTGAAAAACTACCGCGCTGTCATCAAATTAAAGTGAAAAAACCGGCAAAGTGCGAGTCGGACTCACGCATGAAGAGTTCCGTACCATTTTTTAAGGAAGCCCTAGTGAAATACTTTTTTCTGTTTTTAGTATTTGTTACAGCGGCAACAGAAATATATAATCTGTGAAAATTTCAACTGCCTAGCTATTACGGTTCATGAGATACAGCCTGGTGACAGACAGACAGACGGACGCACAGTGAAGTCTAAGTAATAGGGATTTCCCTGTCCCGTTTTTACCCTTTGGGTACGGAACTCTAAAATAGAAGACTTTGTAGAAAGAGGAAAATACTAGATTCACCTTTTTATATACTTACTTACTACTTACTCCGCTGGCTCAGCGACCCAAAGTGGTTCTTGGCCTCCGAAACGAGAGTCTTCCACCGCTCCCTGTCCTGCGCTATTTCTTGCCAATTGTTGACTTGAAGTTCGCGCAGGTCAGCTTCCGCCTAGGAATAAAATAAATAGAGGAAACCTATATCCGGTTTGGGATACACATTCCGAGGCTCATACGCTTCGCTGCTAAGACGTCGTTACATTTGGTTGCAGAAAGTAGGTTTCTCTGAATTAAATACATATTTTATCATTTTGGTTGCACACAATAGGTTTTATAAAAGATATTTTCTAACCTTACCCACTGTCTTCAAAGGCCACTATTCGCTCGTGACGCTTATATCAGAAACGGTGTCAAATATTGCAAATTGTATAACAATATAGTTATTTTGTAAGCGTTTTGCACGGTTATAATAATTGTTAGAGTACATTTTGTACTACGTAACATTGTGTTGCATAAATTTTCGAATAATTTAGTTTAAGATTACGTACGACCTACATACATAGACAGAGGTCCATGCCTACATAGGAAAAAAGGTTTCTTGCAAGGAATATCCGAGAAAGGAATCTCAGATACACCCACTAAGCGTTTTGCTTCGTCATTCCTTAGACAGCAAAGAACTGGAATCGGTTGCCTGCGTCTGTTTTTCCAGACAGGGATACCTATAACTGGGGGTTTTGGAAACGATTTCACCTAAAATTAATAAAAATAAAAATGGTTTTATTACGGGCAAACAACCCATAATTATATCACACAGGTTAAAAATACAAATGAGAAATCTATTCTAATATTATAGGTTCGATAGTCCATTTATCGAGGAAGGCTATATATAGGCTACTTTTTATTTTGATATTCCCACGGGATCGGGACTTACGTGGGTGAAACCGCGGGGCGCAGCTAGTAAAAAATAAAACTAAAACTAAAAACAGTAACAAAATGGCATAAAATTAAAATTCTTGTCAATATCTCGTTCGTCATTTTTCCGCAATAAAATTAAGTGTAAGTTACACGCCAGGATTCGAATCCACGACCTCTGAATTAGAAGGAGACGACGAGAAAATACAAAACTAATAAATTCTCAGACTATTTAAATACAAAAGGAATTCTTTCCGTCTGTTTTGTCCCATATTTGAACAGCTGATTATTAATGATATTTTAAAATCAATCTTACTTAATTGAGTTAGAATTGATATTGCGTTGTGAGAAATTAGAGTTTATTTAATTATAGTCTGACAAAAAAAAGAATGAATCATTCTTTTTTTCAAATTTCATTTCTGAGTCAGGTATACTTAATTCCTAATTAGACTTTGAAACTATCCTAAATTTAAATAAAATTAAAGTGTTGATTTACTAGCGACCCGCCCCGGCTTCGCACGGCTATAATATGCATGTATTATACATATAAACCTTCCCCTTGAATCACTCTATCTATTAAAAAAACCGAATCAAAATCCGTTGCGTAGTTTTAAAGATTTAAGCATACAAAGGGAAATAGGGACGGCGAAAAGTGACTTTATTTTCGGTCGGTAGGCTTTGTGGCCCGGGACCGCGGTCCCCAAAGCCTCCTTTTATTTAATTATGAATTTGGGGTAGGCTTTGGGGCCCACAAGTAAGTAGGTATTTTATAATTTATAAGAAAGTACAGTCAGAGAAAGAAGTGAAATAAAACTAAGATAATTTTCATTAAAAACATTTATATTAATTAATCCATAAATGAAAAATTAAAATTAAAAAATATAGTAGTAGTACTTATTTGACACTTACTTTTCAAAAACGTGCATAATCATTATCAATAATTTTACCTTCATACATAATAATTTATAAATCAGTCTTACGTAATGTACTTGTTTAAATTGTACGCTATTTTTGTAGAAATAATTATAAAATCAACATACATATAAAAATAAAAAGTAAACAATTAGAAATAAACATAATTACATAAATCAGTCAAACAAATTGCGACTTTACTTATATCATAAAAATTACTTAGTACATAATATTACTTCAAAATCTAACTTTTTCTAGAAAAAGAACCATTAGAAAAGCTAACATAAATAAATAAATAAAGATCCGCCATCTTGTCAGTAGGGAGATTCAGATTAGCGACTTGAACTGCGTCGCTCATTAAGCTACAAAACTATTAAATTCTGCCTTAAATGGATTACTTTTTGAACTGCAACACTAACGCTAAACGTGGACATTAGTGTTGCCATATTGAGATAAAGTTAGTACTTTCATTAAAAACTGACAATTAAATAATATGGAAATCCGTAATAAATAACGTGGGAGTGTAATAAGGGTCACATAAGATTTCGTAAGTCTAACAAGAGAAACTTATTTATTGTTGTTTAATACGTTGTTTCTATTTTGGATATTATCAAGTTTTATTCGATATCAATGCTTTTAAATAAATATAATTGTTTGGTTGGTCTTAAGTCATAAAACCTTACTTTTTTACTATTTTTAGATTCCATATATTTCATGAGGGCCACCCCCTATTTTTATCTCTAAATGTTTACAGTAAAACGTCATTTTTGGCTTAATAATTTTTCAAGCTAAAACGATCTGGAAAATGTTTATTTTTAACCGACTTCAAAAAAAGGAGGAGGTTCTCAATTCGGTTGTATGTATTTTATGTTAATTATTCTCTTATATTTTTTTTAAGGTGACCCTTATTAAATAGCCGTAATGTAATAAGAGCCACTAGAAGGTTTTTTAAAATCTTGATATAAGTGAGAAAGTAATAAGAAAATAAACAAATGTATGGTTTTCCAAATTTTTAATAAAGAAAATATTTACATAAAGAAATAATTTTAAGTAATTTTCCCTATTTTTTCGAATTACTTACCGATTCCGGGCTCTAAAATGTGGTATTATCATCCCTATAGTAACTTTTTTTGTAAGTAGGTATAGGTATATACAGTATACACTCTTGAGTGTGATTTAATGACTGGAATTGTCACATTTATTTCTAACAGTTTAATTATTTTACTAATATGTATAATAAAATGCACTTACCCGTTAAACTGAATTATTAATTCTTCACATACCAATTCTTCGTTTTTTGTATAGATAATGCGTTGTGTTGGACTTTAATCCACATGATGTCACCTCTTACTTAGAAACAGTTTAATTTTAATTTGCTAACATCTTTTTCTGTTAACTGTACTTTTAAGGAAAAAGTAGTACTATTTCTTTGCGGGCCACAAAGCCTACCCCAAATTCATAATTTTAATAAAGGAGGCGGCTTTGGGGACCGCGGTCCCGGGCCACAAAGCCTACCGACCCTTTATTTTATACTATGTAGTGAAGCGTCATTGTTAGTTTTTGGGGTAGTTTAAATGCCTAATAACAAATATTATACTTAATTCTTAATTAGACTTTGTAACTATCTTAAATTTAGGTAAATAAAATTAAAGTGTTGTTTATAAATTAACCGTCAAACATTTTTTATTACTCTTTAATTTTTTTGGGGTAGTTTAAATGCCTAATAACAAATATTATACATTACTCTGTCATTTGAATTTCGAATAGTTTCAAAGCTTAGAATAAAGAATTTAGTAATTGGAAAATTATATTAAGTTCCAGCGTGTTTAACAATTTTTTTTGTATTTATCGAGAAGTAGGTCGAAATATCGTTAGATAAAACTCACCTAAAATTATATAAAAAAATCCAAATATATTGACTAAAAAGCTGTTTAAAAGCCAATAATTCTGTAATTTACCTACTTCACGTGTTTTACGTGTGACACGAAAAAATTAGTTCACGAATATTTCTATATTGATTAAAAAATGATCGATCAATATCATCAAATTGTCATTCGAAATCCTAGTCCTGGCCAGTCCTGGCTACTTTGCCTTTTTGTTTTGTTTTACTTATTTAAACTAGAAGAACGAAATGTACGGTAGGGTCGGTAGGTAGCCATGCGTTTTAAGGTTTTTCGTTAAGCTTTATATGGAATTACCTCCGTTACAACGAGGCATACGTTCCTTCGAACATCAAAAACCCTTAAAAAAAAAACTAACAGGTTTTTTAACTATATTCAAAATTCAAAAAACAACGAAAAACAAAGAACCACAGTGCCTGCCTGTGTAATACCATACCTTAGTAGTGCCATTCAAACACAAATGCGTGTAAAACATAAGAGAATAATTTACATCGCTTTAGTGCCAGTTTTACTATTGTCTTCAAGAGTTCATATTATTATTTTCTGTGGTTACGTAAGTGGCCTATTTGTGGTAGGTAGCTAAAGTATAATATTATAAAACTAGGCACGGTTGTCGAAATATAAAGAATTTCTACATTTTTCTGGGAGTTCATTTTAACAAAAGTTATATGCATGATGCCTACTTATACTTGTATACGGGCTGTTTTCCCACAACCATACCTTTCCAGTTAGGTCCCTTTTGCGTGAGGTTCCACTTGTCAGAGGTGAACCAGCCCAGCTCTTCCATAAATTTTGCTACTAGATGTGGCTTCTCAAAAATTTTTGGAAGGCTTTTCACTTTACCTATAGTCCTGAGTCTAATATCTGTCAATACCATGCAGTCCAGCAGCACATGCGCGGTCGTTTCCTTAACCTCCATGCACGCTCTGCATAGTGGGCTGTTCGTTATATCCAGGTTATGGAAGTGCTTGTTGAAAGCGCCGCCGTGACCGGTCAAGGCGATTGTAACCAAGCACATTTGAGGGCGGTTTAAGTTTAGAAGGCGTTTCGTGAGTCTGTTGTTTGTGTCGGGGAGTGCTAGTTTAGCTTGCCTACAGCTATCCGTCGTGGTCCAGAGGTTGTATGATGCCTATTCCGCTGGCTTAGTTCACTTACAAAATTACTTATCTATTTTTCTCGAAACTTTTTCATCTAAAGGTAAAATAAATTTTCGAATTAGGGTCTCTGCTCGCGTCGTTGTTCCCTCAAAACTGCAACCTTGGAATCCTTAAGTCTAGAGTGAATAGGTACCCTAAAAACAAGCATGCGCATCCTCGAACTTAATATCAATTCCCATCAGATGAGATGAGGTCAAATGCCAGCCTATTTTGATTTTTTAAAAATTACCTAAATCCCTGTCGCTAAAAATGAATTTTGACAAATTGAACCCCTACACCGACGAAAAATGAATCAACTGAATCATCTAATGCTTTTGACAAATTACATGACGTCCTAACTCATTTAAAACTTTAAAATCTCGGTTCAAACTGTTACTGGACAGAGTCTGTGCAGCACATTTCAATTAACAGCAAGTATCTAACGTATGTGAACTATACATGCACGAGTATTGTCTAATTTGATTGTCGGGAGTTGCTCAAGGTACCGTCTTGGGGCCGGTCTCTTTTATAATGTTTATAAATGATTTTGAAGAAGTTGGTGACATTTTATTAGTGAAACAATTTTCATTTAATTGGTCTATCTATATTATGTAATCAGTTGGATAGATAAACACTTAATTGTACCTACCATATAAATAAGACAAACAAAAAAATACATCCTAAAAGCAGGAAACTTATATATAGGGAAAGATACTAGGTAGTACAAAGGGCAGTCTTATCGCCTCTTCTAGGCAACCATAAGGATGGACAAGAGTTAAAAAAGGGAATGGGTGAGGTGTTGATTAATAAATTTACAATTTTCTAGGTAAAAGAAGGTAAACATTGACTGACTGAGATTAAAACTAATCGGTGAGCGCACTATCGAAATCCCAGCTTTAGTTTTCAAGTGCGTCATTCTGGAACTTAAAAAATATGTCTATTTAATTAACATTTTAGATACAGTCGGCAACATAACTGCAGACAATTCTAAGTGCTATTTCCGAACACAAAAAGATGTCAAGTACTGAGTGATAAACAATTAAAATTTATGACCATTTGGTACCTGAGTACTCGGATTTATTGATCATTAGAGTCAAAACATTGATGATGAATTTGTAATTGTTTTTTGTTACGTTGATTTTATAGCTCTGTCTGTGAGCTCAAGGAAAATTATGCAGGAAATGCTTATTAAACATATTTGTGAACTTTCTATACCTTACAATCAAGAAATGAAGGACAAAAAGTGTCTAAAATAATGTTAAATTAAATTAAATATAATTTATTTCGGATTTATACAATTCCATTTGTAAGTAATAATAAAAATAATTGTTTAATCCAGGTACCTACCAGCCTAATAAATAAGTACAGACCCATATAAAATACTTAGATACCTTACAGACCTTACATTACATTACATGAAGATAATATTAGGTTTAGTAAATTTAAGTTTAGTTTAGGGTTTATATCTTCGATGACACCATGTTTTCTTTATACCTCTCAACATTCAATCTAACCCAGTCCGACTTCCAAGTAAGTAGGTACTTATGTTTAAGTTATCTGCTGTCTTCCCGAAATTGATTATTTTTCACTTTTTGTTGTTTTTTTCTTCAGGTTTTTTTAGTTTTTGTTTTCAGGTTTTTTTGAAGTCGGTTTTTAAAATTTTAATTTATTTTTTATATTTAGTACTATCTATCTTCTCTATATATATAAAATTCTCGTGTCACGGGGTTCGAACTTGAACTCCTCCGAAACGGCTCGACCGATTCTCATGAAATTTTGTGAGCATATTCAGTAGGTCTGAGAATCGGCCAACATCTATTTTTTTTTTGTAAATAGCAAAACAACGTTTGCCGGGACAGCTAGTAATATATACAAAATTCTCGTGTCACAATGTTAGTTACCATACTCCTCCGAAACGGCTTGACCGATTTTTATCAAATTTTATATGCTTATTCAGTAGGTCTGAGAATCGGCTACTATCTATTTTTTATTGTTTCCTTTAGTTTTATTTTATGTAGGTAAATGAGAAAACATTTGCCGGGACAGCTAGTTATATGTAATTTTCCCAGATGACATTGTCGGAATGAAATATTCTATGAAAAACCGTCCATATCCCGTTAAGTAAAGTGACAATAACATACCGACAAACATCCCAATTCGGTAGTAACGACAAACAAACACCGTGGTTCACGGTCGTGGGCCTTCAATTTACACCTACAGCTTGGCCATCCGTCGGTGTACTGTAGGACAGTTCTTTATTTACATTGCACGCGAAATCATACCGGTAGGTAGAAATAGGCAATATAGGTAGAAAGATTTTCTGAGAATTTTTTCGTCATATTAAGGAAATAAAAGGAAAATTTGATGGTCACAAATAACTAGCTTGTATTGTACAGTCGCATTACCAATTAGCTAGACCCTATGTGACCTAGAGCTCACTACAACCGTCCATAGATAAAAACTACTAACCAGATCTCGTTCAAACCATTTTTGGGTGGTAGTTTGCATGGTAATGTATCTCAATTTTTTTTTTTTATTTCATCATTCTCTTATTTTAGAAGTTACCGGGGGGCACTTTTTACCACTTTAGAAGTGTCTCTCGCGTAAACTATTCAATTTAGAAAAAAATAATATTAGAAACCTCAATATCATTTTTGAAGACCTATCCTTACACGTTAGGTTTGATGAAAAAAAAATTTTTTTTCATCAATTCTAAGTATGGGGAACCATAGAATTTATTGTTTTTTTTTCTATTTTTGTGTGAATATCTTAATGCGGTTCACAGAATACATCTGCTTACTAAGTTTCAGTATAATTCTTATAGTTTCGGAAAAAAGTGGCTGTGACATCGGCAGACAGACAGACATGACGAATCTGAAAATCTGAAAAAATATGACTATTTATTAATACTAACCTACTTTTAAAAGATCATGTTCAAATACCAAAAATCCTTAAAATATCCAATAACATCAAATTAAAATTTTTTATCATTCAAATATCTAATCTATGTTCTCTTTCATATTCCAGAAGGTGAAGAAGAAAAAAGAACATCAAAGAAGAGGATCAGATGAAGAGAGAAACAGCCTATAATCTGTTAATGAAGAGAGCTATCCGTCGACAGTATTGCGAGTAAAGACTGTCATGGAGTTGCTCTCTTTATGAACGGATGACGGCTCATCATTGTTAGAAATAAACGGAGAAATGTGAAGAGAGAAAAGATTTAGAAAGATGTGAAGAGAACATTTTTTTATAATGAAGAATATAAATATATGTAGTTAAGAATTTGGTAACAAAAAAGCGTTATACTTACCAAAAAATATTAGTTACAGCTTAGGTTAGAAGAGGTAGATGAGGTGACAGAGAAGAGAACATAACTTTAAATCTAAAAAGAAGAGAGACGAATGTCACAAAGAAGAAAAGAGATGTAATGCGTAGTAGGTATACCTATACGTAGTGTTTTTAACTTTGTTACGTTTGAAAAAAATACTTTGTTATAGTTAAAGAGATGTAATAACATCTCTCTACTATCGAAAACCTTCAAAATTAAGTATTCCATTTCCCAATAGAAAAATGAAGGAATTCCTTTCTTCCTGTTATTATCTTTCTTGTTACCTGACTGCTTGGAAAGGGTTATGTTTTTCAAAAAATACTGTGTTTAGTAAAAATGAAAACTTGTTTTATACACTTTTATATAATTTTAGAGAGATTTTATTTTTTAAGATCTGTTATGTTAATCTTTAAGATATACATATATGTATATATAGATTGTGTCGCAAAAAATATAAACAAATTTATTTTAAAAGTAACGCAGGAAAAATAAACATAAATAGGTAAGGTACATATACGGGCTAAACCATAACCATCTTTTCTCTTTGCTAGAATCGTGTAAAAAGTCCATTTTGTTCTTTTTATTTGGTGCGAACCCAGGGGCTCTATTTTTGAATCGCTCGTGTGACAAAGCTTCGTCGTATACGCCTACAAGTCACGCTCGACTTCCAAGTCGCATGACACAAATTTATTGTATTTTTGAATCGTTCGTCGTCGAAATTTAAAATGTCAATTTTTATTTGTTTTTCGCAGTTATTTGAAAAGCGGTAATTACCAGCGGACATCCGAAATTATCCCAAAAGATATAAATGTTTTTCAAAGACCGTTTCCGAATGTTTGACTATGATTGTTTGATGTTTATTCTACCACTCGCCTGTCGGCGACGAGTGGTGGAGACCACTCGTTACGAGATGGAGCGATTCAAAAATAGCGAATTTCCGATGTCGAACGAATATCAGTAGAAATCGAGCGCTCGACGCGGGGCGAACGATTCAAAAATAGGGCTCCTGGCTTTATTTGTAAAGAATAATATGAGACGTAGAAAATTAGAGCACTATATTATTATTAAAACCTCTCATACATAATTAATTATCTGTTATCTTATTTCTATTTTAAAGTGTAAATAACTATCTGTCTACAATTTAAAACGATGTTTATTTAGGGATTCTGTCGTCGTAAAGGGTTACAGGTACATATGCAAGACTAACAGCTGGTAGTTGAGCTCGTGATATTAATTTTATTTTCGAAGATATTTTTTTAGAATAAACAAATAAAATTTCATTTTGTTTTAGAATTAATTTTGTTCGTATTTTTTAAATTAAAATATGACTATTGTACTTTTTACTTTAAATGGTTTTAACTAACGTACCTATCTCAGTAACGGTAGAGGCTATAGAAAAATTAGAAATTTTCTCAAATAGAGCTGTCTCCTGATTCTAAAAAGCAATACCTACAATCAATGATTTTTATGACCAGTGCAGGTCAGCTGCACGTAGCTATCTGAAAAAATGCGTCTTCAAAAATTGCAACTGACTCGAGACTCGAACTCGCATCCTTGGATACCATTCAAGTGCGCTTACCAAATACGCCACTCGATCAAGTACCGTCATAGTTGAATTTTAGAATCGCATGAACGTGTTTGTGTTGCAATTTTTAAAGACGCATTATTCCTTTAAAAAAAGAAAAAAATTCAATACCTACAGTCCTACACGTTAAAAACCACAGTAAGTGTACTGTGTTCTGAATTACGGAGGACAGTAATACATTAAGCACCTACTTTTTGCTGAAAATTGATTTTCAAGGTAGAAACATTTAGTGGATAGGTATTGTAATTTAGGCTGTTTGTGTGCGTCTATAGGCACTGACTATTAGGTCTAGTCGACATGGTCAAATTTTGCAATTTTCGTACCGTATAAAAGAAAAGCAGCTTTATAAGAACGCATTTTAAGCTATTGCATAGCTTTTATCGCGGGCTTTGAGCGCGGCGACCGAATCAAGAAATTCCGTAACAAAAATAAAACCTAACACCCCCCACTCCGCCTACAATGTAGCTCGGCCGATGCAATAGCTTTACCGCGGCAGTCCCCGAGTGCCACACTTTATTTTTGGTTTCTTGATTGGAGTTACAGATAGACTTCTGCCAGCTGATGTATGGTTTGCTATAATATGAACCAAAGACCTACTTAGTATCAAAAAAAATAGGTTTTGTTTGGTTTAATTTTTATCTTAATTGTTGGAATTAGTTTAAGTAAATACCTACCAACTAAGAAATAGATAAAAAATGTTAATGTCAACAAACATACCTACTTTAAAAAAAAATTAGTTGTAATAAAGTCAAAGTTGGTGTTCTAATAAATGTCATTTGTACCATTTGCTTATTTTTGAACACGAAGTAGGTACAGTTGAAGATGTAGCTAAACCTGACCAAGCGTAGCGCTGGGACTAAGCCTACCTTCGCGCGTCCCTCAAAGGCCAACGTTTATTTTTTGCGTGCTACATCTTAGACCGCATCGTCACTTACCATCGTGTAAGATAGTGTTCAAACAGTTACCTATCACTATCACTACATAGTATAAAACAAAGTCGGTTTTTCTGTCCCTATTTCCCTTTGACTGCATAAATCTTTAAAACTACGCAACGGATTTTGATGGGTTTTTTTAAATAGAAAGAGTGATTCAAGAGGAAGGTTTATGTATAATACATGCATAATATAGCCGTGCGAAGCCGGGGAGGCTCGCTAATTTATTATAAAAATGCCCATATATTTTTATCGTGCTGACTCAGAACCTTGATTTTTATATACCTTAGGTAAACCTCAGTATCTTCTTCTCTATACGTATAAAATGCTTTGTCCAAACTGACTGACGGATCAACGCACAGCCTAAACCGCTGATCGTAGAGACCTGAAAATGGGAGGGTGTGTTCTTTGTATGACGTAGGCATACGATAAGAAAGGATTTTCCGAAATTCTACCTCTTAAGGGGTGAAAAGGGGGCAAAGTTTGTATATGTGATAACTTGATTCCTTGGTCCAATGTACTAATTATACGCAGACGAAGTCGCGGGCAAAAGCTAGTCTGCTATAAAATTCAATATGCTAGGTCCACCCGTTCCTGAGAAAATTGGTGGCGACACACAGAGTGACGGACAAGAGAGTGATCTTATAAGGGTTCCTTTTTTACCTTTTGAGGTACGGAACCCTAAAAACTTTGAAAAACAACCAAGACTTTAGTTTTTTTTTTAAAAAGACACTTTTTGTGAAATAAAAGCTTTTAAAATAGATTTACCTACCTTCTAGATTTTACTTACCTACCTATAAAACGCTCACCTTAATTTCCACTCAGCCGCTCTGATAGTTCTTATCACTATACCTACTTGTTTCTTATCAGTCTCTATCAAAGAGATAAAGTCAAGAATTTTATAAGCACATATTTGAGTTTCAACAGCGAGCGGTTTGTTTAAGAATTACCCAGTAAAATGATGAGGTTAGGTAAATTATGTAGACTTTAAATTGGAGCATGGTAATACTTGGAGCGCTCCGCGGTTTCACCCGCGTAACTCCCGATCCTGTTTGAATATCGGGATAAAAAGTAGCCTATAAAACTCCCAATTAATTTATTTATTTATTTATTTATTTATTTATTTCTTAGGAAAACAAACTGCTCTTAAAAAAATGGTAAGAAATTACAATAGTAACAAAAAGCAAATTAAATGTTTCCACTACTATGACTTATAATAAAAAAAATTTGCGCTATGAATAAAACCGTCAAACGTGACGATACCTTAACCCATAAGGAAAAACAAAAACCAAACTATTCTATTTTTTTTTTTAAACAAAACAAAAATGAAACTATTTTTTTTTAAACAAAACAAAAATCTAACTATTTTTTTAAACAATACAAAAATCAAACTATATTTTTAAACAAAACAAAAATCAAACTATTTTTTTTTTAAAACAAAACAAAAATCAAACTATTCTTTTAAAACAAAACAAAAGTCAAACTATTGTTTTAAACAAACACAAGAGACCCCGCTTACCGGGATCTAACTAGTGATCAAACTTATACATACACGCTTATTGAAAGCAAAAAATAAAAGATAAATACATAAATAGAAGGTTTATAAGTATAGCACTAATCAATGTATCCCCATACCGAGTTTCATCAAATTCGGTTTAGTACTTTCGGAGCCTATTCAATGCAAACAAACAGTCAATAATATTAATACACCTAGCTAAAGAAGTAAAGATAAAAGTTGGTGAAGAAAAACATCGTGATGAAACTGCGCAAACGTCTGCAAACGTATTGCCAAGTTATTTCTTTTATACACTTGTTTTTTTTAAATACATTATGTATATTATTAAAATAAATAAATAAATATTGCAGGACATTCCACACATCGTCATCTAGCCCCAAGCTAAGAACATAACGACGACGTGGGACCCATTAACATTAGACTGGCTTAAATCCTCACAATAAATGGGTCCCGACTTTTCAAGTCGCTATGTTCTATGCTTTTGAATTTATTATTCGTTTTAATTGTGTATTGATTGATCAAGAAATTATTGCCACCGTATCAGTTGTTCAATAGAAGGTAGGTACCATTATATAGGATAGAATCCTGCACTTGTTTTTTTCCTTTTTTAGTTTTTATTTAATTTTCATTTTTACGCACTTTTAATTTTATCTTTTTAAATTTTATTTTATTTTCGTTTTAACGCCCTTTTTATTTTTTTTTTATTTTCACCTTTTTGCAGACGGATTTTGTATGTTTTAAGAGCGTAATTTTGCCGTAGTCGGGTTTTAGTTTTTAATTTTTTTATTTGAAAGATGAATTAGTCGGGAGTGTGCTTAGCTATGTTTGATCGAAATCGGTTCAGCCGTCTTAAAGTTATGGAGGATAAAGCAAATATTTATCAATGACCTAGTTTTTAGTAGTTTTCCTTATTTTTATGAAATATTTAGTTTTTAATTATGGTAAGGTGGCAATAATATTTACACTAATATTACAAAGAGGAAAGATTTTTTTGTTTGTTCGTTTGTAACGAATTGATGGTTTCGAAACTACTGGACCCATTTCAATTTTTTCAAATTTTTCGCCGATTTTTTCACAAATAGAAAGCTACATTTTTAGGGAATAACATAGGCTATAATAGTAAATTTTCAAAAAAAAATAGGGATCCGTAAAAAAATTGCAATATTGTAACCCAAGGTAGAAAACCCTAAATAGTTTTTGGCGTGCGCTGCGAAAACTATTGATGATTGAGTAAAATAATGTACTACAGGTTTAAAGGTCTTAATGATGTCTACAAAAGGGTGTATGTTAAAATGTATAAACTCAAAATACATAACGTTGTAATTCATAAAGTTAAAATACCTAAAATCAAAATACATAATGATTCAAAATACATAAAATTAAATGACATAAGTTTTAAATTCATAAACTGTAAATTCATAAAGTTCTAAATATATAATAATTAAAAATTATAATGCTTAAACCACATAATAATCAACAAGCCTAACTTTAAAATGTATAACTATCAAAATATATAAGTTGTAGGTTCAGGTAAACAAAAACCAGAAATTGGTACATAATTTGCTTATTAAAATAAGAAAGTTCCAAATATCGAAGTACAAAGTAAATATCGAGTATTTATTATGTAGATAAGTACCAGTCATTCTTTTTTTTTAAATGACAGCTCGCTGCGCACGGATAGGTTATAACTGCGACCACAAAGCACGAGCCGAGCAAGCGAAACGGCCGGCCGCCGGTGCGTGCCGCGGTAGCGGCCGGCAAGTTTTAGAACCTACCTATCCTAAAATTCTACCTATTTTACTTGATTAGCGAGGGCATAATTTATAAAAAAACCCTCGGTGAATTAATCGTAGTCATAGAATTTGACGTTCGTACCTCATTGTAGTAAAATTAACCGTCAGAACTGCCAGAACCGAATTCTACCTACCTATTTATGCTTAAAATGCCCATGCGCTGCTCTACAGCGTGTATTGTATATATGGGCATTTTTACTTAGATAAGTATACAGGGTTATTGGAAATTATAGTAGCAAGCCGTTGAGGGCTACTTCTGTGCACCTTAACAAACAACTTTTGTTCTACGATTTTTGGAAATTCGAAAAAAAAAATGAAAATTTTGTGGTTATGTAAATTCTAAAAACAGCTGATTTTTTAAAACAAAGGTCATTAGACTAAGAACAGTAGATAAAACTTAAAAAATAAGTAAAATTTTTAATGACCTCTCCGCTGATTTTCAGGTAAACCTAACCTCAAAATTTTCGAAAAAATGTTCGAATTTCCAAAAGTCGTACAACAAAAGTTGTTTGTTAAGGTGCACAGAAGTAGCCCTCAACGGCTTCACTACATAGTATAAAACAAAGTCGCTTTCTCTGTCCCTAAATCCCTATGTATGCTTAAATCTTTAAAACTACGCAACGGATTTTGATGCGGTTTTATTTAATAGATAGAGTGATTCAAGAGGAAGGTTTATATGTATAATACATGCACAATATAGCCGTGCGAAGCCGGGACGGGTCGCTAGTGCTAGTATAATTTCCAATAACCCTGTATTGAACATAGTATGTGTAATCAATGTAAACATTATGAACATAGATATTATGACTATCGATATTTTGAGCTTTTTGCCGTAATAGTTTGATTCGCTCGTAGGGTTTTATTATTTATTTCAATTATTATTCATTTAAATCTTTATTTGTTTTGAATATATGTTATTTGAACTAATGTATTTTAAACTTTTACGTTTTGTCATTATGTATTTCGTATATTATATGAAACAAATTTTATTTATTTCAATTTTATGTATTTTGATCATTATGTATTTTGATTTTCGGTATTTTAACTTTATGAATTACAACGTTATGTATTTTGAGTTTATACATTTTAACATACACCCCTACAAAAAGTTCGCGAGGCAACATAATAATTAATCACTACATAGTATAAAACAAAGTCGCTTTCTCTGTACCTATGTCATGTCCTATGTCATTTCTATGTACCAAAAAAAGATATGGATACGTAAGAAAATTGCAATATTGTAACCCAAGGTAGAAAACCCAAAATGGTTTTTGGCGTGCGCTGCAAAAACCATTGATAATTGAACAAAATAATGTACAATAGGTAGGTTTAAAGGTCTTAGGCCCGTATTCTAGGTCGTGACTTAGTCAGTAATCTCTGACTAAGACTAGATTTAAACCTAAATGACGTCATTTGAGAAACGTCACATAAATCTAAACTTACGTAAGTATTTTTGTATTCTAGAACGTAACTTGGTTATCAATCTACGCTCAAGTAGAGTTTTTGACTTACGTAAAAACTGTCATTACCTGACTTAAGTCAAGATTCATTGTGTTTATTTTCTTTGTGTATTTTACAACTATTTTAATTCAATTAAGTCGATTTATTCAATTTTAGTCGGAAAAGCTTTAAGCAGGCTTCAACAAAAAGTCCAGTGGAAGCGAGAAAAATAAGGTGGGAAACATAAATGAAATATCCTAAACTGTTACATTCTCTCTGCCTAAACCACCAAATTTTGTGAACCTGCAGGAGAAGCTCCCACCAGGATATAACTAATCTGCAGTGGTCTGCGTGGCAGTCAGTCTGGGCCCAAGTAGTATGCTGCACATTGGACCACCTTTACGGGGCCACTCTCAAGATAGAAGATAGAAACAATAAAAATTGTAAACAAATGTATGAATTATGAATGAAATGAAATTAAACTTTTATTTACCATAATATTTTTTATTTTTATTACAAAACATCTTTTTATGTAGGTACCAAGCTCCAAACAAATTAAACCTTAAAAACACAACACATAAAATCATAAACACATAGTAGAACCTACAGCAACAAAGAGAACGATTATTAGATCAATAAAATCGGACATAAGTAAAAATGTGCAACTTAGTCAAAAGTGTCATGTAAGCTATTGTTCCTATAGCCAGGTAACCGACCTTTTAGACGGCGGCCATTAAAAATCCCCCCGCTCTAGACCTGTTTTAACAAATCAGTCGAAACTCAGCCGTTCGTGGAGTCGCATGTCTTTGTTTTCGGCACTTTTGTTCGCACTATAACTTCGCTTCACAGTTGTGTGTTTGTGTGGTTCAATTTAGAAAAAACTTTTATTGGATATGGCAGAAGAAGGTATGTACTACATTTTAAAATATTACATGATTACTTTGTCGTATAAAATTTATATTTTTATGTGATATGAAAACAGTTACAATTTAGGTACATTTTTTTGCTTTACTTTTTCAAACAATCGTGTTTTTATGTATATGTCGTGTCTTGTCGGGCTACAACTTTTATAACAATATAATAATTGATTTGTTGGCTATTGTAAATCATAATAAAACCATCCGCCTACGTCCGCCATTTTGTTTTATATGACTTTTAAATTGTACGTAAAAATTACACAATTAATTTAAGTTAATATATTTATTTATTTGTCGTACAGATAATTCGAGAACTATCAAGATATTTACTAGAAGAGCATTGTGGGAGATCTTGAATGAATTCAAGGGCCACAAAATAGAAGAAAAGTTTTCATTGTTTGAAGATAGACTTGTCCAATTGACAAATTGTCCGGAACATGAGAAACATAAAATGGTAAATGGTTTGAAGCACTTTAAAAGTGAATTCAAAAAGAAGTGGAGAGGAGCTTCATACAAAGAAGAACGGTTTTTAAAAAGTAATGAAGTGTGGCTTACATCTTCGATGGAATTACCTAACTGGCCTGAAATGACCTTACCAAAACCTGGACGTCCAAAAAAATCATTTGAAGATGTGTGTGACCGTAGCAAACGGAGAAAAACAAAAGATCTGCGTGAACAAGTATCTGTCGAGGAGTTGACTTATGCTGCTGGCGTGAGTCAGGGCACTTCAGGAAATAAAGATGCATCAAAAATAATTAAAGAATTAATGGCTTCACCCACCAGAGCTACTAAACTTAGAAAAGTTATTTCTAGTACCAAGAAGCAAACAACTGTAAAAAAATATACGCCAGCAGAAGCACTGGCTATCTTTGTTGAAGGTGATTTCACTAGAAGACAATGGGAAATAATCCACAGATCTGGTAAAGCTATTTACCCATGCTATTCTGTCATACAAATGGCTAAGATTGAATGTTATCCCGAGGAAGAATCAATACATGTCACTGAGACAAGCGCAGAAGTTAAACTTCAAGCATTACTAAATCACACTGCATTGCGCTTGTACAAATATATAGCGGAGGTTGTCAATACGTCCAGCACTGAAGAAGAAAAACAAAATATGGTGTTAATTTCGAAATGGGGATGTGACGGATCTCAGCAGACAATCACGGAGATAGTGATGCAAATATTTTTCAAAGCTCACTAGTGCCTCTAAGACTATCTGTTATCATTGAAGAAGAGGAGAAAAAAATCATTTGGCAAAATCCGGTTCCGTCTTCAGTCAGATTCTGCAGACCCATACGTATAAGATTTATAAATGAAACATAAAAGATATCACAAAACAAGAAATACAATACATTGAAAACCAAGCCGAACAGCTTCAGGAGACAGAAATTGATGGCAGCAAAATAAAATATAAACTGTTACTTACCATGATTGATGGCAAGGTATGTAATGCTGCTACAGACACCTCATCTACAATGAGATGCTACATTTGCGGACAGACTTCGAAGGATTTTAATAAATTAATTAAAAAAAAAGTAAAGTAGAAACGTTGAAGTTTGGATTATCAATTCTTCACGCAAGAATTCGATTTTTCGAATCTATTTTACATTTAGCCTATAAATTGCCTTTACAAAAATGGCAAGCACGGTCTACAGAAGAAAAAAGAATTATAAAAGAGACTAAAGAAAAACTACAAAAAGCCTTTAAAGAGGAAATGGGATTACTCGTAGATGTTCCCAAAGCAGGGTTTGGGAACACTAATGACGGGAACACGTCAAGGAGATTTTTTGCAGATCCGGAATGCTCCTCAAGAATAACTGGCATCAATGTCGATTTAATAAAAAGGTTTAAAGTTATATTAGAAGTAATATCAAGTGGCAATAACATTGATGTAGAAAAATTTGAAGCATACGCAAATGAAACTGCATAAATATATGTCGATCTGTATGGTTGGCATCCCATGTCACCAACCATACACAAAATTTTGATACATGGAGGTGAAGTAATAGCTCATGCACCTCTACCTATTGGTTAGTTATCGGAAGAGGCAGCTGAAGCCCGAAACAAACATTTTAGGCAATACAGATTACATTTTTCCCGCAAATTTTCGCGCAGAGACTGCAACATAGATATAATAAACAGACTTCTTTTAAGTTCAGATCCATTTATCAGCTGCAGCAGAAAGACGCAAAATAAAAAAAGACAGCCTTTCTCAAAGGAGGCAATAGAAATGATGTCTGCCAGCACGGTATTTAAAAATAGACAAAGCGAAGACGAAAGTTCCGACGAAGAAGAAGTTGAAGAATCCTAAAAATGTAAAAAGATGTAAAATTTTAAATATATAATTATTATATTGGTCAAACTTTGTGTTTTATTTAATTTAATTGCACATAAAATTATATAAATAAATTAAATATTTTTGTCCGATTTTTTCACTCAAATACTCGTTAGTGAGACGGCTGGAAAAACATCGCAGACAGATCTTCTGGTAGAGATATCCTGGAGATACTTTCCAGCTCTCTGTAAGCCAACTGGGTCTTGAATTCTCAGCTTGTACTAGGCCAGATTTATATTTGTAATGTGGCAAGTCGCTCTTCTGCTCTACATTCTGTTCTCTGGTGCTCATTGAAGGCTTGCAGACATTTTTTTTTAACCAAAATAGGATTTCTTTTTTGATCAATTTGTAGAAAATTACACAATAAATATAATGTGATAATTCCGTATTTTTTTCTCCGTTGATAGTTCGTTTCCTTAGCTCTTTTTACAGTTCAAGTTTCTTTCCGCGAGATGGCGGAAAGCATGAAACTTGGCATAGATGTAGATTTTACATAGATAATAAGATAATATATGTAGAAACAAGTCGTTTGGCGATTGTTTCCCCCCATAGAGGAATCATAGTCTTTCCCCCCTTTCCTCCCCTTTTGTGTGCCGAGTTTTTTTTGCATTTTTATTAAAAATGGTTAAAGCAATAACCAAACTGTTAATGAAGAATATGATCTTCATCAAATTCACTAAAATAATTGTCTGTTAGAGAAGAATTGTTAACAAAGAAGTATGTTAATAAGACTTATCATTTTTTTAAATATGCTTACCTTTCTTCCAATTAGGCCAGTGAAAATTTATACAAAAAAGGTAAACATCGAAAAAGCGCATGTATAATTTTTTTATATTATGTTATTAGACCCTCCAAGAGTAGTTTATACCTGAGTTTGCATCTTTGCAAACCTGGGCTACTCCCATGGTGCTACAAAATTCTGACACGTGTTTTAGTTTTTTGGAAAAAACTACAACTTGGAAGCGTTTTTCAGAAATCTTTGTTTTGTATGTTTGTATATTGCTAGTGAAATTCATACTCTGGCACGTTTTTTTAAAGAAATACAAATAATTATTATTCAGAACAATGTTTCAATCATTTACCAAAACTCAATTTTAAATAGTAGTCAATTATTTCTTTGAATTATTTCTGAGAAAACTGTCAATATAGCAGCACTTCTTTGGAATCAAATTAAAGGTAATTGTATTATCCACAAATATATTTTCTATGACTTTTCCTCTAGGACCATTACTACCGCCGCCGCTGGTACATGCCTTGGAAAATGATCCCACCGATAATTACGTAGCACCATGGGCCCAGGGTTTTCAAGGATACAAACTCAGATGTAAACTACTATCGGAGGTATAGAGAATACTACTATTATAAAAAAATATATTATAAAAAAAGCTCTTGTTCAATTTTCCCATACGATTTGTTTCTACTTCGACATCTTATAATCTTAAGTAAAAGCTACTTGCATGCCAAGTTTCAAACTTTCCGCCATATGGGACCAAAAATATGATAGAATGACATGACATAAAATGAAATTGATGTCAAACATTTCGTTCCAATTTACGAAATAGGTTTATAATAATAATCGGAAATAATAATGCAATATTAATTATTTTTTTAAAGCTTACAACAAAATTATGTCTTATTTTAAATAATTTATGCATTTTGATTTAAATTCGTTAATATTTTAACTTTTCTGATTTGTTTTGTGTCTAATACCTATTATATTTTTTTATGATAAGTCTGCGTAAAATGGAATATTTTTATCAAACATAATAAAACCTTAAATTAAAGAGACTTGAACCATAGACGTACTTAAGACACGTCTAGGATGAATTCGACCATAGTTCAACTCAAGACGCGTTTTGGAATAAGACGACGACTTAGTTCACAATCTGAACATAAAACTCGATTTACGTAAATCTAGTTTTAAGTCATGTTCTAGAATACGGGCCTTAATGTTGTCTAAAAAAAAGTTCGCGAGGTAACATAATAGTTAATGATATATATAATAAGTATTTGTAGGATATGATTTAATTACTAAATCAAAGATAGCCGGAACTTTCAAAGAAATTCCCCTCACAATCAACTACGTTATTTTAGATTATCAGCAACGATTATTCAGTATTTATTTATCAATTGATAAACAATAATCAGTGCATTGGAATTGTTTTTACAAGATGGCAGGATTGCTGGACAAAATGTTTTTTGGTTCGTGTTTATTGTTCTGCTTATTTGTGCAGTGTTATTCTTCAAATGTCTTGGTGAACTGTGAACATGGATTTTGTAATGTAAGGAGAGTTTTTACGTCTTTTAGATAAATACCTATTATCTTAAGGCTGCTTATAAATGCTGCCAAACGCAACGCACCAGAAATACCCGTCGCTTACGACTAACATTGTTGATTATAACGAATGTATTTTGTTTTTCTCAAAAGTGCCGAGATAGAATCGTAGGTGAAATTTTTACCGATATTTTGGGGTAATTTTAAGGCGAAAATTCCTTGTCATTTCAAAGCTAGACTAGTTTTAATTCTTAATTTTAGGATAGCTTCAAAACTATTTAGTAGGCTGTGTACCAAGGTCGTTGGCGTATTGACCCCCCTTAATATGTAGGGAGGAACCTATTTAAATAATCATTTATAGTGTAGGTATTAGAAATCGATATGATAAAGACTAGATACCTTATGGATAAAAAATTACTTATATCTATACTAGTTGTCCCGGAAAACGTTGTTTTGCCATTTAAAAAAAACGGCATTTAAAAAAAACCAAACCATGGTTCAGAAATCAGGCCATCCGTTTAGGAGGAGTTCAGTGACATACACACGTACAATAAAATTATATATATATATATATAGATACATTTTAAAAGTAGCATTTGTTACAGTCAATCAATCAATGTATGCTCATACCAAGTTTCATATAAATCGGTCCAGTAGTTCCGGAGCTCGTTACAAACAAAACAAGAAAGTGATCCTAAGGGCCACTTGCGCGAAAACAGTCAAGTATTTAGTTAGCCTGAGTTAGTTAGTCCGGGCTAATTAACTAACTAATTAAATAAAAGACTAGTCTTGCACGGCGCTATTTCAAGGCCGGGCTAGTTAGCCTGGGTTAACTATTTAGTTAGTCCGGTGGATTAACCACAGACATGAAATCCGTCATTTTTCCAAGGATCAAAACGCATTTAGTTATGTATCTGTCAAATCGTGACTAACGTAAGCGTCAATAGTGTCAATCTGCTGTCATTAGCATAGCAAAAAAATGAAATGTGCATTGTGCAACTAATTTATTCAGTTCTTTCACGGTTCTAGGATATATTTATTTGTTAATTGAAGATGTCGTCTATTCAAACAAACGTTTGAGGGCACCCAATTTTACGATTGGTGAAGGCCTTCAACTACGCTTTATTATGGAGCGCTAAAAAAACATTATTGAAAATAAGACCACGTATGGTGCTTCGCTTCAACAAAAACAAGAGGGTTGGGTCAAGATTGCCAATGAATTAATGCATCTGACCCAACCTACCTATCTTAGACCGGTTGAAAGCCTTCAAAACTGTTTTATTAAATTAAAACACAAACACAATGCTTATTTTTTAGAAGAAATATCAATCAATGCTTATTTGGTTTATTCACCAAACGTTGTTGTTAAATAACACGTTTTAAGTTAGAATATCAATGTTTTGTTAGTTTAGCCCGAGTTTAGCCCGCCGGAGCGGCTAGTGAAATAACTGTTTGGCCCAGGGCTAACTGCAGTTTTGTGTCAGTGCAAGACAAATCTCGAGATTTGTAAAGTTAGCACTGGGCTAACCCACTAGCCCAGAGTTAACTGTAGCAGCGCAAGTGGCCCTAAGGGTGTCCATACGCCACCGACCTTGGTACACAGCCTACTCAATAGTTACTACTGGCACCGGCCGTCTTCGTTGGTGAAAATTGTTGATTGTTACGAATGTGTTTTGTTTTTCTCAAAAGTGCTGAGATGGAATTGTAGGTGAGATTTTTACCGAAATTTTGGTGTCATTTTGAGTAAATTTTTTTTATAGTTTTGAAGCTATCCTAAAATTAAGAATTAAAACTAGTCTAGCTTTAAAATGACAAAGAATTTAGGCCTCGAAATTACCCCAAAATATCGGTAAAAATTTCACCTACAATTCCATCTCAGCACTTTTGAGAAGAACATAACACATTCGTTACAATCAACAATATTAATTGTAAGCGACGGGTATTTCTGGCGCGTTGCGTTTGGCAGCATTTAAGCAGCCCTAAAAGAGTTCTTTATTTTAAATTTTTAAGGTACAGAACCCTAAAACAAAAAAGGAAATTTTACGGGCGCGTAAATTTTTTTATTCCTTCATGCCTAAAAACAAATAAAATGTTTCCGTTTATAATATTAGTATAGAAGTTTAGATAAGTATAGAAAGAGAGAACAGACTCAGAGCTAGGAGCCTGAAACTTTGCATTGGTCGCAACTCTCACGGTTCATGAGATACAGCCAGGTGACAGACAGACAGATGGACAGTGGAATCTTAGTAAGGGTCTTTACCCTTTGGTTACAGACACCTAAAAATCGAAGTGTAGCGAATGTCAAAAAATGCGAACCGTTCAAAACTCAAGTGGAGAAAAATGCGAATAGAAAGGACTCCGGACATTTAGTATGGGAGCTTGGCATAGTGATTTTTTTTGCGCGGTGCATTTCGAGACCCATGCCAGCCAATCGATAGAGTGCATTACAGTGTACAAATAATGTCGTAACACCAAAACTCTAAAGCGTCTAAAATGTGTTGTACTTACTGTGATTTTTCAAAATTGCGCGGTGCATTTCGAGACCCATACGTATTCATAGAGGGCATTACGGCGAACAAATAATGCCTTCACACCGAACCTCTAAATATCCCGTTTCCGAGACGCTTTAGTTAGAGGTTCGGTGTGAAGGCATTATTTGTTCGCCGTTATACCCTCTATCGATTGGCATGGGATTCGAAATACACCGTGCCAAAATGTCCCAAGTCAATTAAATCGAAATTTGATAGATTTCAAAAGAACAAAACTCCGTCGAATCGATATAATATATACATGTGAAGTTTTCCTACAAGGCGAGCTGGTGAGACGAGACGTTTCGTTTTACACAGTCACAGCTCTATGGAATGATAACTTTGTTGCTTCTATTTGATGACGGGAGTACATCGGGAGTAGTAAGTATTGTGTTGGCGAAGCGAGTGTGCTTTATATAAAACGGAACGTTTATTTACTTTTTTACGCGAATGAAAAGAAGGTTTTGCACATTCAGCTACGAATTCCGTTATTTTCAAATTGATAGAAAATACGTAGATTCTAGGACTGAAGGTCGTAGGTTGCAGGAGAGGCCTAAAGTACGTAGATCTACGTTATAAGATGTAGAGTTAGCGACACTGATCTCTGTTCTGTCCAGGGGTACACGGAATGCGTGCCAGCACAGGTGAATTGTGACATCAACAATGACACACACAGCGGCATGTGGATGTTATCGCCTACCACCTGCAACTGCTGCGACTTCTGTCTACCTATTTACGGTGGGTATTTGATCTCTCCACTGTCCAGGTGTTCACGGAATAAGTGCAGCACCAACTTGCTGGTCCAACTTTTCTACCCGCGGCCAAATTTTCTTAAAAAAGGAAATATGACCAGAGATAAAACAAAAGACGATCGATTCAGAAACCATATTCATTGGGCTCTTTTTTCGATCATACAAATTGTCCTACCCGTTCAAAAAAGACCTATAGACACAAAATCAAAGGAAAAAATAGTATTCCTTTGGATGCTTAAGTGAATGCTTAATACATTTGTACAAAGATCGCTTAGAAACGTCTTAAAAACTAAGTTAGTATGTGTGCCTTCGGAACGCGCCCACCAATGAGAAGAGGGCACTAGAAACTCATGGAGTTTTTTTTATGTGATCATGCTCACAAATATTTGAAAGTACAAATATTTGAATGTAGGTATTATTTGAAATGGAGCAATTAAAGTCACATCCATGGATTCTTATCATTAAGGTACGAAGAGGTATCATAGTACGTCACGGTAGACTTTAGTAACTTAAAAAGGCCGCGGTGCACGTTTCCGGGACGCTTTAGAGGTTAGGAGTGAAGGCATTATTTGTTCGTAGTAATGCCCTCTATCGATACGTTAGAGTCTCAAAGTGCACCGTCTATGCCAAGCTCCCATAGTAAATCTCTGTACCCTTTACATAACATAACTCGTCATCCATCTTTCGGTTCCAGGTGAAGACGAACTGTGCAGCTTGGGAGGACCAGGCACAGGTGTAACCATTGGCCGTTGTGATGACGGGCTGACCTGTATGTTGAATGAAACTGATGGACATGCGTATTGTAAACGAAGTAGGTATTATATTTATCTTTGAAGAAATTCTGCTATATTATTCCCTTTCCCTAGAGTTGTGTCGGCAGAAAACTCTTGCTAGGGTTAGACAGACTTACCTCAGTAATCTACACTTCACTATCACTTTACTATCACTATCACTACATAGCATAAAATAAAGTCACTTTTCGCCGTCCCTATGTCCCTTTGTATGCTTAGATCTTTAAAACTACGCAACGGATTTTGATGTTGTTTTTTTTAATAGATAGAGTGATTCAAGAGGAAGGTTTATATGTATAATACATGCATAATATAGTAAGTAATATAATAAAGAGGAAAGATTTTTGTTTGTGACGCATAGGCTCCGAAACTACTGGACCGATTTTGATTAAACTTAGTATGAGGATACATTGATTCATGGGGAGTAACTTAGGCCACCTTTTATCCCGATATTCCCACGGGATCGGGAGTTATGCGGTTAAACCCTATGAGCGTTGCTAGTTTCTAATACTTTTTAACCGACTTCAAAAAAGGAAGAGGTTCTCAATTCGTCTCGTATTTTCTAATGTTTGTCGATTACTCGAAGTCGGCTCAACAGATTGTTAGTTTTAAGATACTTTTTATTACTGCCTTAGAGCTTATTTATGCAAGTTTTTGGACTAACAACTTAAAGATTAATACTTACATAATTGTCTGGAATAAATGTTTTGGGCCATCTGCCATGGTGCCATAGTAGTCATACCTACATAGTTTTGGTATTGTAAGATTTTGTACTAACAACTTATGGATTGAACCTAATTGTCTGCAATAAATGAGTTTGGGCCACCTGTCATAACTTGCGTAATCCAGCACGCTAAAGAAGCTTCTATATTTCCAGTGACATCAAAGTGCCACACTGCTCAAGACAATTACGATGAACGCCTGGAACTCGGTCAGATCGGAGCCCTGGAGATGAGACCTCATTGTGACGGGAAAGGACTCTATGCTCCTTATGATTGCGTGCTTTCTAATACGTAAGGATAAAGTATTTCATGGACTTGTATTCACGTTTGCAGCTCTTCACTTTCACCAGCTTAGATCCTAAGCGCTGCAGATGTGCGTGCGTATCTGCAGCACATGCTGAGCCTTTACCCCTCGGACAACACTTGACTTCTCAGATACAGATCTGTTCCCTTCCACACTTTATGAATGTTATTGTAAACATAATCTGTATATAAATAATTCTATCTCTGTTGTCTGTCTCTACTGATGGTCTTCACACACACATTAAGACATCTTGTTAGCACGTGCGACACGAGATTTACCCTGGAGGGGCGCGTCTTCGTGAGTGAACAGATTAGGTACTTATCAAATAATTATATTATTTTCTTTTTGACTTGTAACTTGGAGTTATCAATAAAGATCTGTATCTGTATCTGTATCTGTATTTATTCTCATTCTCTTACAGAGAATAGTCAATATTTTGTATTAACTATCTCTTATTGTTTCTTATTTGTGTGTACGTATACCTACTATGTCGTGTGTTTGTTTGAATAAATTATATTCTATTATAAGTTCTTTCCTCAAAATTCGATATTATCTACCATAAATTTTGAACTCTTTAATATTAGTACTTACCCATTGTTTTTAAATTTAATAAGCCAATAGACCGATCCATCGGGCTATTTGGCATGGGTTAACTCGCAAAGAAAATTTAACGACGCAGACGAAGCATTGCGTGAAAGCTAATTTGCTGTAAAACTATGTATCTTTTAGAACTCAGAAACCAAACCTAAGTGTCTGAGGCAAATATGTATGGTCGGTAAACAAATGTCCTTTCCAAATACAATATTAAGATTAATACCTTTTAACGTAATTTTCCTTCTTTTCAGTTGTTTCTGTCAGTCAGAAGAAGGAGAGAGGATATTTGGTGAAGTTCTCTACATGGGCAGCGAAACATGGCATAATATGCATTGCAGTAAGTAGTTGTAGTTTGTTGCAGTAAGTATTTGTAGGTACTGCCACCATACTGACGACAAGCAGTAGTCAAGGAATGCTATGTTTTATTTCGAAGGGTGAAATTACATGCAATATTTTGATGAATACCAAACGTGCACTTTAACCAAACACACCTTTGACCAAACCTTTACTGGCCGGCATTTTTTGTGGGTATTTTTTGTTAGAAACGTGAATGATCTCTTTTTCCAACCGTTCCTCCTCATGTGACTGCACAAGCCTTGGTCTACATCAATTTACATTCATTTTCCCAGGATGTTCCCGGCTTCATGAGAAAATCAAAAAGTCCATATCACCAGGCGTACCTTTACCAGTGGTAGGTCCACGGTGCACGTCCGACGGGAACTTTAACCCGGTACAATGCCTGGAACGAACCTGCTACTGTGTCGACCCTATCACTGGGGAAATGGAGGAAGGGGATCGGAGGATGATTGATTTGGATGAAGAACCGATTTCTGCGTTAATTTGCTGTGAGTATTATCTACGTTAGGGATTCCCTTTACGACCCAGTTGGCACAATGGTTATCATGCTGGACTGCCAAACACAAGGTTGCGGGTTCGACCGCAGACAAGTATTTATGCTTAGATATTTGTCTGTGGTCTGGTTGTTTGTATGTATTAAGTAGGTAGGTATAAGTAAATATTTACAAAATAAAAGTATATAAGTAGGTAGTATATCCGTTGTCTAGCACCCATAACACAAGTGTAGTTACTTAGCTTGGGGCTAGATGGCGAAGTGTGGAATGTCCTGCAATATTTATTTAGAGCTTTTTTTTTTGGCTTTTTATATTATCTGTATGTATGTTAGTCTGTAAGGTATATATTTTATATGGGTCTGTACTTATTTATAAGGCTGTTACCTGAAATAAATGATTTGATTTTATTAAGTTAATCCCGATGCCTTAGGAAAATCTGGATAAAAAGTACTTACCCTATGTGTAATTCCAGGACTTTAGCTACTTACGTTAGTACCAAGTTACATCAAAATCGGTTCAGTAGTTTTTACGTTATGAGGTAACAGACATTCACTAAAAGCAAATATTGTGCACATAGATTTCTCGTGAGTAAAATCCATTGAAGCACGACCACCCAGGCTTTGAACCCACGACCTTCGGAATAAAAGTCGAGGTATTACCACTCCCTCAACAGCTTGTATGATTTTATAAGCTTGTAGCTTTTGACTTCGTTCAATTTGTGGCTGGACCATGGAATTACGTTTTCCCATACAACCTTTGCCCCATTTTCACTCCCTAAGAGGTAGTTTTTCGGAAAATCCTTTCTTAGAGGATGCCTACGTCATACAAAGAACACACCCAAGTTTTAGGTCTCTACGATCAGCGGTTTAGGCCGTGCGTTGATCCGTCAGTCAGGAAGCATTTTATATGTATTTCGGAAAATCCTTCGTTATCGGGTGCCTACGTCATAAGCCGGGTGCCCACCTATTATAGCGCACAGGCTCGCGCGGCAGCCTCGGTGTCCAGATCGCGAGCGATGGCTCCCGAGGCAGCCTCAGTAGTTTTGTTCAATTTACACGAGGAACCCTTGCGAGGCAGGCTGAGCCATCATAAGTCTGCGAGTATTCGTTGTTCCCACCTAACGCACAGTGCTCACTGAGGCGCCTTTGAGTGCGTCAAGTTTACCGACAACAGATGGCTCGGGGCCGAGCCGTGCTCGGGTGAGCGAAAGCGCGCCCGTGGCCGCCCGAGGCACGTACACATCAGCCGAGGCATTTGGCTCGCGAGGCTGCCGCGCGAGCCTGTGCGCTAGGTGGGTACCTGGTTATACAAAGAATACACCCTCCAAGTTTTAGGTCCCTACAATCAGCGGTTTAGGCAGTGCGTTGATCCGTTAGTCAGGACAAAGTAATTTATATGTATAACTAGCGACCCGCTCCGGCTTTGCACGGCTATATTATGCATGTATTATACATATTAACCTTTCTCTTGAATCACTCTATCTATTAAAAAAAACCGCATCAAAATCCGTTGCGTAGTTTTAAAGATTTAAGCATACATAGGAATATAGGGACATAGGGACAGAGAAAGCGACTTTGTTTTATACTATGTAGTGATGATAAAAGATAAGGATTTTATTTACTTCACCTAAGATTCCAGCTGCCTCCATATAACTCTAACTTATTTAATTCCAGATGATCCAAACCTGGACATCTTCCCCCAAAACACTGGCAGTCCCCCATATAACTATACGACTCCTTGCTTCGAAGAGATGGGAGAGAGGGTCGAGCTGATCAAACAGAGTGAGGAAGAAGGTTTCATAGTTGACTTCTTCTCCAGTTTCCTGGAGTGCATGCCTGATGGGACCTTTGGGAGGATAGCTACTGCTATGAATGGAGAGTAAGTGGGTATATGTGGCAGTTTATACACAAAATAGATTTGCATTGTACCTCATTTTGTACCCAAATCGCGGGGCACAGCTAGTTTAATAGTACATTACGATACTAGTGTGGTAAATTGATCATTGCATAGAGGCGGTTATTAGGTATATGACATGTCCATTAACAGGTTCAAAACTTTTATAAAGCATAGATTGTGCAGTAAGGCGTACTATGATACTTCGTCTTACCTTAATGATAAGAACCCATGGACGTGACTTTAGTTGCTCCATTTCAAATAATACTTTCAAATATTTGTAATATTGACCATTGTGAGCGTGATCACATGAAAAAAAAAAAAAACCCCATGAGTTTCTTGTGCCTTCTTCTCATTGGTGGGCGCGTTCCGAAGGCACACATCCTAACTTAGTTTTTTTTTTTTTAAGACGTTTTCAAGTGGTCTATTATACTTTTAAGGTATTATACATCCAAAGAAATAAAATTTTTTGATTTGATTTGATTTGATTTGATTAGGTCAAAAAGCCGAGATGCATTGATCAATAATCCACATGCGTATCGTACGACGTTTTTATCACAATTGCGAGTAAAGCAAAACTGTTTTGCTGGCTTAAAAACTCTGTATTGGTAGGTACCTACCTATCTTTTTTTTATAACATGTGATAAGCAGAGCAGATATATACAAATTTTACTTATCGGAATAACTTTACAGTAGACACGTGCGTTATGGTAAAGTAAAACGCAAGCGAGCGTAATACGTTGGATTATGAGCCTAAAAGCGGTTTAATGAGATCCACTTTATGAGTAATTGTGATAATAAATATTTTATCCTTTCAGAAAACAATGTGTCGACGAGCTTGGACAACAGATAGAAGAGTATAAAGCTATGCCAAATACTCCTGAATATGATTCCATGAACTGCAGTAAGTTTTACCATAGACTAACGATTACAAGACATAGACAAACACCGTCTATATAAAATAACGTATGTGCATGTTAGTAACGCCATCTGTACCTAATTTTATGAAACCTACAAACTTTTGAAAATGAGTCGCACAAATGGTGTTGTAATAGGGAATTAGCAATAGGGTGGAACACGTTCCCCCACCGATGGCCTTCTTACCAGAGGATGCTGAAGAGGTGGATGAGGTAGTGGAAGTGACTGTTCCGGAGCTTCGTATGGTCATTCGTCGTATGCGTGCCAAAAACACCGCACCTGGGCCGGATGGTATACCAGGTCGCGCGTTGGCCCTTGCGATGGACGCTCTTGGTGGTAGACTGCGCAGCCTTTTCAGTGCTTGCCTGGAGAGAGGACAGTTTCCGAAGCAATGGAAGACCGGGCAGCTAGTGTTGCTGCGCAAGGAGTGTCGCCCACCTGACTCTTCTTCAGCTTACCGCCCTATCGTCTTATTGGACGAGGTTTGTAAGCTGCTAGAGCGTATAATAGCAGCACGCCTGGTCAGCCACCTCGAGGGGGTCGGGCCGAATCTCGCAGAGAACCAGTATGGGTTCCGGAGAGAGCGGTCAACCATCGACGCCATTCTCCGCGTGAGGGCTCTGGTTGACGATGCAGTCTCCAATGGTGAGGTGTTGTTGGCAGTGTCTCTTGACATTGCTAACGCCTTCAACACATTACCTTGGTCCTGCATCAAGGGGGCTCTGTTGTACCACCAAGTCCCGGAGTACCTGCGGAAGATCATCGCAGCATACCTCTCCGACAGGTTGGTTTCGTTTGAGACCAAGGAGGGCTGGAAAAAGTGGTCCATGTCGTGCGGTGTTCCACAGGGGTCGGTCCTCGGACCTCTCCTGTGGAACATCGGGTACGATTGGGTGCTTCGCGGTACATATCTGCGAAACCTTGGCCTGACGTGCTACGCGGATGACACGCTTGTCACCGCCAGGGGGAGCACGTACCGTGAAGCAGCCATACTGGCCACTGCTGGTGTGGCTCACGTGGTGAGCCGAATTCGTCGGCTCGGACTCGAGGTGGCGCTTAATAAATCAGAGGCTTTGTGTTTCTATGGGCCCCAAAGAGGACCATCAGCTGGATTCTACATAATGGTGGGCGGCGTCCGTATCCCTGTCCAGAAAACCCTTAAATATTTGGGGCTGGTTTTGGACAGTAAATGGACGTTTGGTCCCCATTTTGCCATGATGGAACCAAAACTGGTAAAAACTGCGGGAGCTCTGGGGCAGCTGCTTCCAAATCTGGGTGGCCCTAGCACCTCATGCAGGCGCCTGTACACCGGGGTCGTCCGATCGATGGCACTATATGGTGCTCCTGTGTGGGCAGACTCCCTAAAGGACCAAACCATCGCCATATTGCGAAAGTATAAAGCGGGAGCCGGATGAGAGGTGTCACCACTGTGCCAGTCTGTGTGATACGGCACATCACACCTTGGCCTTGTGTCCGGCGTGGGCTGAACCGCGGCGTACCCTCGTCGCGGTGGTCGGAAGTGATCTGTCGCTGCCGGCCGTCGTACGCTCTATGGTCGACAGCGACGAGTCATGGCAGGCGATGAGGGTCTATTGTGAGGCCGTGATGTCGACAAAGGAGGAAGCCGAGCGAGTGAGGGAGGTGATGTCCTCCGACCCTGCCCGGTCCCGACGCAATAGGAGGAGGGTCAGAAATGACCATCTCCCACCGTAAGCGGCCCATGGTGACGGACTCGGGGGAGTTCGTCGCCAGAACATAAGCCCGAGATGGCGGCGGCGTGTCCTGCGCCGCCTCTCGAGACGGTTTTTTCCCTGTGAGGGGTTTTTTCGCGGAAGGGGCTTTAGATCAGTCACCCCAGGGGGAAGTAGTTGTATGTGCAAACAGTTCCTACTTCCTCCTGGATTACGGTGAAGAGAAGGACACCGAGGAGTTTTAGTGGGTAAACCTCTGGCCGCCTACCATCTCAGGCCAGCAGGGAGCCCCACACATCCCCGCCGCTCCCCCCGGAGTGGTGGGAAGGTGCATAAGGCGCATTTCTCCTCGATAAAAAAAAAAAAAAGGGAATTAGCAAGGATGAGAGAACTTCAGGAAATTGAAATCCGACAGCCGCGATTGACAAGTGTGCACGGTCGTTTGGCATTCAGCGGCCCAGATCGCCCTAGGACGTCCGCGGACGTCCGAACGCTCAAGGGTGGCCTAAGGTTACGTCCGCGACTTACGTCCGATAGTGTGCACACTGCACATTTACATTACACAGATGCCGCGGCTGTAACAATGTGTCCCTAGCTTAACACTTTAGCGTCGCAGGGGGTTTCTCAACGCACCACAGATGCCATAAAATTTAATCTCTACATATAATAAATTCGAAGTTTTGGAAGTAAGCGTTCTACGTCCATAATGATCTTAGCACTATAGAATTCGCTAACCTTATATAGCTCCGGTAGAAAAAAATCTTGCATGCGCGATTCAGGTTTTCTCAAATTTAGAAAATCACAAATTAGTTGATTATTCTTTTTGTTCTGCTTAAAAATTTTGTACACTTATGTATTTTAAGAATACATAGCAATATACACATTTTTTAACTAGAAAATAAAGTAATTAATTTAATAAGATATTTTTTTAAATTTCAAGTAACTAGCGCCATCTCTTCGTTTTCGCGAAACTACCATTCATCTCAGAAAATGTTGATTTTATTTGTTTACCTTTGTTTGTGCAGTCTAATTTCGGGAACTAGGAAACAGATTTTAACATAATCTTCACGAATGTGTTCAGAAAATATCAGAAGAGGTTTAGGTATTTCAAGTAGATTTATGTTACTAATTAAAATTTGATATTTCTTGGCGTAAAAAATAAACCATAATATTTTTGCATGAAAACGTACAGAACGTAGGGATGATGTCAAAATTGTCAGTTTGACATACGGAAAGAAGCATCTAGCGCCATCTCTTTTTTATTTATAATTTTATTATGGCTTCGCATTATTAATATCGTGCATATAGCCAGTGCCGCGGTCAAAGAAAATTAAATCCAATGCAGGAGCGTTTTTTGAATTTGGAACATTACAACGCTCCAGCAATTTTGTATGAACATGTGTATGAAGCGGCGTGCTGGGGTTATTAAAAACTTAAATACTCTTTGATTGGATCTCTTTTATCAAAGTACTAGCGACCCGCCCCGGCTATATTATGCATGTATTATCTTCTTATCTATATCTATACATATAAAATCCTTTGTCCTGACTGACTGACGGATCATCGCACAGCCTAAACCGCTGATCGTAGAGACTTGAAACTTGGAGGGTGTGTTCTTTGTATGACGTAGGCATCCGATAAGAAAGAATTTTCCGAAATTCTACCCCTAAAGGGGTGAAAAAGGGGGGCAAAGTTTGTATTGGACAACGTGATTCCTTAGTCCAATCTATTTCAAATTTTGCATAAACATTCTTTAACAGAATTAATGGAACACGTGTTTCGTATTTTATTGAAATTCATCCCCCAACGGGGTTAAAAAGGGGAAGAAAGTTATTTTAGGAGTGATTTGCTTCGAAGTTGATATCAATACTCTTTAGTGCTTTTGATTAGATTGGTAACATACTCATTAATCTATGATTGGTAAGACGTCACTTCAAGCTGACAGCGTTAACGTAAAACCTAAGAGGTTGAAAACTTCGAACATTGAACTGAAAAAAGGTGTCTTGCCATTTAGTACTGGGAACTTGACATAGTTTTTTTTTTTGCGCGATACGTTTGCTAATACCTGTCGATAGAGGACATTACGGCAAATGAAATATGCCTTTACACCAAATCTCATAGGTGTCTCGGAAATGGGGTATTTGACCAAACGTTATGACTAAGATTTTATCAAAAGTGCGCTGTGCACAAATAATGCTTTCTAACCAAACTTCTAAACCATCTCGGAGACGGGATATTTGTTAAAACATAGAACTGTTATAGGATAGCCACCGAATCACTTAAAACTCTATATTTTTATTAGGATACGCCAAAATTACTCTGTGCGCAACTGTTCAGCCCTACCTAATAATAAAATTTTGAACAATTTGCCAAAAGTCACAGTTCCCAAAGTTAGTAGATACTAATTATTAAGTAATTTAAAAGAAATATCTTTTGTTATGAATACGAAAATACCTAAACAAATGAATAGGTCTTTTACACATTTTTCATTTTTAAAATGGACAGGACAGTGATCTTATAAGTGATCTTATAGGGTTTCTTTTTACCTTTTAAGGTACGGAACCCTAAAAACACAAAAGATGACTATGATAGATAGGTAATTACTAATTAGCACGATATGATTAAAGATTTACTCATGTGGTAATCGTAGAGTTTTGTGCATTATTGGCTCTGTGTTATAGAAAGACAGAAATAGAAGAATTCATTTTTTTGGTTTAGAACTTTAGGTACTTAGACGTATAGCCCATTTTGGATCCCATCCCAAGAGAATTGGGTGCACCCGAGGTTTTCGTGTTCCAAGTTAAAATACATCTCATTCAAAATCTATCTTCTCTATACATATAAAATTCTTTGTCCTGACTGACTGACGGATCAACGCACAGCCTAAATCGTAGAAACCTGAAACTTATAGGGTGTGACGTAGGCATCCGATAAGAAAGGATTTTACAAAATTAATTACCTACCGGGTTTAAAAAAGAGTAGAAAGTTATTTTAGGCGATTTGCTTCGACTCGAACTCCTTAGTGCTTTTGATTAAATTAAGTAAGTACATTTTATTTTGACACACATGTTTCAAACTCAATCTAATTTGAAATCAACAAAAAATAATCCTATTTTAACTATTTTCGACTCCTGCGCGGACGAAGTCGCGGGCAAAAGCTAGTAGGTAATAAAATCATTTAAAAAAATTCATTATGTAATTTACAGAATGCGCTCAAACAGCAACAGTGATGTCATCGTCAATAGAGAAGCCTATATGCTGCAAGAACGGCAACTTTAGAAGGATACAGTGTCGCCGCGGGATGTGCCGTTGTGTTGACTCTGATGGACGGCAGACTGAACCGGAAAGCGCTGACGTTACAAACTTGTCTTGTTATACGCCTGAATGGAGAACTTGTTAATTTATTATACTTACTAATAATAAAAAATAAAATTATCTTTTTTTAAATGGATAGTATAGAAGCCAAGTGATACAACCGAATTTGGTCAAAATTTAGTTAAGTTTTAAAAATACATTAAAGGTGGAAGCAGATTGATCAGAGCCGAAAGAATCGAATTTTTGCCGTCAGGACTTCCACGCATCGCCATCTAGCCCCAAGCTAAGTAACTAGACTTGTGTTATGGGTGCTAGACAACGGATATACTACTTATATACTTTTCTTTTGTAAATATATACTTATAATACATAGAAACAACCAGACCACAGACAAATATCTAAGCATAAATACTTGTCTGTGGCGGGAATCGAACCCGCAACCGTGTTTGGCAGTCCAGCATGGTAACCATTGTGTCAACTGGGTCGCCGAACCTTAAAACTGTATTCGTGTTAAAGAATAAGATATAAAATTTTGATTTTATTTGTAAAACAATTCATTCAGAACCATGGACGTAATAAGAAAAAACGCGTTTTGCTTCATATCTCGAAACTTATAAAAAGTTAGTTGGATCACTTGGCTTCGGTTATATTTTTAATTTTATATCTTTGTGACAATACAAAATAAATGCATGTCAAAAATGAAATTACGTGGAATATCTTTACTTTTCTTTAATGGTACTTGAGTTCCATTGCTGTTGCACTGTTCTTTTTGTGTTAAGCCTATTTATTTCTTGTTTGTTTGTTTATTTATTATTTGTACCCCTGGGTCGTGTTGATATAAAAAAAAACGTAAGTGTTCTGTACTTCATCACTACATAGTATAAACCCAAAGTAGTTTTTCTGTCCCCATGTCCCTATTTCCCTATGTATGCTTAAATCTTTAAAACTACGCAACGGATTTTGATGCGGTTTCTTTTAATAGATAGAGTGATTCAAGAGGAAGGTTTATACCTATAATACATGGATAATATAGCCGTGCGAAGCCGGGGCGGGTCGCTAGTTTACTATAATTTATTATGTGGTCAAAGTTAAGTTAATAATGAGTTGAGCATTCGTCTGATAAGTGTGAATTTGGCCGCCCCCTGGACGTGCCGCCCGGGGCGTGGGCCCCGGTCAGCCCCCCCCCTAGATCCGGGCCTGTCTTTTAATAACGGATATTATTCGATAGCAAACGAGCGTTAACAAAAAACATGTTTGTTTTTAGTCCCGTTTTCAAAGGGTAAAAACCCACTGTCCGTCCGTCTGTCTGTCTGTCACCAGGCTGTATCTCATGAACCGTGATAGCTAGACAGCTGAAATTTTCACAGATGATGTATTTCTGTTGCCGCTTTAACAACAAATATCTTTTTACAATAATAACAAAACAAGAAATGTCTTCAAATAAAACACAACGAATAGGTAAACCGAATAGTTGTATAATTAGTTTTATCATAAAATAGAGAAAGCAATAAATAACAAACACAACAAGACTTCACTTTAAAACATTATATTTACAATTATGAGAATTCTTAACATTTAAGTTAGGGAACAGTATGAGTTAAAATCAATAAACCTATCTTACTCACTCCAGTCGGTCACTGATATCTTTCCTCATTTTATTGCCAAAAAATTGAACCTATCCTTTGCAGTTGTTTTCAATTCGATATCTTAATAAATAATAATAAATATTTCAGGACATATTACACATCGCCATCCAGCCCCAAGCTAAGCAACCAGACTTGTGTTATGGGTGCTAGACAACGGATATACTACATATATGTATAACTTTTTTTTGTAAATATATACTTATAATACATAGAAACAACCAGACCACAGACCAATATCTAAGCATAAATACTTGTCTGAGGCGGGAATCGAACCCGCAACCCTGTCCGGCATGGTGACCATTGTGCCAACTGGGTCGTTCGGTACGGTATTCTAGAATTTTAGCTATCTACAATATTAAGTTTTATAGCATTCGGTCAAGCGCACGTAGGACAGTTGATCAGCGTACCGTTACAGTTAAGCGGTAGTCGTAGGTTCGAATCGCACCGAGAGCCCGAAATATTTGAAAATATTTAAAATTTATTAGCGTGAGCATATTAAAAATGCTATGTCCATATCGGACCGTATCAGCGACTGACTCGAGTAAGTAAGATAAGGTTTTTGATTGCGACACTTAGAGGCTCCACAGTCCTTACAATCGCCCGATGTTTGGTGTCAAAATGAATCGGCAGATAGAAAGATACCTCAGTAGAGCCAACCAACTGAACCCAGCCTTATTTTTAATCAATAACATTAAGTTTTGTCCGTTTTTTTTCCACAAAATAACATGGACCTATATTACTAGCGTATAGACAAGCTCTGTAGAACGAAAATTGTGTACCAAGGAACGCTCTGTCAACAGAAGGGCAATTCTCGTAAATAACATTGTTCAAATTACATTGCAATAGCATTCCGATTGCATTTCAATTACAAAAAAAAATACCCTCAAAGTAGCTTAACAACGTTTTTTTTTACAAATAAGAAGGGTGATGTAGTATGTAAGTCCATAAATAGTAGAACACTGTAAGAGCAGAGAGTAGTCATTAAATGTACCTCGAATAAGTCACACGTCTCTCATTTCCATTCCCGAGTACAATACATAATATTAATATAGTACAATACCCTCCAAGTCAGTTTTTCTCAAGGATACCAAAAGTTTTTTTCTGTAATCGAAATGCAATCAACCTTACTACCCTACCGCGGTAAGTGCGTCGGCTTCAAGCCGACGTCGATATCCCAAACCGCGCCTCACAAAGGGCGGACATTTGAGCTTGCCTTTCATAGAAATTTTGAATAATTAAGTAGTGTTTTCGTGTGTTTTAAGTATGCAGAATTGTCGGGGACATCTAAACATTCAAAAATAAGTGATTATGGATATATATATTATAAAACAAAAAAACAAAGTCATATTTTGTGGTGTTTTTTAGAAATAACAAAACCAGGATCACTTATTTTTAAATGTTTTGATGTCCCCAACAATCCTGCATACTTAAAACACATGAAAAAAAACTGGTTGCCTGTAAAGTCGGTATACGGGCGAAAGTTTTACGTGACAACAACTGTGCTCGAGTGGAAGGGACGCGTGCCTTTCACTTTTTATGTCTGTCTCTCTCGCTCTTAGGCGGGCTAACCATGCCCGCGTGCCTCTCACTCGCTCTCATTGTGAGCGCATAACGTCAGCGGAGCGTAACGCAGTTTCTTGAAGTGTCACCCGGCAAACCAATTTATAAAACGTTGTCACGTCAAAAACCACTTAATTTGAACAATTTTATTTACGAGAATTGCCCTTCTGACCAAGCTTTCTGCTGCAGCGCTGAAACATTAGATGTCGTCTAACCAAACTAAAACATGCAGGGCTCAAGTCGCGTTATTGCACTTTACACAGATTAAAGAGAATAGTTTTTCTCGCGACCCAAACGTCGTAAGCGCTAAGGATTTCAAATCGCTTACGCGTTTCGTTCAACGTTCGTTCTACGCGAACTTTACGCGTCGCGTCTTTACGCTTGTAATATTAAGTCTATGCAAAATAGAAGAAAATATAAACAATGGGGGGTTCATAATAGATATTAAGGTGAAAGGGTACCGACGCTCTTTCCATACAAACGTAGTCGACTGTTTCCTCACTGGATAATGACACTAGAGCAAATATTTTTGTTGTATAAAACCTATAACTGCCATGACTATGCCCCTACGTCATGGTTTTTAATTTCATTTTCTAATTATCATAGAAATTAAGATTAAAAAAAAAAAAAAAAAAAAAAAAAAAAAAAAAAAAAAAAAAAAACTTAGGGACATGGTCATGGCAGTTATAAATTTTATGCAGCAAAAATATTTGCTCTAGTGTCATTATCCAGGGAGGAAACAGTCGACTACGTTTGTATGGAGAGAGCCCCCGGTACCCTTCCCTCTTAAAATAACATTCTTAAACCATTCTTAGTACTAAAAGTTAACTCTAAAATTTTCCCATTTCTCAATTTAAATAATATTCTTACAAAACACGTGAACTTTGACTAATTTTGATTTTTATCAAAAAGGTAAGTATGCAAATAAAATGTTTTTGAAATCTTTTTGACTAGAAAGCATGCGGAATAAGTATAAAATAATTATTTTTTTAAACTTTTTTTAATTTGGTTACTTGCGTGCATCGTTGGAAGCCATTTGTGAATTATTTAATTATCTATTAAAATCTAAATAAGTAGATGTGGTATTTTTAAATAAAGGAACAAAACAGTTTATACCTTAGAAAAAAATATTTGAAATCAGGGGTGGTCAACCTTTTACACAATGATGCAAATATTACTAACAAAAACTTGACACTGGCTATACAAAGCGGGTTGTTCTTGATGTCTAAGCGAAAAACTTTTGTTCTAAGACTTTTGAAAAATTAAACTTCATAATTTATTTTTTAAGTTATGTTTACTAAAATAAATGTTTCTAGAAATAAGGACCTTTAGTTTAAAAAATAGTCGTTCAATTCAATTCAAACTCAAAAAATAAATAAAAACCTGATTTCAAATTACCACTTATTTAACAATAAAAAACTAGTAACATTTTAGGCAGGATTTTCATAAATTCTTTTTGGCAGGAATGCTATGAAAAGACAGCGTGCATGTTTTTTTAGTAGTGTGAAATCGCGTTAAATTGTATTTTGATGTAAATTTATTTAATTTATGTCATGATGGTGCGTGAATGGACAAGAAATCATTTCTCCTAGTCATCCGGTTCATTTGAATAACACTTGACGAGCAATTATTATTTAAAAAAACCACAATAAATATAAATATTTACACTTTAAAGAATAGCCTCATACAAAATATAATATTGCAGGTCACATAACGCCATCTAGCATATAGAATACTTTTTCTTCTTTTGTAAATATATACTTAATATACAATTACAGACACCCAAACCAGAAAAAAATTATCGTTACATAAATATTTGTTTGAGACGGGAATAGAAGGCAAAGAGATATTTTTTTTGCAATGTAGGTAATGCAAAAATGTCTAAATCAATGAAAAAAAGGAATGAAAAGAAAATATGAAAAAAAGGTTGACCAGCCCTGATTATAAAAAAAACCAGTAACCTAACTTAACATTCAATTAAAATTAAAAAATAAATAGATAATCTAAATTACGAGTACTTAAGAAACGAATAGAATTAAAATTAATAAATAATTGAGTACATTTTTCATGTCTATTTTTTTTGAGTTAACCGACTTTCTCATAAAGAAGGAAGGCAACATCCTACTTCGGGGTATTTCGTACCGGAAGCACAAAAATTAAAAAAATATACAGCTTTTTAGTAAAAATTACTCAATTAGAAATCGAAATCCGAAATTATTTTGTAAACCGCGCACGTAGAATATAATTTTCAGAGTACAAAATTCTTTAGCTTAGAAATTATCTCAAATTTAAATAAATAAATATTGCAGAACATTCCACACATCGCCATCTAGCCCCAAGCTAAGTAACTAGACTTGTGTTATGGGTGCTAGAATATAATATACTAAATATACATAGAAACAACCAGACCACAGACAAATATCTAAGCATAACTACTTGTCTGAGGCGGGAATTGAACAAGCAACCCTTTGATTGGTAGTCCGGCATGGTGACCACTGTGCCAACTGGGTCGTAAACAAAAATAACAGTGTAATAAACAATAATATAAATAATATAATATGAATATTGTGAGACACTTTACACAGCGCCATCTAGCCCTAAGCTAAGCAACTAGGCTTGTGTTATGGTACCAGACAACGGACAGAATAATTACATTGCTTTTATTTTGTAAATATATACTTAATATACATAAAACAAATAAGTATCTATCTGTGGATAAATATTTATTTGAGGCGGGAATCGAATCCGCAGCCTTTTGCGTCGCAGACAAATTAAATTTAGGATAGTTTTAAAGCCTAATAAAGAGTTTAGAGTTAGAAAATTATGTTCTAGATGCGCGGTTTACAAAATAATGTTAGATATCGATTTCTAACTTGATCATAATTAACGAATAATTGTAAATTTTTGAATTTTGTGGGCCGCTACTTCAACATCACCTTAATATTATAAATGTAAAAGTTTGTGTGTTAGTATGTATGTTATTTCACACAAACGAATGTACCAATTGCGATAGAATTTGGTTTGTAGATAGCTGGAATCCCGGAATAATACATAAACTACTTTTTATCTCGAAATTCCCACGGGAAAACCGCGGAGCGCTGCAAATCTAAGAAATAATTTTTTTCACAAAAAAATCCTGACTAAAGTTTTGACCGGATTTTCCTTGGTGCAAAGATTTATAGTAAAACAAGCTGCGCTCCGCGGTTTCACCCGCGTGACTCCCGATCTCGTGGGAATATCGGGATAAATTAAGATGTAAGCTATCCTATCTTTCAAGTTGGATCAAACTGCACACGGTGTGCAAATTTGATTAAAACGGTTAAGTAGTTTAGGAGTCCATCGCGCACAAACAACGTGACACGTAATTTATATACAGGGTTATTGGAAATTAATTGACACGGCGTTAAGGGCTTCTTCTGTACACCTTAACGATCAACTTTTGTTCTACGACTTTTGGAAATTCATTATAAAAATATTCCATACAAAAATAAAAAATTAAATCCAACAGTTCAAATAATACTCAACTCTACGTCTACGTCACAGAATCAATCATAGTAGGTATGGTACAACCCGATCGGGTCGCACGCAGTGCGCCCCGTGCCGATCGCGCGCGCGCACTTGCCGCATAGACATAGAAAATTACCAGACAGTACGAGAAACACTTAAATATTTTTTTTGGAATATGTATTAAGTTTCGACAAAAGTCGTAGAACAAAAGTTGTTTGTTAAGGTGCACAGAAGAAGCCCTTAACGCCGTGTCAATTAATTTCCAATAACCCATATTAGATATGCTGATAACTTTTAAACGGATGAACCGATTTTCATGAAACATTACTAAGAAACAATCACGGAACAATTAGCTTTCAGATAAACAAAGCCGCATACTAATCGAACAAGCAATAAATATTTTTAATGATGTGAAACATCTATAGCCGCACGTAAAACCTATTTCTGGCGTGGAGACGCGTTGCTACGCTAATTTTTTTTTTTTTTAGTATTGCAGGACATTCCACACATCGCCATCTAGCCCCAAGCTAAGTAACTAGACTTGTGTTATGGGTGCTAGACAACGGATATACTACTTATATATTTTTTCTTTTGTAAATATATACTTATAATACATAGAAACAACCAGACCACAGACAAATATCTAAGCATAAATACATGTCTGAGGCGGGAATCGAACCCGCAACCCTGTATTTGGCAGTCCGGCATGGTGACCATTGTGCCAACTGGGTCGTCATTGATGGTATATATTGATGGTATATATATAAAGTCTATATGCAGTAGTGTGTACGGTGTACACACCGTAATCGACTGTGCGATTCTATCACAATCTGTTCTTTTCTGCATATTACTTTTACAAAATAATGTCGATGTTTCACATCTGTCAGGCGTCCCGTGACGGCTCACATTTTTTTATCTTTTGTGTCTTTCCATCATTTGTAACTTTATCTTTTTTGTCTTTCCATCAAAAATTTAATCTTTAATTGCCATAGTTAACAAGGCACGTTTATTTTTACATTTAAAAAACTAACTGCGACCCGCGGTTTGACTCCCATAACTTCCAAACGCTAATGGAAATAAAAATTAGCTAATCAATATAGTCTTTTGTTACTCCTTTACGGATAAACGGCTTAAGAGGACAGGGTACCGGGGGCTCTCTCCATACAAACTATTACAAACATAATCGACTGTTTTCTCCCTGGATAATGACACTAGCACAAATATTTTTGGTGCATAAAACTTATAACTGCCATGACCAAAATGACCATGCCCCTATTTTTTTTTATCTTAATTTCTACTAGCGACCCGCCCTGGCTTCGCACGGGTATATTATGCATGTATTATACATATAAACCTTCCTCTTGAATCACTCTATCTATTTAAAAAAACCGCATCAAAATCCGTTGCGTAGTTTTAAAGATTTAAGCATACAAAGGGACATAGGGACAGAGAAAGCGACTTTGTTTTATACTATGTAGTGATAGTGATAATGATTAGAAAATGAAAAAAAAAAAAAAAAAAAAAAAAAATAGGGCATAGTCATGGCAGTTATAGGTTTTATGGCACAAAGATATTTGTGCTAGTGTCATTATCCAGGGAGGAAACAGTCGACTACGTTTGTATGGAGAGCGCGCAGGTACCGTTTCACCTTAACCGATTTCTATTAAATTTCGTACAGGGATAGTCATTAATATGGAGATGGATTTTGGAGACTTTTCAAGCAAGTAAAACCGCAGGACGCAGCTAACTTACCACTATAAATATAGTAGGTATCAGAACAAATATAACAGCGTCTTCTAGCTCCAAAAAGCTTGTATTATGGTAACCTGATAATGTCTATTATCGGTTGAGAGTTTTATCACGTTTTGTTTATAAATTATTAGTAAGTTAGAAATTGAAATGCTTTTGTCCTAGGCGGGGTTTTAACCTAACACCCCCGCTTCAACTGAAGCTGCGTGGATCAGTCCGCATTTCAATTTCGAAGGGCCACTTGAATCTCGATTTCACTAAACCTTGATTTAGTTCATACATTTTTAACCACACCATAGACGTCTTTATTTAAAAATGTACAGGGTTATTGGAAATTATACTAGCAAGCCGTTGAGGGCTACTTCTATGCACCTAAACAAACAACTTTTGTTCAACGACTTTTGGAAATTCGAACATTTTTTCGAAAATTTTGAGGTTAGGTTTACCTGAAAATCAGCTGTTCCTTACACGGAGAGGTCATTAACTTTAAAATTTTACTTATTTTTTAAGTTTTATCTACTGTTCTTGGTATGAATAACCTTTGTTTTAAAAAATTATAGCTGTTTTTCGAATTTCCAAAACTCGTAGAACAAAAGTTCTTTGTTTAGGTGCACAGAAGTAGCCCTCAACGGCTTGCTAGTATAAATTCCAATAACCCTGAATAAACAAACCGAGACTTTAAAAAAATATCGAGATTTAAAATGTCGTTGTAAACGGCCCTTAGTTCCTTAAGTGTGGGTTAAACACAATTATTTATTATTAAGTTAATTGAATTATTTATCTGTTCAGTCTTCTTTCTTCTCGTCTTCGGTCTTCGTTGGTGTGTCAGGCGGAGTCGGCGCACGATCCGAGTCTAGATCTGAACCTATAACGATAAAAAAACATAAGTACTAAATAGTACATTGTTACACTAGGTGTGAAAGTCACTCATTAAAGTCCCGAGACGGAGTTTGGCACCCGAGCGTAGCGAGGGCGCTAATTGTTCAAGGGTCTAAATAAGTCTTTCACCCGAGGTAAACACTGTGCTTTTCATTACGAATAATACATAAAATTCTTCCTAACAACAAGAGTGAATGAGAGACTCCATACTACCTGATCCTCTTACAAGGTTGGGACCAAAGAGTTTATAATACATGTAGTGTTATTCTTTGGTGTTACTTAAAGCAAAGAGGTTAGGTTTTTGAAGTTCCTAATGCGTAATGATACTGATACTGGTTACATGCACATTGCACAAGCCGTGCGAAGCCATAATTTGACATGACAGCTGTCAGTGAAAGCAATTATCCCTAGGGCTGGAAGTTTTTCTTTCTGCACGCTCTTCAGGCACCTTTAGACCTACTTTCGGAGTATGACTAATGAAATAGTACATTGTTATCCTAGGTGTGAAAGTCACTCATTACAAGTCCCGAGACGGAGTTTGGCGCCCGAGCGTAGCGAGGGCGCTAATAGTTCGAGGGACTTAATGAGTCTTTCACCCGAGGTAAACACTGTGCTTTTCATTACGAATAATACATAAAATTCTTCATAACAACGAGAGTGAATGAGACTATGGGACTCCATACCACATGAGTAGGTACTCTTACTACCTGATCCTCTTACAAGGTTGGGACCAAAGAGGTTATACATTATGTAGTGTTTTTTTAGGTTTCTGCTATTTGTATTCAATACTTAAATACGGCGGTACTTACCGAAGAAGTTTTTATTAATGAGTTAATCCAACATTGGGAAATGACACGAAGTCCGTAGATTTAACTTACAGTTTTTGTAACACGGTTTGTCTAGAAAATGTTATTTACAAAAAATACACAATCATAAATGAAAAACCAGATACTATAAACATAATAAAATAAGAAAAAAAAGTTACTTAGTACTAAACTCTGGCAGTATGCATGAGCCGTGCCAAGCCATAATTATTATTCTTTGGTGTAAAAAAAAAGCAAGGAGGTTAGGTTTTTGAAGTTCCTAATGCGTAATGATACTGATACTGGCTACATGCAGATTGCACAAGTCGTGCGAAGCCATAATTTGACATGACAGCTGTCAGTGAAAGTGAAAAGCCCTAGGGCTGGAAATTTTATTTTCTACACGCTCTTCAGGCATATTTAGACCTACTTTCGGAGTATGAGTAATGAAAAAGATATTTTCATTACTCATTCTCTGAAAGTAGGTCTAAAGGTCTAAAGCCAGTATCAGTATCATTACATATTGGGAACTCATGCATACTGCCAGAGCTTAAGAGAATTTCAAGTAGATATATTTATTTCAAGATATCTTCATTACATAGTATAAAACAAAGTCACTTGACGCTGTTTGTCCTAATGTATGCTTAAATCTTTAAAACTACGCAACGGATTTTGATGCGGTTTTTTAAATAGACCGGGTGATTCAAGATGAAGGTTTATATGTATAATACATGCATAATATAACCGTGCGAAGCCGGGGCGGGTCGCTAGTTTTATATAAAACAACTAGCTGTCACAGCAAGCATTGTTTTGCAATAAAAAAAATAAGATTTTCAATTCATTCAGACCTAACGAATATAGGTACACAAAAAAAAAAAACTGGTTGCCTGTAAAGTCGGTATACGGGCGAAAGTTTTACGTGACAACAACTGTGCTCGAGTGGAAGGGACGCGTGCCTTTCACTTTTTATGTCTGTCTCTCTCGCTCTTAGGCGGGCTAACCATGCCCGCGTGCCTCTCACTCGCTCTCATTGTGAGCGCATAACGTCAGCGGAGCGTAACGCAGTTTCTTGAAGTGTCACCCGGCAAACCAATTTATAAAACGTTGTCACGTCAAAAATCATACAAATCAGTTCAGCCGTTTAGGTGGACATAGGTTAACTAACACCGCGACACGAGAATTTTATATATTAGTTGTCTACAGACTAGAGCTTGGATATCGGACCATTTTTCAATTCCGGAATTAAGTTTCAATATTGATCTATCCAGTTCCAGAATTCCGGAATTCGATGCTTCCTTTACAAAATGCATAATATTTTTTTAATATCAGATGTTATCGAAATGAAGGGGTATTTTAGGTAGGTACAATAAATCCATTGAAATAGCTGTTCAGAACTGTACAGTTAAAAATTAAGGTGAAAGGGTACCTGCGCGCTCTCCATACAAACGTAGTCGACTGTTTCCTCCCTGGATAATGACACTAGAGCAAATATTTTTGGTGCATAAAGCGTAGAACTGCCATGACCATGCCCCTATTTTTTGTTTTTTTTTTAGGCTAAGCCTATGTTTTGGTTTTTTTAATTTTCTAATTATCATAAAAATGAAAGTTAAAAAAATTAATAAATTAAAAAAAAAACAAAAAATAGGGGCATGGTCATGGCAGTTCTACGTTTTATGCACCAAAAATATTTGCTCTAGTGTCATTATCCAGGGAGAAAACAGTCGACTACGTTTGTAATAGTTTGTATGGAGAAAGCCCCCGGTACCCTTTCCTCTTGAGGAATCTATAATCTAGAACTTTTGTTTGATGTGAATTTCTTACACGATTACAAATGTTAGAAACTGGTGAAAAGTCGCGTTCAGCCTCGACACTAGTAGGCGGTATTGTTTTTAGATACTTGAAGCATTGTCCTCTATCGCCGCCGTCTTAGAAAACTGCCTTTTTGATTCTCTACAAACGATATCGAAATTCCGGTTTTGCTCTCACCAATTCCGGTATTACAAACGATACTGAAATAAGTCGGAAATCCGGAATTTTGTTAAAACTGGAATTCCGGAGCTCAAGCCCTACTCCAGACGGTCGACTAAGCTGAGAGGGTAGTATAAGTATTGGGCATAGCCTACTCCATCGTCACGCAAGAAGGACCAAACTAAAGAGTCTAGTTGAAAAATTAAGAGGAAAGGGTACCGGGGACTGTCTCCATACAAACTATTACAAACGTAGTCGACTGTTTTCTCCCTGGATAATGACAATAGAGCAAATATTTTTAGTGCATAAAACTTATAACTGCCATGACCATGCCCCTATTTTTTGTATTTTTTTTTATCCTAATTTCTATGATAATTAGAAAATGAAAAAAAAAACAATAGGGGCATAGTCATCTCCAATTTACAACTGAACGTTGCCATCGTGTAGTTGCGTTCAACCATCGCATTGCCATCACGCTGGTTTAGTGCTGAGCCATCATGTAGAGATTAATTAGCCAAAACCACCCACGATATTATTAAAATAAATACAGTAAATAAAAACATTTATAATTTTCTACTACTTATCGAGTTTTTTACTTTTATTTGCTTCCGTCCCACCCTTTACAAAACTCTGGGCACGCCCATGATGGCAGTTATAGGTTTTATGGCGCAAAAATATTTGTGCTAGTGTCATTATCCAGGGAGGAAACAGTCGACTACGTTTGTATGAAGAGAGATCGTACCCTTTCACCTTTAGCCTGTGCAAATCATTTCTCACTTCCGCGCCGCTATCTCAACCTTTTTGCGTCGCAGTCACTTACCAGTGGTTTTAGCAATATTGTTCGGTTTCTTTTCATCTTCGCTTTCACTCGTTGAACTTGCTGCTGAGGAATCATCGCCGCTACCTGTCAATTAATAAATAAATATTGCAGGACATTCCACACAGCCCCAAGCTAAGTAATCAGCAGCAGTGATGAAACTTAAAAAAATAGTATAATCTTAAGAGAATTGTGAGCTCTCGATGCGCGGTATTTAAAAAATGACCCGTATGGTGCGATGCAGAGAGTTTAAGTTCGGGCGTAATTGCCTTCATTTTGCTTTCAAATAATGTTACGGGTCGTAACGTTTTTACCCCCTGTATCCTTCACAAAATGAAATAGATTTAGTCTCATTTAATTCACTGCATCTTATTCTAGGTTTATACGTTTTTCTTTTTGAGTAATTCAGAACTTTTATCTTAGGCAATATTTCTTTAAAATAAAAACGGTTAAACCTAGTTTTCCATTAGATCTAGAACATTTTCAAATATTATCAAAATCGGACTTCGTTTATGGGGGGGAAAATGTTACCGCTTTTTGTATGGAAATTTACAGCCTCACACTGGTCTTAAGGTGAAAGGGTACCTGCGCGCTCTCCATACAAACGTAGTCGACTGTTTCCTCCCTGGATAATGACACTAGCACAAATATTTTTGTGCCACAAAATCTATAACTGCCATGACTATGCTCCTATGTTTTGTTTTATTTCATTTTCTAATTATCATAGAAATTAAAATAAAAAAAATTTAAAAAATAGGGGCATGGTTTCGGCAATTATAAGTTTTATGCACCAAAAATATTTGCTCTAGTGTCATTATCCAGGGAGAAAACAGTCGACTACGTTTGTAATAGTTTGTATGGAAAGAGCCTCCGGTACCCTTTCCTCTTAAGGTCCAATTACCTCTCCATGTAAGTTACAGCTGGTTTTGGGGATCTTGGGGCATAAACTCAAAATGTTCATAAGTTAAAAAGGTCAATAAAGTTAACATTTTACTATTTTTTTATGTTTAATCGAGTGTTCTAAACAAAATCACTACATAGTATAAAACAAAGTCGCTTTTTCTGTCCCTATATCCCTTTGTATGCTTAAATCTTTTAAACTACGCAACGGAATTTGATGCGGTTTTTTTTAATAGATAGAGTGATTCAAGAGGAAGGTTTATATGCATAATACATGCATAATATAGCCGTGCGAAGCCGGGGCGGGTCGCAAGTAATATACGTTACCGATCATAGATCTCTGCATGATGGCAGGTCGCGGCGCGAGCGGCGGCGCAGCGGGTCGCTGCTTCCGCGCCGGGTTCACCTTGCCGCAGTACGCGCATGCGTAAGACACGTACTCGAACTCCTCTATCATCGCCATACCTACGGACATAATACACATCTATTTATTGATCTTACTAGCTGCGCCCCACGGTTTCACCCGCGTTAGTCCCGATCCCGTGAAAATTATTGACGAAAATTAAGCAACTTTTAATCAGCATAAATGTGAAAACAGAACGCTTTGAAATTTCACAGATGTCAGGGCATTTGACAAATTCTGATGTCAAAGTGACATTTGACAGATGTCAAAGTGACATTTGACAGATATCAAAGTGACAATTTTTCGACACTTTTCGTTATATTTTAGACAATTCACCCAATATCTTTATAAATGATAGCCTATGTTCTATTCTGATGTATAAGCTATATTATTGTAAAGTTTCATTAAAATCCATTCAGTAGTTTTTGTGTTAAAGAGTAACAAACATCCATACATCCAGACATCCATACATACAAACTATTAGTAGGATTATTTAAAAAAAGTCAGTGGCGTCGACCGAGTCGGCAAATAAAAGGGGGCCAAACGGACCAATTTTTAAAGTAGGATCAAAATATTCAAGAAAATCCATACGCAAAATCATCAGTTAAAATATGTACAGTCTGCTGCATAATTGCAGCCCTCGGTAGAGTTCGAAAATTATAATTTTCGTTTGATTAATTGATGAGTTAGAAGGCTTTAAACTTCACGTCAAGCAGGTGTCTAGAATCTTGCTCGTGTTGAAAACATTCTTATAACAGCCGTTTTGGAGCTTTACGGTGGGTCTGCTATTATGCAGCCGACCGTACATTTTAACATGCAATAAATAAAGTATTTCATTCATTCATTCACGCCTGTAATCGCGCCTGAGTTGAAGAATGTTTTGTAAAACAATTACAGAAAACATAGTTGGAAAAAAACTAGATCTAGTCCCGGTCCCAGAAGCAGATGGCGGGGCGAGTTAGACTCGCATCGTAGGGACTGGACCGAACTGACACTTAACAGGGAACAGTGGAAAGAAGGGACGCATTTGCCCTGCCGTAGGAAAGACTGAGCCGAAAATATGTTTTTTAAATACTGACCATTATGAGAGTGACACTCCGAGCATACTAGCGCCATCCTGTGGTTCGGTCCGTCTTTCATCAAATAGTCGACCACTTTGTCCAGCGCGGAACGATTTTTATCCAAAAGCGGTCGCGGGAGTTGGTCCGACTATAAAAAACACAAATAATTAGTATTGAGTTGGTAAAGGTCATCTGGGCATGTTTTTGTTGACCAGGGTCATTGTTGCCGCAGTTGACCTTAGTTTGGCAATAGAGTCAAGGTCAACAACTTGCTGAGGCAGAGCTTTTTTGAAGGCACACGGCTCCTTAGACCCTATTTTTATTCAAATACTTTTTTGTAATTTTTTTTTGTTTCTACTGTATTCTCTAAAATTTCTGTCATTCTATCTTATAGTTTTTGTACCTTGTATTCTTTTAATTTCCTGTCTTTTTATCTTATTCTTTTGTTTCTTATTTTTATACATTCTTATATTTTGTTTTGTCAACTACTCTCAACTGTTCTAAATATGTTTTGTCGTGTACTTGTCCAAATAAATGATTTTCTATTCTATTTTTACTATCTTTAGTTTCTAAAGGTGTTTATTGGCATGTTTTTGTTGACCGAGGTCATCGGTGAGGTCAACGTTAGTTGACGTTGTCGCAGTTGACCTTAGCTTAGCAACAGAATCAGGGTCAATAACTCACCCTAAGCCTAGGTCCATTATACATGGGTGTTGAGTTGGTAAAGGTGATCATGGGCATGTTCTTGTTGACCGGGGTCATCGGTGAGGTCAACGTTAGTTGACGTTGTCGCAGTTGACCGGGGGTAGCTATAAAAAAGTATTTAGTAAAATTATTAACTGGTTATTGTATAAGTAGAGAAATTGTTTAATTTAAGAGGAAAGAGTACCGGGGGCTCTTTCCATACAAACTTTTACAAACGTAGTCGACTGTTTTCTCCCTGGATAATGACACTAGAGCAAATACTTTTGGTGCATAAAACTTATAACTGCCATGACCATGCCCCTATTTTTTGATTTTTTCAATATTTTAAATTTTATTTTCTATGATAATTAGAAAATGAAAAAAAAACCAAAACATAGGGGCATAGTCATGGCAGTTATAGGTTATGTGGCACAAAAATATTTGTGCTAGTGTCATTTTCCAGGGAGGATCGACAACGTTTGTATGGAGAGCGCGCAGGTACCCTTTCACCTTAAGGTTTTAAATTAAGATTTCTTATGCGAAATAATTTATGAAAACTAATAATATCTACATAATACAATACTTTTTACATAATTTTAAATAAAAATTAAGCGTCATTCAAATAAACCGCCCCTGACCGCACCCGGTGCAAAGGAGCCGAGAATACTGGCCGCGTTACCTCTTTGTATGGCGACGGCTAACCTTTGCACCAAGAACGATCCGGAGCGGTAGTCAAAACCTCGGTCCCTCAGACGGCGGCCTATTTCCCTCACAAAAGTCACGGCTTCCGACGCCCAACTTCCTGCTGTCTCCACCGCAAACGGCACGAATAAATAATTAGGCAACAAAGTATAAGTTGGTAAGTTCTTTTGTTTTTATGTACTTAAGTAGTTTTTTACGAAATATTTAGTTTTTAAGGTGGGCATTATAACCAAAGTTAGCGGTATATCGATGTTATTATATACAGGGTGTCTATATCTACCTGGGAGAGGTACGGGCTTGCTAGGGGTACCTTTACCGGGCACGTTTACAGATGGAATGTAAGGTTTCAACGCTTTAGAGTGCTCCTCCGGTGTTCCGTATTTGTCTAGTATCTCTTTTGCAACCTGTAATGGACAATTATAAGTTTTTAAATAAATAAACCGGCCAAGTGAGAGTCGGACTCGCGCATGAAGGGTTCAGTGCCATGTTGTATAGGAGTTTTTATTTTTTACATGATAACTTCAAATAAATTGTTTGAACACCTGCATTCACAAAAAAGTGTCATGGTAATATTGTGTGACGTCATGTGTCCCGTTCCCGTTGTGTGAGACGTCACACATGCGTCATAGTAACATGACCATGACGCGTCCGATCCCGTTAGGAAACAGAGTATTTAATAATAATATCTCTCATCTGGGCTTGTGTTATGGTGACGAATGACGAATAGAAGACTTTTATAAAAAAAATCAAATAACAAAAAAAAATCTTTTCTGATGACGTTTTCACGTGAAATTATCGTCCGTAAACCGACTTTACAGACAACCATTTATTTTTATTTATTTTAGTATTAGTAGTTATGACTGTTAAAAATTAACTAACCTTATAAGTTTCAGTATTCATTACTTCTTCTAGTATCTTCTTCTTCTCTTCTCTCATTTTATTCAATTTCACTCTGTTTTTATTCAATGACCAATTGTAGTACCAAGATATGGCCGACCTTAGGAATATAACGCTGAAAATAACATAAATTATTTAATATAATTAAATTTAATTAAGAATTGGGCAAAAGATACAACAATATGGGCAGAAGATTAAAGATAAGGTCGAAGGATAACACTACATAACAAAGAATGTAGCCAACTCTGTCCCTTCCCCACGTACATAAAGTAGTTTAATATAGCGAACAATATTTTGTACAGGCCCACATAGCCTATGATACGTTTGTGGGCAGAGGATGCAACTAATATACTCACAGTACTGGTAAAACGAGAAGAGGCGATGCGTGCAACACAGAATGTAGCCAACTCTGTCCCTTTCCCACGTACATAAAGTAGTATAATATAGCGAACAATATTTTGTACAGGCCCACATAGCCTATGATACGTTTGTGGGCAAAAGATACAAATAATATGGGCAAAGGATACAACTAATATACTCACAGTACTGGTAAAACGAGTAGAGGAGACGCGTGCAACACAGAATGTAGCCAACTCTGTCCCTTTCCCACGTACATAAAGTAGTATAATATAGCGAACAATATTTTGTACAGGCCCACATAGCCTATGATACGTTTGTGGGCCAAAGATACAAATAATATGGGCAAAGGATACAACTAATATACTCACAGTACTGGTAAAACGAGTAGAGGAGACGCGTGCAACACAGAATGTAGCCAACTCTGTCCCTTCCCCACGTACATAAAGTAGTATAATATAGCGAACAATATGTACAGTCCCACAGAGTACGCCATGACATAGCCTATGACACGTTTGTGAGTCTTTTCTTTGTATTGGCCATCTTCTTCGATTGATTTGATCTTCGTTTCGAGTCGTTCTAATATATCTTGTGTCGTTTTCTTACGCTGGAAAATAAATAAAGATTTGTTAATATATTTTTGTTAACTTTTTTTTACATATTGGAACGAAAGTTCCTTATCGCGCGTTGCGAAAAGGGGCTAGACGGAAAAATTAAGAACGACATTTTTTACATAGAAAGCAAGCCAGTTATTTTCGTTTTGTCTTTCTATTTTGCATTGACCAGTGTGGTGTCGCGACGATTATTTAAAAAAAAACTTTAAAAAAATTAAAAAAACCTTCACTAATAATTAATCTAAAGGAACTTCGTTCCATCCGGGTGTCCCTTGAGACCTCTCAAGTTTTTTTTACATATCTAGCTAGCGCTAGCTAGATGGCTACCTCTAGCTAGATGGGTCTAGCTAGCCGGAACACCAGCGGTGCAGCTAAGCATGCTTGGCTACAGTTTTTAGCTGAGGCCATTAGGGTCAGCACACGACTCCTCATTTATATTGTTTTTTTTTAAGCTATTGCATAGCTTTTATCGCGGGCTTTGAGCGCGGCGACCGAATCAAGAAATTCCATAACGAAAATAAAACCTAACACCCCCCACTCCGCCTACCATGTAGCTCGGCCGAGCGTTCGCTTAACGTATATGTATATGGTACGACTGTACAAAGCTCGCACGATGCAAAAGCTTTAGCGCGGCAGTCCCCGAGTGCCACACGATTTTACTTTGTCACTTTTTTTTAATGTAATTAATTTTCATTGTCATGTTCATTTCTTCATTCCTGTGTTTGTACTCAATAAATGCTTTTTCTTTCTTTCTTTTCATATGATAGGGGGCTAAAACAGCAACAAGCTGGACACCTCCTGGTGCTCGGCGACGTCGAGGTCGGCCACGAAAGCGTTGGCGAGACGACCTCGACCGCCTCGAGCCAGCTTGGCCGAAGGTGGCCTAGGACCGCGACCGATGGAGGGAGACAGGGGAGACCTAGCAGTGGGATACTAGGGGTTAGATAAAAAAATGATAGGTGAGCGTTTAGTCAGCTAGATGGCAAGTGACGATGCGGACTAAGATGTAGCACGCGCCCCTATAATCTCCGAAACTATTAGTAGAATGTAGCCAACTCTGTCCCTTCCCCACGTACATAAAGTAGTATAATATAGCGAACAATATGTACAGTCCCACAGAGTCTATTAGAAACTATTAGACCGATTTTAAAGAAAATTGGTATGTGGATACATTACATAAATACATAAATATTATAGGACATTCCACACATCGCCATCTAGCCCCAAGCTAAGTAACTACACTTGTGTTATGGGTGCTAGACTACGGATATACTTTTCTTTTGTAAATATATACTTATAATATATAGAAACAACCAGACCACAGACAAATATCTATGCATAAATACTTGTCTGAGGCGGGAATCGAACCCGCAACCCTGTGTTTGGCAGTCCGGCATGGTGACATTGATTCATTGGAGTAACATATAGGCTACAATTTATTCCGATATTCTCAAGGAAACGGGATTTACGGACCGCTATCACTATCACTACATAGTATAAAACAAAGTCGTTTTCTCTGTCCCTATATCCCTTTGTATGCTTAAATATTTAAAACTACGCAACGGATTTTGATGCGGTTTTTTTTAATAAATAGAGTGATTCAAGAGAAAGGTTTATATGTATAATGCATGCACAATATAGCCGTGCGAAGCCGGGACGGGTTGCTAGTAATCTATATTTTACTACTAGCTGCCCTACGCGGTTTCACCCGCGTAACTCCCGATCCCGTGGGAATATCGGGATGTAAGCTATCCTATCTCTCAAGTTGGATCGAACTGCACATGGTGTGCGAATTTTATTATAATCGGTTAAGTGGTTTAGGAGTCCATTGAGGACAAACATTGTGACACGAGATTTATATATATTAAGATATAAACCTGAAGAGTTTGTTCGTTTGTTTGAACGCGCTAATCTCAGAAACTACTGGTTCGAATTGAAAAAATATTGTGTTAGATAGTCCATTTGTCGAGGAATATTTTATATTTCGATACTAGCGACCCGCCCCGGCTTCGCACGGCTATATTATGCATGTATTATACATATAAACCTTCCTCTATCTATAAAAAAAACCGCATCAAAATCCGTTGCGTAGTTTTAAAGATCTAAGCATACAAAGGGATATAGGGACATAGGGACGGCGAAAAGTGACTTTATGTGATACTATGTAGTGATTTCCACGAGATCGGAAGTTACGCGGGTGAAACCGCGGGCCGCTGTATTTAGTATAAAGGTGTGAACTGAACGAGTTAGAGTGGGTGGGTTTGTTAACCACAAATGATCTTAAACTAAGAAAAACAACTTAGTAGTAGGTAAGGTGAGTCACGAATGACATCGGTGCAGACTCCAAATTATATACGTACTAGCTGCGCTCCGCAGTTTCACCCGCGTAACTCTCGATCCCGTGTGAATATCTGGATAAAAAGTAGCCATAGCCTTTCTCGACAAATGGACTATCCAACACAAAGAGAATTTTTCAATTCGAACCAGCAGTTCTTGAGATTAGCGCGTTTAAACAAACAAACAAACAAACTCTTCAGTTTTATAATATTACTAGCGACCCGTCCTGGCTTCGCACGGCTATATTATGCACGTATTATATCTAAAAACCTTCCTCTTTAATCACTCTATCTATTAAAAAAAACCGTATCAAAATCCATTGCGTAGTTTTAAAGATCTAAGCATACAAAGGGACATAGGGACGGCGAAAAGTGACTTTATTTTATACTATGTAGTGATAGTGAAGTATAGATTACGTAGGCAACCGCTAAGAAAGGATTTAGTTACAATTCAATCCATAAGCGGACGATCGCGACCGAAAGCTAGTTACAAATAAACGATGTGTTTTACCATGTTTTTCACTTTTATTTGGTTGAGCTCGATATTTAGACGACGTTGTTATCGCAATGTTTAAAAAGAAGTTTTGTGGGTAGAATTTATTTTAGAAGGAACCATATCTGTCTACCCTCTTCCGTGTACAAAGAAAATACGGAACCCTAATGGCCCCTATACATGATGACCCAGCACTGGACCAGAGAGATGGCCATGCGATGGTTGAAACGCAACTACACGATGGCCACGTTCAGCCATCGTTGCCCACTTGCTTTGATGTGCGACCGAAAAACCGACACCGTGGCCATCCAGTCGCCATCCCACGAACCATACGCCATCAGACACCACTACGCCCTCTAAACAACAGTTAAGTAACTTCATTTGAAACTTTCTAAATCTATAAACTCTTTAGTGGGTAGGTATTAAGATAGTGCACATACATGTAATGTTAGTAAATAAGCGCTCGCCCGCCAACGAACGGCACTTTACAGTTTGGCGGGAAATTAGTATTTAAGAAAATGTGTACTTTTTTAGTTAAATAAATAAAAATTGGCCCATATTAGTGGTCCAGCGAGATGGCCCATCATGTAGAGCGGCTATAAAAAAGGGGCACAGTAATGGCAGTTATAGGTTTTATGGCACAAAAATATTTGTGCTAGTGTCATTATCCAGGGAGGAAACAGTCGACTACGTTTGTATGGAGAGAGCACTCGGTACCCTTTCACCTTAAATTAGTTTTTTTTTACTAATAAAATAAATAGTTTTAGTAGTAATGGTGACTACTAAAAATATTTAACAAATAAAAATGAAAGTCTCTATTCAGAGCATGACCCGAAGTGTTCAATTACTAACTGGTCACTATTACAAGGTAATAAGGTTCATATTACAATGACAACTAATATGAAAGTAGTTTGGGTCTTAAACTTTCAATCTATAGTTCTTTGTCTGAAATGTATAGAGAAACTAGCTGCGCCTTGCGGTTTCACTCGCCTAATCCCGTGACAATATGTTGCGGATTCGATTTCCGTCATTGAATAAGTCATATAGGCTACTTTTTATCCCGATATTCCCACGGGATCGGGAGTTACGCGGGTGAAACCGCTGGGCGCAGTCTACACTAATATTAAAAAAGGGAAAGATTTTTAGTTTGTTTTTATGTTAGTAACTACTGGACCGATTTTGATGAAACTTGGTATGAGGATACATTAATTCATTGGGAATAACACAGGCTACTTTTTATCCCAATATTCCCACGGGATCGGGAGTTACGCGGGCGAAACCGCTGCGCGCAGTCTAGTATAAAATCAATCAATTGTTGAAATGGCAAACAATATGATGTTGACCATTCCGACTGCATTGTCTCGCTAATCCTTGACTTTATTTACATTAAGTATTGTATTACACCATTATGTACCTTAATACGTAGATATAGAGTAAATTATTGAAGTGCAATAACGTTTTAAAGGTCAGTTTTCAATTCAATTAACATGTTAAGTTAGGAAAATTTAATTAGATTTGTATTTCTGTATTGTTTGGCCACCACAACACAAGCCTAGTAATATTACAGTGTCTCTTTATAGAATACTAGCGACCCGTCCCGGCTTCGCACGGCTATATTATGCATGTATTATACATATCTCTCTGAATCAGTCTATCTATTAAAAAAAAACCGCATCAAAATCCGTTGCGTAGTTTTAAAGATTTAAGCATACAAAGGGATATAGGGACAGAGAAAGCGACTTTGTTTTATACTATGTAGTGATATATAGTGACGGAACATGGTGCCCAGCACCTCTACTACCATCTCAGCTTAGTCGACCATAGAGACGTCTGGAGTCAACTAAGCCGCGGGTTTCATCACGATGTTTGCCTTCACCTTAAGGGCAATGTCAATTAGCGCACATACATTTTTCGGAAGAAAAATCCATTGGTGGTCGGATTCGAACCCATGACCTTCGGAATTTAAGCCAAGATATCTACCAACCACTAGGCCAACAAGAACATGGTTCACTCCGTCGTAGTGGCTTCATGATACTTGAACCTTTTATTTGTCTCCCAATTTATTTGAGTCTATTACTATTTACAAAAGACTACAAACATTTGCTATTTCCTTTGGTTTGCCATACTATGTTTGTTTCCAAGAATTGATCTCTATCAGCAAGACTATCTATTGGTATAAAAATAAAGAAAAAATATTTTTTTGCAAAATCAACACATCAACAGGTTCGACTGGCTGGTAATGACTTTTTCAAAAATCTAATGATGGCGTTTTTGTTTTTGTCATAATCGGGCATGCAAATTCTTTCAGCATTTTTAGTATCTCTTATAGTTTAGGATATAGGACTGAAGGCCCACATAAAAAAATCACACTGTTTTTTTGTCAGTGATTAAGTTAATCAGCACTGTTCCACAAGAAATTCACGGAATTGTTATTGTATAGCTACTGATTTCTTCTTATAAGAATAATATCTAATTCTTATCTCGATCGAAGATAAGAATTAGATATTATTTTAAAGTGGTTAGGTAAGTACTTACATAATAATGACTTGCGAATATTATGTTTTATTTGAATATTTATAACAAACTAGCTGTGCCATGCGGTTTCTTCCGCGTAAGTCATGATTTTAAAAACTTTGTAAAACTGACTATGTATTTACTAAGGATTTTGGAAAATTCAACTCTTATGCCCGAATACTCAAAGACTCTCAAATATTTAGGGATCCCCTCAATATTAAAGACGGTCCTATCCTATTGACACATACACTTAAATGTCAATTTAATCGCCACATAAGATAAGTAGCCTTTCAGTGTTCGGGCGTTAGAGAGACAAAGTAACGGGTAAAGCTAGATAGTCACTACATCACTACATAGTATAAAACAAAGTCGCTTTATCTTTCCCTATTTTCCTTTGTACGCTTAGATCTTTAAACTACGCAACGGATTTTGATGCGGTTTTTTTTAATAGATAGAGTGATTCAAGAGGAAGGTTTATATGTATAATACATGCATAATATAGCCGTGCGAAGCCGGAGCGGGTCGCTAGTAGTATAATAAAATAAAGTCAATTTTCGCCGTCCCTATGTCCCTATTTCCCTTTGTATGCTTAGATCTTTAAAACTACGCAACGGATTTTGATGCGGTTTTTTTTAATAGATAGAGTGATTCAAGAGGAAGGTTTATATGTATAATACATGCATAATATAGCCGTGCGAAGCCGAGGCGGGTCGCTAGTAGTATAATAAAATAAAGTCAATTTTCGCCGTCCCTATGTCCCTATTTCCCTTTGTATGCTTAGATCTTTAAAACTACGCAACGGATTTTGATGCGGTTTTTTTAATAGATAGTGATTCAAGAGGAAGGTTTATATGTAAAATACATGCATAATATAGCCGTGCGAAGCCGGAACGGGTCGCTAGTTAATAATAACTATATATTATTAATTAATATTAATATTTCTTAGTCATTTATACAAAAGAAATTATGCATATTTTTATAATATATTCATAATCTGAATCTCTAAGGTAAATGACCTTTATGCAACAAACAGTTTGTTTTCTTTTAGACTTTTATTAGTTTATATTTACTTTTAAAGACTTTTACTAAGACTTTACTGTCTGTCTGTCTCTAGGCAGTATATCATCACAGGTGATGTATTTAGAATAGAACTAGCGACCCGCCCCGGCTTCTTACGGCTATATTATGCATATATTATCCTACATATAAACCTTCCTCTTGAATCACTCTATCTATTAAAAAAAACCGCATCAAAATCCGTTGGGCAGTTTTAAAGATCTAAGCATACAAAAGGGACATAGGGATGGCGAAAAGTGACTTTATTTTATACTATGTAGTGATGAATAGAATATTTTGTAATTGTATTGTTTTTCCTTAATAATGATAAAATAAATGTATCATTCAATGCAGATTAATTTAGCTTTGTTCCTCAATTGATGACTCATAATTTATTTATTAAAATTTTGTGATTTTTTATGCATTTTTGCATAGGACAATGAGCAGCTTTAGCAAAGTGGATGATACTTTGACTTTTAATATAAGGGTCTGAATTTTAATGCTGGTATTGTATTTTTATTTGTTTACAGGTTTTTTTCTGACATCTATGAGCACCTATTTTGCGTGCGATTGGAGGAATCCTGCTACTCGAGCCATAACAACTCCCCATAGAAAGCTGGTTAGAAAATGTAAAAAATGAACGAAATGATTAAAGGTTCCGAAATAAGCTAAGTTTTCTTAGGTACTTGAAAGAAAGAAATAAATAAATATTGCAGGACATTCCACACATCGCCATCTAGCCCCAAGCTCAGTAACTACAGTTGTGTTATTGGTGCTAGATAACGGATATACTACTTATATACTTTTCTTTTGTAAATATATACATATAATACATAGAAACAACCAGACCACAGACAAATATCTAAGCCTAATATCTAAGTATATAAATACTTGTCTGAGGCGGGAATCGAACCCGCAACCCGCATTGTACCAACTGGGTCGTCAATTACTTTAGTTTCTGTAACTTCACTACATAGTATAAAATCGCTTTCTCTGTCCCTATATCCCTTTGTATGCTTAAATCTTTAAAACTATGCAATGGATTTTGATGCGGTTTTATTTTAATAGATAGAGTGATTCAAGAGGAAGGTTTTTAGATATAATACATGCATAATACAGCCGTGCGAAGCCGGGGCGGGTCGCTAGTTACTAATAAAATGATGTTTGTATATCTGTTTGCATTAATAAAGTACTTGAGACAGCCAATGGTCTACCACTGTGTCTAGAAATAAGACTGAATGGCGTAGATGGTCAATTAGAGGGAGTTTTCCTAGAATTTAATAAACTCAGGAGCTACGTAAGAGACCCCGCGGGGCATAGGTAGAAGAGCATTATTATAAGCTCACTAGGTCATGGACGGTCTATTGAATTGCCGCCAATATTATATCAGATCTAGAACTTGGCTGGTAAACGCCGCCGTAAGGTATAAATCAATCAAAAATATACGAAAATACTTACACGAAATCTTGACATTAAAACACCCATTTTGCAAAGATTGAGCACTTGAAATCAACAGCGGAAACACCGTAGCACTTTTGAAAACTTAATACAGTCCCGCCGATGGCTTTTTAATGTCTAAAAATAAAGTTTGGCAATACCGTTTACCGACGTATAAAAATGATGACGAACGATCACTGTCTATAACCTAAAATGCCGCTTCTATTATAATTTAGCAATTGAATACTTAGTATCTCGCTCATAATAGAAAGTTACATTATAAAGTGTAAAATTCGAGTCAATACGTTGAAGAAATAGAAGGATTTTAGAAAAAAAACGCTAGAAAACAGCTTTTCGTGAGACAACGAACTTAAAATTGTTTGACGTTGACGTACTACGAAAAAAAAAATATTTTTAACAGTGACGTTTTAACAACTAGTTATTTTTTTCTAGTTTTGGCTTCACTTAGTTTTTACCCTAGTCTATTCAGTATTAGCTCTTCAGTGTTTCATTTTATTTTATCATTGTCGGCTCCCTTGATTTCATCTTGATTTTAAAAAAAGCTCTTTGTACATGGTATTTTCCAGCTTTCGAACTGCCCCGTAGACCTCCTTCCTTAAAGCGTAAAACGAGGTAAAACTTAGCGTCAACTAAACCAAAAGTAAACTCAGAAAAAGAAATAAACTGTATGTAGTGTTAATATAAATCAAAGTTGTCAATGTCATTAATTGTTATAGTTGCCAGAAAATAGTATTTTCGTCGTTTTTGTAACTTTTAATTATATGCTATTTTTGCAACTATAACTTTTCTCCTAAACTCTTTTACTGACGTACGCCGACGCATTTTTTCAATTTCTTGCAAAAAAAAGGTCTTGCAAAAAAGCATTTTATGAAATTTTACCTGAGCTAAAGTTTCATGTATTTTCTAAAACAACATTATGGTTATCTCCTTCAAGTGTTTTTAACACGATTTTATTATTAACATGCTTTTATCACATGAGTAAATAATACAACCAGAGACTAATGTGTCATACAAGGCTCTGTAATAAGTCCACTACTACAAGCTTGACGCGCATGTGTGCCTGAGCACTGGCGGCACGTCACGTACGGAGAGAAACCGGTCTATACTGGCTCGGCCAGTGCCCAAGTTCAGGGCTATCACACTCGCATGCGAGCGTCGCATGTTTGTTTCATATTGTTTAATAAAATATAGTGTTATTAATTTGATCTTAAGTAGGGAGGGAGTGAGTGTGGACCATTCTTGTGTTATGGTGACGAGTGACGAAATAGAAGACTTAAATAATTTTCTTTCTTTCGAAGGAAGGGTGGGAACGATTGAGTGAGTGACTGAGCGAGTGCTCCAGTCTAAGCAACTAGGCTTGTGTTATAGTGACTTGACACGACGGAAAGCATAGTTATATGTATGTATAACATACTACTTGTGAATTCTAGTATGTCAACGTTTATCTATTTAACCGACTTCAAAAAAGGAGGAGGTTCTCAATTCGTCGCGTATATATATATATTTTTTATGCATGTTCGCCGATTACTCGAAAACGCCTGGACCGATTTGGAAAAATCTTTTTTTGTTTAACGTTCGATTCTGTGACATCAAAGTTTCCCGGAAAGCCATAAAAAAATCTGATTTAGGTATTATGTTCATCATTCATTTATTTACCTACTAGCTGCACCCCGTGGTTTTACTCGCGTAAGTCTCGATCCCGTGGAAATATCAAAATAAAAAATAGCCTTCTAGAAAAATGGACTGAAGGCCAATTCTCGTAAATAACATTGTTTAAATTACATTTCAATATCATCCCGATTGCATTTCGATTGCAAAAGATACCTTCAAAGTCAGTTTTTTTTACAAAAAGCTAACTTTGAGGGTGTTTTTAGCTACTTTGAGGGTGTTATTTGTGATCGAAATGCGTTCGAAATGATATTGAGATGTAATTTTAACAATTTTATTTACGAGAATTGGCCTTCTGACCAACACAAAAATATTTTTTCAATTCGAACCAGTAGTTCCTGAGTTCAAACAAACAAACAAACTCTTCAGCTTTATAATATTATTAGTATAGATTAATCATCAATTCAGATTACATTGTTACCGCGTTAAAATAAATGCCCATAATAAAAGACACTGATACTTACACATTTTTTTGGAACGAAGTCCCTTATCACGCGTTGCGAAAAAAGAGACGGAAAAAATTAAGACCAAAAGATGTAACGACACTTTTTACATAGAAAGCAAGCCAGTTATTTTCGTTTCGTCTTTCTATTTCTCATTGAACCGTGTGGTGTCGCGACGATTATTTACAAAAAAAAAACTGGTTGCCTGTAAAGTCGGTATACGGGCGAAAGTTTTACGTGACAACAACTGTGCTCGAGTGGAAGGGACGCGTGCCTTTCACTTTTTATGTCTGTCTCTCTCACTCTTAGGCGGGCTAACCATGCCCGCGTGCGTCTCACTCGCTCTCATTGTGAGGGCATAACGTGAGCGGAGCGTAACGCAGTTTCTTGAAGTGTCACCCGGCAAACCAATTTATAAAACGTTGTCACGTCAAAAAAAAGTAGATATAAATGAATAAAAACTTTTTATTTATAACAACTCCTTAACTAATTAATCGAAAGGAACTTCGTTCTATCCGGGTGTCCCTCGACACCTCTCAAGTTTTTTATATTTAACATAATCCACCTGTGCCAACCCTACATGATTATGTCACAATTACGTATTCATTTTGACAGCTCCGAACAACCTTAGTCTCTGGTCATCTCTACTCATGTGCTTTTATTAGTTTCACCTGTGTGTTTGTTTTCACTTGTATGTTTGCTTGTATGTATGTAACCGACTCTTTTGGGCTCGATTTTGCCCTACTTAGAACGATCAGATTTAATTCAAACTTTGCACACTTGTCAAAGACCGATGACAATGCAATATTATGATAATATGGTGCTGATCTGATGATGGAGCTGGAAGGTGGTCATAGGAACTCTGTAATGAAACGACGAAACACTATCGAGTTTGGGCTCGTTAGAATCGGCTTGACGAGTAGTTTGTCTTTCAATGGTAACCAGGGTCTGATGATGGAACTGGAAGGTGGTCATAGGAACTTCACAATGAAACGACACAACCTCATCGAGTTTGGGCTCGTTAGAATCGTCTTGACGAGTAGTGTGTCTTTCAATGGTAACCAGGGTTTGATCTAACTTAGTTCGTTATCAAAGACCAAAAGTATAAAATAAATTAATAGTTTAAAAAAACTAAAAAAAACACGTTTTAATAAAAAATCCAACTAAAAAATAGAAAATAAAATTTAATAAATTTGATGCTACACCTTCAATATTTTTCTTTTGCAATCACAATGTAACACGCTAACTATTTACAATATTCTTATTATATTTAAGTGATTTTTATGCCAAAAACTGTAACATCTGATCCAAATACTCTGGCAACACTATAGATAGTTTGACATTTCCACTGATAAGATAAGTAGGTAGGTATTTAATTTATGAAAATTGATACGACGAGCACAGCAAAAAGCTATTGAAAGAAATAGGTACATTACAGTTTATCGCCCGCTCCGTATGCAAGGTGATTCGGTAAAAAACTTATCACAAGTTCGCAAACGAAATAAGAATTAATTTAATCTAATCGCCACGCCTCTGTTGATAACTCCACTTTGTGTGACTTCGAACGAAAATCCGTGTGTGGTATTTTATAAACGTGAAAATAACGTGATTTGTGTTTAAATATCGCGTGTTTTAATCATTTTATTTGTCGCGCAAACAAATAATTGAACAGAGTGTAGCCTTGAGAACGAATAAACGGTAATTTAAAAGTTGAAATCTAGTTTTTTGTTTTCTAAGTGGACTTGGGACTTGTTCTTCGATGAAAATGTCTGTGCTTAACAATTTTACTGTTTCTATCGGAAGAGGATTGCGGCGTAAGTATTTTTGATCTTTTTTCAGTTTAAATCTAGAAAGTTCTTTTAATAAAAGTATATTTACCTACCTTGGTCATTGAAACTTGATATCTTTTGACAACATATCTACACCTTTTTACTTATAATTTACTAACCAGTTATGTACGGTGGGCTGCATAATTGCAGATCCTCCATAGAGCTTCAAAACGGTTGTTATAAGAATGTTTTCAACACAAGCAAGATTTTAGACGCCCGCTTTAGTTGAAGTTTAAAGTCTTCTAACTCATCAATTTATCAAACAAAAATTATTAGAATGAAAACATTCCAATAATAGTAATTTTCGAACTCTACCGGGGGCTGCAATTATGCAGCCGACTGTATATATGTTCTAATATTGTCCATATGTTTTATCTTTGAGAACTTCTTATTATTACCAGAAATTGGAAACCTAAACCTAGAATAATAATTGTTAAGTCTTAAGTTGTTTAATTGAACCTGTTATTGGTATATGAACACTGGAACATCATTTTAGCGATCTCTCTCTATTCATTATTAGTGAGTATTACTGTTGGTGTAAGTACCTAATAAATAAATAAATATTAATGGCAACAAAGGTTTGTAGGTTTTTCCGACTTGCCAAACACAGGGCTGCGGGTTCGATTCCCGCCTCAGACAAGTATTTATGCTTAGATATTTGTCTGTGGTCTGGTTATTTCTATGTATTATAAGTATATATTTACAAAAGTGTCAGTAACAAAACGAAAACGACTGAAGGAAGTCAACAATACAGTGCTTCATTTGATGGATACGTCAGGGCGCCGCCATCTTGACTACTGTTTTGTGTCTATAAATAGGAATAAAATGACGGAACGTGGTTCAGTCTGTCGCAGTAGCTTCATGATGTCCGAACCTTTTTATGGTCGTACCATTTATTTGAGTTAATTAGTTTAATACCGTTCAGTGAGTGGATTAAGCGTTGTGGTAAAAGAATGCCGATGGGTATGTAATTTATATGATTAAAATATGTTCTGATGATAAGTGCCTTTATATTTACGTAACCTTACGCTCAGATTTGCTTAAAATAGCTGGTCCTTTTATATCAGAAGTGCGATGACATAGTGAAAATCGAACTTTCACGTGGCACCTTTCGGTCTTGCTGACAATAAGTGTTTTTTGGTTTTAATATAAATATTTAAAAAAAAGGAGCGTGTATAATATTGTGAATTATTGTGTTAAATATGAAATATTGTTTAAATAAATATAAAAACGCAAATCTATTGAAATTTGTGGGTAAGACAATAATAAAAATAACGGGTAAATAGCCTAAATATTTTATTGTGATAAAAAATTACAGTGTAAAACAGTGATAAATACAGAGGTTCCATAAAATATTATTTTGAATTGAATTACCGAAGAGGGGGTCATATTACTCCTTCATCTGTTTATTTGAAGATGCTTTTAGTAATTTTGCAGATTGAATAGCGAGTGAATGTAGATGGTGACACAGGTAAAAAACGGTGAAAACAGCACGGGGACAATACGTGTTTAGCAGAAAACACATTTCGTAAGCATTTTGTATAAAATGATGAGCTGTAAAGATTGTATAATTAATGTGTTCATTTTTGTTATAATACAGTTGAACTATGGACAGGCGCAAATGATGGGCGCAAATGCTGGGCTCAAAATGAAGCGTGAAAACAGCACGAGGATGTAGTAAAATGACCATGGTGGAAAATGGTGAGCTGTATCGTTTATAATTTGTATAATGAGCTGAATACTTTCGTAAAAAAGTATAATTACAAAAATATCGCTAGGTTTGAGAAATTTAGAGCCAGGAGTGGCCGAGGCAGTCAATAAAGTTCTGAAATATCTTATCAAAATTGGTGATGCAAGTAGATTAAATCCAGATTTTTACATGGCTGTCTGAAATATTGTTTCTTATGAAAAGTTTTGAATTAGTAATAGTCGCTAGTATGGATATAACAAAGAAATATGCCATATAATTAGCGATGCAAATGGATTAAATTCAGATTTTTTAAAGCTGTATAGTTTATAATTTGTATAATGAGCTGAATATTTCTGTTGTAAAGTATAATTACAATTAAGGCTAGATTAAAAAAAGTTAAGAGCCAGGAGAGGCCTATGAAGTCAATTAAGTTCTGATATATATTTTTATCAAAATTGGTGATGCAAGTAGATTAAATCTAGACTTTTACATGGTTGTCTGAAATATTGTTTCTGAAAAGTTTTGAATTAGTAATGGTCGCTAGTATGGATATAACAAAGAAATATGCCATATAATTAGCGATGCAAATGGATTAAATTCAGATTTTTTAAAGCTGTATCGTTTATAATTTGTATAATGAGCTGAATATTTCTGTTGTAAAGTATAATTACAATTAAGGCTAGATTAAAAAAAGTTAAGAGCCAGGAGAGGCCTATGAAGTCAATTAAGTTCTGAAATATTTTATCAAAATTAGTGATGCAAGTAGATTAAATCTAGACTTTTACATGGTTGTCTGAAATGTTGTTTTTTATGAAAGTTTTGAATTAGTAATGGTCGCTAGTATGGATATACCAAGGAAATATGCCATATTATAATTAGCGATGGAAATGGATTAAATTCAGATATTTTAGATGTTGCATAGAAATATTTTAGTTTTTGAACAGTTTTGGTCAGAGTAGATAATTGCCGCAAAAAGTGGATTCATGGGTAGATTCATATTTTTGACCAATTAGTCGAGAGTGTGAATTTGCAGATGAATTTATTTTAGTAAAGGTGTACATGCTATAAGATGTTGTGAAATAAACTCGATACGCTGTGAACGCAAGTCATTCTTAAACCGATAATATAAATCATTCAGATATGGGTGTCTCTCTCTCACAAGTGAAGCGAAATGTTCTTTGTGAGATGTGTAGCGAGAAATCTAGAATGAAGAGATCTGTAAATGTAAAAAAGAAATGGCGTTGCAATATGGGTTCTAATGGCAGGAAAAAGAAATAAAACTCAAATTAGAAATTCCCATGCAGTTGCAGTCACTTCAAACATTTTTCAACAGAAGTAGAGTGACATAATTGTGTATAGTAACAGATATCCATGGTGAACACTGGTACTTTAAATACATGGCGATACACAACTAAGCTGATATTGAACATCACTTGGTTTAAGCCATTTGGTTGAGTTGGTTGGCCGGCGATGGGATAGCTAGCTCTTCCAAGATTCTGTCCCTTTTGCTCTGGTGTGTGGATGTGGAAGTATTGCGAACTGTAGATGTCTTTTGGTCGAGTTAGTTGGCCGGCGATGGGATAGCTAGCTCTTCCAAGATTCTGTTCTTTTTGCTCTGGTGTATGAATGTAGAAGTATTGCAATCATTTGATGTCTTTTGGTTGGGTTGGTTGGCCGGCGATGGAATAGCCAACTCCTCCAAAACTCTGTTTGCTCTTCTATATCAAAACGATCAAACGTTGCAGAATCTGACCTTTTTTGTGTTGTTCTCAGCTTCCAAATTCGACTACAAGAGTGTTCGAGGGCGAACACAACCGCAGGACGGCCGTGTCAGTAACAAAACGAAAACGACTGAAGGAAGTCAACAATACAGTGCTTCATTTGATGGATACGTCAGGGCGCCGCCATCTTGACTACTGTTTTGTGTCTATAAATAGGAATAAAATGACGGAACGTGGTTCAGTCTGTCGCAGTAGCTTCATGATGTCCGAACCTTTTTATGGTCGTACCATTTATTTGAGTTAATTAGTTTAATACCGTTCAGTGAGTGGATTAAGCGTTGTGGTAAAAGAATGCCGATGGGTATGTAATTTATATGATTAAAATATGTTCTGATGATAAGTGCCTTTATATTTACGTAACCTTACGCTCAGATTTGCTTAAAATAGCTGGTCCTTTTATAAAAGAAAAATAAATAAGTAGTATATCCGTTGTCTAGCACCCATAACACAATAGTTACTTAGCTTGGGGCTAGATGGCGATGTGTGGAATGTACTGTAATATTTATTTTATTAAGATAACTTACATAACTTAACAATCTATATCTATACTTATATCATATAGAGGAAAGATAAGAGCGGTGTTGGCTTAGTGGTAGATACCTCGACTTTCATTCTGAAGGTCGTGGGTTCGAATCCAGGCCGGCCGTGCACCAATGTATTTTTCTTAAGAAAAATTTATGTGCGCTAATTGACATTGCTCTTACGGTGAAGGAAAACATCGTGATGAAACCCGCGGCTTAGTTGGCTCCAGAAGTATTGACAAGTTCTCTCCTCTGGACATGGTCGACTAAGCTGAGAGGGTAGTAGGTGCTGGGCAAGCCTACTCCATCTTCACGCAAAAAGGACCCAATTAAAAAGGAAAACAGCCTGTATACAAGTAGAGGAAAGATTTTTTTGTTTGTAACAAATAAGCTCCAAAACAACTGAACCGATTTTGATGAAACTTGGTATGAGGATACATTGATTCATTGGGAGTAACAAATGCGTTGGGTCCAGTAGTTTGGACTTTGTATCTCAATATTCCGGGATGGGGAGTTTATGTGGGTGTAACAGCGGAGCATTGCTAGTATAATATATATTTTATAATAATAAGTATTCATATTTTAAAGCCTTAATTACTTAAAGTAATTACTACCTACTTAAATATTTTTATAATAAACATATTTGGTCTTCCCACGTTGAAACAAAACAAGTCAAACTAGTTTTTAAAAGAAGAAAAAAATGTAGATTTTTTTAAAATACAATGAATGACCTCTGTGGCATAGTGGCACTGGCACAGAATGTTGCAGGGTCGATTCCCACTTTCCGCAAAAACTACTAGACTGATTGTGATAAAACTTAGTAATGTAGATGTTTGAAGACCTAGATTAACACATATTCCCACAAGATTAGGACTTATGCGGGTGAATCCACAGGGTGCTAGTGTATACAATATTTATTACAAAAACAAAAATGGTTGTCTGTAAAGTCGGTTTACGGACGATAATTATATTATGTGAAAACGTCATAAGAAACCGATATGTTTTTTTTTTCTTTTTTTCTATTACTTATTTATTTTTTTCCTTTTTATACATGTCGCAGATTTAGTCAGGCTCGGAATCATTCGCCAACGCTCAGCCTCCCTGCGTCATACATATCAGTCTTCTATTTGTCACTCGTCACCATAACACAAGCCCAGACGAACGATATTATTTAAACAAAATAATATTATATCAAATTGCTGGGTGCTGTGTGACGTCGTTGTTAACATGACGTCACCGGAACGTGACAATGAAGTCACGCTTCGGGAACGTGACACTTTTTTGTAAATGCAGGTGTTCCTTTAATTTATTAGTCGTTATCACGTCAAATAATAGATATGTTAATAGAATACCTTTTGCCTGCAACTTCGTCCAAATGGGAGTTTGGTTTGAATTTTTCAAAACTCTTTCATGCAGTAGGATTAATGCAGGCAAACCGTGGGGCGTAGCCAGTTGTACAAATAAATAATTTATTATTTACCCTTCCAATGTTCCCGGTAAATAAATATTAAAGATAAGATATATAAATAAATCCACAAGTGTATGTAAATAAATGCATTCAGTTAAAATAATAACAAACTTTATGTTAGGTATTAGCTGCGCCCCGCGGTTTCACCCGCGTAAGTCCCAATCCCGTGGGAATATCAAAATAAAAAGTAGCCTATAGCCTTCCTCTATAAATAGTAGGCCCTATAGAAAAAAGTTGCGTCCACGATTTTGATTTTTAAAAAAGTAAATACCCTAGCCAGGAATCGAATCTGTTGATTTTCCAAAAAATCGGGCACGCAACTCCTTTCAGCATTTTTCGCTATCTCTAATAGTTTAGGATACAGCCCTGAAGGCCCACATAATTCACTCCATATTTGCGCCTTAAGAAAGTATCTATCTACTTCTAATTCCGGCTCTATTAAGACCTAACTTATCTAAACACTAATTCTAAGTGTGTACTAACAATGTACCTATTTCCTTAACCGATAACAAAACTAGACATCGGATACCATGCATTTGGATATAAAAGTACACAATATTACTTTCACTACATAGTATAAAATAAAGTCACTTTTCGCCGTCCCTATATCCCTATGTCCCTTTGTATGCTTAGATCTTTAAAACTACGCAACGGATTTTGATGCGATTTTTTTAATAGATAGAGTGATTCAAGAGGAAGGTTTATATGTATAATACATGCATAATATAGCCGTGCGAAGCCGGAGCGGGTCGCTAGTAAATATTAATTTAGACCATTACTTTAATAAAGCGGATACCACATTGCAGAGAAAAATGTCCAATCTACCAAGGTGACTTTGGTCGTTCTGCAATGTAAACAGTGGTTGCCCGAACAGTGGTTGCAGATCGGCAGTGTATCGCATGGTTTAGTCGTAGGTATCGCCAAGCGAACTTGTCCGTGTTTCTTTCGATACGTAGGAAAGTGCAGCCACAAAAGGAAGACTCCCGTCCACCACAAGTTAATAATGCTTTATATCAGAAAAGTTCATTTGAAAATGCGATTAAAATCTATAATGCACTTCCTTTGGAATTTAAATGACCCCAAAGGTTATCTCAATTTAAAACTACCTTGCTTATCAGTAGATCTTTTTACAAACTGAATGAGTACTTCGATAGTGATAGGGATAAAGACGTAAATAGGCATTATTTTTTATAATAATTAGCTTGAAGAGGGACATTCTGCTAAAGGGACATTTTACGACTAGGGGACATTTTGCGAAAGGGACATTCTGCGACGAAGCCGCTTTAACTAGGTACATGGTAGGTAGCTCTATTGTAATAAAATTTAAAAAATAGAATAATAACAAACACTATAATTTAATTATAAATTTTATTGTATAAGATGTTTTTCTTCTGAAATTTTATTTTAGTACTTTTAATAAGTACTGTAACGCAAGTTATTGCTCACGTACTTAATTTCCCCACGCTACCCTGCTATCGGCTCTATGACCGGTCGTACGAAGCTGCGCGCGCGACATGACGTTTGTCTGTCACCTGTCAGCGAGCGACACGCTATCGTGAGCCGGCTAGATAACCTAAGGGCATTCTTTTTTGTGATCCGGATAGTTAGATTCCCAAATATATTATTAACAGGGTTCGAGGATATATATCAATGGATATATATCATGATATATCCAGTGGTTTTTTGTGATATATATCAATACAAAAATTGTTTAAAAATTTGATAAAAATAAGTCAATTTTCGCATTTTTCTGCTGTATTTCTCCATCCTTAATGTAGATGGCGTTGGAGTAAAGTTAAAACATACTCCCTAATAGTAAGTTTAGGTATTAACGTTTAAAGTTTAGGTAAATATAAGTATTAGTGTAGGTATTCAGAAAATTAATGAAGCCATTGAATGATTGGAATTTATAAGATTTTATCTTTTTGAGTTAATTGTACCTGCTGTAGTTTATGATTTTAATTGATTTATAAGAAGATTTTATGTTTTTGAGTTAAATTTTCTTTAATTTATTGTTTTTTTTTTTAATAATTTATTATATTTATAAAACATAGGTATGGAAACAGTATACATAAATAATACAATAAAATAACAATATGGCTGTCATACAAAATGGATAAATATCATGTAAATATCACATTTTTTATATATATCGGATATATATCAAAAAAATCCGATATTTTGATATTTATTATAAATATCGGATATTTTCGAACCCTGATTATTAAAATCTTTGGTTACATTGGCGTTCGTTTTTTGTGATCAAAACCCCTTACAGTACTTACTTATTGCATGCCCGCAATGGGTAAATGTTTTTACTTAATCTTAAAACTACCTACCATCCATTGTACACAATTTATGCAATAATTTTTTTATTCTTTTCAAGGTCCCCGTATATTTGGGGGGAAAATTCAATAGATTGTGTGCATATTTAGCCGTAGTTAGGTACCGTGAAATCAACATTGTAAGAACCTTTTTCAGTCGGTATTTATGTATATTTTGCCATATTCTTAGTGCATATAATTCGATGTCTAATGATAGCAAAATACCTAACTAGGAAACAAATATTTCTCGACGCTAATTACACATGATTGCATTATTACGTAAGCTTATACCTATCTATTTACGTAATTTGCACTATAGAGTGCGAAAACGAAAGTTTCTATGTCAGTTTGTCTATACTAATCACTATACATACATAGTATAAAATAAGGGTTAGTCTCCGAGGGCCACGATCTCCGAGGTACACACTTTGATTGCATTTTGTTTTATTATATTTTCTATTGTTTTCAACTGGTACCGTTAACATAACAAATTTTACAGTGACGTCAACATTCATTTCCCGTTTTATAGTAACGTCAATTAACTGACCGTTGCATATGTAAGAAAATGTGTACTTTTTTAGTTGAATAAATAAAAAAAATAGCGCCATCATAAACGTCATCATCCATATTGTCAAACTCTCTTCCTTAGAGAATTTGAGATCCAATAAAATGGCTTGCTGGGAAAAATAGTTTGCATAAAAGTGTCAACAAGTAAAAGTGATGTATTCCGTTATACAATGTTTAAAACTTATGATTATCTTAGTCACTTTTCGCCGTCCCTATGTCCCTATTTCCCTTTGTATGCTTAGATCTTTAAAACTACGCAACGGAAATTGGTGCGAATTTTTTTAATAGATAGAGTGATTCAAGAGGAAGGTTTATTTGTGTAATACATGCATAATATAGCCGTGCGAAGCCGGGGCGGGTCGCTAGTCTACTAATTTTATAAAGAGGATTTGATTGTTTGTCTGTTTGAATTTAATAGGCTCCGAAACTACTGGACCGATTGCTATGAAACTTTATCTAAATAGATAGCTGGAGCCCAAAAATAACACTTAAGTTTTTTTATCCCGATATTACGACTGGATCGGGAATTAGGCGGAAAAAATAAATGTTTATTTCAGACCGTTTGATGAAATACAAGCACCCTGTGGTTTCACCCGCGTAAGCCCCGATTCTATGGAAATATCGGGATAGCCTGTGTTAATCCAGGGCCTCTCGAGAGGGACTTTTTCTCCCGTTACGGGTTTTAGAGACGGGTCTGACGAGACCAGCCGCCGCCGTGGGGCAGCAGATGAATGCGCAAGCGCTCCTGCGCTTCGAATGCGCAAGCGCTCCTGCCTCCGGCACATACGGCGGAGAGAGGACACCGAGGGGTTTTAGTACCTGTGGCCGACAACCACCTTAAGCAAGGGGGAGCCCCACACATCCCCGCGCTGCTTCTCCCAGAGCGGTGGGACGGTGCATAAAAAAAAGGTCTTCAACTATCTACATACCGAGTTTTAACCCAATCGGTCCAGTAGTTTTTACATTAAAGAGTAACAAACATACTAACACATAAACTTTCACATTTTTTTTGTATGATTGTGAAAAAGCAATAATGAATCTAGTAAAAATATAGTTAAGTATTTTCCAAAAAATATTTATTTTTTTATTACATTACAACTTGTGACAATATCTTTGAACAAAACTAAATAAAGTTGATTCTTTCTTTTTAACGACCCAGTTGGCACAATGGTCACGGTGGTGTGCCGGGCTGCCAAACACAGGGTTGCGGGTTCGATTCCCGCCTCAGACAAGTATTTATGCTTAGATATTTGTCTGTGGTCTAGTTGTTTCTATGTATTATAAGTATATATTTACAAAAGAAAAGTATAATCTCTACAAATAATAAATTCGAAGTTTTGGAAGTAAGCGTTCTACGTCCATAATGATCTTAGCACTATAGAATTCGCTAACCTTATATAGCTCCGGTAGAAAAAAATCTTGCATGCGCGATTCAGGTTTTCTTAAATTTAAAAAATCACAAATTAGTTGATTATTCTTTTTGTTCTGCTTAAAAATTTTGTACACTTATGTATTTTAAGAATACATAGCAATATACACATTTTTTAACTAGAAAATAAAGTAATTAATTTAATAAGATATTTTTTTTAATTTCAAGTAACTAGCGCCATCTCTTCGTTTTCGCGAAACTACCATTCATCTCAGAAAATGTTGATTTTATTTGTTTACCTTTGTTTGTGCAGTCTAATTTCGGGGACTAGGAAACAGATTTTAACATAATCTTCACGAATGTGTTCAGAAAATATCAGAAGAGGTTTAGGTATTTCAAGTAGATTTATGTTACTAATTAAAATTTGATATTTCTTGGCGTAAAAAATAAACCATAACAATTTTTGCATGAAAACGTACAGAACGTACGGTAGGGATGATGTCAAAATTGTCAGTTTGACATACGGAAAGAAGCATCTAGCGCCATCTCTTTTTTATTTATAATTTTATTATGGCTTCGCATTATTACTATCGTGCATAAAGCCAGTGTCGCGGTAAAAGAAAATTAAATCCAATGCAGGAGCGTTTTTTGAATTTGGAACATTACAACGCTCCAGCAATTTTGTATGAACATGTGTATGAAGCGGCGTGCTAGGGTTATTAAAAACTTAAATACTCTTTGATTGGATCTCTTTTATCAAAGTACTAGCGACCCGCCCCGGCTTTGCACGGCTATATTATGCATGTATTATCTTCTTATCTATATCTTCTTCTATACATATAAAATCCTTTGTCCTGACTGACTGACGGATCATCGCACAGCCTAAACCGCTGATCGTAGAGACTTGAAACTTGGAGGGTGTGTTCTTTGTATGACGTAGGCATCCGATAAGAAAGAATTTTCCGAAATTCTACCCCTAAAGGGGTGAAAAAGGGGGGCAAAGTTTGTATTGGACAACGTGATTCCTTAGTCCAATCTATTTCAAATTTTGCATAAACATTCTTTAACAGAATTAATGGAACACGTGTTTCGTATTTTATTGAAATTCATCCCCTAACGGGGTTAAAAAGGGGAAGAAAGTTATTTTGGGAGTGATTTGCTTCGAAGTTGATATCAATACTCTTTAGTGCTTTTGATTAGATTGGTAACATACTCATTAATCTATGATTGGTAAGACGTCACTTCAAGCTGACAGCGTTAACGTAAAACCTAAGAGGTTGAAAACTTCGAACATTGAACTGAAAAAAGGTGTCTTGCCATTTAGTACTGGGAACTTGACATAGTATTTTTTTTTGCGCGATACGTTTGCTAATTACCTGTCGATAGAGGACATTACGGCAAATGAAATATGCCTTCACACCAAATCTCATAGGTGTCTCGGAAATGGGGTATTTGACCAAACGTTATGACTAAGATTTTATCAAAAGTGCGCTGTGCACAAATAATGCTTTCTAACCAAACTTCTAAACCATCTCGGAGACAGGATATTTGTTAAAACATAGAACTGTTATAGGATATCCACTGAATCACTTAGAACTCTATATTTTTATTAGGATACGCCAAAATTACTCTCTGCGCAACTGTTCAGCCCTACCTAATAATAAAATTTTGAACAATTTGCCAAAAGTCACAGTTCCCAAAGTTAGTAGATACTAATTATTAAGTAATTTAAAAGAAATATCTTTTGTTATGAATACGAAAATACCTAAACAAATGAATAGAACTTTTACACCTTTTGCATTTTTAAAATGGACAGTAAAGTGATCTTATAAGGGTTCCTTTTTTACCTTTTAAGGTACGGAACCCTAAAAACACAAAAGATGACTATGATAGATAGGTAATTACTAATTAGCACGATATGATTAAAGATTTACTCATGTGGTAATCGTAGAATTTTGTGCATTATTGGCTCTGCGTAGAAAGAAAGAAATAGAAGAATTCATTTTATTGGTTTAGAACTTTAGGTACTTAGACGTATACCCATTTTGGATCCCATCCCAAGAGAATTGGGTGCACCCGAGGTTTTCGTGTTCCAAGTTAAAATACATCTCATTCAAAATCTATCTTCTCTATACATATAAAATTCTTTGTCCTGACTGACTGACGGATCAACGCACAGCCTAAATCGTAGAAACCTGAAACTTGTAGGGTGTGTTCTTCGTATGACGTAGGCATCCGATAAGAAAGGATTTTACGAAATTAATTACCTACCGGGTTTAAAAAAGAGTAGAAAGTTATTTTAGGCGATTTACTTCGACTCGAACTCCTTAGTGCTTTTGATTAAATTAAGTAAGTACATTTTATTTTGACACACATGTTTCAAACTCAATCTAATTTGAAATCAACAAAAAATAATCCTATTTTAACTATTTTCGACTCCTGCGCGGACGAAGTCGCGGGCAAAAGCTAGTAAGTAATATATCCGTTGTCTAGCACCCATAACACAAGTCTAGTTACTTAGCTTGGGGCTAGATGGCGATGTGTGGAATGTCCTGCAATATTTATTTATTTATTATTCTGTCGACGACCACCTTAAAAATGTAGGTATATTTTTTGGTAAATTTACGTAAAAGTTTTAGTAAGTACCTCTTCCTACAATTTTTTTTGTGATGCAATTATTTTTGTAAACTTATAAAGGTAAATAACAAATATTTGGTAAACTTTTAAACTACAAGTAAGTACTACTTATGAGAGATTAAATTGTTTTTGTTATAAAATGATGCATAATAAAATATAGCCCAGTAGATAAAATAGAACCCCAAGCTATTTCACAATCTAAAATTATCCCCAGCTGAAATATTCCATTCATAACACTAATTTAACAATAAATAACAGTATGATAACACTCTATTATATGTTAGCGGGTCAAACATTGGAACCAATTTACATTAAAATATTTACTTACGGCATTGGCGTAGCGTTGGCCACTGTCGCCCGGGGCGGAGTCTTAATTTTGCCGCCCTTTTGACGTCATAAAAATAATTATGATGACAATTTGCTGCCCTTTTGACGTCATAAAAATAATAATGATGACAATTTGCCGCCCTTTTGACGTCATAAAAATAATAATGATGACAATTGGCCGCCCTTTTGACGTCATAAAATAATAATGATGACAATTTGCCGCCCTTTTGACGTCATAATAGTACATTGCTATACGAGTGTGGTAAATTGATCATTGCATAGAGGCGGTTTATGACGCGCGAGCGGTATATCCACACGCGTATCGTACGACGTTTTTTATCACAGTTGCAGTTCGTATAGATAGATAAATAAATACTGGTGGACATTTCACACAGCGCCATCTAGCCCCAAGCTAAACAACTAGGCTTGTGTTATGGTGACGAGAGAACTGATAGAATACTTAAATATTTATTCTTTTTTAAATAAATACGTATACATATACACTCAGACCAGGAAAACCACATAAAAACCATTGGTAGGGAATAAGCGGAAGTCAATTTCCAAGAATCTCTCCCAATAGAGATAGGTGGAAAAAAAACCATTACCCACCACGTTGGTAGGGAATAGTGCACTAACCGAAACAAATACCTTACCTTACCTGGTACCCACATCTCGAATTGGTTACGGCCAGAGTCAGAAAATTCATTTGGGTGTTCAGAATGTTAAGATATGTTATCCCAGCTAAGACCCGTCTAGCGAATGGCAATAGCCTCTTAAATAACATTTATGTTGCTTTGGTTCAGTCAGTGTTATCTTATTGCATCCCGGTATGGGGAGGCGCTGCTAAAACGAAATTTTTAAACGTTGAGAGGGCACAGCGTGCTTTGCTCAAAGTTAGTTATTTTAAAAAAATTAGATATTCTACTGAAGCTATCTATAAAGATTGTGACTTATTAACAGTTAGAAAGCTATATATAAAAAAAGTTATTTTGAATACACACAAAACATTGAATTTTATTGAATTGAATGCAAAGAAAGGAAAGAGACGTATAAATGAGGTAGTACCTGTATTTGTTGTTAGAACTAAGTTCGCAAGAATTCAGTATAAGCGACGCTCATCGTATATATATAATAAAGTAAATAATGAATTAAATATTTACAACAAGCATCATTTTGAGTGCAGTAGGATTGTTACTGATTGGTTAAAACTACTATCTTATGAAGACACAGAGGCATTCCTACAGACTATTGCATAATAAAAAAAGACTAGATCAATACTTCTGAAATTCCATTGATATAATAATTATTACTAACTTTATATTATTATTTATTTAAAATATACACCTATTTAATACATAACAATATTTATCTAACTTATTTATACTTTATACATAAACAATTTTGCTTTAAATTTAGTACTTTATTTTTTTTTTTGAATTTTTTTTCTATTATCAAGTCACAACAACTTTCATTGCTGGTACAGCGCATATTCGGAACGCAGCCTTATCAAACACTCGATAACTTACCTACACAAAATGATCCCGTTTTACCACACGGCTCGGTGATGCGACACAATGAGCGCGTATTGCTCTAAAGTACTTTGTCGTCATTATTTATGCGTTTACCCTCGAAAAACAAAAAAAAATTTTTGATAAAAATATCACGATTGATTTTTGTAGGAATTACCTATTTGTAAGTAATATTTAATAATTTAGGAAGTCATTTTATGTATTGTATACCTACCTTTTGCTTAACAAATTATAATAATAACTATGGAAGAGCGGAGCCTTCTGACACAGGCATTTCATGCTTAAAAGAAGGTTTCAACCTAATGTAGATAGATTTAAGCATTTGTAAAAGAAATAAACGCATTTATTTTATCATTTATTATTATTATACAAAAAACTCTTATTTGAGGCAGGAATCGAACCCGCAACATCCTGCGTCGCAGGCGGGTGTTCACTCACTGCGTCACAGAGATCGTCATTATTTATTTATTGTGCTTTTTAATAATGAATTTACAAATATTTTGAATGACGACGATTTAATCCTATTAATAATAAAAAATAGGTATTTATCACGCGATAAATACATCGATTAGATAAAATAATACTTATAGTTAATTACTTCCAATAAAACAATACCTCCAGGTGTTTTCTTTATTACTAAGTTTCACCCGCGACTTTGTCTGCGTAGGGGTTTTCCAAAATTATTTCTTAGTGCTCCCCTACGTTCTAAAAAAACATCTATGCGAAGTTTCAGACTCGTATAGCTGTTGAAGTTTCAGAGGTTTCTTGATGAATCTTTTTCTCTTTCAGATAGAATAAAGATTATGTTTTAGATGCGCCAAAGGTGTGTCCGTTTTTACCTCTTTAGGTGTCGAAGTTTCAAAATTATTTCTTAGTGCTCCCCTACGTGCTAAAAGGAACCCCCATGTTGTTTTAGACTCGTAGCTTTTGTAGATTTAGAGATTTCTTGATGAATCTTTTTCTCTTTCAGATAGAATAAAGATTATGTTTTAGATGCGCCAAAGGTGTGTTAGTTTTTACCTCTTTAGGTGTCGAAGTTTCAAAATCATTCCTTAGTGCTCCCCTACGTGCTAAAAGGAACCTCTATGCGAAGTTTCAGGTTCGTAGCTCTTGTAGATTCAGAGGTTTCTTGATGAGTCTTTTTCTCTTTTGAATCCAGTATAGGTGCGGCCCGTGGTTTCACGGTGGTGCGCCTACTTTTACCGCTTTAGGAGTCGAATTTCCCAAAACCCTTTCTTAGTGCTCCCCTAAGTTACGTCCTAAGAGGAATTTCCATTCGAAATTTCAGACTCGTAGCTCTTGTAGTTTCAAAGATTTCTTGATGAGTCTTTTTTCTCTTATATATATACCTAGTGATAGATTATATAGGGGAATATCCCAAAATCCTTTCTTAGTGCTCCTCTACGTCCTAAAATCAACATACATGCGAAATTTCAGACACGTAGCTCTTGTAATTTCAAAGATTTCTTGATGAGTCTTTATCTCTTTCAGAAAGAGAAAGATTATGTATTATTTGAGCCAAAGGTACACCTCCTTGTTGCCACTTTAGGGGTCGATTTCCCCAAAATCATTTCTTAGTGCTCCCCTATGTCCTAAAACGAACATCCATTAGAAATATCCAGCGCTGCAGCTAAGCATGTTTGGCTGCAGTTTTTAGCTGAGGTCGACCATTTGGGTCAGCACACGACTCCAACATTTATGTTGTTTTTTCTTTGTCACTTTAATTTTTTATTTTTTGTGTAATTAAGGTGAAAGGGTACCTGCGCGATCTCCATACAAACGTAGTCGAATGTTTCCTCCCTGGATAATGACACTAGCACAAATATTTTTGTGCCATAAAACCTATAACTGCCATGACTATGCCCCTATGTTTTGGTTTTTCATTTTTCATGTTCTAATTATCATAGAAATTAAGATTAAAATAATAATAATAATAAAATAGTGGCATGGTCATGGCACTTATAAGTTTCATGCACCAAAAATAGTTGCTCTAGAGTCATTATCCAGGGAGAAAACAGTCGACTACGTTTGTAATAGTTTGTATGGAAAGAGCCCCCGGTACCCTTTCCTCTTAATTTTCATTGTCATGTTTATTTTTTCATTCCTGTGTTTGTCGTATGTTTGTACTCAATAAATGCTTTTTCTTTCTTTCAAATTTCACTTGTAGTTTCAAACATTTCTTGATGAGTAATTTTCTCTTCATCACTTCACTATCACTACATAGTATAAAACGAAGTCCCTTTCTCTGTCCCTATATCCCTTTGTATGCTTAAATCTTTAAAACTACGCAACGGATTTTGATGCGGTTTTTTTAATAGATAGAGTGATTCAAGAGGAAGGTTTATATGTATAATACATGCATAATATGGCCGTGCGAAGCCGGACGGGTCGCTAGTTAATTTATATAGATAAGAGCTATTTTAAAAACACTTACAATTGGTATAGCAATACCTTTTTGTTGTAACCTGTCATCGTGTTTACACTCAGCTGTAGAATATTCTACGTCACGATAAATACTGATAACACACAATAACCCAAATTGTGAATGGTCATGCACATTTATCTATACTTCACTCCATAGTATAAAAAACAAAGTCGCTTTCTCTGTCCCTATTATTCCTATGTATGCTTAAATCTTTAAAACTACACAACGGATTTTGATGCGGCTTTTTTAATAGATAGAGTGATTCAAGAGGAAGATTTATATGTATAATACATGCATAATATAGCCGTGCGAAGCCGGGGCGGGTCGCTAGTATATTATAAAGCTGAAAAGTTTGTTTGTTTGAAGGCGCTTATCTCAGGAACTACTGGGTCGAACTGAAAAAATATTTTTGTGTTGTATAGTACATTTATCAAGGAAGCATAAAGGCTACTTTTTATTTTGATATTCCCACGGGATCGGGACTTACAAGGGTGAAACCGCGGGGCGCAGCTAGTAATAATATATTTAATTATTTACGAAAACAAGCTTTACATTTTCAGAAATCCTGATTCTTCGTAAAAACAGCGATATTCATAATTTTTTTCAAAAGAAATAAAGAAGATCTGACCGTGCCCGGAAGTAGGCTCCGGAAAATAAACAGGTCATTTAATAGCACATGTGTATTCTGTTACAATAAGTTACCTAAATATGTACCTATATGACATGTCCATTAACAACTTCAAAACTTTTATAAAGCATAAATTGTGCGGTACGGCGTACTATGATACCTCTTCGTACCACCCATGGATGTGACTGTGTTACAGATGCATGAAAATTTAAAATTTCACTCATATTTTTTTCATAACGCGCCTAGCCAAGTAGGTATAACTTCAAAAAAAAAATCCAACTAAAAAAATAGAAAATAAAATTTAATAAATTTGGATTAAGAATATTGTAAATAGTAAGCGTGTTACATCGTGATGCTACACCTTCATTATTTTTCTTTTGCAATCACAATGTAACACGCTTACTATTTACAATATTCTTAATCCAAATTTATTAAATTTTATTTTCTATTTTTTTTAGTTGGATTTTTTATTAAAGCGTGTTTTTTTAGTTTTTTTAAACTATTAATTTATTATATACTTTTTGGTCTTTGATAACGAAATATGTTATATCAGACCCTGGTTACCATTGAAAGACAAACTACTCGTCAAGACAATTCTAACGAGCCCAAACTCGATGAGGTTGTGTCGTTTTATTGCGAAGTTCCTATGACCACCTTCCAGTTCCATAATCAGACCCTGGTTACCATTGAAAGACAAACTACTCGTCAAGGCGATTCTAACGAGCCCAAACTCGATAGGGTTTCGTCGTTTTATTACAGAGTTCCTATGATCACCTTCCAGTTCCATCATCAGATCAGCACCATGTTATCTTAATATTGCATTGTCATCGGTCTCGGACAAGTGTGCAAAGTTTGAATTAAATCTGATCGTTCTAAGTAGGGCAAAATCGAGCCTTTGGGCTCGATTTTGCCGAGTCGGTTACATACATACAAACAAGCAAGCAAGCAAGCAAACATACAGGTGAAACTAATAAAAGCGTGTTAAAAACAATTGTGAGGCTTACATACAACATGCTACGGAACCCTTCGTGCGTTACTCCGACTCGCACTTGTTATTAGCATCGGCTGTTATTTTATCAACGTCCTTCAGTTTTTATTGCCCACCAAAAATTGCCAAAAATTAAACAAATAGGTATTTTCTTATCTACTTTATTGTAACTTTATGTATATTATTTCACCATACAGGTCTCTTAATTTGTGAAACTGATAAAATTAGCTGAAATTTACATATCAGCACGTGTATAAAACATACACATACTAGCTGCATTCCGCGGTTTCACCCGCGTTCAACCCGATCCCGTGGGAATATCGGGATAAATTAAGATGTAAGCTATCCTATCTTTCAAGTTGGATCAAACTGCACACGGTGTTTGATTGAAATCGGTTAAGTAGTTTAGGAGTCCATCGTGCAAAACAACGTGACACGTAATTTATATATAAGTATACTAGCGACCCGCCTCGGCTTCGCACGGCTATATTATGCATGTATAAACCTTCCTCTTGAATCACTCTATCTAATCTATTAAAAAAATGCATCAAAATCCGTTGCGTAGGTTTAAAGATTTAAGTAATAGTAATCTGTAATAGATAGAGTGATTCAAGAGGAAGGTTTATATCTATAATACATGCATAATATAGCCGTGCGAAGCCGGGACGGGTCGCTAGTTTATTATATAGCCCTGAAGGCCTATGTAAAAAATACCTTGTATAATGTTACGGAACCCTTCGTGCGCGAGTCCGACTCGCACTTGGCCGGTTTTTAATGCATTTTCTTTTGTCCCCAGGTATTAGAGACAACGAGTTAGTGACCAGAGCGGCACGCAGACGTGGCAGCACAACGGAGTCACTGCAAGATTGTAAGAAACTGAACATGGAAAAGTGTCTCATTGTTTCTAAAGTTACCAGATATGAATATGAAAAGTAAGTTGTTCTTTCATAAATCTATACTTTATTTTATAACTTACTATCGACCCGCCCCGGCTTCGCACGGCTATATTGTGCATGTATCACTACATAGTATAAAACAAAGTCTTTTTCTCTGTCCCTATATCCCTTTGTATGCTTAAATATTTAAAACTACGAAACGGATTTTGATGCGGTTTTTTTTAATAGATAGAGTGATTCAAGAGGAAGGAAGTTTATATGTATAAAACATGCATAATATAGTTATACATAAAATATAAACCTTTTTGGAACAGCTTCACAGTGGTCTTAATAAGGGAAGAAGATTGTTATGAAGAATATTTTATTCCTTTGTTACTTTAGCATTAATCAGTGTACAGTACACCCCATTTTATATTAGTTAATCATGTAAATTCAGTTTCGATCTTTGACATTGAATTTATCAAGAAACGTACAAGATTTAGATCACGCGCATTAAAATGCAATAACTTAATATTATCGCAATTAGTATGAAGAATGTGTTTATTGATTTATTAATAAATATGATTGATGATTTTCTTATCGATAATTATTTATCTTTTTTATGTTAAGGTCGTTTCTGTAAGCAAAGTAAATTAAGGTGAAAGAGTACCTGCGCTCTCTCCATACAAACGTATGTCGACTGTTTCCCCCTGGATAATGACACTAGAGCAAATATTTTTGTGCCATAAAACCTATAACTTCCATAATAATGCCCCTACTTTTTCTCGTTTTTTTGAAATTTTATAATTATCATAGAAATTAAATTTTTAGAAATTAAAGAATTTAATGGAATCAGTTCCCTGCGTCTGTCTGTGTACAATGTTGTGTGTCTTCAAGTGGCGAGTGAATAGGTATCTTCTAGACACCGCGTGTTACATCTTAGACCGCATCGTCGTCTACCATCAGGCAGAGGTGTGATAGTGGTCAAACGATGATCTATCATTTCAATATTTTTTTGTAGCATAAAACTTATAACTGCCATGGCCATGTCTTATCTATATATATAAAAATCAATTGCTGTTCGTTAGTCTCGCTAAAACTCGAGAACGGCTGAACGGATTTATCTTATCTTGGTCTTGAATTATTCGTGGAGGTCCAGGGAAGGTTTAAACGGTGAGAATTTAAAGATCGGACTTACGCGGGTGAAACCGCGGGGCGCAGCTAGTTTTTATATATATTTTGTTTTTTTTAAGTCTTACTTTCTATGATAATTAGAATATGAAAAAAAAAACAAGACATAAAGGCATAGTCATGGCAGTTATAGGTTTTATGCAACAAAAATATTTGTGCTAGTGTCATTATCCAGGGAGGAAACAGTCGACTACGTTTGTATGGAAAAATAGCTGGGTACCTTTCCTCTTAATTCCGAGGGGCATAGTCATGGCAGTTAAAGGTTTTATGCAACAAAAATATTTGTACTAGTGTCATTATCCAGGGAGGAAACAGTCGACTACGTTTGTATGGGGAGTGCGCCCGGTACATACACACCTCCCGGAATTAAGAGGAAACGGTTCCTCTTAATTCCGGGAGGTGTGTATGTATTTACAAAAAATAAGTATACAATGCGACAAAGGTGTGTCTAAAACCTATCCACAACATTCCTTTGTTCCTAATCTTCTATGTTATTCACAAACAAATATGACGTGTCCACAAAGTGAACGAACGGAAGGAAATAAAAACATTTATTTTCTCATATCTATAAATTTTTCCGATCATAAACAATACGCAGTTGCTTTATAAATAGTTCTAGATTGTTATAATTATAGCATTCTTATCTATAGGTTAGTAATGAACTGGATATAATCAGACAACGTGTTTTATGAATGATGCGCCTGCGACTCGATTTGTTGTGAATTGGGTAACACTGAGGATCTTGAGTTTTCGATACGCGGCGCGAGTAGGTATTTTCAAAAATGACCCGTATCGTGCGATAGAGAGAGTTTAAAGTTCGGACGTAATTGCCTTCATTTTGCTTTCAAATAATGTTGCGGTCCGTAACGTTTTTACCACCTTTATCCTTCACAAAATGAAATAATTTTGGTCTCATTTAATTCAATGCATCTTATTCTAAGTTTATACGTTTTTCTTTTTTTGGTAATTCAGTTTAATCTATTAAAAAACAATTGAAACGCTCGATGAAGTTTTAAGGTCAAAATTATAGATATTCAGATACTAATAACTTACTACTATCTTAGGCAATATTTCTTTTCAGATACTACTATCTTAGGCAATATTTCTTTAAAATAAAAACGGTTAAACCTAGTTTTCCATTAGATCTAGAACATTGTCAAAAAATTTCAAAATCGGACTTTGTTTATGGGGGGGAAAACGTTACTGCTTTTTGTATGGAAATTGACAGCCTCACACTGGTCTTAAGCCGAAATGGTATGACCAGAAGCGCTATAGAGGTGTCTTAGAAACAGTTTTTGGGTATCAACCACTAAAATCCATAGAAAGATATTCCTACTGTAGTAAAGGTGAAGAAATGTTTTGTTTTTCATACACTTCGAAACACGATTAAAGTGATTTGCCTCTATAGAAAAAAAAATGTGAAAATGCTAAAAAATCGTCATTTTTTTGAGCTTTTTAAATTTTACGGCGATTGTAAAGAAAAAACAAATTTAAAAATTTATATTTTCATAAACTTTACATCAAATCCCATAAGGTAGTACAGATGGTTTTTCACTAAAATAGATGCGAGTCTTTTAATTACATAAAACAGTTAAAACGGTAATTTCGCGGCGCGCGGGGGAAAGGGATAGAATTATCGCGCGGCGCGCGCGTGGGAAAGGGATAGGGGTTTTCAGGTCCTACTTCACCTTAAGCCAATTGTATTAATCCAATGACATTTTTTGTTTGTTTGTTTTCAAACAAACAATCCGGGGGGTCCATACTCCAACGACCTTGGTACACAGTCTATTAAATAGTTACTATTGGCACCGGTCGCCTTCGTTGGTGAAAATTGTTGATTGTTACGAATGTGTATTTGTTTTTCTCAAAAGTGCTGAGATGGAAATGTAGGTGACATCTTTACCGATATTTTGGTTTGATTTTGAGCCAAAAATTCCCTATAGCTTTAAAGCTATCTTAAAATTAAGAATTAAAACTAGTCTAGCATTGAAATGACATGGAATTTTCGTTCCTACCTACAATTCCATCTCCGCACTTTTGAGAAAAACAAAACACATTCGTTACAATCAACAATGTTAGTCGAACTACGGGACCAATTTTGATGAAACTTGGTATTAAGATACATTGATTTATTGCGATTCATTTCTATCCCGCTATTCCCACTGCGTCGGGACTTACGCGGGTGAAATCGCCAAGTGATGCTAGCATTAACAAATATTAATTCAAAATATTTCCACTCCATTTCAGACATAGCCACGACAACATACCAGACTCAGACTTAGAACGTATACTACGAGAACGGGGCTCAGACTACGACGCGATGCTGACAAACCATAAGGAGCAGAAAGCGTTTGAAACTAAAATAGCTGACACGCTGACAGCTATGGGACATAAAGTTGAAATGGCTAGCAGGTAAGGTGATCGTAATTTTTTATTTATAATTGTTTTTAACGAAGTTCCTTAGTTCGGGTTGGCGAACCTAGCCCAGAAAAAATGTTTAACGAAAAACCGTAAGAAAAACGAATCCCCCGCATAATAATATATCTTCCATATACAGTGTGAATATTATACATAGGCCTTCATATCCTCTGCTATAAGAGATAGCGAAAAATGCTGAAAAGCGTTGCGTACCCGATTTTGACAAAAACTAAATGTGCACCATTAGATTTTTGAAAAAAAAATAAACATTTTTATTTTCTACTAGCGACCCGCCCCGGCTTCGCACGGCTATATTATGCATGTATTATACATATAAACCTTCAAAATCCGTTGCGTAGTTTTAAAGATTTAAGCGTATAAAGGGAAATAGGGACGGCGAAAAGTGACTTTATTTTATACTATGTAGTGAGTAGTGATAGTGATGATGATATTTTATACCAATCGATAGGGTTGCTGATAAAGATCAATTCCTGGCAACATACATATTATGGAAAGTCAAAGAAAATAGCTTATTTTTGTAGTTTAGTGTAATTTTTGTGTTTTTTCCATACTACAAACATACAAAGATATGGTTTTATTTGCAGTCGGGTAATTATATTTCTAAAAAAAACTGGTTGCCTGTAAAGTCGGTATACGGGCGAAAGTTTTACGTGACAACAACTGTGCTCGAGTGGAAGGGACGCGTGCCTTTCACTTTTTATGTCTGTCTCTCTCGCTCTTAGGCGGGCTAACCATGCCCGCGTGCCTCTCACTCGCTCTCATTGTGAGCGCATAACGTCAGCGGAGCGTAACGCAGTTTCTTGAAGTGTCACCCGGCAAACCAATTTATAAAACGTTGTCACGTCAAAATATTCTTGAGAATACCAAAAACTGACTTTGCGGGTATTTTAAGCTACATTGAGGGTATTTTTGTAATCGAAACGCAATCGGAATGATATTGCAATGTAATTTGAACAATGTTATTTACGAGAATTGGCCTTCACTACATAGTATAAAACAAGTCGCTTTCTCTGTCCCTATTTCCCTTTGTACGCTTAAATCTTTAAAACTACGCAACGGATTTTGATGCGGTTTTTTTTATAGATAGAGTGATTCAAGAGGAAGGTTTCTATGTATAATACATGCATAATATAGCCGTGCGAAGCCGGGACGGGTCGCTAGTCTTCTATAATATAAAAATGAATCGCAAAAAGTGTTGGTAAGCGCATAACTCAACAACGCCTGGACCGATTTCGATAATTCTTTTTTTGTTGCGTTCGTTGTTGTCAAGAGAAGGATCTTACGAAAGAAAAAAAAAACTGGTTGCCTGTAAAGTCGGTATACGGGCGAAAGTTTTACGTGACAACAACTGTGCTCGAGTGGAAGGGACGCGTGTCTTTCACTTTTTATGTCTGTCTCTCTCGCTCTTAGGCGGGCTAACCATGCCCGCGTGCCTCTCACTCGCTCTCATTGTGAGCGCATAACGTCAGCGGAGCGTAACGCAGTTTCTTGAAGTGTCACCCGGCAAACCAATTTATAAAATGTTGTCACGTCAAAATTAAGAAAGTCACGCAGAAAATTATTACGCGGGTGAAACCGCGGGGCGCAGCTATTAGATAATAAACAAAATTATTTTTTCCTCCAAAGGTTAACATACAAGGAAGACCTGATAAACTGGTGCGACGTGGTGGTCCCATGCGGTGGTGATGGTACATTCCTGCTGGCCGCGTCGAAGGTTAGAGATAATAAGTAAGTTTTATATTACCTTTATATCTATACTATTTTGGTTACATAAATGGAGTTAGTTAAAGTATTTATTTTTAACTGACTTCAAAAAAAGGAGGACGTTCTCAATTCAGTTGTTTGTTTTTTTTATGGATGTTCGCGCATATCTTCTTTGTTTATCAACCTTCTTTTTAACTGTATATTTGTATATATTTTTACAGTAAACCAGTAATAGGGTTCAACAGTGCACCACACAAGTCTGTAGGGCGCCTCTGCCTGCCCACCTGGTGCTCCAATGACGTCAAGGGAGCGCTACATGCCTTGAAGGAGGTAAAGTTACATTACAAACTATTCCATAGATCGAACAAAACGGTTAATAGTAGATTATGCATCAAGGGTATAAAGCAATGTCTTATGTTGTGGGTGGCATATTGAACCCCGAGTGTAACGAGGGACTCTCGGGTTAACTCCCGAGCGGAGCGGGGCAGTTTAAAGTTAACTCCTCAGCGAAGCGAGGGAGTTAAGTAGAGTCCTGAGTGAAGCGAGGGGTTCAAGCCGCCCAAGACGAAGACATGCTTTATCCCGAGGTGCATACTCTACTTTTCATACCGTCCGTCCAATATTTATTTTTTTAATGTTTGTGATGGCCAGGGGGACTGGCCACCACAAACAAATTTGAAAAAAATTAACTTTAAAAAAAAATAGGGCGATTGCAATAAAATGGTAGCATGATGGTAAATATTTGCTAGGTATTATAGGCAAAACCTATTTGCTTAGACCTAACGTAACAATCAAAATAAAAACATAAATCGTGGCCTGCTAGATTTTTGTAGACCAATCAAATGACTTAATATAAATAAAACCTATTTGCTGAGACCTTCAAAATTAAAACCAAGAGTTTTCACACGAATTTCAACGTTCCAAATTCAAATCACTTTATTCCCTTTCGAGTTTCATACAATATTATCTCCCTTGGGAATAAAGTCTTGCTTTTAGTTGAGGTTAATAGGGCTTTAATCCGTGATTAAAGTGTTGCAGGTGTGAAAAAATATAAAAACCATCAAACAAACCGTTTTAAATCAATAAACAGTTAAAATGGCCATTTTAGGTTTTGATGTAAAGTTAATAAAAATATAAATTTTGTACTTGATTTTTCTTTAAAATCGCTGTAAAATTGAAAAAAAATCAAAAAATGAAGATTTTTTTTACGATTTTCACTATTTTTTTCTATCGAAGCGAATCACTGTGATTGTGTTTCGAAGTGTATGACAATACAAAGCATTTCTTTCACCTTTACGACAGTAGGAATATCATTCTATGGATTTTAGTGGTTGATACCCAAAAACTGATTCAACGACACCTCTATCGCGCTTCTGGTCATACCACTTCGGCTTAAGGTGAAAGGGTACCTGCGCGCTCTCCATACAAACGTAGTCGACTGTTTCCTCCCTGGAAAATGACACTAGCACAAATATTTTTTTGCCATAAAACCTATAACTGCCATGACTATGCCCCTATGTTTTGGTTTTTTTCATTTTCTAATTACCAGAGAAATAAAAAAATAAAAAATATAAAATTAAAAAAATCAAAAAATAGGGGCATGGTCATGGCAATTATAAGTTTTATGCACCAAAAATATTTGCTCTAATGTCATTATCCAGGGAGAAAACAGTCGACTACGTTTGTAATAGTTTGTATGGAAAGAGCCTCCGGTACCCTTTCCTCTTAAGATAAATAATAAAAATGTATCTTAACTTGGTCCCATTGGCTTCTGTTGGACCGAAATGGAAATCCAGCGCGTCGTTTCTACTAATAATTCGTTTATATTTGAAGGGTAAATTTCGTTGGATGCGTCGCTCCAGGATACGTACGACGGTGACAAGTGAACCTAAGTTACTGGACAAGATCACGCCTGTTGATTTACACACGTTGCAGTATTGTAGGTAAGTTGAACCATTAGATGGATAGATGGATAGTACAGGATCACTTTAAAAACAAGCTGTTTAATGGATGAAATAGTACATTGCGATACAAGTGTGGAAATTAAAAATCAAAACAAGCCTTCGATTTGACACACTCCTCCTTATTCCAAAACGAGGTTTAAGGATAGTCCGAGATGTGGATTTAAACCTTAGATTTGGATACAGATTTACTCGTTAACTATAGTCTAAACACTATCCCTATATAATCTTTATGGATAGTGTTTAGACTAAAGTTCCATATATAATCTATAGGGGTAGTATTTAGACTATAGTTATATAATATAGTTTGTTTACAGGAATTAATTTCTATCAGCAACACTATCGATTGGTAATATAGGATGATTATTTTTTTGTAAAATCAACAAGTTCGATTTTTGGCGAGGGTAATGACTTTTTCAAAAATCTAATGATGCAGTTTTAGTTTTTATCAAAATCGCGCACGCAACTCCTTTCAGAATTTTCCGCTATCTCATATAGTTTAGGATATAGCCCTGAAGGCCCACGTAAAAAAATCGTCCTGTATTTATAATACATAGAAACAGCCAGACCACAGACAAATAAGTAATATACTAAATATCATAAATACTTGTCTAAGGCGAAATACGGGGTCGAACCCGCAACCCTGTATTTGACAGTCCGGTATGGTGACCATTGTGCCAACTGGGTCGTCAAGCAAATGTAACTAGTTAGTTTAAATTGTTAAATTAATAAGTTGTCACTATCACTTCATAGTATAAAGTAAAGTCGCTTTCTCTGTCCCTATATCCTTATGTATGCTTAAATCTTTAAAACTACGCAACGGATTTTGATGCGGTTTTTTTTAATAGATAAAGTGATTCAAGAGGAAGGTTTATATGTATAACACATGCATAATATAGCCGTGCGAAGCTGGAAGGGGTTGCTAGTTTAAAATAATAAACAATGGCAATTTTGAGGGAGCCAATAATACGTGTACATGATATTACGCTGCCATGGATTACGACGCCATGGATTACACGACCTGATATTACGTGTACAGGCTTCATATTATAGGTTTGAACAAATAATGTACGACCACTTATTACGAGACCACGTATTACACTGCCACGTATTACGAAGACATTGCCATTGACCTATAAAACCACAGAGTGGTTCAAACGTCTCTATGAATTGTGCTGTCTATGTAAGTGTGTGGAAGTTCAAAAGTTATTCGGACTTCTTTTATTTCATTTTTGGCGCGATATCGTCTAGTTAATTGATGGAACACCTGCATTCACACAAATGTGTCATGTTTCGGTAACATGACGCGTCCCGTTCCTGAAGCGGGGCGCATGACGTCAGGTCATAATAATACGTGGTCTTTAGGGCAGCATATAAAGACCCATCCAGAAAACCCCCTACCCAGAACCGACATGGATAGGTTAGGTTTATGTTAGAACTGCGACCTGCTAGAAACGAATTCTACCCATTTTACTTGGTTACGCCGTCAAAATGTCTTCGTAATACGTGGCCGTGTAATACTGGGTCTCGTAATATATGGACTCGTAATATCACCGCGGACAAATATTACACGACCACGTATTACACGACCTGTATTACGCGACCAAGTATTACACAGTCACGTATTACGAGTACATTTTGGCTTCGTAATATCGGGTCGTGTAATACGTGGTCTCGTAATATATGGACTCCTATTTTGAAATTCAACGGTAAGCCTCTACTTTTATTGACAGCATTACAAAACCGAATATTTATTATAATTTCTAGATACCCTCCAACTCCTCATACGCCTGAACAAGAAGACGAGTCCCGTATACCGCAGCCTACCACAGAAGATCACAAGTTAAGCACTAAAGTACTGCCTTATTTAGCTTTAAACGAAGTAAGTATCTCGGGACTAAATGAGTTACTTTCACCCCTAGGGTAACATCATCATCCTCCGAGCGATGTTCCCGGTTGCACCCCTTTCAGGCCCGGGGTCCGCTTTCCTACTTTTACTCCTCCACCTCGCACGATCTTTGGCATCCTAGTTTGTAAGGCCATTGCACGCATATAACCCTTTACGACGTCAAGCCAGCACGTCTTGGGTCTACCCAGTCTGCCACGACCCGGCGGAGGCGCCATGGCAAGACATTTGTTCCCCACGTAACTAGCCGGATTTCGCAAGACGTGACCGTACCAGCGTAGGCGACATTCTTGCAATTTATCTGCAATGTCTCGGACATGAAGGCTACCCCGAATGCGGGAGTTCCTGACGACGACTTTCACCCCTAGGGTAACAATGTACTATTCATTGTAGCGGCGCTAGTGTCTACGCAAATGGGTACATCAAAAGAAAACTAAAGGGGGGGTTAGGTTTTATTTTCGTTACGGAATTATTTGATTCGGTCGCCGCGCTCAAAGCCCGCGATAAAAGCTATGCAATAGTTTAAAAAAGTAAGTATCAAATGATTATGTTGTTGATTTAGTATAATAGCAAAAACCGGTCAAGTGCGAGTCCGACTCGCGCTTGTGAATGCCGGTGTTCATCAATTTATAAGACGTCATTACGTCAAAAAACCTTCGCTCTGTATAATCTTCTTAATATATATAAATCTCGTGTCACAATGTTTGTCCTCAATGGACTCCTAAACCACTTAACCGATTATAATAAAATTCGCACACCATGTGCAGTTCGATCCAACTTGAGAGATAGGATAGCTTACATCTTAATTTATCCCGATATTCCCACGGGATCGGGAGTAACGCGAGTGAAACCGCGTAGGGCAGCTAGTATTATTATAGATACTGATGAAGTAAATGAAAAAAAACACGTGACTTCAAATGCTTATATCTTTTTTCCACATCTAGTTAACGAAATACTATCAATCAATCAATTTCATTGTTATCTAGAAAAACGGAGAACTTTATCATATTTTTTCTATTTTTATACAGGGTTATTGGGTATATCAAAAATTTTACATTTTTTTTTTTCGAATTTCCAAAAGTCGTAGAACAAAAGTTGTTTGTTTAGGTGCACAGAAGTAGACGTCAACGGCTTGCTACTATAATTACCAATAACCCTGTGTATGACTTGACATCATTATTTCATCTGTCTAGCTATCACGGTTCATGAGATACAGCCTGGTGACAGACAGGCAGATGGACAGTGGGTCCCGTTTTTACCCTTTGAGTACGGAACCCTAAAAAGCAAACCGGCAAAAGTATATCGGGATAAAAAGCGTCCTATGTGTTAATCCAGGACTCCAGCTATCTAGATACCGAGTTTCATCGCAATCGGTCCAGTAGTTTTTGCGTGAAGGAGTAACAAACATACACAAAAATTCACATTTATAATATTTGTAGTTATTTTTTATTTTATTTCTCCACCTTTTCCCAGGTATTTATAGGGGAGAGTGTGACGTCACGCGTGTCCCTCCTGCGGCTACAGATAGACAATGGTCAGTGGACGCACACGAAGAGTTCAGGCCTTTGCGTCACTACGGGGACGGGGTCCACATCATGGCATTACAGGTACCGTGGATAAAATGACTTATATGATGGAAATAATGACTTATATTATGGAAATAATGACTTATATGCTGGAAAAAATGACTTATATGATGGAAAAAATGACTTATATGATGGAAAAATGACATGTATGATGGAAAAATGACTTATATAATGGAAAAGGTGAAATGAAGTTACTAATTTGACTTATAAGATGGAAAAATGACTTCTAGGATGGAAAAAGTGACCTATTTTATGGTAAAAATCCTACTTCCTACTAATGTTATAAATGTGAAAGTTTTTGTGTAAGTATGTGTGTGTGTTTGTTGTTTGTTAATCCTTCACGCAAAAACAACTGAACCAATTACGTTGAAACTCGGTATGTAGATAGCTTGAAACCTCGATTAACATTCCTTCGGGATTCTGACTTACGCGGGTGGACATCGAAGCGTAACTAGTAACTTATATGATGGAAAAAATGACTGATATGATGGAAAAAATGACTGATACAATGGAAAAAGTGACTGATATGATATAAAAATGACTGATATGATGAAATAATAACTGATACGGAATGTTTTAATGTAAATAATCGTTTATTGCCATAAAATTACAAGTTTTACACAGTAAATAAACTAATAAGTGAGACGCAGCTGCACAGCGCTGGTTTTCAGCCTGATCCTTTCTCTCTGAAATCTTCTTCTTTCTTATATTAAGATACTTATGCGGTTAAAACCGTGGCGTGTTGCAATTTAATCAATATTCTATTTGTATTTACAGTATAAACTGCCTCAGAACACACTCTACATTAGAGCTGATGAAGATATTGTCAGAGGAGTATAACGTGAAGATCGATACTCGGCTGGAGACGGCGAGGGAGATCACTGAGATGTACAACCAGAGGCTTATATTTCCACCGGGTAAGTACATATTTACCAATTAAGGTTGGTTTTTGGGGTTCTGTCTTTAGGATTTAACTCTCGATGATGATGTGATCTCGGGTGGCGCTAAAGGAGCAGACAATCAAGCGGTGGTAGGCGTTAGCCGGAGGCTTCTAACACCACCCTCTGCAGGTCTAGCATGGCCGGAGACATTTTATCCACAGGGAAAGGACAAAATAGTCTTTCCCTCTCTGTCAGTTTTGTCCACCCCCCGAGCATGGGGCGCAAGGGTGGATATACTATCCACGGTAGACAAAACGGGGGAAACGCTTATCCCCGTGATTATTGCCATTATAAGAAAACCACAAAGTACATAGAATGTCGTCGCAAATCAACCTAATTAATTCGTTTTTTTGTACATCTGTGCTTGTCATTCTTGTCAATGTCATTTGTTTGACTTAATGTTACTCTTTTGTCTTCCTTGTGTCCCCATGCTATAGGCGGGGAATAGATGTCCACGTGTTATGTCAAATGGGGATATATTTATCCTTTCCCCTTTTGCCGTACTTTGTGCAGGTGGCCAAAATAATTTTCTCCCTTGACAGAGGACAACGGTTGGACATAATTTTTATTCTCGACCCATGCTTGCCCTGCTGGACAAAGTCATGGTGCCAACGGCCTGAACATCGCTACCTCCTCCTTTTTTGGAGTCGGTTAAATATTAATCATTCTATGTTTGTGTCTAGGAATTGATCTCTATCGGCAACACCATCGATTGATACAAAATATCTAAAAAAATAGCAACAAGAAAATACAAAATATCTTAATAGCACCTTTTGTAAAATTAACTTTATGCTTTTGCCAAAAAATAAGTTTTATTTTTTGTCTAAATGGGACACGTACCTAACTCCTTTCAACATTTTCGCCATCTTATAGCTTAGAAAATGACCCATAAGTCCTATTTATCATCCCGTTTAAGCATTCTACCCGTTGTCTGACCACCATAACACAAGCCTAGTTGCTTAGCTTGAAGCTATATGACACTATATCCATTGTCTTATAATATTTATTATTTAATTTCAGATTCTGAATACCTAGCATACTCAGTCCGTGAGTACATAACGTTCGAGGAATGGCCGACGCCGCGCGGGCTGAGGGTTCGGGACAAGGCTGCCACTGTCAGTGTCAAGTCGCATTGCACTGATGCCGGTGAGATTTTTATACTTATAAGATGTGATGGAAAAAATGACTGATAATATGGAAATAATGGCTGGTATGCTAGAAAAGTTACTGATATGTTAAAAAAAATCGGATACGATGGAAAATTTACTGCTATGTTGGAAAAAAATACTGATATAGATCTGAAAATGACCGATGTTGTGGAAAAAACTGATGAGATGAAATTAAAAAGACTGATATGATAAAAACTGGATTAATATAATGGAAAAATGCTGATATGATTAAAAAATTGACTGATATGGTAGAAAAGTGATTGATATGATAGGAAAAATTACTGATATGATGGAAAAATTGACCGATATGGTGGAAAAGTGACTGATATGATGGAAAAATTTACTTATATGGTGGAAAAATGACTAATATGATGGAAAAGTGACTGATGGAAAAATTTACTGATATGATGGAAAAAATGACTGATATGATGGAAAATATAACTGATTTGATGGAAAAAGTGACTGATATGATGGAAAAAATGACTGATACGATGGAAAATATTACTGATATGATGGGAAAAAAATGTCTGATATGATGGAAAAATGACTGATATGATGGAAAAAATGATTGATATGATAAAAAAAAATAACTGATTTTTCTTTATTTTCAGGTTTAGTGATAGATGGTAGCGTGTCATTTCCATTCAATGACGGAACGGAAGCGTTGTTGGAGATACATCCGGAGGATTCACTGATGACTGTACATATGGACGACGAGTTACCGTACTAGGTCCCGATCCCGGGATGTCACCTTACTAGATCCCGTCTAGGTCCCGGTATATTGCAGTACTAGATCCCGTCCAGGTGCCGGTGCCGGGATATTGCCGTACTAGATCCCGTCTAGGTCCCGATCCCGGGATATTGTTGTAACGAGGACCCGTAAAGATTCTGATCCCGGGATATTGCCGTACTAGGTTCCGTCAAGATCACGATCCCGGGATATTGGCGTATAAGAACCCGTCATAGTTCCGATGCCAGCATATCTTAGGGTAATATCGTGTATAAAACCCTATATCCTTTATCTTACGTTAATTCGCCACAATTCCTTACGGCTGTAGCTAATCCAACCTGTTCCAATAACGAATTTTTGTGTTTCGAATTTTTTAGGTAAGTAGGTATTAGTTGTGTCCAAGAAAACTGATAGGTATCTATAGTAAAACCCTTTAGATCAAGATCCCGATCCTTTTTGACCCGATCCCGTGGGAATATCGTAAAAAAACCCTATTCCAGGTGTATATTTGTTAAAGATATTGTATTTCATTAGTATTTAAGTGAAAATGTAATTATTAAACTAAGTGAGACTGATTTTGAAGAATCTAGTTCAAATTCCAACTTTGGGCTATCAAACTTAAAGGAGATTGTTAATTATTGTATGGGCGTTGGTATCATCTGTTCTTAATTTTTTTAATCACTTGTCCTACGATCAAACCTATATAATTCGATAGAGGACATTTATACGAACCAAAAATATTCTATTACATTTTGTCCTAAATTATCGGATTTCGAAGATATGATCCATAGAAGTTTTAAAATAAATTTTCTAGGGATCACTCATAAGGCCTGTCGATGAACATTCAAAAGCAGACATTAAGACTAACAATTCTTGTCACAATTTGTCGTAAAGTGTCACGTTTCAAAGATTAAACCTTAAAAGTTTTAAAATAAATTTTCTTGGGATGACATAAAAACCATAAACATAACATAAATATTCTTGGAAATTTTCTTTTGGAATATAATGTATACCAGTTGCAAGCAGACATCAAGACAAATAATTTTTGTCACATTTTGTCCTGAATTGTCAGGTTTCAAAGTTATAAGCCAGTAAAGTCTAACAAAAACGTCATATTTGGCTCTACACTCCTCAAGCATTTATCGTGTCTGATTATTTTATATTATGTAAATAAATTAAGTTTAATAAGAAAATTATCCGAGAATTACCTACGTAAACCATCAGTCGTAAGCTAAAACGTACACGTGTCGAAAGCAGATTAACATTTTTTATCACATTTTGTCCTAAAATGTCAAAGAATGAGCCTCAGTAAGGAACAATTAGTTTGTCGCAACTTTAGTGAATCATATTGACGACCCAGTTGGCACAATGGTCACCATGCCGGACTGCCAAACACAGGTTTGCGGGTTCGATACCCGTCTCACACATGTATTTATGCTTAGATATTTGTCTGTAGTCTGGTTGTTTCTATGTATTATAAGTATATATTTACAAAAGAAAAGTATATAAGTAGTATATCCGTTGTCTAGCACACATAACACAACTCTAGTTACTTAGCCTGGGGCTAGATGGCGATGTGTGGAATGTCCTGCAATATTTATTTATATCATCGAAACGTGACGTTTTAGAACTATAGTTCTCTTTTAAATAAATATGTCTCACCGTAGCACAAGAGGTTTACAAAAATGATCAGACTACGCCAATTTCGGACGAAGCCCTTTCACGCCCTTTTTTTAAAGTATGTGACTATATTATTTATTATCTTTAATTTGTAAATTGTATTTACCTGATAAGTAAAACCAGTGTATTCAGCATGTATTGATCAATCAACGACCAATTTCACTTTACAGGCGAGCTTTATAGTGTAACTAGCTGTGCCCCGCGTTTCACCCGCGTAAGTCCCGATCCCGTGGGAATATCGGGATAAAAAGCGTCCTATGTGTTAATCCAGGTCTCCAGCTATCTAGATACCGAGTTTCATCGCAATCGGTCCAGTAGTTTTTGCGTGAAGGTGTAACAAACATACATACAAACTTTTATAATATTAGTAGGATTATAGGACTCAAAAGTACCTGAAATTCCGAAAAACCGAGAATTGTCGGTATTTTTGGGTGCGGTATTTCCCGGCTGGTTTCCGGTAGTTTCTATACTAAAATTAATACTACATTGCCTTATCACACCTAAAATTATATAAAAATAATCTAAATAAACAAATATGTTGAGTTTCTTTGTTTTTTATTTATTTGTTCAAATAATCTAACAGACGCAGTAATTATGTCGGTGTATTCCCGTTTTCCCCATAGACGCTGTCCCCTGAAGGAATATCAACACAAAAAGTAGCATATAGCCTTCCTCGATAAATGGACTATCCAACACAAATATGAGTTGACGATAGAGTCTGATAGCCTAGTACTACTAGGCTATCAAACTCGGTAGCGGGTAGGTATCCCAGAACATAGGTGGGCCCAAAACATCGTGTAGGCTCCTGTACACTGGCATCGTTAGATCGATGACTCTCTGACGGGCACAACTATTGCTAAACTCCGCAAAGCGCAGAGAGCAATAGCCATCAGGGTAGTTCGGGGATACCGCACTATATCTGGCGATGCTGCATGTGTGCTGGCAGGCACACTTCCGTGGGACCTTGACGCGAGGGCCCTTGCGTTACTGTTTCAGTGGCGCAAGGAGGCGCGTGAACAGGGCAACCGACCAGCACTTAGGGAAGTGGAAGCCAAGAAGGAGCAGTTGCAGCTGGCGATGATGGTAGAGTGGCAACAGAGGATGGAGCATTCGGATGGTGGAAAGGCAACCTTAGACGCCATCAGACCAGTGCTAAGAGAATGGGTGCAGAGAGACCACGGAGTCCTGTCGTTTCGGCTGACGCAGGTTTTGTCAGGACATGGGTGTTTTGGCAAATACCTGTGCCGAATCCAACGGGAATCTGATGAGAGGTGCCACCATTGTGCCAGTTCCAGTGACTCGGCGCAACATACGCTAGCAATCTGTCCAGATTGGGACGAACAGCGGCGTGCCCTCATTGCAGAAGTCGGGAGTGACTTGTCGTTGGCAGCCGTCGTTCGCGCAATGGTCGACAGCGACGAGTCATGGCAGGCAATGAGGGCTTTTTGCGAAGCCGTTATGTCTGCCAAGGAGGTAGCTGAGCGTGAAAGGGAGATCACCTCTTCTGATCCCGCTCGCTCCCGGCGCTCCAAGAGGAGGAGAGTTAGGAATGACCATCTTCCTTCTAAAGTGGCAGTTCAAGGGCCCGAGATGGCGGCGGCGTGTGCCGCGCCGCCTTTTGTGAGTGGGTTTTTTTTTCAGCGAATGTGGTCTGTCGAGACCAACCGCCGCCGGGTGTATGTAGTTAGCATGCGCAAGCGAATCCCTCTGCACTCGGCTCATGGTGGAGAGAAGGGACACCGTCAGGTTTTTAGTGGGTAAACCTCTGGCTGCCCACCATCTTAGTGGTGGGCGGCATTTTCCTGACGCCAAAAAAAAAAAAAGGGTAGGTATCCCACAAAAAAACAATCCGATACTTTAGTAGCTTGTTGCAAGGAACCACGAAAAATGTTCCCTACTTCACACGATTTATTAAGATGTTTGTACTAGGCTGTAAGAACTCTGTAGGAGGTATACTGCTTCGTATAAGAGCAAGCCAGTTAACACTACCACCACTTTCCGTGACTGAGTAAATTGTTTGATAGTAATTGGTCCGTAAGTACTAGGCTATCAGAACTCAGTAGAGGGTATCGCACAAAAACATCAACACCACAACAAATCATGCTCAACATTCAAATATTATTTGAATTATTTTTCCAAGTACCTTCATTGCCATCACATATTTTATCTACTTTGTAAGGAGAAAAAGAGAGAGATATTGAAGAAAGAGACAGATAAGGTTATAAGTGTGATTCATACCTTCTACTAAGTTCTGATTGCCTAGTACTTTTTACAGACCAGAGACTACTTTATACAGAATAAAAAGTGTTGGATTCATGGTTGGCTGCAACTCAAATGATGCTTTTTTTATTCCCAACATCTCATCTATACTTATATTATAAATACTAGCGACCCGCCCCGGCTTCGCACGGCTGTATTATGCATGTATTATATCTAAAAACCTTCCTCGTTAATCACTCTATCTATAAAAAAAACCGCATCAAAATCCGTTGCGTATAGTTTTAAAGATTTAAGCGTACAAAGGGAAATAGGGACAGCAAAGCGACTTTATTTTATACCATGTAGTGATGAAGAGTTTGTTTGTTTGTTTGATCGCGCTAATCTCAGGAACTACTGGTTCGAATTGAAAAATTCTTTTTGTGTTGGATAGTCCATTTATCGAGGAAGGTTTTCTAATTTCGTGTTTTATTCACAACATCTCAAATGAGATGGGAGGAACACTTTTCGTGGTTCGTTGCAATAAGCTACATCTCATTATAAAACGTAGAGAATATTCCGTTAAAATAATACTTACAAACAATTCGTAGGTTGTAAACATAACATTATGTTGGTTGGCGCCTCATCCGTTATAAACATAATACATATATTCTACGTTCCATAGTTGGACCACCAGCCCGCACTCATTTCATGTTCCAATGGGAAGGACATTTTATAACTTCACGTTTATTCCCCATAACGGGAAAGCGTCATTGGGGACAACAGACATAAATTTTAATCATTTTATTTAGTTCTGCTGTCCCCATTGAATGGGGACAGACTCGACGGGGGCAACGGGCATATACTATATTTATTTTCCGATCCAATGATACACGATCTATGTATCATTTAAGATGCGGTCCAATTTTAGACAAAATACGTTCGGAGTCCCGCAAAGAAGCATCCTAGGTCCTCTTTTATTTCTTTTATTTATGAATGATCTAAGTACTTAATAAAATTACGATTGAGCAGAAATGCATTATCTGCAGCGTTGACACCAAAATTGTAATAAAAACTCTCGCATCTTTTTTTTTTTGTGGCCTGGGAAAAAACCTAACGTAATATGCGTAAAGGGGATGTATCATTCTGGCATAGCAAACCGTCCATTATTTTTAACCGACTTCAAAAAAGGAGGAGGTTCTCAATTCGGATGTATGAATGTTTTTTTTATGGATGTTCGCGCATATCTTCTTTTTATATGTGTGGTGATATAAAAAAACACAATTTTCAATGTAGTACGTAAGTATATTTGTTAAAAAAATAGTACAAACGATACAGTTCCAGAACCCCATAGTACATAAATTAATAGTTATTACGATTAGGACATAGAATACAAGAGACCAATGGGGTAAATATGAAACTTATATCGTAAAATTAGTTGTCACATTCATAAAAGCAACTTAAAAAATTATGCCCGAAATAGCACCGAGTGGACGGATAAAAAAAGGCCATATTTTTCTTCAATTTTCAATATTTCAAATCTAATCTGGGATTGTGTGAAAAATCATCGACGTAAATTGAAAAAAAATACAGCATAATAAAAAAAAAACTAACTAAAAAAATATGGCATCGATTGCAGAAAATATTGTAGGTAAAAAGCCCGACACCGAAATTATGCAATGAAAGCATAAGGCCTGTAAAAATGTTAGATTTTCAAAAAATATAATAATAAGCGAATAGTAAAAATATTGCACATAATAATTAAAAATACATAATTTTATAAAAAGCTAAAATATTTAAAAAAATATTGCAAGAAAAAATTCTACCATTCCCTACCTATTTTGTGAAATAATTCAGAGGTTGTAATATTTTCTCTTACAAATGTTATTATGTTTAGGCCATATTTTTGACATAAAATGGATATTTAAAAAATAGTGTTATAAAATACAGGCCTTTAAAAAGCATAATTATGTAGTTTTAAAAAGCATACATTATGAAGATCGACACTACATTAGTAATAAAGTTGATCGTTATTCTTTACGTAATGCAAGGCAACCATTTTTGTAACTTAAAACTATTGGACGGTTCATAAAGTACGAATTATCACAAAATAATACATTTAAGTTCAATTTTTATGACTTAATACAATTAATTTTTAAGAAGATACATAATATTTCACAATATTTGAACTAAAAAAAGGAAACTTTACTTACTTAAAACATATTTTTGTTCCACAAAAGAAAACAAATAATTTTTAAAATTATTCTCGATTCACCATTTCGTTTCTTTAAAGACTGGTATAAATACCTATTTGAAAGGGACATAAAAGAAAATTACAAAAAAAACAAAATGGTGCGTTGGTGACTTTACCAGCTTCCATGCGAAAATTGTAAAACCTCTTATACCTAAGTTACATAGATAATTGTCAAAAATTAAATATCATAAAACCTGTCCTTATTTCATAAGTATATAATATAAGTATTGGTAAATCACTAGAGTTATTTAATAATACACTATCTTACTACATTCTGACAAAAATACAATGTGCCTTTCTGCAAACAGTGAAAAAATCAGGGACGCAGCAGCAGTGAGTCCGTGAAACGAAATAATTTTGACAGATGTAGTTAATCCAAACTACTTTAGGTTAGATTAGCTGTATCCACTTTTCTTACATCCGTTATGACTTTAAACCCATTCGGTTTTTGCGAAATAATTTTGACAGGTGTAGCTAATATAATCAATTATTAGGTTAGATTAGCTACATCCACTTTTATTACATCTATTATGACTTTAAACCCATTCGGTTTTTGCGTCATAAAACCCAACGTATCGTGTACCAATTGCGAATTTTCATTAAAGAAAAAAACCCATTGATACTTAATTACTAAGAAAGAGACATTGCTTTTTTGTTCATAAAATAAACTTATATAATTATGACTTCGTTGTGGCAATGAACACAACAATAATACCTATTTTATTTTATTATCTAAAAACACATGGCTGTAGTGACGTGGCAGTGCCTCGAACACAATAAACGCGCGGCCGTCTTTATTTTTCAAATTATTTTTTATTTTTTTAAATTATGCACATAATTATTAGTTGATCCAGCTTGTCTCGAGTAAACATTCATAATTCTTGAAACCTGTCTGTTTTTATATTCCGAAAATTATTATTATAATTATTTGAAATTATGCACATAAATGAGCCTAACTTAACTACAATTTTTTTAAAAATTATGCATTATAATTTATTACTTTATTTTTCATTTTGTTACTCAGTTCGAGTCAACATTTTTAATTGCATATTTCAAAAACATTATTATGATTTTTCAAAATTATTCATTTCTAGGTAATTCAACCCAATTCGAGTAAAACCCCAAATTCAGTCAAAATCACTATTATTTTAGTCGGGCTGTTTTTAAATGCATGTAAAAACATTTAAACGTCCTTCTTTTAGAAAATTATGAATAATTACTCGATTTCAACAAAAAATCACCGTGCATAATTTTACGTGTCCATAATTAGTTTTAATTATATTAATGCCCAAAAGGCATAATTTAATTCGTTGTTTTCCGTAAGTGCAGGTTAAAAGCAAAACGCTTGTGACAACATCTCAATTATCATAATTTTGTTCTTTATTAAATTCTATTTTTTTTATAGAATTATTGACTGACTAGTGACCATTTTCACTATAAAACTGCCATCTTTCTTGTTAAATGATATTCCAAAACGAAAAATGTCCTAACAATTGAAAAAATCAAACTGTAAAATTCGTTGTTCTTTAAAATAAAAAATGGCGGACCGTAATCTATATATATAAAAATGAAACCCGTTTTCCGTTGTCACGACATCACGCGTGAACGGCTGGACCGATTTCGATAATTCTTTTTTGTTGTGTTTGTTATTGTCAAGAGAAGGATCTTACGAAAGAAAAAATTAAGAAAGTCACGCAGAAAATAATTACGGGGGTGAAACCGCGGGGCGCAGCTAGTCGTTCATAAAAAAAAGCAATTTAAAAATCGAACACAAATTCGTTGTTTCTAAGATGGCAGTACCAACAAACATGGCCGCTCACATCTTTTTTTTCTTTAACTCGTGTGTGAGTAGCCAGTGTTGGTATACGGCCCGCTATACAAGGAACTTCCGGTCCTCGAATAAGTTTTGGGGTTCCGTCTTCGCGCCAAAATGCACGCAATGGCGGCGATCACGCAGATCATGAGAATGACTCCAGCTACGCAGATGCCGATGGCAAAGTTACGCTGCGAGATGCATATTTCGTCTTCTTTCTGAAAATTTGAAAATTAAATCATATAAATATCCAGGTTTTAGATGTATTTCTGTTGCTGCTAACAACAACATTATACTTAATTAAAAACAAAACAAAAATATTTAAAGTGGGGCTCCTTACAACACGGTACGGAACCGTTCGTGCGCTTATCCGACTCGCACTTGGCCGTTTTTTATAACAATAAATAGGTCAGCGTTTGACCCGATTTTACACGACGACGGTGGTAAGTGACAATGCGGTCAAAGACGGCCTTCAAGAAGAAGATGATCTTAAAATTTTCCAATCATTTGTCCGAAATGTCTCAACCTACAATTTTTTTTAATTTACCTTTTCACTAGTGACGTCATCGTTGTCTGGAGAGTCTGCCTCATTGACGTAGAGCCCGGAAAACAGTTCAACAGTAGCAGGGGAGCCCTCCTCGTCAGACTGCCGACGAACTCGGTTCTTGTGGGTGCACGGTTCCTGGAATGATTCAGGATTCTATCAAAAGAAGGAATGTTCTTGTAGAAATTCTAGGCTACGTAATGGCATGTACGTTTTGGTATATTAGCATTCGATAGCACATATATCCTGGAATTCAGAAAAACAGATTGGAATATTTCCTTTATTTGCAGTCTTGGCACCAAAAAGAATGGAGAAGGGAGTTGAATTTTTATGAAAATGTCTATCTCGGAAACCGAGAGACTTTCACTGAGCATAACTTTTATTTTTCTGAACAGGCAGTGTCCTCTACCTATTCATTACGTGACACCCTGTTTACAAACGGTACTAAATCGCAACACAATCCTCCAAATAGCCCAAATACTTACACAATCGGTAGGATGGTTCAGATCACAGAGTTTAACCTCACAAGTGTAGTAAACACTGGCCGTGTACGGAAACTTGTGTGCAGGGAACGAAACTTGCGCCTCTTGCTTCTCCGTTGAATATTGGAACATGCCCATTATTTCACCATCTAGCGGGCAGCTGGAAGATAAGAAAATTCACTAATAAGAGAATCGTGAGATACGCGGCGCGAGTAGGTATTTTCAACAATGACCGGTACCGTGCGATAGAGAGAGTTTAACTAACAGAGACTCCCCACTGATGCCAATGCTATTGAAAAAATCGTTTTATTGTAACCCTTTACTTGGAAGACCAAGAATCGTGACTCTTCTGATATACTTAGTCGATTAGCCGTCTTCCTCCAAACTTAACCTAACCCAGAAGTACAAAAAATACTCTCAAAGTCAAGCTTTTGGGATATCTGGTCAGTCCATCCTTTAGGACTTCGCCTTCGTGGTTTTATTTTAAGCACACACAATAACACTTTAATTGTAAGACTCGAGACTTTAAGTCGTAAGAGGTTTCTCGGTTTTCGTGAATATAATGCTTAATATCTTTCACCATGATAATATTCTTTTACTTGTGATTTCGTCCGAATAAGGATTAATTTTCCAAAATCTTTTCTTAGCAGATGCCTACGTCATACTCTGTGTGCCAAATTTTAGCCTTATTCATCCATTGTCCTGGACTGTACGTTGATAAGTATATCAATCAGGACTTTGAATAAGTAAGGATCTAGACCCTATGATCAGTGGCGTAGCTTGGTGGAAAAGGACCCCGGTGCATAGGGAAAGAATCGGGCCCTCATCCCCTCTTTCCGCGTAGCTTGAACTTATATTGATCTTTTTTTTCCTCTTTTTCTTTTATGCTCCGCTCTTTTCAAAGCTGAGGTTACAGGGCCCCCTGCGTTCCGGGGCCCTAGTGCACTGCACCACCTTGCCCTATGATAGCTACGCCACTGAATAGTATGTGTCTTTCGAAACTACGTTACCCGTGTAACTTACCCATCATTAGCGATGAGGCTCTGTTCAGCCCAGCCCAGCCCGTCTCTGACTGCACACTCTGACACCAACAGCCCGTATCGCTTCTGTTTCTCCAAAGACACGACCAAAGTCAAGGTGTCACCTATACGAACGTTTGACGCTATCTGGAAATTAAAAAAAGTTATACTTAGTTAAAAACCACCTCTGCCAGATGAACGAGGAGTTTTGGGTTAAAACCGCAACAAAATGGCAGCCCGGTAAAAATGTCCTTCAGGCAGACCACAGGCAGACGGAATCGCAGGTAGAGAAACAAATTAGACTCAAACACAAACGACTGGCCTACCTTGGCCCTAGACAGTGGAAAATGGAAAGAAGGAGCTTTGTCCTGCAGTGGGTCCAAACAGGCTAATGAATCCTACTAATATTTGTGTGTTTGTATGTTGTTTATCCCTTCACGCAAAACTACTGGACAAATTGCGATGAAACTTGGTATGTAGATAGCAGGAGACGTCCTGGATTAACACATAGGCTATCCTTTTTATCCCGATATTCTGATCGGGACTTACGCGGGTGAAACCGTGGAGCGCAGCCAGCGAAAAAAACGGTATGTACGGTTTATTTTGATTGTTTTATCTACTTCATTAATGAAACTTACTTGTTTATCCTTAGGGTCACCCTTGTAAATTTTCATCGTAACTGAAGGCAACAATCCTGACTCCTCGTCGTATTCTTCATCACTGAAATCCACAAAATATTTACGTATCAGTCTTAATCGTCTCCACAGCCATTTCACTTCTAGTGACAACTGGGAAGATTTCCAAAATCCCAATTAAAAAATAAAATAAAAATAAATAAATAAATTTATTCAAAAAACCATTTTACAAATGTAAACTATGAACTAAAAAATACAAAAACACAATAAAACACATTTGCCTGAACTAGGATGTTCCTGTGTTTCAGGCGAATAAGGACTTAGTTATTAGCTTATAAAATAATTGTCACACTTAAGGATAACCTTAGAGATAAATACAGGACTTTTCAAAGGAGATCTAATTTTCCAGAAGCTCAATGTACTTTCATTTACAATTTAAAAGAGCTCTACAATAAACATCTCAAGTGCCAACCATGCAAGAAAACTGCTGTAACCTAAAGGCAGATTCTCGTAAATGTAATTGTTTAAATTACATTGCAATATCATTCCGATTGCATTTCGATTACAAGAAATACCCTTTTGATATTCTTGCGAAAGAGAGAGCTGGCATTGAGGGTATTTTGAGCTACTTTGAGGGTATTTTTGTAATCGAAATGCAGTCGGAATGATATTAAATAATGTAATTTAAACAATGTTATTTACGAGAAATTGGCCTTCAGTATGAAAAATGCATGTACACTAGTTGCTTGCAATCAAAACAAATGTCAAATCACCAATTATGCTCCAAGCTTGGAGCTTACGGCTACAGCTTTTAATCATGCTGCCAAAAACAACAAGATCAGAAGTGGGATTTCACTAACTTATAACCCGCCAGCGAGTAACCTCGAAGCGTATGCAGCATGCTTGCGGCTACAACTCAATCATGTCTTTAGACGCTCCTTAATAATATAATTTTAAGATCAGAAGTGGGATTTCACTTACTTATAATCCGCCAGCGAGTTACTCAGCCTATCCGCTCTAGGTCTGTACAAATGGAACTGCGTAAGATCTCGCCTCCGATACCGGCATCGAACGTGGTACCCTCGTCCTTGCCCCGTGACCAACTTCAAGTGAGGTTGGACTATGATATTGTTGAAGTATTCTACTGTACCATCGTCCTGAAATTAAGAAAAGATAAAATATTAATTTAAACAGAACATATAAACAAAGTAGAGTAATAGCTAGAAAGTATAAATTGCATAAATAGGCGGCCTTATCGCTGCAAGCACTTTCGTTCAGGCAACCTTTGGATGGAAAAGAATTGATACAGTATATTATATTTAGTTTAGCAAAACTTTGAGTAGGTACCTATATAACGCCAGTAGGTATTAAGTAATATTGTGGCCTATTTATAACCTATGGCATTATGCCATCTTGTTTAATAGGCAAATTTCTTTAAATTTAGACAAACTGCTTGTTTAGTCATTTTCATTTCAGGCATTCTGCTTTAGTGGCACCTCTCGCTTAGGTTGAAAAGCTTTCTAGGCAAACCCTCCATTTGGGCATCCTGCATTTAAGGTAGGTTGATGATAAGGGATTTTTTTCATGTATTGGGCTTAATTTGAGATATATATAGCCAGACTTTTATGCGGGATCTTGCTTAGTTCAAGACTTAGCTCCGCTTAAATATAATTTAAAAGCGACCCGCCCCGGCTTCGCACGGCTATATTATGCATGTATTATACATATAAACCTTCCTCTTGAATCACTCTATCTATTAAAAAAACCGCATCAAAATCCGTTGCGTAGTTTTAAAGATTTAAGCATAGGAGGGATATAGGGACAGAGAAAGCGACTTTGTTTTATACTATGTAGTGATGCGGCACCAATTGTAAGTTAGTCCAAAATGGGTTTAATTCGAGCCCGATTTGGGCAAAGGTCAACTGAAATAGTCCTTCTGTCCATCAAGTCGAAAATATAATTTTAATTTTTCGTTATAAAAATGAAACGTATTTATAAAGGTTGAAAATCAAAATGATATTTTTTAAATTTTGATATTTCATTTAAAAGCAGACTGCCAGCCCTATTTCTTCGAATTTCAAATTACCGTCAAACCTGCGCGGGCGCAGTGCACGACCGGATATGACGTCATGTCCCCTCATTGTTCCAACGTAACGAACCCCAGTTTAAAGACCCCTAATGCCGTGGAATTAATTATAGAGGGCACCTTGCTTAAAGTTTGTACCTATTTTTAAGTTTGAAGAAATAAATGAAGCCTTTAGAAGAAGCCTTTATTGCCTCCGTTACGATTAATTAAAAACTTGGATTTTCTCTTATTATGGTTTCTTTCGTTTTGGATTACCCTTAAATCTAATTTATTTATACTTATACCATGTTAATATTAATTACAAAAAATCCATAAAATGAATTACAAATCCAACCAAAAAATAAATTAATACAAAAATGAATAAAAATAAATCGTAAAAACTACAATTAATGAACTAACAATAATTAATTTAGAATTGCATTAATCTATACTAATATTATAAAGCTGAAGAGTTTTTTTTGTGTTGGATAGTCCATTTATCGAGGAGGCTATAGGCTACTTTTTATCCCGATATTCCCACGGGATCGGGAGTTACGCGGGTGAAACCGCGGAGCGCAATAGTTTATTTATGAAATCACTAATTTAATGGTAAAAATAATAATATTCAAAATCTAAATAAGTTTCCCTAAGTAGGGTGCCTAAAAGGCTGGCTGCATTGACTCTTTGGAAGGCAATCCGAAGCGTTGGTCAAAGTTGCTACTTTGGCGCGCTTCGGATTAGCTTAGCTGCTTCCAGGCTTTTGGCCACCTGAACTGATACTTATAACTTTGAAATAGTTTTTGGAACGAAGTTCCTTATCGCGCGTTGCAAAAGGAAAAAAATAAGACCAAAAGTTGTAACGACACTTTTTGCTATAGTTGTAAGCTGTGCGGCGTGCGCGTGTTTCTCTGTCTATGTCTCTCTCTCATAGAAAGCAAGCCAGTTAATTTCGTTTCGTATTTTAATTATTGAACAGTGTGGTATTGCGACGATTATTTACAAAAAAAAAATACAGTTCCTTCACTAATTAATCAAAAGAAACTTCGTTCCACTCGGGTGTCCCTTGACACCTCTCAAGTTTTTTTTATATTTAAGGCTTAGGGTCCCCACAGGTCCAGGGTATCCATGGCAAAAGGCAGAAATGCATCCATCACTGATGGAGTAGGTATCACTACATAGTATAAAACAAAGTCGCTTTCTCTGTCCCTATTTCCCTTTGTACGCTTAAATCTTTAAAACTAAGCAACGGATTTTGATGCGGTTTTTTTAATAGATAGAGTGATTCAAGAGGAAGGTTTATATGTATAATACATGCATAATATAGCCGTGCGGAGCGGGTCGCTAGTTTGTACTATAAATAGGAAATCGAGGTCATGTTTGTTTGTGTAACTCCATTAAGACATTACCTATCAAAAATATCGAAACAGATCAAGAGCAGACGCTCAAAATGATCTTCAGTAGATTTATAGCATCCAGTTTAAGAGAATGCCACCTTGCGTAACAATATTGCATCAAAGATGGCCGAAATCAAGGGTCAATCTTCCATTTAAGACGGTTGATGCGATGAAAAATTAATGATAATTTTTGTCCTGCCAATGGGGTCATATTGCGTAATTCTTTTGTAATTAACGGTTCAAAAATACACTTTTGAAATTCTTGAGAATACCAAAAGCTGGAATTTAGGGTATTTTGAGACATTTTTGTAATCGAAATGTAATCAGAATGATATTACAATGTTATTTACGAGATTTGGCCTTCAGCATGAAAAATGCATGTACACATAGTTGCTTGCAATCAAATCAAATGTGCTCCAAGCTTGGAGCTTGCGGCTACAGCTTTTAATCATGCTCCCAAAAACTAAAAGATCAGAAGTGGGATTTCACTAACTTATAACCCGCCAGCGAGTAATCTCGAAGCGTATGCAGCATGTTTGCAGCTACAACTCAATTATGTCTTTAGACGCTCGCAAAGAATGTAATTTAGAAGTAATAATGAAGTAATAGAAATGTAAGAAGTAATAAATTCTTTTGTAATTAACGGTTCAGATGATCTAAGACGAGTTGCTTTTTCCAAATCGGTCAATAGATGGCACTTTTTAAATGAGGATTGTCTCTAGCCAAAGGCGGAGCAAGACCTTCCTCGAAAACCACTCTATCAATGGTAGCATGAAAATTGGTGCAGTAGTTTTTGAGTTTATAGCGAAAAGACAGACGCAGCGGAGGACTTCGTTTTATATAATGTTAAAAATAAGGATTCGGAAGTTTTGGTACCGCTAGCTCACTATGAAATCCAAAGCATAAGACGACAATCGACGATCTCAGAAAAATTATTCGTAGGCCTATTATTTTTTTACGCGATACTAAATATTCATTCTATAATGGCGGGGTCCTCTTGCGACCATGATCGGTGCAAATCGATCGAAACTTTGGGTAAATAATATTTAAAAAACTAGTAGGTTTACAAACACGATTGCGACCTGTGATTGTAGACAGAATATTTTAAACTCTCACAGGGAAAAATATGATCAAAGGAGTCATGAGATCAACCCAATGAAAGCACTAAGAGATCGAAATGACCGAAAACATAAACAAAAGGCGATCAAAATGGAAACAAAAGAAGAACGAATTGCCAAGTTTCGAATTGCTAAGATATCTTGCGAAACATTCCAATAAAAACAAAAGAAGAATTTTCCAAATCGGTCCAGGCGTTTTCGAGTAATCGGGGAACATACATAAAAAAAATAAAAAATAAAAACCCGATGAATTGAGAAGGAACCTCCTCCTTTTTTTGAAGCCGGTTAAAAAACCACTCAAAAAGTTGATAAACATAGCTAAAGCAAAAGTTTTTACTCCAATAATCTTCGCAAATTCCACACTCAATACACCGCCCAAGGAAAAACATCACAGACAATATAAGAACAAGTCTTCGTAATAATTATAACCGGTTACTTCTCTCGTCTGACATATGGTTGTTTTTCACCTTAACTTGTGCGTGACCTTAGCTTTATGATTCGTCATCGTAAAGCGACTTTACTTGTACTAAGTAAATCTTGCTTATTTTGGAAAATACGTGGTGAAACACCCACTTAATAGTGCGACTTGAATCATCAGGGCCTTGCCAAACTTAGGCAATAACCCCCTTAAAATTGTCAAAATTTAAAAAAAATATGTTTTTTTTTAAAGATTTTTCACGAGTTTTTTTCTATCGAGGCAAATCACTCTAATCGTGTTTCGAAGTGTATGACAATACAAAGCATTTCTTCACCTTTCTGACAGTAGGAATATCTTAATATATATAAATCTCGTGTCACAATGTTTGTCCTCAATGGACTCCTAAACCACTTAACCGATTTTAACCAAATTTGCACACCATGTGCAGTTTGATCTAACTTAAAAGATAGGATATCTTACATCTTAATTTACCCCTTACGCGGGTGAAACCGCGGGACGCAGCTAGTCATTCTATGAATTTTAGTGGTTGATACCCAAAAACTGTTTCAAAGGTACCTCTATCGCGCATCTGCTCTTACTACTTCGGCATAAGGTTTCTCATTTCGTCGCGTATATTATACAGGGTTATTGGAAATTATACTAGCAACCCGTTGGAGGCTACTTCTGTGCACCATAACAAACAACTTTTGATCTACGACTTTTGAAAATTCGAAAAAAAAAATGAACATTTTGAGGTTATGTAAATTCGAAAAACAGCTGATTGTTTAAAACAAAGGTCATTAAGACTAAGAACAGTAGATAAAACTTAAAAAAATAAGTAAAACTTTAAGGTTAATGACCTCTCCGTATAAGGAACAGCTGATTTTCAGGTAAACCTAACCTAAAAAATTTCGAAAAAATGTTCGAATTTCCAAAAGTCGTAGAACAAAAGTTGTTTGTTAAGGTGCACAGAAGTAGTCCTTAACGGCTTGCTAGTTTCAAATAACCCTGTATATATATATATTATTTTATATCAAGAAAGCCTCATTCATTCGCAAATAAAACAACTCCATACCTCTACCTGCCCAGTGATAAGTTATTTTTTTCGTTCACTACCAAGCGAGTGGTCCATATTCGTCCAATGGTCTCGGCTATCAAGGTTGTTGGAAAGGTCACTTGTCTTTCTATATGTACCTACTTGTTAAGTTTATGTGTTTATTTAGTTTATTCTTGCGAATCTCGCGTGTATTTTTGCATATTGGATTAATTATGAATTTGTTAGGAAAATATTGTGATGAAACAGTGGCTTAATTGTCACCGGGCATTTGATGAGTTCTTTTCCTCTGGACAAGGTCGAATAAGCTGAGAGGGTATCAACGCCCTGAATAACATGGAATAAAGTTACTGGCGCTGTATAAAATATCTAGATTTTTAACAGACAGACGGACAAGGAAGTGATCTTATAAGGATTCCTTTTTTACCTTTTAAGGTACGGAACCCTAAAAAGATACTAAAATAAATAAGTTGTAATAGTACGTATTTTACGCAAAATGTCACTCTTATTTTTTGTTATATTTTAAAGTTTACAAATAAAAGAAAAGGTAAGTTGCAAAATGTACTTTTTACAGAATGTCACATTTCTTTCTTTTGTTTTATTTCATTTAAGATTTACAAAAAAAGAATAGGTAAGTTGCAACACTTAGTTTTGCAAAATGCCACTTTTCTTTTTTGGTTTACTTATTTCATTTTAAAGTACTTATCACTATCACTACATAGTATAAAACAAAGTCGCTTTTTCTGTCCCTATTTCCCTTTGTATGCTTAGATCTTTAAAACTACGCAACGGATTTTGATACGGTTTTTTTCAATAGATAGAGTGATTCAAGAGGAAGGTTTTTACATATAATACATGCATAATACAGCCGTGCGAAGCCGGGGCGGGTCGCCAGTTTACAAACAAATGGTAAATTGGACAACGTATTATACTTTTTACCAAATATCACTCTTATTTTTTTGCTTTATTTCCTATAAGATTTACAAATAAAAGAATAGGTAAGATGCAAAACATACTTTCGCAAAATGTAAGTTTTCTTTCATTGTTTTATTGCATTTAAGATTCACAAATAAAGGAAAAGATAAGTTTTCGCAAAATGTCACTTTTATTTTAAATCATTTAAAATTTACAAATAAAAGAATAGGTAAGATGCAAAACGTACTTTTTACAAAATGTCAATTTTCTATTTTTTATAGCATTTTAGCAAATATAAGAAAAAGTAAGTTGCAAAACGTACTTTTCGCAAAATGTCACTTTTCTTTTATTTAATAAATATAATGATGTAAATGACAAACAAATGAAATGAATACTAATAAAGTTAAGCACAGTAGGCACAGGGCCGTATGCATTAACTGACGCCTACATCATCAGCTATATAACGACTACCCACAAGGAACCTTGCCTCGCCTGCCACTGGCAAATATAGATACACATCTTTATGTTCTATAAGTACAAGCTATCTGTAGGTATTCAATAGGTACAGTCGGATCCAAAATGAAGAAAAATCTTCTTTTTAATCCCCGATTGACGTGTCTGCGTGTCTGTGTGTGTGTGTCTGTCTGTGGCATCGTAGTTCTGGAACGGATGAACCGATTTTGATTTTGTTTGAAAGGTGAATTAGCTATGTTTGATCGAAATCGGTTTAGCCGTCTAAAAGTTACGGAGGAAAAAGTTAAGGGTTTTTAAATTCAATTTTTTTTATGAGATATAATTTGTATACTGATTTTAATTTCTTAAATTGCCTCTCTGTCTAACAAGGTTTGCAGTTAATTTGAAGTATTCTTCTCTATTTCTTTATTTGCAAGGAGATAAAGTTCCTCTGCATTCGCTATCTCTATCCACTCCCGGCTGTTATGCAACCAAGATTTTACAACTTTATTAAAATATCATGTCGTGTGATTTACACATGTATATTTTTTCTCAATTCGCTTTTGTATTCGACTGTATTTTGTAATTGCTGTTTCAAGATCTCACAATAGAATACAATAGGCAAATTTAGATGTATCTGTTGAGTGGTTTGATTAATTCTCTTATTTCCTCTTAGATAGATGTTAACAATTATTTTTAATGTTTTATTGCAAATATAACCACAGAATAATTAATAGTTAAGTATAGGTATAGAAGAGTCACTCAGGAAAAATCTTTACAAAATTGAAAATCCTGACTGAATTATCAACCAATAGACAGATTGGGTTAAAATTTGGCACACAGAGAGAGAGGCGACGTAGGCAACCGATAAGTTTTGAAAATTTCAACCCCTACTCGGACGAAGTTACGAGTAAAAATTACCCATTAAAAAAACGAAATAGATAATAAAAAGATTTAACCGATTTATAAAAAGAGGGAGGTTCTCAATTTATGTGTGTTCGTGTGAGTAGAGCAGTTAAATATGATAGCTCAAATATTTGGACCGATTGGGCTAAGAATAATGGCAAAACTTCGAACTTAAATTACTTGTTTGCAAGGAGGTTAGGTTGTTGAAGTTCCTATATGTGTAATGGCGTCAGATTCTTCAAAAGAAAATGAAAAACACGTAAGTCTAAATGTTTATACCTTTTTTCCACATCTACACAAAATACTATCAATAATTTCAGTACGTTCCTGCTGATCAAACTTTCTAGTCAAACTAGTTTGTCCAAAAGAAATAAATTTCCTCGCAGTCACACTACTCAACCAAGTGGTTAACAAAAGAAACGGAAAATAGATGATTGAAACTGAAACAAAAGACGATCAGAAAGATATCAAAAGACGATTAAAATGGAAATAAAAGACGATCGTTCATTGTAATCTAGGAATTTTATTATATTATTTCTATTTGATGCTCATTGCTCAAGTATTATGTCCGTTGTCTAGCACCCATAACACAAGTCTAGTTACTTAGCTTGGGGCTAGATGGCGATGTGTAGAATGTCCTGCAATATTTATTAATTTATTTTTAAGTATTGCCTTTCCATCATTTCAACCCAATCCTAATCATCCATAAAATAACAGTTTCAGAACAATTAACCGACCTAAAAATTAGGCGATTCTCAATTCATGTGAACTTTAAATATAGCAGATAAATATGAATGAGTCAGATTTGACGCCTTTCGAAAAATTACATAAACTGTTTATCATATCGGGGCCATACTGCCCATATCTGTTCGCTTGCTGTAATCTCCGTATAATTAATTAATAAACAAGTTTCTAGTCATTTTATTTAATTATTTTTTGTCTAAGGTTCCCAGTAAAATATTATTTAGGTTATAAGAACTTTTGACAGGACACGTCTTGCGACCTTTTGCGAATAGGACATTTTGCAAAATATACTATGGTTTATTCACTAATCAAATGGACCTAACATGACATAATAATTTCAATTGTAAGGTACTTGCGGGTAACAAAGGCCACCTTCAACCTTAACAAAAAAATTGAATATTTTGGAAATGTAGGGAAAACTACTTAAAAACAGGTCATTTGCATAAAGAGGGAAAAGAAATGGGTGTACGCGCGTGAGAAGTTATACTTCTAGAAGTTATACGTCTGTCTGTCTGTCCATCCGTCCGTCAGATATTTATTTTGCGGGCAGCTTCAACCTGTTACTTTTGTGTTACGCAGCTTCAACCTGTAACTGTGAGGAGGCTCACAGCTAAGCGACGCTCGCTGATCGTTTACGGTCGTGCGGGTTAAGCGACGCCTGGCGCGGTCTTTAATTCGATGGGTGACCAATTAGTAGTGTGGCAAAAATGTGTTTTCGTTAGTCCCTCCGTGCTTCGGAAAGCACATTAAGCCGTTAGTCCTGGTTGCTACCTCTAGTAGCAGTCGTTAGGTCAAGTCAGAGGCCTTAAGGCGATCTGAAAACTCTAACAATAGGTGAGCCACACCACTATACGAGAAGAAGAAGAATTAACCTGTGACTTTTATGCTTCAGTGATGCGCGCGCATCTTAAAATTTCAACATAATTTTTTCATTGCGCGCCTAACGAAGTATAACTTCAATAACTTCAAAAACAAATTAGCAATCGGATAAAATAAGATAGATAAAGTACTTGGTAGGTATGATGTGCTATACATATAATATCAATAGTAGGTACCTACTTAATCTATCTTATGTTTTTGCTAGAGTCAAATAACTAATATTATAAATCCGAATGTTAATTTGTTGCCCACATGCATACGTATAACGGAAACGATTACATAAAATAAAACTCATACATTAGAAGTGTTAATGAATCCAGCCTCAGTTGCGTCACGTTATACAATGTTTGGTTTACGTGTCTTGTCTAGGTGATTTTTTAGACTCAATACAAGGTTGTATACTTACAGTAAAGGTACAATAATTTAGTTAGGTACAGTCGGAATACCAATTAGCTGAACCCCACGTGTCCCAGTGTAGTGTGTGACTTATAATTAACGACCCGCCCCGGCTTCGCACGGCTATATTATGCATGTATTATACATATAAACCTTCCTCTTGAATCACTTTATCTATTAAAAAAACAGCATCAAAATCCGTTGGGTAGTTTTAAAGATTTAAGCATACAAAGGGATATAGGGACATAGGGACAGAGAAAGCGACTTTGTTTTATACTATGTAGTGATACGATGATGAAGGTTTTTTTTTGGTTAGCCTATATCGTCTCACTGCTGAGCAAAGGCATCCCTAACATCTTTCCAAGCGAAGCAAGGTTTATCTAGTCTGTGTCAAATGCATCAAGATCGTCACGCCATCGTTTCCGACGTCTGCCTCGATTCCGACGTCCGTCCTCCGGCACCCAATGCGTGACGACCCTAGCCCTAGGTCGGGATTCATTCGACTCACGTGACCCGCCCAATCCCATTTGAGATTGGCAGTTTTACTCCCTACATCGGCTATCCCCGTCTTCGAGCGAAGAGTGGTATTTCGAACTCGGTCGACGCGTTTTACACCGAGCATGCTGCGCTCCAAAGCTCTTTGGCAAACCTTGAGTCTGGTCTTGTTTGTAGTAAGAAAATTAATATTGTATTTTAAATAGGTCAACACGTAACGTGATGACGACACACAGTGACAAATGATTACGTTTACCTAGATAAGATAATTCATATTACTGTATATTCTGTGTATTCTATACGTCACAAACTACACCAGAGCTTACTCGCACATCTGTAAGGTTGTAAATTAATGTTACCTGATTTTGTTTTTTGACGTGATAACGTCTAATGAATTGAATTGATGGAACACCTGCATTCACAAAAAATGTCACGGTAATATTGTGTGACATCATGCGCCATGGTAATATGAGCAGCGCGTCATGGTAACTTAGGAAACCGAGTATTTAATGATTATATCGCTGATCTGCGCTTGTGTTATGGTGTCGAGTGACGAAAAAACAAACAAAAAAGGTAAAAAAAATATAAAGGAATAACAAAAAAATCTCAATTTTTCATCGTTTTCTTAAGGGTCTCTGGGTCACGTGGGGTTCAGTTAATTGGTATTCCAACTGTACCTGCATGTAATAAGTGCCACCTGCCACCTTAATTAATAACTAAAAAATTCATAAAATAGAAAAAACTGGTCATTAGATAAGGTAAGAATTATTTGTAAAATACGGAGCACACTAAAGGCCTTTGTTTTTGAGTGTTTTTTTTGTCAAATTGACAGGTGACAAAGACTAGAGAAACCAAAAAAAAAAGATAGGTTGGATAAAAACATACAAGATAAAACGTCCCTCCAGTATTTATCTAACAATAATATTTGTTTAAAATCATTTCTTTGTTAATAAGTGTGAGGATTATCAATATTTGTTTAGGATTTTATCTGTGTGTTTGTTTGCACGTTGGCGTTTGTAAACGTAAACTATCAGGATATTGCAGCGCTATTTAGAACCGAGCTAAGCAATAGGCTTGTGTTACGGTGGCCAGACAAATGAATAGAATACTTTTATACTTTTTTTTGTAAAAACATACTCATGTACAAACATACACGACCCAATTGGCACAATGGTCATCATGCATGTAGTATATCCGTTGTCTAGCACCCATAACACAAGTGTAGTTACTTAGCTTGGGGCTAGATGGCGATTTGTGGAATGTCCTGCAATATTTATTTATTTATCAAGTAGTTCATTCTTCAATCTAAACAACAATTCTTTGATTGATTGACCATGACGATATATAACGAGAAATATAATAAAAATATCGTGATATATATCGTTGTTTAATTTAATATTGTATTTTCCTCTTATTACCGCTGAGTTAGGTCATCTGCATGCTTATGTTAGTTTACCTTCATACATGCACTAACAAGGACTTTTACTACAACAAATGAATTAAAATCTTGCCATCTCTATACGCCTCCATAGAGAGGAGCGCTCTAATGGTTGGAAAGACCAGTACTTAGACAAAAAATGTTACACGCTTGACGTGAAAACGTCTTATAGATCGATGTACAGTCACATTACCAATTAGCTGAACCCCACGTGACCAAGAGCTCATTCGCATATCTGTAAAAAATATAGTGTTTACCTTTTATGTTATTTTTTGTATATTGTATTGTCCAGTATATTGTTAAAAAAACAGAATCAGGTAACATTACTTCATAACCTTGCAGATTTGTGAGTGAGCTCAAGGTCACGTGGGGTTCAGCTAATTGGTAATGTGACTGTAAGTACACCGGCATTCACAAAAAAGTGTGACGTCATGCGTTACGTTACGTTACGTTATTGACAAGGTAGCCATGCAAAATGGTAATTTCAACGATACAAAATAGTTCTTATGAAGTTATCACGTAAAATTATCGTCTGTAAACTGACTTTACAGACAACTATTTTTTTTTAGATATAGGTCATCATTTGACCACTATCACACCTGCCTGATGGTAGATGACGATGCGGTCTAAGATGTAGCACGCGGTGTCTAGAAGATACCTATTCACTCGCCACTTGAAGACCCCTAAATTATACACGTCAGGAAAGACAGACGCAGGCAACTGATTCCATTTCCTTGCAGTACGAATAAAGAATAAATAAATATTGCAGGACATTCCACACATCGCCATCTATTCCCAAGCTAAGTAACTAGACTTGTGTTATGGGTGCTAGACAACGGAAATACTACTTAAGTATATACTTTTCTTTGTAAAAATACATTATAATACATAGAATCAACCAGACCACAGACAAATTTCTAAGCATAAATACTTGTCTGAGGCGGGAATGGAAACCGCAACCCTGTGTTTGGCAGTCCGGCATAGTGATCATTGTGCCAACTGGGTCGTCAAATGACGATGCAAAACGCTAAGTGTGGACGTCTGGTATTTCCACTATGAATCGGTGCCGCAGATCAGTTTGCCTGGTATGACGAAAAAATGGAGCAAAATTGGGTCGTGGAGTTCTATAGCGCACGGAATGTGCAATAGAACTCCACGTGGCTTAGGAATGGAAGGACGAGTGGGACTCCGCCATGCATGGTCTAAATATTCCCATAGACCCCACTTCCAAACCAAAAGGCTTTGATCTGCCGCGCAGACTGTGGTGTCGGTTAAACAGACTGAGGACCGGACATGGACGATGCAATTATATGTGCCACAAATGGGGATGGAGCGAGTGCGGTGAAGAGGTCCAGACCATGGATCTCATTATAGGTTGCTGTCCGATCCATTCATATCCTGGCCTCCCAGGGGACATTTTTGAGCTTACCCAGGAGTTCATTGGCTGGCTGGAAGGTCTGGACTTGGCCTTGTAATTCTGTGCTATTTCATTGCACACTCCCTGAAATGCATCTTGATAAAAGACTAACAAGCTTGCCACCTTACGACAATGCTAACTACTATGTAACACTAGGAGATAGGCAGGTAGGTGACTACAATGCAATAATAGTAAAGCTTTTCAATTGAGATGCAGCGCACGCGCAGCCGCGCAGGTTGCGTGAGCTTGTGAAATCTATCATGCCGTTTGCTAATTCTATGAAATATGTATATTTAACTTGTAGACACGTGCAAATTTTATGTAATACGTATTTAACTAATGGTTTGCTTCGACCTGAACTAATTTAAAGTTATTGGTGTAAGTGTCGTTTGTTCCAAATTCAGCTATTTTGGAAGGTTCGACCTCAGCTTTATTAAACAATTATAATCCACCTTTAAAACCGCTTATATAATCAGAAAACAAACTTGTAAATGATTACAAAATACTTCCTCTCGAAAAAGAAGAGAGTTTCGTTCTTGAAAAGACTTGATAGAAATCAATCTTATCGTTAATTTTCCAAAAACTACACATTTTGCGGAGGTCGGCGTAAAGAATCAACTTCATTTAGTTTTGTTCAAAGATATTGTCATAATACAAGCTGTAATGATTTCTATCTATGATATTTTCTATGCTTTCTTGAAACCATTTTGTCTAAAATACTATTAATAATAATTGTGAAATTTAAAATATTTTAGAAAACTTCAGCCAGTTTCGTACTATTTTCAACTCATTTTTTTCTATTCAATCTGAAATGATCGCTTCTAATCGTGAGCGGCGACAGAGGTATCTTATTTATATAAAAAGTTTTTGGGTATCAACCGCTAAAATCCATGGAATGATATTCCTACTGTCATTAAGGTGAAGAAATGCTTTGTATTGTCAATGGGATAGAGTCATAGCGCGCGCGTGGGAAAGGGAGAGGGATTTTCAGGTCATAAGAGGAAAGGGTACCGGGGGCTCTCTCCATACAAACGTAGTCGACTGTTTTCTCCCTGGATACTGACACTAGAGCAAATATTTTTGTTGCATAAAACTTATAACTGCCATGACCATGCCTTGTGTATTACTGTTAGTGTCATTATCCAGGGAGGAAACAGTCGACTACGTTTGTTTTCTTTCACCATAAAGAAGGTAGTATGTATATTAAAATACTCACACTATCTGTAGACATAGTATTACACCCGCGCAATGGCACGGTATACTGCAAGTCTCCCCTCTCGCTCACGTACTCTCGGAGGCAGGACGAATTGCTACCTAATCCAGCTGGGTAGACGATCCCGTTGAAAATGGCGTCACTGTGGAGATAAAAGTATTTCAGGTAGGTGTCTAGCCCTGGTTTCGTAGGCGGCCGAAGCGGTCTTTTTTATATGCGACTAGCTGAGCCCCGCTGTTTTACCGGCGTTCGATTTTTTTAGTTTTTTTTTCATAAGTAGGTACATTTTTTCCATAAAAACCTTGTCCGGATAATAACAAACATACCTATATCATTTTAGTACCTATCTAAGTAACATAGTAGCTTAATAGCTCTTCGCATCTTCCATTACCCCGATATCTACAAAATTGTCTAACCTATAACAAACACAATAAAAAAGAATTAGCGAAATCGGTCTAGCCGTTCACGCGTGATGCGATGATAAAGTAAATAAGATAAATGTACTAAAAACCAAAAAATAATAAAATAGATACAGTCGTGGGAATTATAAACATATGCATAGACTAGACTAAAATAAAACCGTGGGGCACGTCAATTGTCTACAAATTATCGACAGAAGAATCGTTTAATTCGTCGTTAGGTCGTCAACCGACAACGATGGACGTGTGATAAGTAGGGCTAGAATGTGGAAACAAGCTAGCAAGCTCGATTATAAGCGAGTTTTAGGGTTTCATAGTGTTGAGCGAGTAGTACTTTTATCATATGTTTTGTCGATTAAAGACAAACTACGAGCAGTGAAACGATTTCTCGCCAGCCAGCAGTGTGAATGTCCAACGATAAACTAGTTGAAACATCTCTTTTATTTACATGGAGTGTATAACTATTGGAATTTCCATGAGCAAGAAAATAGTAAGTAATTTCCTCATCGTCTGCGGGCCAACTGCCTAACGACGAATTAAACGATTCTTCTATCGCACATTAAGTCGATAATTTGTAGACAATTGACGTGCCCCACGGTTTTATTTTAGTCTAGTCTATGCATATGTTTATAATTCCCACGACTGTATCTATTTTATTATTTTTTGGTTTTTAGTACATTTATCTTAAACATTGCAATGTATGTTTAACATAAAACCGTTTAACTTAAAAAGTTTTTTTTACCAATTTTTATTTTCTAGTTTTTAGTTTTTATTTCGCATTCTGTTTAATTCATTTAGTGCTTCATTATTGCAAGGTTTCTTGCCCGTTAGTTTATTGCAGTCCAACTCCTCTATACGTAGTCCCTGCAAAGATCTTACTCTACTAAGAGCCACGTAGGCTTGACCTTCTTCAAACAGTTTCGCACCTAAGTATACGATTGCGTGATCCACAGTGCTGCCCTGCATTTTATGTATTGTAGAAGCCCATGATAGTATTAAAGGCAACATTCTTCTTTCAGCCGTCCCGTAATTGTACTTAGCTGGAAACTGTATGGCTTTCGGGTGTATAAGATGTACTCCGTCTCTTGCGAAATCAATTCGGATGGAAGGTACTTACATCTGTTGCATACATCTGTGTTCGACGAAATTGAGGCCAAACGATTTCGTTGATGTAGCCTATAGCGCCATTTACTAGTCCTTTTGAAACGTCAATATTGGACCGTAGCATGACTTTTGCCCCCACAAATATTTCCAGTTCCGTTGGTAAACCCCCAGTTTTGTTGATATCAGCTGGTATTATAGTAGCTATATCCACATTGTCTGCATTTCGTGTGGCGTGTACCTACTAGCTGATCCTGCGCTTTTATTTTGTAAATGCGAGCACCATTATTTCTGTACAAATTCAATACAGCAGAGTTGTGGTCGTTAACTTGTTGATTTGTGGGGTATACCCTTAACGCTTTGTCTATTGCAAACTCATCACTCGTGTCTTGAAGAAGTCTTCCCATTAAAATACTAAAATGTTGGGTTGTTAGCTCACCGACTCTCAAAGCATTCAAAATATCAATAAAAGTCTGGTCACCTTGCTGACACATATTTTCAGTTAATTCACACAGCGTGAATAAACGCCAGAGATGTGTAGCTGGTTGGAGATGTTCTGGCTGTTTGAAAACAGGTGTTCCTGATCGTTTTATAGGAGGCAGTTGTAAAAGATCACCGAAAAGTAATACGTTTACTCCTCCAAAAAACTCATTTTCACAGTTCTTAATTTGCCTCAATCGAGCGTCCATCATGCATAACCATCTTAGATTTCAATTTTGCATAGTAAATTGTATTCTACTTGTTGAGACCTTTCATTTGATACCCATGTTGATGGGATTGATAAAACCTAAGTTATCCGCCATTTTGTAGAGGCCGCCATCTTGGATTTTAATTTTATATAGTACATTGTATTCTACTGGTTGAGCACTTTCATTTGATACCCATATTGATGGGATTGATAAAACCTACGTTATCCGCCATTTTGTAGCGGCCGCCATCTTGGATTTCAATTTTTTATAGTATATTGTATTCTGCTTGTTGAGCCCTTTCATTTGATACCCATATTGATGGGATTAATAAAACCTAAATTATCCGCCATTTTGTAGCGGCGGCCATCTTGAATTTATAATGTTATTGAATAAACATAATTGTATTGTCACCAAAATCCAAAGTGTATACAAAATTTCAGATTGATCGGTTGACAGGAAGAGGGTGAAATTTGAATTACTAAATTTGACCCAAGAATAAATAAAACAAACGGGGTGAGCTAAATAAAACCGTTTAAAAAGGGATTTATTTTTAAAATAACTAGCCGCGTCCCGCGATTTCATCCGCGTAACTCCCGATCTCGTGGGAATATCGGGATAAAAAATTTGACTTTGACTTTGACTTTCTTAATTAATAGAATAGAATAGAATAGAAAAACATTTATTTGGACAAGCACACGACATAGGTAAATAAATATTTAGAACAATTTAAGAGATGTTGACAAGCAATCATAAGAACATAAAAAAAAAAGAAAAAAAAAAAAAAAATACAAAAATTGAGGAAGAATAATAAAGAACAAAAAAGTATAAAATTAAAAGACAGAATAATCAGAGAATAAGAACAGCAGAAAAAAAATAAAATAAAAAACTGGTTGCCTGTAAAGTCGGTATACGGGCGAAAGTTTTACGTGACAACAACTGTGCTCGAGTGGAAGGGACGCGTGCCTTTCACTTTTTATGTCTGTCTCTCTCGCTCTTAGGCGGGCTAACCATGCCCGCGTGCCTCTCACTCGCTCTCATTGTGAGCGCATAACGTCAGCGGAGCGTAACGCAGTTTCTTGAAGTGTCACCCGGCAAACCAATTTATAAAACGTTGTCACGTCAAAATACTTATCTATACATTAATCAATGTACATACCGATAATTTAAACAATGTCACGCTTCGTGGAATTGGTGTGGTTAGTATTTTCATACCATATTCCATCAAAATTGGTCCAGTAGTTTTTATTCGTTACAAACAAAAAATCTTTTCTCTTTTTAAGCAGGGTCTGTGACGTGACTTCCTGAAAATCGTTGAAATCGTGTTCTTTCGTGAATTTATTTTGTTTTTGTTACTTAAAACAAACATATGTAATTATTTTGCGTTTTGTTTTATGGTGCAATAAAGTGTTTATCTATCTATCTATCTTCCCGTCGTCGTCACTTGTAATGTAGGGGTAAGTAAACTAAAACACGCTAATAATTTGTGGGAGGTAGTAGCCATATGCGCCCAGCGCGCGACCTCTCTTGCTAGCTCTTTGAGCGTGACTGACGTCGCTCCACTCGAGCGCATACGTCACAGGGTCCATCAAAAAATACTACTAGTTATAACCCGACCAATCATATCTGATTATTATTCCGGATCTGAACATGACTAAATATATTTGAAGTAAACAAGAAAACGTGACTTTTCGTTCAATCGAATTAGCGTTCAAAACGACCCGTAACGGCACGCCATCACGCGTGTGCTGAACGCTATTTGCAAAAATAACACGTTGAAAATAAATAATAGGCCCGTCACTCAATGTGTTAACTTAGCGTTAATTGGCAATATAACCTAAGATCCCTTTAAGGACGACCTTCATCGAGTTGTTTAATAGATGAAAAGAATTTTATATCAAATTAAATAGACCAATAAATATAATTGCAAATGACCTAAGTATCTAAAAAATATCAGTTCAGAATCATTCGGGCAACACACGACTTCTCAGATACTTATTTCTTACCTATTCTCTTTGTATTTATTGTGTTTTTTTTTTGTATTTATTTACTCTGTAACAGTTTCTTTTTTGTTTCACTTTTCTTATTTTTGTGTTTTTTATGTCGTATGTTTGTCTGAATAAATTATATTCTATTATTTTTTTTTGTTTTAAGACTTTTCGCTGGTTTAGTTAATAGATAAATTCCATGCCAATGAACTAATACTTAGGGGTCCCGTAAATATTTAATACTCAAACGACTCTCAAATATTAGGAGACCCCTAAATATTTAAGACGCTCATATCCTATTGAAGCATACACTTAAATGTCAATTGAATGGCCACATAAGATAAGTAGCCTTTTAGTTTTCGGGTGTCAGTCACATAAATGATATTCGCAGTTTACTAGAGCAAGTAAAATCTATACTAATAAATTACTAATAAAGATTTTGTTTATTTGAACGCGCTAATCTCAGGAACGACTGGTTCGAATTGAAAAAACTGGCCGAAAAAGGCTATAGGCTACTTTTGATATTCAAATCAAATCAAATCAAATCAAAATTTTTTATTTCTTTGGATGTATAATACCTTAAAAGTATAATAGACCACTTGAAAACGTCTTAAAAACTAAGTTAGGATGTGTGCCTTCGGAACGCGCCCACCAATGAGAAGAAGGCACAAGAAACTCATGGGGTTTTTTTTTTTTTTCATGTGATCACGCTCACAATGGTCAATATTACAAATATTTGAAAGTATTATTTGAAATGGAGCAACTAAAGTCACGTCCATGGGTTCTTATCATTAAGGTAAGACGAAGTATCATAGTACGCCTTACTGCACAATCTATGCATTCCTACGGGAATTACTTACTTACGCGGGTGAAACCGCGAGGCGCAGCTAGTAGGGTTATAGATTTTGACTGTTACTTTTGCCTTCATAAAAGTGTAACGAACCTGCCAACTCTATCACTATGAGCCAGTGATATGGTGACATGCATGGCATCCCGTTCACAATCGACAGCAAGCGCGTCGAGTGGAGCCACCGCTGACGGCCATGTCGTCGGCTCGTCTGTCACTGTCGCAACTGTTGTTATTGAAGATTCTGGAACAAGGTGATAAAAAATTTAATTCTGTAAGACTGGCTAAACCTACCCAGCGCCGAACTGCTTGAGGCCTTTGCCCAGCAGTGGGACAATACAGGATAACGAAAAAAAATTGTAAGTTTTATCTTCCATAAAATGCCTGATTAAATTACTTCAAAATGAGTTACAGTTATTTAATTTATTTTATTATTTTACTTTTATTGAAATAATACAAAGGATTCAAGCTTTTTATAGATTAATACAGGTATGAAATAATGTGAAATAAGAAAATGAAAGATTATATTCATTTGTTCAAAAACCCTAAATACCAAATTTATTATTCTGCGGCCCCATACTAAACAAAGTTACCTCGGAAGGTAAATTCCATCAATAAATGTCATTAGGATGTGATTTCAAGTGATCCTCTTAATCGGGCATTCGACACGCGTACGTAACAAAACTGCCGGAAATCAAATTACGCCATTATTCTTCTGGGTGTACAAATGATAGGTCAGAGTTAGACCACTATCACACCTGCCTGATGGTAGGTGACGAAGCGGCCTAAGATGTAGCACGCGAAGTCTACAAGATACCCGTGACTGTACTATTTATATTTTATTAAAATTGATTCAGCCTTTCCATTTCGATTGAATTTTTTTTCCTAAATTAATTTCGGAACTATTTTGGAATTTCCAAAAAAAAATGGTTGTCTGTGAAGTCTGTTTACGGACGATAATTTTACGTGATAACGTCATAAGTAACCGATGAAAAAAAAACCTTTTTCATTACTCATACTCCGAAAGTAGGTCTAAAGATGCCTGAAGAGCGTGTAGAAAATAAAACTTTCAGCCCTAGGGAAAATCGCTTTCACTGACAGCTGTCATGTCAAATTATGGCTTCGCACGGCTTGTGCAATGTGCATGTAGCCAGTATCCGTATCATTACGCATTAGGATCTTCAAAAACCTAACCTCCTTGCTTTAAGTAACACCAAAGAAGAACACTACATGTATATAACCTCTTTGGTCCCAACCTTGTAAGAGGACAGGTAGTATGGAGTCTCTCATTCACTCTCGTTGTTAGGAAGAATTTTATGTATTATTCGTAATGAAAACACAGTGTTTACCTCGGGTGAAAGACTCATTAAGTCCCTCGAGCTATTAGCGCCCTCGCTACGCTCGGGCGCCAAACTCCGTCTCGGGACTTTTAATGAGTGACTTTCACACCTAGGGTAACAATGTACTATTATTTTATTTTTCTTTATATTTTTTTTCCTTTATTTATGTCTTCTATTTGTCATTCGTCACCATAACACAAGCCCAGATGAGCGATATTATTATTCTGCTGCGTGCTGTGGGACGTCATTGTTGACATGACGTCACCGGAACGTCAGAAATCACAATGACGTCACACTGGGAACGTGACAATGACGTCAACTTTTTTGTGAATGCAGGTGTTCCATCAATTTACTTGACGTTATTATCAAGTCAAAAATTTTAAAATTCCAAATTAGTTTTGGAAAACCCACCAGTCCTATAATACCTTAAGTAACTGTTTGTTCACCGTTCCGTGATGGAGATGCCGTTAAAATTAATGGTTGCATGCTTTCTTACACACATTACATTTTACTCATGTGTTTAGTTTAACTACTGCACTTTGATTACTGAGTACTTTCAGAGAGTCTCAGGTGGACGACGCGTGACGTCAGAGCCTATCCATTACAAACAAAAAAACAAATATTTTCTCTTTTTTTATTATTATAAAACAGTAAAAATACTTATCAAGGAATCTCTGAAACTACAAGAGTCTGAAGAGTCTTAAGTCGTAGGCGCGCATTAACAACTCACGCTGAACGACCTTTAGAAAAGCGTGGCCTAAAAATTGGCGCGAAAACTGCGTCGCCTCACGCCTGCACCGTAAATCTGATTTTACAGTATTATTTTATTCTTCTGACAGACAAAAATACATGTTGTTTTTGAACGCACCTTTCCAAACATCTATATTTTGAGATAATCTTTCGTAAATTAATATCGGTCGAGAGAAACAGTGGAAAATAAATCTGAAATGGAAAACACCAGAATGACACCAGTACCAGTACCTGAAAATACAGGTCAACAAAAGTCAAAAGTGTGGATAGGAAGGGTTTTTTTTGGAAATTCAACCAGTAAAAGAGGAAAAGGACTGTTAAAGGGGTTCGGACATTTAGTATGGGGGCTTGGTATAGAGTATTTTTGCGCGGTGCATTTTAACACCCATGTCGATCGATAGAGGGCATTACAGTGAACAAATGTTGTCTTCACATCGAACCTCTAAAGCGTTGGGGAATCGGGATATTTAACAAAACGTGTTGTCCTATGATTTTGCAAAAATGCGCGTTGCATTTTGAGACTCATACCTATCGATAGAGGGCATTACGGTGAACAAATAATGCCTTCACACCGAATCGCTAAAGCGTCTCGGAAACGGGATAAGTCTACAAAGAAACGTGATTCGTTCAACAACATGATTAAAAAAATATCCCGTTTCCGAGACGCTTTATCGGTTTGGTGTGAAGGCATTATTTGTTCGCCATGATGCCCTCTATCGATTGGCATGGGTCTCAAAATGCACCGCAGCATTTTAAGTTACTATGCCAAAGTGTCCAAACTTTTCGTTAGTAATAAAGGTACGTACCCATCCGCTCTGCTAAAACCCTACCCATTTTCAAGAGTATGGTAACTGAACATTACTTTCACTCTATTGTTACATAACTCTCTTGCCTCTTTCTTCTCACTTAGTACAAATTATGTTTTATTTTTGTTTCTTCTCTTAGAACTGCTTGTATTATTTTATTAATTATTTTATTATTTTGTTTTGTATTATTTTATGATTAGTATTGCTAGGTATATTATGTAGTGTAAGTATTATATTATTATGTGTATGTTATGATGTATTTATGATTATAAGTATTTCGTTTATAATATCTATTTTAAGTAGGTATTTATATATATATATGTGTTTCTTACACCACACGACCTACCAGTTAAGCTAAACAGACCTTCTCCATCCTAAGGTTGCCTGGAAGAAATCGCTTTAAGCGATAAGGTCGCCTGTTTGTACAATTTAATAAGCTTTCTTGTACTCTTTGATTTTTTCAACGTTTTGTGTGTTGTACAAATAAAGTGTTTATCTATCTTTATATCTATCTACGTATACATAATTAATTTAATCTGCCATCCACAATATGTTGCTCTCAAGACTGTCAATTCATCATTAAAATTTAACGCCATTGTGCTGTTTCCTATACATATAAAACATAGATAAAACAACAAAATATTTCTCACAATATATCTGAGTACATCTTCCTACAACTTTGACATCACATGACCTCGGCAGCTACGTAACTTTTTATTGCTCTAATAGTGTAAATTATGGGAAATCCACGAAAATTGTATTGGTAAATGTCTACGCCCACTCTATGTTATCGATCACTAGCTGCGCCTCCCGGTTTTATACGTGTTAATGTCTTTCTAAGGCGTTTTTCTGTCTCATACCAATTTTATTAAATATCCGTATAATAGAGTGATTCGTCGTTTCGTTCCTTATACCTATAGTCGGAGATCCCTTTAAGCACGACCTTCATCGAGCTGATTAATGGATGAAACGTATTTTATATCAAATTAAATAGGTCAATAAATATATTACAAATGGTTTGCCTGCCAGATTATATTACCAATTTAATTTTGTTTTTTAAACCTTACTGGCTTGTTTAAGAGACAAATTCCATACCAATAGAAAGTATGAAGCTTATAGAATATGCAAACGTTAGGTTGACTATTTTTTCCCGTCACAACTCGTGAATAGGCAGGAAAATCAATATTAGTCATGTGCACTGGTCTGGTTAATTAATTAAAGTTAAGTTATAATAAAGATTATGTATTTCATTGGTACGGAATTTGTCTATTGACCAAACCAGTGCAAAATAATAATTTGTCATTCTGACCTGAAATTTCTTAGGCAACTCATTTGCAATAATATTTATGGGCCTATTTAATTTGATATAAAATACTTTTCATCTTTTAAACAGATCGATGAAGGTCGTCCTTAAAGGGATCTCCGACTACTACGGCCATATTATATTATCGTTTTAACCCATGATAAAATTTAATAATATTTATTATTAGTACCGTAAAATGGGGTGAATAGAAAGGATTTCAAGGTTTGGATCGAAAAATAGTATATTTTTAACAGTTTTTGGAAAGTAACAGTCGTTGTCTATGATGAGTTAAAGATTAATAAACTGTTTAAAATTAAAAATATACTTATTTTCCTCAGTATTTATTCAATAAATTGAAATTAGTTAACGTTTTCTATTTACCCGGGATATGGGTGAATAGAATCAAAAAGGGGGTCATTAGAATAAAATGCTAGGGTTGTCAAAATTTATTTATGATTAACGACCCGCCCTGGCGTTACACAGGTTCGCAAAATGTTCGACAATAACAATCAACCAAATGGAATACTAAACAAATAGAAGCAAATATTTTCTTCCAAATACGTAATTTGATACGCACATAACACAGAAATTCTGAACAATATCAAAAAATAACGTTTCAGTAAAATTAATATGAAATCAAAAAATCATAAACACTGAATTAACATAATATAATGTTAATTCAGTGTATATTCTTTCTAGTTAGGTTCCTACTTTTGCTATATATTTCTTTACTCTAAAATTATGCTTAAACACAAAACTCTAAGCAACTTCAGGAAACGTTTGTGTAGCAGCCCTAGCGATGACGATTCTAATCATCCTGGATGCATTTCTATTTACCCATGACTCGCTTCTATTCAGTCTTTACGCGTTTCTATTTACCCCATACTGCGGTTCTATTCACCCCTGAGGCGTCATCTTTTCACCCCAAATTTTTCAATTTTTAAGTAACACAGTTTTAGGTCTAAATTAAACAGAAATCAGGCTTTATTTGGCTCACCTGTTAGTTTTTTCAGTAGATAGATAACTAATACTTCCAATGACTTCGTACTGATGGCTAAATTCAATCACACAACCGAGTAGAAACAAAAAAATACGCAGCTCAAAATCACTAAACCGTTACTTGATCACTTTGACACCTAATTTTCCGCATTTAGAAACAATTTCACTGTTTAAAATGATGTTGCCATAGTAAAGTAAGTGTTACCCTTAATGGAAAAATAAAAAGTAAATAATTTCATTGATCAGTGTGCGAACACTAATGCAAAGAACAAAGGTATCACTTATTTTTCTATTCCCCCCTTGAATTCTATTCACCCCATTTTACGGTAATTATTTTCCCGGGTCTTAATCGCGTATTTTAGCGTGTTTTTTTCAGTCTCCTCGCGACCATGACTATTATAACATAGTCGAAACGTCGAGGTAAGAGAAATAAAAAACAAATAATACGCGATTAAGACCCGGGAAAATAATTACTATGAATACAAATCGTGTGAGTTTAAAAAGTTTAATATTTATTATTGTTTCAACCCAAAATAAGATACTGTTTCATACCTACCACATCTAAAAAAAAGAAAAAAAATCGTTTTTATTTATTTTAATATTCGTTCACACTGTAATTTATCGCTGTATATACTACTATAGCGACCCGCCCCGGCTTCGCACGGCTATATTATGCATGTATAAACCTTCCTCTTGAATCACTCTATCTATTAAAAAAACCGCATCAAAATCCGTTGCGTAGTTTTAAAGATTTAAGCATACAAAGGGATATAGGGACAGAGAAACCGACTTTGTTTTATACTATGTAGTGATGTGTATTTTATGTTTTTTTTCTTAGAATTTTATAAAAATATCAAGTTGTTGGAATGCGATTTAGGTACTCAGCGCCTAAAGGTTTTTTTCCTGTTTGTGCACTCATCCATTATCATCCGAGCGATGTTCCCAGTTGCATCCCTCTAGGGAGCCCGGGGTCCGCTTTCCTACTTTTACGCCTCCACTTCGCACGATCTTCGGCATCCTGGGTTGTAAGGCCATTTGCACGCATATCATCAAGCCAGTACTTCTTGGGTCTACACAGTCTGCCACGAAAAAAAAACCTACCCTCATCATCATCCGAGCGATGTTCCCGGTTGCATCCCTCTCGGGAGCCCGGGGTCCGCTTTCCTACATTTACGCCTCCACTTCGCACGATCTTCGGCATCCTGGTTAGTAAGGCCATTTGCACGCATATCATCAAGCCAGTACTTCTTGGGTCTACACAGTCTGCCACGAAAAAAAACCTACCCTCATCATTTTCCGATCGATGTTCCCGGTTGCATCCCTCTCGGGGCTTCCTACTTTTACGTCTCCACTTCGCACAATCTTCGGCAAAGCGGAGGAGTTTTCCTATGCACTGAAGTGACCAAATATTTATCAAAATTTACATTTTTTTACCCAAATTCCTTCGAGGTCGTCGTCTTAGATACCATGCAACCTCATACATAAACATTAGTATAGGTCTTGGTTCATACCGTTGATCCGCGACACATCTAACTGTTTTAAAATACAACCTATCAAGAAAAACCTGATTAAAATAGGTAAATAATAATAAATATACCGAAATATCTACGGTTTCTTTGTGACAAAGGCTTTACGGTATCTATACTCATCTGCTTTTTAAAATACAACGTTACTTACAAAGAGTTTCAATATCAAAAGTAGACTGGGCTTCCTATGGCTCCTTGGATGGCTACATTTTCCGGTTTATCCGTCAAAGTTTTACATATTTTAAAGACAAATAAATCAGACCTCACTCATCTGTAGATGATAAAAAAATATTTTTTAAATAATATACGTATACTATTTTTTTGAGTTTCAGTTCTAAGTATGGGGAACCCTAAATTTTTTTGTTTTTTCTATTTTTGTGTAAAAATCTTAATGCGGTTCACAGAATAAATCTACTTACCAAGTTTCAACAGTATAGTTCTTATAATTTCGGAAAAAAGTGGCTGTGACATACGGCAGACAGACAGAGATGACGAATCTATAAGGGTTCCGTTTTTTGCCATTTAGCTATGGAACCCTATAAATATACCACGATAAAATAGAAATATCTACTAAACATTAATTTATATAAAACTAGCGACCCGCCCCGGCTTCGCACGGCTGTATTATGCATTTATTATATTTAAAAACCTTCCTCTTTAATCACTCTATCTATTAAAAAAAACCGCATCAAAATCCGTTGCGTAGTTTTAAAGATCTAAGCATACAAAGGGACATAGGGACGGCGAAAAATGACTTTATTTTTAAGTGACTATGTAGTGATAGTGAAGTTACGACAAAAATATTCACAATTACTCCATAAACCACAAAAATAGATCATCAATCTTCCACCTTGTTTTGCTAATTCATGTAAAGCTTATTGGCATAGAAATAAGGTTGACTTTATTTCTCTTTCTCTCAGTTCAATGTATAAAAGTTCCATACAAGTAAATTAAAAGCCTCGATCGGAACCACTTCCTAAACTTCAGCTCTATAGACGGCCGAAGCGAAGGGATAAAGTAACGATCATCACTATCACTATCACTACATAGTATAAAACAAAGTCGCTTTCTCTGTCCCTATATCCCTTTGTATGCTTAATTCTTTAAAACTATGCAACGGATTTTGATGCGGTTTTTTTAAATAGATAAAGTGATTCAAGAGGAAGGTTTATACATGCATAATATAGCCGTGCGCAGCCGGGGCGGGTCGCTAGTTTTGAATGAAAAGTCAGATACTTCAGGCGTGTCGAAACGTCCTTAAAATGCGTCCTTAATATATCAGTCAAAACTTTGACTTTGGTTATGTCATCTCTCTATATTTAAATCTCTCTGGGTACTTAAATACAGGGTTACAAGTTAAGTCGACCTAGATCCTCTAAGAGGTTGTAGTTTCCATCATTTATGACTAATTTCAATAGAAAAACACCATACCCCAAAACTAACCGTTTTCGAGATATTGGACTTTATTTTGTTGAGTATGTTTTTAAGAATTTTAGATTATTTTCATGTTTACGATTTTTAGGCAATATTTTTTTGTTAATTATACTCCCAAAAGATCAATCAACCAAATGGAATACTAAACAAATAGAAGCAAATATTTTCTTCCAAATACGTAATTTGATACGCACATAACACAGAAATTCTGAACAATATCAAAAAATAACGTTTCAGTAAAATTAATATGAAATCAAAAAATCATAAACACTGAATTAACATAATATAATGTTAATTCAGTGTATATTCTTTCTAGTTAGGTTCCTACTTTTGCTATATATTTCTTTACTCTAAAATTATGCTTAAACACAAAACTCTAAGCAACTTCAGGAAACGTTTGTGTAGCAGCCCTAGCGATGACGATTCTAATCATCCTGGATGCATTTCTATTTACCCATGACTCGCTTCTATTCAGTCTTTACGCGTTTCTATTTACCCCATACTGCGGTTCTATTCACCCCTGAGGCGTCATCTTTTCACCCCAAATTTTTCAATTTTTAAGTAACACAGTTTTAGGTCTAAATTAAACAGAAATCAGGCTTTATTTGGCTCACCTGTTAGTTTTTTCAGTAGATAGATAACTAATACTTCCAATGACTTCGTACTGATGGCTAAATTCAATCACACAACCGAGTAGAAACAAAAAAATACGCAGCTCAAAATCACTAAACCGTTACTTGATCACTTTGACACCTAATTTTCCGCATTTAGAAACAATTTCACTGTTTAAAATGATGTTGCCATAGTAAAGTAAGTGTTACCCTTAATGGAAAAATAAAAAGTAAATAATTTCATTGATCAGTGTGCGAACACTAATGCAAAGAACAAAGGTATCACTTATTTTTCTATTCCCCCCTTGAATTCTATTCACCCCATTTTACGGTAATTATTTTCCCGGGTCTTAATCGCGTATTTTAGCGTGTTTTTTTCAGTCTCCTCGCGACCATGACTATTATAACATAGTCGAAACGTCGAGGTAAGAGAAATAAAAAACAAATAATACGCGATTAAGACCCGGGAAAATAATTACTATGAATACAAATCGTGTGAGTTTAAAAAGTTTAATATTTATTATTGTTTCAACCCAAAATAAGATACTGTTTCATACCTACCACATCTAAAAAAAAGAAAAAAAATCGTTTTTATTTATTTTAATATTCGTTCACACTGTAATTTATCGCTGTATATACTACTATAGCGACCCGCCCCGGCTTCGCACGGCTATATTATGCATGTATAAACCTTCCTCTTGAATCACTCTATCTATTAAAAAAACCGCATCAAAATCCGTTGCGTAGTTTTAAAGATTTAAGCATACAAAGGGATATAGGGACAGAGAAACCGACTTTGTTTTATACTATGTAGTGATGTGTATTTTATGTTTTTTTTCTTAGAATTTTATAAAAATATCAAGTTGTTGGAATGCGATTTAGGTACTCAGCGCCTAAAGGTTTTTTTCCTGTTTGTGCACTCATCCATTATCATCCGAGCGATGTTCCCAGTTGCATCCCTCTAGGGAGCCCGGGGTCCGCTTTCCTACTTTTACGCCTCCACTTCGCACGATCTTCGGCATCCTGGGTTGTAAGGCCATTTGCACGCATATCATCAAGCCAGTACTTCTTGGGTCTACACAGTCTGCCACGAAAAAAAAACCTACCCTCATCATCATCCGAGCGATGTTCCCGGTTGCATCCCTCTCGGGAGCCCGGGGTCCGCTTTCCTACATTTACGCCTCCACTTCGCACGATCTTCGGCATCCTGGTTAGTAAGGCCATTTGCACGCATATCATCAAGCCAGTACTTCTTGGGTCTACACAGTCTGCCACGAAAAAAAACCTACCCTCATCATTTTCCGATCGATGTTCCCGGTTGCATCCCTCTCGGGGCTTCCTACTTTTACGTCTCCACTTCGCACAATCTTCGGCAAAGCGGAGGAGTTTTCCTATGCACTGAAGTGACCAAATATTTATCAAAATTTACATTTTTTTACCCAAATTCCTTCGAGGTCGTCGTCTTAGATACCATGCAACCTCATACATAAACATTAGTATAGGTCTTGGTTCATACCGTTGATCCGCGACACATCTAACTGTTTTAAAATACAACCTATCAAGAAAAACCTGATTAAAATAGGTAAATAATAATAAATATACCGAAATATCTACGGTTTCTTTGTGACAAAGGCTTTACGGTATCTATACTCATCTGCTTTTTAAAATACAACGTTACTTACAAAGAGTTTCAATATCAAAAGTAGACTGGGCTTCCTATGGCTCCTTGGATGGCTACATTTTCCGGTTTATCCGTCAAAGTTTTACATATTTTAAAGACAAATAAATCAGACCTCACTCATCTGTAGATGATAAAAAAATATTTTTTAAATAATATACGTATACTATTTTTTTGAGTTTCAGTTCTAAGTATGGGGAACCCTAAATTTTTTTGTTTTTTCTATTTTTGTGTAAAAATCTTAATGCGGTTCACAGAATAAATCTACTTACCAAGTTTCAACAGTATAGTTCTTATAATTTCGGAAAAAAGTGGCTGTGACATACGGCAGACAGACAGAGATGACGAATCTATAAGGGTTCCGTTTTTTGCCATTTAGCTATGGAACCCTATAAATATACCACGATAAAATAGAAATATCTACTAAACATTAATTTATATAAAACTAGCGACCCGCCCCGGCTTCGCACGGCTGTATTATGCATTTATTATATTTAAAAACCTTCCTCTTTAATCACTCTATCTATTAAAAAAAACCGCATCAAAATCCGTTGCGTAGTTTTAAAGATCTAAGCATACAAAGGGACATAGGGACGGCGAAAAATGACTTTATTTTTAAGTGACTATGTAGTGATAGTGAAGTTACGACAAAAATATTCACAATTACTCCATAAACCACAAAAATAGATCATCAATCTTCCACCTTGTTTTGCTAATTCATGTAAAGCTTATTGGCATAGAAATAAGGTTGACTTTATTTCTCTTTCTCTCAGTTCAATGTATAAAAGTTCCATACAAGTAAATTAAAAGCCTCGATCGGAACCACTTCCTAAACTTCAGCTCTATAGACGGCCGAAGCGAAGGGATAAAGTAACGATCATCACTATCACTATCACTACATAGTATAAAACAAAGTCGCTTTCTCTGTCCCTATATCCCTTTGTATGCTTAATTCTTTAAAACTATGCAACGGATTTTGATGCGGTTTTTTTAAATAGATAAAGTGATTCAAGAGGAAGGTTTATACATGCATAATATAGCCGTGCGCAGCCGGGGCGGGTCGCTAGTTTTGAATGAAAAGTCAGATACTTCAGGCGTGTCGAAACGTCCTTAAAATGCGTCCTTAATATATCAGTCAAAACTTTGACTTTGGTTATGTCATCTCTCTATATTTAAATCTCTCTGGGTACTTAAATACAGGGTTACAAGTTAAGTCGACCTAGATCCTCTAAGAGGTTGTAGTTTCCATCATTTATGACTAATTTCAATAGAAAAACACCATACCCCAAAACTAACCGTTTTCGAGATATTGGACTTTATTTTGTTGAGTATGTTTTTAAGAATTTTAGATTATTTTCATGTTTACGATTTTTAGGCAATATTTTTTTGTTAATTATACTCCCAAAAGGGCAGGCAAAAGACTTTTAACCTATACACTATACAGCCTCGTCTGACATACAATATTTTTTTGGGATTTTTGCTCGATATTATAATTGGGGTTAAAAACAGAAATAATGGTACGGAACCCTTCGTGCTCGCCGACTCGCACTTGTTTTCTATTAACATATTTTTTGTGTTTCTTATAAAAAAGCTGCTTAAAATCAGTAAATAATACATATGGAATTGTGTAATGTGTACATTCGTGACAAGACAGTACTACTGTGGTGTCCATCCGGCAGGGTAGATGGCCGGCCATTGACCTGAGGCCACGCGGTGCGGGAATATCTTACAGACATACCTTACACCTTCTATACGAAGGTACCTATAAGTACGGTCGGCTGCATAATTGCAGACCCACCGTAGAGCTCCAAAACGGCTGTTATAAGAATGTTTTCAACACAAGCAAGATTCTAGACACCTGCTTTAGTTGATGTTTAAAGTCTTCTAACTCATGAATTTATCAAACTAAAATGATTAAAATGAAAACATTACAACAATTGTAATTTTCGAACTCTACCGGGGGCTGCAATTATGCATCCGACTGTACTTGTTTAGGTGATTTTGGCCCTTCAAAGGGCCAGAATTGAAAGAAAAACGTTTATTTTGAGAAGCATACCACACAAGACCATCAGAAAGTAGTAACGAAGATAAAAGAACTGACATAAAAACAAAAGTATAAAATAAAAACGAAAAAGCTAGTAAATAATAATAAGAGAATACAAAAGAAATAAAAATTATTACCGTGTGCCTCCAACAAGGTTCTGTCTCAGCAATGATAGCTGCACCAATATTATGCTGAATTGAAATAACTAAAGTTAAAACAGTTAAGACAATCATGAGTTTTCGACATACGGCGCGACTAGGTATTTTCAAAAATGACCCGTATCGTGCGATAGAGAAAGTTTCAGTTCGGACGTAATTGCCTTCATTTTGCTTTCAAATAATGTTGCGGGCCGTAACGTTTTTACCCCCTTTATTCTTCACAAAATGAAATAAATTTGGTCTCATTTAATTCACTGCATCTTATTCTAAGTCAAAATATAGATATTCAGATACTAATAACTTTTATCTTAGGCAATATTTCTTTAAAATAAAAACGGTTAAACCTAGTTTTCCATTAGATCTAGAACATTTTCAAAAATTATCAAAATCGGACTTCGTTTATGGGGGGGGGGGGGGGGTAAACGTTACCGCTTTTTATACGGAAATTTACAGCCTCACACTGGTCTTAAGGACGCATTTACGTTTTGACGCGCCTGAAGTATCTAGACTGACTTTTCATTCAAAATGGTCGTTACTTTATACATCGAACTGACAAAGACAAAAAAAAAACTGGTTGCCTGTAAAGTCGGTATACGGGCGAAAGTTTTACGTGACAACAACTGTGCTCGAGTGGAAGGGACGCGTGCCTTTCACTTTTTATGTCTGTCTCTCTCGCTCTTAGGCGGGCTAATCATGCCCGCGTGCCTCTCACTCGCTCTCATTGTGAGCGCATAACGTCGGCGGAGCGTAACGCAGTTTCTTGAAGTGTCACCCGGCAAACCAATTTATAAAACGTTGTCACGTCAAAAGTCAACCTTATTTCTATGCTAATAAGCTTTACATGAATTAGCAAAACCTGGTGGAAGATTGATGATCTATTTTTGTGGTTTATGGAGTAATTGTGAATATTTTTGGCGTATCTTTTCTATTAATGTTTAATATTTCTATTTTATCGTAGTATATTTTTATTATTTGAAATCTTCTAGTTATTGAAATCTTTGTACCGGAAGTCAGCCAATTTTTTAGGAGGCTACGAAAAACTATATTTTTTTATTTTTTTTTGTATTGTATTAATTTTTTTTTATCTCTTGTAGGTATTATTTAAGGTACACTATTAGTATACAACTTTGTATCAAATAAAAAATGTCTACGTTGCCGTTTTTTGTTTATGTTATTTGATCTTTAGTTATCAGCAAATATAAATTACATCAGCCTATAGGTAAATTATTAAGTGAGCTATTGCTGTTTTTAGAATTGCGATAGGTGTTTTAGGTATTTTTTTATAGGTATTTAATTGAAGTGTAACCTGAAACCGCGAATAAAATTGATTCGCGAATAAATATATCGCGAATCGAGTGCCCTTGAAAATTTTTTGTATCGAAAGGAGAGGTTAAAAATATTTTTTCATATCATCTACATGTGTGATGAGTGTCGTCTGATTCATTTGGTATATTTAAAATATGTAAAACTTTGACGGAAAAATCGGAAAATGAACCGGAACCCAGCTTTACTTTGCTAACATTTTGACACTTACACGTAAATGCGTCCTTCAACGATGTGTCAGTATTGTTTTCTCTTTGAGAATTTGCGTAAATCTCGCTAAAAAATAAAGTTCTAAATGCTGTTCTTAGTTAATGGCTTCTTCAAGGAAAATAGCGGCTTTTTCTCTAGCTACCAACAGACACTACTAGTTCTATTAAAGATACCTAGCTACCTGCTACCTGTACCATAGAATCAACAAAAAAGAAAACAAATATTAATTATTACAAAGAACAAAAATACAAAATACAAAATAAATAATAATAAATACTTGTAGAAAAATTTATTCCTAGAGAATAGCACAAAGAGCAACTTAAAATGTGGGGTCCGGACATTTAGTATGGGTGCTTGGCATAGTATGTTTTTTTTTGTAGGGTGCATTTTGAGACCAATGCGGCGAACAAAATGCGGCGAGATGGCGGTTGAGTTGTTTGTTTTTTTTTATATATTTTTTTATTATTCTGTTACTCATTGTACTTGTGCGATGGTGACTTTTGTATGTGTTGTTTGTTTTCTCACACTGTTTTTCTTTTGTTTTATGTTTTTATTTAACCTCTAATTGGCTCTCTGTTTCTATTATTTTATGTTTATTTTTAAGTTACAGCTGTTGGTTCCCCCAAAAATAAATAAATAAAAAATAATGCCTTAACACCGGACCGCTGAAGCGCCTCGGAAACGGGATATTTAACCAAACGTGTTGTCCTATGTGTTTCCAAAACCTAAACTTAAAGTCTGAAGTCTATCTGAATATTTTTTTATACGATGTTCTTACCTGATATTGGTGGCAGTTGTTTTGTAGATGCGGTCGCTAGAAGCGCCGTTATGACCAGAAGTGTCCACATTGTCAGTCTGAAACAATACATAAGTGTACATTGAATACCAGTGGTTACAATAAAATATGAAATATGATGGAAATGGTGTAAAATAGGTTTACAATATACTAAGGCTTGCATATATTCGAAATTTTTTGATTTTCAGATATTCGAATATTTTTCGGCTATTATTTGAATAATATTCGAATAATTAGGAAAGTTGTAAAAGCTGTTTTAATAATCATGTATTTAATTGCTAATGTGTTACTTAGAGTGTATTTTTTAGGGTTCCGTACCTACAAAGGTAAAAAAGGAACCCTTATAAGATCACTTTCTTGTCCGTCTGTCTGTCTGGCACTACCTATCAGGGTCCTGAGTTAATACGCTAAAAAGATATGGGCAAATTTACATTTCTTGTAAGTACCAAAATTTACCTTAATTTTCAACTTTTTTTATATTTCAGAGTTTCCCTTTACTTGTGCTGTAAGACCTAGCTTTTAACCAAAATTGACAATTCCAGGTCATCCGGAAGTACCCTATAGGTTTTGGGTCGAAATCCTATATGGTAGTTCCGGTTGACCTACAATCACGAAATTTGGCAAAAAGGAAGGTCTCAGAACACAAATAAAGGAAAAATCCAAAAAAAAGATCTATTTATAAGGGTATCCCCATACATACATAGTTAGCCGGTCGGTCAAGATAAATTGGTATTACCTACCATACAAAAAGATAGGGGTTTTCAGGTCCTACTACACATTAAAAAGAATTTCACATTAATAAAATTGAATCGCCAAAATGTTTTTGAATTCGTAATTGCCAGGACAAGGTCTATTTATTATTTATTTATTATTATTATTTATTTTTAGCCTATTCCGTCCCACTGCAGGGCAAAGGCCACCCTCCCCTCCTTCCACTGTTCCCTATCTAAAAAAAAAAAAAAAAGAAATTCAAAAGAAATTAAAATTCTATTCAAAAGAAATTCTATTTAAAAGAAATTAAAATAAATAATAGCGGTACGAAGTTCGCCGGGTCAGCTAGTGTTGGCAACTTATGAATTGGAACGCATAATGACAAGGTTACATACAGACAGAACAGACGCCCTTAAAATGTATATTATAGTCACGACAAGTTAGGTATGTCTGTTAGGTATTGGTGAAAGGTACAGACATTAAAGTACCTACCTACCCAGGACATAGATAGACATTCTAATTGGACATTTTATTGGACAGTATAGCTCTGCCGTCATAAAACAAAAGGGCGCAACTAACATTTTTTGCAAAATTGAGTTAGGTACATATTCGGAATCAGAAAAAAAGCCGCATCTAAAAAGAAAAGGAAAATTGTATATTATTTATAAGAATTTAATATTTATACATCACTGATGATGATGATGATGATGATGACATAGTAAACAAAGTCGCATTCTCTGTCCCTATGTCCCTATGTATGCTTAAATCTTTAAAACTACGCAACGGATTTTAATGCGATTTTTAAGTAGATATTGTGATTCAAGAGGAAGGTTTATATGTATAGTACATGCATAATATAGCCGTGCGAAGCCGGGGCGGGTCAATAGTAGATTATAAAGCTGAATTGTTTGTTTGTTTGAACGCGCTAATCTCAGGAACTACTAGTTCGAATTAAAAAACTATTTTTGTGTTGGATAGTCCATTTATCGAGGAAGGCCATAAGCTTTTTTTATCCCGATATTCCCACGGGGTCGGGAGTTATGCGGAACCGCGGAGCGCTGCTAGTTTTTATTAAAATTAGGTACATATAGCGTTCGATGCAATAAACCCTAATGCACAGTTTTGTCCAATTTTTGATTGTGATATTGATTTTCTTTTTAAAATACAATATATTTTTTTCTCTCAACTTTTGACTTTCTGTAGATACGCCTTATTTCCATATGGCGGCAGAGCTGCGCCCCGCGGTTTCACCCGCATAAGTCCCGATCCCGTGGGAATATCAAAATAAAAAGTAGCCTATAGCCTTCCTCGATAAATGGACTATCCAACTCAAAAATATTTTTTCAATTCGAACCAGTAGTTCCTGAGATTAGCGCGTGCAAACAAACAAACAAACTCTTCAGCTTTATAATATTAATATATTTTATAGATTTAGAATAGAGTAGAATAGAAAAACATTTATTTGGACAAGCACACGACAAAAAAAAATATTTAGAACAATAAAATAAAATATTTAGAATAGATTTCATGATAACTAGCAGAGTGCTATCCGCTTAACTTCAGATCCCGACCGAGTCCGAACGGCTCGCGGTGTGAAACGACTAAAGATTCCTAATATTAAGGTTTTTATAATCGTGCGAGCTTCGTACAGTCGTACCATATACATACACGTTAAGTGAACACTCGGCCGAGCTACATGGTAGGCGGAGTGGGAGGTGTTAGGTTTTATTTTCGTTACAGAATTTCTTGATTCAATAAAATTAAAAACTTTATAGAGTAGCCTTAATTACTTCTCAATTATTTGTTGTTTTTTTCAGTCTTAAGTTTCCGTTATAAAATCAATTGAATACAATAGTTCCGTAAGTTACGTGGTAACGGTAGGATCTATGAATATTAATCATTCATTATCACTCCCTATGGATATTACTTTCTGTTTCTATAATCAACTAGCTGCGTTCTACGGTTTCACTCGTTTATTTCCCCGTTCGTTTGCACAAATTCGTTTAAGGCTACTTATGGTTGTCGCACATTGATACGCGCCGAACGAATCGAATTTTTGCCGTCCACGGAAAAAGGTAGATACAGACCTTATAATAATAGAGATAAGGTAAATTTATCAATGTATAATATATATATTATATTTTTTTTATTTATTTATTATTTTTTTATTTTTTTTCGACGACCCAGTTGGCACAATGGTCACCATGCCGGACTGCCAAACACAGGGTCGCGGGTTCGATTCCCGCCTCAGACAAGTATTAATGCTTAGATATTTGTCTGTGGTCTGGTTGTTTCTATGTATTATAAGTATATATTTACAAAAGAAAAGTATATAAGTAGTATATCCGTTGTCTAGCACCCATAACACAAGTCTAGTTACTTAGCTTGGGGCTAGATGGCGATGTGTGGAATGTCCTGCGATATTTATATTTTATATATTTATTTATTTCAGAGTCGGCCGCCTCTGACGATGCGGACGACTCTGATGACGTCATCGGAAATATAAATGTAGATACCTTATCTCTATTATTATAAGGTACCTTTTTCCGTGGACGGCAAAATTCGATGCGTTCGGCGCGTATCAATCTGTGTCCACCTTTATGCTGCTAAACGCAACGCGATAGAAATACCCGTCGCTTACAACTAACATTGTTGATTGTAACGAATGTGTTTTGTTTTTCTCAAAAGTGCTCCTTTTCATTTCAAAGCTAGGCTAGTTGTAATTCTTAATTTTAGGATACCTTCAAAACCATAGGAAATTTTTGGCTCAAAATAAATAAATAAATAAAATTTCGTAAATAAACTTATTCACACCAAAATCACACCAAAATGTCGGTAAAAATCTCACCTACAATTCCATCTCAGCACTTTTAAGAAAAACAAAACACATTCGTTACAATCAACAATGTTAGTTGTAAGCGACGGGTATTTCTATCGCGTTGCGTTTAGCAGCATAAAGGTGGACACCGATTGATACGCGCCGAACGCATCGAATTTTGCCGTCCACGGAAAAAGGTACCTTATAATAATAGAGATAAGGTATCTAGTCGGTAGTAACTATTTAGTAGGCTGTGTTCCAAGGTCGTTGGCGTATGGACCCCCCTTTTACTAAGACTTTACTGTCTGTCTGTCACCAGGTTGTATCTCATGAACCGTGATAGCTAGACAGTTAAAATTTTCACAGATTATGTATTTCTGTTGCCGCTATAACAACAAATACTAAAAACAGAAAAAGGGACTGATATAACACTGTACTGAACCCTTCGTGCGCGAGTCTGACTCGAACTTGGCCGGTTTTTAGGGTTCCTTAGTCAAATGGCAAAATACGGAACTCTTATAGATTCGTCATGTCTGTCTGTAAGTCACAGCCACTTTTTTTTACAAATGATAGGTCAGAGCGTTAAAATACATATTGAAGTAGCCAATTGGTCGCAAATAATCATACATGAAAAAAAATGTGATAATAAATAGTTTACCGTTTGACCACGTATCGTCACACGATGGTAAGTGACGGTGGGGTATAAGATGTAGCACGCGGTGTCTAGAAGATATCTATATACGCTCGTCACTCAAAGACCACCAAATAAACGGGGGCTTTCGAGGGACGCGACTGAAGGCGCAAACAAACGGCAGACGGCAAATAATAAAATAGTACTTAAGGTGAAAGGGTACCTGCGGTCTCTCCATACAAACGTAGTCGACTGTTTCCTCCCTGGATAATGACACTAGCACAAATATTTTTGTGCCATAAAACCTATAACTGCCATGACTATGCCCCTATGTTTTGGTTTTTTTCATTTTTGACCGAACGAGCGTAGCGAGTGAGGTCTAGTGTTGAGACGGTCGGTCGCTCGTATGTTTGTATGTTTATATGTTTGTATGTTTGTATGTTTGCTCGACGATAACTTGAGTACCGTTGCTCTGATCTTCATGATTTTTGGTATACAAGTAGTTGAGGTCCATAGAATTTTTAAGTTCGAACATGAGCAGGATCGGTCAGGGGGTTACGGAGACAGGGGGTCCAAAAGGGGATCTACCTCTTTGGCACACAAAATATAGGGCAAATATACCCGAGTGGGGTATCAAATGAAAGGGCGTAACTTCGGTGACAATAATATGGTACCATGGAACTGATCTGATGATAGAGCTGGAAGGAATCTGCAGGAATTATCTCATTAGCCATACTTCATAGTTCATTCATTCAAACTACTCGTCAAGAATCGTTCTGACGAGTACTTGCTTTGTCTTTCAATGGTAACCAGGGTCTGATGATGGAACTGGAAGGTGGTCATAGGAACTTCGCAATTAAACGACACAACCCCATCGAGTTTGGGCTCGTTAGAATCGTCTTGACGAGGAATTTGTCTTTCAATGGTAACCAGGGTCTGATGATGGAACTGGAAGGTGGTCATAGGAACTTCGCAATGAAACGACACAACCCCATCGAGTTTGGGCTCGTTAGAATCGTCTTGACGAGTAGTTTGTCTTTCAATGGTAACCAGGGTCTGATGATGGAACTGGAAGGTTGTCATAGGAACTTCGCAATGAAACGACACAACCCCATCGAGTTTGGGCTCGTTAGAATCGTCTTGACGAGTAGTTTGTCTTTCAATGATTGGTAACCATTGAGCCAATGGGTTTGATCTAACATATTTCGTTATCAAAGACCAAAAAGTATAAAATAAATTGATAGTTTAGAAAAACTAAAAAAACCCGCTTTAATAAAAAAAAAACAACTAAAAAATAGAAAATAAAATTTAATAAATTTGGATTAAGAATATTGTAAATAGTAAGCGTGTTACATTGTGATTGCAAAAGAAAAATAATGAAGGTGTAGCATCACAACACAATGTAACACGCTTACTATTTACAATATTCTTAATCCAAATTTAACGGGTGTGATGATTGAGCTGGATCTATGCTTTTAGAACTTAACAACAACAACAACAACAAGTTAACAACAACAACAAGTTATGCCTGTCGTGTTTGAATTCTCTAAATCATCCAATGTCAGATATTAGCGATACTAGGCACCTATCATTCAAATAAGATAGACCTGTCGTATTTTGAGTCTTTCGTCGTTATATTATACATTTTAGTACCTACTTTACGCTGAAATATAATAATCGCTGAAAACAACTCGTGAGGTCTCAGTTCGGGGCGAACTACTAGTCTAATTATCAAAGAAATTAAAATTAAAAAAATTAAAAAATAATAAAAAACAAAAATAGGGACATGGTCATGGCAGTTATAAGTTTTAAGCACCAAAAATATTTGCTCTAGTGTCATAATCCAGGGAGAAAACAGTCGACTACGTTTGTAATAGTTTGTATGGAAAACGACCCCGGTACCCTTTCCTCTTAATACTTTCATGCCAACAGCACTATAAGATCAGAGAAAGGTTTTATTATGTAACTGTCAAAGGTATTGTCCAATAACCATTCACCTATAGGTGGTCTAGCATTCTATCTAGGTATAGGTATTTACGTACCTTTTATTAGGTACTCCGGTTTCACTCGCGTAACTTCCGATTCCGTGGGAATCTCGTAATAAAAAGTAGCTTATGTTACTGTCAATGAATCAATGTATCCACAATCCAAGTTTCATCAAAATCGGTCCAGTAGTTTCGGAGTTTATTCAATGTAAACAAAAAATCTAATAATTTTCTTTATATTAGTGTAGAGTAGCTACGCCCCGCGGTTTCACCCGCGTTACTCCCGATGTTGTGGAAATATCGGGATAAAAAGTAGCTTATGTTACTGTCTGTGAATCAATGTATCCTTATACCAAGTTTCATCTAAATCGGTCCAGTAGTTTCGGTTTCTATACATTACAAAAAAAAAACAAAAATCTTCCCATTTTTCTTAATATATATAAATCTCGTGTCACAATGTTTGTCCTCAATGGACTCCTAAACCACTTAACCGATTATAATAAAATTCGCACACCATGTGCAGTTCGATCCAACTTGAAAGATAGGATAGCTTACATCCCGATATTCCCACGGGATCGGGAGTTACGCGGGTGAAACCGCGTAGGGCAGCTAGTATTAGTATATAACCGACTATCTAGAATATAGTTACATGTTCTTAAAAAGACACCATGTAAAAAAAAGACGCCTTAAAAAATTACTAAACTAATTACGTAAACCGATGACCGGTCAGCTGGAAGATGTCGAAATGTACAAAAGTTCAAATGTCAAAAAGTATTAATGTTAAACTGTAATTAGTTAGTAATGTCATGAAGATTCAATCAAATAAGTAATCAATTGCCTTTTAAATTACTTTCAAAATCTGGGTGGAGGTATTAATTGGTTTAATTTAATTTTTAGTTTACTTTGTGTTTTTATTTGTGTATTTTAATTTAATGTGATTTAAGTTTGCATTTTTTAATAAGGCTTAAATCTAAGCTATAAAAGCTATATAAATATACCTTATACGATATTTTACAAAAACTTTTTCTTTTTTTTTAATATACGATTCGCACAGCTAGATCAAAACTGTTGTAACTCAAAAATGTCACATTTTGAGTTAACAGCATATTCGGATTCCTGATACGATTACCTACACGGCAATAAAACCGAAGTATTTCAGTTTACTTTAGTGTCCAAGAGATGGCGAGACGAATCAGTTTTGTCTACACCCACTCGTGCAACTAGGGTGTTTTATTTTGAGTTGCGACAACTTTGGTGAGTAAACTATTGAAAATCTTACAAAGTATTTTGACTTAATACAGTTTTACTGGTTTTAATACACTTTGTTTTGTGATGTATTTTGAGTTAAGTCAGTTTTCTTACTGATTTGAATTTTTATTTCATTTTACTACAGTTTCAATGAGCATTTTTTAAATTAGTCGTTTTCTCATTATCTAAGACTTAATTTATTATCTGATTAATATCATAATGGTTTATTTTCTAATACATTTCAAAATCTTTTTACAAAATGTTGCTATCGTGCATAGTTTTCATAATATCAGTTTTTTGCCATTTCCCAAAAATCATGTTTTTTGAGTTACAACAGTTTCGATCTAGGTGTGCGATTATGTTTACGTGATAATGTCATAACAAAACCATGAAAAATTTAGATTTTATTTGTTATTCCTTTATACTTATATTTTCTTTCTTTTTTTTTTAAATTTTTATATCTTTTTTCTTTTATAAAGTCTTCTATTCATCACTCCTCACCATAACACAAGCCCAGATGAGCGATACTATTATTAAATACCCTGTTTCCTAACGGGAACAGACGCTTCATGGTCATGTTACCATGACACACGGACGGGACGCATTATTGTACCGGAACATGACACTTTTTGTGAATGCAAGTGTTTCATCGATTTATAAGACGTTATCAAAAAAACTTAAAATAAGTATTCTAGGAAGATTACGTTCATACGCGTGACATCATCATAGTCAGAGACTCGAAGACTCTTCACGGTTCGTAGACTCAGATACTTCCGGCATATTATATCAAATTATATTAACGTTATGTACCTACCTGCATACTACTTAACTAAATAAGATACTGTATACCGCTCGTCATGTCATAACTTATCCATGTTATTTAGGGCGCAATGGTGACTGGAGGTCAAACAAATATTAAGATACAAATAAATAAATATTCCAGATTTTTTTACCCCATTCTCCTTTATTAGACAACTAAAACATATTTTGAAAAGTTGATTGCTAAGAAATAATCACTACATAGTATACAACACAGTCGCTTTCTCTGTCCCTATATCCCTTTGTATGCTTAAATCTTTAAAACTACGCAACGGATTTTGATGCGGTTTTTTTAAATAAATAGAGTGATTCAAGAGGAAGGTTTATATGTATAATACATGCATAATATAGCCGTGCGAAGCCGGGGCGGGTCGCTATTAAGGATAAAGTATTCTCGCTAAAATATTAATTTGAATTATGAATTTGGGGAATTCGAGGAAAAATACAAAAGTCTCCATCCCCTATCTTTGGGGGATATTGGAACACGCCCCACTGGACGTCGACTTTTACTAGAACAAGAATACAATTCAGTCTTGTCCAAGTACCTACTTAAGATTTTCTTTAAAACAACGTCTTTGCTTAGTAATTCTGACAAAACGTAGTAAAAAATCAACCTTGGATTTTAATACCATCTTCGCACGATATTTTTTCACCTACCTGTGGCTTTAGAACAGGTTTAGATTTGTATTAGTCAATAGATTTTAAGAGGAAAGAGTACCGGGGGCTCTCCCCATACAAACGAACGACTGTTTTCTCCCTGGATAATGACATTATAGCAAATATTTTTGTGCATAAAACTTATAACTGCCATGACCATGCCCCTATTTTTTGTTTATTTTTTAATCTTTCTATGATAATTAACACATGAAAAAAAAAACAAAAAATAGGGGCATAGTCATGGCAGTTAAAGGTTTTATGGCACAAAAATATTTGTGCTAGTGTCATTATCCAGGGAGGAAACAGTCGACTACGTTTGTATGGAGAGAGCGCAGGTACCCTTACTATTTCATGTTCCTAAAGTTGACATTTAGGGGCTGTCCATTAATCAAGTGAGGCTCGAATGGGGGGGAGGGGTCCATAAAAAATCACTAAACATTACAAGGGGGGAGGGGGGTGTAGTAATATATCACGTGTATTTATTTTTTCGGCAAACGCGCGATACTCAACCGAAAAGCGGCGTAAAATTGTTCTATAATAAAATTCTATTTTAAACCCCTCCCCCTTGATGATACCTACATGGTGAGGTTTAAGACTACCCCCACCCTATGTCACGTGTATTTTTAGTACCTACAAAGAATCTTAATTAATTTTATTTTTATAAAATACAGGTAAGTATAGTAGTAGGTACTGTCAGAAAAGGACTGAGGGTAGTAGGTACAGTCGGCTGCATAATTGCAGCCCCCGGTTTGAATTTGATGAAAATAAGTCATGTTTTGCAGTTTTCTACTGTAGTTCTCCATCCTAAATATAGATGGCGTTGGAGTAAAGTTAAAACATACTCCCTAATAGTAAGTTTAGGTATTAACGTTTAAAGTTTAGGTATTTTAAGTATTAGTGTTATTCAATGGCTTCATTAATTCAGAAAATTAATGAAGCCATTGAATGATTGGAATTTATAAGATTTTATCTTTTGAGTTGATTTTACCTGATATTGTTTTTTTTTTAAATAATTTATTATATTTAAAAAACATAGGTATGCAAACAGTATACATAAATAATACAATAAAATAACAATATGGCTGTCATACAAAATGGATAAATATCATGTAAATATCACATTTTTGATATATATCGGATATATATATAAAAAAATCCGATATTTTGATATTTATTATAAATATCGGATATTTTCGAACCCTGATTTATTTGGTTTTCGCAAGTAACCCCTACTCTGTTGAGCTGACCGATTTTAAAACCTTAGTATAGTAGTTGTGACATCATTCTTACAGCTTTATCAGTGGCACAGTTGTGTATGTCCTTCGTTACGTAAGTACGAGCATGGTTGACATACATTACCTTATGGAGTAAATTACTTAAACTGACGCTGAACCTATACTTAATTACCTACTTGGTATTTTAATATCTACGCCTACTGCAGCGCGACGCGGGCGTGCCTAACCGATATTCTTATGAAGTATGTTAATTTTTATAATTTTTTACTTTAAAATAGCTATTTTAAGAATTGTAATTTAACTGAAATTTAACTGAGAACCTCCTCCTTTTTTGAAGTCGGTTAATAATAACCACTTGCAAAAAATTGAAAAATCACGATTGAATTAGGGTGAAAGGGTACCGGGGGCTCTCTCCATACAAACTATTACAAACGTATAGTCGACTGTTTTCTCCCTGGATAATGACACTAGACCAAATATTTTTGACCCCTATTTTTGTTTTTATTTTTTATAGTTTTTAATCTTAATTTCTATGATAGGTTACTAGAAAAAAAAAAAAAATTGGGGCATAGTCATGCCAGTTACTAAAGGTTTTATGGCACAAAAATATTTGTGCTAGTGTCATTATCCAGGGAGAAATCAGTCGACTACGTTTGTATGGAGAGAGCGCAGGTACCCTTTCACCTTAAACCTAGAATTTTAGTTCTCTGTCACGTACATTTTTGACACAAAAGTATAATTTATGTTCAAATTCTGTCATATTTTTTTGGTGTAATTAACCCTTGTCACAAAACCCTTTAGCTTTTAGGCTTTTATGTTAATGATCTGCCGTATCAGAGACCAAAGGGAAACTTAAGTCAAGAAATGTTTTGTTTTGCTCATAAAAGTCAGAGTAAAAAAAAACTGTTAGAATCATTCATATTAGATCACATTGCATCGTCTTAACAATTAAGTTATGATAAGAGTGGCATTTAACGTCAGTATTAAATACTAGCTGCGCACCGCGGTTTGACCCGCGTAAGTCCCGATCCCGTGGGAATATCAAAATAAAGAGTAGCCTATAGCCTTCCTCGATAAATGAACTATCCAACACAAAAATATTTTTTCAATTCGAACCAGTAGTTCTTGAGATTAGCGCGTTCAAACAAACAAACTCTTCAGATATAGTATAATATTATTAACTAGCGACCCGCCCCGGCTTCGCACGGCTATATTATGCATGCAACATATAAACCTTCCTCTTGAATCACTCTATCTATTAAAAAAAACCCCATCAAAATCCGTTGCGTAGTTTTAAAGATTAAAGCAGTCAAAGGGAAATAGGGACAGAAAAAGCGACTATATTTTATACTATGTAGTGATATAGATGTGAGAAAGCATTCCTTAAGCTTCCCTTATAAAAACATCACAGATTAAGGCAGAGTCTTTAGGCGTTTATATCTTTTTAGTTCATGAATAAATTCTTTCATAGAGTTAGTACCTATTGAATAGACTTATACGACAGGTTCAAGAGATGGTGGGATGAGTTGACTGATCCCAGCTGGAAGCATACAGGGATCAGTGAAAAGGGGGGGCTTTTGCCCTACAGTGGGACGGTACAGACAATAATAATGAACTATTACGATTATAATACAGCCTCTCAATATGGCGTAACAAAAACTGGGGCAACTTAAAGGAAGTTAAATAATTAATCAACTGTTATTTGCTTCCATTCATTTTAAAAACTGTTTTACTTTCATTGTGTTTAAGTCTGTGGTTTAGGGTCTCCGTCCGTATGTTTTTTTTTAAATTTTAGCTTTGTAAGATTTGTGCATATAGCCAATGCAATGCATCTTTGTACCTAAGTATTAAGTTTTGGTATTTCTATCTTTCATATAATTTTTTGTTACAGAAACCTCGCCGTGGAGTTTTTGTGAAACGTGAAAATGTTACAAATTATTCGTTCACTTTACTACAATTTATGACACTTTGGTAATCAAATTTAATCCAACGCCAATAAAACAAAACACATCCGCAATTCCTTTACTTGGCGCCAAAAAGTTAAAAAAAACACAACCTATTTAATATTTATGGAACCTCCTTTGACCTGTTTGTAAAGATGTGCAACCACTTTCGATCTCCTTTGACAGATTTACAACCTCCTTCGAAATTTTATTTCTTTTTTATTTTAGTGGCCATGACAATATTAATTTATTCGAATAGGTTGCAAACGTGTGTACCTTGGGATAGAAAGCGAAATGATAACCGCTACGCGACCCGTTGTCTTGAAATAGATCAATATTACAAAATATCTGGCTGTATGTTAAAGACATACGAAACCAATGTCGTTCATTATTTAAAAAAGACAAACGAAACGTGGTCCGACTTGTACTGTCGGGGGAAAAAGTAGTTTCTGTTAAATTCTTTAAAGTTTTTAAACGTCAAGAACCAGTAGTATGTTTCAGCACAGATGTAGGTTACACCTGGATAAGGATACTTTTGACTCAATTAAAAAAAAATACGTGAATCCCGAAACAGTAAAAACTCTAGATTTTAAATTGACATGGTTTTTTAAACTACTAAGGCACATGTAGGAAATAATGGCAACTAAAAGGTTTTTTAAAACATTGTTATTAGTGACAAAATAAAAACAAACTAAAGAAATGAATTTTCAGATTGACAATAAATGACCTGGTTTTAAGTTTGTTTTCCCTATTTTTACGAAATATTTAGTATTTAATTAAAATGGCAAGTGGCCCTTATTACCCACAGGTACCTTGTTTTGATAACTTTAATAGATAGAAACTATATTTCCGGAGGCAAGGCATTAAATACATAACTATTTAGAAAGTTTACATAAACATAATTGCATAATTTTAATCCACTTTTCTATATATTTATAGGCAGACAAAAACTCATCAATGTTGCCATAAATTTTAAGTTCGTTTGGACTTGAAAATTTTGAAGCTATTACAAGCACCATTGTCACGAGACTGCAGTTTTTGCGAGTAGATCTTGATACATAGATGTGATTGGTTTTTTATACCCATGAACACTATCTACTATTACTGAAAACAGCCATATGGTTTTTAAACTCGTAAAATACGCTGTATTATGAAAAAAACAAATATATTAAATTAACTTGTACCTATTAAATTGTTTTTTAAATCTGGTATTGATTACCAACCAAATGTTATTTTTAGGATATAAGTATACGCAAATGGGCAAATTATTGTTTCTAAATTAAACCTACATTTAGGATCCTCATGTACATAACTTTGCAATAAATGTCTTGATTTCCTGATTTCGTCCGTAACGGCACAAACAAGCGTTTGCCTCGACAGTCCATACCGGTCGTCGTCGGTCGTTGCACAAGGCTAGCTGCTTACATCACCGATTTCGGCTGTCTCTCGCTTTATCTCGAACGTATTCGGTTCTGTATCATGACTTAAACACCTTGCTATAAAGGTCAACTAAGCTGAGAGGGTGGCATAGTCTACTACATCTAATTTTAATTTAATTGCTCCATTTCAAATATTTCTTCAAAAATACTTGTTATCTTGACCTTTGCGGTCCCCCGACGCGACAATATTTAATCAAAAAAATTCACATGTACTTACGTAGTAGAATCATAATTTCGAGGTTATTTTTTTCTTTTTGTAGGGTTTCACGTTTATACTTTTTTGTTCTTTTTGTGGCTTTTTCTTTTTATAGATTTTTTTGGTTGTTTTAGGCTTTTTACGTTCATACTATTTTTATTATTTTGGGTCGGGGGTTTTTTAAATTTTTAATTTAATTTATTTTTTTTAAGATGCCTTTCAAACAAAATCAGAATCGGTTCAGCTGTTCGGAAGCTACGATACCACATAACAAACACACACAGACACGTCAAACTTATGAAACCCTCTTTCGGGAGTTAAAAATAATAATATCGGGGGCCGGGCTTCGAACCTACGTCCTACTAGGCCAAGCACCGCTCACCTGTTATTAACTGCAATTTTCCAAGTTACCATTTAAGTAAAAATAGTAGGTAATATAGCCAAAAGCAAGTAACGGTTGTTACTTTAAGTAGAGTCCCGTTACCTCTTAAAAAGGCGATCTTACTTAGATGCATGAAGCAGCTTAGATGGTATAGTTAGGAGAACATGCAACTTAGGCTGCGCCGGCGTCGAACTATAAGTACCTATCTAACTACTTATCGATTTTATACGGCAAGCGTAGCCATGTTAAAAATCTATAGATTTTACGCTACACGTTATTAGTCGGAGATCCCTTTAAGGGCGACCTTCATGGAGCTGTTTAATGGATGAAAAGTAGTCTATATAAAATTCAAAAGGTCAATAAAAATATTGCAAATGGGTTGCCTAAAAATTTCAGTCCAGAATATGATTATTTGTAACAATTTAATTTTTTGTTTTGTTTTTTTAAGCCTTTCGGTGGCTTGTTTATGAGATACTTAGACAGGTCGTCCTTAAAGGGATCCTGTACTATATTATCAGGACCATTGAAAATTAATCTATATTTTACAAGCTCAAAAAATAAGTATACTGTGGTATTCATGCCACCTCTTCTTTCATCAATAGTCGACGAGAGCTCTCGAGCTGGTGTGATGTGTGACCTTGGTGGCTACAATTTTGATTTTAACTGGCTCTTCCGCGGCTTAAATTATAGCTACATTCAACACCTCGAATGTTTTTTTCTAATTTTAGATTGGATCCCCCACAAAAAAGTTTTTTTATCAGTTTCGTCACCAAGTCGGAGATTTAAAAAAAAAAACAAGCACTCCGGGAGTGCTGACAGAAGTGAAAACTAATAAAAAAAAATAAATAAAAAAATAAAGTCGTCCGACTAATAGTCGTCCGACATTTGTCGTCCGACAAATAGTCGTCCGACATTTGTCGTCCGTCAATAGTCGTCCGTTAAAAATAACAATTGCGTGAATAAAAAAAAAAAATTAAAAAAAAAAAAATAGTCGTCCGACATTTGTCGTCCGACATTTGTCGTCCGTCAATAGTCGTCCGTTAAAAATAACAATTTCGTAGAGGTACTACAGCCCGTAGACCTTGCTACGAAATCTCATTGCTACGAATCTGTCGCTACAAATCTGTCGATCTGTCGCTACGAATCTGTCGCGAGAGCGGCTGAAAATGGTCACCCACAAAAGTGCCCAACGCGCCATAAGAACGAAATGAACGAACGAAAGACGAAATTCTATCACTCTTTAAGTACTGGTATGGTCATCAGAAAAACAATGTAAGGTGGGCCGGTACCTTTTCTGATGAGTACAGGCTGGAGTGTGGTGTAAGGCAGGGAGGTTTGAGCTCTCCAACGCTGTTTAATTTATACATAAACGGCCTGCTTGATGAGCTCAGCAGTACCGGTATCGGTTGTCATATAGATGGAATCTGTATGAACAATATCAGTTATGCAGATGATATGGTGCTGCTGAGCCCATCTAGCGGTGCCCTAAGAAAACTGATTGGCATCTGTGAGTCATATGCGAGGGCTCAGGGGCTTAAATATAATGGAGCCAAAAGCGAAATTATGATGTTTACACCAGACGCAAAACGGTATACCAATGTACCTAATATAATGCTCGAAGGTATGTCTCTGAAAAAAGTTGAGAGCTTTAAGTATTTGGGCCACTGGGTTTCTGAGAATATGAAGGATATGCAAGACATAGAGAGGGAACGGAGGTCGTTGACTGTCCGCTGCAACATGCTGGCACGCAGATTTGCTAAGTGTACATCGGCAGTAAAGGTAACGCTGTTTAAAGCTTATTGCCAGTCATTTTATACCTGCGGACTGTGGGTGAATTACACCAAGAGGACATACAGCGACCTCCGAATACAGTACAACAATGCATTCAGGGTGTTGATGGGGTTGCCGCGTTATTGTAGCGCGTCACAGATGTTCGCGGAATCTCGCATAGACGGTTTTGCTGCCATTATGCGCAAACGTTGCGCATCACTACTTCACCGCATGCGTGGTAGCCCCAACACCATCCTGAACACATTGATGGAGCGGTGGGACTCGCCGATGCTGGCACGCTGGATAATACTCCATGCAATTAAGTAGGCTGTATCTTATTTATTTGTTTTTATTGTACGTTTAACTAACACTAGCATGTAAGTGCAATTTTTTGTACTAACATATTATGAATCTTTGTTATTTGAAATAAATGTCTTATTATTATTATTATTATAAGAAGTTTTCACTTCAAAAAAAATTTAGTATATTCGTCTATAGTAATAGGAAGTATTATTAGTCGAGAAGATGGAATCCGTTTAACCCCAGAACATAATTTAATTACTTATAATAATTCTGTTTTCAACCCCACGTAATTAGAAAACTGCTAATTGAGGTACCTAAAGGGTATAAAATAAAACTTAGACTTGTAACAGAACATTTAGCATTCGCTCAAATTCGCTATTTTTAAATTTATTGGAACCACTCTTGGAACATTTACCTGTATTATACCATTGTTAGAGAACGTTACATTATATTGAAATGCTCGAGGAAATGCTCTATTCCATGCTCACATTCACATTAAACCATGAAAACCTGTCAAAATTATGAGTTTACCGTGACTTCCCACATCCCACATGACCAATTACTTATTACAAAACGATTTGCTTCGGACATCATCGATAAATGTTACATAAGTTATGTAAGACAATTGACAGATGAAACTGAGGCCACGCACGACCAACGTTTGTTGAGATGTTAGTATTTATTGTGACGAATTATTTTACGGTCAGGTTTGTGACATTTCAAGTAAGGATCTTTATTTTTAACCGACTTCAAAAAAAGAGGAGGTTCTCAATTCGGTTGTATGTATTTTTATTTTTTGACGTGATAACGTCTAGTAATTTGATGTGCGTTCACAAAAAAGTGTCATGTTCTTTATTAATAATATCGCTCATCTGGGCTTGTGTTTTGGTGCAGAGAAGAATAAAAGATTTGAGGAAAAACAGAAAAAGTAAAAAAAAAAGAAAACAACATATAAGTAAAGAAAAAACAAAAAAAATTACAATTTTTTTATCGTTTCATTATCGTAAAATTATCGTCCGTAAATCAACTTTACAGATAACCATTTTTTTGTTTTTTTTTTAACACAAAACTGATAAAAATTGGGTCAGCAAAACTTTTGATTTTTCAAAATGCTTTCTTATCGGATGCCTACGCCATACAAAGAACACACCCTCTAAGTTTCAGGTCTCTACGATCAGCGGTTTAGGCTGTGCGTTGATCCGTCAGTCATTCAGGACAAAGCCAAATTTTATTATAGGTTATAGATTTTTATCTAAGAGCTTTTTAACATGATCGTTTCTCCTGAGTTTCATACACCGCCCATGGCCGATGAACTTACTATTTCATTTGACACATTTGACAGCTGTCAAAAGTGACATAACTTGACATGTCAAGTTATTCTGGTTCTATAGTTTTCCTTGTGGGCGTCGCGCGTCGCGTCGCGTATGCGAATAACTTTTGCATAAATAATTTTAGAGTAGGTCACTGGTAATACACCCCAGAGCAGGTGTGGCTTAGTGGCAAATACCTCGACTTTCATTCCAAAGGTCGTAGGTTGAAATTCCGGCTGTGTATCAGTAGTTTTTCTTACGAAAAATGTTAATCCCACGGGATTGGGTTTTATGCGAGTGAAACAGCAGGGCCCTGATAATCTTCTTTTATCTATCTTTTTATACATATAAAATGGTTTATCCTGAACGACTGATTGACTGACTGACGGATCAACGCATAACCTAAACCGCTGATTGTAGAAACCTGAAACTTGGAGGGGGTGTTCTAAGTATGACGTAGGCATCTGATAAGAAAAGATTTTCCGAAACTCTACCCCTTAGGGGGTGAAAAACGGCTAAAAAACGACAAAAGCTAGTTACCAATATATTGATAACTGCGCGTAATTCTCGATCCCGTGGGAATTTCAAAATAAAAAGTAGACTATAGCCTTCCTAGATAAATGGACTATTCAACACAAAAAGAAATTTTCAATTCGAACCAGTAGTTCCTGAGATTAGCGCGTTCAAACAAACAAACTCTTCAGCTTTATAATATTACTAGCGACCCGCCCCGGCTTCGCACGGCTATATTATGCATGTATTATACATATAAACCTTCCTCTTGAATCACTCTATCTATTAAAAAAAACCGCATCAAAATCCGTTTAGCAGTTTTATAGATCTAAGCATACAAAGGGAAATAGGGACAGAGAAAGCGACTTTATTTTATACTATGTAGTTATAGTTATACATAATATTAACTTTACCATGTTAAATGTATTATAATGTCCTAGGGGAATCTTGTAGTACATAACTAATAAGAGCTAATATTAGTCTATCTTTTTATACAAATAAAATGTTTTGTCCTGAACGACTGACTGACTGACGGATCAACGCACAGCCTAAACCGCTGATCGTAGATACCTGAAACTTGGAGAGTGTGTTTTTGAATAGCGTAGGCATCCGATAAAAAGGGGGGCAAAGTTTGTATGGGACAACGTGATTCCTTGGTCCATTTTCCACTTCTACGCAGACGAAGTCGTGGGCAAAAGCTAGTTAGCAATATATCGATAATATTCTGTAGACATTTGTACTCAATAAACCTAAAATGGCGTCATCCATCCGTCATGAGTCATGACATCATAGGAAGTCGCATTTTATATTAATTCAATGTATTTATGTTACTTTAATAATTGATTTTTAATACGTTTAATAGGCGTTTCAAATTTGAGTTAAAGCGGATGTAGTCGTCAAATGAAAAATTCCTTTAAATATCAAAATAATTAATTGTCCTTATCTAAATAAAATTCTCGTGTCGCGGTGTCACTTGCCAAACTCCACCTAAACGGCTGAACCGAATTGTAGGTTTTTTTTTTTTATCAATTATGGCCCCTCTACATAATGGCTCATATTAGTGGGCCAGCATGATGGCCCATCATGTAGAGGAGCCATTAGGTCTGAGAATCGAACAACATGATGGAACACCTGCATTCACAAAAAAGATGACGTCATGCGACGCGTCCCGTTCCGGGAACGGACTCGTCACGTTCCGGGAACGGACGCGGACGTGACGCGGACGAAGCTTCTCGTGTTTGTTTTATATTGTTTAAAATAATATCGCTCATCTTTTCTTGTGTTATGGTGACGAGTGAGGAATAGAAGACTTATTTAATAGAAAAAAAAGAAAATAAAGGAAAAAAAAACTCAATTTTTCATCGTTTTCATATGACGTTATCACGTAAAATTATCGTCTGTAAGCCGACTTTACAGATAAGCATTTCATTTAAAAAAAATTCATACATATAGGAAACTAGCGACCCGCCCCGGCTTCGCACGTCTATATTATGCATGTATTATACATATAAACCTTCCTCTTGAATCACTCTATCTATTAAAAAAACCACATCAAAATCCGTTGCGTAGTTTTAAAAATTTAAGCATACATAGAGATATAGGGACAGAGAAAGCTACTTTGTTTTATACTATGTAGTGATTAGTTATCGGTCCACTTTATCCTCTCTTTCCTGTACGGTTTTTCGTAACGAGTTACATTAAAAAAACAGCTAAAACCCCTCGCCAACCCGCAATAAGGAACTTCGTTTCAAAATCTTAATATCACTTCTATCAACACAATAGTTCGTGTTATGTACAGACAACACGCAACATGTTCACAATATATCCAACCTTGACCTTTATTACCTCACTTCGTTGCTGTGACAGTTTTTTTAAATAAAGTTCAATCATAAATGGATTAGCTATTTGTATTCTTCACAGATCAATGACGTTTCGTATTTTGGTATTGTAGTGTGTAATGTAAACCTTGTTATCTATAGGTCGACTAAGCTGAGAGGGTCGTAGGTATATACTTACATCATCTGTAAAAACTTCAACTGTCTAGCTATAACAAATTCATGACAGACAGACAGTGAAGTCTTAATAATCAGGTCCCGTTTTAACGCTTTAGGCACGGAATGGAACCCTAACAATATAAATAAATATTGCAGGACATTCCACAACGCCATCTAGCCCCAAGCTAAGTAACTAGACTTGTGGTATGGGTGCTAGACAACGGATATACTACTTATATCTTTTCTACATAGAAACAACCACACCACAGGCAAATATCTAAGCATAAATACTTGTCTGAGGTGGAAATCGAACCCGTAACCCTGTGTCTGGCAGTCCGGCATGGGTATCATTGTGCCAACTGGGTCGAACAAATTGAAGAAATGACTTTGAAAAGTATCGCATAACTACTAGTATTTATAGTGCGGCCGCCGTCGAAAAACCTGTCATTGGTTCGTAGGTATGACGTGATGTGCCTTCAACCATGCGATGCAAAGTCAAGTCAAGGCCGAAGGGAAAAGGTTAACTACTTCTACATTTATTTACCTACTAGCTTTTGTAGAAGTCGAATCTAAGGGACCAAGGAATCACGTTTTCCCAAATAAACTTTACCCCCCTTTTTCACCCTTAAAGGGGTAGAATTTCGAAAAATCCTTGGAACACACCCTTCAAGTTTCAGGTCTCTACGATCAGCGGTTTAGGCTGTGCGTTGATCCGTCAGTCAGTTAGTTAGGACAAAGCATTTTATATTTTACTAGCGACCCGCCCCGGCTTCGCACGGCTATATTATGCATGTATTTTACATATAAACCTTCCTCTTGAATCACTCTATCTTTTAAAAAAACCGCATAAAAATCCGTTGCGTAGTTTTAAAGATTTAAGCATAAAAAGGGATATAACCCCGAATACTGAAAGGCTACTTAATCTTAAGTGGCTCTTAAATTGAAATTTAAGTGTAGGCTTCAATAGAAAACATACACTTAACGTAAATTTAAACGCCACTTAAGATTAAGTAGCCTTTCAGTATTCGGGGGTTAGGGACATAGGGACAGAGAAAGGGACTTTGTGTTATACAATGTAGTGATGATGTTTAAACTGCATAATCTAGATCTAGTAGATCTACTCGAGTCTTGAAACTGAGTATGAGTTTTGTATGAAAATTCTGAGTGAGGAAACTGAATTCTGTTGAAAGCTAATAGACTCACAACACAATAACACACAAGTGTGTTGTGCACAATAATAATTTCCAAAAATGACCATAATTTTATTACTAGCAGCTCTTATAACGATACGCCCAAATATTAAAAGGCTACTTATCTTAAGTGGCGATTAAATTGACATTTAAGTGTCATGTTTAATTAGGATAGAAAGCGTCTTAAATATTTAGGGGTCCCTTAAACGTTTGTTTTTTTATTGTTCTTTTGTTTGAAACGAATATGCTCCGAAACTACTGGACCGATTTTGATGAAACTTGGTATAAGGATACATTTATTAATTGGAAAAAATATAAGCTAGTTTTTATTCAGATATTCCCACGGGATCATGAGTTATATAAAGTATCCTCGTACAAAAACAACAACCTTTTTTTTTATTTTTGAGGTACGGAACGCTAAAAATCATCAAAATCGGTTCAGTACTTTAAGAACATCAACATCATTACAAACAAAAAAAAAAACAAAAAAAATCCTCTATATAATAATTACTGTAGAGTAAAATCAACATATTTTGTTCCCTTTTTTTTTAGAGTTGCGTACCTCAAAGGTCGAATAACTTTCTTGTCCGTCTATCGGTCTGTCTGTCCGTCCGTCCGTCTGTTTGTCTGTCTGTCCGTGCATCCGTCCGTTCGTCCGTCCGTCCGTGCATCCGTCCATGCGTCCGTCCGTCTGTTTGTCTGTCTGTCCGTCCGTCCGTGCATCCGTCCGTCTGTTTGTCTGTCTGTCCGTCCGTCCGTGCATCTGTCCATCTGTTTGTCTATCTGTCCGTCCGTCCATCTGTCTGTCCGTCTGTCTGGTTTAACCTGATAATCTCAAGAAATCAAATCTGAACATGCGCGTATGAAACCGCTTCGCGCTAGTAGCTGAATAAATAATGAGATTAACACACGATTAATCGATGTTTCACAATAACGATACGAAGATGTTCTCCAGATTTGGTTCGACAAGGCAAGGGCAGCCGTGGGAGGCTACTAGTTTCACAATCATGAGTTACTTTGTTTCAAGCAAGTGCCTATTTCATTTTGTGTAAGGTGTATTAAGTGAGGGGATAAAATACCACTTTGTTCGCACTTAAGGTGCAGAAAGGGTTACTGCGCTCTCTCCATACAAACGTAGTCGACTGTTTCCTCCCTGGATAATGACACTAGCACAAATATGTTTGTGCCATAAAACCTATAACTGCCATGACTATGCCCCTATGTTTAGATTTTTTTTTCATTTTCTAATTACTTATCATAAAAATTAAGATTAAAAAAATAATAAATGAAACTTAAAATATGGTCATGGCAGTTATAAGTTTTATGCACCAAAAATATTTGCTCTAGTGTCATTCAGTCGACTACGTTTGTAATAGTTTGTATGGAAAGAGCCCCTGGTACCTCGTTCCTACCTGGTTTCCTCTTAATAAATAGACGACCCAGTTGGCACAATGGTCACCATGCCGGACTGCCAAACACAGGGTTGCGGGTTCGATTCCCGCCTCAGACAAGTATTTATGCTTAGATATTTGTCTGTGGTCTGGTTGTTTCTATGTATTATAAGTATATATTTACAAAAAAAAAGTATATAAGTAGTATATCCGTTGTCTAGCACCCATAACACAAGTCTAGTTACTTAGCTTGGGGCTAGATGGCGATGTGTGGAATGTCCTGCAATATTTATTATTTATTTATAGATAATTCCTATACATATATACTTACACGGTGTAACAAGGGGGGTGGATCATTGGTTGCTGGGGAGTGGGGGACCCCAGTGCCTATCGATTTAACACCCCTGTATGTTCTGCGATATTTAGTGGTTCAAAAGTTATTTGGACTTTAGGGAAATTTTAGTCAAAATCTGATTTCACCCTGAACTTCACAATTACAGCCAAACTATTCTGCTATTCTGCCTTTTTTTGTGAAACAAGTTCAATAGTGGACCTTATATAAATTTATAAAACTCAAAATTTAGCATAGCGTATGATCACTACATAGTTTAAAACAAAGTCGCTTTCTCTGTCCCTATATCCCTTTGTATGCTTAAATCTTTAAAACTACGCAACGGATTTTGATGCGGTTTTTTTAATAGATATAGTGAGTCGCTAGTTATACATTTAACATAAAACATGCGCTACATAAAACAGTTAAATTAAATATCTTTAAAAATAACAATTGATGATGATTTATCATCCGAAAATGTTTCTAACCTTATAAAGAATTTTTAAATTTCTTCTAAGAAAAATATAAAATTAATCTTCAAAGCCTTTAAAATCGTCATATTTGTTACAACATTCATTCTATAACTGAATAAGGAAATACGAGCTTCACTCAAGGAGGTTATTTTTCGCAAACCAATGTAGGTGGCTACAACCTTACCTCCCACTAGATTTAATATGTTACCTGACTAAATTAATCGTTTAAACAATCGTAAATTATATATACATAGTTTGGTGCAGTGTGGAAAGTACACACAGTTTTGTCTTGCACCAACAGCGGATCCCGATCCCGTGGGAATATCGGGATAAAAAGTAGCCTATGTTACTGTCAATGAATCAATGTATCCTCATACCAAGTTTCATCAAAATCGGTCCAGTAGTTTTGGAGCCTAGTCAATGCAAACAAACAAATGATCAAATCTTTTCACTTTGTAATATTAAGAATAGAGTAGAAAAATATATTTGAAAACCGACTTCAAAAGAATAAAAAAGGCAAAATAAACTATTAAAGTGAAAAGTAAACTAAAGTACTTCAAAAATACTCATCAGTTGTTTCCCAAATTTTCATGGGATTAATTAGAAACTCCCACATTAAAATAAAAATGATTAAAATTTGACTTCTTATGCCGTATGGCGTAAACATCGCTAAAAGAACAGTTTGGGGGTATAATATTCAAGCCTCCTCCTTTTCAACCTTATAAGATCACTCTCTTGTCCGTCTGTCTGTCTGTCCGTGTGTCACTATCGATTTTCTCAGGAACGGGTGGACCTAGTTTTAAATAATAAGTAATTAAGTACATCATTTTTCAGCGTACCTATTCGTAAAGTACATCTAACAAAATGATAAAGTTTAAACATTGATTCCACACTCTGAATTCACTCTGTACGTTTTCTGTAAGTTTCCTAACTCGACTGACACGTGAGAAATTGATATATTCCTAAAAACGGTCAACATTTGATTGCCAATCAAGAATAACCAAAAAACTATTTGGTAATAAAGTTATTTTTTTTTATAAAACTTTTATTATGGTTATTATAATAGACTTCGACAACTAGGTCCACCAGTTCCTGAGAAAATCGGTGGTGACAAACGGACAGACAGACAGACAGACAAGAGAGTGATCTTTTAAGGGTTCCTTTTTTACAAGCTTTTATTTAACTTCACCTATGTTTTTCATCAAATCTTGTTACATTTTGAGGTACGGAACTCTAAAAATTTAAAACGGTTTCTATATTTTTGACAAAATAACGTCTAATAAATTGATGGAACACCTGCATTCACAAAAAAGTGTCTGACGAAATATTGTGTGACGATGCATCCGTTTCGGTTAGGAAACAGAGTATCACTACATAGTATAAAACAAAGTCGGTTTCTCTGTCCCTATATCCCTATGTATGCTTAAATCTTTAAAACTACGCAACGGATTTTGATGCGGTTTTTTTAATAGATAGAGTGATTCAAGAGGAACGTTTATATGTATAATACATGCATAATATAGCCGTGCGAAGCCGGGGCGGGTCGCTAGTTTAATAATAATATCGCTCACGTGGGCTTGGGTTATGGTGACGAGTTTGAATAGAAGACTTATCCATAGAAAAAAAATAAAGAACAAAAAGACAAAAAAATATTAAAGGTAAGTAACAAAAAAAATATTTATCATCGTTTTCTTATGACGTTATTCACGTAAAATTATCGTCCGTAAACCGACTTTACAGACAACCTTTTTTTTGTAACAAAATCGACCTTTCTAATATTGGGTCGCGGAAGTAGGTACCTACTCCCATTCAATAAAAACACCTGTGTCACATCTGTGGCCTTATTTTGTGTTTATCAACGGAGTGTGATATCTTGCCTTATTTTATCCACTCTAGTTTTTATAAGCTTCGAAACGACGAGGAATAAAATAAATAAATATTTTATACTTCTTTAAGAGGAAAGGGTACCGGGGGCTTTCTCCATACAAACTATTACAAACGTAGTCGACTGTTTTCTCCCTGGATAATGATACCAGAGCAAATATTTTTGGTGCATAAAACTTATAACTGCCATGACCATGCCCCTATTTTTTGTTTTTTTTAATTATTATTTTTTTTAAATTTTAATTTCTATGATAATTAGAAAATGAAAAAAACCAAAACATAGGGGCATAGTCATGGCAGTTAAAGGTTTTATGGCACAAAAATATTTGTGCTAGTGTCATTATCCAGGGAGGAAACAGTCGACTACGTTTGTATGGAGAGAGCGCAGGTACCCTTTCACCTTAAGCACGTTGTGAAAATGATGAGAGTGAAATTTTAAGATTCACGCGCATCTATAACACTAAAGTATACCTCGCGCAGCGAATGATGACCTCTGCGGTAAGTGGAAGGGGTATGCGCAGAACTTGATATTTATATGAAAATTGAGTTCTGCGCATACCCCTTCTACTTTCCATCAGAGGCCAACATTCGCTGCGCTACGTATAACAGGTTGAAGCTGCAAAATAAATATCAGTTGGACAGACAACCAGACAGACGTATAACTTTTCACGCGCGTACAATCCACGGTCAAAAGTCTCTGCCCAGTGCCCACCGTAACGTTTACAATCATATTATGCAGCACTATTTGAACATTATAACAACGTAAACTGTGAATCGAACCAACGTCGTCGGTTGGTATAGCGGGTGCCGGCTTATACCACTCACACAACTAAGGACATAGCTAACATGTTGACAAAATAATAATCACACTGAGTACTTTTAATTCAAGTATTTATGTTTGTGTGTAACGTCTATTAGAAGAAGGTCGTAACTCCAATACTTGTTGATAGTATTTTTGTAGCAAACTGATCATTTACTTATGACCCTTACCGTACATAAGTACACGTAGGTACCCATTTTTTTGATTATTTGAGAATGTAGTTAAATTTTTTTGTAACGTACAGTAAAATAAATATGTAAAGTACATAGAAAAGGCCTTTGGGTGACGAATCCACCAAGGTTAACGCGCCTACAATCGACCCACGTGTATACCACGACATCCTTACGTCATACTTTACTAAGCCGGAACTATGCTACCCTTAAACCGATTATAGAGGTTTTAAGAGGAAAGGGTACCGGGGGCTTTTTCCATACAAACTATTACAAACGTAGTCGACTGTTTTCTCCCTGGATAGTGACACTAGAGAAAATATTTTTGTTGCATAAAACTTATAACTGCCATGACCATGCCCCTATTTTTGTTTTTTTTTTATTTATTAATTTTTTAAATTTTAATTTCTATGATAATTAGAAAATGAAAAAAACCAAAACATAGGGGCATAGTCATGGCTGTTATAGGTTTTATGGCACAAAAATATTTGTGCTAGTGTCATTATCCAGGGAGGAAACAGTCGACTACGTTTGTATGGAGAGAGCGCAGGTACCCTTTCACCTTAACTGGAGTTAATGCTGAAGCCAACTCGTAGCTTCTGTGGGCTAACAGCTTTAAGGTCCATACGCCAACGACCTTGGTACACAGCCTACTAAATAGTTACTACTGGCACCGGTCGCCTTCGTTGGTGAACAATTGTTGATTGATACGAATGTGTTTTGTTTTTCTCAAAAGTGCTGAGATGGAATAGTAGGTGAGATTTTTACCGACATTTGGTGTGATTTTGAGCTAAACATTTCCTATAGTTTTGAAGCTATCCTAAAATTAAGAATTAAAACTAGTCTAGCTTTGAAATGACAAGGAATTTTTCGTCTCAAATTACCCCAAAATATCGGTAAAGATCTCACCTACAATTCCATCTCAGCACTTTTAAGAAAAACAAAACACATGCGTTACAATCAACAAAGTTAGTTGTAAGCGACGGGTATTTCCTAGGCGCGTTGCGTTTGGCAGCATAAGCAGCCATAAGAGTAGATCAATCTATACATCATATAGGTATATAAAGTATCAATACTTCTAAGGCTAAATGCGAAACTAGCTAAGAATAAATATAATTGTCATTTTCAATTTTCAGGTTAGAACTCCTGATCAGGGTGGTATCTTCAACACCTTTATCCATTCTGTGACTAATTGGGTCCTTGGAAAATGTACTCATGTAAAGTTAACTGCCATTTACCAATAAATTAAACTAAAACAACTTTTATGAATATAAATATATTTGTCATTTTCAATTTTCAGGTTAGAACTTCTGACCAGGATGGTATCTTTTAAGCATACTCAACACCTGTATTCATTCTGTGACTAATTGGGTCTTTGGAAAATGTACTCATGTAAAGTTAACTGCCATTTACCAATAAATTAAATCAAATCAAATCAAATATCTTTATTTCTTTGGATACTTAATACTTAAAAGTATACAGGACCACATAAAAACGTCTTAAAAACTAAGTTAGGATGTGTGCCTTCGGAACGCGCCCACCAATGAGAAGAAGGCACAAGAAACTCATGGGGTTTTTTTTTTTCAAGTGGTCACGCTCACAAAGGTCAATATTACAGTATTTGAAAGTATTATTTGAAATGGAGCAACTAAAGTCATGTCCATGGGTTCATTAAGATAAGACGAAGTATGCCTTACTGCACAATCTATGCTTTATAAAAGTTTTGAACCTGTTAATGGACATGTCATAAACATCTTTAGGTAATTTATTATAATAGAGCACACATGTACTATTAAAAAACTAAAACACTTTATTATAAGGAAATAACAGTGTAACACGGTCTATTGTTAAACAATCCAAGGTCCTTATGCAAGTAAGTTTAGTTAGAATTGTAGCATGGAAGTGGTCTCGTCGCTCGTTCACTCGCTTGCTCGAACACAAGTGTGTGAAACACACGCTATTTTTGTTTGTGTTTTGACATCTTTTGTTTAAAAAAGACTAGCGACCCGCCCCGGCTTCGCACGGTTATATTATGCATGTATTATACATATAAACCATCCTCTTGAATCACTCTATCTATTAAAAAAAACCGCATCAAAATCCGTTGCGTAGTTTTTAAGATTTAAGCATACAAAGGGATATAGGGACATAGGAACAGAGAAAGCGACTTTGTTTTATACTATGTAGTGATAGTGATTTTGTAATTTGCATTACAAACTTAACTATAGAATCTTTCTCTCTAATTCTCTCTCTTATTTCAAAACCTTTTTAAGGTTCCGTAGCCAAAGGGTGAAAACGGGGACCCTTTTAGACACCACTGTTCGTCTGTCTGTCACCTCTGTATCTCATGAACCGTGATACCTAGAGAGTTGAAATTTTCACAGATAATTAATTATTTATTTATTTTATTAATATATCTAAGTTAATATATCTACCTACCAGACTCTAGACAGGGGTTTTTTCATACTTCAGACTTTAGAACAGAAACAGTGTTTTTTTCCATGAATATAAAATTCAACACATATAAACTACTATTATAAAGCTGAAGAGTTTGTTTGTTTGTTTGAACGCGCTAATCTCAGGAACTACTGGTTCGGATTAATTTTTTGTATTTGTTTTGAATAGTCCATTTGTCAAGGAAGGCTATAGGCTATTTAATATTTCGATATTCCCACAGGATCGGGAGTTACGCGGGTGGGATCCCATGGGAATATCGAGATAAAAAATAGCCCAATGAGTCAGTGTATCCTCATACCAAGTTTCATCAAAATCGGTCCAGTAGTTTGGAGCCTATTGGTAACAAATAAAAAAAAAAAAAATCTTTATAATTACTACATAGTATAAAATAAAGTCACTTTTCGACGTCCCTATATCCCTATGTCTCTATGTCACTTTATATGCTAAGATCTTTAAAACTACGTAACGGATTTTGATGCGGTTCTTTTTTAATAGATAGAGTGATTCAAGAGGAAGGTTTATATGTATAATGCATGCATAATATATAGCCGTGCGAAGCCGGAGCGGGGCGGTACTATTCTTTAAATATTAATTTTATTCTACAATCTCCCGGAAGCAGCTAAATATCGCGGCAATAACTAATAATTCTAAGTTAACAATAATTCTACAGATAATTTATAAACTAATTACGTGGTTAGACAGTTAAAGCAACTATAAAACTTTAACGTGACTGTTATTAACTTATTAACTAACATTAAAGTTGTTATGAAACGAGTAAAATGGCAGAGAGAGGAGAACTATGGTCCGTGAAGTTATCACAAGCAGTACAATCAACGTTCAAAAGTACACCGCCACCGTAACGTTTACAATCCTGTGCAGCACTATTTGAACATTATAACAACGTAACCTGTGTCGGTTAGAGAAGTGGGTGGTGGCTTATACCACTTGGACAACGAAACACATAGCTAACATGTTGAAAATAATAAACTGAGTACTTTTAATTCAAGTATTTATGTTTGTGTGTAACGTCTACTAAAAGTCAAAGTCAATTTTTTTTATTCATTTGGAAGCTTAATACATTTGTTCATCGCTTAGAAAACCTGGGGCTCTTTCCATACAAACTATTACAAACGCAGTCGACTGTTTTCTCCCTGGATAATGACACTAGAGTAAATATTTTTGGTGCATAAAACATAAAACTGCCATGACCATGCCTCTATTTATATTTTTTTATTTTTTATTTCTATGATAATTTGGAAATGAAAAAAACCAAGACATATAGGGTCATAGTCATGGCAGTTATAAGTTTTATGCAACAAAAATATTTGTGCTAGTGTCATTATCCAGGGAGAAAACAGTCGACTACGTTTGTATGGAGACAGCGCAACAACCTTTTATCTTAAAAACTAAGTTAGGATGAGTGCCTTCGGAACGCGCCCATCAATGAGACGAAGGCACAAGGAACTCATGGGGTTCGTAAGTCCAATACTTGTTTAAAGTATAGCAAAGTGATAGTGGACTTATGACGAATACTGTACTATCTATTACTTACCTGTTACTTTTCTCTTTATTATTTGCATACAATACCTACTTCAGTGTACTGATAGACAGCCCTAATTATGAATATTACGTCACTGGTATCAGAAAACTTTTATAATCACCGTAACAACTAAGTAATCTAAGAATCATCGCCAATGAATCACAAATGTTTTACAGAAAACAGAATCTAAATCAGTTAAATAAATTAATAAATAAATATTGCAGGACATTCCACACATCGCCATCTAACCCCAAGCTATGTAACTCGACTTGTGTTATGGGTGCTAGACAACTACCTATATATAATACTTTTGTAAATACATTTATAATACATAGAAACAACCAGACCACAGACAAATATCTAAATATAAATACATGTCTGAGGTGGGAATTGAACCCGCAACCCAGTCCGGCATGGTGACCATTGTGCCAACTGGGACGTCAAAGTTCAACCGTTTTAGAGATAAATGGGAACATTGGTTTTTCCAATAAACAAGTGAGTGTATTTTTTATCCAGTCAGCAAAGGTAAGGCAAAATAAACCAGTAATAAATAGTCAGTAGGTGAAATGAAGCATCGGTGTAACATAATTTGTCATAAAAAGCTTAGTTCAATTTAGCTTATGGTGAGTCGTCATAGTTAAAATGTAACAAGTGGAAACGTGTTTCGATCTAGCGTAGTGAACCCATAATATATGCCTCGGTTATGTATTAGATGGCGTAAGTTTGCCCAAAACTTACAGTACAGAGAAACTATGAGAGCACATACTGTGTGAATGCGACGTCTTAGCAGCAAAGCGTATGAGTCTCCTTGGGAATGCGTATCCCAAACCGGAGGAATATAGGTTTCTTCCTCTCAGTGGGATCACCGCGTTAATCGACCACTTCTTCAAAGAGTAAGAAACATTAAGGTAGGGGTAAACACAAAAGATCCCATTGGGTTGAAGTGTTGCTGGCTATTTGTCAGCCCCCAATATATAAGGGATGAGATACAGTACTTACACGACCCTCACAACTTAGTTAACCCTGTCCTGACGAAAGACCTCATAATTGGTACCTCTGGAGGCAACTAAGCCGCATGTTTCATCACGATGTTTTCCTTTACCGTACTTGTATTCGGGCTGTTTTTGCAATTAAATATTTTTAATTGGGTCCTTTTTGCGCGAGGATGGAGGCCTGCCCAGCACCTACTGCCCTCTCAGCTTAGTCGACCATGTCCAGAGGAGACAACTTGTCAATACTTCTGGAGCCAACTAAGCCGCGGGTTTCATCACGATGTTTTCCTTAACCGACTTCTGTGGCGCAGCGGGCCAACACCCGCCTGCGAAACAGAAGGTTGCGGGTTCGATTACCAGCTCAAACAAATATTTATGTTCAGATATTTGTTTCTGGGTTGAGTGTTTCTGTATGTATATCATGTATATATTTACAAAAGAAAAGTATTTAACTAATGTATCCGTTGTCTGGCTACCATAACACAAGCCTAGTAGCTTAGTTTGGGGTCAGATGGTGCTGCGTGTAAAAAATGTTCAGCAATATTTATTTTTTTAACCGTAAGAGTAATTTTAATTAGCGCACAAAAAACACTTGTGAATGAATTCCTACCGGGTTTTGAATCTATGACCAATAACAACGTATCTACCAGTATACGCCAAACACCGCTGAAAAGTTGGCCTGCGCAACCGCTTCGATGAAAACCTAGCTAGCTTTAAAACTCGGTATTTAGAATGAAGTAATCCAGTAGTAAAATAAGCAATTAAAATTTAAAATTTGAGAAAAAATAAGTAGTAAAATAAGCTATTAAAATGATGAACAAATAGCTATTAGGTCTGTCGACATATCACTCGCTTTAATAAGCATGTAATGTTCGTAGGTGGACACTAAATACATATTATGTAAGGTCAACACTTGTCCTGGGAATTTTGCTTTTGAAAATGTTATTTCTTTGTAAGTTAATGACTAGGCAAGTAGGCACTTGCTGACAAATACCTGGGTGGTTATGTAAATTCACAAGTGATTAAAGAACACCCGAAATTTTTATTGGAGTCGCCTTTAAGGTGAAAGGGTACCTGCAACATACAAACGTAGTCGACTGTTTCCTCCCTGGATAATGACACTAGCACAAATATATTTTTGTTTCATAAAACCTATAACTGCCATGACTATGCCCCTATGTTTTGGTTTTTTTCATTATATTATCATATTATCATAGAAATAAAGATTAAAAAATAAAAAACGTGTGTCAAACGGGGACTGCCGTGGTAAAGCTATTGCATCGTGCGAGCTTCGTACAGTCGTACCATATACATACACGTTAAGTGAACGCTCGGCCGAGCTACATGGTAGGCGGAGTGGGGGGTGTTAGGTTTTATTTTCGTTACGGAATTTCTTGATTCGGTCGCCGCGCTCAAAGCCCGCGATAAAAGCTTATACAATAGCTTAAAAAATTAAAAAACAAAAAACAAAAATCTCGGTTCGAATTTCCAAAAGTAGTAGAGCAAAAGTTGTTCGTCTAACGTCTAAAACAACCCCCTTTCGTATTAAAACCCCTTCGCTGTAACACATTGTATAAACCTATCCAAGTACCCTCTTACTTTAAAAGGTGACAAACAATGTCGTAACAATCAATCCATAACAAATCATATAAAAACTTCATGTTATCCAACCTAACGACCTTTGTCGCCGCGCAGAATTTCACGTTTTTTTTAACAATATTTATTGGCAACGGTTGACTTAAGAGTTAATAAGACTGGTTAAGACACAGTCACAGTTAACGTACAAGCTACTTAATCAGAATAAGTTAAGTACTGTAAAAATGTATTAAGTATACAAAGTAAATTAAGTACCTACCTACCTACAAAAAGTTAACTAGAATTATATACATATTCTGTGCTAGAACACCAACTTTTTACAAGTAGCGGGTTCGATTTCCACCTCAAAAAGGTGTTTTTGTATGGATACTAAGTATGCATTTTTACAAAAAAAAAAGTTTTCGTATTAAATGGATTATCTGGTTATTGTAACCCAAGCCTAGTGGCTCGGCTTGGGGCTAGATGGCGCGGTGTAAAATATCCTGCAATATTTCTAATAACTATGTGATGTATGGTTTGGATCTTTTTCCGTCAGAAATAAATACCAAAAGCCAAGAAATAGTAGCTTAGATTATATAACGCGGGATTAAAATAACATTTTTTACGGACAAGGATACTATTTTGATACTAGAATAGAATCCCCCGTGCGGCTAGAATCCTAAACGTATCGAGGGATTTAAACTACCCAACGTCGACGCTTGAGGTTTTTTTTCCGGAAACAACAGGTTTATGTTCCTGGCTAGGGTAATTATTCAAAAATATAACGATGCCGTTTTGGTTTTGGTCAAAAATAGGCTTTGAGAATCCTTTAAACATGTTTAAAGCTATCCCTTTTATTGGTTTAGACATTTCGCCTTGAAAGCCCATTTAAAATACCCCTGTCCAAAGTTTAAAATGCCTTGCTCAATACAATGTTGGTTACAAAATTAAATAAATTCACTCACCTTTACTTTTAAACTATTTAAAAACTTCGCACTGGCTCACACAGTGATTTGACTCTTTTTTTTATTTTTTCATGGACACATAAAACAGCATTCTCTGCTCACAAATTACAATAAATAGATTCACATTTCACGGGATGAAACTATATATTTTTGACACTTCAATTTCACGTACATAAAATAACTGTTTTAATGGTTGTTTAAAGAGGAAGTTCGTTTTCGTTTTTTTTAAATTTCGTTTGATATCGCATGGCGGCCGCGCGCTCGGTCGACCAGTTGATTACTGGCCGTGTGCGCGGGCGCAGCCTGTCAAGCAAGAAGGCTGTATTTTAATGTATAGAGTGCGTTTCGACAAAAAAGTTCTTATAGTAATATTCTTTAATTCCATGCTATTTAGAGCGCTATTTATAATTGTATTTGCCATGTATAAAATGGAGTAGGCTTGTTCGATACCTATAACCCTCTCATTTTAGTCTACCGTGGTCTAGAAGAAACAACTACGTTTCATCACGGTGTTTTCCTTCACCGTATATAAGATCAATGTTAATACCGCACACATACATTTTTCGTAAAAAAAATCTTTTGATGCATGACTTCAAACCCAAAGCAGTATCAAAAACAATCACTAACTCATTTTTAAAGGCTCAATCCTTGAAGGTTTGTATTTTTTCCAGTAAAATATACTGCAGCTGCTGCATGTGACGTCATAGACGTGGCCGTTGCGTTTCGTGTTGCAATCAACAGACGAATAAAAAAATTATAAATCTATACTATAATAATATTATAAAGCTGAAGAGTTTGTTTGTTTGTTTGAACGCGCTAATCTCAGGAACTACTGGTTCGAATTGAAAAATTGGTTTTGTGTTGGATAGTCCATTTATCGAGGAAGGCTATAGGCTACTTTTTATCCCGATATTCCCACGGGATCGGGAGTTACGCGGGTGAAACCGCGGGGCGCAACGAGTAATAAATAAATATAAATATAAAATTATTTTTATAATTACAAATCATTAAATCAAAATACATTACAAATCCGACCAATTAATAAATTAATGCAAAAAAAAAACCATAAAAAACGGTTGTCTGTAAAGTCTGTTTACGGACGATAATTTTACGTGATAACGTCATAAGAAAACATTGATGGTAACCATGGCAACGATAAAACGTTGCTATAGTTACCTTGTCAACTATCAAAGTATCGTTGGCTCAGAGACAGAATACATGGGCCGGTGGGCGCGGCGGGGGTCGATGAGGCGTTCCAGTAACGACGTGTGACGTCACACTTGCAGTGAACTGGCAGGTGTTCACCAATTTATAAAACGTTATCACGTCAAAAACCGATTTTAATGAACTAAAATCAAATCAAATAAATAAATCGATTTATTGCAAAAAAATATATTGCATTGTTAACCTATTAGGCTACTATATCCAACATAATTTCATCATTTTATTTTTGACTAGCGACCCAACCCCGGTTTCGCACGGCTATATTATGCATGTATTATACACATAAACCTTCCTCTTGAATCACTCTATCTATTAAAAAAACCGCATCAAAATCCGTTGCGTAGTTTTAAAGATTTAAGCATACAAAGGGATATAGGGACATAGGGACAGAGAAAGCGACTTTGTTTTATACTATGTAGTGATTATAGTGAAGTGATAGTGATACCCTTAGCTCCTACTATGCTGATTTTCATCATAATCGATCCAATCGTTTGCCCGTGAAGACGTAACAAATAAATAAACTTTCAGATTCATAATATTAAGTTAGAATTAATAAATATTAGTTAGGACAAGGATTTTTTATCATTGCAACTGTCAAGTGTTGAATTGCCGCGAGATTTCTTCTATAATACGAACTCTATGATAAATATTTGAGCCAATATCGACTCTATAGGTGTATTAAAGAGAATTTAACAGCAGGGTGATGTCAGGATTATTTTAAAACTTGTTATACCATAACGGGGAAGGCTTGTGTGAGATGAATATATACCTAGATATTTATTTACGTTATTAGATTTTTTAATTGGTTTTTAGTTCTCAGTAATTATCTGGCCTTGTTTGATGATAATTTGGATTTAATAATATTAGCATTTAATAGAGTTAAATTAAGGTGAAAGGGTACCTGCGCGCTCTCCATACAAACGTAGTCGACTGTTTGCTCCCTGGATAATGACACTAGCACAAATATTTTTGTGCCATAAAACCTATAACTGCCATGACTATGCCCCTATGTTTTGGTTTTTTTAATTTTCTAATTATCATAGAAATTAAAATTAAAAAAATAAAAGAATAAAAAATAACAAAAAATAGGGGCATGGTCATGGCTGTTATAAGTTTTATGCACCAAAAATATTTGCTCTAGTGTCATTATCCAAACAGTCGACTACGTTTGTAATGGTTTGTATGGAGAAAGCCCCCGGTACCCTTTCCTCTTAATAGGTTTTCGCGCACGTATGTACCGCGATGAATACGTCACCAACGACGAAGACGGTGGAAGACCGGAAAAAAGATAAAAGTCGGAAAAAAAAACCATTGAAGATCAGCCCCCCTGATTCACAAACCGTCGGTAGGCAACCGAAACGAAAAAAGGTTTTGCTGCTCTTTCACCCCCGCGACTTTTCACGTGTTGCCATCCTTGTCTTTTCAGTTTTATTCGTTTCGGTAGCCTTCCGATGGTTTGTGAATGAGCCCGCTGACTTCGATAAACTCGAAAAAAGAAAAACAGTTTTGAAGATCGAGAAAAACAGTTGAAGATCAACAAAAACAATTGAATATCGGGAAAACAAGAAAAACTGTTTGAGGTCAAGAAAAACAGCTGAATATTGGGAAAATATTAGTATGTCGACCACGCCAAAAAAAACAAGGGAGGGCGACTATTCCGTTTAACGGCACCAAAACTTTATTCTTCACGGGAAGATATCCATCAGGTCAGGTCGGAGGTCTGTTGGAGGTGTGAATCTTGTCCCGCCATCTTTATACTCGTACGTGACGAGGCCAGGCTGCTGTGTGCTGCTGTAAGTAGACTGAATAACACTTATCATGATAATAATCAGTTGTTTTTATTGAAGTTGTCGTTAGACCTTATTTTTATCTATACTTCTATACTTCATCACTACATAGTATAAAATAAAGTCACTTTTCGCCGTCCCTATGTCCCTATATCCCTATGTATGCTTAGATCTTTAAAACTACGCAACGGATTTTGATGCGGTTTTTTTAATAGGTAGAGTGATTCAAGAGGAAGGTTTATATGTATAATACATGCATAATATAGCCGTGCGAAGCCGGGGCGGGTCGCTAGTATTTTATAAAGCTGAAGAGTTCATATTGATAAATTCTTTTTGTGTTGGATAGTCCATTTATCAAGGAAGGCTTTAGGCTACTTTTCATTTTGATATTCCCACGGGATCGGGACTTACGCGGGTGAAACCATGGGGCACAGCTAGTAGAATGTAAAAAGGTAACAAAATGCATATTTTAATCATACCCTAGTTGCCGCATTGAATGCTTCGCGTTTTGCAATTGTTTTTTGTCTTTTTCTGTCTCGCAAAATCAAGTTTTCTCTTCTTTATAGTGGAAAGACGCAACTGCAGTTTATTTTTCCTGATTTTGAACTTTAATTTTACAGTATGAAAGTTTATTTTTATATGATTCTAGTTAGGAAAAAAGTTTAAAAAGTCAATGTATGTTCGTATGTGAACCGAATGAAGTTCAAAAACAAAGAGACGGTTTTTAGGGTTCCTTACCCAAAGGCTAAAAACGGGAGTTTATTACTAAGACTCCGTTGTCTGTCTGTCTGTCAATGATCTCAATATCTTGAGATCATAAAAACAAAATCTAGAAAACAAAATTCAACTGTCTACCTATCGGTAGACAGTTGAATTTTGTTTTATAGATTACTAGCGACCCGCCCCGGCTTCGCACGGCTATATTATGCATGTATTATACATATAAACCTTCCTCTTGAATCACTCTATCTATTAAAAAAAAAACCCATCAAAATCCGTTGCGTAGTTTTAAAGATTTAAGCAGTCAACGGGAAATAGGGACAGAAAAAGCGACTTTGTTTTATACTATGTAGTGATGGTATTTCTGGTGACGCTATAACAACAAATACTAATCCAGAAAAATATATATAAGTGGGGCATACCCATACCCAGCAGAACCCTTCGTGCAGGAGTACAACTCGCACTTGGCCAGTTTTTATTTTTTAAATTGTTTTGTTTTATTGAAGGTAGGGTTAAAAGTAAGCATTATTAATAAGTTTTATTTAAGAGGATAATTTTCTATTAATAATTATTTTTATGCTGAGAGCATAACTCAGGAAGGAAATAGGGGAATACCTAGAAACCAATACCCACCTGATATTTATTGATCAATTCATTAACTTAACCATCACTACATAGTATAAAACAAAGTCGCTTTTTCTGTCCCTATTTCCCTTTGACTGCTTAAATCTTTAAAACTACGCAACGGATTTTAATGGGGTTTTTTTTAACAGATAGAGTGATAGAGGAAGGTTTATATGTATAATACATGCATAATCACTACATAGTATAAAACAAAGTCGCTTTTTCTGTCCCTATTTCCCTTTGACTGCTTAAATCTTTAAAACTACGCAACCGATTTTGATGGGTTTTTTTTTAATAGATAGAGTGATTCAAGAGGAAGGTTTATATGTATAATACATGCATAATATAGCCGTGCGAAGCCGGGGCGGGTCGCTAGTATCTTTTAATTTATAAAATTATCGTGTCACAATGTTAGTTACCATACTCCTTCGAAACGGCTTGACCGATTTTTATGAAATTTTTATATGCATATTCAGTAGGTCTGAGAATCGGCTACTACCTTTTTTTTATTTTGTTTACATTTTTTTGTAAATGGCAAAACAACGTTTGGCGGGATAGCTAGGTAATAAAAAAACTTACCGGGAAATGTGCACGCGTTGATGTCTTTTCCTTGACATAATTTCGTTGCATTGTAAATGCTTATTTATATTGTGGTAGGTCCCGTTGAGTAACAATTTAAAAAAAAACTTACCTTACCTTAGGGTATTAAGGGTCACTAAAGGTTAAAAAATCGTTGACCGTGACAAAATAACAAGAAAATCAATTTAAATTTTAAATCATTGTTTTTCAGTTTGAAATATTTATCTAATTTCCCTGTAATTTACGAAATATTTAGTTTTTAATTAAGGTGACAAGTAGCCTTTATTACCCGCATGTACGGTCGGCTGCATAATTGCATACCCACCGTAGAGCTACAAAACGGCTGTTAAAAGAATTCATTCAACACGAGCAAGATTCTAGACACCTGCTTTAGGTGAAGTTTAATAGTACATTGTTACCCTAGGTGTGAAAGTCACTCATTAAAAGTCCCGAGACGGAGTTTGGCGCCCGAGCGTAGCGAGGGCGCTAATAGTTTGAGGGACTTAATGAGTCTTTCACCCGAGGTAAACACTGTGCTTTTCATTACGAATAATACATAAAATTCTTCCTAATAACGAGAGTGAATGAAAGACTCCATACTACCAGATCCTCTTAAGCGATTCTCCCTAGGGCTGAAAGTTTTATTTTCTACACGCTCTTCAGGCACCTTTAGACCTACTTTTGGAGTATGAATAATGAAAAAATTATTAGAATACAAACATGCCAATAATAGTCATTTTCTAACTCTACCGAGGGCTGCACTTAGGCAGCCGACCGTACCTTATTATAATAGAAGATAACACTAGATATAAAATTAAATATTTTTTCAAACGATCAATCTAACCTTGGTCTTTGACCTAGCGTGATATTTTCTCATAAAAATTATTGTATTTTTACTTCCTCTTGATTTATAGATACATAAATAAATTACATATAGTCACGTAATTTTAATCAACTTATGAAAAACCTGTTTTTAATGAAAAAATTACAAGAGCATCGTCATTGTCAACCAGTATAAAACTTAAACAATTGTTATCAGCACCATCTGTTGAAAGTGTAGTGAAACTTTTAAATTGGTTTCAACGCCATCTATCGAATGTATAGTCAAACTCCAAAATTGGTAACAGTGTCATCTATTTAAAACATAGTGAAACTTTTAAAATTGTAACAGCGTCATCTATAAAAAGTAAAGAGAAACTTTAAAATGAATATTATCGCCATCTGTTGAAAGTATAGTTAAACTTTAAAATTGATATCAGCACCATCTATTAAAAGTGAACAGAAACTTTAAAATGCCTATTAACGCCATCTATTGAAAATATAGTTAAACTCCAAAATTGGTAACAGTGCCATCTATTTAAAACATAGTAAAACTTTAAAATTGGTATCAGCACCATCTATTAAAAGTGAAGAGTAGAATATTAACGCCATCTGTTGAGATTTCAGTGAACCATTTGTTAAAACAATTGGTATCAGCGTCATCTACTGAAACTATAGTGAAACTTTGAAAATTGTTATCAGCGCCATCTGTCACAAACAAATCGAACTTTTTCAACAACTATAAGTTGGATGGGTAAAGTTTGTAATCATAATGTTTTACTATTTGTGCTATCATAAATAATAGACAGATGGCGCTTATATAAATTAGTGCCTTTGAACCGTCCCGTTCGGGGTTAGATGGGAATTGATTAAACTGGCCACTGGTTGTGGAATTTGGTGGGCAATAGGTCTGGAATGTTTATTATAATTTAATAAAAATTTGAAGACATTCAGTCAGCGCCATGTAGCACCAAGCTAAGTAACTAGGCTTGTGTGCGTTTTTACCATTTTTTTTGTTTTGATCAGTGAACATCTTCCCCCTTAGCACTTATTTTATCTGTCCCCCTATAAGTAGCGACGGGGGGGGGGACGAATAAAACTCTAAAACTTTCAAAAGTTTCGTCTGTCCCCCGTCACTGGTAGGGTGGACTTAAAAAACTTTTTATTAATTTCATTTGTCCACATATGGAGGGAAGATGAACAATTTTATGCCTAAATGCCCCTAGAGTGACTTAATTCGTCAATAACTTTTATTAACGTTTCTTTTTAAAAAATAAAAGAACGATTTTTTAATGTAAGTAATAAAAACAATTTAATGTAAAAAAACGTTAAAAATAATCTAAAATAAATAAATTTCTTATTATTTAAATAATTAATTACAAAGGACCACATAGTCCGTAATAATCATCCTAATTTAGGATTTTTCATCATTTTCAATGAAAAAAAACTTACTTTTAATATTTTTACAATTTACACAAACAGATTTATGATTAAATAGGTGATAAAAATGATAAACAGAATAATGACGATGAAATTAAAAAATGGTAACAATTTTAAAGTGATAATTAATACATCATATAATTAAAATTATGTAATGATAATTTGAATTATTCTTATTTATTTCAATAAATGATATTCCTAATGAAAAATGATTTAATGATTAGCTAGCACCATTAGAATGATATGAGTAAGTATTTTAAATGATTTCAGATGGTAAAATGACGTTCATAATGATAAAAATGAATCAGTACGTATTGATTTGATTCTATGAATGATATTCATCATAGAATGATTTCAATAATGATAGCGACAATGATCTCAGACTACATCAAATGAATGACGAAACTGTTTAATAATGAATGATAATGATATTTCTATTTAATAAACAATTATTACACATAAAAATTAAGTAATTTTATGTTATTTTATTGTGACAGGATGGTAAAAATCTATAATGATAAAATGATGAATTATATTTATGTTAAAATGATAAATAAATGATCCTAGAAATGATAGGTCATGTACCTACACGCAATAATGATTTATGAATGATTGATACAATGATTTCAGACTTTACCAAAATGATAATGATTTATCCATTTAACGATATGATATATATTTATTTTAGGATTAATTAATTTATTGAGGTTCTTTGCATTGTTCCATTATGAATGAATGAGAAATAAAGTGACACAATCGTTCATTTTATAATTAAATCAATAATTAATGACCCGAGAAATGATATGAACTCGATATTGATTTAAGATTGATTGATAACAATGATTTCTGACTTTATCAAATGATAATGATATAATCGTTTAACAATATGATATCCCCATTTCTTTAAGGATTAATCAATTTATCAATCCAAGGTACGTATTTCTGTATATTAGTGTATACGCCGAGATAATGATATTCAAAAGATAAATGATAAATCCATTTAACAATATGATATCCCTATTTATTACTATTTATTTAGGGCTTAATCAATTTATAGATCCAAGAAACGAACTTTTGTATATTAGTGTATACACCAGGTAAATGATATTCAAATGAATAATGATATATCCGTTTAACGATATGATATCCCTATTTATTATGAGTTTATTAACTTATCGATCCAAGGGTCGAATTTCTGCTGGTAAGTGTACCTATATGCCGGGTTAGTGATAATCAAATGATAATGATATATCCGTTTAACAATATGATATCCCTCTTTATTTAAGGACTAATTAATTTATCGATCCAAGGTACGAATTTCTGTATGTTAGTGTAAACGCCTGGTAAATGTTCCCTTCCGCAGCCGATGCCCCACGAGACAAGCCCTATGAGGGTGCTCCGCCCTTCCAGCTTCATGGTGAGAGGGCCTCCGCTGTCGCCTTGACAGGAGTCGCGGCCACCCTGGAATGTATTAAAGGAAAAGGTCAAACACACATAAGGTCAAACACTTATAATATCTTGAAAAACAACCGTCTTAGTTAATCTTGCATTAAGTTAAAAATATATTGAAGAATTGTGATCATCATCATCATCATGTCAGCCCATACACGTCCACTGCTGGACATAGGCCTCCCCCATACGACGCCACAAACAGCGGTCCTGAGCCGCCTCCATCCACCGACCACCCGCGACCGCCACAATGTCGTCGGTCCACCGGGCAGCTGGTCTCCCAACACTCCGTTTCGCGTTGCATCGTGGCCGCCACTCGAGAACCTTTACTCCCCAGCGGTTGTCAGTTCTGCGAGCTATATGACCTGCCCATTGCCACTTCAGCTTACCAATCCATTTGAATCCATTTGAAGAATTGTGATAATTAGATAAATATAAGGTTAAACACACATAAGGTCAAACACGTATAATATCTTGAATAACAACCGTGTTAGTTAATCTTAAATTAAGTTAAAAATGTATTAAATAATTGTTGTAACTAACTGTAGATACTCATATGATTAAAACACACATAGGTCAAACACACATAGATCAAACCCACATAAGATCAGACACACATAGTGAAATAAAGTCGACGTAAACTTAAAAATGTTCGTTTGTGTTTTACTGATTCGCGCGTCAAAGGCTCTTAATAAACCGATTTTGATAGTTTTTAATGATTTTAATAAGATTAAGGAAATGAGATTAGAGAAAGACACTTTGCCATGGGAGTCATTGATAAAAAAAACCGGCCAAGTGCGAGCCGGACTCGCGCACGAAGAGTTCCGTACCACTGTATTCTGTTTTTAACCCCGACGCAAAAACAAATGCAAAAAAATAGATGGCGCTAGTGGTAAAAATACATGAATGAAGGGTAAATTAAATGGCATTTACGGTTTAAGACGTATTAAAAAAAATTGAGTTTAATTTCTAAGTATGGGGAACCCTAAAATTTATTGTTTTTTTTTCTATTTTTGTGTAAAAATCGTAATAGTAATACATCTACTTACCAAGTTTCAACACTATAGTTCTTATAGTTTCGGAAAAAAGTGACTGTGACATACGGCAGACAGACAGACATGACGAATCTATAAGGGTTCCGTTTTTTGCCATTTGGCTACGGAACCCTAAAAAAGGTAAAAAAGGTACTAACCTCCTTATATCCTGCACAAAGGAAGACGTCATGTATAGTCTCCCGTCTCCCGGCAGCTCTAAACCAACGCTGACATCTCTCGTTTGGTATCACCTCTACGTCAACCTCCTGTACAGAAACAAACATTTATTTATATGGGCAAAAGATACGGAAATATGGGAAGAGGATACAGAGATATGGGCAGAAGATAATGAGATATGGGCATATCAGACAGATATAGGCAGATGACACAAATATAAGAGCAGATAATACAGGAATATGAGTAGAATCAACAGATATATGGGCAGAAGATACAAACAACAACAGATACGACGGTATATGAACAGATGCAACCGAGTTAAAAGCAGAGGATATAAAGATATGGGTAGATGATACAGATATATAAATAGATAAGCACTTTATTTGTACAACACACAAAATAATGAAAAAAAAAACAAAAAAGGACAAGAAAAGTTATTAACTACGAAATTGTACAAACAGGCGACCTAAAAGAAGAAGATACAGAGATACAGATCAAACCGAGATAGAAGCAGAGGATATAGAGATATGGGTAAATGATACAGGTAAGTATATGGGGAAAGCTATAAAGTTAAAGGCAGATAATACATAGATATGGGGAAAACATCAGATTGTCACAGTCTCCTCTGGCTATAACGATAAGTTAGTTAAAACAAATCGAATTTCACACTTTACTGTGACATGGAACGTGACAGCACCGTAACCCACAGCTTTCAAACCGCAGTGGAAGTAAACTAACCTGTAACACAGAAGGCACTGTGCTCTGCCCATGCCTCGTCCGTCCCCAGCCAGCGACGGTCGCCATCTTGCCTGCCAACTTCATTTGCTTTTGTGGTAGGCATACCTGGAAATAAATAAATATTGCAGGACATTCCACACATCGCCATCTAGCCCCAAGCTAAGTAACTACACTTGTGTTATGGGTGCTAGACAACTCTTATATAAACTATTCTTTTGTAAATTTTACTTAAAATACATATAAACAACCAGACCACAGACAAATATTTAAGCATAAATACATGTCTGAGGCGAGAAGCGAACCCGCTTGCTTGGCAGTCCGGCATGGTGATCAATGACCATAGTATCATTGTATCGGACTGCTAGGGTACCAAAGGGTTAAACAGGCCAGGGGCCTTATTCTGCTATTTGGCCAACCATTGTCATTATATCGAGACTCTATAGATATTATATCGAGATTGTGACTTTATTTGGTATTCTGCTAAAGTTTTAATAACATCGCAATATAATCACTATGGAGTCTCAATGGTATGGTAATATTTACCTTGCAGGTGTTGCCTAGCAACATGGTATATGTTGCTAAGCAATATACCGTTTTGACAACTATCGAGATTCCATTAAGCCACGATTGTAGAGCAGAACACAAAAGTGAGTCAGTGGTGTGTCAGTGGTGTCTCGATAGAATAGTCAACGTTAGGAGAATACGAATTTGACATGTAATGTCATATTTTTGACATTAAATTTCTATTACGATTATATCGACACACTATTGAAAGACGATTGTATTAGCAGACTTAGGCCCCTGTCCGTCTGTCTGTCCGTCACCAGGCTGTATCTCAGGAACCGTTATAGCTAGAGAGTTGAAATTTTCACAGATGATGTATTTCTGTTGCCGCTATAACAACAAATAGGTACTGAAAATAATATAATAATGTTACGGAACCCTTCGTGCGCGAGTCCGACTCCCACTTGGCCGGTTTATAATTTAATTAAAAATGTAAGACTGACTACTTTAATAGTTTCTTACAGGTTATGTTTAAAATAAATAAAAAAGTCGATTACGTCAATTTATACTTTGGTTTTTTCCGGGATTGTCCGGGTTTAAGAGGAAAGGGTACCTGCGCTCTCTCCATACAAACGTAGTCGACTGTTTCCTCCCTGGATAATGACACTAGCACAAATATTTTTTTAAATAAAACCTATACCTGCCATAACCATTACCCTTATGTTTTTTTTGGTTTTTTAAATCTTAATTTCTATGATAATTAGAATATGAAAACACCAAGACAGGGCATAGTCATGGTAGTCATAGATTTTATGCAACAAAAATATTTGTGCTAGTGTCATTATCCTGGGAGGAAACCAGTGAACGGAGAGGAAACAGTCGACTACGTTTGTATGGAGAGAGAGCAAGTACCCTTTCCTCTTAAAATTAACCACAGTGCCCTCTATCCGTAGGTACCCGCTTATCCATTTATTACAGGACACCCTGAATTTGTTGTTTAAACACAACTTACCAGCAATATATGCTGTTTAAACACAACTTACCGGCAATATATGCTGTTTAAACACAACTTACCAGCAATATATGCTGTTTAAACACAACTTACCGGCAATATATGCTGTTTAAACACAACTTACCGGCAATATATGCTGTTTAAACACAACTTACCGGCAATATATGCTGTTTAAACACAACTTACCGGCAATATATCATGTTTAAACACAACTTACCGGCAATATATGCTGTTTAAACACAACTTACCGGCAATATATGCTGTTTAAACACAACTTACCGGCAATATATCATGTTTAAACATAACTTACCGGCAATATATGCTGTTTAAACACAACTTACGCGCAATATATGCTGTTTAAACACAACTTACGCGCAATATATGCTGTTTAAACACAACTTACCGGCAATATATGCTGTTTAAACACAACACCCCTATCCAGCTGCACGAGTGCCACGTCATTCCTGAAGTCGGCCGGTTCATAAGATGGGTGGACCTCCTTCCTTTGCACTGTAAACTCTTCGTGCGAGTATCTCTCGCCAGCATCTCGCACGTCCCATTCACCGAGTCGCACGCGCAGCTGGGAATTCGGTGTGCTGGAATTATAATTTTGAATTATTAGATGAAGGCCACTTTTATTAACAGACGACCCAGTTGGCACAATGGTCACCATGCTGGACCGCCAAACAGGGTTGTCGGACATGTATTTATGCTTAGATATTTGTCTGTGGTTTGTCTAGCACCTATAACAGAAGTCTAGTTACTTAGTTTGATAGATGGCGATGTGTAGAATGTCCTGCAATTTTTTTTTTTTTAGTTATCTTTAATCCAAAAATACTTTGTTCTGACTGACTGACTGACGGATCAACGCACAGCCTAAACCGCTGATCGTAGAGACCTCAAACATGGAGGATGTGTTCTTTGTATGACGTAGGCATCTGATAAGAAAGTATTTTCCGAAATCCACTCCTAAGGGGGTAAAAAAGGGGTATAAAGTTATTTTGGGGATGATTTGCTTCGAAGTTGATTTATTTTTTAGTTTTTAGCTACATTTTAATTTGACACATTTATGAAAACTCAGTCCGATTTTATTAAAAAACACGGTCTATTAAGGACGTAAAATTCGAAATTTGAACAATTTTCGACTTCTACTTAGTCGCGGGCAAAAGCTAGAAACTATCACTACCTATCACTACATAGTATAAAACAAAGTCGCTTTCTCTGTCCCGATTTCCCTTTGTATGCTTAAATCTTTAAAACTACGCAACGGATAGCGATGCGGTTTTTTTAAATAGATAGAGTGATTCAAGAGGAAGGTTTATATGTATATACATGCATAATATAGCCGTGCGAAGCCGGGGCGGGTCGCTAGTTTAAGTATAAAGTGTATGTAAACTTACTTAGCAACACAATGGGCAGCCGTAATAACCCATCTGTCAGATATAAGCGCCCCCCCGCAGGCCAACTTCTTGCTGAATATACTGGACTTGATCAACGCAGCTTGCCACGGATGTGATCCGAAACCGGTAGAATGACCTCCGACTATACGGTTTGAACGGGTATAGTGTTCTCCGCAACCTGGAATTAGAGGTTTAGGGGTTAAATTTGAATTTTAATTTGTAGATAAATGTAAAATTAAAATCTGACTGAAAAATTCGAGCGTGAAATCTAGTAACACCATTGTATGGCGCAGTATATGAGAAAAAAGCGAAATGCATTTAACATAACTAAAATTGTTGTATATGTGGTCTAGTCGGACCAAGTATGGCGTAGTAGGGACCAAGTATGGTCTAGTAGAGACCAAGTATGGTCTAGTAGGGACCAAGTATGGTCCAAGTATGGTCTAGTAGGGACCAGGTATGGTCTAGTAAGGACCAAGTATGGTCTAGTAGGGACCAAGTATGGTCTAGTAGGGACCAGGTATGGTCTAGTAGAGACCAAGTTTAAACCAAGTATGGTCTAGTAGGGACCAGCTAGCCTAGCATGACGACCAAAACACGATACGATAAAGCTATATCACGCGATATAACTACATCAACTCTCAAAATATTATAGATAAAGCCGCCATGTTGAATTTTTATCATAATTTTTGTCGCAATTTATAATAAAAATTCAACATGGCGGCTTTATGTATCATATTTTGAGAGTTGATGTAGTTATATCGCGTGATATAGCTTTATCGTATCGTGTTTTGGTCGTCATGCTAGGCAGGCATGTATGGTCTAGTAGGGACCAAGTTTAAACCAAGTATGGGCTATTAGGAACCAAGTATGGTCTAGTAGGAACCAAGTATGGTAGGGACCAGGTATGGTCTAGTAGGGACCAGGTATGGTCTAGCAGGGACCAAGTATGGTCTAGCAGGGACCAAGTATGGCCTAGCAGGGACCAAGTATGGTCTGGTAGGTTTAAATAAACTATCTTGGCGATGCACGATGACTACATTTTTCAACATTCTCCTATGTTATTTACAAAAATCATACATTTAAGATATTTAAAACATAATTAAATTAATAGTGCTTTACATTATTGAGTGCGGTGATGATTATGGAATGGCAGTGCAGGTGCAAGCTAAGAAATTAAAATTTAAATATATTTACGTTATGTGACGATGGAACTGTCTATAATACCCCCAAAATAAAATAACTTAGCATTGTTTTTTTTATCTGCAAGAAATATGGATTGTCGTCCTTGTGTTTTCTTTAGTTAAGCCAAAATGAAATGAATGTAGAACTAAGTAAATTACAAATATAAAAACTCGTCCGACAAAAGACTCGTCCGACAAAAAACTCGTCCGACAAAAAACTCGTCCGACAAAAAACTCGTCCGGCAAAAAACTCGTCCGACAAAAAACTCGTCCGACAAAAAACTCGTCCGACAAAAAACTCGTCCGGCAAAAAACTCGTCCGACGTGAGAATTTTGTGTGACGTGAGAATTTTGTGTGACGCTTTTGTAAAATTTCACTCTCATCATTTTTTCATAACGCGCCTAAAGAAGTATAACTTCAAAAAGAAACTCTAGTTTCTAACTTTTGAACGTACCAACATTTAGATTTGTTTTTTTAGAGGCAAATTTTTCACAATTTTAAAGACTTACAGAAAATAATGAATATACCAAAATTGAAATAAAGCATAATAAAATAAAATGTTTAGCCCTGTATAAGCATGTGCTACCAAAACAAAATAATATATATAAAAATACAGCCTAAAATACCAAATTCATATAAAAATAACAACACCAATATAGTACCAGAGCCGCCTAAATAAATAAATAAATAAAAAATCGTGCTCACATTATTACAATTTCAATAAAAGTAAGTACCAAATAGTACCAATTCCATCTAAAAAAAACCCGAAATACCAAACCCATCTAAAAAATAAGTTCCTTCGTCAACATATAAAAAGGAAAGTCTCACCGGGATAACTAGGTCTCCCATATCCATTTGTAACAGGTATGTAACCATCATCGTGCTCATTATGTAGAGGGATGCGAGTAACGGGCCCTTGAGTCACAGGCCTCTGAGTCACAACATGAGTCAGAGGCCCTTGAGGACCTCCATAAGATGTTGTACTTTCATATGGTTTTACGTGGTAGTAATTATCCTGCCAAGGTTTCGAAGGACGATTATCCGCATATATGATGATCGGGTCTTCGAATTGATTCGTGTTTTGGTAATCGTAGCTTTCGTGTGGGAATGTTCCGATTAGTTCTATTAGGTCACCTGTTGAGTTAGTTACAGTTGTTGGTAAATAGGTAGGTGTTATGTATTATTGTTATAAGGTTGTTTAATGTATTATGATTACAAAAAGACATAGAAAAGTAAGTTAGTTACTAGGATAAGGTTTACAGGTCTCTGAGTAATAGGTGTAACTTCGTGAGTCAGAGGTCCTCCAGAAGTAGTAGCTTGGTGAGTCAGAGGCCCTTTATGAGTCATAGGTCCCTCATGAGTAACAGCTCCGTGAGTCAGAGGTCCTCCATGAATAATAATGCTTTGAGTATAAGGTCTTTGAGGACCTCCGTAAGAAGATGCGGTAATTTCACGTTTTTGTTTGGTTGTAATTGTCCTGATAAGGTTTTCATAATGTTTATTACGAATATGGTGATAGAGTCTTCCTATTTTGGTAAATATGTAGTGAAATGTTCCGATTAATTTGATTAAGCTACCTTTTAAGTTGTTAGCTACACTTGGTATATCAAGTACTAGAACAAATGATTATAAATGTAATAGTACTTCATTCATTTCCGCTTCATAATCAAATGGCTTTTTTGTACTTGTATACCTACTTATATGGTCCATAAAGTGAAAAAGGACTTAGGGTACATATTTCTACGTGATGAGAAATTACGCTGATAAAATCACGTAGTTATAAATAATTTGTGGTGACATTTTTTTATAAAATGTTAGTTTCGTGACTTTGGGTAGTTATAATTAAACATATAATAACCCTTTACTTACAGTCGGGTAAAAATATTTTTTAGCTACTTTTGGTATATCAAGGACTTAGTACTAAAGATAAAGTTTAATGAAAGAGGAGTGTGTCTGTATATATTATGTATTCCTTGCAGTCAGGTTAAAATATTATTCTTAGCTACTATTGGTATATCAAGTACTAAAAATAAAATTTACTTAATTAAAGAGGAGTGTGTCTGTATATATGGATGTATTATATATATTTATCTACTTACCAACCACAACTACAAAGAAGTTATAAAATCTACTCTAGAAGAAAACACCAAATATCTTGACACAAGATGGCCGTACTGTGCATTTTTTTTTCATATTTCCGTGCACAGTATCGCCATCTTGAGAAAAATTATTTGGCGGGACTAATACATGCGTCTATATAATACCACAGACAATTAGCTACTTACTTACAATTATACATTTTCTGCCGCGCTCAAAAACTTACGTAAGTAACACTTAAGCAAACACTTTGTGCGAGATTTTCGCTAACTAACCTATCTTTAAGCTACCAAGGCAAGGGTTTTTTTCTTGGACTGAAACCAAATAATACAATAAATAAATCTTGTTTATTTCAGGTTTGACCTATATTACCCTAAGCCAAGGACACAATAAAAATAAAAGTCACTTCGACATCTGTCACTTTGACATTATCATCGGCTATATTAACGCAAAAAAATATTGATCTGACTATAGTTATGATAATAGTTTTTCTATAGGACATATATTAGAAAATAGACATTTTTACCATTGCCACTCGAAAAGGGGCATTTTATTCATCGATAACAGTGAATAAAACGCTCTTTTACTCACTGAGTGAATAAAATCATTTTGAATTTGGAACATGCACGGATATACGAAATAATATGGGCTTATAAAAAAAAACGTACTGAAAGGCTGAAAGTGCTGAAAGAACGTACTGGCTGGATAGAATATTAAATTATAAAAAAGTATACCGCCAATTTAGATTTTTTTCTATCTGATAAAGTGGTTGTTTAATGTCATTGAAAAATCGAATAATATAAATAATATAATAAAAAATGAGTTGTTCCATTGACGAAAATGAGACACTGACTCCGGAATAATTTCGAAATAAAGCAGCAATTATAAGCACATGAGTAAATCTCTACTCATGTGATTATAGTAGATAATTTGTTGCCGCCAAAATCTCTGTAGCACGACAATGGGAGTATGACATGGAATAAAATTCAATGAAATAGAATAAAACTTAAAAATATTATAGTATACAATTATTTTTTTTCTTTTCTATCTGTTATCGTGGTTGTTTTAAATTATTGAAACATCTAATAACATAAATTATATTAAAATGAGTTCTTCCAGTAACGAAAATGAGACACAATCTATTTCTTGAACCATTTCTAAATTTATTTTCTCGCAGTCAATGGTAAATAGTAGAGTCCACAACTCGTGAAAAAAATAATTTATCTCGGTCCTTGTATCCCTCGCTCCGCTCAGGATTCTAATCTAGAATCCTTCGCTGCTCTCGGGATCCAACTTAGTCCCTCGATTTAAATTACCTTTTTTTTCACTTGTTGTATAATCTACTATTTAATCCTTGGGAGTTGATCGATATAATTATCGATTTCGAAAATTAGAGTGCACTCAGATAGCCCAACATTGAAAGAATATTGGCAAAACTTCGAACAAAAATTTCTTGTTTGCGTTTAGTCATTAGGATTTGGAATCCGAATACTTATTCATTTTATTCGAATATCCGGTCAAATTTCAAATTCGAATAATTCATTTAAATAGTCCTATCTGGCGGAGAGCATAAAACTTGGCATGCAGTTAGCTTTTACATAGATAATAAGATATAGAAGTGGAAACACGTCATATTACGAATGTTTTCCCTTTTCGTGTGCCAAATTAGAGTTTTTTGCATTTGTATGAAAACGGTTCAAGTTATAACCAAACTGTCAATGTGCAATATGATCTTCATTAAATTCACTACAACAATTACCTTGGAAGAGATTTTAGTTTTTTGGGAAAAAACTACTCTTTGGACGCGATTTTCAGGTATCTTTATAAAATATTCGAGTATTTAGCACTAGAACTATTAATTTTATATAAATAGTAAAATTTAACGAATAGTGCAAACCCTACATGCAATCATTCTTTACTTTCAGATCAATCTTTAATGTTTAAAAAATCGAGTAGGAAGAATCTACTTAAAGACTTCCTTTGTTAGATTAGCTACATCTTCTGTCAACAGATACATATTTATGACGTCAAATTCGTTACATTTACTTTCGCAAGTGACCACGTTTCTAAATTATTAGCTGTTGCCCGCGACTTCGTAAGCGTATGTTGTTTTATATATTACTAGCGACCCGCCCGACTTCGCACGGCTGTATTATGCATGTATTATATCTAAAAACCTTCTTCTTTAATCGCTCTATCTATTAAAAAACCGCATCAAAATACGTTGCGTAGTATTAAAGATCTAAGCATACATAGGGATATAGGGACGGCGAAAAGTGACTTTATTTTATACTAGCGACCCGCTCCGGCTTCACACGGCTATATTATGCATGTATTATACATATAAACCTTCCTCTTGAATCACTCTATTTATTAAAAAAACCGCATCAAAATCCGTTGCGTAGTTTTAAAGATCTAAGCGACAGACAGCGGGAAGTGATTTTGACGTTAATTTAGGGGTCCGCTAAACATATTTATAATTATAATGTAAACATAAGTAGCCGGGTATTCGGGCGTTAGAAACCCGTACTTTATTAACATTTCGAGCAGCGTTGCCAACCCTACCTACGAACTTCAGTATACTAGAATCGTAGATTTTTCTATCAATTTGTAAAATAACAAAACTCATAGTTATATGTCAAGCTAAATGTGCATAATTTCTTTTTCATTCGCGAAAAAAACTTAATAAACGTTCCGTTTTATACTAAAGCACACTCGCTTCGCCAACTCATTACTAATTCCGACATTATTTTTAAACACAAATGAGTGAAACAATGTTCTCATTCCATAGAGCTGTGACTGTGTAAAAACGTCTCGTCTCACCAGCTCGCCTTGTAATAAAACTTAACCTAATAATATTTTGACTAACAAACGATTTAATTGAACAAAACTGAGGAACTAAACATAAGAAAGAACTAGGTACGGTCCGCGCGCGGGTTAATACAGAGTTAAAACACTCATTGAATTCCTCTACATTTCACTCAGAAAACAGTACGTAGTAGATCTACGATCTTTTCTAATGGGGTCAATTCTCGAGTCGAATAAATCGTTCGACCACTTCAAAAATATGCATATTACATTTAAATACACTATAGAAACAAATAAATCAAATTAATCAAATAAATACAACTGGTAGTCTACTTAGATGTGAAACACAACGATAGCGCGATCTAGGAATACTGAGATATTGTACGGCGACATCTAGCGGCAGGCGGCGGAACTTGCACATTGTTCACACTCATGTATTTATAATAGATGGCGCTGTGTTTATTTATTGACCTATACTAATAAACTGGATGAATTTTATAGGTGGACCTTCAGGGCTATATTAGCGAAAATGCTAAAAGGAGTTGCGTGCCCGTTGACAAAAACCAAAACTGCAACATTAGATTGTTTTAAAAGTCATTACCCTAGCCAAGAATTGAACCTCGGTAGTGTCGCCGATAGAGATCAATCCTTGGAAACATACATAGAAAATCCAATGGAAATAGCTAATTTTTGTAGTCTTCTGTCAAATAGTCTTGATGATGAAATATTTTTTCGGATTAGGGTTAATACCATGATGCTAATGCAACCAACTTGTGTTGAGAACGTTCTTATAACAGCTGTTTTAGAGCTCTACGGTGGGTCTGCAATTATGCAGCCGACCGTACGTGTAGAATCGTACGAAAATTTTTACAGACAGAATGAGAGAGGGAATTGTAACCTAACTCTATAAATCAAACTCAGTGTCAATTGTCTGATGATTTAGCTTAGGCCCGTGGTCAGACAAAATTAAACCGGTGTTTGAGCCGAGATGAAAAATTCATAAAAACAAAAAAAAACAAAAAATTCGAGGGTGACGCTGAAAGTTCTTAGAAAATCAAAAACTGAACAAACTAGCAAGTTATTAGTTTTATTATATCTTTTCAAAATAGTGTCCTTTTACATCAATACATCGCTGCAAAAAAATCATTGCACGAAAATTTTCTCGCGTTAAAGTCATGCTGACGTGACACACACAATTTTCAATTTGCCGCCAAATCGTAAACAAATGACAAATGAATAAAATACATACACAATGATATTGGCAAAGAGTTCCATTTTCAAAATTTGAACTTTTTTTGAAGTGAAAACTTCTTATGGCGCGTTGGGCACTTTTGTGGGTGAGCATTTTCACCCGTTCTCGCGACAGATGAGATTTGACAGATGAGATTTTACACAGATATACAGCGCGACAGATGAGATTTTACACAGATATACAGTTTTCACTTCTGCCTGCACTCCCGGAGTGCGCTGTTTTTTTATTACATATTTCTTTCACTAGTGGCCAATTCTAAAAACTTTTATAAGTGTCGCCCTCGTAGATCACTATTACTACATAGTATAAAATAAAGTCGCTTTCTCTGTCCCTATATATTTCCCTTTGTATGCTTAAATCTTTAAAACTACGCAACGGATTTTGATGCGGTTTTTTTTAATAGATAGAGTGATCCAAGAGGAAGGTTTATACGTATAATACCATGCATAATATAGTAGTGCGAAGCCGGGACGGGTCGCTAGTAATCTTTAAATTGCAAATTTATTTAATTACAAAACCAAGAAATGGTAAACCGTGGACAAACCCTTGAAATTAGGCATGATTAATGATTGGCAAATTATTTTCATTAATGGTATTTTATTCCGAAGGTCGTGGGTTCGAATCCCGGGTGGCCAATGGTTTTTTTATTACGAAAAAATTATGTGCGCTAATTGACATTGCTCTTACGGTGAAGGAAAACATCGTGATGGAACCCGCGGCTTAGTTGTCTCCAGAAGTATTGACAAGTTCTCTCCTCTGGACATGGTCGACTAAGCTGAGAGGGTGATATAGGTCCATGTAATACATATCCCAGGTATTACAGCGCCTAGATTAGATTGAAAAGGTCAATATCCTAACAACAATGTATACCTATTATTGGTAAACACACTTTATTTTTATTTCGGTAATGTTTTTCTTTATTCTTAGTATTAGTGTGTTTTACTGTTGGTGTACCAAATAAATAAATAAATAAACAATAATTATAAATCCAAAACTTTGTTCATTTATGTGTTTGTTTTTCCCTCTTCACAGTCAATCTTATCTTCACTATCACTATCACTACATAGTATAAAATAAAGTCACTTTTCGCCGTCCCTATATCCCTATTTCCCATTGTATGCTTAGATCTTTAAAACTACGCAACGGATTTTGATGCGGTTTTTTTAAATAGATAGAGTGATTCAAGAGGAAGGTTTATATGTATAATACATGCATAATATAACCGTGCGAAGCCGGAGCGGGTCGCTAGTATCTTATATATTGGGGGCTGACAGATAGCCAGCAACACTTCGACCCAATGAGTTCTTTGTGTTTACCCCTACCTTAATGTTTCTTACTCTTTGAAGAAGTGGTCGATTAACGCGGTGATCCCACACTGAGAGGAAGTAACCTATATTCCTCCGGTTTGGTATACGCATTCCCAAGGAGGCTCATACGCTTCGCTGCTAAGACGTCGTCGCATTCACACAGTACGTGCTCCATAGTTTCCCTAACATCACCGCAGGCTCTGCAGTCATTATTTGAAGTTAACTTCACAGTCAAACGACTGGATGGATTGGATGAAAATCAGCACAATGGTAGTTTAGAAGACGGAAAAGGACCTAAGATACTTTTAATCCCGAAATTCCCGCCACATCGGGACTTACGCGGGTGAAACCTAGCTCAGTTAGTTGTCTATACTAAAATTATAAAGACGAAAGATTTGATCGTTTCTTTGAAACGAATAGGCTCCGAAACTACTTGACCGTTCTTCATAAATCTTAGTATAAAGATACATTGATTCATTGGAAATGACATAAGCTACTTTTCATCCCGATATTCTTACGGGATCGGGAGTAACGCGGGTGAAACCTAGCTCAGCTAGTGGTCTATACTAAAATTGTAAAAAGGGAACATTTGCTTGTTTTTGAAACGAATAGGCTCCGAAACTACTCGACCGATTTTGATGAAACTTGGTACGAGGATACATTGATTCATTGGAAATGACATAGGCTACTTTTTATCCCGATATTCTTACGGGATCGGGAGTTACGCCGGTGAAACCTAGCTCAGCCAGTTATCATCACTATCATCACTACATAGTATAAAACAAAGTCGCTTTCTCTGTCCCTATATCCCTATGTATGCTTAAATCTTTAAAACTACACAACGAGCTTTGATGCGGTTTTTTTAATAGATTGATTCAAGAGGAAGGTTTATATGTATAATATATGCATAATATAGCCGTGCGAAGCCGGGGCGGGTCGCTAGTTATGTATATTATAGTCTACCTACACGAAAACTTTCCGCACTGATTCCTTTATCTTAATAATTGTTCGGCATTTTGTTTCCGCGACTATACGTCCATACAATATTCTTACAAGTCATGTGACGTAATATATAACGCGTTATAATACGTTCACACTTTCACGAGCACTGACTGTTAACTCGATATACTGAGACTACGTTTACTCGAACACGTCCACGACCACAAATTAAAAAAAAATACAAATGGTTGTCTGTAAAGTCGGTTTATGGACAATAATTTTACGTGATAACGTCTTAAGAAAACGTAGAATTTTTTTTTGTTATTCCTTTTTTTTTCCATTTTATATGTCTTCTATTCGTTACTCGACACACCATAACACAAGCCCAGAGATTAAATACTCGTTCCGGAACCATGACGCGTCATGGTTCCGGAACATGACACTTTCGTATGTATGCTGGTGTTCCATCAATTTATTAGAAGTTATCACGTAAAAAAAAAGACTTCAGAAAAAAGACAAATTAGCAATTCATGCAAAATGGGAAAAATAAACTACCAATTGTTATTTTATCATTAAATGGGACATAGAACAGCCCGATTTTAAACGATGTGTTTAATTATTTTCACTTTTTGCATTGATTGCGATTGTGTGTCGATTGCTGTAAACTTAGAATAACACATGCCCTATATAGGTTTATATCGATGACCTAGGGCTTATCCCAAATCAATATCGATATTAAAACTACAGTTCTTAACACTTTTTTATGGTAAAATAAGTTTAACTGTACCTTTAGCCGCTAGCTGTAAGACAACTTAACGTGATTTTTTTATAATTTCTTAGGATTTTTATTAAGCGCTTGCGCAAGTCGTGTTGCAACCGTTTAATCAAGAAAGGATGTCGTAATTCTTTATTATTATTCATTTAGGAAAAAGATTAATTTTAACGCGTTAATTTACGCGGAACAGACCATCAGAATTGTTAGACATTAAACCGACTTCAAAAAAGGAGAAGGTTCACAATTGTGTTTTTTGTTTAAATAATGCTTCGAAAGTACTACATTGGTTGTCTGGGGCATATCTGTTTTCATCCTTTAAATTGCATCAAAATGTTTTGTTATTGATTTCAACCTCTTGATAGTTAGTATTCTAGACAGTAGATCTTAGATACTAATTTAAAAGAGGTTTTTTTATTTTATGTTTGTAACGAATAGGCTCCGAAACTACTGGACCGATTTTGATGAAACTTGGTATGAGGATACATTAAAATCTGAGGAATACTTAATATATAATACTTTTTTTAGGGTTTCATACCCAAAAGTAAAAAAAAACTAAGACTTCAGTGTCCGTCTGTCCAGGCTGTATCTTATGAATGGAATTTTTAATTATGTATTATGTGTTTGCAGATAATTAATATCACTTTTAAATAGATACTTACGCGGGTAAAATAGCAGGGCGTAGCTAGTCTACTTATATAACCACTTAATTGAAGGTATTATTGTCGTGATGGTCGAATGGACAGACTTTCTCTACATCACGAGCCAAACCCTTTATTTAAGAAGGTACCTAATGGGTACCAGTTAAGGTACTAACGCTTAATGGACGAGAAAGTCTTCTTATAAATACCTTGTACTTGTATACGGGCTGTTTTCCGTAACTAGACTTTTTTAGATGGGTGAGGATGGAGTAGGCTTGCCCAGCACCTTTTTAGCTTACTCAATACTCATAACTCGCATAACTCGTCAATACTTCTGGAACCAACTCGGCCGCGATTTATCACGGTGTTTTCCATGGCAGCAAGAGCAATGTCAATTAGCGCTCATAGATAGAGAAACACTTTGTTGTACCATAAAAACAAAACACAAAATTAATTCTAACAAAGTACTTACTACTGCTTACATGATATTAAAACAAAAAAATTAAGTTAAATAAAAATTAGAAAATTATAAGAAACTAAAAATGAAAAAAATATGGCACAATGGGCGGCCTTATCGCTAAAAGCAATCTCTTCCAGGCAACCTTTGGATGGACAAGAATTGAAGAAGGGGATGGGTGGGATACCGTCTCGGGACTCAATGAGTGACTTTCACCCCTAGGGTAACAATGTACTATTTCAATTCGAACCAGTGTAGTTCCTGAGATTAGCGCGTTCAAACAATTTAAGTAAGAAAAATCCATGGACGAGATTTGAACCGAAGTCCTTCGTAGTGCCGTCATGGTATAATTTACATCAAATTCTACCAAGTCAAAACTGAATTATTATCAACGACCTAGGTCCACCCGTTCCTGAGGAAATCGGTGGTGACAAGACAGACAAATAGACAGATGACGGACAAAAGAATGATCTTCTACGTAACCCCAGAAATTGACTTACGAGAATATCTCTACAAGTCCATGATCTCTACCTACACTACAGTCAAATTCGATCTATTAAAACAAAAACAAAAAAAATATATACAACCGAATTGAGAACCTCCTCCTTTTTTTGAAGTCGGTTAAAAAGACACCTTCCTTGCAATTTAAACATAATTATTTTCATAAGAAAAATCTATTGATACACAGCTTTCAGCATAAAAAAGGTACCCTTAAAACATAAAAAAATAAATATACGCAACGAATTGAGAACCTCCTCCATTTTTAAAGTCGGATTTATCAAAAACAGAAACTGCAATTAGTAAGATTAAATACAAAATGGGTATTCTCTACTCATTTTCTACCAGATAACCGTATAAAATTGCATGTGACATGAACTTATCCAATAAAATCTCGTGTAACAATACGAACATAACATTTTATCTTGTAAGTGACATTGAAATTCTTACATTGTAATTGAATATCGTATGGTTAGAGAAATTATTTACAATGTCAACGTTGTTTGGTAATATCTAGCTGTTGCCCGCGACTTCGTACGCGTGGTAGTTTGTTTTATATACTAAAACCTTCCTCTTGAATCACTCTATCAATAAAAAAAAAACCGCATCGAAATCCGTTGCGTAGTTTTATAGATCCAGACAGCGGAAAGCGACTTTGTTTTAAACTATGTAGAATTGATAACCTTAGGATTTAAAAAGTATTATAAGAAAAAAAACTGTATATCTGTGTAAAATCTCATATGTCGCGAGAACATACGCAAAAAGAGTTTTAGATGAAAAAAAAAAATAGTCGGACGACAAATAGTCGTCCGACATTTGTCGTCCAACAAATAGTCGTCCGACATTTGTCGTCCAACAAATTGTCGTCCGACATTTGTCGTCCGTCAATAGTCGTCCGACAAATAGTCGTCCGACATTTGTCGTCCGTCAATAATCGTCCGACATTTGTCGTCCGTCAATAGTCGTCCGTTAAAAAATACCATATGTACGTCTTAATACACTCACAGCCAAATTAAAAACAGTAGGCCCAGGCATACATTTTCGCCGCGCCGCGCCGTAGAGAGGGGATAGCTGTCTACTCTCCATCCGTCTTACGCTTTTTCGATCAGGTCACGTGTCCTGACGCGAGTTTAAGATTTTATACCCATTACAGAAAAAGTGCTCAACGCCGCTAAAGAAGTTTTCACTTCAAAAATTTTTTTTACGGAGATATAGGCCATGGACTATCGGTCAAAGCAATTTTAACTTTATTTTTTTATAGCAGCGCTCCGTGATTTCTCCCGCGTAACTCCCGATCCGATCCGAATATCGGGATAAAAAGTAGCCTATATAATATGTTTCTTCCAATGAATCAATGTATCTTCATACACCAAATTTCAACAAAATCAGTCCAGAGTTCCAGAAATCTTTCCTCTTTAAAATATTAGTATAGTATAGACATAGATGTACTCTACCGGAAGCTGCATAATTGCAGCCCCCGGTAGAGTTCGAAAATTACTATTTATAATAATTTATATTTCTATCATTTTTGTTTGATAAAATTAGTTAGAAGACTTTAAACTTCGATTAAAACAGGCGCCTAGAATCTTGCTTGTGTTGGAGCTCTACGATAGGTCTGCACTTATGCAGCCGACCGTACCTATGTTGTCCCATAATTTACATAACACATACGTAGGTAGGTATATAATTTTTTGGTACAACTAAAATTAAGAGTTTAAATCTGAGTGCACTCTGTTATCTAACTTCTCTAAAGATCTTAGATCACAAATATTGTGATTAGATTACGAAACAAGTAATAATATCTAGTCTTCAGTTACTGGTGGTGGTGTTATTAACGACATAACATGCCCAAATCACGATAAAACACACCTAAACCATGGAAAAACATACCAAGATCACGGCAAAACGTACTTGATTATGGCAAGTCACACCTGAATGATGGCAATAACTTCCGAGCTAATAGTAAAATATACCAATATTACTGCAGAACCTATCCATGGCAAAACACACTTAGATCTTCGTAAAACACGCCTAGATTACGGTAAATCATACCTAGATTTTAGCAAGTTATACTTAGACCATGGCAAAATATAACAAGACCATGGCAAGTCACACCTAGATCATGACAAGTCATATCCAGACCATGGCAAGCACACCAAGACCATGGTAAAACACACCTAGATCACGTTAAAACATACCAAGATCACGGCAAAACATACCAAGATCACGTCAAAACATACCAAAATAAAACTTGTCTTAATACTCACTGGCGTTATGAACGACAGGTGCGACCTCTGTGGGCCGTTCTGTGGTCTCCCTGTCGACGCAGCATGCCCAGATCATGCCGCCTGAGCACAGGTCCAGTGGCTTCCCGCCTCCGATCACGCATGATATGCTGAGACCGCATGGGTATCGGGCGCCGCGGAATCGGCACGTTTGTGGTATCACTGGAAAGGAGAGATTAGATTTAAAAAAATGGTTGTATGTATAGTCGGTTTACCGACGATAATTTTACATAATAACGTCAAAGAAAACGATGAAAATATAAGATTTGTTTCCTTTTTTGTCTTTTTTTATATGTTTTTCTTTTATATAAGTCTTCTATTCGTCACTCGTCACCATTACACAAGCCCAAATGAGCGATATTATTATTAAACAATTTAAAACAAACACGAGACGCGTGACGTTCATCATGACCCCGTCATGGTACCGGAACATGACGCATGACTTCAAACGTTTTAACCATGATGCATGACGTCACACTTTTTTGTGAATGCCGGTGTATAATTCAATTTATAAGACGTTTTCACGTCAAAACAGACATACAGACAGGCAAGAAAGTGATTTTGAGGTATGGTTAAATAAACCCCAACTTTTATCCCCCATAACTTTCACATGGCTGAACCGATTTCGATCGAACATAGCTGAGAACACTCCCGACTAATTCACCTTTCAAACAAAAGAAACGAAATCAAATTCGGTTCAGCCGTTCAAGAGCAACGATGCGATGAAAGCTCAAAGAATATTTTGCAGAACGAACAATGGTTTTTCATGAACATGGAGCGCGCGTTGATGTCTTTTTAAGGCGTGGAATGATCATTTTCATAGAATAGAAATTGAAATTGAAAGAAATGTTTTTGGTAATTTTATACAAATCCCGGATAAATAATAGTCTATCAAAGATTCGATAACGCTCTTCTTCATCAGTAAAAGAGTTATCAAAATCAGTGTAGTGATTCCGAGTATAAACTATTTTAAACATCCGGCCAAAGTTTTTTTATTTATTTACTAGCTGTCCCGGCAAACGTTGTTTTGCCATATAAAAAAAACTAAATCAAAATCGGTTCAGCCGTTCGGGAGCTACGATGCCACAGACAGACAGACAGACAGACACACACACACACACAGACACGTCAAACTTATAACACCCCGTCGTTTTTGCGTCGGGGGTTAAAAATCATACAAATCGGTTCAGCTGTTTAGGTGTAGTTTGGCAACTAACACCGCGACCCGATTGACATCAATATTTATACGTCACTCAATTGTTTTGCCTTCCCGGAACCTCTCCATTAAAACTTGAACTTTATGTTATGGTACTAAAGTTCTTATTGACTTGTATTATACGAATCGTTTGTATGGTATGGAGTATAGAAAAGTGTTGTTTTTAGACATTTTCAGGCAATTTTTTAAATTTTTATCTCCGTAAGAACCATCCTCGTACCTTATGGAATATTCTAAAAAAAGAATTGGCCAAATTGGTCCAGGCGTTGTTGAGTTATGCGCTTACCAACACATTTTGCGATTCATTTTTATATTAAAGATTTTTAACTAGCGACCCGCTCCGGCTTCGCACGGCTATATTATCCATGTATTATACATATAAACCTTCCTCTTGAATCACTCTATCTATTAAAAAAACCACATCAAAATCCGTTGCGTAGTTTTAAAGATTTAAGCAGTCAAAGGGAAATAGGGACAGAAAAAGCGACTTTGTTTTATACTATGTAGTGATGCACCCTGCAGCTGGTCTCGTAGGAGCTAGCAGCTGCTTTTTATACGTAGGCAGGTGCAGCCACAAAATGAGGAAGGGTCGGAAAACCTCTACTGCTGTCTTCTACCTTCACTCGCGTTCCTCGGAGGCATCAGTTTATTTGGTGGTATTTGAGTGACAAGCGTATAGGTATCTTCTAGACACCGCGTGCTTTATCTTAGACCTCATCGTCACCTACGATCGTGTGACGATACGTGGTCAAACGCTGACTATCTACACGGATATAACTAGTAGTTCGCCCCGAACTGAGACCTCACGAGTTTTTTTCAGCGTTTATTATATTTCAGCGTAAAGTACTAAAATGTATAATATAACGACGAAAGACTCCAAATACGACAGGTCTATCTTATTTGAATGATAGGTGCCTAGTATCGCTATTATCTGACATTGGATGATTTAGAGAATCCAAACACGATAGGCATAACTTGTTGTTGTTGTTAAGTTCTAAAAGCATAGGCCAGCTCAATCATCACACCCTGGACATCCGTTGACTCTTTATTTTTACTCAAGACATTTTGAATGTGTCCAACATAATATCCAGAAGATAGTAATTCCTTTCCTTCCTTCCTTATGTATCTACTTATCATAATGTTACGTAAGAGGAAACGAGAAGACAAGCTCGAGAACGAGAATATATTAGAGAAGTTTGAGACCAATATGTCCTGTAATAAGTCCCTAAACTAAAATATAACAAGTCAATAAAAATTATAAAAAAATTAGTCACAAATTTTATAATTATCAGAGTCTCTAGATCGGCTAGAACCGAACATTCCTACTATTTAATACTATCCACCACTATTATTGTAAAACAGCCCATGATTATGAAATAAATAATTATAGGAAATGAAGCAAAGAGAGTTCGGACGATTTGGGGCTAAGTAATAAATTTCTATAAATTTTAAATTTAAATTTGGATTAAGAATATTGTAAATAGTAAGCGTGTTACATTGTGAATTTGTGATGCTACACCTTCGTTATTTTTCTTTTGCAATCACAATGTAACACGCTTACTATTTAAGTACAATATTCTTAATCCAAATTTATTAGATTTTATTTTCTATTTTTTAGTTGGACTTTTTTTATTAAAGCGTGTTTTTTTAGTTTTTTATTCTATTAATTTATTTTATACTTTTTGGTCTTTGATAACTTAAAATGTTAGATCGGACCCTGGTTACTATTGAAAGACAAACTACTCGTCAAGACGATTCTAACGAGCCTAAACTCGATGAGGTTGTGTCGTTTCATTGCGAAGTTCCTATGACCACCTTCCAGTTCCATCATCAGACCCTGGTTACCATTGAAAGACAAACTACTCGTCAAGACGATTCTAACGAGCCTAAACTCGATGAGGTTGTGTCGTTTCATTGCGAAGTTCCTATGACCACCTTCCAGTTCCATCATCAGACCCTGGTTACCATTGAAAGACAAACTACTCGTCAAGGCGATTCTAACGAGCCCAAACTCGATGGGGTTGTGTCGTTTCATTGCGAAGTTCCTATGACCACCTTCCAGTTCCATCATCAGACCCTGGTCACCATTAAAAGACAAACTACTCGTCAAGACGTTTCTAACGAGCCCAAACTCGATGGGGTTGTGTCGTTTCATTGCGAAGTTCCTATGACAACCTTCCAGTTCCATCATCAGACCCTAGTCACCTTTGAAAGACAAACTACTCGTCAAGACGATTCTAACGAGCCCAAACTCGATGAGGTTGTGTCGTTTCATTGCGAAGTTCCTATGACCACCTTCCAGTTCCATCATCAGACCCTGGTTACCATTGAAAGACAAACTACCCGTCAAGGCGATTCTAACGAGCCCAAACTCGATGGGGTTCTGTCGTTTCATTGCGAAGTTCCTATGACCACCTTCCAGTTCCATCATCAGACCCTGGTCACCATTGAAAGACAAACTACTCGTCAAGACGATTCTAACGAGCCCAAACTCGATGAGGTTGTGTCGTTTCATTGCGAAGTTCCTATGACAACCTTCCAGTTCCATCATCAGACCCTGGTCACCATTGAAAGACAAACTACTTGTCAAGACGATTCTAACGAGCCCAAACTCGATGGGGTTGTGTCGTTTCATTGCGAAGTTCCTATGACCACCTTCCAGTTCCATCATCAGACCCTGGTTACCATTGAAAGACAAACTACTCGTCAAGGCGATTCTTGACGAGTAGTTTGAATGAATGAACTATGAAGTATGGATAATGAGATAATTCCTGCAGATTCCCTCCAGCTCTATCATCAGATCAGTTCCATGGTACCATATTATTGTCACCGAAGTTACGCCCTTTCATTTGATACCCCACTCGGGTATAATTGCAGTATAGTTTGTGTGCCATATAGGTAGATCCCCTTTTGGACCCCTATCTCCGTAACCCCCTGACCGATCCAGCTCATGTTCGAACTTAAAAATTCTATGGACCTCAACTACTTGTATACCAAAAATCATGAAGATCAGAGCAACGGTACTCAAGTTATCGTCGAACAAACATACAAACATACAAACATACAAACATACGAGCGACCGACCCTTCTCAACACTAGACCTCTCTCGCTTCGCTCGTTCGGTCAATAAAGATAAATTAGTTTAGTTTTTTTTGTTTGTAACGAATAGGGTCCGAAATTAATAGAACAATTTTGATGAAACTTGGTATGACGATATATTGATTCATTGGAAATAATATAGGCTACTTTTTATCTCGATATTCCAACGGAGTCGGGAGCGCACTGGATCAGTAGTCCTACTGAGTAGTTCAACTGGTAGTGCAAATGATCCTTATTGTTTCTCTAGTACTACCAATAGTACAAATGATACATTATTGTCGTACTGGATCAGTAGTCCTACTGGGTAGTTCAACTGGTAGTGCAAATGGTACTCTATTTGTTTCTTTAGTACTACCAGTAGTACAAATGATACATTATTGTCGCACTGGATCAGTAGTCCTACTGAGTAGTTCAACTGGTAGTGCAAATGATCCTTATTGTTTCTCTAGTACTACCAGTAGTACAAATGATACATTATTGTCGCACTGGATCAGTAGTCCTACTGAGTAGTTCAACTGGTAGTGCAAATGATCCTTATTGTTTCTCTAGTACTACCAGTAGTACAAATGATACATTATTGTCGTACTGGATCAGTAGTCCTACTGGGTAGTTCAACTGGTAGTGCAAATGGTACTCTATTTGTTTCTTTAGTACTACCAGTAGTACAAATGATACATTATTGTCGCACTGGATCAGTAGTCCTACTGGGTAGTTCAACTGGTAGTGCAAATGGTACTCTATTTGTTTCTCTAGACTCTAGTACTACTAAAAAAATACAAGCAAACAACAATTATATTATTTGTCACTAGTACTACTGGTAGTACATTGTATCAGTTGTACTACCAGTTGTACTATCAATGAACAAACCCGAAGGAAATTGCTTGTATTTTTTTTAGTAGTACTAGAGAAACAATAAAGTATCTTTTGCACTACCAGTTGTACTATTTAGTAACCGTAGAGCGCTGTTTCATCACCATCACAACATAGTATAAAACAAAGTCGCTTTCTCTGTCCCTATATTCCTTTGTATGCTTAAATAATAAATAATTTAATAAATAATAAGTTTATTTCAATAACCAAAAACTTATTTCATAAATACATAATCGTTGGGTGACCCCCTTTAAGTATAAATACTTGTGTTGGGAAAATCTTTAAAACTGTCACTATCACTACATAGTATAAAACAAAGTCGATTTCTCTGTCCATATGTCTCTATATCCCTTTGTATGCTTAAATCTTTAAAACTACGCAACGGATTTTGATACGGTTTTTTTTTAATAGATAGAGTGATTCAAGAGGAAGGGTTATATGTCTAATACATGCATAATATAGCCGTGCGAAGCCGGGCGGGTCGCTAGTTAATATTATAAAGAGGACAGATTTTTTTGTTTTTTTTTGTTACCCGTATCGCGGTAAAGTCAGAGGCAACAACTAATACCATATCTAGTATTATTTAATAGTAGTAAAGCAATGTTCACGGTTGATAGATCAAACAAGAGTAAAAGCGACCGTTGATCGGAGAAACGATGGTCATTCACCGACGTTCTCATCATCATGGTCATCAATATAGGGTTGACAATTTTTTTTTTGCTTTTTATTATTTACTAGCGACCCGCCCCGGCTTCGCACGGCTATATTATGCATGTATTATACATATAAACCTTCCTCTTGAACCACTCTATCTATTAAAAAACCCGCATCAAAATCCGTTGCGTAGTTTTAAAGATTTAAGCATACAAAGGGAATAGGGACAGAGAAAGCGACTTTGTTTTATACTATGTAGTGATGTATTGACTAACGACCCGCTCAGACTTTTCACGGCTATATTATGCATGTATTAAACATATTATAAACCTTCCTCTTGAATCACTCTATATATTAAAAAAACCGCATCATTCCGTTGTGTAGTTTTAAAGATCTAAGCATACATAGGGACAGACAGCAGAAAGTGATTTTGTTTTATACTAATGCAATCAAGTACCTTTTTATAATTTTGACATATAAAAAGCTTAAGAAAATAGGCTATTGGAAAAGTGGAACATTTGAGAATGTACTCTTTCTAAGGTCCGTATTAATAAACCGAACTCAATATCGATTTCAATCTTGAGTTTGCTCTTGAGTTGTCGCGCTGATTAATAAACCTATCTTAAGACGCGATTAAAGAGTAATACTCTTTTATATATAATAATTATCACTTGAGTAATACCGTATTAATAAATCAAACTCAGCTCTCAAGATATGTCTCAAGATGTAGTTTCGTGAACTCAAGTCTGATTGCGGGTCATACATGACATAAGTTAGCTGTTTCGTTAGTTTTGTAGTTCAGGAACATGGAGCTAGAACAAATTTTGTCAGAAATCAATTATTATGATGATATTTTATGCTAATGACTTTTTGAACAAATCATTCGCATTTAAATAATTATTTAGTAGTAAAATCTTACATTTTGTAAAAAAATTCACATTAAAAACAAGTTGACAGCAAAATATGACGACACTACCTACCGGTAAAAACATACCATTCAAGGTAAGAACAAAGCGTTACTGTCATTCAATGTCGCTCTCAAGATCAGTTTCAAATCTCAAGAGCGATATCAGCCTGGTTAAAACTTGAGTTTTATCTATTAATTAACGCCTAACTTAAGATAGTGACCGCATCTCAAGACTCACTCAATTGATACGCACTCAAGATCGATATTGAGAGCGATTATAGTCCTTTGTATAGCAATATGTGTGTTTTGGAGAACAAATAAACGTTATATCTATCTATCTATCTATCTATTAATACGGGCCTAAGTGTACCAATTGAGAAGTGCAAGTACCCATAGCACAAGTCAAGTTACTTAGCTTAGGGCTAGATGGCGATGTGTGGAATGCAGAGACGAACTCAAATTCTATGATGGAATGTCCTACAATAAAAAAAATAAAAAAATCCGCCATCTTGTCAGCAGGAGAGATTCAGATTAGCGACTTGAACTGCGTCGCTTATTAAACAAAATCTAGTTCCAACTAGTATTTATCAATGGACAACTTCCGACAGTGCCACCTATTGTTACATTAGATTCCGATTGTTTACGTCAAGTATTTTTCCCATAACATTGTTTTTTGATTCAGAACGATGATAGTATGCTCTACTTGTTTAAATAATTTACATTTTTATGTAAACACAAGACTGCAATCGTTTTTGGCAGAGAAAAATGGCGGTTGTCTTTGCGTTTTCTTTTTGTTTAACATGCTTTGCAAGTCAACGTAACTGGACTATTTTTAACAAGGTACAGTCGGCTGCATAATTGCAGCCCTGGGTAGAGTTCGAAAATTAGTATTATTGGAATGTTTGCATTCTAATAATTTGTAGTTGATTAATTGATGAGTTAGAAGATTTTAAACTTTGCCTAAAGCAGGTGTCTAGAATCTTGCTTGTGTTGAAAACATTCTTATATCAGCCGTTTTGGAGCTCTACGGTTGGTCTGCAATTATGCAGCCGACCGTACACCTGCGGATAATAAGGGCCACAATAACATTTTTTTTTAAATTACAATTGTTTAAATTTTTTGTAATTTTGTAAATGACAAAATAACAAGAAAATAAACAAGTGAATTTTTCAGATGGACAAAAAAGCAAATATTTACTGACCTGTTTTTAAGTAGTTTTTCCTATATTATACCTATGAAATATTTCGTTTATAATTAAGATGGCAGGTGGCTCTTATTTCTCGCAAATACCTTATTATTCTTGAATTTTTCGAAATCAGTTCTTGGATTACTACGTTCTAATAACTAGGTCTAGCAGTCAGGATATCTTGGTCTAAAGAGTTCACACGTAAAAAATGCAGTTACTTGGACAAACTCGTTTTAGCGCAAAGGTTAGCCATCGCCATTCAGTGTGGCAATGCTATATAAGAATAAGAAAATTTATTGCATAGATTTTGGGTACATCAAGTTGTAATTATATTGCATATACAGTATAGTCCAGCCGCCACCTGCCTGTAAAGGCGTAAGTCAATTACAATTAAAAAATTGCAGTTACCTCTTAACTAACTGTCAAGCATGTTCAGCTAAATCAATACAATTTCATTTTTTTTTTTTTTTTCAAAAAATTCATTAATATTATAAAAACATCTTCTTGTAAACATCTTCTTGTGGTAAAAACAGCTTCTACCATTATGGGAACTTTTGCGCTGGGAACGATAAGGGGCGGGTTATTTGACTAAATGTTGTCTTCATTTATTCATATTTATAATGTTAAATATATCTGTTCCCGTATTAAAAAAAAATTTAAGAAATAATCAACAACCCTAGTTAGATCTTCGTGATCGGACACAACAATGAAATTGTATAACATCTATCAAACTTGTATAATTTAAGTATCGTGTGAATTTGTGTGATGAGGCGGACGAAGAATTAATAATACATAGGTTGTAGAACTTTTAAATTATTCAAGCAAGTATTATGTCAACATAAAATATTTAGCTTAAGGTGAAAGGGTACCTGCACGCTCTCCATACAACTGTTTCCTCCCTGGATAATGACACTAGCACAAATATTTTTGCCATTAAACCTATAACTGCCATGACTATGCCCCTATGTTTTGGTTTTTTTCATTTTCTAATAATTATAATAGAAATTAAAATTAAAAAATCAAAAAAATCAAAAAATAGGGGCATGGTCATGGCAGTTACAAGTTTTGTGCACCAAAAATATTTGCTCTAGTGTCATTATCCAGGGAGAAAACAGTCGACTACGTTTGTAATAGTTTGTATGGAGAAAGCCCCCGGTACCCTTTCCTCTTAAGCCAAGGAAAATATATTTAGGAATATTTCATATTTTTTTTATTGAAGGCATTTTAACGATTAAATACTGATTTTATTATAACTATTTTTAATCTCTATACTTACTTTCTAATTAGGTAATTATTTTTTATTGGATCTATTTGTTATTAATTTTTTTTAACACGACCTTAGAGCTCGTTTGCCATTGTTGCGATTCTACCAAAACTTCGGGCTTAAACTTAATAAAAAAAACTTGACACTGGCTAGTTTAATGCTAAAGTTATTTTACTTATTGTAAAAAAACATTAAACCATTTTTTTTCTAACCTTTCTTTCATAAAACACCTCGCTAAAACAAATAGGGTGAAAAACAAACGAACAAAGGAGGCTTGCTGTCGGGTAAAAAAGGCGGGAAACGACGAAAGAGTAGAAAAAAACTAAAGACAGAACCAATATTGCGTCTAAAAAGCACAAAAAGATTTGACACTGGCGTGCTGGCGCACAGTCATAGCATCCAGAAAAAAAAAACAAATTCCCGCCTTTTCATCAAAATCGCGAATGTCGAATACATTGGCTTTGAACTCCAAAAATAGTTCAATGCTTATGTTTTGATCGTAGCGGGGACATTTAACGGAAACTGCAATAAATACCAAAATAAATACGTATTTGCAAAATACCTTCTTGCTCTCTAATTGGCGAAGAGTTATTCGTTATTGTGTAATAATTGTAAAATTACAGTCATGGACATAGAAAAACAGTATGTACTTTAGTAAATACATACTTATACAGGGTGGTTCATTTGAGTTCTCCAAAATACAATGTTATATATAAAAAGTCCTTATCTAATTAATTATCAATAAATATTGTTTTTTTTTTGTATTATTAGTGATTATTATATTTTTTTATGAATACACGTAGGTCAGTAAAGGCATGTTCTATAGCAACGAGAAAATTTTCTTGGAATACATTTCTTCATTTTTGAAATAATTGGCATCTGCATTTTGGTTTTTTTTTACTTTCCTTAGTTACCAAAAAAGCGTCATTAAAAAAAATCTATTAAGTTGACCTACGCTCTCTCCATACAAACGTAGTCGACTGTTTCCTCCCTGGATAATGACACTAGCACAAATATTTTTGTGCCATAAAACGTATAACTGCCATGACTATGCCCCTATGTTTTGTTTTTACATTTCTAATTATCATAGAAATTAAAATAAAAAATAAATTAAAATAAAAACAAAAAAAGGGGCATGGTCATGGCAGTTATAAGTTTTATGTACCAAAAATATTTGCTCTAGTGTTATTATCCAGGGAGAAATCAGTCGACTACGTTTTCATAGTTTGTATGGAGAAAGCCCGCGGTACCCATTCCTCTTATGGGCATAAATTGATAGATAGATAGATAAATTCTTTATTGCAAACAACATTTTGATCTGGTTTTGAACAAGGATTATATCACTCTCAGAATCCAACATAATATGTTCGTTAGCCTAGAGCATTAGAAATTCCGCAAACAGCCAAAAATGTTCTCCATATTTAAGATAACTTTGATCCCAAAATTCTCTCCGGATCGGGTCTTACGCAGTTAAAACCGCGGAGCGCAGCTAGTTTGGACTCAAATCGAGTCACTCAAATTAACCACCTTGTATTAATTACTAATTAATGTGTAATTAAATAGTTAATAATAATTATAATTATTAAATGCTTGTGATAATTAAGCGTGAATCATTTATGTCGTAACTTTATTTGTAGATAACTACTTAATTGAAATACTATTAAACCTTAATCTAACATGATTTTTTGTTGTTTGTTTGTAACGAAAAAGCTCTGAAACTACTGGACCGACTTCGATAAAACTTAGTATATGAATACATTAAGTCCTTCGGAGTAATATGGGCTACTTTTTATTTCGATATTTCCACGGGATCGGGACTTACGCAGGTGAAACCGTGGGGTGCTACTATAGTTGAAGTAGGAATTCACTTTTTTTTAGCTAAGATACACGTAAGACCTTTTTCAATCGACTTCAAATAAAGGAGGAGGTTCTCAAATCGTCACGATTTTTTTTAAATAATGTACTTCATAGTATTTTATTATAATAAAGTTAATGTTCTTAGGTATTAAAGTATTCAACTTAGGTTTAATTTCAACTACTTAAAAAAGGATTGTACTTTTATCGCAGATTTCTAATTTAATGGCGGCAAAATTTAGACCAAAACATTTTAAAATTTGAATTAAAAAGAATAAAGAAAAAAAAAAAACAGCGCACTCCGGGAGTGCAGGCAGAAGTGAAAACTGTATATCTGTGTAAAATCTCATATGTGGCGAGAACATACGCAAAAAGAGTTTTAGATGAAAAAAAAAAATAGTCGGACGACAAATAGTCGGACGACAAATAGTCGTCCGACATTTGTCGTCCGTCAATAGTCGTCCGTTAAAAAATACCATATGTACGTCTTAATACACTCACAGCCAAATTAAAAACAGTAGGCCCAGGCATACATTTTCGCCGCGCCGTAGAGAGGGGATAGCTGTCTACTCTCCATCCGTCTTACGCTTTTTCGATCAGGTCACGTGTCCTGACGCGAGTTTAAGATTTTATACCCATTACAGAAAAAGTGCTCAACGCCGCTAAAGAAGTTTTCACTTCAAAAATAAGACTTTCTTCAAACAAATATTATGTAAAAAATAATAATTGTATATTCAGATTACAAAAGTGCAGACCCATCGTAGAGCTCAAAAACTGCTTTTATTATTTTAAACCAAATTAAGACTCTTAAGCTGTGCTCGAGTTGAAATTTAAAGTCTTTGAACTCATACATTAATAGACATTATTTAAATGAAAACATAGCATTGATCATTATTTAAGAACTCTACGGTGGGTCTGCAATTTATTTGCCAACTGTACATTTAGGATAATAAAAGGGTACTTATTTATTTATGTACTTACTTTTCCCCAACAAGTCCATAATAGAATCGTGCTCTTGCGAGCTACTGTAAGAACTGTGATAGGATCCTTTCCTCCTGCCCAAAGCATCCAACAGGAGGATATCTTTCTCCTGCGTATTAGACGGCCTCCTCCGATCGGAAGCCAAGTCTTTATCCTCCAACTGGTCCAACTCATGATTTAATGTTAGCACGTCATTATTTTCCGAAACGTCCGAGCACACAAAATTAACACAAAAATTTAAAAATAAAAATAAACATTGCCAATAAAAAGTCACATTTCTTCTTCGTATTTTAAAATTTTTCTTCGTAACAGTTTTTTTCTCTTTTACGTTCCGTTTTTCACACATTTTATTTCGACACCGAACTGATTAATTATTTAGCCACATTGTTCTTTTGTTTTTGATTAATTATCTAGATATTTTTAGCATGTTTTTTAATTATTTTTTGTTATGCACGTCCGCTCGCGAGTTGTTGATTATCGGAAGTAACGGTTTGTAAGTCGTGTTACGTTCCTTTTCACTTTACTTGTTACCTACATTTCTATGACTCATTTGTTAGGTAATTCGTAAAGTATTATGTTAACAGCCGATCTGTAAAATAAATTGGTATAATTTTTATGTAATAGGGTTACGAGAAAGTAGGTGAGTTCAGGAAGACTTCTTTAAGCAAATATTTTGTTTGTAAAATGAAGCTTTAAGTGTGCGTGTCTTAGTAATACCTACTTTTACCTACTTAGAATACTTAGATACTACTTTAGTTTTACCTACTTTTAGATTACCTAGCCTACCTACTTTTAGAGTCTTAGATAGGTACTTTACTACTATTAACCTTCTTAGATTATTTACCCTCCTTTTCTGATTTTGGTAAATAGGTTAGGTATAAAAAGAAATAGATAGGTAAGTTTTCGACTTAAAAAGTTTGAGACAGGAATATATTCATAAATAAAAAGTTTATTTATAATAGTAATTTACAATGCTAAAATTTAATTTTTGTTCAATTTAAAATTGTTTTTGAAGTGAAAACTTCTTATGGCGCGTTGGGCACTTTTGTGGGTGAGCATTTTCAGCCGTTCTCGCGACAGATTTTGACGCGACAGATGAGATTTTATTTGTGTTAGTCTTTTTCTTTAACTTATACTACCATCTATTACACAAATTGAGAAACTTAGTTTCTAGAAAGACCGCTATTCGAATGTAGATGGCGCTGGTTTAAATTTTTTACTGCCATCTAGCGAATAAAAAATAAACTATATTTGTTTAAGTGAGTGCTAATAGATGGCAGTAGCAGATCGTTTCAAGAAATATTCTATGAGAAATAACAAGTTTATTGTTTTCACTTCTGCCTGCACTCCCGGAGTGCGCTGTTTTTTGTTTGATCTTATTACGATCAAAACACTATACATATGGCAAATAACACGGTTTTTAAGATGTTATATAGTAACTTTATGATTTTGTACCTATCTGAAAATTTTTAATATTCGAAACTGCTGAATAGATTTTGATGATTTGTTTACGAGAACACTTTCTCCTGGAACGTTCCGAAGGCACACATCCTAACTTAGTTTTTAAGACGATTTTAAGTGGTCTTTATTTATACAAATTTTAATGTATTAAGCATCCAAAGAGATAAAAAAAATTGACTTTGACTTTAAGAAGCTCAAGTCATGAGCGAAAAATTGTGGTAAACAATTAAACATTTCGATTCTTAGCTGGATCATTTTGAAAAACTGATGGTAGGTTTAACTAAGTATACTTCTGACTGAACCAATTACAACAAAACTTGATAGGTAGAGCCTTGGAATAACATAAATAATATGCAAATATTTTACATTAAGCTCTGTTCTTTTTTGGCCTTATAATTAGGAATGCATTCTCAAAAAAGTGTGACGTCAACGTCATATTATATTAATTATTGCTATGGTTACCCTCAATGTTTTCATAAGACGTTAAAATGTAAAATTATCGTCCGTAAACCGACTTTACAAACAACCTTTTTTGTTAAATGTATGTGTTTTTCGTTTGAATTACCTATTTTTTTATCTACCTAGCTAATCTATCTACATAGGTTTATTTTTACGAAATAGCTACTAGGGAACAAATCCAAACGCCCAAATATAAATAATAAATTAATTAAAAAAACTTCTTTAAAAAAATGTTGTCTGTAAAGTCGATTTACGGACGATAATTTTACGTGATAACGTCATAAGAAAACATTGATGAAATAATACGTTGCTATGGTTACCTATCGTGTCAACAGAACCTAACACATTACCATTTTGCATATTTCAATACGTTGCTATGGTTATCTTGTCAATAACGGAACGTGAGCGATGACGTCACACTTTTAAGCGAGTGCATTCCTATTTATAAGACGTCAAAAATGTGTTTGTCACTTTAACACACCTGGAATCACTACATAGTATAAAACAAAGTCGCTTTTTCTGTCCCTATTTCCCTTTGTATGCTTAGATCTTTAAAATTACGCAACGGATTTTGATGCGGTTTTTTTTAATAGATAGAGTGATTCAAGAGGAAGGTTTATATGTATAATACATGCATAATATAGCCGTGCGAAGCCGGGGCGGGTCGCTAGTTTGTAATAATAGGACAAGAAATTACTGCTTATGGTTATGGGGAATAAAACATAGTTTAACTTCAACGAGTTTTCTATGCAAATTATACTTATACTAGTTTTGATCATTTAAATCCACCTTACTAAGTATCAAGATTGAATGGTCGCACTTGACTCGTAGGCGCCAACTTTCGCTACAGCTTTCCAAAACGAAGAACAAATCGAAAAAGGTTTTAAGTACACGCGACCGTCTTATCATTTTAGACTCTATCGCTTTATAAATATAGTTCATTATTAAATTTTATGGTTTAACGACTTGTTGAATTTTTTTTGAAAGTGTAATTGTATTTTTGATCGGCGAAATTGGATTTTAATTTGTCGGTATTTAAGGTTTAAATTGCATTGTAATTTCGTGTAATTTGTCTGCTTTCTTGACATTTAGTTTAGGTTAATTTCGTAGTAATATGAATTTTCGCGTTAAATTCGATGCTAATACGAATTTAATTTGACTTCCGACTTTTTATTTTTTTCAAACATGGAACCCGGAAGTCCGTAAGTTCCTAATAAAAAAAAACATTAAATCAGCACATTGATATTTTTTTATGTGAATAAAACCTCATTGGTTCAGCGTTTCCCAAACTTTTTTAATCCTTTTTCCTTGGTTACCTAAAATCCTTTCTTACCGGATGCTTACGTCATAGTCTAAATTTATTTTTTTATAGAGATAGATAGATAGATAGATAGTTAAACAATTTATTTGCATAACACACAAAACATTAAAAAAATAAAAAAAACGTGTGGCACTCGGGGACTGCCGCGGTAAAGCTATTGCATAGCGAACGCTCGGCCGAGCTACATGGTAGGCGGAGTGGGGGCCGTTAGAATTTATTTTCGTTACGGAATTTCTTGATTCGGTCGCCGCGCTCAGAGCCCGCGATAAAAGCTATGCAAAATATCAAAGAGGACAAGAAAACTTATTAAATTGTACAAACAGGCGGCCTTCTCGCGATCAATCAATCAAGAAAACAAAACTTTATAGATCAATAAAACACAAAATAAGTAAATAAATAAATCTTGAGAGATCAATAAAACTTATAATAACAGCCCGTCAAAATGAAATCGAGAGTGTTAAATTGGAAAGCATCAATTCGTCAGTAGGTAAGTACATCTTTCCCGCCATTTTCACTTTCGTTTCGCGGCAACAGTGAAACTTCACCTCCAGTCTTTTTCATTGTCGCTTCAAATGGGAGCCAATAATACGTGTACATGATATTACGATGCCATGGATTACGACGCCATGGATTACACGACCTGATATTACGCTGTACACGTAATATCAGGTCGTGTAATCCATGGCTTCGTATTATAGGTTTGAACAAATAATGTACGACCACTTATTACGAGACCACGTATTACACCGCCACGTATTACGAAGACATTTTGTCTTTGTAATATCAGGTCGTGTAATACGTGGTCTCGTAATATATGTACTCGTAATATCACCGTGGACGCCAAATGCACAAACAGAACAAAGCCAATATGGTGAAAAAAAAATGTTGAAAAAAGAATGAAGTGCAAACGAGGCTCCAAAACCATAAACAAAAATATATTCGACCAATAGTGGCCAAGTGTACTCGTAATATCATGTACACGTAATACTGCAGTCAAAAATAATACGCGTACAGGTATTACATGTACATGATATTACACAACCCGATATTACGAAGCCAAAATGTCTTCGTAATACGTGGCCGTGTAATATGTGGTCTCGTAATATGTGTACTCGTAATATCACCGTGGACAAATAATACACAACCACGTATTACACGACCTGTATTACGCGACCAAGTATTACACAGTCACGTATTACGAGTACATTTTGGCTTCGTAATATCGGGTCGTGTAATACGTGGTCTCGTAATATACGGACTCCTTCAAATCAGGTGAGATGAAGTCAAATGCAAGCTTATTATACGTAAAGAAAACCAGCGAGTCGTAATAATCGAATTACTATCGCTTTTATAGTGTTAATTAATCAATAGAATTTTATTAGCTATTGTTTGATTATCGGTAGGTAAGAATTTTCATGTGAAACATCTATAGCCGCACGTAAAACCGATTTCTGGCGTGGCGACGCATGCCGTGGCGACGCGTCGCCACGCTATATGATGGTATATAATATATACAGTCTATATGCAGTAGTGTGTACGGTGTGGCGACGCGTCGCCATGAGCAAATGTCGATGTTTTTTTGTAATAGTTTCGCAGTAAAAAAATTGGTTGTCTGTAAAGTCGGTTTACGGACGATAATTTTACGTGATAACGTCATAGGAAAACGATGAAAAATTAAGATTTTTTTGTTACTTTTTTTTTATATTTTCTTATTCTTTTTTTCCCTTTTTTTATTTTATTTATATTTTCTTTTATATGTTTTTTTTTAATTTCTATAAGTCTTATAGTTGTCACTCGTCATCATAACACAAGCCCAGATGAGCGATATTATTATTTTTCATTACTCATACTCCGAAAGTAGGTCTAAATATGCCTGAAGAGCGTGTAGAAAATAAAGTTTCCAGCCCTAGGGCTTTTCACTTTCACTGACAGCTGTCATGTCAAATTATGGCTTCGCACGACTTGTGCAATCTGCATGTAGCCAGTATCAGTATCATACGCATTAGGAACTTCATAACCTAACCTCCTTGCTTTAAGTAACACCAAAGAATAACACTACATTTGTATATAACCTCTTTGGTCCCAACCTTCTAAGAGGATCAGGTAGTTTGGAGTCTCTCATTCACTCTCGTTGTTAGGAAGAATTTTATGTTTTATTCGTAATGAAAACCACGTGTTTACCTCGGGTAAAAGACTCATTTAGTACCTCGAACTATTAGCGCCCTAGCTACGCTCGGGTGCCAAACTCCATCTCGGAACTCAATGAGTGACTTTCACACCTAGGGTAACAATGTACTATTAATTCTTTATTATCCCTACAGGGAAGGCAAACTGTCAATTAACAGCCCATACAGTCTCGTTACACACCTTGTCGATTTTTACAGGCCATAGCTATCTTTTAATTTTTTGACGTGATAACGTCTTAACCAGGTAACCATAGCAACGTAATTCAATGTCTTTTTATGACGTTGTCACGTAAAATTATCGTCCGTAAACCGACTTTTTTGAAAATAATAGCATCGCAAAGAATTAATCAGTGAGTTCTAAGTTTTTTAATTCTGGGTCTGCCATAGAAGCATCTTTATTATGATTATACAGCCACGTGTGCCCATTTTTAGTCACTTAGGCCCGTATTAATAAACCGAACTCAATATCGATTTCAATCTTGAGTTTGCTCTTGAGTTGTTGCGCTGATTAATAAACCTATCTTAAGACGCGATTAAAGAGCGACGTATCACTTGAGTAATACCGTATTAATAAATCAAACTCAGCTCTCAAGATATGTCTCAAGATGTAGTTTCGTGAACTTAAGTCTGATTGCGGGTCATACAAATGTTACATTTTGTAAAATATTTTCACATTAAAACAAGTTGACAGCAAAATATGACGACACTAGCTACCATAGGGTAAGAACATATCATTCAAGGTAAGAACAAAGCGTTACTGTCATTCAAGGTCGCTCTCAAGATCAGTCTCAAATCTCAAGAGCGATATCAGCCTGAGTTTTATTAACGCCTAACTTAAGATAGTGACCGCATCTCAAGACTCACTCAATTGATACGCACTCAAGATCGATATTGAGAGCGATTTATTAATACGGGCCTTAGTCAGTCAGTAATGTGAAGGTTAAAAATGTAACAAATTACAGTTTTTACAAAACCTTGAATTCATTCTTTCTTCACAACAAACCCAAATACTCTACCATTTGTACCACAATTTAAGCAATATTTTCCACAATAAAAACACCATCAAAAAATTAAGGTCACATAACAAACAGATCATAACAAAAATTATATATGCAAGACGTTAGTATGGTATTGTTCCGTCATACTAAACTGTTATTTTTCACTGCTGGCAACAATTTTGCAATGAGAACCGGATGTGTGACGTTTCGACAATGGAATATGAGAATGAAATGACAGTTACGAAATTCGTGTTCCATCTTCAAATTGTGTCAAGCATTGTGTAGACAAATACTTAGATGGACTATTGTTCTCATTTATTCGACCAGCGCAAAGATTGCTTGATTCAAAGGCTTGAAGCAAAACGAAGTTAAGAAAACGTGATTGTGTAATAAAACTTTTTGGCTCAAATTTAAGTGATATGATAATAGAAGTCTCTATGAAAATTCTTGCAATTTTAATACTTTTCTTGCTTGGTTTGAGTATTATTTTAACAACCTTCTTCAAAAAATTTGTAATTGCTGTACTGGCCAATTGCATGCGAGCAGCAGCGGCCGGAAAAAAATGTACTTATGAAAATCAATCTGTCGTGATTTAGCGGCCAAATCTATACTAATCTATACTAATATTATAAAGCTGAAGAGTTTGTTTGTTTGTTTGTTTGAACGCGCTAATCTCTGGAACTACTGGTCCGATTTGAATGATTCTTTCAGTGTTGGGTAGTCCATTTATCGAGGAAGGCTATAGGCTATTTTTTTTTTCTTCAAAATTAGGGATCCGTAATAAAATTGCTATTTTGTAACACAAGGTGTAAAATCGAAAACCTATTTTTGCGTGCGCTGCAAAAACTATTGACAATAGAACAAAATGATGTACTACGGGTTTGTAGATCCCATTAAGACCTACAAAAAAGTCCGCGAGAACATATATCTAGCTATCATGGTTTAATCACAATAACCGATTTTGTGTTCAAAATAATTATCAAATCGTCTGAAGAAAAAAAACTACGTTAAATATGTATCGTAATATTAATCTTTATCGAAATTAAGCATTATGTTATCAAGAGTATTTATGTAAAAGTAAAATACTTTTTGTTTCATCTCAATCGGATATTTCGTTTAAAAGTTATCACGTGTGTAAGATGTTAAGAGTTGGTACCTATTAATGAGTTATGGGCCATAGAGTTTTTTTATCAACATAAAATCCTGTAATAATCTTTTTCGAAATATATTTGTTGATGATTGTAAGTATAAGATCTTTGAAGAGTAGGTATCTATACTAATATTATAAAGCTGAAGAGTTTGTCTGTTTGTTTGTTCGTTTGTTTGTTTGAACGCGCTAATCTCAGGAACTACTGGTTCGATAAATGGACTATCCAACACAAAATATTTTTGTGTTGGATAGTCCATTTATCGAGGAAGGCTATAGGCTACTTTTTATCCCGATATTCCCACGGGATCGGGAGTTACGCGGGTGAAACCGCGGGGCGCAGCTAGTAACTCATATCTGTTGTGTGATTTAAAAATGGAACGATCTTTTACTCCGAAACTTAGCAACCAAGGAGGTAACTTTATCAAAGGTTTTATTCAAATTTCGAACTGGCTTACAAATAGAAATCTGTTTATTTACAAATGAACACTTTAACATAGGAAAAAATATTGGTGTTCGTTGTTGTCGAAAATAGAAAAAGTTTTTATATAAAAAATTTCCTAACATGATCTTTTATAAAATTTCATACATAAGGTGCAAAGTCAGTTTGTAAGAATGTAAATTAGACTAATTATTCGAATATCACAATGTTCATTATGCAGTAAAGATATCCAATTAGTACATAATTATGCCTGTCATTTATCTGTCAAAATAAGAATGAAGTTCTCCATGACGTATCTATCCACAAACGCAACGGATTTTTTACTACTCGAGTTATTTATATGCTCAAAGTCAAGTCAAAACTTTATTCAGTTGGAATCATTCGTAAGAGATTGTACTTACTTCCAGCTGTTGGTCGAATATGATGGTGAATATGGTATTTTCGATCGTCTTTTGTTTGTATTTTGATCGTCTTTTGTTTGTATTTCGATCGTCTTTTGTTTGTATTTCGATCGTCTTTTGTTCCGGTTTCGATCGTCTTTCGCGTTTGTATGTCGATCGTCTTTTGTTTGTATTTCGATCGTCTTTTGTTTGTGTTTCTATCGTCTGTTGTTTGTATTTCGATCGTCTTTTGTTTGTATTTCGATCGTCTTTTGTTTGTATTTCGATCGTCTTTTGTTCCGGTTTCGATCGTCTTTCGCGTTTGTATTTCGATCGTCTTTTATTTGTATTTCGATCGTCTTTTGTTTGTATTTCGATCGTCTTTTGTTTGTATTTCTATCGTCTTTTGTTAGGGTTTCGATCGTCTTTCTTTTTGTTACTGTTTCGATCGTCTTAGAGTTGTTTGACCACAATGTTTTTTTTCCAGTTGGACAATTAATTTTGTCTAGCAAGAGGAAGCCTGGGATCACATTGAATCGTCTTTAAAATTAAGTTAGGAGTTGTGTCTTCGACCGCGCCCACTAATGAGAAGCAGATTCAAGGAACAAGGTTCATTTTATTTTTACTCAAGAGTTCAATGACTAACAAAATACTAAATCAGAAACTAATGACTATCACAACAAGAAATATTTATTATGCTAGTCAAATTTTTTTTACAATACTGATATTTTAAAATTAATAAATATGACAATTTTCAAAAAAATATTCTATTGAGAAAATGTTATTTCGTTTTCATCAGATTTTAAATAAAAATCCTCGGCGTGGAGGTAGTAAAAATTTGCAGCTAACAAACCTGGTTTAGTTTTAAATAACTGAGTCTAGGGCCAGTATAAAGTAAAGGGCTTCTATTCATCAAGTTTTGTCTTTGACTTAGTTATTTTGAGATAACCTCTTCATTCTGAACACAAATTCTAATCCACACCTCTATAAACAAAGTTCATAATGATTAACTTACTTACCTACTAGGTATATTTATTTTTTACATATTTTTACAAAAACTTAATAAACCTAATTATGTTTTTTTTCTTACGGCCTGCGACCGAATATTCTAGCTCCTTTTTCACAATTTCTATTGATCGAATTTTTGCTATTGTTTAAGTTTTTCAAACTATGTATTAAAAGTTTTTAAAAAGACACGCACACTTTTAAAAAACACACTTACCTAATCCAAAATTTAAAAGAATAAAACCTACTTTCTCACATCTAATTTTAAAACTTCCTCTAAAGAGGTTTTAATCTTCGTTCAAAAATAACTTTTTTTTTTCTAAATACGTGCTATAGTTTTTAGCAACGCCGCGGCACTGGCACGTGATGCACATAGAGCCAGACTAGTGTGGGGAGAAAAACCATTTTTACTTTCATTACAATTTTTTTATGTTAATTTCGTTAAAATTTATAGGCTAATGTCATTTTGTGAATAAACTTGCGTAAGAGTCGATGTTGATCAATGTTAGATACGCACGATATTTTTTTTTAATTGATTTGAGATTGGATTTGCTGATCTGTCGAATTACAATATCTCTTTTCAAAGTAATTTAAATACATATTAAAAATACCTACCTATTAAAAAAATAGCTAAGCTTTTTTGAGTTTAATAAAATGTTTTTGCAGTTTTTACCGGCTATAATTTAAGTTTTTTTTTTTGAATAAGTATACCCACCTATTATAACTATGAAACTTCTAATAAACTTTTAAAGAAACTTAAACAGCTTTAAAATTCGACAGATCTGTAAAAAATGTTTGATTACTAAAAACAAAAAAAAATGGCCACGAACGAAATAAGCAAAAATATCAGTTTTTGTGTGCATAAATAAAAAATATTCTATTAAATGTAACAATATAAATAAAAAAAGCCTCGAAAGCAATAAAAAAAAAGTGAAAACAATAAACTTGTTATTTCTCATAGAATATTTATTGAAACGATCTGCTACTGCCATCTATTAGCACTCACTTAAACAAATATAGTTTATTTTTTATTCGCTAGATGGCAGTAAAAAATTTAAATCAGCGCCATCTACATTCGAATAGCGGTCTTTCTAGAAACTAAGTTTCTCAATTTGTGTAATAGATGGCAGTATAAGTTAAACAAAAAGACTAACACAAATAAAATCTCATCTGTCGCGTCAAATCTCATCTGTCGCGTCAAAATCTGTCGCGAGAACGGCTGAAAATGCTCACCCACAAAAGTGCCCAACGCGCCATAAGAAGTTTTCACTTCAATAAACATACCTACCTAATCTATTCCAACATTGTGTTAATTTCCTTTAAGTATTGATTGCAAAAGCCCCATAAAAATGTTGACGGCCACTGCCACCAGAGAGAAGCGAGAGCTCTGGAAAGCTAAGCTCCGGTTATACTTTTTAATTTTTAAATATAGAACTTGACACTTGATCATTTAGCATGCAGCCATCTTGTAGCCTAGTGAACTAGATATGTCCAAGATGACCAATTTGCAATCATTTGCATTTTTTATTTATTTAACTCATACATAGAGTACCTAATGATGCCGCGACTCGATAACCTATCGTACTTGCTCCAGTTAGTAGCTGATATCTATTTCTGTCATTTTCATGTCAATATAAAGGCTGTGGTCCAAATTAGAATGTTGCTGAGGCGGAACCAGAACCTTTATTTCTTTTGTTTTCTCTAATTATTGAAGTAAAACTTCTTTAGGCGCGGTGGCGCGACTAGGGAGTAACTCAGATTTTTTTTTCTGACGGTAGTAACGCTTACGTAGTTTCCGGTTATATTGACATGTGCTGATCTAACCTCAAAATGACAGCTGACTAGGTTGCATACGTATATTATCTACTTAGTGAATTAAAAAAGAGGTTGGTGCATAGAGGTACTACACCTTTACCGAAGACCTTCGATCATAAATACTATTTTATAGTAGGTATTTATGATCGAAGCCGAAGACCTTCATTAGTATTAGGAAGTTAGTGACTGTCCGCGATGTTATTCTTCTATCTCTATTTAGATAGTTTGATTATAAGTTACAGTAGCGGAAACCTTTGAAAATACCTACTAGATATTTTTGCAAAAATCTATTATTTATTTTGTTTCCTCCAAAATTACGCTTTGAAAATAAGTTTTACTTCAATCGCGTGTAAAGGTTTTTTTATTTTCACTTTTTTTTTTTGTGTTTTTATGTCAGTGCATTTGTGTTTGTTACTACTTTTCTGATTGTCTTGTGTCGTGTGCTTGTCCAAATATATGTCTTTTTTTCTAATAGGTCAACTAAGCTGCGGGTTTCATCACGATGGTTTCCGCGCACCGCTACCGTATGAGAAAAAAAAAACAGCGCACTCCGGGAGTGCAGGCAGAAGTGAAAACTGTATATCTGTGTAAAATCTCATCTGTCGCGAGAACGGCTGAAAATGCTCACTCGTGTATCAGTGATGGCGCTAGCGTGCGACGCGAACTGCGTACGGCAGCTCGCTGCGAACCTGCACCATCCACCGAGAGATGTGGCTGTTAACACTGTTGTACAGAAGTGAGTATCGTAGTTCGGCCGTTTGCACAGAGATGGCGCTGTTTTCAATATTGCATAGTAGTAGAAGCACAATAACTGTTAAAATCTCATCTGTCGCGAGAACGGCTGAAAATGCTCACCCACAAAAGTGCCCAACGCGCCATAAGAAGTTTTCACTTCAAAAATGGTTGCCTGTAAAGTCGGTTTACGGACGTTAATTTTAAATGATAACGTCATAAGAAAACGATGATAAATTTTTTTTGAGGCTGAAAAAAAAAAACTTTTTTTTTTAGGTATAAGTCTTCTATCGTCACTCGTCACCATAACACAAACCCAGATGAGCGATATTATTATTAATAAGTCTCATATTCATCCCTCGTCACCATAACACAAGCCCAGATGAGATTTATTATTATTAAATAAGGACGATAATTTTACGAAACATTGGTTCCTTCCTATGGAACGTGCGATGATGTCACAATGTTGTGTGAATGCAGGTGTTCCACCAATTTATTAGACGTTATCACGTCAAAAAGATGCTGGTCGATTCACACAAAAAATTTCATACTTTAAGGGACCCTTAAATATTTGAGAGTCGTTTAAGTATTCAGGCGTAAAAATATCAATTAGACTCACCAGGCCAGCACCACTCTCCTCTTTAGATAATAACAAAACATGTAAGAATAGGTACATAAATAACCAATAATTAGATTATATCGATAGAGTTACATAACGATGTAAATATATGTTATATTTAACCAGTTATTTTGTAATGTTACGTGGTTATGTTCCGGTGAAAGCGGACATGGTTTATTGGTCACTTGATAAACCTCTTACCACAATGGCGTATTGAATATTGTATTTTAGATTTACAGTAAAACCAGCTATAGCGGTTTTGACTTAGTGGTAAATACCTCGACTTTTATTCTGAAGATCGTGGGTTCGAATCTCGGCTGGCGTGCACCGATGAATTTAAAAATATATCTAAATATAAGTGCGCTAATTGACATTGCTCGTACGGTAGAAGAAAACATCGTGATGAAACCCGCGGCTTAGTTGGTTTCAGAAGTATTGACAAGTTTACTCCTCTGGGTATGGTCGACTAAGCTAAGAGGGTAGTAGGTGCTGGGCAAGCCTATTCCATCCTCACGCAAAAAGGACGCAATTAAAAAGGGTCTAATTGCGGAAAACAGCCCGTATACAAGTACAGTAAAATCACTAATCGAACGGAGCAAAATGACATATCGATTGATTGACATTTTGGAAATTGACAATAACAGACAGTTACAAGAAACTATTTTATTTTAGTTACAGTTGCGAACGTGACTATGACATTACTAATATTTTTTTGACATTACTAAATTTATGTTGACATTTAAGTATGATGACATTGAATTTTATTATTTTGTTATACAATATAGGGTTATTGGAAATTATACTAGCAAGCCGTTGAGGGCTACTTCTGTGCACCTAAACAAACAACTTTTGTTCTACGACTTATGGAAATTCGAAAAAAAATATGAAAATTTTGAGGGTATGTAAATTCGAAAAACAGCTGATATTTTAAAACAAAGGTCATTCAGACTAAGAACAGTAGATAAATTTTAAGGTTAATGACCTCTCCGTGTAAGGAACTCCAGCTGATTTTCAGGTAAACCTAACCTCAAAATTTTCGAATTGCCAAAAGTCGTAGAACAAAAGTTGTTTGTTTAGGTGCACAGAAGTAGCCCGCAACGGCTTGCTAGTATAATTTCCAATAACCCTGTATATTTTTATTTTGTTTATTTTATTTTATTGATTTTATTCTTGTGTATTGTACCTTTGGATTTTAATTATCTGAAATAAATGTATTGAATTGAATGAATATGACGTCAACTTTTTCGTGAATGCAGGTATTCCATCAAATTACTAGATGTTATCACGTCAAGTAAGTAAAAGTATGTCTGGCTACCATACCACGAGTCTAGTTGCTTAGCTTGGCACAAGAAGGCGCTGTATGCAATGTCCTGCAACATTTTTACCCGACTCCAAGCAATGGCTTATGTTAATTAGATATCTCCTTTAGAACGTCACCCTAACAACACCAAGACAAAGCAAACGAATGAGCGAGCGATCACGATTCACTTTCTCCCAACCTTCAAACGTACCTCGCGGCTTGACGTATCGCGACTGACGTAACAAACTGACAGTTACGTCAGTCTAATGATGGGGCGTTTGACGTTTGATTGCATTTGATCGATAGAGTGCGCGCTTTAATTCATCGCGCAATTCGTTATTTGACAGTTGAAGATGTTTATGACCAAATTTAATAGGAGCAAAAAATTTACTGGTCGAACGTCATTGACTCGAAAAGAAGAAGTAAGCATTCTAGGTCTATGATCATTTCTCTAGCTTTATTTCTCATTCTCTTCACCAGAGATAATGGTCGCCAACTATCTAGGGATTCAAAACAAAAACGTTAATTAGTGAGATTTTGTCACGGATATTAAAAATAGATTGTAGCTAATCTAACCTTGGTTTCGCAGAACTTCGTCCCAGACACCGCTAAGACACTCGATTTTTTTGTAGAACTACTCTAAATTATAGTAGTTTTTACTTACCTTCTTCTAAAGCCTCGATTTCATCGAAAAACTTATTCTTCTGTCCACTTAACACTGGTTTTTCCAATTGTCCACTTAACTTAACACCGTTTTTCTTTTTCAACTTCGCCGACTTCATTTTAACTGTACTTAATTTTCCATTGTCATCTAAAACAGTTATATCTTCAAAAAAGTCACTAAACGATTTAGTCAATGCACTTTCTGTTTCCGGGATAAAGTTCTCTAAATCACATTCCACTTTTAAAATTGCAGCCGAAATGAATAAAACTATTTGAATATGGAATTTTGTTTTCATTTTTTTATTGTAAAAATATTGATTTTTATTACGGGTTACAACTTTTTGAACGGTCACATTTAGTTTTTTCTTGTTTGGTTAATAAAAAAAAGGTTGATTATGTTGGTTGCAAAGGTTGGTAAACTTTTTAGATTATTACAATTTCTTTACATCACAAAAAAGGTTTTTTGTCAAATTTTTTTTGTCACAAAGGAGGTTATGATTTCTCACTTATTTTTCTAAGGAGGTTTTAATCTTTTTTTACTTCACTCCACGTCACAGATTAATTTAAAGCTCAGTAAAGGTCATGGTCTATAAAAGTTAGGTATTGATTGCGAAAATTGAGGTATTTTTTTATCGTTTAAAATGAAAGTATTGCCCGTAAGAGCAGAGATACCGAAATGACCAAATCAACTGTTAAAAGTCGGTGAAATGGTATTACGCAATCCGACGCGCTTTGCCAAAAAAATTCGCTTAAAAAGTTTCTTTTTAACCGGACACGGTGGTGACAAATCTTTAGCATAGAGACTAGTTTTTACCCGTGACTTCGTATGCGTATGAATTGAATTTTCTGAAATCCTTTCTTAGTTCCTACGTTGTAATAGCTATATGTATTCCAAATCAGTCCATTGGTTTGAATTGTCAAACCATTAGATTGACGTTTCTGAAGAAGTCATCAAAACTGGTCGGACTGCCACAAGAAGGGTTCCGTACTATACAGGGTGATTTTTTTGTGTGGGCCTTCAGGGCTATATCCTAAACTATAAGAGATAGCGAAAAATGCTGAAAGGAGTTGCATTCCCGATTTTGACAAAAACTAAAAGTGCATTTTTTTTTGCAAAATCAACAGGTTCGATTTCCGGCTAGGGTCATGACTTTTTCAAAAATCTAATGATGCAGTTTTAGTTTTTGTCAAAATCGGGCACGCAACTCCTTTCAGCATTTTTCGCTATCTCTTATGGTTTAGGATATAGCCCTGAAGGCCCACATAAAAAAATCACCCTGTATATATGTACTGTATTATATTCGGTTTTTAGTATTTCGACAACAGAAACAGAAATGCATCATTTGTTAAAATTTCAACTAGACAGTTATAGCTAGTAACAGACAGACGGACGGACAGTCGAGTCTTAGTAATAGGGTCCGATTTTCACCCTTTGAGTACGGATGGAACCTTAAAAAACGGATTTTAGAAAAACCCATCTTGTATGATTCATTACCTTAAACCTCAGATACTTACTTTGTTTTACGTAATATTACGTTTGTGTTGTTTTTGTAATTACATATTTTTTTCATATTTCACACAGCGCCATCTAGCTCCCAAGGTAAGCAACTACGCATGTGATAGGTGGCCGGATAACTGATAAAATTCTTATTTTAAACTAGCGACCCGTCTCGGCTTAGCACGGCTATATTATGCATGTATTATCATCACTACATAGTCACTATCACTACACAGTATAAAATAAAGTCGCTTTTTCTGTCCCTATTTCCCTTTGTATGCTTAAATCTTTAAAACTACGCAACGGATTTTGATGCGGTTTTTTTTAATAGATAGAGTGATTCAAGAAGAACGTTTTTAGATATAATATAAGCATAATACAGCCGTGCGAAGCCGGGGCGGGTCGCTAGTACATAATATAAACCTTCCTCTTGAATCACTCTATCTATTAAAAAAACCGCATCAAAATCCGTTGCGTGGTTTTAAAGATTTAAGCATACATAGGGATATAGGGACATTGGGAGAGAGAAAGCGACTTTGTTTTATACTATGTAGTGATAAACTAGCTTATAGCCGCGACTTCGTTCGCGGAGAAGCCGAAAACGGACCAAGGAATCATGTTGTCTCATACAAACTCCCCCCCCCCCCTGTTCACCCCCTAAGGGGTAGAATTTCGGAAATCCTTTCTTATCGGATGCCTACGTCATACAAAGAACACACCCTCCAAGTTTCAGGTCTCAGCTACGATCAGTGGTTTAGGCTGTGCCTTGATCCGTCAGTCAGTCATTCAGGACAAACCATTTTACAAGTAGGTATAGAAGACAAGCCTGAAGGCAAATATAAAAAAAACACTCAGTATAAATAAAAAGATAAGATATAAGTATTTCAAATTAATTTCAAATATAAAAAAATCACCCTGTATAAATAAAAAAATATGTAAATTTTCAAATTAATATTTAATTAAAAACTTATAATTAATTACGTATTTTGATTACACAAATTCTTATTCTTAAAAGTGAGGACCTGATGAGGATTTTCAGAATGATGAACAGAATTGCACTTGAATTACAATTGCTCAGTTTTTAATTTTTTATATCTCTTGCCTCTACATTTCGACTATGTCCGAAGAATCATAGTCTCAAGAAGGTAAGAGAAATAAAAAATAAAATAAAAAATAAATAATAAATATATTTCAGGACATATTACACATCGCCATCCAGTCCCAAGCTAAGCAACTTAATGCTTGTGTTATGGGTGCCAGATAACGGATAAACTACTTATATACTTTTTTTTTGTAAATATATACGTATTATACATATAGGAAACACCCAGAACCAGAAACAAGAATTTATGGTCAGCATAAATACTTGTTCCCGGCGGGAATCGAACCCGCAACCTTCTGCGTCGCAGTCGCAGCCGACGACAGAGGTCGTCAACACGATTAAGACCTGGGAAAATAATTATCATCTAATCTAACTTCTTCTTTTTCTCGTATAGTGGTGTGGCTCACCTATTGTTAGAGTTTTCAAATCGCCTTAAGGCATCTAACTTGACCTAACGACTGCAATTACAGGTAGCAACCGGGACCAACGGCTTAACGTGCCTTCCGAAGCACGGAGGAGCTCACGAAAACACATTATTGCCATACTACTAATTGGCCACCCATCGAAGTAATGACCGCGCCAGGCGTCGCTTAACCCGCACGACCGTAAACGATCAGCGAGCGTCGCTTAGCTGCAAGCCTCCTTCTCATCCAACTAATATTATAAATCTGAAACTTTATTTATTTGTTAACTCTTCCTGTCCAAACGACTACACCGATTTGGATGAAAATCGGTGTAGTTTAGAGGATGGAGAAGGACATAGGATACTTTTTATCCCGAAATTCCCGCGGGATCAGAACATACGGGAGTAAAACCATGGAACGCAGCTAGTCTATACTTATATGCTATTATTAAAACAAGCGACCCGCCCCGGCTTCGCACGGCATATTATGCATGTATTGTACATATAATCCTTCCTTTTGAATCACTCTATCTATTAAAAAAAACCGCATCAATATCCGTTGCGTAGTTTTAAAGATCTAAGCATACTTAGGAACAGACAGCGGAAAGTGAATTGGTTTTTTACTATTTAATGAAGAGGAGATTTTTTGACTCGAATATGCTTTGAAACTACTAAATCGATTTTGATGAAACTTGGTATGAGGATACATTAACTCATTGACAGTAACATAGGCTACTTTTCATCCCGATATTCCCAATGGATCGGGAGTTGCGCGTGTAAAACTGAGGACGCGGCTAATTATTTATTTATCAAAGCCTACTTTTCCCTAATTTAACCATTTTCCTCATTTCCTTGCGTAATATTTTCCCGCTAACACTTTTCGGTATGTTTTCTACGAAGCGAACTCCGCCTCGGAGATGTTTCGGATTTGATAACTGAAAATAAAAAATCGGAGTAAATCTATGGGCAAAAGAAACAAACAGTAAAAAAAAATATTTTCTATTTTTCGCATACTAACAGATAACCTAAATAAATGCCTTTATCTTTCAAATTATAGCAAACAGATAATCTAAATAAATGTTTTTCTCTTTGTTAATATTTCAAATTATGGGCAACGGATATAGGCAAGATACATAATATGGGCAGGGGATATAAAATAAAATCAGTATCACGGTACACACATAGGCAAATGTTACTTATTATGGGCAAAAGATACAGGCTATAAATAGATGGTACCTACTATGGGAAGACGGTGCAAGCTATGGGCAGTGGATACAAGCCAAGGGGTGAGAATGCGGGCTATTTCAGTGGGTACAATCTATAGGTACAAAATGCAGGCTATGGGCATAGGAAACAGCCTAGTCCCGGAAGGCACAGATGATATTGATTGTGATTTTCAATGCCATGTTCATTTCTTCCTTTTTGTGGTTGTCGTGTGATGCTTTCTTTCTGATGGCCAATGACAAGTATGTAATGACAATGAAAATGGCAAGTATTATAAATTATAGGCAAAGGATAAATACTTTGATTGGACATTATAAACAATGTCATTAATAAGAGGATAGGTTAGGTTAGCCCATAGTATCGCTATGGGCAGTATGAGCAGATGATACAAACTATGGGCAGAAGATACAGACGGACTATGGGCAAGTATTACAAATTATGATCAAAAGATACATACTTTCATCATTAAATATAAAATGTCATAAGGGCATGATACCCATGGGCAGTATAGACAGATGATACAAACTATGGGCAGAAGATACTATGGTTACAGGATACAAATGACTTACTCTCTCGGCTACAAACTGCTGTAACTGCTGCGCATCAACGGTAGCACCTTGTTGAACTGCTACGAACGCTAGTGGTACTTCTCCAGCGTTTTTATCCGGTATACCGATGACTCCAGCGTCTTTTACTGCTGGGTGGGTGAGGAGTAGGGCTTCTAGTTCTGCTGGGGGCACCTGGATTGATTATAAATAAATATATATTGCAGGGCATTTCACACATCGCGATCTATCCCCAAGCTAAGTAACTAGACTTGTGTTGTGGGTGCTAGACAACGGATATACAATACATTACTACTTATATACTTTTCTTTGGTAAATATATATTTATAATACATAGAAACAACCAGACCACAGACAAATATCTAAGCATAAATACATGTCTGAGGCGGGAATCGAACCCGCAACCCTGTGTTTGGCAGTCTGGCATGGTGGCCATTGTGCCAACAGGGTCGTCACCATCACCGTTCGACGACGAACGATAAAAAAAACACAAAAATATTGGTGTCATGCGACTTGGAAGTCTAGCATGACTTGTAGGCGTATACGACGAAGCTATATCACACGAGCGATTCAAAAATAGAGCCCTAGAGTTAAACTAACCTGGAATCCTTTATATTTAATAAGTTCTTTTAATCTATCTTCTATATAAAAATATCCATCTTGATCATAATATCCAACGTCACCGGTCTTGTAAAATCCTTCGTTGTCGAAATAATCACCGTTGCCTACACCGACGTAGCCTATAATAAAAAAAAATACTCTATAGACAATAAACCTTACGGAAGGGACTAGTCATAGTCATACCTACAGAAACTGGGAGCAAACTTTCAGAAGGGATCAAGTTAAGAGAATCATGAGTTTTCGATACGCAGCGCGAGTAGGTATTTTCAAAAATGAGCCGTATCGTGCGATAGAGAGAGTTTAAGTTCGGACGTAATTGCTACATTTTGCTTTTCAAATAATGTTGCGGGCCGTACCTAACGTTTTTACCCCCTTTGTCCTTCACAAAATGAAATAAATTTTGGTCTCATTTAATTCATTGCATCTTATTCTAGGTTTATAAGTTTATCTTTTTTGGTAATTCAGTTAATTTTAAGTCTATTAAAAACAATTGAAACGCTCGATGAAGTTTTTAAGTCAAAAATATAGATATTCAGATACTAATAACTTTTATCTTAGGCAATATTTCTTTAAAATAAAAACGGTTAAACCTAGTTTTCCATTAGATCTAGAACATTTTCAAAAATTATCAAAATCGGACTTCGTATAAGGTGGGAAAACGTTACCCTTTTTTGTAAAACAGCATCACACTGGTCTTAATTTGCCATATATTACACACCCCAATAAAATGGTGGATTTTGATAGTAAAGTACCTTCGGGTTTTAAAAAATCTTGATATTAGTGACAAATAATAAGAAAATAAACAAAGAATAGTAGATTATGCATCAAGGGCATAAAGCAATGTCTTATGTTGTGGGTGGCATATTGAACCCTGAGTGTAAGGAGGGACTCTCGGGTTAACTCCCGAGCGCAGTGAGGGAGTTTAAAGTTAAGTTAGTTTAAAGTAAGTTAAGTTATAATTCAAGCCGCCCAAGACGAAGACATGCTTTATCCCGAGGTGCATACTCTACTTTTCATACCGTCAGTCCATTTTTTTTTAATTCTTAAAGGGAACTGGCCACCATTCCTGATTTTAAAAAAAAACCAGTTTAAAAAAAATGGGGCAATTGCAATGAGATGGTAGCATGATGGTAAATATTTGGTTATTATAGGCAAAACCTATTTGCTTAGACCTAAAGTAACAATCAAAATAAAAAACATATCGTGGCCTACTTGATTTTTGTAGACCAATCAAATTACTTATTATAAATAAAACCTATTTGCTGAGACCTTCAAAATTAAAACCAAGAGTTTTCACACGAATTTCAACGTTCCAAATTCAAATTACTTTATTCCCTTGGGAGTTTCATACAACATTTCCCTTGGGAATAAAGTCTTGCTTTAAGTTGAGGTTAATAGGGCTTTAATCCGTGAGCAAAGTGCTGCAGGTGTAAAAATTGTTATTAACCTAAGCGATTAGAGAGTTTTAGGTTGACACAGTTAAACACACACACAGACACTTCAAACTTAGAACACCCCGTCGTTTTTGCGTCGGGGGTTAAAAATAGCGTTTGAAGGAACTCTTTACCCCATAGAATCTATCACTATTATCATATTGCCCAACGACCCAGGTAGCAATATTCATAATGCCCAGACAGTGTAATAAATTGATAATTAATCACTTTGCCCAAAGTAGCTTGTCATTATTCATAATGCCCGCATTAATCACTTTGTCCATAACATTATTCCATAATTATTTAACTTACCTTTCATAACAATAGGTCCTTTAACACATATTTCTCCTTGTTGGTTAGATCCTAAGGCTTTCCTAGTTTCGATGTCGACCACCTTCAAAAATGATGTAAAAAATTGCAATAAACGCCATCACATGTTTGTAACCGCATAAGAGGAAAGGGTACCGACACTCTCCTCATACAAACGTAGTCGACTGTTTCCTCCCTGGATAATGACACTAGCACAAATATTTTTGACGTGATAACGTTTTATAAATTGGTGAACACCTGCAAAGTCAAAAAAGTGTGACGTCACGCGTCGTTACTGGAACGCCTCATGTTATTGACAAGGTAACTATAGCAACGTTTTATCGTTGCCATGGTTACCATCAATGTTTTCTTATGACGTTATCACGTAAAATTATCGTCCGGAAACAGACTTTACAGACAACCATTTTTTTAGCATAAAACTTAATAAAGAACTACCATGACCATGTTGTTTGTTTTGTTTTTTTTTGTTTTTTAACTCTTAACTTCTATGATAATTAGAATATGAAAAAAAACAAGACACAGTCATGGCAGTTACAGGTTTTATGCAACTTAAATATTTGTGCTATGAATGTCATTATCCAGGGAGGAAACAGTCGACTACGTTTGTATGGAGAGAGAGCCTGTACCCTTTCCTCGTAAGTGCCGTTCCCGTGGGAATATTGAGATTAATATAATACCTTAATAACAGCACCATTGACTACGTTCCCCACGCTGCCCTGCTTGTGTTTAGCAGCATAATGTCTATCTGAGTACCATACTCTGGTGATTGCTAAGGAAGCTTCAGAGGCGCCATAACCTTGGACTACGGCTTCCACCTTTGGAAACCTAAAAAAAAAAACCGGTCAAGTGTGAGTCGTACTCGCGCGCCTAGAGTTCCGTACATTCGTTTCAACTTTCTTTCTTGCAGTGTTAAGAGGAAAGGGTGCCGGGGGCTCTTTCCATACAAACTATTACAAACGTAGCCGACTGTTTCCTCCCTGGATAATGACACTAGAGCTAATATTTTTGGTGCATTAAACCTGTAACTGCCATGACCATGCCCCTATTTTTTTTTATTTTTTTATTTTAATTTCTATGATTATTAGAAAATGAAAAAAACCAAAAAATATAGGCATAGTCATGGCAGTTATAGGTTTTATGGCACAAAAATATTTGTGCTAGTGTCATTATCCAGGGAGGAAACAGTCGACTACGTTTGTATGGAGAGAGCGCTGGTACCTACCCTTTCATCTTTAGGTAGTTACCAATTTAACTTAATCCATATTTCGTTTGAGCGCCCATACAATGTAAGGGTCAAGTTAAATTAGCCCAAATATGTATGTATGGGGACACCCTTTAATTTTTAACTAATTTTATTTTATTTCTTAGAATTTTTCCTTTATTTGTGCTGTAACACCTTGCTTTTAGCCAAATTTCGTGATTCTAGGTCAACGGGAACTACCATAATAATATAGGTTTTCGATCCAAAACCTATAGGGTGCTTTAGGTTGACCTAGAATTGTCAATTTTAGTTAAAAGCAAGGTCTTACAACAGAAGTAAAGGAAATATTCAGAAATATAAAGAATTTTGAATATTAAGGTACTTAATTACAAGTTTTTGCGAAAATCTGAATTTGCCCATATCTTTTTACCGTGTTGACTCAGCACCATGGTTTTTATGCACCTAATAGGGACTATAGACTTCATTATCTGGTATAAATTTCAACTTGCTAGGTCTACCCGTTCCTGAGAAAATCGGTGGTGATACACGGACAGAAGAACAAGAGAGTGATCTTAGGTACAAGGGTTCCTTTTTTGACCTTTTGAGGTACGGAACCAAAAAATATTATTGCGCATTTGGAGAAAGACTACTTTAAATGTACTCACGTATCTCTAACAGCGTTTATAGTTTCCTTATGCAATGGCGCAGCTCCCGAGTATATAATTTTAACTGAAGATAAATCATATTTTGATTTAGTTTTACACACCGCGACTAATACGGGCGGTACCACTGTTAATTGGGGTATCTGAAAGTTAAAACGGCGATATGGGCGAAGGATACAGAGTTGATAATTGCTATGGGCAGAGGAGACAAGTTATGGGGAAAAGATACAAGTTATGGGTAAAGGATACATAGTAGATAACAGTTTTATGGGCAGAGGAGACAAGTTATGGGGAAAAGATACAAGTTATGGGTAAAGGATACATAGTAGATAACAGTTTTATGGGCAGAGGAGACAAGTTATGGGGAAAAGATACAAGTTATGGGTAAAGGATACATAGTAGATAACAGTTTTATGGGCAGAGGAGACAAGTTATGGGGAAAAGATACAAGTTATGGGTAAAGGATACATAGTAGATAACAGTTTTATGGGCAGAGGAGACAAGTTATGGGGAAAAGATACAAGTTATGGGTAAAGGATACATAGTAGATAACAGTTTTATGGGCAGAGGAGACAAGTTATGGGGAAAAGATACAAGTTATGGGTAAAGGATACATAGTAGATAACAGTTTTATGGGCAGAGGAGACAAGTTATGGGGAAAAGATACAAGTTATGGGTAAAGGATACATAGTAGATAACAGTTTTATGGGCAGAGGAGACAAGTTATGGGTAAAGGATTCAAGTTGTAGGGAAAGGATCCAAGTCATGGAGAAAAGATCCAAGTTATAGGAAAATGATACATAGTAGATAACCGTTTTATGGGCAGACAGAGGAGACGAGTTATAGGGAAAAGATACAAGTTATGGGTAAAGGATCCAAGTTGTAGGGAAAGGATCCAAGTTATGGGCAGAGGACACATGTTACGGGCATAGAATGCGAGTTATGGGAAGATTATGGTATTTAGATCGAGTATTATGTTTGTAAAAAAGAATTTCAATTTCCAATTAGGTATGACGCCATTTGGTGGAGTTTGCTTGTACTTTTTTTATTTCTAAAAAACATGTTATAACTTTTGACAAGTTTTTTTTATAAGTAGTTAGATAAGTACTGTATTTTGGGCAAATGATGAAAACTATGCGCACGAGTTGCAAGTTATAAACACAGCAGGATAAAAACTATAAGCAAAGAACTATAAATAGATGATACAAACTATAGGCACAGTATAATTACTATGGATAGAGGATACAAAATATGACAGAGGATAAAAGTTATGGGCAAAGCAAGATACAAACTTTGGGCACAGCAGGACACAGGGTAGAAGTTATAGACCCAATGGGATAAAAACTATGAGCAGAATAAAAACTATGGGCATACCTAGGATAAAAACTATGGGCACAGGACGCAAACCCACTTACCTTATAGGTCTCAATGATCTTTAAATAAGTGTCGAAAGTTATAGACCCAATGGGATAAAAACTATGAGCAGAGGATACAAACTATGGGCATACCTAGGATAAAACTATGGGCACAGGACGCAAACCCACTTACCTTATAGGTCTCAATGATCTTTAAATAAGTGTCGAAAGTTATAGACCCAATGGGATAAAAACTATGAGCAGAGGATACAAACTATGGGCATACCTAGGATAAAACTATGGGCACAGGACGCAAACCCACTTACCTTATAGGTCTCAATGATCTTTAAATAAGTGTCGAAAGTTATAGACCCAATGGGATAAAAACTATGAGCAGAGGATACAAACTATGGGCATACCTAGGATAAAACTATGGGCACAGGACGCAAACCCACTTACCTTATAGGTCTCAATGATCTTTAAATAAGTGTCCACATCGAACTTAGATAAGTAGACTCCAGTTCTACCAGTGACCATTGCAGTAATGGACCCAACCAGGCCCATGGTGTGGTACCATGGACTTATGGCGAACGATTTCTCTGATGGGTTTAGACCGGCTGGCCTGAAAATTGTGTAAAAATAACATTTCTTTATTAATTTATTTCAATACTAGCTTTTGCCCGCGATTTCGTCCGCGTAGAATTAGTAGGTAGATTGGACCAAGAAATCACGTTGTCCCATACAAACTTTGCCCCCCTTTTTCGCCTCTTTTTCTTATCGGATGCCTATTGCCTACGTCATACAAGGAACACACCCTCCAAGTTTCAGGTCTCTACGATCAGCGGTTAGGCTGTGCGATGATCCGTCAGTCAGTCAGGACAAAGGATTTTATTAAAGGTAGATACCCAAGTAACACATTTGGTAACAAATAGCTTGCATATAGTATTTTTTTGGAACCTTTAGTAATAAAATCCACCTTGATTAAGTTCTATATAGGTGGTTAGAACCTATATGCAACCTATATATTACCAAAGGGAGAAAAATTGCAACTCATTTATAGTTGCAGAAGCGTTGCATAAGAGTTCGAATTGTTACCCTGAGTGGTACTTGGAACTAACGGTGCAAATTGCGCGCTGTGAATGAATGATTGAACGATAAAGCGATACATTCATTCGTTGAGTGATTAATTTGTCATAACTAGTCTTATTTTCGGCGGAGATAAACGAAAAACGGTGTGCTTTGTTCTATTGTGTTAATTGTGACAGCCATATTGCATCTATTTGGTGAGTATTAAAAATGTACGTGTAAACCGCAGCATAATATCATGGAGCCCTTGCAAATGGTTTTTTATCGTGAAACCATGGTATATTTACTTAGTAAATTTTGATGCGCCTACAATTTAATCAAAAAATATCAAAAAATATATGCTGATCAAATAAATAAGATAATACTTTACAACAATTTGGTTGTTAAAAACCTAACATTATAGTTTCACAAAAAGTATAATGTCAACAACAGTTATTAAAACTTATTTTGTTAAATGTTATTGTAATAAAATACCATTAAACAAAATGCTTTTCAAGGTTATTATTTTTAAACATGGCGATTTAAAGTAGACCTTTTAGTTCTTATTTTCACTCATTTGTTACCTTATTGGAACTCTTAAGCCCAAAAATCACTCATTAGTACCTAGTAGTGATATTTTTCACTTCACAGGTCTTGCTGTCTCTACTTTGAATTGGGGATCCTCAAGACGGGTACAAAACCCATTGTGAAGGTTAATAAAGTAAAAAAAAAGTAAAATTTACTTAACTTGTAAAGTCGAGGACTGTCTGTACAACTGTCTGTGCAACTGTCTGTCAACTGTTTGTGCAACTGTCTGTTGTCTGTGCAACTGTCTGTTGTCTGTGCAACTGTCTGTTGTCTGTGCAACTGTCTGTACAACTGTCTGTCACTGACTGGTACTGTCTGAAACTGTCTGGTACTGTCTGGTACTGTCTGGTACTGTCTGGTACTGTCTGGTACTGTCTGGTACTGTCTGGTACTGTCTGGTACTGTCTGGTACTGTCTGGTACTGTCTGGTACTGTCTGGTACTGTCTGGTACTGTCTGGTACTGTCTGGTACTGTCTGGTACTGTCTGGTACTGTCTGGTACTGTCTGGTACTGTCTGGTACTGTCTGGTACTGTCTGGTACTGTCTGGTACTGTCTGGTACTGTCTGGTACTGTCTGGTACTGTCTGGTACTGTCTGGTACTGTCTGGTACTGTCTGGTACTGTCTGGTACTGTCTGGTACTGTCTGGTACTGTCTGGTACTGTCTGGTACTGTCTGGTACTGTCTGGTACTGTCTGGTACTGTCTGGTACTGTCTGGTACTGTCTGGTACTGTCTGGTACTGTCTGGTACTGTCTGGTACTGTCTGGTACTGTCTGGTACTGTCTGGTACTGTCTGGTACTGTCTGGTACTGTCTGGTACTGTCTGGTACTGTCTGGTACTGTCTGGTACTGTCTGGTACTGTCTGGTACTGTCTGGTACTGTCTGGTACTGTCTGGTACTGTCTGGTACTGTCTGGTACTGTCTGGTACTGTCTGGTACTGTCTGGTACTGTCTGGTACTGTCTGGTACTGTCTGGTACTGTCTGGTACTGTCTGGTACTGTCTGGTACTGTCTGGTACTGTCTGGTACTGTCTGGTACTGTCTGGTACTGTCTGGTACTGTCTGGTACTGTCTGGTACTGTCTGGTACTGTCTGGTACTGTCTGGTACTGTCTGGTACTGTCTGGTACTGTCTGGTACTGTCTGGTACTGTCTGGTACTGTCTGGTACTGTCTGGTACTGTCTGGTACTGTCTGGTACTGTCTGGTACTGTCTGGTACTGTCTGGTACTGTCTGGTACTGTCTGGTACTGTCTGGTACTGTCTGGTACTGTCTGGTACTGTCTGGTACTGTCTGGTACTGTCTGGTACTGTCTGGTACTGTCTGGTACTGTCTGGTACTGTCTGGTACTGTCTGGTACTGTCTGGTACTGTCTGGTACTGTCTGGTACTGTCTGGTACTGTCTGGTACTGTCTGGTACTGTCTGGTACTGTCTGGTACTGTCTGGTACTGTCTGGTACTGTCTGGTACTGTCTGGTACCGTCTGGTACTGTCTGGTACTGTCTGGTACTGTCTGGTACTGTCTGGTACTGTCTGGTACTGTCTGGTACCGTCTGGTACCGTCTGGTACCGTCTGGTACCGTCTGGTACCGTCTGGCACCGTCTGGCACCGTCTGGCACCGTCTGGCACCGTCTGGCACCGTCTGGCACCGTCTGGCACCGTCTGGCACCGTCTGGCACCGTCTGGCACCGTCTGGCACCGTCTGGCACCGTCTGGCACCGTCTGGCACCGTCTGGCACTGTCTGGCACTGTCTGGCACTGTTTGGAACTGTCTGACACTATCTGTAACTGTCTGGAATGAAACTAATGTACGGAACCTTCAGCGCGTGAGTACGACTCGCACTCGACCCGTTATTATTTTAATTAGATCTTGTGGTTCTAAATGAGAAAAAAATGGAACCGATATACGCTTTACAGTGGCATATAAGAGTATATTAGACCTTACAAAGGCAATTACACTAAGGTTCCAAATGAGCTTCAATAATAACTCTTAAGCCACTACAAGTGATAAATAACTCATATATACTACTTATTTAGTACTAAAGGTGCCAAATGAGGGAAAAATACCACCTATTAGGGCACAGTTCTTTAGGGGGGATTTTAAGATGTCATATGCCTCTTTGAGTTCTAAAAGAGAGAAAATTAAAACCTTTATGCGCCTATGAGTAATAGATTCGGCTTAATGCTACCATAGGTAATAAAGAAGAAACAAAAATCCCTCTAAAGCAACCATTAGTGATAAGAGTTACTCATTTGCAAATTTGAGTGCTGTTTGCATCTTTAAGTAATACCAAACACTCTTGCATCACTAATATGCTACCTACAGTTGCAAAATAAGTTCCAAAATTCACTAACGTGCTACTTGGGTACTTCTAGGAATTGATCTCCCTCAGCAACACTATCAATTGAAAATCTGAGATGATTATTATTTTGCAAAATCAACAGGTTTCGTATCTGGTTATTAAAGATCAGTTACGAACGTGGAGTAAAGGGGTTCGATTCCTGGCTAGGGTGATGATTTTTTTCCAAAAATTTAATGATGTAGTTTTAGTTTTTATCAGAATCGAGCACGCAACTCCTTTCAGCATTTTTCATTTTTAATATTTTAAAGAAGAAATGTTTTTTTTGTTTGTAACGGCTCCAAAACTACTTGATCGACTTTGATGAAACTTGGTATGAGAATACATTGACTCATTGGAAGTAACATAGGCTACTTTTTATCCCGATATTCCCACGGGATCGGGACGGGAAGGCGCAGTTAGTTAAGTAAAAACGCCTTTAAAAATATAAAAAGCAAACTCACAGAACACAAGAAACAATAATATTAAGATGAGTCAACATTACTCCTTTAGGCAACCCAGTAGTACCAGACGAATATATAATAAAAACAGTGTCAGTCTGTCCATCAACATCCACCGCTTCAAACTCGTCCAATTTCACATCAGTTTCAATCAATTCATCAAACAGGACAGTGTTTCTCAACCTTTCGTTCCCGAATAGAATGATTTTCTTGATGAAAGTTTGGGAATGTAGTGTTTTTGCATGTTTTCTGTACATTGCAGGTGAACAGATTATGAATTTTGGTTTGGAGATGTTTAGGACGTGTTTTAATTCGCCTGGAACAAAAAATACGTGTCTTAATATATAGAATTTTACCACATCTTTAGGGTTCCGTAGTACTAACAATTATGGTTTTTAGGATTCTGTACCCAACGGATAAAATCGGGACCGTATTACTAAGACTTCACGTTTTTCTAGGTATAGGAAATTGTCATAATATTTAAACCGTAGTCATTGATATTACTGGATAAAAAAACTAAAAATGTCACTGATCAGAAAAAATCCATTAATTTAATAGTAACTTAATGATTAAAAAAACATAACCCTCCCTTTTGGCTTCGCCGTAGTCGGGTAAAAAATGTAAGTACCTATTCTAGTTTAATTATCATTTATTTAGCTCGGTAAACAATATTGTTAAAAAACCGGCCAAGTGTTAGTATTTGTTGTCACAGCGACAACAGAAATACATCTGTGAAAATCAACTGTCTAGCTATCACGGTTCATGAGATACAGTCTGGTGACAGGCGGACAGTGGAGTCTTAGGAGATAATGGAGTCTTAGGAGAGTACCTTTGGGTACGGAACAATAAAAAGCGAAATCATTCCTATGGCGTAACCCCAAAAAGGAGCTAATTCCTTAATACTTACCTTCAACATAAGAAGTACTGAACGTAGTAACAACAGCGCCTGTATAAACGACCCCTAACACGGCACTCCAAAATTCGTTCCTATTCTCAGATAGGATACCTACAACCTGGCCCTTCTTTAATCCGCTACGAGAGAGGGACATGGCGAAGTTTGTCGACTGCTGGAGGATTGTGCCGTAAGTTATTGATTCGTTTGTTGCGCCATTTATCTGGAATTGACACGGATTTAGTTATTTGTCAGATGAACAAGTTTATTTGTCAATTTTGTCAGATGATTAAGTAAATTATTAGAAAAACTGTTTTTTTGTCAATCAATCATGTTATTTGTAAACAGACGAACATAATATTTATTAGACGGACTAGTTATTTGTCAGATAAACAAGTTATTTGTCAGTAGTTTATGTTAATTGTCTGACAAATTAAAAAAAACCCTGATAATAATGAAATATGCTCACAATTTTTATAATATTAATTAAACGAACAAAAGTTATTTGTCATGTATTGTGCAGCGCTTTACGATTTCCTTTTTGTAGTCACACATACATGTTATTACATTTTAATCTAAAAGGAACTTGTTTTTGCTTAAAAATAAACCAAATTATCTTTCTTTTATTTTTCTATTTATCAGACAAAGTTATTTATATCAGAAATAATTTATAAGTTATTTACATTCAAAGCCTAATCATCATAGTCTAACGAACTTCTTTCAGGCATAAGATAAGTTTTTTGTCAGACGAACAAATTTTTGTTAGCACAAGTTATTTTGGCCTGACGCATAAGTAATTTGTCATTCGAACAATTTATTTGTTAGAAACATATTATTTGTCCGACGAACAAGACATAGAGAAACAAATCAGGTACCTAAGTATTTGCTAGACAAACAAGTTCTCAGTCACGAATTTGTACTTAGTTGTATTCCTATTTCTCTTACTAATTTTTAAGACCTGGATTTTTTTTTAACCCTTTTTATCATTTAAAAGAAAATACTTACAATACAAACATTATCCTGAAACTGTTTTAACTTCTCCAACATATATTCTCCTAAGTTCAAATGCATGGGAACTTCGAGATCTCTCGACCCGTACACGTAGTTTGGATTTCTCAACATTTTGGGTTAGAAAATACTGTCTATCTGAAAAATATAAATAAAACTTCATAGGTACTTTAGTGTAGCAGTTTGTTAAGTCAAGGGCCATAATTCTTCATCAGATCTTTTTTTCAGGGATAGATGTAAATAAATATTGCAGGACATTCCACACATCGCCATCTAGCCCCAAGCTAAGTAACTAGACTTGTGTTATGGGTGCTAGACAACGGATATAACTACTTATATACTTTTCTTTTGTAAATATAAGTAGGTATACTTATAATACATAGAAACAACCAGACCACAGACAAATATCTAACTAAGCATAATTACTCGTCTGAGGCGGGAATCGAACCAGTAACCCTATGTTTGGCAGTCCGGCATGGTGACTATTGTGCCAACTGGGTCGTCAAAACCCGTGGGTGTGTGTAAATCACAGAAGACTACAAAAGGTCGAGTTTAGCGATGCTGATGACCAACCCAGCGCTGCGCGTATACAAACGTAAACTGCAGCGCGTGCGGTGCGGCTAGGTGTGCGCTCACCATAAGCGTACAAACATTTTTAGTAACAAAATTCATTGTTGCAAAGCCAGCAGGGATTTGGACCCACGACCTTCGGAATGAAAGTCGAGGTATCTACCACTACGCCAACACCGCTTCCTACGGTAGTACTTACCTACTTAACAAGTTATTCAATCAATTGCATTTGCAGGAATGCAAACACTCCTCAAACACGGGTACCTACGTAAGTAAGGTTGATGCAACTGAATACATAATTCCAGTTAGGTATTAGTTGCATCAACCTACGTTTAACTACCTACTCAGTTGGCACAATGGTCGGTCACTATGCCGGACTGCCTACACAGGGTTGCGGGATCGGTTCCAGACTCAGACATGTATTTATGCTTAGATATTTGACTGTGCTCTGGTTGTTTCTATGTATTATCACTACATAGTATAAAACAAAGTCTATTTTCCTTTGACCGCTTAGATCTTTAAAACTACGCAACGGATTTTGATGCGGTTTTTTTAATAGATAGAGTGATTCAAGAGGAAGTTTTATATGTATAATACATGCATAATATAGCCGTGCGAAGCCGGGGCGGGTCGCTAGTCTATACTAATATTATAAAGCAGAAGAGTTTGTTTCTTTGAAACCGTTAATCTCAGAAACTACTGGTTCGAATTGAAAAAATATTTTTGTGTTGTATAGTCCATTTATCGAGGAAGGCTATAGGCTACACTTTATCCCGATATTCCCACGGAATCCGGAGTTACGCGGGTGAAACCGCGGAGCGCTGCTAGTCTGTGACTGCCGTTTTGGTGGATTTGAATGATCTTTCTTGAAAATATTTATAACTTAACTATTGTAACACTTGCCTACACCAACACCACGGTAGCACCACCTCTCAACTTAGTCGACCAAATCCAGAGAATACAACTTATAATCAACAAGCGACCCGCCCCGGCTTCGCACGGCTATATTATGCATGTATTATACATATAAACCTTCCTCTTGAATCACTCTATCTTTTTAAAAAAACCGCATCAAAATCCGTTGCGTAGTTTTAAAGATTTAAGCATACATAGGGATATAGGGACGGCGAAAAGTGACTTTATTTTATACTATGTAGTGATGATAGTGATACATCTCAGAAAAAAAAAACTTACCAACACACAAACACTTTGCTTTTTTTAAACACTCAATAAAACCCCTAATTTTACCTAAATTAGGTTAAAATCACCGTACTCTTTTTTGTAATGTCGATTAAAATTACATAGACTAGTGTTTTCGCTACCAAAACTGATTAAACACTGCGTTATATGTTATCTAATATGCTTTAGGCAAAGACTTTTAATCGCAAGAGAAAAAGACTAGAAAATAAATCTATAGAAACTCAATAGCTACGAGTCTGTAACTTTCTTTCTTTTAGAGCTTAGGGGAGTTAACCGACTTAAAAAAAGAAGGAGATTCTCAATTCGTCTGTATGCTGTTTTTATAAGGTTCCGCTGGTCGATCGTGTTTTCCATACAAATGAATTTAGAGTCTTATATTTATTTTATATTTTAAATAATTATATTTAATTTAATATTAATAAATATAATTTGTCTATTTCGTCGCCTACATGGGCTAGATATAGACTTGTTATGTAGATTTAACTTTTGTTTTTTCAAATTCCATAAAGAATAAATGGATAACACTCTAAATTCATTTGTATGGAAACACGATCGACCAGCAGAACTTTAAGGTATTGCATAGCTTTTATCGCGGGCTTTAAGCGCGGCGACCGAATCAAGAAATTCCGTAACGAAAAAAAAAGTGTGTGTGTCAGCTCCGACGCACGTCTGGAGTTTACTCCTTAAGTACGAGTATCTAACCATACGCAAAAAGAGTTTTAGATGAAAAAAAAAAATTCGTCCGACAAATAGTCGTCCGACATTTGTCGTCCGTCAATAGTCGTCCATTAAAAATAAAATTAGAAAGTTGCGCACTAAAGGTGCGCAACTTTCTAAAAACGTGACCGATTTTCGTTACTTGTTAGTAGGTTTTACCCTTCGGATTTTTCTCATACCGGGCGCCTTATATATGAAAAACGATTCTTAAGGAGTAAACTCCAATAAAACCTAACACCCTCCACTCCGCCTGCCATGTAGCTCGGCCGAGCGTTTACTTAACGTGTACGAGTATGTGTATATGGTACGTACGACTGTACGAAGCTCGCACGATGCAATAGCTTAACCGCGACAATCCCCGAGTGCCACACTTTTTTTTCTTTGTTGTATGTAGAATGCACGGTCAAAAGTCTCTGCCCACCGTTACGTTTACAATCCCGTGCAGCACTATTTGAACATTATAACAACGTAACCTGTGGATCGAACCCACGTCGGTTGGTGTAGCGGGTGGCCCCTTATACCACTCACGCAACTAAATACATAGCTAGCATGTTGAAAATAATAATCACACTGAGTACTTTTAATTCAAGTATTTAGGTTCGTGTGTAACGTCTATTAGAAGAAGGTCGTAACTCCAATACTTGTTGATAGTATTATTGTAGCAAACTAATCATGTACTTATGACCCTTACTGTATGTTACGCTATCATTCGAAGACGGCTCAAGCTCAACCGATGGAGATGATTCTTTTTGTGTTCGAATACCTCAGGGGTGGTCTCATAACTTACATTAACAGACTTCTAAGTTAGTACTTATGTTTAAGTTATCTGCTGTCTTTGTAACACGAAATAGATTATTTTTCACTTTTCAGTTTTAAGCTATTGCATAGCTTTATGGCTTAGAGCGCGGCGACCGAATCAAGAAATTCCGTAACGAAAATAAAACCTAACACCCCCACTCCGCCTACCATGTACCTCGGCCTAGCGTTCGCTTAACGTGTATGTATTTTTTTAGATTTTATTTCCAGGTTTTTGAAGTGAAAACTTCTTATGGCGCGTTGGGCACTTTTGTGGGTGAGCATTTTCAACCGATCCCGCGACAGATTTTGACGCGACAGATTTTGACGCGACAGATGAGATTTTATTTGTGTTAGTCTTTTTGTTTAACTTATACTGCCATCTATTACACAAATTGAGAAACTTAGTTTCTAGAAAGACCGCTATTCGAATGTAGATGGCGCTGATTTAAATTTTTTACTGCCATCTAGCGAATAAAAAATAAACTATATTTGTTTAAGTGAGTGCTAATAGATGGCAGTAGCAGATCGTTTCAAGAAATATTCTATGAGAAATAACAAGTTAATTGTTTTCACTTCTGCCTGCACTCCCGGAGTGTGCTGTTTTTTTTTATAGTTTTAATTGTTTTTAGGCTTTTTTGAAGTCGGTTTTTTAAATTTTAATGGAAAATCGACCTCTAAAGAGGTGATAAAGGGGTTCGGATATTTGTATAGGAGCTTATGGTATAGTGTTTTTTTTTTGCGCGGTGCCTTTCGAGACCCATGCCAATCGATAGAGGGCATTCAGTGAAAAAATATTTTCTTCACATCCAATCTCTAAAGCTTCTCGGAAACGGGATATTTAACACCTTGCCCTACAATAGCTACGCCGCTGGTGTCATCTCTATTAATTATAATATCAATCTCTCTGATAGATATGTACTTTTTGTTTGTAAAGTTGCCGTAATTAATATAGATAAGGCGCTAAGTATTTATAAACTACATCTAGATAATGATATCTAGTAGGTATTTGAACTTTAGTCGTGTTTTATAGATAGGCAAGTAGGTATTGCGAGATTCGTGACTATGATCACAAAAAAAAACCCAACCCCCTTATTCCAAAACGAGGTTTAAGGATAGTCCGAGATGTGGATTTTAACCTTAGATTTAGATACAGATTTACTCGTGAACTATAGTCTAAACTAACTAGTGAACTATAGTTCCTAATCTATACATATAAAATGCTTTGTCCTGAATGACTGACTGACGGATCAACGCACAGCCTAAACCGCTGATCCTAGATACCTACTTGAAACTTGGAGGGTGTATTCTTTGTATGCCAAAGGATTTTTCGAAATTTTACTCCTAAGGGGTGAAAAAAGGGGGGGCAAAGTTTGTATGTAACAACGTGATTCCTTGGTCCATTTTCGACTTTTACGCGGACGAAGTTGCGGGCAAAAGCTAGTAGATTATATAGGGTTATTGGAAATTAATTGACACGGCGTTAAGGGCTTCTTATGTGCACCTTAACGATCAACTTTTGTTCTACGACTTTTGGAAATTCATTATAAAAATATTCCATACAAAAATAAAAAATTAAATCCAACAGTTCAAATAATACTCAACTCTACGTCTACGTCACAGAATCAATCATAGTAGGTATGGTAGTAGGTATGGTGCCGATCGCGCGCGCGTACATAGAAAATTACCAGACAGTACGAGAAACACTTAAATATTTTTTTTGGGATATGTATTAAGTTTCAACAAAAGTCGTAGAACAAAAGTTGTTTGTTAAGGTGCACAGAAGAAGCCCTTAACGCCGTGTCAATTAATTTCCAATAACCCTGTATAGGGATAGTGTTTAGACTATAGTTCACGAGTAAATCTGTGTCTAAATGTAAGGATTAATTCCACATCTCGGACTATCCTTAAACCTCGTTTTGGAATAAGAGGGCATGAGTTTCTTGTGCTTCTTCTCATTGGTGGGCGCGTTCCGAAGCAGTCAGAATACCAATTAGCTGAACCCTACATGATCCAGAGCTCACTCGCATATCTGTAACGTTGTAAAGTAATATTACGCGATTCTGAATTTTTTAAACAAAAAAGTATATTAAAGCCGTCTGAAATATGACAGTGGAAACAGATTCTCAAACACTCTCACGTTCGTCCCACTTTTTACTTATTTTCATGGGAATAGTGGGATACACCCCGTCCCTCATAGGCCCCCCGTTTATTTGGTGGTATTTCGTATAGGTATCTTCTAGAGGCGCATCCTACATCATAAACCGCATCGTCACTTACCTTGTTTTTCTGTTACGAATTCCTAATATTATATACTTATACCTATTAGCTAATAATACAATTAAATATTTTTTTAATCACTTAATGTCCTGACGTTTACTAACAAAGTCCACAATGATATCTTATCTCAAAGTTATCTCAGCAAATAATGCACTAATAAAGGTACTTAGGTACTAATATGTTTTGATATCACATTAGTACATTGCGATACAAGTGTGGAAAGTTGATCATTCCATAGAGGCGGTTTATGACGCGCGAGCGGAACGCGAGCGTGGCAAAAGCCGAGATGGAATGATCAATTCACACGTGTATCGTACGACGTTTTTTATCACAGTTGCGAATAAAAAAAAAGACTTGTTAAAAATTTAATAATAAAAAGTTTTTAAGAATTTTAGGTTATGTTTACTATTTTTTGTTAATTACACTCCCGAAAGGCTAGGCAAAAGACTTTTAACTTATACAGCGTCTGACATACAATATTTTTTTAGGGTTTTTTTCATTTGTTTTTGCGTCGGCGGTTAAAAACAGAATATATTAGTTCCGGGTTTCATTAAAAACAGAATATATAAAAAAAAAAATTTATGTACCTAAAGAAAAAACAAAATAAAAACAAAACTCAATTTTTAATTATTTTCAAAGACGTCATCACGTAATATTATCGTTCGCAGACTTTAGAGACAACCTTTTGAAAAGAAGAAAAAAGGTACCAACAAAGAGTTTTAAGCCAGCAAGGCTTAGAAACTCTTTGGATGGTACCTTTTTCTATACATCAAAACAGTATAACCCAGATAAAGGAGATCATTCATGTTTCTAACAAAAAATACCCACAAAAAAAAATGCCGGCCAGTAATAAAAATTATTTGTATCTTGTAGAGAATAACATTTTAAACAATGTTTACTAAGGCAACAAAGAGCTGCGATCAAAAATCGTTGAGTTATTTTACATTGAAAACCCAAAAAATGCATTTTATAGGGATCCGTTTGACCACTTTTAAGATCCCACTATAACTTCTGAAAGGGTTATTGGATATACCTATGTATATAAATATAATAAAAACAGACAAAACTTATCCATTTACTACTTATTTTTATATTTTTTCTGTAGTAATATCTTAGAAGTGGTCAAATGGATCTCTACAAAATGCATTTTTTTGGGTTTTCAATGTAAAATAACTCAACGATGGTTCATCGTAGCTCTTTGTTGCCTTATTAAACATTATTTAAAATGTTATTCTCTACAAGATGAAACATTTTTTTTTTGTTGCCGGCACGTTAATTTTTGGGTACGATTTGAACGATGTCCTTAAGAATGTTTCATCTACTATACTATATGTCATTAGCAGTAAGATACGTATTTGACATATCGGGATGACGTATTATTTTCCAACACTAGTTGGATTTTTTTTTATCGCACGCGTGTATTACGTTGCATTATGAGCCTAAAAGCGGTTTAATAAGATCCACTTTATGAGCAACTGTGATAAAAAATATTATTATATAACAAGTCTAATTTACCTATACCGTCGTGACTCAAATACCCCCAAATAAACGGGGGACTTCGAGGGAAAATAATAATTAATTGATCTTGCGGGAATTTCGGAATTAATGTTTGACCTAATACGTGTTTGACTTTATGCGTGTTTGACTTAATACGTTGTTGACTTTATGCGTGTTTGACCTAATACGTGTTTGACTTTAGGCGTGTTTGACTTTATGCGTGTTTGATTTTATGCGTGTTTGACTTTAGGTGTGTTTGACTTTATGCGTGTTTGACTTTAGGCGTGTTTGACTTTATGCGTGTTTGACTTTATGCGTGTTTGACTTTATGCGTGTTTGACTTTAGGCGTGTTTGACTTTATGCGTGTTTGACTTTATGCGTGTTTGACTTTATGCGTGTTTGTCTTTAGGCGTGTTTGACTTTAAGCGTGTTTGACTTTATGCGTGTTTGACTTTATGCGTGTTTGACTTTATGCTTGTTTGACTTTATGCGTGTTTGACTTTATGCGTGTTTGACTTTATGCGTGTTTGACTTTAGACGTGTTTGACTTTTTGCGAGTTTGACTTTATGCGTGTTTGACTTTATATGGGTACTAGATGAGCTAGGTTTGACCCGCGTAAGTCCCGATGCGGCAGGAATTTCGGGATTAAAAGTAGGTATCGTATAATTATAATAATAATAAATCATTTATTTCAGGTAACAGTCTTATAAATAAGTACAGACCCATATAAAATAGATACCTTACAGACTAACATACATATCACTACATAGTATAAAACAAAGTCGCTTTCTCTGTTCCTGTATCCCTAAGTATGCTTAAATCTTTAAAACTACGCAACGAATTTTGATGCGGTTTTTTTAATAGATAGATTGATTCAAGAGGAAGGTTTATATGTATAATACATGCATAATATAGCCGTGCGAAGCCGGGGCGGGTCGCTAGTATAAGATAAGATAATATTGACTGTGAAGAGGGAAAAACAAACACATAAATAAAAAAAATGTGAGCCGTCATGGCACATGTAAAACATCGACATTATTTTGTAAAAGTAATATGCAGAAAAGAACAGATTGTGATAGAATCGCACAGTCGATTGCGCATGCACACCGTACACACTACTGCATATAGACTGTATTTATATACCATCATATAGCGTGGCGACGTCGCCACACCGTACACACTACTATCATATAGCGTGGCGACGCCTGCGTCGCCACGGCATGCGTCGCCACGCCAGAAATCGGTTTTACGTGCGGCTATAGTGAGCTCTAACGATCTGCATCGAAAAACAGCCCTATGTCCATCATTTGCAGTTTCGAACCACTGTGCGTCGCCACGGCATGCGTCGCCACGCCAGAAACCGGTTTTACGGGCGGCTATAGTGAGCTCTAACGATCTGCATCGAAAAACAGCCCTATGTCCATAATTTGCAGTTTCGACCCACTGTGCGTCGCCACGGCATGCGTCGCCACGCCAGATATCGGTTTTACGTGTGGCTATAGTGAGCTCCAACGATCTGCATCGAAAAACAGCCCTATGTCCATAATTTGCAGTTTCGACCCACTGTGCGTCGCCACGGCATGCGTCGCCACGCCAGATATCGGTTTTACGTGTGGCTATAGTGAGCTCTAACGATCTGCATCGAAAAACAGCCCTATGTCCATAATTTGCAGTGTAGGGGTACAAAAGGTGCACTATTTGAACTTGTTTTAACTATAAAAGCAGAATCGCAGACCTGATAGTTTGGCTGTAATTGCGATGTTCAGGCTAAAATCTGATGTTGACTATAATTTTACAAAATTCCAAATAACTTTTGAACCAGCGAATATTGCAGAACATACTTGGGGGTTAAATGGATAGGTACTGAAGTCCCTTACCCCCAACAACCGATGATCCGCTTATATAAAACGATTTTTTTACGATTGGCTGGACCCCTTCCTGAGACGAAGGGCCCATAGGACCATAGCGCGAACGTGTCATCATCATCATCTGAGCGATGTTCCCGGTTGCATCCCTCTCAGGAGCCCGGGGTCCGCTTTCCTACTTTTACGCCTCCACTTCGCACGATCTTCGGCATCCTGGTTAGTAAGGCCATTTGCACGCATATCACCCTTTACGACGTCAAGCCAGCACTTCTTGGGTCTACCCAGTCTGCCACGGCCCGGCGGAGGCGCCATGGCAAGACATTTGTTCCCCACGTAACTAGCCGGTTTTCGCAAGACGTGACCGTACCAGCGTAGGCGACATTCTTGCAATTTATCTGCAATGTCTCGGACATGAAGGCTGCCCCGGATGCGGGAGTTCCTGACGCGATCCTTTCGCGTCACTCCACACATCCAGCGCAACATCTTCATCTCCGTGACACGCAGTTCCTGCTTATTTCGCTCAAGTACCGGCCACGCCTCACTACCATACAAAAGGACATAGCGCGAACGTGTATTTCTATGGTATTTATTGAAGTTATACTTCTTTAGCCGCGTTATGAAAAAATGATGAGAGTGAATTTTTATGATGCGCGCGCACCGTGACACGGAAAATTCACATGCTGAAGTTGTCCGCAAACCGCAAGATGACAGCTGTCATAAAACCATGTTGAAGTTGTCCGCAAACCGCAAGATGACAGCTGTCATAAAACCAAATAGCTACCTACGTGCAACTGAAAATGAGGTTAGTTCAAAGAGGTACTACTACATAATTATTTTAATGTAATTATTTATTTAAATATTATGTGACTGGAAAATTATTTCTTAATGATGCCAAAGAAGTATAACCTCTCACGCGCGTACATAAGTACACGCACCCAATTTTTTTCTATTTTTTGGGGAACCAACAGTTGTAACTTAACTTTAGACATAAAATAATAGAAACAGAGAGCCAATTAGAGGTTCCCACGCATAAAAACATAATACAAAAGAAAAACAGTGTGAGAAAACAAACAACACATTCAAAAGTCACCATCGCACAAGTACAATGAGTAGCTGAATAATAAAAAATAAAAACTAACAACTATCAAAAAACACACATGTGACAGACATACAGATTGATTGACAACCCACTGATCTTAAAACGGTTCCGTTATATCCTGTTGAGAGAGGTGCGGAACCCTAAAAATATGATAATCGTGATAATAGGTAAATACATAGTAATTGATAACCTCTTCCTTTTTTTAAAGTTGGTTGAAAACTAGATATAAGATAAAAATTATGTGTATAAGGAACTTATCTAGCAAACCTAACCTAATGTCAGCAGTCAACCATACAAAAAAAGTTGAAGTTGAAGTTAGCAAACCTAGCTAGATCATTAATTATAGCGTACGATTCAATACCCGTTGTTTAGTTGTTTATTCAGTGGTACAAAATCATGATCAATCAAATCATTATTTTACTTGGCAATATCGACTGAGACTCCATAAGCCATTATTCACACTATCCCATCACTAGTTCAGTAATTATTTGTCAATGTCAGTAATGTTTCATTCACTCCGATATGTGTTATCTGTGGAATACTATGGATATAAAAAAAATGTCTCCGTACTGTGGTATTTTGCTATCGTTAGGATGAAAAGTTTGTTTCAAGATTTTACCTAAATAAAAACGTGCCGGTGCATAATTTTTACTTAGTTGTGTTATGAAACACCGTGATTTTTCGTATTTGACGTTTCTGATCGCCTTTTGAACGAATTGACTGCGCATTTCACCATTTTGGAGGAGCTCGTAACTGCGACACAATCACCAACAATATCGTTAGATATCGCTTGAACTAGTTTTATTTAACGTAGATGACCATTGGCCAATGTACTTAGCCTGAGGGGGAAGACCTTGCTTGCTATCTCCTATAGTAAATGCTCGAAGGTTTCATCACGATGTTTTCCTTCACCGTAAAAGCAATGTCAATTAGCGCACATACATATTAGTAATAAAAAACAATTGGTCCACGGGATTCGAACCCACGACCTTCAGAATAAAATACAATTAATGAAAAAAATTGCCAATCATTAATCATGCCTAATTTCAAGGGTTTGTCCAAGGTTTACCATTTCTTGGTTTTGTCACTACATACTTAGTATGAAACAAAGTCGCTTTCTCTGTCCCTATTTCCCTTTGTATGCTTAAATCTTTAAAACTACGCAGCGGATTTTGATGCGGTTTTTTTTAATAGATAGAGTGATTCAAGAGGAAGGTTTATACATTGCATGATATAGCCGTGCAAAGCCGGGGCGGGTCGCTAGTAATTAAATAATTTTGCAATTTAAAGAATATCTACGAGGGCGATTAGAAATAATAAAAAAATAAGACCAAATTTTGAAAATGGAATTCTTTGCCATTATTATTGTGTATTTATTTTATTCATTTGTCATTTGTTTACGATTTGGCGGCAAATTGCAAATTGTCTGTGTCACGCATGTCAGCATGACTTTAACGCGAAAAAAAATTCGTGCAATGATTTTTTTGCAGCGATGAGCAGAAATAGTGTCCATTTACATCAATGTATTGATGTAAATGGACACTATTTTGAAAAGATATAATAAAACTAATAACTTGCTAGTTTGTTCAGTTTTTGATTTCTTTCTTGAAGGTCCACCTATAAAATTCATCCCCCCTTATTCCAAAACGAGGTTTAAGGATTTAAGGATAGTCCGAAATGTGGAGGAACCTTATATTTAGACACAGATTTATTCGATATAATCTTAATATAAATAAATCTCGTGTCACAATGTTTGTCCTCAATGGACTCCTAAACCACTTAACCGATTATAATAAAATTCGCACACCATGTGCAGTTCGATCCAACTTGAGAGATAGGATAGCTTACATCCCGATATTCCCACGGGATCGGGAGTTACGCGGGTGAAACCGCGGAGGGCAGCTAGTATAAACATAGATATAAACATAAACACACTAACATAGTATAAACATAGATATAAATATAGATATAAACACTATCCCTAATAATCTATAGGGATAGTGTTTAGACTATAGTTCCCTATATAATCTATAGGAATAGTGTTAAGTAAGACTTTAGTTCACGAGTAAATCTGTGTCTAAATCTAAGGTTTAAATCCGCATCTCGGACTATCCTTAAACCTCGTTTTGGAATAAGGGGGTTCCAGTTTATTAGTTAAGTCAATAAATAAATACAGCGCCATCTATTATAAAGACATGAGTGTGTACAATGTTCAAGTTCCGCCGTATGCCGCTAGATGTCGCCGTACAATATCTCAGTATTCCTAGATCGCGCTATCGTTGTGTTTCACATCTAAGTAGACTACCAGTTGACGCGGGTGAAATGGATAAATTATAATTTAACTAGTAGTTATGTAACACTACGTTACACTGTATATTTTTGAAGTGGTCGAACGATTTGATTCGACTCGAGATAAGTGTTGCCAACTCGGATATTGTAAAATGCGTAGATGAGCGTTTCCTATTTTTTTTTGCCACACTTGAAAAAAATGTTGAAAAATAAAAATATGAATAAATAGCTATTTTTGCTACCAAGTCAGAAAGGTTATTTCAATATCTTTCTGATTTTCCAAAAGGTTTTCTATTTAATTCCGATTTTTCATGATAAATTCAATAAAAACTAAATAGAGGTAGGAAATGCGTTCCTCTTTGGTTACTCCTTATTTGTTAAAAAAGTCCTTAAAATCGCTTTTTAGATTTAGAAGAAAACATTACTTGAATTTTAAGAAATAATTTCTTAACGTTATTGCAAAGAAAGCCCAAGAAAAGTCAAAAATCATTTTGAAATTAGAAGTTTTTTATTTATTTTGTTACCTTGAAGCGAAAGGGAGTGTAAAGTTGTGATTGTTGGAAAATAAACAAAGTTATATGACTTTTACCTACGTTTTATTAAACATTTTGGCATTTTTGAGTTTCGATACGAATTATATTGCTCTAGAGTTTATAGAAATGTTATAAAGTACAAAATAAGAATGGAAAATTTCGGGACAGTAACCAAAAAGGAACTATTGGTATCAAAATAAATACTATAAAGTTGATTCTACAATGCCCACAGACCCCTATAACTTAATGGGTACCTACTTACCGAGTTATAATTCAGAACAGATTTCCATTAAGTTTGTACTTAATTCTATTTAAATTCAATTATTTTTATATAATTATATATAAATGCTCTTCTAGAATTCTTGAACAGGAAATTATTAATAAGTTACTAGGGAAAACTAAAATAAAAATACAGCAGATTATCGCCTCATCGATATTTATTATTTTTTATTTATTATTAGTACTTAACCAACAATTTTAATGAACTTACTATAACGTTTCATCTTTTCTGCTATACTCAGTCATTCTCTTACCTCGTTGAATGCAAACGTACCTTTATAATTCCTTTTTTGTTACTAGCAATTTCCACTTATACGTTACTATACGAAAGTAACAAAATAAATGGTAACGAATCAGGGTAATATTTTTTTCAAAATATTATAGTGATGGTTAATTAATAAAGTTCCGCCTTTATTTAGATATCAAATTATGGTAGATTGTTTAAACTATAATCTATGATATTAATAAAGGGTTATAACTGTTAACTTACCTTGAAAAAGCAGTAACAAAGAGTGGACTGCGGTTCAGTGAAAACTGTCAACACATCCAAAACAATGAACGTTATAAAGCAACTGACATAATTTGAATACGGTTTTAATGAAAACGTGAGCTATAATGTTGCCAAATTCGTAAAAAGTTAAGTGGTAGTTTTTATATGTAAGCACGTCTAAAGTGGGTAACAAAAAATGAAAATTTTTTTGGAACTTTTTCTGGGACCGGGATTATTTAATTGTTTAATAGGTAAAATTTAACTATATGGCTAAAAAATATAACGTAATTTGAATCTTTCTACCTCGTAAAACGACTTAAAATAGAAATTCCGGTACCGTTTCCTTAGACTTTATCAAAATAATTGAGTTGGAAGTGCCGGCTTGGAGACTGGGACATTCGAATTTTCATACATTGCAATATTTGGCGGTTTGTATTTTATTGAATTTTTAGCGATTTTATGTGTATTTAAGAATTATTTTAATATTTTTTGTTAAATAAAAAACTAATAATGATCTGAAGCTTAAATGTTTCATAAATTTATTCAGTGAAAAAAAGTTATTCATATTAATATTTCCGGACGTCACAAAAATCTCTTGTGGCAAAAAAAATAAGAAACGCTCAGATCTACTTACTGTTTTCTGAGTGAAATGAAGAGGAATTGGGGTCAGACTGACCATCACACTACCCTGTCACACTAGTGTGGTGGTTAGGAATTCTATTTCTTAACACCGACAAAAGAAGGTCGAGAAATTACGATAATATCAAGTGTATGTCTAATAGTTTAATTTAAACATAATTCAAAAATGTTTCAATTGTTATTTCATTAGGAATTAAGCTAATTTGTGTATTAAGTATTATCCTTTTCGATTTCTAAACGCCTTCTTGAGTTAGTTAAATGAGTGTTTCAACTCTGCATTTAACCCACCCGCGGACCGTACCTAGTTCTTTCTTAAGTTTATTTCCTTAGTTGTGTTCAATTAAATCGAAAGTTAGTCAAAATATTATTAGGTTAAGTTTTTTTACAAGGCGAGCTGGTGAGACGAGACGTTTCGTTTTACACAGTCACTCTATGGAATGAGAACTTTGTGTCACTCACTTGTGTTTAAAAATAACTAGCGACCCGCTCCGGCTTCCCACGGCTATATTATGCGTGTATTATACATATAAACCTTCCTCTTGAATCACTATCTTATAAAAAAAAACCGCATCAAAATCCGTTGCGTAATTTCAAAGATCTAAGCATACAAAGGGACATAGGGACGGCGAAAAGTGACTTTATTTTATAGGTACTAGCGACACGCCCCGGCTTTACACGACTATATTATGCATGTATTATACATATAAACCTTCCTCTTGAATCACTCTATCTATTAAAAAAAACCGCATCAAAATCCGTTGCGTAATTTTAAAGATTTAAGCATATTATATAGGGACATAGGGACAGTGAAAGCGAATTTGTTTTATACTATGTAGTGACTATGTAGTGAATTGACATTGTGCTTGTTTGACCTTTCACGTATGATCCAAAATATCCTATGTCATTCTCCATTTCCTAAGCTATCACTATGCAGATTTTCATCTAAATTGAGACGCGGAGGTTTGGAGTGAAGACATTATTTGTTCGCCGTGATGCCCTCTATCGATTGGAATGGGTCTCAAAATTCACCGCCAAAAAAAAACACCATGCCAAGCTCCCATACTAAATGTCCGGATCCCTTTAACTTTATTTGTTACTAGCTGCGCCCCGCGGTTTCACCCGCGTAGTTCCCGTTCCCGTGGGAGTATTGGGATATAATATAGCCTATGTTACTCGTGGATAATGTAGCTTTCGAATGGTGAAAGAATTTTTAAAATCGGTCCAGTAGTTTTTGAGCCTATTCATTACAACCAAACAAACAAACAAACAAAGTTTTCCTCTTTATAATATTAGTGTAGATTAGTGTAGATGTAGATAATATTAGTGTAGATAATTTGTTATAATATTGTATAAATTGTATAACGATTTTACTCGATACAAGAATTTTTATAAAAAAATAAGTTAAAAAACTAAAAACCCGAGTACGTAAAAAAATTTAGTTAAAAAACAAACTATAAGAATCCCTTAGTACTGTTGCATTGCAAGGTGGCATCCGACGACGGCTATCCACTGAACGACACGAGACACGACACTTTGAGATTGCCTACAGAATTAGCTCTCTGTATTTTTCTTATTTCATACTTTTTAGAGTGCGATTTTTATTTAAGTACCTAGTTTGTTTTTTAACTATACAATTTTTTACGTAGTCGGGTTTTAGTTTTTTAACTTATTTTTTTATTTAAATTATTTTTAGTAGGTAGGTACCTAATAACCAAGGGACACTTCGGGGAAGGGACATTTTAAATCTTTACGCTTTAAAAAACTATCCCTATGGTACAAGCTTTCATTTAAGTCGGTTGAAGTTGGTGGCGAGGTCCGCGCTAATACGCGTTGCTTAACCCACACGATCACTTCAGGTAGCCAATGTTAGTTTTTAAGCCCTCAAATACCCATAGATACCACCCATTAAATTTTTTCTATCGGCTGAGTTGTTTAACCTTGAAGACCCGAACCCGGAACAAGGGAAGTCCGGATCCCGTGGGAATATCGGGATAAAACGTAGGATTGATCTCTATCAGCGACACTACCGAGGTTCAATTCTTGGCTAGGGTAATGACTTTTAAAACAATCTTATGATGCAGTTTTGGTTTTTGTCAACGGGCACGCAACTCCTTTTAGCATTTTCGCTAATATAGCCCTGAAGGCCCACCTATAAAATTCACCCAGTTTATTAGTATAGGTGAATAAATAAAAATAGCGCCATCTATTATAAAGACATGAATGTGTACAATGTTCAAGTTCCGCCGCATGCCGCTAGATGTCGCCGTACAATATCTCAGAATTCCTAGATCGCGCTATCGTTGTGTTTCACATCTAAGTAGACTACCACGGGTGAATTGGATATTATAATTTTAACTATGAGAATTTATGTAACACTACGTTACACTGTATATTTTTGAAGTGGTCGAACGATTTGATTCGACTCGAGATAAGTGTTGCCAAATCGGATTTTGAAAAATGCGTAGAACATTTGAAAAGTTCGTAGATTTACTTCCTGTTTTCTGAGTGAAATTGGGGTCAGCTGACGATCACACCATCCTGTCACACTAGTGTGGTGGTTAGGAATTCTATTTCTTAACTGTGACACCGACAAAAGAACGTCGAGAAAATACGATAATTTAATATCACTAATAGTTTAATTTAAACATATTAACGCAATATATTAAAAAATGCTTCAATTGTTATTTCACTATGAATTAAGCTTTGTGTATTAAGTATTAAATTATCCTTTTCGATTTCTAAACGCCTTCTTGGGTTAGTTAGATGATTACGATATAAGACGTATTAAAAAAACTACTTACCAGGAGCCCTATTTTTGAATCGTTCGCCCCGCGTCGAGCGCTCGATTTCTACTGATATTCGTTCGACAACGGAAATTCGCTATTTTTGAATCGCTCCATCGTAACGAGTGGTCTCCACCACTCGTCGCCGACAGGCGAGTGGTAGAATAAACATCAAACAATCATAGTCAAACATTCGGAAACGGTCTTTGAAAAATATTTATATCTTTTGGGAAAATTTCGGATGTCCGCTGGTAATTACCGCTTTTCAAATAACTGCGTAAAACGAATAAAAATTGTCATTTTAAATTTCGACGACGAACGATTCAAAAATACAATAAATTTGTGTCATGCGACTTGGAAGTCGAGCGTGACTTGTAGGCGTATACGACTAAGCTTTGTCACACGAGCGATTCAAAAATAGAGCCCCAGATCTCGTTCAAACCAATTTTGGGTGGAAGTTTGCATGGTAATGTATGTCATATATTTTTCTTAGTTTCATCATTCTCGTATTTTAGAAATTACAGGGGGGGCGGACACTTTGGAAGTGTCTCTCGCGGAAACTATTCAGTTTAGAAAAAATGATATTAGAAAACTCCATATCATTTTTGAAGACCTATCCATAGATACCCCACACGTATGGGTTTGATGAATATTTTTTTATGAGTTTTAGTTCTAAGTATGGGGACCCTAAAATTTATTGTTTTTTTTCCATTTTTGTGTGAAAATCTTAATGCGGTTCACAGAATACATCTACTAACCAGGTTTCAACAGTATAGTTATTATAGTTTCGAAAAAAAAGTGGCTGTGACATACGGCAGACAGACAGACATGACGAATCTATAACTTACTTACTTACGCTGGCTCAGCGACCCGAAGTTGATCTCGGCCTCCGACACCAAAAGCCGCCATTGCACCCTATTCTGCGCCACTTGTTGCCACTCGGCTGCATGAAGGGCTTGCAGGTCTTGTTTGACTTGGTCTATCCAGCGATACCTAGGTCTGCCAACGGGCCGTCTCCCCTGAGGTCGTCCTAGATATGCTCTTTTGACCGCTCGATCCTCCTCCATTCTCTCGATGTGGCCAAGCCAGCGAAGTCGGGCCGATTTGGACGAATCTATAAGGGTTCCGTTTTTTGCCATTTGGCTACGGAACCCTAAAAATGGTGTTTACAATAAATAATGTATCTATCAATCTATCTATAAATAGAAATAATGTTTTATAATATTACTAACTGCGCCACGCGGTTTCACCCGCGTAAATCCCGTAGCCGTGGGACGACCCAGTTAGCACAATGATCACCATGCCGGATTGCCAAACACAGGGTTGCGGTTTCGATTCCCGCCTCAGACATGTATTTATGCTTAGATATTTGTCTGTGGTCTAGTTGTTTCTATGTATTATAAGTATATATTTACAAAATAATAGTATATAAGTAGTACATCCGTTGTCTAGCACCCATAACACAAGTCTAGTTACTAAGCTTGGGGCTAGATGGCGATGTGTGAAATGTCCTGCAATATTTATAAAAAATTTAAAACCGGCCAAGTGCGAGTCGGACTCGGGCACGAAAGGTTCCGTGCCATTACGATCGATACATATCGAGCAAAAAACCCTAAAAAAATATAGTATGTCAGACGAGGCTGTATTTTGCCTTTTGGGAGTATCACTACATAGTCACTATCACTACACAGTATAAAACAAAGTCGCTTTCTCTGTCCCTATATCCCTATGTACCTATGCTTAAATCTTTAAAACTACGCAACGGATTTTGATGCGGTTTTTTTAATAGATAAAGTGATTCAAGAGGAAGGTTTATATGTATAATACATACATAATATAGCCGTGCGAAGCCGGAGCGGGTCGCTAGTAATTAACAAAAAAATTGTAAACATGAAAATACCCAAAAATTTTAGTATTTCTTGTTATAGCGGCAACAGAAATACATCTGTAAAAATTTCAACTGTCTAGCTATCACGGTTCATGACATACAGCCTGATGACAAAAAGACAGCAAAGTCTTAGTAAAAGGGTTTTTCTCGCTCTAAGCTCGTTTTTACTTTTTACGGAACCCTAAAATGAGAATCATCCCTAAGGATATAGGTAGGTATTTTATAATTATCTTGGTCCTACTCTTCCAGTAGAACTATTACCAACACAAGTTGATATTCTTTATAGGATAGTCCGATTGATAGAACCACTGTCAATAGAATTTAATATTAATATAACGATGGTTCGATTGATAGAACTACGGACAGTTTTATTTGCCCGTGGTTCGATTGATAGAACTCCGGCGGTCGGACCACGACCAATAATCGATTTTTTTTAATAAGCCTGTTGTGTCCCACTGCTTAACAGAGGCCTCCCCCATTTCCCTCCATGTGTCCTGATCTCCAGCAAATTTTGGATACTCTGCGTCGAATGCATCCAAGTCGTCGTGTCAACGTTTTTTGGTCTACCTCGGAGACACTTACCGCCTTGAGGGACCCACTGGGTGACTTTGTTTGCCCATCTTTCTGTCTGCATTCGGCACACGTGGCCAGCCCACTCCCACTTAAGGTGAAAGGGTACCTGCGCGCTCTCCATACAAACGTAGTCGACTGTTTCCTCCCTGGATAATGACACTAGCACAAATATTTTTGTGCCATAACATCTATAACTGCCATGACTATGCCCCTATGTTTTGGTTTTTTTAATTTTCTAATTATTATAGAAATTAAAATTAAAAAAATAAAAAATTAAAAAAGAAACAAAACATAGGGGCATGGTCATGGCTGTTACAAGTTTTGTGCACCAAAAATATTTGCTCTAGTGTCATTATCCAGGGAGAAAACAGTCGATTACGTTTGTAATAGTTTGTATGGAGAAAGCCCCAGGTACCCTTTCCTCTTAAGGGAGGTCCATACGCCAACGACCTTGGTACACAGCCTACTAAATAGTTACTACTGGCACCGGTCGCCTTCGTTGGTGAACAATTGTTGATTGATACGAATGTGTTTTGTTTTTCTCAAAAGTGCTGAGATGGAATTGTAGGTGATATTTTTACCGACATTTTGTTGTAATATTGAGCCAAACATTTCCTATAGTTTTGAAGCTATCCCAAAATTAAGAATTAAGTCTAGCTTTGAAACGACAAAGAATTTTCGCCTCAAAATTACCCCAAAATATCGGTAAAAATTTCACCTACAATTCCATCTCAGCACTTTTGAGAAAAACAAAACACATTCGTTACAATCAACAATATTAGTTGTAAGCGACGGGTATTTCTGGCGCGTTGCGTTTGGCAGCATAAGCAGCCTTAAATCGGGCGGTCTTCTGACCCACGTCTGCGATACCTGTTTCTTGTCGCAGATTGATGTTAGAGACTCTATCTACAGGTAGGTATATATATCAATAAAACATGTTCAATGTATGTATATTGTACAATACGGTTCGTTTATATATAATAAGTAAACAGCTATGTGTTAAAGATGATGCGATGATCACGCCAAATAACTATACGTGTCCTTTTCACCCTCGGTGCGTTCCAGGTACTCCTTCTCGATCAGTATGTCGATGCATTTCTATAACAGACAGACAAGACATAGTTTAGTTTTATGGGGATTTTTCTGCACGTAGCCTCTTTATTTGAGCCATTGTGCGTGTGTGAATATCCTACTTGTCAGTCCAACCATCCCAGGTTCCTTCCAGAAAGCTAGCAGCCTTTTCAGGTTGCTACAGGCCTCCGGAAGAGATTTGGGCGATTGAAGAGACCGACAGACAAGACATATCGTATTATTTAACACTTAGCGCACTACCCAGAAGCGTAGCAAGAGGGGGGGAGCAAAATTGGGGAAAAAATTTTTTTGTGTCAGTCAGACAATTATTTTTTCAAGAAATTAGCTCTTACCCATTTGCATAATATATTGAATGTACAAATAACGAGTCGCCCCGCATCGTTACATGGTTTTGAAATAATCAAATTTCGCTCAATTCTTTCATATCGTAATTTTTTTTCGCATCTACACCAACATTATTATTTTCATGACGTCATAAGGGCGGCTAATTATGACTCCCCGCACCAATACGCCACTGGCACTACCTCACAGGGACGCCATGGCATCGACGTCACCGGCTACGGATCCATGGCTACTTCTGGCTACCCTAGTAGCCACTAGCTACTGTATGTCACACAAAACAATTGCATGCTCTTTGGCGACCAAGGAATCGCGTTGTCCCATACAAACTTTGCCCCCCCTTTTTTCTCCTCATAAGGAGTAGAATTTCGGAAAATCTTCTTATCGGATGCCGACGTCATACAAAGAACGCACCCTCCAAGCTTCAGGTTTCTACGATCAGCGGTTTAGGCTGTGCGTTGATCCGTCAGTCAGTCAGGACAAAGCAGTCTTTGTATATTTTGATGTTTTCCCTGCTTGTCAATAATTACGATAGATGACCAAATAGCTGTATACATACCTTGATGACAGGGACCCTAGGTTTGAACCTAGATGAGAGCTGGTTGAGGACCTCAACGACCAAGTGTTGATGCTTCAATGTCTTCCGGGTCTTCATTATTCGGACTATAGCAGCCTGTGAACAAACAATACATAATGAATGAATGCCATCCTCCTTTTGTGGCTGCACCGGTCTTTTAACTCGGACAAGTTCGCTTCAAAAGTACCCAAATAGTACATTGTTATCCTAGGTGTGAAAGTCACTCATTACAAGTCCCGAGACGGAGTTTGGCGCCCGAGCGTAGCGAGGGCGCTAATAGTTCGAGGGACTTAATGAGTCTTTCACCCGAGGTAAACACTGTGCTTTTCATTACGAATAATACATAAAATTCTTCCTAACAACGAGAGTGAATGAGAGATTTCATACTACCTGATCCTCTTACAAGGTTGGGATCAAAGAGGTTGTATACATGTAGTGTTATTCTTTGGTGTTACTTAAAGCAAGAAGGTTAGGTTATGAAGTTCCTAATGTATAATGATACTGATACTGGCTATATGCTGTAACGTAGTAGTTTTATTCTACTAGTTTGAATTATAAATTTTTGTCAACTTTGTTTGTCACTGGCGATATGTAAGGTCGCATGTTGCCAAACTGTCTAAGAAAAATTGAAATGACATTAGACTTAGAGTGTTGACGCGTTTTGATATTTACCCAAAATCGGGGAGTTTTCACATTGTAAATGATGACAGATTTCAAGTTTACAATAAATTAGTAAGGATATTTCAGAAGGACTTCATTTATTTTAGGGTTATAAAAATGTAGAAATGTAAACAAATAACAGGAACACACATAGAGTGATAATAGTGTTCGGAATTAGAGAAAATGTTTTGCAAACGATGTTCGTGTTAGGGAAAATATTTAGGGAGTTTGGGATGCTGTGATATTGGCTTTCTTTTGGTCAGGAGTCGCAGGAGCAAGATGACTAGAGATATTTTGAAAGGAATTCGAAGGTTGTGGAGGCGCAAGCGCCGCCTTAAAGCTCGTTTTATAACTTGAGCCAACAACATAAATATTATGCGCTAATCAGGGAATTTTCTCGGTTTTTTCTTATGACCTAGACAAATCTAAACCACATAAAAGGACATGTGCCTGTCCGCATTACCTTATGCTTTTTACCAGAGGTTGTGTTGAGTGGATCTCCACCCTATATGTGACATGAGAACTTAACCCGTAGAAGCACATGGTTTGTACGGAGTCACCGCTATCAACATATGGAGGTACCATCTTTTCATATTAACTAACTGTACTCAGAATGGTGAATATAATTTGGTTTGCAAAATGATTTTAAATAGGATTTAAATATAAGCCCAAGGCTTAAGGTGTTAATTGAATAGTTAATTTAATAGTTAAGTTAATATCCAAATTTGAACGAGAACTTGTACTTTTAATGTTCGACAGTGGTCGGTCTTTAACAGTGTCTGCGACTGATCGCTTACGGATCCCTGAACCGAACATCTGGTTGCTTATTAAGTCACACAACAACAGGGCATTCATAGGTGATCAAGCGAAGGCACAGTCAGCCGCTCCTTGAGGTTCACCGAGATAGGAAACTTTATATTTTGCTTTATATAATTTTGGTAGGCAATAAAGTTATTTTATCTCTTTGTATGGAAACTGGATTTTCTTTTGTGTATCCCTTTTAGGAACCTATCCATATCCTACTGTAAGGTGAGTCTCCAATATTATACTTTTAATAATATAGTTAGCGGTCTGGCTTCTTTATAATGGGGTTGTTCTGAGAGACACTCGTTCAGTCTAGACCCGGAAAACCCCGTTATAATGCACATTGCACGAGTCGTCTTTCGGAGTATGAGTAATGAAAAATCTTTTATACCATGCCTACTCTAAAAAGCTTATTTTATTCACTGAAAACAGTGAATAAAAAGGCCTTTTACTCACTGTTTTGGTGTTTGAATTTAGGAGGTGTTCCCCCTATACCCCCCATTTTTGTCTGTCGCTGACACTGTCCCCCCTTATTTTCTTTTCTTTTCTTGTCTGTCCCGCGACACGTTTTGATTTTTTCTTTTTCTCGTAGTCATGGTATAAAGTATAGTATGCAACTCTTGAATAAAGTACGGATTTAATTGAGGGCCATGAATCACTCGCGTGCCTCAGGATTCTAACACTTGAATCACTCCCTACGGTCGTGATTCATCTATGGCCCTCGCTTTAAATCCGTCCTTTATTCACTAGTAGCATAATGTACTATTATTTGAGGTCTAATTGCGGATAACAGCCCAAAGTACCCCCCCCCCCCCATTTGCTCAAAATTAAATGTTGTCTGCAACAGCCCATTTGAGTGCAGAGTCAATTAATTACGTACCTGTATCAACATCTTCCTGTCCTCCTCGATGTGTTTATGTGTCGCCTCCTGTTCCACCTTCAGCTCTGTCTTCAACGGGATGTTTATGTTCACACGGAGCTTTTTGCTGGAACACAAACATCACCATCATAAGGATCATAAGGTACCTCATCAATTTCCCCTTTAATTTGTGCTATCGACACGAAAAAGGAAGGTTTGGATAAAGTGAGTTCCAAATCGAACCATTTTGAATGATTTGACTAAGGGCCCTCGCCCACGGCGACTTTTTGTTGCGATGCAGTCACGCGTTTCATGAACGCGCGACAGCATCACTACTAACGCGCGTTAGTCGCATTTGCAACGCGCTACAGCATCGCGACTGTATCGACGCAAACGCGCGATCGTGTCGGCAAAACGTCGAATAAGTCATTCTATAACAACTTCTGAATTTATGCTCATAGTTTTTTTTAGTATTTTAAACGTTGTTACGTAATATCCACCAAGTAATCTCTCTTTGTAAAATGGGTGCATCCAATATTGACGCCGCTTTCGTTGCCCACGCTTCGGCTGCTTACAAAGCAGCACCAAAGACAACGTGACTAATGTTGCCTCAACGGAGTCCATCTTGCAACTGTAGCGATTACCACAGGCATTTTTGTGCCGTTACTGAATCGCGTTTGCATCGCGACAGAAGTGCGACAGTTTGGCGTTTGCATCGCAAGGGCAAACAGCTAGCGACCGAATTGCGATTGTATCGATGCGAACGCGCGACAGCATCGCTACAAAAAGTCGCAGTGGGCGAAGGGCTTAAGCTTTATTTAAAAATACTCCTTTAAGAGGAAAGGGCACTTTCTAAATACAAACGTAGTCGACTGTTTTGAAAATTTTATGAGTTGGAAAAACGAGAAAAAGTTTTGTATTATTTCCCTGCATTCTTTTGAGAAAATATATGAACGCGGCCCTTCTACATCGCAGGCGGGTGTTCGCCCGATGCGCTATAGAGGTCGTCAACCTACTGTCCGTAAACTATTTTGTGTAAAATACTGAAATTGATTGTACAATGAAGTGTAAATGTTTATACTTACTTCTTATAACCTACATATAGATCTACAATGGATGACTCTGTGAGTTCCGACTCGTCGTCCGCGCACACCAGCAGCTTCGCCTTCAACAGGATCTGAAGGACCTGCGCGTACGCACAATACAACACAATTATATTACAAACATAATTATACAGTGATAATTCAATACCTTATCTTAGATACAGTCGGAAACATGGTGAATTTTAACAAGTTTTTTCATCTCTCACTTTAACCATTTGCAGACAAAATTTGAGCAAATGCACCGACTGAGGAGCAATGAGAGTGTGGAGCCTCGTCGCAGTCCACCTACTCCAATGCCCATTGTGCCCTAATACCTGCACATTGGAGGACCTGGTAGAAGCCAACGCTGCTGCAGTTGCTGTGGCTAACTACTGGCCAGGAAAAATTTGACTAGTCGAACGTCACTCGACTTGAAAAGAAAAAGATGTCAATTTTACTGATACAGTGTGAATTTTTATGTATATTTGTTACCAACCTACCAACTTAAACTAAGTCATTCCGTTCCAGAGAAAATCGGTGGTGACACACGGACAGACAGACAGACAGACAGACGGCAAAATAAGTATAATTTTAGGGTTAATGACTGCTCCGTGTTTCAAAATTATCAAAAACTCGTTATTCCAAAAGTAGTAAAACAACAATTATTGTTTGTTTAGGTGTACAGAAGCCCTCAACCTAAGTGCCGCCTAAGTGAACGCACTGCGCTAAATGCGGTCCTATGATTGGACAAACGGCTCTAGAGGTGTATTCCTTACCTGTATGAGAAAGTCTCCTTTGATCCCAGTATGCTGTTCCAACTGGCGTACAGTCCATGATGTGTTATCGTTGTATTGAAGCAGGACAGCCATTTGGAACGTACTGGCTTGGAGGGTGTATCTGGAAATTACAATTTTATTAGGTGAAAATTGGAAGTACATATTAATATTTAGTTTTTAGTTCCGAGTATAGTGCCAAAACACAAAATGTAATGTGCTCTCGCCCGCTTGAGGGGCATGCAATGAGGACAAGCAAAAATTTGTTCCAGCGTTAAGCGAGGCAACATCTCAGAGAGCGACGTCGTATCTAACGTTTGTCGCCCAAATAGCGCGGTCGGAGTCCAATCCTGATGATGCGTCGAGGTTTATGAATGGTGTCACTAATACTAATTATTGCTTGTCCTCATTGCATGCCTCTTCAAGTCACTCATTGCGTTTTGCGTTTTGGCACTAGGCTCGGAACTAAAAACTAAATATTAATACTTCCATGGAGTTCCGAAAAGTAACGCCGGATTCAATCAACCAAGCTTTTATTAGCCTGGCCCTTTTTTTTTACCAAAAAGTAAAAAGTAACTCTTATAAGATCATTTTGTTGTACGTCTTGTCTGTCTGTCCGTGTGTCACCACCGATTTTCAGGAACGGATGGACCTATCAAGTTGAAATTCATACCAGATACTGAGGTCTAATAGTCCCTATTAGGTGTATAAAAATTAAGGTCCTTAATCAACACGTTAAACAGATATGGGCAAATTTACATTTTGGTGAAAACTTGTACGTACCAAAATTTACCTTAATTTTCAACTTTTTTTACATAAATAGTTTTCCCATTACTTGTGCTGTAAGACATAGCTTTTCACCAAGAATTGACAATTCCAGGTCAACCGGAAGTACCCTAAAGGTTTTGGGTCGAAAACTTATATGGTAGTTCCCGATGACCTAGAATCACGAAATTTGGCAAAAAGCAAGGTTTTACAGCACAAATAAAGAACAAACTAAAAAACAAAAAAAGTTGAAAATTAAAGGGTGTCCCCATACATACATAACCAGTTGGACTAATTTGAGTTGACCCTTGCATTGTATGGGTGTCCCAAATGAAATACGGGTCAAGTTAAATTGGTAACTATCATACCATTGCAAGGGTAGAGAAAGAAAGGTATCGGCGCGCGAGTACGACCCGCACTTGACCGGTTTTTTAACAGGTTCCCGGACTTAGGTTGCCTGTCCACAACGGAGTTTTTATGCAATTCTATTGGTGGAAATACCGCTCCGCGGCTGTGGACAGGCAGCCTTAGGCGGGCGTAGCCACAGGGGCAGCAGATAAGTACCTGTTCTTGAAGCAATTGGTGACAAGTTCTCCCTTGCTCATGTTGTACAGCCAGTTCAGCTTCCTGCCAGAGTGTTGGGATGAATAGAACGTTGTGAACCGATGCACTGAACGCTCCAACTACAAGCAGAATAATACATATTGGATATATTGGACGAATCAGTTGGCACAATGGTCACCATGCCGGACTGCCAAACACAGGGTTGCGGATTCGATTCCCGTCACCGACAAGTAGTTAGTGTAGTAGTTTATGCTTTGATATTTGTCTGTGGTCTGGTTGTTTCTATGTATTATAAGTATATATTTACAAAAGAAAAGTATATAAGTAGTATTCACATAACACAGGTCTAGTTACTTAGCTTGGGGCTAGATGGCGATGTGTGGAATGTCCTGCAATTTTTATTTAAATTGACTCAGTTGCAAAATGTCCAGCTTTCGCAGAGGTTTTAGTCTCAAATCAATCAAGTTGCAGAATAACATAACCAAGTCTCGAAACCTCCAAGTTGCAAAATACTTTCATCTCAAAACGTTAAAATTGCAGAATATTGTTTCAAAACATCCATGTACAGATAAGGAATAAGACAAATTTCCTTATTCCTAATTCGCACAAGGGCATCAGTTGCCTGCGTCTGTCTTTCCCGATGTCTACATTTTGGGGAAGTCTTCAATTTATGAGTGAACATCGTCACCATCAGGCTAGTGTGATAAGGGTCACACGCTGACCTACCATATGTAAAAAAACGTCCTCTCTCAGAATATCCCATCACAAAATGTCCCTTTTAGGACTTTGTTTTAAGGCTGCTTATGCTGTCAAACGCAACGCGTTAGAAATACCCGTCGCTTACAACTAATATTGTTGATTGTAACGAATGTGTTTTGTTTTTCCCAAAAGTGCTGAGATGGAATTGTAGGTGAAATTTTTACCGATATTTTGAGGTAATTTTGAGGCGAAAATTATTTGTCATTTCAAAGCTAGACTAGTTTTAATTCTTAATTTTAGGATAGCTTCAAAACTATAGGAAATGTCTGGCTCAAAATCACACCAAAATGTCGGTAAAAATTTCACCTACAATTCCATCTCAGCACTTTTGAGAAAAACAAAACAAACTCATAACAATCAACAATTTTCACCAACGAAGGCGACCGGTGCCGGTAGTAACTATTTCGTAGGCTGTGTACAAAGATCGTTGGCGTATAGACCCCCCTTAAAGATATTGCGATTCTTTTTGCACCATTATTGAGTTTTTTCTCAGTTTTCCATATAAATCTCACCTCAGTAGGTAGTTGGAAAGACGATGATTGCTGGAAGGGCCACGAGCCAGACGACAACACTTGGATACTGAAGTCTATATGGAGCGCTTGTTCCGACGTGTTGATCATGTGCTTACGGAAGTTCTCGTTTAGGTCCTTGGATACTCCAATATCCTGGGGAAATAAATTAACAGAAATTTGAGACAGGGTTATAATTATAATATTTATTTATAGGATTCCGTTATGTCCTCTGTCAAAGGAGAAAATTATTTTGTCCACCTGCCAAAGCACGGCAAAAGGAGAAAGGATAAGTATATCCCCATTTGACATTACACCTGGACATCTATTCCCCGGCTATAGTGTTTCCCCTATTTTGTCTACCGTGGATAGTATATCCACCGTTGCGCCCATGCTCGGGGGGTGCATGGGCGCAACGGTGGATATACCGCTATACAAAACTAGTCTTTCCCTCTGTCAGGATATACAAAACTGACAGAGGGAAAGACTATTTTGTCCTTTCCGTGTGGATAAAATGTTTCCGGCCATGCTTGCCCTGTTGCAGGTCAAAGGTCTCCCTCATCTGTTTCCAAGCCTGGTCCTGGGCTATATTGGGCCAGTCTTCATCGAATGCATCCAGATCATCACGGCTCGCGCACTTTGCCGGTTTTTTTTAATTGCATTTTATATCACGGGGCTATGAAACCCCGGAACTTTGGTAAGCCGATGCCAACTACCAATGGATTTTTCAGAAAAAAATATGTGCGCTGATTGCCCTTACGGTGAAGGAAAACATTGTGATGAAACCCGCGGCTTAGTTGACTCCAGACGTATTGACCAGTTCTTTCTTCTGGAACGGTCGACTAAGCTGAGAGGGTAGTATAGTCTAGTTGCGGAAAACAGCCCGTATAAGAATACAAATTACTTGAGCTATTGTGATGGGATGGTAGTAAACTGAATACTGGGGAACTATGGATACTGTAGCACCTGACGTAACAATATAATATCAAATACTTACTTGGAACATTCTCTGCAACTTGCTGGTGTATTCAAAGCCGCAAGCCTGCTTCAGTTTTGAGATCATGGAAGCCTGAAACACAGAATACATTTGTTGATATTTGTCGTCCGTCAATAGTCGTCCATTAAAAATAAAATTAGAAAGGTGCGCAACTTTCTAAAAACGTGACCAAAAACTTGACCGATTTTCGTTACTTGTTAGTAGGTTTTACCCTTCGGATTTTTCTCATACCGGGCGCCTTATATATGAAAATCGATTCTTAAGGAGTAGGTAAACTCCAAAAATTATAATAAGAAATAAATAAATATTGCAGGACATTCCACAAATCGCCATCTAGCCCCAAGCTAAGTAACTAGACTTGTGTTATGGGTGCTAGACAACGGATATACTACAATATATACTTTTCTTTTGTAAATATATACCAACTTATGATACATAGAAACAACCAGACCACAGACAAGTACTTGATACTTACTTGATACAGATACTTGTCTAAGGCGTGAATCGAACCCGAATCGAACCCTGTGTTTGCCAACTGGGTCGTCAACTGGTTGTAATAGGATCTATTTTTCCTTAAAATCGGTTTGAGTTTTTAAACATGTATCAAAATAAAATGTTATTCGAAGATCACCCCCAAAAATAACCACTTTTTCCCTTTAACCCCGTTATGAACAATAAAATACAAAGCACGTCATCAATTCTGTTAAATATTATTTATGCAAAATTTGATGTACATTAGACTAAGGAATCACGGTGTCCCATACAAACTTTGCTCCCCTTTTCACCCCCTAAGAGGCAGAATTACGAAAAATCCTTATCGGATGCCTACGTCATACAAAGAACACACCCTCCAAGTTTCATGTCTCTACGATCAGCGGTTTAGGCTGTGCGTTGATCCGTCACTCAGTCAGGAATAAGAATTTTATATGTATAGATAGAAGATACCTCTGCATCATCACTAGCGGACATGTGCTGCACGAGCCGCTTGGCAAGCATCTTGCTGTAGAACTTCTGGAATACGTCCTTGTCCTCTATGTATTTGAATACCACCATCTGTAAAACAATATTACCGCTTAGTTACATCATCTCTGTGGTTTATTGGTGAAATTACTTGGAATGCTGGTTCGATTCCCTCTACGATAGTGCAGTAAGCAAAGGACTGAGGGTACCAGGTGCATGTTTTTAAGATTTCATTTTTCTAACACTTCGGAAGCTTTAGTGATACTGAACCGTTATTAAGCGTTCTTCAGTGGTAATAAATAATAATAATAAATATTGCAGGACATTCAACACATCGCCATCTAGCCCCAAGCTAAGTAACTAGACTTGTGTAATGGGTGCTAGACAACGGATATACTACTTATATACTTTTCTTTTGTAAATATCATAACATAGTATAAAATAAAGTCACTTTTCGCCGTCTCTATGTCCCTATGTATGCTTAGATCTTTAAAACTAGGCAACGAATTTTGATGCGGTTTTTTTTAATAGATAGTGATTAAAGAGAAAGGTTTTTAGATATAATACATGCCTAATACAGCCGTGCGAAGCAGGGGCGGGTCGCTAGTATACTTATAATACATAGAAACAACTAGACCACCGACAAATATCTCAGCATAAATACTTGTCTGAGGTGGGAATCGAACCCGCAATCCTGTGTTTGGCAGTATGGCATGGTGAACATTGTGCCAATTGGGTCGTCAAAATGAACATTAATGTACTCACAACTTGGTTAAGGGTATCCTCCAATTCAGCCTCCTCGGGGTTCTTGCTGGACTTCTTGAGCAGAAGGTCGCAGTACTTGGCGAGCAGTTCCGGTGACTTGGACGATGAGTTCGCTGCTCTTGTTACTGCGTTACCTGATGATGGATAGAAATTAGGAGATTAATAGAGGAATTGGGGGTTTCACTTCGGATGAGCATGGCTGTCTATGGGGCTAACATGCCCTATATGCGATATAACTGCAATAATCGGATACGCCAGTCACCAAAAAGCACACCATAGACGAGCTGCTGAACATCGAAGCTCGACATCTTCTTCTGCATCATCATCAATGGCTAAACAGCCCTCTATGGGCCTGAGCCTCCTTCAGCGCCTTCTTCCATCCTTCTCTGTCTAACGCCGCTCTCTTCCAATTTTTGAAGCTGATGGTTTTTAGGTCTTGGGTAGCTCCATCCAACCATCTAAGCTTAGGTCTTCCAATCCTGCGCTTACCATCTGGGTTGGACTCAAGCAAACGGTTAGGTCTTCTTCTGCATAGGTAGCCAGAAATAGTCACTGTGACCGAAATTGGTCAAGAAGACATCATCATCATGTCCTAAAGCCCTAAAGGGTAAAGATATTGTCTCGGTGGGTTTATCGGCTGTAAAACGCCATGGATGCCTTCTCCAGGTTTGCAAATTATCTATACCTTTAAACCGTGGTAAGTTCGAGGGCATATTGGTTTCTTCGCGATATTTTTTTTTTACATATGATAGGTCAGCGTTTGACCACTATCACACCTGCCTTCCTTATGGTAGGTGACGATGCGGCCTAAGATGTAACACGCCTTCCTAGAAGATACCTATTCACTCGCGACTTGAAGACCCCCAAATTGTACATGTCAGGAAAGACAGACGCAGGCAACCGATTCCATTCCCTCGCTGTACGAATAAGGAATGACGATTGCATGCTTGGCTGCAGCTTTTAGCTGAGGTCGACCCATTTGAGTCAGCACAAGACTCCTCTTTTATGTTTTTTTCTTTTTTAAGTCACTTTTCTGTTTTTTATGTGAATGTTTTCTTTGTTATGTTTATTTCTTCCTTCCTGTTTGTGCATAATATATGCTATTCTATCTTTATATTGTCCTTAAGAGTTAAATAAAGTAAAATATGAACTAACTGTTAATGAATCTTCCGCAAGCCTTGTCCAACGCCGCAACGAAGCCGGAGTCGTTGTTGAACGCGATCAGCACAAGAGCATTGTACTTCTTGTGGACCTCTAATATTGTAGACACATATACTTTAGGATCCTGAGGACAAATATATTTGTTTAAAATAATAATTAATAAAACCGATATGGCCAACGCCTGTTAGTTAGTAGAAATGCCATAAATATTCTGCAAATATTTGGATAGTGAAAAAAGTAGCCAGAAAAAATATTTTAACAATATATCAGCATATTAAGTACTTCAAATTTATCAGTGGTAAGTTATAATGAATAAAAAGAGGGTTTGCACCATTTGTTGATAATAACATTCATATACACGGTGTAACAGGGGGGGTGGATCATCAGTAGTTGGGGGGTAGGGGACCTCAGTACCTATCGATTAAGCCCCCATGTATGTTCTGCAATATTCACTGGTTCAAAATTTTTTGGACTTATGTAAAATTTTAGTCAAAATCGGATTTTAGCCTGAACATCGCAATTACAGCCAAACTATCAGATTTGCGATTCTGCTTTTTTTTGTTAAAACAAGTTCAATAGTGGACCTTTTGTACCCTTACACCAATCAAAGTCTAAGATTTATAAAACTCCAAATAAAGCCACTTAAGTAATTTTTGGTCAGGTAGCCTGTAGCTCCCTTGGTAAAATCCCTATCTGCGGCATCTCTAGTCGTTAGTCTATACTTACAGTATGGGCACACTCGCCGCACTTGTCAATGGCCTGTAAGCCCTGCGCATGTATATGATGTTCGAGCAGACGACGCAGCTCGCACAGTCCGTCCGGGATGCGCGCCACAAGGCTGTACATGCGGCCTAGGTCGCTGTTCTTCTCACCGTCGAGCAATTTCTGAAACAAATCGTACTATAAGGGGCGGAGCTTCGAACTGATTGGTCGCGCGCGAGTGCGACTACGCGGCGCAGGCGTCGTGATTGGGTACTTCATTCTTAGTTCCTCGAGATATTAGTGTATTTCTAGTGTAGTGTAAGAATACAGGCAAGTGATACCAGTGGTAAAAGTTATAGAAGAAACTATAATGTAAATATAGTCATTTGATATTGCATCTGCACCTGCACTGATATGAAGATGTGTCAAGGGCAAGGTTACACAGGAATATTGTATTAGGTCATGTGACGTAGTATACAGGGTTATTGGAAATAATACTAGCAAGCCGTTGAAGGCTACCTCTGTGCACCTAAACAAACAACTTTTGTTCTACGACTTTTGGAAATTCGAACATTTTTTCGAAAATTTTGAGGTTAGGTATACCTAAAAATCAGCTGTTATTTGCACGGAGAGGTCATTAACCTTAAAATTATACCTACTTATTTTTTAAGTTCTATCTACTGTGCTTAGTCTGAATGACCTTTGTTTTAAAAAATCTGCCGTTTTTCGAATTTACATAACCTCAAAATTTTCATTTTTTTTTTTAATTTCCAAAAGTCGTAGAACAAAAGTTGTTTGTTAAGGTGCACAGAAGTAGCCCTCAACGGCTTGCTAGTATAATTTCCAATAACCCTGTATACCTAGTTTAATTAGTATAAAAAACCCCGTATTTACTCAATAAATATTCAGTAAACACCATACCTTCCACGTGTTAATATCTCGTCCTATCTACTCATCACACTAGTTTGAGATCTGTTGTTAACAAATAAATATAGTAGGACAATTTACACAGCGCCATTTAGTCCCAAGCTTAACAAAAAAAAATTCTCTCACAAATCCAGGGTAGACCAATAACATTTTTGGATGTTTCCCGAAAACGTTTTACAACCAAGTTAAAATTATTTATTTACTAGCTGTCCCGGCAAACGTTGTTTTGCCATATAAAAAAAACAGCGCACTCCGGGAGTGCAGGCAGAAGTGAAAACAATAAACTTGTTATTTCTCATAGAATATTTCTTGAAACGATCTGCTACTGCCATCTATTAGCACTCACTTAAACAAATATAGTTTATTTTTTATTCGCTAGATGGCAGTAAAAATTTTAATCAGCGCCATCTACATTGGAATAGCGGTCTTTCTAGAAACTAAGTTTCTCAATTTGTGTAATAGATGGCAGTATAAGTTAAACAAAAAGACTAACACAAATAAAATCTCATCTGTCGCGTCAAAATCTGTCGCGAGAACGGCTGAAAATGCTCACCCACAAAAGTGCCCAACGCGCCATAAGAAGTTTTCACTTCAAAAAAACTAAATCAAAATCGGTTCAGCCGTTCGGGAGCTACGATGCCACAGACAGACACACACACACACACACACAGACACGTCAAACTTATAACACCCCGTCGTTTTTGCGTCGGGGGTTAAAAATCATACAAATCGGTTCAGCCGTTTAGGTGTAGTTTGGCAACTAACACCGTGACACGATTGACATCAATATTTATACGTCACTCAATTGTTTTGCCTTCCCGGCACCTCTCCATTAAAACTTGAACTTTATGTTATGGTATTAAAGTTCTTATTGACTTGTATTATTACGAATCGTTTGTATGGTATGGAGTATAGAAAAGTGTTGTTTTTAGACATTTTCAGGCAATTTTTAAAATTTTTCTCTCCGTAAGAACCATCCTCGTACCTTATGGAATATTCTAAAAAAAGAATTGGCCAAATCGGTCCAGGCGTTGTTGAGTTATGCGCTTACCAACACATTTTGCGATTCATTTTTATATTATAGATTAAGAACTGACTAAAAAAGTAATAGTCCATTGAAAAGTTACATTTGGGTTTGCATTTGTCAGAGGACGCAATTTTATTTTAGAGATATCAAGGGAGGCGGTCAATTTTTGATAAGCCATACGACTCGTTTCTACTGCTATATCTTTTTATCTACGTAAAAGCTACCTGCATTCCAAGTTTCATGCTATCCGCCAGATGGGACCGTAAAAAGAGCTAAGGGAACGAACTAATGAATTTTCACTTATAACTTTTTTATTTATGGTTAACGATTAAAAGTTACTTGGCAAAAGTTGTAGATAATCTTACTTACAACAAAAAATGTTAACTATTTTTTTTTTTGTGAGACCTAGAGTTCGTCATATAAACCCTAAAAACCATTTAAACCCTTTTTCCAAGATGGCGGCCGTGGGACAAGGGTTGCAACCTCACAAACTTGGATTGAACTTAAAGCTGACCCTTTGATTTCAAATAAATAAAATTGCGTCCTCTGTCCAATGCACACTGAGCCCAAAAAATGTAACATTTCAATGAACTATAACTACAGAGTAGATGCATATTAATATGCTGTGATACTTCACCTGGAACTCAGAGTGGAAAATCTCCAGGTGTTTCTCGATGAGAACTCGATCGCAAGTCTTGGCGAGACGTTCCATGGTCGTCTCATGGAGGTACACTTGGACGCGACGCTGTTCCTCTTGCAGACGTTGTTCCGCCTGGAATTTATTTTTAAAAAATTGAAATTTTAAGCAAAGTTCAGTTATTAGATGTTTATTTGTTCTTGTGTGTCAGTGGCCAAATCTCACATCCGTGCGTGACTTTCGGACGTTTTATATATACGGATTAATCTTGCTTCTGCTTCTTCTCCTCCTGCTTTTAGGCTTGGGCACTAACGCATTGTTTCACCCACGTAGGTCCCGTGAGAATATCGGGATAATTTGGTTTAACAAATATTCGTAAACATTTCAAACAAGAAGATTCCATACAAACACAAAACCAAAAAAATCTTTCCTCTTTATAATATTAAGTATAGATGAGTCTTCTTCTTCTTCAGCAGCATGTATTAGCCCACTGCAGGGCATATGCCTCTCCAACGTCCTATCACCGGTTCTTCTGGACCACGCTGCCCCAGCATGAGCTCTTATGTCGTCGGACCATATATGAGTTCTGAACAGATATTTCCATAAATCTCTCACCTTAATCATATACTCAGTGACGGGATTATTCCTTAAGAAGTCAGTACTCTCCCTTGTGTAGAATCTCTCCGTGTCCTCCAAGAAAATAGCCTCGAAGGTGTCCTTGTAGATTGTCAGGTTCTGTCCCCTGGCGCTGGGGTCCTCCTCGTTCAGGCCTAGGGCTACGTAGCAGTTGATTACCTGGGGACAAAATATGTATTATTAGCAAACTATTTCGATCTTGAAACGAACCTATTTTGGAGCCGAGTACGGGCTTTAAAAGTCATTAAAAGTCTGTTTTTTTAATTCATTTGGAATCTTACTGTTTACTGTGTAACTTACCCCGGAGACGAGTCTAGTATTGATGGTCTCTCCATTCCGTTCCCTCTCAATCAGCTTCAGCACAGCGTTGGTGACTTGCTTGTTCAACCGTTGGAACAGGTGGTCGCGCCATGTCACCAGCGCTAGCTGATAGATCTCGTAGATACCCTGATGGATAACATAGAATGTTAAAAACTCTAGAAGGATGTAGGTGAAGTCCACCACAGGCTACCTAATATATTTTGACGACCCAGTTGGCACAATCGTCACCATGCCGGACTGCCAAACACAGGGTTGCGGGTTCGATTCCCGCCTCAGACATGTATTTATGCTTAGATATATAAAATAAATAAATATTTGTCTGTAGTCTTATTGTTTCTATGTATTATAAGTATTTACAAAAGAAAAGTATATAAGTTAGTATATCCATTGTCTAGCACCCATAACACAAGTGTAGTTACTTAGCTTGGGGCTAGATGGCGATGTGTGGAATGTCCTGCAATATTTATATTTATTATTATTATTTATTATGGCAATGTATACAGGACTTTACTACACACAACAAATGCCTTATATCAAAATCTCGTAAAGTATTAAATTTTCCTGTAATGTGGTAAATAAATTAAATAAAAATAAAATTTTTAATATTTGTTTCGTATTTATTTAATATATTTACATTTATTAGAAACTAGCACAAAACTGTTTAGTTTAGGTTAATTAAATTGAATGGGAATCGATAGCAAGGTTTTAATGCGGGCACAATAAACTAAACGCATCCTTACAAGGGAAAACAAAACGCAGCGGTGACTGCTACAGAGCCGCCATCTTTAATTTTACACATTCTACATCAACCGTCAATGGCGACTAGCTTCTACCGACTAGTGCTTCGAAAAGTCCTATTCTCTTATATTTCTACTCATCACCAAGACGTTTAGAACGCGTGCCAGATAATTAAATTACGTGCCTACGGAGTCCAGCAGAAAGGGGCCCCTATCAATAGCAGCGTTCCTGGATGCTGGTGAGTGTTTGCATTTCTTCCACTAGCTATCGAATTATTTCCCTCAACATATCTTCGAGCCGGATATCACCGTTTGTATCTGGATATTTCATTAAATTCGCGTTTTAAAACTGTTTTGTGCTAGCATTTTACTAAATTTCAATCTGATTTGCGTCAAAGGTTAATCTTAATGCGAGACCTACCGTCAGACTATAAACTTCATATCAAGTTTCCAAACATTTAGCGTATTATTTTACGATAATACCGATGTATACAGTGAGACCTCAACGTGCTCTTTCTAATTATATATAGTTTTATATGGTTTTAAGCATTTTTGGTGTAATTACATTGCATCAATTTTTCGTTTTCATAACGAACGGTCGGTAGTACGAGAAACCGCTCGCGCTCGGACGGTGCCACGCAGCGGTGCAGTGATAGGTACATCACGTTAACAATAAGGCTAGTCGCACACGATTTATTAATTAATTTGTATTACATACAAAATAAATTCGTAATTTGTTTTCTCTTGTGCCTGATATATTTTATCAGTTTAAAGGTATTACATACCGAACCCAATTTATTGCGGTCATTGTATTTCATACATTACCCACTTTAGCTGTTCATGTATTTTCGTACTGGACACAATTTTTTTTGTTATTTAGCATTACATGTTAAATAACCGTAATTTTAAATTTAGTTTGCGACTAATTTTTAAATTTACACCTACCTACTTTCCTCAGTAACAATGGAACTTGACCAATTAGAATTCGAACGTGAGCTAGCCCTAAATAGCATCCAACGTATAGTCGATTGTGCTGAAAATTTATCTGAATTTCGTGTTCGAGTAAAAGAATTAAATGCAATAAAAAAAACGTTCTTCCAAGTGCAAGCTAAAATCGAGAAACTGGCTGCAAAGGGTGGAGAATTTCCAAAAGAAAAACATTTAGCTATTCGTAACCAGTTCGATTCACTTTATTATGAAATTCAAGTAAAGTTGGATGATATTAAGGAAACCCGTAAACAAAGTATCGCGAGTGTGTCGGCGGCCTACGGGTTCGACGCGCACTCACACTGCAGGCCAGAGGCTTCGCATATTCGTTTACCTAAGTTATCATTACAAACGTTTGAAGGGAAACTGACCGAATGGAGTGCCTTCTATGACTTGTATAAATCGCTCGTTCATGAAAATCAATGTTTAACAAACGTCGAAAGGTTTCGTTACTTGTTATTGTCATTAAAAGGTGAGCCATTAAATCTCATAAAATCTATCCCAGTTACTGAGTCGAACTATGAAAACGCCTTACAGGTATTAACTAATCGTTATGAGAATAAACGAATCATAGCAACAAAACATTTCGACAATATTTTTGATGTTGAACCGGTGAACGATAAATGTATTGAACCGAGCTTACGTAACTTGCTAAATACTTATCACGAAAACATTACGGCTCTAAAGTCTTTAGGTTTTCCAGTCACAGAGTGGAGTTTTGTTCTTTTAAATATTCTACTACGAAAAATTACGCCTTATATACGCAGGCGTTTCGAACTGTCATTACATTCGTCCAGCGACATTCCCGCCGTGAGCGATTTAATTGATTTCCTCGACAAGGAATTAGCGGCGTCGGAGGTGATGTCTGCGACCGCGCGCTCAGCGAACGCGCCCACATCAGCAGCGGCGCGCGCGCCTCCGCTAGGCTCGGCTTGCGGCCCGGCCGGCTCGCCCGCTTCAGTGACGTCATCGCGCCATGCGCAAGCTGCGCGACGCGCCTTATCTCGCTCGCGTTCGGATGCTCAGTACGACTCGTCGCGAACTCAAGATACTTCGTTCATGCGTTCCGCGCGAACTATGAGTGTTCACGCTGCAACTTCGGCTGATTATTTAAATAAAAATAAAATTAAATGCGTGTATTGTAAAGACAATTCTCATCCATTATATAAATGTGAAAACTTTCACAAACTAAACTTAGATGAACGTAAACATTTTATTAAAGTAAACAACGTTTGTCACAACTGCATGTTCATCGGTCATGACACAAAAGACTGCAAATCGCGCCACAGCTGCCGCGTTTGCTCCCAGCGGCATCACTCTTCATTACATGAAGGAATGCCCGTGCAAAACGTCACACTGACGACGGAATATTCTTCTTCCCCCGGATTACATTCGGTAGCGGAATTTTCAACGCCCACTCCATCACATGGAGCTACGGGGCTTTCTAATAAACAGAACTGTACGGTTTTGCTTATAACGGCACTGGTAAATGTTCGTTCTATGAACCACGGACCTAACGTACCGCGTCCGGTGCGCGCCCTCGTCGATCAGGGCTCGCAGGTCACTCTTATCACGGAATCGTGCGTTCAACGCCTTAACTTGCCGCGGTACCCCTCTCGGACGAGCACTACGGTTACGGGCATAGGTGACAGCATCGAACAACCGCGTGGCTATGTAGTTTGTGAGGTGACACCCCACAACAGATCGGAACCTAAGTTGTTTATTGAAGCGCTTATTCTACCAAAGTTAACTAGTTACGTTCCAAATATTCCGAGTTCGTTTGAACACATCTCTCACCTTAAAGGTCTTACTTTAGCGGACCCAGAATTACATTCTGCGCGTCCCGTCGAACTCCTGCTGGGGTCGGACTACAGTGATAGCATACTGCTTCACGACACTATTAAAGGCCCACAGGGAACCCCTGTAGCCATCAATAGTATTTTCGGATACCTACTCAACGGTAGAATTTCCCATTCCACTCAAAGACAGGTTAGCACTAACTTGAGTACGTGTCAGTTGGACACTCAACTTCAAAGGTTCTGGGAACTGGAGTCAGTACCAGAACGAACGCACTTATCTAAAGAAGAAGCCAAATGCGAATCGATCTTCGTCGCTACTCACAAACGCGACTCAACTGGAAAATATACGGTTGCTCTTCCCTTTAAGGAGAACGCTCCTCCTCTAGGCGAATCGCGAGGCATTGCCCTCTCTCGTCTAAATAAATTAGAAGTTCGATTAGCGCGTGACCCTGCTTTACGAGCAGAATATAACAAGTGTCTCCAAGAGTACATGGACTTGGGACACATGGAGCCCGTCTCTGCTTCTTCAAACATCGATGCACCTCCTGTTTACCTTCCTCACCACTGCGTGGTAAAGAGGACAGCGGCTACTACAAAGCTTCGGGTCGTTTTCGATGCCTCGTGCAAGACGACATCGGGCCGTTCTCTCAACGACAACCTCCTTACTGGAGAGAAGTTACATCAGGACATAACTGATGTGTTGCTGAAATACAGACTACATAAAATAGTCTTTACAGCCGACATCAAAATGATGTACCGTTTTATAAATATTTGCGAAGAACATCGTGACTTCCAACGAATCCTCTGGAGATTCTCTCCTCACGATCCTGTACAGGAATTCCATCTGTGCACAGTGACTTTTGGCGTCGCTTCTGCACCTTTTCTCGCTTTACGCACGCTTCGTCAGTTAGCAATAGACGAAGCTCACTCATTTCCACTTGCTTCACAAGTGCTCCTCAATGAAGTATTTGTAGATGACGTAGTTTCCGGTGCTGATACACTGGAAGACGCCCTCGAGCTTCAACGTCAGCTCACGTCCATTTGCAAGGCCGGAACCTTCGAACTTCGTAAATGGACCAGTAACAGTCCCGAGTTCTTGTCTCAATTGAACAAGGAGAATTCTGTACAAGACGACGCACTTATTCTTTCAGCACTTGACACTGATACGTCTGTTAAGGTCTTAGGACTCAAATGGAATCCCAAATCAGACACCTTCTCCTATCAGACGGATACTCCATCCCGTAAATGTACAAAACGGATTATGCTTGCGGAAATAGCGAAGATATACGATCCTCTCGGGTTTCTTAGTCCCATTACTCTCTTCGCCAAGCATCTTATCCAGCTCTTGTGGGTATCTGGAATAGGGTGGGATGATACTCCTCCTAAGGGTATATGTGATCTTTGGTATCAGCTCATTGACGAACTCCCATTGTTGCAAAACATAGCTTTACCTCGTCATGTGCTTCCTAGTACTAATCAAGTGCAACTTCATGGTTTCTCAGACGCTTCTGAAAAGGGATATTCTGGCTCTGTATATTTGCGTGTCATCGACCCAAGCGGCGCTATCAGCGTTCATCTCGTTCTTGGCAAAACTAAGGTCGTTCCTCTAAAACGCCTCACAATTCCACGTCTGGAATTGTGTGGGGCTTTGCTTTTATCGAAACTCATCAAAAGGGTTAGTACTGCTTACAGCAATCACATATCGTTCGACAAGGTTTTCGCTTGGTGCGATTCATCAATAACCCTTGCATGGCTACGCTCATCTCCTCACAAGTGGCGTACCTACGTGTCTAACCGCATCGCGGAAACGACAAGTAATGTGCCTGCCTCGCAGTGGCATCACATTAAATCAGCGGACAATCCTGCGGATGCCGCGTCCCGAGGGATTCTACCTTCCCAACTAGATCATCAACAATGGTTTCATGGTCCTTCCTGGCTCACAAAACCTCAGTCAGAATGGACGATTTCTAATGTCAACTGTCATACTGACGAAGAACGTTGCAAACATACCCTCGTAATAAGTGATTGCGAACCTAACTTAGGATTCCTCGAGCGATTTTCGTCGCTACCTAAAGCGTTGCGTATTATTTCTCTAATTTTCCGCTTTCACGACAAATGTCGTAAAACAAAGTCGTACTCAACGAACTATGTCACGGTTCCTGAAACCAAATTCGCTCTCAAACGCGTCATTTCGCTTGTTCAAAAGGAACACTTTGCAGAAGACATCTCACGTCTCCAGGATGACGATAGGTGCACCAAACGTCTGCAAAGATTAAAACCTTTCCTGGACGACGCCGGACTGCTCAGGGTCGGCGGCAGGATAAGTCGTGCCAACGTTCCGTACGATGCCAAGCATCAACTTCTGTTACCGAAAAAACATAAATTCACTGACTTACTTATCGATTATTTTCATGCAACGCATTTGCATGTCGGTCCTCAAACGTTACAATATATTCTCGCCCAGACCTACTGGATCCTGAGCGCCCGCGACGCAGTCCGTATGCGCACTCGCCGTTGTGTGCCTTGTTTCCGCGCGCGTCCTGTCGCACCGCAGCCGCCGATGGCTTCACTACCGGCAGCTAGAGTCCGCGCACTCCGCCCGTTCCTCCACGTAGCCGTGGACTTCGCTGGGCATTTCAATCTTAAATCCAATAGGTCTAGAAACGCGAAAGTTTTCAAATCATACGTTTGTGTATTCGTGTGCATGTCAACGAAGGCAATCCATTTGGAATTAGTGCCCGATCTCTCTACTGATGCCTTCTTGAACGCTTTACGTAGGTTCATATCCCGTAGAGGGCTATGTACAGATATTTACTCCGACAACGGACGTAATTTCGTCGGATGCGATCGCTATCTATCCGATCTTTACACGTTTCTACGAAACGAATCTTATCAAGCAACCATCAACAAAAACTTGACTGACCTGTCCATTACATGGCATTTCAACCCTCCTTATGCGTCCCATTTTGGAGGTATTTTTGAAGCAGCGGTGAAAAGCATGAAAACACACCTTCAGCGAGTCATTGGTACACTCATACTAACGCACGACGAATTCTACACACTTCTCTGTCAAATTGAGGCTGTACTAAATTCCAGACCGCTCTGTACACAAAGTAATGATCCCGCGGATCCCTTACCACTTACACCCGGTCACTTTCTTGTCGGGGAACCATTGACTTCGCTGCCTGAGTTCGACTTTACAGGCGATAATCCAAGCCGACTTGTTCGTTGGCAAGTAATCCAGCAAGCTGTCCAACACTTCTGGAAACGCTGGAGCGTAGAGTACCTCCACCAGCTACAACAACGAGGTAAATGGTTCCACGATAAAACACAGACACCCCTCTGTGAGGGTACAGTAGTCGTGTTAATAGATAACACACTACCACCGCTGCAGTGGCGCCTAGCGCGCGTGCATCAGCTGCACCCCGGCACCGACGGTGTTACTCGAGTTGTCACTGTACGCATCGGTAACAAGCTTACCAAGCGGCCTGTTGTAAAGGTCTGCCCATTGCCTCTTGAATAGGCACATCTAACTATTACATTCTTTGTTTTTAGTTATAAGTTAGAATAATTTCTCGTATAGTTTTCTTTGCTATAAAATAAGTGAGTTATTTTATGGTCGGCGGCATGTTTCGTATTTATTTAATATATTTACATTTATTAGAAACTAGCACAAAACTGTTTAGTTTAGGTTAATTAAATTGAATGGGAATCGATAGCAAGGTTTTAATGCGGGCACAATAAACTAAACGCATCCTTACAAGGGAAAACAAAACGCAGCGGTGACTGCTACAGAGCCGCCATCTTTAATTTTACACATTCTACATCAACCGTCAATGGCGACTAGCTTCTACCGACTAGTGCTTCGAAAAGTCCTATTCTCTTATATTTCTACTCATCACCAAGACGTTTAGAACGCGTGCCAGATAATTAAATTACGTGCCTACGGAGTCCAGCAGAAAGGGGCCCCTATCAATAGCAGCGTTCCTGGATGCTGGTGAGTGTTTGCATTTCTTCCACTAGCTATCGAATTATTTCCCTCAACAATATTTTTAATGTAATATTTTATTAACTTCATTTAACAGACAAACCCGAATCTTTTGGCATATAGTTTTTACAATTAGATAGCTTTATTTATTAGATAGGATGTGGCATACTTTACATCAAAGTTCACGAATTATCAGCGAAAAACTCCAACCATCTTACAAAAATGCGCTATGCGGCAATTTTTAACAGACTTTAAAAAAAGGAGGAGATCCTAAATTCGGTTGTATGTTTCTTTTATGGATGTTCGCGCATATCTTCTTTGTTTAATAATCGATTTTGATGAATCTTTTTTATCTCGATTTTCCCACAGGATGAATGTATGAATGAATGAATGAATGAAATACTTTATTGCATGTTAAATTTAGGTACATATTTTAGCAGATAATTATTATTATTATTTTTTGGCCATTTTTTTTTTCATTTTGCTCATTTTTTTTTTTGGATTCGGACTAACGGTGGTTAAACCGCGAGGGAAAGCTAGTTATACGAATAATAGATTATATGTTTACAAAAAATATTACAAACCTTCCTCCCCTCTTCACACTCCCTCTTCACCCAATGCCTATTCAAATAGGCGCAGACCCCGTTCAGGACGCGCGATGAGAACTGATACTCCTCCCATTGCTTCGTGTAGAACGCCAGCACATCCTCACCCATTAACTCTGCACCGTTCTATAATAATAATTAATTAATAAAAAATGGTTGTCTGTAAAGTCTGTTTACGGACGATAATTTTACGTGATAACATCATTAGAAAACGATGAAAAATAAAAAAGAAACGTGTGGGACTCGGCCTCGGGGACTGCCGCGGTAAAGCTATTGCATAGCTTCGTACAGTCGTACCATATACATACACGTTAAGCGAACGCTCGGCCGAGCTACATGGTAGGCGGAGTGGGGGGTGTTAGGTTTTATTTTCGTTTCGTACGTTTTTCTTGATTCGGTCGCCACGCTCAAAACCCGCGATAAAAGTTATGCAGTAGCTTAAAAATTATTATTTGTTCCTTTATATAAGTCTTCTATTCGTCACTCGTCACTATAACACAAGCCCAGATGAGCGATATCACTACATAGTATTAAACAAAGTTGCTTTCTCTGACCCTATTCCCTATGTACGCTTAGATCTTTGAAACTACGCAACGGATTTTGATGCGGTTTTTTTTAATAGATAGATTGATTCAAGAGGAAGGTTTATATGTATAATACATGCATAATATAGCCGTGCGAAGCCGGGGCGGGTCGCTAGTTAATTATATTCAACAATTTAATTTACGAGAATTGGGCTTCTAGTCCGGTGTAGCCATAAAAGGAGTACAGTTGTTCCACTGTCGTCTTCCTACCTTTACTCGCGTACCTTGAAAGCCTGTCAACTGGCAGAAAAACCGCTCGGGGGTTTCTTCATACATTTTTAATATGGCGCCATCTATCTGCCAGTTGATGAATTATTAGAGGGTCTAAATATCGAAAGTACTCTCAAAGGCAGCTCTTTTTTTTCACAAAGTCGACTTTGAGGGTATTTATTTGAATTGGCCTTAAGGCCACCCAGCGATACGATTTAGGCGTAGTAGTATGGTAACAAGCCGTAAAAGAAACCAACCTGTAGTAAATTAACAAGATAGATCCTCAGGAACTCCTTCAATCTCTTGTACAGCTCCAGTCCAACAAGCTGGGCGCCACCTTGCATCTGTCCACTCTGAAATAAACAAATAAAAGTCAATTAAATAAAAGGTTTAATTAAATATTTAAAAACCGGCCAAGCGCGAGTCGGGCTCGCGCACGAAGGGTCCGTACCATTACGATCATGCAAAAAACCCTAAAACATATTGTATGTCAGACGAGGCTGTATAGGTTAAAAGTATTTTGCCTGCCCTTTTGGGATTATAAATTAACAAAAAAATATTGCCCTAAAAAATTGTAAACATGAAAATAACCTAAAATACTTAAAAAGATACTAAAAAATATTTACTTTTTTCTGTTTTAGTATTTGTTAAAGCGGCAACAGAAATACTGTGCAAATTTCAACTGTTTAGGTATCACGGTTCATGAGATTCAGCCTGATGACAGACAGACAGACGGACAGCGAAGTCTTAGTAACAGGCCGTTTTTACCGTTTGGGTACATAAGTACAATGGTAAATTAATTATGTTTCTTCTCGTCTTTTTATCAATTTATAAGTACTTTCTATATGTATTAAAATTATAGGTAAATAAAATTTTGTTCATCCCTCTGAAAATCTTCCTCAGATCCTAACCCAATTTTTTAGAGGTATAACCCTTTCCAATAGAAAAAGAATTATCAAAATCGGTCCATGAACAACAAAGTTATGCCCAGGCATGGATTCAGGCCTCAAAAAGGTTGTGATCACAGCCACCTGAATTTGTACACTGTATAGTTAAAAAAAACTTGAGAGGTATCAAGGGACACCCGGATGGAACGAAGTTCCTTTCGATTAATTAGTGAAGGAATTGTAATTTTTTTTTATATTGTAAATAATCATCGCGACACCTCACTGTTCAATGCGAAATAGAAACACGAAACGAATAACTGGCTTGCTTTCTATGAGAGAGAGAAAGACAGACAGAGAAACACGCGCACGCCGCACGGCTTACAACTATAGCAAAAAGTGTCGTTACAACTTTTGGTCTTAATTTTTTCCGTCTAGCCCCCTTCACAATTTTCAAAAAATAAATAATAGTACATACATTGACCTGCTTCTTCCCACCGCCGCTGCCGCTATAATTGTTCCGTCCAGTAGTGTACCCTTGTCGCGTATTACTGCTACTGCCCGCGCTCTGATGATGTACAGACGTACAGTAGTTGTACACGTGTGTATACAGGTCCATGTATCTCTTCTTCTTTATGTGCTGCCTTTTGTATAAATAGTAAAATAGTACATACATTGACCTGCTTCTTCCCACCGCCGCTGCCGCTATAATTGTTCCGTCCAGTAGTGTACCCTTGTCGCGTATTACTGCTACTGCCCGCGCTCTGATGATGTACAGACGTACAGTAGTTGTACACGTGTGTATACAGGTCCATGTATCTCTTCTTCTTTATGTGCTGCCTTTTGTATAAATAGTAAAATAGTACATACATTGACCTGCTTCTTCCCACCGCCGCTGCCGCTATAATTGTTCCGTCCAGTAGTGTACCCTTGTCGCGTATTACTGCTACTGCCCGCGCTCTGATGATGTACATACGTACAGTAGTTGTACACGTGTGTATACAGGTCCATGTATCTCTTCTTCTTTATGTGCTGCCTTTTGTATAAATAGTAAAATAGTACATACATTGACCTGCTTCTTCCCACCGCCGCTGCCGCTATAATTGTTCCGTCCAGTAGTGTACCCTTGTCGCGTATTACTGCTACTGCCCGCGCTCTGATGATGTACAGACGGTAGTTGTACATACAGATAGTAGTTGTACACGTGTGTATACAGGTCCATGTATCTCTTCTTCTTTATGTGCTGCCTTTTGTATAAATAGTAAAATAGTACATACATTGACCTGCTTCTTCCCACCGCCGCTGCCGCTATAATTGTTCCGTCCAGTAGTGTACCCTTGTCGCGTATTACTGCTACTGCCCGCGCTCTGATGATGTACAGACGTACAGTAGTTGTACACGTGTGTATACAGGTCCATGTATCTCTTCTTCTCCATGTGCTGCCTTTTGTATAAATAGTAAAATAGTACATACATTGACCTGCTTCTTCCCACCGCCGCTGCCGCTATAATTGTTCCGTCCAGTAGTGTACCCTTGTCGCGTATTACTGCTACTGCCCGCGCTCTGATGATGTAAATACGTACAGTAGTTGTACACGTGTGTATACAGGTCCATGTATCTCTTCTTCTCCATGTGCTGCCTTTTGTATAAATAGTAAAATAGTACATACATTGACCTGCTTCTTCCCACCGCCGCTGCCGCTATAATTGTTCCGTCCAGTAGTGTACCCTTGTCGCGTATTACTGCTACTGCCCGCGCTCTGATGATGTACAGACGTACAGTAGTTGTACACGTGTGTATACAGGTCCATGTATCTCTTCTTCTCCATGTGCTACCTTTTGTATAAATAGTAAAATAGTACATACATTGACCTGCTTCTTCCCACCGCCGCTGCCGCTATAATTGTTCCGTCCAGTAGTGTACCCTTGTCGCGTATTACTGCTACTGCCCGCGCTCTGATGATGTACAGACGTACAGTAGTTGTACACGTGTGTATACAGGTCCATGTATCTCTTCTTCTCCATGTGCTGCCTTTTGTATACTTGTTCGATGCCCTCTTGGAGGTCGCCCCATATCTGTAACGATTAGTAAAAAAATATATAATATTAATTCTCAAATATCAACACTTGTACTTGTATACAGGCTGTTTTCCGCGATTAGATCCTTTTTAATTGGGTCCTTTTTGCGTGAAGATTGAGTAGGCTTGCCCAGCACCTACTACCCTCTCAGCTTAGTCGACCATGTCCAGAGGAGAGAACTTGTCAATACTTCTGGAGCCAACTAAGCCGCGGGTTTCAAATATCAATACTTACTTAAGAGGAAAGGGTACCGGGCGCTCTCTCCATACAAACGTAGTCGACTGTTTCCTCCCTGGATAGTGACACTAGCACAAATATGTTTGTTTCATAAAATCTTTAACTGCCATGACCATGCCCCTTATGTTTTGTTTATTTTCATTTTTTTAATCTTAATTTCTACGATAATTAGAAAATGAAAAAAAAAAACCAAGACATAGGGGCACAGTCATGGCAGTTATAGGTTTTATGACACAAAAATATTTGTGCCAGTGTCATTATCCAGGGAGGAAACAGTCGACTACGTTTGTATGGAGAGAGCGCCGGTACTCTTTCACCTTAAAGCAAAGAGAGGACTCCTCTAACACAAGTTTTATGAACGTAACAGAGGAGCTACCACACCTTTTTAGTCAATGCTTAAAAACATGTAAAAAGTTAGACTTATAAAGTCACGTAATAAGTCCAAAGTCAAAAAATAAGTAACCTTTTAATTTAAAAAAAAACACTATATTTTTGTATCAATAGATAGTGTTACTGATAGAGATCAATTCCTAGAAATAAACATAGAATGAAAAATCAAAGAAAACAGCTCATTTTTGTTATCTTCTATAATTTTCATATAACTGAAAAAATATAGTCCGAATCCAATAAACAAACAAACCACAAGGTCAATGACCTGTTGACCTTGTAGTGTTATTAGTAATCGAACTCGCAACCTTTTGCGTCGTAGGGGGTGTTCACCCGCCGCTCCAGAAAGGTCGTCAATAATATTTAAAAACCAATTAATTTGACAACACAAATGATTTTGTACTGACTGACTGACGGATCAACGCACAGCCTAAACCGCTGATCGTAGAGGCCTGAAATTTGGTGGGTGATGTTCTTTGTATGACGTAGGCATCTGATAACGAAAGAATTTTCCGAAATTGTACCCTTAGGGGCTGAAAAAGGGGGGAAAAATTTTGTATCATCACTATCACTACATAGTATAAAATATAGTCACTTTTCGCCGTCCCTGTGTCCCTATGTATGCTTAAATCTTTAAAACTACGCAACGCATTTTGATGCGGTTTTTTTAAATAGATAGAGTGATTCAAGAGGAATGTTTATATGTATAATACATGCATAATATAGCCGTGCGAAGCCGGGGCGGGTCGCTAGTATAAAATAAAGTCACTTTTCGCCGTCCCTATGTATGCTTAAATCTTTAAAACTACGCAACGCATTTTGATGCGGTTTTTTTCAAATAGATAGAGTGATTCAAGAGAAATGTTTATATGTATAATACATGCATAATATAGCCGTGCTAAGCCGGAGCGGGTCGCTAGTGGAACAATATGATTCCTTGGTCCAATCCTATTAGAACCATTTTCGACTTCTACGCGAACGAAGTCGCGGGCAAAAGACCTATTTAAAAACCGATTAATTTGACAACTTGTACTTGGATACGGGCAACTAGGCCTCTTTGGTTGGGTCCTTTTTGCTTGAGGATAGAGGTAGACTATGCTCAGTACCTACCTATTACCTAAACTACCCTCTCAGCTTAATCGACCGTGTCCGGAGGTAAAAAGTACTTAATCAATACGTCAAATAATACCTTAAAATATTGGTAACTAGCGACCCGCTCCGGCTTCGCACGGCTATATTATGCATGTATTAAACATATAAACCTTCTTCTTGAATCATTATAACTATTAAAAAAACCGCATCAAAATCCGTTGCGTAGTTTTAAAGATCTAAGCATACATAGGGACAGACAGCGGAGAGTGACTATGTAATGGTTTAAAAAAAACAATGAGTTTCTTGTGCCTTCTTCCCATAGATGGGGCGTCCTAACACATCCTAATTTAAGGTCGCTGCATACGTAACGGAATCAAACCTCGGACGGGACGTGACGTGCATCTATACTAATAATATAAAGCTGAAGAGTTTGTTTGTTTGGTTGTTTGAACGCGCTAATCTCAGGAACTACTGGTTCGAATTGAAAAAATATTTTTGTGTTGGATAGTGCATTTACCGAGGAAGGCTATAGGCTACTTTTTATCCCGATATTCCCACGGGATCGGGACTCACGCGGGCGAAACCGCGAGGCGCAGCTAGCTGTTCATAAAGTGTTCGTGGACTTAAAACATACGTAACGTGAAGATTCCTTGACATCGTCTAACTAATACATAAAATTCTCGTCTCACAATGTTAGTTACCGTTATCCTCCAAAACGGCTTGACCGATTTTTATGAAACTTTATATGCATATTCAGTAGGTCTGAGAATCGGCTACTATCTATTTTTAATGTTGTTTCCTTTAGTTTTTTTTTGTAACTGGCAAAACAACGTTTGACGGGACAGTTTCATATAAAAACTAGCTGCCCTACGCGGTTTCACCCGCGTAACTCCCGATCCCGTGGGAATATCGGGATGTAAGCTATCCTATCTCTCAAGTTGGATCGAACTGCACATGGTGTGCGAATTTTATTATAATCGGTTAAGTGGTTTAGGAGTCCATTGAGGACAAACATTGTGACACGAGATTTATATATATTAAGATTTATGAAACTTTATATGCATATTCAGTAGGTCTGAGAATCGGCTACTATCTATTTTTAATGTTGTTTCCTTTAGTTTTTTTTTGTAACTGGCAAAACAACGTTTGACGGGACAGTTTCATATAAAAACTAGCTGCCCTACGCGGTTTCACCCGCGTAACTCCCGATCCCGTGGGAATATCGGGATGTAAGCTATCCTATCTCTCAAGTTGGATCGAACTGCACATGGTGTGCGAATTTTATTATAATCGGTTAAGTGGTTTAGGAGTCCATTGAGGACAAACATTGTGACACGAGATTTATATATATTAAGATAAGATATCACGTCCCGTCCGGCACGAGAAAAATCACGTTACGTATGCAGCGAGACCTTTAGTTTTTAAGACGTTTCAATATGATTACATGCAAATCGTTTGATTCCAAATAAATAAATAATTTTTACCAAAAATCAACTTGGAAACAAAATCAATCAAAAACTAAAAATATATACATTAAAAATGCAAATTTTAATCCATACATTGGCTTTACGCCAATTTTAAACGACAAAGTTTTCTAATAAAACCTTATTTATATAGCGTTAAGGTTGATATTACAATGGTGGTAGTTAAGAGAAAGTTCAGATCAATACGTCTTTGTGCTTCCTATTTCCTATGTCTCGGTTTGACCAAAGTATTTTCTATACGAAAATTGTAGTAGTTTTTATGATGGTTAGATGGTGCTGAATGTCGTGCAATATTTATTTTTTGGAATATATTTATAACACGCTTTTACCCTCGAGGGTTAAATTTTCCAACATATTTTAAGGTGAAGTAGGACCTGAAAACCCCTATCCCTTTCCCACGCGCGCGCTGCTCGATGATTCTATCTCTTTCCCCCGCGCGCCACGAAATGGCCGTTTTAACTGTATAATGTAATTAAAAGACTAACATCTATTTTAGTGAAAAACTATCTGTACCTTATGGGATTTGATGTAAAGTTTATTAATATATAAATTTTATACTTGTTTTTTCTTTACAATCGCCGTAAAATTGAAAAAGCTCAAAAAAATGACGATCTTTAAGGATTTTCACAACTTTATTCTATCGAGTTTGTTTGTTTGATTGTTTGTTTGAACGCTCGAATCTCAGGAACTACTGGTTCGAATTGAAAAATTATTTTTGCGTTGGATGGTCCATTTATCGAGGAAGGCTACATGCTACTTTTTATTTTGATATTCCCACGGGATCGAGACTTATGCGGGTGAAACCGCGGAGCGCAGCTAGTAATACTATAAACCTAAAGAGTTTGTTTGTTTGTTTGTTTGAACGCGCTAATCTCAGGAAATACTGGTTCAAATTGATTTTTTTTTTGTGTTGTATAGTCCATTTATCGAGGAAGGCTATAGGCTACTTTTTATTCCAATATTCCCACGGGATCGGAACTTACGCAGGTGAAACTCGGGGCGCAGCTAGTGTAGGTATATTAAGCAGGCAACACGCAAAATTAAGGTAGGTAGGTAATTCTCTCAAATTAACAAAATAATTCTTTAATTTAATTTTTCATATTTTGTAGCCGTATGTAAAAGGAATTACAGGGTTTTGTATAGACACTGTATATTTTTATGCGTCAAGTCTTTTAAAAACTTGTACCTATAATCATAAAACGCAGTGTTCCGTGTGTGGTTTCGTCACAGCACTACATAACCGTACAATTAACATTTGTTAGGGTTCTTTTAGTGAAAGGAAAAACGGTAATGTTGTGACTAATTCGCTTGTTTTCATTTGTAGGAATATATTTTTATTTTGCTCGCTACTTTGTCCGCGTAGAAGTCAAAAATGGACCAACGAATCAAATCAAATCAATTTTTTTTATTATGCAGTGCATTACATAACTTTGAAGCGTCTTAAAAATTAAGTTATAATGTGTTCCTTCGGAACGCGCCCACCTATGAGAAGAAGGCACAAGAAACTCATGGGGTTTTTTTTCACGTTGTCCCATGCAAACTTTGCACTCCTTTTTCGCCCCCTAAGGGGTAGAATTTCGGGAAACCCTTTCTTATCGGATGCCTACGTCATACAAAGAACACACCCTCCAAGTTTCAGGTCTCTACGATTAGCGATTTAGGCTAGGCTGTGCGTTGATCCGTCTCAGTCAATCAGTCAGGACAAAGCAATTAGCTTGTTTTTATTTGTAGGAATATATTTTAACAAACTTCTGCCCGCTACTTCGTCTGAGTAAAGTCGAAAATAGACCAAGGAATCACGTTGTCCCATACAAACTTTGCCCCTCCCGCCTTTTCACCCCCTAAAGGGTAGAATTTCGGGAAACCTTTTCTTATCGGATGCCTACGTCGTACAAAGAACACACCCTCCAAGTTTCAGGTATCTACGATCAGCGCAGCGGTTTAGGCTGTGCGTTGATCCGTCAGTCAGGACAAAATACTACAAAAAGGAGTTATTTCCTTTAACTTGCCATACTATGTTTGTTTCCAGGAATTTATCTCTATCAGCAGCCCTATCGATTAATTTTTTTTGCAAAACCAACAGATTCGATTCCTGGCTAGGGCATAGGCTAGGGTAAGTAATGACTTTTTCAAAAATGTAATCATTCAGTTAGTTTTTCAAAATCGGGCACGCAACTTTCAACATTTTTCGCTATTTCCTATGGTTTAGGATATAGCCCTGAAGGCCCATGTAAAAACATCATCCTGTATATAAAATGATACGAAAAAATACCCACATAACAAACATCAAAATAAGTCCAGTAGTTCCGGAGTCTATTCGGTAAAAAACAAACGAAAATATATTTTTCATTACTCATACTCCGAAAGTAGATCTAAAGATGCGTGAAGAGCGTGTAGAAAATAAAATTTCCAGCCCTAGGGCAAATCGCTTTCACTGACAGCTGTCAAGTCAAATTATGGCTTCGCACGACTCGTGCAATGTGCATATAGCCAGTATCAGTATCATTATACATTAGGAACTTCATAACCTAACCTCCTTGCTTTAAGTAACACCAAAGAATAACACTACATGTATACAACCTCTTTGGTCCCAACCTTGTAAGAGGATCAGGTAGTATGAAGTCTCTCATTCACTCTCGTTGTTAGGAAGAATTTTATGTATTATTCGTTATGAAAAGCACAGTGTTTACCTCGGGTGAAAGACTCATTAAGTCCCTCGAACTATTAGCGCCCTCACTACGCTCGGGCGCCAAACTCCGTCTCGGGACTTGTAATGAGTGACTTTCACACCTAGGATAACAATGTACTATTTCGTTATAAAATTAGTCGTAACTAACAATACTTAGTACGTAGGTATTTCTGCGTAGTTGGCTAAACATTCGCTTTTCAAGTTTAATAAATAACTAGCGAGTGAACTAGGTCAAAGACTTAACTACCTACCTGCTAACAGAGAGGTTGAAATTATAATAGAGATTACTTTACTAGGATAAAATGTCCTAATTTCATCATGTAACGAAGGAAGTCAGGTTTTCGTCTCGTTTAATTAATAACTAGCGACCCGCTCCGGCTTCGCACGGCTATATTATGCATGTATTATGCATATAAATCTTCCTCTTGAATCACTCTATCTATTTAAAAAAACCGCATCAAAATCCGTTGCGTAGTTTTAAAGATCTAAGCATACAAAGGGAAATAGGGACGGCGAAAAGTGACTTTATTTTATACTATATAGTGATGATTATTGATGTAATTAAATCTATACATAAATTATTATAAAGTTGTAAAGTTTGTTTGTTTGAACGCTCTAATCTCAGGAACTACGCCCCGCGGTTTCACCCGCGTAACTCCCGATCCCGTGGGAATATCAAAATGAAAAGTAGCCTAAAGCCTTCCTGGATAAATGGACTATCCAACACAAAAATATTTTTTCAATTCAAACCAGTAGTTACTGAGATTAGCGCGTTCAAACAAACAAACTCTTTTACTAGCTGCGCTCCGCGGTTTCACCCGCGTAACTCTCGATCCCGTGGGAATATCGGGATAAAAAGTAGCCTATAGCCTTCCCCGATAAAAGGACTATCCAACACAAAAAAAAAAATTAATCATCTTAACAGTAGTTCCTGAGATTAGCGCGTTCAAACAAACAAACAAACAAACAAACTTTTCAGCTTTATACTATATCTTAATATATATAAATCTCGTGTCACAATGTTTGTCCTCAATGGACTCCTAAACCACTTAACCGATTATAATAAAATTCGCACACCATGTGCAGTTCGATCCAACTTGAGAGATAGGATAGCTTACATCCCGATATTCCCACGGGATCGGGAGTTACGCGGGTGAAACCGCGGAGGGCAGCTAGTAATATTATATAATACTAGCTGCGCTCCGCGGTTTCACACGCGTAACTCCCGATCCCGTGGGAATATCGGGATAAAAAGTAGCCTATAGCCTATATCCAACACAAAAAGAATTTTTCAATTCGAACCAGCAGTTCCTGAGATTAGCGCGTTCAAACAAACAAACAAACTCTTCAGCTTTATAATATTAGTATAGATTTTATTATATAATTAGTATAGAAGAGAGTGAAACCGCGGGGCACGACCAGTATCAACTCTACAGTTAAGAACGTATAAATTTTGTAGTAAAAGAATACAGTTATTTGAGCAAAGGTTTTAGGTCAAACCAAGTTACCTACCTTACAATTTACTTTGTTGTATTTATTTTTAACTGCTGATTAATAATGTCTAGTCATTAATTCGTCATAAAGATCAATGGCATTTTGTTGATCGATAACGATCGTGTAGGTTAAGCAACTTGTCAGTTAAGCAACTTGTCACCCCGCATAGTGTAAGATCCCGCCTACCGCCAGACCTTTGCGATTTTAGGAAGCTGAGAATTACTCAGCGCATGCTTTCAACGTAGTTATGTACGATGTGCAATTATGAAGTTCAGACCATAGTGGCTTGGAGAGTTATCAGGTAGCAAAGCCAAGAATCCAAGAAATAGCGTTTATTTATGAGAATATGAATGGAAACCACACAAAATAGATATTTAAGGATACAAAAGCAACAAACAAACTAAGTTTGTCGATAGTTTGTGTCAATTTTCTAGTTAGTAATTTAAGAGGAAAGGGTACCGGGCGCTCTCTCCATACAAACGTAGTCGACTGTTTCCTCCCTGGATAATGACACTAGAGCAAATATTTTTGTTGCATAAAATTTATAACTGCCATGACCATACCCCTATGTTTCGTTTTTTTTTTTGTTTTTTAAATCTTAATTTCTATACTTAATAATTAGAAAACGAAAAAAAAAACTAAGACATAGGGGCAAAGTCATGGCAGTTAACTATAAGCTTTATACAAAAATAATATTTGTATTAGTGTCATTATCCAGAAAGGAAACAGTCGACTACGTTTGTTGGAGACAGCGCCGCACACTGGTCCGGATTCCGAAAATCAGGGACTTAGGGGTCGAAGTCCGAATTAGGGTCTCATATTTTAAAATTAAGGTCTTTAGATGATTCTAAACCACTTTTATAGAATAGCTTTTTCTTATATCGGGGCCCGTTTCCAAAAAAAATAATGTTGTTAAAATTTTTGTATGGAAAAATTTAGTTTTTAGAACTTATTTTGTAAGCGGGCGGAGATGTTAAAACCAAACTTACTAGGGATCATAGAGGGTATATTACTGCACATTATTGTCTGAGACACTTGCTTCATATCTCTGCCCGTTCAAAAACGGCAGGCGTTCGAAACTCATATTTTTATTTCGCGATTTATAAGGTACCTAATGTCATTTTTGACCCTACAATTATAATATTTAAATGAAAATACTGTATTGTATTAAAACATTGGAAAAAGTTGCTTTAATTCCATTTAAATGTACCTTATAAATAGCGAAATAAAAAAAAATTGTTTAGAACGCCTGCCGTTTTTGAACGGGCAGAGATATGAAGCAAGTGTCTTACACAATAATGTGCAGTAATATACCCTCTATAATCCCTACTAAGTTTGGTTTTTACATCTCTGCCCGCTTACAAAATAATTAGGAAAAACTAAAATTTTCCATACAAAAAAAATTAATAACATTATTTTCTTGGAAACGGACCCCGATATAAGTACCTATCCAAATTTCCTATCCAAGAAAGCCAAATACCTATCCATGAAAGCACAAAACGTAACAATCGAATGTAGCCTAAACAGTGACTTGGTATATTGGTATGGAAGGAAGGGATATTACAGAAAAGGGTTAAAAACAAGTGTCAAACGCTTACTACCCGCCAAGGTATGTAATGAGTGCCATTGTCTAAAAACAGTAGCAGTATAAGGTAAAATAATCAATATGTATGCATCAGGTACTTAGGTAGTATGACACCTAATGTTCGACTTTTTTCCATTTTTTTTAAATAGAATTAGGTACCTAATTCCATTTAAATATTATAATTGTATTGTCAAATAAAAAATAAATTTAAAAATTTTAAAACCGACTTCAAAAATGAAGTTAAAAAATCATCAAAAATAAATTACATAAAAAAGAAAAAGGTAAACTAAAGAGTTATAAATAAAAAACTTAAAAACTACGAATTATCAAAAAACACTTCAAAGTCAAAAATAAATAGTTTAATTAATGAAAATATCGTCGTTTCGGAGGTAAAGCAAAGTTTCACTTCGTTGTATTACTGAGCCAGCGTATTATAAAACGTAGGTAAGTACTTGGAAGTCGGACTGGGTTTGATTAAGAAAACCTTACATAGTCCAGTCCGACTTCCAAATACTTACCTACGTTTTATAATAAGCAGGCTCAGTAATACGACTTTAAAGTGTTTTTTGATAATTCGTAGTTTTTAAGTTTTTTATTTATAACTTTTAGTTTACCTTTTTCTTTTTTTTATGTTATTTATTTTTGAAGTCGGTTTTTAAATTTTTAAATTTATTTTTTATTTGACAATAAAGTTATTATAAGTATTTAAATGGAATTACCTAAATCTATTTAAAAAAAATGGAAAAAAAAGTCGAACATTAGGTGTCATACTACCTAAGTACCTGATGCATACATATTGATTATTTTACCTTATACCTGCTACTGTTGTTAGACAATGGCACTCATAACATACCTTGGCGGGTAGTAAGCGTTTGACACTTGTTTTTAACCCTTTTCTGTAATATCCCTTCCTTCCATACCAATATACCAAGTCACTGTTTAAGCATCATTCGTTAAAATCATCATTCGATTGTTACGTTTTGTGCTTTCAATACATCTTTCTTATATATCTTAATTCATTACAAATTTGGATAGGTACTTATATCGGGGTCCGTTTCCAAGAAAATAATGTTATTAATTTTTATTGTATGGAAAATTTTAGTTTTTCCTAATTATTTTGTAAGCGGGCAGAGATGTAAAAACCAAACTTAGTAGGGATTATAGAGCGTATATAACTGCACATTATTGTGTAAGACACTTGCTTCATATCTCTGCCCGTTCAAAAACGGCAGGCGTTCTAAACAATTTTTTTTTATTTCGCTATTTATAAGGTACATTTATATGGAATTAAAGCAACTTTTTCCAATTTTTTAATACAATAAAGTATTTTCATTTAAATATTATAATTGTAGGGTCAAAAATGACATTAGGTACCTTATAAATCGCGAAATAAAAATATGAGTTTCGAACGCCTGCCGTTTTTGAACGGGCAGAGATATGAAGCAAGTGTCTCAGACAATAATGTGCAGTAATATACCCTCTATGATCCCTAGTAAATTTGGTTTTAACATCTCCGCCCGCTTACAAAATAAGTACTAAAAACTAAATTTTTCCATACAAAAATTTTAACAACATTATTTTTCTTGGAAACGGGCCCCGATATAAGAAAAAGCTATTCTATAAAAGTGGTTTAGAATCATCTAAAGACCTTAATTTTAAAATATGAGACCCTAATTCGGACTTCGACCCCTAAGTCCCTGATTTTCGGAATCCGGACCAGTGTGCGCCGAGCCGGTAGCCCGGTACCCTTTCACCTTAAGGTGAAAGGGTACTTACCTGCGCGCTCTCCATACAAACGTAGTCGACTGTTTCCTCCCTGGATAATGACACTAGCACAAATATTTTTGTGTCATAAAACCTATAACTGCCATGACTATGCCCCTATGTTTTGGTTTTTTTCATTTTCTAATTATCACAGTTATTAAAATTAAAAAAATTAAAAAATATCAAAAAACAAAAAATAGGGGCATGGTCATGGCAGTTATAAGTTTTATGCACCAAAAATATTTGCTGTGTCATTATCCAGGGAGAAAACAGTCGACTACGTTTGTAATAGTTTGTATGGAGAAAGCCCCCGGTACCCTTTCCTCTTAAGACTTCATGAAAATATTTGAGCGTGTCACGTGAGACACGTTAAATTGCCTTACTAACTACAGGATTTAGTAAGGCTAACTAACTAAGTACAAACTTAGCCTCCTTTGTGTCGCGCAGTCAGGCAAAAAAATGGTACTTACTTGATCAAAATCCTTCTGCCTCAGAGGCACCTGCGGCCGCATACCAGCTGAGCTGCTCGAACTCATCCTTTCTCGCTTCCTCTTCAGTATAAAGTCATAAATACGAACGCGACACCAAACAAAAACATACAATAACGTTATTACGGTACTTTAAAAAGGTAAGTAGCTATTTTACTTTATAAAAACAAATACAAAAAACCGGAGATTAATATTAATCTAGTTTTTCTAATCACGCTAAAAGAGATCACAGTGAATATAATATTTTAAATTTTGATGCTATTTACATTATGTTTTTTTTGTTTCAAGAATAAATGTTTTTATTTTTATTTTTTATGGAACGGCACTTTTAATCCTTAGCGTTTGTCAAATCTGAAACAAAAGAGATAAAGATTAATTTATGGAGTGCATACATTTTTCGGCTACATCCCGACTCTACCCGATCCCATCTCTACCCGATTTTAAAATACCTAACAAAAAAGCCCAACTCTACCCGATTTCATTTTTGCCTAAAGATAAAAGAAAGAGTACAGTTAACATGAAAAGTTGTAAACATTTTAGTAATACAAAAAATGTTACAATCGTTATAATAGTATTATGATTGGGATGACGATGTAACACTTGCGGTTTAAATAAAATGATCATTGTTGTAAGGAGGCAAGCACTGGCGAAGTAAAACCAGTAGAATTTTTTCTTTTTTAGAATTCCTGTTTTCAATGTTGTTTACTGCTTGATTTATTATTATGTGAAGATGAAAACATAATATTTGTTTTTGCATCTAGGATAGATAGATAGATAAACACTTTAATGTACCAAAAAAACAAAACACAAAATTAATTCTAACAAAGTACTTACATGACTAGGACTGAGATAAATGTCGATTGTTGTGATTGGTGATAAATATGCTGATGATTTAAGGTCGTAGCACACTATCAACTAGTAATCGGAACGTAAACGTATATCAATTCGAGCAGTTCAGTATTCTTTGTATGAAACTCCCTACTGCAATGCACACTAATCGGAATCGTTACGTAATTGCCTCAAGACAAGCTCACAAACCACGGTACGGTGCGTGGTCGATATAATTGTTCAAGACGTTAATTATTGTTTTTCTATGTCGACGACGAAAAAAATGTCTCGACTCTATCAGGATTTTTAATGAAAATTATCATATTTCAGAAGATAATATTGGGTTCATAATAAATGATATTTAAAAGATGTTACTACCACAATTATTCAACATACGATGAGGTCAGGCTTCACGCAACTTCTTAAGGAGTAATAAGTGATTTGCTTGATAAATAATATTTGAACACCTCTCGGAAAACGCACAAGAGTCTTGCAATAAAGATTACAGTAGATTTAGACTACTTCAGCTCAGAAAACTGTTAGAGGGCAGCAACCAACGAAGATGTATTTCATACGTAATGTATATACATCGGATCCTTAGGTACATAACAACTATTCATAAATTATATGTAAAAAAATCATTGAATTAAACGAAGAAATTCTGCAGCTCTTGAAAGTGAATAAACTCGTTTTGGATACTGAAGTGTAATATAATATTGTGTACAAATATGTTTATAATATTGTGCCTAATTAATTAATTTCAATTTTTAATTTTTATTAAAATAAGAGTGATATTAGTAATTTAGTACCTTCAATAACTACATTATAAATAACATTTATTTAATGTCTATTTTAAATCTTCTGTGTATTTTATTAATAAAATTATATTACAATTTAATTTATTTTACTTAATTACTAGGATATTAATACTAGATAACTAACTGATGAGCAAAACTTAAATAAAAATCTGAATTTTATACAAATTTTCAACTTTGAACGCAAGTAAAGCCGCGGTAAAATGCTTGTATGTCATAAGTTGTGAATGTATCAGAAAAAGTTATTCATGTACTATGTGTATGCAAAATTTCTCTATCTTGAAAATAGTTATAGATTTATGATCAGCGAATGACCATTTTTTCCCATAGCGCGGCGAGGCGATACGGTGACGATCCTTTTCCGAGTTGATATGTGTGCTACGATCCTAAAGCATTTTTATATCGTTTAAATGTTTTTGATTTTGACTGTACTTTTTATCATATCGGGTAGAGTTGGGAGTTTTTGTTAGGTATTTTAAAATCGGGTAGAGATGGGATCGGGTAGAGTCGGGATGTAGCCCATTTTTCGTTCCGGGATCAAAGTATCCTTTTTTTGAGGTACGGAACCCTAAAAAGTAGGTAACTACTTATACATAAGAAGCGCTTAAAGCGCTTTTCTAAGCATACAATATAGGGATTAGGGATATAGAAAGCGACTTTGTTTTATACTATGTAGTGATAGTGATAATCCGCGCGCAATGAGAATGGGATGGAACCTTGTCAAAGTAAATCGAAAATGAAATTTTCAAGTAGAGTTAGCGTAAAAGTTCTGAATAAAATAGGTATTTCTACTGTATTTGAAGACTTCACGGACAAACTTAGGTACATACTCGTGCTCGTTTTATTTATAATAATACAGAAACAATATTTTTTTAAATGATTTCGCCATTGCTCCATAGACAATCTACCACAGACAATAATAATTTTTCTTTTAATCAATTGGGTCCGTTTCAAATCCGCGACACTATACCGTGCAAATAACTAATATATACCTAATTATTATTCAGAACTTTTTTTCTAAACGCTACTTTTCTGTCATTTTCGATTTACTTTGACAAGGTTCCATCCCATTCTCATTGCGCGCGGATTTATAGTGTGTGATAGTGTGATTCAAGAGGAAGTTTTTAGTATATAAAACAAAACTACAAACTACCACGCGGACAAAGTCGCGGGCAGCAGCTAGTAAACATATCAATGGAAAATCAGCTGGCTGCTTCCACTGTCATAGTTTGGCATGAATGAATCTTATCTATTTATTTAGAGGTCAAGTGACCTATCTCACGCTAATATGACCTCGAAGGTCACAATTCTAAGATTATAATATACTAGAGACCCGCCCCGGCTTCGTACGGCTATATTATGCAAAATATATCACTATCACTACATTATAAAATAAAGTCACTTTTCGCCGTCCCTATGTCCCTATGTATGCTTAGATCTTTAAAACTACGCAACGGAATTTGATGCGGTTTTTTTTAATAGATAGAGTGATTAATGAGGAAGGTTTTTAGATATAATACATGCATAATACAGCCGTGCGAAGCCGGGGCGAGTCGCTAGTTATACATATACACCTTCCCCTTGAATCACTCTATCTATTAAAATAAACCACATCAAAATCCGTTGCGTAGTTTTAAAGATCTAAGCATACATAGGGACAGACACAAGAAAGTGACTTTGTTATAAACTATGTATTGATAATGATGATTAATTAGGCCTTCATGTTCATGGTTTCAACCGCGTAAGTCTTGATCCCACGGGAATTTCGGGATCAAAAGTATCCTATATCCTTCCCCATCCCTATGCTCATTTTCATCCAAACCAGTCTAGTTGTTGATTGAAGAGGAAACAGACAAACAAATAAACAAATTTTCGGATTTATAATATTAGTTAGAGTCTACTAGAGTCCTAACTTGGCGTTGCATGTGTAGCAGGGCATATACACCTACATTTTGTTTTTCAGTCATATTTGTGTCAATTTACACAAAACCTTCATGAAATTACACTACAACCTTCTTCATGAATCGCTCCATCTATTCATGAAACCGTATGAAAATCAACTTAGTAGTTTTTGAGTTTATTTTGTTTGACAATGTTTTTCTTATAATAATATGTAGTGATACTAACTAATAATAATAGTTTTTAACCACGGCTTTGTCTGCATAAGATTAAAGTTTTTTAAAATCCATTTTTTAATGTATGCCTATGTCATAATAGCATTCTGTATGCCAAATTATAGCCCAATGCATCTATATTGTTTGTTTGTTAATTTTCTCTCTTCACAGTCAACGACTGGAGCGTTTTGGATGAAAATCGGTAGAGATGTAGTTCTGGGGATGGACAAAGACATATTATGATCCTTTTATCCCGCAAGATCAGGACTTACGTGGGTGAAACTGCAGGGCGAAGCTAGGTATGGTCGGCTGCATAATTGCAGACCCACTGTAGAGCTCCAAAACGGCTGTTATCAGAATGTTTTCAACACAAGCAAGATTCTAGACACCTGCTTTAGGTGAAGTTTAAAGTCTTCTAACTCATCAATTAATCAAACAAAAATATTAGAATGCAAACATTCAAATAATAGTAATTTTCACTCTACCGAGGGCTGCAATTATGCAGCCGACTGTACATTAAATCTTGAGAATTCACTTTTTATCCTATTTGCAATTCAAACCAGCAGTTACTGAGATTAATGTATTATATAAACAAATAAACACACTCCTCAACTTTATAATAAGTATAGATTATCACTGGGCTTTGACAGGTGAAACTGTAGAATTCAGACAGCTTATAAATTATATACATATTTCTAGCTTTTTGGCTTAAAACCACATGAAAACTAAATCAATAATAAATATTGCAGTTCATTCCACACTTCGCCATCTAGCCCTAAGCTAAGTAACTAGACTTGTGTTATGGGTGCTACACAATGGATATACTACTTATATACTTTTCTTTTGTAAATATATACTTATAATACATAGATAGAAACAACCAGACCACAGGCGAATATCTAAGCATAAATACAATTCTGAACCCGCAACCCTGTGTTTGGCAGTCCGGCATGGTGACCATTGTGTCAACTGGGTCGTCAGAACTAGTTTGGAAAAGTGGATGGCCCCACTCCCAAGTACCTACCTTACCAATTTTAGACTAGGTAAGATTCAGGAAGTGATTTCCACAAACAACCTGGGTAATAGACCCAACTTTTATAGTGGGTATTATGTATTCAAATAAAGCGAATATGATGCTCAGTGGTGCATAAACTGTAACATATTTACATATGCAGCTGGTTTTAACCATTCCTAGGGCCAGGGGACAAGCATTTTGTCATGTTACCCACTTTGAAAAAAAAACCTAGTATCGAAATAGCGGGAAATTATGTTGGTTTCTACATAACATGATTACAAACCACGATGTGAAAAAAGTAAAAGTGCTGCACGGTCTGACAAAGGAATCGAGATTTTGCAACCCAAACAAGGGCAAACGAAAACATGTTTTTTTCAACATAAATCGATGCGTAATCTCGACTTACCTTATACATTTTCCTGGATAAAACCATGGCAAAGTTTCCGAACACAAAATTATCATAAAATAAACGATTTATATTACAAATAAATTGCTAAATTACGACTGATTTCTTTTCCTTGACAATGCACAGATAAGTAGGTACATCTGTGCGCTTGACAACTGACTGACAGGTATAAAACCCTACCAAATCGAAATCAACGGAATGAAGCAAATCAATTTGAACTAATTTTCGACATATTTTAATGGCAGTGTTATACTTACGTAGCACCAGTTTTCAAGCTGTCGTTTACATTATTTCTTAACGAAATTAACACAATGCGATTTAGCACTCACTTTATTAATAAAAATACTTGATTATTTAATTAAATACACAAAACTGTAGGCCTTTTTCGATCAATCATTTCTAGTCGAAATCAATCATGCACTCTCGATTCTCGATGAAAAGAAAGAGAGCACGTCACTCTTCTTTGAGCATAATGAAAGACAAAGAAAGAACTAAAATCAAAATGACAGCTCGTTTGTTAGACAAAGGTAGAGGTATGTGAAAGAAGCCCTAGAGAAAAAGAGACCAACAATCGTTGCCTTGTACGCTACAGACAAAACAAGCTTATTTGTGGTAAGTGCACAGATAAAATTGCATTGCCCGGATAAGTGTACAGATAATAATTTAGTGGATTTATAAGCTGTGGACACATTGCTTGGACGCGTCCGCGGACGCGTCCGACAGCCGCGACTTAAGGCTTTTACACACGACGAAATTGGGTATCGATACACACGCTACGATTTGGTCGGATACTATTCAGAGAGTACATTGATACACATCGTGGTCATTAAGTAGTTTCTGGGGTTCCATTCCTCAGGGGGAAAAACGGGACCCTATTACTAAGACTTCACTGTCAGTTCATCAGTCCGTCCGTCTATCAGTTCCATCCGTCCGTAAATCCGTCCGTCCGTCTGTCTGTCTGCCTTTCTGTCCGTCTGTCATCCGGTTGTATCTCATGAATCGTGATGGATAGAGAGTTAAAATTTTCACAGATTATGTATTTCATTAGTGTCGCTTTACCAACAACAACTAAAAAAAAAAAAAAAATTGAAGTGGAGCTCAAATACAACATGATACGGAACCCTTCGTGCGGGAGTCCGACTCACACTTGTTTGTTTCGAACACGAAGTTGGGTCCCATGCGTACACACGTCCCGATTTGGTCGGATACAACCAAATTGGGTGGGCGTGTCCAATTTGATCAATTAATAATAATTAAGTCTGCCCGACCACGATACACACGTCCCAATTTAATAAATATTGCAGGACACTCCACACATCGCCATCCAGCCCCAAGCTAAGTAACTAGACTTGTGTTATGGGTGCTAGACAACGGATATACTACTTAAATACTTTTCTTTTGTAAATATATACATATAATACATAGAAACAACCAGACCACAGACAAATATCTAAGCATAAATACATGTCTGAGGCGGGAATCGAACCCGCGACCCTGTGTTTGGCAGTCCGGCATGGTTACCATTATGCCAACTGGGTCGTATGAATGAGGATTACCTACATTAATTCATTGGGAATAAGTTATTAAAATAGGTACCTACCTATTATTATGTATTATATATGTACTATTTATGTATTATATAGTATAGGTACCTACCTATTATTAGGTACTAGTACCTACATAATAATAGGTAATCTACATTTCCTTTGTACTAAATCAGCTTTCTATATTACTTATCAAAACAAGTTTCATACCGATTGCTATGAAACTTGTTTTGTACCCATATTCTGTAATATTTGTTTTGCGTGCAGAGGGGAAGAAACACAGAGGAAGAAATAACAAACAGAGAATTTTTTACATTAGTACTAGCTGCGCCCCGCGGTTTTACCCACGTAAGTCCCGATCCCGGGGGAATATCAAAATAAAAAGTAGCCTATATTATTCTTCCTTAAAAAATTGACTATCCAACACAAAAAAAAAAACAGCGCACTCCGGGAGTGCAGGCAGAAGTGAAAACTGTATATCTGTGTAAAATCTCATATGTCGCGAGAACATACGCAAAAAGAGTTTTAGATGTAAAAAAAAAATAGTCGGACGACAAATAGTCGTCCGACATTTGTCGTCCGTCAATAGTCGTCCGACATTTGTCGTCCGTCAATAATTATAGTCGTCCGTTAAAAAATACCATATGTACGTCTTAATACACTCACAGCCAAATTAAAAACAGTAGGCCCAGGCATACATTTTCGCCGCGCCGTAGAGAGGGGATAGCTGTCTACTCTCCATCCGTCTTACGCTTTTTCGATCAGGTCACGTGTCCTGACGCGAGTTTAAGATTTTATACCCATTACAGAAAAAGTGCTCAACGCCGCTAAAGAAGTTTTCACTTCAAAAATTCAATTCGAACCAGTAGTTCCTGCGATTAGCGCGTTCAAACAAACAAACTCTTCCCCCTTATTCCAAAACGAGGTTTAAGGATAGTCCGAGATGTGGATTTAAACCTTAGATTTAGATACAGATTTACTCGTGAACTATAGTCTAAACACTATCGCTATATAATCTATCTATAGGGATAGTGTTAAGACTATAATTCCCTATACCTACAATCTACAGAGATAGTGTTTAGACTATAGTTCACAAGTAAATCTGTGTCTAAATCTAAGGTTTAAATCCACATCTCCTTAAACCTCGTTTTGGAATAAGGGGGTTCAGCTTTATAATAATCCCTATATATATAAAATTCCCGTGTCACGGGGTTCGAACTTGAACTCCTCCGAAACGGCTCGACCGATTCTCTTGAAATTTTGTGAGCATATTCAGTAGGGCTGAGAATCGGCCAACATCTATTTTTTATTTTGTTTCTTTCAGTTTTTTTTTTAATGGCAAATAACGTTTGCCGGGACAGCTAGTATTAGTATAAATTTGATGTGTATGGCTAAAAATGAAATGAAACAAAATAAATAGGTAAGTACTTACCTATTTTTTTTTATTTTAATTACAAAGATATATTTTGCAACATTTTAGACTTAGCATTCTTATGATCATAGTGCATATTAGTAAAAGTTATAAGGTACTCAAGACGTATTCTTAGAAACAATTCTTTAGCATAGGACGAGGGAAAACAGGGGCACGCACTAGTGAACTTAATCCCTTGCAATTCACTCGATTTCAAAAATATTTTAATTAAAAAATCTTTCATTGTAAACTTAATAAAGTGGTTGATAAATATTATTTCTAAAATTTCAATGAACTCGACAAATTCATTTTTTAATATCGAACAATTTCCTTCGTCTATATCTTTTTGTATGCTTTTCGATAGTAATTTATCATCTTCTGTATAAGTATCGATATAATTTTTTAATATATCACATGTGTCGTGGTACAAAAGACATTTTTTCAATATATATCCAGCAACGTATAATATTCGGTCTTCTCTTTCTAACATATACAATCGACAGTCACTTGGTTTGATCTGTAATTTTTTATTTTCGTTTGTTTTCAAAGAACAAATTGCTTCTTTAGTTAACTCCCATTCTGCTATGTTTAATGCTTCATCAAAGCTAACATGTTTCTTCATAGGTTTTAATAAATTTTCAACTGAACTTCTTCGGAATGCATTCTCGACATCCATACTCGTTGGATTCTCACCGATACAATTATTGAATATATTATCAATGAATTTATGAATGTAATTATTTAATAAATATTTTGAAATCTTAGAATATAATTCCGGGTTGTCTTGGTATATATTCATAATAACCAATAATGAATCAACGAAATGAATAACTTGATCGTTTCTAATAGATTTAAAAAATTCTTTTACCTTGCGTATTGTTAATTCTTCTTCTTCATTTGTTAATTTAACGTTTGAATCAAACAGTTTGATTAACAAACTTATGTTATGTACAAAAATTGCAGTCCCTTCAGCATTAATAAGCGTAGCTTTAGTATAAGCTCTTAGAGCAGCAGCTGTATCTTCTGAGAATACTTCTTTAATATTTTCATATGTCAATTGATCAAACGTTCTCAAGTTTATATTACTGGCACTCAAATTCCGAGCGAGTGGATACGTTCTTTTACAATCCAATGCATACAATTCCTTCAAATCATCCCATTTCGCAGTAAATTCACCGAAACAATAATTATTAGATTTAAAATTAAAATATAGTAACTTTAGTAACAATTGTAAATCAAAGAAAATAAAAGAATTCCTGTATTTGATGTCTACTTTTAAAGTTTCTAAGCTAGCAAATAATCTGGCATGAGTTGGAAACGAAATTAAACCCTTTACATTCAACATTGAATAAGCTCTAAGAGTTTGTTCGATCCAATTTTTTGTATTGTGTTTAACGCTATAAGCTATATCCAATGGTAAATACCATTCACTGTTAACGCCATGGGCTATTATAATTTTAATAGAGTCAGCAAGTTTATTGCTTCCTAAAGATATTCCAATAAGTTTATCAGATTTTGAACAGTAAAATACTTTCGGTTCGACGGTCATCTGTACACAAGCAACAAAGCATACTTTTTCTCTTTCATTCATCGTTAATAGTTTTCTGCTGATGAGGTTTGAAAATCTTGAATAGTTAATGGGATTGTTGTGCATTTCCTTTTTTAACTGCGAAGGGGAAATTAAACCTAGTGGCTTTTCCAACATTTTGTATGCACCCGAATTTTTCATATAGATCTTCATTAGTAAATCTGTATATTTGTCGTTATGTTTCCTTTTAAAGTTTTCTATAATATTTATTGCATTGTGGAGTTTTAATGTTGTTTCAGAAGGGTTGATTGTTAAATCGTTATAGATATCTTCGTTGAATAGTTGGTTTTCCTGCGATGGTAGATTCTTACTGGGCACTGCATTGTGTCGCAACTGTCGCCTTAGCTCTGGTTTAAGGTAATCTTTTTTGTTGAAGTGTATACTACAAATGTACATCTGTTTGTTTGATATCGATGTTATGCCAGCGAGGTACATCCAAATTGATCGTCTGTAAATTAATAAAAAAATAATTTAATAAATAAGTACATAATGAGTCTTTTTGGCTTTCCTCGGGGAGTTGCGATGGCTCGACTAGCAGGAGGACACTAAACTCCCACCTTTACGACGCAAAATAGGCGCTCAGACATTGAGTTGCGAAAAACAGCCCGACAACAAATAAAAAGTACCTAATGGCCTTAGTACTTATTCAATCTAGATGATATTTATAGCTTGAACCTCACGTGACATTGGCAGAATTGTTAGGCATAAGCTATAACAGATGCCATAACCAAAAATTGAATTGAATTAATATTTATAGCTATTTTAATCCATATTTCGAATCGCAGCCAGCCGTGCCCCAATATTTGTTATTAAAAATGTATGAGCGCTAATTGACATTGCTCTTACCATGAAGGAAAACATGATGAAACCTGCTGCTTAGTTGGCTGATAGACGTATAGCGGAGTTCTTTCCTCTGGATATGGGTGACTAAGCTGAAAGGGTAGTAGCTGCCAAGCTAAAGAGGTTTAGATCAGAGGCCTAAGTCTGCAAACACTATTGTGTTTCAATAGAGTGTCAATATAATCGTAATAGACATTTTATGTCAAAAATATGACATTACATGTCGAATTGGTATTCTCCTAATGTTAACTATTCAATCGAAACACCACTGACGCACTTCGGTATTCTGCTCTACAATCGTGGCTCAATGGAATCTTGATAGTTGTCAAAACTGTATATTGCTTAGTAAATTAAACCATATTGCTAGGCAACACCAGCGACATATCTATTACCATTCCATTGAGAATCCATAGCGATTCTATTGCGATGTTATTAAAGCTTTAGCAGAATACCAAATAAAGTCACAATCTCGATATTATAACAATACAGTCTCAATATAATGACAATGGTAAATCCTTTAATGCAAAATAAGGACCCAGGTTTACCTTGTATCGTTTGGAAGTCTGTGCAATATACGTTTAGTTTCAACGTTTTTGTAACTGTACATGCATGTGGGAACAGCACAAGTTTTTGTTCTATCTGTTACTGATTTCTTATTATCATCTAGTCCCTGTAGTTCAGTGTTTGTTGTCAGTTTATTCTTTCGTCTTTGTTTAATTAATTCGTCTTTCTTTGATCTAGCCGGACCCCCGGGTCGTTTCTTTATGACGAGTAATAAAGGTGGTTTTCTTTGGGTTTGTGCTTTTGATTTTGGTGGCCTGCCTCTACCACGTTTCGGTGGTATGTCTGGAGTCGGTTTTGCTTCGTCTGAATGTTCTGCTTCGTATGTTTCTGGTTCTTCATTTTTTACTTGTATTTTCCGTGGTCTACCTCTTCCCCTTTTAGGTAGGATGTCTGTGGTCACATCTGGATTATGACTAATTTCTACGTGTTTCCGTGGTCTACCTCTGCCTCGTTTAGGTATGACTTGTGAGGTCGATTCTGCTGCATTTTCTTCTGAATTTTCACTTAGTTTTCGTGGTCTGCCCTTAATCGGTACAAGTAGATCGTCTGTGGTCGATACTGTTGCGTCTATATTCGGATTTTCACTAATATCTACGTGTGATTTCCGTGGTCTACCTCTACCCCGTTTAGGTTGAATGTCTGAGGTCGGTTCTGCTTCGTCTATTTCAAGGTTTTCACTCATTTTTCATTGATAAATTGTAATTTTCGATTCTCGGAAAATATATTTGCGAAGAAAAACAACGCAATCCACAGATCCACGGTTTTGTTTTAGTGACATTGACGTTAATCTGACATTTGACGGGTTTCCAATTTTCGACACTGCATCATTTATTTGTCAACGCCAAGTTAGTAAACTGTCAACGTCAGTTTTTATACTTATCAGTCAGTCGAAAGTCGATCAATCTCCGCGGAGGCGGTCTTGTTGTCGTCTGCGTTAGTTATAGCTATTAAATCGAATAAACTTACAATTTTACATTAAAAAGACTGAAAAAGTAATAATAAGTAATTTACACAATCCACTGTTACTTCACCCAGTCATTTCCAACAATGTGCTACGTTATAATCACAGGAAGAAGCTTGGCTTGGCTGTTGCTAAGTTTGGTTGCATTTATGTTTATATTAGTAGGTATAATGACTCCCAAGTGGCTGCTAGGACAGCCTAAAATCACTTACGAGAACAATGTGACTGAATTCTACGTTCCTAGCGTAGGAATATACAATCGGTGAGTACTATTTTCAAGTAAAAAGTCTAATTTCAGAACTTACTGTTCATAAAACTTTTCTGACTTTACCCTACTCAAATATTAGCAAGCGCAGTTGCACTACTGCGGCCCAAGTTGCCTCCTCTGCCCATAAAAATAGCAGTAAGACTAGGTCAAAACACTGTGGGCTCAGATTTTTCAAACTTAAACTCTTATCCCAGAACTGACTTTCATAAATCTTTTCTGACATTACATACTCAAATATAAGCAAGCACACTTGCACTGCCGTGGGCCAAATTGATCGTCAGCTCATAAAAATAGCATTAAGACTAGGTCCTAACACTGGGCTTAGATTTTGAAGTTAGTTTGAACTTAAACTCTTGTGGTTGAACGTTGACCGTCACTCCAATTGAAGATTTGAAGATCACATCTAGAATAGAATAGAAAAACATATATTTGAACAATTACATGACATAAATAAATATTCAGAACAGTCTATGAGATGTTGACAAACAAACTAAGAACATTAAAATAGACAGAAAATTAAAAAGAATACTATATAACAAAAAAGTATAAAAAAAAAGACAGATCATCTCATGTATCTCCCATCCACATCCCCACACAGATAATGAGCGGTGTTGGCTTAGTGGTAGATACCTCGACTTTCATTCTGAAGGTCATGGGTTCGAAGCCAGGCCGGCTGTGCACCAAATATTTCTTAAGAAATATTTATGTGCGCTAATTGACATTGCTCTTACGGTGAAGGAAAACATTGTAATGAAACCCGTGGCTTAGTCGGCACCAGAAGTATTGACAAGTTCTCTCCTCTGGACATGGTCGACTAAGCTGAGAGGGTAGTAGGTGCTGGGCGAGCCTACGACGTCTTCACACAAAAAGGACCCAATCAAAAAGGGTCTAATCGCGGAAAACAGCCCATATACAAGTACAAGTATCCCCCACACAGCAGTACTAGACTACCAGCTTGGTGGTAGAAATAATATAAAGTTTCACTTCCACAGCATAATGGTACCTATATGAAATCATAATATTATAAATCTAAAAGTTTGTTTGTTCCTTCTTTATGGTCAAATGACTGAACCGTTTTGGATGAAAATTGGCAGAGTGATAGTTTATGGAGAAGGATACTTTTGAACCCGAAAAAAAAAACCACTACGGGACCAACGGCTCCTTCCGAAGCACGGAGGGGCTCACAAAGTTTTGCCACACTACTAATTGGTACCCATCGAAGTGATGACCGCGCCAGGCGTCGCTATACCCGCACGACCGTAAACGATCAGCGAGCGTCGAGCATGGTGACCATTGTGCCAACTGGGTCGTTTAAATACTAGCAGCGCTCGCTCCGCGGTTTCACCCACGTAAATCCCGATTCCGTAGGAACATCAGGATAAAAAGTAGCCTATGTTATTTTCAATGAATCAATGCATCCTCATACCACGTTTCTTCAAAATCCGTCCAGTAGTTTCGGAGCCTATTCATTACAAACATAAAAACAAAAAAAACAGCGCACTCCGGGAGTGCAGGCAGAAGTGAAAACTGTAAAGCGAACTGCGTACGGCAGCTCGCTGCGAACCTGCACCATCCACCGAGAGATCTCGCTGTTAACACTGTTGTACAGAAGTGAGTATCGTAGTTCGGCCGTTTGCACAGAGATGGCGCTGTTTTCAATATTGCATAGTAGTAGAAGCACAATAACTGTTAAAATCTCATCTGTCAAAATCTCATCTGTCGCGAGAACGGCTGAAAATGCTCACCTACAAAAGTGCCCAACGCGCCATAAGAAACTTCACTTCAAAAATCTTTCCTCTTTAAGGGGGGTCCATACGCTAACGACCTTGGTACACAGCCTACTAAATAGTTACTACCGGCACCGATCGCCTTCGTTAGTGAACAACTGTTGATTGTTACAAATGTGTTTTGTTTTTCTCAAAAGTGCTGAAATGGAATTGTAGGTGAGATTTTTACCGACATTTGGTGTGATTTTAAGCCAAAAATTTCCTATAGTTTTGAAGCTATCCTAAAATTAGGAATGAAAACTAGTCTAGCTTTGAAATGACAAGGAATTTTCGCTTCAAAATTACCCCAAAATATCGGTAAAAATTTCACCTACAATTCCATCTCAGCACTTTTGAGAAAAACAAAACACATGCGTTACAATCAACAATGTTAGTTATAAGGGACGGGTATTTCTGGCGCGTTGCGTTTGGCAGTATAAGCAGCCTTAAGCGTTTAAATAAGGTGGCTGATTAGAATAGAATATAATTTATTCAGACAAACACACGACATAAAAACACAAAAACAAAAAAAATGAAACAAAAGAGAAACAGTAGGTACTTAAGAAATAGTTACAGAGCAGGTAGTTTATACATTTTCTATAATATTTCAGTTGTATCCGCATGACACATGATCCATACAACTGTGCCTCCTTCTCGTTCTATGGACTGGCGACGGATTCATCTCTCTATCCTGGACCTTGGAAAGCAGCCATGTTCTTTTTATCATTTTGTAAGTATCAAATTACTAGCATTAGGGTACCCATTTAATTACCAATCTCATCAGAATACGGGGATAAAAGTAGTCTATGTTATTTCCAAGGATTAAATATATCAATATTTATATTTAAAAAGTTGAAGAGTTTGATTGTTTATTTGGTTAAATGCACATATTTGAAAAAAAATAAAAACGTCTGGCACTCGGGAACTGCCGCGGTAAGTGGGGGGTGTTAGGTTTTATTTACGTTACGGAATTTCTTGATTCGGTCGCCGCGATAAAAGCTATGCAAAACCTAAAAAAAAAATCTGAGAGAAAATCTTCATGGGTCCTATCAGATGGATTTTGGATGCCAGTTATCTCATTCAAACTCTTGGACGACTCCTTTCACCATTCATCCCGGAGGAGTCTTTGACCTGGGCCTATATTCACTAAGGTTCAAGTCGTTGGGCGCGCGTGATTAGGGGCGGAGGGGGGGCGGTTTTTGTATGGATATCTGCGTCCTAATCACGCGCGCCCGCCGACTTGAACCTTAGTGAATAAATGCACTGGTCTTTTAAATTTATTAAGAAAAATTTATTGGTGTCCCGCTAGCCGGAATTGGAACCACCCATGTATAATTTATTAAAATTATTGTAGAATATCAGAATCAGAAATACGGAAATCCGTACAAGAAGCAAAGTCACCGACATAGCTCTCAGGATTAGTAAGCTAAAGTGGCAATGGGCAGGTCATATAGCTCGCAGAACTGATAACTGCTGAGAAGTAAAGGTTCTCGAGTGGCGGCCGCGACGCAACGCGAAACGGAGTGTTGGGAGACCAGCTGCCCGGTGGACCGACAACATTGTGGCGGTCGCGGGTAGTCGGTGGATGGAGGCGGCTCAGGACCGCTGTTTGTGGCGTCGTATGGGGGAGGCCTATGTCCAGCAGTGGACGTGTATGGGCTGATATGATGATGATGGCTGTACCTATGTTGGGAGACCAGGTGCCCGGTAGACCGACGACATTGTGGCGGTCCCGGGTAGTCGGTGGATGGAGGCGGCTCAGGACCGCTGTTTGTGGCGTCGTATGGGGGAGGCTTATGTCCAGGAGTGGACGTGTATGGGCTGATATGATGATGATGACTGTACCTATGTTGGGAGACCAGCTGCCCGGTGAACCGACGACATTGTGTCGGTCGCGGGTAGTCGGTGAATGGAGGCGGCCCAGGACCGCTGTTTGTGGCGTCGTATGGGGGAGGCCTATGTCCAGCAGTGGACGTGTATGGGCTGATATGATGATGATGACTGTACCTATGTTGGGAGACCAGCTGCCCGGTGAACCGACGACATTGTGTCGGTCGCGGGTAGTCGGTGAATGGAGGCGGCCCAGGACCGCTGTTTGTGGCGTCGTATGGGGGAGGCCTATGTCCAGCAGTGGACGTGTATGGGCTGATATGATGATGATTGTAGAATATTAAATAAATTACAGCTGCAGCGTTACAATTCGCGACAGTACTCGTTGGCGTGCTGGCTTTCTGCGTTCAATCTGTGTTTAAGAAGAGTGTCATATCACTTGCTGGCGTTATGCAAGCTTTAGGCGGTAAGTTTTTATTTTTTTTAGTAATTTTTTTACGCCAAAACTCTTGCATTTGATCTTGCCCGGGGCGGTGTCATAATTTGCCGCCCTTTTGACGTTATGTCAAATCTAAATTTTGGCAATTTGCCGCCCTTTTGAGGTCATGTCAAATCTAAATTTTGGCAATTTGCCGCCCTTTTGTCCAGAGGGTTAGAAGCCGAAGGCCAAGGCTTGTACTTATAAATGTGTTTCTATCCGTCATCTCGTTACCATAACACAAGCCTAGTCTCTTAGCTTGGGGCTAGATGGTGCTGTGTGAATGTAGCATTAAGTATAGCATAAAGGTATATGAAAAATATTGATTTTTCCGCGCCACCGGTGATATTCTGGTCAATGAATAAATAGGAAATTACAAACAAGGTAGTGTTAAGAAATAATGAGATGCTAATTTGACTATTCATTGTTTAAATAATTTAACATGTCTTTGCTAACTGTGGAATATGTCTAAATAATTTGATTATTTCTAATTGTTACGATAAAATATAAAATAACTAACTGCGCCCCGCGGATTCATCCACCCCGTCCTGACAATCCTACTAATATTATAAATAATCTATACTAATATTATAAAGCTGAAGAGTTTGTTTGTTTGTTTGAACGCGCTAATCTCAGGAACTGCTGGTTCGAATTGAAAAAATATTTTTGTGTTGGATAGTCCATTTATCGAGGAAGGTTATAGGCTACTTTTTATCCCGATATTCCCACGGGATCGGGAGTTACGTGGGTGAAACCGCAGAGCGCAGCTAGTATAATATAAGTAGGATAGGATTGGCCTTTCCTCTGGACACGGTCGACTAAGTTAAGAGGGTAGTATAGGAGCTTGACAAGCCTACTTCATCCAAAAAGGACCCAACTAAAGAGATCTAATTGCTTCAAACAGCCCGTATACAAATACAATATGGGTCATAAGTAAATGATCAGTTTGCTACAATAATACTATCAACAAGTATTGGACTTACAACCTTCTTTTAATAGACGTTATCTTATCTTATATATCGGGGGCTGACAAATAGCCAGCAACACTTCGACCTATTGGGATCTTTTGTGTTTAACCCTACCTTAATGTTTAGAAGAAGTGGTCTTTGAAGAAGTGGTCAATTAACGCGGTGATCCCACTGAGAGGAAGAAACCTATATTCCTCCGGTTTGGGATACGCATTCCCAAGGAGGCTCATACGCTTCGCTGCTAAGACGTCGCATTCACACAGTACGTGCTCCATAGTTTCCCTGATATCACCGTTAATAGACGGTACACACATACATAATTACTTGAATTAAAAGTACTCAGTGTAATTATTATTTTCAACATGTTAGCTATGTGTTTAGTTGTGTGAGTGGTATAAGCCATCACCCGCTACACCAACCGACGTGGGTTCGATCCACAGGTTACGTTGTTATATTTTCATTTTCATTTTACATTTACATTTGCGAAACGTCATCCGTAAAGGGTCCTGCCGGAAGACCAGCGGCTGTGTCAGCCAAATGTTGGTGCAGCTATCATTGCTAAGGCAAAACCTTTTTGGAGGCACACGGCTCCTTAGATCTTATTTCTTCTTTGTATATTTCTTTTTTCCTTTTAATTTTTTTGTTTTTATTATTATTTTTATTTTATTTTAAACTTTTGTTCTAGTGCTTTTATTTTTGTTACTACTTTTCTGATTGTCTTATGTCGTGTGCTTGTCCAAATAAATGTTTTCTTTCTTTCTTTCTTTCTTTCTTTCTTTCTTTCTTTCTTTCTTTCTTTCTTTCTTTCTTTCTTTCTTTCTTTCTTTCTTTCTTTCTTTCTTTCTTTCTTTCTTATAATGTTCAAATAGTGCTGCACAGGATTGTAAACGTTACGGTGGGCAGAGACTTTTGACCGTGGATTGTACATATAAATAAAACTAGTGTTGTACCTATTTCCAGGTTTGTTCGGTGTCCTCGGGCTAGTGTTGTACCCGTGGGGATGGGGTTCAGCTCGTGTTAAACGTCTGTGTGGTGCTGATAGTGAACCTTATCTACCAGGAAACTGTTCCATTGGTAAGTTAGTTTATTCACATTCTTGCGGCCCGTGGTTTTACTCACGTAACTCCCGATCCCGTGGGAATATCGGGATAAAAAGTAGCCTATGTCACTGTCAATAAATCAATGTATTCTCATACCAAGTTTCATCAACATCGGTCCAGTAGTTTCGGAGCCTATTCGTACCAAACAATAAAAACCTGACTACGTAAAAAAATGTAGTTAAAAAGTCGGTTTACTGACGATAGTTTCAACTATCGCGTTCACGTGACAACGTCTTAAGAAAATACTGATGGAATGGTAGCATTTTTCAAAAGAAAATTTTAATTTCATTTGATACTCGATCAAAACATGTAAATGTACTATAGTATAGCAGCTGTCCACGCAGACGCATCGCTCACTCAAGTAGGAGAGAGACGGATGTCGAACGCTGCCGAACGCAAAGGCCGATTGTGCTTCTTTGTCGCTCGTTCCGCGCTCTCGCTTGCACTTCAAGCCTTACATGGAACGCCTCAGAGCGAGGTAACGCCGCATCGTGCGTGCAGCCGGCTCTTTCGAATTATAAGACGTTGTCACGTCAAAAAACAAACTAGGTACCTACATAAAAATCGCACTCTAAAAAGTATGAAACAAGAAAAATAGAGAGAGCTAATTCTGTAGGCAATCTCAAAGTGTCGTGTCTCGTGTCGTTCAGTGGATAGCCGTCGTCGGATGCCACCTTGCAATGCAACAGTACTAAGGGATTATAAATAAATAAATAAATAAACCTCCTTTTTTTTGTCTGGTATAAATTGTTCTTCTTTGTAATAAAAGTATAGACATGGATTTAAGAAAACTAAAAAAGATGCGTGTACGTCACTCATGCTGTTAAAAACATCAGAAACGGGTGGACCTAGCAAGTTAAAATTTATACCAGACTAGCTTATGCCCGCGACTACGTTCGCGTAGCAGTCTTTTTACCCTAAAGTAGATTGGAAAAAGGAAATACGTTATTCCATACAAACTTTGCCCCCCTTTTTCACCCCCTAAGGGTTAGAATTTAAAAAAATCCGGTGCCTACGTCATGCAAAGAACACGCTCTCCAAGTTTCAGGTCTCTACGATCAATGCAACGGTTTAGGCTGTGCGTTGATCCGTCAGTCAGTCAGTCAGGACAAAGCATTTTATATGTATAGACTAGCTTTTGCCCGCGACTTCATTCGCGTAGAATTCGAAAATGGACTAAGGAATCACGTTGTCCCATACAAACTTTGCCCCCCTTTTTCTAAGGGGTAGAATTTCGCCTACGTCATACAAAGAACACTCCCTCCAAGTTTCAGGTCTCTACGATCAGCGGTTTAGACTGTGCGTTGATCCGTCAGTCAGTCAGTCAGGACAAAGCATTTTATATGTATAGTACTAAGGTCTATCTATAGTCCCTAATATGACGACCCAGTTGGCACAATGTTCACCATGCCGGACTGCCAAACACAGGGTTGCGGGTTCGATTCCCGCCTCAGGCATGTATTTATAGATATTTGTCTGTGGTCTGGTTGTTTCTATGTAGGTATTATAAGTATACAGGGTTATTGGTAATTATACGAGCAAGGCGTTGAGGATTACTTCTGTGCACCTGAACAAACAACTTTTGTTCTACGACTTTTCAGACTTTCAGACTTTTCAAAAAAAAAAGTATATAAGTAGTTTATCCGTTATCTGGCACCCATAACACAAGCATTAAGTTGCTTAGCTTGGGGCTGGATGGCGATGTGTAATATGTCCTGAAATATTTATTTATTTTATTTTACTTTTGGAAATTCGAAAAAAAAAAGAAATATTTTTTTTTAAACAAATGTCATTCAGTCTAATAACAGCAGATTTTACAGTTTAAGTTTAAAAAAAAAGAGTAAAATTTTAAGGTTAATGACCTCTCCGTGTAAGGAACAGCTGATATTCAGGTAAACCTAACCTCAAAATTTTCAAAAAAATGTTCGAATTTCCAAAAGTCGTAGAACAAAAGTTGTTTGTTTAGGTGCACAGAAGTAGCCCTCAACGGCTTGCTAGTATAATTACCAATAACCCTGTATATTTACAAAAGTAAAGTATATAAGTAGTATATCCGTTGTCTAGCACCTAAAATACAAGTGTAGTTACTTAGCTTGGGGCTAGATGGCGATGTGTGGAATGTCCTGCAATATATTTATTATTTTTTTCCACAGGTTGGGCTCTATTTGTGACTGCTACTGGAGTAGCTTTAATATTCATTTCAAGTGGCTTATCTAAAATAGCAGACAAGGCTGCTAACTCTGATAAGGTGCAGTTTCAAATGGACGAAGGGAAAAATTTGATTTGTTTGGCTTAGGAGGAAATGGTACCGTCTCTCTCTCCATACAAACGTAGTCGACTGTTTCCTCCCTGGATACTGACACTAGAGCAAATATTTTTGTTGGATAAAACTTTAAACTGCCATGACTATGCTCCTATGTCATATCTATACTTAATATTATAAAGCTGAAGAGTTTGTTTGTTTGGCACAAGAAACTCATGTGGTTTCTTTTTTCATGTGATCATGTTCACAAAGGTCAATATTACAAATATTTGAAAGTATTATTTGAAATGGAGCAACTAAAGTCACGTCCATGGGTTCTTATCATTAAGGTAAGACGAAGTATCATAATACGCCTTACTGCACAATTTATGTTTATAAAAGATCAAAGCAAATATAGGGACAGACAGCGAGAAGCGACTTAGTTTTATACTATGTACTGATGATAGTGATATATTGGTTTTTTAACTCTTACTTTCTATGGTAATTAGAATTTAAAAAAAACCAAGACATAGAGGCATAGTCATGGCAGTTATAGGTTTCATGCAACGAAAATATTTGCTCTAGTGTCATTATCCAGGGAGGAAACAGTCGACTACGTTTGTATGGCGAAACTGGAGAAAGGTCCTAGTATAAGTAGGTATCTTGTAGCGTGTTACATCTTAGACTGCATCGTCACCTACCATCAGGCAGGTGTGATAGTGGTCAAACGATGACCTATCATATGTAAAAAAGACCATTTTGATACACCATATATCGACGGCACAATGGTCACCAATCCGGACTGCCAAACACAGGGCTGCGGGTTCGATTCCCGCCTCGAGACAAGTATTTATGCTTAGATATTTGTCTGTGGTCTGGTTGTTTCTATGTATTATAAGTATTTATTTACAAAAGAAAAAAGTATATAATTAGTATATCCGTTGTCTAGCACCCATAACACAAGTCTAGTTACTTAGCTTGAGGCTAGATGGCGATGTGTGCATTGTCCTGCAATATTTATTTATTTATTTTATACTTACTGACCCAGTAAATTTCTTTCGTAAAAGTACCCAGTTATAAATACCTAGCGGTTTCACCCGCGTAACTCCCGATCCCGTGGGAATATCGGGATATAAAATAGCCTATGTTTTTCCCAATGAATCAATGTATCCTCATACCAAGTTGAAACAAAATCGGTCGAGTAGTTTCAGATCATATTCTCTTTATATAATATAGCGACCCGTCCCGGCTTCGCACGGCTATATTATGCATGTATTATACATATAAACCTTCCTCTTGAATCACTCTATCTATTGAAAAAACCGCATCAAAATCCGTTGCGTAGTTTTAAAGATTTAAGCATACAAAGGGAAAGTAGTGATTCTAATACAAATTACGTGTCACGTTGTTTGTGCGCGATGGACTCCTAAACTACTTAACCGATTTTAATCAAATTTGCACACCGTGTGCAGTTTGATCCAACTTGAAATACATCTTAATTTATCCCGATATTCCCACGGGATCGGGAGTTACGCGGGTGAAACCGCAGAGCGCAGCTAGTTCAGTATAAATAAACAAAGCTTGTATTTCTTCTTTTATTTGATTTCTTAATTTTGTATTTTTTCTTTTATTGTTTGTAATTTCTTATATTAAGTACTAGCTGCGCTCCGCGGTTTCACCCGCGTAACTCCCGATCCCGTGGGAATATCGGGATAAAAAGTAGCCTATAAACTTCCTCGATAAATGGACTATCCAACACAAAAAGAATTTTTCAATTCGAACCAGCAGTTCCTGAGATTAGCGCGTTCAAACAAACAAACAAACAAACAAACTCTTCAGCTTTATAATATTAGTATAGTTTTTAATTATAAGATAAAATTATACTTGAGACCTACCTCCTTTTTTAAAGTTGGTTAAAAAGAGGTTTTGTTTGACAGTCACAAATTAATTTTCAAATAATGTTTAATACTCAATAAATATTATATTATATTTATAACTATAAGGTATACAATGTGTTTTGATAAGGGTATTGTAATGCGACAGAGGGTTGTACTGACTACGAGGCCAACTTTTGTTTTACGACTTAGAACTTTTTTATTTAAAAATGAAGTTATGTTTACTGGAAAAATTCTGCTGTTTTTTGGAAAAATACTATTATGTACTCTTTTTAATAGTAGTCTAAACTAAATAGATAGTCTGAGTCAACTAAACAACTTATGAGTTACTAGCTGCGCCCCGCGGTTTCCCGCGTAAGTCCCGATCCCATGGGAATATCAAAATAAAAAGTAGCCTAAAGCCTTCCTCGATAAATGGACTATCCAACACAACAATAATTTTTCAATTCGAACCAGTAGTTTTTGAGATTAGCGCGTTCAAACAAACAAACTCTTTAGCTTTTCTTAATATATATAAATCTCGTGTCACAATGTTTGTCCTCAATGGACTCCTAAACCACTTAACCGATTATAATAAAATTCGCACACCATGTGCAGTTCGATCCAACTTGAAAGATAGGATAGCTTGCATCTTAATTTATCCCGATATTCCCACGGGATCGGGAGTTACGCGGGTGAAACCGCGGAGGGCAGCTAGTAATATTAAAGTATAGATGAGCGTATAGTTAATTTTTACGAAATCTATCTTAGACCGCATCGTCACTTACCATCGTTAAGTGTTCAAACGATGACCTAATTATTAATAAAAAAAACCCATGGTCAATGACCCCTTTTCCTCAAGAAACAGATGATTTTTCGAGTTTTCATTAGTTTTTCTCGGCAGCAAATAACTTCCTAGAGTTTTAAATTATTTGGCTATGTTTAAAATTAAATTAGTTAGGTGGCATGTATGTTATTAAATACGAAAAAATATGATATTATGTTTTCAAAATTATTCAGTATTATTTTTTGTACTATTAGGTAACTATCTGAATATTACATTTAAGAATATGTTCATTTTTTAACATTAACACATATAATAGAGACTACAAATAAATATTAAAAAAAATATAAGAATCTCTGCGCGAAAACAATTAAGACTGTTTTTTATATTCGTAAATAAAAAAGGTTGTTATAAAATTTTATAAAAACATAAAAAATGGTCCTTTCAACCATTTTAAATCTAGTTTAGAGTATGCTTAAGTATTTTTCTAGATATACACGGTGATTGGTGAGACGATGGCCTTCTTTGGGGGTTACACAATTAATTCTAGTTCCGAATATGCAAAAAAAAAAATACTTTGAAAGTTAAATATACAAACTTTAATGAATAGTTTACGTAAAAAAGAAAAAAATGGTTGGTTTTTTAGTTATTTGGGGCTGTAATAAGTAGTATAGTCTACTGATTATTCTCAGTTTGACTTCAAAAATCTGAACTAGCCTCTATTTGTCTTCTAGAAACTTAAAAAAATAATAAATAATGTATATTTAAAAATAAAGGTTGTAAAGCTTTCCTTTACCATCATCATGCTCTAAAACCCTATAAAATTCGAATTAATAAATCCGATACCTTTCCGCCAGGATACGGCCCCTTGACTACCTTATTTGTCTCACGAGTCACCCTGTATTTGTAATGTTCAAATTCCTATATTATCTTAAATTAGGTAATTAAGTATTATACACAATGTAATCTTAAGAATTATACAATTTATACTATTTTGTCAAATATATACAATTTTCATAAAAAACTGTTTTTTTTACCTTGTTTGGCACGTTTTTTGGGTTTGGGGCGGTTGGTCAAAGTGCACGTTTGGCCAAAGAAGTATTTCGTCAAAATATACGTTCCGTAGTGTCCGGACGGAGTTAACTCAAGGGTAAAATCTATAAAACCGTGATAAGACCTGTCGTCATGTATGGATCGGAATGCTGGGTCGTGAAGAAGAAGGATGAGAGAAGATTGCATGCAGCGGAGATGAGAATGTTGAGATGGATGTGTGGAGTAACGAGGATGGATAAAATAAGGAATGAGTATATTAGAGGAAGCCTGAAAGTAGTACCGGTTACTGAATAAGTAAAAGGGAACCGTTTAAGTTGGTATGGACATGTGATGAGAAGAGAGGAGACGCATGTGACTAGAAGAGTGATGAGTATGAATGTAGAGGGATGGAGAGGTAGAGGACGACCGAAGAAAAGATGGATGGACTGCGTGAGACAAGACATGAGAGAGATGAATGTCAACGATGAGATGACGACTAATAGGAGTGAATGGAAGAAAAAGACATACTGCGCCGACCACAAATCAATTGGGATAAGGGCAGGAAGATGAAAATACGTTCCGTACTGTCATGGGGGTATTTAGTCAAACTACACATTTAGCCAAAGGAGTGTTTCGTCAAACTTTAAAAATTAGTTTAAATAACTGGATAAAACTGATTATTTTGACCACCCAGTTGGCACAGTGGTCACTATGCCGGACTGCCAAACATAGGGTTGCGGGTTCGATTCCCGCCTCAGACATGTATTTATGCTTAGATATTTGTCTGTGGTTTGGTTGTCTCTATGTATTATCTTAATATATATAAATCTCGTGTCACAATGTTTGTCCTCAATGGACTCCTAAACCACTTAACCGATTATAATAAAATACGCACACCATGTGCAGTTCGATCCAACTTGAGAGATAGGATAGCTTACATCCCGATATTCCCACGGGATCGGGAGTTACGCGGGTGAAACCGCGTAGGGCAGCTAGTAAGTATATATTTACAAAAGAAAAGTATATAAGTAGTATATTCGTTGTCTAGCACCCATAGCACAAGTCTAGTTACTTAGCTTGTGGCTAGATGGCGATGTGTGGAATGTCCTGCAATATTTATTTATTATTTACCTGACCCAAAAACGGTAGCGGGTCAGATTAGGAATAGTAACAAAACGATTATTTTTATTCCTAACCCAACCCTCTTGACCTTAAAAATTGTGTTAAAAAAAGTCGAAGTAAAAATTCTTAATGCCTTTGGAATCAATACAATTTATAGTAAATTCACATTGAAACGTCTTAAAAACTAAGTTAGGATGCCTTCGGAACGCGCCCACTATTGAGAAGAAGGCATAAAAATTCTACTGTAAGTTTTCTTATCTAAGTATCATCACTATCACTTCACTATCACTACATAGTATAAAATAAAGTCACTTTTCGCCGTCCCTATATCCCTTTGTTAAAACTACGCAACGGATTTTGATGCGGTTTTTTTTTATAGATAGAGTGATTCAAGAGGAAGGTTTATATGTATAATACATGCATAATATAGCCGTGCGAAGCCGGAGCGGGTCGCTAGTTTGCCGGGCCATAATCGCGTATTTTTAGGGTACCGTAGGTACCTCAAAAGATAAAAAGGAACCCTTATAAGATCACTTTCTTCTCCGTCTGTCTGTAGGTAGGTACTTATGTCTGTCACCACCGATTTTTAAGTTATTGCATAGCTTTTATCGCGGGCTTTGAGCGCGGCGACCGAATCAAGAAATTCCGTAATGAAAATAAAACCTAACACCGCCCACTCCGCCTACCATGTAGCTCGGCCGAGCGTTCGCTTAACGTGTATGTATATGCTACGACTGTACGACGCGAAGCTCGCACGTTGCAATAGCTTTACCGCGGCAGTCCCCGAGTGGCACACGTTTTTTTATTTTTATTACTTTTACCTCGACGTTTCGACTATGTTGCAATAGTCATGGTCGCGAGGAGAAAAAAATGAAAAGAATCTTCTGTCTGATTTGAAAGACGTTAAAATACTGAAAAAAATACTACTGTTAAGTTTTCTTAATAATAAAATAAATAAATTCTTTGAATTTCTACTGTAAGTTTTCTTATCTATACTTCTATACTAATATTATAAAGCTGAAGAGTTTGTTTGTTTGTTTGAACGCGCTAATCTCAGCAACTCTAGTTCCAATTGAAAAAATCTTTTTGTGTTGGATAAGTAGTCCATTTATCGAGGAAGGCTATAGGCTACTTTTAATTTTGATATTCCCACGGGATCGGGACTTACGCGGGTGAAACCGCTGAGTACAGCTAGTAAAATAAATAAATTCTTTTTTATTTCGATATTCCGGCAGAACTCGGGAGAAGAAACAAGGCGTAGCTTGTACATAAGTAACCTGCTATTCACTTTAATTACCTACCTAAAGGAACAACCAATCTATTAAATTCAATTTCCTTATCCTCCCTTCAAAATGTCTGTCAATTAAAAATTAAATCCCCCGCCCTTAGTGATTATGTGACAACATGCTACTTTCCTACAATGAATAAAAGAGAGTTAAAACACTGTAAGTAATAGAGATAACATCATAATATTCTAAAAAAACTACTTAAAAATAAATAATATTAAACTTATTTACTAAACAATTTCAAAATATATGTACATGCATACGTATATGCACGCACACACTGTAGCTGCGTCTCGTAACGGTGTCGCGAGTTCAGAGATTTTATCTCATTTTAAAATATACGTACCGCGCTAGTTTTTACTTCAATAATTTTATTACTATTATTGGAACGAAGTTCCTTATCGCGGGTTGGGGAGGGAACTTAGCCGAGAAAAAATGTTACGCGTTACGAAAACGTGAAACGAGAAGCCGTAAGAGAAACTAATCTCCCACTTTAATCCTACTAATATTATAAATGTGAAAGTTTGTGTATGTGTGTATACAGGGTGAATTTTTATGTGGGCCTTCAGGGCTATATCCTTTAATTACAGAAAACTACAAAATTAGGCCATTTTCTTTGTTTTGCCATACTATGTTTGTTTCCAGGAATTGATCTCTATCAACAACACTATCGATTGGTATAAAAATATAGGTGATTATTTTTTTGCAAAATCAACAAGTTCGATTCCTGGCTAGGGTAATGACTTTTTAAACAATCTAATGATGCAGTTTTAGCTTTTGTCAAAATCGGGCACGCAACTCCTTTCAGCATTTTTCGCTATCACTCATAGTTTAGGATATAGCCCTGAAGGCCCACATAAAAAATTCATCCTGTAGGGGAGACCGAGGGGAGTTGCAACAATTTTGACATTTTGACTCATAAAACGAATCCTAGCTGTGTAAATAGTATGTAACTAGTACCATTAGATGGCTCATTCTTTCTACTTTGTAATGAATGCATCAACAAAGCTGTAAGTGTAAAATCTGAGGAGCTATTTAATTTTAAACATCACAAGTCGTTTTGTTTCAACTCCCCTCGTGCTAAGGTGATTTGCAACAGGGGTCGAGGTGAGTTGCAACATGTATTATTTTGATAGAATTAAGGGTTGTAAAGTAAAAACAACCATACCATTCATCGAATTTTATGGTGTTTATTAAAATAAGAAGAAATTCTAACATTAAACATTAACATTTTAGGAAATATTTCATAATTGAGCAGAGTAAAGGCTTTGCAAAGCTTAAACAAAAAACTATCAACATTTTTTAATAAAATATTATTCACAAACATTAAGAAATAAACTAGTATGACATGAGATCATCACCATCATCATCAAGCTGCATCACAAGGCTTTTATTATGGACTGTTACTCTTCTACTGCACCAAGGTCATATATCTCCCGACTTACACGCACTATTGCCCAAATGAAGAGGTTAAGTGCAGAAACAGCCCCGTAAAACTAAACTAACTAAACCATATGTCCTGACTTGATATACCCCTGTCGGTTTTTCTTTTATAATCAGTAGGTATGCTGCAGTAGGTATGAAACAAACAAAGAAAAAAAATCAAAAAAATCCAGTGCAAAAGCAAATTATCCATACAAAACTCAAACGAGGTGATTTGCAACAGGGTGTTGCAAGTCACCTTAGTGGCAAGAATGCTCCCAATTTCTATTTAATCACAAATTAGCAGAAAACGACAACTAAATGAGCCATACCATCGATACAATTTGAATCTTGAATCAATAAGCTTTCAAAACGTATATAACATAAACCACAATATAGCCACATTGCTGAAATATAGGTATCTCTAAATAACGTCTAAAACTTACTTTTTGCGATTTTCGTCACGCGAGTGTCATATCTCAGCAACCGCACATGGTAGGCGATGGACGACTACTGAAGGGTGCGCAGGAGATGAAAAGCTTATCGATCGCGTTATTGCCAACTGGCTAACGGTTTTAGTTTTCGAGATATTAGCACTGTTGCAAAACCCCTCTGTTGCAAAACCCCTCGGTCTCCCCTATATGTACATTTGTTACTCCTTCACGCAAAAACTACTGAACCGATTGCGATGAAACTCAGGAAGACCTAGATTAACATATTGGCTACTTTTTATACTGATATTCCAACAGGATCGGGATTTACGCGGGTGAAACCGCGGGGTGCAGCTAGTACTATAAATCTCCCGTACTCATATTGAAAAAATAAATAAAAAAAAAGGTAAAGGGACTTCGTTCTACGCATGTCCCGCGAAACCTTCATTGTTGATATTGATTGATTGATATATTTTGTGGGATATTTCACACAGTGCCATCTAGCCAAAAGCTAAGCAACTAGGCTTGTGATATGGTGGCCTGACAACGGATAGAATACCTACTTATATATTTTTATTTTGTAAATATATCCGATGTAGGGGAACCTCTCAGAATTCATCAAATTAAACAAGAAATATCATATTACAAACAGATATTATTCCAATACATCAATTACTAGCCAATTATACACAAATAATAACATATTCAATTTACAAACCTTCCACAATCTGGGCAACTCGTTATCTGAAGACAGACAGACATCACACCCGTCATATAAAAAAATATATAAGAATAGAGTATTTACTCAGCATTCAATATTATTAATGTGAAAGGTTGTGTGTGTGAATTTGTTTGTGAATATGAATTTGTTGATTGTTTCTCCCTCACGCAAAAAATACTGGACCGCTTTTTTGTTGTTAAATTTTGAATTAATGAGAAATATTATATTGAGATGCCTTCTCTATTACCTACTACCTACTTAGATATTTTATCTCTTTGACGAAAATACATTATATTTTCATATTATGACAGGTTTTCTTTTGAACATTTTCACATAGTTAACTTGAAATATATACCTGCTTATTATCTAAGTAAGTAGGTACCTACATCAATTGAGTAGAGGGATTTTCTGATTGGTCAAATAGTTTGATACTTAGTCGGGTGTCTAAAATAAAAATTATACGGTCGCGGCGTTTCGTGAACCAAAGATTTCCTTTCGTACCTAAGGATGGATTTAAATAAAATAAATAATAAATAAATATTTATTTACAATAGGAATTAAAAACTAAAATTAAACAATCTACGTTAAGAAGTGGATCCACCAAGATTTTCGATTTTAGGTTTTGAAGTGATAACGTCTAAATTGGTGGAACACCAGCATTCACAAAAAAGTGTCACGGTAATATAGTGTGACGTCATGCGTCATGGTAACATGACCATGATGCGTCCGTTCCCGTTAGGAAACAGTATTTAATAGTAATATCGCTCATCTGGGCTTGTGTTATGGTGACGAGTGACAAATAGAAGACTTAGATAAATGATTTTTTTTTTAAATAAAATAAAAAAGGAAAAAAAAAAGTATAGAAAGGAATAACAAAAAATCTAAATTTTTCATCGTTTTCTTATGACGTCATCAAAAATTATCGTCCGTAAACTGTCCGTCCGTAAAGTCTTACGGACAATCTTTTTTTTTAGTTTTTAGTGGATTTTTTTTATTTTCCGTAAGACTGGAAAAGCATTGTTGGAATCAGTGTGGCTTACTGATTGTCAAAATGCATGTTGTCGCTTCCTAAAGTTGTGGGGTGCCATCTATGACGTCACAAAGATGGCGCCTAAAAGGTTTAGATTTAAACGACGACGATGGGACCATTTTTGTTATTACCCTCAGTCATTCCTACCTCTTCCTAAAATATTCCTTAAGAAAACCCAACAAAAACACAAGAAAAGAGCACAAGAAACAAGAAAAAAAATTTGAAAGGAGAAGAAAAATACTTACTCGACGCTCTGGCAGTATGCGCAGCATAAAATATGCAGTCGCATCCGCCATTAGAAGAAAAAAAAACGACAGCACCGATTTGGAGGAGTGGTGTGGAATGGAGAAGGGCATTATGATACTTTTATTCCCGAAATTCCCGCGGGATCGGGCCTTACACGGATCCCCGAGGCGCAGCTAGTATAATTACTGTGGAATACGAAATCAGAAATCATTTATTGATTGACTGTGTTTTAGGATAAGTTTACAGATGTTATATAATATAGGAAAAAATAGGTCTCAACAAACATATTGTCTGCACCAGACGTTCAATAATTAATAGTTATTTTAACATAGGTAATTAAAATTAACTTAGTCTCAACACTACATAGTATAAAACAAAGTCGCTTTCTCTGTCCCTATATCCCTATGTATGCTTAGATCTTTAAAACTACGCAACGGATTTTGATGCGGTTTTTTTTAATAGATAGAGTGATTCAAAAGGAAGGTTTATATGTATAATACATGCATAATATAGCCGTGCGAAGCCGGGGCGGGTCGCTAGTAATATAATATTGCACAATAGCATACAGAGAGTAGCTTAGAAAGTTAGTATGTTTGTTACCTCTTTACACAAAAACTACTGAACAGATTGCGATGAAACTCAGTATGAAGATAGCTCAAAGCCTGTAGTAATACATAGGCTACTTTATATCACAATATTCCTACGGGATCGGGACTTACGCGCGTAAAACCGCAGGCTGCAGTTAATATTAACCTAATTCCTTAAAGATTTATTGTTTCTAAAATAATTTCTAATTCTTCTTCAATTCATCAAAGTCATTTTTTTTAAGGCGTATTGCCTTTTTTATTTTCTACCTTATAATAAAGTGTTTAAGGTATAAAATTGCTTGATCAAATTTGATAGGTATTTTATTCCAAGTCGGTAAATCAATCAGAGAAATGTTGATTATATGGATACGTTGCTTGGGGCAGTCGGTTCGATATCCGGCACGGTAATATATCAAGGGTTTTTCTTTTGTTATATTCTTAACTATTTTTGATGTGGTGAGTCATAAATAGGTATCTATAGGAGATTGCAGAACCTGCAATCTCCTTAAAAATAAAGTCGGTATACGGGCGAAAGTTTTACGTGACAACAACTGTGCTCGAGTGGAAGGGACGCGTGCCTTTCACTTTTTATGTCTGTCTCTCTCGCTCTTAGGCGGGCTAACCATGCCCGCGTGCCCCTCACTCGCTCTCATTGTGAGCGCATAACGTCAGCGGAGCGTAACGCAGTTTCTTGAAGTGTCACCCGGCAAACCAATTTATAAGACGTTGTCACGTCAAAATTTAATGTTCGGTACCCAAAGCGTAAAAATGGTAAGGTCCCATTATTACGCTTTGGGACCGGAACCCTAAAAATGGGGACCGGGAAAATCGGGACGAGAATAACACTACTATTAATCACTACATAGTATAAAACAGAGTCACTTTCTCTGGCCCTAAATCCCTATATGTATGCTTAAATCTTTAAAACTACGCAACGGATTTTGATGCGGTTTTTTTTAATAAATACAGTGATTCAAGAGGAAGTTTTATATGTAGGTATAATACACGCATAATATAGCCGTGCGAAGCCGGAGCGGGTCGCTAGTAGAGAATAAGACTTCATTGTCTGTCTGTTACAAAGCTGTATCACATGAACCGTGATAGCTAGACAGTTTCAATTTTCACAGATTATGTATAGGTACTTATTTCTGTTGCCGCTATAATAAATACTAAAAACTAAATAAAATGGTACGGAACTCTTCAAATTAAAGGGCTCATAACAAGGATTCCAAAAAAGTACTAATATTTATTTATATTATTTCAAAATATTAAAATTAAAAACACACAAATTAAAATTACATTAAGTACATAAATAAAAATTAAAAACAAAAACACACATAGGTACACATCACAAATAAAAAACACCATCCAGAGCATCTCCGCTGGCGGCATTCCTGGATAGCCAGGCTCACCCTTTGAGTAAAGAAGCCGCCAGCACTTCGGTCACCTGAAAAGGTACCTATTTATATATATTTTTTAATGTAGGTACCTACTTTATGACTTAAACCTATCACTAAAAAAAATAAAACAATACCTACTTCAAAAACTAAATACCTACCAACCATACCTACTATTTACACCATATTTATCGAACATAAAATAAATCTTAAAAACCGAAGGTTCGCGTTGCGTGCGCCAGCGCCGCCGTGCGAGCACCAATCGCGTGTCAGCGCAGTGCGCCGCGCCGCGGGCGCATCACGACCGAAGGATTCCATATTTGAAATTGTATTTATTTACTAATGGCGGGGTTTTCAGGTATTTTATATACACCTAGGTCTTACACATAAGGCTTACAATAAATGAGATTAAACTAATGTTGTCATGTAACATGGCCTTTATTCCGTTAATTTCTTCATCTTTTCGTGTCCGCATACAGATCAAAAATGTACCTACATGATTTTAAACCACCATGGTCATCTTTAAATCAATAAACATGGTAAATAGATCGTGATTTTAATATATCTATATTAGCCCAAATTTGACCAATATTGCGCTACGTTACTTACCTACAACCAGGGACTTAAAACGTTATCCATAACAGAATGTTTAACGTTATAAAAACGTTATAATAGTATCGGTATCTCAGCAAACATTTCGTTATCGATCTTTTGTATAACGTTTTACGAGTAACAGAACGAAATTTTAACTGCAAAAATAACGTTATTATAACGATAAATACGCGACGTTGCCAAACTTATTCATTTTACAAATCCTCGCCACGCGCGGCGGAATTTGCGCATCAGTTGGTAAAAGCGAAATGGGTCGAAAAAAAATCAACAAAGTTTACAGATATTTCAATCTTGAGGATAATAATAAGACCTCAAAACGTTTAGTTTGCGAAAAAGTTTTAAAGGTAAGTTAAGAAAGAAGTAGATAGTAAGTAGGTAGTAATGTGTAGTATTTTCTAAAAAAAAAACTAATATTTTCTAAGAAAATCGGCTTATTAATATTTATTTTTTTACAATAATGCCGATTTCCTTAGAAAATATGAATGTTTTCAATTTTTTTATAGAATCTTTTATGTTTCTCCGAAGAGCCCTTGCGATAGGCAGCAATAAAAAAATCTCATATGTCGCGAGAACATACGCAAAAAGAGTTTTAAATGAAAAAAAAAATATAGTCGGACGACAAATAGTCGTCCGACATTTGTCGTCCAACAAATAGTCGTCTTGTCGTCCGACATTTGTCGTCCGTCAATAGTCGTCCGACAAATAGTCGTCCGACATTTGTCGTCCGTCAATAGTCGTCCGACATTTGTCGTCCGTTAAAAAATACCATATGTACGTCTTAATACACTCACAGCCAAATTAAAAACAGTAGGCCCAGGCATACATTTTCGCCGCGCCGTAGAGAGGGGATAGCTGTCTACTCTCCATCCGTCTTACGCTTTTTCGATCAGGTCACGTGTCCTGACGCGAGTTTAAGATTTCATACCCATTACAGAAAAAGTGCTCAACGCCGCTAAAGAAGTTTTCACTTCAAAAAAAATATTAAAGATTGCTCATAATTTTTTTACTCTAAAAAATTAAATGCTCCGCAAGTCGCAAATGGATCAAGCTGTTTGTGTGGTTTGTGGTGCCTTATTAAAGGTAAAGAGTTGAACTAACACGCCTCAGTGATGAAAGTTATCGACTTTGGTTTTGATGCTAAAGGCCAAAATTTCTAGTACTTTTTTAAATAATGCTTTTTTAAAATATTAATGTTTTGAATGTTTTTATAAAATATTTTATGTTTTTATAAAGAAGCTCTAGCGATTAGTAAAAAAAACCACGATAGTTAAAGATTTGGTCATAAAAAATTCAATTGAAAATAGAGTATTTTCAATGGATTCTATTTTCAAAAGTCATCGATATAGCAAGCTGTTTGTGGTGTCAAATGAGAGATATGAGTTGAACTAACATGCCTAAAAGTTAGAGTGCGTAAGCTGCTCTGGTTTGTAACCTAGAGACCAAAACATGTGACGTTTCATACATTTTTTTCATATTTTGACGGCTTACGATCTGCATCAAAAACAGCCCTATGTTCATCATTTGCCGTTTCGAGCCACTGTGCGGCAGCGCGCGCGTGCGACGTTGCCGCCGTGTGCGCGCGAGCGGTGGTACCTGGTAGGTACTACCGCTCGCGCACGGTTTCGAACGCAGCGGCAACGTTGCTTGGCCGCAGAAGAGGTGGTTGGTAGGTATTAGGTATATACTAATTGCACTGTGAAAATTTATCGCTACATTATTGATTGGTTTATTTTACTTTTAATCGTAGATTCACTATGATAAAAAAATGTGTTTCGGAAATTTTACCTATTCCTACTAAACATATATCTAACACCAAAGTAATAGTAAATTTCAGGACGTTATGTAACCTTTAGCCTTCTTCGATATTTGAGATATCCAACACTAGAAGAATTATTCAGATCGGTCCAGTGGTTTTGAAGCAAATTCAATACAAACAAACAAACAAACAAACAAAAATCTAATCTTTCCCATTTATACTATTACATAGTACGTACATGTACCTATAGATTACACCCTTACGTAGCCAGAGAGAGCACTGCGTTCGATAGTTCACACGAAGAAAAAGTAAACATTACTTTGAGTAAAAGAGATAGCATAAAAACAATAATTATAACATTATTATATGAATAACAATATTTTTAATAACGTTAAATTGACAATATAACGTAACGTTATTTTAACGTTATACATATTCAAAGCTTTGAATAATATCGTTTTGTTATATCGTTTCTCTCACAAATAACGTTATCTTGCAATTCCACAGATAACGTTACTGTATTTTACCGGTATTTAAGTCCCTGCCTACAACATTCATCAAATAGCATAACTGCCCAGCAAATCTCGTAATCTGTATAAAATCGTCACAGATTCGACGACAGAAAGACACCCCCGAAGTATCACAACTAATAAAAATTATGCTAAGTATGTATACTTAATTACTTATTTGCTTCATAAGCATAATTACTTATAATAACCGTTTTCCCGTTATATGAATTGCTAAGGCTTCAACGCAACATTGGGCGGTGGAGACTTAGGCCGGCTCCCCAAATACAACCGGACTCCGTAGTAGCTACGTACCTTCCGTATAGGTACTATCCTACAATGGGTCATTCAGATAGAAAAAAATAGCCAAAAGTATACCTAAGTATTGAGTCCATCTGAATACCTTTAAGATGTTAATTTTGCTTTCGCATGCATTTTTCTAACTACTTAACAGAAACTACTTAACAGATTTCCACCCAATTACCACTAAAAGATAGAACAATTCAAGACGAAAGATTTACCTCCCTAACATACCCATACAAAACCGCGATAATTAACTAGTTTATTCCAAAATAAGAAAAGCTCTAAATAATCGCTAACAGGGATCGCAATATCTGTTATTTACGTTGATATATTGACCTAAACTTTTATTGTTATAAACCGACGTAAAAAAGAAGTAACATGCTTTATTCCCACGCAATTATGTAGTTTGTAGAGAACGTAGGTTATATGGAATGTAACAGATTGACAGTGATCTTACTGAACGTGGCAACGTCAAAGCTAAAATGTATTTATTCGCAATTGGAATCGTTCGCCTAAAGTCAATGTTGTGAAAGATCTTTTCACTGTAGGTGAAAATGAAAATATAACGATAAGAACCGAAAGAAATTAGTTTGTAATAAAATAAAAAAAAATTGCATGGTATTTTTCTGACAGCACTGTTTATTTAAAAGTTTTATTTTTATCTTTTAAAACTAAAGATTTCGCAACAATCACATTGATTCTGCTTAAAAACTAAGCTAGCACACACCCGTGTTCGGAATGTGCCCACCAATGAGAAGAAGCCACAAGAAACTCGTGCACAGATGAAAAGGTTTCTTAAAGCAAAAAAATAATCTTCTCCTTAAAGATGCTAGAGAATAAATTCTTGATTTTGATAAAAAAATCTTAAATCGCTAAGCAGTATGTGGAGTAATAAAACTAAGGATTGCTGTAATGCCTCTGTAATTTACTATCGATTATCATATTTACATTGTAATAGTTGTTAAAAAAAAGGAAAGTAGGACTCTATTCCCCCTTCAATAAGACCCTTGTCAAAATGTACATAGGTTGGAAAGTTTGAGGAAAAAGCTCGATGTAGGTAACTGATGACTGATGCTGATGGTCGACTGATGGACGTTGATGGATGGTCTTTCTGTAACAGAAAAAGTTTCGTTAAAAACTAAGTTTGTACCTACATAAGTATTAATTACTCGTTATATACTTGAAGAAAACTACACAAACACCGTGGAGACGCTGTTAGCATTTTGGGCAGGTCTGCATCGGGACGCTGCCTGGAAGGGCTTGTCCGATTAATTGTTTTGTTTATTTTATTTTTATAATTTGGGATAGTCATTGTTATTTATAATTGTATTTTTAAATAGGCAAATCATTATTTGTTCATTATTTTATAAAAAAAAACAAACAACCGAATTGAAAACCTCCTCCTTTGTTTTTAAGTCGGTTAAAAACTAGATGTTACCCGCGACTTCGTTCACGTGGTCAATCACTCAAGCACTCAAAGTTGATATCAATACTCATTGTATTGTTATCAACTTTGAATTATGTATTTTCTATGACTTTGAATTTTAATTTTGGTTTTCTATTAACTGAAACAAATAAGTTTTTTTACCCAAATAAGCATTATTATCACTACATAGTATAAAACAAAGTCGCTTTTTTTGTCACTATATCCCTATGTATGCTTAAATCTTTGAAACTACGCAACGGATTTTGATGCGGTTTTTTTAAATAGATAGAGCGATTCAAGAGGAAAGTTTTGGTACTCAAAACAAAACTACCACGCGTACGAAGTAGAATAGAATAGAAATAAGTTTACTCATGCCGGAAAAAAGATACACACACACACAGAATAACCTAAAATACTTAACTATACCTACAACTAAATACAAAACTTGATGTGCATATGTATACAATTCTGTCACGAAAAGGCTCGAGCTCAGCTAATATGCTACAGATGACAACAGAAGTCGCGGGCAACAGCTAGTTTTAAATTATAATAAAACTAGCGACCCGCCCCGGCTTCGCACGGCTATATTATGCACATAAACCTTCCTCTTGAATCACTCTATCTATTAAAAAAACCGCATTAAAATCCGTTGCGTAGTTTTAAAGATCTAAGCGTACATAGGGATATAGGGACAGAGAAAGCGACTTTGTTTTATACTATGTAGTGATTATTGTTTAATAAGCTTCGAGCCTAGTGATTACAACACAAGATGCAATATGCACCGCTTTCCGCCCACTAAAGGCAATGCAATGTTTTATAGTGTGTTCTAAAGTATGCGATTTTATTAAGACCACTGTGAAGCTGTAAATTTCCATACAAAAAGCGGTAACGTTTTTCCCCTCATAAAAGAAGTCCGATTTTGATAATTTTTGAAAATGTTCTAGATCTAATGAAAAACTAGGTTTGACCGTTTTTATTTTTAAGAAATATTGCCTAAGATAAAAGTTATTAGTATCTATATTTTTGACTTTAAAACTTTATCGAGCGTTTTAATTGTTTTATATTAGACTAAACTGAATCTGAACCTAGAATAAGAGCAGTGAATTAAATGAGACCACATTTATTTCATTTTGTGAAGAATAAAGGGGTAAAAACGTTACGGCCCGCAACATTATTTGAAAAGCAAAATGTAGGCAATTACGTCAGAATTTAAACTCTCTTTTTATCACAGTTGCTCATAAAGTGGATCTTATTAAACCGCTTTTAGGCTCATAATGCAACGTATTATACACGCGTGCGATAAAAAAATCCAACTAGTGCTAAAATAATACGTAATCCCGATAAGTCAAATACGTACGTTCCTACTGCTAATTACATGTTAGGTAGATGAAACATTCTTAATTTATCTGGGTTTTTTTTTTTTCTCTTGTTTGGCCCCACGAACGTTATGCCATTTTCATCTTGTTCTTCATTTTCAGCGGGTTTTTTTTTTTTCAGTTATGGCTTCGCACGGTTTGTGCATATAGCCAGTATCAAGTAATATTTTGCATCAAGTTATGGCCCGATTTACAGAAATCGGGCTCAAAGTGTTTCAAGATGGTCAAGTCGTCAAGTCACAGTTTGTCAAGTCAGGGGTCATAGTAAAGCGGTGGCTACTTTACTATAACCTTGTAGGAGATTTTGGAGGCAACGAGAAAAGTCCATGTTTGACACTGATTTTTACTTTCACTACACTTGTGCACTTTCACGGAACTAAATTAGATAACTTTCCACCGGAATTATACAATTTAACTCGGTTTACAACTAAGTTTCGTGTAAATAAAACTGCAGCACGACATGTTGTTGGCTCGCCAAAACTGATTTATCTGGGTTATACTGTTGTGATAAATAGAAAAGAGGTACCATCAAAAAGTTTTTAAGCCTTGCTGGCTTAAACCTCTTTGGTGGTACCTTTTTTCTTCTTTTCAAAAGGTTGTCTCTAAAGTCTGTTAACGAACCATAATTTTACGTGATAACGTCTTTGAAAATAATAAAAAATTGAGTTTTGTTTTTATTTTGACACTTCAAGAAACTGCGTTACGCTCCGCTGACGTTATGCGCTCACAATGAGAGCGAGTGAGAGGCACGCTGGCATGGTTAGCCCGCCTAAGAGCGAGAGAGACAGACATAAAAAGTGAAAGGCACGCGTCCCTTCCACTCGAGCACAGTTGTTGTCACGTAAAACTTTCGCCCGTATACCGACTTTACAGGCAACCAGTTTTTTTCTTTAAGTACATACTTAAATATTTTTTTTCCTTACCATTATTATTCTGTTTTTAACCGCCGACGCAAAAACAAATGAAAAAAACCCTAAAAAAATATTGTATGTCAGACGAGGCTGTATATTTTAAAAGTCTTTTGCGTAGCCTTTCGGGAGTGTAATTAACAAAAAATAGTAAACATAACCTAAAATTCTTAAAAACTTTTTTAACAAGTCTTTTTTTTTATTCGCAACTGTGATAAAAAACGTCGTACGATACAGGTGTGGAAAGCTGATCATTCCATCTCGGCTTTTGCCACGCTCGCGTTCCGCTCGCGCGTCATAAACCCGCCTCTATGGAATGATCAGCTTTCCACACTTGTATCGCAATGTACTATTATCGCACGATACGGGTCATTTTTGAAAATATCTCCTCGCTCACGATTCTCTTAAGATTTGACCGAGGTAGGTATTTGGGCTATTCACTGATACCTATGGACTCGCTGAACGCAAGCAACAGCAAGAGCTTTTATTCCATTCACTTTCTAAAGCTCCTAAACTAAACACAACAAAAGAATCACATTTAATAACATAGTAAAGCTATTATTATAAAGTGGCTATATAATTAGCTATATTCATTACATAAGTAAGATTACGGGCTTCTTACTTGTCTACTGGTTCGTAAGTTGAAATTAATTTATCAAATATAAGATCGCTTTGTAGTTTCACGGAATTAGTAAGTATGTAGGTATAATTATCAATTACCTACCGAATTTTAATAGACAAAAAAAATCACTGGTTAACACAAAATAGTGTTCGCTTGGAAAACTTAAAGGTGCTTCAATCTATTTGCTCAACAAATTCGAAGAAAAAAAAATTATTTGTAAAAATAATTACAGGCCAGTTACAAATTTAAGAGGTAAGGGTACCGACGGTCTTTCCATACAAACGTAGTCGACTGTTTCCTCCCTGGATAATGACACTAGCACAAATATTTTTGTTGCATAAAACCTATAACTGCCATGACTATGCCCCTCTAAGTCGATTACGTTTGTATGGAGAAAGCGTCGTCGGTACCCTTTCCTCTTAAATCCTATCTAAATAATCCTAATCCAAATACTTACTAGTTTGTTTATTTGTTAGTTCCACAGGTTGGTGGATATCGCCGTGGTGGTAGTTTAGGGGACGGAAAAGGACATAGGACTTTTGATACCGAAATTCCCGCAGCATCGGGACTTACGCGAGTGAAACTGTGGGACGCATCTATGTAACACTATTTTGAGTTTGTAATTAATAAAATATTTTCTTTCGTACATAACTGATCCATGAAAAAACCATCAAAAGTCAAAAGTCAAATTTTTTTATTTCTTTGTATGCTTAATACATTAAAATTTGTATAAAGACCACTTAAAATCGTCTTAAAAACTAAGTTAGGATCTGTACAAAAAATAACCATGGTGCTTACATAGCTTAAAATCTATACTATTTTATAAAGCTAAAGAGTTTGTCTGTTTATTTGAACGCGCTAATCTCAGGAACTACTCGATCGAATTGAAATTTTTTTTTTGTGTTGGATAGTCATTAATCGAGGAAGGCTATAGGCTACTTTGTATTTTGATATTCCCACGGGATTGGGACTTACGCGGGTGAAACCGCGGGGCGCAGCCATTCTATACTAATATTATAAAGCTGAAGAGTTTGTCTGTTTCTTTGAACGCGCTAATATCAGAAACTACTCGATCGAATTAAAAAAGTATTTTTGTGTTGGATAGTCATTATAATCGAGGAAGGCCATAGGCTACTTTTTTATTTTGATATTCCCACGGGACTTACGCGAGTAAAACTGCAGGGCGCATCTATGTAACAATATTTTGCGTTTGTAATCAAATGATTGTTTTATTTCGTAAATCCATGAAAAAGCCATAACCAAAAAAATAACCATACTTAATTTAAAATCTTAAAAGTTTTGAATATCTTTTTTTATAAAAAAAACCTTCTATTACATCGTAGGTCGTAGGTATCTTTTTTATATGGTGTGGATAAAACATTAATCTTTCTAAAAATCCAACGTTTCAAAACTATTTTTCATCTGTCCGAAAACGTAGCAATTTTCAAACGAAACCAGAATTTTTTTCCGTTCAAAAACCGATTATTGTTTTGTTTCGTTTAATTGCGTTTAATTCGTACCCCGAGGGTCCGATTACGGGAATCGAATCCGCTATAAAACGTGAGAGATGGATTTATTTGATTGTTTGGAAGAAATGTTGATGTTCCCCTTTTTTTTTAAAGAACTGGCTTCGTTCTGCGGTTTGAATCGCGTAAGTTTCGATACCGTTGAAATGGTTTAATACCACTTGATACCCAGGTGCTTACAGGCGACACTGTGTCCTTTGAGCACCTCAGAAAATAAGCACTCAGGGCCTTAAAGGCGATTCCAATAAAATTATTATTTTAGGTATCCTTCTTCACCTGTGAATTAAGTACCCAGGACCTTAAAAAATAATTGAATCGCGAATCGTGTTTATTAAGATTACTAGCAAGCCGCCCCGGCTTCGCACGGCTGTATAATGCATGTATTATATTTAAAAACCTACCTCTTTAATCACTCTATCTATTAAAAAGAGAAAAAAACCGCATCAAAATCCGTTGCGTAGTTTTAAAGATCTAAGCATATACATAGGGACGGCGAAAAGTGACTTTATTTTATACTATGTAGTGACTTGCAGTTTCACCGCGTCCTTATCCCGTGGGAATATCAAAATTAAAAGTTACCTATTGCCTTCCTCGATAAATAGATTATCCAACACAAAAAGAATTGTTCAATTCGAACCAGTAATTTCTGAGATTAGCGCGTTAAAACAAACAAACTCTTCAGCTTTATAATATTAAGTATATAGATAAGCTTTACCATCGATTTTTGATAAGAGCTTTTTGGATTTAACTTTTACCTCCTCTTATCCTTGGATTTAATTGGTACAAACCTTTACAGTTTCCCTAACGGTTTTTCGTTACACGTTTTGTTAACGCGTAACATTTTTTCTCGTCTAGGTCGCAAACCGCGAAAAATAACTTCGTTCTAATAAAATAACGTTTGCATTATTCTAGGTATAAGCTAAAGTAAGCATGCTACAGTGTAAAAAAGTCTGGAAAAAGGGTCTGCCTGCCTAGCATGAAGACCAAAACACGATACGATAAAGCGATATCACGCGATATAACTACATCAACACTCAAAATATGATAGATAAAGCCGCCATGTTGAATTTTTATCATAATAAAAATTTAACACGGCGGCTTTATCTATCGGCTATAGATAAAGCCGCCATGTTGAATTTTTATCATAATAAAAATTCAACATGGCGGCTTTATCTATCATATTTTGAGAGTTGATGTAGTTATATCGCGTGATATCGCTTTATCGTATCGTGTTTTGGTCTTCATGCTAGGCAGGCTGATGTACCTAAATAAGAAAATAGCATATAACATACCCTAAATTCATTGAGTAATTAAGAAAATAAAAAGTATACATTATTGTACTTAAAAGATTCTGCTACTGGCCATTAGATGTCGCTAGTAGTTGTTTCAAAAGAAAACCACTAAAACTTTGGTTGAACTTTTGAAAAATATTTTTTTTTTGTTTTATTTGTGCATCTGAGCAATGTTCAGTTTGTGTCAATAAATAAAATGATTCCTTACCACACCAAATAACTAAGAAGATTTGCTTTCGCGATATCTGGTTTCTAGCTTTCAAAGGTAAAATTGAGATATGGAATGGAAATGGTAGTGGATGTTAACGGACTGTAGGCCTTCGGATTTGCCTCGTTAACGAACTTTAAAACACTGACAATGAAAATTTAAAATGAAAATGAAAAGTTGTTTAAATTTTTTTTAAATATAGTAGATTCAAAGTCTTATGTGCCTGATATATCAAATCAACGCACGGCTAAAAAAATGGAAGGATCAACCTAAAATTTTTGGTAAAAAAAACATTAAATGATTCTCTTACAGAATAGTACCTACCTATTTCAAATCAAGCCTACTCCATCTAATACAATGTATTGCTAATATAAATATAAATAATATAAATCATTTATTTCAGGCTACAAAGGCCCATAGATACATACCTTATAGACTAACATACATATTTTATAACAATAATTAAATGTGTTAATAGATAGCTAAGAACTATGTTAGTAGCACTTCCATGACACCACACTTTAGTCCTAGGCCCGTATTAATAAATCGCTCTCAATATCGATCTTGAGTGCGTATCAATCGAGTGAGTCTTGAGATGTGGTCACTATCTTAAGTTAGGCGTTAATTAATAGATAAAACTCAAGTTTTAACCAGCCTGATATCGCTCTTGAGATTTGAGACTGATCTTGAATGACAGTAACGCTTTGTTCTTACCTTAAATGATATGTTCTTACCCTATGGTAGGTAGTGTCGTCATATTTTGCTGTCAACTTGTTTTTAATGTGAAAATATTTTAAAAAATGTAAGATTTGTATGACCCGCAATCAGACTTGAGTTCACGAAACTACATCTTGAGACATATCTTGAGAGCTGAGTTTGATTTATTAATACAGTATGACTCAAGTGATACGTCGCTCTTTAATAGCGTCTTAAGATAGGTTTATTAATCAGCGCAACAACTCAAGAGCAAACTCAAGATTGAAATCGATATTGAGTTCGGTTTATTAATACGGACCCTAGTGTGTTCTTGTGAAATTTGTCCGCGGAAGCGACGCGACGGAACACCATGTCCTTCGGCCAGAAGCCCAATAAATGTAATGTAATAAATGTAGTGCCCGGGAAATGGGTTGTCCCGGGCACTACAGCGTCCTAGCATAGATAAAAGCAACTGGCGCTGTATAAATAATCTCAATAGATAGATACCTAACTTTATTTGTATACTTACAACACAAAAAGGAATAAATAATTAGCTATTTCTTTACACAAATAGTCAGAGATCCCTATAAGGACAACCTTCATCGCGCTATTTAATAGATGAAAAGTCTTTTATATCAAATTAAATAGGTTAATAAATATATTGCAATTAATTTGTCAAAAAAAATTCAGTCCAGAATATGATTAATTAACAATTTAAATTTTTGTTTTTAACCTTTCACTGGCTTGTTTAAGATAAAAATACAATACTAATAGAAAATATGAAACCTTTAAACGTTAGGTTGACTATTTTTTCCCGTCACAACTTGTGGGTAGGCAGGTAAATCGATTCTAGTCATTTCCACTGGTCTGGTTAATGAACTAAAGTTAAAATTAAGATTATGTATTTTATTGTTACGGTATTCGTCTATTGACCAAACCAGTGAAAAGTCTAAAAACAAATATATGTACTAATCATTCCGGCCTAAATTTTTTAGGCAACCCATTTGCAATATAATTATTGGGCTATTTAATTTGTTATAAATTACTTTTCATCCATTAAACAGATCGATGAAGGTCGCCCTTAAAGGGATCCCGTACTAAAAGTAAAGTGTTAGTTATAAAGTACAAGTTGCACAAATGGACAGCATAGGAGGAAAGGGTACCGAAGGCTCATTCCATACAAACTATTACAGACGTAGTCGACTGTTTTCTCCCTGGATAATGACACTAGATCAAATATTTTTGGTCCATAAAACTTATAACTGCCATGACCATGCCCCTATTTTTGTATTTTTTTTTTTTTTTTTAATTTCTATGATAATTAGAAAATGAAAAAAACCAAAACATAGGGGCATAGTCATGGCAGTTATAGATTTTATGGCACAAAAATATTTGTGCTAGTGTCATTATCCAGGGAGGAAACAGTCGACTACGTTTGTATGGAGAGAGCGCAGGTTTCACCTTAAATGCAAACGCTAAATTATCTATTTTCTTGAAGCTTTATTTAATAAACAACCAAATTTACACCAAACTAATTACTCCGAAAAAACAACCCCACCCCAAACAAAATGGTTTCCAAACGTACCTACCTATTTATTTACCTAACTTTACCTACTTTGAAGTTACCCTACCACAGAATAAAAAAGACAAGTAAAAATGTAAAAAAGAGAGGTAATGTAAAACAAAGGTCTGAGGGCAAGTGTAATTGTTGTTTATCACGCGATCCTGGACACGCAAACGATTTCTTACTCGGTTTTAGAAAGATTCTTACTAAATATTATGTTGGAATTTTTATTTCTAAAGACAAAGATGGTTTTGGGTAAATTGACTGTAGAACTACTGTCCCAAAAAAAAAAATTATTTGATGATGGAAACTGAAGGGTAAAATCTATAAAACCGTGATAAGACCTGTCGTCATGTATGGATCGGAATGCTGGGCCGTGAAGAAGAAGGATGAGAGAAGATTGCATGCAGCGGAGATGAGAATGTTGAGATGGATGTGTGGAGTAACGAGGATGGATAAAATAAGGAATGAGTATATTAGAGGAAGCCTTAAAGTAGCACCGATTACTGAATAAGTAAAAGGGAACCGTTTAAGTTGGTATGGACATGTGATGAGAAGAGAGGAGACGCATGTGACTAGAAGAGTGGTGAGTATGAATGTAGAGGGCTGGAGAGGAAGAGGACGACCGAAGAAAATATGGATGGACTGCGTGAGACAAGACATGAGAGAGATGAATGTCAACGATGAGATGACGACTAATAGGAGTTAATGGAAGGAAAAGACATACTGTGCCGAACCCAAATAAATTGGGATAAGGGCAGGAAGATGATGATGATGATGATGGATGCGTAATTATTTTTTATTTGAACGCTAAATGGATAAAAATAATTAAAAAGTAGTATCTAGTTGAAATTATGCAGATTAAATTATTTGAATAAGTTGGACTACTTTTTACTGTCACTTATTCTTTTTCGTATCATACTTTGAAGTAGGTATAGAAGTGTGGGATACGGTGTTACTATTATTAAGTTTGAAGTTAGTTTCTAAATAGGTAAATCAGTTGTGTCGAGACTCGGTCTTTGATTGTTAGTGCTCCCGAATATCCTTTTTAATATCTTACTACAAGTTTAAGGCAAAAGGAGTAAAACACAAGAATTTATCTCTAAATATTTTCTGTAATAGGTATACAAGATTTTTTCTGTGTTTGTTGCTCTCTAAAATCTCTACTTTTAAGTAAAACACAAGAATTTATTTGTTTAATTACTCTTTCTACATCTATCTCTTATGTTTCCTGTAAAATGCAAGTTTTTTTCTGTAAATGTATTTCTCTAAAATCTCTACTTACAAATAAAACACAAGAATTTATATGTTTAATATTAACCTATTTCTAAATTTATCGCATCTTTTTTTAAATTTAGGTGATTATTTACGTCTTATTTTTTTTATTTCTCTCATATCCGATAAAGTAGATACTCCAAATAATTCCAAGTTCAAGACAAATAGAGTAAAACACAAGAATTTATCTCTAAATGAATCATTTTTCGATTAATTTTTCTTAGAATATCGATATAGTCTAAGCTAGAATATACCTTTAATTACAAGTTAACATAGATTATTTCATATAATAACATAGTTTGTTAATTTATTGATGAAAAAACAGTTAATTTATTACTCTAAGGATTGATTGATCGGTGATGAAACGGTGGACAGAGGAGTTGAGTAGATATTAAGTTAAAAGTATTTGTAGTACTAAAAGTTTACTTTTTAAACTCACACGATTTGCATTCATAGTAATTATTTTCCCTGGTCGCATATTTAAGTTATTTTGATTTTTATTTCTGCTAACAAAAGTATTTTATAAAATCGAGTGTAGATGCTCGACCTACTCTCGGTTACTACCCTCAATCAACTATCAGCATGAAAGACCAACGCTCGCCACTGCTCCAGTCTTCTCGCGACCATGCCGCCCAATTGTCGTATTCTTACGCAGCGCGTCTTGACTGCTTTGCGTCATAACTATAGATTTCATATTGCCCTAATTTCTTAAGACGCACACGTCACGCACACGTTACGCAAACCTAAACGTCGCGCGGTCGCAGTATTGCCCTAATGAGCTTCGCGTCATTTGTATCGCACAAAAACATTTCGCGCTAAATGACGATAGATAAATGTCAAATTAATTGTCACCTTGCAGTGTTTATGACTTGTTCACATCACATTTAAAGTGACGATTACGCGTAGTTTTATTTTACAGGAATACCGATTATTGTTTGTGTCAACGTAACGTATGGGTCAACTGGACGTGCACTTAACTAATGCGTCATAAGTTACGGCAATTGGGCGGCATGACTACTACGTCAAAACATCGAGGAGAAATAAATACGCGATAGGGAAAAGTTTTTATTTCACTGCTTATTACTGCCTTCACTGGCGTCCCTCGAAGGCTTCTGTTACCTCATGGGGAGGAAGACGGCAAGGCAGTGGATCCTAAACTTTTCCAAACCGTCCTCCTTTTTAACCCCCGACGCAAAAACGACGGAGTGTTATAAGTTTGACGTGTCTGTGTGTGTGTGTGTCTGTCTGTGGCATCGTAGCTCCCGAACGGATGAACCGATTTTGATTTAGTTTTTTAACTACATTGTTACGTCTCCATAGTTTTCTTTGTTAATATTTTAATTGATGAATCGTTTCCTTCATTTTTATTTTTCGAATTAATGCATGGAAATAAAAATCAGATGTGTCGGGTCCGCGCCTGAAGCTTTTTATAAATATTCAACCGAAAAAAAAAAATTACATACATCCATAACTTTTAAAAGTATTTAGATCCGTCAAGTTTCGTGGTGTTTAATTAATTCATTTTGTTTACGATATTTGTCAAATAAATAGTGTATTCTTCTTAGATAAGTGCCTCTCCAAGTAGTGAAAGTTGGCAGACAGCTAAGAATATTTGACCCGATCTCTTGTGAGATTAAAAAGTAGTACCTCACTCGCTATCCCTGTCCACTTTCTGATATTCTGTAACCAGAAGACTAATTCTCGTAAAATGTTAAAATTAAATTGCAATTTCGTCCCGATTGCAATGCAACAAATATCAAAGTCAGCTTTTGGTATTCTCAGGAATACCACAACGTTTATGTGAATAAATGATTGATTTGATTTGATTTGGTTATTTTAAGCTATTGCATAGCTTGTATATACCGCGGGCTTTGAGCGCGGCGACCGAATCAAGAAATTCCGTAACGAAAATACAACCTAATTTTTTCATGGAAATGATATTGCAATGATATTTAACAATGTACGAGAATTAGCCTTCTGGACCGACTTTCCTTTTTCCAGCAGCAACTTTTCACATAGTCAACTGCAGGAGTTCATATCTCGGATTCCTTAAAAGTTATCATTGATAAGCAACTTTCAAAAGCTTGCGTTTTAGAACGTCGTAGAACTTCCTCTCGTGTCTATTATGTATACCAAATTTAATTATTAACGGTACTTAACACTGTGTAGTATCGATTTGCAGTTTTTTTTCGAAATTGGCCTCGTACGTCGGCCACTACTGTTCATTGTGTGTTCAAACTACAACTAATTAATTTCGATTACCTAATCGAAAGTGACTAATCAGGAGAGATTTACTGCAAATCTAAAATAATATAGTGAGATTCCCTGATCGCCAGACCTTCGTTATTTTATAAAAGCTGATTAATACAAAAATAAAGGCGATTGTTACTGCGAAATTAACAGGTTTGATTTTTGGCTTTGGTACCACATAATTCTCCAAGCCACTAGTCCCTCTGAACTTCATAATTGCATAACTGTGTTGGGGGGTATGCGCTGAGAAATTCTAAGCGTATAAAAAAATGTCTAGCGGTCAGGGGATCTTGGTCTATGACCATGACTATGTCAATAACATGACTCCCCATCCCAGGCTCTTAAGAGCCTGGTGTACTGGGGAGATCCCTTAGATCCCTTTTTTATCTTTCTTTTGCCTATAATAATTTTAAAATATTATGTTATATACTATCAAAGTAAGATAGATGGAGGATCCCCGACTTCCAAGATACAGGTTTATACCTAGTTTGGACGCCGGGAACTCAAGTAATTTTAAGCCAAATTATTACTACCTTGGTCTAACTTTATATTTTTAAGTTGTCGTTGTTGACTGAATGTTATGTATTTTAGACTAAGGTTCTGAAAATAAACAATTTATTTATTTAATTTATTATAAAAATGACAAGCCGGAGTGAGAGAATAGATAAGGATAAACGGTGAAAGTAAATAAAATAAATAATAAATATAGCAGGACATTCCACACATCGCCATCTAGCCCCAAGCTAAGTAACTAGACTTGTGTTATGGGTGCTAGACAATGGATATACTATTTATATACTTTACTTTAAATAAAAAAAAATTACTATTATCTAAACCAAAATCCATACCTAACACCATACGTGTGGTTTTATTTTGTAAATATATTATACTTATAATACATAGAAACAACCAGACGACAAACAAATATCTAAGCAAATATTTGTCTTGAGGCGGGAATCGAACCCCCAACCCTGTGGTTGGCAGTCCGACATAGTGACCATTGTGCCAACTGAGTCGTCGAAGTAAATGTGCTTTAAAGATTCTACGCCTTTAGTGGCGCTAATAAATCTAGTAAGTACTTATAAGTAGATAGGTAGGTAGGTACCTACAGGTCTTTTATGCAAATTTATGCGCACATATTTTGATATGGTAACCTTTTGTATCAGTGTAGGCGGTTCCATGGAAGTGATGAATTATTGATGACTTTGACTGATCCACGCTTGACATTCAGATTGGTTCCAAGTTCAATCGCTATATTCCTGTACCTACATAACTTTGCTACCTACCTACAGGTAGGTACCTACCTACAGGTAGGTACCTACCTACAGGTAGGTACCTACCTACTTAAAAACAAATTAAATAAAGAGACTGAAGAATAAAAACATAGTGGCTGTGACATACGGCAGACAGAAAGACATGAAGAATCTATAAGGGTCCCGTTTTTTGCCATTTGGCTACGGAACCCTAAAAAAGGATTAAAAAAAAAGAAAAAAAATTTAAACAAGTTCATTGTGTTGTTGTTTGTTTATTATGTGTGTATAGAGGAGGCTCACAGCTAAGCGACGCTCGCTGATCGTTTACGGTCGTGCGGGTTAAGCGACGCCTGGCACGGTCATCACTTCGATGGGTGGCCAATTAGTAGTGTGGCAAAAATGTGTTTTCGTGAGGTCCTCCATGCTTCAGAAGGCACGTTAAGTCGTTGGTCCCGGTTGCTACATCTAGTAGCAGTCGTTAGGTCAAGTTAGAGGCCTTAAGGCCATCTGAAAACTCTAACAATTGGTGAGCCACACCACTATACGACTATACAACATACACTATACGCACGACCGTAAACGATCAGCGAGCGTCCCGTAGCTGTGAGTCTCCTCACCGTCTAGTTACGTCTTGGCTTATCCGCCAGGTCGTGGCAGACTGGGTAGACCCAAGAAGTGCTGGCTTGACGTCGTAGGATGCGTGCAAATGGACTTTACAAAGTGGAGGCGTAAAAGCAAGAAAACGGACCCCGGGCTCCCGAGAGGGATGCAACCGGGAACATCGCTCGGATGATGATGAATAGGTACTTTAGTAAGTACGTATGTTATCATTTCATGATCGGCTACAGTAGTCGCGTCAAAAAGCTGCCGGTCCTCGAAAGCCTTTGTAATTATAACCTTAAGACAAGACAGCCTGGAGCGTGTTCGGTGCCGACGCCCGACGAAAACGTGATTCCGAATGTCGGCTTCGTCCCCACTGTACCCGATCCCATCTCTACCTGATTTAAAATTACTTAAAAAAAATTACTTAGCTTAGTTGTCTGGTCTCATAATAAAAAATAAATAAATAAATATAAATAAATATTGCAGGACATTCCACACATCGCCATCTAGCCCCAAGCTAAGTAACTGCACTTGTGTTATGGGTACTAGACAACGGATATACTACTTATATACTTTTCTTTTGTAAAAATATACTTATAATAGGTACATAGAAACAACCAGACCTCAGAGAAATATCTAAGCATAAATACTTGTCTGAGGCGGGAATCGAACCCGCAACCCTGTGTTGGCAGTCCGGCGTGGTGACCATTGTGCCAACTGGGTCGTCATATCTTCAATAAATCCCTAAATCCATTCGCGACATAACTAATTAAAAACGATTTAAATATGAACTCAATGACTTTCTTGCTGAGAAAGCTTATTATGACATTAGATCATTTTTCAATGATATTTCTGTTAAAAAAAATCAAACCTATTTCTTTTGATAAAAAATTTAGGGCATTATCTTATAATTTTAAAAACAATGTGGTTTAAAAAAACAAAAATAAGACAGGGTTTTTGTAACACACTGTTTGGAGGTATAGCCTTCAAAAATGTCGGGCACAAATCATTCGAGCAATAAATTTAATATATCAAAAATCTAATACATCTCTGACTCGTCGAAAATACATCATAAAGATTAAAGGAATCGATAAAATTAATAACATGTTCCAAACTTGCACTTATCGAATTAATCTATCTGTGAAAAAAACTTCTCGATTTTTCGGTACTTTTTTTTTTTGGATTTAAGATTTAGATTTTTTGATTTTGATTTAGTTTGGATCGGGAATACCTACTAGATTTACCTTTAGGTATAATGATTCTTCTATTATATTACTGTAGATCATTATAAAAAATAAAATAAAAAATAAATAAATATTGCAGGACAATGCACACATCGCCATCTAGCCCCAAGTTAAGTAACTAGACTTGTGTTATGGGTGCTAGACAACGGATATACTACTTATATTACTTTTCTTTTCTTTTCTTTTCTTATATTACTTTTCTTTTCTTATATTACTTTTCTTTTCTTTTCTTTATTATAAACCTACTCAACAATATTTGTTCTTATAAACAGATGATAAAAGAGAAAGAAATCTACATCTATACCTACTATTGGGTAACACAGGGTTGCGGGCCTTGCGGGTTCGATTCCCGCCTCAGACAAGTATTTATGCCTAGATATTTGGTCTGTGGTCTGGTTGTTTCTATGTATTATAAGTATATATTTACAAAAGAAAAGTATATAAGTAGTAGGTATATCCGTTGTCTAGCACCCATAACACAAGTCTAGTTACTTAGCTTGGGGCTAGATGGCGATGTGTGGATTGTCCTGTCCTGCAATATTCGTCGAAAGTAGCCTTATTAGACTCAGGCATCGGCTAAGAACGGATTTTGAAAAATCTCCATCTCTTCGCGGACAATGACATGGGCAAAGCTAATCCAGTCAATTTCAGTTTATCACAATAATTTGTCAGTAGCCTGTTAATAATTTTAAATATAATGTTTAAAATATATTTTTCATTACTCATACTCCGAAAGTAGGTCTAAAGATGCATGAAGAGCGTGTAGAAAATAAAATTTCCAGCCCTAGGGCTTTTCTCTTTCACTGACAGCTGTCATGTCAAATTATGGCTTCGCACGACTTGTGCAATGTGCATGTAGCCAGTATCAGTAACATTACGCATAAGGAACTTTAAAAACCTAACCTCATTGCTTTAAGTAACACCAAAGAATAACACTACATGTATATAACCTCTTTGGTCCCAACCTTGTAAGAGGATCAGGTAGTATGTAGTCTCTCATTCACTCTCGTTGTTAGGAAGAATTTAATGTATTATTCGTAATGAAAAGCACAGTGTTTACCTCGGGTGAAAGACTCATTAAGTCCCTCGAACTATTAGCGCCCTCGCTACGCTCGGGCGCCAAACTCCGTCTCGGGACTTGTAATGAGTGACTTTCACACCTTGGATAACAATGTACTATTTCTCACTGCATCGAAGTATATTGAAATAAAGATGAAGTAATATACCTATTATTAAAGTTTGTATATGATTTTAAAGGAGTCTAAAAGTTATTATTTATGTACGAACGGTAGCTCCGAAGCGTTGTAATTATAAATTTTGAAAATTATTATAATCATAAGTTATGAAAAATACCGTAGAATGTACTTGGGTACTGATGGCAAAAAACTGACATAAAATAATACATATTTTTTCCTTTTAGACCAGGGGTGTCAAACTGGATTTTCCATAGGGCCATTTCGAAAATTACAGATGTGTTAGCGGGCCAGACTTAAAATAATTAAACACGTGCATTTTTATTTGGTGAGGTAGGTATATTTATTGGGCACTTTTTATAATTTTTAAGGGTGCCTTGCAGATCGGTCACTGCAAGTGCAAGAGAAATGAAAATTTTTCGAATACTCAAAGTCAAGGGTGCCTTGCAGATTGGTCACTTTAAGTGCCAGGGGAAATGAAAATTTAAAAAATACGCCTTAATTTTTTTAGATTCCTGTTGCGGGCCGCATCATTATGATTCGCGGGCTGCACGTGGCCCGCGGGCCGTATGTTTGACATGACTGTTTTAGACGCCTAAAATCAACTACGCAAAATACCATTTACGCAAAATACCAACTATACGCATAACACCAACTCCATTTTAAGGTGAAGTAGGACCTGAAAACCCCTATCCCTTTCCCACGCGCGCGCCGCGCGATGACTCTATCCCTTTCCCCCGCGCGCCGCGAAATGGCCGTTTTAACTGTTTTATGGAATTATCTATATCGTGTTTCGAAGTGTATGACAATACAAAGCATATCTTCACCATTACAACAGTAGGAATATCATTCTATGGATTTTAGTGGTTGATACCCAAAAACTGTTTCTAAGACACCTCTATCGCGCTTCTGTAGCACTTCGGCAAACAAATACCAACTACGCATAACACCAACTTTGATTACAAACAAATAGAAAATAAAAATACGCGACGAATTGAGTACCTCCTCCTTTTTTGAAGTCGGTTAAAATACGACCGTATGACTGAGACTATTTCGTATACAAGACTCCTCTATCATGTCCCAGGCACTACAGTTTACTGAATGGAATGGAATGGAATGGAATGGAATGGAATGGAATGGAATGGAATGGAATGGAATGGAATGGAATGGAATGGAATGGAATGGAATGGAATGGAATGGAATGGAATGGAATGGAATGGAATGGAATGGAATGGAATGGAATGGAATGGAATGGAATGGAATGGAATGGAATGGAATGGAATGGAATGGAATGGAATGGAATGGAATGGAATGGAATGGAATGGAATGGAATGGAATGGAATGGAATGGAATGGAATGGAATGGAATGGAATGGAATGGAATGGAATGGAATGGAATGGAATGGAATGGAATGGAATGGAATGGAATGGAATGGAATGGAATGGAATGGAATGGAATGGAATGGAATGGAATGGAATGGAATGGAATGGAATGGAATGGAATGGAATGGAATGGAATGGAATGGAATGGAATGGAATGGAATGGAATGGAATGGAATGGAATGGAATGGAATGGAATGGAATGGAATGGAATGGAATGGAATGGAATGGAATGGAATGGAATGGAATGGAATGGAATGGAATGGAATGGAATGGAATGGAATGGAATGGAATGGAATGGAATGGAATGGAATGGAATGGAATGGAATGGAATGGAATGGAATGGAATGGACATTAATTAGAAAAGCACACGGACAAGAAAACAAATATTAAATAGTTATTACATAATTACAAAACAAAAAATTAAATAAAACAAATACAAAATGAAAATAGAACAGACAGAATTAGAAAACAAAGATAGCAAAGATTATAGTGATTTAAAATAGATTTTAAATGATTTTAAATGACTCAAAAAAGTACGTTTCTGGACTCTCTAGATGCAAGACGTGTTCCTATAGTTTGAGGTTCTTCTTTAATGCCGATTACTTTTATAGCTAAAATGAACTAAATAATGAAACTATTGGAGAGGAAGGGCAGGTAGACCTAATTTTTGTAAAATAGTTTGTTTATGAGTTGAAATGGTTGAAGCCCGAAAACCATAGATAATACCTAAATAGGTACTTATTATTTATTTATTTGTATAAACGAATGCTTTGCATAGGTAAATATGGCTATTCAGCAATATTTCACATGTTTTTCTAGTTTCTTTTATTATCCTGTTTTTCTAAACCTTCAGCAGTTTTCTTGGTTTTTAGGTTTTCGTACCTCAAAAGGGAAAAAAAGGAATCATTATAAGATCACTTTCTTGTCCGTCTATCTGTCTGTCTGTTCGTGTTTGTAAGAATAAGTATAATTATTCATCATCTTCATCATATCAGCCTCAGGACGTCATGGAACACAGTCCTCCCCCAAAGACTTCCAGAGCGATTTTAGTCGCATGCCCTTTGCGTCCAACGACTTTCCTGCGACCTTAATTAAGTCGTCTGTCCATCTAGTCCATCCTGCGCTGCGTTTCCCGGTACGTGGTCAATAACAAACTAGCTTACATACTGGGGCCTTATTCTGCTATTTTGCATTAATGAATTTACTATTGTCATTATATCGAAACTCTATTGATATTATATCAAGATTATGACCGTATTTGGTATTCTGTTAAATTTTTAATAACATCGTAATAGAATCACTATGAAATCCCAATGGAATGGTAATAGATGTGTCGCTAATGTTGCCTAGCAACATGGTATAAGTTGCTAACCGATATACCGTTTTGACAACTATCGAGATTCTATCGAGCCACGATTCTAGAGCTGAATACCATAGTGAGTCAGTGGTGCGTCAGTGGTGTTTCGATAGAATAGTTAACATTAGGAGAATACCAATTTGACATGTAATGACATATTTTTGACATTGAATTTCTATTAAGATTATATCAACACTCTATTGAAACACAATTGTGTTAGCAGCCCCTGGTGGTTTAACAATTTTTAAACTAAAGCAACTTTTCTGCTATCTCTACCTTGAAACTGCCGACAGCCCGCGGCCATTTTCTGAACACGATTTAAAAAAAAATGTATCTTCACCGCTCTGTTTTAGATTCTGATGATTTTTGGACCTTTTTTTCTTTGTTTTTTATTCTTAAAATCTTATGGAAGTTTATGAAAATGGTTACTTTGTTACTTTTGAAGGTGCAATAAAGGACAGCGCTAATAAATGTAGGTAAGTATGGAAGTTTTTGACGTGATAACGTCAATTCACAAAAAGTTAACGTCATTGTCACGTTCCCATTGTGTGACGTCATTGTCACTTTCCGGTGACGTCATGTCAACAATGACGTCACACAGCACGCCAGTAATATCAAACACGTCTCGTGTTTGTTTAGTAATCATGTCGCTCATCTGGGCTTGTGTTATGGTGACGAGTGACGAATAGTAGACTTATACAGGGTTATTGGTAATTATACTAGCAAGCCGTTGAGGGCTACTTCTGTGCACCTTAACAAACAACTTTTGTTCTACGACATTTGAAAATCGAAAAAGGATATGAAAATTTTGAGGTTATGTAAATTCGAAAAACCGCAGATTTTTTAAAACAAAGATCATTAAGACTATGAACAGTTAAAACTTAATAAATAAGTGAAATTTTAAGGTCATTGACCTCTCCGTGTATGGAACAGCTGATTTTCAGGTTAGTAAACTTACAATCAAATTTTTCAAAAAAATGATCTAATTTCCAAAAGTCATAGAACAAAAGTTGTTTGTTTATGTGCACAGAAGTAGCCCTTAACAGTTTGCTAGTATAATTACTAATAACCCTGTCATCATCATCATCATCATGTCAGCCCATACACGTCCACTGCTGGACATAGGCCTCCCCCATATGACGCCACAAACAGCGGTCCTGAGCCGCCTCCATCCACCGACTACCCGCGACACCCACAATGTCGTCGGTCTACCGGGCAGCTGGTCTTCCAACACTCCGTTTCGCATTGCATCGCGGCCGCCACTCGAGAACCTTTACTCCCCAGCGGTTGTCAGTTCTGCGAGCTATATGACCTGCCCATTGCCACTTCAGCTTACCAATCCTGAGAGTCGGCTATGTCGGTGACTTTGGTTCTCCTACGGATTTCCGTATTTCGGATTCTATCACGTAGAGAAACTCCGAGCATAGCTCTCTCCATAGCCCGCTGAGCGACTCTGAGCTTATGAACGAGGCCTATAGTCAGCGACCACGTTTCGGATCCGTATGTCATCACTGGTAACACTCATTGGTGGAATACTTTCGTCTTGAGGCTCTGTGGTAATAACCCTGGATAAAGGAAAAAAAAGTAAAAAAAAATGAAAATAAAACAATTGAGATTTTTTAAAAATTTTCATAGGTTTCTTATGACGTTGCGTTTGAGACAGTTAGATAAAAATGACCATTAGTGTTGCTACTCACAACTAGATGGCGTTAGTAGTAACTTCAGTCTCAGCTTGTGAAAAATTTAATTGTGTTCAAAACGATTTTAAATTGAGTAGCTTGTGTATAAGGTTTTTGCTGAAGGCATCTGAAGATTGTATGGAATACATTTTATTGAGTTATTAGTTGTTATTACGTTGTTACTGAAGTAGGTACCTAGGTAGATTATTTTTCATTTATATTTTTTTGAACGAATAATAGTTTTCATTTAGCAGTAGTCCGTGATTTTACCAACGCAAGTCTCTTTCCAGTAAGAAAAGTTATCTATGTTACTGCCAAGGATTTATTGTATTTCCATACCTAGTTTCATCTAAATTGGTAAAGCAGCATTAGAAAAATTTAGCGTTGGTGTATGTATGTTCCTCCTATAAACGAAAAAAAAAAGAAAAAAAAAATTCCTCTTTAACTCATAATATTATTATTATTAATCATGGCTTTTCATTTGATACCCCACTTGGACCCATCTACTTACATTCGGTTGTTAATCTTGACTTTTATCCCCCATAACTTTCAGACGGCTAAACCGATTTCGATCAAACATAGCTAAGAACACTCGCGACTAATTAACCTTTCAAACAAAAAAATCAAGATCAAAATCGGTTCATCCGTTAGGGAGCTACGATGCCACAGACAGACACACACACAGACACTTCAAACTTATAACACCCCGTCGTTTTTGCGTCGGGGGTAAAAAAAGGCATTTTATCTTTTATACACTAACTAGCGACCCGCCCCGACTTCGCACGGATGTATTATGCATATTTTATACATTTAAACCTTCATCTTTAATCACTTTATCTATTAAAAAAACCGCATCAAAATCCGTTGCGTAGTTTTAAAGATCTAAGCATACATAGGGACATAGGGACAGCGAAAACTGACTTTATTTTATACTAGCGACCCGCCCCGCCCTTCGCACGGCTGTATTATGCATGTATTATATCTAAAAACCTTCCTCTTTAATCACTTTATCTATTAAAATTTGTTTGTTTTCCAAATAAATAAAAAAAAACATACATACAACCGAATTGAGAACCTCCTCCTTTTTTAAAGACGGTTAGAAATAGATTGAAACTTAGAAAGTAGGTAACATGGGCTTTCTTCCCGTCATACCTATTACCTACCCATTACTTACGGGACTTACGGGACACCTCTACACAGAAAAAAATACAATTTGAAAATAAAGGTAAATTTTGGTACCTACTAACAAGTTTTTACGAAAATGTAAATTTGCCCATATCTTTTTATCGTGTTGACTCAGGACCTTGATTCCTATACACATAATAGGGACTATAGACCTCAGTATTTGGTATGAATTTCAATTTGTTAGGTCCACCCGTTAGTGAGAAAATCGGTGGTGACACACGAACAGACAGACAGACTGACAAGAAAGTGATCCTTTCCTTTTTCCTTTAACCTTAAACCCTAAACCCTAAACCCTAAAAAGTAAAGACTACAGAATAATTTCTTGTTTTTTTTAAATGTTTTATTAAAAACTAGCGACCCGCCCCGGCTTCGCACGGCTATATTATGCATGTATTATACGTATAAACCTTCCTCTTGAATCACTCTATCTATTGAAAAAAAACGCATCAAAATCCGTTGCGTAGTTTTAAAGATCTAAGCATACAAAGGGAAATAGGGACGGCGAAAAGTGACTTTATTTTATACTATGTAGTGAAGATATTTTTTACAATATGAAACTCGTTATACTTAACTACCATTAGGCCAACACCGTGTGAAAGTATTAAAACTAATCCGTATTTCATTTGATTTGTTACGAATATACCTTTGGACAATGTAATTAGGGGCGCCTGTGACGTCATGGGGTGGCACGTGTCGTGACGTCATCGCGTCAGGGGCGGTCACTTTGTAGGTACAATTTAAGGAGGAATACATAAAAATAATGTAAAGTAAGATATTTTTATGGTTCCGTACCTCAAAAGGAAAAAAAGGAACAATTATAAGATCATTCTCTTGTTTATTTGTGATTTTAAATTTAATTTTAGTTTCTAAGTTGTTTTTTTTTGTTTGTTAATTTAATTTAGTTTTTGTTATTTTGACATTACTTTAAAACAAAGTAAGGTTAAGTACCTTAGGGTTAAGTACCGTTGTGCGAGAATAAAAAGCTACTTTCCTGAAGAATTGGGCAACTAATCATCATTACATAGTATAAAACAAAGTCGCTTTCGCTGTTTGTCCCTATGTAGGTATTCTTAAATCTTTAAAATCACGCAACAGATTTTGATGCGGTTTTTTTATTAGATAGAGTTATTCAAGAGGAAGGTTTTGATATAGGTTTAAAACAAAACTACCACGCGTATGAAGTCGCGGGCAACAGCTAGTCCATCGTTGTTTCAGAGATTGACACGTTTAAACAAACTCTTCGTATAAATTATATCAGCCCTTTTCACCCCTATAAGGGTCAAAACTATAAAAACTTAGGTAACTCATAATCTATGCTGTAAATCATATATGTATCATCTATATACCTAATATTATAAAGCTGAAGAGTTTGTTTGTTTGAACGCTCTAATCTCAGGAACTACTGGTTCGAATTGAAAAAATATTTTTGTGTTGGATAGTTCATTTATCGAGGAAGGCTATAGGCTACTTTTTATTTTGATATTCCAACGGGATTGGGACTTACCGCAGTGCGAAGATAGTATAGACATATTCATAGAGGGATACGAGAAATTCAGTAAGCCCCATTTTGTCTCTTTTTGAAGTACTCTACCAATCATAAATCCCTGACGACAAAGAAAACTCAATATTTTTAAAACCTGCATACCTACTAAGTTTCGTCGATCGGTTGTAAAATACCACCTTTAGAGGAGTACCAATCATACTGACAAAGGAAAGTTTTGCCAGACTTGAAGCAGACCAGCTTCGTTCGCTTCGCTCGCTCGGCCAATTAAGTGCCGACACCGACTTTGACAGCTGCATACTTATTAAAATCGACGTACAACCATCCAAACAAGTATGGGGTACGTGAAAAACTGCGCAGGCGTTCGTTTTAAAACAAAAAACGTCGGTACGTTTGGTTAGAGGGAGACGGTGAGAGTTTGAAAAGGATGGGCGGTGAAAAACTTGCGCGCGCGCCGACCTGCGCATATCTCGGGAGATGTACTGTCCAAATAGATTAAGTAAAGGTGCAGATATGACGTTGTTTTTAGACTTCAACTCCAGAAAGAACAGAACTCCAATGAGCGGTGTTGGCATAGTGGTAGATACCTCGACTTTCATTCTGAAGGTCGTGGGTTCCCCGCCGGTCGTGCACCGATGAATTTTTCTTAAGAAAAAAATGTGTGCGCTAATTGACATTGCTCTTACGGTCAGGGAAAACATCGTGATGAAACCCGCGGCTTCGTTAGCTCCAGAAGTAGGTACTTACTGACATTGTTCTCTTCTCTGGACGTGGTCGACTAAGTTGAGAGGGCAGTAGGTGTTGGACTAGCTTATTCCATCCTCACGCAAAAAGGACCCAATTAAAAAGGGTCTAATTGCGGAAAACAGCCCGTATACAAGCACAAGTACTAGTAAGAACAGAACTTAACGATTTAGGCGGGAGATGTCAGAAACGAAGAATGTCAATTTAGGTTTTAGGTCAAAATCTGAAAAGGTGTGTTTCTTATTTGTTCGGTTTCTGAGAACGACTTAATTTGACTATCGCCATTCTTTCGTAATACAACCAGGCAGACTGGTGTGCCACACCAATTCATGGAAGAAATACCAGATATCCGCATTAAGCGTTTTGTTTCGTCATTCCTTATTCTTACAGCAAGGACATGGAATCAGTTGCCTGCTTCTGTATTTCCTGACGAGTCTTCAAGTAGCGAGTGAACAGGTATCTTCTAGACACCGCGTGTTACATCTTAGACCGCATCGTCACCTACCATTAACGCCTCTCAAGTTTTTTTTAATTCAAATTTTGAGGCCTAGGATGTTACAGTGCCTTAATTTGAGGCTAGGAATATTTCCTAAGTATTTTTAGTGGCAGTAGTTTTTGCAAACCAAAGCACAAACTTTAACATTTCAGTAGTAGGTAAAATTATTGACAATGAATTGACATATATGTCTGTACCTATACTTACTCTTTGACATCAAAGCACTTCGCCGCCTTTGATCTAAAAAAAAAACGACATCTCAGTTGGCGGATGTCCACTTCGGACCTAGATTCTAATTAATTAACAATCCTTGAATTCTAGACTTCTGTGAGAATCTCTAGATCGATTGAGTTGAAACTTCTTTCGACTTGGGGGATTTTTAATCGATGTTTTTAATCGAGTAATTTTTTATGATTAAGTTTAATATTTACCAAATTACTTTATTAAGATTGCGTTGTCTAATTTAGAATTGTCTTTGGTTTAGTTTGTGAGTTCTTTTCTTACATTTCTGTATAATTTATAGACGAAATTTTCTGGTCGTGTTTGAGCCTATCTAAATTTAAATCCGAAAACACTTAGGTATGCCGTTCTTTTTCTACTTAACTTTGGATAAGCTAAGGAGCTAAGTTTTGTCTTTAAAATTTCAGTTTTGACTCCTATAATGGGTATTAAGACATTGGTACGTCAATTTGTATTTATTTTCGAAAGGCCCAAGGTTGATTCAATGTGGACCATCGAAGTATCTTATAATACTGTTTTTAATTAATGAAAAAAAATCTACATTCTAACGTAAAAGAAGTTCCTCTTGTTCTAGGTGAGTTCGAATATAGATTTGCCATCGTCGTCGGCGACATCCTCTCAAGATATTGCCATACTAAATTCGAGTCAGTGACGTTCGACCAGTCAAATTTTTCCTGCCCAGTAGTAGAGGCCAACGTTGCTGCAGTAGCCACTGCAACTGCAGCAACGTTGGCCTCTACCAGGTCCTCCAATGTGCAGGTATTAGGGCACATTGGGCATTGGAGTAGGTGCACCATGGACTGCGACTGGACTCCACACTCGCATTGCTCCTCAGTCGGTGGAATATATCTCCATATGCTCAAATTTTGTCTGCAACGGCCTACTTGAGTCCGAAGTCGATTAATTCATCAACTGGCAGATAGATGGCGCCATATTAAAAATGTATGAAGAAACCCCCGAGCGGTTTTTCTGCCAGTTGACAGGTGTGACTGCCACATAGGCCTTTGTATTGCTTACTAAATTGGCAGACTGACTTGCAGTCGCCAGGACATGCAGTCGCCAGTAACTTCGACCAGACGCGCCGACATGGTCCTTAGCAGACAACGATGGTTTTGAAACCCAGGGGTGTGATAATGTAACAACGGGGCATGTCCCCATTTAGGAATAAAATTATGGTCAAAAACTTTTTGCTCATGGAAAACATGCTCATGGAACAAACTGGACGATTTGATTATTTGTTTATGTTTTGATGGCTGAACATTTTGTCAATTTGATATTTTAGTCTGAAAAAACCCCAAAGCCCAAAAGTCCAACTAAAAATATTTTTGAAGTGATTAATTTTTTTTTAGGGAAATTCAAGTAGGTATCGTCATAGTTGAAAAATATTTTCAGATAGCCCAGAGCAGAAAAAATCATTAAATAAAGTGTTATTTGCAAAATACTTTAAATAAAAAAGATAATTCCTTCAATTGACTAATTCTCAGAGGATATGACGTAACACGCGTCCGCCCTACCCACATTATGAAAACAGTAATTGTATTGACTAATACATTTATAGTTCAGTGATTTCACACCCTCGTAATTATCTTATCGTAGATTCACATCAAACGATGCGAAAATTATTCTTTGGGGGTTATAGAATAGAATAGAATATCATTTATTGTTTTATCTGTGTACATAAAGGTCTTAAAAATAATAAAGTGCCAACAGATTACTCATTTCGAGCATACAATATTAAACATAGGTAGAACTTAAACTAAATTAGTAGGTAAATACATACTGTGTTTTTATTTTTCTTCATCTTCTTCAAATAAATTACTTAGAAAAAGAAAATTAATAAACTAGCTATTTGCTGCATGGCTCAGGTAATTGTCTGGACTATTTTTAACTATCCTTGCAGTCTCCTTCTTCTCGTACAGTGGTGTGGCTCACTTATTGTTAGAGTTTTCAGATCGCCCTAAGGCCTCTAACTTGACCTAACGACTGCTACTAGAGGTAGCAACCGGGACTAACGACTTAACGTGCCTTCCGAAGCACGGAGGGGCTAACGAAAACACATTTTTGCCACACTGTTAATTGGCCACCCATCGAAGTAATGACCGCGCCAGGCGTCGCTTAACCTGCACGACCGTAAACGATCAGCGAGCGTCGCTTAGCTGTGAGCCTCCTCATTGCAGTACAAATAAGTCAAACAAACAAACTTTTCTATATCTATACTAATATTATAAAGAGGAAATAAAAGTTTTTTGTTTGTAACGAATAGGCTCCGAAAGTATTGGACCGATGTTGATGAAACTTGGTATGAGAATACATTGATTCATTGGGAGTAACTTAAGCTACTTCTTATCCCGATGTTCCCACGGGATCGGGAGTTAGGCGTGTGAAACCGCGGAGCGCTGCTAGTCTATCACTGCATAGTATAAAACAAAGTCGCTTTTTCTGTCCCTATTTCCCTTTGTATGCTTAGATCTTTAAAACTACGCAACGGATTTTGATGCGTTTTTTTTAATAGATAGAGTGATTCAAGAGGAAGGTGTCTTTATATATTTGTATAATACATGTATATATAGCCATGCGAAGCCGGAGCGGGTCGCTAGTATCTTATAAGTTACGTATATTTTCTTCACGTAATTTTCTTATTGGCTGTAAGTATGAGTAATTAGATTTTTTTGATTCTACACTTAAGTTCATTCAATTAAGAACACCATTAAATTTTTAATAATATTTGCATAACTTTAAGGACAATAAAATTGAAGATTTTAATATTTATAGTTATGGTCTGCACCGGGACGGAATGGCCGAGGATTTTGCCAAAGGTTTTTTTTTCAAGGAAAAATAATGAGAGATGCAAAAAAAAACTTGATTTTTTTAAATTAATCTTGACTTTTTAGAAAGATTAATAATAATTACAACCTCTGGTTTGTTTCCGAATAGCATAATGTAGGTATTTAGTGAATTTTATATATTTATTAAACAATTTAATTTACTCATTATTATAATTGTTATTTTATCATTTTAATTTAGCCTTTTGGACACACTTCCAAGGGACTTTTTGGTTTTATTTTTTATTAAATGTGGGTAATTTATAATAATTTATTACTAACTGCACCCCGCGGTTTCACCTGCGTATGTCCCGATCCCGTGGGAATATCGGGATACATTTTTTGCCTATATGTTAATCCAGGTCTCCAGCTATCTACATACCGAATTTCATCGCAATCGGTCCAGTAGTTTTTGCGTGAAGGAGTAACAAACATACATACACACACACACAAACTTTCACATTTATAATATTACTAGCTGCGCCCCGCGGTTTCACCCGCGTAAGTCCCGATACCGTGGGAGTATCAGGATAAAAAGTAGCCTATGTGTTAATCCAGGTCTCCAGCTATCTAGATACTGAGTTTCATCGTAATCGGTTCAATAGTTTTAGCGTGAAGGAGTAACAAACATACATACACACACACACACACACAAACTTTCACATTTATAATATTAGTAGGATAGGATAGGATTAGGATAGGAAGTAGAATTAAATTGTAATATTTTATTCCATTTGCCATTATAAAAAAAAAAAACTATTTAGATATAATAATTTAATTAAAAAACATATTACTTTCCCAAAAAACCTTATAAAAATATTACCACAGTTTAATACACAAAAGGGGAAAGATCACAAAATAAAATTAACCATAATATTGTGTTAACTACAATAGCGAATAAACCACTGTGCAAGGCACGTGACTGCCCATTAATGTGCAGTCACAATATTGTGCAATGCACATTATTGCACATTGGGCAGTGTGCAGAGGTAATCGTATTAGGGGATGCTATATTATTTCGGATAGGGCATTTTATAACAAAAGTTCGGTTTTATTTTCAAATTAATAAACTAGCTAAACGAATTACTGGTTCGAATTGAATTTTTTTTTGGGTTGGATAGTGAATTTATCGAGGAAGGCTATAGGCTGCTTTTAATTTTGATATTCCCACGGGATCGGGACTAACGCGGGAAATCGCGAAACGCAGTTTTATAAATACAGGGTTATTCCGTAGAGGGCTACTTCTGTGCACCAAAACAAACAACTTTTGTTCTACGACTTTTGGAATTTCTTTTCGGTTAGGTTTACCTAAAAATCAGCTGTTTCATACACGGAGAGTTCATTAACATTAAAATTTTACATATTTTTTTAAGTTGTATCTACTGTTCTTAACTGAATGACCTTTGTTTTAAAAAAATCTGCTTTTTTGTATTTACATAACCTCAAAATTTTCATATTTTTTTCGTATTTCCAAAAGTCGTAAAACAAAAGTTGTTTGTTTAGGTGCACTGAAGTAGCCCTCAACGGCTTGCTAGTATAATTATCAATAACCCTGTAAAGCGATATAGGGAAGCTAGGATAATCTTTTGAAAAAACTATCAATTATAGAAATTGACATCAAATTTTTTAAAATATACCATCATCATTAATGTTCCATTTATGTAAGTACTTACAAATAAAAATAATAATTTTCTTGAATTTATACCTATTTTTTTCAAATACCATCCTTATTTACCGCATCCATAATTCCCAACCCCAACAACTAAAGATGCCACAAAACGCATTACCTCTATATCAGTGCGCCGCGTGTGACGATACCAATCCTTTGTCCCGTTTTGTAATCATTCTAATGATATTACTATTTTGTTATTTAAGGAGACTTTATATATGAATAGAATATGGTTTCAATTTAAAGAGGAAAGGGTACCGGGACCGGGGGCTTTCTCCATACAAACTATTACAAACGTAGTCGACTGTTTTCTCCCTGGATAATGACACTAGAGCAAATATTTTTGGTGCATAAAACTTATAACTGCCATGACCAAGCCCCTATTTTTTGTATTTTTTAATTATAATTTCTTTGATAATTAGAAAATGAAAAAAAAGCAAAAGAATGTGTGAAACCTTGGTTAATTATGTGGCACAAAGTGTTACATTGGTTCCTAGTCCGGTTCAAGACACCCACTGTCCTATTCAATGCGTCATGTGTCATAAAACGGACATTTGTGAGTTTATATAAATATTAAAATATTTCTTAAAACGTATTTTATTTTATTAAAATATGGTGTATTACTAGTAGTAGTAATACCTTTGGATTCCTTATGGACAGTTAACGAGTTTCTAAGTGTTTACTATAGTATACAATAATACTCCAAAGTTAAGTGTCCGCTTCCTAGCAGATCTCCCATATGCACCAAAAATATTTGTTCTAGTGTCATTATCCAGGGAGAAAACAGTCGACTACGTTTGTATGGAAAGAGCCCCCGGTACCCTATCCTTTTAAGGTGTAGGTAGGTACACAAATAGCCTTAACCGCTTTCCTATAAAATAACCTATAACCTGGACACAACATCATGAAACATGGAATAAAAGAAATAGGCATCCAATACCTACTCATAATGTTATTATTTATTCATGCCCTAACTATTGCTTCAACTTAATGACAAGATGGATTCCTAATCGATTTTTTTGCAATATTTAAATAGGTTGGAGTTGACTGTTTCCATTGTCTAAGTTCCGTTCGGCATAACCAAGGCCTCTATTTTTTAATCGCTCGTGTGGCATAGCTTCGTCGTATACGCCTACAAGTCACGCTCGACTTCCAAATCGCATGACACTAATTTTCTGTATTTTTGAATCGTTCGTCGTCGAAATATGAAATGTCAATTTCTTATTCATTTTACGCAGAAAATTCAAAACCTTTTGAAAACCAATTAAAATAAGTAATCCCAAAAGTTGTGAATATTTTTCAAAGATCGTTTCCGAATGTTTGACTATGATTGTTTGACGTTTATTCCACCACAATTCTGTTTAATCCAACACATTCAGTAGAAATCGAGTACTCGACGCGGGCGAACGATTCAAAAATATAGCCCCAAGTCAGTCCGTTTGGAAAAATCCCTACATTCATTCCATTTGGCACAACCAGTTAGTCCGTTTGGAAAAGACCTTTTAGTAGTTGGTCCGATTGGAAAAAATATCTTTTTACCATTGCCACTCGAAAAAGGGCATTTTATTCATCGATAACAGTGAATAAAACGCTCTTTTACTCACTGAGTGAATAAAATCATTTTGAATTTGGAACATGCACGAATATACGAAATAATATGGACTTATAAAAAAAAACGTACTGAAAGTGCTGAAAGAACGTACTGGCCGGATGGAATATTAAATTTAAAAAAGTATACCGCCAATTTAGATTTTTTTTCTGTCTGATAAAGTAGTTGTTTAATGTCATTGAAAAATCGAATAACATAAATAATATAAGTTGTTCCAGTGACGAAAATGAGACACTGACTCCGGAATAATTTCGAAATAAAGCAGCAATTATAGTAGATAATTTGTTGCCGCCAAAATCTCGGGAGCATGACAATGAGAGTATGACATGGAATAAAATTCAATTTTATGGAATAAAACTTAAAAATATATACAACTAAAAATGTTTTTTTCTATCTGTTATCGTGGTTGTTTTAAGTTATTTATACATCTAATAACATAAATTATATTAAAATGAGTTCTTCCAGTAACGAAAATGAGACACAATCTCTTGAACCATTTCTAAATTTATTTTCTCACAGTCAATGGTAAAAAGTAGAGTACACAACTCGTGAAAAAAATAATTTATCTCGGTCCTTGTATCCCTCGCTCCGCTCAGGATTCTAATCTAGAATCCCTCGCTACGCTCGGGATTCAACTATAGAATCCTTCGCTGCTCTCGGGATCCAACTTAGTCCCTCGAATTATATTACCTTTTTTTTCCACTTGTTGTATAATCTACTATTATTAGTTCTATTAGGCATAACCAGTTGGTCAGTTCGGATTTAACTAGGGATCGTGAATTTGTGGGACCCTGGGCTAATAATCAGAATACTTAATAGAATAATAGGGAATAATAATAGGTTATTTAAGACGAAACACACGACAAACAAAATAACAAAACAAAAGACACAAAAACTCAAGGACATAAAAGAAAAACATTAGAGAAAGCTATGAGCCACCACTGATCTTTCGGCTAGATCCACTATTTACTTAGGGTCTTCTTGATAGTCAACTAATTGCCTTTTTGTTAAAAAATGTAAGGGTCAAGTTGAATTGGTCCAACTATGTATGTATGGGGACACATTTTAATTTACAACATTTTTTATTATTTGGAATATTTCAATATTTGTGCTGTTTTTGCTAGATTTCGTAATTCTTGGTCAACGGGAACTACCGTATAGATTTTGATTCCCTTGCGAGTGTCGAAAATTTGCGGATTTTTGTAGCGTAAACGGCTGTATCTTTTGATTGCCTTGAAGTTTGATTTTTTACAGCTCCAAGGGACAGTAGATTTGAGTATTTGATATAAATTCCAGCTTGATAACTCGACGCGTTCCTGAGAAAAAGGGTCTTTTTTACAATATCTTCTACTGTTTTTAATGGGGGCCTTTGGTACCTACGGGGTCCTGGGTTGCAGCTCCAAAAAAACCCTAAGTAGATGCTCCGGGATTTAACTGACCAACCAGTGGATCCGTTTGGAAAACCTTTTTTAATTCACATAAAGGTAGCAATTGGAAAAAAAAATTGCGGGACATTCCACACATCGCCATCGAGCCCCAAGCTAAGTAACTAAACTTGTGTTATGGGTGCTAGACAACGGATATACTTATATACTTTTCTTTTGTAAATATATACTTATAATACATACATAGAAACAACCAGACCACAGACAAATATTTAAGCATAAATACATGTCTGAGGCGGGAATCGAACCCGCTACCCTGTGTTTGGTAGCCCGGCATAGTGACCATTGTGCCAACTGGGTCGTCAAAAAAAAAACATGGATTGCCAATTTGTCATAAATTTGTCCGAGAAAAAAATGAATTATTTATATTAAAAATCCAATGGAAACGTTCCTTCATGAGAACCGATTGCCTGTGATTTAATTCAAGGAATATTAGTAGGTCTAAGTCTCAATTGAAGGCAATTGTAGCGCATTTTACATGTTCCATATTATTTATTAAACTATCTGCGCCCTACGGTTTACCGCGATATTGTTGTCTTTATAAAAATGGCGTTGATTTTATACAGACCCAGAATACATCACTACATAGTATAAAACATAAACCTCCCTTTTGGCTTCGCCGTAGTCGGGTAAAAACAAAGTCGCATCCCGCTGTCTGTCTGTCCCTATGTATGCTTAGATCTTTATGACTACGCAACGGATTTTGATGCGGTTTTTTAATAGATATAGTGATTCAAGAGGAAGGTTTTGGTATATAAAACAAAACTACCACGAGTATGAAGTCAACAGCGTGCAACAGCTACTACCTAATAATTTGAGTTAAATCAGCTGTTATTGGCATGGAGAGGTCATTGACCATTTACACTTAACTTTTGAAATTTATCAACTGATTTTAAGTCCGAATATATATATATATATATAATAATTTCAGAGAGAGAACCTCTTCCTTTTTTGACGACCCAGTTGTCACAATGGTCACCATACCGGACTGCCTAACCCAGGGTCGCGGGTTCGATTCCCGCTTTAGACAATCATTTATGCTCAGGTAATTGTCTGTGATCTGGTTGTTTCTATGTATTATAAGTATAATATATTTACAAAATAAAAGTATATAAATAAGTAGTACATCCGTTGTCTAGCACCCATAACACAAGTCTAGTTACTTAGCTTGGGGCTAGATCGCGATGTGTGGAATGTCCTGCAATATTTATAATGTCGGTTAAAAGTACCTACAATGCAATAAACAAGGATTCCAAATACAAAATGTATCGCACATTATTAAAACACGCGACACCAATCAGAGAGCCCGAAAACTGATTCTAAATTTAAATTTCAACCAATTAGACGTAGTAATTATGGTATTATAGTTACCTTACCTATTATTACATCATTTGTAATAAGTATTTAATTTACCTATCGTATGTAATTTATTGGTTTCAATAATTGGCTTGAAGTATACTGTTTTTAACCTACTTTAAAAAAAGGAAGAGGTTTAATTTTCTTTAATCGGGTATATGTTCGTTGTTTATGAATCGATTTTGATGATTCTTTTTTCATTGGAAAGGGTATACTTTAGGGATAGTCTGATAAAAATTCGGTAAAGATCTGATGAGTATTTCCGGCGTGATAACAGATTTTGGAGAGTTTGTTGCACTTTGTGTAAGGTGTAATTCTGTTCATAACCCAGTTTTTAATTTTTACAAGTAGAATACAAACTAGTAGGTAGGTACAGATTTTTTTTTCGAATTCCCAAAAGTCGTAGAACATAAGTAGATTTTAAGAGAAAAGGGTACCGGCTCTCTCTCCATACTAACATAGTCGACTGTTTCCTCCCTGGAGAATGACACTAGCACAAATATGTTTTTTGCATAAAATCTATAACTGCCATCCAGTTATAGGTTTTATGCAACAAAAATATTACCCCCCCCCCCCCTATGTCTTGAAATATTACCCCCTCTATCTCTTAAAATAATACTATGCCCCTATGTCTTGGTTTTTTACATATTCTAATTATCATAGAAAGTAAGAGTTAAAAAAAAACAAAATATATATAAAAAAATAAGACATAGGGGCTACAAATATGCTACAAAAATATTTACATTAGTGTCATTATCCAGGGAGGAAACAGTCGATTACGTTTGTATGGAAAGAGAGACGGTACCCTTTCCTCTTAAGCCTTTAACCACTTTCTTATACATATATTAGTCAATGACCCTGTATATTCGCGATGATCCTCCTTTTTTGACGTCGGTTTAAAAATCAAAAAACCATGCGGTCACATCAAAGCTATAATTCCAACCCTTACCGCACCCCTAATCATGCAAAAAACCACATTTTTTTTCCCACTAAAGTCTGACCAAAAATGACACAGGCGTCTTGGTCGCCACACAGTCGGTCCCTTCTCCCAAATTACTTACAAAATGTATAATTTTAAACTATAATTCGTACTTTTTGTTTGTTTGTTACGATGTACGTAATTAGGTACCGAAAAGATATCCGTCGCCGTGTTGTTTTTTTTTGATAATTTCGTTGTTTTTATTGTTATTTTTGTGTTTTAATGAGAGAGTAGCTTTGAGATGTTTTTCTGGAGGATTTGATTTTTTTTCACAAACTTCCGCCACGACGGCTCTGTTTTTGGACACTTTTTACTTTTTTAGCCGACTTTAAAAGAAGGAGGAGATCCCAATTCGTCGCATAGGTAGGTAGGTATCACTACATAGTCACTACATATAGTATAAAACAAAGTCGCTTTCTCTGTCCCTATTTCCCTTTGTATGCTTAGATCTTTAAAACTGCGCAACGGATTTTGATGCGGGTTTTTTTAATAGATAGAGTGATTCAAGAGGAAGGTTTATATGTATAATACATGCATAATATAGCCGTGCGAAGCCGGAGCGGGTCGCTAGTACTATTATTTCATAAAGCTAAAGAGTTTGTTTGTTTGGTGGTTAATATCAAAATGAAAAATAGCCTACAGCCTTCCTCGATAAATGGACAATCAAACACAAAAATATTTTTTCAATTCGAACCAGTAGTTCCTGAGATTAGCATCCCGATCCTGTGGGAATATCAAAATGAAAAATAGCCTATAGCCTTCCTCGATAAATGGACTATCCAACACAAAAATAATTTTTCAATTTGAACCAATAGTTCTTGAGATTAGCGCGTTCAAACAAACAAACAAACTCTTCAGCTTTATAACATTAGTGTTTGTAGAAAATCTATTTTAAAGCGATATCACGCAGGTAATTTCGCGGGATGTAGCTAGTATTTCTATAAACTATACGGTAGGTACAAATGATATTATCACCTAACCGCAATGCTCAGTGAACTAAGTCGACAGACTGACAGATGGATAAAACTTGTTATTATATACTTGTTTTAGAATAGGGGAGCGAGAATGGTTTGTCCAATCACATTTCGAAAAACTTTCCGATTTTTTCTTAGTGTAAAAAAGACTAAAATAATAGGGACTATGCCTCAGTATCTGGTATGTATCTGGAATGTAATAGGGTTCCGTTCTATTCTATTCTAAAAATGTCAAATAAAATTCTTCGCGTACTCTTACCTTTATAGTTTTTTGTTTTTTTTATTGCTTTAAGGGTTCCGTACCTCAAATCAAATCAAATCAAAAATCTTTATTTCTTTGGATGCTTAATACTTAAAAGTATACAGGACCACATAAAATCGTCTTAAAAACTAAGTTAGGATGTGTGCCTTCGGAACGCGCCCACCAATGAGAAGAAGGCACAAGAAACTCATGGGGTTATTTTTTCATGTGGTCACGCTCACAAAGGTCGATATTACAGTATTTGAAAGTATTATTTGAAATGGAGCAACTAAAGTCATGTCCATGGGTTCTTATCATTATGATAAGACGAAGTATCATAGTATGCCTTACTGCACAATCTATGCTTTATAAAAGTTTTGAACCTGTTAATGGACATGTCATATACATCTTTAGGTAATTTATTATAATAGAGCACAATGTACTATTAAACGACCTGTTTATTTTTCGGAGCCTACTACCGGGCACGGTAAGTTCACCCTTATTTCTTAAATTGAAATTATGAATATCGCTGTTTTTACTCAAAAGGTACAAAAAGGAACCCTTATAAGATCACTTTACATGAATCTGTCCGTGTGTCACTACAGATTTTCTCAGGAACGGGTGGACCTAGCAAGTTGTGAATTTCAACTTGCTAGTACCAGATACTAAGGTCTATAGTCCCTATTAGGTGTATAGAAATCAAGGTCCTGAGTGAACAACATAATATAAATTTTAATATACTAGCGACCCGCCCCGGCTTCGCACGGTTATGCATGTATAAACCTTCCTCTTGAATCACTCTATCTATTAAAAAAAACTGTACGCAAAAAGAGTTTTAGATGAAAAAAAAAAATAGTCGTCCGACAAATAGTCGTCCGACAAATAGTCGTCCGACATTTGTCGTCCGTCAATAGTCGTCCGTTAAAAAATACCATATGTACGTCTTAATACACTCACAGCCAAATTAAAAACAGTAGGCCCAGGCATACATTTTCGCCGCGCCGCCCGTAGAGAGGGGATAGCTGTCTACTCTCCATCCGTCTTACGCTTTTTCGATCAGGTCACGTGTCCTGACGCGAGTTTAAGATTTTATACCCATTACAGAAAAAGTGCTCAACGCCGCTAAAGAAGTTTTCACTTCAAAAACCGCATCAAAATCCGTTGCGTAGTTTTAGATTTAAAGATTTAAGCATACATAGGGAAATAGGGACAGATAAAGCGACTTTGTTTTATATTATGTAGTGATAGTGATTGTAGGAATAAATATAGCAGTACATTCCTTCCATACATCGCCATCTAGCCCGAAGCTAAGTAACTAGAGTTGTGTTATGGGTGCTAGACAACGGATATACTACTTATATACTTTTCTTTTGTAAAAAATATATACTTACTAGCTATCCCAGCAATCGTTGTTTTGCCATTTACAAAAAAAAAAGGAAAATAAAGTTGATGTTGTTCGATTCTCAGACACAAAAAATTTCATACAAATCGGTTCAGCCGTTTAGGTGGAGTTTGGCAACTATCACCGCGACACGATAATTTTATTTAAAGGGATGGAAACAACCAGACCACAGTCAAATATGTAAGCATAAATACATGCCTGAAGCAGGAATTGAACCCGCAATCGTGTTTGGCAGTCCGGGATGGTGACCATTGTGCCAACTGGGTCGTCAATTATAATTACTTATACCTACCTAATTAGTATTTGTACGTTTAGTTCGTTAATTTGAGTGACAGATGGGGTTGCTTGGTAAGCCGCAGTAATTAACTTCTGACGTTAAATGTCGGAGACAACGTTTTTATTTATCATGTAATTAGCGGTTCTAAGGCCCTAAAGACGGTTAGAAAAAAATAATTATAGATTTTTGAAATATTTTGCAAGCATTTTTATAAAAGGAGGTCTAATATCGCTACTTTAGACGAATCGTATAATACGAATTCGATTATTTTGTGTGTGATTTTATATTAAAACCGAATGGCGTCGCGATAATTTTTTTTTCACATTACAAATCGCCGCGACCATCGGGATTGCGCGTACTTAAAGTGACTTTAAATTTTGTTTGTAAAGATTTGATTTAATAAACACAAAACTCTAGTGAAATGTGACATTTTCTCATTGACTCAAAAAAAATCCCACGCCGAGGTTTCGTTGAAGTTTCCCATTAACTTAATCGAAACAAGAAGACGACGAATGAAATTTGACCACAGGCTTTATGTATAGGGAAGTACGCACGAAGCCAAAAATCTTGTTTAAAAAAAATAACATGTCGCGGGACACGCGTTTGGAACGACGATGTCCCTTTACTTTTTTTTTTACATTTAATTAAAATTTTTTTTTTGTATTTAGCTAATTTAGAAAGAAAATTGTGTATCGATATATGGGAGATATGTAGATATGTGAGAGATTAATTTCTCTTAGGTTTTTCGTTTCACATAGTCGTAACGCGTAACATTTTTTTCCACAACTTCGTTCAAAAATCCAACCAAACAAGCCTACAGTAAGAGTCGTCGAGGTAAAACAATGGCTTCTAAAACACAATGTACCCTCACAATTTGGAGGGTACTTCACAATTTGCGACCGAGTGTAGCGCTCAATGACTTTTGTTTAGTTTCAAGCCGATAGTTGCAGTGCGCACTTGAAGGTTTACCGCTGCGTATTATTAAAGTATTTTTACGACTAAATTTTTATAAATCCTAATCTGATTGTGCAACAGTAAACTTTTTTGATATTCACACAGCATTTTTTTCCATTCCGATCGTCTTTTTATCGTTCCGTAGCCAAATGGCAAAAAACGGTACCCTTATAGATTCGTCATGTCTTTCTGTCTGTTTCCGTTTCGATCGCCTTTTGTTAACCGCCTAGTTGAGTGGTCTGACTACGAGGAAATTTATTCCTTTTGGACAAACTAGTTTGACCAGAAAGTAACAAAAATAGCTGCGCCCCGCGGTTTCACCCGCGGAAGTCCCGATCCCGTTGGAATGTCGGGAAAAAAGTAGCCCATATTCTTTAATTCGATCTAGCAGTTCCTGAGATAAGCGCGTTCAAACAAAAAACGGAAGCCTTAAAAGATGAATAATTTTCCCAGTTTTTACCACATTTCCCACTGATTCTTCGCTCCTTTTGGTCGCAGCGTGATGTTATATAGACTAAAGTTTTCCTCGATAAATGGACTATCCAACACAAAAATATTTTTTAAATTCGAATCAGTAGTCCTGAGATTAGCGCGTTCAAACAAACAAATTCTTCAGTTTTAAAATATTCCTTTGGACACTTTCGGCTTTCGACTAAGCTGAGAGGCTGATGCTGGGCAAGCCTACTCCATTTAAAACATGTCCCAGGCACTACAGCTGTATAAATCATTAACATTCGATGTAAAGACCAAAATTATTATTTGGTTCTCATTCCATGGTTACTTTTTATTCTGATATTGAGAGGCGAAAGAGGCGTGTCAGGACAGGAGCGAACTCAGACACGCAGGTCTTGAGCACTATCGCAGGAATCCTATCAGGACCACTGGCTTTCTTCACGTCCAATTTCCGCATCGTTTTAAGGACCATAGTCTGATGGATGATAGGTAGATAGATTCCTTTGGGATTTATGCGCGGTGAATCCGCGGAAAAGTGTTAGTAGTTTCTTCTTCTTTTTTATCCGGATTATGTCACTTCTAAGCTCTGGGACTCTATTTTTGAATCGTTCGCCTCACGTCGATCGCTCGATTTCTGCTGATATTCGTTCGACATCGGAAATTCGCTATTTCTGAATCGCTCGAACGTAATAAGTGGTCTCCACTAGGTACTCGTCACCGACAGGCGAGTGGTAGAATAAACGTTAAACAATCATAGTTAAACATTCGGAAACGATCATTGAAAAATATTTATATCTTATTTCCGATGTTCGTCTAGCGAATAACCGGTTTTAAATTTTCTGCGTAAAACGAATTAAAAATTGACAGTTCAAATTTCTACGACGAACGATTCAAAAATACAAAAAATTAGTGTCATGCGACTTGGAAGTCGGGTATGACTTGTAGGCGTAAGCGTATACGAGGAAGCTATGTCACACGAGCGATTCAAAAATAGATCCCCTGGTATATAGTAGACGAATACCTTTAGTCGCACGACTAATAGTCGCAGTTTGGACAGAGCTTAAAGCCTTTTAGTTAAATATAAAAATAACAGTGCGTTCTACATTTTGAAAAGCACTCTGGCCATTTCGTTTCTAGATGTTACAAATTGTATATACCGATTTTTATAATGTACGATACGATTTTTCTAAAGAAAATAAGAAACATTTTCACATAACTGAAAGTATGTAAGTTTAATTTATTTTAAAGGTATTTTTCAACAGCAATTGTAAATTATTATCAGCTCGTCCCATGTTTTTACATTCTTGATAAATAATAAATCTCGATCCAAAAATCTAAAACAGAATCTAAAAATCTTATAAAAACAATCATGAAAATCGGTTCATAAACAAAAAAGCTAAAACACTCCGGGAGTGCAGGCAGAAGTGAAAACAATAAACTTGTTATTTCTCATAGAATATTTCTTGAAACGATCTGCTACTGCCATCTATTAGCACTCACTTAAACAAATATAGTTTATTTTTTATTCGCTAGATGGCAGTAAAAAATTTAAATCAGCGCCATCTACATTCGAATAGCGGTCTTTCTAGAAACTAAGTTTCTCAATTTGTGTAATAAATGGCAGTATAAGTTAAACAAAAAGACTAACACAAATAAAATCTCATCTGTCGCGTCAAAATCTGTCGCGCCAAAATCTGTCGCGAGAACGGCTGAAAATACTCACCCAGAAAAGTACCCAACGCGCCATAAGAAGTTTTCACTTCAAAAATATAAATATTTTTGGTGTTAGCTTTTTTTCGGTCATGAGCAACAACAAATATCAATCATTTTCTTTTTAAAAGATACTTATTATCATAAAAGTGTTGATTCAGTCCTATGCTTGTCTTAGCTAAGTAGGTACGGTAAGAGTCAGAATTGCAGACCCACCGTAGAGCTCCAAAACTGCTATTACTTATTTGAGTGTTTTCAACTCAAGCAAGATTCTAAAGTCTTGCTCGAGTTCAAGTTAGTCTTTCAACTCATGATTTTTTTAGATAAATATTATTAGAAAAAAACATTCCAATAATAGTAATTTTAGCACTCTACGGTGGGTCCGCAATTCTGACTCCGTTCGTACATGAAATAAAATACGAAGTTTTTGAAAAATTAGAAAGTTTCAAAACACATTCACACACTATTGAAGTAAATGTAACCTACTTACCTTCCCCCCTTATTTTTTTTACCTAATTATGTCTTATTTTTTTACCATATTCTATCTATAGAACCCTGCAAATGTATATTAATACCTAATCATATTTTAGGCCATTTCTTTTTTAGTGAGGAGAGACTGAAAAACGCTTAGCTGAGTTCTCTTCCTTTTTACCTTTGCTTTTCTTGGGCATGTACCTACCTAATGTGTAATGTTATTTAATATATACTTACTTACAACTCTCAAATTAAAATTGTCTTATAAATATCTTATAACAGAAATATTATAAGTATAATAAGTTTCATAAATTAGTTTAAGATAGTTAGGTAATAATGTTTTATCTGCCTTATTTATTTATTTTTTTGTTTTATAAAACAAACTAACACACATACTCGTACAGTATGGGTCATAAGTAAATGATCAGTTTGCTACAATAATACTATCAACAAGTATTGGAGTTACGACCTTCTTCTAATAGACGTTACACAAAAACTTAAATACTTGAATTAAAAGTACTTATTGTGATTATTATTTTCAACATGTTAGCTATGTATTTAGTTGTGTGAGTGGTTATAAGCCGGCACCCGCTACACAGGCCGAGGTGGGTTCGATCCACAGGTTACGTTTTTATAATGTTCAAATAGTGCTGTACAGGATTGTAAACTTTACGGTGGGCAGAGACTTCTGACCGTGGATTGTACATACATTGCAGGTTAAATAAAAGCTTTTAATAAAAATCGTATATTATAAAAGTATCTCTATCGATTTACCGTGACGGAATGTCTGGAAAGCTCGAAACGAAAGCTTTTACCAACATTATACACTTTTAAACATCACGTTGACATCGAAATTACAACATGGCCGTCGTTCTTTGTTTGTTTTATACCTTTTTAAAGGGAATAAAAACTGATTGTTTACCTAGTTAGGTAATGTTGAATACACTGACGAGCAATATTATAAAATGTCACTAATTAAATCTTTGTTGGAAGGTTAAGGTGACAGGGTACCGGCGCTCTCTCCATACAAACGTAGTCGACTGTTTCCTCCTTGGATAATGACACTAGCACAAATATATTTGTTGCATAAAACTGCATAAAACCTATAACTGCCATGACCATGACCCTTTATCTGGTTTTTTTTCATATCCTAAGAAAAGCGACCGGGTACCTTTCTAACCCGTGCTAACAAATAGGCTAAATTAGCTACATTCGTTCCACGATCTCTTTATAAGCGAGCATGCTACATTCTCGACCTCATTGTCGCTTCCCATCAGGTGAAATGAAGTCAAATACAACCTTATTTTATTAAAAAAAAACGTGTCGCGGGACACCCTCTTAGAACAAACTTCCTTTACCTTTTTTGACGTGATAACATCTAATAAATTGATGGAACACCTGTATTCACACAAAAGTGTCATGTTCCGGTAACATGACGCGTCCCGTTGCCGATGTGTGACGTCATGCGTCATGGTAACATGAGAGAATCACCACTTTTATACCCCGCGCAGCGAATGATGAGCTCTGACGGAAAGTAGAAGGGATATGCGCAGAACACAATTTTCATATAAATATCGAGTTCTGCGCATACCCCTTCCACTTACCCCAGAGCTCATCATTCGCTGCGCGGGGTATACATAGTATAAAATAAAGTCGCTTTTTCTGTCCCTATTTCCCTTTGAATGCTTAAATCTTTAAAACTACGCAACGGATTTTGATGCAGTTTTTTTAATAGATAGAGTGATTCAAGAGGAAGGTTTATATGTATAATACATGCATAATATAGCCGTGCGAAGCCGGGACGGGTCGCTAGTTTAATAATAATATGGCTCATCTGGGCTTGTGTTTTGGTGAGGGGTAATGCTTTTACTTCATGAAGTTAACTTGCATTTTTCTTACGTATTTAATTCTGAATTATCTTGTTATTTTGAACGTAGGTGTATTTCTTGTGTAAAATTAAAAAATATTGATTAGCAACAAAAAATACTAAACTTTATGAACCAGAACTGTAAAAGAAAATAGACACTTTAATTAATGCCTAATTTGTTTTTAGTATCTTACTTGTGTATTATAATTTGTTGTAAAATGGTCCCTAATTCAGCATAATAGTTATTTTGACTAGCGTTTGTCTTTAGGCCTCATCTGGTGACATATCTACATAGTATAAAACAAAGTCGCTACACACTGTCTGTTCCTAGCATGCTTACATTTTTTAAGCTACGCAACGGATTTTGATGCGGTTTTTTTAATAGAAAGAGTGATTTAAGAGGAAGGTATAAATCACTTGTTTTGTATAATTACTGTTATTGATTGGAAAGAAGAATCTGTTGTGACCCAAATCATTTGGTCCCAAGTTCATTTAACTGAAATATGTATAAATAATGCCACACCTCGCCATCTAGCCCTAAGCTGAGTAACTAGACTTGTGGTATGGGTGCTAGACAACGGATATACTACCTAGATACTATTCTTTTGTAAATATATACTTATAATACCTACATAGAAACAACCAGACCACAGACAAATATCTAAGCATAAATACTTGTCTGAGTCGGTAATCGAACCCGCAACCCTGTTTTTGGCAGTCCGGCATGGCTACCATTGTGCCAACTGGGTTGTCAGTCTGTTTATGAATCTGTTCGTTTGTTCCCTCTTCGCGGCTTCGAAACTACTGGACCGATTTTGATGAAACTTGGTATAAGGATACATTGATTCATTGGTAATAACAAAGGCTACTTTTTATCGCAGGTGAAACCGCGGAGCGTTGCTAGTCATATAGGTATTTATATAAAATTCTCGTGTCGCGGTGTAAGTTGTCAAACTCCACCTAAACGGCTGAACCGAATGAATTTTTTTTGTGTATATTCGTTAGGTCTGAGAAGCGAACAACATCCATTTTTTTGTATATGGCAAAACAACTTTAGCCGGGACAACTAGTCACTATCACTAATAGTCACTACATAGTATAAAATAAAGTCACTTTTCCCCGTCCCTATGTCCCTTTGTATGCTTAGATCTTTAAAAGATAAAATTTTGATGAAAGATTTTGATGCGGTTTTTTTTAATAGAAAGAGTGATTAAAGAGGAATGTTTATATGTATAATACATGCATAATACAGCCGTGCGAAGCCGTAGCGGGTCGATAGTATAAAATAAAGTCACTTTTCGCCGTCCCTATGTCCCTATGTATGCTTAGATCTCTTAGATAAAACTACGCAACGGATTTTGATGCGGTTTTTTTTAATAGATAGAGTGATAAAAGAGAAAGGTTTTTAGATATAATACATGCATAATACAGCCGTGCGAAGCCGGGGCGGGTCGTAAATTATAAAATTTAATAAAAAAATACCTAAGACTGCGTTAAAATCGTACTAACAACAGAACATAAGTCACCCTCTGTTGGTAGGTAAGTAGGTACGTACGCCCCTACCGTCGCCATGGCAACCGACGAGGGGCGTCAGCAGACTTTGAGGGGGTGACTATGTTATTGAATTTCATGAAAATCTGCCTTTTAATTAAAATAAAATTATATAAAACTATTTTATAAGCGCAGGAATGAAATAATATTGCCGGAAATTATAAGAAGTGCTCTGGTTTCAATTTATAATTATACTAGCAGTGCTCCGCGGTTTCGCACCCGTAACTTCCGATCCCGTGGGAATATCGGGATAAAAAGTAGCCTATGCTGTTCCCAATGAATCCTTATATGCTCATACCAAGTTTTATTAAAATCTGTGTAGTTTCAGAGGCCATTCGTTACAAACAAACAAACAAATCTTTCCTGTATAAATAGTAGTGTAGAATAATATAGAAAATTTTACTTTTATTTTTTTTTATTTTACAAAACTGATGAAATCAACGCACATCTCAAAGCTACGGCTAGATCAGGTTATTTGGCATACAGATATCTATACCAATAAACTAATATTATAGACTAGCTGACCCGTGCCCACTTCGTTGGGCATTTATCTTCTTATATATAAAAATGAATCGCAAAATGTGTTGGTAAGCGCATAACTCAACAACGCCTGGACCAATTTGGCCAATTCTTTTTTTGTTGTGTTTGTTATTGTCAGGAGAAGGTTCTTATGAAAGAAAATATTAAGAAAATTGCGTAGAAAATTATTACGCGGGGCGCAGCTAGTTTTATTAATATTAAAAATTAATTTAATCTATACTAATATTAAAAAAAATACTTTTTGTAACTTAAATATAAAAGTTAGACATATGCTGTCGTTGACTTTTTTGTAGGCATTTTCAAGCTCCACATCTTTTCTATAGAACTCAAAAATATATCTTTCATAGTTAAGGCAGCGTTCGTAAGAAACGTTTTCATTCGATCGTTTTTTCTCCGATTCACTTTGCAAAATGGACTACCACGTAAAAGCCTTTTTATTTTTCGGTTTTTTATATAACCTATGACACTCAGCAATAATGTGGCTTTCTATTGGTGAAAGAATTGTTAAAATCGGTTCAGTAGATCCCGAGATTACCCCTTACAATTTAACAAACTTTACTTCTTTATAATATTACTAGCTGAGCCCCGCGGTTTCACCCGCGTAATAATTTTCTACAAAATTTCCTTAATTTTTTTCTTTCATAAGAACCTTCTCCTGACAATAACAAACACAACGAAAAAAGAATTGGCCAAATTGGTCCAGGCGTTGTTGAGTTATGCGCTTACCAACACATTTTGCGATTCATTTTTATATATAAGAAGACTAGCTGTCCCGGCAAACATTGTTTTGCCATTTACAAAAAAAAAAACTAAAGGAAACAAAATAAAAAATAGATGTTGGCCGATTCTCAGACCTACTGAATATGCTCACAAAATTTCATGAGAATCGGTCGAGCCGTTTCGGAGGAGTTCAACTTCGAACCCCGTGACACGAGAATTTTATATATATAGGGATTAGTAGTAGTAGTACTAGATAAGAAAGATTTTTTGTTTGTAATCAATAGACTCCGAAACTACTAGACCGATTTTAATGAAACTTGGTATGAGGATACATTGATTCATTGGCACATAATATGATACTTTTTATCTTGATATTCCCACGGGATCGGGAAATAGAATACGCGGGTGGAACTACGAGAAAGAAATAATTTTAGAAAATTCAAACCCTATGACAAGACATCAAGACATAGGGGCATAGTCATGGCAGTTATAAGTTTTATGCAACAAAAATATTTGTGCTAGTGTCATTATCCAGGGAGGAAACAGTCGACTACGTTTGTGTGGAAAGAGCGTCGGTACCCTTATCTCTTAACAAGAAAATATCTATAATAATAAAATTCGAAGTCTTGAGTCTTGACCGACTGATCAACGCACAGCTCAAAAAAATGTACGGGTAGGGCTCAAATTTGACACACAGAAAGTTTTATGACGTATGCATCCGCTAAGAAAAAACTTTTGGAAAATTCAAACCCTACACGAACGAAGTCGCCGGCTAAAGCTAGTCTACTAGCGACCCGCCCCGGCTTCGCACGGCTATATTAAGCAAGTTTTATACATATAAACATTCCTCTTGAATCACTCTATCTATTAAAAAAACCGCATCAAAATCCGTTGTGAGTTTTAAAGATAATAAATAAGCATACATAGGGACAGACAGCGGAAAGTGACTGTTTTATACTATGTAATGATAATTAATAACATAGTATTATAAATAATACAATTAATATTATAAAGAGGAAAGATTCGTTTGTTTATTTGTTTGTTTGTGGGCTTTTTGGCTCCGAAACTACTACTGGACCAAAACTATTGCCTGCCTAGCATGAAGATCAAAACACGATACGAAAAAGCGATATAACTGCATCAACTCTCAAAATATGATCAATAAAGCCGCCATGTTAAATTTTTATTGAAAATTGCGATAAAATTTATGATAAAAATTGAACATGGCGGCTTTAGCTATCATATTTTGAGAGTTGATGCAGTTATATCGCTTTTTCGTATCGTGTTTTGATCTTCATGCTAGGCAGGCTGGACCGATTTTGATTCAACTTGGTATGAGGATACATTGATTCATTGACAGTAACATAGGCTACTTTTTATCCCGATATTCTCACGGGATCGGGAGTTACGCGGGTAAAATCTTAGAGCGTTGCTAGTACTTAAAAAAATACATTTAATTTAGCTTATAAAAAGCTTTTATAAAGTTACCAGACAGTAAAAAACTCATTAAGCGCCCTCAATGAAGCCGAACATTTTCCAAGAACTTTTTTCGAGATTTAGAAACCGACAATTTTCTCTAATAAAACATGAGTATTTACATAAATACCAACTTAAAATGCGTTAAAAAACTATTAATTACTTCAGTAACAATCCGAAGACATAATATTTACAATAATATCATAATTCATTTAATAAATAATAATTAAAACCCATTAGACGCTAATAATTCATTAAATTATAAAAATGGATTCATAACTTCAACGCAATGCTACCCATCTCTTTTTAACCAAGTATTTTTACTAACAAACGAAAGAGAGAATCGAATTCCATCATACACTATTGTAAAGTACTCGTAATGATATGCAATGTGAACCACTTAGTTCCATCTCGCTTTAACCTTACTTTTTCTTATAAGTGTAAAAGAGATAGACGTGGTTTTAAGCTTCATAATTTCGAATTATGTTAAGTTAACAGACCATTATAAATTGATCTCCATTTGTGTTGAAAATATATAATTTTAGAGATTTGTTTCAGTGGTTTTTGAAAGGGAGAAATAAAATATATTTGATTTGTAATGGCTACAATAATTTTAGTTTTTATTAAATGTAGTTTTAATAATATCTTAGTGAGTGATTTAAAGAAATTGATATTTACTAGCGACCCGTCCCGGCTTTGCACGGCTATATTATGCATGTATTATACATATAAACCTTGAATCACTCTATCTATTAAAAAAACCGCATCAAAATCCGTTGCGTAGTTTTAAAGATTTAAGCATACGTAGGGATATAGGGACAGAGAAAGCGACTTTGTTTTATACTATGTAGTGATAGTGACTATCTACGCACCGTGGTTTTACTCATGTTAGTAGTAAAATTGGAATTGAAGGTAGCACAGCGTATTTTCATTCTTTGAATTTTTAACCCCCGACGCAAAAACGACGGGGCATAACAGCTCCCGAACGGATGAACCGATTTTGATATTGTTTCTTTTGTTTGAAAAGTGAATTAGTCGAGAGTATTCTTAGTTTTGTTTGATCGAAATCGGTTTAGCTGTCTGAAAGTTAAGGAGTTATGAGTCGGGGTTTTTTATCAGGTTTTTTTACCCTTTCAGAAGTCGTATTTTTCAAAAATATTTTTTTAGTAACTCTCCTACGTACGAAAAAAAAGAAACCCATGCTGAATTTAAGACTTGTAGCTCTTGTAATTTCAGAGAATTCGTGACTAGTATTTTTCTATGAAAGGGGCTATTTCTATTTCAACAGTCAAAAGTCTCTGCCCATCATAAAGTTTACAATCCTATGCAGCACTATTTCAACTTTTTAAAACTAAGTATAACTAAAGATAATTTGATTGATTTGTCGAAGTACCTATAGGTAGCTAAGTTTAATTTTTATTTATTTACTAGCGACCCGCCCCGGCTTCGCATGGCTATATTATGCATGTATTATACATACAAACCTTCCTCTTGAATCACTCTATCTATTAAAAAAAACCGCATCAAAATCCGTTGCGTAGTTTTAAAGATTTAAGCATACAAAGGGATATAGGGACATAGAAAGCGACTTTGTTTTATACTATGTAGTGATAGTGATAGTGATGATAGTGATTTGTTTATCACAAATAGAACCTAAAAAAATAAAATAAACATAATACGCAACTCTTTCTTACAGCCATAATGAACTCCAATTCTAATTCGAACAAAATGCAACTTTGACATGTATATTTTATAACTCTTATTACCTTTAATAATGTAACTTTTAAACCATTTGACATTGTACCTACTTATTTTAAATTTTCATTTCTTTACCATATTTTATTTGACATTGTTTCTACTTATTTTCATTTATGGCTAGAGTTTACAAATACAATAAATATATTTTCTTTACTCATACTCCGAAAGTAGGTCTAAATATGCCTGAAGAGCGTGTAGAAAATAAAATTTCCAGCCCTAGGGCTTTTCACTTTCACTGGCAGCTGTCATGTCAAATTATGGCTTCGCACGACTTGTGCAATCTGCATGTAGCCAGTATCAGTATCATTACACATTAGGAACTTCAAAAACCTAACCTCCTTGCTTTTTTTTTACACCAAAGAATAATAATTATGGCTTGGCACGGCTCATGCATACTGCCAGAGTTTAGTACTAAGTAACTTTTTTTCTTATTTTATTATGTTTATAGTGTTAAGTTTAATCTGGTTTTTCATTTATGATTGTGTATTTTTTGTAAATAACATTTTCTAAACAAACCGTGTTACAAAAACTGTAAGTTAAATCTACGGACTTCGCGTTATTTCCCAATGTTGGATTAACTCATTAATAAAAACTTCTTCGGTAAGTACCGCCGTATTTAAGTATTGAATACAAATAGCAGAAACCTAAAAAAACACTACATAATGTATAACCTCTTTGGTCCCAACCTTGTAAGAGGATCAGGTTGTAAGAGTACCTACTCATTTGGTATGGAGTCTCATAGTCTCATTCACTCTCGTTGTTATGAAGAATTTTATGTATTATTCGTAATGAAAAGCACAGTGTTTACCTCGGGTGAAAGACTCATTAAGTCCCTCGAACTATTAGCAAACTCCGTCTCGGGACTTGTAATGAGTGACTTTCACACCTAGGATAACAATGTACTATTATTCATCAAAAGGTGAGGTACATAATGTTCTTACATGTCTAGGTAGGCACCTTATATTACTACAGGTTATTATATCTTCCTTCTATTGTACCTTATATCTAGTTACAGACTCTAGTCCCCACACTAGGATACCCTGTGTTGTGGGTGACTAGTCTCTTCCTACTAGGCGCAAGCTACTTACTTAAAAAAAAGTTTGACGAATAGTTTGAGTTTTGTGTGAAATATTTTAGCTATTGTACCTAATAATTAATTGATTTTAAAATCTAATATTGCATGCCTCATGTATAGGCCGAATAGAGTGTACTTTATTTCATTAATATAACACCATACTATGTACCTTTATTCGCAATAAATTAATTGAATTTGAAAATAAAATAAGTATTTAAAATTTATTAAACTTAATTCCATAATTGTGCACAAGTGTAGTGAAATTAAAAATAAGTATCGAACATGGACTTTTCTAGTTGCCTCTAAAATCCCCTACCTACAAGAATAGTAATTAGGTATAGCCACCGATTTACACTGTGGCTTTACTAATGACTTTACAAAACGAAAACTTTGACTGTTTTGAAAAGCTTTGAACCCAATTCCTAAATTTTTTTTCCATAATTTAATGCAAAATGTAACTTGATACTGACTATTTGCCCAAGCGAAACCTTCACTATCACTATCACTACATAGTATAAAACAAAGTCGCTTTCTCTGTCCCTATATCCCTTTGTATGCTTAGATCTTTAAAACTACGCAACGGATTTTGATGCGGTTTTTTTAATAGATAGAGTGATTCAAGAGGAAGGTTTATATGTATAATACATGCATAATATAGCCGTGCGAAGCCGGGGCGGGTCGCTAGTAAATAATAGAAAAAAATCTTAACTTATCTCTGCTTTTATATAAAAAATTAAAAGCATTACTTAGTTTGCATTTGCCTAAACCAAAAGTTAACCTCAAAAAAAAAGAAAAATTAAATAAAATACCATTTTCTTTTTAGTTTTCATCCCCTAATTATATGAAGAAATGATTCTCTCCACCCCCAATCATCTCCACGGTCGAAAGGATACGCACAATACGAAATTGATTTCGCGAAATTTACGACTACCCTCTTTTCGCGGGCAATTTCACCGGCAATAATGTGAACCGCTTTGTGCCAATGTTGCCATGTTCGAGACAATTTTCCAATTCAAACTAGTGGAAACTTAGCTTGTTATATCTATTGTTATATTTGAATTATTTTTAGGTTATTTTTTATTGTTGGTACCATTTTTGTGTGAACTAAGTTTACAATCGCTTTTTTTTCATTTAAGTAGAGAAATATAAAAAAAACGGCCAAATGCTAGTCGGATTCGCGAACGAAGGGTTCCGTACTATTTTGTATAATAATATAATAACTAGCAGCCCTTCGCGGTTTCACCCTCATAACTCCCGATCCCGTGGGAATTATGTAATATAAAAAAGCCTTCCTCGATAAATGGACTATCCAACACAAAAATAATTTATCAATTCGAACCAGTAGTTCCTGAGATTAGCGCGTTTAAACAAACAAACTCTTCAGCTTTATCTATACTAATCTATACTAATATTATAAAGCTAAAGAGTTTGTTTGTTTGTTCGTATGTTTGTTTGAACGCGCTAATCTCAGGAACTACTGGTTCGAATTGAAAAATTCTTTTTGTGTTGGATAGTCCATTTATCGAGGAAGGTTATAGGCTACTTTTTATTCCGATATTCCCACGGGATCGGGAGTTACGCGGGTGAAACCGCGGAGCGCTGCTAGTAATATTAGTATAGATAGATATGGGAGCCCCATTTAAATATACCTACGGTAAGATAGATAGATAGACTACCCAGTTGCCACAATGGTCACCATGCCGGACTGCCAAACACAGGGTTGCGGGTTCGATTCCCGCCGCCACCTAGATATTTTATTGTTTTAGATTTCCGTAAGTTAGGACATTCTAAGCAGGAGCTTGATAAGTGTAAAAATTTTGGGTTTGTCGACATGTATGGGCTTTAATAGTTAACGAACTGGGTGGTTGTTGAGAATTTATCAGTGAAAAAGTTACAAAATGAGTCTTTTTAATATTTACAATATTTAAAATTCAATATTGAAGTGGAGCCGTAAAAGTAGGAAAGCGGACCCCGGACTCCCGAGAGGGATGCCACCGGGAACATCGCTCGGATGATGATGATGACAATATAAAAAAACTAACAAAATAGGTAAAAATATCACACTTTTACAGATGTGCGAGTGAGCTCTGGGTCACGTGGGGTTCAGTTAATTTGTATTCCGACTGTACGTAGGCTTTAATAGTTAGTGAATAATAGACAACTAACTATTCATTAAAAAAGAATCCCTTCGAAATTTAAATATTGTGACACACAACTACGGAACTACGGAATCCTACGTTCCGCCTGGCCCGACACGCACTTGACCGGTTTTTTTATTCATTAGAACCTAATAATTACAAACAGAAGTCGAAAGTAAGTAATAAAAAGTTAGGATACATTAATAAACTAGGGTTTGTGTTATTTAATTGCTCAGTTAATTATAAACTGGGGCCCTTTTGTTTGCAACTTGAAACCGCGTAATAATAATAATTCAAGGTTGAATTCACTCCTGTCTAGAGTTATGGAGTGGTATTGGCATAGTGGTAGATACCCAAGACTTTCATTGCGAAGGTCGTGGATTCTAATCCCGGTCGTGCACCAAAGGGCTTTTCTTAGGAACAAATTATTAATTTAATTGACTTTGCTCTTACGGTGAAGGAAAACATCGTGATGTTAGTTCACTCTTGGCAAAAGCTATAATGGAATTCAAAGTCCTGAAAGACATCTACACTAATTACAACGGAAAGATTTTTTGTTTGTTTGTAACGAATAGGCTCAGAAACTACTGAACCGATTTTGATCAAACTTAGTATGAGGATACATTGATTCACTGGGAAAAACATAGGCTACTTTTTATCGCGATATTCCCACGGGATCGGGAGTTACGCGGGGGAAAACCAATGGCCTGAAATTTGTTGAACAGATAGCTATTACGTAGGCATCCGCTAAGAAAAGATATTGGAAGTCGCGGGAAAAAGCTATAGTTAATTAATATAGCGAAATTTAAACACAAGAACACGTAATTTTTTGTTCTTATTCCCTCCAAAACTTACCTTAATTATAAAAAGAAATACACACGTTCTATCAAGACCACAAAATCACAGAAAAAGCATTTTATTCCCTAAAACTTTATATTTTTATACAACACGCAATGCGCAAGCGCACAAGCGATCGATCACACTACTGATAAATGACATGACCAAAAATACAAATATATTTACCTACTTATGTATATTATTTACAAAAACCCTAACAAACGAACCGTAAAAAATAAATACCGAAAAATCGATTTCTAGAGGTTTATAAACCTACATAATAATAATCATTTCAAACATTTGACAGCCGAATGACAGGAGGGGAGCAAAACCAACCCTTAAAAAAAACCAACACAACCCTTATTTACTTTTGAACCGGAAATAGAAATGACTATATTTTTTTGGAAACCGCAGTCGCGACGCGCGGCGCCTACGCAGACGTTCGAAATTTAAATTTGAAATTTCATAATGGCGGCTGGCGGCTCTCATTAAAAATAGATCATAGATGTTTGGTTTGAATTTTGTATAATTTTATAACGTTTAATATCGGATTATTTTGGACTTTAAAGTTTTTTTCTGGCGCCTGAATTAATCCAAAACGAATTAGGTATTCAGGTAAAAAATATTAAGTAGGTATAGGTAAAAGGTTTTCTTTGACGACAAGCGTGAACATTCTCATACCTAGTTAAAATGATCATGTAAATTGTCAATCGATACCATCTTAAAAAAACAACAACAAAGGTTGCCTGGAAGAGATCGCTTTGAGCGATAAGGCCGTCCTTTTTAACACTTAGACTTAAGCTTTGTTTTTATTTAATATTATTTGAATATGGTGTTTACAATAAAGAATTTATCTATCTATCTATCTATCTATGTCAATGTATCATGTGAACATTAGGTTTAGGTTAATAAATATTTTTCATTTTTTTTCATCTTAAAATGACAGGCGTAGACTTTAATAATCACCACGATAAATCCTACTAAATACTATAAAAGTTTGTGTGTATGTTTGTTACTCTTTCACGCAAAAACTACTGGACCGATTGCGGTGAAACTCGGTATGTAGATAGCTGAAGATCTGGATTAACACATAGAACTTTTTATTCTGATATTCGGATATTCGGTCTTACGCCGGTGAAACCGCGGTGCGCAGCTAGTAAATCACTACATAGTATAAAACAAAGTCGCTTTCTCTGTCCCTATTTCCTTTTGTACGCTTAAATCTTTAAAACTACGCAACGGATTATGATGCAGTTTTTTTTTAATACTCGTAGATAGAGTGATTCAAGAGGAAGGTTTATATGTATAATACATGCATAATATAGGGCGGGTCGCTAGTTAATAAATAAGAAAAAGATTCATCAAAATCGGTTGTTAAACAAAGAAGATAATATGCGAACATCCATAGAAAAAACATACAACCGAATGAAAATGAGAAACTACTTCTTTTTTTGAAGACATTAAAAAAAATGCCCTAAGTTAGCTTTCCAAATCAAGGTAAGTAGGTTTAGAAAAAAAACTAGGGTCAGCTGAATGACAATAATTCAAACTATAGCAGTTCCTTACAGTTTCTCACATCTAACTCCCGATCGCGTAAGAATATCAAAATACGTTAAGACGTTTCAATGTAAAATGCTTTCATGTAAATTGCATGATTCCAAATGAATTCTGAAAAATATTTTGACTAAGGGGGTCCATACGCCAACGACCGTGGTACACAGCCTACTAAATAGTTACTACCGGCACCAAGCGTCTTCTTTGGTGAAAATTCTTGATTGTTATGAATGTGTTTTATTTTTCTCAAAAGTGCCGAGATGGAATTGTAGGTAAGATATTTACCGACATTTTAGTGTGACTTTGAGCCAAAAGTTCCCTATATTTTCAACCTATCCTAAAATTAAGAATTAAAACTAGTCTAGCATTGATATGACAAGGAATTTTCGTCTTAAATTACCCCAAAATATCGGTAAAGATTTTACCTACAATTCCATCTCAGCACTTGTTAAAAAACAAAACACATTCGTTACAATCAACAATGTTAGTTGTGAGCGACGGGTATTACTGGCGCGTTGCGTTTGGCAGCATAATAGCCTTTACTTTATCGGGATAAAAAACAGCTCATTGCGTGAGGATGGACTAGAATATGTCCAGCATCTATACCTACTACCCTCTTAGCTTAGTCGGCCGTGTCCAGAGGACAGCACTCATCAAATTCGTTTGGAGACAACTAGGCGGATTTCATGACGATGTTTTCAATCACCGTAAAAGCAATAGATAGATAACTTTATTTGTACAACATAGAAAGAAACAGAACACGATAAACACAAAGTAAAGTAATAGCTAGAAAGTATAAGTTGCACAAACGGGCAAGCCTTATCGCTGTAAGCGATTTCTTCCAGGCAACCTTTGGGTGGAGCAATATTCATTTAATACACATATATTTTCTGTAAGAATCCTCTTTTCTGCGTTTCACCTTTTGGTACGTCCAAGACGACATGTAATCCACTGCGGCTAGGTCTTTGTATTTAATTTTCACTATCACTTTCTTTCATGATTTTTATTTATAAATCTACCATGGAATTTGTGAAGTTATACTTCTTTAGGCGCATTATGAAAAAATGATAAGAGTGAAATTTTCAGATGCGCGCGCGCATCTGAAAATTTCTGTATCACAGAAGTAACACGTTGAAGCTTATTTAATTTTTGAAATTTAAACTGAACTTTATTGATTATCTTGACTATTTTTTCCAGTCCCTTTATTATTGTATTGTAATTAATTATTTGCATGCAATTAAGAACTATATTTTAATGATGCCAAAGAAGTATAACTTCTCACATAAGTACACGAACTCTTTTTTTTTATTAATTTTCCTCATTTTTAGTTTAACCCTCTGTCCATTTGAATCCACCAGTGGTTCAAACAGCACGCAGAAGGTCACTGTGATCCACCATTGGTCTGTGTTAACACTTATAAAAAAAAAAAACACTAATCTAATAAAGTAAAGTATGCAAAGTTTGTCTGTCCGTGACAAGGTCTGAACAGCGACTATGTCATTAATATCCCTTATTTTTGCTTTCACCCTCTGTCCATTTGAATCCACTAGTGGTTCAAACAGCACGTAAAAGTTCACTGTGATCCACTATTGGCCTAGATTTAACACTTAACAAAAAACACTATCTAATAAAGTAAAGTATGCAGAGTTTGTCTGTCCGTGACAAGGTCTGAACAGCGACTATGTCATTAATATCCCTTATTTTTGCTTTCACCCTCTGTCCATTTGAATCCACTAGTGGTTCAAACAGCACGTTAAAGTTCACTGTGATCCACTATTGGCCTAGATTTAACACTTAAAAAAAAAACACTATCTAATAAAGGAAAGTATGCAAAGTTTGTCTGTCCGTGACAAGGTCTGAACATCGACTATGTCATCGGATACGTAGATGTGGTTTCTGACAATTATCCTTGCAATTTATACGAACCAATAATTTCAAGTCAATTTTAACTGATAAGTGTTCTTAATATATTTAATCGGTTTTTTATATTACTATAATATGCTTAACGATTGCGAGTGAACTTTAAATAAATTATCTATATAAATAAAAGAGAATAGTAAATAAATATTGCAGGACATTTCACACATCGCCATCTAGCCCCAAGCTAAGTAACTAGACTTTCGTTATGGGTGCTAGACAACGGATATAGGTACTACATATAAATTTTGACGTGACAACGTTTTATAAATTGGTTTGCCGGGTGACACTTCAAGAAACTGCGTTACGCTCCGCTGACGTTATGCGCTCACAATGAGAGCGAGTAAGAAGCACGCGGGCATGGTTAGCCCGCCTAAGAGCGAGAGAGACAGACATAAAAAGTGAAAGGCACGCGTCCCTTCCACTCGAGCACAGTTGTTGTCATGTAAAACTTTCGCCCGTATACCGACTTTACAGGCAACCAGTTTTTTCTTTTGTATTTTTTTATTAGTCTATTGCGTCCCACTGCTGGGCAAAGCCCTCCCCCATTTCCCTCCATGTGTCCCGATTTCCAGCTAATTTTGGCCACTCTGCGTCGAATGCATCCAAGTCGTCGTGTCATGGTTTTTGTATATACCTATATATTTACTAGCGACCAGCCCCGGGTATTAAAAACCACCCACTCTATGTATTAAAAAACCAGCATCAAAATCCGTTGCGTAATTTTAAAGATTTAAGCATACATAGGGATATAGGGACAGAAAAATCGACTTTGTTTTATACTATGTAGTGATAGTGATATAGATGTAGTAGATCTACCTATCACCTTCTCCTCTCAACTTAGCCGACCGTATCCAGAGGAAAGGAATCAATTACGTCTGGAGCCAACTAAGCCGCGGGTTTCATGATGATGTTTTCCTTCACCGTAAGAGCAATGTTAAATAAATAAATAAATAAAATAAATATTTCAGGACATATTACACATCGCCATCCAGCCCCAAGCTAAGCAACTTAATGCTTGTGTTATGGGTGCCAGATAACGGATAAACTACTTATATACTTTTTTTTGTAAATATATACATACATATTATACATATAGGAAACACCCAGAACCAGAAACAAGAATTTATGGTCAGCATAAATACTTGTTCCCGGCGGGAATCGAACCCGCAACCTTCTGCGTCGCAGTCGGGTGTTCGCCCGACGCGCCACAGAGGTCGTCAAATCTGTTATTTTTAGTAATACCAAAAAATAATTTGCGTGTATTTTTAAATTTAGTTTTTGTCCAAATAAAGATATATCTATATAGCTTTTGCCCTCGACTTAGCCTGCGTAAAAGTCGAAAATTAACCAAGCAATCAGGTTGTCCCATACAAATTTTGCTCCCACTTTTCACTTCCTAAGGGGTAGAATTTTGGAAAATCATTTCTTATCGGGTGCCTACGTTATACAAAGAACACACCCTCCAAGTTTCAAGTCTCTACGATCAGCGGTTTAGGCTGTGCGTTGATCCATCAGTCAGTCATTCAGGACAAAGCATTTTATATGTATAGATATCTATCTATCCAAATGATTCACAATTAACACTATGAGATTGCATAGTGCACGCGAACGCATAGAGCCGAAAATAAGACGCTGATTCGCTAGAGAGCACAAAATTGACCAATCATGAGGACGCATTTAGAGCAGTGCGTTTACTTATAAAAGAGCAACTTAAGTACATACTAATATTTTTTCGTAAAAATAGCGTAATTCATAATTTCAACTTAAGAAATAAGGATGAGCTGACCGTGCCTGATAGTAGGCTCCGGAAAATAAACAAGTCGTATATTAGTCCATGTGTGCTCTATTATAAAAAATGGTTGTCTGTAAAGTCTGTTTCCGGACGATAATTTTACGTGATACCGTCATAAGAAAACATTGATGGTAACCATGGCAACGATAAAACGTTGCTATAGTTACCTTGTCAATAACATGAGGCGTTCCAGTAACGACGCGTGACGTCACACTTTTTTGAGATTGCAGGTGTTCACCAATTTATAAAACGTTATCACGTCAATAAATTACCTAAAGATGTATATGACATGTCCATTAACAGGTTCAAAACTTTTATAAAGCATAAATTGTGCAGTAAGGCGTACTATGATACTTCGTCTTACCTTAATGATAAGAACCCATGGACGTGACTTTAGTTGCTCCATCACTATCACTATCACTACATAGTATAAAATAAAGTCTCTTTTTGCCGTCCCTATGTCCCTATATCCTTTGTATGCTTAGATCTTTAAAACTACGCAACGGATTTTGATGCGTTTTTTTTTAATAGATAGAGTGATTAAAGAGGAAAGTTTTTAGATATAATACAGCCGTGCGAAGCCGGGGCGGGTCGCTAGTTTTAAATAATATCTTTAAATACTTGTAATATCAACATTTGTGAGCATGATCACATGAAAAAAAACCCAATTAGTTTCTTGTGCCTTCTTCTCATTGGTGGGCGCGTTCCGAAGGCACATATCCTAACTTAGTTTTTAAGACGTTTCTATGTTTTATTCATTCAAATGAATAAAAAAAATTGACTTGACTTTGAAGGGCGTGAAAATGATTGAATATCTCCTTTCTAAAGTCGGTTAGATTATAAATATAAATAATAAATAATAATAAATAAATATTTCAGGACATATTACACATCGCCATCCAGCCCCAAGCTAAGCAACTTAATGCTTGTGTTATGGGTGCCAGATAACGGATAAACTACTTATATAGGACTTTTTTTTTTGTAAATATATACATGTTATACATATAGGAAACACCCAGAACCAGAAACAAGAATTTATGGTCAGCATAAATACTTGTTCCCGGCGGGAATCGAACCCGCAACCTTCTGCGTCGCAGTCGGGTGTTCGCCCGACGCGCCACAGAGGTCGTCAATTAAAATTAGGTACAATGACGTCATACCTACCTTTGTCTCATTAAATATTCAAAAGGAACCTAACCTATATTCAAAATACAAATTATTTTAGTCAGGACAGATGGGTATCGATCGATTATTTACCGTCATTAGAGATACGATTCTAGTTTGAAAATCATCCCATTATCATAATAATAATGCAAGTTTTGTATATTTGTAGAGATTGGAAGATTTAGATACGACATTTCTGGACAAAAATCTCAGTACCATAATGGTTGACCATTATATTATACTGCCGACAGAAAGTCTGTTTAAATTATTTTTGAAGTGAAAACTTCTTTAGCGGCGTTGAGCACTTTTTCTGTAATGGGTATAAAATCTTAAACTCGCGTCAGGACACGTGACCTGATCGAAAAAGCGTAAGACGGATGGAGAGTAGACAGCTATCCCCTCTCTACGGCGCGGCGAAAATGTATGCCTGGGCCTACTGTTTTTAATTTGGCTGTGAGTGTAAGACGTACATATGGTATTTTTTAACGGACGACTATTGACGGACGACAAATGTCGGACGACTATTGACGGACGACAAATGTCGGACGACTATTTGTCGGACGACTATTGACGGACGACAATTTGTTGGACGACAAATGTCGGACGACTATTTGTTGGACGACAAATGTCGGACGACTATTTATCGTCCGACTATTTTTTTTTTTTGTTTTCACTTCTGCCCGCACTCCCGGAGTGCGCTGTTTTTTTTTTTAACTGTTGGATTTTATGCTTGAACATTTCATTTACTGACTATTTATAGTAATGTATCCATCGGCGATGAATATTTTTGCCTTTTGCCACAGAGACACTAAACTCGTGGGGAACCGGAGCTTAGATTTTAATAAAACTACTAGCTGTCCAGCCGCCCAATTGCCGTATTCTTATGCAGCGCGTCTTGACTGCGTTTGCGTCATAACCATAGATTTCGTATTGCTAAGACGCACTCGTCACGCACACGTTACGCACTCGTCACGCACTCGTCACGCACACGTTACGCAAACCTAAACCACATGAGTAAAAACAATCAGGAAAAAAATGAAAAAAAAAATTTGTTGTTCGATTCTCAACGAACATCAATTTTTACTAACCTAACCTAACGAAAATACACAAAAAATTTCACACAATTCGGTTCAGCCGTTTAGGTGGTGTTTGGCAACTTACACCGCGTGGCGAGAATTTTATATTTTACTAGCTGCCCTCCGCGGTTTCACCCGCGTAACTCCCGATCCCGTGGGAATATCGGGATGTAAGCTATCCTATCTCTCAAGTTGGATCGAACTGCACATGGTGTGCGAATTTTATTATAATCGGTTAAGTGGTTTAGGAGTCCATTGAGGACAAACATTGTGACACGAGATTTATATATATTAAGATATAGTTTTCTAAATTATTAGTATTAGCTTCAGGTGACCAAAGGGCTGGCAGCTACTTTAGCCCACGGATCGGCATTGTAATCCAAAAAGGCAATGCAGCCAGCTTTTCGTGCACTCTGCCTTGGGAAACTTATTTTTAGATTTTTTATATAGGTAATTATTTAAAATAACAAGTTTAATATCAAAATACAAAACATTCCATTCCATTTCATTTCTTTCCATTTTTGTTCGTTCCCGTGGGGGTAGAAACTCTGGGAGCTTGGGGTCCTAGTGCCCATTTATTTTTTAAGGACCTGGCGGGGCGTCTTAGTGCGGCGTCAGGTGACCAAAGGGCTGGCGGCTTCTTCACTCAAAGGGTGAGCCTGGCTATCCAGAGAGGGAATGCCGCCAGCCTCTTGGGGACGATGCCGCGTGGAGACGCTCTGGACGGTATTTTTTATTTGTGATGTGTATGTATGTTTTTATTTTATTTTATTTATTTTATTAAAAAAAAATGCAAAATATGTAAATACCAAACCCGTGATTATCCAAGTCTATACTATAAACTGCCACGTGTATTTAATGCTCCCAGTTGATTCAAATAAGGTACATTAACACTACTCCATCGTTCCTTCTAAACAATACCTAACTCTATAAAAGTTTTTCTTTCATGTCAATATAGGAACATATAGGTATACCTATAAGTCTTATAATGATATACCAACAAGCGTTATGGACGCATAATATTATAAATATTAAAATATCCACCATGTTTGATACTTTAAAAATGTTATTTTAGTAACAATTATAGGGTTTATAAAACTTTTAAGTTTAAGGAAGGGTTAGTACTAATACAAAGATATTAAAATCCACGTTCTGTTCCACGGTTACACTGGCGTAAGTCTCGATTCCGTGGAATAATTAGAGTTTTGGTTTCATGAAAATCTCTTTATTTACTTACTATTATAGGCTACTTTTTATCCCGATATTCCCACGGGATCGGGAGTTACGCGGGTGAAACCGCGGGGCGCAGCTAGTTTGAAATAAAAAAAGCGATGAAAGCCCTGAAAAAAATTACTAGCAAGTTATTCCCAATGAATTAATGTATCCTCATACCAAGTTTCATCAAAATCGTTCTAGTAGTTTCAATGCCAATTTATTATGATAAGATAAATAAAGAAAAAATGCTTTTCTAAAAACAAAAAAACTGGTTGCCTGTAAAGTCGGTATACGGGCGAAAGTTTTACGTGACAACAACTGTGCTCGAGTGGAAGGGACGCGTGCCTTTCACTTTTTATGTCTGTCTCTCTCGCTCTTAGGCGGGCTAACCATGCCCGCGTGCCTCTCACTCGCTCTCATTGTGAGCGCATAACGTCAGCGGAGCGTAACGCAGTTTCTTGAAGTGTCACCCGGCAAACCAATTTATAAGACGTTGTCACGTCAAAATGATTTTATGTTTAAACCGATTTTGATTAAACTTGGTATGAGGATACATTGATTCATTGACAGTAACATAGGCTACTTTATATCCCGATATTCCCACGGGATCGGGAGTTACGCGGGTGAAACCGCGGAGCGCTGCTAGTAAATCATATCTTTAAATGGACAACCAACTTTAATATCAAATTATCTTATCATAATGTTTCTTCATGGGAAAAACGTATTAACATAATGTTCTTTGAAATAAATCTCATCAGTATCGGCTTAGTCACCTTCTATATACCTCTACTAGCTGCGCCCCGCGGTTTCACCCGCGTAACTCCCGATGCCGTGGGAATATCGGGATAAAAAGTAGCCTATAGCCTTCCTCGATAAATGGACTATCCAACACAAAAATATTTTTTCAATTCGAACCAGTAGTTCCTGAGATTAGCGCGTTCAAACAAACAAACAAACTCTTCAGCTTTATAATATTAGTATAGATATATTTATATGTAAGTATATACAGGGTGTCCCGTAATGAATGGCCAAGCGGGCACCTACGGATAGAAGATACTGTGCCGGATCAGAAAAACGAAAGTTATGTTCTATGAAAGTCTCTCGGTTTCCGCCATTTAAAAAAAAATTAAAATTTCACTCCGTTCTCTATGTTTTGTGATACCAAAACTGCAAATGAAGGAATTATCCCAATCTGTTTTTTGGATAGTATTCCAGGATAAATGTGCTATCGAATGCAAACAATATTTTTTATGACACATTGAAAGTTTTTTTTAAAACTAAGATTTAACTCAAACTTCATGGTTTTTTTATTTTTGAACCTGAACTTTAATCTTTCCTGGTGTAAAAGAAATGTATGGTCACCCTAGTGCCAAATTAAAAAAAATTGCCTATTTCAATGAGATTGTCCGTCTGTCTGTCTGTCACCAAGCATCTCATCAACCGTGATAGCTAGACAGTTGAAATTTTCACAGTTTATATATTTCTGTTGCCGCTATAACAACAAATACTAAAAACAGAAAAAAAATAAGTTTGGCTCCCATACTACAATCTCACGGAACCCTTCATGCGCGACTCCGACTCGCACTTGTTTTGAAGTTGATAAACCAAAATCAATCGATCCCTATCGATTTTAGCACGCCATCTAGTATCGAGTAGAGGTACTAACTATTACTAGCGCCACTCATTACACTGTGGTGATTTAAAGAACTATTTCTTCATTACTGGCTATAATGCCAAGAACGTGGCATGCTTTATATTGAAGAAAAATCTCTGTAGTGACTATTATTTAATCTGTGGTTATTAAATGGAGTAATTTTATTTTATAATAGGTTCACGTTTGGTTGAATCGCAGCTATCTTAGTTTATCCAATCTATACTAATATTATAAAGCTGAAGAGTATGTTTGTTTGAAAGCGCGCTAATCTCAGAAACTACTGGTTCGAATTAAAAAGTTATTTTGGTGTTGGATAGTCCATTTATCGAGGAACGCTTTAAGCTAGGGTTATTGGAAATTAATTGACACGGCGTTAAGGGCTTCTTCTGTGCACCTTAACGATCAACTTTTGTTCTACGACTTTTGGAAATCTTTATATATAAAAATGAATCGCAAAATGTGTTGGTAAGCGCATAACTCAACAACGCCTGGATCAATTTGGCCAATTCTTTTTTTGTTGTGTTTGTTATTGTCAGGAGAAGGTTCTTATGAAAGAAAATATTAAGAAAATTGCGTAGAAAATTATTACGCGGGTGAAACCGCGGGGCGCAGCTAGTTCATTATAAAAATATTCCATACAAAAATTAAAAATTAAATCCAACAGTTCAAATAATACTCAACTCTACGTCTACGTCACAGAATCAATCATAGTAGGTATGGTACAACCCGATCGGGTCGCACGCAGTGCGCCCCGTGCCGATCCCGCACGCGTACTTGCCGCATAGACATAGAAAATTACCAGACAGTACGAGAAACACTTAAATATTTTTTTTGGGATATGTATTAAGTTTCGACAAAAGTCGTAGAACAAAAGTTGTTTGTTAAGGTGCACAGAAGAAGCCCTTAACGCCGTGTCAATTAATTTCCAATAACCCTGTATAGGAAACTTTACTCCAAACACTATCCATAAAGATTATATAGAGATAGTGTTTAGACTATGGTTCACGAGTAAATCTGTATCTAAATCTAAGGTTTAAATCCACATCTCGGACTATCCTTAAACCTCGTTTTGGAATAAGGGGGGAAGAGTTTGTTTGTTTAAACGCGCTTATTTCAGAAACTACCGGTTCAAATTGAATAAATATTCTTGTGTTGGATAGTCCATTTATCGAGGAAGGCTTTAGGCTATATAACATCACGCTGCGACCAATAGGAGCGAAGAATCAGTGGGAAAAGTGGAAAAATCGGGAAAAATTATTCATCTTTGATGGCTTCCGTTGTTTGTTTGAACGCGCTGATCTCAGGAACTGCTAGATCGAATTGAAAAATATAGGCTACTTTTTATCCCGATATTCCCACGGGATCGGGACCTACGCGGGTGAAACTGCGGGGCGCAGCTAGTATTGGACCTAAAGCTGTCCGTTTGCTACAGAGTTTGTTTGTTTGAAGCCGCTAATCTCAGGAACTACTGGTTCGAATTGAAAAAATATTTTTGTGTTGGATAGTCCATTTATCGAGGAAAGCTATAGGCTATTTTGTATTTCGATATTCCCACGGGATCGGGAGTTACGCGGGTGTAACCGTGGAGCACTGCTAGTTTGCTATACAAGACAATTAGTAGAGCGAGCTTAACGTGGATCATTGTATAATAATTTGCTTCAAAACAGATTTATTGTTAGTTAACAAGTTATTAATAATGAAGTTATAACTGTTTAGAAGTTATTAGTCACTTAATAATACGTACTTATTTATTAAACTAATAATTATTTTGAATTATTATTATTTTAGTATTTATTTAATTTTATACGTACATAGCTATTGCCCGCGAATTCAGCGAGTTTGTTTCATATTATATAGTTACTAAAAACTTTCTCTTGAATGACTCTATCTCTTAAAAAACCGTATCAAAATCCGTTGAGTAGTGTTAAAGATCTAAGCATACATAGGGACAGACAGACGGCCGGAAAGCACTTTGTTTTATAATATGTAGCGATTCGTACTTGATAGTACTACCTATTTATCACTATCACTACATAGTATAAAACAAAGTCGCTTTCTCTGTCCCTATATCCCTATGTATGCTTAAATCTTTAAAACTACGCAACGGATTTTGAAGCAGTTTTTTTTAAATAGATAGAGTGATTCAAGAGGAAGGTTTATATGTATAATACATGCATAATGTAGCCGTGCGAAGCCAGGGCGGATCGCTAGTACGTCATTAACCGTAAACCGCCATTTACCCTTCATTCATAATTTGTTTTTGCATCGGGGGTTAAAACAGAATATAATAATATTACGGAACCCTTCGTGCGCGAGTATGACTAGCACTTGGCCGGTTTTTCTCTATACACGTAGCTGCTATTTGAGCTAAGTACTTTTCTTTGATGTAAAACAATTTTACTAAAATTAAATGATAAAACTAACAACTTCAAAGTCCACATCTACGTCAATAAATTTAAAATTCTGTTTATTAAGAATATGTTAACACTAAAGTCCAAAACTACCTACAATGTGACAAAGGTTGAGGGTTCAATTCTCACCGTTAAATAAGTATTTGTGTCCACCGCTGGACATACTCCTCCATACCAGCGACGCCACAAACAGCGGTCCTGGGGTCTAAGTCTGCTAATACAATCGTGTTTTAATAGTGTGTCGATATAATCGTAATAGAAATTTAATGTCAAAAATATGACATTACATGTCAAATTGGTATTCTACTAACGTTGACTATTCTATCGAAACACCACTGACACACCACTGACTCACTTTTTTATTCTGCTCTACAATCGTGGCTTAATGGAATCTCGATAGTTGTCAAAACGGTATATTGCTTAGCAACATATACCATGTTGCTAGGCAACACCTGCAAGGTAAATATTACCATACCATTGAGACTCCATAGTGATTATATTGCGATGTTATTAAAACTTTAGCAGAATACCAAATAAAGTCACAATCTCGATATAATATCAATAGAGTCTCGATATAATGACAATGGTTGGTCAAATAGCAGAATAAGGCCCCTGAGCCGCCTCCATCCACCGACTACCCGCGACACCCACAATGTCGTCGGTCCACCGGGCAGCTGGTCTCCCAACACTACTATATTTTCTGTGATTCTACCAAATTGAACCTACAAAAATACTAAATACTAAAATACTACTAAAGTAAGGTTACAAAGCTGCCATAGTTATATATTTGTTGCAAAATATTATGAAAATAATACCTACCTATGTACTGATTTATCGCTCGGAAACTTAGGTACCTAAGTAGGTATATACCGACCTTCAAGTAAGTATAGGTACATGGATAACAGAATGTATTGAAGTTGAGTTGCTTTAGAAGTGTGCTCACGAACCGAAATGTCGTGAAGCTATAGTTTATACAGGGATGTCATTAGGACTGGGGGGAAAGGGCATGGTTTTCCAACGACTATTACATATCTTTTACATAATTCTACTATACGTGTGTATGTCACTAAACTGCTCCTAAACGGCTGGACCGATTTGAATGAATTTTTAAGCTATTGTATAGCTTTTATCGCGGGCTTTGAGCGCGGTGACCGAATCAAAAAATTCCGTAACGAGAATAAAACCTAACACCCCACTCCGCCTACCATGTAGCTCGGCCGAGCGTTCGCTTAACGTGTATGTATATGGTACGACTGTACGAAGCTCGCACGATGCAATAGTTTTTTTATGCGTTTGGGTGGGGCGCCCTGGATTGTATAGATTCACAAATCAGCCCGTTTTTTTACAAAGACATCTAGTATTATATTATATTACAGATCGGTTTTCAAAAACACGCCTGAAACGCAAAAAGTTGCGTGGAATAAATCTGATTTTCGAATTAACATAAACTTAAAAATTTCAAAAAGTCGTAGAACAAAACTGATTGCCTGTAAAGTCGGTATACGGGCGAAAGTTTTACGTGACAACAACTGTGCTCGAGTGGAAGGGACGCGTGCCTTTCACTTTTTATGTCTGTCTCTCTCGCTCTTAGGCGGGCTAACCATGGCCGCGTGCCTCTCACTCGCTCTCATTGTGAGCGCATAACGTCAGCGGAGCGTAACGCAGTTTCTTGAAGTGTCACCCGGCAAACCAATTTATAAGACGTTGTCACGTCAAAAATTTATGGTAACGTGGACAGAAGTAACCTTAAACTGTTTTCTTGTAAGTACCTACTTATGATTACCAATAATCCAGTATTCATTATTATTTTTATTATTTTATTCACGAATCTTAATCTTTAGTAGATTTTTCTCCGTAATGTTGCCTGGATGAAACCGCTTTCAACGATGCACGATGGCGCATAAATGTTGATCCGAAATTTAAAGTTCTAATTAGACACTTGCAGAAAATAATAATACCAGAACAGATTCATGAAAATATTGGTCTACTAGCGACCCGCCCCGGCTTCGCACGGCTATATTATACATGTATTATACATATAAACCTTCCTCTTGAATCACTTCTATCTATTAAAAAAAACCGCATCAAAATCCGTTGCGTAGTTTTAAAGATTTAAGCATACAAAGGGATATAGGGACAGAGAAAGCGACTTTGTTTTATACTATGTAGTGATGATCACCTGAGTGAGTAGGTGACCAAATTCCACATTTGTGTACTTATCCTGACCACCTGACCCTGACACCTTACCTGTTATCAAAATCCATATTAATTTTATGATTTAAATTTGGAGACACATTTTATTAACTTTAATTTTCAAGCTATAGTTATTTAGAAGTGCCTATTTGACCCAAATTAAACTATTCACTTTTTTTAGACTTTTAGCCCCCTATTTCCCACCCTTACAACGGCCCTGTACAAAATACCGTGAGACCTACCATTTGACACACGCCAGTAGGTACTGTACCTAGGTACCTACATAAAGAGGGAGAGCAAACGTTCTTTCTCTTTCACACTTAGCTGTTTAAAGTGTTGAGGACACGGGCAAGCGTCAAGCCCAAGCTAGAAGTTATTACTTGAGCCAACCGTTTGAACAGGTTCAATTTAGCATTGATTTTTACATCTCATTTTTACGCTTATTCTGAGCTAAACTTGATGACTTTTTTTACTAATTTGACACTGGCGTTACATAAAGCATACAAAAAAACGCATTGCATTTGATAAGTACAAGAACGCATTGCATTTGATAAGTACAAGAATAATTTAATTTAATTCATGGTTTCAGATAATTGAAATCCAAACATTTTCCATAAATTAATAATAGTTATTTATTATTTATTTATTATCTTATCTTACTATACAGGAAAAGTATTTTTGTAGTGCACAAATTTCGGTATGTTTTAAGCACATTAAAATAAAAAATACTGTTTTTTTATTTTGGAGCTAACTCAAAAACTTTTAGAGCTATAACCATTTAAGTGTTTCTAACAAAACGACGAAGTCCATGGACACAATACTAGCGCCAGCGAGTTTAATAGCGCGCTCTAAATGAAGGTAGGTACCTACGTGTCACTGTGTGTATCAATACTGAGATAATCAATAATTTAGAAATTGCAGGAAGTTTTTCACATTAAGTTTTGGTTTTTTTTTTATTTATTTTTTTGCGTAAATGTACTCCACTGGCGACATATATTCAGCAGAAAAAAAATGTGCACTACAAAAATACTTTTCCAGTATAAAATATTTTTAGGGTTCCATACTCACAAGGTAAAAACAGTACCTTTTCACTAAGACTCCACTGTCCGTCTATCTCTCTGTCACCAGGCTGTATCTCATGAACCGTGATAGTTAATTTTTTATTTCGTTCGTCAAGCTGTTGTGCTGTCCATTGATTTAAGTGTTTAATAACAACGCATGGGCTGTCTCATGCTTGACACTTAAAGCTTGGCCGTGTAGCGGTCGCTTTAAAAACGACATCGTGACAAACAAAAGTATTGAAAGGTATTCGTGTAAAACATGAATTTTATGGAAAATTCTAAGTTTTTTTTAGAAAGTTGCTTATTTTATTTGTAAGTTAGAGAGGTGGTATTTTTGTTTCTTGCATCGATAGGAATTAAATAAGATAGATAGATCTTGTTTTAGCTATCTATCTAACTATTTCCCTATCACTACATAGTATAAAACAAAGTCGCTTTCTCTATCCCTATTTCCCTTTGTACGCTTAAATCTTTAAAACTACGCAACGGATTATGATGCAGTTTTTTAATAGATAGAGGGATTCAAGAGGAAGGTTTATATGTATAATATATGCATAATATAGCCGTCCGAAGCCGGGGCGGGTCGCTAGTCTAATATATAAAATACTCGTGTCACAATGTTAAATCCTCCAAAACGGCTTGACCGATTTTTATGAAATTTTATGCATATTCAGTAGGTCTGAGAATCAGCTACTATCTAGTTTTTATTTTGTTTCCTTTAGTTTTTATTTGTATATAACAAAACAACGTTTGACGGGACAGCTAGTATGCTTATCTAAAAAAAAGGTTAAAAACTATAAAAAAAATTAAAAAAAACATACAACCGAATTGAGAACCTCCTCCTTTTTTGAAGTCGGTTAAAAATAAATGTAACAGGAAAAGCAAAAGAATTATTAGGTTATGGGTTTTTTCAGTAAAGGTCATTATACCTTTTAATTATAATTTCCTTATAATAATTTTATTATGTTTATTTTATTATTCTATTAGACAACATAAATATACTTTGTAGTTCAAGCAACTCAACAACAGATGGCGTTAGTAGTCGTTTCTTGTGGTCGAGACTGGCAATTTTTATTTCGACTTTTGATATGGAATACTAGCTGCGCCGCGCGGTTTTACCCGCGTTAGTATCTCTTTAAAAGTGAGTTCCTACAAACAAAGAATACCATAATAGTTACTATTAACTAAAAACTTTAATAGCCCATTTTATTTTATCTCTAAAGAGGTTGAATTTCTGAAAATCCTTTTCATTGCTCGCCTATGTCCTATAAAAGGTACTTTCATGCGAAGTTTTATGTAGTATGAAAATTACAGAAGACTACAAAAATAAGCTATTTCCTTTGATTTGCCATACTATGTTTGTTTCCATGTATTGATCTCTATCAGCAAGACTATTTCTTATTTTTTTTTGAACTTTAGATTTTTTTTTTTCTAAATCAACCTGGCTTTGATAATTTATGTTTCAAAAATCTAATGATGCAGTTTTAGTTTTTGTCAAAATCGGGTAAGCAACTGCTTTCAGGATTTTTCGCTATCTCTTATAGTTTAGGATAAAGCCCTGAAGGCCCACATAAAAAAATCACCCTGCATAGATGTTTATCAATATTCTCAACCAGGTTGCTTTGAGTAACCACAAAATATAACTGACGTTGTACCAAATGTATAGGTAGCGTACATAAACTTATTATTAGATAATTATCATTCTTTCGTCATACCACCAGCAACTGATATGAGACACTGATTCCTGGTGGAATTTCCAGACTAAGCGTTTTGCTTCGTCATTCCATAATCGTACGGCAAGGGAATGGAATCAGTTGCCTGCGTCTGTCTTTCCTGACGTGTACAATGTTGTGTGTCTTCAAGTAGCGAGTGAACAGGTATCTTCTAGACACCGCGTGTTACATTTTAGGTCGCATCATCACCTACCATCAGGCAGGTGTGATAGTGGTCAAACGATGACCTTATCATATTTTATAAAATTATCGTCTGTAAACCGACTTTACAGAGAACCATTTTATGTAAGAAAAATCCATTGGAACACGGCCAGGGTTCTAGGTATCTACCGTTAGGTTAACCGTATTGAAAAATTATCTATGTTTCAGACTCTTAACCCAAATCTAGATCTTCAAAACCAGAGACAAAAATCCCACGTAAGTACCTACAATTCAACTAAACCAACTAAATTGATAGTAATTGGATCTTCCTTTTGTAAATCGGGTACTTCAATACCAAATCTTACAATTTTACACTCTACCCTCCGAATATAAGACTTATTTTCGCTTAATAAGCTTAAATTATCATACCACGTTTTGTCTTTACATTTTTGGCAATATTGTTAAGGTAATTTGGTTCTTATGTAGTTGTGATACGGTTTGTTTTGCAAAAGGAGACTTAAGTGCCGGAAAAGGGGTGCAAATTCGTTTAAAACGTGTTTTGATTGAACTAAGATGTTTGGTATGGAGCAGAGAAAGTAATTTTGAAGCTGTGGTCTTAGTAGGACCTAGATAGGATCTTCTTCTTAGTCTTCTTCTTCTGAGGGCCTTCTTCTCATCTCAATTTTCTTAGACCAGGAACCAACTTGTACTTGTATACGGGCTGTTTTCCGCAATTAGACCCTTTTTAATTGGGTCCTTTTTGCGTGAAGATAGAGTATGCTTGCCCAGCACCTACTACCCTCTCAGCTTAGTCGACCATGTCTAGAGGAGAGAACTTGTAAATACTTCTGGAGCCAACTAAGCCGCGGGTTTCATTACGATGTTTTCCTTCACCGTAAGAGCAATGTCAATTAGCGAACATAATTTTTTCTTAAGAAAAATACATTGGTGCACGGCCGGCCTGGATTTGAACCCACGACCTTCAGAATTAAAGTCGAGGTATCTACCACTAAGCCAACACCGCTCTTACCAGGAACCAACATTTAAGGCTCTTGTGCTTGCATACTGTTTTCTGCAATTAGACCCTGTTTAGCCATGGATCCTTTTTAGGAGGATGGAGTAGACTTGCCCAGCACCTATATCCCCTTTTATCTTAGTCGACCGTGTCCATAGGAAAGAACCAAAACTTGGCGCACTTGATGGCTCGCTCTCTCTGCCCTGTTAGCTGCTCTGCAGACGATCTCAACAGGATAAAGCGATTGCCGTGGCTAAGTTTTGGGCGGGAGTGCTGTGATCAAGGTGCATTGCATTGGTTGCCGTTGAGACGAAGAAGAAGATAGGAAAGAACATGTCAATAAGTACCACGTAAAAAAAGACAAAGTTTTTGAATAAAATTTTGTTTTATCATTTCCTATTCGTACAACAAGGGAATGGAATCAGTCACCGGCGTCTGTCTTTCCTGACGTGTACAATCTGGAGGTCTTCAAAGTAGCGAGTGAACAGATATCTTCTAGACACCGCGTGTTACATCTTAGACCGCATCGTCACCTACCATAAGGCAGGTGTGATAGTAGTCAAACGCTAAACTAAATTAAAAATCATTTTCAATTCCCAAACAAGGACTAATATTTGACAACAGATGTATTAACTACCCTTAAGTGTACTTACTGCAATGATACACTAAAAACTACCGAAAAACCATTCCAAATCTACATTTAACATAGCCCTTAATAACAAGACATATAATACAAAATCCTTTAACAGAACTGTCATTAAAAGTTTGTAAAAATATTGTATCCAGATCTGTACCATTTAAAATCTACCTTTAACCACACCCTTATTAGTAAAATAATAGAGCTTAAAATCCTTTGACACAACTGCAAAAAACATCTTGTTAAATCTGGTATCGAGATCGGTTTTATGAAATTTGAAGTATGCAGTTACGAGCCACTTTATTGTCTTGGATATAGAGTTGAATTTTAAATAAATTTTGGTTGGAATAAGTTGGTTTAAGTATTTAAGGGTACTCGTAAGATTCTAAAGGACTCTTGAATGAAGAATTGAAACCTTAAAGTAGGTATTTAATAGTTAGAAATTGTTTAAAGTGTCATTGATTGTGAAATTGTTATGGGGAATATACAGAAGAAAATAAAATATATAATTATTTTTATTTTATTTTATCACTAGCGACCCGCCCCGGCTTCGCACGGCTATATTATGCATGTATTATACAAATAAACCTTCCTCTTGAATCACTCTATCTATTAAAAAAAACCGCATCAAAATCCGTTGCGTAGTTTTAAAGATTTAAGCATACAAAGGGATATAGGGACAGAGAAAGCGACTTTGTTTTAAACTATGTAGTGATTTTATCGGCGTGAACTCTTTTAAATCATGTTACTAATGTAAAAACTTCAAAACCTTGTGGATTGGTAAGTATAAAAATGTAGGTAATAATTTTTAACAAAATCAACAGGTTCGATTCCTGGCCAGGGTACTGAATTTTTCAAATATCAAATGATGCAGTTTTAGTTTTTGTCAAAATCGGGCACGCAACTTCTTTCAAAATTTTTCGCTATCTCTTATTTATAGTTTAGGATATAGCCCTATAATGATGGCCCACGTATAAAATTCCCCCTTAAGGAGGAAAGATTTCTTGTGTTTTAGTTTGTAACGAATAGGCTCCGAAACTGCTGGACCGATTTTGATGAAACTTGGTATGAGGATACATTGATTCATTGACTGTAACATAGGTTACTTTTTATCCCGATATTCCCACGGGAACGGGAGTTACGCGGATAAAGCGTAGCGCTGCTACATTATAAAAACCTCTTCACTATACATAGTGTAAAACAAAGTCGCTTTCTCTATCCCTATATCCCCATGTATTCTTAATTTTTTTAACTACGCAACGAATTTTGATGCGGTTTTTTTTAATAGATAGAGTGATTCAAGAGGAAGGTTCATATGTATAATACATGCATAATATAGCCGTGCGAAGCCGGGACGGGTCGCTAGTTTGACCTATTTTAAACTCATTTTAAACTTCAATATTTTTATAATATTTCTAACCCATGGTTGTATTATAGTATTACAAGGGCATATTACAAAGGGGTTAGATCATAAAGTACCTACCGTATTCCGCCAACACAAAGCAAATGTTATTATTTATATTTCAAAATCCACCATAATCTGTTTGGCCAATAGTTTGTACAGTCAGGTATAAAAACTCAAACTCAAACTAATTTTTTTTATTCAATAGGAATCATGCAATGCATTACATCACTTTCAAGCGTCTTAAAAATTAAGTTAGGATGTGTGCCTTCGGAACGCGCCCACCAATGAAGACACAAGAAACTAATGGGGTTTTTTTCTTTTTTGTGATCATGCTCACAAAGGTCAAAATATCAAATATTTTTGTAGATAATTTATTTGATATGTAGCAATTTAAGTTATCTCCATGGGTCCTTATCATTAAGGTACAACAATTTCTGCATTATACATTTTTTAAACCTGTTAATGGACATGTCACAATACATCTTTAGGTAACTTAGTATAAATAGATCACACATGTATTTAAAGTTATTATATTTGGTAAGGGGATTATTCATGTATTTAATTGTATAATATTGCGATCGGAAATTTTCTCGATAAACTCGTTCCATCCTTCCCTTTTTTACACAAGATAATGTAAGCACGAATGATAACTATTTACACATGGTAAAACTTCAAATTTCGCGCACAAAGCGTCACAAAGCCACCTTCCTCGTTCCCATTGCTAAGAAGTGGAACTCTTTGCCCCAGTCACTGTTCCCCCAGACCTTGGAGTCTTCAAGTCTAGAATAAATATGTACCTTTAAGGCGAGCATGCTACATCCTCAACCGCATCTTCGCTTCCCATCGGGTGAGATGGATGACGTCTCCCAATTGGATAAAATTGTAGATTGTATCTACAGGGGTTAAAATAATACTATTTACGAGACCAGTATTTGGAATTCTGAACCCAGCGAGGGATTTAAAGTACGCACGAAAAAAACAATCACTCCTTTTCCAAATTCAAACCATATTTGCGGAGCACTTTTTGAGCTCATCTAGTGCGAGTTGCTAGGATTTTCCGCACAATTTATGCATGCAAATTGTATGATTCTAAATTAATAAACAATTTTGATTTTGACTTTGCTATTTTTCAACTAAACCACTTTTCAACCGAACTATACCTTACCTACAAGCGCATGAGGTGGGATTTTTCTGCAAATGACAGCGAGCAACAATGGCGTTTCGCATCGGCGCACACGCATTGTCGGAGTAACAGGACAGAATGCCGACTCTACTTACCTGTACTTGTTGGGTGTATCACACGGGACGATTTATCTGTGTCGATATTTTATAGAAATTAATTTAATTAGGCTAACTAAAAAAAAAGGCAAAAATTACTTGATTGCAAGTAGGTTAGCTTCTTGAAGTTATTATAAAATAATGTGTAATGGCGTCAGATGCTGATGAAAAAAAAATTAAAAACACGTGACTTCAAATGCTAATCTTTTTTCCAAATACTAGATGTGGAACGAAATAGGTAGGTAGTACCATCAATTTAATAAATTAAATGAATAAAAGAACGGATAATTTCATCTTATTTTTAACCGACTTCAAAAAAAGGAGGAGGTTCTCCATTCGGTTGTATGTTTTTTTTTTGTTATTTGTGTACTTATATGCTCAAGTTTTGCCATTTTAGAAATCATAACTTTTTATAAAAATTTCGTTTCGAAACTCAGCTGTTATTTACACGTAGAGGTCATCAACCTTAAGATATGTATACCTATACCTATACCTATGTTTTAAGTTTCTTCGACTGTTCTAAGTCTTAATGACCTATACTTTATATTATAATCATCCGATATTCTTTCTAGCTATTACTTAGTGTTTATCGTGTTCTGTTTCTTTCTGTGTTATACAAATAAAGTTATCTATCTATTCGAATTAAGATAGCCTCAAAAATTTCCAAAACTTTATTGAATTTCCAAAAGTCGTAGAACAAAGTTGATTGTTTAGGGCTCACAAAAGTAGCGTTCAACCGCTTTTTTAACCAATACCTCTGTATAAATGGCTAATATTATTATTTTACTAGTTGCGCCCCGCATTTACACCCGCGTTAGTCCCGATCCCGTAGGAATATCAGGATAATAAGTAGCCTATATGCTAATCGAGGTCTCTTGCTACATACCGAGTTTCATCGGTCCAGTAGTTTTATGTTTTGTGTCACAAACATTAATATAAATACAAACTTTCGCGTTTATAATATTACTAGCGACCCGCCCCGGCTTCGCACGGTTATATTATGCATGTATTATACATATAAACCTTCCTCTTGAATCACTCTATCTATTAAAAAAAATCGGTTGCGTAGTTTTAAAGGTTTAAACATACAAAGGGACATAGGGACGGCGAAAAGTGACTTTATTTTTTACTATGTAGTGATTATTAGTAGGATGTATAAACTAGGCGTATATTGTTATTAAAATTCCTACATAAATAAGTCGACAAAGATAAAAGTCTACGTAGATAAATAAAATAAATAGCCCTGTGTGATACCGCGATGCTTCGGCCCACAAAAGCACAGCCCTGCCCACTGTATTCAATGACTATAGAGGCTAATATTTGACAAATATTATGGTAAAAATATTATATTCTTAGGTTCTATAATATTTCAACTTTCACCAGGTAGAATATCAGTTTAAGAGAATTAAATACTTCATAATGATATTTTTTGATTGAGTTTTCGTTTCGGTGCATGGCTGTTTGAACGAAAATTCGATCAAAAAGTTAAATTAAAAGCTATATCTCTTAAAAGCTATATAAACACTTATAAAGAGGTTTATGTTTTTGAATTTATTAACTGAACCGATTTTTACGAATCTCTGATGATATTGTCTCCTTTATCCGCTCAAACAGAAGTGCCCTCCGTATTTCTGATTTTAGACCTTTCTGGCTAATACAGATTCCAGGTTGTGACTTTCCATTTAAGATTTGACAGTTGCGATGGTCTGATCAATGACTATATTTAAAAAACGAAGTTGGAAAGATACGTTCAAAACCTATAAATATGTACAATACAATACAATATGTACCAAATGTACAATTGCCTTTCACACAGAAAAAAATAATTCTTGAAGTGAGAAATAATCATTTCCTAGGGAATAATTTCTTGTTATTAGTAAATGGTCTTGGAATTAATAATAAACTGTATAAAAACAAATTTAAGAATATTGCTTATAAATTAAGAATATTGCTTATCATTTAAAATTATTAACTAAAACCAAGAAATTATGCTCTAGTCTAGGGTCTATATCGATATTTTTTATTTTTTTATTTGATTATTTCTTGTTTGAAAAAACTTTTTTTGTGAAGAAGAATGAAAATTAAATTATAAAATCAGATTTACAGTGCAGCGCGCGGCGACACAGTTTTCGCGTTTAAATTTTAGCCTTTCTCCAAGTCATTTAATGTGAGTGATTGGTTCTATTCTGATATTTCAACGGGACTTACATGGGTGAAACTGAGGTAGGTACCTACTGCTAATAGTTATGAAGCCAGAAACAAAAAACTCAAAAAAATAATATAATAATAAATATAATATAAATATGGCAGGACATTCCACACATCGCCATCTAGCCCCAAGCTAAGTAACTAGACTTGTGTTATGGGTGCTAGACAACGGATATACTACTTATATACTTTTCTTTTGTAAATATATACTTAAAATACATAGAAACAACCAGACCCTAGACAAATATCAAAGCATAAATACATGTCTGAGGCGGGAATCGAACCCGCAACCCTATGTTTGGCAGTCCGGCATGGTGACCATTGTGCCAACTGGGTCGTAATAACCATACACTCTTGGATTCGTCATAATATTTTGAATTAATTTAACAAAAACAACATTAACAGCTACCGGAATCACACATTTCAAAATGTATTTAATATTTATATTATTTTTGCAAAATTTACACACTAGAAACTTTCAGTTGCTCGATTACTTTTTTGCTCTTACGTTGAAGGAAAACATCGTGATGAAACCCGCGGCTTAGTTGTCTCCGGGTCCACTAAGCTGAGAGGGTAATATAGGTGATAGGCAAGCCTACTAAATATAATACCATGTTTCAGGGACTACAGCGTCCTGAAAAGATTGGATTAAAGTTTCTGGCGCTTTATAAATTTTCTAGATTTTAATATCAAGATCATTATTATTAGTTTAAAGTAATTGGAACATATAAAATGGCTTCAAAGGATTCAACGGAAGACCAGCGTTAGTCGAATTAGTTCCCACCCGCGTAAGTCCGCGTAAGATTTTGTTTGATTGTAACGAATAGGCTTCGAAATTAATAGACGGATTTTGATCAAACTTATTATATGGATAGATTGATTCATTGGGAGTAACAAAGGCTCCTTTTTTCCTGATTTTCCTACTGGATCGGAATCGGGTGAAATCGCGGGGCTCTGCTAGTTCATTATAAACAGAAAGAACATCTCTTCCAATATTATGAGTAGTTCTTTTTTCTTTCCTTATATATTTTCCCTAAAGAAAACATAGCTATAAAGCCCCGATCACACTTATTGATGTCATAAAAAATGAAATAATTATTAACAGATTAAAACACAATAGAAAAACACCTTTATATTAGGGACGTAATAAAACATTAGTGCCACTACATTATAAAGCTGTGTTCACAAAAAGATCAACAGTTGTCCTTTTATTATTGGTACAAGTCATAGGCGGAAGCGGGGGCGGGTTCAAGAAAAACTGGAGAGATTTTGATAAAATTAAACAGATGCAAAGTTGTGTATACTTAATATTAATAAACACATTTGAACATAATTAAAGCAATGCTTTTTTCTATTATAATTTCATATTAAAATTACAATTCAATTAAAATAACTTATAAACAAAAACACACTAGAAAATTAATCAACTGTCTAGCTATCACGGTTTATGAGATACAGCGAGATAGACAGACAGACGGGCAGTGTAGTCCCGTCTTTTCGGTACGGAAACCTAAAAAATACAACACAATAAAAAACAAAAAACATACTCAAGCGAGCCTCTTCGAGGCATCATTCCCAGAAGGCTGGCAACATTTGCCCTAAAATAATTTTATTCGTGAAATCACTTTTAGCAAATAATAAATATTTGAGGTATTCCTCGTATCCCCCAAATGCTATCCCCCCAAATGGGGGATAGGAGGAATCTTCGTGTCATAATTCCCCAAAATGGATAATCTAGCCAATTTGAGGGTATATTGTTTTTAATTTTGTAATTTTTAGGTTATTTAACTGATAATTTTATTTGTAGTTTTTAGGTTTTTATTTGGTTTTTAGAATAAACAAACTTTATGATTTTAATGTATAAATAAAAAAACGTCCATTTCAATTTAAAATGAAATAACTTTATATTCCAAATATCTGCTCGCTCAGCTTATCGCTACCTCTTCAAACCTATCCCACATAAAGCCCCGTTCACATGTCTCCCGCTGCGCGTATTAGCATTGTCTCGATAAGCTGGGGCGCCCCGCTGTCTCATTGTGGCCGAGCCCTAATCGCGACGCTCCATGTGGACATCGCCTTAATTATTGACAAGGGTTCCGTATGAAATTACCACATAGTAAAAAACAAAGTCGCTTCCCACTGTCTGTCTGTTCTTATGTATGCTTAAATCTTAAAAAACCGATTTGAATGCGGGTTTTTTTAATAGCTTGATTCAAGAGTAAAGATATCAGTAAAGATCCGTCAAGGTTCAAAGAACTCTAAAAACTATCTAGCTATCACGGTTCAGACAGACAGACGGATAGTGGAGACTTAAGAGGAAAGGGTACCGGAGGCTCTTTCCAACAAACTATTACAAACGTAGTCGACTGTTTTCTCCCTGGATAATGACACTAGAGCAAATATTTTTGGGGCATAAAACTTATAATTGCCATGACCATGCCCCTATTTTTTGATTTTTTTAATGTTAATTTCTATGATATACCTAATTAGAAAATGAAAAAAAAAACAAAACATAGGGGCATAGTCATGGCAGTTATAGATTTCGTGGCACAAAAATATTTGTGCTAGTGTCATTATCCAGGGAGGAAAAGTCGACTACGTTTGTATGGAGAGAGCGCAGGTACCCTTTCACCTTAATAAAACGGTCCCGTTTTTATCCTTTGAGTCCGGAACCCTAAAAAAAGCACAACTTGAAAAAAACATGTTACCTTTCCACCGAGCTCCTGTTGTTTAATTCACAACTAATGGATTTGTTCAAATAACATGTATTTTTTTTTGTTGTCGGTACTTTTGGGATATATGAGTTTCCGAAAACTGAGATGTAGGTGTGTTACACTTAAACCCTAGCCTTATGATCCTGAATTTTTGGTTTTATTGTTGGAAATTTTTATGGTTGGACTTATTTAAAATTGTTCTTGCCATGGCGCCTCCGCCGGGTCGTGGCAGACTGGGTAGACCCAAGAAGTGCTGGCTTGACGTCGTAAAGGGTGATATGCGTGCAAATGGCCTTACTAACCAGGATGCCGAAGATCGTGCGAAGTGGAGCCGTAAAAGTAGGAAAGCGGACCCCGGGCTCCCGAGAGGGATGCAACCGGGAACATCGCTCGGATGATGATGATGATGACTTATTTAAAATAGTTCAAATTACATTGAAATATCATTTCGATTGCATTTCAATTACAAATACCCTTAAAGTTTGATTTTTTTGTTTCAAAAAGCTGAATTTCAGGGTATTTTTATGATCGAAATGATATTGCATTGTTATTTCCGAGAATTGGCATTCTGGTTTGCCATTTCTCCCACGACACTAGAGAGGCATGTCGCACTTTTAACGAAAATAGTGAAAATAGAGATAAATTAACAAGTTGGTATAAAAATAAGTCAATTAATTTTAGCTAAGTATACGGAAGCGATCGAAAAAAAACACACACACACACACACACACACACACACACACACACCACACACAGAGAGAGAGACACGTCAAACTTATAACACCCCGTTTTTGCGCCGGGGATTAAAAATCTAATTGCAATCGAGTTGAGATCTTCTCCTTTTTTTGAAGTTGGTTAAAATTGAAATAGATTTCTAAAATGCCACAGCTAGTAATATAACCAACCAGCTAGTAACCTTTTTTATAAATTAAATAAAACATCACTTATTCAAATTAAACCCTACAACTAACCTACCGTTAAAATGTAGAAGTATAATTTAAGTATCGAGTTCTTGGCACGCGTCAGTCATTGTGAAACTAGGCCCTTAATGCTAAGGTATTGAGTATCCAATAATTATAACAGTTTTACAATTGCAGTCTTTGATTTTTAACTCATTTTGATTTTTGTTCTTGCAAAATCTCTATTTACCTACGTTTGTATGTCACTGAAATAATGACCAAATAATGACTGTCATAAACAGCTGAACCGATTTGTATGAATTTTGTGCGTAGATAGATTAGATAGATAACTTTATTTGTACAACACAGTAAGGAACATAAAACATGATCACATGACGACCTCTGTGGCGCGTCGGGCGAACACCCGACTGCGACGCAGAAGGTTGCGGGTTCGATTCCCGCCGGGAACAAGTATTTATGCTGACCATAAATTCTTGTTTCTGGTTCTGGGTGTTTCCTATATGTATAATATGTATATATTTAAAAAAAAAAAAAAAGTATATAAGTAGTTTATCCGTTATCTGGCACCCATAACACAAGCATTAAGTTTCTTAGCTTGGGGCTGGATGGCGATGTGTAATATGTCCTGAAATATTTATTATTATTATTATTTATATACACGAAGCAAAATAAAGCATAAACAGGGTTATTAGTAATTATACTAGCAAGCCGTTGAGGGCTACTTCTGTGGACTTTAACAAACAACTTTTGTTCTACGACTTTTGGAAATTCGAACATTTTTTCGAAAATTTTGAGGTTAGGTTTACCAGAAAATCAGCTGTTCCTTGCACGGAGAGGTCATTAACCTTAAAATTTTACTTATTTTTTAAGTATCATCTACTTTTCTTGGTCTAAATGACCTTGGTTTTGAAAAATCAGCTGTTTTTCGAATTAACATAACCTCAATTTTTTTTTTTTTTTTTCGAATTTCCAAAAGTCGTAGAACAAAAGTTGTTTGTTTAGGTGCACAGAAGTAGCCCTTAACGGCTTGCTAGTATAATTTACAATAACCCTGTATACATTTATACTAAGGTATATTTGTTAGGTCTGAGAATCGAACAACATCTACTTTTTTTTCTTTTAATTATGGCAAAACAACATTTGCCGGAATAGCTAGTATAATAATGAAAAATAAAAATCATGTTTGAAATGCTCGAAGGATGGATGCCGAATGTCAGTGATGAGTTGGCCCGCTCGCTTGGACTTTCATTGATGGTTTAAAATCCAGTGAGGCCTCTCCATCCTATAGCCGCTCACATTCCTCACTTATGCAAACTCACTCACTTAAGTTAGAATTTATTTTGTACAATAGAATAGAATAGAATAGAATTCATTTATTGTCAAACTGTGTACATGAGCCGATGATAATGCTTAAAATAGTTACAACAGTGTGTGTGTGTTGTGTTATTTTTTTTATGTAATTATTTTTCGTGTTTGTCTTTATGGTGCAATAAAGTGTTTATCTATCTATCTATCTATTCCTATTGCTCCCTTGCTGTAAATCTTGCTCAGTTTAGCAGAAAAAAATATAAGTGGCGCCCATACAACAACGTACGGAACCCTTCGTGCGTGCGTCCGACTCGCACTTGGCCGTTTTTTTTGTTTTTAGTATTCGTTTCAACTGTCTATCACAGTTCATGAGATACAGCCTGGGGACAGACAGACAGACGCTAGACGGACGGAAAGACAGTGTCCCGTTTTTATCATTTGGGCACGGAACCCTAATAGAGATAAATTAACAAGTTGGTATAAAAATAAGTCAATTAATTTTAGCTAAGTATACGGAAGCGATCGAAAAAAAACACACACACACACACACACACACACACACCACACACAGAGAGAGAGACACGTCAAACTTATAACACCCCGTTTTTGCGCCGGGGATTAAAAATCTAATTGCAATCGAGTTGAGATCTTCTCCTTTTTTTGAAGTTGGTTAAAATTGAAATAGATTTCTAAAAGATCATTAACTTTAGGTCCACCGGGAATCAACCCAAGGTCATTTTTTATCATTTCCATATTAATTCATCGGGTGTCGAGAACAACAAAATAAAACATGGTGATGTCCCTGTTTCTTTTTTGGTGTCCTACCAGAAGAGCAACTTTTTTATCGGTCGATTCGCGATTTTTTGATGAAAATCACTACATAGTATAAAACAAAGTAGCTTTCTCTGCTCCTATGTCCCTATGTATGCTTAAATCTTGAAAACTACGCAACGGATTCTGATGCGGTTTTTTTAAATAGATAGAGTGATTCAAGAGGAAGGTTTATATGTATAATACATGCATAATATAGCCGAGCGGGTCGCTATTTCAAATAATACTTACAAAGAGATTACAAAGTAGGTTTAGGTATGTATAAGAGATAGGTATAAGTTAAATAATCTTAATCCTGACGAATATCAAAGGTTTCCTGGAAGAGATCGGTTTGAACGATAAGGCCCTTTGTAACACTTAAGCTTTGTTTTTATATTAAAATTTTATTTTATTTTTATAATAGCCAGTCAAGTGCGAGTCACACTCGCATACGAAAGGTTCCGTACCTACCATGTGGTATGGGAGCCCCACTATTTTTTTTAAAATCTGATTTAGTATTTGTTGTTAGAGCGCCAACAGAAATACATCATCTGTGAAAATTTCAACCGTCTAGCTATCGCGGTTCATGAGATACAGCCTGGTGACAGACTGACAGACAGGCAGACAGTAAAACATCCCGTTTTTACATGAAGAAAAAGTGTACTTAAGTATACATTTTTTTTTTCAATTATTTTACGCTTTTTCGAAAGAAAAAAAAAGATATATGTAAGACGTTATAAATAAACATTGGCGACTTTTAAAAATAATTGCATAAATATTGACATTTATTAATTTTGACGAGTTTTTGATCGTTCAAATTGGGTCCTTGACAGATTTTAAGTAAATATTTTGAAAATCCTAATGTTTATTTTAAATCTCTTACAATTATTTTTGGTTTCAAAAATAAAATATTTATTGAAAAAATGCATTTTTTGCTTAATTTGAATAATTGTCGCACGAAAACAGTCGATGACATTATAGGCCATATTTGAAGCCTCATTCCATAAATGTTTTTATATTTTTTCTTGATTGAGATAAAGGAATTTAAACTTAAAAACATGATCCTAGAGTCTTACTTGAGTTCAAAATATTCCAATAATATTTGACAATTTTAAAACTCTACAGTGGGCCTGCACTTATGTTGCCTGATTACATTATTACAACTGCACAGAAAAAAATATTTCTTGAAGTAAGAAATAGAGGATTATTTCTCACTTCAAGAAATATTTTTCCTTTAGAAAGAATAATTTTTTGATTTTAGTTAATGTTCTTGGAAATAATAAGCAGTCTTAATTTAAGAATACTGTTTATCATTTTATGACTATTTACTAAAATCAAGAGATAATTTTCTCGTAATATAAACGAAAAATAATACATATTTAGGTATATATTAAATATTATTAATATTCTTTAACAATCAAAGTTAAAAATAACAAACAGAAAATAATGTGACAAAGTACAAATTAGTTCGGTTGTGGGAGATCTGAAAATATGATTGAGGCGTTTGATTTATTTCGTTCGTTTGATAGTTTGATTCTAACTAAGCCGACTGAGCCATAATAAGTTGGATTTAAAGTAGTACGATTCGGCCTAAAGTCTATTTCTAGGTAGATAATCATTTGTCATAAAAAAAATCTTTTTTTTTACAATGTGTCAAGTACCGAATTGAAAGATGTCAAGTTTAAACTGTCGAACAAGATATCACATAACTTTATGAATATCATTCACAATCGATATTGCAATTAAAAATTAATACTAAAACTTACTAATGAGCTTATTTGAAATGTTAATTTTCGTAAAAAATATATCATTTATTATCTTAATTGACAGCTGGGAGGGCTACCATGTATTATTTATGACATATTGTATTGGTTATTGGCCAGAAAGTTTTATACAGTGTGTAATGGACACCCTATACCCAATCCCTCTTAGGGACAAGTAGGTACCGAACACATTACTAAAAAAAAAATTAACACGCAATAAAAAATAAAAACTATTAGATATAAGTAAGTAGGTATATTTTAAAATGGAATATTTTACCATATTTTTTGTTCTTATTTTTATAGAGTTGTGAGGATTTTTCAAAATGTGACAATGCCATATTTACCCATGGGATCATTATGGAGTTGCCACATCTTGAAAATTCCTTATTTAATTTATAACGAAAAATACAAAATTAACATTTAAGTTATTTTTTTGTATAATGTGATAGCTAAATAATAGTATAATTATTAAAAGAAGCTTCAATTTTAATAATAAATTAAAAATTTTGTTAAGCACTTTCTTGCTGACGGTATTTTTATTCAAATTTTATGTTAAGTTTTTCGAAAAATTAGATTTGTCGAGAAAATTAGAAAGTGTGAGTCTCAGAGGCAGAGGTCGGGTCGCTCCGCACCTAACAAAATTAGTATTTTTTGAATTCCTTGACAATTTTTTGTTTGGTACCTACAAGTACCTGTGTAGTTACAGGGTTTTCGATACACATTGTATACAGTCGAATTGAGAACCTACTTTTTTTAAGGCTATTTAAAATATGAAACGGAGAGCCAATTATAAATTTTCGCGAGTAGTTATACAATACCAAATACAAATTAAATTAATATCAAAAATTAAATCGTAACCTACTAAAGTTTTTCAAAATACCTACCATATTTTTGTTTTTATTTCGTTGAGCTTTATATTTCGATGGTGTTTCAAGAACCATTTTCACGAGACCATGGTTATCATCATCATCATATCAGCCCATACACGTCCACTGCTGGACATAGGCCTCCCCCATACGACGCCACAAACAGCGGTCCTGAGCCGCCTCCATCCACAGACTACCCGCGACACCCACAATGTCGTCGGTCCACCGGGCAGCTGGTCTCCCAACATAGGTACAGTCATCATCATGTCAGCGCATACACGTCCACTGCTGGACATAGGCCTCCCCCATACGACGCCACAAATAGCGGTCCTGAGCCGCCTCCATCCACCGACTACCCGCGACACCCACAATGTCTTCGGTCCACCGGGCAGCTGGTCTCCCAACATAGGTACAGTCATCATCATGTCAGCGCATACACGTCCACTGCTGGACATAGGCCTCCCCCATACGACGCCACAAACAGCGGTCCTGAGCCGCCTCCATCCAACGACTACCCGGGACCGCCACAATGTCGTCGGTCCACCGGGCAGCTGGTCTCCCAACACTCCGTTTTTCATTGCATCGTGGCCGCCACTCGAGAACCTTTACGCCCCAGCGGTTGTCAGTTCTGCGAGCTATATGACCTGCCCATTGCCACTTCAGCTTACCAATCCTGAGAGCTATGTCGGTGACTTTGGTTCTTCTAAGGATTTCCGTATTTCGGATTCTATCACGTAGAGAAACTCCGAGCATAGCTCTCTCCATAGCCCGCTGAGCGACTCTGAGCTTATGAACGAGGCCCTTAGTCAGCGACCACGTCTCGGATCCGTATGTCATCACTAGTAACACAAATAAATGGCTTCGGTAGTGAAAATAACGGAGTTCGGGGTGGTGATTAAACTATTCTGTAAAACTTATCGAACCATTAGACCACGGGACTCCGATCAGTCCCGTAGTCCAACTATTTAAAAAGTAAGACAACGACCTCTACCTGAAGGCCTGGGGCCTTATTCTGCTATTTGGCCAACCATTGCCATTATATCGAGACTCTATTGATATTATATCGAGATTGTGACTTTATTTGGTATTCTGCTAAAGTTTTAATAACATCGCAATAGTGCACTATGGAGTCTCAATGGAATGGTAATAGATGCGTCGCTGGTGTTGCCTAGCAACATGGTATATGTTGCTAAGCGATATACCGTTTTGACAACTATCGAGATTCCATTAAGCCACGATTGTAGAGCAGAATACCGAAGTGAGTCAGTGGTGTTTCGATAGAATAGTTAACGTTAGGAGAATACCAATTTGACATGTAATGTCATATTTTTGACATTAAATTTCTATTACGATTATATCGACATTCTATTGAAACACAATTGTGTTAGCAGACTTAGGCCCTGGTGGTGGTCCAACTATTTTTGAAACAGAAACAAAAGACGATCTTAACTAAAACATGGTCGTTCAAAATCCTATATCATAATTTCCTTCTTTTGAAGTCGGTAAATCGAGTTCGATCGAACAAAGGACGTTTAAAAACTGGCCAAGTGTGAGTCGGACTCGCGCACGAAGGGTTCCGTACCGTGTTGTATATGCCCTACTTAATTTTGTTTTTAATATTTGTTGTTATAGCGGCGATAGAAAAACAAAATCTGTGAAAATTTCAACTGTCACGGTTCAACCATTTTTCTGGGCGCTGTTCTACGTTTTTTTTCTTTTTTTCCTTTTTTTTTGTTCTTTTTTTTTTCTTTCTGTTCATGAGATACAGACTGGTGACAGATAGACGGACACTGGAGTCTTGTTTTTTGGGTAAGGAACCCTAAAAACCATGGTTTTAATTCCTATATCATAATCTCCTTCTTCTAAAGTAGGTAAAATCAAGTTCAATCGAACAAAGCGCGTTTAAAAACCAACTTAAGGGCCATTTGCACCGTTTGTATAGAAATGTTTTATAATGCTTGTGACACACCCACTTTATCAGGATGTTAGGATAGTGTTACGGTATCGTATGATATTGTGCGATTTTTTTGTAGTTTTTTTTTCTATGAATTAGTTTTGATGGGAAGTGTAATCTGCAGGTAATCTGTGTTTGTAAAAATTGCATCTTTTTGACGTGACCACACCTGCATACACAAAAAGGGTCTGACGAAATATCGTGTAACGTCATGCATCCCGTTCCCGATGTGTGACGTCATGCGTCATGGTAACAGTAGGAATATATATAGTCCTCCTTATCGATTTCGATAACGGCGACCCTGACTAATCCTAATTATGAATCTTGCTTTCTCAGGTGGGCCCTGATGTGACTGGCAAGACCAAATTTAGTTTTAAATACCCTACCACATATGCTACAGTAAGGTTGGCCCTCTGAATTGAAGGTGTAGTTATAGGAGGGCTTCGTCCGTTCCTTGCGGATTTGTCGCTTCTTGTCCAGCGTCTCGAGGCGGCTTTCTTCAAAATTTTTAATATTTTTGTAGGTAGTAGAGCGCCAAGACGACCTTTTTAAAGCAAGCCTCTCCGTACATACTCTGTTTCCTAAGTTACCATGACGCGTCTGGTCATAATACCATGACGCCTGACGTCACACAATATTACCCTGACACTTTTTTGTGAATGCAGGTGTTCCATTAAAAAACATAATTTTTTTATTTATTGGTTTGTTTACGGTATAATGAAAAATAATGCCTTATTTTTTAAGGCATTTATTTTTGGAGAAGTAGGAAGGTACTTACATGTTCTGATATAAATTCCAAAAGTCCTGCGGGATTGGGACTAAAGCGGGTGAAACCGCGTGCCACAGCTAGTAATATAACCAACCAGCTAGTAACCTTTTTTATAAATTAAATAAAACATCACTTATTCAAATTGAACCCTACAACTAACCTACCGTTAAAATGTAGAAGTATAATTTAAGTATCGAGTTCTTGGCACGCGTCAGTCATTGTGAAACTAGGCCCTTAATGCTAAGGTATTGAGTATCCAATAATTATAAAAGTTTTACAATTGCAGTCTTTGATTTTTAACTCATTTTGATTTTTGTTCTTGCAAAATCTCTATTTACCTACGTTTGTATGTCACTGAAATAATGACCAAATAATGACTGTCATAAACAGCTGAACCGATTTGTATGAATTTTGTGCGTAGATAGATTAGATAGATAACTTTATTTGTACAACACAGTAAGGAACATAAAACATGATAATATACACGAAGCAAAAAAACTGCGCAATTTGCTGCACTCTTGAGGTGCAATTCTGTTCATCACTCCGAAGATCCTCATCAAATCTTCATTCAATTTTTATGGGACCACCTCTGAGTTATCCCCTTTCATACACAAAAAGATTTTTCCAAATCGGTCCAGGCGTTTTCGAGTAATCGGCGAACATACATAAAAAAAAAAAATATATACGCGACGAATTGAGAACCTCCTCCTTTTTTTTGAAGTCGGTTAATAAAGCATAAACAGGGTTATTGGTAATTATATTAGCAAGCCGTTGAGGGCTATTTCTGTGGACTTTAACAAACAACTTTTGTTCTACGACTTTTGGAAATTCGAACATTTTTTCGAAAATTTTGAGGTTAGGTTTACCAGAAAATCAGCTGTTCCTTGCACGGAGAGGTCATTAACCTTAAAATTTTACTTATTTTTTAAGTATCATCTACTGTTCTTGGTCTAAATGACCTTGATTTTGAAAAATCTGCTGTTTTTCGAATTAACATAACCTCAAAATTTTAATTTTTTTTTCGAATTTCCAAAAGTCGTAGAACAAAAGTTGTTTGTTTAGGTGCACAGAAGTAGCCCTTAACGGCTTGCTAGTACAATTTACAATAACCCTGTATACATCTTAATATATATAAATCTCGTGTCACAATGTTTGTCCTCAATGGACTCCTAAACCACTTAACCGATTATAATAAAATTCGCACACCATGTGCAGTTCGATCCAACTTGAGAGATAGGATAGCTTACATCCCGATATTCCCACGGGATCGGGAGTTACGCGGGTGAAACCGCGTAGGGCAGCTAGTTTATACTAAGGTATATTTGTTAGGTCTGAGAATCGAACAACATCTACTTTTTTTTCTTTTAATTATGGCAAAACAACATTTGCCGGAATAGCTAGTATAATAATGAAAATTAAAAATCATGTTTGAAATGCTCGAAGGATGGATGCCGAACGTTGATGAGTTGGCCCGCTCGCTTGGACTTTCAGTGATGGTTTAAAATCCAGTGAGGCCTCTCCATCCTTTAGCCGCTCACATTCCTATTGCTTTCTTGCTGTAAATCTTGCTCAGCTTAGCAGAAAAAATTATAAGTGGCGCCCATACAACAACGTACGGAACCCTTCGTGCGTGCGTCCGACTCGCACTTGGCCGTTTTTTTTGTTTTTAGTATTCGTTTCAACTGTCTAACTATCACAGTTCATGAGATACCGCCTGGGGACAGACAGACAGACGCTAGACGGACGGAAAGACAGTGTTTTTATAATTTGGGCACGGAACCCTAAAAATTAAATTTGTACTTTTTTTTTTTTGCTAAATAAATTATAATTGTATGCTTGGAAAGAGCTTTATTTTGACAACTCACTTTTAGATAAATCGAAAATGCTGACTGACTTAAGAGGACAGGGTACCGGGGGCTCTTTCCATACAAACTATTACAAACGTAGTCGACTGTTTTCTCCCTGGATAATGACACTAGAGCAAATATTTTTGGTGCATAAAACTTTTAACTGCCATGACCATGCCCCTATTTTTTGTTTTTTTATTTTTTTATACTTAATTTCTATGATAATTAGAAATTGAAATAAAACCAAAACATAGGGGCATAGTCATGACAGTTATAGGTTTTATGGCACAAAAATACTTGTGCTAGTGTCATTATCCAGGGAGGAACCAGTCGACTACGTTTATAAGGAGAAAGCGCAGGTACCCTTTCACCTTAATACATGCGAGCGGCGAGCGGCTGGCAAAAGTTGTATGAAAATCCAAATGTTTTAGCATTGACAGACAGACAATACAGACAGTGGAGTCTAGTAAAAGCTTCCCGTTTTTGCCCTTAAGCTACGGAACCCTAAAAAAACAAACAGTTCAATTAAATCAAAAAGCTTCAGACATACTTATATTCAATTAAATAAAATTGTTATAATTTACCCAATCTTCGCAGCGGGACACCCTGTATGCGTACCTACTGCGCGACTACACCCATAGTAACACCCTGTATAACGGGACACGTGTCTGCTAATTAGGATCACCCCTTATATTTGGTGAATTATGTTTTTATTGGTTTGATTAATTGATGCGTTAACTTATTGGTTAGGATTCTAATTAGTTGATGATGTCACGAATTACGACTTTGCAAAATAGAGTTTATTGCTGTAAATATAAATAAACAGAAAAGAACAGATTGTCGTCTAGTCACCATAACACAAGCCTAATTGGGTCTAGTCACATAACACAAGCCAAGTTGCGCCCAGTCACCATAACACAAGCCTAGTTGCGTCTAGTCACCATAACACAAGCCTAGTTGCGTCTAGTCACCATAACACAAGCCTAGTTGGGTCTAGTCACCATAACACAAGCCTAGTTGCGTCTAGTCACCATAACACAAGCCTAGTTGGATCTAGTCACCATAACACAAGCCTAGTTGCGTCTAGTTACCATAACAAAAGCCTAGTTGCGTCTAGTCACCATAACACAAGCCTAGTTGCGTCTAGTCACCATAACACAAGCCAAGTTGCGCCCAGTCACCATAACACAAGCCTAGTTGCGTCTAGTCACCATAACACAAGCCTAGTTGGGTCTAGTCACCATAACACAAGCCTAGTTGCGTCTAGTCACCATAACACAAGCCTAGTTGGGTCTAGTCACCATAACACAAGCCTAGTTGCGTCTAGTCACCATAACACAAGCCAAGTTGCGCCCAGTCACCATAACACAAGCCTAGTTGCGTCTAGTCACCATAACACAAGCCTAGTTGGGTCTAGTCACCATAACACAAGCCTAGTTGCGTCTAGTCACCATAACACAAGCCTAGTTGGGTCTAGTCACCATAACACAAGCCTAGTTGGATCTAGTCACCATAACACAAGCCTAGTTGCGTCTAGTCACCATAACACAAGCCTAGTTGGATCTAGTCACCATAACACAAGCCTAGTTGCGTCTAGTTACCATAACAAAAGCCTAGTTGCGTCTAGTCACCATAACACAAGCCTAGTTGCGTCTAGTCACCATAACACAAGCCAAGTTGCGCCCAGTCACCATAACACAAGCCTAGTTGCGTCTAGTCACCATAACACAAGCCTAGTTGGGTCTAGTCACCATAACACAAGCCTAGTTGCGTCTAGTCACCATAACACAAGCCTAGTTGGGTCTAGTCACCATAACACAAGCCTAGTTGCGTCTAGTCACCATAACACAAGCCAAGTTGCGCCCAGTCACCATAACACAAGCCTAGTTGCGTCTAGTCACCATAACACAAGCCTAGTTGGGTCTAGTCACCATAACACAAGCCTAGTTGCGTCTAGTCACCATAACACAAGCCTAGTTGGGTCTAGTCACCATAACACAAGCCTAGTTGGATCTAGTCACCATAACACAAGCCTAGTTGCGTCTAGTCACCATAACACAAGCCTAGTTGGATCTAGTCACCATAACACAAGCCTAGTTGCGTCTAGTTACCATAACACAAGCCTAGTTGCGTCTAGTCACCATAACACAAGCCTAGTTGCGTCTAGTCACCATAACACAAGCCAAGTTGCGCCCAGTCACCATAACACAAGCCTAGTTGCGTCTAGTCACCATAACACAAGCCTAGTTGGGTCTAGTCACCATAACACAAGCCTAGTTGCGTCTAGTCACCATAACACAAGCCTAGTTGGGTCTAGTCACCATAACACAAGCCTAGTTGGATCTAGTCACCATAACACAAGCCTAGTTGCGTCTAGTCACCATAACACAAGCCTAGTTGGGTCTAGTCACCATAACACAAGCCTAGTTGCGTCTAGTCACCATAACACAAGCCTAGTTGGGTCTAGTCACCATAACACAAGCCTAGTTGGATCTAGTCACCATAACACAAGCCTAGTTGCGTCTAGTCACCATAACACAAGCCTAGTTGCGTCTAGTCACCATAACACAAGCCTAGTTGCGTCTAGTCACCATAACACAAGCCTAGTTGGATCTAGTCACCATAACACAAGCCTAGTTGGGTCTAGTCACATAACACAAGCCAAGTTGCGCGGGTAGTAAGCTGAGAGGGTAGTAGGTGCTGGGGAAGCCTACTCCATCCTCACGTAAAAAGGACCCAATTATAAAGAGTCTAATTGCGGAAAACAGCCCGTATACAAGTACAAGTAGGCTTGGGTTATGGTGACCTGACAAGCAACGGATTGAATACTTAGGCACATTTAACATTTCTTTTGTAGATATTTAGATACATATAGTATGGGTCATAAGTAAAAGATCAGTTTGCTACAATGGTACTATCAACAAGTATTGGAGTTTACGACCTTCTTCTAATAGACGTTACACACAAACCTAAATATGTACTTGAATTAAAAGTACTCAGTCTGATTATTATTTTCAACATGTTCGCTATGTATTTAGTTAGCCGAGTAGTTTATGCCGCCACCCGCTACACCAACCAATGTAGGATCGATCCACAGGTTACGTTGTTATAAAGTTCAAATAGTGCTGCACAGGATTGTAAACGTTATGGTGGGCAGAGACTTTTGACAGTGCATTGTACATAATTGGTATTTTGCTTAAATCGAAGTTGGTGTTATGCGTATAGTTGGCATTTTGCGAGTTTTGCGTTTTGCGTAAAGGAGGTGTTTTGCGTAGTTGGTCTCATCCGTTTATAGGACAAAAATACCCGAACCAGACCAGAATAAATATCTATTCATAAATATTATTTTGAGGCGGGAATCGAAACCGCAACTATTAGCGTCGCAGGTGTGTGTTTTTTTCCAGTGTACGATCACCTGCACAATTGTAGACCCATCGTAGAGCTCCAAAACGGCTGTTATAAGAATGTTTTCAACACAAGCAAGATTCTAGGCACCTGCTTTAGTTGAAGTTTATAGTCTTCTAACTCATGTTTGGAGGCACGAGGTGGTGTGTACCTCCAAAGGGAAGATCTTCCACCGGGCAGGTGTTATACCCGATAGGCCGCGGCCCAACGATGTTTCGTTGGAATTTGTATATGAGCTTATCTTCAGAAAAACTTCGCTTGCGCGATCTAGGATCAACGATCGTATCAGTGGCGCCATCTGTTGATGGTAATGTGAAGCGTCGCAACACATGAATTTATTAATCAAAAATTATTATAATGAAAACATTCCAATATTAGTAATTTTAGAACTCTACCGAGGGCTGCAATTATGCCGGCGACTGTTACATATTTTTATCAAAGTTATTTCTTTTATATTCTTATTTACTAGCGACCCGCTCCGGCTTCGCACGGCTATATTATGCATGTTTTATACATATAAACCTTCCCCTTGAATCACTCTATATATTAAAAAAAACCGCATCAAAATCCGTTGCGTAGTTTTAAAGATTTAAGCATACATAGGGATATAGGGACAGAGAAAGCGACTTTGTTTTATACTATGTAGTGATGATTTTTGTCAACCACGTATCGTCATACGATGGTAAGTGACGATGCGGTGTAAGATGTAGCACGCGGTGTCTAGAAGATACCTATACACTCGTCACTCAAATACCCCCAAATAAACGAGGGCACACGATAAACCCGACTGAAGGTTTAAAGACGACAGTGAAACAAAACTTTTATTATTCCTCTAATAACAATATTTAACGAAACCTCGCCGTACTTACCGCGCTACACAGGACGTCTCATAAAAATCTGACACTACCATACATTAAACACTCCATACAATGGTAGCACAGCATTCCTCGTTGACCTCGATATAAAAAACTGGACATATTTGTCCCAGGCTTTTGGATCGAGTAAGAAATGTTATTTTTGTGCGAAAAAAACGATAGAATAGTAAGGATGAGCGCGGCGAGCTCAAAGCGTGCCGTAGATTCGTTTGACTGTCTTATATAGATGTAGACTTGGCAGATCATTTTAAATTTTAGCGTTAACTGGTGTCGCCGAAATTTTTTTTTATTGGTCATTAATTAAAAACGTATTAAATCAATATTAATTTGTCACTTTTTTTGAAATACCTACTTATAAATATTCATATAAATTATTTTTCAGGGTTTTATTTTGTTTATTTTTTTATTTTATCGCGTATTTTTTTATTTTATTATCGCTACCTCTAACAGACTTATGCCTAATAATAATTCAGTCTAATAATTCAGACCCGGGAAAATAATTACTATAATGCAAATCGCGTTAGTTTCAAAAAAGCTATTAAAAAAAATTTGAAGTCGTGACCGACTGACATATTAACGCATAGCTTAAATCAATGGACGAATTTATTAAAATTAAAATTTAAACCCTACGCTGTTTCTGAGACAGTTAATAAACAAAACAAACTAAATCATATTATTTTGCAGAATATTGCCAACAGAACATCACAACGCCAACTGGCTCCAGGCTAAGCAACTAGGCTTAGCTGCGTTCTAAATTCAAATCTCGACTAAAATCTAGTTTCAAGACGAGATCAGTGACTGACTTACACCCGTATTCACAATCAACCCTATGGGATTGCATAGTGCGCGCGAACGCATAGAGCCGAAAATAAGACGCTGATTCGCTAGAGTGCAGAGAGTAGCACAATATAGACTAATCTTAGGGCCGCATTTAGCGCAGTCTGTCACTTATCCAAAAGCAACTTAAGTACAGTCTGTGAGTACGGGCATTAAATACCACGCCACCTCTAAAAATTCAAAACTCTACAGCTATATCTTTTATGCGCAAACGCACTGATACTTACTCCACAATAAATTTAGAGGCTTTACCACTGAAATTATATCCAGTTAACCATACCATACGTTTAACCTTGTTTAATAAATGTTAGCCCGATGATATGTGAGAATAAATAATTTGTTATTGATAGTTTTTAAAAGATAAATGGTTTAAGAAAGAAGAATATATATTTTTAAGTCATGACTCTATGTCCTCTAGAGGGCGCCTTATCAATTTATTGTTACGTCACATCACTACGTCATCAATACATAGTATAAAATAAAGTCACTTTTCGCCGTCCCTATGTCCCTATTTCCTTTTGTATGCTTAGATCTTTAAAACTAAGCAACGGGTTTTGATGTAGTTTTTTTTAATAGATAGAGTGATTCAAGATGAAGGTTGAAGGAACAAAACTACCTTGCGAGCGCCATCAAAATGCAATTAAAATTATATTGTAATTTAAACAATTTTATATAAGAGAATGAATTCCTTTTTCCTTATGGAGTTTTGTGGGATGCCTAGATTAGCGCCTAGATATCCCACGCTGACCCCTGGGTATGGTGCTAAAGGAACAATCTCTTGGTTAGAGGCTCTACTTGTGGCTACTAGTAGAATCGTTCCTTAAACTAAAAGGTACAGATTGTAGTATCTGGAACCACCTTCTCATCAGAACACTCCTCAATAAGTTACGATTACGGGTTAAATTTTTTTAAATTTAGGCCTTTTTGCATGATATCCAGTAAGTAGGTAGGCACTAAAAATTACTAAAATTAAAAAAATATATATATATTAAGAACGATATACCGTCATTTTCTCTTTTTGACAAAACTTATGCAGACAGTCAAACTAACCGTTTTTAGTTTTAGAGCTTAGTTTTAGAAGTAAAAAAAAAAACACATTTCACATTAAAAAACTTGCCATATGCGAATAAAGACGTAAAGTGTCATATTTACGAGGAAAAAACTAAAGAATTAAAAACTTAGCAACCCCAAAATACTGAATGGAAGCGGAAATAAACGCCCACGGAACCCTTTTAAAAAAATAATAAAACAGCCCTTTGTTGTCTGAGGGTCCTGTATATAATAGATTTATTGTTACTAAAGAATTTTTTTGTAAAGAACTCGTGTGTTTTTTTTAAACATCTGGCTTTGAAATGTGGTGTTTATTATGATACAGTTTTTGAGTTGTAATACCTACGAACCTACTGTTATTCTGTCAAGTGATCATGCTTTTGCAATCAGTTGCCTGAGTCTGTCTTTCCTGATGTCTTCAATTGTGTGTCTTCAAGTGACGAGTGAATAGAAGGCCAATTCTAGTAACTAACATCGGTTCTCTTACAATAACTGCGCAAATTAACATAAACGTATAACTTAAGACCAGTGTGAGGCTGTAAATTTCCATACAAAAAGCGGTAACGTTTTCCCCCAAACGAAGTCCGATTTTGATAATTTTTGAAAATATTCTCGATCTACTTAGTGGAAAACTAGGTTTAACCGTTTTTATTTTAAAGAAATATTGCCTAAGATAAAAGTTATTAGTATCTGAATATCTATATTTTTAACTTAAAAACTTCATCGAGCGTTTCAATTGTTTTTTTAATAGACTAAACTGAATTACCAAAAAAGAAAAACGTATAAAACTAGAATAAGATGCAGTGAATTAAATGAGACCAAATTTATTTCATTTTGTGATGGATAAAGGGGGTAAAAACGTTACGGCCCGCAACATTATTTATTTTATGCCCAAAATGAAGGCAATTACGTCCGAACTTAAACTCTCTATCGCACGGGTCATTTTTAAAATACCTACTCGCGCCGCGTATCGAAAACTCATGATTCTCTAATATAAAATTTATTACTTTTGTCTTTTATTCTCATTCTTTAATATCAATTAAAACATTACAAATTTAAAAAAAAATACTACTTTTCTCCTAAAAAATATTACTTCTTTTGTACTAACATTGTACAAATTACATTGCGATATCATTCTGATTGCATTTCGATTACAAAAAATATCATCAAAGTGAGCTTTTTTTTCTATCTTTGAGAGTATTTTGAGCTACTTTGAGGGTATTTTTTAACACAATTCGACGCGTATATTAATTTCTTTTTATTTGTAATCGAATGCAATCGGAATGATAATTAAATACCTATACTATAATATGTATAAATATTATTTACGATAATTTGCCTTCAGGTATCTTTTGATTTACAGGTTACGTTATCATAATGTTCAAACAGTGCTGCACAGGATTGTAAACGTTACAGTGCCGGTGGACTTTTGAACGTTGATTGTACCTCAAACATCTTTCACTAACAAAGATGTCATGTGGAATTACCGTATTTTTCTTCATATTTTTTATCTTTCGGTTACCACAAAGTTTTATGAAGTTATAACTATAGTTGCCTATTTAATTTTTGCACTCACATTTCGTATGAAAATGTCAAGTTTTTATTGTTTTTACCCAGTAGGTACCTATCTTCTATAATATAAAAATGAATCGCAAAATGTGTTGGTAAGCGCATAACTCAACAACGCCTGGATCAATTTGGCAAATTCTTTTTTTGTTGTGTTTGTTATTGTCAGGAGAAGGTTCTTATGAAAGAAAATATTAAGAAAATAGCGTAGAAAATTATTACGCGGGTGAAACCGCGGGGCGCAGCTAGTTTATAATATAATTGGTTCATTATTAGTCAGTTACGATGGTTTTCTCAATAAATAACAATATACTGATGTTGGTAGGTATTTTGTAGTAATATGTACAATCGACGTTCATAAGTCCACTGCCACCGTAACGTTTAAAATCAATTAATTAAAATTAAATTTGGCACTAGGGTGACCATACAATTTTTTATGCCGGTTGGGTTTCAAGTTCAAGTTAAAAAATTAAAAAATCATAAAGTTTGAGTTAATCTTAGTAAAAAAAAATCGATGTTTCATAAAAATAATTGTTTGCATTCGATAGCACATTTATCCTGGAACACTATCTAAAAAAGATTGGAATAATTCCTTCATTTGCAGTTTTGCATCAAAAACATCGAGAAAGGAGTGAAATTTTTAAAAATTTTGAAAATGGCGGATATCTCTGAAATCGAAAGACTTATATAGAGCACAGTGTCCTCTATCCGTAGGTGCCCGCTTATCCATTCATTACGAGACACCCTGTATATACATATACAGGTTATTGGTAATTATACTAGCAAGCCGTTGAAGGCTACTTCTGTGCATCGTAAAAAACTAATTAATTAAAAACTAAATAATTAGTAAAAACTAATTAACTAAAAAACTAATAAATTCGAAAAACAGCTGATTTTTTAAAACAAAGGTCATTCAGACTAAGAACAGTGGATAAAACTTATAAAATAAGTAAAATTTTAAGGTTAATGACCTCTCCGTGCTGACTTTAGGTAAATCTAACCTTGAAATTTTCAGAAAATGTTTGAATTTCCAAAAGTCGTAGAACAAAAGTTGTTTGTTTAGGTGCACAGAAGTAGCCCTAAAGGGCTTGCTAGTATAATTACCAATAACCCTGTATATAGTACTAGCCCGCGACTTCGGCCCGCGACTTCGCCTGCGTAAAAGTCGAAAATAGACCAAGGAATCACGTTGTCCCATACAAACTTTGCCCCCCTTTTTCACCCCCTTAGGAGTAGAATTTTGGAAAATCCTTTCTTATCGGATGCCTACGTCACACAAAGAACACACCCTCCAAGTTTCAGGTCTCTACGATCAGCAGTTTAGGCTGTGCCTTGATCCGTCAGTCAGTCAGGACAAAGCATTTTTAACCGACTTCAACAAAAAAGGAGGAGGTTCTCAATTCGTCTGTATGTTTTTTTTTTTTTTTTTTTTGTGTGTATGTTACGCGATCATTCGAAAACGGCTCAACCGATTGAGATGATTCTTTTTGTGTTCGAAAGGTGACACCTCAGGAGTGGTCCCATAAAATTTTGATGAGGATCTGATGAGAATCTTCGGAGTGATGAACAGAATTGCACCTCGAGAGTGCAGCAAATTGCTCAGTTTTCGATTTCCACCAGTACAATTGGCCCATAAACGAATAGTAACCGATAAATAGAATATCTGAAACCACCTTCTCATCAGAAAAGTGTTTAATCAGTTACAATTACAGGTTACAATTTAAAGAATTTAGTCGAATTTAGTCACCGGACTGGGTTTGAATGAATGTTGATTTAAAGAATTTAGTCGAATTTAGTCACCGGACTGGGTTTGAATGAATGTTGATAGAGAACCCTATCTTAAATGAAGTTCTGATGAGGATCTTCGAATTGATGAACAGAATGGCACCTCGAGAGTGCAGCAAATTGCTCAATTTTCAATTTTCACCAGTACAATTGGCCCATAAACGAATAGTTCCCGATAAATGGAATATCTGAAACCACCTTCTCATCAGAAAACTCTTCAATCGGTTACGATTACAGGTTACAATTTGAATAAAATATTCGCTTTTGCCTCGCCCGACTGGGTTTGAATGAATTTTGATAGAGAACCCTATCCTAAATGAAGTTCTGATGAGGATCTTCGAAGTGATGAACAGAATTGCACCTCGAGAGTGCAGCAAATTGCTCAGTTTTCAATTTCCACCCGTATAATTGGCCCATAAACGAATAGTTCCCGATAAATGGAATATTTGAAACTACCTTCTCATCAGAAAACTCTTCAATCGGTTACGATTACAGGTTACAATTTGAATAAAATATTCGCTTTTGCCTCGCCCGACTGGGTTTGAATGAATCAAAATTCTCTATCAAAATAGAGAACCCTATCCTAAATGAAGATCTGATGAGGATCTACGGAGTGATAAACAGATCTGCACAGCGAGATTCAACAAATTGCTCAGTTTTCCATTTCCACATAGAAGTGGCCCATACACAAATAGGTACCGATGAATGGAGCATCTGAAAACACCTTCTTATCACCAAACTCTTCAATGGGTTACGATTAGGTACAGGTTGCAATTTGAAGAAACAGTCGCTTTCGCCTCATGGAGTAGAATTTTCAGTGACAGTGGCACTAAAAATGGTTAAATAAAAAATTAATTAAAATTAAAAAAACCGACTTCAAAAAAACCTGAAAACAAAAATTAAAAAACCTGAAAAGAAAAACAAAAAAGTGAAAAATAATCCATTTCGGGTCACTAAGACAGCTGATAACTTAAACATAAGTACTTACTTGGAAGTCGGACTGGGTGACACCATGTTTTCTTTATACCTCTCAACATTCAATCTAACCCAGTCCGACTTCCAAGTAAGTACTTATGTTTAAGTTATCAGCTGTCTTAGTGACCCGAAATGGATTATTTTTCACTTTTTTGTTTTTCTTTTCAGGTTTTTTAATTTTTGTTTTCAGGTTTTTTTGAAGTCGGTTTTTTTAATTTTAATTAATTTTTTATATAAAACCCTAAAACCTAACTTTTAAATTTATCTATATGTATGTTAGTCTGTAAGGTATATATTTTATATGGGTCTGTACTTATTTATCACGGGGCTATGGAGCCGCGGACCTTTGGAAGGCGTGCGTGGAGCCAAAGCCAACACGTAGCAAACAATGGGGTGAATTCTAAACCGGCGATTATCCCTGTCTACACTATAAAGTGCAACCAAGGACAACCTCCGGTTCGGATGAAACTATTGACTACAGGACAAAACTACTTGAGCTATTGTGATGGGATGGTAGTGGACTAGATACTGGGGAACTATGGATACTATACTATATTATTATTATATTACGAGTATATGTAGGTATAGATTGTATATTATCAAAAATTTCACCATACCGATGTATACATCAGGCTGTCATCACGTCACCAGAACTATGCTTTGTATCGCCGTCAAGTAAAAACAAGTGGACACTTCGAGGCCATCTGCCGGCTGGACGATTTAATAAACTGGCAATTACATCGGTTAATGGACTCTCCAGTCGTCAGACTTTATGTCGGCAGATAGTTTGGTATCCAATTGAAGAAGTATTGTAGTAGAAGTGCACAGAAAAAAGTAAAGTGTCGCGGAACACGCGTTTGAAACAAAGTTTCTTTAGCATTTTTAATTTTCTTTTTCATATAAAATTATGTATACCTGTTTGAAACAAAGTTTCTTTACCTTTTTAATTTTCTTTTTCATATAAAATTATGTATTACCTGGGTGACCGAGCTTTGCTCGGTAATTTTACGTTTTTGTTTACCTCGACCCCGAAACCTAATACTAAATTTTATAAAAATTCCGTTCAAAATAAATAGTTTCCGAGATCTTGATTATTAATAATATATTACATAAGTACTTACCGAATGTTTTCTAAACAATAATCCAATATTTCACAATCTTAATAAATCCTTCCTCTTGAATCACTATATCTATTAAAAATATCATTTGCGTAGTTTTAAAGATCTAAGCCACATTAATATTCTGTGTATAAGCATACATAGGGACATACAGACAGCGAGTAATGGCTTTGTTTTATACTATGTAGTGATACTTACCTTTTTCAAGGTACGTCAAACTGTCTACGTCAAATGTCTGTGGTCTGCGAGAGCTCTAAACTCGTAATTACATCGTTTTAATTACGTTTCGATCTCGATTTGGATACGCTAAGTATACGGAATACCACTTCTTTGCAATAGATTCTTGTAGAGACTGAAAAGGGTACCTACTTGTAGTAGCTATAGTTTATCTATACATATCAAATTTAAAGGCTTGACTGACTTCACCAACGCACAGCTCCAGCCAATGGACGTAAGCTAAATACACAAATAGAAAAAAATAACCCATTTAAAAAATTCTCGTGTCACAATGTTAGTTATACTTATACACCATGCTCCTCCGAAATGGCTTGACCGATTTTTAACCGACTTCAAAAAAAGAAGGTTCTCTAATTCGCTGGGTTATTTTTTTTAAAATGTATGTTCCCCGATTACTCGGAGACGCCTAGACCGATTTGGAAAATCGGGTGCATATCGGGAAACATATGGTGTCACCCAGTCCGACTTCCAAGTAAGTACTTAGGTATGTTTACCTGTCTTAGTGACCCGAAATGGATTAGTTTTCACTTTTTTGTTTTTTGTTTTCAGGTTTTTTTTAAGGTTTTTTTGAAGTCGGTTTTTTAAATTTAAATTTATTTTTCATGAAATTTTTATTATATAATCAGTAGGTCTGAAAATCGGCTACTATTTATTTTTTATTTTGTTTCCATTAGTTTTTTTTTGTTTTTGTAAATGGCATAACAACGTTTGTCGGGACAGCCAGTGATAAATAAAATTCTCCGTTTTTCTAGATTACAATAAAATTGATAGTGTCAGTAACAAAACGAAAACGACTGAAGGAAGTCAACAATACAGTGCTTCATTTGATGTATACGTCAGGGCGCCGCCATCTTGACTACTGTTTTGTGTCTATAAATAGGAATAAAATGACGGAACGTGGTTCATTCTGTCGCAGTAGCTTCATGATGTCCGAACCTTTTTATGGTCGTACCATTTATTTGAGTTAATTAGTTTAATACGGTTTAGTGAGTGGATTAAGCGTTGTGGTAAAATAATGCCGATGGGTATGTAATTTATATGATTAAAATATGTTCTGATGATAAGTGCCTTTATATTTACGTAACCTACAATCAGATTTGCTTAAAATAGCTGGTCCTTTATAATAGTATTTCCTGTACTAGATGTGGAAAACAAGTTTAAAGCATTCAAAGTCACTTATTTTTCCTTTTCTTCATCACATCTTCATTAGCATCTTGAGGCGTGAGGTATCATTTGCGACCCAAATGCCGGTTAAACTAAAGGGACAGGTCTATATAACCATCATTAGACCTGTCCTTTTGTATGGTAGTGAGGCGTGGCCGGTGCGACATAAGCAGGAGCTGCGTGTCACGGAGATGAAGATGTTGCGCTGGATGTGTGGAGTGAATATCTATCTATCTTGCCATGGCGCCTCTGCCGGGTCGTGGTAGACTGGGTAGACCCAAGAAGTGCTGGCTTGACGTGGTAAGGGGTGATATGCGTGCAAATAGCCTTACTAACCAGGATGCCGAAGATCGTGCGAAGTGGAGGCGTAAAAGTAGGAAAGCGGACCCCGGGCTCCCGAGAGGGATGCAACCGGGAACATCGCTCGGATGATGATGATGATGATGATCTTTATCAGCATCTGACGTCATTACACATTTAGGAACTTCAAGAACCTAACCTTTATTACCAACCAATTAATTATTGTTCCAAGTTTTGTCTTTTTTTTTGACACACAGACGGCCAATTCTCGTAAATAAAATTGTTTATGGGAGGTTGGGGAGTAAAGGTTCTCGAGTGGCAGCCGCGATGCAACGCGAAACGGAGTGTTGGGAGACCAGCTGCCCGGTGGACCGACGACATTGTAACGGTGGCGGGTAGTCGGTGGATGGAGGCGGCTCAGGACCGCTGTTTGTGGCGTCGTATGGGTAGGCCTATGTCCAGCAGTGGACGGGTATTGGCTGATATGATGATGATTATGATAGGGGTTTTCAGGTCCTACTCCGGTATCTAATTGTAATGAACCCCTTACTACTGGTTATCCGATGTATAGACACAAAAACACACCACAATATAAAATTAAGCGTTAAAATATTTTGATTACGAACTCTTGAAGTATTTTTATTACGTCCATTTTGGTTTTGTATTGTTTTACGTAACCAAATTGAGTTGAAATAATCATTAACAATAAATTGTGGAGACAATATAACCATTTAAGTGATATTTAATTGATAAGGATTCTTTGGTCGTTGTCAAATGAGGTCCTTAAATATGGTAAGAAAACCTTTTTCTAAATACTGTTTTTTTTTCTAAATTGGCTCGTTATTGCAATATAGCCAGTGTCAAGTTTATATTTTAAAATACTTTTTCTACGTCATCTAGACTCCTTTCTGGGGTTCCCTATCAAAGGGTATAAACCTCAGAACAATAACTAAAGCAAGTATAAACGCAGATTCCACTGTCTATCCGTCTGTCTGTCTGTCACCAGGCTGTATCTTATGAACCGTGATATCTAGAAAGTTGAAATTTTCACAGATGATGTGTTTCTGTTGCTGCTATAACAAATACTAAAAACAGAATATCTTAGATATTTGTCTGTGGTCTGGTTGTTTCTATGTATTATATGTATATATTTACAAAAAAAAAGTACCTATATAAGTAGTATATACGTTGTCTAGCACCCACCCATACCCATAACACCCATAACACAAGTCTAGTTACTTAGCTTGGGGCTAGATGGCGATGTGTGGAACGTCCTGCAATATATTTATTTAAAAAATATATATTAAAAAAAAACTAATATAACGGTTAGGAAACCTTCGTGCCCAAGTCCGACTCGCACTTGGCTGGTTTTTTTTTAATTTGCTTCCAAGTACAGATATTTTGTCCTCTCTTCCATCATTGGCCTTTATTCATCATAACTAGATGATTTATACAACGCCGGCTAGAAATCCTGCCATGCAAAGCACTATAGTGCAATTTATTAGATTACTAGCGACCCGTTCCGGCTTCGCACGGCTATATTATGCATGTAGAATGCATAATATAGCCGTGCGTACCTTCCTCTTGAATCACTCTATTTATATAAAAAGACCGCATCAAAATCCGTTGCGTAGTTTTAAAGATCTAAGCATCCATAAGGACAGACAACGCACAGTGACTTTGTTTTATTTTATACTAGCGACCCGCCCCGGCTTCACACGGCTATATTATGCATGTATTATACATATAAACCTTCCTCTTGAATCACTCTATCTATTAAAAAAACCCCATCAAAATTCGTTGCGTAGTTTTAAAGATTTAAGCAGTCAAAGGGAAATAGGGACAGAAAAAGCGACTTTGTTTTATACTATGTAGTGAAGTATAGATTAAATAGGTCAAAAAATATATTACCTCTCCTTACCTCTCTTTGTCTTATTTTTAAAAGGATTTAATGAAATAATAACACAAAACATCAATATTTTTCTCTTTTTATTTGACAAAGAAATTAATTCACTTTTTTTTCTTAATATCCGTTTTCCTTATTTTACAATAGTAAAGTAATTATGCTATCTAACTATATTTATATTTATATCTCTATATAATACAAAAAACTATTTACAAAATTCATGTTTTTAAATCCCGTAAAGACCCATACAGATAAAAATAAATTCAATTTAATGCAGCCTATTTTTTAATCTGTGACAGAGAAAAAATAAACATTTTTTTACAAAATAAGTCACAAAATACTTAAAAAGTTGCAAGCTCGGAATACAATTTTTTTTTCGTAAAAATAAAGATAAACAGTTTTATTATTTAAAAAACATTGTCACAAGAGTGATAATGTTTTTCCCGTGTTTTTTTTTAAATAAAAACTAAATAAATAAAAAAATAATGATTAAAGCTTAATGTATGGATATACTTTTCTTAATAACTACCAATAGTTTTTCCTCGACGCAAAGTAAATTTCGTATTTTGTCCTAAAAAAAATACTTACTGAATTTTTTTGTTTTTTTCACTGGATTATAAAAAAGTACAATCGGCAAAACAAAATGATAAAAAAACATTGCAAATATAACACTTCACACAAAAAAATAGAAGAAAAAAAGTTTTCTATTCGATTGTACTTTGTATTAATAACATACAAAAAATTAAATGTACGCGATGAATTAAGATAATTTTTTTTTAAAGTAGGTTAAAACCAATAATCAAGGAAACTAGACTTTTAAAAACAGTGTATCTGGTCTTTTACTTGGTCTTTGTGAGGTTTATCGGGAATCACGTAATTGACCAATCAGGAGCGTAGAAATCGATGACATCACGCCATACCGAGCTCCTGATTGGTTAAATCACTTTCACAGATACAAATTATGCAAGCATCTATCAACAGACTGTGCAATCAAACATATTTTTTTCTAAAATTTTAACAAAAAAGAAAAATGGTCGATCGCACAGTGCGTTATTTTCTAATTGAATGGGTCAAAAAATATTTTTAAGTAAAGAAATTTTCAATGTAAATAATAAATTATTATTCATTAATTATACAAAAAATAATAATTTCAAATAATAACTATGCAAAAACCATGTAGAAGGCCCCGCTTTTGTTGATGCCACGTGATTAGGAAATCCACCAATCAGCGTGCAGCGTCTTAGCTCTGATTGGTGCATAGTCTGATCAGCTTCTTCTTCTTTTCTGAGCTTCTATCTTTTAACCCAATCAATCGTCATTCACAAAAAATAATCTTAATAATTATGTAAATTTACAATAACCATTATGAACAAAGCCCTATAATAATACTTATCTATTATTATTTAATTATAAAATGTACATTAATAATTATTAACTATTAAATATAATATATTTCTTAATTTAACAGTTGGTTGTGCCGATACAATTTCCGTGAGACATTTTTCACGCCAATTTTGTTCCGCCATTTTGTTTTACTTACATTAAGTTTTAGGATTTTTTCTGATTGTTGTTAGACTGCTGGCCACACCCTGAAGAAGAAAAAAACGTTAGAATTGGTTTGGGATAGTTTTATTCAATGGGAAACTTATGTATGTGCTATCGAGATTATTTTTCGAAAATGAAAAAAAAACGTATTTGGCGGTTTGCTACTTCGACATCAGTATAAATGACTAACCACTACCCATTAAAAAAAAAAATAGTTCTGCATTTGACCACTATCTCACCCTGATGGTAAGTGACGATGAGGTCTAAGATATAACACGCTTTACTAGAATATACATATACACTCGTGCCTTGAAGACTCCTAATAAACAAGCCTACAAGAGACGAGAGTGAAGGTTGGAAGACGACGGAACGGGAACTTCTAAGACCTATTCCCCTTTTGTGACTGCAACGGCCTTCATAGGTATTTAACAAGGTTCTACTTACGTAAGTAACCCAGGGTTAGCATCGGTCTGGTACCAGGAGTACTGCGGCACGTACGGCGGATGCGGCTGCGGCGCACCCTGGTGGTGCAGGGGATGCCCGTGCGCACCCTTCATGTCCCAAGGGCCGGGTGGCGCGCCCTACGACAACAGAGAGGAGGTGGTTAGTTGAAAATTGAAAATAATTAATCCATCTGTACTACCTTATGGCATTTGATGTAAAGTTTATGAAAATATAAATTTTGTAATTGTTTTTTCTTTACAATCGCCGTAAAATTGAAAAAGCTCAAAAAATGAGGTTATTTTAAGATTTTCACGGGGCAAATCACTCTAATCGTGTTTCGAAGTATATGACAATAAAAAGCATTTCTTCACCTTTACGACAGTAGGCATATCATTCTATGGATTTTAGTGGTTGATACCCAAAAACTGTTTCTAAGACACCTCTATCGCGCTTCTGGTCTTACCACTTCGGCTTAAATATATATTTTTCGAAAAAAACAGACTTTGTTGGACGGTAGGGAGTAAAACCATGGGATTCAGCTAGTATTTGAATATATTTATTATTTGTTTTTAGCACGCCATATCTACATTTTTGTACAGTTTAATCAGCCATCAAATATTTTACAATGGCATGTTGTTTTTGGCACGAATCGAAATAATATTCGAGCGTACTATTAAAATTTTCTACAAAAATTCCATTTGTCACAGTTGTAAAATAGTAAAAGAAAGGCTAATTCAATTTTATACATGTTTTTGAACGAAATAATCGATTCATCGCGTAGCTACGTAATCGATTAAATTATTCGAATAATCGAATTATACAAAACATGGCTTTGTACTAAGTTGATGTTATGTTGTGTGAAATTAATACAAAAAATTAAGCAAAAAGAAGTGGCCCATGAGGGGATCGAACCCGCGACCTTCGCGTTATTAGCACGACGCTCTAACCAACTGAGCTAATGGGCCAGTAAAGTGATGTGTGAAATTATTGACATATTGATAATCACTCTAATCATGTTTCGAAGTGTATGACAATACAATGCATTTCTTCACCTTTACGACAGTAGAAATATCATTCTATGGATTTTAGTGGTTGATACCCAAAAACTGTTTCTAAGACACCTCTATCGCGCTTCTGGTCTTACCACTTCGGCTTAAAAGAGTGAAACAGTTGAGCGAAACTAGTAACAATTATTTTTATTCGTAATCTATCAAAATTATATGATGCTATTTAATAATCACATAAAACGCTAGGTGTGTTCGCCACGCCCTCTATCGACTAATGGAGGAACATTACTTTTATAATCTGTTGACACGCAAAGCCCTTTTTTATATTAATTCGACACAAAATTTTCTTGATTAGTTTAAGTGCTCTTATTTTCTCTAATGTTTTTAGGGTTCCATAAAAGATAAAAAAAGATACCCTAAGAACACTCTTTTGTCAGTCTATTCGTCTGTCTGTCCGAGTGTCATTTATTTATTTAGAATAAAATAATCAGTGGCTAACAGTCTCGCAATCAAAACGCACACTATTTTAAGTTACTGCTAAGGTACACTCTAAGATTCCGTACAACTATGTAGATATAATTTATCACTGATTGTTTCAGGAACGGGTGGAAATAGTAAGTTGAAATTTGGCCAGAGTTTGGAAGAATTTGACCAATAATGGTGTAGGGACCGTCTACGGAAAATTCGTCTAAAACAATTCGTCTAAAACAATTCGACTAAAACAATTCGTCTAAAAACAATTCGACTAATAACAATTCGACTAATAACAATTCGTCTAAAACAATTCGTCTAAAACAATTCATCTAAAACAATTCGACTAATAACAATTCGTCTAAAACAATTCGTCTAAAACAATTCGACTAATAACAATTCGTCTAAAAATATTACCATTCCCGATTACACTTGGGTTTCAAAAATGGAGGTATACTGAGTCGCGGGTGTGGTACACTGCCGCGGCGGAGTTAACATTCGATGATGGAGGTAAAATAAAACGTGGGTATGTAGGACGCAGCTGCAGTGGAGTTAAGAGAGAGATATAAAGACCCATCTGGAAAAACCCCTACCCAGAACCGACATGGATAGGTTAGGTTTATGTTAGAACTGCGACCACAACGCACGAGCCGAGCGAGCGAAGCGAGCGGTGCCGCGGCAGCAGCCGGCGAGTGCTAGAAACGAATTTTACCCATTTTACTTGAATATTAACTCCACTGCAGCTGCGTCCAACATATCCGCTACTCAGCATAACTCCATTACCGAATCTTAACTCACTTCGAACTTAATGTTTTAGACGAATTGTTATTAGTCGAATTGTTTTTAGACGAATTGTTTTAGATGAATTGTTTTAGACGAATTGTGTTAGACGAATTGTTATTAGTCGAATTGTTTTTAGACGAATTGTTTTAGACGAATTGTTTTAGACGAATGGTTATTAGTCGAATTGTTTTTTAGACGAATTGTTTTAGACGAATTTTCCGCAAATCGTAGGGACATCTTAAGAATTCCATAAATTAACTAATACTATAACTAACTTAACTTAACTAATATTATAATGTCCGAAAGTTTGTTTATTTGTTTGTTCCTCCTTACAGTCAAACAACTGGACTTTTGATTCCATAATTCTCGTGCGATTGGAACTTAAGCGGGTGAAACTGCAGGGCGCAGCAAGCTATCAATAAAATACAGTAATTTGGTTGGCTTTCTGTATCTATTTCTTCTGTCCATTTTGTTTAACTTAGCTATAGACTTTCCTAACAAATAAATTTCCCTAACTAACTATACATTAGAAGTACAGGGACTAAACACAGTATTTTGCCCCTTCTCCAATGCTAACGCCTGCACATTCCGAAACCAATGACAGCCGTCACTGCCGCAAGCTTTCAGCTGAACTTCTAACACCATAAGAAGTAGTATCTTACCTTCAACATCCAGGGCATAGGTCGTCGTGCATCCGAGGCAGATTCATTGTCCTCTTGACCAAAATAACTCTCCTAGAGGGTGAGAAAAGAGGTACTTTCCTCATCAGTGCGTAATGGATATTATATCAATAAAAAACGAATAATGACAGAAAAGCGATAAAGGTTACACTAAAAAAAACTATGCAGTTAAGAAAATATTTCAAAAGAAGTAGTATCTAATTTATTTATTTAATTGTAGTTAGGTACTATGTAATTTGTTTTAACGGTATGTATTTTGGAATATTCCTTTTTTTAATTTTAATTATGAGAGGTAAACCATAGTTGCTCTCAGAATAAAACTATTCCGAAAAGGGTCAAAAATGTTAATTTTCGCATGAGGGAATAAAAAGTTATAACAATAAAATCTAATTTTGCTTCAATGTGTAAATATTTGATCCCACATAACTTCAATTAGGTACTATAAAATTGTAAGACTTTACACACAGTGACATCTGACCCCCCCCCCCCCCCAGCTAAGCAACTAGGTTTGTGTTATGGTGACATGAAGGCCAATTATCGTAAATAACATTTCTATCACAAATAATACCCTCAAAGTAGCTCAAAATACCCTCAAAGACAGCTTTTTGTAAAAAATAAAAAATGGTTGTCTGTAAAGTCTGTTTCCGGACGATAATTTTACGTGATAACGTCATAAGAAAACATTGATGGTAACCATGGCAACGATAAAACGTTGCTATAGTTACCTTGTCAATAACATGAGGCGTTCCAGTAACGACGCGTGACGTCACACTTTTTTGAGATTGAAGGTGTTCACCAATTTATAAAACGTTATCACGTCAAAAACATCTGACTTAGAGATAATCTTTTGCAATCGAAATAGGTAGTAATAATATTGCATTAAAATTTGAACAATGTTATTTACGAGAATTGGCCTTTATATGGATAGAATAAACATAATACTTTTTTGGTTAATACAGAAATATTTTCAAGAACCAGTTGTTTTTTTTTCAAAGTCATCACTTTTCTGTCATAGATTCAATGGTAGTTACTACGTTAGGTCAGCAATATAGAGGCGGCTTGTAATGCTATATACTCACATATCCAACCCTGGGGTCCCAGGACTGTTGGTGAGGTGGCTTCACGTCACACGAGCTCCCGTCCGGCGACCGACCCGCTGACGGCTACAACAAAAGATATCAAAATATAATTAATTATTTAATTATTTGATCGCACCTCCGCGCAAATAGTGTCATAACTCAAAAATACCGACGTCCCAGTTGGCACAATGGCCATCTTGCCAAACTGTCAAACACAGGGTTGCTGGTTTAATTCCCGCCTCAGACAAGTATTTATCTATTCATCTATATTATAAAGCTGAAGATTTGTGTTGGATAGTCCATTTATCGAGGAAGACTTTAGGCTATATAACATCACGCTGCGACCAATAGGAGCGAAGAATCAGTGAGAAATGTGGGAAAAACAGGGAAAATTATTCATCTTTGAGGGCTTCCGTTGTTGGTTTGAAAGCGCATATTATCTCAGTAACTACTGGTTCGAATTAAAAAATATAGGCTACTTTTATCCCGATATTCCCACGGGAATTACGCGGGTGAAACCACGGGGCGCAGCTAGTCTTAAAAATATTTTTCCTCATTTTCCAATTTTATTTGTCGTGGTAAGGTCTAAGTATACTCTGGTACCTAGGATTAAGGCTGCTTATGCGGCCAATTGCAACGCGCCAGAAATACTTACCCGTCGCTTACAACTAATATTGTTGATTGTAACGAATGTGTTTTGTTTTTCTCAAAAGTGCTGAGATGGAATTGTAGGTGAAATTTTTACCGATATTTTGGGATAATTTCGAGGCGAAAATTCTTTGTCATTTCAATGCTAGACTAGTTTTAATTCTTAATTTTAGGATAGCTTCAAAACCATAAAAAAAATTGAATCAAAATCACACCAAAATGTTGGTAAAAATCTCACCTACAATTCCATCTCAGCACTTTTGAGAAAAACAAAACACATTCGTAACAATCAACAATTTTCACCAACGAAGGCGACCGGTGTCAGTAGTAACTATTTAGTAGGCTGTGTACCAAGATCGTTGGCGTATGGACCCCCCTTAAAGGGTTTTCATTTACACACTGTTATGAACTTTGGATGCTGAAGGCTAAATATAGTTGTAATTTTTATAATTATTTAATATTAACTAGGTAATTAATAAATTATTTTTAACGGATATTTTATTATAACCTAATTCCATTAAATTTCATTTATTTTGGATATAATTACATACATTTATATAATATAGTTGTAATTATGTTATAGTTAAACAAAATTAATTTTTAATTACGTTATGATTGTTGCAAAATAATTAATAAAATATTAAAAATCGTTTGTCCTAATTAAGGATTATTAGAAAGCTGTTTGGAACATAGATTTAATTTTAAACGTATGGGACGAATTGCGAAGATCAAGCTGAAATCTGATTTTGACTAAAATTTCACTAAAGTCTAAAAATTACTTTTGAACTAAGTACTAATTATTGCAGAACATACAGGGGGGTTTAATCGATAGATTCTGAGGTCCCCCAACCCCCAGCAACCGATGATCCAACCCCCTTGTTACACCGTGTTTATACGGATTTTGGAAACGGAAGCTGACCTGCGCGAACTTCAAGTCAACAATTGGCAAGAAATAGCGCAGGACAGAGAGCGATGGAAGACTTTTGTTTCGGAGACCAAGATCCACTTTGGGCCGCTGAGCCAGCGGAGTAAGTAAGTATGCTAAAAGACTAATTATGACAGAAGACTTTATGCGAAAAATAATTATGCATAACTAGCTTTTGCTCGCGACTTCGTCCGCGTAGAAATAGTAGATTGGACCAAGGAATCACGTTGTCCCATACGAGCCTTGCCAAAAAAATCATTTCTTATCGGATAGCTACGTCATACAAAGAAAAAACCCTTGAAGTTTCAGGACTCTACGATCAGCGATTTAGGCTGTGAGTTGATCCGTCAGTCAGTAAGGACAAAGCATTTAATATGTATAGATTAACTTATGCCAAACAATAACTTTTTGGACGCGCCACAGAGGCCATCAAATATGTAACCTTCTAAACATAAAATCTTACATAATATCCAACCTTGACATCCCAGTTCTGCTGGGGGGGTTGCTTCACGTCCCATGGGGTGCCAGTCGGGGACAGCCCTGGGGACAGCTCGGAGACGGGCGTCGAGCTCGGAGTGGGCGAGTGGGCCTGAGTCGCCCCGCCGGATTGGTACGCCGACGGGGAATGTTGGGAACCGCTCGAGCTGCCACCTCCACCTGTGGAGAAGGCTGTCTTCAATAAAAAATAATAATAATAAAAGTGGCGCCATCTTTAATCCGATGCTATGCTCGTACCATGGGAACTATAAGTAAAGAGTACAGGATCTGTTCACTCACGAAGGCGCGCCCTTCCACAAATTATGAATGTTGTTGTAAACATAATCTGTATATAATTCTATCTCTGTTGTATGCTGTCTCTACTGATAGTCTTCACACACACATTAAGGCTGCTTATGCTGCCAAACGCAACGCACCAGAAATACCCGTCGTTTACAACTAACATTGTTGATTGTAACGAATGTGTTTTGTTTTTCTCAAAAGTGCTGAGATGGAATTGTAGGTGAAATTTTTACCGATATTTGAGGTAATTTTGAGGCGAAAATCCTTGTCATTTCAAAGCTAGACTAGTTTTAATTCTTAATTTTAGGATAGCTTCAAAACTATATAATTTTTTTGGCTCAAAATTACACCAATATGTCGGTAAAAATCTCACCTACAATTCCATCTCAGCACTTTATAGAAAAACAAAACACATTTGTAACGATCAACAATTTTCACCAACGAAGGCGACCGGTGCCAGTAGTAACTATTTAGTAGGCTGTGTACCAAGGTCGTTGGCGTATGGAGCCCCCTTAAGACATCTTGTTGGCACGTGCGACACTCATAATGCACACCGAGAAAATTTACCCTGGAGGGGCGCGCCTACGTGAGTGAACAGATCTAAAAGTTTTTAAAAACTTGATATAAGTCGATTGATATAATAACGACCCAGTTGGCACAATTATTACTATGCCGGACTGCCAAGCACAGGGTTGCGGGTTCGATTCCCGCCTTAGACATGCATTTATGCTTAGATATTAGTCTTGGTTGTTTCTATGTAATGAAAGTATATATTTACAAAATAAAAGTATATAAGTATAAATTAGTTGTCTAGCACCCATAACACAAGTCTAGTTACTAAGCTTGGGGCTAGATGGCGATGTGTGAAATGTCCTTCAATTTTTTTTAGTGTATAACAATACAAAGCATTTCTTCACCTTTACGATAGTATAGGAATATTATTCTATGGATTTTAGTGGTTAATACCCAAAAACTGTTTCTAAGACACCTCTATCGCGCTTCTGATCTTACCACCTCGTCTTAAGTTCAAAATATGATGGTGAAGAAGACTACTACATTTTTTATCTTTGAAGCAGAAGAAGATGTTGAGAATCTTACCATGTAATAGTTGGTTATTGTTGGGCGGACTGCCGGGCGGTAGACCGAGGCTGGGGGGCGGAGCGCCCACTTGGGCGGCTTTCATCATCTTCTTGTATTTACTACGACGATTTTGAAACCAGATTTTGACCTGTAACAATTGATAGATAGAAATTAGATGAAGCAGAAGCTTGTGGGTTTGATTCTCGTCTCAAAAGGCTACGAATCAGGGGGTTAAGGAAGGGCGTGTTTGGTCATAGTGCACGTTTGGTCAAAGGAGTATTTCGTCAAAATACAGGAAAAGTATTTTTGTGGTGCACATTTTTTTTCTGCTGAATATATGTCGGCAGTGGAGTACATTTACGCAAAAAAATAAATTAAAAAAAAACCAAAACTTAATGTGAAAAACTTCCTGCAATTTCTAAATTATTGGGTATCTCAGTATTGATACGCACAGTGACACGTAGGTACCTACCTTCATTTAGAGCGCGCTATTAAACTCGCTGGCGCTAGTATTGTGTCCATGGACTTCATCGTTTTGTTAGAAACACTTAAATGGTTATAGCTCTGAGAGTTTTTGAGTTAGCTCCAAAATAAAAAAACAGTATTTTTTATTTTAATGTGCTTAAAACATATCGAAATTTGTGCACTACAAAAATACTTTTCCTGTATACCTATGTTTCGTCAAAAACTCGTTTAGATAGATAACTTTATTTGTACAACACAGAAAGAAACAGAACACGATAAACACAAAGTAAAGTAATACCTAGAAAGTATAAGTTGCACGAATGGGCGGCCTTATCGCTGACAGCGATTTCTTCCAGGCAACCTTTGGATGGAAAAGAACTGATTCAGCTTGAATTGTAGGTTCTGAATAACTTAACTTATAATAGGTGATGATATGCGGAATTTCTTGATTCAGTCGCCGCGCTCAAAGCCCGCGATAAAAGCTATGCAATAGCTTAAAAAACAAAAAAATGTGAATACCTAGATGTTGTTCGATTCTCAGACCTAACGAATACACACAAAACATTTCATACAAATCGGTTCAACCGTTTCGATGGAGTTTGGCGACTAACACCGCGACACGAGAATTTTATATATATAGATGTACAGACAGACAGATGTATCGGTACAGCTACCTAGCTATGTGCAAGGGTTGGTAGTAGGCGGAACCGGGGTGCGAACTGCCGTTGAAGTTCCGTTACTGAAGGGATGGGACGTGTCGATATTTATATCGATAATAAAAAGTTGTAGAATTTTTGAAGTTTACTCCTTAAGAATCGATTTTCATATATTAGGCGCCCGGTATGAGAAAAATCCGAAGGGTATAAAACCTACTAACAAGTAACGAAAATCGGTCACGTTTTTGGTCACGTTTTTAGACGACTATTTGTCGGACGACAAATAGTCGTCCGACTATTTTTTTTTTCATCTAAAACTCTTTTTGCGTATGGTTAGATACTCGTACTTAAGGAGTAAACTCCAGTCGTGCGTCGGAGCTGACACACACACTTTTTTTTTTCCGTTTTTTATCGAATATTAAAACTTCCTGTTACTTGTTATAGATATGGGTATGACAAAGAATAATGGCAAAACATCGAACGAACATTACTTGTTTGCAACGAGGTTATGTTCTTGGAGTTTCTTTATGTGTAATGGCGTCAGATGCTGATGAAGATAATGAAAAACACGTGACTTTAAATCCACATCTAGTTCACGAAAGACTATTAATTTCATTGTAATCGATATACATCTTATTTTTTTATTTGTGTATAGCTTAAGGTGAAAGGGTACCTGCGCGCTCTCCATACAAACGTAGTCGACTGTTTCCTCCCTGGATAATGACACTAGCACAAATATTTTTGTGCCACGAAATCTATAACTGCCATGACTATGCCCCTATGTTTTGGTTTTTTTAATTTTCTAATTATCATAGAAATTAAAATTTAAAAAAATTTAAAATTTAAAAAATCAAAAAATAGGGGCATGGTCATGGCAATTATAAGTTTTGTGCACCAAAAATATTTGCTCTAGTGTCATTATCCAGGGAGAAAACAGTCGACTACGTTTGTAATAGTTTGTATGGAAAGAGCCTCCGGTACCCTTTCCTCTTGCCATGACATAATTATTTAAAATATCGACGTAATCATCTACAGTGTTATTGGTAATTGTATTAGCAAGCGATTGGGGGCCACTTTTGTGCACCCAAATAAACAGTAATTTTTGTTCTACGACTTTTGGAAAATCAAACATTTTTATAAATGTTGAGGTTATGTTTACCTGAAAATCAGCTGTTCCTTACACGTAGAAGTCATTAAACTTAAGATTATACTTATTTTGACGTCATAACGTCTTTTAAATCTATGAACACCTGCATTACAAAACAGTGTGACGTCACGCGTTACGTTACGTTATTGACAAGGTAACCATAGCAACGTATTGAAATGGTAATGTGTCAGGTTTTGTTGACATGATAGCAACGTATTGTTTTAAAATTTTAACTACTGGTCTTAGTCTGAATGACCTTTGTTTTAAAAAATTAGCTGATTTTCAAGATTGATAGAATAAAAATTTGTTTGTTTTGGTGCACAGAAGTGGCCCTCCACTGCTTGCTGATATGACTACCAATATCCCTGTATATAGCCCCGTTACATGGGACCACATAACAGACAATGAAGTACCTAAGAGGAAAGTGTACACCGGCTCTCTCTTCATACAAACGTAGTCGACTGTTTCCTCCCTAGATAATGAGACTAGGGCAAATATTATTGTTTCATAAAACTTATACCTATCCAGGGAGGAAACAGTCGACTACGTTTGTATGGAGAGAGAGCCGTGTACCTTCCTTTTAAGATTTAATATTGTTTCTAAATGTGACACTAAATGTTGTTTTTTTGCACTAAGATTCTATGTACGTAATAGATAGGTATGTAATAATGCATTAACACATAAACAGGTAAATAAAGCTTTATTGATGATAAATAAATCATTCTAAGTCATAATTATTTAGACATTTATGGTTCTTGACGATAATCAATATGACAAGTTTTTGTATACAAATGTTTTATGACAAATTGAAATCGACTTCAAGAAATTACAAAGTTAATGACCTCACTTTAATGTGGTATCCGATTAAAAAGATTTAAAAAAATTACCAAGAAAAGAAAATAAGCAATTTTGTTACCATGAAACACCTAAGACTCGAAAACTGAAGACGAACTGAAGAACCAAGAGTATAGTCACAGCGCTGACTGGGCAAAAAAAAAGAAAAATTGTCGCGGGACAAGCGTTTGGACGAAATCCAGTTATTTTTATTCGCCAGCACAAGTGCAGGTTCATTAGTTGTCTGTCACAATATTGCAAAGTACCTAACTCTTTTTAAGAGGAAAGGGTACCGGGGGCTTTCTCCATACAAACTATTACAAACGTAGTCGACTGTTTCTCCCTGGATAATGACACTAGAGCAAATAGTTTTGGTGCATAACACTTATAACTGCCATGACTCCTATTTTTTATTTTATTTCTATGATAATTAGAAAATGAAAAAACCAAAACATCCCCTATGTTTTGGCAGTTATAGGTTTTATGGTACAAAAAATATTTGTGCTAGTGTTATTATCTAGGGAGGAAACAGTCGACTACGTTTGTAATAGTTTGTATGGAGAAAGCCCCCGGTACCCTTTCACCTTAACTCCCGACACAAAAAGAGGGGTGTTATAAGTTTGACGTGTCTGTGTGTCTGTCTGTGGCATCGTAGCTCCCGAACGGATGAACCGATTTTATCTTTGTTTTTTTTTTGTTTTTAGATAATAAGTTAGCCGTCTATTTTATCAATTATCAAAAAACAACCATTCAGCTGAAATCAACCGTTTCACTAGTAGATTTTTCTTTAAAATGTATTATTTTATTAAAATAAATATAATTAAATCAAGTTATTTACAGTTCATTGGAAATACTTAATAAACATATTATTATTATGTTATGTGTCACACTATGTTGTATGACAAGTGACATTATTGGCATAAATTGATCGATTTATGCAGTCAATTCTTTGTAATCAGCGCATAACTTGTTTCATATTGTGGGTGATTGTCTAGAGGAAAATCTGTGCTTCTCTAAGAGCTAAATAAGCTGCTAATATGAGTTTCAGAATAAAAGAACAAATTTCGTAAATGACATAGTTAAAAAAACCATCGAGTGGTTTGAAAGATATGAGGGAATAAAGAATATTAAACAAATATTAACGACATATATTTGAGAATATCAAAAGCTGACTTCCAAAAACTACCCTCAAAGTAGCTCAAAATACCCGAGCTACTTTGAGGGTAGTTTTTGGAATCGAAATGCAAAATGATATTGCTATGTAATTAGAACAATGTTATTTACGAGATTGTTTATATTATGTAAAATACAGTAGGTATAACATACAGCAGGTGTTAAGAAGTGAAGTTCTTGTATTTTTTGCTAGAAAAGCTTAATAATTCACTTTTAAATACAAAATTACTTATTACTTAACCTTTTTAGGTAAGCCCATGATATTACAAAAAAACAAATAAAAAACAACAATTTTTTGCATGCAAATAAAAAACAAATAAAGTAATTTTGTCTCAAGAAAAAAAAGTAATTTTTTTTAAATTTAATTAGTACTATAAACTTAAGAATTTTCAAAGTATTGTAATACCATTATTAGCAGCGAGCCCTTATTAGCCTAGTTTTTAATTTGTTATATTTTTTATGTGAGGTCTGTGTGACCTACATGTATACCTAAGAGGATTGCATTTGCTATGCAAGTACCCCAAGTTCCTACTCAATAATGATTTCAACATGTACCTACATACTTATAACAGGTATTCATAATTAAAATTACTTTGTGCTCTATGGATTTTTAATTTATTATGTGTTATTTTGAGAACTTAATTAACCTTATTTTCTAAATCATAAGCCAAACTGTAATAATATAAAAAAATAAATAAAATAAAATAAATTAATAAATAAATATAAATTAATTAAATAAATAAATATAAATTAATTAAAAAACTGGTTGCCTGTAAAGTCGGTATACGGGCGAAAGTTTTACGTGACAACAACTGTGCTCGAGTGGAAGGGACGCGTGCCTTCCACTTTTTATGTCTGTCTCTCTCGCTCTTAGGCGGGCTAACCATGCCCGCGTGCCTCTCACTCGCTCTCATTGTGAGCGCATAACGTCAGCGGAGCGTAACGCAGTTTCTTGAAGTGTCACCCGGCAAACCAATTTATAAAACGTTGTCACGTCAATAAATAAATATAAATTAATTAAATAAATAAATATAAATTAATTAAATAAATAAATATAAATAAATTAATAATAATAAATTAATTATATTAAATTAATAAATTAAGCAGTTACAGAAAAAAATACCGGTAAAAATATTGCCGGTTTTCCGCTTCGTTTTGCTTTCCAAATTACCCAGGTCTTTGGATACTTACCTCATTGATAATTGGCACCAAGTGTTAAACGGATTAAATAATTATCAACCTTGTAATATATTATAATATTATATTTGTTGTATATTTAAATTTAAATACCAAATGTATTAATCTAGAATTTAGCTAAATTTGTTAAAGCACAGTATCATGCAATTCATAATGAACTAAAGTTTTAATTATTTTATTTCTTTAGTACGTGGTCTGCACTGTCTTCAAAAATTGTCGTAGACTCTACAAAATTACAACCCAAAAAATCGAATTACATTATTAACTATACTTAATTTTTTATCGATATCGATAATAACTCTATCGACATCACCCCATCCCTAACCCACACCTTCACCCCACCTCGATTAGCCGGGTCACAGTGCACGTCATAATTTAACCCCTAATATTATACCAAAACTTCACTCTAACTCTTACCACCTTGACATAAGGTTCAAAATCGAACCAAAAATATCACCAGTAGCGCTACCGTCTTGTAGTTTACTCAATTCTTATTCTTATTACAGTGGTATAAGGTCTAAAATGGAATGCCGATTTGATTTATTCGTGACGAATTCAGAACTCCTCCTTTTTTGAAGTCGGTTAAAAATACTATGATGCCTTGGAACGGATTCTCCATCGAAAAATTTCATTGGTAGGTAAAAGGAAACTTAACAGAATTGATTAAATTAAACAAGAAATATGATATTACAAATAGATATTATTCCAAATGCATCAATTACTAGCCATTTATACACAAAAATTTCATAAACCTTCCACAATCTTGGCAATTCGGTCTTTAGAAGCAGACAGACAGCACAACCGTCAAAATAAAGCTTTAAAAGTATAAAGGAAGAGCAGCGCTCCGCGTTTTACCCGCGTAACTCCCGATCCCGTGGGAATATCGGAATAAAAATTAGCCTTTGTTATTTCCAATGAATCAATGTATCCTCATACCAAGTTTTATTAAAATCTGTCCCGTACTTTCGGAACCTATTCGTTACAAACAAAAAACAAAAAAATCTTTCCCTATTTATTAGAAGTGTAGATTTACTCAGCTTTTTAAGTTTTTGTGACATTGTTATGTAATTCTCTTAAAATGCAGCTACAAAATATGCAGTTCGTTGTATGACATAAGGTCGACATCTGCCATTTTTGACCGCAATAAGGTTAAAATAAAAATATTTTGGTCACGCTATATTGTTGGTGGTCAAAAACGTAAAATTAAAAAAAATGCCAATGTGTTATTCATGGTAGGTTTTTATCGACAAAACGATGCATTTGCTAAAGGAATAAAGTAAACTTACGAAAATGGAAACTACCGACTCTGAAACTTACATGGGGCGAAGTTCCTTTCTCATCGAATGCTTACGTAATACGAAGAACACACTCTCCAAGTTTCAGGTCTCTACGATCAGCGGTTTAGGCTATGCGTTGATCCGTTAGTCAGGGCAAAGCCTTTTAGATTTCTTGATGTTACTTTTTCTTTGTATAAATGACTAGCTTTTGCCCGCGACTCGTCCCCGTAGAAGTCGAAAGAATGTTTATGCAAAATTTGAAATAGATTGGACCAAGGAATTACCCTTTGGTCCATTTACGTTGTCCCATACAAATCCCCCTCTTTCATCCCCTAAAGGGATAGAATGTCGGAAACCCCGGATGCCTACGTCATACAAAGAACACACCCTCCAAGTTTCAGATCTTTACGATCAGCGGTTTAGGCTGTGCGTTGATCCGTCAGTCAGGACAAAGCATTTTATATGTATAGAAGATTGACTTTTACAAAAATACAATCATAAACAACATTGTAAAAATAGTTCATATATTTTGTTAGCCAGAAGCCCTATGCCCCCACGCAAAGTTTTAATCTCATAGCTCTTTTTAAAAAATCTTGATAAAGCCTTTTTTTTCGTATAAATAGATTGAAAGTCTTTGACTTTTACAAAAATACAATCACAAACAACATTGTCCCACAAAAAAGCCCATACATTTCGTCAGCCAGAAGCCCTCTGGCACGCAACACATCTACCAGCGTCAACGGGGAACTATGCCGCATGCGTCCGTAGTCGGCGAAGTACAAAGACGCGTTGGACATACGCAGCATAGCAGTGAGAAACAAGGCCTCATGCGAAACCGCTGTCTTACCGGATAGGGTCATACTGTAGTGAAACATCGACGAATTGACGAGTTCTTAGTCGCTATTCACAATTAATCCTATCTTCTTCTTCTCGTATAGTGGTGTGGCTCACCTATTGTTAGAGTCAGATCGCCTTAAGGCCTCTAACTTGACCTAACGATAGAGGTAGCAACCCCAACGGCTTAACGTGCCTTCCGAAGCAAGGAGGGGCTCACGGAAACACATTCTTGCCACACCACTATTTGGCCACCCATCGAAATAATGACCGCGCCAGGCGTCGCTTAACCCGCACGACCGTGAACGATCAGCGAGCGTCGCTTAGCTCTATCAACCCTATGAGATTGCATAGAGCGCGCGAACGCATAGAGCCGAAAATAATATAAAAATTGACCAATCAAATAGGGCCGCATTTAGCACTGAGCGTTCACTTATCCAAGAGCAACTTAAGTACTGTTTGTGGATGCGTTAGCTTAGGGCATTGATATATCAACCAGTAGTTGATACGTATTGGAGTACGCTTGCCCAGAACCCTCAGCTTAGTCGACCGTGTCCACAGAGGAAAGAATTCATCAATACATCTGGAGCCAACTAAGCCGCGGGTTTCATCACGATGTTTTCCTTCACCGTAAGAAAGTCGTAAGAACAATCACAAAGCATGTAAAAGGGTGTTTATTAGTCTTGTACACGACTGTATTTACCAGTAGTTAGAGCACGCAGACGAGTAAGTAAGTACCCCATGCTTCCTATCTGCACCCAGGTGAACAACCTAGGTGCAGCACGGGTCTGTACCCAAAAAAATCTATATCAAACTAACAGATATGTCCAAAACAAACAAATCAAAATTCAAATAAATAATTCAAAGAATTTCATCATCTCTTTCGAAAACTATCAATCATACAAACAACTCAATTTGTCCGATATAAATAAATTAATTATTAAATATTTTATATTAATATTAATATTGTTCCGTTGTGCATGAAGCGATTCTTTGGTTTAAAAAAAGACAGTAGCTTGCTAAGAACTGCATGCCTTTAGCGGACAGGGAAAAGAATGGAGTAGATTTTATTTGAATACTAGCGCTCTGCGGTTACAACCACGTAACTCTAGATCCCGTGGGAATATCGAGATAAAAAGTACCCATGTTATTCCTAATGAATCAATGTATCTTCATACCAAGTTTCATTAAAATCGGTTTAGTTGTTTTGGAGAATATTCGTTACAAACATAAAAAAATATAGACTGTATATATATACTATAGTATCCGAAATGAAAGGCACGGACATTCGATTCAGACTGGTTAATAACAACTAGAGGGTAGGTGACAATTATAAAAGTACCGACATACACTACATATACCATCATATAGCGTGGCGACGCGTGCGTGCCACGGCATGCGTCGCCAGCGCCACGCCAGAAATCGGTTTTACGTGCGGCTAGCGATGTTTCACATCAAAAATTTACAGAATAGTTTAGCTTCGTTTTAAAGACCTCTAACGATCTGCATTGAAAAACAGCCCTATGTTCATCATTTGCAGTTTCGACCCACTGTGCGTCGCCACGGCATGCGTCGCCACGCCAGTAATTGGTTTTATGTGCGGCTATAGTGAGCTCTAACGATCTGCATCGAAAAACAGCCCTATGTCCATCATTTGCAGTTTCGACCCACTGTGCGTCGCCACGGCAGAAATCGGTTTTACGTGCGGCTATAGATGTTTCACATCAAAAAACTTTATTCATTTTAATATAAGTATGGTAAAAGATTTTTCTGGGCCCCCGCCCAGAAAATTTTTTAATAAAAAATTAAATTAAAAAAATTAAAAATTGTTAATTATTTAATTAAAAATTCTACTCCACAGCTTTCATAAACCAAAATAAGTCACCCGTCAACCAGGTAAGCCGTCGTTTGAGCCGCGAGAACTGTTTGTCTTTGAGATATCTTGCAACTGAAGTAAAAACTAAAGTATACGTACCTAAGTAGGTAAGTAGGTATAAATAAATAAAGAAAGAATTATAATCAAGTTAAGATAAGTAACAGAACTGCTATTAAGTAGATACCTAGTTTTTTGACGATATAACGTCTTATAAATTGACTAGCGACCCGCCCCGGCTTCGCACGGCTATATTATGCATGTATTATACATATAAACCTTCCTCTTGAATCACTCTATCTACTAAAAAAACCGCATCAATTAAATAAAAAAACCGCAATTTATACATGAAAAACTGGACAAAAATGATTCGGAAAATTAATTCTACATGATTTTAATGTTTTCATTATATTTTCTTATTATAAAATTTTATAAGCCGTAATAACAAGTCATAATATCAATCACTACATCACTACATAGTATAAAATAAAGTCACTTTTCGCCGTCGTCCCTATGTCCCTTTGTATGCTTAGATCTTTAAAACTACGCAACGGATTTTGATGCGGTTTTTTTTAATAGATAGAATGATTCAAGAGGACGGTTTATATATATAATACATGCATAATGTAGCCGTGCGAAGCCGGGGCGGGTCGCTAGTAGATAATAATACGAAAGTTGGTCTGTTTTATTAAAAAGTGAGTAGTCCTTGTGCAAAATTTTATAGGCTTTACATTTTATGTAGGTGAAACAGCGGGGCGCAGCTAGTAAAGTTGTAAAAGTAGATAGGTAATGTACAGTTTGGTTCAAATGTGCGTTACCACCTCTGAGTTCTAAACTTTTTAACTCCTAAATATCCCACAAGAAGCGTTCTAGTAAAGAAATTTTAAAAGTGAGAGGTGATTTTCTTGCACTAAAAAGTTTGTATTTTATTTTATCTCATTTGATGGGAAGCGACAATGAGGATTTAGCATGCTCGCCTAGAAGCCAGCCTGCCTAGCATGAAGACTAAAACACGATACGATAAAGCGCTATCACGCGATATAACTACATCAACTCTCAAAATATGATAGATAAAGCCGCCGTGTTGAATTTTTATTATAAATTGCGATAAAAATTATGATAAAAATTTAACATGGCGGCTTTATCTATCATATTTTGAGAGTTGATGTAGTTATATCGCTTTATCGTATCGTGTTTTGGTCTTCATGCTAGGCTAGCTGTATGTACAGTCGGCAACACAATTGCAGACTTACCGAAGAGAACAAAAATTACAATTATTGGAATTTTTTCAATATTAAAAAGTTTGTCTTATAAATTAATGAGTTGAAATACTTTAACCCTTTGCAAATTACTATTTGAATGTTTTCAATTAAAAAAAAAATGTTTGTCCAATAAATCATGAAGAACTTTAACACTTTGCACGACTAATATCCAAAAAGAAAAATGTTCAAAGACAATGTCCAATCTATGCATACTTACTAATGAATTTAAAAAGAAAATATTTTTAGTTTGAAACTACTGGACCGATTTAGGTGAAACTTGATGGATGCTAGTAAGAAATATATCCAATAATAAAATTCTCCAACTCTAAAAACTAACAACCGTTTTTATGACATCTTTCTAATATATAAAATTCTCGTGTCTTTATTGTGACATATTTGGTTAGTTACCATACTCCTCCGAAACGGCTTAACCGATTTTTATGAAATTTCATATTCAGTAGGTCTGAGAATCGGCTACAATTTTTTTTTTTGTAATGGCAAAACAACGTTTGGCAAGACAGCTAGTAATTATTATAAAAAAAACATCAACTCAAATAGGACATAAGATTCTTGCTTGAGTTGATTACCAGTTTTAAATTTGAGCTCTACAGTGTGTCTGCACTTTTTTTTACCTGATTGTACCTATGTTATACCTTAACCTATTTGATACTAACTTTATTTCATAGTTATCGCATAAAATTATAATATTGCAATAAAATTTAATGTCTTTAAAATACGATCATTATAAAATCAGCTGTGGTTTGGAAGCTAAGGGCCATTAATTCATGAAGGTAAGTCCGGTAGTCTATTTAAATAAAAATAAATAAATAAATATTGTAGGACATTCCCCACACTGCCATCTAGCCTGCTAATATTATAAACTAGCGACCCGCCCCGGCTTCGCACGGCTATATTATGCATGTATTATACTTAAAAACCTTCCTCTTGAATCACTCTATCTATTAAAAGAAACCGCATCAAAATCCGTTGCGTGGTTTTAAAGATCTAAGCATACAAATGGACATAGGGACATAGGGACGGCAAAAAGTAACTTTATTTTATACTATGTAGTGATGATGATGCGAAACAAATTTTGTCTGACTGTCCATCCGTCTGTCTGTCTGTCAAACGGAACTTCGTTCCAAACGCGTCTCCTGCGACACGTTTTTAGTTATTTTTAACGTGATAACGTCCAATAAATTGATGAACACCTGCATTCCCAAAAAAGTGTCATGGTAATATTGTGTGACGTCAGGCGTCATGGTAATATGACAATGACGCGTCATGGTAACTTAGGAAACAGAGTATTGATAAATAATAATATCGCTCATCTGGGCTCGTGTTATGGTGACGAGTGACGAATAGAAGACTTATTTATAGGAAAAAAATATATAAAGGAAAAAAGAAAAAAAAGTAGGAAAAAAAAGAAAAGAAAAAAGAAAAAATATATTTAAAGGAATAACAAAAAAAACTTAATTTTTTATCTTTTTCTTATGATGTTAAATAACGTAAAAATATCGTCCTTTTAAGCAGACAACCATTTAAAGCTTTTTTAATTATTTTAAACATTTCACTTTTTCAGTTAAGTTTTGATGATAATTATTTTAGTCCTTAACACAGTTAGAAATCGAATTTGGCAACAAAAATCGTGTCAACTTGAAAAATGTACCGTCGAATACACGTCGTGTTTTTATTGAGAGAAAGTAGAATGTCTTTATATTGACCGCTTTGAATTTATGTTTCGGACGATGAAACATTCGACTTTTTGTTCGTCGAGTTTTTGTTGATTCGATTTGTCGTTTTCCGATGGATTGTTTGTTGCAATCGATTTTTGTGCAATATTTTAGTATTATAATGTGTTTTCGAGAGTCCCTCCGTGCTTCGGAAGGCACGTTAAGCCGTTGGTCCCGGTTGCTACCTCTAGTTGCAGTCGTTAGGTCAAGTTAGAGGCCTTAAGGCGATCTGATAACTCTAACAATAGGTGAGCCACACCACTATACGAGAAGAAGAAGAAGTATTATAATATTTATGTGAAGTCACACAGTGGCAAGATAGCCAGGATGGATGGACTGGATGGTGGTGGTAGCCAGTGGCAGTCAAGAGCGCCATCGTTTTTTAGACTCAAAAAACGATGGCGACGACGATTTGGATGCATTCGACGCAGAGTGGCAAAAATTAGCTGGAGATCGGTACACGTGGAGGGAAATGGGGGAGGCCTTTGCCCAGCAATGGGACATAACAGCAAGAAACTTAGGACGAACGTCAAATTCTATGCATAACAGGCTAACAAAAAAAACATGAAAACATTAATTTTATTTTTTGTGGTTTACAAACAAAGAAGCCATTCCTTTATATAAGTCTTCTATTTTTGACGACCTCTGTGGCGCGTCGGGCGAACACCCGACTGCGACGCAGAAGGTTGCGGGTTCGATTCGTCCGCCGGGAACAAGTATTTATGCTGACCATAAATTCTTGTTTCTGGTTCTGGGTGTTTCCTATATGTATAATATGTATATATTTACAAAAAAAAAAAAAAGTATATAAGTAGTTTATCCGTTATCTGGCACCCATAACACAAGCATTAAGTTGCTTAGCTTGGGGCTGGATGGCGATGTGTAATATGTCCTGAAATATTTATTTATATTCTATTTGTCACTCGTCACCATAACACAAGCCCAGATGAGCGATATTATTATTAAATACTCTGTTTCCTAACGGGAACGGACGGACATGGTGACGCATGACGTCACACAATATTACCGTGACACTTTTTTGTGAATGCAGGTGTTCCATCAAATTAATTGGACGTTATCACGTCAAAAAACCTAATAAAATTCGCGGGCACCCGTTCTTTATTCATCCCCTAACTTCGTAACTAAATCACAATATAACTTGATTAGACGAAATCATCCCCTTAACCCTTAAAATTAGACAAATTGTAATCACAACCGACCCCCGTGGCTTAGGGGTTGAATATACAAAACATATGGGGTTTGACGAACCTGTCAAATTAGTAACTAGATGTCGAAATTTAGGGGTTATTTTGCAAAGGGATTATCTGTTTTATTTTTAATTCATTTTATTTGAAAATTTAAAAGATAAGGACCAATTTGGTGGTTCTCAATCAAAAACACAAAATTAACTTTTTTTAATTTCTTTTTTTTTTTCAATTATGGTTTCGCACGGCTTGTCCATATAGCCAGCATAAAGAAATATTTTGCATCAAATTATTGCCAGATTTTTAAATATCGGCTTAAGTGTTTCAAGTTAGTCAAATAAAAAACTTTGTTTTAGTAGGTACATAAGTCAGTTGTGGTTTTTTTGTTGTTGGTTAAATTAAATCCATCTATTTATCTATCTTTTTTTTATCATTTATTAACATTAAATAAAGTAATAAGATGTTAAAATTATAATAAAGTAGGTACTTGGCTATTTAACCTCATTTGAGGTATGTGAATTATCTCTTATCTCTCTCTATCAATTATCTCACTTACGTTATCATTAAATTACTTAATAAAGTAGATTATTTTATTTTAACCCCTCAAAATCGGTAACAACAAACGTCCATATTGAAGGCAATGATCCAATTTCAAATAAACACATGTTCAACCCGATACGTCGGAGTAACGATCATTAATTCGCAATAAGACACTACCGTTTAATGAATGTAGAGGTTGTGTCCTATATATAGTACGCGTGCAGTTGAGGGGTTAATTTATTGTTTATGTAGAATTAGGCCGGCCATATCTGCCGTATGTCGGAAGAACTTTGGGCCAAATCAACAACTTTTTGGACACCCACCAACGGAAAAAAAATTACCCGGCAGACCCTTTCGAAGGTGGCGAGACGATATCGACAAATGTATGACAGATTGGCAATCCGTCGCACAAGATCGCGATCAGTGGAGGGGGAGTAGAGAGGCCTTTGCCCTGCAGTGGGACACTGCAGGCTAATAATAATAATTAATAATATAATAATAATAAAGAATAGAATAGAAAAACACTTATTTGGACAAGCACACGACAAAACATATTTGAAACAGTTGAAAGTTGTTGACAAAACAAAACATTAGAACTCTGACAAATGTATAAAAATAAGAAACAAAAGATTAAGATAAAAAGACAGGAAATTAAAAAAATACAAGGTACAAAAAGCATAAGATATAATGACAGAAAATTCAGAGAATACAGTAGAAAAATAAAAAATAAAATAAAAATAAAAACTATTAATTAAAAAAAATAGGGTCTAAGGAGCTTTTATGTTTTTTTATTTATTTTTATCCAAACAATTCGTAATGAACTGTAATTACAGACGAATATTCGAAATAATTCCAAAATTTATAAATATTTTTCAAAGATCGTTTCCAAATGTTTGACTATTTTTGACGTTTATTCTACCACTCGCCTGTCAACGACGAGTGGTGGAGACCACTCGTTACGATAGAGCGATTCAAGAATAGCGAATTTCCGATGTCGAACGAATATCAGTAGAAATCGAGCGCTCGACGCGGGACGAACGATTCAAAAATAGGGCTCCTGAAGATTCATAAAAAAAAACAATTCGAAGAGAATGGAGATTTACCTTTCCAGCTTCTCAAAATTTTCCCCACGATTTTCCTTACCAAATTATCAAAAACAAAAAAGCTTCCCAGAATTTCAAAATTACCTTTCCACGAATTTAGCTCCTGTACAAAATTTAATGGTTCTGATTGCGTGTTAATCCTGTGTCATTTACTTCTTAAACAGACATACTTATATTTATATTATTATAATAATAGATGCGGCAACATAACCTCCTTTCTCAAAAGTCGGCTAAAACAAAGCTCTCATGAGATATTTCGTATAACATTTTTTTCCTCTAACAATGACATGTCGGCCGTAGCACGCAAGAAGCACGCAACTCGAAAATTGTGGTTTTTCTGGTACCTACCGGATGTTTGAGGTAATTATTTTCGTATTATTGTAACTTTTGGTAGGTAGCTATTATTTTCGGTTGTTCGTCTGTCTAAAACGTGAGAATCGAAAATTTGAAGATGACATTTTTTTATTCGTTCATTGTCTGGTTTGTTGTAAGTAGTTTTTAGAGTTCCGTACCCAAAGGTTAAAAACGAGATCTTATTACTAAGACTCCACTGTCCATCTGTCTATCACCATGGCTGTATCTCATGAACCGTCATAGCTAGACAGTTGAATTTTTCACTGATGATATATTTCTTTTGCATCTATAATAACAAATATGGAAAGCAGAATATAATGGTACGGAACCCTTCGTGCACGAGTCTGATTTGCACTTGGCCGGTTTTTTGTAGATTGTACGTTGTTGGCTAGACGCCCCTGAAGAAATGAAAGGTGACTCAATAGGTCAGTATTTTGGGTGATTATTTCGGGACTTAGATTTGGGACGGATGTCAGAAAGATGTCTGATAAAAATGTCGCAATGAGTGGCAAGCGTAAAGAAAAGTTGACATTAGAATTTCTTATTTCTTGTATGTAGTTGTAAAAATTGTCAAGTTCAAATTATTTAAATACTAGCGACCCGCCCCGGCTTCGCACGGCTATATTATGCATGTATTATACATATAAACCTTCCTCTTGAATCACTCTATCTATTAAAAAAACCGCATCAACATCTGTTGCGTAGTTTTAAAGATTTAAGCATACATAGGGATATAGGGACAGAAAAAGCGACTTTGTTTTATACTATGTAGTGATAGTGATTTATGCTGGATATGAAAGTATTTATTTCTATGAATTTATTTCCCAGCCTTACTAAAATTTAGCAGCGTTTCGCGGTTCTAAAAGGTAATATATCTCCCAGGAGTCAATGTAAGTACTTATGTAAATATAGAATTTTATAAAATTCCAGTAGTTTCAGAGCATTACCTTAAATAGATTAGGCAATTTTAGAAACATCATAGGCTCGACGAGAAGTTATGGTGCCAAAATACCAAAATGAAAAAAACCCAGAACCCGCTACCTTCTTTACAAAATTCTCCTACAACCAATACACCAATAAAGTCTTTAAAATAATTAGAGCATTAGAAATCGCAACATCTATTCTGATAATGTTTAACATAGCTGTTTGCATGGTGGAACAGTACGAAGTGACTGCTCAAGGGTATACAAGATTGATTACCATGTTGTATTGCTATTTCTCACGGTAAATACCTACTTATGTACCTACTTAGTTTGACATTTTATTGCTTTATGTTTATCAATGCATAAATATAAGTATATCTTACTTACCTAGATACGGTGCAAATACCTGGGTTAATATTGCTTTTGTTACGGACTAAGGGCACACATTTGATTTCAAATAACCTCAATTTAAAAGTTTTGTCTTTTTTCTTTTCAATTTTTGGCTTCGTTCGATTTATAGATAAAGATAGTAGGCATTGCTTCAAGTGTTTGTTATTTCTTCTCTTTCGATTTTTATTTGAGAAACAAAATTCTCCACTTTATTAGTTACTTACAGTCTCATAACTTTCTTTGAAAAAGTCCTTATAAAGACTATTACAAACAAAAAAACACATACAAACATAGGCGCAAAAAACATAACCCTTTCCTTGCAGTTGGGTAAAAAGTAGAACACAGTTTTCCCATATACCGTTACTTTGTATATTCATCGCTAGATGGCACTAATGCACCTCAAACTCAAAGTGACCGTGTCAAATCTACCCCGACCTCTACAATCTTCATCATAAAGTCATTTCGTGGATCAATAAAAACTGGTCAAGTGTCCAAGGTAATTTATGTAGGTAGAGGTACAATGATTCACTCAAGGGCAATATGATGATTGGATCTATAAACTAGTGGGGTCTTATGGTTTCACTCGAAAGAGTACTACTGAGCCTACTTATCCTAGATTATCCTACTAGGATCGTATCATTTTTCCAATTTTGGTTCTTTCCATTATTCTTTGTATTTCGATCGATTGAGGAAAACTGACGAATATCATATTTTGATGTATTTTACAGAGTGACTGTCATTATGGCACGATTCAAACATTGCATCTATGAAGCTTAGAGCCACTTGCAAAAAATCTAATTTATTAAAATAAACGATTTAACAAAAATGTCCAATACTAATTTACTTTTTTTTCTAGTCTAGGGTAAGTAAACTCGAGATTTTGCAATTTCGCCGCGAGAGGCCCTAAAAGATTTATGCTTTTGCAATTTCACGGGCACCTACACCTTTTCAAACCGAAGCATAGAACTTAGAACACTTCCTTTTGACTCATCGCTTCGCAAATAAACACCGGCACAACAACTTCTACTACTTCATAAGCGCCTGGTACTTTATGTATGATTGATGAACAATGATAACACAATTTTGTATGGGAGTCTCGCGTATGGTGATTTGTATGGATTATTGCGTGTAAATATAAAGTCTTGGTAATAAATTCATCTATTTGTATGGTAATTTTTATCATAAATATGTATGATACCTACCTATATATTTACAACTACATAACTAAAAGTGAATAATCAATTTTATCGGAAAATTTTAGTTCTGTGATCAGCGATCGCGAGCGCGTAACTGTGTAGGCTTCCTGGGTAGGTAATCAGTAATCTTAGAACTTAGTAAAATTTGTTATATTCTATTATATTGTAGATTAATTAATTATTTGACATTATATTAGAGCCCTTTTGATTTTTATTTAAACTTAATATTTGCATGCTAAGTGCTTGTGAAATTTCTTGAACTGTATTTTAATGTGACATCCTTGAGCAAATAAATGACAATTATTAATTTAACTATGTATTTATGATTTTGATACCTACATTATGGTAGTGAGCTATTTAATTAATAATGTATTGAATTTAAGAGTAATTCCCTATTAAATCTTGAATATTTACACGTTGATATTTATTAATTATCTAAGTCTTAGCTATTTTTGTATTATTATGCATGATAACGGTAGAATTAACCGACAGATGCCAACGCGCTGCCGATATCGTATCGATGGGCGGGTCCAATACAGGCTCAACTTAAAATGTATAGATTTCGATAACATCTTTTAGTATCTTAATTTATGGAAAGAACTTTTTCAGTCAACGACATGTTTTATTAACATGCTTATAGCAATTATGTAGATAAGTTTGTATCAATCAAAAATCGAACTTGTTTAAAAACATTGTAAGAAGATTCTGAAAAGCGATTTATGTATATCAGATTTTTTATTTTTAAGATATCGTTTTTTTCCTTTATTTAGAAACTAGCTAACCCGGCGAACTTCGTACCGCCTAACAGTCACTGATGATATTTTTGACAGTTTAACATTTTTTATGGAAAAAGTTTTTTACTTTTATTTTATCATAAATTTCTTTAATAGTTATTCTGCTGCTGCTGCCGCTGTATTGTTGAGCCTATGATAATCGGTTTTGCCGTTCTCGAGCTATAAGTGTTCCAACAAATCCGACTTTGTATTACTTAAAAAAGATTTGGTGTCTATGACTGGTTTAATAGACTTTTAATGTTTTGAAAAGAAAAAAATTACCTTTTTGAATATCGATTATGTGATGGTGATGACACTAAGGTATAATTATACCTTACAAAATAAAATAAAAAAAACTAGGTTCGAAATTGATTTCAACCAGTCTCGCATTTTTATAAAACAATTTTAAACCACAGATCAATCAAAATATCATCTTATTCCAAACAAATAAGGTTTACATTCTTTTAAATGTAATTGGAAAATGGAAATAGTGTTGTGCGGTATTTTTGCCTCACGTACAGCGACGCGGTCGGAACTTCGCTAGAGATCTGTCATTATTGTGATAATACTGTCTGTCTACGTGCAGAAGAGGTCCAGTTTTATAGTGATGGGACAGAGTAGATATCGATATGGCTTTTTTAGATCTTTGAGCTCATTGTTGCATTCAATCAGGGTAAGTAAAGTCAAGCGCATGAATATCCCACCTACATATTTTTTTTTATTATTAATGCGACTAATGAGAGCCTCCTGTTTATTTTGTAGTTGGTTAAGAAATCAGAAATATTTGTGTTTTTTTTTGTAACGAATAGGTTCCAAAACTACTAAACCAATTATGATAAAACTAGTAACATTGACTACGCCCTTTTTTTTCTGATATTCCCACGGGACTTACAGGGGTGGAACCACAGGTCAGTAGTTCCTTATAAAATAAACTCCAAGAGTCATTACTACACTTGCACTCAGCAAACTTCGCCTTCGAATCAAGCTTATTGCAAATTTCAGGCAATTTTGGTGCTCAGTTAAGCGAATTTATTAAGAATTATTTTATACTATGTAGTGATTTGGTTTGGTTTTGGTTTGGTAGTCGGTTAAAGTTATCATTATAGTTTTACTGAATTCTACAATATTTATAAATCGATGAACACCGGCAGTCACAAAAAAGTATGACGTCATTATCGTTGCTATGGTTACCATCACTGTTTTCATATGACGTTATACCGTAAATTTATCGTCCGTAAACCGACTTTGCAGAGACCTATTTTTTTGTTAGTGTTTAAAATTAGGTACTTACGTACTCTTAAATAAAATCGAGGACAAACAAAAGCATAGTCGATAAACAATTCATTAATACCGTTAAATAAATAATAAAAATTCAATTCTTCAATTTGCAACGATATCCAATATCGATAACAGTTATTTATCGATAAACTTGAGTACATCACTATATCATCGTAAGTATAGATAGTGTGTTTGTAAACATATAATTACTTGGTAGGTTGATGCATATCAGACCCTGTTTAGTCGTTGTAGCTGTGTGTGTCATATTTTTACATGTTACAAGTACTTTGTGTGGGTTCTAAGTAGATATTACATTGATGAAGTATTTTAAAGAGAAAATAGAGACTAATTAATAACATTTTTTGACAAACCTCTTTGGTTTTTAATGTTTTTAATTTAAGTTAAAAAATTTGTAACTTTTGATTGATAAATAAATAAAAAGTAAATAAAAAAACTGCCCAAGTGCGAGTCGGACTCACGCACGAAAGGTTCCGTGCCATTCTAAACAAAACAAATGCAAAAAAACCCTGAAAAATGTTGTATGTAAGGCTGTATAGGCTAAAAGTCTTTTACTTGCCCTTTTGCGAGTATGATATCAAAATAAAAAAAAATTGTTTGTATATTGTGGCAAAATCTAGTGAATCCACCGATCACCGACGGATCTTATTTAAAAACGGACTCCTGAAAATTGCAAGTTTTTGAGTTGTGACACTCTCACAATAAGCGTCCAATTTTTACGTGGTATAACAGACATAAAAACCGGATAAGTGCGAATCGGACTCTCGCACGAAGGGTTCCGTACCATGTAGCTGTGACGGTTCGTGAGATACAGCCTGGTGGGAGACAGATGGACAGACGGACAGTAAGGTCTTAGTAATAGTCAAGGAACCCTAAAAAAAAGAGAAAATCCCCCTTTTTTTAAGTCGGTAAAAACACGATAAACCTTCGTATGCAAATCATGAAAATTAAATTAATTGTTCTTTGGCTATTAAGTTGTAAAATCGATTGTTTTTTATATGTTTTATAACTGTCAATAATTTTACCTAAAATTATATAGTTTTATTGCTTATTTTATTACGTTTTGTGCTAGATTTTTCCGGTGGGTTTTGTTTGTTAAAAAATATTATGTAAATTGTTGTTGAAACGTAGTTTTTAGGGTTCCTTACCCAAAGAGTAAGAACGGGACCCTAAATATTTAGAGATATTTAGAGGTCCCCTAAATTTTTAAGACACTTCTATCCTATATAAATACGAGTATACACTTAAAATGTCTATTTAATCACCTTTTAGTGTTCGGGCGTTAATCCTTCTAATATTATAAACTAGCGACCCGCCCCGGCTTCGCACGTCTATATTATGCATGTATTATACATATAAATCTTCCTCTTGAATCACTCTATCTATTAAAAAAAACCGCATCAAAATCCGTTGCGTAGTTTTAAAGACTTAAGCATACAAAGGGATATAGGGACAGAGAAAGCGACTTTGTTTTATACTATGTAGTGATCATGATAGTGATGAGAAAGTGTAAAGTTACTGTGTTTGTTCCTTCTCCACGCAAAAACTACTGGACCGATTGCGATGAAACTCGATATCTAGATAGCTGGAGACCTGGATTAACACATAGGCTACTTTTTATCCCGATATTCCCACAGGATCGGGACAAACGCGGGTGAAACCGCGTGGCGTAGCTAGTAGGTATTATAAATGCAAAAGTTAGTGTGTTTGTTACTCCTTCACGCAAAAACTACTAAACCGATTGCAATAAAACTCGGTATGTAGATAGCTGGAGACCTGGATTAATACATAAGCTATTTTTTATCCCGACATTCGCCCGGGATCAAGATTTACGCAGGTAAAACCGCGTGGCGTAGCTAGTAGGAGATAAAACTCGGTGATACGTTTACACGGGTCGTTGAATTTGTAAAAATTCGCTAAATAACTAAACAAAAGTTTAATGTTTTTAGATTTAAATCTTTATAATTGTAGCAATTAACTTAAATGATTGTGTTTTTGGGAGCTTTATCTATTTAAATTCACTTTTTAAAGAGCGTAGAAAACATATTTACAATATAAAAACCTAGTCTATGGCATTGTAGTTTTTGACGTGGTACTGTATAATGTCTAATTATATAAAAATAAGTCGGGTTTTCCTTCCTGACGCTATAACTCCAGAACGCACGAACCGATTTAGATGATTTCGGTTTTGAAATGTTTGTCGTAGTCCAGGGAAGGTTTAAACGGTGAGAAAGATCGGACTTACGCGAGTGAAACCGCGGGGCGCAGCTAGTGTCTAATAAATTGATGAACAACTGCATTCACAAAAAATGTGATGTCATGCGTCATGTTCCGGGAACGTGACGCGGCACGCGTCTCGTGTTTGTTTTATAAGACTATTTACTATTATTTATATTATTATTGTTTAATAACTGGGCTTCTGTTATGGTGACAAGTGACAAATAGAAGACTTATATAAAGGAATAAAAATATAGAAAGGTTTGTAAAACAAAAAAAAATTCATAGTTTTCTGATGATGTTATCACGTAAAATTATAAACCGTAAACCGACTTTACAGACAACTATTTTTTAACCCTTTTGGGCTATGGGCCCTATTAGGTCACTACACCTTCCCACTTTTTTTAATATTAAAAGTTTTTTTTTCTAATTATGTAAGTCTAGGTGTTTTTGCTTTCAATCCTAACCTTGTTCATAATAATTGCTACAAGAGTTTTGCAATTCCAAAAGTTTCAATTTTTTTTTCTAAATTCTCACCGGCCAGTAGCAATTCGAATTTACTGTTCGAAACTTGAAAGTTGAATTTAGTTTGAATTTACAGTAACTGTAACTTGGTTTTATTTTGTCGAGCCGTTTTAGTAGTTTTGTGTTTGTATTAAGGTATGTTTTTGTTTGTGTTTTATTTGACCTCCGAATGTTCGGAGCTGCGTATGCGCCCTCGGACGGACGCTCGGTTCCGCGCGTTGCTTCTATAATTGATGTGCATAAACATACTACTTTTATACAGCATGTTTTTTTTTCATCAAAAAAATACTGATCGTTTTAAAAAATTAAAACGATTAATAGTACTAAATTAAGTTTAGATTTACTATAATTAATATTTAGCGAGATGAAAACCCATTTATTTATTTATTTATATTTATTAAAGTTATCTGTTCTCAACCTACCTCTTTAAATTAAAATCTTTTGTAAGTATCGTTTATATTACCATTTTGCATACTTTAATTAGTTGCTATGGTTACCTCCCATGTCAACAACGTGACCCTAACATGACACTTTTTGTGAGTGCAGTACGGTGTTTATATCACGTCAAAAATAAGTGTTGGATAGATTAATGTTTTTTTTTTAAATACATGAAGTGTTGAACAAATATATTATATTTAAAAATATTGAGTAATAATTTTGAATTCTGTTTTATAGAAAACAACTTACTTATAGAACTTACTTATTACTTATTATTTTACTTATAGAAGTAGCTATTAAGCACCACTTGAATAAATAATATTACAAAAATAATGCATTTATAATTTATGATGAATTAATTTAAAACCTATATTAATAATATTATGTAGTTAATTTATATGTAACCTATAAATACTTCTTACATAATTTAAAATTAAAATTAGGCGTCATTCAAATGAATTAATTAATTTATAAACTTATAAATAATATTATAAAAAATATGCATTTAACCGTAGTGTATGATGTGATGAATTAATTACTAATTAATATACCTACTTATTTGAAATAAAGGGTACTTAATTTATATATAATAACTGAGTAATAATCAAGTAAATAAGTACTTAAATATATAAAATTCTATAAGTTATAAGCAAGCCATTATTACAGAATATTAACATTAGAATTTATTTTATAGTTTTATTATAAAAACAGTGTTAAAGAAGTTTTTAATGTCTTATTAATAATGTATCGACAAGTCTTGTTATATTCTAATAATTACTAGAGTGATTATTAGTTGTCTATAGATCTCGTAGACATAAACTTTTTTGCAATTTACTGCATTTTAACTCCAAGATGTGCTTATTATATACGGGGTTATTGTTAATTATACTAGCAAGCCATTGAGGGCTACTTCTGTGCACCTTAACAAACATCTGTGTTCTAAGACTTTTGGAAATTAAGTGGATCATGAGTTTTCGATACGCGGCGCGAAAAGGTATTTTCAAAAATGAACCGTATCGTGCGATAGAGAGAGTTTAAGTTCGAACGTAATTGCCTTTATTTTGCTTTCAAATAATGTTGTGAGCCGTAACGTTTTTACCTCCTTTATCATTCCCAAAATGAAATAAATTTGGTCTCATTTAATTCACTGCATCTTATTCTAGGTTTATACGTTTTTCTTTTTTGGTAATTCAGTTTAGTCTATTAAATAACAATTTAAACGTTCGATGAAGTTTTTTTTTTTGAAAATTTTGAGATTAATTAAATTCGTATAACAGCTGATTTTTCAAAACAAAAGTCATTCAGACTAAGAACAGTAGATAAAACTTAAAAAATAAGTAAAATTTTAAGGTTAATGACCTCTCCGTGTAAGGAACAGCTAATTTTCAGGTAAACCTAACCTCAAAATTTACAAAAAAGTTTTCGAATTTCCAAAAGTCGTAGAACAAAAGTTGTTTGTTTAGATGCACAGAAGTAGCCCTCAACGGGTCTCTAGTATAGCTACCAATAACCCTGTATATTATTATCACCTATAATATGTTTAACTGTTCTCTCAACAAACTTAATTTAAAGTTCGTACCTACCTACTGAAAATCAACGCTTAATAGGGCTTTTTGCTAGCATATCGTGCTGAGGACGAACCTTTTTTTGGGCACTGTATAACGACTTTTTCCTGTTTTTTTTTGTTTAGATAAAGGTATGTTATTTATTATGTGTATGTAACTATGTACAACAGTCCAGAAAAATACATTTTTTTTTATGGGATCAAATTGAAGTTAGTAGTTATGTACCATTTAAATAAAAAATATCATCAATCGGATCTTATAAGACGGAGAAATTCAGTAGCCCATTTTTGGCCTTATTTAGGGAACATACCCTTCTAATAAAAAATCCGACTTTTTTTTATAAAAACGTAGAAACTTTATACCAAACGTTTGTTGTAACATATGCTAACTTACTTAACATACCTACTAACGGAGAAAAGTTATCAAAATTAGTCAATAAAAATATACAGTAGACTTTTTAATATGTCGCTCGCTTAATAATAGACTGACCTAACTCAAAAAAGGTGTTTTTTGGGAAATGAGAAAAAACATTTTGACAATCATGACTTATGGCATAAAATGACTTAAGTATACCTAACTTTGTGAAAAAACGCAGTTAACAAAAATTAATATATGCTAAGAATAGTTCATGAAGTGTGTAACAAGACTTAGTTGCATATTTGCAGAAATTATGTTAATAAAATAGATTTTTATAGGTTTAAATTTTTTTTTATAGAAATACGTTTGTATACTATGAAAAAAGTAACTATACCCCCCAATAAATTTGTTTTGACGTGACAACGTTTTATAAATTGGTTTGCCGGGTGACACTTCAAGAAACTGCGTTACGCTCCGCTGACGTTATGCGCTCACAATGAGAGCGAGTGAGAGGCACGCGGGCATGGTTAGCCCGCCTAAGAGCGAGAGAGACAGACATAAAAAGTGTAAGGCACGCGTCCCTTCCACTCGAGCACAGTTGTTGTCACGTAAAACTTTCGCCCGTATACCGACTTTACAGGCAACCAGTTTTTTCTTCTTATTTTGTCACCAATATCAAAGTTTAAAAAAAACATTTGAGTGGCCCTTATTACTAGCAGATATATTACTAATAAATGTTTGGTTTATTTTACTGTACTAACTATGTAACTTCTTTTATATAAAAAAACACCCTAAATATAAAAAAATAACGCTGCACTCATAAATTTTAGAAAGCAACTAAGTACTTACTATTAATCAATCATTTTAACATCATCCTATATTCACGCACACATGCACATCCTCTCACACATACAAGCCGTGTTCAACGGCGCGTAAATATATTTTGTACTGACAAAACTGTTATTTTAAAAAATATAATTGATGTTCATATTGTGTATGTCAATTGACAATTCTTTTGTGGTATTTTTATTATATTTTTTACATACCTAGCTAAATGATTTCACATGATCTGTGACATTACTACTTGATAATCCACCTTTTGTACCATCATATTCTGAGCCCATCCAAATCCTAACTTCACTACATAGTATAAAATAAAGTCACTTTTCGCCGTCCCTATAGCCCTATGTTCCTATTTCCCTTTGTATGCTTAGATCTTTAAATTTTTTTAATAGATAGAGTGATTCAAGAGGAAGGTTTATATGTATAATACATGCCTAATATAGCCGAACGAAGCCGGGACGGGTCGCAAGTAACCTATAATTATAAATCTGAAAGTTTGTTTATTGGAACGAAGTTCCTTAATCGCGGGTTAGAGAGGAGACCTAGTCTAGAAAAATGTAACGCGTTACAAATACGTCAAACGAAAACCGTAAGAGAAACTGGTTTGTACTATTAAACCAAGGACTGTATATACAAAAAGTTCTTGTATTTCAAAAATGTACGTTTAACCTTATAATCTACTAGCGACCCGCTCCGGCTTCGCACGGCTATATTATGCATGTATTTTACATATAAACCTTCCTCTTGAATCAATCTATCTATTAAAAAAAAACCGCATCAAAATCCGTTGCGTAGTTTTATAGATCTAAGCATACAAGGGGAAATAGGGACGGCGAAAAGTGACTTTATTTTATACTATGTAGTGATGTAGTGATAAAACACAATAATAGTTAATAAAATTTAAAACTTTCTGACATTGCCTGATATATCAATACATTTCTGCCAGTCTGCCACAAATGTATTGATATATTATCTCCCACAGTTATGAAAAAAAAGCTAAAGGGACTTTGTTTCAAACGCGTGTCCCGCTTTTTTTGTTTGTTCCTTATTCACGGTCAAACGACTGAAGCGATTTGTATGAAAATCAGCATAGTGAAGCAGAAACTGAAATATCTTAACCGCCTTACGAAATTGGGCTCTGCGTCTGCTATTTATCCTGCAGCTGACAAATTCCTTAATTTCTACAAATAAAAAACTACAGAACTTAATAATAAAATGGCATTTTACAATAAAATGCCTCATATTTATTTTATCCCTTTAAGTGCAGGGTTATCGTTTCTATTAAAGGCTAATGGTTTAATACATAAAACGGTGGGGTTTCCTTTGTAAAATTATAGGTGTTGTAAGGTGTACAGTTTTTTTTAGTTTTGTTACTGTTTTTAGTGCTAATTATTTAGGTTTTTATCGAAAACGGTTTAGCTGTGTATTTGATAAATATAAATTACTAGCGGTGCTCCGCGTTACCCGCGTAAGTCCCGATCTTGTGGGAATATTGGGATAAAAAGTAGCTTATATGTTAATACAGGTCTCTAGCTATCTACATACCGAGTTTCATTGCAATCAGTTCAGTAGTTTTTGTGTGAAGGAGTAACAAACACACAGAAACACAATGCTAACACACAAACTTTCACATTTCTAATATTAGTAGGAAGTAGGATATCGTACTTAAGTCCTAAAATTAATAATAATTTACCTATGTTATTTATAACCATGGTCCATATTACCTCACCCAAAATTATTTTGTGAAATTTGTCAAGCTTCAGTACCTAATTAAGGTACCTTTGTATTTATTTGGCCTTATTAGATCCAGTCTATGGCCCATATATATAACCTAACCCTCAACAATTTTGTAAAAACAAGTTATTCTCTTTAGCATGATAAATCTATGTTTAAATCATGAGGTAAACGTCGTTATAACTATAACGCAATTTAATTTAACATTTATAAACGATTTATATTTTAAAACAAACAACATGACGATGGCGTGCAGTCTGTTACATTTTTTACTTTCACATTTTATAATTTTATAACTCAGTAAAACTTATTTTTTTTATAAAAAATACTTTCTTCGCTGTGCGGAACAATTGAAAGTAAATATTTAATTTAATGTAGCCATATTGGTTAATGAAAGCAACAGTCGTTAAAAAAAGTTATGTGAATTCGGCACTGCGTTGGCAACTGTCGGTAAAAACATTGTTTTAGAAACAAACTGTCATCTAACGCTCAGTAGAAAGCACTGGGTCTCAAATAATAAAATAATAATGACATAATTTCGATCCAAAAGTATTTTTTTGCAAGGATTTTGAAGTTCCTATCGTCAGATGCTGATGAATAAAATGAAAAACACTTGACTTTAAATGCTTTGATTTTTTTCCACATTTAGTGTGTATACGAAATATTATAAAAACGGAAGATTTTATCGTATTTTTTCTATTTGTATATATGGCACAAGCATTGCCATGCAAATCATTCGTGTCGTAAACTGTACATTTTCAGGTTTCTTTTTAGGCGGCAAACCGCGTAGCGTTAATGCAAATAAAAGTTTTAAAAAACTTGAACGTCATACACGAAAAAAAAGAAAAAAAGACATAAAAAAATACATTTGTCAATAGCTACCGTGCGTCGAACGACTATAGTCATTAAAATCACATAAATAAGACCAAATGGGCCAGGTACCGTGACATCTGGCCTTTATTACAGGCATAAACCGATCCTTTTTCGAGCAAAAAATGTGCTTAAAAATTACACACTGATGGCTTAACCTAAGTTTATTTATGTAAAAAACTTGTAGATAGCTGGATTTTTCGATTAAAATATAGGATAATTTTTATTTGAATATTTTTATTGCTTCGCAACTTATTTGGGTAAAACCGTGTGGTATAACTGCGAGTTGGAATAAAAAAATGATTAATTTTTTTGTTTGAAATTTCATGTCTTGTATCAAGCGATATCCCCTAAATAATATAAAAATGGATATTGTATTGAATACTTCTTAAATAATAAAGGCACATGTGTCGATCGAATGGCTTATTTAGACTGGTACGGTATTATGGGCCAAGAGGATTGGACAAATTATAGAAACTTACACTTTAAGGGTTAAGATTTTTAATTAATTCAAAGCATCGTTTAGTCGCAATGATGTGGTTACTTATCGATTTAAGGTCTTTCAAAATCCTTGTTGTTGAAGTCTTATAAATCGATGAACACCGTACTGCACTTTTAAAAAAGTGTGACGTCACGGTAACGATACGGGAACGTGAGCCTTATTGACAAGGTTACCATAGCAACGTATTATCGTTTCTATGGTTACCATCAATGTTTTTTATGACGTTATCACGTAAAACGACTTTACAGACAACCATTTTTTGTGTCTTCTTATTCCTAGCCTAAAAGATATTTGCAAGTAATCAATTGACAATCAATCTAATATGTATTTAATTGAAATTGGTGTATTTATATGCAACTCGTTTGAAAATTCATTTAATTTCAGACAAAAAAATCTTAATAGTATAATTTTTTTAATTTTTTTTACACTCCACGCATCGCCATCTAGCCCAAGCTAAGTAACTAGACTTGTGTTATGGGTGCTAGACAACGGATATACTATTTATATACTTTTCTTTTGTAAATATATACTTATAATACATAGAAACAACCAGACCACAGACAAATATCTAAGCATAAATACTTGTCTGAGGCGGGAATCGAACCCGCGACCCTGTGTTTGGCAGTCCAGCATGGTGACCATTGTGCCAAGTGGGTCGTCTGTATCGTACAAAAGAACGAAAATATCCTGATTTATTAAAAAAATTAAAACACTAAGCATATTCATTAATTTAAAATGCTAATAGCGTTGCCATGTTCATTTCATTCATAAGACAGCGTTTTATTACTAAGTAGGCAAGGTGTATGACAAGATAGAGTTAAATTTAATTCATACTTAATTGCAATGTTATAGTTTTTATTGTCGTTCACACCGGGGAGTCTTGTTGTGGCAATTATTTGTATTAATCTGTAATTCGGGCCTTATTAGGTACCGAGGAATGTGTTAATCTGTAATTCGGGCCATATTAGGTGTTATTGGTTATGTCAACTCTCGCATTGATAGTGTTAACTTTTAAATTTTGATTCTTTTATTTTTATTTTTAAACTAGCGACACGCTTCGGCTTCGCTCGGCTATATTATGCATGTATTATACATATAAACCTTCCTCTTGAATCACTCTATCTATTAAAAAACCGTATCAAAATCCGTTGCATAATAGTTTTAAAGATCTAAGCATACTAGGGACAGACAGCGGAAAGGGACTTTGTTTTATATTATGTAACGATTTTGTTTTATTAAGATGTACCTAGTTTTATTATTTGTGTTAATCTGTAATTCGGGCCATATTAGGTGTTATTGGTTATGTCAACTGTCGCATTGATAGTGTTTAATTTTAAATTTGGATTCCTTTATTTTTAGACGTTGTTTTATTATTTGTATTAATCTGTAATTCGGGCCTTATTAGGTACTGAGGAATGTGTTAATCCGTAATTCGGGCCATATTAGGTGTTATTGATTATGTCAACTGTCGCATTGATAGTGTTAAATTTTAAATTTCGATTCTTTTATTTTGAGATGTTGTTTTATTAAGCGTTACATCAGAGATCTTTTTGATTTTGACTGTACTTTTTATCATATCGGGTAGAGTTGGGAGTTTTTGTTAGGTATTTTAAAATCGGGTAGAGATGGGATCGGGTAGAGTCGGGGCTACATGCCTTAATAACACAACATCTCAAAATAACCTTTTTAAGTTCCTTTTTACTTTTGACTTCATTAATTTGCATTAATCGCCGCCTGTGCCTGCGGCCCCAATCACCGCGAGCGCCCGTATGGTTTCTGATACGAAGCCAAAGGATCCCAACGACGACGATGAAGGTTTTATCAAGGTGCAAAAGAAACGGCGAACAAGACCTATCATCACGAATCGCTGCGGTACAGCCCCGACTGATGCTAGTCTGGGAGTTCGTGCTGCGATGCCGGACACTCCGGTGTACATCTCCCGCCTGCACTACACCGTCGGGGAGAAGGACATCGTCGAGTACGTACGCCGGAAGCTGGGCTATACGCTGAGGGTGCATATGCTGGAGTCGCATCGGAACGTCAATTTCAAGGCGTTTGTGGTGCGAGTACCGAACCGCTATCTGCCTCGCGTTATGGATGAAAGTTTCTGGCCGAAGGATGTGGTATTCCGTCGCTTCCGCGGACAAATTCCACGCGAACCTACTAAGACTAAAGTGTAGTGTCCTGGAAGTGCTACTAACATAGTTTTAAGTTATCTATTAACACTTTCAATTTATATTATAAAATATGTATGTTAGTCTATAAGGTATGTATCTATGGGCCTTCGTAGCCTGAAATAAATGATTTATTATTATTACTAGCTGTTGCCCGCGACTTCGTTCGCGATGTGGTTTTGGTTTATATAGAATGCCTAGCATTTTCCCGCATAGATACTATTTAACGTTCGGTGTAAGTTATAATAACAAAATAGATACATTGTTTTTAAGCTATATTTTTTGATAGATTTGGCAAAGGCACTTATGTAGGTAAGTAATATTTATATTTATTTATTTCACTCAAATATAACATAATACACAACAATATAATAAGCTATAACTAAGTCCAATTCATATTCGCACAAAACTTTCAACATTCTTTGTCTTCCTCATCATCTCATCTTTGGTTTTTTGTAAATTAAAGTAAAAAAGAATTATTAACTACCATTGTCCCTCTATCTATATTTTTGTATTCATAATTTAAGAGGTTATAGTATTTATAAACACCAACATCATGCAAATAATAATCTATTTTGGTGCAAATAAAATTTTGTTTTTTATTTTCAAATATTATTAATGATTAAATATGAAAGGCCATTGGACAGAACAGATACTTATACATAAAATAACGTCCTTACCTATTGATAGCGGGCATTACGTTGAACAAAAAATGCTTTCACACCAAACATCTAAAACGTCTCGGAAACGGGGTATTTGAAGGAACGTGATGTCCTATGATTTTACAAAAGTGCACGATGCCCTTAGAGACCTATACCTATCGATAGAGGACATCGAAGAAAACAAATAATGCCTTCACACAGAACTTCTAAAGCGTATTGGATACAGGGTTTTTGAAGAAACGTCCATGATTTTCCAAAAGTGCGCGGTGACTTTATGCCAATAATAATTGTGTAAAATTACGGTATGCCTAGGGTTCTTTTATTATGCTAAAACGTTTATGCCAAACTAAAAAGCACATTTTGTTTATGCCAAAGGTGTGGTTCCCATCTAAAACATGTGCTAAAACCTCTAAGCCAACCTCCAACTACTAAAGCGTCTGGGAAATGGAATATTTAAAGAAAAATTATGTCCTATGATTTTTCAAAAGTGTGCGGTTCACTTTGAGACCCATACCCACCAAAATGAACAAAAAATGCCCTCATACAAAACCTATAAAGCGTAAGGGCATTATTTATCCATCGGGTCTAAAATCACAGCGCAAAAAACATAACACTGCCACGCTCCCATACTGAATGTCCGGACTCTTTTTGCAATTTTCTGAATTCTAGACCAAATTGCCCAGATTTTCTTTATTAGGTAGCTAGGGCTACGTAATTTTGGCGAAAACAAAATAAAAAAGTAGCTGTGACATACGGCAGACAGACATGACGAATCTATAAGGGTTCCGTTTTTTGCCATTTGGCTACGGAACCCTAAAAATTGATTTTAACAAACATACCTTATCTATTATTCACTTCAAAAACTTCAAAAAAGGAGGAGGTTCTCAATTCGTCGCGTTATAATATCACTTTCTTGTCTGTCTGTATGTCTGTCTGTCCGTGTGTCACCACCGATTGTCTCAGGAACGGTTGGACTTAGCAAGTTGAAATTACTGAAGTCTATGGTCCCTAGTAGGTATATAAAAATCAAGGTGTATAAAAAGTAATGTACGGCGCGCGAGTACGACTCGCACTTGGCCGGTTTTTTTTATTTTGTTTTTATTTTCTAAGGTGTCCGCGACTTGAACTCATAATTCAAACTATTTAAATAAATTAGTTGAGCGCGATATAAGTGTAACATCGAGGAGGTCTTCGGTAAATGAGATCCGTAATTTTATGTACCTAGTAGTACCTCTTTGTACTAACCTCATTTTCAGTTTCACGTAGGTAGTAGATATATGCAAACTATTTGGTTTTATGACAACTGTCATCTTGAGCGGAGGCGTGTACCTGTACGCCTAGTATGACTTGTTGAAGCACTCGAAAATAAGGAACCCTTATAAGGTCACTCTCTTGTCCGTCTGTCTGTCGGTGTGTCACTACCGATATTCTCAGAGACGGGTGGATCTAGTAAGTTGATTTTTAGGAAGTTTCATAGTAAATACTCAATATAATATGTTTGATCGAATACGTAAAAAAGTAGTGCTAAGCGTACTGTTCCTTTTTGACGTTTGATTACGTTTTACACGGAAAAATATTTCGATTTCACATTTTTTAAGTGTTTTTTTATCAATTATCATAATTATTGTATTAAAGTTAAATTGAAAAATACCCTAAATGTTAATCTGGTATTTTCTGAACATATTGGTGTGGACCTCGTTGAAATCTGTTCCCTAGTTTATGAGATTACCTGGTTCAAACAAACAGACAAACAGACAAATAGACAAACAGACAAACAGACAAACAAAAATTCTAAAAACTACCCTATCGTGTTCAGCTAACGATTCTAAGACGACCTGTGTATTTTTTTTCTGGATATTTTACAATTACAGATTTTTTTATGTCTACAGATTTATTATATGTATAGATTATTAATTTTAATTTTTGGAACGAAGTTGGCGAGATAAAATATTACGCGGTACGAAAACGTGAAACGAAAAGCTGTAAAAGAAAGTAATCTGCCACATACCTATACATTTAAATATACACACATAAATTTTATGATAAATAATTAGTAAATAAACGAAAAAAAATAAAAAAATAAAGGGCTTTGTTTCCAACCATTTCCCAACGTGTGGCCCGCGACGCGTTTATTTTTCTAAATTATTTTACGGCCCGGGCCATAATTATTAATATTATTAATAAGTATACAAAGATAGGCGCGAAAAACATAACCATTTCTTTGCAGTAGGGTAAAAAAGACACATTTAATTTTTTTAAAACAACAACGTTCAAAGCCGTTTCCATTTTCAAATTAAAAGCCAACATTATAAATCTAACAATAGAAAAAAAAACAATTTTCTTCACATGCACTCCGCGGATGTTAGTAAGGCCGATGCCACACTTGAGATAAGGCAGTCATTACAGTGAGTGTCAACCGTAACGCCGACATCTTGGTTATTAAATCGATCAGCCACTGTGATGGGAAAAACACGGACAATATTTTTTTAATAAAGCTTTTTTTTTTAATGGTGGTCTGTATAGTCGGTTTACGGACGATAATTCGATGTAAAAACGTCCTAAGAAAACATTTACGTTGCTATGGTTACCTTGTCAATAATATGACGTTACTTACTTGTAAATAACGTTGCTATGGTTACTTGTCAATAACGGGAGCGATGACGTCACACTTTTTTGAGAGTGAAATCCTGTTTATAAGACTTTATCACATCAAAAAATTGAATAAAAATTATGGATTGATTTGGCATAGCTATTGAAAATTTAAAAAACCATTATTTTATTTTTGAGTCACGGATAATTTAACAAAAAAATCTTATTTTCACATATCGCGGGTTGGCGAGAAAAAACGCGTTATGAAAACGTGAAACGCAAAACCGTAAAAGAAACTAATCTCTCTCATGAAAAATGAAAATCAAAATGAAACAAATTAAAGATCATTTTTTTTAATTTAACATGTTTTTTTAATATAACAAGGTAAGTAAAGAGACTTCGTTCCAATCGCATGTCCCCACGACACATTAATTTTTGTTTTAGTCAAAATCACCCATTATCAAAATAAAAATTATAGCAATAAATAACAACCAGACACTTAAAACTAAACGCTTACCAAAAATCAGTGTCAAAAATCTTGTCCAACGTACCTGTTAAACAAAAAAACAAAAACATTAAAACATCATAGAGTTTTGGCGGCAAAGGGCCACTGGCCATAAATAACAGACCAATAAAAAAGCAATTTAAAATACATTCGAAATACGAAAAGTGAAACACCATTTTATTTAGGTCCCTATACACTCCAGTGGCTATAGTGAGCATGCTAAAACTCAGTGTGAAGTTTAATATTTATATTAGCTTTTAACTTCGTTCGCGTACAATTAGTAGATTGGACCAAGAAATCACGTTGTCCCATGCAAAGTTTGGCCCCTTTTTAACCCCCTAAAGGCTAGAATTTCAGTTTTTTTTTTCTTATCGAATACCTTCGTCATACAAAGAACACGCTCTACAAGTTTTAGGTCTCTGCGATCAGCGGTTTAGGCTGTGCGTTGATCCGTCAGTCAATCAGTCAGCATTTGGTATGTATTGAAGAATCAATAGATTATTATGTTTAGCCGTCTAGACTAGATACTACTAAAATAATTTATGACATTTAATAAAGAGGTTTATTTTGTTTTTATTTATTTTATGTCCTCTTTTTTATTAATTGTAATTTTTTATTAGTCGTATTTAGTTTTTTATTTTCTTTTGCCTTTATTTTTTATGAGAAACCACTTAAATTAAACCTAATCTCTTTTGTCAGTTAAAGATTAAATTCTCATATGGCCCACAGGCCATAATCATTGGACATACAGGTCCAATTTTTGGTGTTAAGAAATAAGGGTTAAGGGGAACAATTTGTTTTTGTCGTGATAACGTATTATAAATCCAAAAACACCGTACTGCACTCACAAAAAAGTGTCATGTTATTGACATGGTAACCATAGCAACGTATTAAAATATGCAAAATGGTAATGTCAACGATACAAAAGAGTTTTATTAATTGTTTTTCATCAATGTTTTCTTATGTCGTTTTCATATTTTTAGCTTTTTTGCTTGCTTGCTAACAAAAACTCAGAATGAGCACTAAGTTTTGTTTTATTAAGGGGAGAGCCCGGTGGCTCATTTTAGGCTTGTCATTTGTGCATAGAGCATGACGTCATCGTTCGGTGATCACGCTCAAATGTAACAACTTAACTATAAAGAAATTTAATATTATATTTAGAGAGTGCATCTGTGACTTTCAATTTAATTTTAATAAAAAAATCTCAGAATCAATCTCAATCTCTCTTTGGATTTTTTTCATCGTCTCGCGGTTTTACCCGCGTAACTCCCGATCCCGTGAGAATATCGGGACAAAAAAGACAATGTTCATACCAAGTGTCATTAGAATCGGTGTAGTAGTTTTGGAGTTTATTCGTTACAAACAAACAAAAAAAGATTATAGGACACTCAGCGCAATCTATCAACAAAATAAGCCATCAGGCTTGTGTTATGGTGGTCAGATAACGGATAGAATACTTAGGTATAAGTATAATTTTCATTTGTAAATACTTAAAAATAATGTAGCGTCCACAACTTCCGTCACAACTTTGTTGTAAAAAAAACAATTAAAATAATTTTATTGTAGTTGAAAGCTGTAAGAGTCGGTTTTTTATATGATAGGTCAGCGTTTGACCACTACCACAGCAGCCAGATGGCAGGTGACAATGCGGACTAAGATGTAGCACGCTTTCCTAGAAGATATCTATACGCTCGCGACTTGTAGTAGACCCCCAAATTGTACACGTCAGAAAAGACAGACGCAGGCAACTGATTCCATTCCCTTGTGGTACGAATAAAGAATGACGAACCAAAACGCTTGGTGGCGCGCTAAAACGCGGACGTCTGGTATTTCCACCATGAATCGTTTTAGTGTTTTTTGACGTAATAACGTCTATTAAATCGATGAACACCGGCAGCACTCACAAAAAATGGTGACATTATCGCTCACGTTACGCACACGTTGCGCCTACGCTCCGTTATTGACAAAATAATTTACAGACAACCATTTGTCAAGTCTCAAGTTTCGAGTCTCAAGTCTCCAGTCTTAATTATTTCATCAATAATTTTTTATTTCATTTGTATATTTTTAAATTAAAAAAATGACGCGTCTGGTATTTCCACCATGAATCATTTTAGTGTTTTTAAACGGTTTTTTTATTAAACGGTTTTATTATTATTAAACGGTTTTATTAAACGGTTTTATTAAACGGTTTTATTAAACGGTTTTATTTAGCTCACCCCGTTTGTTTTATTCTTGGGTCAAATTTAGTAATTCAAATTTCACCCTCTTCCTGTCAACCGATTAATCTGAAATTTTGTATACACTTTGGATTTTGGTGACAATACAATTATGTTTATTCATTATCATTATAAATTCAAGATGGCCGCCGCTACAAAATGGCGGATAATTTAGGTTTTATTAATCCCATCAATATGGGTATCAAATGAAAGGGCTCAACAAGCAGAATACAATATACTATAAAAAATTGAAATCCAAGATGGCGGCCGCTACAAAATGGCGGATAACGTAGGTTTTATCAATCCCATCAATATGGGTATCAAATTAAAGTGCTCAACTAGTAGAATACAATGTACTAGATAAAATTAAAATCCAAGATGGCGGCCTCTACAAAATGGCGGATAACTTAGGTTTTATCAATCCCATCAACATGGGTATCAAATGAAAGGTCTCAACAAGTAGAATACAATTTATTATGCAAAATTGAAATCTAAGATGGTTATGCATGATGGACGCTCGATTAAGGCAAATTAAGAACTGTGAAAATGAGTTTTTTGGAGGAGTAAACGTATTACTTTTCGGTGATCTTTTACAACTGCCTCCTATAAAACGATCAGGAACACCTGTTTTCAAACAGTCAGAACATCTCCAACCAGCTACACATCTCTGGCGTTTATTCACGCTGTGTGAATTAACTGAAAATATGCGTCAGCAAGGTGACCAGACTTTTATTGATATTTTGAATGCTTTGAGAGTCGGTGAGCTAACAACCCAACATTTTAGTATTTTAATGGGAAGACTTCTTCAAGACACGAGTGATGAGTTTGCAATAGACAAAGCGTTAAGGGTATACCCCACAAATCAACAAGTTAACGACCACAACTCTGCTGTATTGAATTTGTACAGAAATAATGGTGCTCGCATTTACAAAATAAAAGCGCAGGATCAGCTAGTACACGCCACACGAAATGCAGACAATGTGGATATAGCTACTATAATACCAGCTGATATCAACAAAACTGGGGGTTTACCAACGGAACTGGAAATATTTGTGGGGGCAAAAGTCATGCTACGGTCCAATATTGACGTTTCAAAAGGACTAGTAAATGGCGCTATAGGCTACATCAACGAAATCGTTTGGCCATCCGAATTGATTTCGCAAGAGACGGAGTACATCTTATACACCCGAAAGCCATACAGTTTCCAGCTAAGTACAATTACGGGACGGCTGAAAGAAGAATGTTGCCTTTAATACTATCATGGGCTTCTACAATACATAAAATGCAGGGCAGCACTGTGGATCACGCAGTCGTATACTTAGGTGCGAAACTGTTTGAAGAAGGTCAAGCCTACGTGGCTCTTAGTAGAGTAAGATCTTTGCAGGGACTACGTATAGAGGAGTTGGACTGCAATAAACTAACGGGCAAGAAACCTTGCAATAATGAAGCACTAAATGAATTAAACAGAATGCGAAATAAAAACTAAAAACTAGAAAATAAAAATAGATAAAAAAACTTTTTAAGTTAAACGGTTTTATGATAAACATACATTGCAATGTTTAAGATAAAAGTACTAAAAACCAAAAAATAATAAAATAGATACAGTCGTGGGAATTATAAACATATGCATAGACTAGACTAAAATAAAACCGTGGGGCACGTCAATTGTCTACAAATTATCGACTTAATGTGCGATAGAAGAATCGTTTAATTCGTCGTTAGGCAGTTGGCCCGCAGACGATGAGGAAATTACTTACTATTTTCTTGCTCATGGAAATTCCAATATACACTCCATGTAAATAAAAGAGATGTTTCAACTAGTTTATCGTTGGACATTCACACTGCTGGCTGGCGAGAAATCGTTTCACTGCTCGTAGTTTGTCTTTAATCGACAAAACATATGATAAAAGTACTACTCGCTCAACACTATGAAACCCTAAAACTCGCTTATAATCGAGCTTGCTAGCTTGTTTCCACATTCTAGCCCTACTTATCACACGTCCATCGTTGTCGGTTGACGACCTAACGACGAATTAAACGATTCTTCTATCGCACATTAAGTCGATAATTTGTAGACAATTGACGTGCCCCACGGTTTTATTTTAGTCTAGTCTATGCATATGTTTATAATTCCCACGACTGTATCTATTTTATTATTTTTTGGTTTTTAGTACATTTATCTTAAACATTGCAATGTATGTTTATCATAAAACCGTTTAACTTAAAAAGTTTTTTTATCTATTTTTTTTTTCCTTTCATTTGTATATTTATTATTAATCTAAAATAATTACAAATAAATTATTTTTTAATTTTAAAAAGTAACATGTGGCGTTATTTGTGTCCTAAAATCGTGATGCTCTGTCTACACGGCAATTGAATGTCTTTGTATGAATATCGTGAGAGTATCGCAATGTTTTTTCTTTAGGATTTTGTAGTAAAGTTTGATTTTTATTGACTTTGATTGTAACGGGAATGTCAGAAAAAGTGTTTGCTGTAAAAATCTAGATTGTAGGTAGAAATACTTTGTTTGAAGTGGAAATAGTGATGGACTGAGTAGATTAAGACTGTGGGATGGCTAAGGGTACCTCTGCCCATATTAATAACAATACCCATATTAAGATCAAATATATGTAATTTTTTCACCTACATCCTTCCAACTGAAACACTAGTGCACTATCACTACATACTACATAGTATAAAACAAAGTCGCTTTTTCTGTCCCTATTTCCCTATGTATGCTTAAATCTTTAAAACTACGCAACGGATTTTGATGCGGTTTAATAGATAGAGTGATTCAAGAGGAAGGTTTATATGTATAATACATGCATAATATAGCCGTGTGAAGCCGGGGCGGGTCGCTATTCAGACATAAATGCAAAATGATGTCGTTGATTCTAGCAAATTTTGATAATGTATTTACTGGGCAGCTGCTATGCTTCATCAAAAAATATAAACGCCAAAGAAAAATATCACAAAATAAAGAAACCACAAAATTATTTTCTTAAGAAAAGGCATATTAAAAACAACAGTTAACAACGCAGTCTGCGCATACGCACGCAAACGTTCAAAACTAACGTTTTGACATTTCCGGTTCCTAAAAACTTGACAGACGGCGATATACAAATTTGAAATTCAAACTTTGAAAATTAATATAGCCCGTATGCCTTATTACCTTAAAGTTTAGTTTGCCGCTACATTTTTTTTTGTAAGTGCATTTTTAAGCTTGTCTTTAACGAAATTTCATCACAAAGACGCCGTCGTATTTTGATTTGGGTAGACTTTATTACATGAACAAAAAATGAATAAAAATTACCTTCCACACGTCATTGTAATGTTCAAAAAATTGTCTGGTTTTTTTTTAGATTAATATTATTTTTAATTAGTGAACAACGATTATTTTACTACTGGATAAGAACTTTCTTCTAGAGGACGCATTAAGGTTTTGGTTTATGCATAATTCCAAAGTCCAAATCTCTGTTATAATTTGAAGTTTTTAATGTATTTAAATAAATAAATAAATAAATATTTCAGGACATATTACACATCGCCATCCAGCCCCAAGCTAAGCAACTTAATGCTTGTGTTATGGGTGCCAGATAACGGATAAAATACATATATACTTTTTCTTTTTTTTTGTAAATATATACATATTATACATATAGGAAACACCCAGAACCAGAAACAAGAATTTATGGTCAGCATAAATACTTGTTCCCGGCGGGAATCGAACCCGCAACCTTCTGCGTCGCAGTCGGGTGTTCGCCCGACGCGCCACAGAGGTCGTCAAATTAGTATTTATTTTCTTTTAAGTCTCGCGTGGTCTTGCGGTAGTTTTAGGGTTAAAATGTATGGATCTCGATCTAATGAACATAAATTATATATTGATAAATAAATAATAAATAAATTATACATAATATATTATATACAAGAGATATTGATGCGGTTTTTTGATAGATAGAGTAATTCAAGAGGAATGTTTATATTATGTTTAATATAGCCGTGCGAAGCCGGGGCGGGTCGCTAGTTTAACATTAAAGACAGTGCTTTTTACGAATCCTGACCCTTTCTAGAAAGGTGATTTCATAGCCACTACACCATGGAGGTCGTCAATTGCCTTTACGAAAAGTAGATCACTTAAAAACGTATTGGGAAATTACATAGTGAAAATGTTTGAGTAGGAACAAATTCGTTTAAAAAACTTTCAGACTAGGTACTACTACACTAATACGGTTGAAAAAAAGTTACTAATTTAGGTAAAAGAAAAGTACAGATAGAATAGTTTTTAATGATGAAGCTAATAAAGTAATACTCGTATTATAAAGATTTTAAAGATTTTTTTTATGTTTGTAACGAATAGGCTCCGATACTACTGGATCAATTTTGAAGAAACTTGGTATGACGATACATTGATTCATTGAGAGTATCAGAGGCTACTTTATATCCCGATATTCCCACGGGATCGGGAGTTACACGAGTCAAAACGCGGAGCGCTGCTAGTCTATACTAATATTATAAAGCTAAACAGTTTGTTTGAACGCTCTAATCTCAGGAACTACTGGTTCGAATTGAAAATTCTTTGTGTGGTTAGATAGTCCATTCATCAAGGAAGGCTAAAAAGTACTTTTTATTTTGATATTCCCACGGGATCGGAACTTACGCGGGAGAAACCACAGAGCACTGCTAGTATTTAATAAATTGATTATTTCTCCATGAAGTGCAACTCTATTTGTAAAACTTAGATCAAAAATGTAAACAATGGTGTTATCAGGGTAAAAAATACATCAAGCTTTGGTGGTTTTTTTTAGGGAATTGGAAATTAGGTAAAAAACAACTAAGACCACAATTTCAAAAAAATACGATTGCAAATAAAATCAATATGAAATATGATTGTTTATTTTATATAAAATAATTTTTTTAACAAAGTTATTACAATATTTAAATTTGAATGGTAGTTTTTTTTTACACACTGGCAACATTTACAGCGGCTTCCAACCTTCACGAAATGGCGTTTCTGTCAATATTTGACATTTCTTTGTTTACATTTTTGATCTAAGTTTTACAAATAGAGTATAGCTATAAGTAATTAATGCCAATGTTTTTTGCTACAAAAGTACCCATTTTACGAAAATGATAAATTGACTTGTTGACTGCAAAAAAGGTTATTTATCAAGCCTTTCACTCGAAGCCCTGACCCTTCAAACTCTATAGTTCACTTGACTCTGTTTTTACCCTATCACTTTTGCTTTCGGCTGGTATAGAGAGGCAGAAAAGTGATTCGTTGAAAAACATATTTGTCAAACTGTTAAGGAAAATTGCATATATAACTTTTGAACAGCTGAACCGATTTTGATCAAACGTAGATAAGAAAACTCTTGACTAATTTATCATTAAAAAAAAACAAAATTGAAATCGGTACATCCATTCTGGAGCTATGATGCCAAAGACAGACACACACACACTCAGACACGTCAAACTAATAACCTCCCTCTTTTTGCGTCGGGGTTACAAATTGAAAACACAATTTTGCAGTAAGTACCTATTTTTGACGTCATAACGTCTAATAAATTGATGATGGAACACCTGCATTCACACAAAAGTGTCATGGTAATATTGTGTGACGTCATGCGTCCCGTTCCCGATGTGTGACGTCATGAGTCATGTTCCGGTAACATGACGCGTCCGTTCCCGTTAGGAAACAACAGTATTTAATAATAATACTCTCATCTGGGCTTGTGTTATGGTGACGAGTGACGAATAGAAGACTTATCTAAAGGAGAAAAAAAAGGAATAACATAAAAAAATCTAAATTTTTACATCGGTTTCTTATGACGTTATCACGTGAAATTATCGTCCGTAAACCGATTTTACAGACAACCTTTTTTTTTTTAATTAGTTAGATAATTAGGCCTTATTTAGTGAGGTATTTTACCTTATTAAGAAAAACGTTCATAGTTAAAATCAGCGTCAGAATATCCTAGACTTTTGCAAATCTTCTGCTAACAATAAATTTTTTTGGTATAAAATGGTAGAAATTCACCCCCTTTTGGTAGAAATATAGTATGATTGATAGAAACACTGATCGCTGTCTTTTTTGTTAATCCATCATTAGTAGTTAATTACATGTGAATTTGATCATTTGTAACCTTTTGAGTTTGTCGGTCTGTCTGTCTGGACTGAACTACGAAAACATTGGATGTGGTAGGAAAGGTAAGTAACTAATTTGAGTCAAAAAGGGTAACTAAATATGCATACGTGACTTAAAAAGGTAATTATAAAAAAAGGTAATTGAATATCGATCTCCGATTAAAAGGGTAATTAACAAAATAATGGGATATGTGACAAATGGTTTGAGTAAAGGGTAACTAAATAATGAATTATGAAATAAAGACGATAAATAGTAATCTTCTGTGCATACAAACAAAAATAAATAAATAAAAATTAGGACGGATCGACATGGCCAACCAAAAAGGCAATGCAGTCTTTTGGGCACCCTACCTAAGGATACATTTTTTTATTTTATTATTTGGAAGCACGGTCCCGTTTCTAAGTTTTTAAGATCTGTCTTAAAAACTCAAAAATCATTAACGAATATTCTAAAAATTCGTTAATAATTTTTTAGTTCTTAAATTCATCAATTCTTTTTCTCTATGTTTTTATGAACTAATGAACATGAATTTGCGATTGAAATAATGAAAGTACAATGTACGGGATCGAGAGTTACGCGACAGAAACCGCGAAATACAACTAGTAAACTATACAATAAGGATATATAAAGTGAAAGGGTAACAAAAAATCTGCTGAAAGGGTAATTAAGAAAAAAACGCTACACGCATTTTTATAAAATAAAATATTAATTAAATAAGTAAGCAATAATAAAATATAATGTGATGTCTATATTATGTGTTTAAAGTATTAATTAGATAGAAAGTATTATATTACGTTTTGTCATGAAATATTATTGTCTACACTAATCACTACATAGTATAAAACAAAGTCGCTTTTTCTGTCCCTATTTCCCTTTGACCGCTTAGATCTTTAAAACTACGCAACGGATTTTGATGCAGTTTCTTTAATAGATAGATTGATTCAAGAGGAAGGTTTATATGTATAATACATGCATAATATAGCCGTGCGAAGCTGGGGCGGGTCGCTAGTAATATTATAAACAGGATTTCTTTTATTTGTAACGAATAGGCGCCAAAACTACTAAACCGATTTAGATGTAACTTGGTATGAGGATACATTGATTCATTGGAAATAACATAGACTACTTTATATCCTGATATTCCCACGGGATCAGAAGTTATCTACACTAATATAATAAAGAGAATTTCTTTTTTAGTTTTTTTGTTTCTAACGAATAGGCTCCGAAACTACTGGACCTATTTTGATGAAACTTGGTATGAGAATACAATGATTGATTGGAAACAACACAAAATAATTTTTATCCCCATATTCCCACGGCATCGGGAGTTAATCAGTACATAGTATAAACCAAACTCGCTTTCTCTGTCCCTATGTCCCTATATCCCTATGTACCTATGCTTAAATTCTAAAAATTTGCGCAACGGATTTTGATGCGGTTTTTTTTAATAGATAGAGTGATTCAAGAGGAAGGTTTATATGTATAATACATGCTTATTATAGCCATGCGAAGCCGGGTAAACAATATATAGGTACCTACTTACAAAAAAATAACTAAAATCTAAATTTCTTATGCCGTTTCACGTAAAATTATCGTCCGTAACCCGACTTTACAGACAACCATTTTCTTTCTTTCTTTATTAGCCCAGGGCCCCACAAGGTTCCGGCCCTGGGTAAAATGCCGCATCCAAACGTTGCACTGCTCCAACAGGTGGGTTCACACAACAAATTATGATTTATGACAGTATCAAGCCAAAACAAATCGATCAATCTAATTGGATAGATTGAGGGTCATTGCTTCATCGATAGTTTGTATGAGGGATAATCAAATGTTTATGATGTCTTTATTATTTTATTAATGTTGGAGAAAGTATTATTAATGTAGACTAAAAAAATAGTAAAAAAATATTTTTTGAAAATTTTCCATCTTTTTCATATAATCATGTGAGGTAGCGATCAATGACTAGTCTACAGGATTATTTTTTTATGTGGTCCTTCAGGGCTATATTCTAAACTATTAAGAGATAGCGAAAAATGCTGAAAGGAGTGGCATGCCCGATTTTGACATAAACTAAAACTGCATCATTAGATTTTTGAAAAACTCATTACCCTAGCCAGGAATCGAACTTGTTGAATTTGCAAAAAAGTAATCATAATATTTTTATACCAACAGATAGTGTTGGTGATAGAGATTAATTCTTGGAAACAAACATAGTATGGCAATAGCACATGAGTACTGTAGGTCCTTCTCTACTCATGTGGCAATAGTTCGTAATATTTTAACACTAAATTGCTTTAATACGGGTCACAAATGTCACATTCTATGGCAAACATTTCGAACCGAAACTAACTGGGCCAATAAACCATAAACGAATCGATTCTAAATTCAACTCGTCTATTTTGTTTTTTGCGGCTTCGTACATTTTGTTCATATTACCGCCAATCTTTTAAGTTACTTACGCCATCGCAAGAGGTTTTAATCGATACGAAATTCAAATCTTCCAGATTCATTCAATAATTCGAAAATTTAAAATTGGAACAAATCTCAGCCCGTACGTGAACGAACAGTAAGTAGGAAGTCCCGATTAGTACCGTAATGCGCTCAAGTGAGTTGTTAACGAATAACCAGTTTACCTTGATCTTTGGCCTGTTTTATTTAGACTTACATTTTCAAACATAAGTACCAATTCTGTAAGAATATTAAAATAAAAATAAAACTAATTTTTTGAATAAAAAATTATCTTTCTTCTAGTATAAATTTCACTCAATTTTGTTTGGTTGTTTCAGCGTGAAGTGGTAATAAATGTTTGTAGTATGGTCAAATATCAAAAGGTCTTAGTAGACTGGTTGGTATATTGAGTCTATTGCCGTACCGGATGGCTTGCTCAAGATGGTTACTATTCGGTTTTGTTTGGTATATTGGTCAAGTGCAGAAAAGATCGATGGTTGGTGGATCAGGAATATTAACTGTAGTGCTCCGCGGTTTTCCCCTGTAACTCCCGATCCAGTGGAAATATCGGGATAAAAAGTAGCTTATGTCACTCCCAATGAATCAATGTATGCTCATATTAAGTTTCAGTATCGGTCCTTTAGTTTCGGAGCCTATTAACTTCAAACAAACAATCAAATCATTTCTCTTTATAAATATTGTAATAATTTAGTCCTTATAGCAACTAAAGTAAATACCACTATTTGAGACATTTGATTAGTGTAGAGATGTAGATGTACAATCCACGGTCAAAAGTATCTGCCCACCGTTACGTTTACACTCCCGTGCAGCACTATTTGAACATTATAACAACGTAACCTGTTGATCGAACCCACATCAGTTGGTGTAGCGGGTTTCGGCTTATACCACTCGGCCAACTAAAGACTTAGCTAACATGTTGAAAATAATAATCACACTGAGTACTTTTAATTCAAGTATTTAGGTTTGTGTGTAACGTCTATTAGAAGAAGGTCGCAAGTCCAATACTTGTTGATAGTATTATTGTAGCAAACTGATAATTTACTTATGACCCTTACTGTACTTACCTAGACTAATATTTAAAAAATAATATACTATAGGTACTAAGATTTTAGTTTTTTTTGTTTGTAACAGATAGGCTTCGAAACTACTGGACTGATTTAAATGAAACATAGTACACTGATTATTTGGTAGTAACGTAACGAGGAATCGGGACTTACGTGGCTGAAACCTCGGGACATTGCTAGTTGGTAATATTTCAATCAAGTGTAACCAAAATGGGCCGAAAAATTGGCAAGTTTTGTCCGTTCCGCAAGGCATGTGTTAATAATGTTTTTTTTTCGTTTATTCTCTTAGGGACTTTTTAATCTAATTCACTGTTGTCTAATAAGAGTATCTATAAATAAATAATAATAATAAATAATAAATAAATATTGCAGGACATTCTACACATCGCCATCTAGCCCCAAGCTAAGTAACTAGACTTGTGTTATGGGTGCTAGACAACGGATATACTACTTATATACTTTTATTTTGTAAATATATACTTATAATACATAGAAACAACCAGACCACAGACAAATATCTAAGCATAAATACATGTCTGAGGCGGGAATCGAACCCGCAACCCTGTGATTAGCAGTCCGGCATGGTGACCATTGTGCCAACTGGGTCGTCTATCCACAGAAGTCATAACCAGGCCGGATTTTATCGCCGTATATTTTTTTTTTAGTTCGATGCAAGCCACGGTCATATGGACACAGACACTAAGTAGTTTTAATTATGTACTTAAAACGAGGTTTCATTAAAGAAAGTGAATTTAACGGTTAATAAAAAGTTGGTTAAAAATAGTTTTACTACAAAACTAGTTAATGACCAGTACAACAGTAAATTGTAATAAAATCATTATACCTCTAATATATCTCTTTACATTAAAAATGTAGTAATTATATTTTTTATTCGCGTCTTACATGAATTTTTAATAAACAACTTGTGCGGGCTAGTCAATTTATAGCAAAAACTGGACATATTTTATACTAAGTAGCAAGGAATGTGTTAAGGAAATGGGCCGAAAAACATGGCCCGAATGTAAACCGCGATGTGTATCCGGGCCAAAAAATGTGGACTAAAAACGGATAAATGAAATTATGAAAAAAAAACTCGGAGATTTGGTCACTACAAAATCTAAATGGGGCGCAAAACTTAGCCCGGATGTGACCCGCCATGTGTATTCAGGCCAAAAAATTTGGTACAATTTTGTATGAGGACTAAAAACGGAAAAATAAAATTAATGGTAAAAAATCAGAGATTTTGTCACCACATTTTTTTTTTAAATTATGGTGTACCTACCTATAGTTTTTTTTTTTAGTTGTTATTATCTTTTAGTTTTATTTTCGTAATACTTTTGTTCAGCACCATCTGTCGAACTAAACCATCTACTTATGAATTTTTTTTTTTTTCAATTGGTTATTTCCGAAAATTATGTTATCAATAGTACAATTAATTTTTTTTTTTTATTTTTTTTTTTTATGAGGCTTAATTCAATTTTTTTTAATTAAGCCTCATTGATAATTACTACAAAGTTTCGTCTTCATAATTTTATCAAAATGGATCGTATCATCTCAATTTTCATCGCCCTTCTTCCAAGTTCAAGTTTTTATTGCTTACAAAATATTAGGCAATAATGGCATGCAACTTTTTACCTCAAAGGGTCATTTTGGTTTCCATGACATTTACAAGTACCAACAATATCAAGATGACCTTCCTTGTATATTTACTTGCATACCTATTTATATTAATAAAACATTTTATGGATTTTTCTTTTAATCCGATGCATTTTTATTGTAGTCACACGATTTTTTATATTTTTATAATCATTGTTTCTAATACAATTTAGTTTTGAAATCAGTTTTTGACGTGCTTCAATGTCAGAACTTGTAAGACCAAATGACAGATGTGACACCATAAATATGTAGTCATAACATAAATACGTAATAATTTGTAACAGATGTTGCTAATCCAACCTCTTTGGGTTAATAAGTTTATTGTATTAAAATGAGAACGCTTTGATTTGAACAAGACGTCTGTGTCTCCTTCGCGTCGATTATACCTATTGCGTTTAAACTTGGTACTTAGTCGTAGCCTATGTGTTAATCCAGGTCTCCAGCTAGACCTGGATTAACACATAGGCTACGTTTTATCTCGATATTTCCACGGGATCTGGACTTATCAGGTATATATTGCGGCTGAATTCAGTTGTATGGGCGTACACTCTAAAACGTAAATATACGGGCTAAAATCGATCGTGACGTAAAGTATAAAAACTAAACTATGAACACTTATAATGCGGGCTTCCTAGTAATACGTATGAATTATGAATGTTTAGAATTCTAGACCACTGATATTGATACTACAATTACATTTTATTGATAAACTTGTTGTGCCCTGCAGCATCACTCACATTAGTGGAAAATGGAGATAAATAGTAACCATATGGGGCATGTAGCGACTCAAGTTTTTCTTGATTACTCAGAAACAAGACACTTTACAAGATTTTGTCACATTGTATTTCTTGTCTAACTTCATATATTGCCGTAGATTTGAAAGATGCTTGTAATCGTGCCAAATAATAAAATGGCCGACCATTTACAATGCCTAAATATTACATACCCTTTGATAAAAAAATGGTTATGTGTGAGGTCGGTTTATGGACGATAATTTTACGTGATAACGTCGAAAACGATTAAAAATTAAAAAAAAATGATTGATTGATTGAAAATTAAAATAATTACGCGGGTGAAACCGTGTGATGGTAGTGTTCTATAAATGTCTTAGTATTTAAAGTGAAAACCAGATTTTAATAGGTCTAGAAGTTCTACTAACGTACAATCCACAGTCAAAAGTCTCTGCCCACCGTAACATTTACAATCCTGTGCAGCACCATTTGAACATTATAACAACGTAACCTGTGGATCGAACCCACGTCGGTTGGTGTAGCGGGTGGCGGCTTATACCACCCAAACAACTCAATACATGGCTAACATGTTAAAAATAATAATCACACTGAGTACCTACTTTTAATTCAAGTATTTAAGTTTATGTGTAACGTCTATTAGAAGAAGGTAGTAACTCCAATACTTGTTGATAGTATTATTTTTTGTAATTTTTATAATATTATTTTATTTGTAACTAATTAATGATATATGGGCAAATTAGCCTTAAATAAACAATTATTCATTCATTCATTCATTATTGTAGCAAACTGATCATTTACTTATGACCCATACTGTACCCTACTTTTATAGGCAGGTATAGTAGAATATAGTTTAAACAAAATTAGTAAGTAAATATTTACTATTTTTCATAATAAATTCTTGATTTATGTCAGTTTGTTTGAATACAAGACGCGGGGTCATGTCAAATAAGTAAGATGTCTTTTGAATGAAGTCGTCGTATTGTTTTCAATTTCGTTATAAATATTTATATTTTTGTAGTTTTTTTTTCTAGTACCTATTGCGTAAATAAATGACATAATTATAGAGATTTATGCCTAATGTACCGCAATTTTTGGTCGAACATTTCGGCCTTTGGGGCGAATTTTTTCGTAGCTGAGTGAAAGTGAGTGAGTGAGTTTCACGTCTGAGTGAAAAAAATATTTGCCTGCTATAAATAAATATAATAAATATTACAGGAGATAACTAACTAGACTTGTGTTATGGGCGCTAGACAACGGATATACTACTTTTATACTTTTCTTTTTTAAATATACAGGAAAAGTATTTATGTAGCGCACAAATTTCGGTATGTTTTAAGCACATTAAAATAAAAAATACAGTTTTTTTTATTTTGGAGCTAACTCAAAAACTCTTAGAGCTATAACCATTTAAGTGTTTCTAACAAAACGACGAAATCCATGAACACAATACTAGCGCCAGCGAGTTTAATAGCGCGCTATATGAAGGTAGGTACCTACGTGTCACTGTGTGTATCAATACTGAGATACCCAATAATTTAGAAATTGCAGGAAGTTTTTCACATTAAGTTTTGGTTATTTTTTTTTTATTTTTTTTTGCGTTAATGAACTCCACTGCCGACATATTATATTCAGCAGAAAAAAAATGTGCACTACAAAAATACTTTTCCTGTATACTTATAATACATAGAAACAACCAGACCACAGACAAATATCTGAGCATAAATACTTGTCTGAGGTGGGAATCGAACCCTGTGTTTGGCAGTCCGGCGTGATGACCATTGTACCAACTGGGTCGTCAAAGATTATTAATAACTGATTGTTTAATCTCATGACGTCAAAAACTAAATTAATTAGGTCCGTAATTAACAAAAACTGAGTATTTTCACACGTTTTATGTAACAATTCTCAAATAAAAAAACATAAAACTTCATACCTCAGTCTCACCTACGCATTATTTTGTAACTTTATGTTAATTGCATAAACATTTTGTTTAAACGCGTTTATCATTTAGTTTTTAAGTGATTGTTTGTGTTCTAATTTTGGGAATGTAAAGAATTTTGATCAAAACTTATTAGAGTTATAAACGTGTGCTAGTGGCATTACGGCCTATTTATTAGTGTGGTAATCTGTAATGGAAGTATTAATATTTAGTTTTTAGTTCCGAGCCTAGTGCCAAAACACAAAATGCAATGAGCACCGCCCTCCCGCCCACTTGAAGAGGCATGCAATGAGGACAAGCAAAAGTTAGTATTAGTGACACCATTCATAAACCACGACACGTGTTTCGCGTCTACACGACGCATCATCAGGATTAGACTCCGACCGCGCTATAAGGGCAACAAACGTTAGATACGACGTCGCTCTCCGAGATGTTGCCTCGCTGAACGCTGGAACAAGAGCGAAACATGCGAAACACGTGTCGTGGTTTATGAATGGTGTCACTAATACTAACTTTTGCTTGTCCTCATTGCATGCCTCTTCAAGTGAGCGGGAGGGCGGTGCTCATTGCATTTTGTGTTTTGGCACTAGGCACGGAACTAAAAACTAAATATTAATACTTCCATTACAGATATTATGGAGTTCCGAAAAGTAACGCCGGATTCAATCAACTATTTAGTGTGGTAATGTTTGGGTCTATTATCTTTTTATAATTTTTTGACGTGATAAATTAATTACGACTAGGTAATAAATTGATGGAATACCTGCTGCATTCACAAAAAAGTGTCACGGTAATATTGAGTGACGTCATGCGTCATGGTAAATATGACCAGACGCGTCATGGTAACTTAGGAAACAGAGTATTTAATCATAATATCATCGCTCATCTGGGCTAGTGTTATGGTGTGACGAGTGATGAATAGAAGACTTTTAGGAAAAAAAAGAAAAAAGGAAAAAAAATAAAATAAAGGAATAACAAAAAAATCTCAATTTATCGTCCGTAAACCGACTATACAGACAACCTTTTGTTTTTTTTACATTATTTTATAGGAAATTGCTACAAACATACACTATTATAAGAATTTTAAATATTACTTACAGAGATAAATATATCTACTGACTGACTGACTGACAGACTGACTGATATTATCAAAACACAGGCTCAAACCACAAACCAATTGACGAATCGGGCTAAAAGAATGATGGCAAGGCAAGCTTAAACAGAAATAGAAAAATAATTGACAAAATTCTCCGTTTTTTTTCTAGATTATATTTGCACACCATATTGGTAGAAATTGTTCTACATAATAATATTGTAACACCCTATTGTACCATTTTCTAAGCAAATAAATAAATGAATGAATGAATGAATATAATTAAATTGATAGTATCTCTTGACCTAGATGTGGAAAAGAGATATAAGCATTTAAAATCACATGTTTTTTCATTTCCTTCATCAACATCTGACGCCATTACACAGGAACTTTAAGAACCTATATTAACCTTCTTGCAAAAAAGTAATTTTTGTTTGAAGTTTGCCATTATTCTTTGGCACACATCCGCTGACGAGGATTTTAGAAAATTTAAGTTATTTGAAAATAGTGTGGCTTACTTTTCTTTTTACTTGATGAATTATCAATTAAAAATCACGTTTAAAAATAACATGTTTGTATTATGAAATCTCAACAACTCCACACACATCGACCAGTTAAAATAAAAAAAACACCGGTCAAGTCCGAGTCGGATTCGCGCACGATGGGTTCCGTACCATTTTCTATGGAAGCCCCACTTTAATATATTTTTTATTGGATCAGTATTTGTTGTTATAGCGGCAACAGAAATACATAATCTGTGAAAATTTCAACTGTCTAGCTATCACGGTTCATGAGATAAAGCCTGGTGACAGACAGAAAGACGGTCGGACAGACGAACAGACAGTGAAGTCTTACGCCCGAATTCACAAACAGTACTTAAGTAGCTCTTGGATAAGGGAACGCAGTGCGCTAAATGCGGCCCTATGATTGGTCAATTTTATGCTGCTCTCTGCACACTAGTATATTATTTGCGGCTCTATGCGTTCGCGCGCGCCATCTTCTTCTTCTCGTATAGTGGTGTGGCTCACATATTGTTAGAGTTTTCAGATTGCCTTAAGGCCTCTAACTTGACCTAACGACTGCTACTAGAGGTAGCAACCGGGACCAACGGCTTAACGTGCCTTCCGAAGCACGGAGGGGCTCACAAAAATACATTTTGGCCACTGTTAATTGCTCACCCATCAAAGTAATGACTGCGCTTGGCGTCACTTAACCCGCACGACCGTAAACGATCAGCGAGCGTCGCTTAGCTGTGAGCGTATGAAATCTCATAATTGAGATTTAGATTTCTGTTGATTAAGAATACTATGTGTCAGTAATATTTTACCCTTTGCATACGGAACTCCAAAAAATAAAAAAACACTCGGGCATTCAGTTCACGTAGCGGGAATCGAACCAGCGGCCCGTGGCTGACATCTCGTCATAATGGATGAAGGGGCGTTCTCCGCGACCTCTGACGATACTCAGCTTATTTTACTTTAATGTATTTTTAACATGTAACAAGTGATTTTTTTCATTTTTATTTTAGTTTTGAAGGCGAATTCGGTTATTTATCTTAAATTATCATAAAATAATAAATACTTTTAAAAATGTATCATTTAGTTTTTGAGTGATTGTAAGGTAAGCGCAGGTAATAAGGGACACTAAAGGACAAAATAACAAGAAAATAAACAAATGAATTGTTTTTCAGATCCACTTAAGACTTATTGTAGTAAAAAAAAACGTGTTGCACTCGGGGACTGCCGCGGTAAAGCTATTGCATCGTGCGAGCTTCGTACAGTCATACCATATACATACACGTTAAGCAAACGCTAGCAAAGAGCTACATGGTAGGTGGAGTGGGGGTGTTAGGTTTTATTTACTTTACGGAATTTCTTGATTCGGTAGCCGCGCTCAAAGCCCGCGATAAAAGCTATGCAATAGCTTAAAACTTTGCTGGTAACATTTCGGCCTATTTTTTGTTGCAGTAATGAAATTTTTAAGATAACCCATCATAATGAATTTGTTCTGACTTCTGATATAAATCGCAAGTATGGCTGTGTATCGGGGACGGAACTTCAGCGGTCCTGGTGTTGTGAAGCTATAATTTTAATAAGGTAATATGGGCTGCGGGTAATAAAGGCCACCTATCACCTTAATTAAAAATTAAAAAGTTCGTAAAAATAGGGAAAACTACTTAAAACATGTCATTAAGTAGATAAATATTTGCTTTATTCTCAATCTGAAAAACAATTAATTTTCTTGTTATTTTACCAATTTTTTATAGAATCTTCACCTTTTCTTAAATCATTTTGATATACCTTCCTATATAGTGTTTATAGTGTATTTATAATGAAACCCTTTTTGTAGTACGGAGGAGCATTTTTTTTTAATGGACGTTAGGCGTGTTCAAAGTATTGGCGGGAACAGTGGCCCTTATTACCCGCAGTCACCTTATTAAAATTACCAACTTTTCATAACAAAAGTAAACAAAAGTGTCGTAATGTTGCCAGCATTGTATCTGCATGCGAGAGAAAGTGGTACACTTTTTGCGAACTATTTTAAAACCTGTTACATCGCTTTTAATTGACATTCATAAAAAATGGTCGTTTTAAAGGTCTTATTACTTATGAAGGACGGATTTTGTAATCAAAATTATTAATGGCATGTTTTGGAGTAGCTGCAATTTGCGGTTTTATTCTCGTTTGTCCAGATCCTGGGGGGAAAATGGGATTAAAACGCGCAGCGTATTTTTGGAAAGCGGGCGCAGATGATTCCTATGAGTTTTTAAGCTATTGCATAGCTTTTATCGCGGGCTTTGAACGCGGCGACCGAATCAAGAAATTCCGTAACGAAAATAAACCTAACACCCCCCGGCGGAGTGCCTACCATGTAGCTCAGTTTTTACTTTTAGGACACTTTTTCACAACCAAGCCGCAAGAATATAAAAAATCTTTCAAAAAGCGACCTAAATCTACTTGGACCCCTTAAGGGAAACGGCCCTACACGCAGAGTTTCAGAACTTTCACAGATGTTTTTCTGTTGCTGCTATAAAAACAAAAACTAGAAACAGAGTACGGAACTCTTCGTGCACGAGTACGACTCGCACTTGGCCGGTTTTTTCTAGTTTGTTTGTCATGTGCCTTCACTATCACTATCACTACATAGTATATAAAAAAGTCACTTTTCGCCGTCCCTATGTCCCTATGTATAGATCTTCAAAACTACTTACTCAACGTATTTTGATGCAGTTTTTTTAATAGATAAAGGGATTAAAGAGGAAGGTTTTTAGATATAATACAGCCGTGCGAAGCCGGGGCGGGTCGCTAGTTACTAAATAAATAAATATTGCAGGACATTCCACACATCGCCATCTAGCCCCAAGCTAAGTAACTAGACTTATTAAAAAAATCTACTTACTCAAAAAATGGAACGAAAAATCAAAAAAGCAGTTACTTTACTTTTGATTTAGTTGCTACGTTGTATAACCGAGTACCGTTGGCATTTTTTATTTCGCCTCATATCAGCTTGATCGCTTTTTTTTTCGTCGGTAACGCAACTGCGCGGGCGCACGGAGCGTGGCAGCAACCATATTTTTTTCGTCTGTTACTCAGCGAAATTTATATTAATTACTCTATTTCGATTAATTTCTTTTGCTAATTATTAATTAATGTGCGAGCATAGTTTTCGTTGTTTGATTTGAGGAACTGTAATCTAATTTGATTAATGTTTTTTGTATTTGAAACCTTAGGACGTTATAGTTTAGCAATATTTTCTTTTTATTTGTTTGTAACGAATTAGCTCCGAAACTACTGGGCTGATTTTAATGAAATTTTGTATGAAGATAGAATGATTCATTGGGTGTAACATATTTTTATTCCAAAATTCCAACGGGTTTGAGACTAACGCAGATGAAACCGCAGGGCATTGTTAATCTGCACTAAATAAAGAAGATTTTGTGACTTATTTTGTTTGTAACGAATAGGCTCCGAAATTACTGATGGGTTAATTTTGATGAAACTTAGTCTGAAGATACGTTGATTCATTGGGAGTAACATAGGCTACTTTTTTTCTCGATATTCTTACTGAATCGGGACTTACGCGGGCGAAACCGCGGTGCGCTGCTAGTGTTAGATTTGGATGACATAAAAATCATCAACACAACAAAATATCTTATAAAAAAATGTTTACAATTTCATAAACGAGATAAAAATGTAAATTAATACGAATTTTATCAGATTTATGAATATTTTAAATAAATTATTAATAAAAATAATGTATTCTCTTCAAAGAATATAGATAGCGTAGGTACGAGTTTTATTTTTTCATCTTGAATTAAGAGATTTTAATAAATTCACTGACCACACCCTTTAAAGAGAGGGATGCAATTACACCAAAAACTTCTTTAGTAGGTAATTAAAGTTTGATTTTTGTAGAGATAACATTATGTACCAATTGATTTGGGTTAGATGCATTTGGTCCCACTCAAAAAATTGCCCATCGCATTTGATCGCATTTTTTCCTATTGGCAAAAGGTCAAACTAAGATCAAACATCACACATTAACACACAATCTTTTCCATTATAATATTAGGTAGTAGGATTGTTTTATTTATTTATTTATTATTAAAACTAAATTACAGCATCATTATAGTTATTCCAATACGGTGAAGTAACTAACAAAAAGAAAAATAAAACATCTAAGTATATTCTAAGTAGAATAGAATAGAATAGAATAGAATAGAAAAACATTTATTTGGACAAGCACACGACATAGGTAAATAAATATTTAGAACAATTTAAGAGATGTTGACAAGCAATCATAAGAACATAAAAAAAAAAAATGAAAAAAAAAATACAAAAATTGAGGAAGAATAATAAAGAACAAAAAAGTCTATATCTAAGTGTATATAAATAAATTTGCCCATATATTTTTATCGTGTTGACTCAGAACCTTGATTTATACACCTAATAGTGATTAAAGACCTCAATATCTGGTATGAATTTCAACTTGCTAGGTCCACATGGACAAGAAAGTGATCTTATAAGTGTTTCTTTTTTACCTTTAGAGGTACGGAACTCTAAAAATATCAATCTCCTTTGCTACAAAATGCTAGAATGGCTCGAATCATTTTTAACCGAACTTATTTTCATTTGCAGTATTACGCTTCGGTGTAACAGTCGCCCTGGATGGGTGTGAATGCGTCTGTAAGTATCCGATCATGGGACGGCGAAAATTAATAAATAATAAGACGAGACCCGCCTTCGCAACGAACTGAGAATTCACGACAAAATGGACAATTTTTTAATTAAAAAATTGATATTTTTAATTTAGTTATAGAATAGTCCGCGGTTTCACTAGCGTAAGTACCGATCCCGTAGGAACATCGGGATAAAAATCTTCATATTTTCTCACTACTAAAACTTTTCCTGGACTTTTACGAATATAATAATATCAATACAAAACGAAGAAGATATGCGCGAACATCAATAAAAAAAAATAAAAAAAAATAAAAAAAAACATACATACAACCGAATTAAGAACCTCCTCCTTTTTTGAAGTCGGTTAAAAATTACCCAAATCGGTCCAGCCGTTAGCGACTCTATTAATTTTTTATACCTAGAAAGCTAGACATCTCCTGGCTATGGCAAAACTTCGAGCAAAAATTATTATTACTTGTTTGCAAGGCGGTTATGTTGTTGAAGTTCCTTGTGTAATGGCGTCAGATGCTGACAAAGAAAAAAAAACATGTGACTTAAATCCTTATTCTTTTTATTTCCACATCTAGTTCACTATCAATATCATTAAAGCAAAAAGTTAATGAAAAAGACATCAACGCGTTCAAAATTTTAATAAATTTTAGACTAGCATCACCTCGCGGTTTTTCCCGTGTAATTCGCGATGACGTTGGAATATCGGGATAAAAGTAGCGTATAACATTCCCAATGAATCAATGTATCCTCATACCAAGTTTAATCAAAATCGGTCCAGTAGTTTCGAAGCCTATTCAATGCAAACATACAAATAAACAATCGAATCTTTCCTTTTAGAATATTAGTATTAAAAGCATAAATATAGATAGGTATATTAGATTTTTTGCTTAATTGTTTATAGTTTTGTTGTAAAATTAAATACCTGAGTTTTTTTAGGTGTCTCTGTGTATTTTGGATTTTATCTTACTTATTATAATCGAATTATGTTTGAAGTTATAATTAGCAATTACTTAAAGTGATTTTAATTCTTAGCAAGGTTAATTATCATTTATTTGCTATTTATCATAATAAAGATTAATTAAGAAAAAGTTGTGACAAAGACTCACCTTTTTTTTTTAAATTCAATGGACGTCCAAACCCATAACTCTTCTTTATCCAAATCGAAATCGAAATTGCAAGAAAAGGATCAAATTCTAGAAACTTAAGGATATTCGCACATGCAAAGTACTAGGCTAACATGATAATATAGGAGTCATTTTCATACATCGAATTCAAGAAAACGTATCAATTTACAAGCCAAGCGAAAAACAACAATAAACCAAGAAAATAGAGTTCATTTTTATTCTTTCCGAATAGTGTTGTAGTTGGAAAACAACTCAAGCAAACGTAGTTTGCCTTGAAACCTTCATTGAATTCTTTGTCCCGCTCTCTCTCGTGTTGTTTAAGTGTTGCTTTCTCTGTCTTAAGTTACGCAAAATGATTGAAGAATGTTTCTGAGTGTAATAATGATTATATTTTTATGTCAATATTTTTTAATTTGCATTAATGTTAAGAAGTTGCTTTGATTTCAATTAAATTTTAAGGTCCAAGATGTTCTAGACATGAGCAAACTAGAAATGAACCGATTGTCACGCAATTTTTTTATCTGAAAGACCTATTTCTTGAAGATTCTTAGCTACGATTTAGGTAGGTATAAAAAACTGTTCAGCTGTTCAATAATTAAATATTGTTTTCCTGGTCCATATTTTTTCTAAATTAATCCGACAAATAAATAAGATACATTTCCCAAATATATATTTTTCCGTAACAGGTATCAAACCTGCTCTAGGTTATTATAGCCTAACCACTAAGCCAATGAGGTCACGGAAACTTCGACCTACTTTGTTGGTAAAGTCATTCGTGTGACGTCATATCCTGTTTGAGAAAATTCTTCTAACAATACACCTGCACTTTATATGTCGGTTTTTTTGATCGGCATTGCACTGCTTGTGTATATAGCTAGTAATATTATGCAACAAATTATCGCCTAATGTACAAAGAATTTGGCTAATCGTTGATTTTTATAGCACTTTATTTGTCAAGTCGCAAGTGAACTGAGTGACAGTGTGACAGATGTGACAGTGGCCAAACACTGAGCTTATGTAAAAAACTATTTTATACCTTGTCCGTAAAATATTTTTTTTCAGTTTTTCGTTAAAATGATCCAGTTACAGAAATCTAGCAGCGTTTGGAATATAGTTTTCCAACTATTAAAACCTTATTTAGACTATAACACGATCTCAAATTTAAATGAAACTAAAATGAATTGATCGTCAATTACTGTCACGCTATTAGGTTCTTTAATAATTTTGAAGCCCAATACAGATTTTCAGTATTTGGGAAATTCTATTTAAAAGTCATAAGTACCTACAGTTCGACTTCTATATAAATATTTTTTGAAGTGGAAACTTCTTATGGCGCGTTGGGCACTTTTGTGGGTGAGCATTTTCAGCCGTTCTCGCGACAGATTTTGACGCGACAGATTTGACGCGACAGATGAGATTTTATTTGTGTTAGTCTTTTTGTTTAACTTATACTGCCATCTATTACACAAATTGAGAAACTTAGTTTCTAGAAAGACCGCTATTCGAATGTAGATGGCGCTGATTTAAATTTTTTTTTAATAAATATATCAGCGTTTGACCACAATCTAACTCGATGTTATAGAATAGAAGTAACTTTATTCATGACAGAAAAAAAAAACACACACACACACACACACACAAAATGACCATGAAATGGATTTTATTGTAGGCATGCACCTCCAAATTGTGTACAATTCAGCCACGAAAAGGTTCGAGCTCAGCTAATAATAATATGATACACATGACTGCGATGATGCGGTCTAAGATGTAACACGCTTTCCTAGAAGATATCTACACGCTCGTCACTCGAAGACTCTCAAATTTACCTTTAAAAGTTTGACTGTAGTAATTTCGGGAGCAAAAAATAAACTAAGTCTAGAAAATACCACTAAATAATCAGAATTATGCGGGAAAGAAGAACCTTTAAAAGTTTGATTGAATGAATTTCGGGGGCAAAATAACGCTAAAGGTCGTAGCAGACATATCAACTCGTAAACGGAACGTAAACATAAAATATCAACTTGAGCAGTTCAGTATTCTTTGTATGAAACTCCCTACTGCAACGCACACTAATCGGAATCGTAACGTAATCACCTCGCCTCGGGACAAGCTCACGAACCGCGGTACGGGGTGCTTACGTCTCACCGTAAGGTATCTTACGACTCTCCGTACCCTAGCTTGCGTTTCTTCGTCTACACTTCACGTTCGGATACTGACTAACCGCGCGGCGGCACCCCGCCTAGCCGTAGCCGAGTTATTCAGAGCTGCCGATTGCTTGGCAACGCGCTTACGTTAGGTTGACGGCGAGGCGATACGTTTACGTTCCGTTTACGAGTTGATATGTGTGCTACGACCTTAGTCTCTACCCTACAGTATCTTATCTGACATCGATCTACATTTACACATCATTTTGACAGCTACACGTCTTGACCTCATATCATTATGGAAGCCGGAAGCCATTGCCTGGCAAAAACTGACACGGTACAATGCGCATGAGTCAAAACATCTACAAGGCATGTTCGTTTACAAAGCATTCTTGCAAACTTTTGAATACCGTAAGTTATATACGGGCTGTTTTCCGCAACTAGACCTAGATTTTCGCTGATACTCAGCGGAAATCCGTAGAAGAACCAAAGTCACCGACATTGCTCTCAGAATTAGTAAGCTGAAGTGGCAATGGGCAGGTCATATAGCTCGCAGAACTGACAACCGCTGCACTGGGTTCTCGAGTGGCGGCCGCGATGCAACGCGAAACGGAGTGTTGGGAGACCAGCTGCCCGGTGGACCGACGACATTGTGGCGGTCGCGGGTAGTCGGTGGATGGAGGCGGCTCAGGACCGCTGTTTGTGGCGTCGTATGGGGGAGACTTATGTCCAGGAGTGGACGTGTATGGGCTGATATGATGATGATGGCTGTACCTATGTTGGGAGACCAGGTGCCCGGTGGACCGACGACATTGTGGCGGTCGCGGGTAGTCGGTGGATGGAGGCGGCTCAGGACCGCTGTTTGTGGCGTCGTATGGGGGAGGCCTATGTCCAGCAGTGGACGTGTATATCGAGATACTCAGCTTAGTCGAACATGTCTAGAGAAAAGAACTTTTCAATACGTCAACTAAGCCGCGGGTTTCATCACGATATTTTTCTTCACCGAGCAATGTCAATTAGCGCATAGGTACGTTTATCTAAAGCTTGCTATATTAATTTTATTTAATTAAGAATATTATTTACAGTAATATTTAGAAACCAAAACGCAAGAACGAGATTTCGACGGAGGGCTTCGCCGCGGTGTTTTTTGGAGATGTATTTTACCTTGAAAAATGTTTCCAGAAATATCTATATTTTTATATTATGTCTTAAGGTAACCGATCTGCGTAGGTATTTATATAATATCATAGAACTGAGTCATTGCATCTTATAACTTGAATCTAGATGCATTTCATTAAAGGGAAATATTTGTACGGTTAGCAAAAAAATATAAAAAAATTAAACCTAAAAATAAAATTTGAAATCTAATTTAGCATTTCCTCAAATATGATTACGTTGTGGCGAGTTGGACTCATATCGTGGGGACTGAACACAGCTGGCACTTGAAAGGAAAAAGTGGAAAGAGAAAATCTTAGTTAGGGGGCAAGAGGGGGAAGGGGTCTTTGCCCGGCAGTGGGGACGTTATAAGCTAAAAATTCATTAAGAATAAACACTTGCGGTTTAAAAATATGAACTTTATGATTATTGAAATATAATTTAATTTTAGATTACCCCTTAAATATATTTTGCTAAATATGTTTTATCTATACATATAAAATGCTTTGTCCTGAACGACTGACTGACTGACTGACGGATCAACGCACAGCTTAAACCGCTGATTATAGAGACCTGAAACTTGGAGGGTGTGTTCTTTGTATAACGTAGGCATCCACTAAGAAAAGATTTTCTGAAATTCTACCTTTTAGGGGGTGAAAATGGGGGCAAAGTTTAAATGACAATGTGATTCCTTGGTCCAATCCTATTAGAACCATTTTCGGATTTTACGTGGACGAAACCGCGGGAAAAAGCAATTTTATAAATAAATAAGTGAGCAATTAGCAAGTGTTTTTTAGAATATACCTAGAATTTTCTCGCAACTTTATTTGCCCATTTATAACAATTTTCCTTGTCATTGCATATGGGCGCGACTTTTTTTTCCATCGGTACAAGAATGACTTATCATTTTGCATCAGTGCGTCTGTGTGCTGTTTCCGGTAATTAATAGTCTTTGATATACAAGTTTTCTTACTGTATTTTAAATATATTATCAACTAGTAGCGCTCCGCGGTTTCACCCTCGTAACTCCCGATCCCGTGGGAATATAGGGATAAAAAATAGCCTATGTCACTCCCAATGAATCAATGTATCCTGAAATTAAGTTTCATCAAAATCGGTTTAGTAGTTTCAGAGCCTATTCAATTCAAACAAAAAATTAAATATTTCCTCTTTATAATATTAGTATAGATAGATATAGATAATACCAACAGTTAACCTATTAGGTACTTCTTCTTCTCGTATAGTGGTGTGGCTCACCTATTGTTACAGTTTTCAGATCACCTGGCCTCTAACTTGACCTAACGACTGCTACTAGAGGTAGCTACCGGGACCAACGGCTTAACGTGCCTTCCGAAGCACGGAGGGGCTCACGAAAACACCTTTTTCCACACTAATAATTGACCACCCATCGAAGTAATGACCGCGCCAGGCGTCGCTTAACCCGCACGACCGTAAACGATCAGCGAGCGTCGCTTAGCTGTGAGCCTCCTCTTACTACGTCACGGGGCATGATATTTAGTTTTTGTTATCCTTGGACTAAATCCAAAAAGATTTAAAAAAATGTGAACAGTTCAGCGCTTAAAGTCTCCCCTGGGGGACCCCTATGCTCCCCCAGGGGAGAATCTGCGAGACCTTTCCATCTTATTTTAAACTAGTTTTTGCCCACCACTTCTTCGGCGTAAAAGTAAAAAATAGTCTAAGGAATCACTTTGTCCCATACAAACTTTGCCCCCCCTTTTTACTGCCTAAGGGGTAGAATTTCAGAAGACCCTTGCTTATCGGATGCCTACGTCATACAAAGAACACACCCTGCAAGTTTGTCTCTACAATCAGCGGTTTAGGCTGTGCGTTGATCCTTCAGTCAGTCAGAAAAGCATTTTATATGTTTAACTAGATTAGCTTTTTTATAAGAAAAGACCAATGAATGCACCTAGACTTAGTCACAATTAAAAGTTGGTATTTAGATTAGAACTGTATAACAATCATTGCGTTTTTCCCTTGGCATTTTGTTTTTATAGGCTTTCTTAGGCACCTAGCAAAGCATTAGCGAAACGTAGGGACACCATAATTTAAGTATTTTACAAGATTTTATTAGAAAATTATAATTTCCACTGTGTGATATTATCTATTACTATATCATAAAACCAAAATCTTGTTTTTAGAAACCGAACGTGCGAGATACTGTTAAAAAAATAATATATCTTGATTGTCAGTATTTCATACGTAAGGGCGAGTTGGATCCCCAACGGATCCCTTGACACGATACCTTTGGGGGTCTTCAAGTTATGGGTGAATATGATACCCTACAGAAAAGCGTGCTAAATTTTAGAGCGCATAGTCACTTACGATCAGGCAGGTGTGATCGTGATCAAACGCTAACCCATCATTTGTAAAAAAAAAGTTGGTTCCCCAACGGATCCCTTGACAGATCCCCTAGGGATGCGTAGAGCTTTTCATGTTTTTTCACTCTTATCGTGTCCCCTATAGTCCAGGAGGCTCTTCAATTTAAAGGCAAGGCTTCTTGATTTTCGAATTTGAAAAAAAAATATTTTTGTGTGCATATACACAAATAGAAAATTTCTTCAAATTTTTGATAAAATTCATTTTCCGTTATTATAGATTACAATAAAATTGATAGTATTTCGTGAACTAAATGTAGAAAAAAGATAGAAGCATTTAGAGTCACGTGTTTTTCATTTTCTTCAACAGCATCTGACGCCATTACACATAATATAGGAACTTCAAGAACCTAACCTTCTTACAAACAAGTAATATTTGTTCGAAGTTTTACCTATATTTTTTTTAGTATAGTCTGACAAATAGTTTTTTAGAATGTATCTAAGTTTGGTGTAACCATTGTCACCCTACAGTCCTACATTAACATACAATGGGCCCGTCCTTGTGTTTCGTTATCTATCTATCGGTTTTCCTATTTCATTATAATTATGAATAACACTTGTTTCTCAAACATTCGGTCAAGATTAAAGGTGAAGTTGGCCGGCCAACTGTGGTACCTATAACGGTGAAGTTGGCCGGCCAACTGTCGTATAAAGGTGAAGTTAGCCGGCCTTGGTGTTATAAGGGTGAAGTTAGCCGGGTAATTGTCGTTTAAAAGCGAAGTTAGCCGGCTAATGTGGTTAAAAGGTGAAGTTATCCGGCCAATTGGTGTTATAAAGGTGAAGTTAGCCAGCTAATTGTTGTATGTAGGTTAAGTTAGACGGCCAACTGTGGTATAAAGGTAAAGTTAGCCGGCCAACTGGTGGTATAAAACCGAAGTTAGCCGGCCAATTGGTGTTTTACAGGTGAAGTTAGCCGGTCAACTGTGGTGTAAAGGAGAAGTTAGCCGGCTTTCATTCTGGGTTCAAATCCCGGCCGGCCGCGCATCGATGAATTTTCCAGATCCAAAATGGATCTAGCGAGATGATCAAAATTTTCATATTTTTTTTTCGAATTTCCAAAAGTCGTAGAACAAAAGTTGTTTGTTAAGGTGCACAGAAGTAGCCCTCAACGGCTTGCTAGTATAATTTCCAATAACCCTGTATAAACGTTACGGTGGGCAGAGACTTTTGACCGTTGATTGTACAAGTAGTACCTATGTAGGTAATCAAGAGATACTAGGGCAAACCTAAAACCCGTCTTTCTTGACTTGCTATTTACAACGGTAAACTTTGCTATCTTTAGAGAGATCACACAGTTACGTCTTTATCAAATTGTACTGGGTTATTTTATTTATAGGTTTAAAATGAGGAAAGTTTTTGTTCTAATTCTATTAGTTTTTGTTCTAAGTTTTACGTTTCCTGCCTCAGACATGTATTTATGCTTAGATATATGTCTGTGGTCTGGTTGTTTCTATGTATTATAAGTATATATTTACAATAGAAAAGTATATTAAGTAGTATATCCGTTGTCTAGCACCCTTAAGGGGGGTCCATACGCCAACGACCTTGGTACACAGCCTATTAAATAGTTACTACTGGCACCGGTCGCCTTCGCTGGTGAAAATTGTTGATTGTTACGAATGTGTTTTGTTTTTCTCAAAAGTGCTGAGATGGAATTGTTGGTGAGATTTTTACCGACATTTCGGTGTAATTTTGAGCCTAAAATTTCCTATAGTTTTGAAGCTATCCTAAAATTAGAATTAAAACTAGTCTAGCTTTGAAAACACAAAGAATTTTTGCCTCAAAATTATCCAAAAATATCAATAAAAGTGTCACCTACAATTCCATCTCAGCACTTTTGAGAAAAACAAAACACATCCGTTACAACCAATTCTATTAGTTGTAAGCGACGGGTATTTCTGGCGCGTTGCGTTTGGCAGCATAAGCAGCCTTAACACAAGTCTAGTTACTTAGCTTGGCGATGATGGCTATGTGTGATGTGTGGAATAAATAAATAAATAAATAAATATTTCAGGACATATTACACATCGCCATCCAGCCCCAAGCTAAGCAACTTAATGCTTGTGTTATGGGTGCCAGATAACGGATAAACTACTTATATACTTTTTTTTTTTTTTGTAAATATATACATATTATACATATAGGAAACACCCAGAACCAGAAACAAGAATTTATGGTCAGCATAAATACTTGTTCCCGGCGGGAATCGAACCCGCAACCATCTGCGTCGCAGTCGGGTGTTCGCCCGACGCGCCACAGAGGTCGGAATACCCTGAAATATTTATTATTATATTTATTTAATGACTTCCTACCTTCACTTGCGTATCTTTGAAGACGTATCACTAGCTTTCACCGAAAAAACATTGACCGACAAATATTGACCGAAATTTTTTTACCGAAAAAAACATGTTGATGATCTTTATTTGGGGGTCTTTGAGTCACAAGCGTTTAGGTATCATTTTGGGGTTCCGTACCTCAAATGGTAAAGAAGGAACCCTTATAAGATCACTTTCTTGTCCGTCTGTCCGTGTGTCACCAACGATTTTCTCAGGAACGAGTGGACCTAGCAAGTTGAAATTCATACCAGATACAGAGGTCTATAGTCCCTATTAGGTGTATAAAAATCAAGGTCCTGAGTCAACACAATAAAAAAATATAAGCTTATTTACATTTACATGTAAGTACAACAATTTACCTGAAATTTCAACTCCATTACATAGTATAAAACAAAGTCACTTTCCGCTGTCTGTCCCTATGTATGCTTAGATCTTTAAAACTACGCAACGGATTTTGATGCAGTTTTTTTCAATAGATAGAGTAGGGATTCAAGAGGAAGGTTTACATGTAGATTACATGCATTATATAGCCGTGTGAAGCCGGGGCGGGTCGCTATAGTTTATTATATTTCGGAATTTTCCCATTACTTGTGCTGTAAGACCTTGTTTTTTAATAGGTCAGCGTTTGACTACTATCTCACACGATGGTAAGTGCCGATGCGGTGTAAGATCTGTTATTTATGGTTAAAAAATAAGTATTGTCCGTATTTTTAACTTTGTGACGTCATCGATGTTTTTTTCTTATAAGATCCGGAATATGAAATCATTGAATGAAATATAGAAAAAGTTATGTTGGCTTCAGACTTAAAATCTATCGTTAAATTTTAATCAATACTCTAATAGAAGCAAATAAAAATACTTGTGTTTTTTCATTTGTTTTATATTTTAACTAGCGACCCGTCCCGGCTTCGCACGGCTATATTATGCATGTATTATACATATAAACCTTCCTCTTGAATCACTCTATCTATTGAAAAAAACCGCATCAAAATCCGTTGCGTTGTTTTAAAGATTTAAGCATACATAGGGATATAGGGACGTAGGGACATAGGGACAGAGAAAGCGACTTTGTTTTATACTATGTAGTAAAAAAGAAATATTTCATAAAAATAGGGAACACTAATTTAAAGCAGTAGGTAGGTAATTATTTTTCTGGGTCTTAATCGAATATTTTTATTCAGTCTCCTCGCGACCATGACTATTGTAACATAGTCGAAACTTCGAGGTAAAAAAAATAAAAATAAAAAAAAAGTTTGGCACTCGGGGACTGCCGCGGTAAAGCTATTGCATCGTGCGAGCTTCGTACAGTCGTACCATATACATACACGTTAAGCGAACGCTCGGCCGAGCTACATGGTAGGCGGAGTGGGGGGTGTTAGGTTTTATTTTCGTTACGGAATTTCTTGATTCGGTCGCCGCGTTCAAAGCCCGCGATGAAAGCTATGCAATAGCTTAAAAAAAGTTATACTTTAGTTGCTTTTTTCTTAAATGGTCGATGAGCAGTCTGCTGACTTTTTAGTCGGTTGTCTAGAGTTCGGTTTAACTTTTATAAAAGAATCACCATAACGGTGTAAGTCAATCAAAGATAATAATAAATATACGATTGATACTGAACGGGTTTAGTGGGGCGCTTGCGTAGAGAACAGTTGAGGCTTGGACCGCCCCGGAACTTCAAAGAGTAGAAATCTAACAACCGTATTATCAATGACTAGCGACCCGCCCCGGCTTCGCACGGCTATATTATGCGTGTATTATACATATAAACCTTCCTCTTGAATCACGCTATCTATTAAAAAACCCGCATCAAAATCCGTTGCGTAGTTTTAAAGATATAAGCATACAAAGGGATATAGGGACGTAGGGACATAGGGACAGAGAAAGCGACTTTGTTTTATACTATGTAGTGATAATGGAGGAGATTTTAGAAAATAAATAAATAGATAATCGTTTATTGCCATAAAATTACAAATTTCATACAGTAATCAAACCATAATAAGCATGGCAAAAGGAGCAGGCTCAGCATATGCTGTGAGACGCAGCTGCACAGCGCTGGTTTTCAGCCAAAAGAAGAAAATCAATTTAGATTCAACCCTTTGATATTGCATGGTGCGCGCGAATGCATAGACCCGCAAATAAGTCGCTAATTTGCTCGAATGAAGAGAGCAGCACAAAATTGACCAATCAAAGGGCTGCATTTAGCGCAGTGCGTTCACTTATCCAATAGCAACTTAAGAAGTATTTGTGAATACGGGCGTAATTGTACTTGGTTTCATATGCTTCATCATCAAAATGTATATTGTTTAAAAAGTTCATTAACTGTTATAAATTACAAATGACAAATTATCTACATGTCAAAATCCGCAAGGTGCGAAATGTATCTTTGCCACAATGTCTTTGCGCCTAAATGTACCATAAAGAAAATCTTTGGACGTATTATGGTTTAATTTTATTTTCTATGAATTATAGCATCGCAAACTTGTGCATTATAGCCAGTATCAAGTTAAGGTCATTGACCTCTAACTTTAATAGACAGCTGTTTTTTAACCCCCGACGCAAAAACGACGGGGTGTTATAAGTTTGACGTGTCTGTGTGTGTGTGTGTGTGTGTGTGTGTGTGTGTGTGTGTGTCTGTCTGTGGCATTGTAGCTCCCAAACGGATGAACCGATTTTGATTTTTTGTTTTTGTTTTTAAATAAAAATGACCTTAAAATTTGTATTTCCATCAATTCTGTGACGTATTCACACTAACTATGTTAATGGAAATTTAAGGTCATAATAACATAATTAATTATAATTATTATGACGCGTACCTACCTATACTTAACAAAAAAAAAAAGATTTGTTATTTTGTCACTATGCAAGAGCTCTTACAATTAAAGTTTTTAACTCCGAGACGAATTGAATATTTTGAAGATTTCTTCCTAAAAACTATTGATTATTACTTATATTTTGTTTTTCCTTATTTTTAACCGAATTTAGAAAAAAGGTTTTTAATCACACTGATTTTGTGACTACAGTTACAGGCCAGTGACAATCTTTAACGAAACCGTGCTGTAGATTTTTTTGTCAGAGTTCATTGTAGAGCCTGAGACTTGTATAAGATGGAGTAGGTTTGTCCAGTCCAACACTTATACCTACCACCCTCTCAACTCAGTCGACCGTATCCAAAGGAAAGAACTCGTATTGACGTCTGGAGACAACTTAGTAGACCGAGGGTTTCATCACGATGTTTTCCTTCACCGTAAAAGCAATGTTAAGGTGAAAGGGTACTAGCGCTCTCTCCATACAAACGTAGTCGACTGTTTCCTCCCTGGATAATGACACTAGAGCAAATATTTTTGTGCCATAAAACCTATAACTGCCATGACTATGTCCCTATGTTTTGGTTTTGGAAATTAAGAATTAAAAAAAAAATAAAAAAAATAGGTTCTTGGTCATGGCAGTTATAAGTTTTATGCACCAAAAATATTTGCTTTAGTGTCATTATCCAGGGGGGAAACAGTCGACTACGTTTGTAATAGTTTGTATGAAAAGAGCACCCGGTACCCTTTCCTCTTAATTATAGCAAACTAGCGACCCGCTCCGGCTTCGCACGGCTATATTATTATGAAAAGAGCACCCGGTACCCTTTCCTCTTAATTATAGCAAACTAGCGACCCGCTCCGGCTTCGCACGGCTATATTATGCATGTATTATACATATAAACCTTCCTCTTGAATCACTCTATCTATTAAAAAAAAAACCGCATTAAAATCCGTTGCGTAGTTTTAAAGATCTAAGCATACAAAGGGACATAGGGAGGGACGGCGAAAAGTGACTTTATTTTATACTATGTAGTGATAATATGATGACAAGGCAAAACACAAATAAAGAAAATATGATAAAATTCTTCCTTTGTGTAATCCTTTGTATCCTTTGTATAATCTTCCTTTGTTTAATGAAACTAGCAGTATTTCGTAAACTAAGATATGGAAAAAAGATAGGTAGATATAAGCATTTTAAATCACATGTTTTTTTTTTTTTTTTTTTTTTTCTTCTTATGGCGGATGCGACTGTGCATATTCTATGCTGCGCATCTTGCCAGCGTCGAGTATTTTGCTTCTCCCTTCAAATTATTCTTTTCTTGTTTCTTGTGCTCTCACATGTTTTTAATTGTCTTCATCAGCATCTGACGCCATTACACATACCTATAGGAACTTTATGAACCTAACCTCTTTGCAAACAAGTAATTTTCGTTCAAAGTTTTGCCATTTTTCTTTCCATACGAAAAATGACCTCCACCTGAATAAAAAAATCAAGAAAAAAAAAATTGAAAAAAAAAAAAAAAAAAAAAAATGAAAAAAAAAAAAAAAAAAAAATTTCATTTCATTTCATCCATTGTAGCAAGACCGGTCAGAAATTCTAACAAATAGAGATAGGTTAAACTAAATATAGTTTTGAAAATCTTATCCATAGTAATTAGTAAGTTCCAAAGTTTTGAAACTTCGATTTTAATTGTTCCAAGTAATTTGAGTTGTCCGTTCATCAAAGTTTTGTTGTAATTGGTTTAGTAGTCAAGAATATTTTATTTACTAGGATTTCTTATGATTATTTGATGCATAAAAACTCGAAATAAGACGAATAATAAATAAATAATTAAATTATCACTACATAGTATAAAATAAAGTCGCTTTTTCTGTCCCTATATCCCTATGTCCCTTTGTATGCTTAAATCTTTAAAACTACGCAACGGATTTTGATGCGGTTTTTTTAATTTATAGAGTGATTCAAGAGGAAGGTTTACATGTATAATACATGCATAATATAGCCGTGCGAAGCCGGGACGGGTCGCTAGTGAATAATAATTAATAAATATTGCCGGACATTCCACACATCGCCATCTAGCCCCGAGTGCTAGACAACGGATACACTACTTTTATAATTTTTTTTTGGAAATATATAAGTAAGTACTTATAATACATAGAAAAAACCAGACCACAGACAAATAACTAAGCATAAATACAATGTCTGAGGCGAGAATCGAACCCGCGACCCTGTGTTTGGCATTCCGGCATGGTGACCATTTTGCCAAATGGGTCGTTAATTGGGGCTAGATGGCGCTGAGTATAGTGACATTTTTTTTTTAATTTAAATTTATAATATGATATTAGTGAAGAGAAACTGAGAAACTTTATCGATATCTATAAAATTAAAACATTAAAAACGATTAAAACATCAATTTGCTAATTTCAAAAAAAGAACAAAAATATTGTTTTAAAATTTTCTTCACCCTTTTACGAGGAATGCTAATTAGAAACACAAAGGAAAATATACTCTAATCGAGTGTTTTAAGCTTCAATTTACTTCAATTGCATTATTTTATGTAAATATAATTATAGCACGCGGCGCCACCTGCCGGTAGCTCGTTAGTATTTGCTACTGGAAATGGAGCAAGTACAGTTACACAGAAAAGTGTTATTTTTTCCTAATTAACGATAATAGGTATACTAAATATTATAGATATTTAAATTAAAAAAACAGCATATTCAAAGAAAAATTATTTGTATTTTGTAAATTTTTTTAAGTAGGTTAAGTAAGATATTTTTTTTTTAATTTCATCTGCGCTGCTAGTAAATATAAAAACAAAGCTTAAGGGTGCTTTTCTACCAGAGAGGTGCTATGCTACGATGCTATGGATGCGTTTGATATCCACCAATCATATTCATTGGTGCACATAGCTTAGCACTGGTGACGTAGATTTCACATCTTCGCAGCATAGCTGCATAGCACATCTCTAGTGGAAAAGCACCCTAAGTCTTAGTGTTATAAAGGGCGGCATTATAGCTCAAAGCCATCTCTTCCAGGAAAGTCCATGGGTAAGTGCCTGTCTACACTAATATTATAAAGAGGAAAGGTTGTTTGTTTGTTTTTTTGTTTGTTACGAATAGGCTCTGAAACTACTGGACCGATTTTGATAAAACTTAGTATAAGGGGATATTAATTCATAAGGAGTAATTTAGGCTTCATTTTATTCCGAAATTCTTACGGTACCGGGAGTTACGCGGGTAAAATTGCGGGGCACTGCTTGTTTTAAATAATATACTAACACTTTTGTCCACAACATTACCGGTTTAACTATCGAGGTTCTATATTCAAATGTTAAAGTCTTTTTGTATTTGTAATGTATTCTGTACGCGTATACACACTTTTTAATACTATATATTTAAAATTAAAGGTTTTTAGCCGCAATAAAATCTTAGTCTAATAATTATTGTACAGACCTATAACTGAGAAACGAATTATCATTGAATTGAATTGTTTAACCGGTACTTTAATACTAACTACTATTATGCATGTATTATATCTAAAAACCTTCCTCTTTAATCACTCTATCTATTAAAAAAAACTGCATCAAAATCCATTGCGTAGTTTTAAAGATCTAAGCATACATAGGGACATAAGGACGGCGAAAAGTGACTTTATTTTATACTATGTAGTGATGATTCTGGATAAATTTTCGTGATATTTATGTTAACAAACAGACGGACAGACAGTGTAGTCTTAGTAATACGGTTCCGATTTTATCCTTTGGTTACGGAACTCTAAAAAGTATATAAGTTGTATCATTCTTGCATACTAAAATAGCATTTTATTTAGTTTACAAAATGCATGTACATTTTTTTGTGTTAAAAATGTAGGGTTATGGTTATTTTTTATTTGTTTCAACAGTAAAAATGACACTTTACGAATTTTTGCCTGGAAGAGACTGCTTTCAGCGGTGAGGCCGCTTATTGGGCCACTCTATGTTTAAGTTTGTTTTATTATTACCTATGTTTTTATTTATTTTCATGTGTGCAAAAAAGCTTTTCTTTATTTGAGCCAAAAACTCGTAATTCTTTTTTTAAACCTTTTAAGAATTGAAGGTAGATAAGTACTACAAAAACTAATTTTAAAAACAAACAAAACATTTGTTTAAATTGGAAAATTATTGTCAATTGTAAACAATTAGTGACAATCGAACATTGCTGTTAGCTTAATTCTTTAACTGGCTACATTGACCATCTGTTCAATAGAAGGGCGTATTGGAATATTGCCACTAGCAGCGGTTTCAGCCGCATAAGTCCCGATCCTGGGGGAATATCGGGATAAAAATTAGCCTATGTTACTGTCAATGAATCAATGTATCCCCATACAAAGTTTCATTAAAATCGGACTAGTATTTTCGGAGCTTATGCGTTATAAACACACAAAAATAAATTTGGAAAAGGTATTTAAAAAGAGTATAAGCTGCATAAGTCCCAATTCTGTGGGAATATCGGGATATAAAGTAGCCTTATTTACTTTCAGTGAATCAATGTATCCTCATACTAAGTTTTATCAAAATCGGACCAGTAGTTTCGAAGCATAAGCGTTATCAACACACAAAAAAAATATATAAAGATTTTAAGCCGCATTAGTCCCAATTCTGTGGGAATATCGGGATAAAAAGTAGCTTAAATTACTTTCAGTGAATCAATGTACCCCCATACCAAGTTTCATTAAAATCAGTCCAGTAGTTTCGGTAAGCTTATGCGTTACAAACAAAGAAAAAGAAATTACTAAATGTCAAATTTTAATACTGTTTTTTACCATATAATTTTTGTAATATAAAGTAATCAAGCTTTAATTAAGGCAATTAATACTGGCTTTTACCTTCGATTTTGTCCGCGTATTTCCAAAATAATTTCTAAGCGAATGCCTACGTCATAGAAGCTAATCTGTATGTAAAACTTTGTTTACCGAACTGTCTTTAAGTTGGAGCTGTGCGGTGATATAGTAAGTATGAACCTAAATTTTTTTGAATAAAAATAGTAAAGTTAGTTAAATAAATCTTCATCTATAGGTAAATCTAAATAACAATCAAGCGCCGAAATGTATGAACTTCCGAACAACTCCACCAAATTATTATTTTTTCTGTCTTTTGTTTGTATTTACTATTCTCTGTAACTATCTCTTATTTTTGGTTTTTTATTTGTGTGTATACTATGTCGTGTGTTGGTTGAATAAACTATATTCTATTCTAAATTAGATAATCCTTTTTTTGTGTTAGTAATTTAAAGTTTGACGACCTCTGTGGCGCGTCGGGCGAACACCCGACTGCGACGCAGAAGGTTGCGGGTTCGATTCCCGCCGGGAACAAGTATTTATGCTGACCATAAATTCTTGTTTCTGGTTCTGGGTATATAGGAAAGGGTGTTTCCTATATGTATAATATGTATATATTTACAAAAAAAAAAAAAAAAAAGTATATAAGTAGTTTATCCGTTATCTGGCACCCATAACACAAGCATTAAGTTGCTTAGCTTGGGGCTGGATGGCGATGTGTAATATGTCCTGAAATATTTATTATTATATTTTATTAGTAATTGTCAGGACAAAGTTTGTATAGAAGGGAATGAAAAAAAATGGATGGAACCGCGAAGCATAGCTAGTTAGTTATTTTGAAGAAAATAATTAGTATTATAACTTCATGTGACTGACTGCTACTTTGGCCAACGGATTGGCCATCCAAAGAGGCAATGCTGCGGCCTTTTGGGCACCCTTCCTATATAGGGATACCTGTTTAGATTAATATTTTTTTTTCTATAAAATTAAGTTCCTCTAATTATAAGTGTTAATTAAATTTTACCTCTTGGGCTATTGTGAAACAAATTAAAAAAAAATACTAAATCGCATTATTTCTCATTAATAGTGCAGTGCATTTGATATCGATAAAAACCTCAAAACATCAAAGCATATCGACAGTCGACACTTGACGTCTATCAGTGAATCAAAGAACAAAAAAAATCAGGAGCAGTGCCACTTTAACGGAAGCCGATCTGATATTTTTTTTAACCCGACTTTTTTTTTATCTCAATTGTTCTTTGCGCAAGTCACGTTATTTGACGAGCGGCTATTGGTCGGTGGTTAGATTTTGACAGCCAATCAGAGAAGCCCTGATAAGTAAGAGTCATCGTTTTTAACTTATGTGAGAGTGACTTGATGAAATTCTATCTTGCGTCATTTATTTCGAAGTAGATGGTTTGGGTCGCTTTTGATTTACCGTTCGATCTATTTTTATTTACTAAGAAATAGCAGTCTTTGTCGGTATATAACTATTATTATTTGGTATTTACCGACAAAAAGACTGGTCAGGAATTTTACATCATTCACGCATGATTTCCAAAGGTCCGAGGCTCCATTAGCCCAGAGACTCTTAATTTAAATTTTTCAAAATTAGGCATGTAAAGGTCCAGGAGTGTGACAGTGACTTGGTAGGTATCCAGTCGGTCTTCGAAATCTTTTTCCTCATTTTTACGTATGTTAGTTGGTTAGTTTTTTACATGGGCCTTCAGGGCTATATCCTAAAAAATATAGTGAAAAATGCTGAAACGTAACATGCATAATTTAAAAAAAAAATTAAAATTAAATGTCTCGGGGCTAAACGTGCGTGGAGCCGAAGCCAATACGGAGAGGCCCTTTACAATAACAAAGTTTAATAGCAAAGTGTGATGTGGATACCAAACCGGCGATTATTTTGTTTGCACTAGGTATAAAATGCAACCAAAGACAACCTAGACATATTAACAAAACGATTAATGTTTTCAATTATTATTACGTTTGTCTAATGATTGATGAGTTAAACGACTAAACAGGACCTTAAAGTTCTAATCCAGTTGCAAATAGCAATTTAGGAGCTCTATGGTGGGCCTACAATTTTGTTGGTGAATTATTAGTTAAGCGTTTAAAAATACTACATTATGCAACTAGTGAATAAAGGACGGATTTAAAGCGAGGGCCATAGATGAATCACGAGCAGGCGAAGGATCCGAACAACTGAATCACGACCGTAGGGAGTGATTCATTATGATTGAATCACGAGCGCAGCAAGTTATTCAAGTGTTAGAATCGTGAGCCACGCGAGTGATTCATGGCCCTCAATGTAAATCCGTAGTTTAATCAAGAGTTGCATACTATACTTTATACCATGACTACGAGAAAAAGAAAAAATCAAAACGTGTCGCGGGACAGACAAGAAAAGAAAAGAAGGGGGGACAGTGTCAACGACAGACAAAAATGGGGGGTATAGGGGGAACACCGACCCCCTAAATTCAAACACCAAAACAGTGAGTAAAAGGCCTTTTTATTCACTGTTTTCAGTGAATAAAATAAGCTTTTTAGAGTAGGCATGGTATAAAATATTCTATAAAATTATAGGCTTCATTACATAGTATAAAACAAGTCTCTTTTGCTGTCTGTCCCTATGTATTACCTATTAGATCTTTAAAACTACGCAAAGGATTTTGAAGCGGTTTTTTTAATAGAGTGATTCGAGAGAAAGCTATAAGTATATAAAACAAAACTACTACTAACGCGTAAAAAGTCGCCGGCAACGGCTAGTCTTAATATATATAAATCTCGTGTCACAATGTTTGTCCTCAATGGACTCCTAAACCACTTAACCGATTATAATAAAATTCGCACACCATGTGCAGTTCGATCCAACTTGAGAGATAGGATAGCATACATCTTAATTTATCCCGATATTCCCACGGGATCGGAAGTTACGCGGGTGAAACCGCGGAGGGCAGCTAGTCTTAATATATATAAATCTCGTGTCACAATGTTTGTCCTCAATGGACTCCTAAACCACTTAACCGATTATAATAAAATTCGCACACCATGTGCAGTTCGATCCAACTTGAAAGATAGGATAGCTTGCATCTTAATTTATCCCGATATTCCCACGGGATCGGGAGTTACGCGGGTGAAACCGCGTAGGGCAGCTAGTCTTCTTAATATATATAAATCTCGTGTCACAATGTTTGTCCTCAATGGACTCCTAAACCACTTAACCGATTATAATAAAATTCGCACACCATGTGCAGTTCGATCCAACTTGAGAGATAGGATAGTTTACATCTTAATTTATCCCGATATTCCCACGGGATCGGGAGTTACGCGGGTGAAACCGCGTAGGGCAGCTAGTATCTTATAAATTAGTTTATCATTTTTACAAGTACTTATTGACTTAATTATGAAGTTATATGAACCTACTTAAAAACAAGTTGACTTCAATAATTAATCGAATTGAGTTTAAAAGTCAAGATCTCAATGGCAGATTGTCTATTAATTTATTGATAGACTTTTTGTTGTAGAATATTGTCATTTTAACAAGCTATAATTTACCTCATAAAGTACCTTATTATAATGTTAATAATGATTAAAAAATAAAAAAAAAATTTTTAATAAACCTACTTAATCGGAATAAGAAGTTAGCAAGCATTGAGTCAATATTCTTAGTATTTCATATAAGACATAAAAATATTAGCTTGGATGACTAAAGGGCTGGCAAAGAGGCAGTGCATTCAGCCTTTTGGACCTACTTAATTACATACTTTTTTTTTTATCAAGCTATTTAAAAAAAAAAATTATGTCCATAACATTTAACTAAAGTAAGCTATATTTAATTTTCTTTTAATGTTTACTTTGATTTTCAGAAAGTATATCTGAAAATACACAAACTACCTTGTTAAATATCCTCAGACATTAGTGTTTTAGGTGACTTCGGATGTTATGAGTGAGCTGTACGAAGCCACAATTTAATTGGTAAAAAAAATTTCTCACTGCACCAGGAAGCGGCGAATTGACGACTGATGTTCCACACTCTCAAGAGTCCTCGGACAACTTGATCTTTTAAAATACTGTGTTGTATATGCTCAAGTAACTTTGTTTGTTTGTCTGTAACGTCTTGAAATATGGTTTATTTTATATTTAGATTTTGGTAAAATTATTTGAAAAAATAATTGAAAGCTAAATTTTGTGAGGAACTGAAAAAGGTCTTCGAAATTGATGAACAGAATTGCATACCTGCAGCGTGCAGCAAATTGCTCCGTTTATTATTTATTTATTATTACACGCAGGTGAAACAATGCGTCGTAGCTAGCAAAATATAACTGTAGCAATATAATAATACATTTATGATTCGTCACAGCATCGCCTCTGCTTCGTACCTCAGTGATATGAATTAGCACCATCAATCATCATTTCATTCCGTTGACTTACTCGGCCTTTTTTCACAATACTTGATGTTGACCGTGATTTATTTGTAAGTAGTCAACTAAATTAGTTTTTGATAGACCGTGCCGCTTCGACCGGGTCATAGAAACTTTTTGTTTGACGACATTTTTTATATTACTAGACGCTTTCGTTATTTTAAAGATTGCCTGGAAGAGATCGACATTTGGTAACACTTAAGCTTTGTTTGTTTATTTTTTATATTTTACTAGCGACCCACCCCGGCTTCGCACGGCTATATTATGCATGTATTATACATATAAACCTTCCTCTTTAATCACTCTATCTATTAAAAAAACCGCATCAAAATCCGTTGCGTAGTTTTAAAGATCTAAGCGTACAAAGGGAAATAGGGACAGAAAAAGCGACTTTGTTTTATACTATGTAGTGATAGTGATACTGCAGGACATGCCACACATCGCCGTCTAGCCCCAAGCTAAGTGACTAGACTTGTGTTATGGGTGCTAGACAACGGATATATACTACTTGTATTCTTTTCTTTTGTAAATATATACTTATAATACATATAGAAACAACCAGACCACAGACAAATATTTAAGCATAAATATATATCTGAGGCGGGAATCGAACCCGCAACCCCGTATTTGGCAGTCCGGCATGGTGACCATTGTGCCAACTGGGTCGTCAGAATATCACTTTTGAAGAGACACTAACACGAGTAGAACCGCAAGGCGCAGCTAAGTAGTTTATACAATGGCTTCGCGCTGTGACTACATTCAGCTCAGAAGTTAAAACAATTCCGAAATTCAATGACATTTTTGTATCGTTACGTGATTTTCCATTCAAAAACATGGCGCCTATTTTAACACGCGTAAAGTACGAATAAAAACCTTGTAATTGATTCTAGCTCATAGACAAGAGATCTTGAACTTTTTTTTTAATTATTCCTTTTTTTTAATGAGCGTGGCATCGATTCCCACAGAGCCCGCCAATCGGACACGGATCAAAATTTTGATTAAAACCTTTTCTAATAAGCCGCGTATATCGGGTTTTATCGATTTAATAGCGATAGTAAAACATTTCGAATAAAAGTTTTGTTTATATCGATACTATTCGATTTTATTAATCGAATGGTAAATCAAGATCGAAGATGCATTTGGCTTTAGAAATAAGATAATTCGCATAATGGTTCCTTAGAAAAAAGTCTTTAAAACCAGCGCTGAGGCTTTTAGCTTTAGCATCGTGCTGCGAAACCTTTTTTCTGGGCGCTGTTCTACTTTTTTTCTTGTGATTTTTTTACGTGTGTCTATTTTTTTTCTCTTTCTAAAAGAACGATGGCATGGCTTCAGTAAATAAGAGCACCTAGAACAGAACGCATGCACATTTTTGCCCATGAGCGACAAAAAAATTACAAAAATTTTATAACCTTTCGAATTTACGGGAAATACTAACAACGTCTGCCTGACAAATCTCCCTTAGGTATTTAAAACAAACTTAAAAAATTCAGAGTCCGCTAAGGAACTTCGGCCAGCTAGTCCAAGATAATCCTCATGAAGAAAGCGCCGTCTATACCTAAAAGCAATCAGTAATTTCAATTTAGCCGTTTTGGTACTAAAATTTGGCACTAACGGGTGTGCCGTTTAGCACTTATATTTCTCATTTACACTTTTTTTTTTGCAGTTATTTAGCACCTTTTACGCAATCCTAGTTAGCAGCACTGAGACAGATTTGGCATTTAAGCTTGAAAAAAAAAACATAACATAACAAAAACATTTTTTTTCTATTTTTTAGAAGGTAAGGCCTGGGGGACCTACAAATACTTATGCAGGATTACGCATGGTTTTTTGTTATACACTGTACCATCAGCCAGAGCTGCGCGGCCCCACCTTAAGGTTGATTATCCTGTGTAGGGCCCTATTGTTTCTCCAGCCTCTTAATTTTTGTTGACCAATATGGGAAAGGCGCATTGTTTTTTTTTCAAACGTCTACGTTCCTTAAAGCGTTTTTTGTATGCTTTTTATGCCAAATGTGTTGTTTGTTGTTGAAACGAAATGTTTCAAAACAATAGACTTTGACAATAAAAAAGGGTACTGGACCCTAATTGGCAAACAAAAAAAAAGGGCGGGATTTCGTAGGTTGCACTACTCCCGAAGGAAAGTGTTCCTATAAACCTATACGACGACTTGGGAACCACCTTTTTTCAAAGTCGGTTAAAAAAACCCCTAATCAAAAACCCCTAATTACTTTAACATTAATAAACAACATTATTCAAACAAAAACAAGTACACATTGTTCTTGTAACGAACGCATCCAATCAATCATGAAGCTGTTTTTATCGATAACTTTTTATCGATAAAAGATGTCGATAAAAAACTGCAATGTTACAACCCTTCTGACCTTATAAGGTTAATCCTATTGCAAAGGTAGGTTAGGTACTGTATGCGTCATAAGTCCAATATCAGTTTGCTACAATAATACTATACTATCAACAAGTATTCGTCTTACGACCTTCTTCTAAAAGACGTTACACACAAACATAAATACTTGAATTAAAGTAACTCAGTGTGATCATTATTTTCAACATGTTAGCTATGTCTTTAGTAGTGTAAGTGGTTTAAGAGCCTCCACCCGCTACACCAACGAACGTGGGTTCGATCTACGTTGTTATAATGTTCAAATAGTGCTGCACAGGATTGTAAACGTTACGGTGGCGCTGTACTTTTGAACGTTGATTGTACCTATTTATTACAAAAACTCATTGAGAAGTAATTTCAGTTAAACAATAGCTAATAAACAATGCTAAAAGACAAATGCTCCAATTTATGATGAACATGACAAAAAATTGCTGAAATAACAACTAGTAAATGCTTTAATAAGTTACTGGATAAAGCCACGTGGTTTCACCTGCATAAAAAGTACTATTAAGTTCTTTTCACACCATGGACTACTAGCAGCGCTCCGCGGATTCACCCGCGTAAGGACCGATCCCATGGGAATATCAAAGTAAAAAGTAGCATATTATAGTCTTCCTTGATGAATTGATTGTTCTGTATTCTGAGTAAATTGACTATCCAAAACAAAAATATTTTTTCTTTTCGAACCAGTAGTTCCTGAGATTAGCGCGTTCAAACAAACAAACTCTTCAGCTTTAATCTATACTAATATTATAAAGCTATATTATAGGCTACTTTTTATCCCGATATTCCCACGGGATCGGGAGTTACGCTGGTGAAACCGCGGGGCGCAGCTAGTATTAGTATAAAGGTATAGATTTCTGTGAAAATATTCATCAAAATCGGTCCAGTAGTTTTGGAAGCTATTCGATGCAAACAAACAAACAATCAAATCTTTACGTTATTCTCATACGAGTAACGAGTAACGAGTACGAGTCTCTTTGATAAGAAAAAAGGAATAAAAATAGAATATTTTCTATCTATACTAAACAGTTTGTTCGTTTGTTTGAACGCGCTAATCTCAGAAACTACTAGTCCGAATTGAAAATCATTTTTGTGTTGGTTAGTCCATTTATCGGGGAAGGCTACTTTTTATATAGATATTCCCACGGGATTATGCGGGTGAAACCGCGGGGAGCAGCTGGTTTATAATATTTTTCAAGAACATAGATAAGTAGAAATAGCAAGTAATTACTTGATAAAAAGTAATAACTTGAAATTATCTACTCTAATTATAATCTGTATACACAAAACTGTATCTTGTAATCACGTTAATAAGGTTATTAATGAATTAATGCAAGTACTTTGATTAGATTGTCAGTTTTTTTTCGTTAGAAAGAGAAAAGTTTAAAACTTATTGAGTTCTCGAATGTTTTTTGTTTCGATTCGTTTGTAGATTGTTTTATTCATAGGGATGTTACTTGATCGATTCGATTTATGTAATTATATCGGTATTTTGAAATGAATATGGACATATTGTTAGTAGGTAAGTAGGTATACTACTTATTTTTATATTGAATTAACTTCTTAAAAACTGTTTAAAAACTGAAATACTAACTACAAGAATGTTATTTTTAAAGTTTTAAACACTTAGGTTAGGGTTGTGGGTTCGAACCCCACTGGAAGCATGACATTTTTGAGATTTTTTAAATGTAAATTACGATTTTTAACTTATTTTTTTTAAATTAAGACCTGGCTATTAGATTTTTATAGATAGTAAATTATGTACTGTCATTTTTTATAATTATATACTTATATCATATTTTTTGCATTAAATTAATTATTATGCAGTCTAATCACTCTCAAATTTTTATACCTTATAATTATTTACTTAGTGTAAGTAGTATGTAGGTACTTAGTCTACTTAGGTAGGTAAGTAGTTATTTTGTAAAATAATAATTATTTAAATAAAAAATTCTTCATTCAAGCTTTTAAGCAACTAAGGTAAATTATTAGTAAAATTAAATCACAAAATGTTATCTTTTAGTTTTATATAAGAAAAGGCATACTTATTCCACAAACTTTTTTTTTATCTCATAAAACTGACAATTAGCCTAGGTACCTACTTTTAATTGTACTTTTATCGAAAATTTTCGATCGATGCTACTTTTAACTGACTTTTATCGATAGTTGTTTCTATCGATGCTATCCCATCACTCAACCGCGAGCCGGGCGCATCAAAGTGCGGCATACACACAGACAATAACTGAGAAATATTAAATTATAATAAAATTAACTTTAGCCCGTCTTTTTTATTAGTAGAGTTACAAATTACTAGAGGGGAATAGTACTTGGGTAGGTAATAAAAACTGGCCAAGTGCGAGTCGGAATTGCAAAGGGTTCCGTATGATTTTATTCTGTTTTTAGTATTTGTTGTTATAGCAGCAATGAAAATACATCATCTGTGAAAATTTCAACTGTCTAGCTATCACCGTTCATGAGATATAGCCTAGTGACAGACAGACAGACGGACTGGAGTCTTAATAAAAGGGTCCCGTTTTTACCCTTTGGGTACGGAACCCTAAAAAGTAAGTAGGTTCCTGTTTAACATTTTTTTCTTTAGTAAAAATGTAACGGTAGAGAAATAAGGACTGTTACCTACAGTTTATAATTTAATGAAGTATTTGTAAAAGACATCAACATTTATCTTCGTAAAAACACTGGACGAATGAGTCGATAAAATTTGAATTGTTCAATCATGCCCCTAACATATTGGAGGCTGAAGAAATTGATATTATTTGCACATACAAGAAAAGCCAGTTTTCTAGTCTAGTTGAAAGGGTACTTGCGCTCTCTCCATACAAACGTAGTCGACTGTTTCCTCCCTGGATAATGACACTAGCACAAATATTTCTGTGCCATAAAACCTATAACTGCCACGACTATGCCCCTATTTCGTTGTTTTTTTTTCATTCTAATTACTTATCATAGAAATTAAGTTTTAAAAAATAAAAAAATCAAAAATATCAAAACATGGTCATGGCAGTTATAGGTTTTATGCAACAAAAATATTTGCTCTAGTGTCATTATCCAGGCAGAAAACAGTCTCACAGAAGTCCTGCGCAAGCATACCTGTACTCCGTCGGACTTCGACTGTTGGCGGAACACCTGCACCGATGGGTTTTTAGTGGGTAAGCTCCCAGCCGCCTACCATCCTCAGGCTGGAGGCAGCCCCACATACCTCTATCGCCCCCTCCCCCTCAGGGTGGCGGAAGGATGCAATAATGCATTTTCCCATCGATAAAAAAAAAAAGGCAGAAAACAGTCGACTATGTTTGTTTGTAGAGAGTGCATGTACTCTTTCCTCTTAGTTATAATGATAAATTTAAAATTAGGTTAAGATTTTCTTGCTGACGGTGTTTTTATTCACAATTTATTCTAAATCGTCATTTGTCAACAATTTAAAAAGTGTGAAACTCAGGGACGGGTCGCTCGAAGATCGGGTCGCTCGGAGACTAACCCTTGATTTTAAATCACTGATATTTATTTATTTTTTGACGACCCTGTTGACACAATGGTCACCATGCCAGACTGCCAAACACAGGGTTGCGGGTTCAATTCTCGCCTCAGATAAGTATTTATGCTTAGATATTTGCCTGTGGTCTGGTTGTTTCTTTGTAATCACTACATAGTATAAAACAAACTCGCTTTCTCTGTCCCTAAATCCCTATGTATGCTGAAATCTTTAAAACTACGCAACGGATTTTGTTGCGGTTTTATTTTATAGATAGAGTGATTCAAGAGGAAGGTTAATATTATGTTTATATGCATAATATAGCCGTGCGAAGCCGGAGCGGGTCGCTAGTTTAAGTATATATTTACAAAAGAAAAGTACTTATATAAGTAGTATATCCGTTGTCTAGCACCCATAACACAAGTCTAGTTACTTCGCTTGGGGCTAGATGGCGATGTATTTAAAGGTCCGCAATATTTATTTATTAGTAAGTATTTATTTATTTAAACCTATATTGGTTTTGAGATGTCTGTTTGTTTCATAGCACTGCATTATTGCATTGATACGTACTTACAAGTTATTATTCTTTCACCACGGTGACAATATGACGAATTGATCCGTTCTATAGCGTTTAGTTATACGGTCTTATACAATGTGTTTCAGTGAAGGGGTTCTAATACGGAAGGGGGTTGTTTTAGACGTTTAGACAACTTTTGTTCTACGACTTTTGAAAATTCGAACTTTTTTTTCGATAATTTTTTACTTGAAAATCAGCTGTTTCATACAAAAATTTCGGCCAAAATGTTCGATTTTCCAAAAATAAAAAGAACAAGATAGTAAAATATTTTGGCATAGGAAATGTTCGGCCATTATTTTGTTCGACCAACTTTTAAACCTATGCTAGTGAATAGAGAACATTTTACACAAATAAAAAATGCCTTATAACAAATTCCCGTAAAATAGCCAGTTTTTCTGTTTAGTAGAAAATATAAAAAATAAATAAATAGTTTTATAAAAAAATTATATTATTTATAAGCCACTGACCTTTATATTCAAAGATTTTTTTTTCTCTTCTACATTTAGACATTTCAAAACAATTTTAACTTAAACGATTAATTACACATTTTTTCTATTAAAAAATTAACACTAAAAAAATGTCTTCGAAATTTGAAATTAAAAAAAGAAAAAATAAAGCCTTGCGCACACTGTAATTATGTCACACACCGTATAATTATAGAGTGTGTAGTGTCCGATATTTTTTCGTTATCTCTAAATCTTTACACAAAGAAAAATAGATTCTAACTACCTTAGAATAAGATTGAAATTGTCTTTAGTGTGTTAAAGGTAGTAATTATTATGATAGTTATGTAGCTATCTACTTGTATAGTTTAGTAGTTACGCGACAAAAGTCGTTTTTTTAAAGCAACACCGGATGAGCGCAAAATTTAATTGCTTGTAACTCTGCTTGTAATATATTTTTCTAACCATTTACCTAATAAAATCTTAATTAACCATAGACAGTATTTGTTGACTAGAAAAAGCATTCAAATACTAAATGGACATCTCGATACGCAGCAAAACCTTCGAAATGGCGGGGCTTCCGCCGCCGCCGCGCGCGATGTTTCTTTACATATCCAGAATGTGGATGATAGATATGGAGCTGCAACACTAAACTGTATCCCTCAATTATGTTATCATTCTTTTTTTTTAATTGCGTCCCTATGGGAGCAATTTAAAAGACGTATCCATGTCAAAATGGATTTAAGAACAATTTCTTCTTCTTATTTCCAATTCCGTTCACATAATTTCATTTATCTAACTTGAACAAAATAGGTTAGGTTAAGTATGCGTCAATTTCGAGCTGGCAGTCAGCTCTGCTCACTCAGAAACTGGGTCCTACCTAATTTGAAATGTCAATATTGCTCATTCTGCTCTTTTCTAACCTAAATCAATCTGAGTCTACTAAGCTGGCCGCTAGCTTAGCTCGCTTAGACAGCGCCAAGTTGGGTCCGTTGGAAGGTTTATCTGCTGTAAACTTTAGAAAACCATGCAAAGGTTTCCTTCTAACCTACTCTTACAAACCTAACCTAACCTAAAACATTTAAGCCTTAATTTAGTGTACAATTCTTCGCTCACTTCTCTACTTTCTAACCTACACTAACCTGAGTCTGTGTCAATCCCAAGCTAGCCGCTAGCTCAGCCCGTTCAGGCAGCGCCAAATACTGGGTCCGTTGGAACCGCCTGTTCAGCTGCTGGAGCTGGAGACTGGAGTAGATAGTGCGAGGTTTCCTCATCTTCTTTCCTTTGCCGTTTACTCGGAGGCCGGGGTCGTCTGAGAGGCCGCATTTTTCTGGGAAACAAAAGGAATTCTAAAATGCTTGTGGAAATATCGAGATTAAAAGTAGCCTGTAATATGCAAGGATGGGAGTAGGTGGTTGCTAGGCAACTGATCACCTTCTCATTCCTCTGTGTCTGGTTGCCAAGTAACAGATTTCAGTATCCTTATTACAAAAAGTAAATAAAATATTACATATTCGAAATTTTGCATTAAATATTCTACCCCTACAATAAGTAACGTTAAGTTTTTTAATGCACAATATCGTAAACTTGACAGCCGGTTGCTAGGCAACAGATCGCCTTCTCAGCGCCTCAGCCATGTGCCTCAGCGTCTCTCTTCCTCCACCTCTTCTTAAGTCTCTAGACTTAAGAAGAGGTGGAGGAAGATGACAAATTAATCTAAACACATATAATGGGTAATCCTAAATTAAATTATATTTCAAATGACCTATTATTTTTACTAACAGTGTATTAATTAATGAAGGAATTGTAATTTTTTTTGTAAATAATCATCGCGACACTACACTGTTCAATGCGAAATAGAAAGACAAAACGAAAATAACTGGCTTGCTTTCTATGCAAAAGTGTCGTTACAACTTTTGGTCTTAATTTTTTCTGCCTGAACTTTCATTCCAAAAATATTTAAATCACTTTTCTATAAGTTTATCATCAACGTATTATTCTATAAAGTCTTCTGCACCTTTAAAACAATTAGGGCCCTAAAATCGGACAGTAGTACAATACCTTCGCATTTCGGTACACCCAACAATAAATCAAATAAAACTCCTCGGTAATAAATTTACAATATTTAAATATGGCGGGTAGGTACAACATTCTATAAAATACGAAACGGAGCTACTTGATAATACTACAGAATACTTTGTAATTACTACCTTTCATATCAAGATCTTGCGTCGAGTTTTGGACAAGGAACGTATAGGGCTGTTACTTTTTGAAACGAACGTCATACTTTTAAGCTATTGCATAGCTTTTATCGCGGGCTTTGAACGCGGCGACCGAATCAAGAAATTCCGTAACGAAAATAAAACCTAACACCCCCACTCCGCCTACCATGTAGCTCGGCCGAGCGTTCGCTTAAGAGGAAAGGGTACCATACAAACTATTACAAACGTAGTCGACTGTTTTCTCCTTGGATAATAACACTAGAGCAAATATTTTTGGTTCATAAAACTTATAACTGCCATGACCATATCCCTATTTTTTGTTTTTTTTTTAATTTTTTTAATTTTAATTTCTATGATAATTAGAAAATGAAAAAAACCAAAACATATGGGCATACTCATGGCAGTTATAGGTTTTATGGCACAAAAATATTTGTGCTAGTGTCATTATCCAGGGAGGAAACAGTCGACTACGTTTGTATGGAGAGAGCGCAGGTACCCTTTCACCTTAACGTGTATGGTATATGGTACGACTGTACGAAGCTCGCACGATGCAATAGCTTTACCGCGGCAGTCCCCGAGTGCCACACGTTGTTATTTTTGACGTGCTATAGTCTATTAAAATGGTGGAATACCTGCATTTACACAAAAGTGTCATGGTAATATTGTGTGATATCATGCGTCCCGTTCCCAATGTGAGACGTCATGCGTCATACTCCAGTAACATGACGCGTCTGTTACCGTTGGGAAATAAGAGTATATAATAATAATATCGCTGATCTGGGCTTGTGTTATGGTGACGAATGACGAATAGAAGACTTTTAAAAAGGAAAATAAAGGGAAAAAATATAAAAAAAAACTGGATGGGATGATAAAGGTTATTGGGCCTTTACACTATGGATTTTTTTAAATAAGAGTTGTGCTTATGTGTTGCGTAAAATTCAAAATATTACAGTATTTTTTTTTGTAAGTTAAGAAAAAGTCGTCTGGACAACCCTAAACTTCAACGTTACAAAGTTTTTAAAAAATTCATACATAAATGATGAATTTTTAGTTCCTGATAATAAAAGACGAGATAAAATACTTATTTTATAAAAATATTATGACATAATACCTACTTAAAATAAGTTATACTTAGGTTGTGTTGTTTTTTTTTAACAGATTTTTTTTTTAAATTTCCTTTAACCCTGGCCGATAAGGTATCATCAATTGAAAAAAAAACACTAAAACCTTTCCAATTTTAAAATCACAAGAAACTAGACTTAGATTTTACACTCAAAGCAAACAAAGTAACCAATACCGTTATTGCAATCAATTTTGAACCATATCCATTCGACATTATGATCGATAAGTTTTTAATAATGTTGGTATATGTTTGTAAGTTTGATTAACGAGCGTTGTGCTGTATCGTAAGCAAACAGTTTTGCATATCTGCAATCGTTTCGCGTTGGATTGAAACAGGCAATTTTTTTAGATATGGATTCGCACGACTTGCGTACAAGCACCAGCCGAGTGAAACTAGATAAGACGTAATGTGACATTTAGTCGTTGACACAAAAAACGAGGTTTTGTTAATGATTATCACTATACTGGCTATATGCACATTGCACAAGCCGTGCGAAGCCATAATTAATAAAGAAAAAGATTGTCACTGGCTATAGCGAAAAAGGAGATGGAAGAAAGATAGAAATATTATCAAAAAAAGCAAAATAAATATTTACTTGACATAATATTTGGGTATTATGCACAAATCATGCTAAGCCAAAAATTAAAAAAACTATCTGATTCTTCTTATACTTTTTCTTAGCTTAATTCTGGGAATATTTTATGTATGTGTGTGTGACTTAACTATATTATAGAGGTGTGTTTACACTGACCTTCTTATTTTAATGAGTTAAAATAAAAAAATTATTTTAGGACATTCCACACATCGCCATCTAGCCCCAAGCTAAGTAACTACATTTGTGATATTGGTGCTTGATATAATAATTATGTACTTTTCTTAGAAACAACCAGACAACAGACAAATACCTAAGCATTAATACTTGTCCGAGGCGGGAATCGAACCCGCAACCCTGTGTTTGGCAGTCCGGCATGGTGACCATTGTGCCAACTGGGTCGTGGATAAAAACTTTAAGTATCTTATTTCTTTTTTTAAATTTTAATATCGTAAGTATTTTTATCATAATTACATTAAATTCATACATTTTTTCATTTAATTTCTTATAAAATATCTTGTATTAAAAAAATGATTTTTTGTAAAGTCAGTTTACGGACGATAATTTTACGTGATAACGTCATAAGAAAACTTTGAAATAACGCGTTGCTATGGTTACCTACAATATTTACTCCTGTTTGACAAACTAATTAGACAGTTTGACTACGAGGATTTTTTTTTCTTTTTGAACAAACTAGTTTGACTAGAAAGTTTGATCATCAGTAACGTAAGTACCTACCTAACATGTCAACAGAACCTGAAACATTACTATTTTGCATACTTTTATACTTTGCTATGGATACCTTGTCAATAACGGAACGTTAGCGATGACGTCACACTTTTTGTGAGTGCATTCCTATTAAAATCTAGGTCAATAAAATCGTATCATTATGAACACAGGCTAACGCGGCACGTCGGCATACGTCACTCGTATACAATGCTCAGCCCCGGGTAATGACACACCCTGCTAGTGATGTACTCTGTCGATTAGTGATGGGATGTATCGATAATTTGGTTGCTTTTTATCGATAGGTAATGAGGAGGCTCACAGCTTAGTGACGCTCGCTGATCGTTTACGGTAGTGCGGGTTAAGCGACGCCTGGCGCGGTCATTACTTCGATGGGTGGCCAATTAGTAGTGTGGCAATGTGTTTTCATGAGCTCCTCCGTGCATCGGAAGGCACGTTAAGCCGTTGGTCCCGGTTGCTACCTCTAGTAGCAGTCGTTAGGTCAAGTTAGAGGCCCTAGCTATTACTAAGACTTCGCTGTCCGTCCGTCTGTCTGTCACCAGGCTGTATCTCATCAACCATTATACTTAGAGAGTTCAAATTTAACGTAGATGATGTATTTTTATGTTGCCGCTATAACAACAAATATGTACTAAAAATAAAAAAGTTTTTTTTTTACGGATAGTACCACCTGATTTTGTTAAATATGTAACACATTAAAAAAAACAGTAAGTAGTTGCATTGGTTGCATGAAAATTTCCGAAAATCGAAGTGAAGTCAGAAATCTGTAATCGCTCTTTCGAGTTTTTCTGGAATAGGTCGTTATGTATTTTTATTTTATTTTGAAACCATGAAAATGATTTTTTTACGAATTTATCGAAATAAAATATCCCATATAACAAAGTAGAGCAACATTCAAACCGTACCGTTTTGAACCAACTCCGCCTACCGAGTACGCCTACCAAAAACCGACAGAACTCAAAAACTTTACTAAAAAAACAATCAACCTCTTTCTATATTCAATAAAAAAGAAAAAAGTAGTAAAAAACGGTTCGCAGACTGCCGCTTGATCGTAAGTTATGATTTTGGAATATTTTTAACCCTTGAGTGACATAAGTTTGACCCAAGGATGATATATAACAGACCGTGCCCCGTATGGGCCACGTCCATGGCCCGGCCCGGACACAGCCCGGTCTAAATCATCCTTGAAAAATCGCATATTCATTAACAAAACCTCTTTTTTACATGTAGGTATTACGGTCTTTTTTCCGCAATTATTTATTTTATTATTTTTTATTATTGCAGGACAATCCACACATCGCCATCTAGCCCCAAGCTAAGTAACTAAGACTTGTGTTATGGGTGCTAGACAACGGATATACTACTTATATACTTTTCTTTTGTAAATATATACTTAAAATACATAGACACAACCAGACGAAAGACAAATATCTAAGCATAAATACTTGTCTGAGGCAGGAATCGAACCCGCAACCCTGAGTTTGGCAGTGTGGCATGGTGACCATTGTGCCAACTGGGTCGTCAATATAACCTCTTTTGTACTCTGTATACGGTATTTTTTCCGCAATTGGACCTCTTTAGTTGTGTTTTGTTTGCGTGAGGATGAAGTAGCCTTGTCCAGCACCTAATACTGCCCTCTTAGCTTAGTCGACCATGTCCAGAGGAAAGAACTTGTCAATACTTCTGGAGACAACTAAGCCGCGGGTTTCATCACGATGTTTTCCTTCACCGTAAGAGCAATGTCAATTGGCTCACATAGCTTTTTCATAAGAAAAATCAATTGGTGCAAAGCCGGCCGGGATTTGAACCCACGACCTTTGGAATGAAAGACCTATCTACCACTAGGCCAACACCGCTCTAGAAGAAACCAACAAACCCTAGAATTCACCACAGAGTTGGCATTCGTGGCGTTTTGAAGCCTAACCCTTAAGACCGAAGGTCCTTTAAAAGGACCAAATGTGCTGAATTTACTTGGCCATAAAAGGCACAGTTTGTATTTTTTTTTTACTATTATTTGCACGTGCATTACACCAAGCTGCTATTCCAGTTTTGGGACCCTTTTAATTTCAATATAAAATAAAAATTGACATGTTTTTTTCCCCGGAAAAGGTCTTCAGCCATATGTTTCTATTCACCCTCTAGGCGTCACGCGCACAAAAACCTATAATAATACACCGCAACATCCTTAAATTTTTAATTATTACCTTTTAAAAACGTGTTTTTTGTTAAAAAAAAAAGTCGTAGAAAAGTCCCTTGCTTTATCCGAAGTACAGTTGGGTAGAGAAGATTTTTGATTTTAATAGAAAACTAACTAAATACCTAACTTTCTCCTAAATCTTTTTAATGATTTCTAAAAATACCTGCGATGTTTTTAATTTAAAACTATTAAAAAAATAATACATTTGGATGCAATGCCAGCTACTTATAACCATCCATTCAGGAACTAAGCTGAGAGGGTGGTATAAGTTCTGGATGTCCCGGGCACTACAGCGCTAACTAGATTCAAACCAGATTAGATGTAAACGCCAATATTAGTAGTACCAAGGATATGTATTAGATGTTCTTTCCCAACACCTATAACACCCTCTCAGCTTAGTCGACCGTATCGAGAAGAAAAAATTCGTTACGTCTTAACTCTGGACTCTAGACCAGGGTAGACTGCGACGCAGAAGGTTGCGGGTTCGATTCCCGCCGGGAACAAGTATTTATGCTGACCATAAATTCTTGTTTCTGGTTCTGGGTGTTTCCTATATGTATAATATGTATATATTTACAAAAAAAAAGAAGTATATAAGTAGTTTATCCGTTATCTGGCACCCATAACACAAGCATTAAGTTGCTTAGCTTGGGGCTGGATGGCGATGTGTAATATGTCCTGAAATATTTATTTATTTATTTATCCAGTCTCGAAAGGGCTCGAGTTTCGGAACTGATCCCCATGAGTTTCTTGTGCCTTCTTCTCATTGGTAGACGCGTTCCGAAGGCACATATCCTAACTTAGTTTTTAGGACGCTTGATTTCATGCAAACTGTATGATTACAAATTAATAAACAGTTTGGGTTTCGAGATTTACGAGACTGGATACTCACCTAATCTTGGATTCCCTGGAGTCAACAAAGCCGTAGTGTAAAAATCTTAAATATAAACCAAAAAGTATACATTCTTAGCCTCTATCTATCTACTGTATGCCTTTACTCATCGACTGTATCTAACCAAATAGATTAAAGATATTAACAAAAAGTTTTTATGTGTTTGACCACACCCCACAAAAGTGCTCTATCGATTTACATCTAAAGGGTTAAGCCGTGTTTTGTCGGGAACAAGAAAATACATGTAAATATGTTATTCGAGAAAAAAAAGGAATTAGTATTTGATGACAATGGGGAATAAGTAATAGATTCGCAAATTTTATAGGGTAGGTACCATACCTCAAAAGTTAAAAAAAGGAAAACTTTGATCACTTTATTGTCCGTCTGTCTGTCTGTCCGTGTTTCTCAGGAACGGGTGGACCTAGCAAATTGAAATTCACACCAGGTACTGAGGTCTATAGTTTCTATTAGGTGTATAAATCAAGGTCCTGAGTTAATACTATAAAAAGATATGGGCAAGTTTACATTTGCGCGAAAACTTGTATAAGTAGGTACCAAAATTTACATTAATTTTCAACTGTTTTTTATATTTTAGAATTTTCCCTTTATTTGTGCTAGTTCCGGATTGCTTCATGGACGGCGTTGGGATCTAATTTCAGGATCAAACAACTATTTTTTTAATGCCTTTTCAGGGAAAGCAAAGGTAAATTATGAGCCCATTATACAGCCTAGTTACACACTTCGTAGATTAGACTAGCAATAGTTTTTTTTTAATTCTGTAAACAGCTACACTTTGCACTTTGGCGGGAAATTAGTGTCTAAAAAAAAAGTGTATTTTTAGAAAAAAGAAAATTAATAGCATAGGATCGCTTAGAGATGTTTTTTTGTGCCGATGAAAAATTCGGGTAGTTTGTTTGATTGAAATAAATTGAATGACTGGATGTAATAAAGTTATTTAATTTTATTAATATGTACTTAATTAGTTTTAATATGTTTAATTGCTATTTTTAATATTGCCTAATTTCAATTATTATAATATTGCCTAATTTTAATTTTGCCTAATAATAATAATATTATAATAGTAGAGCAACTTACCTATCGTATCTTCAAGTGGGTGGGTTGTAACTTAAGACAAGAGCAAGAGCCGATAAGCGTTTTTAACACAACCTATTTTAACATAAAACTTTTTTGGTTGAAAAACGAAGAAAAAACTAAAGTGAGAGTGGTAACGCTATTCCATATTCAAAATTTCGAGGTCGATGTTTTGAATGGTTTTATAACACGATGAGGCTGTATGACCTAAAAGTTTTTGCTTTCGTCTTAGGAGGCATAAAAAAACTGGTAGGCTATAAAGACCCAGCTGCAGTGTAGTACTTTATAGCCACTGACTGGACGAACTATAACTACTTTGAGTATTTTGAAAAACTATTAATCTGATTGCTGACAATCGACCTCTGTGGCGCGTCAGGCGAACACCCGACTGCGACGCAGAAGGTTGCGGGTTCGATTCCCGCCGGGAACAAGTATTTATGCTGACCATAAATTCTTGTTTCTGGTTCTGGGTGTTTCCTATATGTATAATAATTATGTATATATTTACAAAAAAAAAAGTATATAAGTAGTTTATCCGTTATCTGGCACCCATAACACAAGCATTAAGTTGCTTAGCTTGGGGCTGGATGGCGATGTGTAATATGTCCTGAAATATTTATTTATTTTTTTTAATCGGGCCATAATTTCATATAACTTGATATAGACTGTATATTAGTGTATATGCACACACACAAACCATGCAAGGCATAAATAATACAAAAATACCGGCCAAGTGCGACTCGGAGTCGCGCACTAAAGGTTCCGTATCATTCATATTCTGTTTTTAGTAAGTATTTGTTTTTATAACGGCAAAATAAACACATCATTTGTGAAATTTTCAACTGTCTCTATCACCAAATAGACATACGGACAGTGGCGTCTTAGTGAAAGGGTCCCGTTTTTAACCTATGAGAACGGAACCCTAAAAATATGTAAGTACCTGACAGCTTGTCATTAAAAAGAAACCAAAAAATCTGCTGTAGCGGAACAGTGATTACATACAAGCCTAAAATAGGTGAAAAAAGGTGTAGTTTTGTTTGTTTGTTTATACAACTTATTGCAGCAATAAATTATTTCATCGCAACTAAGATTTATTAATACGTAAATTATGTTTAATTATGATCACCCAATTATAAAACTATTTTACAAATTATTGTCGTAAAAAGGTGATAAAAACAATATAATGATTTAATTATATCACTTTTTACATCACTACATGGTATAAAATAAAGTCACTTTTCGCCGTCCCTATTTCCCTTTGTATGCTTAGATCTTTAAAACTACGAAACGGATTTTGATGCGGTTTTTTTAATAGATAGAGTGATTCAAGAGGAAGGTTTATATGTATAATGCATGCATAATATAGCCGTGCGAAGCCGGAGCGGGTCGCTAGTCCTTAAATATATCTAAAATTCTCGTGGTCGCGGTATGAAATGTATGACATTTTATGTGTAGGTACATAGCACATGAGTAACATGTGTACATAGGTTATTCGTTAGGCCTGAGAATCGAAAGGAAACAACATTTAGGCGTTTCTTATTTCTTTCTTTTGTGTATTTTTTTTTATATATGCCAAAACAAAACAATGTTTGCCGAGTAAAAGTTTAATACCTACCAATTTTTGCCAAGCCAGATAGTATATTTAAACAAACAAGGGATCTTATAACTCCATTTAGAGTTAAACAAGTTAGAATCAATTACAAACTGGCCCACATAGGGTAAGTAATTTGATAGCCCCAGAGATCAAATTAAATTGGCCGCTATGAAATTAAATTTATTGCTCCGTTTGTCACTATTGGATAATAATACGGTGTTTGTTGTGTTAAAATTTATGTTTTTATTAAGAGAGTTTTGATCTGGGCATTGTAGGGGGCAGTAGCCGTACACACTGTATGGGTCTTGAAAGAAAATGGGGCAGTTTCGGCCCTATTCAGAGAATCACAGGCTAAGGAAATTTTTAAAGCAAATTTCCGTGTTTTGGTTTCAAGCTTAATCTGTTAAACTATTGCATAGCTTTTATCGCAGGAAACAAGAAATTCCGTAACGAAAATAAAACCTAACACCGCCGCCTTGGAGCTCGGCCGAGCGTTTGCTTAACGTGTATGTATATGGTAGATACGACTGTACGAAGCTTCCACGATGCAATAGCTTTACCGCGGTAGTCCCCGAGTACCTACCACTCGTTTTTTTTTATTTCTAAAATTGCAAAAAAATGTTATACAACCGATAATGAGGGGCGTGAAATTCAAAAGTAATTTGAAATATGACTTAATTTTCATTTTCTTGATTCTCTTTCTGACTGCATTGCGTCTTTGGATGGCAATGGGTCGATTTGGTCACCTGAACCTAATTATTATTTTTAATTATATTTTATTTAATAGTTTGATTTATTCTTTGATTGGCCCACTGGGTTTTGTCCTACATAAAAAAGTCCAGGGGCTCTATTTTTGAATCGCTCGTGTGACAAAGCTTCGTCGTATACGCCTACAAGTCACGCTCGACTTCCAAGTCGCATGACACAAATTTACTGTATTTTTGAATCGTTCGTCGTCGAAATTTAAAATGTCAATTTTTATTCGTTTTACGCAGTTATTTGAAAAGCGGTAATTACCAGCGGACATCCGAAATTATCCCAAAAGATATAAATATTTTTCAAAGACCGTTTCCAAATGTTTGACTATGATTGTTTGATGTTTATTCTACCACTCGCCTGTCGGCGACGAGTGGTGGAGACCACTCGTTACGATGGAGCGATTCAAAAATAGCGAATTTCCGATGTCGAACGAATATCAGTAGAAATCGAGCGCTCGACGCGGGGCGAACGATTCAAAAATAGGGCTCCTGGATCGTCCCAAAAAATTTTCTAACTTTCTAAGTTTTTATCGGGATTTTATTCGATTTTATACCCAATTACCTACTTACTTATAATATTATAGAAATAAAATACTTATTTATTGAGTTTCGACTATTTTACCTAATCTAGATCTAAACAACCAAGGTTCATTTACCTATCTAAGTAGGTATAGGTACCTATATATTCACACACTACTCCCGGATTTACATTTCACGCAAAAAACAACGAAAAAAAATCAGTAAACCGACGTATTACGTGCAAAGGAAACTAGGCATTAAATTAAAGAGTTCCGACATCAGTTTCCCTTCGAACGAATATTTGCAACAAGGTCGAGTATTCTATGCTATGGATATCCCAAATGATTTCTACTTTCTACTGTTTCAAGGCTTAAATTGAGGTCTCCGGAAAGTAATAGGAACGCGACTAAAATCTATAAATATAAAATGCTTATCTAAATATTAAATAATATTAAATGCTTAATATTAAATGCTTGCCTAAAGTTTTTATCTATCTATCTATGCTTTGTCCTGACTGACTGACGGATCAACGCAGAGCCTAAACCGCTGATCGTAGAGACCTGAAACTTAGAGGGTGTGTTCTTTGTATGACGTAGGCATCCGATAAGAAAGGATTTTCCGAAAAAGGGGGCAAGGATTTTCCGAAATTCAACACCTTAGGGAGTGAAAAAGGGGCGCAAAGTTAGTATGGGACAACGTTATTTCTTGGTCCATTTTCAAATTTTACGCGGAGAAAGTGGGGGTAAAAGCTAGTCTATTAATATAAAATTGTAAGTCTTGACGGACTGTTAGTAAAATTAGTAAATTTTAGTAGTAAAATTTGCCATACATATAGCTGTTATAACGTATAAGCGTGATGCGACTGCGGGGCTCCCGAGCAAACTATGGTTCACCTCTTGACCTGCCCTCCAATCCTAATAGCTGTACATTGGCTAACCTGATGTCAGCTAATAACAACGCCAGGGACCTGGCAGCTCACTGGAGTGGGCGGATCTGACCCTGCCTCATCAATACCCCCCTTTAATTTGTGCTATCGATACGAAGAAGAAGAAGAAGGACGTATAAGCAACAGCTAAGAAAAGATTTTGGAAAATTCTTATCCTACATGGACGTAGTCCTGGATTTAACTAGGAAGGCAAGTCAAAAAAACTTTTGTCCCAATGCCGACTTCCTACCTTCACTGGCGCCCCTCGAAGGTCCCTGTTTATTTCGAGGTCTTTCACTCACAAGCTTATAAGCAACTTCTAGGAAAGCATGCTACATCTTAGACCGTATCATCACTAACCATCGTGTGAGATAGTGGTCAAACGCTGTCCTATTTATAAACAAATTTTAGCGAAAATTTAAATTTGTCCATATCTTTTTATCATGTTGACTCAGGACCTTAATTTTTATACACCTAATAGGAACTATAAACCTTAGTATTTGGTATAAATTTCAACTTGCTAGGTCCACCCGTTCCTGAGCAAATCGGTGGTGACACACTGAGAGACGGACAAGAGAGAGAGAGATCTTTATAAGGGTTCCTTTTTTATCTATTAAGGTACGGAACCCAAAAAAAGCTAGGAAATATAAAAATATTTTTTTTCGTCAAAAACTCAGGACTCGGTAGGCGTAAGTAACATAAGTTTTCGAAGCATTCCACCCAGTGTTAGGTGGAACTCTTGAAAAATTCAGCGGACTCAATCATACGTACTTTCCCTTGATTAAATATTAAACAATACTTCAAAGTAGAAGACAGTGTTTTGACGGTTTAACGAGTGTGTTTAGACGACACGATATTTTGTTATTTATGATTAAATGTCGTATCGTATTATCGATGATAGATTAAAAAGTTAAGTGCTTTTACATTTTGAAGCGCGTCGTGTCTGGAAGACGTTGTTTAAAATGGCTAACTTTGAAGACGAATCGAACCTTATTTGAACGTAATACAAATTGTAGATTTAATTTTCATACAATTTTCTATTTATTTATATTAAATGTTTACACTAAACGCATTTCTGCACTAATATTATAAGAAAAAAGATTTTCTTCTTTGTTTGTAATGAATAGGATTCGAAACTACTGGACCTATTTCCCTTTGTCATCGCATCACGCGAGAACGGCTGGACCAATTTCGCAAATTCTTTTTTATGTTGTGTTTGTTATTATCAGGAGAAGGATTTTATAATTAAGCTATTGCATAGCTTTTATCGCGGGCTTTGAGCACGGCGACCGAATCAAGAAATTCCGTTTTTTTTAAGTATTAAATAATAAATAGAACAATTTAATCGTTCCCCAAAACTTCCATCGTCAAGTATAAAAAAGCGTCAACCTAAAAGAAAAACTTTTAACGACCGAAAAAAAATTGAATTAATAAACAGTCAAATATACTTACTTCTGATATGGTATCATTTGCAGCCTTTCACGCCTTTGAAGATTGTTCGTAATAGACTACTTTAACTCGGTAATTTTCTATGGGGGTGTTAGAAAATTTCAGTGTAAGGCAAATAATAGAGTTAAACTAATATCAAGGTATTTCTGTCACATAATTTGAGTTCAACCCCTTGTTACTTGACACTTAGTTACGTACTTATTTTCTGACATACTTTTAAAACTTTGATAATTATGCAACATTAAAAAAGTGTGAGTAATTAGATGTTCCAATTTTTTATGTAAAGAAAAAAATGAGACTAATTATTTTCGTCTTTAAATACTTATGAAAATATCAGTATAATTTACTTTTGCTTTATATTAAGGGGGCTCCATACGCCACCGACCTTGGTACACAGCCTACTAAATAGTTACTGTACTACTGGCACCGGTCGCCTTCGTTGGTGAAAATTGTTGATTGATAGGAGTGTGTTTTGTTTTTCTATAAAATGCTGAAATGGAATTGTAGGTGAGATTTTTACCGACATATTGGTGTAATTTTGAGCCAAAAATTTCCTATAGTTTTGAAGCTATCCTAAAATTAAGAATTAAAACTAGTCTAGCTTTGAAATGACAAGGAATTTTCGCCTCAAAATTACCCCAAATATCGGTAAAAATTTCACCTACAATTCCATCTCAGCACTTTTGAGAGAAACAAAACACATTCGTTACAATCAACAATGTTAGTTGTAAGCGACGGGTATATCTGGTGCGTTGCGTTTGGCAGCATAAGCAGCCTTAAGACTAACTTTTGCCCGCGATTTCGTCTGCGTAGACGTCGAAAAGGAATAACGTCGTCCCACACAAACTTTGCCCTTTTTTAACCGCCTAAGGGGTAGAATTTCAGAAAATCATTTCTTATAGGATGCCTACGTCATACAAAAAACACACACTCCAAGTTTCAGGTCTCTACGATCAGCAGTTTAGGCTGTGCGTTGATTCGTTAGTCAGTCAGTCAGGACAAAGGATTTTATATGTAAAGATATTATATAGAAGATGTTATTCTTCTTAAGTTTTATTTTAGTAATTTTAATAAGTACTTATTGCATGCCCGCAATGGGTAAATTCACTCAATTCAATTGCTGTTTATTTTAAAACCATCCATTTGTACACAATTTATGTAATAAACATTCTGTTATTCTTATACAAAATCTTATAAAATCACTTTTTTAATATGGTTTTTATACAAAAGTTTTTAGCGTTTAGGATCTTAAAAATGATTAACCTGTTCATTTAATTTCATTTATTTGCATTCATATGGTAGTCTGTCAAAGTGTCAAACTGATTAAAAATTATACCTAATACTTGTAGTTGTTGGAAAGAATATTTAATTGAGTTATTATCGAAATGTCGCAAACTCAGGTAGTCTAAAGTAGCAACTCGTCTAAGCAGCGGATAGTCTGAAGGTGATGTCGTCATAAATGGAGGTGGTCGAAATTTCAATTTTGTCTTTTTAAATTACCCGTTAAATACGTTTAGCTAAAGTACGGTCGGCTGCAAAATTGCAGACCCACCGTAAAGCTCTAAATCGGCTGTTATAAAAATGTTTTCAACACAAGCAAGACTCTAGACACCTGCTTTAGTTGAAGTTTAAAGTCTTCTAACTCATGAATTTATCAAACAAAAATTATATAGTAATTTTAAAAATAATTTAATTTTAGTAATTTTAGAACTCTACCGGGGGCTGCAATTATGCAGCCGACTGTACAATCTCAATCAAAGCACAATCTCATGCAAGCCCGTTAAACAGGGCATTACGGAACCAATGACATGCTTTTAAAAATGAACATAACTTCAAATAATGACTGCAGAGCCTGCGGTGATGTCAGGGAAACTATGGAGCACATACTGTGTGAATGCGACGTCTTAGCAGCGAAGCGAATGAGCCTCCTTGGGAATGCGTATCCCAAACCGAAGGAATATAGGTTTCTTCCTCTCAGTGGGATCACCGCGTTAATCGACCACTTCTTCAAAGAGTAAGAAACATTAAGGTAGGGGTAAACACAAAAGATCCCATTGGGTCGAAGTGTTGCTGGCTATTTGTCAGCCCCCAATAGATAAGATAAACCCGTTAATCTATAAAAAAATAACTATAAACTCACCATCTTTAGGCGGACTGGAACATTGAGGCGCGTAGGACCCTAAATGATACCCATACGTATTTTGATGCATAGGAGGGAAGGGATAACCTAAGGACCTTGGAGAAGGAAACCCTGATGCCTCATGGGGATTCTGCTGACCCCCCGGACTGCCAAAATGATGAGGATGTTGATACCCCCCCTTAAAAGCACCATATCCATGTTGTTGGAGTTCAATAAACGCAGATTTTGATGAGGCATTCGTTGGGGTGGAGTTAGCTGAGTTGGAAATATCGTGGGGGGTTTGCGAGCCTCCTAAATGGTGATGGTGATCGATGTTCTCCTGGGAGGTCATGGCTGGTTGGGGGGTTGACGGGCCCCCTCCCTCTGAAGGGGGCCCGAATGGATCTGAGAAACTCAGGGTGGTGGTCTTGTTTGGGGACTGGATTCGGGTAATTTTGAGGGATTTCGTGGCCTCGGGGTGTATGGTGCCGCTTTTTTAGCCTGAAACAAAAAAAAACCATAATTAAATTCATATTTTTTTCTTTTCATGCGCCTGATTTGTCAGCTCAATACATTGTTTTGTATTTAGTATCATTATTATTTACAAAAAAAAGTATATCACTTCATCACTATCACTACATAGTATAAAATAAAGTCACTTTTCGCCGTCCCTATTCCCTTTGTATGCTTAGATCTTTAAAACTACGCAACGGATTTTGATGCGGTTTTTTTATAGATAGAGTGATTCAAGAGGAAGGTTTATATGTATAATACATGCATAATATAGCCGTGCGAAGCCGGAGCGGGTCGCTAGTAAGTAGTAAGTATTCCGTTGTCTAACACTTATACCAAAAGTCTAGTTAGGTACTTAGCTTTGGGCTAGATGGCGATGTGTGGAATGTCCTGTAATATTTATTTATTTTATGTCCGGGATGGACAAATTGTTGATACCTACCTACTATCATATGTCATCATTATTATTAGGTACACAGTTTTTCAATAAATATTCTTGATTCTAGATTTTATGATTTAGATTGCAGGACCAAAAATTACCTGTAAGATCACTAACTAAATAACAACATAACTTACGAAGCAAATTGCCTAAAAATATATAATGTCTACACAGCAATAAAGCTGTAAATCGACTAGAGATTAAAATTACTAGTGCTAAGCTTTATCCCTCCCTATCTATAATATAAAAATGAATCGCAAAATGTGTTGGTAAGCGCATAACTCAACAACGCCAGGACCAATTTGGCCAATTCTTTTTTTGTTGTGTTTGTTTTTGTCAGGAGAAGGTTCTTATGAAAGAAAAAAATTAGAAAGTTGTGCAGAAAATTATTACGCGGGTGAAACCGCGGGGCGCAGCTAGTATATATATAAAATTCTCGTGTCACGGGGTTCGAACTTGAACTCCTCCGAAACGGCTTGACCGATTCTCATGAAATTTTGTGAGCATATTCAGTGGGTCTGAGAATCGGCCAACATCTATTTTTTATTTTGTTTCCTTTGTTTTTTTTTTAAATGGCAAAACAACGTTTGCCGGGACAGCTAGTAACTCTATAATATTATATAAGTACTACTACAAAATTACGAACAAAATTAATTGTCATTGATGTAAACTATTTCTTATTGAGTTGAACTTGTCAGTTGCAATTGCCTTCCATTTTCGAAAAACTTTTCGAAAGAATACAGAAATTCTAAATACAAAAAGCAAACAACCCAATCAGCTGTAACGGTGACCATAAAATTAAAAAAATATTCTTATTTTAAATTAAAACCCACACGGGGTCAATAGAGTTCGAATAGAAGACAATGTTTCTCCATTATGGTCAATTGGTTGACGTGGGTAGATTGGAATACTAAAACAATTGAATTTCGAATTCCGCGTTTTGAGTCAACAAAGTTACAGTGCGACGAAATTATAGATCGGCTGCAGGACGTGAAAAAAAAATCATTTTTTTTGTTGGTTTTTATAGCGAATAGGCTCCGAAACTACTACACCGATTTTGATGAAACTTGGTATGAAGATACATTAATTCATTGGTAATAAAATAAGCTACTTTTTATCCCGATATTCCCACGGAATCGGGAGTTACGTGGGTGAAACCCCGAAGCGCTGCTAGTCTAAAGTAAATCGCGTTTTCTAAATAAATCGTATTTTTTATAAAAGTAAATAGCAGGTAAGTAATTTTAAGTAATGTTAGGAGCAGAAATGTTTTAAAGAAATATTGAATTGGTAAATAAAATTAATCGATCATATTTTTTTAAAGTGACTCATAAAAACCAAGTCTGCAGGTTGATTCACAAACTATCGGAAGGCTATCGAAACGAATAAAACTGAAAAGACAAGGATGGCAACACGTCAAAAGTCACGGGAGTGAAAGGGCAGCAATATTTTCTTTCGTTTCGGTTGCCTTCCGACGGTTTGTGAATCAGGAGGCTGGTCTGGATTAGTAAATTCAATGAAGTCCTTGGATACTTTTACAGAATATAATTGTTTTTTGATGAACGTGCATAAATATAAATTGCACAATATATTGTCAGATTTTTACGGAAAATTATGAAAAATTTGTTATTTTTTGCACAGTGTTATCAACTTTTTTTTAACTGTTTCTTGCATCAATAATTACCAAAGATTTTAGTATTAATATAGTGTAGGTATAAGTTGTATTTTTTTATTTTTGGCATTGTCACTTCAGTTCTATTTCAGCCGAAGCCCATACAAGTAGGTCGGACTATAAATTTCTATCAAATTTTTATCAACGAATGCAATTATTTAATTACGCAATAGCGCTCTCAACATTCTATATTATCACAATTCCAAAGCTACCTAAAACTTAGAACCAATAAAAATCACCCGTCTTCCCTCGCTTCTAAGAAAGTCGGCAATTCCTTAATAAACATTTACACCAATTAGTTTGCCCTAAACATTATTATTACTCCAATCAACAAACAAACAGACAAAAAACAAGATAACAAAACGATCTGACCCGACCTTTAAGCGCCGGCGAATGGAACCACAACTTAATGTTAGAAAGAGATAGATAGATATGACGGTAATTAACACAAAGGGATCCGCCGATAGTTCTCTCAGACATGTTTAGGGTTCCGTATCCGAATGGTAGGTTTCTATTTTATAAACATTTGCATGCCTTTGTAAGGTAGAACATATGGATCTAATTTTTGGAACGAAGTTCCTTAACGCGGGTTGTGACGAGACCTATTTCATAAGAAATCCAGTTCAATCCAGTTTGAGCTCTACGAAATTATGTGAAAAACTGTAAAGGTTTGTCAAGTTCTATTAAAACCAAAGACTGAATAATCAATAATCTGTCAAAATGATCAAACTCAATGTCTGTCTGTCTGTCTCTCGAAAGGAACTCGTACCAAACGCGTGTTCCGCGACACGTTTTGTTTTTTATTTTGTAATTAACATCTAATATTTATACCTGTGTTTTTAGCAAATAAAGATTCTGATTCCATAATCAGTTATTTGTCAGAAAAACAGCTCCAACTTTTATTTTTCGAGTTAATATTGTGCTATAGTGTTGGAAGAATTGATCACACCAATACACTTTTTTAGGACACTTTACACAGCGCCATCTAGCCCCGAGAACATGGCTACTACAGTTGTGTACTACTACTGTGTTGTGTAACTAGACATTAGCTTTTAGTAAGTATACTAGCTTTTATCAGCGGATTTGTCGACCATTACTTACCCCCTCAAAAGACACCTACACTTTTATAAATAAAACACCTTCCAAATTCAATGGTCCTACCTATGCGTTGATATAGCAGCCAGTCAGGACTTTGAATTCCTTTTTAGTTAGATAGACAGTTTTTAAATTCCTTAACTCGGGTTGGCGACGAAACTAATCATGTAAAATGTATAAAAAAATAAAAAAAATATGAGTAAAAAAAGGTAAAGCGACTCCGTTCCAAACACGTTCATTTTTTTGCGTGGGGTGTCAAGTCGTAAGTACTTACGGAACCCTTGGTAAATAAATCAGACTCACACTTGTTTAAGTTCTAAAACTTTTTAAAAGAAATTGTTATTAAGACGAAGCCCAATTAATTTTTTCTAATGAATAGGAACTATAAAGCTTAGTTTTAGTTTTAAGAATCGGGTGGCTGATTGATTACGTCATTGGTTTTTGGGTTAACGCGCTGTTAACACTTTTAGATAGGTTGGTTGACGGGTTTTTTGGCGGCAAAAATATTGCAAAGAACAGGAGGTATTTGATGTTTAATATATATTATAATATACTAGCGACCCGCCCCGGCTTCGCACGGCTATATTATGCATGTATTATACAAATAAACCTTCCTCTTGAATCACTCTATCTATTAAAAAAAACCGCATCAAAATCCGTTGCGTAGTTTTAAAGATTTAAGCAGTCAAAGGGAAATAGGGACAGAAAAAGCGACTTTGTTTTATACTATGTAGTGATGCTTTGTCCAGTGTATGTCAACCAGACGTAGATACGTCTTTGCGAAATAAACAAAACCACATGAAAGTTAGGCCGCCTCAGACAAGTATTTATTTATGTTTAGATATTTGTCTGTGGTCTGGTTGTTTCTATGGATTATAAATATAATATTTACAAAAAAAAGTATAGGTATAATATATCCGTTGTCTAGCATCCATAACACAAGTCTAGTTACTTAGCTTGGGGCTAGATGGCGATGTGTGGATTGTTTAAAAAAAATGGATGAATCGACTTCATACTTGGCACACAGATAGCAATTATTTTATTAACTGTGTCAATAGATGGCGTTGCTTGGAAGTATAAAACAAAATCGGTCACGACACAGTGACATAGGCATCGCATCAGAAATTGGAAAATTCAACTGCTAAGCGGCCGAAGTCGCGGGTATAAGCTAGTCTAATATAGGTAAAAACAATCCCTACAGATATCTTCAAGCAAACTAATTAGAGAAACAGTAGAATTCTCATAACATCGTTGTTCCTTGAGTGATAGGTGTGCGTTATAGTAAAAACATGGCGCCATACGAGTTATTCTTGCGGAAAGTATTTTTCTATTCTTGTTAAAAAGGGCTTTAGTTTCACAATGACTACATGCTTCAAAAGTAACCATTTTCAAAATGACCGAGGTAGGTACTAAAATCGATTCTCAAAATACGCGCATAACCTCTTAAAGACTGAACCAAATTGGATCGAATTGAGAACTCCTTCTTCATCAGAAGTCGATTAAAAATCTGATAAAATATTGGAAATTTCGAAAATATTAATTTACCTATATCAAAAAAGATACCAGTTGACAATCGGAAAAGCAGTTAAGAAGCAGTCCGGCGGAAAACAAAGAAGTCGGGAAAACAGTTGATAATTGGAAAAACGAGCTAAATAATAATATAATAATAATACTTAATATTAGTAAGTATAGATTTATTCATTTATTTAAATTATTCAAACAATAATAATCAATACATCTTAAATTCTTAAATACAGTTAATATTGCCTTAAATATAATACACTACACATATTACATATTATACCTAATATAATCTATTTTAAATGATCTTATTTAAAAAAAAAACTGCTGTACTTATTCTCTGATTTTTCTGTCTTTCTATTTTATGCTTTTTGTTCTTTCATTTTCTGTATTTTAATGTTCTTATTGTTGCTTGTCAACATCTCTTAAATTGAACTAAACATTTATTTTTGTCGTCGTGCTTGTCCAAATAAATATTTTTCTATTTTAAATAAAATAAAATAAATATTTCAGGACATATTACACATCGCCATCCAGCCCCAAGCTAAGCAACTTAATGCTTGTGTTATGGGTGCCAGATAACGGATAAACTACTTATATACTTTTTTTTTGTAAATCTATACATATTATACATATAGGATTTTATTCTAATAATTAAATTCATTTAATTATGAGTTCAAGTTGTAAAATAAAATAAGTGAGAGTTATTTCAAAAAGTAAGTCAGTACACATAAGAAACAGTACTGATTTTTAAAACGCAAGTCTTTTCACAACAATTTGGCTAAACATTAGAACCCTATATTTGAAAAACAGTTAAAAGTTAACCATCGAAATTGGAAAGTTATTGAACCATATCGAGTGATACCTTTAATGAATACTTGATAGCATTTTATGGGGTTCCATTATTTTTTCTCATTCCCATGCCCTTCCGACACGGTTCAGTAGTTATTATAGAATGAAATATTAAGTCATTGATTAAATAACTAAGGAGCATTCGTTGGAAGATATATAGCTTCTGATTTGTATAAAGATAAAAATCTGTGAATTTAGTATTAGTGCTCCTCGGTTTCTCCCACGTAACTCCCGATCCCGTGGGAATATCGGGATGAAAAATACCCAATGAAGAGCAGTGTTGGCTTAGTGGTAGATACCTCGACTTTCATTCTGAAGGTCGTGGGTTCGAATCCAGGCCGGCCGTGCACCAATGTATTTTTATTAAGAAAAATTTATGTGCGCTAATTGACATTGCTCTTACGGTGAAGGAAAACATCGTGATGAAACCCGCGGCTTAGTTGGCTTCAGAAGTATTGACTAGTTCTCGCCTCTGGACATGGTCGACTAAGCTGAGAGGGTAGTAGGTGCTGGGCAAGCCTACTCCATCTTTGCGCAAAAAGGACCCAATTAAAAAGGGTCTAATCGCGGAAAACAGCCCGTATACAAGTAGTACCTAATGTTATTGTCAATGTATCTAAGCTTCATCAGAATTTTAAACATTAAACTTTCACCTTAAGTGGTTTAGAAGATAATATGAGGGAATAAAATATATTATAAACATACAAGATAATATGCGCGTTTGACATAACTCTTTTCTTGCAGTCGGGCAAAATGAGTAAAAATTTGATTTTTTGTTTGTTTGCATTTCTCCGAAACTACTCGACCGATTTTGATAAAACTTGGAATGAGGATACATTGATTCATTGGGAGTGTTAAAGGCTACTTTCTATCCCGATACTGCAACGGGATCGGGAGTTACGCGGGTGAAACCGCAGAGCGCTGCTAGTCTTCTATACATATAAAATTCTTTGTCCTGACTGACTGACGCATCAACGCACAGCCTAAACCGCTGATCGTAGAGACTTGAAACTTGGAGGGTGTGTTCTTTGTATGACGTAGGCATCCGATAAGAAAGCATTTTGAAAAATTTAAACCCTACGCGGACGAAGTCGCGGGTTAAACCTAGTTATTGATAAATTAGCTTTTATATATTATCTTGAATTATAAATTCCTATGAGAATAAAGATTCTTAGACCCGAATTTTACACTGTTAGTCTTAAAAACATGAACGAAGAAAAAGGAGAAACTACTAAGTTAAAAAGTTACAAGTAACTACTATTAAGACTGTTAAGTATTAAGGAAGAAACAGAAATACCCTACAACACCGTTCGAAGCGAATAAATGAATAATAAAACAATAAAAAAGTGTGTCCGTTTGTCTTTTGATCCATGAAGAGTTGTCCATTTACGTAGCACATGTCTTGTAAACTTAATTTGTAGGAAAAAACTTGAATTAATAAGGGTACTTAGATAAGCTTATATTTTTTTTAAGCTGGTTCTGAATCTCACAATAGATGGCGGGCTTTAGAACGACCGTTTTTCTGGTCAAGATAATGATAAGTTTTAAAAATTTTAGTCTTTAAGAGGATCATGAGTTTTCGATACGCGGCGCGAGTAGGTATTTCCAAAAATGACCCGTATCGTGCGATAGAGAGAGTTTAAGTTCGGACGTAATTGCCTTCATTTTGCTTTCAAATAATGTTGCGGGCCGTAACGTTTTTACCCTCTTTATCCTTCACAAAATGAAATAAATTTGGTCTCATTTAATTCACTGCATCTTATTCTAGGTTTATACGTTTTTTTTTTGGTAATTCAGTTTAGTCTATTAAAAAACAATTGAAACGCTCGATACAGTTTCTAAGTAAAAAATATAGATATTCAGATACTAATAACTTTTATCTTAGGCAATATTTCTTTAAAATAAACACGGTTAAACCTAGTTTTCCAATAAATCTAGAACATTTTCAAAAATTATCAAAATCGGACTTCGTTTATGGGAAGGGGAAACGTTACCGCTTTTTGTATGGAAAACAGCCTCACACTGGTCTTAGTAGGAAATTATAAGGAGGAAAGATTTTTGTTTGTAACGAATAAGCTTCGAAACTACTGGACCGATTTTGATGAAACTTGGTATGAGGATACATTAATTCATTGTCAGTAACATAGGATATTTTTTATATTGATATTCGCACGGGATCACTTTAGTTAAGGTATCGTTAGATTCATTTTATTAGTCCAAGTGTTCTTAGATAGGCGACAAAAAATTGACTAAAAATATGGGGCTACTAGATTTTATTGTTGTCTTTTTTTGCCTCACGATCAGAAAGTCTAAGTAGCAAAACGTCAAACAAAGCGAAAAGTCTAGTGAGCAATCTGCCTAGTTAGCTAATCGCCCATGTAGCAAAACGTCTAACTATCAAGAGGTCTATATATCAAAACGTCTATATAGGAAATCGTCAATTACTTAAAATGCCTGGACACTTAACCACAAAAATGATTATAATAATACCATTTGAGGGCAAGTATTACATACCTACATGCAAACTCTACAGACCTTGAGTCCTTGATTTATTTTCTGTTACCAATAATCTTTTTAGTAGCGACACTTATTGTCAAGTGTGATGTTTGATTGACATTAGGTACTCATGATTCTGGTATCGATCTTTATCTTTTGTTTGTTTAATTAAGTTTGTTGTGTCGTAGAAGATTATTTTAGTTTATATATAAAAAAACCCTGAGAGGTGTCAAGGGACATGCACCCGGATGAAACGAAGTTCCTTTCGATTAAAAATTCACTAGACTTTTCGCTTTGTTAGACGTGTTGCTACTTAGACTTTCTGATCGGGAGGCTTTTTTTTTATTATTAGTACAGCGACCTTAACTAACTAATACCTAACTAATGTCTCCAGCAACAAAAAACAATTGGAATATTAAATATGCCAATAGACAGATAATGTTGCATTGGTACTCATTCCGTGACAACGTTGCAACGGATTGCATGTCCACTAAAAAAATAGTGTATTTAATTATCGAACAATAAAATCTTTTTGAACATAGAGATAAATAATAGACTACAATAGAGAGGTCATCGCGGAATTTAAATTGATCAAAAGTAGTGGGCTAGATGACACTTCACACAGTGTCATCTAGCTCAAAAATAAGCAACTACGCTTGTGTTATGGTGGTCAGACAACGGATAGAATACTCTTATATTTTTCTTTTGTAAATATAAGTATACTTAGGTAAGGTAAGTAATATAGTTATACAGGTGAACGTTCGCCCGCTGGGCCCCAGAGGTAGTCAATCGTCATAGCCTGCTAACCTACTAACATTTATTAGGTTGGATTAGCAACATCTGCCGTTTTCCCATTTTCACTGCCGTCCCTCGAAGACTCCCGCTTATTTGGAGGTCTTCAAGGCACGAGTGTATAATTATAATCTTTGTTTTATATTGATGCGTGCTGTGTGACGTCATTGTTGACATCTTTGGAACGTGACAATGACGTCATAAAATATTACCATGACACTTTATTTGTGAATGCAGGTGTTCCATCAATTTACTAGACGTTATCCCGTCAAAAAAATACCAAAGTGATTATAATAAGTATCAATCATACAATGTTATAAAAGTAGGTACAATAAATATATTTTATCTCTATTTATTTTTTTCTATCTTTTTCGAATAATCCGATGTTGGCGTGATGATCGTTTACGAGGTAAAAGATTCGTCACGGTTTTGTCTATCAGACTGGCTGTAAAAGGAAAAATAAACCGGTCATGTCCGAGTCGGACTTCGCATCCCAAATGGTTCCGTATGTTAATTTTATTGATTTGATTTATAAATGCATTCAAATTTTACTTTATAATAACTGTGAATTCGGCTAAATAACTTTAGGGCCACTTGGAGTAAAAGTGCAAAAGTTCGATTCATTCTTTCTAGACTTGTCCAATTGTCCACAAGTAGGTACACTTTTGACATCATTTGAAACTAAATTGAAAATGACAGGTATTTTTAAGAAAATGCCACAATCTATCTAGAATGTGTAGGGCGATAAGTTATTTCCCGATAACCTTCGGCAGACAAAAATATTACCTATGAAAATGAATCGCTGAATGTGTTACTAAGCGTAAATCTCTAGAACAGCTGAATTGATTTCGCTAATTATTTTTTTGTTTTGTTTGTTATTGTTAGGAGAAGGTTCTTATTACATAAAAATTAAGAAAGTTGCGCAGAAAATTATTGCGGGGCGCAAGTAGTAGGTATTGTAATAAATAAATAAATATTGGAGGACATTCCACACATCGCCATCTAGCCCTAAACTAAGTAACTAAACTTGTGTTATGGGTGTTAGACAACGGATATACTACTTATATACTTTTCTTTTGTAAATATTTACTTATTATAAACAACCAGACCACAGACAAATATCTAAGCATAAATACTTGTCTGAGGCGGGAATCGAACCCGCAACCCTATGTTTGGCAGTCCGGCATGGTGACCATTGTGCCAACTGGGTCGTCCCTTAATACCTTAATATTTTTATCTGCGCACGTTTGGTATATTTATTTTATTTTGGAACCCTAAAAAATTAGAATTTATGACTCTATACGGTCTATGGCCTGTTTTTTTTTATTTCTCTAAAATTGTTAAGAATTGATTGGATAATGATTGTTTTGATTGGTTAAAAAAAGCCGGATGTCGCGTGGATTTCAAGACTTGTTCGCGGAATGTCTTTGATTCATTGTTGGATTTGGGAATTTGGGATTGTTGTTTTTTTTGACATCGTACGGTTTTCGTATTTAGCCGGTACAGTAATCAAAGGTTTTAAGAGTTCAAAGTTTAAATAACAAAGAATACTTAAAATATTTAATTTTTCGTTCTATTTCAATTTCATGTTCCGCTGTTTATTTTGACGATATCTTTGAGCGCGGCGATCAAGAAATTCCGTAACGAAAATGAAACCTAACACTCCGCCTACCATGTAGCTCGGCCGAGCGTTCGCTTAAGAGGCGAGTCCCTAAAAACGTCATTTACTATTTTAAAAATATTGAAGAACTCCCTGCATTGTAAGACACTAAAAAGAATTCTCGATAGCTTATTATATGAGTCTACAGTTTCACTGTCAGATATTTTGAAAATAATCCATAGTTTTTGAAAAAACAATTATTAACTTTGATGAAAAACATCGAAATCGACCTTTTCTATTTTAAGTATCTGTGCTACTTCGTTGTTATATTTGAAAATATTTTTGGTTAAATTGTGAGACAAAAGTATAGAGAATGCATTCATCATTGCAGTTTTTTACTTATTGAAACCAAATAATAATAATCAATGCCGAAACATAGATATTTTTTTTGGTTAAAATCATTCCTCGCTGCCCATACATTTTAGTATGAAGCAGTAGCTCGTGACATTTCGCTTTATATTAGATGTCGCGGCGCGCAAAAGTGACAGTGTCATCTCAGTATTCAAGGTGAGAGCACGTCCATTTGTTTCCCGACATTTATTGTTTGACCTGGCATAAGGGTGGGGTGCGAGTGTTGCACACGACAACTAATTTGTAATTGTACCTATTCTTCGAGCAAGGAGTCGAAACTAGGTATAATCCGCGCACAATGAGAATAGGATGGAACCTTGTCAAAGTAAATCGAAAATGACAGTTTATAAATACATATATAAATAAATATTGCAGGACATTCCACACATCGCCATCTAGCCCCAAGCTAAGTAACTAGACTTGTGTTATGCGTGCTAGCCAACGGATATACTACATATACTGGGTTATTGGAAATTATACTAGCAAGCCGTTGAGGGCTACTTCTGTGCACCCAAACCAACAACTTTTGTTCTACGACTTTTAGAAATTCGAACTTTTTTTCGAAAATTTTGAGGTTAGGTTTACCTGAAAATCAGCTGTTCCTTACACGGAGAGGTCAGTAACCTTAAAATTTGACTTATTTTTTAAGTTTCATGTACTGTTTTTGGTCTGAATGACCTTTGTTTTATAAAATCAGCAAATACCTACCTACTTATAAAAATTTGTAAATATATACTTTTATTACATAGAAATAACCAGACCACAGACAAATATTTAAGCATAAATACTTGTCTGAGGCGGGAATCGTACCTGTGTGGCAGTCCGGCATGGTGACCATTGTGCCAACTGGGTCGTCTTCAAGTAGCGTTAGCATAAAAGTTCTGAATAATGGGTAATTAGTTTTGTTGTAGTTAGTTATTTTTTATTTATTCATATTTAGTGTAGCTACATATATAGTATTAGGCATTTCTACTGTATGTGAAGACTTCACGGACAAACATACATACTGACACATATACGGGTCAAACTGAGAACCGCCTTTTTTTGAAGTCTGTTAAAAATACACAAAAATGTTTCATGGTTGTAATCCTTTCAATAATAATGTTTAGGAATATTTTTTTTAGTTATTCCAATTATTATTCCCCAATGCCACTCATATGTGCTTCATGGGAATCATCATCAGAGCTTTGACTTTCTTCAGAAGTATCGCTTTCTGAAAAAAATGAAGTTGATGCAGCCAAAGTTCCCTCACCTCGGATGCGTGACACCGTGTTTTAGATATGCTTGTTGCTCGTTCGGTTATTGAAGTGAAAACTTCTTATGGCGCGTTGGGCACTTTTGTGGGTGAGCATTTTCAGCCGTTCTCGCGACAGATGAGATTTCGACAGATGAGATTTTACACAGATATACAGTTTTCACTTCTGCCTGCACTCCCGGAGTGCGCTGTTTTTTTTTTGTATTTTTGAACAAACCCATAGGTTCGTCAAAAAGATCTCTTGACAATGTAATTCCCGAATTACTAGATTCGTGATCCACAGCCAACTATGTCATCATTTTCAATGCGTTAGAACAACCGACTTCATTCCTGATCGAAATATCTATCGACTGCCAGAACTATTTGAGGTGGTTGACTATTCAAAGTTTTACCCCATTTTCCACTCATTATCACTAAATCACTAAAATAATCACACAATAATTAATTACATAAATCTAGCATCTATCTATAATATAAAAATGAATCGCAAAATGTGTTGGTAAGCGCATAACTCAACAACGCCTGGACCAATTTGGCCAATTCTTTTTTTAGAATATTCCATATGGTACGAGGATGGTTCTTACGGAGAGAAAAATTTAAAAAATTGCCTGAAAATGTCTAAAAACAACACTTTTCTATACTCCATACCATACAAACGATTCGTAATAATACAAGTCAATAAGAACTTTAATACCATAACATAAAGTTCAAGTTTTAATGGAGAGGTGCCGGGAAGGCAAAACAATTGAGTGACGTATAAATATTGATGTCAATCGTGCCGCGGTGTTAGTTGCCAAACTACACCTAAACGGCTGAACCGATTTGTATGATTTTTAACCCCTGATAAGTTTAACGTGTCTGTGTGTGTGTGTCTGTCTGTGGCATCGTAGCTCCCGAACGGCTGAACCGATTTTGATTTAGTTTTTTTTATATGGCAAAACAACGTTTGCCGGGACAGCTAGTTTATAATAAAACAAACCACAATTTATAACAACACAAACCACGGTCGGAATTTATTATTTGTTTATTTAATCACTTTAATAAGCACAGTCCTTATGTGCTCGTTTTATTTATAATTTTGGAGAAAACATTTTTTTTAATGAAATCGCCATTGCTCCATAGACAATCTACCACAGACAATAATAATTTTTCTTTAAATCAATGGGTCTGATTCAAATCCGCGACACTATGACCGTGCAAATAACTAATTTATACCTAATTATTATTCAGAACTTTTTTTCTAACGCTACTTTTCTGTCATTTTCGATTTACTTTGACAAGGTTCCATCCCATTCTCATTGCGCGCGGGTTATAATGTGATATTGATTATTTATTTTAACCTAAGAAATAACTGTTTCTATATTTCATTTTAATTTTTGACATAATTATGACAGGCAAACATAGACAAAAAATTAAATACTTCATGGACTGTGGTTTTTTACCTTTCGATATAGGTTTATCCTACGATTTTATAAAAGTTCGCGGTGCACTTTGAGATCCATACCCTTCGATAGAGGGCATTACAGCGAAAAAATTATGCCTACACAACAAACCTCAAAAGTGTCACGGAAAAGGACGCGGTGATACGTCTTGTAGAAATACTTGGTCACAATGCTTTTATTTGAATATCCCGTTTCTGAGCTGTTTTAGAGGTTTGGTGTAAAGACATTAGTTTTTTATTGTTATGCCTTTTATCAAAAGGTATGGGTGTCAAACTGCACAGCGGCATTTTAAATTACTATGCCGGTTGTGTCCAAAGATCTTTACATTTCGATCTCTAATTGGATATGTTTTACAAACAATTTGCGGGAAAGAAAAACTCAACTAGTATTTGACGTTCCTGCCTTTTGCAGGACTTTTTTTTTTTTTTTTTTCTCTAAAGAAATTAAAATAGGAATTTATTGAGCTGTCAAAAATTAAATAAAAATATGGAAAAGGTATGATTTAGGTAGGTAGGATGTATTAAAATTGTAGCTTATTTTTATATTTTAATCCTATATATCGTAACTTATTTTTATTCAAGTTTAATAATAATGGGAAAAGTAAAAGGAAATTACTATAAATCCCAAAAAAATAAAGGAAGATTTAAGACAAACCAGTAACTATAATGTACTCATCTTTTTACCCAACTATATTGAATATTATAAAGATTGGTAGGTGTTTTGCCTGAATATTTATATAATAATATATGATGCCGATACCGACACGTTTTAACCTGTTTCTTAGTAGGGCACATAGGTACATACGAACGTTTATGTGTGAATTTTCAATATATAGAGACGGATGTAATAATTATTTCGCATAATTATTATTATAAAAATATATAAATATAAAAATTATTATAGTACAGAACATTTACTTATTGACAATTTCGTTATCAAACAAAATACCCAAAAAACGTACACTCTGACCCCACCCTTTCCCGCCAGCTACTTACTACCGGACTGCAGTTTTGCGATGTGACAAGTTAAATACTACATACATTGCGTGTTTTCTATGATATTCATAAACATCCTACAAAGACGAACGCTTGATGAATATGTAACTTGTACATAATGTACGATGCATCGAAAGTAGATTTATTTGTTTCCAGGGTGCGTAATTTTAATACTGCGTTGCACCTGTGTGGCTAGAAAATATCAATGTGTGTGTTCTATCAGAAGTTCCCACGGTCAAGGATTACAGGCTTAACGTGTATGTATTATTTTTTGTTGCCATGTGATTGTGACGTTTTCATAGGCCTGTGATTGGTTTTTGTCAGATATCCTTAAAAATAGCGCCATTCTAGCGCATACCAAGCCATCGAATAAATCCAACAAGCAGATTTTGATGTTTTTTTGATATTGCCTTAAGAGTTTTTAAATTCTTACGTAGCAATCAAATAACAGAATAGAGAGAAAAACAGATAAAAATATTATTTTAGATAATAATTTTGGGATTATTTATCTGTTCTGATTATTTACCTGGAACATTTGTATTAGATGGAGTAGGCTTGTCTAGCCTCCACCCTATCAACTTAGTCGACCGTATCAAAAAAAAAGAACTTGTCAATAGACAACTAAGCCGCGGGATTCGAACCCACGACCTTCGGAATAATAGTCGAGGTATTTACTTCTACTCCAAAGATGCTCTATTTTTAACGCCCGACTCAAAAACGACAGGGTGGGGGATCTGTGGCATCGTAGCTTCCTAACGGATGAACCGATTTTGATTTAGTTTCTTTTGTTTGAAAGGTGAGTTAGTCGGAAGTGTTTGATCAAAATCGGTTCAGCCGTCTGAAAGTTATGAGGATAAACGTCGGGGATTTTAAAATTCTAAATTAATAGACAGAACTCCTAGTAAAATTATACAATTTTACCTCAGAGATAGAACTGGCAAATGGGCACTGTTGACTGGGCAAACTGAGCCAAGTAGTAGGGTTTAACATTATATTTTTACTTTAAGGTTTTTTATTTCGGTTTTTTTACTTTATTTAATAATTATTATTTATTAACCTTTTGCGTAAACTTGCTGTAAAGCATCATCATCATCATCCGAGCGATGTTCCCGGTTGCATACCTCTCGGGAGCCCGGGGTCCGCTTTCCTACTTTTACGCCTCCACTTCGCACGATCTTCGGCATCCTGGTTAGTAAGGCCATTTGCACGCATATCACCCTTTACGACTTCAAGCCAGCACTTCTTGGGTCTACCCAGTCTGCCACGGCCCGGCGGAGGCGCCATGGCAAGACATTTGTTCCCCACGTAACTAGCTTGCAAACTTGCTGTAAAGCATGTATGTATAGAATTTATAATCTGTCTCTCATCTTTATTACTAAAAAAATATGTCAATTTGTGGGTAGCTGTTATTGGCTTATAGTTACGTAAAATAGCCTTAGATAATTTGTGTTTCATGATAATATGCTGTTGTCATCCCAAATAAAATAAAAAAAAAAGATGTTATTTCAAAATGGTAGGTATTTAATCATTATTTTACCAACGAAATGCACAGATATACTGTCTATTTCTAGTATAACTATTTTATGTCTATAAGTAAATCAATGAAAGAGTTTGCAGAAGTTTTAAGCGGAATCGTGAAAAAAAACATGGCGTGCTTAGTTTTGTCTTTGGTATAATTAGTGTTGATTAAAAATTGCATAATCAAGGCGGGTTTTTATTTGATTCTGTCATCTTTAATCGGTCAAACATAGTTCGAACTTTTTTTTAACATTTTTAATTTTTTTTTTATTTTAAATGGAATTAAATGCATATAGATAACTATCATATAAAATATTAAATATATATTGCAGGACATTCCACACATCGCCATCTAGCCCCAAGCTAAGTAACAGGACTTGTGTTTTGAGTGCTAGACAACGGATATACTACTTAGATACTTTACTTTTGTAATTATATACCTACTTATAATACAGAGACACTCAAAGCACAGACAAATATCTAAGCATAAATACTTGTCTGAGGCGGGAATTGAACCCGCAATCCTGTGTTTGGCAGCCCAAAATAGTGACTATTGTGCCAACTGGGTCGTCAAAGTTTTTAAGATGAAGATTTATGACGTAGGTAACCGTTAAGCCGAAGTGGTATGACCAGAAGCGCGATAGAGGTGACTTATAAACAGTTTTTGGGTATCAACCACTAAAATCCATAGAAAAATATTCCTACTGTCGTAAAGGTGAAGAAATGCTTTATATCGTTAAACACTTCGAAACACGATTAGAGTGATTGGCCTTAATTGAAAACAAATCGTGAAAATCCTAAAAAAATCGTGATTTTTTTGAGGCATTTTCAATTTACGGCGATTGTAAAGAAAAAAACAAGTACAAAATTTATATTTTCATAAACTTTACATCAAATCCCATAAGGTAGTACAGATGGTTTTTCACTAAAATAGATGTGAGTCTTTTAATTACATAAAACAGTTAAAACGGCCATTTCGGCGCACGGGGGAAAGGGATAGAATCAACGCGCGGCGCGGGCGTGGGAAAGGGATAGAGGTTTTCAGGTCCTACTTCATCTTAAGAAAGGATATTGGATAATTCCACGCGGAAGAACTCTCGGTTAAAAGCCGGTACCTAACGAATATAAAAGAGAATGTAGCTAATTTAACCTATAGATTCTAAGTATGAAGCAAACGACGGTTACTAGATTGATAGATAACAATCTCAATTACATTTTCATACAGTTTCAGTTGAATGAAACATAATTCAAATTAATTAATGACATCACAAAGAAAGATTTCCGAAACATTTCAAAGATTTTTACATATCAAAAAATGGTTGTCTGTAAAGTCGATTTACGGACGATAATTTTACGTGATAACGACATAAGAACTCTTTTATATATCGTTGACTAGCGACCCGGCCCGGCTTCGCACGGCTATATTATGCATGTATTATACATATAAACCTTCCTCTTGAATCACTCTATCTATTTAAAAAAACCGCATCAAAATCCGTTGCGTAGTTTTAAAGATTTAAGCATACATAGGGATATAGGGACAGAGAAAGCGACTTTGTTTTTATACTATGTAGTGATAGTGATAGTGATATTACCATTTTGCATACTTCAATACGTTACTATGGTTACCTTGTCAATAACGGTAACGTGATATGACGTCACACTTTTTTGTGAGTGCAGGTGTTCATCGATTTAAAAGACGTTATAGCGTTTAAATTTTAAAGTTAGAATTGAACAAGAATTCGTATCGTCTGACGTAGTTTGTCTCCTTGAACTGAATGAGAATTGAGGTCTGCGAGCTGTGAGGCGATATTTGCATAGTTGATGGCTATGACGACGTAGTGGTATCGTTTTATAAGTACAGCACGGGGTAGCGGATTCTATGTATACTTTTTAGGGTAAAAACATAACTCTTTTACTAAAACTCTACTGTATTTCTGTCACCAGGGTGTATCTCAAGAACCGTGATAGCTAGACAGTTGAAATTTTCACAGATGATGTATTTCTGTTGCCGCTATAATACCAAACAGGATATTATGTTACAAAACCCTTTGAAACCCGACTCGCACTTGGCCGGATTTTTTTATTTTTTTAAGTCTTGACGACCTCCCTGGCGCGTCGGGCGAACACCCGACTGCGACGCAGAAGGTTGCGGGTTCGATTCCCGCCGGGAACAAGTATTTATGCTGACCATAAATAAATTCTTGTTTCTGGTTCTGGGTGTTTCCTATATGTATAATATGTATGTATATATTTACAAAAAAAAAAAGTATATAACTAGTTTATCCGTTATCTGGCACCCATAACACAAGCATTAAGTTGCTTAGCTTGGGGCTGGATGGCGATGTGTAATATGTCCTGAAATAATTTTTTTTTTTTTTTTTTTTAAGTCTGGAAGAAGAGGGAAAACAGAATCGCTTGATTATATATCGGTTTAATTTTTCATGCCATTTAGATCGTACACTCACTTAAATCTTATAGGAAGCTTCCTAATTGTAAAGAAAGAAAGAAAAAATAATATTTTTATTTGACATAATTAACCTTTAACTTAAGGTGAAAGGGTACCTGCGCTCTCTCCATACAAACGTAGTCGACTATTTCCTCCCTGCCGCCCAATTGCCGTATTCTTATGCAGCGCGTCTTGACTGCGTTTGCGTCATAACAATAGATTTCGTATTGCTAAGACGCACTTTTCACGCACACGTCACGCACTCGTCACGCACTCGTCACGCACACGTTACGCAAACCTAAACCACATGAGTAACTGCGTGACGAGTGCGTCTTAGCAATACGAAATCTATGGTTATGACGCAAACGCAGTCAAGACGCGCTGCATAAGAATACGGCAATTGGGCGGCTGGATAATGACACTAGCACAAATATATTTTTGTGCCACAAAATCTATAACTGCCATGACTATGCCCCTATGTTTTGGTTTTTTTCATTTTCTAATTATCATAGAAATTAAAATTTAATAATTTAAAAATTTAAAAAATCAAAAAATAGAGTCATGGTCATGGCAATTATAAGTTTTATGCACCAAAAATATTTGCTCTAGTGTCATTATCCAGGGAGAAAACAGTCGACTACGTTTGTAATAGTTTGTATGGAAAGAGCCTCCGGTACCCTTTCCCCTTAACCCTACTCCCTAAAGTAGCTACATTTAAAAAGTTACAATGAACTTTTTTTTACTTACTTTTTACTTTCATCTTACTGCTGGGCAGAGGTTCCCCCATCAATGGACATTATAAACTTATTTTATTTTTATTTATTATTTAATTTGTAGGGGGGATTTTATTGTATTATAATTTTATTTGATTTATTTTTAATTTCTGGGTGATGGTAGGTATTTATTCCATGTATTTGTGTATTTTTAAATTTAATTGTTAATTTTCCTATTACATAAATTTACAAATGACAGATAAGTAATCAATTAAAGACGCAACGCAGCTTGATGCTGCAATCGCAAATCAAAAGCAGCATTCTGTAACGTCAAAGGAACAAAAATAAAATAGGTAAGTAACTAAATCACCCCTTATAAATAAGCTACACAATAAATATCACAACACGAAAATCAAACGTATCACAATGTCAGCCATTTTGAATTAACTGTTAACCTTTGACAGTTCGATGTAATGGCGGGCGCTTGACAATAGAAAGGGCGCGAAACGTTAACATTGTTATTTCGAAAGATAATTTTCTTAGGTTATGATATTTTAGGGGACTTTATTGACGATTATTGTGTTTTTTATTACCTAGTTTATTATTTAGAATGGAAGTAAATGAAATAGGAGAGGACCTAGTGGTAGACAACTCGAATTTAATTCAAAAAGGTCGTGGACAAATTCCGGCCGTGCACCAACGTATTTTCTTACGATTTTTTTTTTTAGGTAAAAACTTCGTGATAAAACCCGCGGCTTAGTTATCTCAAGATACCTATTGATGAGTTATTTCCTCTAGAAAAAAAAGTGATGCACGTCGGAACTTTTGTTTAAAAATTCAGACTTTCAGTTTTTCCCCAATTTGAAAACTTTCAAGGAATTTTTTTCTATTTTTTATTTCCTAAAACTTGATTCGAATAATTACGAACATTTTGAAAATAAAAACATCGAAATCGGTTTAGCCGTTCTCAAATAATCTTAGGTAAAAAAAACAACATAATTTTTATTATTGTGTAGAATTAGAAAAAAAACCAAGTAGGTAAGTAACATATTTTCATTTGTTTTTTAATTTCATTTTTTTATTTTACCTACTTACCGTAGAAAAGATTAATAATATCACATAACAGGTACTAAGTAGGGACCTATTTTACAGCGATCAAACAGCATTTCAAAAAAGGAATTCGCCGATAAATGTCAACTTATATTACTTTTCTACAATAAATTGAGGCATAGAACGTCAATTTGTATAACACGTTTTTTTTACTAAAGGTGTCCTATATCCTGTAAATTATAAATTCATTATAATAGATCAAGAATACAGTCTATAGGTAGATCTATTACATAGTACATATATAGCTAATTGAGTTGGTATATAAGTAATATAGTTTTTTTGTGATGTGTCGTGTACCACGCATGAGTTCAGACATGCAATTTGCCAGACATAATAAAAACTGTTCAAATACAGAATAGTGTTTCTAAATCCGTACGAAAAATACCTAACAGTTGTTTGGTAATGATTACTCATAACATCGGAGTCCGGGCAAAAATACAATTAAGTATTATAATGTCTTCATATCTAACCTCTAAAGCGTCTCGGATTAAAACCGAGTGTCTCCAAAAGTGCGCTGTTCATATAGGCATTAAGGCGAACAAAATCGACCTCAAAACCAGGAGATTCTCAATTTGTCACGTATTTTTATGTTTGTTCACCGATTACTCAAAAACGGTTCAACCGATTTAGATGATTCTTTCTCTGTTTGAAAGGGAATATTTCAGAGATAGTTCCATAAAAATTTCGAAAGGATCTAATAAGGATCCTCGGAGTAATTACCATGAATCGCGTAGCAGTCTGGGGCAGCAGCTCAGTTTTCAAGATCTACCAGTAGAATCATCTTTTTCAACAGTCAGACTATAGCTGAATAAAATACCTGCCCCATTATCACATAATTATAAAAAAGGAAACAAAATGGCGCCTTCACTTAGCGGCCTATGCATAAAACAGTTAATTAAAAAACTAAACCAAACAACTATTTAGAACTAGTTCTACACTAATTAATAACAGACAAGTTAATCAGCGATAATTATTTAATCAATATAGGCTTTAAACATTATTTTTTATTTTTTTTTATTTTGCCGAGTAAATTACAAAATATTGATTTTTGATAAAGGACAATGGACAATTTGGACTCAATCTAAAGCAGCAGTATTGAGCAGTCTTTGAAAAATCGACATACAAAACAACACCTATACGACGAATTGAGAAGATATTTTTTGTGGTTGGTTACAAAATTTGCCCATAATACTCTCAAGAATTCAATTAGATATACTAATAGCATTGTTGCATACAATATTTTCAGCAGGCAGGCGACACATTACAAAAAAATACCTAGATATGATTAAAAACCATTTTAGACCTGATCATTTTATTAGGATAAAAAAAGAAAGAAAGAAGTACTAGTAAAAGTAAGGAGAGAAAATAACGTTAATTAAACGTGAAGTAAAGTGAAGTAACTTGTATGTACTAAAATGATTAAGTTAAATCTATGCGCGCGCATTCATTCGCGTTAAAATTATAAATCATCAATGAGGCATCGGGCGCTAACGCATGCAGCCAATTCCTATTTGTCAGTTAATAATGTTGATACTGCTTCAAATGTAATTTAAATCCGAATAATGAATTACGTGGCCGCAGTAAAATGTAATCGTAAGAAACAATGTCGGAGTATCAGTGTGTTTTTTGTCTGTTTTCGTATCACACGCTAATCTTACACGCTACGCAGTGCTTGGAAAATTCATGATGTTTATCTGATTTTCTTTTGTATTGAAACTTGGTTTAGAATTGTTAGGAACAAATTCAATTTCATTACCTACATTTTTAAGTTTAAGAATTACTTGTTTTGGCTACGGGTGACCAAAGGGCTGGCCTACCTCAGACGGATAAAGCATTGCCATTCAACAAGGTATCTCAGTCAGCCTTTCAGGCACATTTGGACTGTTACCACCCAGACGACCCAGTTGGCACAATGGTCACCATACCGGACTGCCAAACACAGGGTCACGGGTTCGATTCCCGCCTCAGACATGTATTTATGCTTACATATTTGTCTGTGGTCTGATTGTTTCTATGTATTATAAGTATATATTTACAAAAAAAAGTATATACTTATATGGTATATCCGTTGTCTAGCACCCATAACACAAGTCTAGTTACTTAGCTTGGGGCTAGATGGCGATGTGTGCATTGTCCTGCAATATTTATTTATTTTGTTAATTTTTATTAAATTTAAATAAGTAGGATATTTATTATATTTAAGTTGTTATTTTTTAATTGTTTTGAATAATTCTTTTATTTTGTATTAAAACTTGGGTAATTTGTTAACAAATTCGATTTTATTATCTACATTTTTAAGTATTTTAACTTAATACTTACCTAACTATTGCAAATAAAGTTATTTTTATGGTTTTATCCCCTCACTTGCTTTATCCGTTGCCATTTCTTTTTCAAACACCGCAACTGTTACCCCACAAGCGAACCATATAAAAATAATTACACTTAATCGCCTAATAAAAGAAAAAATACTGTCAGCTGTCTTTAAGTTTAAAAAAAAACGAGGAATTCTTTACGGCTAGTACTTTAGGCATAGAAAATGGCGGGAGTTATGACATTTGCCGCAGAGACAGTCATCAATCATTTGTCAAAGGCCGCCATATTGGATCTTGTAAACCGTAAAAGGAAAGTCGGTGTAATTACATTGGGCATTCGATTGAGACATCTTTTTGAAGAATAGATACGAAATGTTATGGCCCAACTTGGGCAGTGGCCTTTAAAAAAATACCGCGTAATCGAAACCGCTGGGTCTAGAAAACCGTCTAGGTTCTATCAGCGACGAAGCTGCAGTAGAGTACGTAAAAAAATTACAGGCCTTGATTAGATAAATCAAAGAAATTGTGGCATGTCAAATTATGTGATTTTAGTGAAAGCGTCTTATAATTCGATCAGTAAAAATCGTATATCGTGTCCTATGTTCCTTCCTGCGTTGTACAAATAAAGTTTTCAATCTATGTAATACATGCAAAAACCAGATGTAACGAATGTAACGAAATATGCAGGTTTTTTACCTTTCTAATTATAAACAAGTCTAGACACAATCGTTGAAATAAAGAACAATGGCAGACGTTCATACATTTAGATATTTGAGTAGAACCATTATTATTTTGATTGACAGCGTGTGAAGTAAGCTACCACTGCTACTTCACAATGTTTTATGAATAAAATACACTGAATAACTGCTTCGAAAAAAGATTTTAAATAATACTTTTTTAAAAGATTTTATTTTGACTCAAGTCTTCTCACTTTTATACTTGAGGGGCAGGTGAAGATTAAAGGACGATGCAATTTTCTCAAAGAGACTGGAACCAAAGTTGTCACCATCAAGATCAATTATTATTATAGAATCTAATTGTCAATTCAGTAGAACGATTTTATTTTGACTCAGCCTTCTTGCTTTTACACTTGTGGTTTATAATATTCGATTACTCGAGGGTGACACAAATGAAAGGGTTGAACATAGCTCTGTAAATTTTTAATTGACTATTGATTTGTGTGCTTTGTTGTATCAAAAGTTGTCTTTCAACGATTTAATAGCTATAATAAAAGTGTTTATGATTGTATTAAAACGGTTATAGATTTGTATTATTTTTAGACGTAGATACGTACTTAGTGTTTTATTCGTAAGCTAATGAACTCGTACTTTATGCGGGTTGTTTATTGTTATTTTTGGGTGAGGATAGAGTAGGCTTGTGCGGCACCTATACTATAATCTCAACTTAGTCGACCGTATTTAGAGGACTCGTGTCAAGTGACTCGTCAATACGTTTGGAGACAACTAAGCCGCCGGTTTCATCACGATGTTTTACTTTACCGTAAGAGCAATGTTATTACAATTAGTGCATAATAATATCCATTTTTTGTCTTAAGATAGTTCATGGTGTACCAGCCGTGATTCGAACCCAAGAATCCCTATCGGAAAGTTGAGGTAACTTCCATTAGATCAACTCCGCTTTTAGCTTATGAACTTTAAAACCTTAATTAAGCTTTAACTTCATCTATGAATTGCCGCATAGCTTAGTTAAACGAGCAGCTAGAGAGATCAAGCCCCTTCCCAGTACTAGCACTGGAAATAAATTTTAGTTAGTACTATACTCAATTAAAACTCACAGAACACACGATCAATAACTTTGACGAGTGATAATAAAAGTTTTCTATCCACTATAACACAAGCCAAGCTAGATGCCGCTTTGTGCGGTATCCTGCAATATTTAATGATATAATTTTTATTCAGAATTTTCACATGCAAATACGCTTGCCATCAAGTCTCTCAGATCTTGATTTGAAACATTTTGACTGGAAGCGGCTGGCAGTTCGTAAACATTTACATCATCCAGATAATTTGGATGGTAACAGGAGTCCACTGGGTGTCCATTGCTGAATATAAGCCTCCCCCAAAGATCGATCGATCGCATGAATTCGCATGCCCTCAGCGTCCAATGGCTTCGAGCAACCTTTTTGGACAAAGTCAAATTCCTTCATATTTGAAGTATGTTAAAATAAAATTAGATTAACCCTCAGAACAAGGAAACAATAGGTATACCTATGTAATACCTATAGGTAACTTGTTTGCTTTAATACCGTGTCAATTTTAATGACTGTCTATCTGCAAGCTAGAATTGTTATTATAGTATTTTTTCCTCGTATTTATGTACTAAGATTGTAATCAGTATATTCTGATTATAGCTTAGAATTTACTTACTTGAGGAAAAATTATTATTCTTAGAACATAGGTAGATATAGGTACTTAACTTAGTTAACTTAACTTAACTTAGTAGAGATTTTTCTTAAAATATTGATCATATTGCAAAGTATTGTGGGCTACGCTAGAAGGCATCACTACATGGTATAAAACAAACTCGCTTTCTCTGTCCCTATATCTCTTTGTATGCTTAAATCTTTAAAACTACGCAACGAATTTTGATGTGATTTTTTTTAATAGATAGGGTGATTCAAGAAGAAGGTTTATATGTAGGTATAATACATGCATAGTATAGCCGTGCGAAGCCGGGGCGGGTCGCTATTCAGAAATAAATAGTAAATTGACTGAGTTTAAAAAATAATTTTTTTTTGGGAATGTTTAAACCCTCTTATACCTACTGTTTTTCTATTTTCCATATAAACGCATGGTAGGTACCATATTTTGTAACTAGCCCTTTTGGCCTCCATAACATTTTACTAGTATCGTTTACAAATCGTTTATCCGAAGATCTTTAATCGCTTTTACATCGATATTCTGACAAAATACAAAAAAGATATCTTCGTTAAGTCAACAAATTACTTATTTATTAAGTAGATTGCAATGATCTCGGTTTTAAACAAGGACTTGCTTAATGGAACTAGATTGACGTTTGGAGTGAAAGGGTGAATGGTACAAGGAAACTAATAAAGATACCAGCTAGCTTGGTTTAACTGCCATGGCTTAGTATACTTCATGCGCCTCGCGGTTTCACCTGTTTAAGTCTTAAACTAGTTGGGATATTGGTATAAAAAGTACTCTATATCTTTTTCCAAACTAAAAACTACCTCTGTTCAATTTTTTATTTAAATTGGATTAGCCGTTTGACAAACAAACGAACGCTCGCATTTTGAATAGATTTTTGTTCGTATTTCATTGCACCCATTTCGAGACATAGATATGGGATGTTTTGTGTGCCTTTAATGTCACTGGCCAGAACATGGATAGAGCATGCTACATCAGGTGGGATGAGAAAATGAAAAAGCCTATATTTAATCAAAAAGATATTAGTCTAGTAAAGCTAAAGTAACATAACACAAACCGGGGGCAATATTTGCTTCATTGTCATTATAATTATATCGTAAACAAATTAGATTGTGAATTAATATAAAGCCATATTAAACTTACTTTAGCTTTACTTTTTACGAGACTAACTTTTTTGTACATTTAATATGTTTACATTTCTTCATTCCACCCGATGGAAAGCAACAATGAGGTCGAAGATGTAGCATGATTGCCGAGAGACTTTATAACAAGGTTAAAATCTGGGAAAACAGTGACAAGGGCAGAGACTTTCTCAATGTATACGAGACAAGTGGATGCGTGACTTTTCCTGGCATTTTTTTGTAAATACATAATACAGTACTTATACAGTTAAAACGTAGATACTACAATAATAATTAGGTAGATAACTACTGCAGATTCGTGTCAGAAGAAATAAATCTATGTAGCTTTAAGATTAAACTATTAAAGTTCATACGCAAAGGAGGAATAACTTAAACTACCGGTTTTATAGATGTTTTCTTCAAGTTTTCACTTTTAGCAGATTGGTTATTAAAATTCAGTTGGAAGTTGTCAACGACTTTCACCAAATACATGTTATTTTCAAACTATTTGACAAATGTTTCTGAAACTTACGACGGATGACATTTTCTAAAAACCTGACTACTTTTTGAATAAATATATTTTTAATTCGATTTTTTTACTATAAAAAGAAGTGACTTTAAGTTCATAATTTATAAGGATGATTTTATCACAATCACAATTTTTATTAAAATACTGTTAAAATGCAAGAAACTGAGTTATGATGTACCTATTAAGAGATACAAAATTATGACGTTCGCTGCAAAAAAAATAGTGTTCCCAATATTGTATTTTTTTGTAGTGTGGGATTGGAGTTGTCTATTTGTGTTTTCGCCTCACCGCGTCGTTAAGTTTTTTGCATCGAAATCATACTCCAAGGTTTCATTAAAAAGTATGCCACTGGTTTGAGTTGAACAAAATGATTAGGAAAGAAGGTGAATGAAAGATAAAGGATCAAACTTGATGCAATATTTACGTTTTTACTTAAAAGCTTACTGAAAATGTTGTATAGCTAAAATTTGAGAAAAACATTTTACTAGCGGCTTAGTACGGCATTTGAATTGGTATAATGTACGGTTTATAGTATCATATTTTCTAGACTTCTAAAATAACCAACATCGTGTCTTGAGCCTACTTAAATGAAGATGGTATAATACCTACGATATTAAATTAACGACAGATGAAAGGTGAACCATTCTTTTTAACGAAAGGATATGAAGAGATTGTTTAATAGGTCAGCTTATGATCACTTAGACACCATTGATGATGGAATTAAATCCCAGTACTATATCCTTGAAGGTACTAAGACTATCATACTAGAAATGTAAATTGTAAGTCAATATTAAAAGATTTATAAAGTAAGGAGAAAATACCGATCCAGGTACGTATGCATGATATAGTTGCCTGGAAGAGACCACCTTTAGGAGTTAAGACCGCCTTTTGTGATACTCTTGGAGCTTTTTCTTTATTTAATTTTTTAGGTTTATCATTTTATTTATATTATGCAAACATTTTGTGTTGTGTTTTGTTTTTATGATGCAATAAAGTTTTTATCTATCTATGTTTGAAGACCTTGCTATGTAGCCCACTTACAGAGAAATATACCTACTGAAATAATATTAAATCTAAGTTTATGGTAAGTCTTCAATAATTTAATTACAATACATCGTTCAAATGATAAATGAAGCTACTAATACTCTCATAGGTATAATTCTATGAATATTAATGATCATATAAATCTATGTAATGATCATTATCATCTAATAATGATCATCAGAATCATCATTTATATTATTTATATCAATTTTCTTATAAGAAACTGTCTAGAGTTCAGTTTGAGTACTTTATAGGCCTAAACACTTAATGCTAGCTCATTCACGTTATTGCAAATTACGGATCATTGAAGATTTTTTTTATATAAAGACGTGTTCAAATTTGATGTTCAATGTTCTAACTAGTAGTGCCTGGTGCTTGATTATATTTAAAAAATCGAAGTATTTTACTGCATGACTCAAGTAAAAAAAACTGAGGTTAAAAAACCTATGTTTAAACTGGTGCCGTTTTTTCCGCTGTTAATTTTGAATTGCAGAAACTGCTGTAAATTCCTGCGTTTGTTTTATGTAATTGGTAATTCTAAAAGTGAAATAAAGGAGAATGGCTATGCTGAAAAACTGTGTGGCCTTAGAAGGTAAGTAGTTTGTAGAAATTAAGTGTGAAAAATAAAATTAAGTACTTACGGATCAAAAAGAAAATTCAAAAGCACAACCGCAGCATCACTTTGTCACAAATTATTGTAAACTCCACAAAAAACAGTCACACAAAAACAGTTGAGTTGTTTTAATCACTTGTCTTTTTAGCACAGACGAGGAACTTTGGTTTATTGGTCGAGTTGGTTTTAAAATTTAGTTGCAATTCGAAAACTTATTAAGAGGGTAAGGCGGAGCAATCGAAATTATGATTGACAGTAATTAGAAAGAACAGGACAGATATATAATTGCGTATCAATTAGCGATCCGTACATAACGATTCAGCAATTACACAGCACGTGGCATCGTTTTCCAATTTTTTGGTTTAAACTTTTATTTTTATCGATGTTAAATCGATTATTTTAAACTACGTCACCGATGTCATTTTTATAAGCACTCCGTCCCGCGGCAGAGTTAAATGAAACGTCCGTTTAGAAACAGCAATCACGACGGTCACTGCACACTAAACCCGAATGATAGTTATCAAGTTTCGAAAAAACGGAATCGTCACTGAGCCCCGAAAAAAAACAGCCGCACAAACTCACACAAGCACAAAATTCTGTCCAATTAAAGATAATGTTTGTGGATATTTTAATAGCGTACCCCTCCGAAGAAATCCGACACAACCAACTCGCAAAGAACTTAAACACTTAATGATCGGTTGAAGGAAATTGTCCGAGAAACGAACGGCCCAGTTTACAGCCGTCTCTCTCTAATTAATTCCCGAAACCGCCACTTGTATAGGGATCGTGGCGCTGGCGTCAACCAACGGGTGTGGTTTATTTGAAGGCGGAATCCGTTGAAGGCGGTGCTTGGTTGTGATTGGTCGGTTATTGTGGCGCGATTTTTTTCGTTTGTACGTGCAAAGCTCGCGGGTTGGCACTACCGGATCGATCGAAGGCGCCAGAGTTACCATTATATGTTTTTTATGGGTATTTTTTGGTGCTGCTCCGTGCTTTGGTAACCTGTTATAGTGCCCCGCCCATAGTACGCGTTGTATACGTGCAGAGCCTGTACGACTATCAATTCAGGCCCAAGCCGTAGGGTTTTTAATTTTTTTTTATTTTTCAAATAAAAGTGCGAGGATTTTTTTTTAATTTTTCGTGACGGTATCTTTTGTGTGGTGTCAAGTTTTCAAGGCCGTTGAACTTTGTCATTGTGTTAGTATGTACTTGTTGATGTGTTGTGTATACCTACCTACATACATAGATAGGTATTGTATACCTAATAGGCGTGTAGTGTTAACCTAATGAACTATTGGGTCACCTTCGCACGTCCGTTAGTGGATTAAAGCAATTACCATTATTGTTATCTTGTAGTTTATACATTCCAATATGGAAAAATGTTATAAAATATTTAGTTTATGTATATTACTTTTATACGGTCGGAGTCAGAATTGCAGACCCACCGTAGAGTTCTAAAATTACTATTATTGGAATGTTTTTATTCTAATAATACCTATTGATCTCATAAATTAATGAGTTGAAAGACTTTAAAATTGAACTCGAATAAGACCTTAGAATTTTGTATGGGTCTGAAATTCTGACTCCGACCCCACCTATAGATATCTACTAGATACTTACCTACCTAGTTGTATATATAGAAAAACCGGCCAAGTGCGAGTCGGACTCGCGCACGAAGGGTTCCGTACCATATTCTGTTTTTAATATTTACTACCTATTTGTTATTATAGCGACAAAAGAAAAAACTACATCATTTTAGAAAATTTCAACTGTCTTCTATCACGGTTCATAAGATACAGCCTGGTGACAAACAGACTATTGAGACTTAGAAAAGGGCCCCGTTTTTATCCTTCGAGTACGAAACTCTAAATATTATGTTGATATTAAGTTATAGTTTATTTATTTATCATACTTACTTACTCCGCTGGCTCAGCGACCCAAAGTGGATCTTGGCCTCCGAAACGAGAGTCTTCCATCGCTCCCTGTCCTGCGCTATTTCTTGCCAATTGTTGACTTGAAGTTCACGCAGGTCAGCTTCCGCCGTGTCCTTCCAGCGATACCTGGAAGGACACGGTGGCGGCCTGGTTTGGTTATTTATCATAAAGTGTTTATATTCCTTTAGGAGTGCCAAAAACCTATGTAGGTTTGTCATGACACTTTCATTCGTCACATAAATAGGTAGGTAGGTACCCGATACCTAACTAGATATTAAATTATAAAACTATCATAAACAAAGACAAAATTAAACATTTCCACTCACTCTTATTGCGCCTCCTCGTATTACTGGTCGCTCGGTTGCAGGTTAATATTTACACTTTGATTAATATTTACACTTGCTATGTATAAAACAACTCACTTACTTTTTTCAAGTCGGTTAAAATATTTAAGAACTAAGTAGGTAGGTAGGTACTACAATATTTTTTTCAAAAAGGAATAAACTATTTCGATTGACATAAATCATTTAGGTCCAACCGTAGAACAAAATGCACATTGTCCTTTAAGTTCATTTACTTAGAGGAGTGCAAGTAACGACCAAATAATTTAAATTGATAGTTTATAAGCCAAACTAGCGACCCGCCCTGGTTTACACGGATAGCAGATCATTTAAAACTACGTGTAAAAGTAAAATCTTTGTTTTTCACGTCTCTATTGCGCAGCTGCGTCCCTAATCCGGAAAATAAACAGGTCGTTTAATAGCAAATGTCGTGTCGTGTATCTCAAAAAATAACCTAAAGATGACCTATATCTATACTATATAATATTATAAAACTGAAGAGTTTGTTTGTTTGTTTGAACGCGCTTATCTCAAGAACTACTGGTTCGAATTGAAAATTATTTTTATAAGCCACATAAGAGCGAAGAATCAGTGGAAATGTGGAAAATATAGGGAATATTATTTTAAGCTATTGCATAGCTTTTATCGCGGGCTTAGAGCGCGGCGAACGAATCAAGAAATTCCGTAACGCAAATAAAACCTAACACCCCCCACTCCCTAGCTCGGCCGAGCATTCGCTTAATGTGTATGTATATATGGTACGACGCGACGGCACGAAGCTCGCACGATGCAATAGCTGTACCGCGGCAGTCCCCGAGTGCCACACGTTTTTTTTTTGCAAGGATTTTTTTCACGAACAAAGTTTTCCGAGGAATCTTTTCATTTATGCTTAGCTGTTAGAATGTTGTCTTGTTTAATAGCTATATTCAGGTAGCTAAAAAGATCAGCGGGAAATGCTAATTTTAAAAGCGAAGCAGTGTCACAAATATAATTTAAAAAAAAAGTTTTATTAAGGCCCTGGGGTGTCGCTAGATTTTTTTACTTGTAAAGGTTGAAAATCACTGTTCTAAAGCATCATTAATTGTGCAGTAAGGCGTACCTAATAACCCTGGATGGGACTTTAATTGCTAAATTTCAATACTAATAAATATACCTTTAAAAAATAACTATAAGTAAATACTAAACTTACTAACTTAAATTTAGTTTATAAGTTTTAGTGATTGTTTTTTTTTAATTAGAAATTAGTGCTTACTTACCATGATTGTTTAACATCGCATTTAAGCTGTTGATACAATCTCGTCCAGTTGTAAATTTGTCCAGTTGCGAATCTGTCCATTTGTACTGAGCCCAATTACGGCAGCCCAATTAGGTACGACTGCGTAATAATTAATTAATAGTTAGAGGGTTAAAAGTCTGTAAATAGATACCGAAACAATTAAACAAAATAAATAAACGCAATTATATTATTAAATCAGTAAAAAAATAGTTTAATTAGAATATCGTGAAAACCCAAAATACCTAAGCAAAGCACGTTAGCAGCTCGTTTAGGGCGCTGCTGGGGCTGCCACGTTATTGTAGCGCATCAGGGATGTTCGTGAATGCACATAGCAATGACTTCTATACAATAATACGTAAAAGAACGGCATCTCTGGTGAGGCGGATTCGTGTTAGTGCCAACAGTCTCATAGCGACGGTCTCAGAGCGGGTGGACGGGCCATTTGTTGGGCACTGGAGGATAATGCATGCTACATCGCTTTCCACTGCCAAGTAGACTGACCCCGCCTATGTATTTTAGTTTGATTTTAGTTTAAATAATAATATGCTACCTAATTTAATTTTTAATCTTATTTTTAATTAATTTATAATACATAATATGGAAAATAATATGTAAATGTTATTTTTTCTGAAATAAATGATTTATTATTATTAAAGCATAAGATAGTTTTGACGCGATAACATCTTATAAAGCGCTGAACACCGTACTGCACTCACAAAAAAGTGTCATGTTACGGTCACGTTACGGTGTAAGCGCTGAACAAGCGATAGAGGAGTGGCACAATCGGCCTCAGCGTCAGAGTATGACGTTATCACGTAAAATTATCATCCGACTTTACAGACAAGCGTTTTTTTATAGAGAGGAACTTCAACAGGCAAATCAAATACCAATTAAGCCAACAAAGCCGGCGCTGGCGCTAACACTCAAATTAACAAATAATTAACAAACTACTAGGAAAACAACCAGAACATAATGTTCTCATAAACTTTATTGATCTATAAAGGGTGCTTCCATAGTAAAATTTCGCTTTTTATGTAACACTAGGTTTTGCCCGCGACTTTGTCTGCTTAGAAGTCGAAAATGGACCAAGAAATCACGTTGTCCCATACAAACTTTGCCTTCCTTTTGCCCCCTAAGGGGTAGAATTTTGGAAAATGATTTCTCATCGATGCCTACGTCATACAAAGAACACACCCTTCAAGTTTTAGGTCTTTATGATGAGCGGTTTAGGCTGTGCGTTGATCTGTCAGTCAGTCAGTCGTTCAGGACAAATCATTTTATATGTATAGACTATTTGCGTCCAGCGGTGTCACCCGCGTGACTCCCGATGCCGTGGGAATATCGAAATATAAAATAGCCTATAGCCTTCCTCGCCAAATGGATTATCAAACACCAAAATTATTTTTCAATTCGAACCAGTAGTTCCTGAGATTAGAGCGAAACTCTTCAGCTTCAAATAATTAGTATAGATTAATTCTACCGTTTTCGTTGTGTAAGCGCTCAAAGGGATTCGAAATGATTTTCTTAGAATGAATGGCACTCGATCTGTTTATAATTTTATTATTTGTTTAATTAGAAATGAGGTTTTATTGTGATGGTTCCATATTATTTAGATTTTATTTGTTTTTACATGGTGTGGTCGTTTTCTCTATGCAAGATTAATTTTAACCGACATGGAAAAATGAGGTCCTTTTGTGTTATTTTTTAATTAAAAGGGGTCTCATTAAATGGCTACTTTCTACTAATCGTAATACGAATTTGGATTTCATTTAAATATTTAGTGTGATTTTTGCATGATTATTTACCTATTATGTATAAATAAATAAAACACATGTACCTAAATAATATAGGCTGGAAAGATGACATCTATGGCCAGGAAAAAATATGTTAAGAAGAGGCTGTAAGCGCTTAGCAACTTTTGCCTTCCCTGACAGTGTAAATTAAGTAATTAAATTAAATATCAATCATTTCGAATCAAATACAATTAAATTTGTTAGTAAAACTTAGTGTTAGAAGCAATTTAATGTCATAAAAAGCAATAAAACTGTGTCAATCATACACCAAATTGCGTTGAGTGATAAGAATGTCATGAAAGTGCATCTGTCTGATTATGTGACTTACCGCCACAGTCTTCAAAATCTTAAATTACTTTAAATTTAATTTTACCGGGCCATAATCGCCGTAGTTGGGTAAAAATGCTTCAAAACACTACAAAGTCGGCATAATCTAATTGTAATTTCCTCTTTCTCTACTCTATTATCATAAAATACGACTCAAAGTTTGCTTCTAACAAAAAAACCCACCTTGTTCACGCTTCAACAAAGGATAGAGAGAAAAAAATGATACTTTATAACAGTCAACAGATAATAAATGTCAACCATTATGTTAAATAATGTTAAGCTTTGTATTTTACGTACTACTGTTTAATTTAGTTTTAAAATAAGTTAGTTTTATGTTTAATTTTCTCGCAAACAACACTTTTATCTATACTAATAGTAAAAAATTTAAGAGTTTGTTTGAACGCGCTAATCTCAGGAACTACTGGTTCGAATTGAAAAATTGTTTTTGTGTTGGATAGTCCATTTATCGAGGAAGTCATTTCACGCGCATCCCGTGGGAATATCAAAAAGAAAAGTAGCCTATAACCTTCCTCGATAAATGGACTATCAAACACAAAAATATTTTTTCAATTCCAACCAGTAGTTCCTGAGATAAGCGCGTTCAAACAAACAAACTCTTCAGCTTTATAATATTATAGTATAGTTTTAAAGAAGTATAAATTATTATAATATTAAGTAGGTATAAATTAATTGTTTTTTACATTAACAATTAGAGTACACGCGAAATGCGTTTTTTTAATGCACCTAGCTTGCCGTCTTCTTCGATAATTGTTAAATTGGTACAATAAATTGCAAAATACCAATCTAATTTAAAATACCACATTTCAAGTGCACTTGTTCAAGAAAAAGTAACCAAGCGCCATCACTATTGTCATCCAAACGTCACTGTCAAATAGAAAAAGGGCGGCAAATCATCTATTATTTACCATTGTCCATCATTTTTTACAGTCAAATTGACAGGCAGAATGAGTCGGGGAATCTTTGCCATTTTTTCTACCCTTTTTTTCTAATAATAAGACCCTATTGTGCTATTGTTATGGGAGGTCTAATAGGGCCCTTGCGAATTTTTTTCATCGCCTTTGAGCAAGTGAAGTCGTGTGCTAAGTTAATGATATTGATATTTATTGTTTGATTGTCCTTTTTTGATAATGTTTAAGAATTTCGTGAGTGATTATAGTTGAATAAACTGTTTTGGTTTTTAACTTTTGTTTTCTTTCCTTCCAAATTTATAAAAGACTAACGACCCGCTCCGGCTTCGCACGGCTATATTATGCATGTATTATACATATAAACTTTCCTCTTAAATGATTCTATCTATTAAAAAAAACCGCAACAAAATCCGTTGCGTAGTTTTAAAGATTTAAGCATACATAGGGATATAGGGACAGAGAAAGCGACTTTGTTTTATACTATGTAGTGATAGTGATATATTGTTTTATAATAAATTAATTCTGAAACTACTGGACCGATTTTGATAAAACTTGGTATGGGGATACATTGATTCATTGACAGTGTCATAGGCTACTTTTATCCCAAAATTCCCACAGGATTGGATGTAGGTAAGTATTTCATATGAAGGTAAATTATCAATTTAAGAATATGATTCAAGTCACTCAGGCTTTGAAGATGTAACCTCTCATCTAACTACTGTAAAATAACACTTTAATTAACTTTTCACTATAATAACACTTATGAGGAAAGGGTACCGGGCGCTCTCTCCATACAAAAGTAGTCGACTGTTTCCTCCCTGGATGACCATGCCCCTATGTTTTGTTTTTGTTTTTAAGCTATTGTATAGCTTTTATCGCGGGCTTTGAGCGCGGCGACCGAATCAAGAAATTCCGTAACGAAAATAAAACCTAACACCCCCACTCCGCCTACCATGTAGTTCGTTTGTTTTTCAAACCTTAATTTCTATGATAATTAGAAAATGAAAAAAACCATAGATATAGGGGCATAGTCATGGCAGATATATAGGTTTTATGCAACAAAAATATTTGTGCTTGAGTCATTATCCAGGGAGGAAACAGTCGACTACGTTTGTATGGAGAGAGCACCGGTACCCTTTCACCTTAGTCTCTTTTATTTTACAGTCAGTTATAAAATGGTAGCCACTGCAATAATTTTAAGAACACATCAAATAAACAATAAAATTCGAACTTTATTTGCCGACACGAATCGCAAGGCAAATACGACTTAATTCAATACAGTTCAGAAACTTATGAACAACTTGTCTTTGTGTTTTCTGCAAGCTACTCTAGGTAGGTAGGTAATATCTATCTATAATCACAACATAGTATAAAACAAAGTCGCTTTCTCTCTCCCTATATCCCTATATCCCTTTGTATGCTTAAATCTTTAAAACTAGATTTTGATGTGGTTTTTTTTAATAGATAGAGTGATTCAAGAGGAAGGTTTAAATGTATAATACAGTCATGCATAATATACCCGTGCGAAGCCGGGGCGGGTCGCTAGTATAAAAATAAATCGCTGAATGTGTTGCCCTCAGACTAAAAGAACTATTGTAGTCTGAGGTGTTGCCATGCTAAGCTCAAATCTCGAGGACGGCTTTTTGGAATGTTCCTGAAAGTACAAGGATGGTTCTTACGGAGAGAAAAATTGCCTGAAAAAGTCTAAAAATAACACTTTTTTATATTCTTCCATAGTAAAATATAAACATGGTGTTCCTAAGCTCTAATCACGAGAACAGCTAAACCGATTTCGCTAATTCTTTTTTTAGAATGATCCTTGAAGTATGAGGATAGTTCTCAAGGAGAGAAAAATTTGAAAAATTGGCTTATAATGTCTAAAAATAACACTTTTCTACACTCCCAATTCCCAAACAAACAATTTTATAGTAATACTTAAAAGTTAATTTGTACTTTAAATAGTAGCGCTCCGCGGTTTCACACGCGTAACTCCCGATCCCGAGGGAATATCGGGATAAGAAGTACCTAGCCTATGTTATTTTCAGTGAATCAACGTATCCTCATACTAAGTTTTATTAAAATCAGTCCAGTTATTTCGGAGCCTATACGGACAGCAAAAAAAAAACCAAAAAAAAATTTCCTCTTTATTTATATTAGTATCTATATAAAAAAAGAAAAAATTAGGTATTTTTCTTTTTTTTTTTACAGATCAAACAGAAATCTCTGAAACAAGAGCTACGAGTCTTATGATCAAATTGTCAAATCCCTGCTCCTTGGGGTCGATATTAATCATTGTTGCATGATTCATGTACTGACTAGTGGTGTTTGAATAATTTCATTTAATTTTTATAATAGACTAGCGATCCGCTCCGGCTTCGCACGGGTATATTATGCATGTATTATACATAATAAACCTTCCTCTTGAATCACTCTATCTATTAAAAAAAACCGCATCAAAATCCGTTGCGTAGTTTTAAAGATTTAAGCATACATAGGGATATATGAACAGAGAAAGCGACTTTGTTTTATACTATGTACCTAGTGATTCTGACATTTCTTGTATTAATTTGACTAATTGTGACTTTTAATTTTAATTTGATCCAAAAATCGATTGAAATTGCATATTTATATAAATGAATTACTTACAACTTTTTCAATTTAATTTAACTTAATGAATTTTTAATATTGACATTGTAATTTTGATTTGAATTGTTAATTTTGATTACTATTTATTAATTTTTTATATGAAATGAAATTTTTGTTTTGAAGTAGTTGACTGCGACTGTAAGAAGATACATATTTATTTTTAAACAATCTTTAGTATTTTTATTATTTTTAATTTGATTGTTATTGTGGCTTTTAATATCTGAAATAAATGAATTGATTGATTGATTCGACCACCAGGGAAAAAAAATGCTACAACTTCTCAGCGACACTCCCCTGAAGACCCTAGTATTTATCATCGTTATTTCTGTTGCATTTCCCTACGAGAGAATGAAATCAGTTGCCAGGGTCTTTGTTTCCTGAGGTCTTAAAGTAACGAGTGAATAATAGATTCTTGGTAAGTAAGTATGCTAGATTTTATCATCATTTTAATTTATAATTAAGTTAGTATTAAGTTCTAAGTAAAAAGCTAAAGATGATTTTTAAAAACCTATTAAACGATACCCCACTTAAAATGTTAGTCGACTCAGATTTTATTTTTCACAATAAACGTACCTAAACGTAACGGTGGGCAGAGACTTTTGACCGTAGACTGTACATACTAATACCCTTGCGACGTATTTGAGTCAAAATAGATTAAATTAAAAAAACTGGTTGCCTGTAAAGTCGGTATACGGGCGAAAGTTTTACGTGACAACAACTGTGCTCGAGTGGAAGGGACGCGTGCCTTTCACTTTTTATGTCTGTCTCTCGCTCTTAGGCGGGCTAACCATGCCCGAGTGGAAGGGACGTGTGCCTCTCACTCGCTCGCATTGTGAGCGCATAACGTCAGCGGAGCGTAACGCAGTTTCATGAAGTGTCACCCGGCAAACCAATTTATAAAACGTTGTCACGTCAATAAAATACCGAATAAGATTCCGCACTTTAATTCACTTTGAATTAGACAATATATACTGTTTTAACTATGAATGTTAAAAGTTTTATACTGAGAGCTTTTGCCTAACTATCAGTTTGCTGTTCATTATTCTTAATTAGTAAAAATAATAAATTCGGTTCTACAGCTATAATATTCTAGACAGCGAGCGTCAGCAACTTTCAATCTATCTATAATATAAAAATCAATTGCTGTTCGTTAGTCTGGCTAAAACTCGAGAACGGCTGGACCGATTTGGCCAATTCTTTTTTTGTTGTGTTTGTTGTAGTCCAGGGAAGGTTTAAACGGTTCGGACTTACGCGGGTGAAACCGCGGGGCGCAGCTAGTCTATAATATAAAAATCAATTGCTGTTCGTTAGTCTGGCTAAAACTCGAGAACGGCTGGACCGATTTGGCCAATTCTTTTTTTGTTGTGTTTGTTGTAGTCCAGGGAAGGTTTAAACGGTTCGGACTTACGCGGGTGAAACCGCGGGGCGCAGCTAGTCTATAATATAAAAATCAATTGCTGTTCGTTAGTCTGGCTAAAACTCGAGAACGGCTGGACCGATTTGGCCAATTCTTTTTTTGTTGTGTTTGTTGTAGTCCAGGGAAGGTTTAAACGGTTCGGACTTACGCGGGTGAAACCGCGGGGCGCAGCTAGTCAGTGATATTGTACTCTTATCACAAGTTTTTGAACGCACTATATGAAACGTACTACAGTTATAATAATACTAGCTGTGCCGCCTAACATTGTTTTGCCATATACATAAAAATAAATTAAAAAAAAAAGCGGAAAAAAGGGGAAAAAAATAAATGTTTTTGATGCTCAGACTTATAAACAAACAGACAAGTTCTCTCCTCTGGACTAAGCTGAGATGGTAGTAGGTGCTGGGCAAGCATACTCCATCCTCACGAAAAAAGGACCTAATTAAAAAGGGTCTAATTGCTCTTGCGACAAACAGCAAACTTGTATACAAGTACAAGTAGGTATTCGATCGGGATTGGGACTTACGCGGATGAAACCGCGGGGTTCAGCTAGTCCAGTTATAAAATTTAAGCTAAATTAAAAAAAAAAAAATACTAAATTTTTAAATTTTTATTTTATTTAACTTTAATTTTAAATTTTTATTTGACTATTTGTAATATTTCTCCAATATGGGACATTGTATGCCTGCAATAAATGACTATTTATTATTTATTTATTATTATAAAAACATCAACTCCGAAATGACTCCGAACTAACAAGGTTGGTTTTAAAAAGTTTTTTAATTATTGAAAGAGTCAGTGTTAATTTTATTTTTTATGAAGCGGCGCCTTTGCGGGTTCCCTTTTGTTTTTTTTGTCCAATTTGTTAGCCGCCATTTTAGCGTTAAAGATGATCCTTTTTATTATAATTGATATTTCGTTTCCGGTCTACATTTTTATTGACCACCCAGTTGAGCTTTCGTCTTTTTGCTAACTTTTACAAACTTTTTGAAAGTTGCAGATCGTGCTTTGGAAGATCTTAAGAGAATCATGAGTTTTCGATACGCAGCGCGAGTAGGTATTTTCAAAAATGACCCGTATCGTGCGATAGAGAGAGTTAAAGTTCGGACGTAATTGCCTTCATTTTGCTTTCAAATAATGTTGCGGGCCGTAACGTTTTTACCCCCTTTATCCTTCACAAAATGAAATAAATTTAATTCATTTAGTTCACTGCATCTTATTCTAGGTTTAAACGTTTTTCTTTTTTGGTAATTCAGTTTAGTCTATTAAAAAACAATTGAAACGCTCGATGAAGTTTTTAAGTCAAAAATATAGATATTCAGATACTAATAACTTTTAAACTAAATACTGTTATCGATTTTGTTTATAAAAACACAGGCAGGAGAGAAAGGCCAATACTAAATGAATATAAAGTCAGTTTACATCATAATTTATAACGTACTAGCGACCCGCTCCGGCTTCGCACGGCTATATTATGCATGTATTATACATATACCTTCCTCTTGAATCACTCTATCTATTAAAAAAAACCGCATCAAAATCCGTTGCGTAATTTTAAAGATCTAAGCATACAAAGGGAATAGGGACGGCGAAAAGTGACTTTATTTATATTTATACTATGTAGTGATTTAGTAAAGAGTATGTTGCCAACCTTTTTGTTATAACGTGCAAAAGAAGAGAAATGAAGCAGATCTCTTTACTCAATTTTAAATCTCTACGGTGATTCTGCACTTTGATTCCCTATTCGTACGTAAGTACGGTCGGATGCATAATTGCAGACCCAAAGTAGAGCTCCAAAACAGCTCAGCTCAACGCAAGCAAGATTCTAGGCACCTGCTTTAGTTGAAGTCTTTTGACTCATGAATTTATCAAACAAATAATATTAGAGTGAAAACATCCAAATGACGACCCATTTGGCACAATGGTCACCATGCCGGACTGCCAAACATAGGGTTGCGGGTTCGATTCCCGCCTCAGGCAAGTATTTATGCCTAGATATTTGTCTGTGGTCTGGTTGTTTCTATGTATTATAAGTATATATTTACAAAAGAAAAATATATGAGTAGTATATCCGTTGTCTAGCACCCATAACACAAGTGTAGTTACTTAGCTTGGGGCTGGATGGCGATGTGTGAAATGTCCTGAAATATTTATTTATTTAAGAACTCCACGGTGGGTCTGTATTTATGCAGCCGACTGTACATACTGTTACATAACATGATTATTTTACATACAATCATGTAAAATTACATGGTAATGAAATGATAATGACAGTTGCACATCATTTTACTTAGGTACCTATTTGTAGGACAAAACATGCGTTTTGTTCACTCAATTTCTATCAATTTACTTATAAAACATCATTATGGACATGCTATGGTTTTAAACCTTGGTTTTTTTAATGAGATGATTATGGAAAATTGATGTAGCAATTTTTTTTTAGATTGGTTTCGATGATTTGTGCATAGGGTGTGAAGAAAAACTTGGATTAGGTGCACGTAGCTTCAGACACAAAAAAAAAATTGGTAATGGGATTTTTTATATATTTAGAAAAATTACCCTTATATAACAAGAGTTTCAAATACTTTGAAAAGGTAACAACGCCAATATCTACTTAAAAAGTTGCCAATATTCGTGACAGGGCCACATTCTGAAAATTCCTCAAATTTTCAGTAAATTAGGATAACTTTCTGAAACTTTAAATTATTTTATTTTCATGCAAAATATTAATCTGCTTCACTTGAATTAAATAATATAAATTTTATTATCACTGAGATTAACCAAATTAGCTTAGAGAATAATGGCCCGTGACTTTAAATGCTTATACCTATCTTTTTTCCACATCTAGTAGGTACACGAAATTATCAATTTCATTATATTATACTAGCGACCCGCCCCGGCCCGGCTTCTATAAACCTTCCTCTTCAATCACTCTATCTATTAAAAAAAACCGCATCAAAATCCGTTGCGTAGTTTTAAAGATTTAAGCATACATTGGGATATAGGGACGGCGAAAAGTGACTTTATTTTATACTATGTAGTGACAGTGATAGTGAATAGTGATAAAAACGAAGAATCATATTTTTTCTATTTGTGTATACGTTTAAGTTTTGCCTTGGCGTCATTATTAAAGTTGTCCATATCCAAAACCAATCAATTAATGGATGTACTGTTTTTTTTTTTCTAAATTCGTAGATGAAGCCTTTATTGATATTAACGTATACTTAATTACCTATTAAGTTTAACACAAAAATTCCTTGTCGTTTCGAAGCTTCAAACAATACTATACTAGAAACTGCAAATTTCAACACGGATCTCAAATAAGCGGTTTTGATAAACAGCAAAATTTTAAAGACGTATCTTGAAATAGCGGTCCCTAGAGTAATCCAAACACAGGGTTGCGGGTTCGATTCCCGCCTCAGACGTGTAGTTATGCTTAGATATTTGTCTGTGGTCTAGTTGTTTCTATGTATTATAAAAATATATTTACAAAAGAAAAGTATATAAGTAGTATATCCGTTGTCTAGCACCCATAACACAAGTGTAGTTGCTTAGCTTGGGGCTAGATGGCGATGTGTGGAACGTCCTGCAATATTTACTTATTTAAATAAATAAAAATATAAAAAAATGGAGTTAAAAACTTATCCATCAAACTGCTACAATATTTTGACAAGAAACTAATAGAGTCATCACCAGCTACTGTACATTAGTCAAAAATGGTCAAAATCATGACACGACATATTTTTTTCTAAAATGCATTAGAGTATGAGTTGCAATTTTATCGTTTCTGTTTTGTTATTAAGATATTTTAAAGGGAATAATGTTTTTGGTGTCAAAATGTGGCTTAGAAGGTATTCCAAATGAATGGATATTTATTTGAATGCAAACTTTGACTTAAACTTTGTACAAGGGCGAGAGTTATTATCATCACTTCACTATCACTACATAGTATAAATAAAGTTGCTTTCTCTGTCCCTATATCCTTTTGTATGCTTAAATCTTTAAAACTACGCAACGGATTTCGATGCGGTTTTTTTTAATAGATAGAGTGATTCAAGAGAAAGGTTTATATGTATAATACATGCATAATATAGCCGTGCGAAGCCGGGGCGGGTCGCTAGTAATAAATAAATAATAATAAATATTGCAGAACATTCTACACATCGCCATCTAGCCCCAAGATAAGTAACTAGACTTGTGTTATGGGTGCTAGACAACGGATATACTACTTATATACCTACTTTTCTTTTGTAAATAATACTTATAATACATGGAATCAACCAGATCATAGCACTTAACTGCCCATAACTTTAGTAAGAAAATCTGGAGCGTATTAAGCTTCTGAATCTTCACCCAACCCTTCAACAAATAATGCCGAAAAATAACCCCAAATACAAATCTACCTTAAAACGGTAAATGCAAAAAAATCTAAATGCACCGATGTATAAAATCTACTTTGTGATTACCCTAACACTATTACTAACGATTGGATGGTTCTATTCTATTTTGAATAAAGGCTGAATAGATACACAAAGGTTGAAGCATTTTGTATGGAGATTGGCTACTGTGTGGACAAGGGTTTTGTCGGTAAACTTTAATGTTATATTAGGTGACAGACAGACGGACTATCCTCATAATATTTAATACTACCGACCCGCTCCGGCTTCGCACGGCTGTATTAAGCATGTATTATATCTAAAAACCATTAGCCATCCATTTAATCACTCTATCTATTAAAAAAACCGCATCAAAATCCGTTGCGTAGTTTTAGAGATCTAAGCATACATAGGGACATAGGGACGGCGAAAAGTGACTTTATTTTATACTATGTATGTAGTGATAGTGATTATCTATGAGAAAAATACTCATAATGAAAACTCTGAAACTAACAGAGCTACAAGTCTGAAATTTCGTATGAGAGTGTATTTTACAAATTCAGTAAAAAGGGCTGGTAAATTTTGTGTGAAACTAGCTTTTGCTAGAAGACGAAAATGGACCAAGGAATCGCGTTGTCCCATACAAACTTTGCCCCCCTTTAATACCCCTTTAGGGGTAGAATTTCGGAAAATCCTTTCTTATCGGATGCCTACATCATACAAAGAACACACCTTCCAAGTTTCAGGTCTCTACGATCAACGGTTTAGGCTGTGTGTTGATCCGTCAGTCAGTCAGGACAAATAATTTTATCATCGGATGCCTACATCATACAAAGATACACCCTCCAAGTTTCAGGTCTTTACGATCAGCGGTTTAGGCTGTGCGTTCATCCGTCAGTCAGTCAGGACAAATAATTTTATCATCGGATGCCTACATAATACAAAGAACACACTCTCCAAGTTTCAGGTCTTTACGATCAGCGGTTTAGGCTGTGCGTTCATCCGTCAGTCAGTCAGGACAAATAATTTTATCATCGGATGCCTACATAATACAAAGAACACACCTTCCAAGTTTCAGGTCTCTACGATCAGCGGTTTAGGCTGTGCGTTGATCCGTCAGTTAGTCATTCAGGACAAATAATTTTATTATCGTATGCTTACATCATACAAAGAATACACCTTCCAAGTTGCAGGTCTCTATATACGATTAGCGGTTCAGGCTGTGCGTTGATCCGTCAGTCTGTCAGTCATTCAGGACAAAGAATTTTATATGTATAGATCTCATTGAAACGTCTTAAAAACTGAATGGTTGGTCACCCGAAGCTAAAACTAGTTTTAAAACGAAATAAATATAATACATAGTATACAAATTATTGAATATTTGAAGATATTATTTGAAATGGAACAACGGGTTCCTATCAAGGTAAGACGAAGTATCATAGTGCGCCTTACCACACAATTTAAGGTGAAAGGGTACCGGGCGCTCTCTCCATACCAACGTAGTCGACTGTTTCCTCCCTGGATAATGACACTAGCACAAATATTTTTGTGCCTTAAAACCTATAACTGCCATGACTATGCCCCTATGTTTTGTTATTTTTTTTTTCATTTTCTAATTATCATAGAAATTAAGATTAAAAAAATGAAAAAATAAATAGGGGCATGGTCAATGGTCATGGCAGTTGTAAGTTTTATGCACCAAAAATATTTGCTCTAGTGTCATTATGTAATTATCCATAGGGAGAAAACAGTCGACTACATTTGTAATAGTTTGTATGGAAAGAGCCCCGGTACCCTTTCCTCTTAATTTTGATCCTTACCTACTTTAATAGAACACATGTGCTAATAAACGACCTGCTAAATTTTCCGGAGCCTATATCGCAGACGAAATCGCAGACAAAAGACAGGTTCTGCTAGTTTCTTTAATATTGATGGGAATATGTTGAGCTTATACAAAAATAGAAAAAATATGATAAAAATTCCCATTTTTTTCTAGATTACAATTAGATTGATAGTATTTCGTGTACCTACTTAATGTGGAAAAATGATATTTAAGCATTAAATGTCACGTGTTTTTTTAGTTTCTTCATCAGTATCTGACGCCATTACGCCATTACATATTATAGGAACTTCAAAAACCTAACCTCCTTGCAAAATTAATTTCTGTTTAAAGTTTTGCCATTTTACATTGCATAACCAAAACTAAATACCACCTACATTTTATTGTAAAGATAACTGTAAATTCGACCGTATCCAACGAGATTATGAACATCAATCATTTCTACTTGACTATTGTCATTTTTTGTTACCTCAGAGAAAGGTAACGAAATGGACACAAAAAAATTACTTTCGCGTTACCGAATTTTTAATTTCGTTTTAGTATGATTTAGTGACATTGGCGGTGTATGGGTTTTGAGCTTTTTTTTAATAAGGGTCCACGCCTCCGTTAAGATCCAATGCAGCCCAATTTCATGCATTATAGGTTGTTCGCTAATTAGATGGAGTAAACCGACAGGAGAAACTATTATTTTTGCAAATATATTTTTTACAATCGAATTATACATACTTAGACTAGCTTTCGCCCACGAATTCGTCAGCGTAGAAGTCGAAAATGGACCAAGAAATCACGTTGTCCGATACTTTGTCCCCCTTTTTCAACCCTTAAGGTGAAAGGGTACCTGCGCTCTCCATACAAACGTAGTCGACTGTTTCCTCCCTGGATAATGACACTAGCACAAATACTTTTGTGCCACAATACCTACCTACCTGCCATGACCATGCCACTATTTGTTTGTTACTTTTTTCATTTTCTAATTAGGTACATACAAATTAAGATTAAAAAAAAAATAAAAAAAATAGAGGCATGGTCATGGCAGTTATAAGTTTTATGAACCAAAAATATTTGCTCTAGCGTTATTTATTATCCAGCGAGAAAACAGTCGACTACGTTTGTAATAGTTTGTATGGAGAAAGGGGTAGAATTTCGAAAAAACCTTTAGTTATCGGATGCCTACGTCATACAAAGAACACACCCTCCAAGTTTCAGGTCTCTACAATCATCGGTTTAGGCTGTGCGTTGATCCGTCAGTTAGTCAGTCAGTCAGGACAAAGCTTATTTTATGTATAGAAGATGGATAGATAGACAACTTTATTTGTACACAAGAAAAAAAGTAGAAGTTGTACAAACAGGCGGTCTTCTTTGCATTAAATAGGCTCCTAAACTACTGGACCGATTGTAATGAAATTAGGTACTTACAAGGAAACATTGATTCATTGTTAGTGCCACAGGCTACTTTTTATCCCGATATTCCTACGGAATCGGGAGCTACGCGGGTGAATCCGCGGAGCGCTGCTGGTGTATTATAAGTATTAACAAGAAAAATATTTAAGTACTTATTCGACGACCCAGTTGGCACAATGGTCACCATGCCGGACTGCCAAACACAGGGTTGCGGGTTCGATTCCCGCCTCAGGCAAGTATTTATGCCTAGATATTTGGCTGTGGTCTGGTTGTTTCTATGTATTATAAGTATTTATTTACAAAATAAAAAGTAAGTATATAAGTAGTATATTCGTTGTCTGGCACTCATAATACAAGTCTAGTTACTTAGCTTGGGGCTAGATGGCGATGTGTGGAATGACCAGCAATATTTATTTATTTATTTTTATTTATTTATTCTTAACGTTATCTGGCCACTATAACACAAGCCTTAGGTACTTAGCATGTTGCTAGATGGAGCTTTGTACATTATCGAGATATATTTATTTATTTTAAACACTTAACAATAATTTTCCACGCAATAATACTTAAACAATTTAGGTAAAAGGTAGACGAAAGTCATTTTGTATTTTAGTGTTCCGTACCCTATTATTACTAAGACACTGTCTGTCTGTCACCAGGCTATATATCAAGAACCGTGATAGCTAGACAGTTAAAATTTCCACAGATTATGTTACCTATTTCTTGTCCGCTTTAACAACAAAGACTAAAAACAGAATATATTGCTACGGAACCCTCCGTGCGCGACTCTGACCGACCGAAAAAAACCGGCTAAGTGTGACTTAGCCGGTTTTTTTCTTTTATTTGAGCTTAAAATGACAAAACTAAGGAAACAAAGTAATAGAAAAAAAATGACATTAAAAAAATCATTCCCACGCAACACAATGAAAAAAATACAATTCATAGAATACGAAAAAAATCTCGCGTGTGACCAGATGGCTCTATATAGTATAGGTATAGGTAGGTATACTTATAGTATATAGACAAGACAGTACTTAATTGTAATAAGAAATAGATTTGTCAGTCTGTTGTTTAAGTATTTGAGTTAATATTTTTTAGGGAAAAATGCGTCCTCAAACATGCAACTATGAAAATATTTTCAGATAGCCCAGGGCAGGTCAATGCACTATAAAAAAATAATTGAAATTAGATATTTGAGGTAATATTTAAATACATCTTAAGTTAATATTTTTTAATGAAAAAATCCGTCCTCAAAAATGCAACATAAAAAAATATTTTCAGATAGCCCAGTGCAGGCCAATGCACTACAAAAAAGTCATTGAAATTAGGTATTTGAGTTAATCACTACATAGTATAAAACAAAGTCGCTTTTTCTGTCCCTATTTCCCTTTGTATGCTTAGATCTTTAAAACTACGCAACGGATTTTGATGCGGTTGTTTTTAATAGATAGAGGAAAATCTTCCTCTTGAATCACTCTATCTATTAAAAATATAATTATATGTATAATACATGCATAATATAGCCGTGCGAAGCCGGAGCGGGTCGCTAGTATTTAAATAAATATTGGTCTTAACATCTAAACTGGATGATTTTTGATTGGGGGTCTTCAAGTGGATGGATTAGAGGCCTTAAGGCGATCTAAAAACTCTAACAATAGATGAGCCACACCACTATACGAGAAGAAGAAGTGGCGAGTGAACAGGTATCTTCTAGACACCGCGTGTTACATGTTAGACCGCATCGTCGTCTACCATCAGGCAGGTGTGATAGTGGTCAAACGCTGACCTATCATTTATAGAAAACTTTAAAGAAAATTTAAAGCTTTTCAAGGCGCTGTAGTTTCTGGAACATGTTATTAGATGAAGCACGCTAACTAGAATCTGACTCAGCATTAGTTGTAACAAAAGATTCAATTTTTGACCTTAAAATGGTGGATCGAAAAGGAAAAAATATCCATTCACAAAGTGGCACTGACGACGACGATCCACCAACGAGGCTCCACCGGCGAATCTCACTTATACACGAACTCAAATATTAAAATTCTTTATTTATTTGGAATCATATAATTTGCACGAGATTACATAGAAGCTTCTTAAAAACTAAGTTAGGATGTGTGCCTTCGGAACGCGCCCACCAATAAGAAGAAGGCAAAACGACTGACCCACCTTGGCCCTAGATAGATAGAAATAAACAGAAGGAAGAGGGAGCTTTTGCCCTGCAGTGGGACAAAACGGGCTGATAAATAAATAATAGAATAGTAAATTAAAAGGAATCCATAAATCTACTAGAAAAACCTCGTCGATGGGTTGAAATGGAATGACCGTGAGTAGCGCGAGTGAACACGCATGGCACAGCTAGTATACAGTAAGTATATAGACAGAGGTATATAATTGTATATAATGTGTAGGTACGTTGTATAATATAATTAGCGTCCGCGCTGTTGTAATGACAGACTCGACTGCCACGCATGCGCGGGCGCCGCTCACACTGGCACACTTTTTACATTTTCATTTTATTATTTTTTGTCAGACTTTTCATCATTACATACAACATAAAGATAACAACAATTTTCCATGCCATCACTATCACTACATAGTATAAAATAAAGTCACTTTTCGCCGTCCCTATTTCCCTTTGTACGCTTAGATCTTTAAAACTACACAACGAATTTTGATGCGGTTTCTTTTAATAGATAGAGTGATTCAAGAGGAAGGTTTATATGTATAATACATGCATAATATAGCTGTGCGAAGCCAGAGCGGGTCGCTAGTAATTAATAATTTTAGTTATTGGCGACAGGCGTTTGGGCCCCCTAGTTAAATCCCCCTAATTCCAAAATGAAAGTTCGATATATACTTAAAATGTTATTTTTGACGTGATAACGTCTAATTAATTGATGGAACACCTGCGTTCACAAAAAAGTGTCACGGTAATATTATGTGACGTCACGCGTCATGGTAATTATGTTTTACCTTTTAATTACCTTATTAAACCACGTTCTGGAATAAGGAGGTAGGTATATGTTTCCATTAAAAACATGGACAGTGTGATCGAGGGTCCGATGCCGATGTCGGTTTCTAAGGTTTAAAAACAATCGTGTTTCCTTCGATGCAGACGTGATTCAGGCTGTCCGTTTGTGTACACCTAGACAGACAAGCGGTTACACATGTTTATTATTATTTTTAGTAAGTACTACTTGCCCAAGCTCTTTTACAAACTGGTGATCATTTGGAACGAAATTTCTTATCGCAGGTTAGCGAGGGGACGTAGGCGAGAAATTTTTTTAAGAGGAAAGGGTACCGAGGGCTTTCTTCATACAAACTATTACAAACGTAGTCGACTGTTTTCTCCCTGGATAATAACACTAGAGCAAATATTTTTGTGTCATAAAACTTATAACTGCCATGACCATGCCCCTATTTTTTGTTTTTTCTTATTTTTTAATTTTTTTAATTCTAATTTCTATGATAATTATAAAATGAAAAAAAACCAAAACATAGGGGCATAGTCATGGCAGTTATAGGTTTTATGACACAAAAATATTTGTGCTAGTATCATTATCCAGGGAGGAAACAGTCGACTACGTTTGTATGGAGAGCGCGCAGGTACCCTTTCACCTTAAGCGTTACGAAAACATGAAACTAAAAACCGTCAGAGAAACTAAACTCCCACATTAAATATACCTATACCTCCAATATACAATATACCTATATGACTTAACTAGCGACGCGCCCCGGCTTCGCACGGCTGTATTATGCATGTATTATATCTAAAAACCTTCCTCTTTAATCACTCAATCTAATTATTAAATATGTACGCGCGTGAGAAGTTATACTTCTTTGGCATTATTAAAAAAAAAAAAAAAAAAAACTCGTCCGGCAAAAAACTCGTCCGACAAAATACTCGTCCGACAAAAAACCTAGTAGTACCTCTTTGTACTTACTTAAACTATTTGGTTTTATGACAGCTGTCATCTTGCGGTTTGCGGACAACTTCAACATGGTTTGCGGTTTGCGGACAACTTCTCCCGTGAGAATTTTGTGTGACGCTTTTGTAAAATTTCACTCTCATCATTTTTTCATAACGCGCCTAAAGAAGTATAACTTCAAAAACCGCATCAAAATCCGTTGCGTAGTTTTAAAGATCTAAGCATACATAGGGACATGGCGAAAAGTGACTTTATTTTATAGTATGTAGTGATGATAGTGTTAGTGATGTAAAAAAGGTACCTAAACGCATGTCCCGCGTTTATTTTTAGGGTTCTGTACATCAAAAGGTAAAAAAGGAACCCTTATCACTTTATTGTCCGTTTGTTTCTTACTTTGTATTGATCGCACAATTCAATTTAAGGTCAACCCCAATATAATAGACGACCCAGTTGGCACAATGGTCACCATGCCGGACTGCCAAACACAGGGTCGCGGGTTCGATTCCCGCCTCAGACAAGTATTTATGCTTAGATATTTGTCTGTGGTCTGGTTGTTTCTATGTATTTTAAGTATATATTTACAAAAGAAAAGTATATAAGTAGTATATCCGTTGTCTAGCACCCATAACACAAGACTAGTTACTTAGCTTGGAGCTAGATGGCGATGTTTGGAATGTCAAATAAAAAAATAAAAAAATTCTGTCTAACGGGGCAGATCCGGCCTCTCCAATTTCCTGACAGATCTTTGTTTGACATCGAGTCAGACAGCGTACCGCTACTAGAATTGCAAGAGCAGATTAGTATGAGCTATATGATTTGCTCTATAGTCGCACTGGATCTGGCATGGATCAATTACCCCCCACCTTTCCAGGCCAACCTAAATCCTCAGTCTAATGATATCGATTCTAAGGCAGTAAACTACGAAAAGAACAACTTATATCTGTTTAAGTCTGTTAAAACTCCAATAAAAACTCAAAATAAGACTAAATACCTTAACATTGTCGTAAAAATACCTGACAATACTATTAACACCAAGAATCTGCAATAAAAATTAACTTTTTTCTACTAAAATATGAAACAATACAGGACCTGTTACACCAACAGAAAAAAGCGAGCAAACATAACAAAACTTTATCCTTTAAAATGGCGGCTTTGATAGTGTTGCCAGTAAGATGTAACAGTTATGGAGTGGTTATCTTTGAACTTGGCATTACTTTATTGTGACACAATAATTAGAATCGTGCAAATCCGAAAGCACCCGAGGGATTAATTACCATTGTGTGGTCAAACGCTTAAACTATTAATTCTAAAAAAAAGTTTACAACAAAATGGCGAATTGACCGCTATAGGTTTTATGTAAATGGTCGGGCGCTTCCATTACAAAATAAAACCTCATTGTAATATTAAGTCAAGATACCAAGGTGTTACTGCAGTCACATAAAAGTGACATTTTTAACATTAATTCAAACAATTAAACACAATTAATTGATTATCTTAATGTTTATCTGTTTGTTTCAAGGTATTTTTATGTCATTGCGTTTATCTGTTTTGAATCTTCTTTATTAGCTTTACTTTTAAACCGCGTAAGTCTCGAACCCGTGGGAATATCAGGATAAAAAGTAGACTGTTACAACCAAATAGTATACACTCTTACAAAGTTTAATCATAATGGGTCTAGCGTTTCGGAGCCTATTACAAACAAACAAAATCATATTGGAGTTTACTCCTTAAGAATCGATTTTCATATATAAGGCGCCCGGTATGAGAAAAATGTGAGGAGTGAAATCTACTGATGAATGACCTCGTTACGTTTTTGGTGCGCAACCTATTCTGCGCACCTTTCACTTTTCAATCGTGTGTGTGTGACTAGCTTGTATACGTCTTGTGTTTAACCGACATATTGTATGTAATGTTCATAAACATGTGTGCTTTGTGAAGTAAACTCCAATCGTGCGTCGGAGCTGACACACATACTTTTTTTTCCTCTTTATTTATTTTTTACAAATGATTGGTCAGCGTTTGACTATGAGTCTCGAACAGCAGGTGACCCCGTGGCAGGCCCAGAAGGAGATGGTTGGAGGAGTTGGACTCGCGTCGTAAGGACTGGACCCAACTGGCACTATATAGGGAACACTGAAAAGTGGAGAGGCCTTTGGATTGCAGCGGGCGTAATTGGCTGACAATAGAAAACAAAGACAAAATCTTTATGAGATACAGCGTGGTGACAGACAGATGGACGGACAGACAGACAGCGGAGTTTTAGTAACAGGGTTCAGTTTTTACTCGACTGCGCAACGCAAAAGAGTGGTAATGTGTTCATTAGTCTATGTATGCAAGTTTGAACCTATGTGGCTCTTTAGAGCCCAAACGCGTGTGCCGATTTTGATGATTCTTACGTTAATCGATTCGTCTTAATCTTGCGAGTATCACTAAAGACATTTTAATAATAATTATTATCGCCATATTGTCTAAATTAAAAAAAAAATGACCAACAATATCAAGTGAGGTATCTTTGAATAGGTATTTCAAAATCATTTTTGGTTTCTTTTATCATTTTCCATTTAAATTGACCATTTAGGATTTGTAACCATTTAAAGTCGGCTAACTAACAACCACTCTCGCTAAATCTTCTTTTCATGTTGAAGAGAATGGAGGGGCTAGTGTGCCATCCCCTTCATCACCACTCTCTCCTTGTTACTCATTGGATACGGAATCCTAAAAAAAAGATGAATTAAAGAAACTGTAGAATCTCTCTCTCTTTCTCTGTAAAATAAAATAAATAAAGAAGTCACTTTTGTGACTGACTGTAATCATATCTAGAAACAAGAAAGTTGGAATGGCGATGGAGTCCATGTGAAACAACCATTTTATTTTATTTTTAGGAAATTATTTATCTTTTCTACAAAATATACCTTTTTAACCAAGTCCAAAATCGGCTTAGTTCAGTTAGACATATTTTTTTTAACTTGTAACACCAGCCCTGGCTTCGCATGAGCAAAAGAAATCCGTTCAATTAAAAAAAAGTTCATTAAATAAATAATATCGCAGAAGCGTAATCTAGTCCCCAGGTAAGGAACTAGGCTTGTATTATGGTGGCCACTGTGGCCAGACAACATGGTTTTTCAGTTAATCGCATTCAGACAGACATACACGACGGAGAACTTTGCTTTAAATTAAACTAGCCGGGCCCCATGGTTTTACTGGCGTCAGATTTGTTGGTGATTTTTCTCTATTATACCCACCCGCGTTTGTTTGTTTCACCCGCGTAAGTCCCGATCCCGTGGGAATATCGGGATAAAAAGTAGCCTATATGTTAAGCCAGGTCTCCAGCTATCTACATACCGAGTTTTATCGCCATCGGTTCAGTAGTTGTTACGTGAAGGAGTAACAAACATACAAACGCACACACTTTTACATTTATAATATTAGTAGGACACTAAGCAAAATTAAAAAAGTGGCTGTGACATACGGCAGACAGACAGACATGACGAATCTATAAGGGTTCCGTTATTGCCATTTGGCTACGGAACCCTAAAAATACATTAAAATCGGCTGATTTTAAAATCGGCGCTCGCTTAAACCTCTAATAAATATATCTCCAAACTATATATCTGTTTGTTTACAACCATTGTTTCTTAGTAAGACGTTTTTACGATCTAGTAGTGGGTTCGATTCCCGGAAGGGCATTTTCCACACCTTGGTTTTATATCGAAATTATGTTATTTAGTTTATTGAACGATTTTTGAAGAAATTGGAATAAATTAGGAATAATTGATGACTTTTGTGGCGCTTTCGGTGAACACCTTGCGACAAAGAAGGTAGCGGGTTTGATTCCAACCGTGGAATAATGCTAACCTACTAATAAAAATGTGAAAGTGTGTGTATGTTTGTTACTCCTTCATGCAAAAACCACTGGACCGATTGCGATGAAACTCGGTATAGCTGTAGACCTGGATTAACATATAGGCTATTTTTCATCCCGATATTCCCACGGGATCGGGACTTAAGCGGGTGAAACTGCGGGGCGCAGTTAGTAATAGCTTCAAATCTAAAGTGCGCCGGAGTGGCGTCTAGGCTGATATAGTACCAAAAATTAGCTTTTGCCCGCGACTTCGTTATCAAAAATTCAACATTTCGTTTAAATATTTCAGCAAATTCAACATTTTGACAGTTCAACGTTCTGGGATTTAACATTTTAGCAATATCAACATTTTGAAAATTTAATATTTCAGCAAATTCAACATTTTGACAGTTAAACGTTCTGGGATTTAATATTTTAGCAATATCAACATTTTGAAAATTCAATATTTCAGCAAATTCAACATTTTGACAGTTCATCGTTCTGGGATTTGACTTTTTAGCAATATCAACATTTTGAAAATTCAATATTTCAGCAAATTCAACATTTTGACAATTCAACGTTCTGGATTTTCACTTTTTAGCAATATCAACATTATGAAAATTCAAAATTTTAGCAAATTCCTACCCGCGTACCTACTTAAATGGAAAAACAATTTTTCAAATTCTTTTTCATCTTATTTTACTCTTCCTAATATTAAAAAGTGAAAAGATTTGATAGTTTGTTTGCATTGAATAGGCTCTGAAACTACTGGACCGATGTTGATCAAACTTGGTATGAGGATACAATGATTCATTGGGAGTGTCATGGGCTAATTTTTATCCCAATAATCCCACGGGATCGGGAGTTACGCAGGTAAAACTGCGGAGCACTGCAAGTATTATATACTCGTAGCTAAATCGTCATTTGTCGAGAATTTAGTGAGAATGATTCTCAGAGACGAGTCGCTCGGGGATCGGGTCGTTCCGGCACTAACCCGAATATTCTGATTTTTTCAGCTGATTTTACGAAAAAATGGTTGTCTGTAAAGTCGGTTTACTGACGATAATTTTACGTGATAACGTCTTAAGAACTAATTTGTATCGTTTACATTACCATTTTGCATACTTCAATACGTTGCTATGGTTACTTGTCAATAACGTAACGCATGACGTCACACTTTTTTGTAAATGCCGGTGTAAATAATTCTATTATCACGTCAAAAAGGATCGTAAGAGGAAAGGGTACCAGGCGCACAAATGCAACAAAAATATTTGCTCTAGTGTCATTATCCAGGGAGGAAACAATCGACTACGTATGGAGAGAGCGCCGGTACCCTTTCACCTTAAAGTGTAGGTATACTTAGATTCTATAGTGCTGTCATCAAATTAAGGATCCCAAAATAATAAAAAATCTTCAGGTAGCGAGATATTAAGATATAAACTCGTACTAATTATTATATCGTTTAAAATGTAAAGCAATTTACACTTTATTCCGTTTAAACAAGGCTCAATTTAGAGATGCTATTGGGATTGAGTCGTAAAAGTGATTCAAAGAATATCGCGAAGTCACGGTTACACTGCACTGCAAAGAATTAGGATCATCTCATCAGACTTTTTAAATCTTTGAAGGGTTAGGCAAATTTATCGGAGGAAATACAGCCACAAAAATTTATCGGTAGGTACAGTCACATTACCAATGAGTTGAACCCCACGTGACATAAAGCTCACTCGCTCAAGGTTGTAAAGTAATGTTACCAGAGTCTGTTTTTTTGTAAACAATTTACTATACAATGCAATATACAATACTAGCGACCCGCTCCGGCTTCGCACGGCTATATTATGCATGTATTATACATTAAAAACCTTCCTCTTGAATCACTCTATCTATTAAAAACACCGCATCAAAATCCGTTGCGTAGTTTTAAAGATCTATGCATACAAAGGGGAATAGGGACATAGGGACAGCGAAAAGTAACTTTATTTTATGTAGAGATAGTAGAGACTATGTAGAGATAGTGTTAAAGAACATCCATAAAAAAAATACATACAACCGAATTGAGAACCTCCTCCTTTTTTTGAAGTCGGTTAAAAAATAACAAAATAGGTAGGTAAATACTATATTTTTTAAAGTTAAGAGAATGAGCTCTAGGTCACGTGGGGTTCAGCTAATTGATAATGTGACTGTACTATACATCACCGAATGAGTAATTTTTGAATAGAGTGCTACATTTTGAATTGCTTATAAATTTCTCGTGTCGCGGTGTTAGTTGCCAAAGTTCACTTAAACGGCTGAACCGATTTGTATGATTTTTAACACGCTTTTATTAGTTTCACCTGTATGTTTGCTTGTATGTAACTGACTCCTTTGGGCACGATTTTGCCCTACTTAGAATGATCAGACTTAATTCAAACTTTGCACACTTGTCAAATACCGATGACAATGCAATATTATGATAACATGGTGCTGATCTGATGATGGAACTGGAAGGTGGTCATAGGAACTCTGTAATGAAACGACACAACCCCATCGAGTTTGGGCTCGTTAGAATCGTCTTGATGAGTAGTTTGTCTTTCAATGGTAACCAGGGTCTGATGATGGAACTGGAAGGTGGTCATAGGAACTTCGCAATGAAACGACACAACCCCATCGAGTTTGGGCTCGTTAGAATCGTCTTGACGAGTAGTTTGTCTTTCAATGGTAACCAGGGTCTGATGATGGAACTGGAAGGTGGTCATAGGAACTTCGCAATGAAACGACACAACCTCATCGAGTTTGGGCTCGTTAGAATCGTCTTGACGAGTAGTTTGTCTTTCAATGGTAACCAGGGTCTGATGATGGAACTGGAAGGTGGTCATAGGAACTTCGCAATGAAACGACACAACCTCATCGAGTTTGGGCTCGTTAGAATCGTCTTGACGAGTAGTTTGTCTTTCAATGGTAACCAGGGTCTGATCTAACATATTTCGGTAATAAAGACCAAAAAGTATAAAATAAATTAATAGTTAAAAAAAACTAAAAAAAAACACGCTTTAAAAAATATTAAGAATGTTGTAAATAGTAAGCGTGTTACATTGTGATTGCAAAAGAAAAATAATGAAGGTGTAGCATAACAATGTAACACGCTTACTATTTACAATATTCTTAATCTTTATAAAAAAATTTCTCTTAATCTTTATAAAATCTATTTTTTTAGTTGGATTTTTTTAAAGCGTGTTTTTTTGTGTATATTCGTTAGGGCTGAGAATAGAACAACATCATTTTTTATGGCATAACATCGTTTGCCGGGACGGCTAGCTTATCTACTATAATAGTACATTGTTATCCTAGGTGTGAAAGTCACTCATTACAAGTCCCGAGACGGAGTATGGCGCCCGAGCGTAGCGAGGGCGCTAATAGTTCGAGGGACTTAATGAGTCTTTCACCCGCGGTAAACACTGTGCTTTTCATTACGAATAATACATAAAATTCTTCCTAACAACGAGAGTGAATGAGACTATGAGACTCCATACCACATGAGTAGGTACTCTAGGTACTCATGTGTCCATACTACCTGATCCTCTTACAAGGTTGGGACCAAAGAGGTTATACATTAAAAAAGTTACTAAGTACTAAACTCTGGCAGTATGCATGGGCCGTGCCAAGCCATAATTATTATTCTATGGTGTAAAAAAAAAGCAAGGAGGTTAGGTTTTTGAAGTTCCTAATGCGTAATGATACTGATACTGGCTACATGCAGATTGCACAAGTCGTGCGAAGCCATAATTTGACATGACAGCTGTCAGTGAAAGCGAAAAGCCCTAGGGCTGGAAATTTTATTTTCTACACGCTCTTAAGGCATATTTAGACCTACTTTCGGAATATGAAAAAAAATTTATAAAAAAATATTTATAAATTCTAATGAAAACTTGTTCATAAAACTTTAATGAGCCAATGAAGTTTATCATTTTGACACTCAACCATTTTCTTTTGACAGTTGATAAATTGTATTTATTACCTACAAAACTTAAGAGGAAATGGTACTGGGGGCTCTCTCCATATAAATGTAGTCGACTGTTTTCTCCATGGATAATGACACTAGAGCAAATATTTTTGTAGCATAAAACTTATAACTGCCATGACCAATATTATGACCATGCCCCTAAGTTTTTTTTTGTTTTTTTAAACATAATTTCTATGATAGTTAAAAATTAGGGCATAGTCGTGGCAGTTACCTATTGATTTTATGGCACAAAAATATTAGTGCTAGTATCATTATCCAGGGAGAAAACAGTCGACTACGTTTGTATGGAGAGAGCGCCGGTATCCTTTCACCTTAAGACATTGTCAAGCTGTATTTAGTTCTTGTTAGGTGGTGTTGGCTTAGTGGTAGATACCTCGACTTTCATTCTGAAGGTCGTGGGTTCGAAACTTAGCTGAACGTGCATCAAAGAAAATTTCTTACAAAACATACATATAAAAAATATTTATACGCGACGAATTGAGAACTTCCTTTTTTGAAGTCGGTTAAAAATGGGTGCGTGTACCTAAGAGAAGTTATACTTCTAGAAGTTATACGTCCGTCTGTCTGTCCGTCCGTCTGATATTGACGTGACAACGTTTTATAAATTGGTTTGCCGGGTGACACTTCAAGAAACTGCGTTACGCTCCGCTGACGTTATGCGCTCACAATGAGAGCGAGTGAGAGGCACGCGGGCATGTTTAGCCCGCCTAAGAGCGAGAGAGACAGACATAAAAAGTGAAAGGCACGCGTCCCTTCCACTCGAGCACAGTTGTTGTCTCGTAAAACTTTCGCCCGTATACCGACTTTACAGGCAACCAGTTTTTAACCCCCGACGCAAAAACGACGGGGTGTTATAAGTTTGACGTGTCTGTGTGTGTGTGTGTGTGTGTGTGTGTGTGTATGTGTGTGTGTCTGTCTGTGGCATCGTAGCTCCCAAACGGATGAACCGATTTTGATTTAGTTTTTTTTGTTTGAAAGATAAGTTAGTCGGGAGTGTTCTTAGCTATGTTTGATCAAAATCGGTTCAGCCGTCTTAAAGTTATGGGGGATAAAAGTCAGGATCAAAAACCGAATGCAAGTAGATATACTCGAGTGGGGTATCACTGTGAAAGGGCATGACTCGTACATTACAAATATCTATGTTTGATCAAAATCGGTCCAGCCGTCTAAAAGTTATGGGGGATAATACTCAGGATTAACAACCGAATGTTAGTAGATATGCCCGAGTATCAAGTTAATTTGAGTTTTTTGGCTTCGTTTGGATCTTTTTTACTTTTCTTTTCATTTTTTCATTATATTACTAGCTGTGCTCCGCGGTTTCACCCGCATAACTCCCGATCCCGTTGGAATATCGGAATAAATTAAGATGTAAGCTATCCTATCTTTCAAGTTAGATCAAACTGCACACGGTGTGCAAATTTGATTAAAATCGGTTAAGTACCTAGTTTAGGAGTCACGTAATTTAAATAAACACGCCACAAACAACGTGACACGTAATTTATATATATTAGAGAAGATGTATAGATAACCTAGATCTAGACGTCTTCTTCTATGTATACTTAGGTAGTTCTAATATTTAATAGCTATGAAATACCTACTTGTAGTTGTAAAAGTTGAATATCTAAAGGAAAAAATTGAAAAAGAATACCTTTAATAAAAAAACTGTTTAGGGTTCAAAATAATCTTCACTACATAGTATATAAAACAAAGTCGCTTTCTCTGTCCCTATATCCATTTGTATGCTTTAATCTTTAAAACTACGCAACGGATTTTGATGCGGTTTTTTTAAATAGATAGAGTGATTCAAGAGGAAGGTTTATATGTATAATACATGCATAATATAGCCGTGCGAAGCCGGAGCGGGTCGCTAGTTAACTATAAATTAATAATAGTTATTGTTTACACCAAATTATCTGAATCATAAATCGCAAGAAAATAAAGAAATAAAATAAAAAAAATTAAAAAGTACCTCCCTACAAAAAGGATAAAATAAAAAATTAAATTTAAAATTTAAAAAACCCCCGACACAAAATAATAAAAATAGTATGAACGTAAAAAGCCTAAAACAAGCAAAAAAAATCTATAAAAAGCCACAAAAAGAACAAAAAAGGTATAAACGTGAAACCCTACAAAAAGAAAAAAATAACCTCGAAATTATGATTCTACTACGTAAGTACATGTGAATTTTTTTGATTAAATATTGTCGCGTCGGGGGACCGCTTTTTACCTATAGAAACACCTTCCTAAGTAAAATGATATTAAAATTTCAACGAAAATGTTAAAGTATTAAGAATTACTAGTGATAAAATGCTAAAATAAAAATGTTAACATTATATTAAATTGACTCGAAAAAGAGCGGTCCCCCGACGCGACAATATTTAATCAAAAAAATTCACATGTACTTACGTAGTAGAATCATAATTTCGAGAATATTTTTTTCTTTTTGTAGGGTTTCACGTTTATACCTTTTTTGTTCTTTTTGTGGCTTTTTATTTTTATTTTGAGGGCAGCTTCAACCTGTTACTTTAGTTTTACAGTGATACGCGCGCATCTTAAAATATACATAACGCCCCTTAGTATATACCTTAAAAGAAGTACCTATGTCATTTCAATTTTAAATTAGGTATGTTATTTCTTACAAAAAAATCATGTGTGCTAATTAACATTTTTTTTAAACACACAAATAAACACATTTGCTCACAATATCATCATCATCATCATCATCCGAGCGATGTTCCCGGTTGCATCCCTCTCGGGAGCCCAGGGTCCGCTTTCCTACTTTTACGCCTCCACTTCGCACGATCTTCGGCATCCTGGTTAGTAAGGCCATTTGCACGCATTTGCTCACAATAGATACATTTAAAATGCTTTGTCCTAAATGAATGACTGCCTGACTGATCAACGCACAGCCTAAACCGCTGATCGTAGAGACCTGAAACTTGGAGGGTGTGTTCTTTGTATGACGTAGGGATCGGATAAGAACTTTCCGAAATTCTACTACTATAAGGGGGTGAAAAAGGGGGGCAAAGTCTTCAATTTCAAATACTTCAAATTTTCGACTTCTACCATAAAATTATTTTCCCCCCAAAAGTTGTCTGGAAGAAATCGCTTTGATGAAACTTGGTATGAGGATACATTGATTAAATGGGTACTTTTTATCCCGATATCCCACGGGATTTGGACTTCCTACTAATATTATAAATGTGAAAGTATGTGTGTGTGTATGTTTGTTACTCCTTCACGCAAAAACTACTTAACCGATTGCGTTGAAACTTGGTATGTTAGATAGCTGGAGACCTGGATAAACACATAGGCTACTTTTTAAATTTAACTCCCATTGGATCGAGTCTTATGCGTTTGAAACCGCGGAGCGCTACAAGTAAATTGATAAAAATAGATTATTAAACAAGAAACGCGAACCACTACATCTTGGGCAAGAACTTGGTACAATCCATCAATAAAACGCCGCGACGAATCCATTTGAATGCGTCTTGTAAAAACAGTTTATGCTATGCAAATGAGGTTGTGGCTGGTTCCTAACTCGACTGGTTTTGCAATCGGTATTCCTTTAATGAAATAAATGTTTGTTTAGCCAAAAATGAGAGACATGACAGAAATAAGAGTGCATGTGAGATTGATAAAGTCAGTTAATCAGATTAATAAGACAAATAGTCAGATTATTTAAATACTTAAAGAAAAATATATACTAATATTTAAAAAGAAAATCTAGATTAACTCTGAAACTATTGGACTAACTTGATGAAAATTGAGGATACTTACGGTCGGCAGCATAATTGTAGACCCACCGTAGAGTTGTAAAATTACAATTATTGGAATGTTTTCATTCTAATATTTTTTGTTTAAATAATTTTTTAGTTAAAAGACTTCCCACCCGCATCCCAGTGGTTGCAATGAGCTGGGAGAAAAACTGCCCCCTGGTCACAACCTACCGTGGGCAACCTGGAAAACCCTTAACCGGCTCAGAACTCAGGTGGGTCGCTGTAAGACCAACCTTAGTCGATGGGGTTACACCGACCCAGGAAATGTCTACTGCCATTGTAACCCTGGTCAAACATAGCAGACTATGCCTCATCTGCTGGAGTGTCCCTCGTGTCCGGTTTCATGCTGCACACAAGACCTCTATGAGGCGACTGATAATGCCGCGGCTGCAGCCACTTATTGGGCTGGATACTGTATATAGCATTATAATATAATTAATAAAAAAAATTAAAAATCAAATACAAAAACAAAAAAATTTAAAAAGTAAAAAAAAAACAAAAATAAAAAACAAAAAAAAAATATTTTGGTTTAACGGAATCGACACGAAAAGAAGAAGACTTTAAACTTCAACTATAAAGCAGGTGCCTAGAATCTTGCTTGTGTTGAAAATATTCTCATAACAGCTGTTTTGGAGCTCTACGGTGGGTCTTCAATTATGCAGCCAACCGTACTGCAAAGCCTGAGAAGTTAAACGGAAGTTTAAGGAACACAACAGTGATCTATAGGTACACTATTGCATGGCCAAAATAAGTATGGTGGCAGAGGTAAGCGCAGCGTACAAGTTATCGTTTTGGAAGTCTATTTTCGGTATAGGCTTGCTGGCTTTCGTCGAAGTGAAACGTTTGAACCTCTTGGAACATCCCAGCGTTATAAACCGCTTCCCTCTGCTGGTTGAGCCAAGCGCAGAACCTTCTGCACCTCCTGGAACATCCCAGCGTTATAAACCGCTTCTCTCTGCTGGTTGAGCCAAGCGCAGAACCTTCTGCACCTCCTGGAACATCCCAGCGTTATAAACCGCTTCTCTCTGCTGGTTGAGCCAAGCGCAGAACCTTCTGCACCTCCTGGAACATCCCAGCGTTATAAACCGCTTCTCTCTGCTGGTTGAGCCAAGCGCAGAACCTTCTGCACCTCCTGGAACATCCCAGCGTTATAAACCGCTTCTCTCTGCTGGTTGAGCCAAGCGCAGAACCTTCTGCACCTCCTGGAACATCCCAGCGTTATAAACCGCTTCTCTCTGCTGGTTGAGCCAAGCGCAGAACCTTCTGCACCTCCTGGAACATCCCAGCGTTATAAACCGCTTCTCTCTGCTGGTTGAGCCAAGCGCAGAACCTTCTGCACCTCCTGGAACATCCCAGCGTTATAAACCGCTTCTCTCTGCTGGTTGAGCCAAGCGCAGAACCTTCTGCACCTCCTGGAACATCCCAGCGTTATAAACCGCTTCTCTCTGCTGGTTGAGCCAAGCGCAGAACCTTCTGCACCTCCTGGAACATCCCAGCGTTATAAACCGCTTCTCTCTGCTGGTTGAGCCAAGCGCAGAACCTTCTGCACCTCCTGGAACATCCCAGCGTTATAAACCGCTTCTCTCTGCTGGTTGAGCCAAGCGCAGAACCTTCTGCACCTCCTGGAACATCCCAGCGTTATAAACCGCTTCTCTCTGCTGGTTGAGCCAAGCGCAGAACCTTCTGCACCTCCTGGAACATCCCAGCGTTATAAACCGCTTCTCTCTGCTGGTTGAGCCAAGCGCAGAACCTTCTGCACCTCCTGGAACATCCCAGCGTTATAAACCGCTTCTCTCTGCTGGTTGAGCCAAGCGCAGAACCTTCAGAAGAACTTACAGCATTCTAAGTTAAATTATTCACTGCCCGTATCACGATCAACATTTTGAACACGTGTTAATCCGGGCTGTTATTTTGTATAGTATATGTCAAAAGTTTTACTGCAAAATTAGTAAAAAATTAACAAAAATAAGATGACGCAGATAAAACCAGTCAATAAGTCACACAAATGAACAGCTCTCAATATTATGGTAAATGTTGTCCTGGCTATCTGTAAATATAAAATAATCCTGACTTTTATCCCATATAACTTTCAGACGGCTGAACCGATTTCGATCAAACATAGCTAAGAACACTCGCGACTAATTCACCTTTCAAACAAAAAAAACTAAATCAAAATCGGTTCAGCCGTTCGGGAGCTACGATGCCACAGACACACATACACACACACACAGACACGTCAAACTTATAACACCCCGTCGTTTTTGCGTCTTGGGTTAAAAAACTATGGTGTCGATTAAAAATCTTACCAAATAGGAACAGACGAAACCAATAATATTAGCAAAACAGCCAAGACAAGTTCTGTCTCCATTACTTTATACATCGAAGGAATTCATTACGAATTCAACCTTTTTATCCACACCAGGGCTTAAATTAAATTATTTGTAAAATATTTTTCATTACTCATACTCCGAAAGTAGGTCTAAATATGCCTTAAGAGCGTGTAGAAAATAAAATTTCCAGCCCTAGGGCTTTTCGCTTTCACTGACAGCTGTCATGTCAAATTATGGCTTCGCACGACTTGTGCAATCTGCATGTAGCCAGTATCAGTATCATTACGCATTAGGAACTTCAAAAACCTAACCTCCTTGCTTTTTTTTTTACACCAAAGAATAATAATTATGGCTTGGCACGGCTCATGCATACTGCCAGAGTTTAGTACTTAGTAACTTTTTTAATGTATAACCTCTTTGGTCCCAACCTTGTAAGAGGATCAGGTAGTATGGACACATGAGTACCTAGAGTACCTACTCATGTGGTATGGAGTCTCATAGTCTCATTCACTCTCGTTGTTAGGAAGAATTTTATGTATTATTCGTTATGAAAAGCACAGTGTTTACCTCGGGTGAAAGACTCATTAAGTCCCTCGAACTATTAGCGCCCTCGCTACGCTCGGGCGCCAAACTCCGTCTCGGGACTTGTGATGAGTGACTTTCACACCTAGGATAACAATGTACTATTATTTAAGTATTCTTTAAGGTTTTTGTTCGAAAAGTTTTTAATTTTTAAACTGCTAAGTATTTAATGGACAACTGTTTTAACACCAGATGATAAAAACCAATTTAGGCCTATTTAAATAAAACCGGTTAAGTGTGAGTCGGACTCGCGCGCCAAGGGTTGTCAAGGGTCTAGTTTTAGGGTTAGATAGATAGATAGATAAACACTTTATTTGTACAACACACAAAACATTAAAAATAACAAATATGACGAGAAAGCTTATTAACTACGAAATTGTACAAACAGGCGACCTTATCGCTTAAAGCGATTTCTTCCAGGCAACCTTAGGATGGAGAAGGTCTGTTTAGCTTAGCTGGTAGGTCGTGTGGTGTAAGAAACACATAATATTATATTAATAAATACCTACGTAAAATAGATATTATAAACGAAATACTTAAACATAGATAGCATAACATACACATAATAATATTAAATAATAATATAATACAATGCATATACCTAGCAATACTATTCATAATGAGAATATTAACAAATATTTTATGTACTAAAATAATACATAAAAATATACAGGAAAAGTATTTTTGTAGTGCACTTTTTTTTTCTGCTGAATATATGTCGGCAGTGGAGTACATTTACGCAAAAAAACAAATTAAAATAAACCAAAACTGAATGTGACTGAAAAACTTCCTGCAATTTCTAAATTATTGGGTATCTCAGTATTGATACACACAGTGACACGTAGGTACCTACCTTCATTTAGAGCGCGCTATTAAACTCGATGGCGCTAGTATTGTGTCCATGGACTTCGTCGTTTTGTTAGAAACACTTAAATGGTTATAGCTCTGAGAGTTTTTGAGTTAGCTCCAAAATAAAAAAAACAGTATTTTTTATTTTAATGTGCTTAAAACATACCAAAATTTGTGCACTACAAAAATACTTTTCCTGTATAAGTAAATGTATGATAAAATTAAAATTCCGTACCTCAAAAGGTAAAAAAAGAAACCCTTATACCATCACTTACTTGTCCGTCTGTTTAGCGTTTGTTGTTAAATCGGCAAAAGAAATACATGTGATAATTTCAACTGTCTAGCTATCATGGTTCATGAGATACAGCCTGGTGACCAGACGGACGGACAGACAGACAGCGGAGTCTTAATAATAGAACCCTTAAAAGAATTACATAGTACCAGATGCCTCGATCGATAGATAGCAGCAGCATCTTCACATTCAGGAAGGAAAAAAACTAAAAGATGTCTATGACTAGTAAAAATTGACGAAGAGTGTAAAAACGAGGCTGTATGTATAGGATCATTTAGCAGTCTTTGCCGTTTCTGTCCGAGTGAATTAAAAAAGTGAAAACTGTATATCTGTGTAAAATCTCATATGTCGCGAGAACATACGCAAAAAGAGTTTTAGATGAAAAAAAAAAAATAGCCGGACGACAAATAGTCGTCCGACATTTGTCGTCCAACAAATTGTCGTCCGACATTTGTCGTCCGACATTTGTCGTCCGTCAATAGTCGTCCGACAAATAGTCGTCCGACAAATAGTCGTCCGACATTTGTCGTCCGACAAATAGTCGTCCGACATTTGTCGTCCGTCAATAGTCGTCCGACATTTGTCGTCCGTCAATAGTCGTCCGACAAATAGTCGCCCGACATTTGTCGTCCGTCAATAGTCGTCCGTTAAAAAATACCATATGTACGTCTTAATACACTCACAGCCAAATTAAAAACAGTAGGCCCAGGCATACATTTTCGCCGCGCCGTAGAGAGGGGATAGCTGTCTACTCTCCATCCGTCTTACGCTTTTTCGATCAGGTCACGTGTCCTGACGCGAGTTTAAGATTTTATACCCATTACAGAAAAAGTGCTCAACGCCGCTAAAGAAGTTTTCACTTCAAAAATATAAATATTTAGCCATCTCCATTCTTTCGTCATACAACCAAGCAAACTGATAATGCGGCATTCTTCGTCATTCTTTATTCTTACCACAAGGGAATGGAATTTGCCAGCGTCTGTCTTTCCTGACGTGTAAAATTCGAAAAGTTTTGAACTAGAAAATGATTGCTAAGTATTTATTATCTACAATTTAATATAAAAATTCTACCCTTTTTATTTATTTAGTAAACTAGTCACGCTGTTGCACCTGTTAAGATTGTCATCTGTAGAATTTAAAGTAAATGGTGCGCTATAAATTATAATGTCTGAATGATAAATAGACTTTTTAGATATGTAGGCTACTTAGCATGTTTGTTATAAAACATACTAGCGTCACCTCATGGTTTCACCCGCGTAATTACCGATTTTGTAGTAATATCGAGATAAAAAGTAGCCTATAGCACTCCCAATGAACCATAGTATCCTCATATTAAGTTTCATCAAAATTGGTCTGGTAGTTTCAGCAATCAAATCTGCCTCTTTATTAGGTATAATATTACGATAGAAGTATAGATTAAATATAATATCTTATAAAATAGTACGTTACGATACAAGTGTGGCAAATTGATCATTGCATATAGGCGGTTTATGACGCGCGAGCAAAACACGAGCGTGTCAAAAAGCCGAGGTGCAATGATCAAATTCACACGCATAATACGACGTATACGACGTCAGTTGCGAATAAAAGAAAATACTTGTTAAATAATAAAAAGTTAATGAAAATTATTTCATATCTGTGTTTAAAAACAGAAAAAAGTAAATATTTTTTGAGTATAAAGGTATAAAAGAAAATACTTGTTAAAATAATAAAAAGTTAATAAAATATATGTGTTTAAAAACAGAAAAAAGTAAATATTTTTTGAGTACCTATAAAGGTTTACTATTTTTTAAGCAATATATTTTTTTTTGCAATAAATTATTTTTATTATTTCAAAATATTAAAATTCACACACACACACACACACACACACACAAAAAATAATTAAATTACACAAATAAAAATTAAAAATAAAAACACACATAGGTACGTCATAAATAAAAAACACCGTCCAGAGCGTCTCCACGCGTCATCGTCCCCAAGAGACTGGCGGCATTCCCTCTCTGGATAGCCAGGCTCACCCTTTGAGTGAAGAAGCCGCCAGCCCTTCGGTCACCTGATGCCGCATTAAGGATATTTTTTTTGTCTTTTTGTTTTCCCTAAAGGGCAGGCAAACGACTTTTAACATATACAGCCTCGTTTTTTCCAATAAGTAATAATCTTAATGTTAATGACCTCTTCACGTAACAGCTGATTTTCGGGAGAAAATGAAAATACCTCAAAATTTTCGCAAAAAAAAATATGAATTTCCAATAGTGGTAAAAGTTAAAAATAACTGATATTCATTATCAAAAAATCATCCTTCCTTAAAATCAGTTCGTTAATAAAAATAAAAGGTATCAACAGAAGTGTTATAATAATATTGTCCAGCAGTGTACGGCGCCTGCGCCCGCGCCGACCCTTTTGTCATCGAAATGTAACATCATGCTGACATTACACGATTCACAGTGTAAATGTTACACTAATGTAATTTACTATATTAACACTTTAGGAGAAACGAGAAAAAAATATTTAACGTACGGCATTTGATTTAAAGTTCGTGAGTTCTTATCCCGTTGCTGGCTTTATGATTTTTCTGTACGAAAATTTTATAGGTATTTTACTTTTCTGCCAAATTTGAAAAAAGTAGTTTGTAGCATTCCCTACAGTTGAAATTTTTACAGATGATGTATTTCTGTTGCCGCTATAACAACAAATACTAAAAACAGAAAATAATGGAACGGAACCCTTTGTGTGCGTGTCCGATTCGCACTTAGCTGGTTTTTTTACTTATTTAATGGTCAAACTTTACCTATATAAAATTCTCGTGTCGCAGAGTTAGTTACCAAACTCTTCCAAAACGGCTGAACCGATTCGTATTATTTTTTTGTGTGGGTTATTGGAAATTATACTAGCAAGCCGTTGAGGGCTACTTCTGTGCACCTTAACAAACAACTTTTGTTCTACGACTTTTGGAAATTCGAACATCCCCTGTATTCGTGAGGTCTGTATTTCGAACAGCATATATTTTTTTAATAGCTTTATTGTATATTGTAAATCTGAAAGTTTGGTTCTTTGTTTGTTTGCTTCCTCCTGCCCGGTCAAACAACTGGATCGATTTAGATAAAAATCGGCAAAAAGATGGTTTAGGGAATGGAGAAGGCGCTAAGATACTTTTGATCGGGACTGACGCTGGTGAAATATTTATAGTTATTTAGTTAGGTAGGTATATATGAGTCATTTAGTTAGGCAACCGCCCGCGGCGCCGCGCGTGCTTTGACCAAAACATCATAATTTTTTACTCCGAAAACCATTTTTAATAACAGCCATAATATTTTTACGTAGTTCAGGGGTTTATTTAATTATAAGCGGCAGTCTTTTAGTTTTATATTTTGATTTTCATTGTTTTTGAATGAGCATACGAGTCGGTAATCTGCACTTAGCGATTAGCTAAGTATAGGTAGGTACCATTATAGGATAGTTAATTTGAATGGGTCAGTGATGGAGGGGGTGTTATAAACGTTATATCTATTTATCTATCTTAGGGCAGGTCTGAGAACAACTGTAGCTACGAGAAATCATTCTTATAGGTGAAATTATCTTGTTTTTTTTTTTAATTAATTTTTTGAAAAGTACCATGTTCATAGTAATTATTTTCCCGGGTTTTAATCGCGTATTTTTTGTTTTTTATTTCTCTTACCTCGACGTTTCGACTATGTTACACTAGTCATGGTCGCGAGGAGACACTTAACATAGTCATAGTCATAGTAGAGGTGTCTATTGTAACATAGTCGAAACGTCGAGGTAAGAGAAATAAAAAACAAAAAATACGCGATTAAGACCCGGGAAAATAATTACTATGAATACAAATCGTGTGAGTTTAAAAAGTTTATAAGTACCATGTTTACGTTTTTTTTACTTAATCAATGTGATTTTGACTATGGAACAAATCACTCTTAGAAACCAACTTAAGTTAGAGTATTAGAAACTTCCGCAAATAACAAAACCTATTTCCCATACATTTTGGAGGTTTTCATGAATGGCTGATTTTTTATAGGTACCTAACCTACTCTAATCTATTGTTAGGGTGCTGAGCAAATCTACTCCATTCTCAAGCAAAAACGATCCAACTAAAAGGGTTCTAGTTACTAAAAAAAGACCCATAAACAAGTAATTATAATTATTATAAACTCTGAAACTACTGATTTTGATTAAACTTAGTATACTTACCTAACCATTTTTTAAATAATAAATAGGACAGCGTTTGACCACTATCATCACACGATGGTAAGTGACGACGCGGTCTAAGATACCTATAGCACGCGGTGTCTAGAAGATACCTATATACGCTCGTCACTCAAATACGTACTCCCAAAATAAAAGGAGGCCTTCGAATGACGGAAGATTATGGAACAAAAACTTGTCTGTTTGTTAGAATATCAACGAATATCTCTAGAATCAAGAATATTTATTGAAAAAACTGTGTACATATCAACAGTTTTTCCATCCCGGACATACAATAATGAGTTACAAAAGTAACTAAAATACTAAATACAAAACAATAATATTGTTTTGTATTTAGTATGTATCTTAGTTACTCAATATTATTGAGCAGCCATATTAAGCTCATGTACCTACCTATCTAGTATTTATTAAAATAAGTAATATAAAACTAATAAATTGACTATAATTTTAATAATATAACTGGAAACTTAACAATCCTATTAATTATTGGAAACCTACATAATTGAAGTAAACATCTCAAACCAAAGGACTGCTATTTAGCGTACAGCCTTAAGATGCAGACATCCGCTTAGGATTTTTGATAATCCAACGCTCCTACGGAAATAAAAACACGAATAAAATAAGTAAGCTAGTCAAATATTAATTCCTATTTCTAGTTTCCTAGACGTTATAATTCAACCTACTTAGAGCTAGGTATGATTAGAGACCGAACATCAAACGAATTTGACTCTACCTTTAAAGAAAGGCGCCAGAGGCGTGGCTGAGGCTTGTGTCGGTGGCGCCAATGCTTTCATTTCCTTTGGAGGTTTTTTTTGTTGTTTTTTTTTGGCTCCCCGCGGTATAGGCGTTAGGATAGTTGTAGAATTGTTTTTTTTTAAGACTATGTCCAAGAGTGTTTTTTATAACATCGTCGTGCATGTCATACCTACTTTATTTTTGTTTAAAAATGTTGTCATATTATTTTAAGTTAGTATGTTGTAGTAAGATTATCATTTAGTATTTATTAAGATTATTTTTCTTACTAAAATGGAAGCATTGCTCTCTTTTTTTTGTCACAAGCTATCGGTAAATCTTACTAGGTAGGTACTTAATAGTAGATTATGCACCAAGGGCATAAAGCAATGTCTTTTGTTGTGGGTGGCATATTGAACCCCGAGTGTAACGAGGGATTCTCGGGTTAACTCCTGAGCAAAGCGAGTGAGTTAAGTAGAGTCCTGAGTGAAGCGAGGGGTTCAAGCCGCCCAAGACGAAGACATGCTTTATCCCGAGGACATAATCTACTTTTCATACCTACCGTCAGTCCAATTTTTTTTTTAATTTTTGTGGTGGCCATTCCCCTTTTCCTAGTCCCCTAGTCTATTTGAAAAAAAAAAACAACTTAAAAAAATGGGGCAATTGCAATGAGATGGTAACATGATGGTAAATATGTGCAAGGTATTATAGGCAAAACCTATTTGCTTAGACCTAACGTAACAATCAAAATAAAAACATAAATCATGGCCTGCTAGATTTTTGTAGACCAATCAAATGACTTATCACTATCACTACATAGTATATAACAAAGTCGCTTTTTCTGTCCCTATATCCCTATGTATGCTTAAATCTTTAAAACTACGCAACGGATTTTGATGCGGTTTTTTTTAATAGTTAGAGTGATTTAAGAGGAAGGTTTATATGTATGCATACATAAAATAGCCGTGCGAAGCCGGGGCGGGTCGCTACTTATAAATAAAACCTATTTGCTGAGACCTTTAAAATTAAAACCAAGAGTTTTCACACGAATTTCAACGTTCCAAATTCAAATCACTTTATTCCGTTGGGAGTTTCATACAACATTATCTCCCTTGGGAATAAAGTCTTGCTTTAAGTTGAGGTTAATAGGGCTTTAATCCGTGATTAAAGTGCTGTAGGTGTGAAAATACTTTTCTTTTATAAATTTATACTTTTAATACATAGAAACAACCAGACCACAGACAAAATATCTAAGCATAAATACTTGCCTGAGGCAGGAATCGAACCCGTAACCCTGTGTTTGGCAGTCCGGCATGGTGACCATTGTGCCAACGGACGTTAATAACCATTAAATTATTATTTATTTAAAAACACAATAAAAGATTAGCTAAAACAAAATAATAAACAAAAAACAATTATTGAACTTTGAAAGCAAGAGTGGAAACACGATTTCCTTGTCTTCATAATTGTTGCAATTATAATCCAAGAATACAATAACAGATGAACTAATAACAATAGACAGACAAAAACATTACATTTTTATTAGACTTTTATACGGTTTGATACTAGTTGCGATCTGCGGTTTCCCCTCGTGTTTCTCGATAGATATAGTTTCGTAGTTATACGATTTAAAATGTAGGTACCAAAAAGAAATTACTATTATTCAAATAAAACATCTATAGGTAAATATTAAAAATTAAAGCCCTGTTTAAAGCAATATTTAAAGGCTAATATTTTGGCATACATTATTTAAGCTGTTTTTAGGCATCCGTTAAGAAAGGATCTCATTATAATGTTAGACAATATTATGAATACCTATGCATCGAAAAAAAAATTAAAAAAATATTCTTAAATGGGTGCCAAGTTCTGTGTAGAAAACATCCTAGTTAATTCTTAAAATTTAACTGACAATAATTATTAACAAAATACAATTATACTAAACTACCTATTTTAGTTGCAAAGGCAAAAACTCGATACCTAATTTTAAACACAAATCCAAAAATTGAAATTGATTTTTTATAAATTCAATGTTTTCAATTCAATTCTTACAAATAATGCTAAAAAAAAATTGTTGTTTTTTTACCTACATTCAAGGGCCATACATTAAAATAGGTTTAATATAGTTGTGATTAATCGACAAACAGACAGACAGACTTTCAGTATTAGTTGTAGGTAGGTATTCATAGATTAGGTACTGTTGGAATTCTTCGTTTTTGTTATAATAAAAAGTTAATAATTTACCAATTGTTTTATTACTTATTGTGTCTGTTTATTGTTACGACTTTATTAAGTCGAAAGATTCACTGCCTCAAGATGCTCTAACACGGGCAATTCTTTAGATGTAGGTAAATTAATATTACCTAAGTATATGTTTGACGGATAACTATGAAATATAGGTATTATCTACTTAATATATCGAGTTTTTTTGCAATCGATTTAGTAGATAGTTTTTGTGTGAATAACAAGCACACACTAACATACTTTCACATTTATAATATTAGTTGGATATCTTGCGAAAAGAGTAAAAAAATACAAAATTGGTTGTCTGTAAAGTCTGTTTACGGACGATAATTTTACGTGATAACGTCTTATGAAAACGATAAAAATTGAGATTTTTTTTGTTAATCCTATTTTTTATTTTTTACAAGTGTTCGATTCGTCACTTGTCACCATGACACAAGCCCAGATGAGCGATATTATTATTAAATAAGTACTCTGTTTCCTAAGTTACCAGGACGCATCTGGTCATATTACCATGACGCATGACGTCACACAATATTACTATGGCACTTTTTTGTGAATTCCATCAATTTATTAGACGTTGTCACGTCAAAAATATTTATTTGTGTTAATATCTGTAGTGATGATGACCTCTTTGGATTGTTGTCAATATGTCAATAAAGACAGTTGATGCTTGGTTGTCGTTTCATTAACATGGTGGCAGCGGAAAAAAATATTTTATTACAGGAATAAGTAATAATAGTGATTATTTAGCCATGGAACATGCGCGCCCACCGCCGGATTTGAGTTTCGTCGGTGCCGCTGGACCAGCAAGCCGAGCGGCTTGCTGGAGGAGGTGGAGGCACCAACTCATTGTGTTTTTAAAGGCCTCGGGAGTGCACACGGAAGAGTCCAAGGTGCAGGCCAACTTGCTTCTTAATCTAATTGGATCAGAAGGGTGTGACATATATGATACCTTCACGTTCGACGGTGATGAAGACCGAGAAGATTTAGATGTACTATTAAAGAAATTTGATAGCCATTTTGGAGCAAAACCGAACATCACGTTGGAAAGATATAATTTTTTTACACGTGATCAAATTGACGGAGAGTCGATAGAGGAGTATGTAACGGTTTTAAGGTTGTTAAGTAAAACATGTGAATTCTCTGTGCTGCGAGATAGCCTAGTCAAGGATAGAATTGTATGTGGTATCCGTGAGGCAAAAGTCAGGGACCGGCTGCTGAGATGTGAAGACTTAGATTTGGATAAAACGATAAAGATATGTCAAGCTGGTGAAGTGTCAAAAGAAAGCGAAATGCTGATAGCTGGCGGAAGCGGTAAAGGCGTCGTGCACGTGGATAGTGTTAGAGGACGCGGAAAATGGGAATATGGACGTGGTAGAGCGCGGGGACGAGGTTCAGGTATTGTTAGTCGCGCTGGTCCTTCTACCTCCGTTGGAATCGAGGGTTGCGGTACCTGTGGATCCTTGCGTTGTAGGACATCGACCGGCGAGTGTCCGGCACGTCATGTTACATGTTTCGTGTGTGGTAAAACGGGACATTTTGCAAAGATGTGCAAGTCAAGAGCCATTGTTAGTAAAAATGAAAATAACGAGAGGAAGCACGTCAATGAGGTTGAGTGCAACTACAATAGAGGAACGGAAGATGAAAGTTTTTATGTATATACAATTGGTAGTATCAATGAATCCAATGATTGGTTTCAAGAGTTAGTATGTGTACAATCTGGGTTAAAGGAAACTTTTAAATTAGACACTGGGGCTGATTATAATATCTTGTCTTATAATAGGTTTGTACAATTAGGATATTCAGATAGCCTGTTAGTAAAAAAGAAACTTCCGCTTGTGTCATTTACGAGTAATATCATACCTATAAAAGGAGTTTGTACATTATGTTGGATATATAAAAATGTAATGTATAATCTCAAGTTTGCTATTGCTGATATTGAGTGTAGTAGTGTACTTGGACGGGAGTCATGTGAGGATATGAATTTGGTAAAAAGGATTAAGTCAGTCGAATTTGACAGTTATAGAGATATATTTAAAGGTCTTGGTTGTTTACCGGGTAAGTATCATATTGTAGTGGATAAGTCTGTTACACCGGTTATTTGTGCTTCTAGAAAGGTTCCACATGGTTTACGTGATCGTTTAGCCTGTGAACTGAAAAAGATGGAGGAGATGGGCGTCATCAGAAAGGTTACTCATCCTACCAAGTGGGTACATCCTCTTGTGTTAGCAGCTAAAAAAAATAACGGTATTAGAATTTGTTTAGATCCGCGTGAATTGAATAAGGCGATTCAGAGGTCACATTTTCAACTTCCTACGCTGTCTGAGATAGCATCGCGTTTGCATGGAGCTTGTTATTTTTCAGTTTTAGACGCTAATTCTGGATTTTGGGCTGTAGTATTGGATGAGGAGAGCGCAGACTTGTGTACGTTCAGCACACCGTTTGGGCGTTACCAATTTTTACGTTTGCCATTCGGTATCAGTTGTGCATCTGAGGTTTACCACGGAAAGCTTCGACAGTACCTTGAGGATTTGGAAGGAGTGGAGAGTTTCGTCGATGATATTATTGTATGGGGGGATTCTAGGCAGGTTCATGATAGAAGATTGAAAGCTTTGTTAGAAAGAGCTAAAGAAATAAACTTAAAGTTTAATAAAGAAAAATGTAAAATATGTGTAGAACAGGTAACCTATTTAGGACATGTGTTCGATGCGAAGGGTTTGCATCCAGATTATAATAAAATAAAAGCCATTAAAGAAATGCAAACACCAAAAGATAAAAAAGATTTAGAAAGATTTTTAGGAGCTGTTAACTACTTATCCAAATTTATTCGAAATTATTCTGAAATAGCGATTCCATTGACGAGTTTGTTAAAGAAAGATAATGAATGGCGATGGGAAGAAAGTGAACAGAGTGCATTTATGCGTCTTAAAGATAGTGTATGTAATGCGGATGTACTGGCGTTGTATGACCCTGCGAAGCCAGTCGTGCTATCTGTAGATGCGTCGCGTGACGCTCTTGGTGCGGTATTGCTACAGGAAGGCAGGCCTGTGGAATTTGCATCGCGAACGCTTACCGATACTCAGAGACGATATGCGCAAATAGAGAAAGAAATGTTAGCCATTGTGTTTGCTTGTGAGCATTTTCATCAATATATTTACGGCCAGGTAAATGTATTAGTTGAATCTGATCATAAGCCGTTAGAGAGTATTTTTAAAAAACCGTTGAATTCTGTTCCAGCACGTTTACAACGTATGTTATTGAGAGTTCAATGTTATGATTTAAAAGTTAAGTATTTACCGGGAAAATATATGTTTATTGCGGATATGTTGTCTCGAGCTCCACTTCCTGATTTGTTAGGGGATGATATTGATAATAATATTTTACGCCATGTTCAGATGATTATTGAAAATATTCCAATATCAAATAATAAATTAAGTCTTATAAAAAAAGAGACTAAGAATGACAGGCAATTGAATTTAGTATTAAAATTTATCAAAGAGGGTTGGCCAAATAATAAACGAGATATTGAAGAAGAACTTAGTTATTTTTGGCCAATCAAAGATGAGTTATATATCGTAGATAATGTTATATTCAAAAATGAAATAGTGTTTGTGCCAAAGTCTCTTAGAGATGAAATGTTGCAGATTATTCATGAAGGTCATTTAGGCATAGATCGTTGCAAGAGACGTGCGAGGCAGGTGATGTTTTGGCCTAATATGGGTCGCGATATAGAGTCGTTTGTTAAACGATGTTGCGTATGTCAAGATAATTCTAACGCTCCTTCTCGCGAGTCAATGTTACCAATAGAGTTTCCGAATATTCCTTGGTATAAAGTAGGTTCGGATATATTTGAGTTTAGACGGCAACAATTTTTAATTATTGTTGATTATTACTCAAATTATGTGGAAGTGAGTAAATTAAATAATTTAACATCTAATACGGTTATACAATGCTTTAAAGAGGTATTTGCACGTCATGGTATCCCGAAGATATTAATAAGTGATAATGGTACACAATATACTAGTAAGCAATTTAGAGAATTTGCGAAGTCTTGGTGTTTTGATCAAGTAACATCCTCACCGAATTATCCTCAGGCTAACGGTAAAAGTGAAAGAACTGTACAAACAGTCAAGTTGATTTTAAAAAAATCAATTGAAAGTGGTAGTGATTTTTATTTAGCTTTACTTAGTTTTCGAAATACACCTAGGGATGGGTTGAGTTCTCCTGCACAGTTGTTAATGAGTCGAAGGTTGAGATGTCAGTTACCGGTTTCTGATAGTTTGTTGAAGCCGTTAATCGTTGATGCATCAGAGTATCAAACAATATTATATAAACAGAGGTTATCGAAGCAAAACTATGACAAACATTCTAGAGATTTACCTACACTTACAGAGGGTGATTCAGTGATATATGTCGATGGAAAACATAAAAACAGAGGAACAGTAGTAAGCCGTGCAGCAACTCCTAGGTCATATTTTATTCAAACCAATAAAGGTGGTAGATTGAGAAGGAACCGTCGACATTTGATTAAGTGTACGAATGAGTGCGATTCTATTATCAATGCCGATGTTGATAATGATCAGGAGCAATTCAGTGATGCATGTGAGAATGTGAGTGATGATGATGATGAAGTAAAACACCAGCAACAGCAAACAAATAGTGGCAGGAAAGTTGAAAATTACTCGCCTCCACTTACTAGGTTAGCTAAAAAAAAAGCTCTTCAGCGAATTGCTGAACAATTTTAATTTACTTATTATTATGCGGTTATTTTATTTTTTTAATTATGGTAAGGAGAAGATGCTATGTTTTTTATATTTTTGTTAAGGAGTTAATGTGTGTTATGTTTATATTTTTGTTAAGGAGTTAATGTGTGTTATGTTTATATTATTGTTAAGGAGTTAATGTGTGTTATGTTTATATTTTTGTTAAGGAATTAATGTGTTATGTTTTTTATATTTTTGGGGAAAGATGTAGTGATGATGACCTCTTTGGATTGTTGTCAATATGTCAATAAAGACAGTTGATGCTTGGTTGTCGTTTCATTAACAATATCATTGCTCTTACAAATCTTCGGCGTCGTCGGAGCGCAAGTGGGTGTTTGCTCATAGCACCATAGAGGTTGTCACTTGTCATAGAAATGCGAACCTACTTCATTTTTTTCTTAAAAATCATAATAATTAGGTACCTACCAAAATAAAGCTTAGTTTCTTAGGTACTTACAAATAAACAGGTAGTTACACAAAATTATGCAGCTACCTACTCGAAACTGCCTTCGGGAAGGTTAAACATGAATCTAATTGCTGCATCCTACACCAAAATACCCAGAATAAAATTAAAACCAGCTTCTAAACTCAATATTCCAAGTAAATTCGAGTCGAAAACCGCCGCGAGCGCAGCCGTGTTATTATCAACGACCAACACGCAATTTCTTCCTAAAAAAGTATAAAAACCATTGGTCTAAATCTCTAATTTACCGAAAAAACTATATCATTCACGATCCCTTTGGATTTTTAGCTTTTTTTTGGGCTCGAACGCGTGACTTTTGAGTGACTGTTTATACCCCGCGGCTTTATCCTATGCCCGTCCTATGCCGCGCCGCCGACCGCAGAAAAAAAACAACAAAACATGGCGCCGAACATCGCGTGCTCCACTTTTTGGCGGGAAGGGCTTTTAGAAAAAAATCATTGAGACTTTTACCTCTGTCAGGAAATAAAATAATAGTGCGGTTTGTTGAGAAATTGGGGTGAAAAGGGATTTGCGTGATTTTTTTTTAACTGCGAATTTTAGTTATTATTTTTTTATGATAATCGACATTGGTCGACTTAACTTTGGATGTTACCTACCTACCTATCTTGAAACAACATATTTTATTGGGGGAATGAAAAGAAAGCTTAAGGTGAAAGGGTACCTGCGCGCTCTCCATACAAACGTAGTCGACTGTTTCCTCCCTGGATAATGACACTAGCACAAATATTTTTGTGCCATAAAACCTATAACTGCCATGACTATGCCCCTATGTTTTGGTTTTTTTCATTTTCTAATTATCATAGAAATTAAAATTTAAAAAATTAAAAAAAAACTAAAAATAGGGGCATGGTCATGGCAGTCATAAGTTATATGCACCAAAAATATTTGCTCTAGTGTCATTATCCAGGGAGAAAACAGTCGACTACGTTTGTAATAGTTTGTATGGAGAAAGCCCCCGGTACCCTTTCCTCTTAACGTAGGTAAATTTAAATTTAGGAATGTAATTTTCGTTTAAATTACTTTTGTAGGTAGGTATGTAATAAACACATTTATTTTCAAGACCCAGTTGGCACAATCATGGTCACCATGCCGGACTGCCAAACACAGGGTTGCGGATTCGATTCCCGCCTCAGACATGTATTTATTGTGGTCTGGTTGTTTCTATGTATGATATGTATAAATTCACAAAAGAAAAATATCTAAGTAGTACCTACTTATATCCGTTGTCTAGCACCCATAACACAAGTCTAGTTACTTAGCTTGCGGCTAGATGGCGATGTGTGGAATGTCTTGCAATATTTTGAGAAAATATAGTTTAGTAATTTTAGTCAATGAATTTAATAAGATTGCATATATAAGTACTTAGGTATGTTGCTATCAATAATTTTGAATATTTTTAAACTCTTTATTATTTTATTATTATTATTTAACTTTAACTCCTTACTTTAATTATTATTTTTAATTATTGAAGTAGGTACCGTATTTCTATAGAAATTAGGTTCAATTTACAAATACCTAATCTTCCTGAGGCAGCGCGTTACGGCTGCATGAAACCTGAATTTCTTTCTTTCTATTTTTGGACTCAGAACAATACAATCCTGTACGATACGACGCGACGTTACATCCATGCCGCCATGCCGGTACTTACATGCCTACAACAAAAAAAAACTAAAAAAAAATTGTTAAAAAAACTAAAAACACACGCTTTTATAGAAAATCCAACTAAAAACTGGCGAATCAAATCAGGATAATCGGATATTTTAATCCAATGCATTGTTGTCAGGTGTGCAAAGTTTGAATTATCAAAATCTGATCGTTGAAAGTCTTGTAGTACAAAATCGAGTTCAAAAGAGTTGGTCACATACAAGCAAACATACAATAATATACAGGTGAAACTAATTTCTAAGCACATGAAAAAAAAGAAACGCCTTTTATAAACATATTAGCAACAAGATTTTGCTCTTTAGAAAATGTTAGGCGTAAAAGTAGAAAATAATTGAAGCACTTACCCTACACAAAACAAACATCGTTCTTTAAAATGTCAAAGAACTTGTCAACAGTCAATGTCTAATTCATTTGACATTTGTTGTGTTGCCAACATATGAGGATTTCCTGAAATTTTGGGAGTATTTTTGCGATTGGGAAAAAATAAGTAAGAAAAAAAATATGGATAGCAATGATAAAATACAAAATTGCAAGGTTAAATATCTACCTTTGCTGATAGCATGCCACGTAAGAATAACAGTTTTATTTAAAATTGCGTGGAATTGCGCCTACTACGTAAATGAGATATTTTTGATAAATTATTAAAGAAAAATGTACTCTGGGAAAGTTTAGAATTTTGGGGAAATAACACACAGCTATCTAGCAACACTGATCAAAAGTCCGATTAATTTGATAACCTTTTCACAAAACACCGGACATTGCTTTGTAAATATTTTGAAAATCTAAAACAATGGCTGCACGCAATATAATAAAATTAGGAGCCCTAGAGGCGCCGAAGACAGCGTTCCTATTGTGCGACATTCAAGAAACGTTCAGGCCTCACATCAAATACTTTGAAGAAGTTGTGAAAGTTGCAAATAAAATGGTTTGTAGTTTTTGAAGTTACGTAACCATCCTGTTATCGGACGTATCGATTGATAGATAATATTTTTAGAACATTTTTCAAGTATTAAAGTCACTATTTAACATGTTTGAGTAGGTGGGTATAGATAATGAGAAAATACAAAATTAATTTCCTAACAATACAAAAGTTTGATTATTTTGTTTGTTCACGGTCAAATGACTAGGCGGATTTGGATGAAAATCGGCACAGTGGTAGTCTAGGGGATGTTGAAGAACATAGGATACTTTTGATCCCGAAATTCCTGAGGGATCGAAAGTTACGCGTGTAAAACCGCGAGGCGCAGCTTGTAGTTATATAGGTACTTACTTACTGAATTTTAAGGCTCCCGAAAATAAACAGGTCGTTTAGTACATATTGTGTGCTCTATTATAATAAATTACAGGTTGTGCAGCGAATGGTGAGCGATGGCGGAAATTGGTGGGGATGGTTTGCGCATGTACAATCGCACACAGAATTATTACAGCCAAACCGTCATACTTTGTTTACATACCGTATATGATTTTGCCCAACCAGAAAAACATTCATTTAAGTAAATACTATTTCTATTATACAGTATATTTATTCACTGTAATTTACACTATTAAACTATAGATAGACTACTAATATGGAACTCAAATTAAATAAACATATTTTTGGTATCTTATAATGTAATTACCTTTTATTGAAACTAAAGTTGAATTTTCGATCTGGGTAAAGTTAGCTACGCGGCTGCAATGTTAACCGAGTGATGGTAAATTTTTATGTGCGCGACAGTACTTAGACGTGCGGGAGCGGGACAGAGCGTGGCTAAAGACGTGTGTGCGGAACAGAGAGCGATGATGTGAGCAACTGACCCTCCCTTCGCTCCTGTCCCCCCGCCCAAACAGACCTAAAAATTGACTTCTGCGCATACCCCTTCCACTTTCCGCCGCCGCTCACCATTCGCTGCACAACCTATACCTAAAGATGTATATGACATGTCTATTAACAGGTTTAAATCTTTTGTAAAGCTAAATTGTGCAGTAAGACATAAGTACTATGATACTTTATCTTACCTTAATGATAAGAACCCATGGACGTGACTTTAGTTGCTCCATTTCAAATATTTGTAATATTGACCTTTGTGAGTGTGATCACATAAAATAAAAACCTCATGAGTTTCTTGTGCATTCTCATTGGTGGGCGCGTTCTGAAGGCACACATCCTAACTTTGTTTTTAAGACGTTTATATGTGATCTTTATAAAAATGTATTAAGTACTATTAAGCATCCAAATTAATAAGAAATTTTGACTTTGACTTACCATTAGAATTTTCCAGGTAGAAGCAGCCAAACACTTCAAAATACCAGTTTATGTATCAGAACAGTACCCAAAAGGCCTCGGCCACACAACCAAAGACATAAAACTTGATGACGCAGCCTTAGTCTATGAGAAGACAAAGTTTTCCATGTACACACCGGAATTGCAGGAGAGGTTGAAGAAAGATGTCCCGGATTTGAAGAGTGTGGTGTTGTTCGGGATTGAGGTATGATAAAGGCATTTGATTCTATGTTAGACTAACAGCGCTCCATGTTGCCATACTATGTTTGTTTCCAGGAATTAATCTCTATCAGCAACACTATCGATTGGCATAAAAATATTGTTATTTTTTATTATTTTTTTGCAAAATCAACAGGTTCGATTCCTGGCTAGGGTAATAAATAAATAAATAATAAATATTGCAGCACGTTCCACACATCGCCATCTAGCCCCAAGCTAAGTAACAAGACTTGTATTATGGGTGCTAAACAACGGATATACTACTTATATACTTTTCTTGTAATTCAAAAATTTAATGATGCAGTTTTAGTTTTAGTTAAAATTTGGGCACAAACCCCTTTCAGCATTTTTCGCTATCTCATAAAGTTTTGTTTTTAGAATTCTCGTGTCCCTGTTTTAGTTGTATTAGTTGCCCAATTCCTCCAAAATGGCTGAATCATCACTACATAGTATAAAATAAAGTCACTTTTCGCCGTCCCTATTTCCCTTTGTATGCTTAGATCTTTAAAACTACGCAACGGATTCTGATGCGGTTTTTTTAATAGATAGAGTGATTCAAGAGGAAGGTTTATATGTATAATACATGCATAATATAGCCGTGCGAAGCCGGGGCGGGTCGCTAGTTTTTTTATAAATGGCAAAACAACGTTTACCGGGACAGCTTGTTAATACAAAAAGGCCAAAATTATTTTTTATTCCTTCACCATAAGAGCAATGAATGTCAATTAGCACACATACATTTTCCCTAAGAATAATCCATTGCTGCACAGCGGAGAATTGAACCCATGAGAAGCCAACACTGCTCCTAATTCAGCTATTATACAATATTACAGGCCCATGTGTGCATCGAACAGACAGTAATAGACCTTCTCAATGAAGATATATCAGTTCATGTCCTCGCTGATGGAGTGTCTTCAAGGTCATTGATGGATCGAGGACTTGCTTTACAGGTACAGAAAAACAAATATAAATATATTGAAACAAGTGAACCGTTTAAGGCTACTTATGCTGCCAAATGCAACGCACCAGAAATACCCGTCGCTTACAACTAAAGTTGTTGATTGTAACAAATATGTTTTGTTTTTCTTAAAAGTGCTGAGATGGAATTGTAGGTGAGATTTTTACCGATATTTTGGTGTGACTTTGAGCCAAATATTTCCTATAGTTTTAAAGCTATCCTAAAATTAAGAATTAAAACTAGTCTAGCTTTGAAATGACAAGGAATTTTCGTCAATATCGATAAAAATTTCATCTACAATATAATTTTGAGAAAAATAAAACGCATTCGTAACAATCAACAATTGTTCACCAACGAAGGCGACCGGTGCCGGTAGTAACTATTTAGTAGGCTGTGTACCAAGGTCGTTGGCGTATGGACCCCCTTTAAAGGTGGACGCAGATTGATACGCGCCGAACGCGTCGAATTTTTGCAGTCCACGGAAAAAGGTACCCTATAATAATAGAGATAAGGTATCTACATTTATATTTCCGATGACGTCATCAGAGTCGTCCGCATCGTCAGAGGCGGCCGAGTATGAAAAAAATAAATGAATAAATGATCCTTAAGCTGGGCCGTGAAGAAGAAGGATGAGAGAAGAAGAAGGAGAAGGATGCAGCGGAGATGAGAATGTTGAGATGGATGTGTGGAGTAACGAGGATGGATAAAATAGGGAATGAGTATATTAGAGGAAGCCTGAAAGTAGCACCGATTACTGAAAAAGTAAAAGGGAACCGTTTAAGTTGGTATGGACATGTGATTAGAAGAGAGGAGACGCATGTGACTAGAAGAGTGATGAGTATGAATGTAGAGGGATGGAGAGGAAGAGGACGACCGAAGAAAAGATGGATGGACTGCGTGAGACAAGACATGAGAGAGATGAATGTCAACGATGAGATGACGACTAATAGGAGTGAATGGAAGAAAAAGACATACTGCGCCGACTAATTGGGATAAGGGCAGGAAGATGATGATCTCTATTATTATAAGGTACCTTTTTCCGTGGACGGCAAAAATTCGGCGCGCTCGGCGCGTATCAATGTGCGGGCACCATAAAGCATAATGCTTGAAATTACCATCATTTTATGCTTCTTTACTAAAAACTTTTTTCGCACCTTACCCTTAATTTTCCTTGAATTTCTTCCCATCCTAATTTTGCCTGGAAGAGACCACTTTTAACAGCAATACCGATTATTATTTCTGATTTTATTTTTAGGGTTCCCGACCCAAAGGGTAAATCGGGACCCTTTTACTAAGACTCCACTGTCTGTCTGTCTGTCACCAGGCTGTATCTCATGAACCATGATAGCTAGACAGTTGAAATTTGATAATATATTTCTGCTGTAACAACCAATACTAAAAACAGAATATACAGGGTTATTGGAAATTACACTAGCAAGCCGTTGAGGGCTACTTCTGTGCACCTTAACAAACAACTTTTGTTCTACGACTTTTGGAAATTCGAACATTTTTTCGAAAATTTTGAGGTTAGGTTTACCTGTTAATCAGCTGTTCCTTACACGGAGAGATCATTAACCTTAAAATTTTACTTATTTTTTAAGTTTTATCTACTGTTCTTAGTCTGAATGACCTTTCTTTTAAAAAATCAGCTGTTTTTCGAATTTACATAACCTCAAAATTTTCATTTTTTTTTCGAATTTCCAAAAGTCGTAGAACAAAAGTTGTTTCTTAACGTGCACAGAAGTAGCCCTTAACGGCTTGCTAGTATAATTTCCAATAACCCACACAAAAAAATAATACGAATCGGTTCAGCCGTTTTGGAAGAGTTTGGTAACTAACTCTGCGACACGAGAATTTTATATAGGTAAAGTTTGACCATTAAATAAGTAAAAAAACCAGCTAAGTGCGAATCGGACACGCACATAAAGGGTTCAGTTCCATTATTTTCTGTTTTTAGTATTTTCAAAATTTTCATTTTTTTTTCGAATTTCCAAAAGTCGTAGAACAAAAGTTGTTTGTTAAGGTGCACAGAAGTAGCCCTCAAATTGCCAATAAACCTGTATTGGTACGGAACCCTTCATGCACAAGTCCATTCGCACTTAACCGGTTTTTTAAATTAAACATTAAATGTTTTTTCCAGCGCATGCAATCCATAGGGTGTTTCATAACCACATCAGAAAACGTTTTATTTAAACTAATGAAGAATAAGGATCATCCTGTTTTCAAGGCTATATCTAAGTTAAATAAAACGCCGACTTTAGATACATTGGGTTTTGATTATAAAGCCAAATTGTAATAACAGCGTTTCATGGTTTCACCCGCGTAACTCCCGATCCCGTGGGAATATCGGGATAAAAATTAAACTATGTTGCTTCTAAAGATTTAATGGATCTATACAGGGTTATTGGAAATTAATTGACACGGCGTTAAGGGCTTCGTCTGTGCACCTTAACGATCAACTTTTGTTCTACGACTTTTGGAAATTCATTATAAAAATAAAAAATTAAATCCAACAGTTCAAATAATACTCAACTCTACGTCTACGTCACAGAATCAATCATAGTAGGTATGGTGTGCGACCCGTGCCGATCGCGCGCGCGCACTTGCCGCATAGACATAGAAAATTACCAGACAGTATGAGAAACACTTAAATATTTTTTTTGGGATATGTATTAAGTTTCGACAAAAGTCGTAGAACAAAAGTTGTTTGTTAAGGTGCACAGAAGAAGCCCTTAACGCCGTGTCAATTAATTTCCAATAACCCTGTATATCAAGTTTTATTCAAATCGGTTAAGTAGTTTTAGAACTTATTTGTTACAAACAAACACATCTCTTAAACATATAAAATGCTTTGTCCTGACTGACTGACGGATCAACGCACAGCCTAAACCACTCAACTTAGCGACCTGAAACTTGGAGGGTGTGTTCTTTGTAAGACGTAGGCGTCAGATAAGAACGATTTTCCGAAATTCTACCCCTAAGGGGGTTAAAAAGGAGGGCAAAGTTTGTATGGGACAACATGATTCCTTGGTCCAATCTACTTAAAATTTTGCATAAACATTCTTTCAACTGCTACGCGAACGAAGTCGCAGGCAATAGGTATAAAATCTATAAAAAGAATCGCTGAATGTGAACAGCTGAACCGATTTCGCTAATTCTTTTTTTCGTTGTTTGTCAGAAGAAAAAATTAAGAAAATTGCGTAGAAAATTATTACCCGGGTGGAACCGCGATGCGCAGCTAGTTAAATTTTTTTTTTATACTTACTTTTTATCATGATATTCCTTACGGGATTTAAGAGAAACATACCAATAATTTTGAAGAATTTTCGTTCCGGGGCCGGGTTTCGAATCCACGACCTTCGGAATTAAAGTCGAAGTATCTACCACTGGGCCAACACCGCTCAAAGTCGCTGTATGTAATCTTATGAGGAAAGACTACCGGACGCTCTCTCCATACAAACGTAGTCGACTGTTATCTAGATAGCAAATATTTTTGTTACATAAAACTTATAACTGCCATGACCATGCCCCTATGTTTTCTTTTTTAAATCTTAATTTCTATGATAATTATTTTAGAAAATGAATAAACCAAGACATAGGGCCATGGTCATGGCAGTTATAGGTTTTATGCAACAAAAATATTTGCTCTAGTGTCATTATCCAGGGAGGAAACAGTCGACTACGTTTGTATGGAGAGAGCGTCGGTACCTTTTCACCTTAAGAAAACCACGTGACGCTAATAGTGTAACCATATTTTTGTACTAAAAAATATTTTGACTAATAAACTATTTTTTCCACTAAAATTAGTTTTTTTTTTTCTTTCCAGCGCTTCCATAATATTGGCTGTTTTGTTGGTACAGCTGAAAACGTGCTATTCAAGCTGTTAAGGGACAAGAACAATCCAGCTTTTAAAGCTATATCCAAGCTTAACGCAGCACCGACAGCTGACGAATTCGGTGCTGTTAAGCTTAAATCGGAAAAGCTTTAAAAAACCTAAATATAAGGGTTACTTTTTACCTTCGCAGAACCCTAAAAACAAGCAATCTTTGCATTTAAGCTTTTTTGGTTTAGTTAATTTATTCATAAAAGCACACTAGCTATTCAAAATGGAATGACACAAATAAAAAAATTGAAGCTAATCTATAAACTATTTTTCATAACTCATACTCCGAAAGTAGGTCTAAATATGCCTGAAGAGCGTGTAGAAAATAAAACTTCCAGCCCTAGGGCTTTTCACTTTCACTGACAGCTGTCTTGTCAAATTATGGCTTCGTACGACTTGTGCAATGTGCATATAGCCGGTATCAGTATCATTATACATTAGGAACTTCAAAATCTAACCTCCTTGCTTTAGGTAGCACCAAAGAATAACACTACATGTATATAACCTCTTTGGTCCTAACCTTGTAAGAGGATCAGGTAGTATGGAGTCTCTCATCCAATCTCGTTGTTAGGAAGAATTTTATGTATCATTCGTAATGAAAAGCACAGTGTTTACCTCGGGTGAAAGACTCATTAAGTCCCTCGAACTATTAGCGCCCTCGCTACGCTCAGGCGCCAAACTCCGTCTCGGGACTTGTAATGAGTGACTTTCACACCTAGGATAACAATGTACTATTAATTTATTTGGCTTTGAAATTACTGGACGACTTTGATGAAACTAGGTTTGAAAATACATTGAATTTATAGGAGTGACATTGGCTTTTTAATTTGATGTCCCTACGGGATGGAACCGAAGGGTGCTGCTCGTTATAAATATAGACTTGCTCAAAAGACTCCAAGAAAAAAAAATGTACGATTAAAAAACTTGTAGGTATTTAAAAAGAGCAGACTTAAGAGGAAAGGGTGGGTACCGGGGGCTTTCTCCATACAAACTATTACAAACGTAGTCGACTGTTTCCTCCCTGGATAATGACACTAGAGCAAATATTTTTAGTGCATAAAACTTATAACTGCCATGACCATGCCCCTATTTTTTGTTATTTTTTATTCTTTTATTTTTTAAATTTTCATTTTTATTTTTAACTTTTTTTTGGTGTAGGTTCTAAATACAGCGTGTAAAGAAAACCTCTTAATGCCTTTTAGGTTACATGTAGAAATTGGTTAAAAAAAAAAAACTATGTTTTATGTTTGCTAACATTACCCTAATTAACTTATGACTTTGAGGCAAATTTTTAAAATAATAATAAACCATTATAAATATTATAACACTTCATAAATTTTACCTAAGTAGGATTAAGTACAGGGTATTTTTACACTGTATAAAAATTGTTATACATATTTTATGTAAGTAAGTAAATATATTTAATGGAATTAATTTTTATAATAATGAATTATTAGATAATGTGTTTTTTACAATGTCTTTGGGTGACAAATCAACATCGAGCTATGCTGCGCTGTACTGTGCTGTGCTGTGTTTCTTAAGAGGAAAGGGTACTGAGGGATTTTTCCATACAAACTATTACAAACGTAGTCGCCTGTTTTCTCCCTGGATAATGACACTAGAGCAAATATTTTTGGTGCATTAAACTTATAACTGCTATGACCATGCCCCTATTTTTATTTTTTTTTTCTATTTTTTTATTTTTATAATCGTAATTTCCATGATAATTAGAAAATGAAAAAAAACCAAAACATAGGGGCATAGTCATGGCAGTTATAGGTTTTATAGCACAAAAATATTTGTGCTTGTGTCATTATCCAGGGAGGAAACAGTCGACTACGTTTGTATGGAGAGCGCGCAGGTACCCTTTCACCTTAAGCTACGTTTTTTTAACAATCAACATCAAGCTGTGCTGCGCTTTGCTTAGCTCAGTATAAAAGTAATAAGCAGCTCGTGTAGTCGTTTATCTCGTCCAAAATGACTTTATTTTCAAAAAAAATAAATAATTAAATAAATATTGCAGGACATTCCACACATCGCCATCTAGCCCCAAGCTAAGTAACTAGACTTGTGTTATGGGTGCTAGACAACGGATATACTACTTATATATTTGCGTTGCGTAAATGTGTGCGTGTACTTATGCACGCGCGTGAGAAGTTATACGTCCGTCTGTCTGTCCGGCCGTCCGTCTAATATTTGCGCAGTTTCAACATGTGACTTTTGTGTAACAGATGCACACGCATCTTACAATTTCACTCTCGCAGCTTCAACCGGTTTTACTTTTGGGTTGCGCAGCTTCAACCTGTTACTTTAGTGTTACACAGATGCGCACGCATCTTAAAATTTCACTCTCGCAGCTTCTACCTGTTTTACTTTTGGGTAACGCAGCTTCAATATATGACTTATGTGTAACAGATAAAAAACGTAAACATTACGACATAGTTGAATCCGATTAAAATGAAAGTGAAGAAGTTCGGCACAGCGCGGCTCAGCACGGCGGGTAGCGCGCCTCGCTCGAGACTGCTGCGTTGTACAAGGCGTAGCCTCACACAGCGCAGCACAGCATGGTTTGCTTGTATCCTCATTAAAATATAAGACAAGCGAGTTGACCAAACATAGCACAGCGCAGCATATCTCGATGTTGATTTGTCACCCTTACATTGTTAATAAAAAAATATAGGTACATATAAGTAAATAGGGTCAACCGGGGCAATCGCGTCTGGCGGGGCAAATGCATCTTTTCAAATTTATTCAATACCTGTACTACAACGCCATCTGTACTAACCGCGGGTAAAATATTTAGTTTAAGTAAATTGCAATTAGATGTCACATAGATTCAACAGTTCTTGAATAAATTTGAAAAGATACATAGATTCAACAGTTCTTGAATAAATTTGAAAAGATGCATTTGCCCCGCCAGACGCGATTGCCCCGGTTGACTATACATCATTCTTTCATTTTTGCAAGTAAATTTTTATAATGTTCTGTAGGTACTTGTTAAGAAAAAATAAGTAAGTACTGGGTTTTTATTACACACTGTACAAAAAATTGTTAAACATATTTAATGTAAATATATTTAATAGAATTTAATTTATAATAATGAAACGATTATGTGTCTTTACTTTACACAATGTAAAAAGAATAAATTTTTATTTCTTGTAATGTCTGAACAGGGTGTTCTTTACACACTGTATTAAAAAAAATATTAAACATATTTAATGTTGTTAAAATATATTTAACTAGCGACCCGCTCCGGCTTCGCACGGCTATATTATGCATGTATTATACATATAAACCTTCCTCTTGAATCACTCTATCTATTAAAAAAAACCGCATCAAAATCCGTTCCGTAGTTTTAAAGATCTAAGCGGTCAAAGGGAAATAGGGACAGAAAAAGCGACTTTTTTTTATACTATGTAGTGATATGTAGTGAAAAAGAATAAAATAATTTCTATTTTTTCTTGTAATGTCCTGAACAGGGTGTTCAGCGTTCACTGTATTTAAAAAAAATGTTTAAAAAAAAAAAAATTAACGTAAATATATTTAATGGAATTTTAATTTATAATAATGAATTATATGATAATATTACAATTAATTGTTTTACTTCAAAATTGACCATTTTAGCTGTTCCTTTGCAGACTGGAGCACCTGAAAAGTAAATTATGATTTTACAAGGCTAGTTTAGTTTGGCCGCTAGATGGCGCTTTGTGGATTGTCCAGAAGGCCAATTCTCGTAAAAAAAATCGTTCAAACTACATATATAGCAATATCATTCCGATTGCATTTTTGGAAATAAAGATACTGACGACCTAGTTGGCACAATGGTCACCATGCCGGACTGCCAAACACAGGGTTGCGGATTCGATTCCCGCCTCAGACATGTATTTATGCTTAGATATTGGTCTGTGGTCTAGTTGTTTCTATGTATTATAAATACAGGGTTATTGGAAATTAATTAACACTGCGTTAAGGGCTTCTTCTGTGCACCCTAACGATCAACTTTTGTTCTACGACTTTTGGAAATTCATTATAAAAATATTCCATACAAAAATAAAAAATTAAATCCAACAGTTCAAATAATACTCAACTCTACGTCACAGAATCAATCATAGTAGGTATGGTACAACCCGATCGGGTCGCACGCCGTGCGCCCCGTGCCGATCGCGCGCGCGCACTTGCCGCATAGACATAGAAAATTACCAGACAGTACGAGAAAACACTTAAATACTTTTTTGGGATATGTATTAAGTTTCGACAAAAGTCGTAGAACAAAAGTTGTTTGTTATGGTGCACAGAAGAAGCCCTTAACGCCGTGTCAATTAATTTCCAATAACCCTGTATACGTAGCGGACACACATTCCGTCATACTCTTTGTCGACCGCTGAAATACGTGTCTTTATTATATCTTATGAATATCACGTGTATACGTGATAGTTTGTATATCAGATGCGCTACCTACTGTTACCCTTTCCTATCTAGATATCTGTGTAGTATATAAGCTATGATCTGTTATACGGAGTCGGGTTATTATTAGGATAATAAATCCTACCGTCTCAATGGACGACTAGTTTCATTACTCCATCTGGGCACCCCACAGTGGTGACCCCGGCGTGATGGATCACGTCGGTTTTATCTACTGTTCTTAATCTGAATGACCTTTATTTTAAAAAATCAGCTGTTTTTCGAATTTACATAACCTCAAAAATTTTCATAGTTTTTTCGAATTTCCAAAAGTCGTAGAACAAAAGTTGTTTGTTAAGGTGCACAGAAGTAGCCCTCTACGGCTTGCTAGTATAATTACGAATAATCCTTGACTCAAATATTAAGGAATTTTAAAAATGTGATTTACCTAAGCGCCCGCTACCAATAATGGCCACATCTTGAAAATTCTTTAAATTTTCAGAAAAATACAATCATTTCCCCGCACTTTAAACTAAAAAAATCTTCTAATTTCATGCAAAAAAATTATTTTTCATATCTTTTTAGTATAGGATGTACCTAGTACCTACAAGCATCTAAGAAAACTTTTAATACATACTGTATAAAGCTCCAAAGCCCAAAGCCAAAAAAGGGGTTGCCAGAAATAAAAAATAATAAATGAATATAGAAACAACTTTAATAAATTAATCTTTACAAATTAGATATACTAAACAATACTACTTTTAAAATATACAATAAATATATTTTTATACTACGTAAATTATACAAGCTACTTATTAAACTCGGATTTTTTAAGAGTGGGAGGATCAGTTATTCATTATGCTAAATAGAACCTGAAATATTTAAAAAATAATATTTAAGTAAGTAAATTCGTACAGAAAAACAATAATATAAGTACCAGGGTTCGAGGATATATATCAATGGATATATATCATGATATATATCCGATATATATCAAAGGGTTTTTTGTGATATATATCAATACAAATGTTTAAAAATTTGATGAAAATAAGTCATGTTTTGCAGTTTTCTACTGTAGTTCTCCCCCCTAAATATAGATGGCGTTGGAGTAAAGTTAAAACATACTCCCTACTAGTAAGTTTAGGTATTAACGTTTAAAGTTTAGGTATTTTAAGTATTGGTTTAGGTATTCAGAAAATTAATGAAGCCATTGAATGATTGGAATTTATAAGATTTTATCTTTTTGAGTTGATTTTACCTGATATTGTATATGATTTTAATTGATTTTTATGAAGGTTTTATGTTTTTGAGTTGGTTTTTCTTATAAATGTTTTTTTTTTAAATAATTTATTATATTTATAAAACATAGGTATGCAAACAGTATACATATCTATATATATAAAAGAAAGTCGTGTTAGTTACACTATTTATAACTCGAGAACGGCTGAACCGATTTGGCTGAAAATTGATGGAGAGGTAGCTTAGAACCAGGAGAAGGACATAGGATACTCAGTTTTTTTTTTTTTTAGTTAGTTACACAATTTATAACTCGAGAACGACTGAACCGATTTGGCTGAAAATTGATGGAGAGGTAGCTTAGAACCAGGAGAAGGACATAGGATACTTACTTTTTTTTTTCGATTTTTAAACGAGATCGGGACTTACGTGGGTGAAATAAAATATACGAAATATTCTTTTTTTTTCGATATTCAAACGAGATCGGGACTTACGCGGGTGAAATTAAATATACGAATTATTCCATATTCAAACCCGCATAAGTCCCGATCCCGTGGGAATATCGGGATATACACTATTATTTGTATTCTGTGACGTTCGTCTTTGTTGTAAGGCGTTCGACCGCAGTTTTTTTGTTGATTACTCAGCACATACTAATTGTATTCTGATGTAAAGTGTACCACGACTTTCCTCATATTTCACATGGTTTAGACGTTTTTAATTGTAGATTATGTAACAAACAGACAGACAGATATATTTTTGTTCTATTACTTTTTCGAAGTCTAACAGACCCTTTTTTTTGATTTGCTGTTATTATATAGAAATCAATGCCACTTTTCGTTGTAATTTTATAACTCAAGAACGGGCTCACCTATCCAAACCAAATGTTTAAGCTTTGTTCGGACTATTTAGTAGATGGTTTATGTTAAGTTTGCACAAAATCGGTCGAGCGGTACTTCATTTATCACATTTTTATTATATGGCAAAACAACGTTTCCCGGGACAGCTAGTAATACAATAAAATAACAATATGGCTGTCATACAAAATGGATAAATATCATGTAAATATCACATTTTTTATATATATCGGATATATATCAAAAAAATCCGATATTTTGATATTTATTATAAATATCGGATATTTTCGAACGCTGATAAGTCCTAAAATATACCATTTGCAAATAAAGAAATAGTGCAGTTTTTCGATTATAATAATATGGCAACACTTTTTTGAAGGACAAAAGGACAAAACATTATCTACTACAAATTATAATATGGTAATACTTTTCTAAAATACATGTGCAGTTTTCTACTAATAATAATATGGCAACACTTTTGAAGGACAGGTGCAGTTTCTACTAACATGTGCAATTTTCTTAATGTAATGTTTCTAATAATTTTATTTTGGGAACACTTTTTTAAAAGATAGGTTCGCACAGTTTTCTGCCAATAATAATAATATGGTAACACTTTTCTATAGGACATGTGTAATGTTTGTCATGAATATTATAATTCTGGCAACACTTTTTTAAAGGAAAAGTGCGGTTGTTACTAATAATAATATGGTAACACTTTTGTAGAGAACATAATATTGTGCAATTTTTTTTGACTAATAATTATAATTTTGGCAACATGTTTTTAAAGGATACGTGCAGTTTTCTACTAATAATAAAATGGTAACACTTCCAAAGGACATAGGCATTTTTTGACGTGACAACGTTTTATAAATTGGTTTGCCGGGTGACACTTCAAGAAACTGCGTTACGCTCCGCTGACGTTATGCGCTCACAATGAGAGCGAGTGTGAGGCACGCGGGCATGGTTAGCCCGCCTAAGAGCGAGAGAGACAGACATAAAAAGTGAAAGGCACGCGTCCCTTCCACTCGAGCAGTTGTTGTCACGTAAAACTTTCGCCCGTATACCGACTTTCCAGGCAACCAGTTTTTTTTGTTATAATAATACCTATTATAATTTTGGTAACATATTTTTAAAGGACACGTTCAATTTGTTTAACTAAGTAATAATATGTCATCACTTTTTTCCACTTTGTTAATAGGACGAAAACAAACAAACAAAGACGAAATACAAACAAACAAAAAAACACCACATTTTAGTGATTTTGTGCTATCAAAATCTCTTTAGATTAAAAATGAGTATACAATGTGTTTTGATGAAGAAAATTAATATGAAAGAGGGTTGTTCTAGACGTGTAGGTGAACAACTTTTGTTCTACAGCTTTTGAGTTTATGACTTTTCAAATATTAGCTGTTTCTTCGAGTCATTGAAATTTGGGTTTATAGATAATATTGTGAACTATTAATAGTCTAAACACTATCCCTATAGATTATATAGGGATAGTGTTTAGACTATGGTTCACGAGTAAATCTGTATCTAAATCTAAGGTTTAAATCCACTATCTCGGACTATTCTTAAACCTCGTTTTGGAATAAGGGGTAATGGTCCTTATTTCCGAAAATAGCTGATTTTCTTGTATACAAAAACACAAAAATTAAAAAAAACTTTGCATTTCCAAAAGTCGTAGGTCAAAAGTTGTTCACTTAGTCATCGAGAACAACCCCCTTTTGTATTAGAAACCTTAGTCAAAACACAATGTATAGATTGTACTCATAAACAAAACAAACGTCACACAAAAATCCCCTATTTCTAGATAGGTTTATCTTAGCCGGCTTATAACGTCATGAAGATGGCGCCACTGCATTTTTTTGTATCATTTTAACCGGGTGAGTTTGCCACGTAGATAAGCATTTTTGAAGTGAAAACTTCTTATGGCGCGTTGGGCACTTTTGTGGGTGAGCATTTTCAACCGATCTCGCGACAGATTTTGACGCGACAGATGAGATTTTATTTGTGTTAGTCTTTTTGTTTAACTTATACTGCCATCTATTACACAAATTGAGAAACTTAATTTCTAGAAAGACCGCTATTCGAATGTAGATGGCGCTGATTTAAATTTTTTACTGCCATCTAGCGAATAAAAAATAAACTATATTTGTTTAAGTGAGTGCTAATAGATGGCAGTAGCAGATCGTTTCAAGAAATATTCTATGAGAAATAACAAGTTTATTGTTTTCACTTCTGCCTGCACTCCCGGAGTGCGCTGTTTTTTTTAATATTATGCAGGGTGAGTTTGGCATCTACCATGTAGATTGCAAGCATTTTATATTATAATTCAGGGTGAGTTTCCAATTAGGTTGGGTATTTTTTATTATTCTGCAGGGTGAGTTTGTCATTTAGATACTTAGGCTTTTTTATTATTTTTATAAGGGTGAGTTTGCAATCTAGATGGGCATTTTATTATTATTATCAGGGTGAGTTTGCAATTAGATGGGCATTTTCTTATTATTATACAGGATGGATTTGCCATCTAGATGGGTTTTCTAGTATTATGCTGGGTAAGTTTGCCATTTAACTGGGCTTTTTTATTATTATACAGGCTAAGTTTGCCATTAAGATGGGCATTTTTTTATCATTTACAGGGTGAGTTTGCTATTTAGATGGGATTTTTTTAGTATTATGTAGGATGAGTTTGCCATTTTAATGGGCATTTTTATTGCAAACTTTGCCACTGCTCTCTCAGGGCTCGTGCTAATACTTGCCAATCAGTTGTGTCTTGCGCCATCGTTGAAAAGTTCTATTCAGTGCAAAATATTGGGTTAAAATTTATCTATGAATACCAGTAGCGATGAGTGAAACTTATTTAAGGGTAAGCCGATAAAAAACCACAAAAACAGTATTTTAATTTTGTAAGTTGATTATTTGTCATTTTTTTTGTTGATTTTTCGTACCTAACTATGCCTGCCCGATTTTTTTAACTTAATGAACTAGCAATGCTAACAAACAAACTACCAAATCTTTCCTCTTTATAATATTAGTATTAAATAAGTAATAAATTAAGGTACTGGACCGATTCTGATGAAACTTGGTATGAAGAGTGATTTAATTCTCGTCAGTAACATAGGCTTTTTTATCCCGATATTCCCACGGGATCGGGACTTACTCAGGTAAACCACGGGGAACAGTCAGTAGTTTAAATAAAACCTTAAGAGGAAAGGGTACCGGGGGCTCTCTCCATACAAACTATTACAAACGTAGTAGACTGTTTTCTCCCTGGATAATGACACTAGAGCAAATATTTTTGGTGCATAAAACTTATAACTGCCATGACCATATCCCTATTTTTTGTTTTTTTTTAATTTTTTTAATTTTAATTTCTATGATAATTTGAAAATGAAAAAACATAGGGGCATGGCAGTTATAGGTTTTATGGCACAAAAATATTTGTGCTAGTGTCATTATCCAGGGAGGAAACAGTCGACTACGTTTGTATGGAGAGAGCGCTTTCACCTTAAAATTGATTAGCAAAAAAATGTTATCTATAGGTGGACTAAGGGAAGAAAACAATCGCCCTTGGTACACCTAGGTGGACTAAGGTTAGGGCGCGAAATATAGCATGCAGATATATAAAATACTCAAAAGAAAAAAAAACTATTTAGAAATATAATTATACAGGGTGTCCCAAAACCCACCCAAACATACCAGAGTGTTATAGTATTAAATTCGCTAGAGAAAAAAAACTAAATTATACAGGCTGTATCTAAAGCTCAACTACTCTACAGGATGAACAGAAACCCGCACTAGCATTTACAGGGTGTTCTAAAAAGAATTTTTATATAACATCCTACCTATACTTGGTCATTTTCAAGCTAATTATTAATAATTGTTTTTAATATACAGGGTCGCAAAAAACCGGCCCCAAAAACTATACAGGATGCTCTAAAAAAATTATTTACAGTAATATCTTATTTTCATTTGGTCATATTTAATTTTATTATTTACACTCTGGTTTAATATACAGGGTGTCCCCAAATCTCTACCCAACAATCACACATACAAAGCTAACAGAACGTCTTATTTTTAATGTCAATTACACTTTACTTACAGGGTGCCCCAAAAAATCCGCAAAACATACAATAAATGTGCTCAAAACATTTTTCTTTAAAATTCAACTTCACTATACATAGTGTTCCAATTTTTTTTTTTGGATTTTCATTATTTCAAAATCAAGTACAATATACCTAAATGATGTTCCAAATCAAAATCGAATAATTATTAATAACTGTGTATAATTATTTTTACAAAATTACTGTCTTGTCATTATTTGAACACCAACTATACTATACAGGAAAAGTATTTTTGTAGTGCACATTTTTTTACTGCTGAGTATATATCGGCAGTGGAGTACATTTACGAAAAAAAAAATAAAAAAAAAAAACCAAAACTTAATGTGAAAAACTTCCTGCAATTTCTAAATTATTGGGTATCTCAGTATTGATACACACAGTTACACGTAGGTACCTACCTTCATTTAGAGCGCGCTATTAAACTCGCTGGCGCTAGTATTGTGTCCATGGACTTCGTCGTTTTGTTAGAAACACTTAAATGGTTATAGCTCTGAGAGTTTTTGAGTTAGCTCCAAAATAAAAAAAAACAGTATTTTTTATTTTAATGTGCTTAAAACATACCGAAATTTGTGCACTACAAAAATACTTTTCCTGTATAGGGTGTCCCAAAATAACAAAAGTGCTCTATAACCGTGTAATTAGTCTCCAGAACATTATTATTTTAATTATTTGACAGGACGTCCCAAATAAATACAGTACAATCTCACTAATCCGGCACTTCGATAGATCGGCACGTCCAATAATCCGGCACCCTCCGCCCACGCCTCCCTCACCCCTCTATACCTGTACGCTTGGTCGCTGCGTCGTCGACTAGCAGTCTAACCTCAAAACTTATTTTTGGAAAAGGATTATTTCAAAACTAGTTTATTACATATCTACCTACATGTTAATTTAATACATTATATACATTTATTCTCTCTATGAAATGCTTTATTTTATTTATTACCTATGATTTTTTCAGTATAATCCAGTAATCCGAACATTCCAATAATCCGGCACCCTCCGGTTTTTAATAGTGCCGGATTAGTGAGATTGTACTGTAATTATTAAATTTTTAAATTGGTCAAAAATTATTAAATTGGTCATTATTTTAACATCAACTTTAATACACAGGATGTCCTAACAAAATAAAGGTGCTTTATACTAGACATGGGGCGGGTACCCGGTTTGGATCCGGTACCCGGCGGATCCGGCACTTTTTTTAGGATCCCGCCGGGTACCGGGTAATGGTGCCGGGTATCCGGCTCTGCCGGGTAATTTGATAGACCAAAAATAATGAAACATATTACACTTTTTAAATTATTTATTATGCTGAACACGAACGGTAATCATTATAATTATGTTTTGCTCACTAATTTATCAGGAAGAACTAAAAAAACTAAATCTATATATTTTATTTTAATATTGGTAATTTAAGATGGGTAAGTTGTGATGTAAAAACGCCAATTTTTCTGCGCGGTTAGCATTTAGGCGACTGCGTTTCTTGTCATAAATTAGCCCTGCTTCTGAGAACAGGCGTTCGCTGTATACAGAACTAGATGGTGTGCATAGATATTTCGCCGATACGTACCCGCCGGGTACCCACGAGTACCCGGCGCAGAATGTGTCGGGTACCCGTTCAGCGAGTACCCGGCAAAACCACTACCCGCCCCATGTCTACTTTATACCCGTGTAATTATTTTTATTATTTTACAGGGTGTCCCAAAAAATTAAGATTCAAAATTTCAAACCGTGTAAATAATAATAAAATATATAGGTACCTATATATTTTTTTTAATATGTAGGGTTAATCCTATTTTACAGAATGTCTCAAACATACTGTCTTGTCATTGTTTTAACATCAAATAATCTATACAGGGTGCCCAACATAACAAAAAGTGCTCTATAACTGTGTAATTAGTTCCCAGAACATATTAATATTATATTTTACGGGGTGTCCCAACAAAATCAATTTTCAAACCGTGTAAATAATTAATAAAATATTTTTGACGTGACAACGTTTTATAAATTGGTTTGCCGGGTGACACTTCAAGAAACTGCGTTACGCTCCGCTGACGTTATGCGCTCACAATGAGAGCGAGTGAGAGGCACGCGGGCATGGTTAGCCCGCCTAAGAGCGAGAGAGACAGACATAAAAAGTGAAAGGCACGCGTCCCTTCCACTCGAGCACAGTTGTTGTCACGTAAAACTTTCGCCCGTATACCGACTTTACAGGCAACCAGTTTTTTTATTTATTATGTATTTTACAGGATGTCCCAAAAATACTGTCTTGTCATTGTTTTAACATCAAATAATCTATACAGGGTGTCACAACATAACAAGGGTGCTCTATAACCGTATAATTATTTTTATTATTTTACAGCGTGTCCTAAATTGTTTTGGCTTTAGTATTATTTTAACACCAATTAAACTATACAGGGTGTCCCAACATAACAAAAAGTGCTCTATAACCGTGTAATTAGTCACCAGAACATCTTATTGACTTGATCAATTACCTGAGCGACGGTCTGTTCGCCGAGTGGGACGTCTTCAGTCCGGAGAGCGGCCCGACCGACTATCGATGTAGGATCCGCATCAAGGATCACCCTGTATAATGAAAAAAAAAGTTTTTATTTTTTATGTAATTTCATGTGTTAAGAGGAAACGGTACCTGCGCTCTCTCCATACAAACGTAGTCGACTGTTTTCTCCCTGGATAATAACACTAGAGCAAATATTTTTGTTTCATTAAACCTATAACTGCCATGACCATGCCCCTTATTTTGTGTTTTATTTAATTTATTAATTTTTTTAATTCTAATTTCTATGATAATGAGAAAATGAAAAAAAAACAAAACATAGGGGCATAGTCATGGTAGTTATAGGTTTTATGGCACAAAAATATTTGTGCTAGTGTCATTATCCAGGGAGGAAGCAGTCGACTACGTTTGTATGGAGAGAGCGCTGGTACCCTTTCACCTTTAAGGGTCCCGTTTTTAGCCTTTAGCTACGGAACCCTAACTTCTAAGTATAGACTTACCCGCCATCACAGATTTCATCGACGGCCAGCATTACAGCGTCAAGATTGTCAAACAGCACGCGTCGTTCAACATTCCGGCGTACCAGTATGCTGACTGACTCGTACAGAGCGTTCAGAACCGATTGCAGGATAAGCTGAAAGCATTATAATTAAAAATATTAGAAAGAATGGCATCTTTTTTTTGCGCAGCGAAAATTTATTTCACTACATCACTATTTTAAATTAAATATTGCAGGACATTCCAAACAACGCCATCTAGCCCCAAGCTAAGTAACTACACTTGTGTTATGGGTGCTAGACAACGGATATACTACTTATATACTTTTCTTTTGTAAATATATACTTATAATACATAGAGACAACCAGACCACAGACAAATATCTGAGCATAAATACTTGCCTGAGGCAGGAATCGAACCCGCGACCCTGTGTTTGGCAGTCCGGCGTGGTGACCATTGTGTTAACTGGGTCGTCTATCCCTACATAGCATAAAACAAAGTCGCTTTCTCTGTCCCTATATTCCTATGAATGCTTAAATCTTCAAAACTACGCAACGGATTTTGATGCGGTTTTTTTAATAGATAGAGTGATTCAAGAGGAAGGTTTACATGTATAATACATGCATAATATAGCCGTGCGAAGCCGGGGCGGGTCGCTAGTAACTAACATTATAAGAGGAAAGGTTTTTCACCCGTTCCTGAGAAAATCGACAGTGACACACGGACAGACAGATGGACAAGAAAGTGATCTTATAAGGGCTCCTTTTTTAACCATTTTAGGTATGGAACCCTAAAAAGGACTTAACTAAAGAGGTTTCATTGTGGAAAACAGCCCGTATACAAATAATCTTGGATTAATATAATAACTTACTTCGTTTTCATGTGAATTGCCCATAACGTAGAAGAAAAGGTCAACATTGCTTTTATAGACACAAGTTAGGCCTTCCAGCATTATGATCTCGGCATTCGCTCTGAAAAATATCATGGTTAACAGTTTAGCAAAACATTTATCTAAATAACTAGCGACCCGCCCCGGCTTCGCACGGCTATATTATGCATGTATTATACATCTAAACCTAACAATCAAAAGAAAAGCATTCAATATCTGTATTCTTCCCTGCCTCACCAAAGCGCAAAGACAAAGACTACAGCGGTGCCAATTTGCGATGGAGAGAAGCATACTTAACATAAAGAGACAAGATAAAGTGAACAACTATTTAATAAGAGACAAAACAAAACTTACTGATATTTTACTCAAAATAGACCAGCAGAAGTGGAGATGGACGGGACACATGTTACGAAAAATGGAGCAAAACAGTGACAAATTGGTATCCTATAGATGGGAAAAGGAGAAGGGGAAGACCTAATGTGAGATGGGAGGATGAGCTGGTACTCACAGCAGGTCCACTATGGAGGAGAGTTGCCTGGGACAGGCAGCAATGGAGTGAGCTGGAGGAGGCCTTTGCCAATAGGCACAGTGAACTGAGAGACATTATTTAAACTTATACCTACTAAGAGAAACTATGTATTTATTTAATTCAGTAATAAAGACTTATTATTATTATACATATAAACCTTCCTCGTGAATCACTCTATCTATTAAAAAAAACCGCATCAAAATCCGTTGCGTAGTTTTAAGGATCTAAGCATACAAAGGGACATAGGGACGGCGAAAAGTGACTTTATTTTATACTATGTAGTGATACTAAAACTAGTGACCCGCCCAAGCTTTGCACGGGTAGCAGAGGAAAATCTGTTCAGTAGAATTTGAGGAACGCAGCACACATCGGTTAAAGTTTCCACTTTTTTTTGTTTTTTCCCACAATAGTTGTCTTAATATTAATATTGCCGCCAACTTATACAAATCATTAATTAGATGGAATGGCCTATAGTTAATTTGTAGTTTTCACTAACACTAATAATTATTGCGTTGCCTTATTGCATGCCTCTTTGGTGAAACGGTGAACATTGCATTGTGTTTTGGCACTAGGCTCAGAACTAAATATAAATACTTCCATTATAGACCAGGGCCGAAGCCTTCAAAAATGGTAAAAAATGAAAAAAAAATTACAGTAGGATGAAACCTATTAGAAAAGGAGGGGAATATGATAAAAATGAAAGGAAAAATAAATTACGGTCGATCCGAGTTCGGGAAGTGGGAGGGGGTGAGTTTTTAAGGGTAAAAAATGGTTTATCTTGATTTCCGGCAAAACTACAAGTCCTATGGAAAAAAGTTAAATGGCAAAGTTGTAGGTAATAAAAAGATCTGCAACTTTTGTATACTCAAATCCAGGAATGAATGTAATTCATTCCTGGATTTGAGTTGGCTTGATTAGTAAAACTCAGACGTCTAGTTGCAACAAACCCGACAATAAATATAAATACAGACCTGTGAGTCTTATTAAACAGATTCTTCTCGAACGCCTTCTGCTCCTTTGTGGTTGGTAGCACATCTTTATCGTAGTACTTGGCGAGGATCCTGTTGCCATCGTTGTCGAGGATGCAAAGACCCTTCACGATGTAGAGTGTCGGCTCCTGGAATAGGACACGGTAAAAGATGAAGGTACCTACGTAATTGCAATGGCAGGGCTCAAATATGAACTTCTATGCCTATTATCAACAGTCAAAAGTCTCCACCAATGTAACGTTTACAATCCTGTGCAGCACTATTTGATTGAACATTATAACAACGTAACCTGTGGATCGAATCCACGACGGTTGATGTAGTTGGTGGCGGCTTATACCACTCACACAACTAAACACATAGCTAACATGTTGAAAATAATAATCACACTGAAATTAACTTAGTGCGTTGGTGGCTTTTGTATGTCTATACATCTATTTTGAGTGCTTTCCATTCATCTTCTTATTCCTGCCCTTTTTTTCAATTTATTTGTGGTCGGTGCAGTACCTATGTCTTCTTCCATTCGCTCTTACTACTTCGTCATCTTCACATTCATCTGATACCTACTTCCATTAAATTCTCTCAGGCTTTTCATTCATATTATCCTAAACAAACGCTATTTCTGACGTCGTATTTCGCGATTGACATAATCAATAATTATTAGTCATAAGGAATCAGAGCATTGATCGAACGAAGCTGGAGCACTAAAACTACCGCACCTACCATAATATTTGATATTAAGATTCGGTTTCGTTAGTTGAAAAAATGTTTTTTTGTTTTCAAATAGGTGATGAAAATTAAATAGGTAGGTTTACTCCAAAGGAGAACAAATGCACTAGGTATTCAAAAGAGTTTACATAGGTTGTAAATTTCTGTATCTTTCAAGCATTTAAATTATTGCTTGTGGAAAATTGCGTTGCGAAATAGTATTTAAATTCTCTTTGTTGCGAAACAAAACTTAAAAAAGAAGAACTCAGTCTCATAAAACTTACAAAGAGCGACCCTTCCATTGTTGTGTGCACCATTATAAAATGTTATTTCCACGGGTTATTTATCTTAGAAATGTATTAGATACTGAATTTGCACAAAAATCAATAAAATGCGGTATTTGTTGGCAAACGTGACGTGTTTTCTGAAATATTTCAAATTTATAGTTTGACAGTGATGTTTAGGAGTACTTTGACGTTGACAGATCTTGGAGATTTTTTTGAAGTCGCTATCGGTCTTTTCATCAACGTTTTTTTTTCCTTGGGTCGCAGACCGAAGTTATGGTTATTTTGATAAATGTAGTAGGTACCTATTTATTATGAAGATCTAGTACATAAGTAAAGGTATTGTTTTAGTTTATATTTTATTAGGTATGAAGACTTGAATAATTTTAATATTAAAATTTATAAAATGATGTATTTACCAAAGGTAATTAAAACTTTAAATAATCGTGACCTAAAAGACTTGTTTCTGAAACCAGAATTATAAAAGTTGCAAGTTTTGCCAATAGATGGCAGAACTAGTATCAAAAAGTTAGAGTGAAATGAGGCTTCGAGCTTTTGGTTTAAAAATACATGAAAAATACATAAGTACCTACCTACAACCAAATTGAGAACCTCCTCCTATTTTTGAAGTCGGTTAAAAATAGCAGTAAAGCCTAGCCCACGCCAGGCAGCCTTTTGCACCTTCAGATTTACGTTGGTCTTCTTTTATAAGTTTCAGACTTCAAGTCCAAAAATAAGTGTATTTTAGGGTAGCTGCTGTACCTACCTGACGAACAAAATAACTATGGCACAAAATAACAACAAAAAAAAGTTTATTTTAATTCGCGCCACATTCTGACAAATGGCAAGATGGCGTCCTAAAATAGTTCCTATGTTTCTAGTTTCAATCGCTTTGATGTTAGCGAATCAAATTACAAAAGTTAGACTTCCTCTCTTTAGATGTTTCAAAATTAATTAATGCATTCGATTTCGATAATATTTCAGAACTAGCTGCTGCCCCCGGGTTGTTACAGCTTTTCAAAGTAGGAAGGTAACAAAAAAATAAGAGTCTACGCCCACTTTGTACCTACTTAGTAATAATAGAGGCTATATTAATATTGTCGAAGAACCAGAGAATTGCGACACCTACTAACTGCTTAGAACGAGAATCAAAATAGGTAACATAACCTACCTACTGTTGCACGAAATCTGGCGGGAATCGCGACATGTTAAAAAATGTAATTAATAAAACTTATAGGTAGATAGACGTTGACCATAATATGTATGCTATAGCCCATACGTGCCTGTAAAATTAAAATAAATTAAATTAATAAGCATTAAATTGAAATACTTAATTATTTTTTACTCTTGATACAATGAAGCTCATTGATGTGTCAGTGAAGAGAATGTAAAATTCTAGCATACTATGACGTTAATACGGAACAAAGATGACGAATGAAAGGATGGGAAAGGCTGTTTGGGCACGTATGGCCTAAAAAGGTAGGTACAGTAGGTATGGATCATAAGTAAATGATCAGTTTGCTACAATAAACTATCAACAAGTATTGTACTTACGACCTTCTTCTAATAGACGTTACCTACACTTAAATACTTGAATTAAATGTACTCAGTGTGATTATATTTATTTTTGTTTCCTTCATCAATTCTGCTGTTAAACTAAGTAAACTTGTGTTTTAAACTTAGGTGTAATATGTTAGACTTTCAACTTATGTAATTTTTTTTTTTGACCAAATTGATAGTACTCAGTGTGATTATTATTTTTAACATGTTAGTTATATTGTGTTTAGTTGTGTGAGTAGTATAAGCCGGCACCCGCTACGAGTACACCAACCGACGTGTGTTCGATCTATACTCTATAGGTTACGTTGTTATAATGTTCAAATAGTGCTGCACAGGATTGTAAACGTTACGGTGGGCAGAGACTTTCGACCGTGGATTGTACATCACAGATATCAATGGCTAAATTGGTTAGAGAGCTAAGCCTTTTGCTTGTTCCTATAAACACTTACGATTATAAACGACGGCCGCCGGGCGCGGGGTGGATCTTTATACCTAGACCTACTTACTAAAAAATATTCCGTTCCCACATTTTTCCTCACACGCACCTCCAGTGGAAAAATCCTACATCTACACTGACACTACTCAATTTTCACCTCACCTTACTTGTCCCGAGAAAAAATGTAAGTGTAAAATAATTGTTTAGTCGGTGTCCCGCGATACAGGCTCTGCCTCGTGCGGGAACCCATGGACATTGTAATATAATGTAAGCTTTTGTTTAATAAATATTATTATTATTTATTATTATTATATTAAGGTAAAAGGCAGGTAAAGATTATATCTAAAGCCTAATAATAAAGTCCTAAACCGAAAATCATTAAACTTTCGTCCATAAACGTATGAATAGCTCAGACATCTGTCATTCGACGCATATCGCTCGAGTTCGGTCTGAATGGCGGTTTTTATACCATACGATTTTTTACGATACGACTTAATAAATAAAGTCTGTTTCCGGACGATAATTTTACGTGATAACGTCATAAGAAAACATTGATGGTAACCATGGCAACGATAAAACGTTGCTATAGTTACCTTGTCAATAACATGAGGCGTTCCAGTAACGACGCGTGACGTCACACTTTTCTGGGATTGCAGGTGTTCACCAATTTATAAAACGTTATCACGTCAAAAAAACTGCATCGATTTCTTTGCATCGTGTTATCTAAGTAGGTATATCTACTTACTGTACAGTGTGGGTCATAAGTAAATGATCAGTTTGCTACAATTATACTATCAACAATTGGACTTACGACCTTCTTCTAATAGACGTTAAACACAAACTTAAATACTTGAATTAAGGGGGGTACCCACGCCAACGACCTTGAGAGTGTGGGCGGAGCTAGACACTTCGTCCCGCGCGGCGCTCGTGCTTCCTCACACTGCCTCATAGCTAAAGATCGCTTACTATCCTACCACCACAGAATGTATAATAGGTAAATGTAGGTAATGGGGATCACTTAAGCGAAAATGAAAAAAAAAGCAAATCTATGAATCAACTATTTATTACTCTGTTCTTATTATAAACTTTACTTTACTAACTATCGATTGAGATCAACTTTAATCACTTTGGTTTATTAGTTTTAGTACAATAGAATATTTAAAAAAAATAACTTTGATCCCGATTGTCAACTTGGGTTGGCAATGGTGATCAGTATGTGGGCAATGGTGATCAACACATATTGCAAACATTTACACATATCATTTATACATATCATTTTCCTGGCATAACACATCCGTGTTCACGTCTGACGTCGAAGTATGATTGGCTGCAGAATTTCCTTCTTAACCTTGTCACGACTACCCTTCTGTGGCTTGATTTTCTTTCCTGTTCTTTTTCCTTCGTTTTTCACAGCGTTGGCCTACTATGTAGGTAATTGGGATCACCCGACTCCGATTACCTTCATAGGCCATAAAACGGAAAAAAAATTTTTGGCGAGAAGTTATAGGTAATAATAACAATATGGCTGTTGAATTGCATGCTAAAATGCTACGACTATTACACATTACAAGTACAGAAATAAATATTTGTTATTTTGTAATTTACCTTCGTATTTCTTAACTCGAAAAGTTAGATGTAAATGGCGCGAAATCTACACACACCCATAACTCGCCAACGCGTCGGCCGAACTGAGCCAGTCACCGCTCGCGCACGGGTGTGACGTCATGCTAGCATGTACTTATGTTTGGATCGGTCGGTCGCGTTCGGTTTTTGTTATTTTGAGGTGATCACCATTGCCTACTGACTCCCATTGCCTACATTTCCCAAGCTACTTACCACATCGGGGATCTTTAAGATAATTACTACATAATTTAAACAGTATGTCTGTACGTATGTAAGGTTGTTGTGTTGTCTAGTACTGGCCTCTTTCAATCCTATCACTACATAGTATAAAATAAAGTCACTTTTCGCCGTACCTATGTCCCTTTTTCCCTTTGTATGCTTAGATCGTATGCTAAGATTGTATGAAGATTGTTCAGCGAATGGAAGAAGACATACTGCGCCGACTCCAAATAAATAAAAAAAGGGCAATAATAAGAAGATGAATGGAAAGCACTCAAAATAGATGTATAGACATACAAAAGCCACTAACGGACTAAGTTAATTTCAGTGTGATTATTATTTTCAACATGTTAGCTATGTCTTTAGTTGGCAGAGAGGTATAAGGGGCCACCCGCTACACCAACCGACGTGGGTTCGATCCACAGGTTACGTTGTTATAATGTTCAAGTAGTGCTGCACAGTATTGTAAGCGTTATGGTGAGCACTTTGGGTACTTTTGACCGTGGATTGTACATAATACTTACCCATTTTTTTTTGACGGGATAACGTCTATTAAATTGATGAACACCTGCATTCACAAAAAAGTGTGACGTCTTGCGTCATGGTAACATATTATTATGACCATGACGCGTCCCGTTCCCGTTAGGAAACAGAGTAAAATAGGGTTTCGAATATGGAAACAAAAGGGGATCAAAATGGAAACCAAAGGCGATCAAAATGAAAACAAAAGGGGATCTAAATGGAATCAAAACGACCCATTTGGCACAATGATCATCATGCCGGACTGCCAAACACAGGGTTGCGGGTTCGATTTCCGCCTCAGACAAGTATTTATGCTTAGATATTTGTCTGTGGTCGCTGGTTGTTTCTATGTATTATAAGTAGGTATATATTTACAATAAGTAGTATATCCGTTGTCTAACACCCATAACACAAGTCTAAATAGGTACTTAGCTTGGGGCTAGATGGCGATGTGTGGAATGTTCTGCAATTTATTTTTTAAAAGGGATCAAAAGTGGCAGGTGGCCCTTATTAGCCGCCTGTACCTTATTTTGACGTGACAACGTCTTATAAATTGGTTTGCCGGGTGACACTTCAAGAAACTGCGTTACGCTCCGCTCACGTTATGCGCTCACAATGAGAGCGAGTGAGAGGCACGCGGGCATGGTTAGCCCGCCTAAGAGCGAGAGAGACAGACATAAAAAGTGAAAGGCACGCGTCCCTTCCACTCGAGCACAGTTGTTGTCACGTAAAACTTTCGCCCGTATACCGACTTTACAGGCAACCAGTTTTTTTTAAAACATAACCCTTTCAAAAAACAGTCTAATATCGTATCGTAACCATTAAAAATCTAAATCCTCTCAGTTTTGGGGTTAAAATGATTTAGATGAACGCCGTTCACTGAAAATTTATGAATGCACTACCGAAATAAACGACCAATGTAATTAGAACTCTTTATGCGATTGTTTAACGTTTTAAAACAGGTCTGCGTATAATGGACGGTGACTTTTTTCAAACGTTTACCGGGAACGTTACGGTCAAGATCATATTTTGGTTTCATTTTGTATTTAGACTGAAATCACAGTTCGGTGCAGTGGGATTGGGTCGGCTAACGCCCGAATACTAAAAGGCCATTTATCTTAAGTGGCGATTAAATTGACATATACATAACCCGCGCGGCAAATGATGAGCTCTGCCTTAAGTGGAAGAGGTATGCGCAGAACTCGAGGTTTATATGTAAATTGAGTTCTGCGCATCCCATCTACTTTCTATCAGGGGTCATCATTTGTCGCTCGGGATATTTAAGTGTCATGTTTAAATAGGATAGGACCGTCTTAAATATTTAGGGCGTCTAAACGTTTAAGTGCTCGGGCATAAGTGTAGTGTTCGGATTCTAAACTCCCATACACCTATAGTTAAGAAACCGGGCAATTTTTTAGTGTACACGCGTGAATCAAACATTAACGGAAGACCAGCGATAATTGAAAGACTAGCATTTTGCTGAGTTCAGTCCGTTTTGTATTTTTTACTATTTTAGTTTAGCTTATAAATACAACTACTTTGTAATTAATTTTTGTTGCAAATAGTAGGTATTCTATTTCACTTAAATATACCAATCAAGCCTGATACTCCAATTGCCTTAGCAAGCTAACAATGCCATTTTAAGAAAAAAAAAAAAAAAAAAAAAAAAAAAAAATTGGTGTGCGTTGGTGGTTGTGTAAACATGAATGTTTATAATTAAATTCTAGTTCAATAACAACAAGGTTGAAATTATTTAATCACATATAGTATTACACTTTCAAAGTTGGTTAAACATGTTCTACGTCTTTGATTCGATGTTTGAAATTACGTTTTTTTTATTCCGTAGGTACCTCAAAACGTAAAATATTAAACTTTATAAGATCACTCTCTTGTTCGTTGTTCGTCTGTCCGTCTGTCAGGCCGTGTGTCACCAGGTCACCACCGATTTTTTTTTTGAACGTGTGTTAATCTCAAAGAAAAAATAAATAAATAATAAATAAATAAATATTTCAGGACATATTACACATCGCCATCCAGCCCCAAGCTAAGCAACTTAATGCTTGTGTTATGGGTGCCAGATAACGGATAAACTACTTATATACTTTTTTTTTTGTGTAAATATATAGGGTTGGGTGGGCAACAGTGAGCCAGGTGGAAACAATGAGCCACCCCACCTAACTAAAAAAAGCGAGGTTGCCGCTCGTATGCATTACGCAGACACGAACGCCATTATAGCTACGTCTTACTACCCAGTTTCCAACGAGATCCTGAGTGAAGTGGACGGCACAGTAGCATTTTTTAATTTTAGTATCGGAAATCGAACAAAAAATGTAAGTACATCGTTTGATTTATTTCATTTCTTATGAATTATATTATAATTGGTGTTCGTTGCATATAATATACGTTTAATTGTTCTTCATTTAAGAGTTTTACCACTGCCGGCATGTATTTCGTTTGGTTGCTACATAATCTCAAACTTTATTTGATACGGGGTGTACTCATTGGGCCAATGTATATACGTCAACAATGAGACAGTGGCTCATTGAGTACTACGTGTGGCTTATTGTATGCAATATACATTATGTATATGGTTTCTTACCAAATAAGTTGCTTTAATTAATCCTAAAGTTAGTAAAATAGGAAGTGGTAAGGTACCTACTAACCGCTACAAACGCACCGCCTATAAACATCGCATACAATGCTGCATGTAGATGCTAGTGCTTTGTTTGTGATCTTAATTTTTGATCCTGTGTTGTTGTGTCGACAGCTGATGTTTGCTTGCTTTTTATGCTAAGAATATTTTATTTATTTCTTTACAGCATGCCTCGACCTAGTGGATATTTCCTCAGTCGCAATGAAACGTGCTATAGATCTTCATTTGAATAGTCATAGCATTTGACAAGCTGCAAAGGAGTCCCACATACCATACCAGACCCTACAGAGATACGTCGCGAAATAAAAAAAGAGCCACTGATAAGATTTGAGCCAAACTGTTTTAAAAAATTGTGAAAAACTTTCTTTTATTGCCAAAAAACAATACGATTTTATTAATAATAGAATTAAATTGTGTTTTGAATACTTTATATTTTCCTGTTGAATATTTCTAATAAATATTTTTCTATAATTTTACCTATTGATTTAAGTTTTCGTGCCACAACTAATTAGTTGTGGCACGAAAACTTAAATCTTTTTTTAAAATATGAATATTTTTGTTTATATTTGGTTTATAATAAAAAAAAATTTAAGTCTGATTAATATTTGTTTCCTTATTTATTAGTTCTTCGGTAATAATAGGGAATTCTATGTCAACTGTTGTGCACCGACCCATTGAGTACTACCTGGATCATTGTGTACCACCCCCTATGCTCATTGTGTACCACTGGGTGTAAACAATGAGCCACTTTCCCACTTTTTTAAATTACATTTTGTAGCTTAGTGTGTACTTTTTATGGGAATTATAAGCATGCCACTTTAAAACCAATGAAATTTCCTATCAAATGGTATATTTGAAGTTACATTTGGACAAGTAGGGGCAGATATATATGATTCTAAACTTTTTATGGCTCATTGTCGACCACTCAACCCTACATATACATATTATACATATAGGAAACACCCAGAACCAGAAACAAGAATTTATGGTCAGCATAAATACTTGTTCCCGGCGGGAATCGAACCCGCAACCTTCTGCGTCGCAGTCGGGTGTTCGCCCGACGCGCCACAGACGTCGTCAAAAAGACATTGTACTTTAACGACCCTAAACACTTGATCGCAAATGTACTTCAATACATTTCTGTCTGTAATTAAATTGTGAAATGTGAGGAGTTAGAGACCGAGGGATCAATTAAGTACGGTAATGGAGAATTCATTTTATTTAAGAGTTCATTTATTTTAGGGATTTAGAAAATACGTGTTGTTTATGGGGCGAGTTTGAAATTATTTTCGAGCTATTTTTATAAGAGTTATAATGATTTTAGAATAAAGGTTTTAACCGGACTGGCTCACAGAAACTTATTTCTATCTATAAGATACCTGCGGGAAACAAGGGCCACTAAATTATTATTAGGTACTTATTTTTATTTTTTTTGTCCGAGACATTGCAGATAAATTGCAAGAATTTCGCCTACGCTTTTACTGTTACGTCTTGCGAAAACCGGCTCGTTACGTGGGGAACAAATGTCTTGCCATGGCGCCTCCGCCTGGTCGTGGCAGACTGGGTAGACCCAAGATGTGCTGGCTTGACGTCGTAAAGGGTGATATGCGTGCAAATGGCCTTACAAACCAGGATGCCGAAGATCGTGCGAAGTGGAGGCGTAAAAGTAGGAAAGCGGACCCCGGGCTCCCGAGAGGGATGCAACTGGGAACATCGCTCGGATGATGATGACTTATTTTTATTATTTTTTGAGTAGTATCGTTTCAAAATTGTTTAAATTTCGTTTTCAGAGGAGCAGGGGTGGCTATCTCTCATAAGAAATTTAGGAGTAATGGCCCACCTACCCAGACGACCCACAGGACGACCCAGTTGGCACAATGGTTACCATGCCGGACTGCCAAACACAGGGTTGCGGGTTCGATTCCCGCCACAGACAAGTATTTATGCTTAGATATTTGTCTGTGGTCTGGTTGTTTCTATGTATTATAAGTGTGTTATAAGTATATATTTACAAAAGAAAAGTAATATAAGTAGTATATCCGTTGTCTAGCACCCATAACACAAGTCTAGTTACTTAGCTTGGGGCTAGATGGCGATGTGTGGAATGTCCTGCAATATTTATTTTATTTATTTATTTATTTATTTAATGGCCCGAATTTTTCGAGGAGTGTATTATCAATGTGTTTTATTGATTTTTGATGATTTTCTAAAACGTTCCCTCTCTACCTCGCCTCGGTTCGAGCAGATGCTCTCGAGTATGATTTTTCCAGAAAAACACTGGAACAACCCTTAAAAAATTAAAACTTCGTGAAGGTCTGTGGGGAGATGTTGGCCTAACTTTGTAAATGAAACTCCGTAGCAAATGTAGGTATACAATAGGTATATATAAAAACGTAAAAGTATGTACAAAGAACTGGTGTAGAGGACCGAACAATAATAACGAGAGAGACGTGCGCGGAAGGCGGTCGTAGCGAGAGTGTTCGAGTCTTCCTCTGGCGAAGACAAACGCTGCGTGCTGACGGCTGTAGCTGGTTCCAATTTCAAAGGCAGCCGTAGACAACACGCGCGAGGTTTTGCTGGCGTGTCTGCACGGAGGTTGTCGTAGTGGCGAGCCGCCACAGGTCCTATAAGTTGTCAATCTGTTTTTGGAGTTTAACATGAAAACAGATTGAATCTGATTTAAAATTGATTTGCAAATACATATAGCTTCGCATTAACTAAAAGACATTTGCTGAATATGACTCATCTCCTTGCGAAACAAAGATGGTTTAGGGGCATGGTCATATTGGTCATGGCAGTTATAAGTTTTATGCAACAAAAATATTAGTCATTATCCAGGGAGGAAACAGTCGACTACGTTTGTATGGAGAGAGCGCCGCCGGTACCCTTTCACCTTAAAAAAAAACTGGTTGCCTGTAAAGTCGGTATACGGGCGAAAGTTTTACGTGACAACAACTGTGCTCGAGTGGAAGGGACGCGTGCCTTTCACTTTTTATGTCTGTCTCTCTCGCTCTTAGGCGGGCTAACCATGCCCGCGTGCCTCTCACTCGCTCTCATTGTGAGCGCATAACGTCAGCGGAGCGTAACGCAGTTTCTTGAAGTGTCACCCGGCAAACCAATTTGTAAAACGTTGTCACGTCAAAAACAGATCATTAGAAAAACCATTTGCTCTATTGTCAATATGAAAAACAATTAATTTGTTTATTTTCTTGTTATATTGTCACTTACCTACCTTGGTGGCTCTTATTACTTGCATTTACATAAGTCCTCAAAACCTACCATTTCAGTTCAAGTTTTTAACTTGAGACTTCACTCTAAAGAATATATTCGCACACGGGTCTTAAGTTAACTTCTGTCATACATTACCTTGAAATCCGTTTGAAATAGCCGACAAAGGCGCCGAAACAAATACACCTTTGTCGTTAGCTGTAACGCTTGTTACTGCTTCATTAGTATAACAACGTAATATTATTTGCAAAAAAAATGGGGTAAAAAATTGTAAATGAAAAGATGAAAAGATTTTTCTAACAAAAAATCTGAAAATAATTATTATTGTGTTTTTTAATTTGCGTATCAATTAAAAATTATCAAAACGGTCAAGTGCGAATCGGATTGGCGTAGAAAGAGTTCTGTACCTAGTATGGGTATGGGTCATCTTTTTTTTCCGTCTTTTTTTTCGATTGTCTTTAGTTTTTTTTTCGATCGTCTTTAACTTGGATTCAGGGGACGGATGAGCTTGAAAATAATCTAAAACAGTTCAGCGCTTAACAGTTCCCCTGGGCGAGCATAGGGGGTTCGTTAGCGTTTAGTGGGGCCGATAGAAGTAAGTTCTTAATATCATAAGGCTTTTTAAGAACCTTTGGCCCTTATTAAGAGGAAAGTGTACCGGGGGCTCTTTCCATACAAACTATTACAAACTGTTTTCTCCCTGGATAATGACACTAGAGCAAATATTTTTAGTGCATAAAACTTATAACTGCCATGACCATGCCCCTATTTTATTTTTTATTTTTTTAATCTTAATTTCTATGATAATTAGAAAATGAAAAAAAACCAAAGCATATGGGCATAGTCATGGCAGTTATAGGTTTTATGGCACAAAAATATTTGTGCCAGTGTCATTATCCAGGGAGGAAACAGTCGAATAAGTTTAAATAAATAAATAAATATTGCAGGACATTTCACACATCGCCATCTAGCCCCAAGCTAAGTAACTAGACTTGTGTTATGGATGCTAGACAACGGATATACTTATACTTTTCTATTATACTTTTCTTTTGTAAATATATTATGTACTTATAATACATAGAAACAACCAGACCACAAACAAATATCTGAGCATAAATACTTGCCTGAGGCGGGAATCGAACCCACGACCCTGTTTTGGCAGTCCGGCATGGTGACCATTGTGCCAACTGGGTCGTCGTTGATGATAATTAGAAAATGAAAAAAACCAAAACATAGGGGCATAGTCATGGCAGTTATACGTTTTATGCACCAAAAATATTTGTGCTAGTGTCATTATCCAGGGAGGAAACAGTCGACTACGTTTACGTTTGTATGGAGAGAGCGTCGGTACCCTTTCACCTTAACACATCCCCTACCCGGGTTTTATGACTTCGTAGACCGTTGCCGGCGTTGAATAAAGGCACCTACCTAAACCAATAGAATCGACAAACAAAATAACAAGACACAATAACCTCCCTCCAATCAACCTGTAATCGGTTAACCGTATCACCTATTAATTGATACAACTCCCCTATAAATAAGGGTCCTGGTTAAAAGACAAAAAACAGAATAGACACTTCTTACAAAAGTATTTGTCTGATAAATAGTTTAATAAATAGACATCGGATTATATGCATTTGCATGTTTGCATATCGCGGTATAAGAACCAAATGAACGTAAATACATTTTTAAATTTTACAGGAGAGTTAAAAAACAGTGATTTTTACGTCATATTGAACTTTGAAGTACAGAATAACAATTGTTTTATTCTTCACTAAAAAAACAAGTATGGAGAAATATTTATATGCTATTAGAGAATGAAAAGAACAAAAAATAAATTGATAATAGATATTAATATAGATAATATAAATATTTTTTTTAAATTTGTTTGACATACGTTCTCCTGGCTCTTACTTTTTCGAACTATTTATACAAATATTGCTTAGAACCAAAGTGAAGTAAAAGCTTATACGTTGTAATGACTCATTTAAAAATGCAAAAAAACACGTTGGTCTAGGATTTAAATGAAGCATTTTGTCATTACGTTGTTTTGGAAGGACCTGAAATAGAATCTATTAGAAACCATTTTAATGGTACTCAAGTTAGGTTGTTTTGACATTATATTTTATTTAAATCGTTACGTTATTATCGAACTAGTTAAATATTGATTTTATGGTTACGTTCTTTTGCCACAACGTGTAGGACCACGGGTAGAACTCATTTCTGAAAAAAAAAACGATTTTCGATATTTTTGTAGATACGTTCATCTGTTTCTTAACCCGCGATATGCCAATGCATATAATTCTATTTTTATAGCGATATTGCATATTTTGGTACTTTTTCATTGACAGTGCCTATTTTAGTAGTTATTCGTGTTAGGCGTGTTGTATTATGCCGTCGAGCGAGCTTACAGGATCCGATCTGCTGGTTCGCAGTGACCCATTTATCAACGGAACACTTACACACACACGATAATCTCTACCTGAAGAGGTCTCTGCAGAAATGGCCAAATTTTAAGTTCTGTCCAGTAACGTCAGTTGACGACGAAATATTGTTTTCAGCTTATAAACTATCGTTAAAAGTTTGCTTTACCTACATATAATAGAAAATATATTGTTGTTTATTGTCACAAGATATGAATAAATATAATGCAAATAATAAATAGTTTTTTGATTGTGCATGTTTTCTGCATATTTCGCCATTTTCAGTGCATATTTGCATGCATATTTTGGCATTTAGATAGTGCATATAATCCGATGTCTATTAATAACACATATTGTGTGATTTATTATAATACTAGCTGCGCCCCGCGGTTTCACCCGCGCAAGTCCGAGTCTCGTAGGAATATCGGAATAAGAAGTAGCTTATTTGTTAGGGTCTCTAGCTACCTGCTACCGACTTTCATCACAATGCGTATAGAAGTTTTTGTGTTTAGCAATGCCAGTATTAAGGGAAAGCGGTGTTATAGGAAAGCGAGACGTTAAGGGAAGGAACGTCACGTCAAGGTAACGTGAGGTCTCGTGGGAGAGCGAAGTCTTGGGAAAGCGAAGACGTAGAAAACAGTTATATTTTTAGGAGTCCAGACAGACCCAGAATGCTTTTCTGACACGAAACCGTCGCGGATGGAGTAGCAAACACGTGCGAGCGAAGTGAGCGGTTATATTTTAAGGAGTCCAGACAGACCCAGAATGCTTTTCTGACACAGAACCGTCGCGGAATGAGTAGCAAACACGTGCGAGCGAAGCGAGCGCTTACATTTCAGGAGTCCAGATAGGCCCGGAATGTTTTTTTGACAAATTACCGTCACGGATGGAGAAGGTTAGGTTAGGGCCCCTCCCCTTTTCCTCCTCTTCTTCTTTCCTGTCCTCCTCCTTTCCTCTCCTCCCCCTTTCCTCTCCTCCACCTTTCCTCTTCTCCCCATTTCATCCCCTCCTTCTTTCATACCCTTTCTCTTTCCTGTCCTCCCCTTTCCTGTCCTCCCCCTTTCCTGTGCTCCCCCTTTTTATTTTTCTTTCCCTTCTCCCCTACATCACTCTCTCCGCCTCCGCCCAACTACAACCTTTTAAAATATATTTTGAGTCCTGATCCCGTTAGTCCAGATCCCGTGGGAATATCGGGAAAAAAAGTAGCCTGTGTTAATTCAGGTCTCCAGCTATCTACTTACTGATTTTCACCGTAATCTGTTCGGTAGTTTTTGCGTAAAGGAGTAATCCCGTAAGTCCCGATCCCGTAGGAATATCGGGATTAAAAGTAGCCTTTGTGTTAATCCAGGTCGCTGGCTATCTACATACCGAGTTTCAACGCAATCGGTCCAGAAGTTTTTTGTGTGAAGGAGTAATCCCGTAAGTCCCGATCCCGTGGGAATATCGGGATAAAAAGTAGCCTATGTGTTAATCCAGGTACTCAGCTATCTAAATACTGAGTTTCAACGCAATCGGTCCAGTAGTTTTTGCGTGAAGGAGTAACAAACATACATACACACACACACACACACATACACACACACAAACTTTCACATTTATAATATTAGTAGGATGTAACCTAAATAGATACTAATAAATATTTATTAAATACTAGCAGCGCTCCTGGTTTCACGCGCATAACTCCCGATCCCGTGGGTATATCGCGATAAAAAGTAGCTTATAATACTGTCGATGAATCAATGTATCCTCATACCAAGTTTCATCAAAATCGGTCCAGTAGTTTTGGAGTATATTCGTTACAAACAAAAAAAAATTTCTCGTTATAATATTTAGCGTAGACTAGCGTAGCTGCGCACCGCGGTTTCACCCGCGTAACAATTTTATTTCATAAGAACCTTCTCTTCAAAATAAAAAAAATGGATGCGTGTACTTATTTTGTACGCGCGTGAGAAGTTATACGTCCGTCTGTCTGTCCGTCCGTCCACCATCTCATCCCATCCCAACTCATCCCACCCCAACTCATCCCATTCCAACTCATCCCATCCCAAATCATCCCTTACCAACTCATCCCACCCAACTCATCCCATCCCATTTAGTAGGTACAGTCGGCAACAAACGTTGAGGCCCACCGTAGGGTTCTAAATCCAGCCAGGGTCTTTTGGCCGTGGGCTGCAGCACAAAAATCCGTCTGCCCCTGATTTTGCGGACAGCTTCAACATGTGAATTTTCAGTGTGACAATGCTGCGCGCGCATCATAAAAATTCACTCTCATATTTTTTTCATAACGCGCCTAAAGAAGTATAACTTAAACACGTGATGCCGTGACCAAGGCAAATAGGAATTAAGTAATTTTTAATTAATAGAAGAAGAAGATATAGATTTTACATTTATTTTTTTAAAACATAGGTAAGTATTTTTAATGTCTTTTCTGTACCAACGTTAATCTATGAGAAAGTATAAAAGAACCTAGCAAATTGGGACCCAAAGCTAATCGATTAGTACCACAATACCACATTTAATTGTTATAACAATTTGTTACTTGCTTTTATATTCATTCTGTATTGATTGGATGGACAGTCGACGACAGAACTGTTACGCGATCCTAAATTAAATAAATAGTACATGAAGTTGATTTTTTCCGTTCTATGACCATCTCAAAATGAGTATCTTTTACTAAAAGTTTTGGATTAATTTTTATCAAGGCATTTTTTTCTAATCGTGTTTCAATTTTACAAGAAAGAAAGTAATAAAAACAACCATTTAACATACTAGGTATCAAATATTTGATTAGATATTCTATTATACATATAAAATGCTTTGTCCTGATTGACTGACTGACTGACGGATCAACGCACAGCCAAAACCGCTGATCTTAGAGACCTGAAACTAAGAGGGTGTGTTCTTTGTATGACGTAGGCATCCGATAAGAAAGGATTTTCCGAAATTCTACCCTTAAGGGGGTGAAAAAGGGGGGGAAAGTTTGTATGGGACATTGTTTAACAGAATTGATATTAGACGTGCTTGGTCTTTTATTGAAATTAATTCCTTATCGGGGTTAAAAAGGGGTAGAAAGTTATTTTAGGCGGAAATTTGCTTCGACTCGAACTCCTTAGTGCTTTTGATGTAAATTAATAAAATGTAAGTAAGTACATTTTATTTTGACATATGTTTGAAACTCAATCCAAAATTTAAGTCAATAAAAAAATTCTATTAGAACTATTTTCGTCTCCTGCGAGAACGAAGTCGCGGGCAAAAGCTAGTATCTTATCAAATCATAGGTAATACGAAGTTTACCAAGTCATATCAATTTCAATTTTTATTAAGTATACCTACCCAACGGTTTTTCGAGAGCTTTTAATAAAAAAACGTGTGGCACTCGGGGACTCGTGGTAAAGCTATTGCATAGTACGAGCTTCGTACAGTCGTACCATATATGACCCAGTTGACGACCCAGTTGGCACAATGGTCACCATGCCGGACTGCCAAACACAGGGTTGCGGGTTCGATTCCCGCCACAGACATGTATTTATGCTTAGATATTTGTCTGTGGTCTGGTTGTTTCTATGTATTATAAGTATATATTTACAAAAGAAAAGTATATAAGTAGTATATCCGTTGTCTAGCACCCATAACACAAGTCTAGTTACTTAGCTTGGGGCTAGATGGCGATGTGTGGAGTGTCCTGCAATATTTATTTATTTATTTAATATATACACGTTAAGCGAACGCTCGGCCGAGCTACATGGTAGGCGGAGTGGGGGGTGTTAGGTTTTATTTTCGTTACGGAATTTCTTGATTCGGTCGCCGCGCTCAAAACCCGCGATAAAACTCGTAAAGTTTAAACAATTTTGTTATCGATTGTACCTACACGTAATAAGTCGATTCACGTGCGATCATTCAGATTGGCCCGATGCTAATCGATATAGTTTGATTGATTCCTAATTAATTGAATGTAGATTGTTAAATAATAATTTAAATAGGTACATACCTACCTACCAATTATCTAGTTAAAGCTGTGTATAAAATGTAGATAAACAATATTGGCATTTACAGCGAATAGAACAGCAAAATTTATTGTTTTTTTTTATAAATATTGCAAGACATTCCACACATCGCCATCTAGCCCCAAGCTAAGTAACTACACTTGTGTTATGGGTGGTAGACAACGGACATACTACTTATATAGCTACTTTTGTTTTGTAAATGAGTGCTTCGTCGGTCCGCCCGCGAGGCGACCGCCCGATCGGGCGGACCGCATACAGTAATAAATCCATGGGGCAGACCGCCCGATTGTAATTTATACCTACTTATTTTAATAACTTACTTAGATTCAGTACAGTTAGCAACAAAATCGGTTTATTACATTTAATAAAAACTACAGACTGGAGTTATGAATTAAAAAGGACATGGTAATCCTTTGTGATGACCCTTTTAAATTTTACGTAAAGCTTTTTTATCAGTTATTTACGCTGCATGTCGATTATGGAGTACAAAAACCCATAATAATGTAGTACCTATTAAGCTGTGAAAGATGTATTTCCTACACCAAAAAATAGGGTTGCCAGTTTCACTTTCTAAGATGTTTGTGGAGAAAAAAGTCTAAACTTGTGAAAAAGTACATAAAAAACCAGTCAAGTGCGATTCGTACTCCCTCGCAGAGGGTTCCATACATTACTTTCAACTCTCTTTTTCTACCCTTGCAGTGGTATGGTAGTTACCAATTATCTTAACCCATATTTCGTTTGGGCGCCTATAAAATGTAAGGGTCAAGTTAAATTGATCCAACTATAAATGTATGGGGACACCCTTTAATTTTCAACTTTTTTATTTTTTTAATTTTTTTTTAATTTGCCCATATCTATTAATCATGTTTACTCAAGACCTCGATTTTTATACACCTAATAGGGACTATATAGACCTCAGTATTTGGTATGAATTTGAACTGGCTAGGTCCACCCATTCCTGAGAAAATCGGTGGTAACACATTCAGACAGACAGACGAGCAAGAAAGTGATCTTTTAAGGGTTCCTTTTTTACCTTTTGAGGTACGGAACCCTAAAAATGTGCAGATTTGGCTCATTTGTCACAAACCTCAGTCAGTGATGGTTGGTTGTATATAATGGCTCGAAGTCCAATCAATCTGGAAGTCACTAAATTTAGTGACTATTTTGTAGATTAATTGGTACAGGAAACATCATTTTTAGGGTTCCGTACCTCAAAAGGTAAAAAAGGGAACCCTAATAAGATCACTTTCTTGTCTGTCTGTCTGTCCGTATGTCATCACCCATTTTCTCAGGAACGAGTGGACCTAGCAAATTGAAATTCATACCAGATACTGGGGTTTATTATAGTCTCTATTAGGTGTATAAAAATCAAAAGTCCTGAGTCAACATGATAAAAAGATATGATATATAATTTTCATTTTTGCAAAAACTTGTAAGTACCAAAATTTACCTTAATTTTCAACTTTTTTATATTTCGGATTTTTCCCTATACTTGTGCTGTAAGACCTAGCTTCTTACCAAAATTGATAATTTCAGGTCAACTGGAAGTACCCTATTGGAATTTTCCTTTATGTATGCTGTAAGACCTTGCTTTTAGCCTAATTTCGTGATTCTAGGTCAAAGGGAACTACCATATAGGTTTTAGACCCAAGACCTATAGCACACATACAAGAAAAATTCCAAAAAATAAAAAAGTTGAAAATTAAAGAGCGTCCCCATACGTTTACATAGTTAAACCAATTTAACTTGAGCCTTACATTATAAGGGCGCGCAAACGAAATAGGGGTCAAGTTAAATTGGTAACAACCGTATCACTGCAAGAGTAGAGAAAGAGAGTTAAAACTAAATTACGAAAGCCTCGGCGCGCGAGTACGACTCGCACTCGACCGGTTTTTTGAAGTGAAAACTTCTTATGGCGCGTTGGGCACTTTTGTGGGTGAGCATTTTCAGCCGTTCTCGCGACAGATTTTGACGCGACAGATGAGATTTTATTTGTGTTAGTCTTTTTGTTTAACTTATACTGCCATCTATTACACAAATTGAGAAACTTAGTTTCTATAAAGACCGGTATTCGAATGTAGATGGCGCTGATTTAAATTTTTTACTGCCATCTAGCGAATAAAAAAAAACTATATTTGTTTAAGTGAGTGCTAATAGATGGCAGTAGCAGATCGTATCAAGAAATATTCTATGAGAAATAACAAGTTTATTGTTTTCACTTCTGCCTGCACTCCCGGAGTGCGCTGTTTTTTTTTATTAGTAATTGGAATTGCTATAACCAGCACACAGAACCACTAATATGGTTGAAATGTAAAATGAAATGTAGAAGGTAATTAATATCTATACGTTAAGTAATTTATTTTAGTTTATCTATTCATACAGTTGAATAACGTGTGTACTAATGTACTTACCTAGCTTCAGATTATTATATTAAGTCAACATCATCATCTTCCTGCCCTTATCCCAATTTATTTGGGGTCGGCGCAGTATGTTTTCTTCTTCCATTCACTCCTATTAGTCGTCATCTCATCGTTCACATTCATCTCTCTCATGTCTTGTCGCGGTCCATCCATCTTTTCTTTGGTCGTCCTCCTCCTCTCCATCCCTCTACATTCATACTCATCACTCTTCTAGTCACATGCGTCTCTTCTCTTCTCATCACATGTCCATACCAACTCAACCGGTTCCCTTTTATTTTTTCAGTAACCGGTGCTACTTTCAGGCTTCCTCTAATATACTCATTCCTTATTTTATCCATCCTCGTTACTCCACACATCCATCTTAACATTCTCATCTCCGCTGCATGCAATCTTCTCTCATCCTTCTTCTTCACGGCCCAGCATTCCGATCCATACATGACGACAGGTCTTTATCACGGTTTTATAGATTTTATCCTTCAGTTTAAGGGGCATCCGTGGATCACAGATGGTTGCTGTGACCTGTCGCCATTTCAACCATCCAGAGTTAATCCGATGTACGACGTCCCGACCACCATCAGATTATTGTATTAACCCGCCACGCGATTGTTATACACACGGTGGTGTAGAATTAAAATACCTTGAAATGATTGCGACACCGACGTGTGTGTAAAATTAAAGTGGTCTACTTTTTGTCTTTGGTGTCGTTCATTCTTTTGGCCACAGGCTAGTGACTTCGGTTTATTATGTTGGCCAAATTATCAGTTTATTAGTTCCATAGATATTTTACGTCAACCGGAACCACAAGCAGAGAAAATAAAAAAATAAAACAAGAGTTGTCAAATTTATTCTAGTGGCGGCCATCTTTAGAAAAAACGCGATGCTCTGCGCCAGAGCTCTAGGTTAAAAAAATTAAAATAAATGTTTCGAAAGAGTAAGAGCCGGGTTGATTTTTTCAAAAATACTAGAAAAATACTGAAGTTTATGTGTATAGTGCTATTTTGTAGAATAATTGTGAAATAATTGGTGATAAAAGCCGACAACTTTTCTTTGCGTTTGCGCCGGCAATATGGCGGTTTGGTTTTTTGCGTTTGTGTTTTGTTTTCAATTGATATCTAAGTGATTTATTGTGTTTTTAGTGAAAAATAGCTCGTAATATGATTAAAGGTGAATGATGTAAGTGAAATAAATGTGTGATTTGAGTGGTTGATCGTATATTATGGAAATATGACGGAGTAGAAGCGTCGCAGCACTTGGAAAAAAATCAAATCTTGATTTTGTCATCAATAATACAGCAACAGGTAAGTGATATAAATAATTGAGGATCATAACTGTATTAGAAATTTCAAACCGAACCCAAAGGTGTGCAATAATATATCACTATACGTAAAACAGAGCTGAAAATAAGATTTTTCGACAAGGTCCCCCTAGATCTTTTTTCTTTTGAAAAACTCGTAGCGTGTCGCGTCCAGGCTTCTGGAGCGCACGTACAGGCAACGGGTTAAGTATACAATTTATAAACCATTTTTTACTTTTATTTCATCAAATTATTTTGTTGCCGACTGTACTTTTATAGAAAAATAGGTATCAAATAAATTCGGGCGGAACGCGGAACGAAAATAATATTTTTTTTGCAATACTGCGGTCCGCCCGATTCGGGCGGTCGCCTCGCGGGCGGACCGACGAAGCACTCTTGTAAATCACTATCACTACATAGTATAAAATAAAGTCGCTTTTTCTGTCCCTATTTCCCTTTGAATGCTTAAATCTTTAAAACTACGCAACGGATTTTGATGCCGTTTTTTTAATATATAGAGTGATTCAAGAGGAAGGTTTATATTGTATAAAACATGCATAATATAGCCGTGCGAAGCCGGGACGGGTCGCTAGTGTATTATACATATAAACCTTCCTCTTGAATCACTCTATCTATTAAAAAAACCGCATCCAAATCCGTTGCGTAGTTTTAAATATCTAAGCATACCTACCTACTATACCGCATATTATGTGTCGACTATTGTGGGTCTAGGCCACGAACCCGATTTTTTTAGGGTTTCGTACCTCAGAAGGCAAAAAAGGAACCCTTATACGATCTCTCTTGTCCGTCTGTCTGTCTGTCTGTCCGTGTGTCACCACCGATTTTCTCATAAACGGGTGGAACTAGCAAGTTAAAATTCATACCAGATACTGAGGTCTACAGTCTATATAAATAAATATAAAATTCTCGTGTCTCGGTGTTAGTTACCGAACTCCACCTAAACGGCTGAACCGATTTATATGATATTTTTTGTGTTTTTCGTTAGGTCTGAGAATCGAACAACATCTGTTTTTTTTTATGGCTAAATAACGTTTGCCGGGACAGCTAGTTTGGTGTATAAAAAACCCTTTAATTTTTGTTTTTCCTTTATGTGTGCTGATTAATTTAATTTAATTTCGTGATTCTAGGTCAACGGGAACTACCATATAGGTTTTCGACCCAAAACCTATAGGGTACTTCCGGTTGACCTGGAATTGTCAATTTTCAAATTTTCAATTGTCAAATTGAACAATTGATTTTGCTTTTGACTCAAAAGCAAGGTCTTACACCACAAGTAAAGGGAAAAACTGAAATATAAAAAAACTTGAAAATTAAGGTAAATTTTAGGTACCTAACTACTAACAAGTTTTTGCAAAAATGAAAATTTGCCCATTACTTTTTATCGTGTTGACTCAGGACCTTGATTTATATACACATAATAGGGGGCTATAGACCTCAGTATCTGGTATGAATTTCAACTTGCTAGGTCCACTCGTTCCTGAGAAAATCGGTGATGACACACGGACAGACAGACAGGCGGATAAGAAAGTGATCTTATAAGCGTTCCTTTTTTGAACCCTAAAAATCAAGGTCCAATCAAAAGATATGGGCAAATTTAGATTTTCGCGAAAACTTTTAAGTACCAAAATTTTTACGTGTTAGAAAAATGTCGGAATGACCATGTCGGCTAAGACCTTAACTATTAAAAACCAATACAATACAAAACTTAATCTAACTAAATCTCTACGGTGATTACTAATTACAAAAGTATCTTACGATCTTTTTGTATGTCGGTCTAATAGCATTATTTAAAGACAAATTCACAATTATTCACTAACAATAGAGTTAGGATTGTGCCGTGTGAATGTTTAGGTCAAGTGTTTAAAGCTGGCTGTTCACGATCAGACCAAATTTCCTATATGTATAATATGTATATATTTACAAAAAAAAAAGTATATAAGTAGTTTATCCGTTATCTGGCACCCATAACACAAGCATTAAGTTGCTTAGCTTGGGGCTGGATGGCGATGTGTAATATGTCCTGAAATATTTATAAAAAAAAAAAAAAAAAATGATAAAAAAAAAATTGTATCCAACTTCCTACTCCTACTGATCATTACATAGTATAAAACAAAGTGGCTTCCCGCTGTCTGTCCATATGTATGCTTAGATCTTTAAAACAACTCAACAGATTATTATACGGTTTTTTTTAAATAGATAGAGTGATTTAAGAGGAAGGTTTAGAATTTAAAACAAAATTACCCCGCGTACGAATTCGTAGAAATAGAAAAAAATAACCCTCCCTTTTGGCTTCGCCGTAGTCGGGTAACAAAAATATGATATTTTTTTTCCATTTTTAGGGTTCCGTAGCCAAATGGCAAAAAACGGAACCCTTATAGATTCGTCATGTCTGTCTGTCTGCCGTATGTCACAGCCACTTTTTTCACTTTTTTAACTATAAGAACTATACTGTTGAAACTTGGTAAGTAGATGTATTCTGTGAATCACATTAAGATTTTTACACAAAAACCTACCTAAAACTGAAACTCAAAATTTTATTTTTCATCAAATACGTGTATCTGTAGATAGGTCTTCAAAAATGATATTGAGGTTTCAGGTAATTTTTTTTCTAAACCGAATAGTTTACGCGAGAGACACTTCCGAGAGACACTTCACAGGTAAAAAGTGTCCCCCCCCCCCTGTAACTTCTAAAATAAGAGAATGATGAAACTAAAAAAATATATGAAATACATTACCATGCAAACTTCCACCCAAAATTAGCTTTAACGAGATCTGGTAACTAGTTTTTTCTTAATACGTCATAAACCGTAAACCGCCATTTACCCTTCATTCATGTATTTTTATCACTAGCGCCATCTATTTTTTTATTATGTGATGATAATGGTACGGAACCCTTCTTGCGCGAGTCCGACTCGCACTTGACCGGTTTTTCTGGATTACAATATTAGTATTTTGAGATACGTAGAGTGCTGCAGCCACACAAGAAGGACGGGTAGAAAAAGTTTGTCTTCCACTGCCGTCTTCCTACTTTTACTTTTTGATTCACGAGCGTATATAAGTAACTTCTAGGAAAGTGTAGGTATATGCTGTTTAAAAAAAACTTAAAAAATATACGCGACGAACTGAGAAACTTATCTTTTTTCACAAGTCAGTTAAAAATATAAAACCACTAGCTGTGACAATCATAAGTCGCACCGTGAACAGCTAGCTTTAACAAACGTATCAATAAGCGATCTATACAAAGGATGGTTACAAAGCGAAAAGTGTTAAAAGATGGACCGCATTATGCGGTTCAATGGGGGGACTGATTGCGTGTTTTGATATCTACTTCGGGATGATATCATGCCACATGAAACCAGGCAAAAATTGTAAAAAAGAAGGTTGTTTAATTTTGACGTGTTTTTATAGTAAAATCAGATCAATCAGTAGAATCAGAGCAGCCCTATCTTTCGAGGCATATGAAACTAGTTATTTTTTCTAAATAAAAAAACCAATCTTTAATATCAAAGTAAAAAGTCATGATATGTGCTTTTGAAGAAATGGTCAAACGTTAACTGACACGAGAAGAAAATGAAGAAGAATGAAGAAAGATCATCTTTTATTTTTGCTGCAATAGGACCATGTCCAATTTGACGTAGGTACCGAATATAGCGCATAGTGCCGACTTTCGGAAACTATGAAATTAATTACAATTGGCACAATGGTCACTATGCCGGACTGCCAAACACAGGGTTGCAGGTTCGATTCCCGCTTCAAACAAGTATTTATGCTAAGATATGTGCCTGTGGTCTGGTTGTTTGTATGTAATATAATTAGTATTATATTTATATAAATAGTATATTAATATTATATCCGTTGTCTAGCACCCATAACACAAGTCTAGTTACTTAGCTTGGGGCTAGATGGCGATGTGTAGAATGTCCTGCAGTATTTATCACTACATAGTATAAAATAAAGTTACTTTTCGCCGTCCCTATGTCTCTATTTCCCTTTGTATGCTTAGATCTTTAGAACTACGCAACGGATTTTGATGCGGTTTTTTTTAATAGATAGAGTGATTCAACAGGACGTTTATTTATGTATAATACATGCATAATATAGCCGTGCGAAGCCGGAGCGGGTCGCTAGTTTATTATATGTAGGATTTAATGTGTAATAGAGTAAGATTTAGCCTACCGCCAGACCTTCGTGATTTTATAAAACCTGAGAATTAGCGCATGCTTCCAACACAGTTAAGAACGGTGCAAATATGAAGTTTACGGCTTGAAGAGTTATCAGGTAGCAAAGCCACGAATCGAACTTGTTAATTTTGCAAAAAAAATGGTTGTCTGTAAAGTCGGTTTACGGACGATAATTTTACGTGATTAACGTCATAGGAACTCTTTTGTATCGTGGAAATTACCATTTTGCATACTTAAAACGTTGCTATGTAACCTTGTCAATTAACGGTAGTGTGACATGACGTCACACTTATAAGACGTCATCACGTCAAAAAAATCGCCTATATTTTTTTTACGAATCGATAAAAAAGGTACCAGAATAATATTGAAGATACATTTGCTAATAGAACCAAAATTAATCACTAAAATCAATTATATATTAAAAAAAATGACTTGTTACTGCATAAATCTATTCACAAAGTACTGTCGACAGAAAAAGGTGTGTATGTCGAAATCTTTCTTCCTTTCTTTTGACTCGAGTATTTCTTTTATACTTATAAATGTCTTTGTTTGTTAGAGATATCGTTTATTTTGAATGAACAAGTTTGGAAATTTTGTTGCATCGCTTGAATTCAAAGGAAACCATCTTTATTTAAGAAGAAAACTAAATAAAAATCGGTTTATCATTTTTCTTTTTAGGGACTTGATTTGATGATTTCGATTGCAAAATGTAACATCAGAAATAGCGTTTATTTATGAAAATATGAATGAAAAAAAAACTAAATCAAAATCGGTTCATCCGTTCGGGAGCTACGATGCCACATACAGACACACACACACACACAGACACGTCAAACTTATAACACCCCGTCGTTTTTGCGTCGGGGGTTAAAAACTATACCTGTTTTTGATAGACCTGTTTTTGATAATTTTAAAGAATTTATTGATATATTAGATGAAATGTTAACAAAATTGACTAAATCAAAAAAACAATTGCTTGTTTGCGGTGACTTTAATGTAGATTTACTAAAAGTAAGTACTTTTTCCACGAAACTTCTAAATTTGTATAAATCACATAATTTATCTAACGTCTTTCTGGAGCCTACTAGAACCACTGACACTACTGCGACATGTATTGATAATATTTATGTTACTGATAATATAACCACGATTAGCAAATCTATTATTGAGAAATTGGAATCGGACCATAGTGGTCAGTTTGTCAAATTTGCAATTGTTATAAAACCAATATCAAAAAGGAAAATTACGTATGTACCAGTGACTGCTGCTCGTCTGGAGGGACTTAAATTGGGTTTGGCCAACGTTTTACCTTTTTTGCCTTGTGATACAAATCCAAATGTATTGTACAGTAACTTCTTTTCGATTCTTAATGCCCAATTTCAGTCTATCTTTACGCCCAGAACCATAGTGGTCTCCGACAAACGCGAATTTAGTGACTGGGCAACGGTTGGTATTCATCGAAGTAGACAAAGACTGTATGAGTTATACGCGGAAAGACAGATTAATACATCAGAGGAGTTTGGAGCTTTCGTTAAAAACTATTCAAAGATATTTAAAAAGGTATGTATATTGGCTAAATCTCTCTCAATAAAATCTGTGATAAACACTAGTGTTGATAAAATTAAAGCTACGTGGAAAGTAATTAATGCTGAAACAGGGAGAGTCGCAGCCAAAGACACCGAGTTTAAATTAAGTATTAATGGAAACATAACTAATAATAATCAAGATATCGCAAATGAGTTTGAAAACTTTTTCAGTAATGTGGCTATTACTTTGACGAAGGCTTTAAAATCTTCTACCCCCCTTGCAGAAAGTTTAATAAAAACCAATGTACCAAATTGTAATAAAATATTTCAATTCCAATATGTTACAAATCATGACATTATTGTAGTGCTTAAGCAAATAAATCTTAAGAAAACTAAAGATCTATGGGGGATCTCCGTTCCGATTGTTAAATCAATTATTGAACTCATTATACCGGAACTTGTCATTGTATTTAATAGATGTATAGATTGTGGTGTGTTTCCTGATTTAATGAAATTGAGTAAAGTAGTTCCACTGTTTAAATCTGGTAGTACCTCAGACCCCTCCAATTTTAGACCAATATCAGTGCTACCCACGTTAAGTAAAATTTTTGAAAAACTTATTTTAAATCAACTACTTAAACATTTTCATGATAATAATATTTTACATAGTAAACAGTTCGGTTTTAGTAAGGGGCGCTCGACCACTGATGCGGGGATAGCGTTAATTAAAAATATATTTGATGCTTGGGAGGAGTCGCATGATGCGTATGGCATATTCTGTGACTTATCCAAGGCATTTGATTGCGTTCAACATAAAACATTGATCATGAAACTACACCACTACGGTATTAGGAACGGCGCCCTGGATCTTATCTCTTCTTATCTGAGTGGTAGGGTCCAGTGTGTCGATGTTAACGGAAAACGATCTCCCGGATCTGCGATAGTAATGGGGGTTCCTCAAGGATCCATATTAGGACCTTTCTTGTTCTTAGTTTATATAAATGACTTACCTTACCTTGTAAGGGACAACCATGGGATAGTGTTGTTTGCAGATGACACCTCCTTGGTGTTCAAGGTTAAAAGGCGTCAGTCCAACGTTGACGATGTGAACAATGCTCTCTCTAGAATAGTTGATTGGTTCAACTCCAATAATTTATTACTGAATGGATCCAAAACTAAATTAATTCGATTCACACTTCCAAATGTAAAAACAAGTAAAAACTGTTGTAAAGATTAATGATGAGGAAGTTGAATTAGTCAGTAAGGCTGTCTTTCTAGGTATAACTTTAGATGCTAAGCTTCAGTGGGGCCCGCATGTGGAAGCATTGTCCAATAGACTTAGTTCTGCCGCTTACGCCGTTAAGAAAATTCGCGAATACACGGACATTGAGACTGCTCGTCTAGTCTATTTCAGCTACTTCCACAGTGTCATGTCGTATGGCATCCTGCTGTGGGGGTGTGCTGCAGATATTGATGCTATTTTTATATTACAAAAAAGAGCTGTCCGAGCTATCTATAAGATGGGCCCCAGGGAATCACTTAGAGAAAAATTTAAAGAGATAAATATATTAACGCTCTATTCACAATATATTTACGAAAACTTGCTCTACGTTCACAAAAATCCTGATATTTTTCGCAAAAATAGCGATATTCATAATTTCAACTTAAGAAACAGGGATGAGCTGACCTTGCCCGGTAGTAGGCTCCGGAAAATAAGCAGGTCGTTTAATAGTACATGTGTGCTCTATTATAATAAATTACCTAAAGATGTATATGACATGTCCATTAACAAATTCAAAACTTTTATAAAGCATAAATTGTGCGGTAAGGCATACTATGATACCTCTTCGTACCTTAATGATAAGAATCCATGGATGTGACTTTAATTGCTCCATTTCAAATAATACCTTCAAATATTTGTAATATTGACCTTTGTGAGCGTGATCACATAAAAAAAAACCCCATGAGTTTCTTGTGCCTTCTTCTCATTGGTGGGCGCGTTCCGAAGGCACACATCCTAACTTAGTTTTTAGGACTATTTCAAGTGATCATGTGTATGTAAATACATAAGCATTGAAAGAAATAAAGAAATTTGAAATTTGAAATATACAAATAAGATAAACAGAGTTATTGGTAACTTTATTAGCAGGTGGTTGAGGGCCACTTCTGTGCACCTAAACCAACAACTTTTATTCTATGACTTTTGGAAATTCGAATATTTTTTGGAAAACTTTCAGACCAAGTTGCCTTACTGAATTACAGCACTGGCGGGGCGTCCCAATGCGGCGCCGTCGAGGGAGCTTTGTAGCGTTCCGGGCGTAGATAAAATAAAAAAAGTGTGTGTGTCAGCTCCGACGCACGACTGGAGTTTACTCCTTAAGTACGAGTATCTAACCATACGCAAAAAGAGTTTTAGATGAAAAAAAAAAATAGTCGGACGACTATTTATCGTCCGACAAATAGTCGTCCGACATTTGTCGTCCGTCAATAGTCGTCCATTAAAAATAAAATTAGAAAGTTGCGCACTAAAGGTGCGCAACTTTCTAAAAACGTGACCGATTTTCGTTACTTGTTAGTAGGTTTTACCCTTCGGATTTTTCTCATACCGGGCGCCTTATATATGAAAATCGATTCTTAAGGAGTAAACTCCAATAACAATAAATTATTAAAGGACATTTCACACAACGCCACCTAGCCCCAAGCTGAGCAACTTTCAAACAAAATAATCTAAAACAAAATGTAAACAGCGCGTCAATCTACCCGCAGTGTTAGTTTGACGTGCACAGAGCTTCCGGCGGCCATCTTGGCTTGACCGGAAGTAGCCATTTTGAGGCGTCAACGATTGATTGTAGATAAAAGAATGTTTAGATATGGCGTCGAAATAAATGTTAAAGATGTTAAAACTCACAACGTCGCATGTCTTCTTGATACGACGACGAGAAAAATAAAATTAAAAGATGATCATAGAATTATTTTGCGATTTGAGGATTCTCTTAATTTCCAAAGAAAAGCTAGGTACCTATAGACAATTCGAACTTTTTACGTATTTTCATTTTTAACTCCCGATAATAATAACTTAATTAATAGTTAATAACTGTTTTGTCATTTGAACTTGATATGTGCTTTTGAAGAAATGGTCGAACGTTAACTGACACGAGAAGAAAAAGAAGAATTCGCTTTTTTATGAACTCTAGACGAACGATTGATTGATAATTTATTACCTACTTAAATATACCTATTTGCCAATTTTAACATTTTCCAAACTCTACCTAAAAAACTTAACATGCAAAAGTCTATCGGAAGCAGGCGGGACCTGCATTTACAAAATTGCTACAGTTTCATTTTGTTCCTAGTCTATACCTCATTTCAAAATCAGAGAGAAATTAGGTCATTATTGACTTACAATAAGACCGACACAACCAAAAATAAATACTACGTTTTAGACCAACTGTCATGTCAAAAAAAACAACCTTGTGGGCATTGAATTTCATTTTAGATTACCGGTTAAATACCTCACCGCCTTAGGTTGTATCTACACTAATTATTATAAAGAGTAAAGATTTTTCGTCTAAAATGTTTGTAACGAATAGGTTTATAGGATTAGGATTATTGAGGATACATTGAATAACATACTTTTTATACCGATATTCCCACGGGATTGAAAGTTTTCACTGATTAAGAGAATGCCTTATTTTTTGTAAACAGGCAAAAGGTGCTAAGCTTCGTTTTTGAGGGAAAGTAGCGCTGTCAGAACTTTGTAAACTTTTCACTGGTCGTACACATCTTTATGTTTTTTATCCAATACTTACGAAGATGGTGGTGCCATCTGTTAGATAAGGCAGAACTTTACATTCTAAAATATTATAATGAACCAATCCCAAAACCACCTTCCCAAAATGACTAATTTTCAAAACACCTTTGTTAATGTTGGAAAAAAAAGTGTTTTGTGTACAGTCAGTAACACTTTTATTTAATGTATGATACAAAATTCTCTCTGATTTTGAATTCGATTATAGTCGACTAATATTGAACATCAAAGGAGATTTTCATTCACTAATGAAGTTAGATATTAGGTTACAAATTTTAATTAAGATACGATGTTTTAGAACTTTTTAGTTTCTTAGGTTTTATCGTGAGTCTTTCATACCAGAGAAGTTAAAAGCCGGTCAAGTGCGAGTCGGACTCACGCACAAAGGGTTCCGTACCATTATCATCACATAAAAATCACGTTTGTTATATAAGAATCATAAAAAAATTGATGGCGCTAGTGGTAAAAATACATGAATGAAGGGTAAATAGCGGTTTACGGTTTATGACGTAGGTATTAAAAAAAAAGGGGGCGTGTACTTATGTACGCGCGTGAGAAGTTATACTTCTTTGGCATCATTAAGAAATAATTTTCCAGTCACATATAAATAATTAATTACATTAAAATAATAAAAGGGCTGAAAAAGGATAATCAACATAGGTACTTACTCAATAAAATTCAGTTTAAATTTGAAAAATTAAATCAATAAGCGGTTTGCGGACAGCTTCAACATGTCTTTTTTTTCATATTTTTTTTTTAGTTTCATCATTCTCTTATTTTAGAAGTTACAGGGGGGGGACACTTTTTACCACTTTTGAAGTGTCTCTTGCGTTAACTATTCAGTTTAGAAAAAAATGAAATATGAAACCTCAATTTGATTTTTAAAGACCTATCCATAGATACCCCACCCGTGCGGATTTGATGAATTTTTTTTTTGAGCTTCAGTTCTAAGTATGGCGAACCCTAAAATGTATTGTTTTTTTCTCTTTTGTGTGAAAATCTTAATGCGGTTCACAGAACACATATACTTACCAAGTTTCAACAGTATAGTTCTTATAGTTTCGGAAAAAAGTGGCTGTGACATACGGCAGACAGACAGACAGACATGACGAATATAAGAGGGTTCCGTTGTTTGCCATTTGGCTACGGAGCCCTAAAAAAGGAAAGATTAAAATTTAATTATTTGGTTGTTTGAATTGAATAGGCTCCAAAACTACTCGACCGATTTTGATAAAACTTGGTATGGGGAACCATTGGTTAATTGACAGTAACATAATCTACTTTTTATCCCGATATTTCCTTATCTTATGACTGCTAGTCACCTATAAAAGAGATACTAATGCCGTAAACCGTCAGACGCAGCTTTATTAGTTATTATCTTACTAATATTATAAATGTGAAAGTTTGTGTGTGTGTATGTATGTTTGTTAATCCTTCACGCAAAAACTACTGGACCAATTGCAATGAAACTCGGTATGCAGATAGCTGGAGACCTGGATTAACACATTGGCTACTTTTTATCCCGATTTTCACAGCATCGGGACTTATGCGGGTGAAACCGTGGGGCGCAGCTAGTCACTACATAGTATAAAACAAAGCCGCTTTCTCTGTCCCTATATCCCTATGTATGCTAAAAACCTACCTGCTAACCTGTATCTTTAAAACTACGCAACGGATTTTGATGCGGTTTTTTAATAGATAGAGTGATTCAAGAGGAAGGTTTAAATGTATAATACATGCATAATATAGCCGTGCGAAGCCGGGACGGGTCGCTAGTAAATTATAATATAAAAACTCATACAAAATTTCTTTTTCATTACTCATACTCCGAAAGTAGGTCTAAAGATGCATGAAGAGCGTGTAGAAAATAAAATTTCCAGCCCTAGGGCTTTTCTCTTTCACTGACAGCTGTCATGTCAAATTATGGCTTCGCACGACTTGTGCAATGTGCATGCAGCCAGTATCAGTAACATTACGCATAAGGAACTTTAAAAACCTAACCTCCTTGCTTTAAGTAACACCAAAGAATAACACTACATGTATATAACCTCTTTGGTCCCAACTTTGTAAGAGGATCAGGTAGTATGGAGTCTCTCATTCACTCTCGTTGTTAGGAAGAATTTAATGTATTATTCGTAATGAAAAGCACAGTGTTTACCTCGGGTGAAAGACTCATTAAGTCCCTCGAACTATTAGCGCCCTCGCTACGCTCGGGCGCCAAACTTCGTCTCGGGACTTGTAATGAGTGACTTTCACACCTAGGATAACAATGTACTATTTCATGTCTGTAATGCTAAATTCGGAAGCTAAATCAGTCAATTTAAAATCAAAAACATGTTTTTTATACAACTATAGTTTGAAAAGAAACAGGTTCTTACGACTTGTTAGGTCTATTAACTTGATATATTTAACACTTAAAGTTTAATGCACTTGCGAGCAAGAAGTTTAGGTCGGTTAAATAAATAAATATTGCAGGACATTCCACACATCGCTATTTAGCCCAAGCTAAGTAACTAGACTTGTGTTATGGGTGCTAGACAACGGATATACTACTTAAATACTTTTATTTTGTAAATATATACTTTTAATACATAGAAACAACCAGACCACGGACAAATATCTAAGCATAAATACTTGTCGGAGGCGGGAATCGAACCCGCGACCCTGTTTTCGGCAGTCCAGCATGGTGACCATTGTGCCAACTGGGTTAGTAATAAATTAATAAAAAAACTTGTGAATTTGATAAAAAAGATGTTAAAAGATATAAAAGTATATACTTTTTTATCACAGTTGCTCATAAAGTGGATCTTATTAAACCGCTTTTAGGCTCATAATGCAACGTATTATACACGCGTGCGATAAATAAAAATCCAACTAGTGCTAAAATAATACGTTATCCCGATAAGTCAAATACGTATCTTACTGCTAATGAAATATTAGGTAGATGAAACATTCTTAATTTATCTGGGTTATAGGTACTGTTTTGATGTATAGAAAAAAGGTACCATCAAAAAGTTTTTAAGCCTTGCTGGCTGAAAACTCTTTGTTGGTACCTTTTTTCTTCTTTTCAAAAGGTTGTCTCTAAAGTCTGTTATCGAACGATAATTTAACGTGATAACGTCTTTGAAACAATTAAAAATTGAGTTTTTTTTTATTTTGTTTTTTCTTTAGGTACAGTCGGCTGCATAATTGGAGTGCTTCCCGTTTGCCCCACCAAGCTGCCCCACAGTGGGGCAAAGTGGAATCGTTAAAATTTTGTAGTCTCGTTTGCCCCACTAAAATGATTCTGCCCATCAGGGTTGGCACCTTGTTTAGAGTTTGAGAATTTTCGTGTCATCTCCAAAGTTATGAACCATCACGGTATACAAATACACAATTCAAATTTCAGTTGTGATAAATGTAACTGGGTTGGTAACCTATGTTGTGTGTTTAAATAAAAGTACAAAATGATTATTTGAAACGTTTACTTCTGAAGGAATCTGGTTATAAATCACAAAATAAATTACACGACTCATTACAAATAAAATCTTTGCCAAACTCAACACACAATAATTAGTCACTTTTACTACTAACTGTAAAAATGAAATATCAGATTAATTGACATTTGACTACGCTAACTGTATTTAGCGTAGTCAAATGTTTTTACTGCTACCGGAATGGGAACCACGTATTTTTCAGTCATATTTGAATCATATTTCAATTATGTATATAAGCTCATAGCAGCATATTTGGAGATTGATTAACATTTGACTCAGCTAACTACATTTTTACTGCTACCAAAGCTTACATCGCTCTTTTCTCTGTAGTAAAATGACAGATTCCGGAATGGGAACCACGTATTTTAAAGTTTTATTTATTTAACTTGTTTCAATAATATTTGAAGACAGCGAGCTATGAAAGCTTTGGTTGACATTTAACTCATAATAGCGTACACTAATATTTGTTGTTTCTTGAAAGCTACCTAAATCACCATGTTATGTAGACACTTGCAAAAACGGATGTGGGCAACTTTAAAAACGTACCGTCACATAACAACAAAACCGGCGAGACCGTTACCTACGAATATGCTTACCAAATAAAACTGGTTTGGTCTTTCTAAAAATTTTCATATTTTGCGTGACTGTTTGTATGTTCTGCATGATGTTTTTTTTATTATTTAATCAGAAAAACTGTATTTAACTTAGTCAAGTGTTAATCAATCTGAGATTTTTTTATTTTACAGTTAGTAAATATTTTATTTGTAACGAGTCCTGTAATTTATTTTGTGATTTATAACCAGATTCTTTCAGAAGTTAACGTTTCAAATAATCATTTTCTTTATTTATTTTCTTTCTTTCATTTTGTACTTTTATTTAAACACACTCCATAGGTTACCAACCCAGTTACATTTATCACAACTGACATTTGAAATGGAGATCTTGTCAATATTATTTAATGTCTCGTATTATACATAGCTCGTATTTCGAGATTATGGCACCACAAGTAACTTAAGTCTGCATGTTTTAGTGTAATTTGTAACATACCGTGATGGTTCATAACTTTAGAGATGACACGAAAATTCTCAAACTCTCAACAAGGTGCCAACCCTGATGGGCAGAATCATAATAGTGGGGCAAACGAGACTACAAAATTTTAACGATTCCACTTTGCCCACTGTGGGGCAGCTTGGTGGGGCAAACAGGAAGCACTCGCATAATTGCAGGGCCCGGTAGAGTTCGAAAATTACTGTTATTGGAATGTTTTTAATTTCATTCTAATAATTTTTGTTTGATAAATTGATGAGTTAGAAGACTATAAACTTCAACTAAAGTAGGTGCCTAGGATCTTGCTTGTGTTGAAAACATTCTTATAACAGCCGTTTTGGAGCTCTTCGGTGGGTCTGCAATTATGCAGCCGACCGTACATAAATATATTTTTTCCTTACCATTATATTGTTTTTAACCGCCGACGCAAAAACAAATGAAAAAAACCCTAAAAAAATATTGTATGTCAGACGAGGCTGTATAGGTTAAAAGTCTTTTGCCTAGCCTTTCGGGAGTGTAATTAACAAAAAATTGTAAACATAACCTAAAATTCTTAAAAACTTTTTTAATATTTTAATAAGTCTTTTTTTATTCGCAACTGTGATAAAAAACGTCGTACGATACAGGTGTGGATTGATCATTCCATCTCGGCTTTTGCCACGCTCGCGTTCCGCTCGCGCGTCATAAACCGCCTCTATGGAATGATCAACTTTCCACACTTGTATCGCAATGTACTATTCTACAACAATTTAATAAGGAGGAAAGATTTTTTGTTTGTAACGAATAGGCTCCGAAACTAATTGACCGATTTTGATTAAACTTGGTTTGAGAATACATTGATTCATCACTATCACTATCACTACATAGTATAAAACAAAGTCGCTTTTTCTGTCCCTATTGCCCTTTGACCGCTTAGATCTTTAAAACTACGCAACGGATTTTGATGCGGTTTTTTTTAATAGATAGAGTGATTCAAGAGGAAGGTTTATATGTATAATACATGCATAATATAGCCGTGCGAAGCCGGGGCGGGTCGCTAGTTGGGAATAACTTAAGCTACTTTTTATTCCGATGTTCCCACGGGATCGGGAGTTACGCGGTTGAAACCGCACCGCTCTGCCAGTAGGTCAATAGTACACTTGCTAATTTGAAAAAAAAATGGGTGCGTGTACTTATGTACGCGCGTGAGAAGTTATACTTCTTTGGCATCATTAGGAAATAATTTTCCAGTCACATATAAATAATTAATTACATTAAAATAATAAAAGGACTGAAAAAGGATAATCAACATACTCAATAAAATTCAGTTTAAATTTGAAAAATTAAATCAATAAGCGGTTTGCGGACAGCTTCAACATGGTGAATTTTCAGTGTGACATTGCTGCGCGCGCATCATAAAAATTCACTCTCATCATTTTTTCATAACGCGCCTAAAGAAGTATAACTTAAAAAAAAAAAGATGTTAGCAGATAACAAAAGTACAAAAGTCTGTACTTTTTAACCATTAGATAGTAGAATGATTTTTATAAATACGCTAAATTAGCATCATTTATTAGGGTGTCGAGCGCTTCTTCTGCCATTTTTTTCCTATTGAATAAGTTTTTCGTAAATATCAGAAAATACTTTGTTTTATTGAAATTTTAATAATTTTAGCACGGTAATTAACGATTATTTATTTATTTTAGCACAGCTTAGCTTTTTGGGACACAAATATATTTTTTTTATTTGCATTAATCGTAACAAAAAACTTTTTCTCATCTCGTAATAATGGTTAATTCATTCTGCAGGAAGTGACAAATAATTCGAAAGATTTTGTGAAATTTTCAAAATTACTTAGATCACCCACATTTTATTTGACAGTAGGTAACTGCCGGCGGCCGCAGACTTAGATATATTTTTAATCGCCCAGTATAGCAGAGACTATTCAGCAATTCCAATTCGTTGCTCGCAAGTGTATTTTAACCACACAGGCACTAACTTGACAACTTAATTTTAGTTTTTTTTATGTCAAAGTTATGGATCTCATTTGTAAGAGAAACTAGATTTGAAAAGTCAACATACTCTGATAAAGGGACCAATTATATTTAGTTCTTTGTGTGGGCGTTCGTGTTGACATCATAGGCTATAGGTTTTTTTGCCAACAAAGGTGTCTAAACATTTAGTTAAGGAGCTTGTCTGGCAAAGTGCTTTTTTTTCATTGAAAACCTGTAATTTCTAACACAAAAGAGGGCTTTATAATTTACAGCGCTCCGCGATTTTAGCCACGTAACTCCCGATCCCTTGGGAATATCGGGATAAAAATTTGGCTAGAACACTTCCAACTAGACAATGTATCTTAGTACCAAGTTTCATCAAAATCGGTCCAGTAGTTTTGGACCCTATTCAATGAAAACAAACAAACAATTACCTTTTTCAAAAATGTTTGCAAGGAGAAACACATTCTAATAACATTTTTGGATGGAATATATCTGTTTCAGGGCATACCTGTCTTCATCCCTTAAATTGCAAAATCTATGCTTGTGTTATGGTGGCCAGACAATAGGTAGAATTTATTAAACAATTTATTATTTACCCTGGTGAAGCCAAATAGGAGAGGGTTAAGTATGATTTTCTTTTTTTTAAGATAACTTCTTTAAGCGCGTTATGAAAAATGATTAGAGTGAAATTTTAAGCTGCTCGCGCATCTGTAACACAATGTCACATGTTGCAGCTGCGTAACCCAAAAGTAAAAAAGGTTGAAGCTGCGAGAGTGAAATCTTAGATGCGCGCGCATTACAAAAAATATAAATAACATATTATTATACATTTATATACTTAACACAAACAGATAGATACATAGATATAATTGTAAATAAATATTTGTTTGAGGCGGGAATCGAACCCGCAACCCACGTCCCAGGCTTATTCAAATATTCACACGCTATTTTATTTACAACGCAATTTTAGTATAGATAAGTATTGTAACTAGTGATGTACCTGTCATTAGATGCGAGTTATCGATAATATCGATCTATCGACATTGATCGAGTTTCATATCTTACAATAATTGCCATTGTAATCGAGTAGAATCGATATACCATAGACTTAGGAAATAAATAGAATTTATTCATTATCAATTACGAAATAGGATAGTAGGATCAGTCAGTAGGAATTGTAAGAATAGGTATGGGCCACCAAAAAAACTCTAATTTATTAAGCTATGCAATAGCCTAAAAACTAGGTACCTAATACTTCCTAACAACATCACTACATAGTATATAGATAGAGAGTAGTGAGGTTGATTCTTCTATCATTCTCGGGGACTTTAATGCTCATTTGACGGAGAAGTTTTACGCTGATTTGTGTACGTTTTGTGATGAACAAAAATGGGAATGTGTGGATGTATCGTTTCTTGGTATAGACTCTAGATCTTATACTTTTGTTAGTGATGCTCATGGCAGTGCGCGCTGGCTGGATCATATCTTAGTAACGGAGGCCGCTAAACAATCTGTTAAGGGTGTCAGTATACTGTATGATAGCTATTGGTCAGATCATTTTCCTATAAAATTAAATTGTAATTTTGATAAATTATGTAGTAAAGTTCTTAACACACAGAAAGTTGACAAAGTAATCTGGGGAGAGAGAAGTCTTAGTCAGACAGAATTGTACCGCTCTAAATGTAATGAAAAGCTGAGAATCATTGACTTTCCAGAACAATTCAGATCATGTAGCGATAATTTTTGTGATGACATGTTGCATCGAAAGATGATTGATGAAATGTATTCTGATATTGTAGGTACGTTAAGAAATGCGGCAAAAATTAGCTCCGATAAAAGAGAAAGATTAAAGAAAGGTTATTTGACAGGATGGAATAAGTATATAAGGGAGGTACATAGGGCCGCTAGGTCTAGTTTTCTGAATTGGGTAGAATGGGGTAAGCCTAGGACTGGGGATATCTATCTTGAAATGGTTCGGTTAAGGAAGGTATTTAAGGATAAATTAAGGTGGTGCCAAAATAATCAAAAACAAATTAAAATGGATTTACTGGCATCCCAGCATGCTTCTAAGGACTTTAAATCTTTTTGGAAACACACCAATAGATTGAATCCTCGTCCTGGGGTACCTGGCTGTGTCGGTGGGGAGTGTGAGCCACAAAAAATTGCTGAGCTTTTTAAAGAGCAATTTAAGGTAGAGCCTTTACTAAAAGGTGCTCGAGGGGGGGTAACGTCGTGTTCGGGTGAACGTGTCCTATTTACCGTGAAAGAAACCAAACAGGTACTTGGGAACATGACACGCGGTAGATCACCTGGACATGATAGTCTTAGCGTTGAGCATCTTCAGTATGCGGGGGTGCATCTGCCTCGTGTGCTAACATTGTTTTTTAACTTGTGTGTTGGCCATTCATATCTTCCAGTTGATCTGATGCGTACAGTGGTGGTGCCGATCATGAAGAACAGGACGGGGGACGCCTCTGACAGGTCTAACTATCGTCCAATCTCGCTGGCTACTATTATAGCCAAGGTGCTGGACGGATTGCTGAACAATAGAATGGCTAAGTATATAAACATACACGACGCACAGTTCGGGTTTAGATCTGGTTTATCAACAGAATCTGCTATTCTGTGTTTAAAGCACACCGTCCAGTACTACACGGATAGGAAAACGCCGGTTTTCGCTTGTTTTCTGGACCTGTCAAAGGCGTTTGACCTTGTTTCCTATGATAGGCTTTGGGAGAAGTTGGGCACGGAAACCGATGTGCCAAATGAGTTGATTTCTATTCTAAAATTCTGGTATGGTAAGCAGGTAAATCAAGTGAGATGGAATGGGGCTCTATCGTCGGAGTATACCATGGAGTGTGGGGTAAGGCAGGGCGGCTTGACGTCTCCGAGCTTGTTCAATTGCTATCTGAATGGCCTGATTGAGGAGCTCAGCAACACTGGTATTGGATGCTCAGTTGACGGAGAGTCGTTTAATAATATAAGCTATGCTGATGATATGGTGTTGCTGAGTCCTTCGGTTGGGGGCCTTCAGAAGCTGTTGAATATATGTGCCAGATATGCGGACGCGCATGGTCTCCGATATAATAGTAAGAAGAGTGAGTTTTTAGTTTTCAGGGGGCGCTCAAAACTTTACTCGGCGATCCCACAAATTTACCTGATAAATGAGCCCATAAATAGAGTATTTAAATTTAAATACCTAGGGCACTTGGTTACAGACGACCTTAGTGATAATAAGGACATTGACAGGGAGCGGAGGGCGTTGGCTGTCAGGTGTAATATGGTTGCTCGCAGATTTGCACGCAGCACGTGTAATGTTAAAGTTACTTTATTTAAAGCATATTGTCAATCATTTTACTCTTGCGCTCTGTGGGTCAGCTATACAAGGTTGGCAGCTGACGCTCTCCGTGTCCAGTACAATAATGGACTGAGGGTGCTGTTGGGGTTGCCTAGGTACTGTAGCGCATCGGGTATGCATGCCGAGCATGGTGTGGCTTCTTTTCAGGCAATTAGGCGACTAAGAATTGCTTCACTAATGCGACGAGTCCGGGGCAGTTCCAACAGTATGCTTAGAGTAATAGCTAATAAATTGGAGTCTCCTATCTGGAGATATTGGATAGGGATTCATAAAACTATTTGAGAATTTCAGCAATCATTTCATCAATCATTTTTCAATTTTTAGTTTTTAATTTTTAGTTTTTAACTTATTTTAATTTTAAGTAAGTAAATGAATTTATTTTAATTTAATTTAATGTTGATTTAGTAGTAATTAATTATTTTATTTTGTTTGGAATTATTTTATTTTAATGTAACTAATGTAATTTTATTTTATTTTATTTTATCTATTGTTGACATTTGTAGTTTTTTTTTAGTATTTCTGACTTGGTTTAGTTATTTTATTATTTTTAAATTGGATCTAGTTAAGTAGTGCATATGGATTAATTTTTATTTCAATTGTATTTTAATTTAATTTAATCCGAAATAAATGAATTATTATTATTATTATTATAGTATAAAACAAAGTCGCTTTATCTGTCCCTATGTCCCTATATCCCTATGTATGCTTAAATCTTTAAAACTACGCAACGGATTTTTTAACAGATAGAGTTATTCAAGAGGAATGTATAATACATGCAAAATATAGCCGTGCGAAGCCGGAGTGGGTCGCTAGTTAGGTATAAACCTTTTTTTTTTTTTGACCCGGTGGAATTCCCCAAGGAACGCCGGGGGGAGGCGGCAGACAGTGTCGGGTTGGCACAGCCCCTGAGATGTAAGGCGGGGCGGCCGACCGACTAAACCACCGGGGTGCTCCACACGCGCATGATGCAGGGGTGAAGGCGACACGTTAGCATTCTTCTTCGACCCCGGCGCGCAAGTCTGGGAAGACCGGGCTTGGCCCGGAGGAAACCCAGTCTTTCCTCTCGCCTTAAGGCTGTTGAGCCTTTTGCCTCAGAGTGGGGCGCACCCGAGCACTGGGTGCGCCCGCCTCCCGGGTTTTCCAAACCCGGTCGCAGAGGACAGGGAAAGCGGCAAAGACACACCGACATTCCTCTTCCTCTGCAACCCCACCGCGTCCGCCATCTAACGGTGGCGGCCCCGTCAGGGCCACGGAAGGTAGGGGAAACGGCTCACCGCAATACCGGCAACCCTCTCCCGCCGTGGCCCTTAGTCCTCAGTTGCGGTGCAGCCCATACTACACCGCAACCCGCCTCAGTCGCAGTACCGCTCATACAGCACTGCGACCTACCTCTCGTACCGCTGACACCGGACTTTGCGGGGAAGTCGGTGGAGCGGTCCCTCTCGGGTCAGCCAGCTCCTCCAGCCTGGCTTGGCCCTGGGTTCCTCTTGGCTTCACCGTGGTTGGCTAGACCACGGTTACTAAGCCCCCCCGCCACGGCAAGGCGGGAACCCACGGGGGGGAGTTAGGTATAAACCTAACCTAACTTCAAGCCACGCCGTTTCACAATTTGCTTTTGGACACCTTTTACGTTCCTTAACACTAGCACTAGCTTAGTCTTAACCTTTGTTATTTTTTATGTAATTAAAAAATGGTGTTAATGGTGTAAGTAATTATTCATATTGCTTTATTGTTTTGAATTCAAAGAAAAAAAGAAAGAAAGAAAGCATTTATTGAGTAAAAACACAAGACAAATACCCGCATTAGATACGCCCAACTTAACCGTATGTGAATTCTTATATTACATCGAGTCTGTGACATTTATATAGAAACTATGACCCTTTGCTAGAACGGGATTCGTAGTTTGGGTGTCTACCGAGTTGCAGTTAGTAGGAGCCGTATAAAAGACATATAGGTACAGTCGAATTGAGAACCTCCTCCTTTTTTCGAAGTCGGTTAAAAATAATAACAATTTTGAATCTTTTTATTTTAATCAGACAAAAAATCAAGGTGGAGATCTTTTGTCTGATTAAAATACAAATGAAATATTTTTCCTATCTATCTTTTCTTAAGTCTATCTTTACAATGACAAAGCTTTTTAAAAGAAACGATTTGCAGTCGATTTTTGTAATCAATATTAGATCAGTCGATGACTGCGTGGAATGTCTATAGGTAAATAATGCGTCATAAGTCCACTATCAGTTTGAAACCATAATACTATCAACAAGTATTGGACTTACGACCTTCTTCTAATAGACGTTACACACAAACATAAATACTTGAATTAAAAGTACTCAGTGTGATTATTATTTTCAACATGTTAGCTATGTGTTTAGTTGTGTGAGTGGTATAAGCCACCACCCGCTACACCAACCGACGTGGGTTCGATCCACAGGTTACGTTGTTATAATGTTCAAATAGTGCTGCATAGGATTGTAAACGTTACGGTGTCGGTGGACTTTTGAGCGTCGATTGTACTTAATGCGACCGTAAGATAGGCACCAAGTTCAAATCCTGGCAGGGTCACTATATATGGGACTAAGCAATCATTCGATTCGTCTGTCTGTCATTCATGTCCAGAAGGTTGTGTAGAATTATCTATACTAACTAGCTTTTACGACTAAGTCCGCGTTGAAGTCGAAGTTTGCCCCCCTTTTTCACTCATAAGGGGTAGAATTTCCGAAAAACCTTTCTTATCGGATGCCTACGTCATACAAAGAACACACCCTCCAAGTTTCAGGTCTCTACGATCAGCGGTTTAGGCTGTGCGTTGATCCGTCACGTCAGTCAGTCAGGACAAAGCATTTTATATGTATAGACTAGCTTTTGCCCGCGAATTCGTCCGCATAAAAGTCGAAAATGGACCAAGAAATCACGATGTCCCAACCATCTTTCCCCCATTTTTTTCCCTTAGGGGGTAAGGTGGAATTTCGGAAAATCCTTTCTTATCGGATGCCTACGTCATACAAAGAACACAACCTCCTAGTTTCAGGTCTCTACGATCAGCGGTTTAGGCTGTGCTTTGATCCGTCAGTCACCACTATCACTACATAGTATAAAACAAAGTCGCTTTCTCTGTCCCTATATCCTTATGTATGTTTATATCTTTAAAACTACGCAACGGATTTTGATGCGGTTTTTTTAATAGATAGAGTGATTCAAGAGAAAGGTTTTTATGTATAATACATGCATAATATAGTCGTGCGAAGCCGGGGCGGGTCGCTAGTTATAAACAAAGCATTGTAAAGAAAGGAAATAAGAAGAGAAAAGATTTTATTGTTTGTTTGTTTGCATTGAATAAGCTCCGAACCTAACAAACCGATTTTGATGAAACTTGGTATGAGGATACATTGATTCATTAACAGTAACATGGGCTACTTTTTATCCTGATATTCCCACAGGATCAGGGCTTACGCGGCTGAACCCGCGGAACGCTGCTAGTATTAAATAAAAAAATATTGCATGATATTTCACACAGTGCTATCTGGCCCCAAGCTAAGCAACTAGGTTTGTATTTTGGTAGCTAGACAACGAATTGAATATTAACACATTTCTTTAAAAAAAATGGCTGTAAAGTCAGTTTACGGTCGATAATTTTTCGTGATGACGTCTTAGGAAAACATTATGGTTACCTTATCAATTACATGACACTTTTCGTTATGATGCTATGGTTACCTTGTCAATAACATGACACTTCGTTACGATGCTTTGGTTACCTTGTCAATAACATGACACTTCGTTACGATGCTATGGTTACCTTGTCAATAACATGACACTTCGTTACGATGCTATGGTTACCTTGTCAATAACATGACACTTCGTTACGATGCTATGGTTACCTTGTCAATAACATGACACTTCGTTACGATGCTATGGTTACCTTGTCAATAACATGACACTTTTCGTTACGATGCTATGGTTACCTTGTCAATAACATGACACTTTTCGTTACGATGCTATGGTTACCTTGTCAATAACATGACACTTCGTTACGATGCTATGGTTACCTTGTCAATAACATGACACTTCGTTACGATGCTATGGTTACCTTGTCAATAACATGACACTTCGTTACGATGCTATGGTTACCTTGTCAATAACATGACACTTCGTTACGATGCTATGGTTACCTTGTCAATAACATGACACTTTTCGTTACGATGCTATGGTTACCTTGTCAATAACATGACACTTTTCGTTACGTTGCTATGGTTACCTTGTCAATAACATGACACTTTTCGTTGCGTTGCCATGGTTACCTTGTCAATAACTTGACACATTTTGTTACGTTGTTATGGTTACCTTGTCAATAACATGACACTTTTCGTTACGTTGCTATGGTTACCTTGTCAATAACATGACACTTTTCGCTATGATGCTATGGTTACCTTGTCAATAACATGACACTTTTCGCTACGATGCTATGGTTACCTTGTCAATAACATGACACTTTTCGTTACGATGCTATGGTTACCTTGTCAATTACATGACACTTTTCGTTACGTTGCTATGGTTACCTTGTCAATAACATGACACTTTTCGTTACGTTGCTATGGTTACCTTGTCAATTACATGACACTTTTCGTTACGATGCTATGGTTACCTTGTCAATAACATGACACTTTTCGCTACGATGCTATGGTTACCTTGTCAATAACATGACGTAACTATGGAACGTGACCGATGACGTCACACCTTTTTGTGAATGCCGGTGTTCATCGATTTATAAGACAATATCACGTCAAAAATAGCTAAAATTATCTACACATAAATATTAATATTTAACCATCAATACAGAAAATACGAAATGAAAAGGACATTTTCCCTCCAAAAATCAAATATCACATCATAAAGGGGATGTTATGAATAGACTACGAAATATATCTGACAAATGGACGCTAATTATCAAAATAAAACATGATCCTCTCTCTAGTGATGGGAAACGATTTTATCGATATCGACAAAAAAATAAAAAAATAAATAATTCAATTTTGCTTTTATAATTTTGCTTCTCTCTAGGTAAATTGAAATTTAAAACTTTTTACGAAAATATCAATTTTTACCTATGTAGGTGTACATATGTACAGTCACATTACCAATTAGCTGAACCCCACGTGACCTAGAACTCACTCGCAAACTCTATGTAAAGTAATGTTACCTGATTATCTTTTTTTAACAAAATATTAAACAATACGAAATACAATAAAAAAAAAATAACAAAATAGGTAAATACTATATTTTTACAGATATGCGAATGAGTCCCTGGGTCACTTGGAGTTCAGCTATTTGGGAATGTGACTGTACTTACATTAAATTTTGCAAAACTGCTTGTATTCTCTTCTGCTTCTGTTGCTGCGTTTGTTATAGACCCGATCATCTTTTGTTTTTGATTTCGATCGTCATTTGTATTGGTTGAAGTAGATCGTTTTTTGTGTTGGCTTCGATCGTCATAAAATAGTTGCACTAGTTCATTTTCAGAACTCGGTGGAATTAGCGCTAGAAAAATTGTCAATAGTTCTAAGAAATTTGCTATACCCAACATTAGGGCTGTTGAGATTCTGGCAATCTATTTATGTGACCTACTGAAAACGAACAAAAAAATGGTTCACGATTAACGGTCCCCCTACAGTCAACGACCCCACTGTCAAGAACTACTCACGATTAACGGTCTCCTTGGACTGGGAGAGTCGATTAGCGCTAATTTAAAATAAGTTTGGATGGTCTCGCGGACCCCATATGCTTCCTCAGGGAAGCAAACATTTCTTCAGATTTTGCCCCAAAATTAAATTTTCTTCGTTTCTAACATCTACCGCCTAAATCCATAGGATAGTTTTAAGAGAATAAATACCTTATTTTTTTTCAAAAATGGTTGTCTGTTTCGGACGAAAGTTTTACGTGATAACGTCATAAGAAACCGATGAAAAATAGTTTTTTTTTCATCTAATTATACTATATTTTTTTTTTCATTTGAGTACATTATATACTTTATATATATTTCCTTATTATGTTTTTAAGCTATAGCATATTAAGCTATTGCATAGCTTTTATCGCGGGCTTTGAGCGCGGCGACCGAATCAAGAAATTCCGTAACGAAAATAAAACCTAACACCTCCCACTCCGCCTACCACGTAGCTCGGCCGAGCGTTCTTCTAATTGTCACTCGTCACCATAACACAAGCCCAGATGAGCGATATTATTATCAAACAATATGAAAAATTAATAATCCAAAACATTCGAAATTTAAAAAACAAAAAACCCCGTCCTCCAAGGCGATTTATTATTTTTTATTTGTTTGTGCCTGTTGTATTAAAAAAAAATTAGCAATATCTAACATGTTTGTTTTATAGTGATAAACTATGACGACCCAGTTGGCACAATGGTCACCACGCCGGACTGCCAAACATAGGGTTGCGGGTTCGATTCCCGCCACAGACAAGTATTTATGCTTAGATATTTGTCTGTGGTCTGGTTGTTTCTATGTATTATAAGTATATATTTACAAAAGAAAAGTATATAAGTAGTATATCCGTTGTCTAGCACCCATAACACAAGTCTAGTTACTTAGCTTGGGGCTAGATGGCGATGTGTGGAATGTCCTGCAATATTTATTTATTTATTTATAGTGCTGCGTGACGTCATTGTTGACATGCCGTCACACAATGGGAACGTGACACTATTTGTGAATGCAGGTGTTCCATCAATTTATTAGACGTTGTCACGTCAAAAATTCCATCTAGTGTTATCGATATCTATCGACACTGTATAAGCACATCACTATGAAACTCGGATCGATATGGCTAGGTAGGACTACACAGACAGACAGTCATTAGCCGCACCTGTCATATTTATACCGACTAAACGAAAAAAGGAGGTTGTGTGTTCGGCTTCCTGTAAGCTTTTTGAAAAAGGCAGGTAGGTATTAGTTATTTAAAACAAAATGAGTAAATCAATATTTATTAGAGCTTCCTAGAAAATAACTCTTTGTGGTGGATAGTCCATTTATCGAGGAATTCCCGTGGGATCGGCAGTTACGCGGGTGAAACCGCGGAGCACAGCTAGTGTTTATATATCACTATCAACTACATAGTATAAAACAAAGTCGCTTTTTCTGTCCCTATATCCCTTTGTATGCTTAAATCTTTAAAACTACGCAACGGATTTTGATGCGGTTTTTTTAATAGATAGAGTGATTCAAGATGAATGTTTATAATATGTATTTTACATGCATAATATAGCCGTGCGAAGCCGGGGCGGGTCGCTGGTGTAGCATAAATTGTGCAATAAGGCGTATTATGATACTTCATCGTACCTTAATGATAAGAACCCATGGCTTTGACTTTAATTTTTTTCAAATAATACTTTCTTGTAATAGCTATTGACCTTTGTGAGCGTGATCACATGAATAAAAAAACCCCATGAGTTTCTTGAGCCTTCTTCTCATTGGTGGGCGCGTTCCGAAGGCACACATCCTAACTTAGTTTTTAAGACGTTTCTATGTGATCTTCACACAAAATGTACCTATGCACTCAAATAAATAAAAAAAATTGGCTTTGACTTTGAATGACCCGTTTTTAAGTAGTTACTCTGTTTTTACAAAATATCTAATAATGTGATTACCTACCCGAACGTTCCTTATTATTTTTGAAGTTATACTTCTTTAGGCGCGTTATGAAAAAATGATGAGAGTGAAATTTTACAAAAGCGTCACACAAAATTCTCACGTCACACAAAATTCTCACGGGAGAAGTTGTTTAAATCTAAATTGAACTTTATTGATTGTGTTGACAATACTTTTCCAGTCCAGAGTTTTTTGTCGGACGAGTATTTTGCCCGACGAGTTTTTTGTCGGACGAGTTTTTTGTCGGACGAGTTTTTTGTCGGACGAGTTTTTTGTCGGACGAGTTTTTTGTCGGACGAGTTTTTTGTCGGACGAGTTTTTTGCCGGACGAGTTTTTTGTCGGAGTTTTTTGTCGGACGAGTTTTTTGTCGGACGAGTTTTTTGCCGGACGAGTTTTTTTTTTTTTTTTTTTTTTTTTTTTTTTTTTTTTTTTTTTTTTTTTTTAAATGCCAAAGAAGTATAACTTCTCACGCGCGTACATAAGTACACGCACCCATTTTTTTTATTTTATTTATTTATGTTAGAAATCGAACCTACAAATTTTGCATTACCCACTGGGCCACAGAAGTCGTCATTTAGTACCCACAGACAGTTTACCTGACTATAACTAACTCTAAAGTCAACTATTAAATTATACGAGTAATATATATCAAATACGTGATTTGATTAATCTTTGAAGGGGACGTATTAAGGGCTTTACAATGTGGGGAATACGCTAGTATTCCCCACCTATACTGCCACATGCCTACTATTTCTTTTCCTAGAGAGGTAAATATCTACGCCTTCCTCAACATCTTGTCCATCCATAGGTTGCCTGGAAGAGATCGCTTTGAGCGACGAGGCCGCCCTTTGCAACACTTAGACTTAATATTTTATTTTATAACTAGCTGCCCTCCGCGGTTTCACCCGCGTAACTCCCGATCCCGTGGGAATATTGGAATAAATTAAAATGTAAGCTATCCTATCTCTCAAGTTGGATCGAACTGCACATGGTGTGCGAATTTTATTATAATCGGTTAAGTGGTTTAGGAGTCCATTGAGGACAAACATTGTGACACGAGATTTATATATATTAAGAAGATTATGTAATTTAAAAATGGTGTTTGCAATAAAGAATGTATGTGTCTATCACAAAAATTGGATGTTTCCTGGTCATAGATATCTTTCAGTATTTTTATCCAGTAGCTCTTTTCCTACTATCATTTGAGGAGTTAAGAGGAAAGGGTGCCGGGGGCTGTCTCCATACAAACTATTACAAACGTAGTCGACTGTTTCCTCCCTGGATAATGACACTAGCATAAATATTTTTGTGCCATAAAACCTATAACTGCCATGACTATGCCCCTATGTTTTGGTTTTTTTCATTTTCTAATTATCATAGAAATTAAGATTAAAAAAATATAAACGTTTGTATGGAGAGGGCGCAGGTACCCTTTCACCTTAAGGACATATTTAAATGTAGAATGTAGCATAATTTCTTATTCCGATATTCCCTCGGAATCGGGAATATCGAGTAAAAAAGGAACGCCCCTTATTATTACGTCCTTAATACAAACCTGGTATGAATCCCTGGAGGTAAATTAATCAATAAACTTTTGGACAGGTACATTGACAATTTTAATCTACACTAATAAATAAAATGAAAGATATTTTTTGTTTGTAACGAATAGGCTTTGAAACTCTGGACCAATTTAGATGAAACTTGGTATGAGGATGCATTGATTCATTGACAGTAACTAGGGGTTTTTTATCCCGATATTCCTACGGGATCAGGAGTTACGAAGCTAGTTTTAAGGGTTTCGTACCACAAAAGGCAATAAAAGGAATCCTAATATCCTTATCCTTAATCTTGTCCGTCTGTCCGTGTGTCACCACCGATTTTCTCAGGAACAGGTGAACCTAGCAAGTTGAAATTTATACCAGACTAGCGACGCGTCCCGGCTTCGCACGGCTATAATATGTCCATCACTTTCGCTCGTTCCAATTTCCCTAACTACCTATTCCTTTCGCACTCATTACACGACACGAGCGAGAGTATTTGTCGTGTTAAGCCTACCTTCGAATATGCGTCTTCACTACATAGTATAAAACAAAGTCGCTTTCTCTGTCCCTATTCCCTATGTATGCTTAAATCTTTAAAACTACGCAACGGATTTTGATGCGGTTTTTTTAAATAGATTAGTGATTCAAGAGGAAGGTTTATATGTATAATACATGCATAATATAGCCGTGCGAAGCCGGGACGGGTCGCTAGTAATTACTTATAATAGTCAATGTATTGTATACCTAGTTGTTAAGTACCTATCTAAAATATTGTAGACTTTTGCATGCAGTCACTTACTCGTACTTACTCGCACACCAGACAAATCTTAGTGATTTTTGGTGTTTCGAATGTTTTTTTAAGTTTTATAATAGTTTAAATAAACGATTAAAAAAAATGTATTATACATATAAACCTTCCTATTGAATCACTCTAACTATTAAAAAAAACCGCATCAAAATCCGTTGCATAGTTTTAAAGATTTAAGCATACATAGGGAAATAGGGACAGAGAAAGCGACTTTGTTTTATACTATGTAGTGATACTGAGGTCTATAGTCCCTATTAGGTGTATAAAAATCAAGGTCCTGAGTCAACACGATAAAAACATAAGGGCATATTTAGATTTTTGAAGTGAAAACTTCTTATGGCGCGTTGGGCACTTTTGTGGGTGAGCATTTTCAGCCGTTCTCGCGACAGATTTTGACGCGACAGATTTTGACGCGACAGATGAGATTTTATTTGTGTTAGTCTTTTTGTTTAACTTATACTGTCATCTATTACACAAATTGAGAAACTTAGTTTCTAGAAAGACTGCTATTCGAATGTAGATGGCGCTGATTTAAATTTTTTACTGCCATCTAGCGAATAAAAAATAAACTATATTTGTTTAAGTGAGTGCTAATAGATGGCAGTAGCAGATCGTTTCAAGAAATATTCTATGAGAAATAACAAATTTATTGTTTTCACTTCTGCCTGCACTCCCGGAGTGCGCTGTTTTTTTTAAAATTGCAATGTCCTGCAATATTTATATGTCGCAAAGAATTAAAATAAGAAATGCAATTTGCTATTAGAACCACCTTAATGTTGAAAGCCATTAGCCTAACGACGTACTAACGCTTCATTTGCTTTAAAATTGTTACTCAGCTACATTACAGTACACTACGGATATAAAATCGCTCGATATCCACCGGCCAAGTGCGAGTCGGACTCGCACACGAAAGGTTCCGTAACCATTACACAGGGTGATTTTTTTATGTGGGCCTTCTGGGCTATATCCTAAACTAAAAGATATAGCGAAACATGCTGAAAGTTGTTGCGTGCCCGATTATTACAAACACTAAAACTGCATCATTAGATTTTTGGAAAAGTACCCTAGCCAATAATCGAACCTGTTGATTTTGCAAAAAAAACTTAATCATATTATATTTTAATACCAATCGATAGTGTTGCTGAAAGAGATCAATTCACACATCTATGCCTCTATACTATTATTTTGCCAAAGACAGATTAATTTGCCATAATAGGTTTGTTTCCAAGAATTGATCTCTATAAGTAACACTATCGATTGGTATCAAAATATAGTTTAGGATATAGCTCTGAAGGCCCACATAAAAAAACACCCTGTATACTGTTGCTATAGCGGCAACAGAAGTACATCATCCGTAAAAAATTCAACAGTCTAGCTATCATGGTTCACGAGATACAGCCTGGTGACAGACAGACCGACAGTGGAGTCCAAAGGGTTACGTTTTCCGTTCCAAGGGGGGGGGGGGGGAGCACTGAAATGCAAGTGTTTATGACTTGTTTTTAAGTCGTTATTGCTATTTTTAGGAAAAATTAAGTTTTTAACTAACGTGGCATGTGGCCCTTATTACTTGCAAGTACTTTAGTTCCAAAAAGATCTGATTTTTCTGTGAAAATTAACCTCAAATTTAATAAAGTTACTTAAAAAAAAAACTTTTTCTTTCTTTTTTGTATTACCACAGGTATGTATTACTTACAGCAAATTGTCGTTTTAGCAACTGAATGTTTTGATAATTGGACATTTTGATACCTTAGTTAGACATTCTAAACTTTGAACTAATGCCCCCCGGAGGCGCAATACCCTCCTCAAAACACATTGTAATTATAGGATCATAAAAAAGTTTTTTTTGTATCTACATTTTTATTAAACTTACTTAATTTAAAACTACAATAAATAACTTCATATCCTAATCCTATAAAAAAAATATTCCAACAGTTGTCTTGCACCCATAACACAAGCCTAGTGGCGTAGCTTGGGGCTAGATGGCGCTGAGTGAATATATTACAACAATAAATAGAAACAACCAGACCACAGACAAACATCTAAGCACAAAGACCTGTCTGAGGCGGGAATCGAACCCGCAAACCTGTGTTTGGCAGTCCGGCATGGCGACCATTGTGCCAACTGGGTCGTCATATTAAATAATCTAATCAGAATCTCGTTTTTTTCTTGAATACTCTTCAATAGCCCTAACAAGAAATTTCTCAGCTGACTGCAAATTCTCAGGAGTAGCGTAAGCCTGGATTTGGGTCACAGGAATGTACTGTTCGTAGTTGAAATTGCAGCCGACTAGCTTGCAGTAGCCAATGACTCCGGTGGCTCCAAGCGCCATGATGAATAGGTTTGAAGACATCCATTGGAAGATGTAGATAGCTGTGCTTATTGCGAACTGGAAGAAAAATAGCAAAATTAATAGAGATGCTTACGGCAGATTGGAAGGAAATCAGCAAAAAATACCCAATTTCGATTACTTGCATGACATTTTTTAAATACAAGTACCTAGTTATAAAATTTCTAAGGGAACAACCTAAAAGTATTATGCGAGAACCTACTTCTTTAAGTCGCTTAAATAGTGTGAAAATACTTAACCGATTTTGATCAAAAAAATTAAGGAACCAATAATTTAGGTGGTCAAGTTGTCAATAAGTTCCATAATCGCAATGTAAAAATGTACAAAAGTCTTAGTGTATATTTATTTTAAAAGAAGACTAGCTCTGTTGAAAGCATAGAAGTCGAAAAATGGTTCCAATAATTCCTTGGTTCCAAAGAACCACGCTCACTTTATCCCATTCAAACTTTGCCCCCCCTTTTCACCCCTATATAAGGGGTAGAATTAGAGAAAATCCTTTCTTATCGGATGCCTACGTGAACACACCCTCCAAGTTTCTGGTCTCTACGATCAGCGGTTTAGGCTGTGCGTTGATCCATCAGTCAATCAGGACAAAGGATTATATATGTATAGATAGATTACTTACGGATTTGTATGCTAGTACTGTGTTTAATAAGCTAAGAATTAAATCAGATGGCTGAGGCTGAGATATGACTTCGTAGCTCGGACTATCTCCGTAGTAAAACACATCCTGGAAGAAAATAACAAATTATAGTCATTTGACGACCCAATTGGCACAATGGTCACCATACCGGACTGCCAAACACAGGGTTGCAGGTTCGATACTCACCTCAGACAAGTATTTATGCTTAGATATTTGTCTGGGGTCTGGTTGTTTCTATGTATTATAAGTAGGTATTTATTTACAAAAGAAAAGTATATAAGTAATAAATCCGTTGTCTAGCCCCAAGCTAAGCAACTAGACTTAAAATTGTGTTATGGGTGCAAGAAAATAAACAAACGAAATATTTTTCAGATTGTCAATAAAGCAAATATTATTCTAACGACCTGGGGCCTAAGTCTGCTAATACAATCGTGTTTGAATAGTGTGTCGATATAATCGTAATAGAAATTTAATGTCAAAAATATGACATTACATGTCAAATTCGTATTCTCCTAACGTTGACTATTCTATCGAGACACCACTGACACACCACTGACACACCACTGACACACCACTGACTCACTTTTGTGTTCTGCTCTACAATCGTGGCTTAATGGAATCTCGATAGTTGTCAAAACGGTATATTGCTTAGCAACATATACCATGTTGCTAGGCAACACCTGCAAGGTAAATATTACCATACCATTGAGACTCCATAGTGATTATATTGCGATGTTATTATAACTTTAGCAGAATACCAAATAAAGTCACAATCTTGATATAATATCAATAGAGTCTCGATATAATGACAATAGTTGGTCAAATAGCAGAATAAAGCCCCTGTTTTTAAGTAGTGTTCCCTACTTTGACGAAATATTTACTTTTTAATTTTAGCCGTTGTCTAACACCCATAACACAAGTCTAGTTACTTAGCTTGGGGTTAGATGGCGATGTATGGAATTTCCTGCAATATTTATTTATTTATTATTTACTTTATATTAAGGTCGCCAGGTGACCCTTATTACCTCGTATATAACGTTATATAGGTCAAACAATCCGTGCAATAAAAGTAAATTGTGCCGTAATAAAAACGTATTTTTAAGTTTATATCCGCATTTGTTTTTTGCAACTGAATCTTCTTAACAATTTTAAACACGTCAAAATAAACGCAAATCTATAATTACCAAAATAGAGGTCAAGAGATTAACAAATACAAATATTAGAGGTACAATCAACGTTTAAAATTCCACTAGTAGCGGAAGGTTTACAATCGTATGCAGCACTATTTGAACATTACAACAACGTAACCTGTGGATCGAACTCATGTCGTCGGTTGGTGTAGCGGGTGACGGCTTATACCACTCACACAACTAAACACATAGCTAACATGTTGAAAATAATAATCACACTGAGTATTTTTAATTCAAGTATTTATGTTTGTGTGTAACGTCTATTAAAAGAAGGTCGAAGGACCTGGCGCAAACGTACAAGGAAGCCCGATCCCAACTAAATTGGAAAAGGGGCAGGACAAAGAAGAGAACGTCTATTAGAAGAAGGTCGTAAGTCCAATACTTGTTTATAGTATTATGGTACCAAACTGATAGTAGACTTATGACGCATACTGTACTTACATTACTTGAGAATGATGTCCGAAGAGGTTCCGTACACACAACACCCAACAAAGTGGTCAACACTAATAATTTAAACATTTTTCGTAAAGTTCTGAATAAATTGACTGACGAATTATTGTCCTATGGTTTCTTCCACTTGTCGTGAACTGATACGCTTTCAAAATTCACGAATGTATTTAAAGTCTTTTAATTATAGACGATTAATTAATTATTTCCTTAATTTGTAAGGTACGTCTTTAATATTAATTTCTTAATGAAATATCTGGTATGATTCATTGCAATTATTTAATTAGTTATTGCAAAAAATTGCGTGAGATTTATGACTAAGTTAGTTTTTTGGATCTATTTTCGATCCCGTGAAAATCTCGGGATCAAAAAACGTATCCTTTTCCATCCTCTAATTTACCTGCGACTTAGTTATCTCCAGACGTATTTGACGAGTTTTTTTTCTGGATACGGTCGACTAAGCTGAGAGGGTGATATCTATAGGTGCTGGGCAAGCCTATTCAATTCAAAACGTGTCTCAGGGTCTATAGCGCCCTTAATAGCATGAATTAAAATTGCTAGAAAATGTGTGGAGTAACGATGATGGATAAAATAAGAAATGAGTATATTAGAGGAATCCTGGAAGTAGCACCGGTTACTGAAAAAGTAAAAGGGAACCGTTTAAGTTGGTATGGACATGTGATGAGAAGAGAGGAGACGCATGTGACTAGAAGAGTGATGAGTATGAATGTAGAGGGATGGAGAGGAAGAGGACGACCAAAGAAAAGATGGATGGACTGCGTGAGACAAGACATGAGAGAGATGAACGTGAACGATGAGATGACGACTAATAGGAGTGAATGGAAGAAGAAAACACACTGCGCCGACCACAAATAAATTGGGATAAGGGCAGGAAGATGATGATTTCTACATTTATAACTAGCTACACCCTGCGGTTTTACTCGTGTAACTCCCGATCCCGTGGGAATATCGGGATAAAAAGTAGCCTATGTTATTCCCAATGAATCAATGTATCCTCATACCAAGTTTCATTAAAATCGGTCTAATAGTTTCGGAGGCTATTCGTTAGAAACAAAAATTAAACTAACTTTATTATGTAGGTAGATGTAGATATAAAGAATTCGTGTTAGTTCCACCATTTATAACTCGAGAACGGGTAAACCAATTGCTATGAAATTTTATATGTAGATAACTGAAGTCCTAGACCTAACAGATAGGCCATTTTTTTGGGGTTCCGTACCCAAATGGTAAAAACGGGAGTCTAATACTAAGACCTCACTGTCCGTCACCAGGTTGTATCTCATGAACCGTGATAGCTAGACAGTTGTCATTTTTATAAGTTACTAGCTGCCCTACGCGGTTTCACCCGCGTAACTCCCGATCCCGTGGGAATATCGGGATGTAAGCTATCCTATCTCTCAAGTTGGATCGAACTGCACATGGTGTGCGAATTTTATTATAATCGGTTAAGTGGTTTAGGAGTCCATTGAGGACAAACATTGTGACACGAGATTAATATATATTAAGATGAATATTGATGTTATTACAATATATACCCAATGTGTTACTACCAGTGTAAGCATACCCTGACGCAGTGGTTGATCACTTTGGACTACGATCAAACTGAGGATCTACTGAATCGGTTTCGGATCTGAGTCAACTTCAGTACAAACTCCATATGTCTATTGTATGTTATTGTTTATATACATATACCTAAACATTAAAAATTATACAATACTATAATTTATATATATCTTTATTTATTTATATAATTATGTAATCACTCACCACTTATCACACACAAACACACACATGTCCCTACATATCTTACGTTCCACACTGAGAAGGAGGTCTCCCCCTGCCCAACTCTTAAGAGGCTGGTGATTAGGGGTAGGCCAACAACTCAATGTACTCATACTCACACACCCCCTTCGCACTCACACCCCTTCATAAACTTCCGGTTTCACACCTACACTAACGCATACACATTAATTATAGGCATTCTTCTTTCTTTCTTTTTCTTATGTATTTGCATCATGCATCGTGCAGTAACACGTATTTTGCAGATTCGATGTATGAGAGAGTTCATATTGTCTGTTGTACAGGTTTAACCTAGTGCAGACAGTAATTGTCAATGATACTTACCATGTTATGTACCTAACTACTACATATTCGGATCATTGATTGTTATAGCTTATAGTTATTCTTTAAGTACCGATTGTATGTTTAAGTGAATAAATCTTATCTTATCTTATCTTATCTTATCTTATTGACGACCCAGTTGGCATTATGGCCACCATGCCGGACTGCCAAACACAGGGTTGCGGATTCGATTCCCGCCTCAGACATATATTTATGCTTAGATATTTGTCTGTGGTCTGGTTGTTCCTATGTATTATAAGTAGGTATACATTTACAAAAGAAAAGTTTCTAAGTTGTTTATCCGTTGTCTAGCACCCATAACACAAGTCTAGTTACTTATCTTGGGGCTAGATAGCGATGTGTGGAATGGCTTGCAATATTTATTTACTACGTAGGCGATATAATAATAAATACTAAACACAGAAAAACAAAATAAAGGGGTTCCATACAAGATGGTGCGGAACCCTTCGTGGTCGAGTCTGACTCACACTTGGCCGGTTTTTATCCCCCACAAGATGGGGACATAATGGGGTAAAATAGCGGGGCGTACGCGCAGCTAGCCTATGCAAATGTTAATAAAAAGAGGAAAGATTTTTTGTTTGTTTTTTTTTATAACGAACAGGCTCCGAAATTACTTGACCGACTTTGATGAAACTTGGTATGAAGATACATTGATTCATTGAGAATAGCATAGGCTACTTTTTATTTCGATATTCCCACGGGATCGGGAGTTATATGGGTGAAACCGCGAAGCTAGCACTACTAGCAATGCAAGTCTAAGTAGGTATACTTAAGCATTTAACTTTTAAACACAATCTAACACAAGTTGTTGCATGTCAAGGATAGGTAATAATGCTACAATCTAAGTATCCAGCACTTAAGTTATAGGTAGGTAATATGTACGGTCGGCTGCATAATTCCAGACCCACCGTAGAGCTTCAAATCGGCTGTAATTTTAAGAATGTTTTCAACACAAGCAAGATTCGAGGCAACTACTTTAGTTGAAGTTAAAATTTCAACGCATGAATTTTTCAATCAAAAATTATTAGAATGAAAACATTCCATTAATAGTGCAGGACATTCCACACATCGCCATCTAGCCCCAAGCTAGGTAACAAGGCTTGTGTTATGGGTGCTAGACAACGGATATACTACTTATATACTTTTCTTTTGTAAATATATACTTATAATTGTTTTTCCTTCTATTTCTCACTCGTCACACCACACACAAGCCCAGATGAGCGATATTATTATTAAATACTTTGTTGCCTAAGTTACCATGACGCGTCTGGTCACTTTACCATGACGCATAACGTCACACCCTTTTTTTTGAATGCAGGTGTTCCATCAATTTATTAGACTTAATCACGTCAAAAAAGTATATATTATGTAGTATATCCGAGAGAAAGAAAAAATATTTTAATTTTTCTGAATAATTTTGATATTTTCAATAGTGAGAAAATTTCTCCTTTCTTCAAAATTTCTCTTTTCTTTCTCTTTTCTTCAAAAAAAATATTTTTTAGTACATTTTCGAAAAATGTAGTATATCCGTTGTCTAGCAACCATAACACAAGTCTAGTTACTTAGCTTGGGGCTAGATGGCGATGTGTGGAATGTCCTGCAATATTTAATAACCATTGGCTCCCATTTGCAACATTTTATTTCTTTATACTAACAACTGTCAAAGTACTAAGAATTGTTTTATACCGGAATTTAACCTTGTTGAAGTTGCATGGCGACCTTTAAAATAATAAAGTATACCTATTACAAATTACTCGTTAGTAGACTGTTGATACCTACCAGACAGTAGGCAAGGATTAGCTCACCGAGTCAGGTGACTGATTTTACTACGGCAAATGTAAAGTGAATTATTTTATGCATTTTACGGGATTTTTATTAGTAAATTTACTATAAATTTGCGGTGTCGATTCTGTTGGAGGAACCGTGGTCACGAGAATTGACGTAAAAACAGTAAAATCCTAGTAAACTACAAAAAAATTAAGTGGTTTCTTTATTTTGACTTATACTTGACTTTGACTTATTACTGTTACTTATTTACTTTATAATCAAGTTGACATCTACAGACAAAGATTTTTTTTAATGTACCTATAAGATTTTTTATTTTTTTTTGACTATTCGTAATTTACACTATATTATATGGAAATGTTTGTGTGCTTATTAAGGCGAGGTCTAGCGCTCCAACAACTATAAGAACTATGTTATTAAATTATCCTAGACTTATAAACAATAAATGATTTGATTTGATTTTTTTTTTAAATTTACCGTTTTGATCATGTTGCAGGGACCGTAGTTCCACGACAACTGACGTTAGACCGAACGATAAAACCTGGAAATTTTACGAAAACAAATAATGACAAAATAGTGTTTCTATTAAGGTGAAATCATTTTCTAGTGCAATGTGAAAACTAAAGGATATTTTGATCTTTTTTTAAAGGCTTTTTAAAGTGCAAGGTTAGTAAGTTTGTTTATAATTTATATCTTAATTAAAAAAAAAAAAAATTCTAATATTATAAATGTGAAATTTTAAGTCTTTGTGTGTATGTTTGTTACTCTTTCACGCCAAAACTACTGGGCTAATTGCAATAAAACTCGGTATGTAGATAGCTGAAGGCCTGAATTAATACATAGCCTACTTTTATCCCGATATTCCCTCGGAAGCGGGACTAACGCGAGTGAAACCGCGGGGCCCAACTAGTAGAGGTATTAAAAAAATACTCATCAAGAAATATCTGAAACTACGCGAGCTACAAGTCTAAAACCTCCCATAGGGGGTTCCTTTTAAGACGAAGAGGAGTACTGAGAAAGGGTTTTTTGGAAATTCCACCTGTAAAGGGGTTATAAAATAAATAAATAAATATTTCAGGACATATTACACATCGCCATCCAGCCCCAAGCTAAGCAACTTAATGCTTGTGTTATGGGTGCCAGATAACGGATAAACTACTTATATACTTTTTTTTTTTTTTTTTTTGTAAATATATACATATATTATACATATAGGAAACACCCAGAACCAGAAACAAGAATTTATGGTCAGCATAAATACTTGTTCCCGGCGGGAATCGAACCCGCAACCTTCTGCGTCGCAGTCGGGTTAAAAGGATGTTAACGTTTGTACACAGATAGAAATTATATCTTTATTTAAAACGTAAATATATCTTGAAGCATATTTTTTAAAGCAATTATTATATATCTTATCCAAAAATACTTTACTTGGTTCTAATTACAAATCCGCATTGTTTAAAAAAATTTAATTTCTTTTTAGGAATTTCAAAAACAATTAGTACAAAAAATACAGTTTTAAACTGAATATGACTTTCTTTAATCTACTGCCTATAATTCTTAACATTAAAGTGAACATTCTTAACAATACGTATTTCAATCAAATAATTTTAATTTTGAACGAAACATTACCGCATATTTAATTTTATAAATACCTGTCGTCTTTGATAAAGAACGTTGAGTTTCTCTGACCAAAACATTATTTTTAATTTAAACTTCTTGAGTCTTCATTCAAATTTTTTGATTCTAGAATCTAAATGCAACCTTGTCTTTTGCGTCAAGAATTGTTCATTCTTGTTCTAAAACTGATATTGTGAGTATATTTTCAATTAAATATGACCCTGAAATATATTTTGTATCAAGATTCAATGACTCTTGAATAGAAATTTAAGTTTATAAAATAAATCTTGAAATATTTCAGTGTTACCAGTATAATAGCTCCCCCTGAACTTATGGTAAATTTAATAATTAATAATATTACCGTATTAACAATTTATAACATTTTTTTTTCGTAATTATTAACAATTTTGACGCTAGAAACGCCCGCGCCGTCCAGTGTTGCTAAAGCCGCGTGACGCCCAGCCTTAACAAACTTATAAGTGACATTTGTAATAAATATGTCGCATAAACAGTTCTAAATATATTTTTGAAAATAAGAAAAGAAATAAAAGGACGGGTATAATCCTTTTAACACCGTTTTAGTTAGACATATTTACCGAATAAATAAAAAATCATGCGAGGAACGCAGCCAAACGTGCGATTAGTGTACCTATTATGTCTATTCTGCCAGATTCTGCCTTTTTAAGAAGATTAAACGACATTACCCTACTAAATTAAGAATACACGGGTCGCAGGTTTGGTTGCGTTCCTGGAGTATTTTTTACAAAGTCGGTTGATATGTCAAACTAAAACGGTACTAAAATGATTGTTCCCGTCCTTTTCTTATTGAAATTGAAAAAAGAGAGGTACTAGACCAAAAAATAGTTAAGTTCATTGCATAAAATATATCGAATAAGCATATCTTTGATCATTTCAATTTTTATATAATGTAATATCATTGAATCATATAAATAAACTAGTACGGTGGGTGGTGCGCTCGCTGCTGAAGCTGACCGCCAAACTTTGCGTAAAATTCTTTCTAAGATCTTTTGATTGAGTGGGATTTTAATATTTTTCTTAGGGAAAAAAATATTCACAAGGCGGCAACACTGATCACCACCGCTTGATTTGTGTAATGTGGCGCACGCGATAAATGGTTTATCTATGCACACGCGTTTTAAGGTTTTATACAAGTGGCTTTGATCTAAGGACTATATTATTCTCATTGTTACTTGAGTGGATAAGAACTCCAATCCAATGGACAAGTGGACATTACTCGAGTCTTGGTGTGTTCCCAGAGAAGTTATTGAAAAATTTCGCGGTAAGTCCACTAAATGACATGTATATTTGCTTATTTTATCTAGATATTTGTTAAACCCAGTAAATTTTTGTATACACCTAAATAAGGTTGGAGAGATCTATCCAAAAAAGGTACGTTGTAGACAAGTACCTACGTTGCCGGTTGGAGTGCACCCCAACCGCAGCCGTCATAATATGCATTCCCCAACTTAGATGTGACCTTCTGTAAGTGCTTACTTCTGTATGGATTATGGGATCAAGCCAAGCCGACGCTGTCTTTTGCCATTGTTATAAGGTTCATGCTGATGCGTTAGTTTATTTCGATAAATCTGTGGCCTACGATGTAAACTAATTTGAATTTTGACAAACGTATATATTAACTTTGTTCTTTCAGATTAATTTGGATTTCGAAAAATTATATACACAACAGTCATTAAACTTTTACAAAAATTGGCAACGCTTTTTTGGGAAGCTGTTAAAACTAAAGGAACCCGAAATATCAAATGAAAATGCACTACAAATATTAAATGCTGTCACATACAATGGTAAGATAATAATATTTAAACAGTAGATAACCTGCTGGTATAATTTGACTTTGTTTGTGTTTTAAGACTAGCAGTTATGCTATACTTTTATATTTTTCAGACAAAAAAATACCACTTCAAATGACCCTGTTCGGATATTTGGCCCCACCCAAAAAAAGATTATCAAGAAAAATAAAATTTTCATCTTCGGAGGCTATTCAAGGATTAATTGTTCAAACACATGTAAGTATGTAATATTTTTGCCAATTTAGTAAACAAAACTACTATTGTATAGATGATAATATATTCTATAAAATAGTATAAAATAGACCATCTATAAAATAGTAGTGTTGTTAGACGACCTCTGTGGCGCGCGTCCGGCGAACACCTGGCTGCGACACAGAAGGCTGCGGGTTCGATTCCCACCGTCAACAAATGTTTGTGATGGCTGGGTGGTTTGTCTATGTATAATATTTATTTACAAAAAAAAAGGTAAGTAAGTATTACATCCGTTGTCGGGCTACCATAACACAAGCCTAGTAGCTTACCTTGGGGCCAGATGGCGATGTGTAAATTGTCCCGCAATATTTATTTATTTTTTGTAGCTCCAAAAGCACTTGTGACACGAGCAACCAAGTTTAAAAAAAAAACAGCCAGCTGTTCTGAAATTAATAGCTTTCTAGTAAAATACCCGTGGCCCTTCCACGGGTATTTTACTTCCTAACTATTACTAACTAACTATTTACTAATTCTGTTTCCATTGCACCTTTCCGTATGTTGTTGATACAATTATTATATTTAAGTTAATTCTTTAAAAAACAATTTCATATTTTTAGTAAGTTGTATTTTTTTGTAATTATTCATAGATATTTTTTTTTCAGGATGCAGGAGATATTGACAATGTAATCCAGAAACAAATTCAGCTGTTTTTTTTTTAAATAAATGACATTCCTACTTGGAAATATCAATAAAAGTAAAAAAAATACGTAAAATCATAAGGTTAATGACCTCACCGTGTCAGTAACAGCTGATTTTCGAATAAACATAACCTCAAAATTTTCGATTTTTTTTTTCGAATTTCCAAAAGTAGTAGAACAAAAGTTGCTTGTCTCAATGATATGAAATGGATATGAACCACCCTGCAAGACAGCGTGCGCATTTTTCAAAAAACCTTGTATATAATGTTATAGTATAGATGACGTAAAGTACGAATTTCAAAGCGTAGCAAAAGCGTTTTTATGGTGTCATTTACTTTGTTAAAAGTTACTGTCAGTAAAAACTGTTTTTTTTTGTTTTTGTAGTGTCGTTTTCTTTGTATTATTATTAAAGCAACTGTCAGTAGTGACTGATAAAGTATTTATGTTGTCATTTTCATTGCTATAGTAACTTAACTGAAAATGTTTGTTTTCAAAATTACATTTTTTTTGTAATGTTTATTTTTGTGTCTCTTTGTTATGTAAGTAACTGTCAGTAGTAACTGTCAGTAGTAACTGATAGTATTTATGGTGTAATTTTTTCGTCTTTAGGCTAAGAAAAAAATGGTGTCAAACATCTAACGTGAGCCATAGACGTGAGCATATTTAAAATAAAGAACTAATTGAATCTACTTTTTGACTTTTTACTTAGAAATATGAAATTAACCTTTAATCATTTGTTACTTGATAAGTGAAAGATTCTGCGTTTGTTTATTTAGTCTATGTAGTTTTTGTAATATAATATTGTTATAGGTTACTGTACTGTGTGAATCAAATGCTAGTTAAGAAAAGTGTTGCTATTTTCAGATAGACCAATTGTATGTTTGATATCTTTTTATTTATGGTTAAATTTCAGCAGCGTTAGTGTCATTTTCAGAAATAAATTCATGCAAATATAAATCATTTTATGAATATTTCCTAAACCACGGCAATATGAAACAATATATAATAATGATATACCTTGTTGGTACTAAAATAATGGTTTGTTTCATTTTGACGTGGTTACGGAATATTTATGAAAGAATTTATGTTTGCTATGAATTTATTTATTTAAGTGGCGCAACTGCTGGTGACGTTTAACCCTAAATTAAAAAAATATTTCAATCAAAGCATTGTAATTTTCAATTGAAATAACAGAATCTTTTATATCAAATAACTATTACTCTTAATACAAAGAATTTAAAGAGCTTGGCTTAAATAATAAAAAATTCCAAAAAAGTAATATCTAAATGTTAGAATGAATTAGCCACATATTTAAGTCAAGAAATGACATTAATGCTGTCAAGTACTGTATATTTGGTCGCAAAATCATCGAGATCTTAGAATAAACACTTAAACATTAAATCAAGAAAGATCATTTCCTAATCAAGAAATAAGAAGTTTTGTTGCAAGAATGTGACCTCTCTCTGTCTAAAGTTTTTCAAGCTAAGAATGAAAATAAGTAAGATCAAGAGTCAATAAATTTTATCTTGAAAACGGTACAAATTAAATGCAAATATTATTATTTTTAAACCAAAACTGTTGCGCTCTTGGATTCAATAATTATTTTTTTAAAAAGAGAGTTTACACGCTTTTGTCTCAAATACTATATTGGTTCATTTAAACAATATACTTTGAAACATTTTATATCTTACTCCGAGTATTTTCTATTTTCCTTATATAGGAAACAGGAAATATCTTGACTGAAGTAAATTTATTTGACTGGAGAACTTTTTTCTTTCTGTGTAGTCCGTAGTAACTATTATGATTGTATTCTGTGTTTGTTTTTACTACTAACTACTAGTAGTAGTGGATCGTAGTGGGTGGCGAAAGACAAAAATACCGTTTTAGGTACAGGATTGCCGATTGGTTAGGTTAAAACATAAAGAGGGGAACAATGACGTCATGAACGTCATGACGTTTAAAATGTGTTTTTTTTTTCTGAAACCTATTGTGTGGGTTATCAAATAAAAGGGTCAGAACTGATGGTATACCTTCCTTACAATGGTTAAACATAACCACTATTTTTTTTTTCGAAAATGTTAAAGAGGTGGTAAGTATTGCTTACAGAAAAGAAAACAAAAAATGAAAAAAAATATGTCTTTTTTATGATTTTTTTGCAACACCCCATCCAAAAATCTGTCTATTCCACTTTATAATCCAGGTGCTCAAAGGAGACACTTAAGTGTCCATTGAGCACCCGAAAAAATAAGCAACTTATTAAAAGCGACTAATTTAAAATTTAATTATTAATTTTGATATGATTCAATCACCTATGACACATAGAGAAAATAAGCACCCAGGTCTAATAAAATTATTATTTTGGTCTCTTAGTCACCTCTATGAATTAACATACTTATATAATTAACTCTGTATTTTATCTTTCTTTTTAGATGAATATCAAATTATATTTTCGCATAGCAACATTATGCTGTGTGTTTGTTACAATAAATGGAATTCCAATATCAGAGGAAGATGATATAAAGAACCAGGCAATTACAACTGAAGATTTCAAAAGCGATGCGAAGTAAGTCGAATTAAATTGATTATATTTATAACTCCCGATCCCGTGGGAATATCGGGATAAAAAGTAGCCTATGTTATTTAAAATAAATCAGTGTATCATTATACCAAGTTTCATCAAAATTTGTCTAGTAGTTTCGGAGCCTATTCCATTCAAGCAAACAATAAAATCATTCTTCTTTATAATATTAGTGGAGATAGCAGTAGTATTCTGTTTACTCGCGCAAGTTCCGATCCCGTGGAAATATTGGGATATAAAGTAGCATATGTCACTCTCAATGAATCAATGTATCCTCATATCAAGTTTCATCAAAATCGGTCCAGTAGTTTTGGAGCCTATTCAATTCAAAGAAAAAATAAAATCTTTCCTCTTTATAATATTAGTTTTTACTAGCAGTGGTATTCTGTTTACTCGCGTAAGTCTGGATCCCGTGGAGATATCGGGATAAAAAGTAGCCTATGTCACTCTCAATGAATCAATGTATCCTCATATCAAGTTTCATCAAAATCGGTCCAGTAGTTTTGGAGCCTATTCAATTCAAACAAAAAATAAAATCTTCCCTGTTTATAATATTAGTGGAGTTAGCAGTAGTATTCTATTTACACACGTAATTTCCGATCCCGTGGGAATATTGGGATATAAAGTAGCCTATGTCACTTTCAATGAATCAATGTATCCTCATATCAAGTTTCATCAAAATCGGTCCAGTAGTTTTGGAGCCTATTCAATTCAAACAAAAAATAAAATCTTTCCTAATAAAAGCGTGTTAAAAAAGTAGCCTATGTCACTCTCAATGAATCAATGTATCTTCATACCAAGATTCATCAAAATTGGTTTAGTAGTTTCGGAGCGTTTTCGTTACAATTTATTTTTATTTTTAGAGTACACTTTGTATCAAACAAAAAATGTCTACGTTGACGTTTTTTTGTTTATGTTATTTGATCTTTTGTTATTAGCAAATATAAATTACATCAGCCTATAGGTAAATTATTAAGCGAGCTATTGCTGTTTTTAGAATAAAATATATCGCGAATCGAGTGACCTTGAAAATTTTTTGTATCGAAAGGAGAGGTTAACCCCCTAGGCAAAAACAGAGATGTTATAAGTTTGACGTGTCTGTGTGTGTGTCGGTGGCATCGTAGCTCCCGAACGAACGGATGATCCGATTTTGATTTTGTTTCTTTTGTTTGAAAGGGTAATCAGTGTTCTTAACAATGTTTGATTGAAATCAGTTCAGCCGTCTGAAAGTTAGGGGGAATGAAAGTCGGAAGTTTTTAAATTCTAAATTTAAGTTTTTAAAATGATAAAAAATGGCAGACGAAGACTCGCTAGCTTTCAGACTTGACCATGCATTCGTATTAGCTTTAGCTTAAATTAATAATCATTATTTTATTGTTTCACAGATACGCAATATCAAAGACTGAAAATAGTTTGATTTTAAGAAGTTTACTCCCTCGACAATATACAAATGAATTACCAAGTTTTTTTGTAAGTAAAATAATTGCCCAACACTCATTTTTTGTAACTAGTTCGCTCGATATATGGGGCGCTCTATAACCACCTAGAACGTTATCCGACAGACAACCCATTTGTAATAGTTATATTTTGTAATACTTATACTTATATTTAACTAGCGACCCGCTCCGGCTTCGCACGGCTATATTATGCATGTATTATACATATAAACCTTCCTCTTGAATCACTTTATCTATTAAAAAAAACCGCATCAAAATCCGTTGCGTAGTTTTAAAGATTTAAGCATACAAAGGGACATAGGGACAGAGAAAGCGACTTTGTTTTATACTATAAAATAAATAAATAAATATTGCAGGACATTCCACACATCGCCATCTAGCCCCAAGCAAAGTAACTAGACTTGTGTTATGGGTGCTAGACAACGGATATACTACTTATATACTTTTCTTTTGTAAATATATACTTATAGTACATAGAAACAACCAGACCACAGACAAATTTCTAAGCATAAATACATGCCTGAGGCGTGAATTGAACCCGCAACCCTGTGGAGGCATGGTGACAATAATTATAAAAAAAACTTAAACTAAATAAAAAATATAGGGGTCTCCTAGGGATGCTTGCTACATAAGGCTGCATCGTCACTTACCATCAGGCAGGTTAAACTTTAATTTTTTTTAAACAAGTTTTTTTTTCAGAAGTCAATTTTGAACCTGATTTTCGCCATTTTAAATACATCAAAAACAACACTACCAAGAAGCATACCTTATTACATAAATATGCTGATTGTATTCGGCGTATGCGCATTAACACCCTACTGCAATATGGCACTAGAAGATGTTAACGGAAGGAACGCGTATTTAGATGGCTGGCCTCACGTGGACCAATTGGATGGCTTTATCTTCGAATCCATCAATAGATATAATGAATTACAAAGTGGGTTAGAATAGATAGTAGATAGTTGTCTCTAAAGTCGGTTAAGAAAACGATAATCACTACATAGTATAAAACAAAGTCCCTTTTTCTATCCCTATTTCCCTTTGACTGCTTAAATCTTTAAAACTACGCAACGGATTTTGATGGGGTTTTTTTAATAGATAGAGTGATTCAAGAGGAAGGTTTATATGTATTAATACATGCATAATATAGCCGTGCGAAGCCGGAACGGGTCGCTAGTTACGAATAAAACGAATAAGTACGATAAAACCAAACATATTAAAATACTTACTTACTTACTCCGCTGGCTCAGCGACCCAAAGTGGATCTTGGCCTCCGAAACTTAAGTCTTCCACCGCTCCCTGTCCTGCGCTATTTCTTGCCAATTGTTGACTTGAAGTTCACGCAGGTCAGCTTCCGCCGTGTCCTTCCAGCGATACCTGGGCCGCCCCACCGGCCTTCGACCGGCCTTATATTAAACTAGCGACCCGCCCCGGCTTCGCACGGCTGTATTATGCATGTAGTATACATACAAACCTTCCTCTTGAATCTCTCTATCTATAAAAAAAACCGCATCAAAATCCGTTGCGTAGTTTTAAAGATCTAAGCATACAAAGGGACATAGGGACGGCGAAAAGTGACTTTATTTTATACTATGTAGTGATTTGATACAAAATACTTTTTATCCATTAAACAGCTCGATGAAGGTCGTCTATTAAAGGGATCTCCGACTAAAATATTTAAGTACAGATTATTATAGACTAGCGACCCGTCCCGACTTAGCACGGCTATATTATGCATCTATTATACATATAAACCTTCCTCTTGAATCACTCTATCTATTAAAAAAAACCGCATCAAAATCCGTTGCGTAGTTTTAAAGATTTAAGCATACATAGAGATATAGGGACATAGGGACAGAGAAAGCGACTTTGTTTTATACTATGTAGTGATTATGTACATTGTTCAGTGTTTATGTGTGATAGCTTTAATAGGTATACGGTCGGAGACAGAATTCTGACAGTTAACTACAGTTGATAAGGACCACTTAAGGTGAAAGGGTACCTGCGCGCTCTCCATACAAACGTAGTCGACTGTTTCCTCCCTGGATAATGACACTAGCACAAATATTTTTGTGCCATAAAACCTATACCTGCCATGACTATGCCCCTATGTTTTGGTTTTTTTCATTTTCTTATTATCAAAGAAATTATAATTAAAAAACTAAAAATTAAAAATTCAATAAATAGGGGCATGGTCATGGCAGTTATAAGTTTTATGCACCAGAAATATTTGCTCTAGTGTCATTATCCAGGGAGAAAACAGTCGACTACGTTTGCAATAGTTTGTATGGAGAAAGCCCCGGTACCCTTTCCTCTTAAAGGTTTTTTAAAAATCTTGATATTAGTGACAAAATAACAAGAAAATAAAAAATTGGTCCATCTCCCCCGGTTTTACCCTATAATAAATGTGATAGCTTTAAACAATGATTTATTGATTAAATAAATATTTCCTATGTGTATTTTTTGTAGTACCTTGGCCTTTGACATTCCGCATTGTCAGGACATATATCATTCATATTTACTTACCTACTTATTTTTATTTAACCCTTCTTCTTGCCCAAAAGTCAACTGTCAATTTTTTATATACCTAATGTCAACGTCATCAATTCGCGAATTTATATAATTCGCGGTGTCAGGTTACACTTCAAAAAAATACCCATAAAAAAATATCTAGAACACCGATCGGCATATTATAAACGGCAATGACTTACCTAATGATTTACCTCGAAGCTGATGTAATAATATTTTGTTATCTGATATCTGATAACCGATAACACATATGTAAACAAAAACACCACTTGACACAAATTGTTATACTATAGTGAGCCCTATTAGCCTACCAATAAAGCTCAGATTCGGTTATAGAAATTTGAATATTTTTTTCATAACTGTTTATATACTGAGAGATTGTTTTTATCAACATGTTCTTGATGAATTACTCTGTTTTATTCATAAAATATACAATTACTTGGGTAAATATTTATTGTAATACATATAAATAGCCTTTTCAATTATATTTTAGCTAAATTAGTACGGAAACCACACGAAAATATCCCGAAAACGGTCTAAATTACGTCACTCATTTTTAAACTTGAATGCTATAAAAACACAACGAAATTCACAAAACCTATTATGTAAATAGCTTTAGCATATCTAAAACAATATAATTTATCACAATTAGGGCATAAAACAATGTATTTACATGTAAATACAATAAATTGTCACATACACAATGACATTGTCACGCGCGAAGTTTACACAGACTAAAATCGACGATTTCTTTTTTTTTTGTTTGAACGTTGGAACTTTTTAGTGTTGCAAGGACAAGAAAAAATAATGCACCAACTGTTAGATACAAGTTGTCCAAACAAATGTAGACTCTATCGTAATGAAAATACGGTTCACAATCGTCTGAGCGCACCCGGACGCCGGCGTCCGCGTGCATCTCAGCGCGGCTATTGTTCTGAATTAGCCCGGACGCCCGCATCCGCTTGCAAACGTAGAGGTTAAGGTAGGTACAGTCACATTACCAATTAGCTGAACCCCACGTGACCTACAGCTCATTTGCGTGTATGTGTAACAAATATAGTATTTACCTATTTTGTGTTTTTTATATATTGTGTATTGTATTGTGTAGTATATTGTTTAAAAAAAACAGAATCAGGTAGCCTTCCTTTACAACCTTACAGATTTGCGAGTGAGCTCTAGGTCACGTGGGGTTCAGCTAATTGGTAATGTGACTGTACATAGTTTTTAGGGTTCCGTACCAAAAGGGTAAAAACGGGACCCTATTACCAAGACTTCACTGTCTTTCTGTCAGTCTGTCTGTCTGTCACAAGGCTGTATCTGATGAACCGTGATAGCTAGACAGTTGAAAATTTCACAAATTGTGTATTTCTGTTGCCGCTATAACTGAAAACAGAAAAAAATAATTTTAAAACTTATTCTAGAAAAAATCCGGTTCAATCCAGTTTAAGCGTTATTAATAAACATATTTAAGTGGGGCTCCCATACAACATGGTACAGAACCCTTCGTGTGCGAGTCCGACTCGCACTTGACCGGTATTTTTAGTTTCTACGTTATTCACACTTGTATACAGGGATATTGGTAATTATGTAAGAAATCGGTTGAGGGCTACTTCTATAAAAACACCATAATCAACAAATTTTGTTTTACGACTTTTGGAAATTTGATTTTTGACGTGATACCGTCTATTAAATCGATGGAACACCTGCATTCACAAAAAATATGACGTCATTGTCATATTCCTACTGTGTGATGTCATTGTCACGTTCCGGTGACGTCACATCAACAATGACGCCACACAGCACGCAGTGTTTAATAATAATATCGCTCACCTCAGCTTGTGTTATGATGACGAGTGACGAATAGAAGACTTAGATAAAGGAAATTAAATTAAAAAAAAAAAGAATGAAAAACAAATATGTAACTTTCTGACGTAACTAAGTATTCTGTATGTACCTACAGTCTAAATAAATGAGTACCAATGAGTATAAAAAAGGGAAAAAAAAAAAGAAAAAAAAACTTTTCATGGGTTTCTTATGACGTTATCACGTAAAATTATCGTCCGTAAAACGACTTTACAGACAACCATTTTTTTTTACTTTTTGAGGTTAATTTAATTTCGTTTCTATGTGATCTTTGTACAAACTGTACATATAATCCAAATGAATAAAAAAAGACTTTGACCCGTAAATCAGCTGATTTTTTTCAAATAAAAGGTCAGCTTAAGTAGGTAAGTATATTATTATCTAATTTCAAGATTAATGATCTCTCCGTGTTAGTATAACAGCTGATTTTCGGGTAGGTAAACATGACATCAAAAATTAAAAAAAAAAAAAACTATCTTTTTTCCTTCAAATAAGTCTTCTATTCGTTACTCGTCACACCATAACACAAGCCCAGATGAGCGATATTATTATTAAATACTCTGTTTCCTAAGTTACCATGACGCGTCCTGTCATATTACCATGACGCATGACGTCACACAATATTACCGTGACACTTTTTTGTAAATGCAGGTGTTCCACCAATTTACTTGACAAAAAAAAGCTCGGATCTCTGAAAATCGTAGAACTAAATTTGTTTTTAGGGTGCCCAGAAATGGACCTCAGCCAGCAGCTTAACCAATAACCCTGTATAAATAAACCAGTTAGAACAAAGCCTTAATAATGATAAAACTTTATTACGTTGCTAAGTAATTCACACATTTTTTTTTAAATATAGGTAAATACAAAAAATATTGAAAAAAAAGGTTTGAAACAAGAAATAATCGTCTCCCTAAAGAGGCTAAAGAATTAATTTCTTGGTTTTAGTAAAACATGCCTAATAGAATATGCAAAGCCAATTGCTGCAATTGAAGAAAAAACTACATTCATTTTTTTATCAAAACAAATAAAAAATTTATGCAAGTTCTATTTATTATTGCAAAAAAATTGTGGATCTTTAAAAACTTTGAAATTTTGTTATTTGTAATTTTTGACTCTTCCGACTCAAAAGGTTGGCGACCCCTGGTCTAGAGAATAGAAGGGCGGTGTTGGCTTAGTGGTAGGTATCTCGACTTTTATTCTGAAAATGGATTTATCTTAAGAAAAACTTATGTGCGCTATTGACATTGCTCTTACGATGAAGCAAAATATCGTGATGGAACCCGCGGCTTAGTTGGCATTGACAAGTTTTCTCCTCTGGACATGGTCGACTAAGCTGAGAAGGTAGTAGGTGTTGGGCAAGCCTACACCATCCTCACGCAAAAAGGACCCAATTAAAAAGAGTCTAATTGCGGAAAACATCCCGTATACAAGTACAAGTAGAAAATAGAAAAAAAACGCAATGATTTGAGAAATTCCTCCTTTTTGAAGTTGGTTAAAAATGATATCCGCTAAAAAAAAAAAAAAATAAAAAAAAAATAAATAAATAAAAAAAAAAAAATGAAAAAATTAAAATGATATCATACTTGCTCTAGGTAGTCACCTAGAGCAAGTATGATAGGTTATCGACTCGTCGCATTAATCTATCTGTTTCCACCCATTGCGTGAACGGGTAACAAAACAAGTTGTTAACTAACTTGTAGTTTATATCTTTATCATTGGACGAAACACATAACTCCTCTTTATTTACTCACTGTAAAAACTACATAAATGGCAAAACGGCATCGTTAGCAAGGAAATTTATGAAAAAATAAAGTAAACTGCATCTCTACCATGGATTGAAGATATTATGAGTTGCTTTCCTTTTGATTCCATTATCTGAAAATAATTTCAATTGCGATCCATTTGATATAAATAATTGGTTTGGAAATAAAAATTGAAATTGAGATTTAAACAAATAATATTGTTTTATAATTTTTATTTCTTAATTTTTTTAACACTTTTAAACTCAACGTATCAACTCGCGAAACTTTCAGCTTTCAGTCTCGTGAAAATTCTGTTTGTAACAGAACCGAAATATGAAGCTCTAAAAAATGTAGAAAAATTCTCGTTTTAATTTGCTTTGGTACTGAAAATAACCACGACAGTTTATAATCCTATTATTCAGCTTTCAGCTAAAAAAAGGACATTCAGATCAGTTGTATGTGTGACAGAAATAATATCAGGACTGACTAGACCAAGTTAGATATGATTATTGATTCGACTCTATTACAATGTGATCTAATGCGAATTTTTCATTTACCTTTCAACAGAATTTTTTTACTCTGACTTTATATAATAAAAGGGTCAAAGAAACATCAATTTTCTCCCCTCTGGCTGCATTGGCAACCAATATTCATAACTGATTGACAACCAGTTATATCAACAAGAAATAATAGTGGTACGCAAACAATTGCCAAAAAACGCGTTTTATCTTTAATCACAACCACTGCAGATGATAGCTAAGTTTCAAAACCCGTATTTTAAAAAAGAAAAAAAACAATCTTTGACAAAATCTTTACTATAAGGGGCTAATCACCCCTTGCAAATGAGTCCAAATAATGGCCGAATTAAAAATTATTTTTTTGAAAGCGATTGTAACTGAACGCAACTCTCACGGTTAGTTTAGTGGTAGAGCCTTAATTTTATATACAAGCAATGTATGTAAATTTTGATGGACGCATGCGCGGCTTGAGCGACGCAGACTGATTTGAATTTTGTATTTCGAAGTGCTCGGGCGCATTCAATGGTGAACACTTACGGTGGCCATGGTTTTAGTATAAATATCAACATTTTTGTAGGAAAATAATGGGCCTTGCATGACGTTTTAGTTCAACAAAGAATAATCACTTCAAACAAAAATTACTTGTTCGCAAGGAAGTTAGGTTCTTGAAGTTCCTGTAAGTGTAATGGCGTCAGATGCTGATGAAGAAAATGAAAAAATACGTGACTTTAAATGCTTATTATCTTTTTTCGACATCCAGTTTATGAAATACTATAAATTAATTGCAATCTAGAAAAACGAAGAATTTTACCACGCCATGCCATCCAAAATTAAGTTATATTTCAATAGATTTTTACGGAATTAGGCGGTTTAGACGGGTGGAACGACCCAGGTATCGCTGGAAGGCTGCAGTGGAAGCTGACCAGCGCTCACTTCAACTTAATAATAAATAATAATAAATAAATATTTCAGGACATATTACACATCGCCATCCAGCCCCAAGCTAAGCAACTTAATGCTTGTGTTATGGGTGCCAGATAACGGATAAACTACTTATATACTTTTGTAAATATATACATATTATACATATAGGAAACACCCAGAACCAGAAACAAGAATTTATGGTCAGCATAAATACTTGTTCCCGGCGGGAATCGAACCCGCAACCTTCTGCGTCGCAGTCGGGTGTTCGCCCGACGCGCCACAGAGGTCGTCGTACAGAGGTAACTTAACTTAACAATTGGCGAGAAATAGCACAGGATAGGGAGCGATGGAATACTATCATTTCGGAGGCTAAGATGCTGCGCTTTCAGTTGCTGAGCCAGCCGAGCTGGGGTAGGTACGGCAAGCATATTTTAATAACCAAAAGGCATTTAAAAAAAAATTCCTACTTTTTAAAAAGCCAAATATTAGATGTAATGGTCACCCTACTGTGAAGTTCCTACTCAATATTTATAACAGTATCTCCTAGCTTAAATCTGTAAGAATCATGTCGTATTAGATCCTTTTATATGCCTGGGTATATTTACTTATATTTCTATATGTCTATGTATATTATTTACTAGCTGCACTCCGTGGTTTCACCCGCGTAACTCCCGATCCCGTGGGAATATCGGGATAAATTAAGATGTTAGCTATCCTTCTTTCAAGTTGGATCAAAATGCACACGGTGTGGAAATTTGATTAAAATCGGTTAATTTAGGAGTCCATCGCGCACAAACAACGTGACACGTAATTTACGTAATAATATGTCTAGGTATATTAACTTATGTTTTATATGCCTGGGTATATTTACTTAAAGAATAGAATACAATTTATTTGGAACAAAAAATTGATATTACAAAATCGTTATAACTGAAAAACTAATAATTGTTGCAAAACGGACACCAACTCAGCGAAATGCTAGTCTTTTGACTAGCGCTGGTCTTCCGTTGAGATCGTTCCTTATGTTTTATATGCTTACGTATATTAACTTATATGTATTTTTTTACAAATTAGGTTGGACTTTGACCTCATTTTACCTGATGGGAAGCGACGATAAGGTCGAGAATGTTGCATGTTTGCTTGTAATTTTTAACTGACTTCAAAAAAGGAAGGAGGTTCTCAATTCGTCTTGATACATTTTTTATATGTCTAGGTATATTAACTTATCTTTTTATATGCATAATTATGCATATGTTTATTTACTAATACCTATTTTATATGGTTACCTATATTTATTTAGATTTTATATTATGTCAAAGCATTTTTACTTATTTTTATCTTTTCTTTTACTTAGATTTTTTTTAACCCTACATCGATTTTAATTACGACTTATTTGACAGGCTTTCGCGACCTGAACTCATAATTATATTTATTTTAACGGATATAATCAGTCTGCCTGTGACCATGGGATTTGCAAAGTTCCCGAAACGTCAGGTTTAAACAAATGAATTAAAAACACGATTACATCTATTAAAATAAATACATATTTTGACAGAATATTGTCATATTTTGACAGAATATATTGTCATATTTTGACAGAATATATTGTCATATTTTGACAGAATATATCGTCATATTTTGACAGAATATATTGTCATATTTTGACAGAATATATTGTCATATTTTGACAGAATATATTGTCATATTTTGACAGAATATATTGTCACATTTTGACTTTAATTATCTCTTAAAATTCTATCAATACTCCATTAAAACACAATTGTGCTTATTTGGGCCCCTCTAAAAGCGAGTAAAACCTCGTGGCTTAACTAGTTCTCAATGTATTCCATCTCCTCGTGACTGATCAAACCGAATGATTTACCACGGTCAGTATAAACCCTATGTATAAAACATAAGTCAGAAAACATCCATATATAGGAGTTTTGTAGCATTATGGCAACTCTGAGTCGTGATGTCTGTATTCAATGTTGCCAGCTATAGAGAATATTTTGTTTAGATGCGCTTGAATTTAGAATGTATTGAAAAAGCCGGAAAAGTTCGAGTTCCGTACCATTCTGTTTTTAGTATTTGTTGTTTTAGCGGCAACAGAAATACAACATCTGTGAAAATTTCAACTGTCTAGCTATCACGGTTCATGAGATGTATCTCATGAACCGTGATAGCTAGACTATCTATCTATCTGTCTATCAGATAGACAGTGGAGTCTCAGTAATAGGGTTCCGTTTTTACCCTTTGGGTACCTACGGAACCCTAAAAAGTATATTTACAGGGTGATTTTTGAATAAGGCTTTCAGGGTCTTTTTTTAACTATAAAATAATAATAAGTAAGGGCAACATGTATAGCAGAGTCCCGGCACTGTTTTGCCATTTACAAAAAAAAACCGGCCAAGTGCGAGTCGGACTCGCGCACGAAGGGTTCCGTACCATTATCATCACATAATAAAAAAATAGATGGCGCTAGTGACATGAATGAAGGGTAAATGGCGGTTTACGGTTTATGACGTATTAAAAAAAACTACTTACCAGATCTCGTTCAACCAATTTTGGGTGGAACTTTGCATGGAAATATGTACATTATATATATTTTTGAAGTGAAAACTTCTTTAGCGGCGTTGAGCACTTTTTCTGTAATGGGTATAAAATCTTAAACTCGCGTCAGGACACGTGACCTGATCGAAAAAGCGTAAGACGGATGGAGAGTAGACAGCTATCCCCTCTCTACGGCGCGGCGAAAATGTATGCCTGGGCCTACTGTTTTTAATTTGGCTGTGAGTGTATTAAGACGAACATATGGTATTTTTTAACGGACGACAAATGTCGGACGACTATTGACGGACGACAAATGTCGGACGACTATTTGTCGGACGACTATTGACGGACGACAAATGTCGGACGACTATTGACGGACGACAAATGTCGGACGACTATTTTTAAGTTTCATCATTCTCTTATTTTAGAAGTTACAGGGGGGGGGCACACTTTTTACCACTTTGGAAGTGTCTCTCGCGTAAACTATTCAGTTTAGAAAAAAATCTATTAGAAACCTAAATATCATTTTTGAAGGTCTATCCATAGATACCCCACACGTATGGGTTTGTTTTTTTTTTTTTAAGTTTCAGTTCTAAGTATGGGGAACCCTAAAATGTATTGTTTTTTTTTTCAATTTTTATGTAAAAATCTTAATGCGGTTCACAGAATACAACTAGTTACCAAGTTTCAATAGTATAGTTCTTATAGTTTCGGATAAAAGTGGCTGTGACATACGGCAGACAGACAGACATGACGAATCTATAAGGGTTCCGTTTTTTGCCATTTGGCTACGGAACCCTGAAAACAAAAAAACTAGAATGTTGTTCGATTCTCACGAATATACACAAAAAAAATCATACAAATCGGTTCAGCCGTTTAGGTGAAGTTTAGCAACCAACACCGTTGCTATGGTTACCATCGATGTTTTCATATGACGTTATCACGTAAAATTATCGATATTATCGTCCGTAAGCCGACCAAACAGACAACCATATTTTTTATCTAAAAATATCATGGATTTACTTACTAAGTACCTACCTAACAAAAACAAATTATACCTACAAGACGTAATTTGATGACAAAGCTCTTTGGCAATTTATTCTTTAGTATGTTTTAAAATAGAATTTCTTTGCGAGGATGTTAAGGTACGGTTTTATTGGCAAGACAATTTTAGAGAGAATAAATACTAACCTAACGTCAGATAAGTGGGGCAAAATCGTGCCCAAAAAAGTCGGTTACATACATACAAGCAAACATACAGGTGAAACTAATAAAAGCGTGTTAAAAAGTGACCCTTAATTGCCCATTGGGACTTGTATAGCAATAAAGTAAAAAAGTAAGCCCTAAGTATGTCAATTTGGTTAAGTTAGCCGATTAGATGTTACGTTACATCGAAAAACTATACTGCGAAGGATTTTACTGCGAAAATACCATACTGCGAAGACTTGTTTAATCGACATTTTGTTACTGCGAACTTATGAAAAATAATTAAATTTAAAATATGTCGTAAAAATACAGGGTTGCCGTAGAAGTAAAGTCCAAAAGTAAAAATTTGATACCTCATATCGAGGGGTATTTAATTCACCCCAAGATGTCGATTAAACAAGTCTTCGCAGTATGGTATTTTCGCCGTAAAATCCTTTGCTGTATAGTTTTTCGATGTAACGTAACGATGAAAACGTGGAGCTATTTTTTAAAATAAGTAAAAAATGTTTGTTTGTTTGAACGCGGTAATCTCAGGAACTACTGGTTCGAATTAAAAAAAAAACAGCGCACTCCGGGAGTGCAGGCAGAAGTGAAAACTGTATATCTGTGTAAAATCTCATCTGTCGAAATCTCATCTGTCGCGAGAACGGCTGAAAATGCTCACTCGTGTATCAGTGATGGCGCTAGCGTGCGACGCGAACTGCGTACGGCAGCTCGCTGCGAACCTGCACCATCCACCGAGAGATGTCGCTGTTAACACTGTTGTACAGAAGTGAGTATCGTAGTTCGGCCGTTTGCACAGAGATGGCGCTGTTTTCAATATTGCATAGTAGTAGAAGCACAATAACTGTTAAAATCTCATCTGTCAAAATCTCATCTGTCGCGAGAACGGCTGAAAATGCTCACCCACAAAAGTGCCCAACGCGCCATAAGAAGTTTTCACTTCAAAAATATTTTTGTGTTGGATAGTCCATTTGTCGAGGAAAGCTTTTTTATATTTCGATAGTTCCGCTGGTGAAAACGCGGAACGCTATTTTGATAAAGTTGCAACAATGAAGCCTCACCTTAACCCCATTGAATATTACCTAAAAGTGTAACAGTACACCTTCCATTTAGCCTCTAGCTTGTCTGTTTACCCTTACTGCACTTTGCTAAACGTAGTGGTTTTTATGGCTATTGCAGACTTTAAAGTTTTTATCGTTTGATAGATTTCTACTTGTTTATTTAAAAATCAATGTCACTTTTCATTGTAATTTTATAACTCAAGAACGGCCTCACCTATCCGAAAAGAAACAAAGGGTTATCAATACAGAAACCAAAAAACTATCTTAACAGAAACAAAGGGCGAACGGAACAAAAACAAAGAGTGATCGAAACAGAAAAGAAACAAAGGGTGATCAATACAGAAACAAAAAGACGATCGATACAGAAACAAAAGGCGATCTAAACAGAAACAAATGGTGATCGAAACAGAAAAGACCCCAAGGGTGATCAATACAGAAACAAAAAGACGATCGATACAGAAACAAAAGGCGATCTAAACAGAAACAAAGGGTAATCGAAATAGAAAAGAAACAAAGGGTGATCAATACAGATACCAAAAAGACGATCGATACAGAAACAAAAAGACAATCTAAACAGAAACAAAGGGCGATCGGAACAAAAACAAAGGATGATCGAAAAAGAAAAGAAACAAAGGGTGATCAATACAGAAACCAAAAAGACGATTGATACAAAAACAAAATGACGATCGAAACAAGGAGATCAGCTTTGCTTAATACCCATAAACCGTTTGTTTAGAATTACCTACCTATAAGCAGTTTATCTATTATTGTCTAGCTACCATAACACAAGCCTAGTTACCTAGGCTCAAGCTCCTGCATGCAATATTTATTTATTATACTATGGCTCGATAAAAAATCTTTAGTTTGTGGGTGCTATTACAGGGTTGCCAACAAGAAAAAAAGTTTTACCAACATTTTAGAGGATCGCAATTAAGTAACATTGTGCTTGATGTATTTTGAATTTAGTTTTTCTTTTGATAACTGCGGGTTTATCTCGTAATTCAATGCTATTACTTTGAAAGAGATTTAAAGCTGTTGTGGCTTTTTATTTTCAGGTTACCCTACTCTTTAACTGTCTCTGTTAGACTGACAGAAGAGCTTTTATTTGCTTGTTTTATTCAATATATTTGTTTATTTACAAAAGAAAAGTATGTAAGTAGTACATCCGTTGTCTAGCACCCATAGCACAAGTGTAGTTACTTAGCTTGGGGCTAGATGGCGATGTGTGGAATGTCTTGCAATATTTATTTATTTTATTTAGGTATGTATTACATATTTATAGTACATAGGTAGGTACGGTCGGTGTCAGAATTGCAGACCCACTGTAGAGCTCCAAATCAGCTTTTATTAGAATGTTTTCAACTCATGCAAGATTTTTAGGATCTTGCTCGAGTTCTAGTTTAAAGTCGTTCAACTCATCAATTTATTATATAAGTCAATAAATTATTATTAAAGAAGTCTACGGGTGGGTCTGCGTTTCTTACTCCGACCGTACAAAAAAGTCTCTGTCCACCGTAACGTTTACAATCCTGTGCAGCACTACTTGAACATTATAACAACGTAACCTGTGGATCGAACCCACGTGTCGGTTGGTGTAGCGGGTGACGGCTTATACCACTCACACAACTAAACACATAGCTAACATGTTGAAAATAATAATCACACTGAGTACTTTTCATTCAAGTATTTAAGTTTGTGTGTAACGTCTATTAGAAGAAGGTCGTAAGTCCAATACTTATTGATATTATTGTAGCAAACTGATCATTTACTTATGACCCATACTGTAGATACTACATATTGAAAAAACGTCAAAATAAGTATAATTTTGTTGGTATAAAATAAAATTAATTAATTACTTACCTACTTATAATCATGAGTTCGTTGATAATTTCATTTTTTTATCTAATTTGCCTTTTTTACGTCGGTAGGTATCCCTACGAGATAGAAATCTAATTAAGTAAAACCACGGGTCACAGCGAGTTAAAACCATGAAATCTAACTTTTTTGCCTACGACCGCTTAACAAGGCTTTGTTTTAGTTAAATTACCCTGAATTTAGGGAGTTTTGATTATACAGCAACACTGGTAGTACGACGCGGACCACCGACTAAACGGTCGGTCGATAGCTACCCGACTAAACAAAAACCGGGAAGGGTTCCCTACAATTATTCTCGGTTTTTAGTAGGTATTTGATGTTATAGCGGCAACAGAAATACATCATCATGTGAAAATTTCAACTATCTAGCTATCGTGGTTCATGAGATACAGCCTGGTGACAAACAGACAGACAGACGGACAGACAGTGAAGTGTTAGTAAAGGGTCCGGCCTTTACCCTTTGGGTTTTTTACCCTAAAAATACATGTAAGTAAGCAATCCTTGGAAATTTTATTTTTAAGATAATAATTTCATTCACTTACCTATAAAACCTAAATTGTACGGTAAAATGCGTATGCCTTACCTTCTTATTATGATAAGGAACCTGCGGCTAATAAGGATCACTAAAAGGTTTTTAAAAACTTTGATAATAATCAATAACAAGAAAATAATCAAATAAATAATTTTACGTGATAACGTCATAAGAAAACATTGATGGTAACCATGGCAACGATAAAACGTTGCTATAGTTACCTTGTCAATAACATGAGGCGTTCCAGTAACGACGCGTGACGTCACACTTTTTTGAGATTGCAGGTGTTCACCAATTTATAAAACGTTATCACGTCAAAAATTAATATTCAAACCGAAATTGCTAAAAAGTAAAATTTTAGTAATGTCAATCTTCTTCTTAAGGTGCCTCTCGACTAAGGAAGGTTGGCAGTCAATTTGGAATTTTCTTCTTTATTTCTAGCGAGGCGAAAGAGTTCGGCTGCATTCGCTATCCCCGTCCACTCCCGGATGTTACGCAACCAAGATTTTTTCCTTCGACCGGACACGTCTTTTGCCCGCGACTTTTCCCATCATTCAGAGCGATGTTGGCTTAGTGGTAGATACCTCGACTTTCATTCTGAAGGTCGTGGGTTCGAATCCAGGCCGGCCGTGCACTAATGTATTTTTCTTAAGAAAAATTTATGTGCGCTAATTGACATTGCTCTTACGGTGAAGCAAAACATCGTGATGAAACCCGCGGCTTAGATGGCTCCAGAAGTATTGACAAGTTCTCTCCTCTGGACATGGTCGACTAAGTTGAGAGGGTAGTAGGTGCTGGGCAAGCCTACTCCATCTTCACGCAAAAAGGACCCAATTAAAAAGGGTCTAATCGCGGAAAACAGCCTGTATACAAGTACAAGTTCCCATCATTCTTAGTAATGTCAATGGGTTCTTATAATTTAAGGTAAAACAATTCATTTGTTTATTTTTCTTGTTGTTTTGTCACTAATTTCAATTTAATTTTAGTGAAGGGTCACTAAAATGAGGGCATTACCCTACCGACAAGTCGCAAGACTGCAAATCGGTCGATTTAAAGTCTGCAGTCCACAATCGTCTTCGATCAAACAAGACTTTGTAAATAAATGATGGAAGAAGAGATATTTCATGCAATTACGAGATCTTTGTTTTTCTTAACGAATTAGGGGAAAATGTAATCGTTTATCTTTTCCTTAAAAAATAAATAAAGAAAACTTTTGTTAAAAGAATTTTAGTAAACAAACTATTCATTTAATTGCTGTACCCAAAGGATAAAACGGGACCCTATTACTAAGACTATATTGTCCGTCTGTCTGTCTGTCTGTATCTCATGAACCGTAATAGCTAGAAAGTTGAAATTTTCGCAGATTATGTATCTCTGTTACCGCTATATTAAAAATACTAAAAACATATAAAAAATAAATTTATTATATTGTCCGTTTTTTTTTCATTTTCTAATTATCATAGAAATTAAGATTAAAAATTCAAATAAAAAAACAAAAAATAGGGTCATGGTCATGGCAGTTATAAGTTTTACGCACCAAAAATATTTGCTCTAGTGTCAATATCCAGGGAGAAAACAGTCGACTACGTTTGTAATAGTTTGTATGGAAAGAGCCCCCGGTACCCTTTTCTCTTAAAGACCGTCTTTCCACGATATGCTAGCGACGTATCCTCAGCTATTTTGACCACATTATCAGACGTTAAGGCGAGAACCTGAAGAAACTGATCATCTGTGCAAATGTAGAGGGCAATCGGTCACGTGGTAGATCAGCTGAAACAGGAGAGCCCGTCCAGGTTTGAGGAAGTGGTTCGAATGGCCGCAGACCGGATCAAGTGGACCTTCAAAAACCGCTGGGTGAAGAAGATTGGTGGTCGCGATCTTCAGTCATGAAGGATCGACTAAAGAGATAAACGGGGTATTGGAAATTTTACTAGCCAGCCGTTGAGGGCTACTTCTGTGCACCTTAACAAACAACTTTTGTTCTACGACTTTTGGAAATTAAAACATTTTTTCGAAAATTTTGAGGTTGGGTTTATCTGAAAATCAGCTGTTCCTTACACGGAGAAATTTAATTTTACATTTTTTAAATTAAAATTTTACTTATTTTTTAAGTTTTATCTACTGTTCTTGGTCTGAATGACCTTTGTTATAAAAAATCTGCTGTTTTTCAGCAAAAACACCTGATTTAACCTCATAATCTTAATTTTTTTTCGAATTTCCAAAAGTCGTAGAACAAAAGTTGTTTGTTAAGGTGCACAGAAGTAGCTCTCAACGGCTTGCTAGTACGATTTCCAATAACCCTGTAGTAGTACAGCGTTTGTCCACTATCTCACACGATGGTAAGTGACGATGCGATCTAAGATGTAGAAGATACCTATACGCTCGTCACTCAAAGACCGCCAAATTTCCACCGGTCTTAGTATCCGGCTACGGTGTAATAGGCGTACATCTTTAGCACTACCTATTTTTAACACCATATAATTAAAACAATGTGGCTGATTGAGACGAAGCAGCTCCGCTAAAGAGCTGCAGACAGACAGACAGTCTATTAGTAGATGTTACTATATTTAGGTGAACGTACGTACGTAAAACTATAGTGGAATGACGTTGGATGGCGTGTAATGAACTGTTTTTATAGTTTACTAGCTGCACTCTGCGGATTTTCTCATTAAGAGGAAAGGGTACCGGGCGCTTTCTCCATACAAACATAGTCGACTGTTTCCTTCCTGGATAATGACACTAGAGCAAATATTTTTGTTGCATAAAACTTATAACTGTCATGACCATATGTTTTTTTTTTTTTTTTGTTTTTTAAATCTTAATTGCTATGTTAATTAGAAAATGAAAAAAAAAAACTGGACATAGGGGCATAGTCATGGCAGTTATAGGTTTTATGGCACAAAAATATTTGTGCTAGTGTCATTATCCATGGAGGAAACAGTCGTCTACGTTTGTATGGAGAGAGCGCCGGTAGCCTTTCACCTTAACATTATGAATTAGTAGGTAGAGCCTTTTTAAAGGAACACGGCTCCTTAGATCTTATTTTTATATAAATATAGCTGTCCCGGCAAACGTTGTATTGATGGCAATATTTTTTATTTTGTTTCCTTTGTTTTAAATGGTTAAAACAAAGGAAACAAAATAAAAAATAGATGTTGGCCGATTCTCAGACCTACTGAATATGCTCACAAAATTTCATGAGAATCGGTCACGCCGTTTCGGAGGAGTTCAAGTTCGAACCCCGTGACACGAGAATATCCTATACCTATACCTACTGTTCTAAAAAAAAAATTTGTCTTGTGCTTCTCCAAATAAATGTTTTTCTATTCTATAGGCAAGTTTATCTTTGCTTTGTTTTTTTTATTAATAATTTATTTAAACTAATATTATAAAGAGGAAAGATTTAATTGTTTGTTTGAATTGAAAAGGCTCCGAAACTACTGGACCGATTTTGATGAAACTTATGGGTAAGGTATGAGGATATATTGATTCATTGGGAGTAACATACTTTTTATCCAATTCTCACGGGATCGGGAGTTACATGGGTGAAACCGCTGAAAGCTGCTTTTGTAAAATAAAAATGGTCTTAAGACGAGGTGGTAAAGACCAGAAGCGCGATAGAGGTGTCTTTGAAACAGTTTTTGGCTATCAACCACTAAAATCCATAGAATGATATTCCTACTGTCGTAAAGGTGAAGATATGCTTTGTATTGTCATACACTTCGAAACACGGTTAGAGTGATTTGCCTCGATAGAAAAACATTTTTTTGAGATTTTTCAATTTTACGGCGATTGTAAAGAAAAAATAAGTACAAAATTTATATTTTCATAAACTTTACATCTAACCTCATAAGGTAGTACAGATGGTTTTTCACTAAAATAGATGTGAGTCTTTTAATTACATAAAACAGTTAAAACGGCCATTTCGCGGCGCGCGGGGGAAAGGGATAGAGACATGGCGCGGCTCGCGCGTGAGAAAGAGATAGGGGTTTTCAGGTCCTACTTCACCTTAACAAGAATTTATCTATATCACTACATAGTATAAAACAAAGTCGCTTTCTCTGTCCCTATATCACTTTGTATGCTTAAATTTTTAAAACTACGCAACGGATTTCGATGCGGTTTTTTTAATAGATAGAGTGATTCAAGAGGAAGGTTTATATGTATAATACATGCATAATATAGCCGTGCGAAGCCGGGGCGGGTCGCTAGTCTATCTATACTTTAGACTTGACAACATTAAAAATACGAAAACTCCTTCGGAAACACATTATTTTTCAAAGTTACTTTCAAAACAGAGATTTCGCTTTAAGTGTAAGCGATAAATAATACAACACTTGAATAATCTCCCCATTTTTGGGGTGAAATATTTATTTTAGGGTTAGATTTTGAGACAAAAGTTTAACTAATTTATTTTAAATCTCGTGAGAATATTACAAAAACTGTTTAAGCATTTAGTATTCCACTAGCGACCCGCCCCGACTTCGCAAACCTTCCTTTTGAATCGCTCTATCTATTAAAAAAAACGAATCAAAATCCGTTGCTTAGTTTTAAAGATATAAGCATACAAAGGGACATAGGGATATAGGGACAGCGAAAAGTGACTTTATTTTATACTATGTAGTGATACTGGTTGTAAAAATAACAAAAAAATTGCCATAGGAAAAAACTTACTTGTAGTAACTTTTTAGCCATCTGTTCGTCCACTTACAGCATAAAAAAAAAAAAAAAAAAAAAAATGAAAAATGAAAAATATTTATTAACCTAAACCTAATGTTCACATGATACATTGACTGTGGCCCCCACACTAAACAATGTTTGTATCGTGGGGTTCCAGAAAAAACGATTATCTAGGGTTGGAGTTAGGCATTCGGTTAACGAAACTTTCAAAAACTACTCAATATGTTAATACTTATTCATAAATATCTATATATATATATTCATATATATACCTACCATGAAATAATATACAGTAAATAAACTTAAACATAGTATATACATACATTAAGCTTTTAGATATATATATATAATATAATAAATAATAAGAGACGGCTCAACGTGGCATATAGGCCTAAGTATTGGGATATTAATCTTTGTCTGAGGAATAATTCTCTATACTCTGAAAAGGTGTGAAAAAATTCTTCCCGTGTACTCCATGGTGGGTGATACCCCACCAATAGTAGCTCGACCAATATTTCATGTTCATGCAAGATAATAGACGTATTCACACCGTAAGGCTGGTTGTGAACGAGTTCAGCGAGTACAATATCACGGTATTAGAGTGGTCTGCGCAGTCTGCCGGTCTCAATTCCATTGAATATGAGTGGGCTTTGCCACGCAGAAGAGCTTTCAAGAACTTTCCTCAAAAATTAATACGGGGGAAGAATTTTTTCACACCTTTTCAGAGTATAGAGAATTATTCCTTAGACAAAGATTGATATCCCAATACTTAGGCCTATATGCCACGTTGATATAGAGCCGTCTCTTATGCTGTAAGTGGACGAACAGATGGCTAAAAAGTTACTACGAGTAATTTTTTTTATTAAATTTTAACGTGTCTATAGATTTTTTAATTAAAATAACCTTATTTTGTTTCTGAGTTTCGGCACTATTTTAGTTTTCATACTAAATTTCATTTTTTTTTGTATGGCAATCCTATAATAAACACAGCATTAAAAAGAGTATAAAATTCCGCTTCTATTGACATACAACACTCAAGACAAAAAACCCCAAAAACATACCATTTTCCCCAAACAACACTATTTTACCCTTGTTCCCTAGACTTTGTTGATGTGTGTATTTTAGAATATGTAATAGGTTTAAAAACAAGGAACTTCTATAAAAGAAAATCAAAAAGGGCCGATTCCCTTTAAAAAAAAACTCGACTTAACTTGAGTTAAGCTAACTCAATGAATTGATAAAGTAACACACATATTCCATTAAGTTATTGTTTTCATTGAAAATAAAACTAATGGGCTCTTAAACTTAAGAAGACCCTCTATATTTTTGTAAGTATTAAGTTGACCAAAATTCAACGTTATAACTTTAAGTTTACGATATATTTTACAGTTGGCAATTAGATTTAAAAGGATATGAACGCTTCTCTGAATTAGTATGTGCTTAGAATGTTTTTTTTATTGGATAAATACCAATAAATAATAAAGTATTGAGTGCAGTTGGTTGAATTATAATTGAAACAAATACGAAATTGTTGACAACGCCATCTAGTTACCAACTAAGCAATTATACCTACTTGTGATAATGATGATCACGAAAGATCGAATATTCTTAATGAAAGCCAGTAGTTTTTAAAATAGGTTGCAGAAAAAAATAATTTGTGAAATATTTTTTAAAATCATACAAACATACATGTAAAAATTACAGTTTGAAAAAAAAAAAACAAAAAAAACTTAACCACCCCAAAAACACCCTACAAAATCGGGCACGCAACTCCTTGTAGCATTTTTCGCTATCTCTTATAGTTTAGGATATGTATCCCTGAAGGCCCACATAAAAAATTCACCCTGTATATCTTGTTCCACTGCCGTCTTTCTACCTTCACTTGCGTCTTTCAAAGGCCCCCGTTTATTTGGGTATCTTTGAGAGTACTTCGTCGATCTTAAAAGGGTGTAATCATGAGGACCTCTCCGTCCAAGTAACAGCTGATTTTCGGGTAAGTATAAGTAAACATAACGTCCAAATTTTTGAAAAAATAAAAACGAATTTCCAAAAATTCGTAATACAAAACTTGATTGTTAACCAATGACAATTTGATTTTAACCGATTGTTAACCAATTAAAAAAAAACATTATAATATTTTTCACACTAACAATCTACTTATTAGCCGATTATAAGTTTTAATTTAGCATTTACTCATTAATTCTAATTAAAATACTCCATATCCAATCCAATCCATATATTGCAATTAAAATTTACCACGGACTATTGTCAATTATCACTAATTAAGACATCATACTAAATTGTACTACCGCATTGGGGTATAAAAGAAAGAATCATTTCCTTAAATCATTAATATTCATATTTTGAAACTTAGAAATCATTAGAAAAGATCATCAAACATGAAGTTGTGGGTTTTCGCTTTGATGTTAAGCATCAACGTTCTTCAAGGTATGATTTTGAAGTTAATTTTTTGTTTTAAACTATAAGTACCATTTTTTTGTTTTTAGGGTTCCGTACCTCAAAAGGTAAAAAAGGAACCCTTATAAGATCACTTTCTTGTCACCACCGATTTTCTCAAAAACGGGTGGACCTACCAAGTTGATTAATACCAGATACTGAGGTCTCTTATAGTTCCTACTAGCGACCCGCCCCGGCTTCGCACGGCTGTATTATGCATGGATTATATCTAAAAACCTTCCTCGTTAATCATTCTATCTATTAAAAAAAACGGCATCAAAATCCGTTGCGTAGTTTTAAAGATCTAAGCATACAAAGGGACATAGGGACGGCGATAAGTGACTTTATTTTATAATAAGTAGTGATTATGTGTATGAAAATAATATATACGTATTTATTTAATTATATATACGTGATGAATTGAGAACCTCCTCCTTTTTTGAAGTAGGTTAAATTCAAAGTCCAGAGTCAACACGATAAAGAGATATATGGCAAATTTACAATTTTGCGAAAACTTCTAAGTACCAAAATTTACCTTAATTTTCAACGTGTTTTATTTTTCGGAATTTTCCCTTTACTTGTGCGGTAAGTGTGTGCTTTTAACCAATTTCAGGTCAATCGGAAGTACCCTATATAGGTTTTACCATAATATAGGTTTTCGACCCAAAACCTATATTATGGTAGTTCCCGTTGACCTAAAATCACGAAATTTGGCAAAAAGTAAGGTTTACAGAACAAATAAAGGAAAATTTCCAAAAAATAAAAAAAGTGTCCCCATACATACATAGTTAAACCAATTAACCTTGACCCTTACATTGTATGGGCGCCCAAACGAAATAGAGGTCAAGTTAAATTGGTAATTACCATACCACGGCAAGGGTGATTACCAATTTACCAAGAAGGAAACTACCAATAAGGAAAGAGAGTTGAAACAAATATACGGAAACCTCGGCGCGCGAGTACGACTCGCATTTGACCGGTTTTTTAGAATTTGTTTTTTTTTTGCGTCAACAGAAATACATCATCTGTGAAAACAAATGTCTAGCTATCACGGTACAAGAGATTGAATTGAATTTGGTGAATTTAGTTTATGACTTTTAAATTTATAAAACCCAATATGGACATGTAAAAAATGTATTTGTACAACATACAAAAACATTTAAAATAACCAAAAAACGGAAAGCTACGACAACCTAGGTAAAATTACTTGAACTGTGCCTGGTTTTGATGCAAAAATAATAATTTAAAAATAATTATAATTATCGGTTCTTTTTTTTACAGGAGTATTTGGATTCGGCATTGATGAAGGCGGCATTGGCGGCCTAGATCGTAACGCTCGTGCTGCTGATCCTGGCGTTGGTGTAAAGGGTCTAGATCGTAACGCTCGTGCTGCTGGCCCCCCTGGTGTTGGTGTAAAGGGCCTAGATCGTAACGCTCGTGCTGCTGATCCTGGCGTTGGTGTAAAGGGCCTAGATCGTAACGCTCGTGCTGCTGATCCTGGCGTTGGTGTAAAGGGCCTAGATCGTAACGCTCGTGCTGCTGGCCCCCCTGGTGTTGGTGTAAAGGGCCTAGATCGTAACGCTCGTGCTGCTGATCCTGGCGTTGGTGTAAAGGGCCTAGATCGTAACGCTCGTGCTGCTGGCCCCCCTGGTGTTGGTGTAAAGGGCCTAGATCGTAACGCTCGTGCTGCTGATCCTGGCGTTGGTGTAAAGGGCCTAGATCGTAACGCTCGTGCTGCTGATCCTGGCGTTGGTGTAAAGGGCCTAGATCGTAACGCTCGTGCTGCTGGCTCTGGCATTGGTGTAGGGGGCCTAGATCGTAACGCTCGTGCTGCTGGCCCTGGCCGATGCCAGTGTGTAGGACACCAATGTGTAGGCCAATGTGTAGGGGGCCTAGATCGTAACGCTCGTGCTGCTGGCCCCACCATTCAAGCATCAAATGCTTGAACTGTAAAATTCGCTTTACCATTCAAGCTATGTAAAACTCCTAAGTGAATGTCTGGCCCACCAGTATCACTGCATTATAATAATTCTAGCAATGTTACTATTAATTTTGATAAATTTTGAATAAATATTTTCTCTATAATAAAAAATCATTTTGTCATACCAATGTAAATGTTTTATTCTCCTCGTATGAATGATGTAAAGTAGAATGCTCACCCTCGGTTGTAAGTAGATATTACACTATGCTCACTGGCACTGAAGTTAACTTCAAATAATGACTGCAGAGCCTGCGGTGATGTCAGGGAAACTATGGAGCACATACTGTGTGAATGCGACGTCCTAGCAGCGAAGCGTATGAGCCTCCTTGGGAATGCGTATCCGAAACCGGTGGAATATAGGTTTCTTCCTCTCAGTGGCATCACCGACCACTTCTTTAAAGAGTAAGAAACATCAAGGTAGGGGGGTAAAAACAAAAGTAGTCTGAGCACAAAAGATCCCATTGCATTGGGTCGAAGTGTTGCTGGCAATTTGTCAGCCCCCAATATATAAGATAAGATAAGATGCTCACTGGCTCACCGGCTAAACAAGTTCGAACTTGTCGAATTAGTCGAGTTCATTAGTTGCCGCCTCATCGTTGCTTTGTTTTGTTGGTTATTCATCTTGCACTCTGTACTCTGTAATTGCACTCGAGCTAAGTGCGAACGGTTTTTGGGCAGTAGCGAGTATTTTAGCAACAAAATTACTCGCTACTCGAAAAAATACTAACCTAATGTGAACTAGACTTTAGGGCCGTGTCGGCGGCCTACATCTTTACCATACTTCCACTTAGTGCTACCCATCATTTTCCTGATTGAGCAGTGTTAAACAGAAGGCAACCATCGTCGATTTTTGCGAATTTGACTTATATTGCTTATGGGCCAAGATGCATGTTCCTTCACATTCTCCGCTTACATGGGACCTTCTAGCTAGTTTCAACTCCGAGATATTAAACCAGTTCAGTTTACCAATATATTTTGAACTGTGAGGTGTGTATAGTGTGTGAGTGTGTCCTAGTCCGTTTCGGGTTGATTGTAGGCGTAGCCTCCTTCTTCTTCTTGACAGGTTGATCGTAGGCATAGTCTTCTTCGCCTGCTTACAGTCCTCATGGTTTGTCTACATAGTACCATGCAGTGACCTGGAACGCTCCTTGATCAGAGAGCTTACTTTGCTGATGGGTAGTGGCACGTCCAGTCCTGAAGGTCTACTAACCTCTGACTCTCTACGCGCAAGCTCATCCGCTGCATCGTTACCTCTTGAGCTCCTGTGTCCCTTGATCTACTGCAGCGTCAGTTGGTTGTTCTCGCTAACTATCATTATCTGTTAATTATCTTAACCTTTGTAAGCATGCTCACAAAAAAGAAAAAAACCCAGTGTGTCTTCTTCTCATTGGTGGGCGCGTTCTGAAGATGCACATCCTACCTAACTTAATTTTTAAGTGCCTTCAAACTGAATGCACCGCTTTACTCCTATTGTATCAAAATGTTTAAATTCTTGAATACTTATAAGTACCATTATGAGGAAAGTTTACCGTGGGCTCTCTCCATACAAACTATTACAAACGTAGTCAACTGTTTTCTCCCTGGATAATGACACTAGAGCAAATATTTTTGGTGCATAAAACTTATAACTGCCATGACCATGCCCCTATTTTTTGTTTTTATTTTATTTTTTAATCTTAATTTTTGGTGCATAAACCATAAAACTGCCATGACCATGCCCCTTTTTTTTGTTTTTATTTTTTTAATCTTAATTTCAATGATAAGTACCTAATTAGAAAATGAAAAAATATAAACAAAAAATAGGGGCATGGTCATGGTAGTTATAGGTTTTATGGCACAAAAATATTTGTGCTAGTGTCATTATCCAGGGAGGAAACAGTCGACTAAGTTTGTATGGAGAGAGCTCAGGTACCCTTTCACCTTAAATGTCTTTAGTTCAATCCCGTGGATTAAAACGGGAGTGCAGGCAGAAGTGAAAACAATAAAATTGTTATTTCTCATAGAATATTTCTTGAAACGATCTGCTACTGCCATCTATTAGCACTCACTTAAACAAATATAGTTTATTTTTTATTCGCTAGATGGCAGTAAAAAATTTAAATCAGCGCCATCTACATTCGAATAGCGGTCTTTCTAGAAACTAAGTTTCTCAATTTGTGTAATAGATGGCAGTATAAGTTAAACAAAAAGACTAACACAAATAAAATCTCATCTGTCGCGTCAAAATCTGTCGCGAGAACGGCTGAAAATGCTCACCCACAAAAGTGCCCAACGCGCCATAAGAAGTTTTCACTTGAAAAAACCTTCTGTATTTTCTTTATCATCCTTTTAGCAATGATAATAACCTATATACCAACCTATTTATCGTATCGTATTCCTACTAATATTATAAATGTGAAAGTTTGTGTGTGTGTGTGTGCGTGTGTGTGTATGTATGTTTGTTACTCTTTCACGCAAAAACTACTGGACCGATTGCGATGAAACTCGGTATCTAGATAGCTGGGAAACTAGATTAACACATAGGCTACTTTTTATCCCGATATTCCTACGGGAACGGGACTTACGCGGGTGAAACCGCGGGGCGCAGCTAGTATTATATATTCCTTACTTCTTTTTTTTTTTTCTCTCTTGTTTGGCCCAAGGAACTTATGCCATTTTCATCTTGTTCTTCATTTTCAGCAGGTTTTTTTTTTCTTCAGTTATGGCTTCGCACGGTTTGTGCATATAGCCAGTATCAAGTAATATTTTGCATCAAGTTATGGCCCGATTTACAGAAATCGGGCACAAAGTGTTTCAAGATGGTCAAGTCGTCAAGTCACAGTTTGTCAAGTCAGGGGTCATAGTAAAGCGGTGGCTACTTTACTATAACCTTGTAGGAGATTTTGGAGGCAACGAGAAAAGTCCATGTTTGACACTGATTTTTACTTTCACTACACTTGTGCACTTTCACAGAACTAAATTAGATAACTTTCCACCGGAATTATACAATTTAACTCGGTTTACAACTAAGTTTCGTGTAAATAAAACTGCAGCACGACATGTTGTTGGCGTTCCCGCCAAAACTCTCCTTACTTCTTTATGTACATATTTCAAAGAAATGACAATTACGTATTCAAATACGTGAATGACGTATTTCTTTCCATTGAAATCTTACAATTTTTCCTATCAATTAGAAAATAATAACATTTTTTTTAAAAGGATACCAATCAATCAACCTTCTTGCTTTTATAAGATTTCTGATTCAGACTTCTTAGAGAATACTAGCTTTTGCCCGCGACTTCGTCGGCGTATAATTAGTAGATTAGACTAAGGAATCACGTTTTCCCATACAAACTTTGCCTCCCTTTTCACCCCATAAGATGTAGAATTTCGGAAAATCCTTTCTTATCGGATGCCTACGTCATATAAAGAACACACCCTCCAAGTCTCTACGATGAGCGGTTTGGACTGTGCGATGATCCGTCAGTCAGTCAGTCAGGACAAAGCATTTTATATGTATAGAAGAAGAAGACTAGCTGCAGTCCGCGATTTTATCTGCGTTATTCCCGATCCGGTGAGATTCCTACTAATAAGGTACTGAGGGTAATAAGGGCGACCAGTCACCTTAATTATAAAACAAATATTTCGTAAAAATAATGAAAATTACTAAAAAACAGGGCACTATATAAATATTTGCTCAATAAATTGTCAATCTGAAAAACAATTCATTTGTTTATTTTATATTTCGTCACTATTATCAAGGTTTTTATAAAACCGTTTAGTTTACAGGAAAGGAAAAGGTACCTTCGAGTAATAAGGCATGGGCATATTTTGAAAGTTTCATTGGATTTGTGACAGATGGCGTTACTAAAATTGATGTAGGTACGTAATTTTGTACGTTTGTCTAAGAAATATCTGGTACTAGCTTTTTCGCGCGACTTTGTCCGCTTAGAAGTCAAAAATAGACCAAGGAATCTCGTTGTCCCATACAAACTTTGCCCCTCCTCTTTCACCCATTAAGATGTAGAATTTCGGAAAATCATTTCTTATAGGATGCTTACGTCATTCAAAGAACACACCCCCTCCAAGTTTCAGGCTGGTTTCAGGTCTCTACGATCAGCGGTTCAGGCTGTGCGCTGATTCGTCAGTCAGACAGTTCAGGACAAAGCATTTTATATGTACCATAAAGATATTTATTATTTCAAACGCTACATTACGCCACGCGTGAAAAGCCAGGTGCGTAAGCTAGTCCAATAGAAAGAGAAGAATCTTCGCGAATAATGATGTAGGTATAATTTACCTAAAGTAGTCTTAATGAGAACAGGTATATGACATGGAGGCGCCGAACTTCGGGAGGGGTTGTTACACTTGGTACTTGCTTTATTGATCCTTTGAACGAAGCGAAGTCTAAAGCGCTGTTCTAATTGCGCAACATCGCGCAATCGATGCGTGCGATGCGATGAAAATGGTCGATGTGGCGATAAATTTGTGATTATCTGTTATTGACTTTCTGTTGTTTGATAGTCTACAGCTGTAGACTTTCCTTACAAATAAATAAATAAAACACACTGGTATCTATTGTTGTTGAATGTTCTAATTGGCTGTCGCATCAAGATCTTAGGATGCGACCAAATTGTTCTATAGAATCGCTTCGGAAGCATCGAGTGAGTTATGATGCGCAATTAGGACAGCGCTTAAGGTATAAGAAATTATCAAAGGAAATACTGGCACTTTAGGATTTATAATCGGTAAGTAAAGGAATTATCATCATTCGACAACGCATCAAATAAACGTAGGGTACCGCGTCGGTAAATTAAAATAGGCGTGGGCTAGACATGTTTGTCAAAGGGGAGACTTAAGGTGGAGCAAAGCTGTTCTCGAATGGAGACCAAGAATCGGGAAGAGAATTATGGGCAGACCACCAGCCACCATCCGATGAGCTCATGCTAGGGCAGCGTGGTCCAGAAACACCGGTGATAGGCAAGCTCTGCAGTGGGCAAATACATGTTGCTGAAAAAGAAGAAGAAGAAGAGACAGAAATTAGGATATATTTATTAGCCCGTTTCGTCCCATTGAAGGGCAAAAGCCTCACATTCTTCTTTCAATTCGCTTCTCTCTATCCTTTGAACGAAGCGAATACTAAGGCATTTGAAATAGTCAATTTTGTACTAGGATTTTACATAATTTTGAAGCAACTGCCTTACTCCATTTAATATAATATGTCCCAGGCACTACAGCGAGCGCCTTGAATAGCATAGCCATCTAGCCCCAAGCTAATTAACTAGACTTGTGTTATGGGTGCTAGACAACGGATATACTTTTATATACTTTTCTTTTGTAAATATATACTTATAATACATAGAAACAACCAGAAAAAAGACAAATATCAAAGCATAAATACTTGTCTGAGGCGGGAATCGGACCCGCAACCCTGTGTTTGGCAGTACGGCATGGTGACCATTGTGTCAACTGGGTCGTCGAACAAAAAATAAAACAAAAACTAATTAAAATCATGAAATAATAATCAACCTAATGAAATAATAATTATTATTTACTGAAATAAATGGTTCACACTTAACGGCTACCCTACGCTGAACGGTCCCCCTGTCAAGAACTATCTCACGATCAACGGCTAGCCTGGACTGGGGGTGCCAATAACCGGTAATTTAAAATGAGATCGGAAGGTCTCGCCCCATTGTCCATCGCTTAAAAATATTCCAGGATCATTTAATTGTAGGACGAACGGGAACACCCTTAAATCCCGGGTCACCCCTCTTCGTCTGGTTATCGATTTTGGTTGTTAGGGATTTATTTATGACTGTCAGATGAGACAGTGCTTTCGCAAAGATTAAATAGCTAATTTACGTACAGAGGGGTTACTTCATTCAAATAATGTTTGATTAAACTTTTTAAACTGACACGATTTGTATTAATTAGTTATTATTTTCCCGGGTGGCAATCAATTTTTTTAATGGTCTAGGTCCTGTATAATGCCACTAGCTGCGCCCCCCGTTTTACCCGCGTAAATCCCAATTCCATGGGAATATCAAAATAAAAAGTAGTCTTCCTTGATAAAAAAAAACAATTCAAACCAGTAGTTCCTGAGATGAGCGCGATCAAACCAACAAACAAACAAACTCTTCAGCTTTATATATAGATTTGCTTCAAGCCTTTTTAAAATTCTTAAGAATGTTTCATCTACATAACATGTAATTAGCAGTAAGATACGTATTTAACTTATTGGGATAACTTTACAGCACTTGTGCGTTATAGTGTAGTGAAACGCACGCGTGCGTAATACGTTGGATTAGCCTAAAAACGGTTCAATAAAATCCACTTTATGAACAACTGTGATAAAAATACATTATATTGTTGTGTTACAATAAAGGTTTTTTATTTTTTATTTTAAACAAATAGGTTATAAATTGTGTATTTCGTTCAAGTGTCCTTTCTGTGGTAAGTCCCTATTAAAAATTATTAATCTTTGCCAAATGTAGGATTTGAAGTGAATACGAGTGGTTGCTGAAAAACTTGAAGTGGCTCAAATTGCTTGTTTTCGAGCATAAAGTGGTTTAGAAATACTCAAATGCTACCCTAAAAACAAGACGTGGGAAATGTTTTTTATTTTAACATGATTTTAACTCAGATTAGAAATACAAACTCCCGCCTCAGACATCTGGTCTGGTTGTTTCTATGTATTATCACTATCACTATCATCACTATCACTATCACTACATAGTATAAAACAAAGTCGCTTTCTCTGTCCCTATGTCCCTATATCCCTATGTATGCTTAAATCTCTAAAACTACGCAACGGATTTTGATGCGGTTTTTTTAATAGATAGAGTTATTCAAGAGGAAGGTTTATATCGTAAGTACTCGTATAATACATGCGTGAGTTTTCGATACGCGGCGCGAGTAGGTATTTTCAAAAATGACCGGTATTGTGCGATAGAGAGAGTTTAAGTTCGGACGTAATTGCCTTCATTTTGCTTTCAAATAATGTTGCGGGCCGTAACGTTTTTACCCCCTTTATCCTTCACAAAATAAAATAAATTTGGTCTCATTTAATTCACTGCATCTTATTCTAGGTTAATACGTTTTTCTTTTTTGGTAATTTAGTTTAGTCTATTAAAAAACAATTGAAACGCTCGATGAAGTTATTAGGTAAAATATATAGATATTCAGATACTAATAACTTTTATCTTAGGCAATATTTCTTTAAAATAAAAACGGTTAAACCTAGTTTTACATTAGATCTAGAACATTTTCAAAAATTATCAAAATCGGACTTCGTTAATAGGGGGGAAAACGTTACCGCTTTTTGTATGGAAATTTACAGCCTCACACTGGCCTTAAACAATAAACTTACGTAACGTGATCTTTCCAGTGCCGGATGGAACGTGACAATTTCTTGACAGCGTTTCATATAGGTAAAAATATCACGTTCCGTCCGTCACGGGAAATATCCCGTCACGTATGCAGCGACCTTTAGTTATACCTGCTATACACTGAAATATTTGTATCCAGCCGTTGTAGGTACTAATTGTAAAAGACGGGTAAGGTTTCATAGGAGGGGGCGGTTGCCATGGTAACCGTATCTCGGTTTTCTTCCTCACTGATCGAGAAATACGGTGGGTTGCGATGGTTGAGTCTTACTATGGTAACTCGAATTTCATTTCACCTATTTGCTTTCATCTATATTATAGATATAAAATCCTTTGTCCTGACTGACTGACTGACGCATCAACGAACAGCATTAGCCGCTGATCGTAGAGACCTGAAACTTGGAGGGTGTGTTCTTTGTATGACGTTTGTATCCGATAAGAAATTTTTTTTCGAAATTATATTCGTTAGGGGGGTATTTGTATGGAACAACGTGATTCCTTGGTCCATTTTCGACTTTAAAGCTAGTCAATGTATATTTTGCATCAAATTAAGGCCCGATTTTCAGAAATCGGGCTCTCAGTGTTTCATTTAGTTCAGAATGTTAAGGACGGTGTCTTCTTTATGTTGTGTGGTATATTTTTTGGAGGCTTGTGCACTTTCACGGAACTAAATAAAGAAAATCTTATTTCGTTTTCAAATACCAACTTTCTATTGTTGTAATGTTTCTATAATTATTTATTACTATTATTAATTAATTATTTATTATTTACTTTTTTTTTTTTTATATTTTGTTATTTTTAGGGTTGGCAGGTATTTTTTCTTGAGAGTATATTTTTCCACCTACAAACTTTCTTTAAAGTTTGGTGGATTTTTTTGTAATCTTTGCCTATTTTCTTTTAATAAACGATTTTTTTTTTTTTTTTTTTTTTTTTTTTTTTTTTTGCTGTTGAGTTTCCTAAAATAAATAAATAACGTTTATTCTGTGTTTCCGTAATCACCGTGGTAGTGCAGCTACAACTAGCTTGAAGGCTGTAGAACCGATGATTCCTATGTACAATCCACGGTCAAAAGTCTCTGCCCACCGTAACGTTTACAATCCTGTGCAGCACTATTTGAACATTATAACAACGTAACCTGGTGGATCGAACCCACCACGTCGTCGGTTGGTGTAGCGGGTGGCGGCTTATACCACTCACACAACTAAAGACATAGCTAACATGTTGAAAATAATAATCACACTGAGTACTTTTAATTCAAGTATTTGTGTTTGTGTGTAACGTCTATTAGAAGAAGGTCGTAACTCCAATACTTGTTGATAGTATTATTGCAGCAGACTGATTTTTTACTTATGACCCATACTGTACATATCCCGGTTTAGTAAAAGTACAACTACCAACGACGTACAAGAGTACATTAAGACCAACGGCCGGAAACGGCTGGAACAGGAGAAGTTGGGTATCAGCCTTGAACTAGTGGAACTGGAATCCTAAAGGAAGACTAACTTTAAGTCCTACGTGCTCCGAACACGCTGAAGGACATGTTCTTCTCGGCAGATTTCCGGCCCGCCGGCATTGTATACCGACGCTATAGGGAGGCGAGACCGAAGGCAGAAAACCCTAAAACTTAGCTTTTTAATAAAATATTATCTATAAAAAATAAAAATAAAAATATATTTCAGGACATATTACACATCGCCATCCAGCCCCAAGCTAAGCAACTTAATGCTTGTGTTATGGGTGCCAGATAACGGATAAACTACTTATATACTTTTTTTTTTTTTTTTGAAATATATACATATTATACATATAGGAAACACCCAGAACCAGAAACAAGAATTTATGGTCAGCATAAATACTTGTTCCCGGCGGGAATCGAACCCGCAACCTTCTGCGTCGCAGTCGGGTGTTCGCCCGACGCGCCACAGAGGTCGTCTCATATGTATGTTAGTCTGTAAGGTATCCATTTTATATGGGTCTGTACTTATTTATAAAGCTGATACCTGAAATAAATGATTTTATTTATTTATTTATTATTGATCCAATAAATAAAATAACAAGTCACATTTTCAAAGTTCGAATTAATATCGAAAACTGCTAGTAAACAATATATTTAAACTAAATTACACAAGTAGCTACCCTACTCACCTGTGACATTAGCTAATTACGCTCGCAGACAGACGAGATGTCGGTTGATCGGTTCATCCTTTTTGTTTGAGAGGGTATTAAATTACAGGATTAACGTTTGGATAGAGCTTAATTTTCATAATTTATTTAAGAAATTAAATAAAATCAATAATAAATTAAATTATATACCTAGATGGACTAGCCTTTACCCGCGAATTAGTAGCCTGGACAAAGGGATTACATTGTCCCATAAAAACTTTGCCCCCTTTTTTTAAGGGGTAGACTTTCCAAAAATCCTTTCTTATCGGATGCCTACGTCATACAAAGAACACACCCTCTAAGTTTCAGGTCTCGGTTTAGGCTGTGCGTTGATCCGTCAGTCAGTCAGTCAGTCATTCAAGACAAAGCATTTTGTATAGACTAGCTTTTACCCGCATATTAGTAGATTGGACCAAGGAATCACGTTGTCCCGTACAAACTTTGCGCCCCTTTTTTACCCCTTAAGGGGTAGAATTTCCAAAAATCCTTTCTTATCAGATGCCTACGTCATACAAAGAACAAACCCTCCAAGTTTCAGGTCTCTACGATCAGTGGTTTAGGCTGTGCGTGATCCATCATTCAATCACTCAGGACAAAGGATTTCATAGATTGAGTTTTAAACATTGTGTTAAAAATGGACGTAGAAAGTGTCAAAATAAAATGTAATTTAAATCAAAAGCATTATTTTATTTCAAAGTATTGATGCCTTTATAGTGGAGGAAGGGTTAAAGAGGGGGGGGAAGGGTGTGTCGCCACTGAGCTGTGCAGCTCAGTGGCGACACAGTGACGGCACAGTGACGACAGTTCCGTACCGTACCGTGCCGTGAAGGCCTATCCGCACAGCTCAGTGACGACACAGTGATTTTTAGTACTCTATCGCAAGGGTTACCATAACTTTCATGCCCGAGTCCAACTCGCACTTGGCCGGTTTTTTTATTATATTATGTAAAAAAACGAGAGCGAGCAAAGATAACGACCGCAATATTTCCGATATTTGACTGCGGTTATAAGGAAAATAAATGTACCTAGGAGTCGATCGTCAAAAAAACGTGATAAATACGGGCAACACACGGACCAATTCAATTTAATTTTCGTCGGCCATCTTGAAACACTGCGACCGTGTCAGGCAAAATATTGTCCGCTACAAATTCACGCCGGATTACGGCGAGCGTCGGAGCAACGTCGGAGCAGCACTGACAGCACTGAACATCACTGTCACTGACGTGGGCCATTATTCACTAAGCTTCAAGTCGTTGGGCGCGCGTGATTAGGACGAGATTTCCATACAAAAACCGCCCCCCCTCCGCCCCTAATCACGCGCGCCCAACGACTTGAACCTTAGTGAATAATGGTACAGTACGGATAGTCTAGTACAAAAAGTATGAAACAATATCATTTTTCACTGACACTGATGGAAAATCACGGTACGGCACTGTGTCGTCACTGAGCTGTGCGGATAGGCCTTAACTGCTAGTCTGCCTGTCTACCAGTGATCTTTTTTTACTCCCTATTAAAGTTTAGTATGTAAGCTACTAACATCTAGTCGTTTACGTTCTTTTTTGATTACTAACACTTTTTTTGTATGGACCATATTTAGTGTCTGAAATAAATGATATTCAAATTTTTTTTTAAGTATTTATTTTTCCCAATATTCCCACGGGATCGGGACTTATACGGATAAAACCGCAGAACTCAGCTACTACCTAATAATATTCTAAGAAAGATTTTATCGGCTATGTAGTTTCTTCAGTGGTTAGTATTTAAATTAAAGTCGTTAAGACGTCTGGGTATTTTAGTTATTCTAGGTATTTTAGGTTTCCGCAAAATACCTAGACTTTATTAAGGTACCTAGTTATACGACTTTCATGTTAATTTGTTGTTCTATCAGATTTTGATTTAATCGTTCGGTTGTTAGTACTATGATAGGTTGTTGTAAAGTATGTGTCATATATCCACTATCAGTGCGCTACAATAATACTATAAACAAGTATTGGAGTTACGACCTTCTTCTAATATACGTTACACACAAACATAAATACTTGAATTAAAAGTACTCAGTGTGATTATTATTTTTAACGTGTTAGCTATTTTTGAAGTGATAACGTCTATTAAATCTATGAACACCGGCACTCACAAAAAAGATGACGTCATAACTCACGTTATGCTCCCGTTACCGGTGACGTCATCGCTCACGTTACCGTGAGCGATGACGTCACCGGTAACAGCCCAAGTTCCGTTATTGACAAGGTAATTTACACACAACCATTTGACGAGTCTCGAGTCTGAAGCCTCAAGTCTCGAGTCAAGGAAAAAAAAATAAGTATCCAATTTTCATCTTTTCTTATGACTTTATCATCCGTTAACCGACTTTACAGACAACAATTTTTTTTGTTGTGTGAAAATTATGAGCATAATGGCGAGACAGTCACTCCGACCTCGGTTTGTTTAGGGACGACTTATAAAATTCTCGTGTCACGGGGTTCGTACTTGAACTCCTCCGAAACGGCTCGACCGATTCTCATGAAATTTTGTGAGCATATTCAGTAGGTCTGAGAATCGGCCAACATCCATTTTTTTTTTTGTTAATAGCAAAACAACGTTTGCCGGGACAGCTAGTATTAAATAAATATTGCAGGACATTCCATACATCGCCATCTAACCCCAAGCTAAGTAACTAGACTTGTGTTATGGGTGCTAGACAACGGATACACTACTTATATACTTTTCTTTTGTAAATTTATACTTATAATACATAGAAAAAACCAGACTATTATCTCATGCCCATTATGCCCAGTCAAATATCTAAGCATAAATACTTGTCTGAGGCGGGAATTGCTCCCGCAACCCTGTGTTTGGCAGTCCGGCATGGTGACCATTGTGCCAACTGGGTCGTCAAATAGGTACGCGACAAATTGAAAACCTCATCCTTTTTTTGAAGTCTGTTAAAATTATGTTTTTTGAGGTGAAAACTAGTAACATAAAAACAAAACTTTTAAAAATTCGCGACGAAGTTTTTTTTTAAGTCGATTAAAAATAAGTTTTCTGTTTGGTTTGCTGAAGTAATTCATATACTTTAACGCTTTTTAATACTCTTGTTTAAGTCCTTAAAGAATGGGGATAAACACGGTTAAAACAGCTAGGTGTAGCAAATTTTTAAATATTTTGGAGGCTGATTTTACTTAACTTCACCTTACCTACTTAATTTTTCATATTAAGCCATTTTTAGCTCACGAAAATGTTTTTAATAAAGTTTTGGTGGAAAGTGAAATTACGGTACACAGTGTTTGATAGGTCTTTTTCTACGTCAAGTTCACGAAATAGAAATAATTATTCAAAAAAAAGTATTTGAAATAGACACGCGGGTGTTCTTCTCTGGCATAATAGTAGGTACATTGCAATTGGTACTCGCTTTTGTAGTGCATCTCAGATGTTCGCTGAAGCACGCACGGACGACTTTCATGCGATTATTCGCAAGAAAGTGGTTTCCCTACTGCAGCGGGCGCGAGGTAGCCGCAATGGCATCCTGCAGATGATTGTCGCGCGTCACGACTGCCCCATACAATACCGTTGGATGAGGGTTGTGATGGGCGATAAAATTTGACATTAAATTTGACATTGACTTTTATAAATTTTTAATCCATTTATTTTATTGTATTATTATTTAAGTGTTTTGATTTGATTTAATTTAATTTGTATTATTTTATTTAATATGTACCTACTTATGGAATTTAATTCTGAAATAAAATTTAATTGCAATACAAGTGTGGAAAATTGATCTTTGCGCGAGGGCAAAGAAAGAGTTTTTAGGCCAGCAAGGCTTAAAAACTCTTTGTTGGGCCCTTTTTTCTATAAATCAAAACAGTATAACCCAGATAAATTAAGAATGTTTCATCTACCTAACATGTAACTAGCAGTAAGATACGTATTTAACTTATCGGGATAACATTTATTTTAGCACTAGTTGGATATTTTTATATCGCACGCGTGTGATACGTTGCATTATGAGCCTAAAAGCGGTATAAGATCCACTTTATGAGCAATTGGTGATAAAAAATGCATTTCTTGATTTATTTAAGCGATAAACAGCATAGGGATTTTTTTGAGGCCTATTAAACACTGATGTGCGGTACCTACGAGCTATTTACCCGACTACCTTCCCGTTTGGCTTCGCCGTAGTCGGGTTATGATTTTAGACCCGTATATGTATCTGTTTTCGCATATTTTTGTTTGTAACGAAAAGGCTCCGAAAATAATGCACCGATTTTGATGAAACTTGGTATGAGGATACATTGATTCATTGGAAGTAACATAGGCTACTTTTTATCCCGATATTCCCACGGGATCGGGAGTTACGCGGGTGAAACCGTGGAGCACAGCTAGTTATACCTTAATTAAATGAAAGTAAATTAAGTTTGATTCTACTTCTTTTTCTCGTATAGTGGTGTGGCTCACCTATTGTTAGAGTTTTCAGATCGCCTTAAGGCCTCTAACTTGACCTAACGACTGCTACTAGAGGTAGCAACCGGGACCAACGTGCCTTAACGTGTTAACGTGCCTTCCGAAGCACGGAGGGGCTCACGAAAACACATTCTTGCAACACTAATAATTGACCACCCATCGAAGTAGTGACCGTGCCAGGCGTCGCTTAACCCGCAAGACCGTAAACGATCAGCGAGAGTCGCTTAGCTGTGAGCCTCCTGATTCTACTTTTAAGGTACGTAAGGATAATTAAAAGCAAAATTTTTCGTATAAACAGGAAAAATATTTAAAAACGGGTTATTAGTATTTGCTTTATTTTCAATCTAAAAAACTTTATTTTCTTGTTGTTTTGTCACTAATATCAATGTTTTTAAAAAACTCTTTAGTGGCCTTTAATACCCGCAGGTACCTTAGTTATTTTTAACAATATCCGACAGCCAATCAGCTTAGCTATAACCATAGCCTACGGCTTGGTTTGTTATCTTTAAATTTAGGTTAAGCTGGGATGGACAGAATTGCTTTCTCTTCTACGAATATTGACAACGAAGTGGACTTGAAAGACGTGTAATAAAGTGCAATAGGCCCTATATAAAATACATGATGCCTACACAGAAAAAAAAGTCTAATCTAGAAAAAAGAGGATGGTTTCAACGGGTAATAAAAGGTTTTGAAAACCTTGATATTGTGACAAAAAATAACAAAAATACACAATAATAAATTGTTTTTCAAATTGACAAAAAAGCAAATATTTATCTGTTGACCTGTTTTAAGTATTTTTAGTAGTACCTACTACATAGTCACTATCATCACTACATAGTATAAAATAAAGTCACTTTTCGCCGTCCCTATTTCCCTTTATATGCTTAAATCTTTAAAACTACGCAACGGATTTTGATGCGGTTTTTTTTATAGATAGAGTGATTCAAGAGGAAGGTTTATATGTATGCATAATATAGCCGTGCGAAGCCGGGACGGGTCGCTAGTATAAAATAAAGTCACTTTTCGCCGTCCCTATGTCCCTATTTCCCTTTGTATGCTTAGATCTTTAAAACTACGCAACGGATTTTGATGCGGTTTTTTTTAATAGATAGATTGATTCAAGAGGAAGGTTTATATGTATAATACATGCATAATATATAGCCGTGCGAAGCCGGAGCGTGTCGCTAGTATTTAATAAGGTGGTAGGTGGCCCTTACTAGTAGCAGTTACCTTATTGCTTTTAACTGTGTTACTAAAACCAAGAAATTATTTTCTAACGCCTAAAGAAAGAGCATTATTTCTTACTTCAAGAAATCATTTTTTCTGATAAGAAGAATAACTCGGCCGAGCTACATGGTAGGCGGAGTGGGAGGTGTTAGGTTTTATTTTCGTTACGGAATTTCTTGATTCGGTCGCCGCGCTCAAAGCCCGCGATAAAAGCTATGCAATAGCTTAAAAATATCCTTATAACGAGTTTGTTTTCGTAACATTTTGTTAAACAATACTTTAAAGAATTTATTATTTAAATAAAACATTTAAAAAACCCATAAAGATATGGAGCTACGTGTGAGTGATAAGCAGTTACTTAACAAAACAATTCCTTCTCAAATACGACGTAAACTTTCTGATACATTGATGAGAATTATAAACATTTTAGTGTTGGGACAGATATTAAAAAATAAAAAATAAATAAATATTTCAGGACATATTACACATCGCCATCCAGCCCCAAGCTAAGCAACTTAATGCTTGTTTTATGGGTGCCAGATAACGGATAAACTACTTATATACTTTTTTTTGAAGTGAAAACTTCTTTAGCGGCGTTGAGCACTTTTTCTGTAATGGGTATAAAATCTTAAACTCGCGTCAGGACACGTGACCTGATCGAAAAAGCGTAAGACGGATGGAGAGTAGACAGCTATCCCCTCTCTACGGCGCGGCGAAAATGTATGCCTGGGCCTACTGTTTTTAATTTGGCTGTGAGTGTATTAAGACGTACATATGGTATTTTTTAACGGACGACTATTGACGGACGACAAATGTCGGACGACAAACGTCGGACGACAAATGTCGGACGACTATTTGTCGGACGACTATTGACGGACGACAAATGTCGGACGACTATTGACGGACGACAAATGTCGGACGACTATTTGTCGGACGACTATTGACTGACGACAAATGTCTGACGACAAATGTCTGACGACAAATGTCGGACGACAATTTGTTGGACGACAAATGTCGGACGACTATTTGTTGGACGACAAATGTCGGATGACTATTTGTTGGACGACAAACGTCGGACGACTGTTTGTCGTCCGACTATTTTTTTTTTTCATCTAAAACTCTTTTTGCGTATGTTCTCGCGACATATGAGATTTTACACAGATATACAGTTTTCACTTCTGCCTGCACTCCCGGAGTGCGCTGTTTTTTTTTTCTGTAAATATATACATATTATACATATAGGAAACACCCAGAACCAGAAACAAGAATTTATGGTCAACATAAATACTTGTTCCCGGCGGGAATCGAACCCGCAACCTTCTGCGTCGCAGTCGGGTGTTCGCCCGACGCGCCACAGAGGTCGTCATATTGTACCGGGACCGGTCTTTCTAGATCTATCTATACTAATACGAGAATGTTATTTAAGGCTATATTATATTATGCTGCCAAACTCAACGCGCTAGAAATACCTGTCGCTCACAACTAACATTGTTCATTGTAACGAATGTGTTATGTTTTTCTAAAAAGTGCTAAGATTAAATTGTAGGCGAGATCTTTACCGATATTTTGGGTTAATTTGAGACGAAAATTCCTTTTCATTTCAAAGCTAGACTAGTTTTAATTCTTAATTTCAGGATAGCTTTAAAACTTTAGGGAGTCTCAAAGTCACGCCAAAATGTCGGTAAAAGTTTCAAGTACAATTTACAATTAACAATTTTCACCAACGAAGGCGACCGGTGCTGATAGTAACTATTTAGTAAGCTGTGTACTAAGGTCGTTGGCGTATGGACCCCCCTTAAGGCTGCTTATGCTGCCAAACGCAACGCGCCAGAAATACCCGTCGCTTACAACTAATATTGTTGATTGTAACGAATGTGTTTTTTTTCCAAAAGTGCTGAGAAGGAATTGTAGGTGAAATTTTTACCGATATTTTGGGATAATTTAGAGGCGAAAATTCTTTGTCGTTTCAAAGCTAGACTAGTTTTAATTCTTAATTTAAGGATAGCTTCAAAACTTTAGGAAATGTTTGGCTCAAAATCACACAAAAATGTCGGTAAAAATTTCACCTACAATTCCATTTCAGCACTTTTGAGAAAAACAAAACACATTCGTAACATTCAACAATTTTAACCAACGAAGTCGACCGGTGCCAGTAGTAACTATTTAGTAATTTCTGTACCAAGGTCGTTGGCGTATGGACCCCCCTTATAGGGATTGGTAAGGAGGTAAAGTTTGTATGTTTGTAAAGTTGTAAACTCTCAAACCAATGGACCGACCATTTTGGATGAAATTTTGCATAAAGATTGTTTGGGGGAAGCCGAGTTTGGAGGTACTTGGTGGTATGTACCTCCAAAGAGTTAGATCTTCCACCGGGCAGGTGTAACACCCGATAGGCCCCGGGCCAACGATGTTTCGTTGCTACTTGTGAGCTTATCTTCAGAAGAGCGCCATCTGTTGGTGGCGAGGCGAAGTGTCGCCACAATGAGTGTCATGGACTATTTTGATTTTGGAATTCTTACAGGATTCGGACTTGTTATCAATCGTTGGCCTATCATTTGTAAAGAAAAGAAATAGAAAATAGAAATAGAAAACATTTATTCGTATATGGACTTGAAAAGTCAGGATAGCCTTCATCATTATTCATCTTGTAACAATTTAGGAAGTGGACAAAGTAAGGGTTAAGAACAATGTCATCCATTGACAGCCTGTATTATTTATACACTACAAGTAACTAGAATCACGTAGTTTTCAATGAAACACTTAGTTAACATCAAAATAACTCAAATTAATCATAAAATAGTATGATAGTACAATTCAGAGCGATTCGTGAATGAGCACGGTTCGCGAACGCCCGTCCTGTTCTCCAAGCGTTCTAAGATGATAATCCGCGAACCATTGACATATCACGCTTCGCTAGATTGACTGATTACCATAGTCAATCTGACATATGACGGGTAGGTACGCCGTAGTATTTAGTTGTTTATCTATGGATTCGCCGTCAGACTAAATAAACTAAAACACAAAAAACTAAAAGCTGAAATTTTAGAAAAAAATATGATATTTTTGTTGCATAATGGTCCTCAACTCAGCATAATGTTAGCCTTCTGACTAACGCTGGTCTTCCGTTGAAGCCTTAAAAAAGACAACCTCAAAAACTGCAAGACCATAAATGAAAATGTCCCATCACTAAAACGACAATCGGACTAGCCTTTTATCTATCGAAAGAGTAATTTTTGTCACTTTACTACTAATTTATTGTGTGCTGTGTGTGGTCACAATAAGTATCTACCTAAGAGTTAATGAATGAAAATCCATGTTTTATTTTGTTTACTTAATACCTACCTACTTAATAGGGATTAATGCAGACTGGAGACTTGAAATCGGGCGATAGTTGATCGTGAGATACAAACAGATATTTTTAGGGTCCCTTTGTGTAAAGGGTAAAAAAGGGACCCTATTACTAAGACTTCGCTATCTGTTCGTCTGTCTGTCACCACGTTGTATCTCATGAACCTTATTAGCTAGAGAGTTGAAATTTTTACAGATGATGTATTTCTTTTGCTGCTATAACCACAAATACTTACATACTTACTTACAGTAAATATTTTTTAAGTACCTACCTATGTTTTTAAGAATTTTAGATTCTTTTCAATATTTTTTGTTAATTATACTCCCAATAAAGGTCAGGCAAAAGACTTTTAACTTATACAGTCTCGTCATACAACATTTTTTAGAGTTTTTTTGCTTAAGGTGAAAGGATACCGGCGCGCGGGCGCTCTCTCCATACAAACGTAGTCGACTGTTTCCTCCCTGGATAATGAGACAAATATTTTTGTGCCACAGAACCTATAACTGCCATGACTATGCCCCTATGTTTTGGTTTTTTTCATTTTCTAATTATCGTATAAATTAAGATTTAAAAAACAAAAAAAAATCTTAACTTCTATGATAATAAGCTTTCTCGTCATTTTTGTTATTTTTAATGTTTTGTGTGTTGTACAAATAAAGTGTTTATCTATCTATCTATCTATATTAATGGTCATGGTCATGGCAGTTGTAAGTTTTATTCAACAAAAATATTTGCTCTAGTGTCAATATCCGTAGGGAGAAAAAAGTCGACAACGTTTGTATGGAGAGAGCCCCTTTCCTCTTAACCTTTATTCCATTGCAAATGTCTTTAAAAACAGTCAAAAGAATTCACCTTCAAATAACCAAGATCCTACTAATAAGGTAGAATTTGCCTACCTTACGCAGTCTACCAGATTGTTTTTTGTGCGGAACCCCGAAAATATAAAAACATAAGTAAACCACGGAACACACTCCAATTTCATTCAGTATTTTTTTATTTTGTTGTTCAACTACCTGCGCCATAAGGTAGAGTAACTCAATACTTTACATAAAGTCTGAATTACCGAATTTTGGTATTCCAACGAAATGCGGTTATTTTGACAAAAACACAATGCACATGAATGAACGTCTATCCTCTATTGGTATTAAGGTGAAAGGGTACCTGCGCTCTCTCCATACAAACGTAGTCGACTGTTTCCTCCCTGGATAATGACACTAGAGCAAATATTTTTGTGCCATTAAACCTATAACTGCCGTGACTTTGCCCCTATGTTTTGGTTTTTTTCATTTTCTAATTATCATAGAAATTAAGATTGAAAAACTAAAAAATAAAAAATAGGGACTTGGTAATGGTAGTTATAAGTTTTATACACCAAAAATATTTGCTCTAGTGTCATTATCCAGGGAGAAAACAGTCGACTAAGTTTGTAATAGTTTGTATGGAAACCCCCCGGTACTCTTTCCTCTTAAGGTGATATCCGTTTTATTGGAATTACGTGTTGGCCTTAGATATCACTAGTTTCATTTCTAACATCGTCGGTCGTTCGAATTCCGGCCATAAACTTTTCTTCCAAAAAAACATTATGTGCGCTAATTATTATGGTTGCAGACGTACAGTCGGCTGCATAATTGCAGCCCCCGGTAGAGTTGGAAAATTACTATTATTGGAATGTTTTCATTTTAATAATTTTTGTTTGATAAATTGATGAGTTAGAAGACTTTAAACTTAAACTAAAGCAGGTGCCTAGAATCTTGCTCGTGTTTAAAACATTCTTATAACAGCCGTTTTGGAGCTCTACGGTGGGTCTGCAATTATGCAGCCAACCGTACCTATCTGTTGATAAGTTTTACCTCTGGACACAACTATAAATACAGTCTATTTAATTAATAATCAAATATTTTTCAAGAATTAGAAATGTCAAAGAACCCACTTTAAAATCTAACAATACACTTTATTGTCAAAGATTTAAAATTTTACGCGCCGCTAAGCATAAGTACGATTAATAGAAGTTGATTTTTATAACCATGCAGCTCTTTTATTTCATTGACTGATACTAAGTAACACACAGCTTAAGACAATAGTTCTATAGAAACTTGAACATTTTGCGCCAAAATAATATTTTTTTAATGTTTATTTTCGAAATTTTGCGAATGTCGCTAAGAGTGTTTTTTATTTATTTCTACGGGATCAAGTTTTACGCTGGTTACTTGTTAAAATAATTGAAATTTAAGTGGTCAAAAAAGATCTATAATAGACTGCGAAGTTTCTCCACTTGATAAGTGAAGTAGAGCAAAGTGAAGGAAGCAGACTAGAAAGGCAGAACGCACTTTCAGATGGGATTAATAACTGCATGGAGAGAGAGAGAGAGCTAGTTAAAATAATTCCTTCTTCTTCTAGTATAGTGGTGGTTCACCTATTGTTAGAGTTTTCAGATCGCCCTAAGGCCTCTAACTTGACCTAACGACTGCTACTAGAGGTAGCAACCGGGTCCAACGGCTTAACGTGCCCTCCGAAGCACGGAGGGGCTCACGAAAACACATTTTAGTCAAACTACTAATTGGCTACCCATCGAAGTAATGACCGCGCCAGGCGTCGCTTAACCCGCACGACCGTGAACGATCAGCGAGCGTTGCTTAGCTGTGAGCCCCCTCACACAATAATTCCTAGATTCCTAGATAGATGGAACGCTTTATTGAACACAGAAAACAGTATCACAATAATTATAATAAGTGCCTTTACAGCTGTAAGGGTTCTCTTTCAGGCCAAGATGAAGATGATTTTTTATGAGAATGTTCATATTTCGACTGTTTTTTATATATTTTTGTTTTAATCTAAATTCTTAATAGCAAAACTGCAAACAAAAATTAAAATTACATGTTTGCAGGGTCCCTATTACGTGTAATGGCGTCAGATGCTGATGAAGTTATTGAAGATGACGTGACTTAAAATGTTTATATCTTTTTTCCACATCTAGTTCCTGAAATACTAACAATTTCACTGTAATCTAAAAAAAAACCAAAAATTTTAGTATAGTTTTTCTTTAATATGTGTAATGCTTAACCTTTTGCTTTACCATCATTATTTTGCCATTGCAAAAGTGCATGGTAGAGAGAATTGAGCGAATACTTCACACAAAAGGCGGTGTGTAGAAAAAAAGGACAGATGTAGTGCAACAAAGTAATACGAAATCGGACAATAATTGAGATATAATGAAGTGTTTCTTGAGGCGGTTGAGGACATACCGAATTTTTATTGTTAAAATTTTAGGGTTCCGTAGACAATAATTCAGAATAATCTTTTTTTGAAGTGAAAACTTCTTATGGCGCGTTTGGCACTTTTGTGGGTGAGCATTTTTAGCCGTTCTCGCGACAGATTTTGACGCGACAGATGAGATTTTATTTGTGTTAGTCTTTTTGTTTAACTTATACTGCCATCTATTACACAAATTGAGAAACTTAGTTTCTAGAAAGACCGCTATTCGAATGTAGATGGCGCTGATTTAAATTTTTTAATGCCATCTAGCGAATAAAAAATAAACTATATTTGTTTAAGTGAGTGCTAATAGATGGCAGTAGCAGATCGTTTCAAGAAATATTCTATGAGAAATAACAAGTTTATTGTTTTCACTTCTGCCTGCACTCCCGGAGTGCGCTGTTTTTTTTTTTTATTTCATCATTTTAAACTGCATTATATAGGCATATTAAACTTCATTTTTTAACTGACTTGAAAAAAGGAGGAGGTTCTGATTTCGTCTCGTAGGATATAATTTTTTTTATGTATGTTCGCCGATTACTCGAAAACGCCTGGACCTATATGAAAAATTCTTTTTTTTATAAAAGAAAAAAACTCATGTGCGATAATAAACACCTTTTCAGTTAGAGAGTTCGCTACAAGATTATGAAAAAAAAACTAAAATATATCTATCACCAGTAAAAATCGACAAGGTATCCAAATAAAAAAAGAATTTTGTTTTATTTGAGCCCTAGTTACTTAGATGCGTCTTAAAAATTAAGTTAGGATGAGTAAATACCTTGCCTCAAAAGGCAGTGAAGAAAAAAAAAGTTGCTTGACCCTGGAATTTAAACTAGGTACCTAGTAGGTAAGTATAAATTTAAAATAAGCGAATCTTTTACACATAGATAAATAAAAGAATTCTTACTACAAATAAAAAGAACAGTAAAAAAAAAACTGGTTGCCTGTAAAGTCGGTATACGGGCTAAAGTTTTACGTGACAACAACTGTGCTCGAGTGGAAGGGACGCGTGCCTTTCACTTTTTATGTCTGTCTCTCTCGCTCTTAGGCGGGCTAACCATGCCCGCGTGCCTCTCACTCGCTCTCATTGTGAGCGCATAACGTGAGCGGAGCGTAACGCAGTTTCTTGAAGTGTCACCCGGCAAACCAATTTATAAGACGTTATCACGTCAATAAACCTAAAATAGACAAACAGACAGACGGACAAGAAACTGATCTTATAGGGGTTCCTTTTTTTACCTTTTGAGGCCCTTAAAATATTATTGACTAGCTTTTGCCCGTAACTTTGTCCGCGTAGGGTTTGAACCGATCTATCCATTGGTTTGATCAGTTTGTCAGGCCTTTGAATCCTAAATTTACGGATTATAAGTTTCATATTCTACGGAACCCCGACACATTATTCATACATTTTTTTCCACGGTACAAAAACATGTCCTGCCAATTGTCTTCTAAAGACGTATGAGGCACATTGCTTGTGACAATAAAAGAGGAGACACGGCATTTGACAATTACTTTGAAGGGTCTTTATTATGTGTTACCTGGTTTTACTGATTTTTATTTTGACCCTGTACTGTATCCGTCATAAGTCCACTATCAGTTAGCTACAATAATACTATAAACAAGTATTCTACTTACAACCTTTTTCTTTTTAGACGACCCGGTTGGCACAATGGTCATTGGTCACCATGCCGGACTGCCAAACAAAGGGTTGCGTATTTATGTTTGTGTGTAATGTCTATAAGAATAAATAAATATTGCAGGACATTCCACACATCGCCATCTAGCCCCAAGCTAAGTAACTAGACTTGTGTTATGGGTGCTAGACATCTAGACAACGGATATACTACTTATATACTTTTCTTTTGTAATTAAATACTTTTATAATACATAATAACAAACAGAAGGCCAATTCTCGTAAATAACATTGTTCAATGCATACGCTCAAAGTAGCACAAAATACCCCCAAAATTGGCTTTTTGGAAAAAAGAACTGACTTTGAAGGTATCTTTTGCAATCGAAATGCAATCAAAATGATATTGAAATGTAATTTGAACAATGCTATTTACGAGAATTGGCCTTCAGACCACAGACAAATATCTAAGCTTATATACTTCCTTGTCTGAGGCGGGGATCGAACCCGCAACCCTGCGTTTGGCAGTCCGGCATGGTGACCGTTGTGCCAACTGGGTCGTCAATAATGCCTTCACACCGAATTCCTAAAGGCCTTTAAGAGGAAAGGGTACCGGGCGCTCTCTCCATACAAACGTAGTCGACTGTTTCCTCCCTGAATAATGACATTAGAGCAAATATTTTTGTTGCATAAAACTTTAACTGCCATGACCATATGCCTATGTTTTTTTGAAGTGAAAACTTCTTTAGCGGCGTTGAGCACTTTTTCTGTAATGGGTATAAAATCTTGAACTCGCGTCAGGACACGTGACCTGATCGAAAAAGCGTAAGACGGATGGAGAGTAGACAGCTATCCCCTCTCTACGGCGCGGCGAAAATGTATGCCTGGGCCTACTGTTTTTAATTTGGCTGTGAGTGTATTAAGACGTACATATGGTATTTTTTAACGGACGACTATTGACGGACGACAAATGTCGGACGACAAATGTCGGACGACTATTTGTCGGACGACTATTGACGGACGACAAATGTCGGACGACTATTGACGGACGACAAATGTCGGACGACTATTGACGGACGACAAATGTCGGACGACTATTTGTCGGACGACTATTGACGGACGACAAATGTCGGACGACAATTTGTTTTTTTTTTTAGTTTTTTGAATCTTTATTTTTAAGATAATTAGAAAATGAAAGAAACCAAGACATAGGGGCATAGACATGGCAGTTATAGGGTTTATGCAACAAAAATATTTTAGCTAGTGTCATTATCCAGGGAGGAAACAGTCGACTACGTTTGTATGGAGACAGCGTCGGTACCCTTTCACTTTAAACTTTCATTATAAGAAAGGTAGATTACCTCCCCACGAGCAAAGGTTGCCATTATATAAATTCATATTTTTATAACCCATTGAGACTTTGTATAGGTATTGCCATAATCCAGTGAATTCGATGCCTCGTATCAAATAATTCAGATTTCGGGGTGACAATTGCTTTTGGTAAAAATGGGATAATAATTGCCAATCTATACATAACTTGTCCGCGCTCTGTAGTACCTGGGACATGGGATGGAGTAGGGTTACCCAGCCTCTCAGCTCAGTCGACCGTGTTCAAAATAAAGAACTATTCAATATATCTGGAGCTAACTAAGTTTCATCAAGATTTCCTTCACCGTAAGAGCAATTTTCAAACACTGAGAACATTTCATACTTACCTTTTAAAATCAAAAATTTTCGGCATCTTTGTAATCAAAGCGAAAAATCTTAAACCTGACTTTGCTAAAGTTCCGACAATCCTACTAATATTATAAATATGAAAGTTTATGTGTATATTTGTTACTCCTTTACCTAAGAACTACTTACGATAAAACTCGGTATCTAGATAGCTGGAGACCTGGATTCAAACATTCCGATATTCCGACGACTAGACCAATTTTGATGAAAATCAGCGTAGTGGCAGCTTAGGGAATGAAGAAGAACTTTTGATTCCGAATTCCGGCGGGATTTGGACATATGCGTGAATGAACCCGCGAGGCGATGATCTATAATAAAAATGCTTTGTCCTGACTGACGGATCAACGCACAGCATATACCGCTGATCGTAGAGACCAGAAACTTGGAGGGTGTATTATTTGTATGACGTAGGCATCCGATAAGAACCCCTTAGGGGGTGAAAAAGGGGAGGGGCAAAGCTTGTATAAGATAACGTGATTCCGTGGTCCAATCCTATTAGAACCATTTTCGACTTCTACGGACGAAGGTGCGGGCAAAAGCTAGTATTTACTAATTATATAATAAATAAGCCGGCGGGGCATTTTGAGGCGAGGGATACCGACCCCGCGGTCCCGAGTGCTTCAGGGGGAAGCCACCGTTCCTCATCTCCGTCTTGTCTTAGTTAGATTTGGAGTGGAAGCGGTCCCTCGTTTCTGGGTTGCTTTCACTGGCTGTCCAGAGTGGAGTAGAAATACTGGAAGGATGGATGCCGAACGTCAGTGATGAGTTGGCCCGCTCGCTTGGACAACCAGTGATGGTAAAAAAACAGTACGGCCTTTCCTTTAGCCGCTCACGTTCCTGTTGCCCCCTTGCTGTAATCTGGCTCAGCTAATTAGGCTCAGTCTGACAGTTGGCAAGTCTCCATCTGCGATTTTTACGCGTTTGTCATCATAATATCCATTGTTTTCTATTATCCATAGTGCACTACCATCCCATCCAATAGCCCAAGTAGTTTCCTTCTGTAGTTTATTGATAGTTCTATCCAAACCGCACGTTGTCCTTGGCTGCATTTTATAGTGCAGACAGGGATAATTGCCAGTTTGGTGTCCACATCATACATTGTTATTAAACGTTGTTATTGTAAAGGGCCTCTACGTGTTGGCTTCGGCTTCACGCACGCCTTCCAAAGGTCCGGGGCTCCATAGCCCTGTGATATGGGACACATAATACCTACAATGAATTGCAAATAATAATAATCATCAAAAAGGGCGCAGGGCACTTTGAGGCGAGGTGTCGGAGAGTAGCGACCCCGAGGTAACGAGTGCTCCAGGGGGAAGCCACCGTTCCTCATCTCCGGCTTGTCTAAGTTGGCTGGTCGGAGTGAACACTGACGAGGAAATGGTCCGCTATGGCTTGCCTTCATCGGCTGTCTGGAGTGGAGTCGTGAGAGCAGAAATGCTCGAAGGATGGATGCCTTCAAAAAGTCCCCAATAATCTACACCTCATAGCCACCCTACTCGCAGATCAGAGATAGAGTCCAAAAGCCGAAATACAAAATATTTTACAAAAATCCTGCATAACCCATCATTACACGTCAAAGATTAAAATCTATCATTTTTTGTTTATTTAACGTGACTTTTTTAAGGAATTAACATAAAATTTTATGGAATGCTCGCTGCGACCTGCGGTTTTGCCCGCGTAAGTATGGAAAACGTGGGTTCGATTTCCGCTGCTGAATAAATTTGTGTGATAAATAGTAAAAAGAAAGAAAAAAAATTATTTGGACAAGCACACGACATAAGACAATCAGAAAAGTAGTAACAAACATAAAAGCACTAAAACAAAAGTTAAAAAAAAAAAAAAACAAAAAAAAAATTGGTAAAAATACAAAGAAGAAATAAGATCTAAGGAGCCGTGTGCCTCCAAAAAAGTTCTGCCTCAGCCTCAGAATACAGAACAAGACTCTGTATTCTGAGGCCTCACTCAGCAATGATAGCTGCACCAACATTTAGCTGACACAGCCGCTGGTCTTAAAGTCAATAAACACAATAATATTATTTTTTATTGGAACTGCCTGCCTTTAGAGTTTAGATTAGCTACATCTATTGTCCTTGTATCCGTTACGAATTTTCTCTGGTAAAAATTTAGTATGATTTTAGTTTTGGGTGTTTCTCTGTGTGGTGCTTAACTAATATGTATTTAGGTAAAGAATTATTATAATCGGTTATCTAATTTCACCACCATAGCACACGCCTAGTTTTTAAGCTTGGGGCTAGAAAATGCTGTGTGAATGTCATGCAATATATTAATATTTTGTTTTATTTTGGTTAACATACAAAAAAACACCTTAAGTATTTCTATCCTTTATATGGCAACCATAGTACACGCCTAGTTTCTCAACTTGGCGATAGATGGCACTGCCTTGAATGTTGTGTGATATTTCTTATTATATCTGGATTAAAAAATCCCATGTACCTACTATTCCATAGGTAAATAGGTACATAAGGCATAAATAAATTATATAAGTACACGACTGATTAAGAAATTCTTTCTTTTTTTTGAAGTTTGTTAAAAATATCAGAATCGGTTCATTAGTTTTTATTTAACTAAACAACAAACACACAGACAAACGGACAATTTTTCACATTATATAAATTTCATGAAATATGAACTTTTTAAAAGATAAGTTGGAGTTATTTAAATTTAATTTTTCATTAAGAGGAAAGAGTACCGGAGGCTCTTTCCATACAAACTATTACAAACGTAGTCGACTGTTTTCTCCCTGGATAATGACACTAGAGCAAATATTTTTGGTGCATAAAACTTATAATTGCCATGACCATGCCCCTATTTTTTGATTTTTTAAATTTTTAATTTTTTTTAATTTTAATTTCTATGATAAATAGAAAATGAAAAAAAACCAAAACATAGGGACATAGTCATGGCAGTTATAGATTTTGTGGCACAAAAATATTTGTGCTAGTGTCATTATCCAGGGAGGAAACAGTCGACTACGTTTGTATGGAGAGCGCGCAGGTACCCTTTCACCTTAATGTTCAGATTTGAGATTGTTTTGTGAATTTTCGAACTTTATGAGTATTGGGTTTCGTTATGGTTAAACTAAGTTTTGGTTCACTTGTGCAACAAAAAATATATGCGATTAAGACTTTAAACATAGTTAGGTAACTAACTTTAAAAGCCTAAAAAACAGATTAAATATTATCAAGATTGTGGATATCATCACTACATTAGAGCATTCGATTGAATTAAAATATTACACAACTTACGTGGAGAATATACCATAAAGACATGATTTTGGTGTGGGTGTGGGTTTACCTGCAGATGGGTTCACAAACTGCCTGAAGAGCTACATAGTATAAAACAAAGTCGCTTTTTAGGTTAAAAGATATTTATTCTCATAAGACAATAGTCACTTAAAATGAGATACAAACATAAAAATAGGTAGTTAAATATTCACCTCTGACGTGTTTAAGTAGGTAGTTTTAACAAGTTAATTGAGAAGAAAGAAAAATAAAAAGAAGTTACTATTCTAGCTTGGCAATATGCAATTTAAGTTTTCTTTTAAAAATATTTACACTATCCGATTCTTTAATATCATCAGGCAGATCGTTGTATAGCCGGTTTTTCGGTCCCTATTTCCCTTTGACTGCTTAAATCTTTAAAACTACGCAATGGATTTTGATGGGGTTTTTTTTAATAGATAGAGTGATTCAAGAGGAATGTTTATATGTATAATACATGCATAATATAGCCGTGCGAAGCCGGGGCGGGTCGCTAGTCTAAATATATTTAAACTAGCTTTTTTCCGCGACTTTGTCCGCGTAGAAATCAAAAATGGACCAAAAAGTCACTTTGTCCCATACAATCTTTGCCCCCCTTTTTCAGGCCCTAAGGGGTAGAATTTCGGAAAATCCTTTAGTATAAGACGCCTTCGTCATACAAAGAACACACCCTCCAAGTTTCAGGTCTCTACGATCAGCGGTTTAGGTTGTCCGTAGTGTCCGTTGATCTGTCATTCAGTCAGTCAGGACAAAGAATTTTTTATGTATAGATTTAAGATGACCCGGTTAAATCATTTAGCTAGTATATACATTTGTTTAAGCACAATATAAAATAAAAAACTTCGAAACGTTTGTTTTCGTTTCGTTCAATTTTATTTGATTTGCCCTAAGTACTTATATTTTTCCACGAATTGGTCTCTATCACACTATCAATTAATAAATAAATATGATTAAACATTCTTTTTTTAAATTAACTTGTACGATTCCTGGCTAGGTAGGTAATGACTTTTTAAAAAATCTAATGAAACAGATTTAGTGGTTGTCGAAATTAGGTAAGTATATACCCAAGTCCTTTCAGCATGTTTCGCTATCTCTTAGATTCTAATAGTCATAAAGACCTGTTTAAAAAAATCATACCCAATACACGGGTGAAACTGCAAAGCACATCATCACTACATAGTATAAAACAAAGTCGCTTTATCTGTCCCTATATCCCTTTGTATGCTTAAATCTTTAAAACTATTTTGATTTTGATGCGGTTTTTTTTAATGGATAGAGTGATTCAAGAGGAAGGTTTATATGTATGATACATGCATACTATAGCCGTGCGAAGCCGGGGCGGGTCGCTAGTGTACCTATAATTCCGAAATTTATCTCCCACCTATTTAACCTATCAAAAATTGAATACCTTACTATCATTCTAGCGAATAGAACATAATCCGATATGACACGTTGAAGAGACTTAATACATTATATTCTATTATGTAGAGATCACATCCGAATCTAAACAAACCTCCTTTCGCAGCCGCAGCACACAAAGGAGGACAGGTTGGAAACTAGAAACTGGCTAACTTAGTAATCAATATTTTTAAAATTAATTAATCATTCTGGACTCAAAATTTTAGTTATCCAGTCAGTTGTTTTAGTCAATATTATAAGTTTAAGTCATAATTTTTATTTATTTATTTAAAGGAATTTTAGACTAGGTAATTGTTATGTAAACCCGCCTTACTTCAGATTTTTTTAATTCTGAAGAAAGAAACCTTTGATTTGTTTTATAAAGACGCACTTACTGGATCGCTGTTTCTGTATACAGACAGCGGAAAGCGACTTTGTTTTATAGTAGTGATAGGTCAGAATTTGACCACTATCTCATACGATGGTAAGCGGTCTAAGATATACTTTCCTAGAAGATTTTATGTACGCTCGTTACTCAAAATCCCACAAATAAACGGGGGGCTTCGAGGGACGCGAGTGCAGGTTAGAAGACGGCAGTGGAACAAAATCTTTTCCGACCTCTCCCCATTTTATGGCTGCACCGGTCTTCGGATCGAAACACAGACAAGTCCGTTTGGCGATACGAATTAGACTGGTGAGTGGTACCAAGCCGCGACCGAAGCCAAGTAGATAAGGAGTAACTTATGTTTTGACATGATAACGTCTAAAAATTAAAGGAACACCTGCATTCATAAAAAAGTGCCTGTTCCGGGTAACAGACACAGTTTAATAATAATATCGCTCATCTGAGCTTGTGTTATGGTGACAAGTGACGAATAAAAGACTTATATTATAATGGAGAAAAAGGAAAAATACTCAATTTTTTATTCGTCGCAGTCGGGTGTGGCGAACACCCGACTGCGACGGACGACCTCTGTGGCGGGTCGGGCGAACACCCGACTGCGACGCAGAAGGTTGCGGGTTCGATTCCCGCCGGGAATTGTTTCTGGTTCTGGGTGTTTCCTATATGTATAATATGTATATATTTACAAAAAAAAAAGTATATAAGTAGTTTATCCGTTATCTGGCACCCATAATACAAGCATTAAGTTGCTTAGCTTGGGGCTGGATGGCGATGTGTAATATGTCCTGAAATATTTATTTATTTATTTATTTTATTTAATAATAATATCGCTCATCTGAGCTTGTGTTATGGTGACAAGTGACGAATATAAGACTTATATTATAATGGAGAAAAAGGAAAAATACTCAATTTTTTATCGTTTTCTTATGATTATCGTCCGTTTAGCGACTTTACAACCTACCATTTTTTTTTCGTTTTAGTTTTACCCAGATGTTCCCTCTATTGCACTGTTAATATTTTAAATGTCTTCGACACGTAACCGAATCGTTTTGTTTCTACACCGCATACATGTTCGCTCCACTGGATTTTCACACAACACTGACTTGAGAAAAAAAACGGTAGCTGTTGTTGGGTATCAATTTTGGAAGCTACTGTACAATTTTGACTACCTTTAGAGAGAGTGGTCGTATATACAGAATAAAGAAAAAATAATCTTTTCCCCTAAAGTCATAAGCAATAATGTCATAAGTTTTATATTTTGGTAACTAGATGACGCCACAGGTAAAATTGAATCGCGCAAGCATTGTGTTTTGACGTGATAACGTCTTATAAATTAACTAGCGACCCGCTCCGGCTTCGCACGGCTATTCGATGGTTTCCGCAACAAAGGGCGTATCTCCATTTTGCATACTTTTGGCAATGAGCAAAAAACGAAATAAAAAAAAATATTTCTTAAATATCTTTTTTGTTCTTATACTTATAAAAAATGTGCTAGGAAGAAATTTCTTAGTTTTTTGCGGGCTTTGGCCTCGCTTGATTAGAGAACTGTACGAGTCTTAGTTTAGAAGTTAGCTAGGGCGTAAATCCCTGAAAATGAAAAAAATAGGTAGTTACACCCCACAAATATATAGTCTAGCAAAAAGTACCTACAGTAAAAGCCATATATGCCTAAACCATTTGTAGTATAAACCTTTTTTGTTTCAGAATATGTAAATACGCCGTATTATTTAAACTAATAAATGACTAAACTAGCAAAATATTAACTTGATAGGAGTATATTTTACTTAGATGCGAGCCCCAACTCACAAAAATTAACTCCGCTTCGCAACGTGGAACATCAGCACGCTAACGGGACGCGCGAGGGAGCTTGCCGACGTACTTTCCAGGCGAAAAGTGGCCGTTACGTTTCTGTAGGAGACTCGATGGAAAGGCAGCAGATCCCGGCACATTAGGAGTGGCTAAAAGCTGATGTACATGGGTGCACCTGGTGGAGAGAACAGGGTATGGTGGTCGCTGAGGGGTTGCATGACTATATCTTGGAGGTAAAACGCTCTAGCAACCAACTTATGGCCGTGAAGGTGCTTATTGAGGGGGTTGTAACCCACTTGGTAAGCGACGCTGATAAAGTATTGTTTTGGAACAAACTCGGCGAGGTCCTTGGGGCCATCCCGTTGTCACAGGGGATCGTTTTGGGTGGTGATCTGAACGGTCATGTGGGCGAGATGACGGTAAAATTTGAGCGTGTTCATGGAAGCTACAGCAGTTGAAATGCGGAAGAGGAAGAAATCCTATGTACATGTGCCCCTGCCGACCTGGCCCTCGTGAACACTTACTTCAAAAAGAAGCCCGACTACTTGATCACCTATAGGAGTGAGAGGCACGCTACCCAAATCGATTTATATCACTAGGAAACATCATATCGGCAACGTGGCTAACTGCAAAGTTATTCCTGGTGAGAGTCTCACTGATCAACACCGTCTTCTTGTCATGGATCTCTGTGTGAAACCCAAAAACAAACACCATGTGAGGTGTTGTCGCCAAATCAGATGGTGGATGCTGGATGAAGCCAAGTCCTAAAAGCTTGTCTCGGCTATCGGTGACAAGTTCGCTGGTGTCGACGAATAATCGATGTCGTCGGACGATCGATATCGACGAACCAGTCCTGGATCACTACGATAAGATTAATTTAGGCATCGATCACCGGTGCGGCGAAGGCAGTGTTTGGGATGTCTTAAGATGGATGCAAATATGACAGGGAAACTTGATTTTCCTGTCATATTGATTGCCTTGGACATAGTCCAGAGGGAGACTAAATTGAAGAAAGCCCTCTTCAAAAAGTTGCAAGCGTAGTAGTAAAGTAGCCAGAGCCAGACAGGACTACTTACAGTCATTGTACGATAAGTTGGAAACGTCTGAGGGACAGAAGCTTATTTATAAGTTGGCACATTCGAGGGTAAAAGCGGCACAGGATATATCTAAGTGCCGCTGTGCAAAACGTCCCGATGGTAATCTGCTTTGTGAGGACATCGCGGTGAAGAAAAGATGGCTCTCTTATTTCCACGAGCTGCTGAATAAGCAGCACAAAGAGTTGAGTCCCTATCGAATTATGAAATGCGATGGGTTCTCGTAGTGTGGGTATCTTAACCAACCTCTATAACCGCATACTCTAAACTGGTGAGATCCCTATGTTTTACCTTAGTTTTCAAGGGCAAGGGATCGGTGCAGGAGTGTGGGAGTTATCGAGGTATATAGGTCATGTCCCACACCATGAAGCTCTACTATAGATAGTCGGATAGTCGATTCTTTGATTCGACAGAAGTGCACTGTGTCTAGGTGTCCATATAGTTAACACCTCAGTCACGGACCCCGTTCCGCCGTTTTCTATTCATATTTAGATTTGCAGAAAGCCTTTGTCTGTGTTCCTTCATCATCGATCGTCCGACGACATCGATTACGACGTCAAGTCACGCATTTCAGAGGCTTGGGCGAAGTGTCGTGAGGTGACTGGTGTCATTTGCGACCCCAAAATTCCGCTTAAACTAAAGAGACAGGTTTATGCCGGTTAAACTAAAGGGACAGGTCTATAAAACCATCATGAGACCTGTCCTTTTGTATGGTAGTGAGGCGTGGCCGGTACTTGAGCGACATAAGCAGGAGCTGCGTGTCACGGAGATGAAGATGTTGCGCTGGATGTGTGGAGTGACGCGAAAGGATCGCGTCAGGAACTCCCGCATCCGGGGCAGCCTTCATGTCCGAGACATTGCAGATACATTGCAATTATATATACATTACATTGCATTATCCAATCACATAAAGGTATAGTTAAGTCTCTGTTCTTTTAAATACTTTAGTTATGCAAGAACAAGACAGCTAGGATCACTTGTAAGTTTGAAATTTAGCACCACCTGTGGGAATAAATACTATTTTTTTTCGAAGTAGACTAATACATTACGGCGCAAAACAGATTATTGAATTGTATATTGAATTTTATCTAATTATACATCCTAATATTAGCATATTTATTATATTATGCCAAAGTCGTAAATGGTACTTAATATAACATAGGTGAGATACAACCTATATTCTTTTAGGATTCTTTTTTGTTGCAGGGCGTAAAACACATATTGATTTCATTATGTGTATTTACCCCGTTTGTCGTTTAAAAAGTAAAAACACAGTGTAGTTACATCAAATTGATTTCCCAATATAAAAATAATATTGTTTTATGACCCCTTTTCAATGTTTAGCCAACAGAAAAATGTAGGTCGTAACATCTTTTTTTTTCATCGTAGCGCCACTTTAAAAATAGGGATCGATAGAGCGTTACAAACTGAGTAAAACTGCATAAAAAACTCAATATGGCCAAAATGGCTTTTACGCCCTTTGTTGCGGAAACCATCGATATTATGCATGTATTATACATATAAACCTTCCTCTTGAACCACTCTATCTCTTAAAAAAACCGCATCAAAATCCGTTGTGTAGTTTTAAAGATTTTTAAGCATACAAAGGGAATAGGGATAGAGAAAGCGACTTTGTTTTATACTATGTAGTGAGTGATGAACACCGTAATACTGCACTTATACAAAAAAGTGACATCACGCTCACGTTACGGGAACGGGAGCGTTATTCACGAGGTACCACCATCAATGTTTTCTTATGACGTTATCACGTAAAATAATCGTCCGTAAACTGACTTTACAGATAACAATTTTTTAGGGTTCCGTACCCAAGGGGTAAAAACGGGACCCTATTTATAGATTATACAGGGTTATTGGTAATTACACTAGCAAGCCGTTGAGGGCTACTTCTGTGCACCTAAACAAACAACTTTTGTTCAACGACTTTTGAAAATTCGAACATTTTCTTGAAAATTTTGAAGTTAGTTTTACCTGAAAATCAGCTGTTCCAGATTCAGATTCAATCATTTATTTGCGTACAACATGATATTAAGATGTTTATAATTAAGTAGGTATAAGTACATGTTATTGCTTTATCAGCGTGCAAATGTTAATTAGAATATAATAAAAATTAAATTATACGTTTACAGAATTCAGTTCAAATTATCAATAAATGTCAATATATCAATATAATTAAACATTTTTAAACAACATTGAATTACCGATTTTACTTATTATATTATGTAAAACCTCTTTTATTATTATTGTTAAAAAACTCATCCACCGAGTAAAAACATTTTGACAATAACCATTGGTGCAACTTTATTTTAAATAATTTAAGGTCAAGCTCTCTCAACCCTTCTGGTAGGTCGTTGTAAATAATTGCACCCATGAAGCTAGCATTCTTCTGAAGAGACAGCTTGCACACTGGTACACATGCCCTATCATTTGTGGCATCACGAAGCTGTCTATCTCTACATTGACCATTTCTAATAAATAATTCAGGATGCTGCTTTACAAAAATAGAAATTTGTTTAATGTACAAGCAAGGGAGAGGTAAAACCTTGAGATCTTTGAATAACGGTCCACAGGGTTCAAGAAAATGAGCCCCACAAATTGCACGAATACATTTCTTTTGGAGCTTAAAAATTCTGTCCGCTTGCGAACTATACCCCCACAGCATGAGACCATATTGCAACACAGATCCAACATAGCCATGGTAGGCTTGAAGTGCCGCTCCTCTGGACACGTTTCGTGAAATACTGCGTAAGGCAAAAACGAATCTATTTATTTTAGAATGCACATTATTAATATGATCCGTCCAACTACAAGTATTGTCAATTGTGACCCCAAGAAATTTAGCAAACGAAACTTCCTCAATGTGCTCATCAATGTATGTACCAATCACTGGGATTGGTTTCGCCCTGACAGATTTAAATTGAATTATTTTAGTTTTTGAAATGTTAACCTTTAAGTTATTATTACCAAGCCAGTCTATAATGTCAAGTATATTTTCATCAATGTCAATTTCAAAATTATTTCTATAATTGTTTTTTATAAGTATCGTTATGTCATCTGCAAACAATATGCATTCATGAGTTGTACAGGAAGGTAAGTCATTAATATACAATAAAAACAGAAGCGGTCCCAAAATGCTCCCTTGTGGAACACCGTAATTATTTAACCTATACCCTGACCTATGGGATACGAGTTTGGAGTTATACTGCATAGTCATTACTTCAGTGCACTGATATCTATTTTTAAGGTAACTTTTACACCAGTCAAACGCGTTTCCCCGAATACCATATTGATAGAGTTTGGAAAGTAGTCTGCCATGATGAACGTAATCAAATGCTTTGCTCATGTCGAAAAACAAAGCTGCAACGTGCATGTTTTTAGTAATTGCTTCTACCACATTTTGTACAAGTTTAAATATTGCCTCAGTTGTTGATTTGCTCTGCTGAAACCCATGCTGATTGGGTGATATGATATTGAACCTCTTTGTGAACTCCACTAATCTACGTAACATAGCCTTTTCCACGACCTTTGATAGAACAGGTACTAATGTTATGGGTCTATAGTTGTCTAACAATTTCCTATCTCCCTTTTTAAACAATGGTTTTACTATTGAAAACTTAAGTTGTTCTGGAAATTTACCTTCACTAAACGACAAATTTATTATGTGACTCATGACAGGCGCAAGTTTATGTACACATCGCTTGATAAGCCAGGTGGGCAAACTATCATAACCTACGGCTTTGGAGTTATTTAATGATAACATTATTTTTAAGACTTCATCGGCTGACGTGGGGTAGAGAAATATACTAGCCGTAACGTTTTTTACTGAACTATTAATTTCTATATTTGATTCGACACTAGTAGTAGTCTCAATAAAATGATTGTTAAATGTTTCAGATATTTTATCGCCTTTATTAATAACAATGTCATTACAATAAATTTCATTAATTGTGCGGGAAGGTTTTTCGATTGGTTCGTGTTGCTTAATCACATTCCAAGTCGCCTTACATTTATTACTAGACCTTTGGATATACTTTCTATTAATATGTTTACGTGCCTGATGAATACAATTTTTTAAAGTTGATACATATTTCTTATAGTGAATCTTAGATGAAACTCTAGCTACTCTACATCTACGGAGTTCTAAGTAGAGTCTTCTTTTATTAACACAGGATCTTTTCAGGCCCTTAGTGATCCAAGAAGACTGTTTGGTTGTTTGGGTAATTTTAATCCAAATTTTAGGGAAACATAGCTCAAAAAACAAAACCAACAAATCATGCAAATGTTGGAACGCTCTACATGTATTTGTTTGCTCAAATGATTCACTAAAAGTTAACTCCCCTATGCAGTTCAAGAATTTTCTAACATTATCTTTGCTGAAGTTCCTTCTCTCCTCAAACCACACCGTAGGAATCAATTTCAGTTTTAATGGAAATTCGAGCGTTTGTCCAGTTTCATGATCAGATAATGCAAGAATATGAACTGAGCCTATTCCTTACACGGAGAGGTCACTAACCTTAAAATTTTCCTTTTTTTTGAAGTTTTATCTATTTTTCTAAGTCTTAATGAATTTTCTTTTACATCATACTGCTCGGTAAGTAGGATTTACTAGTATGGCAAGAGGCTGTGTAAGTTGTCATGTACGACACAGTGCATTGTTTAGATGGAACGTTCCATTTTCAAATCACTTTACCATACAAGCATAGGGTGAATGCTTGAATTGTAAAGTTCACTTTACCATTCAAGCTATGTCAAACTCCTTGGTTAACCAATCTCTTTTCTTATAAAACGACAAAACTTTTTACTGCAAAAAAAAACGATAACAATGGCGGCATTTTATTTCAGTTCAAGCTATGCAAAACTCCTTGGTAAAATATTATTTTTTTCATAAAATGATTTTTACTGTAAATAATGAAAATGGCGGTATTTCATTTGAACTAAATGTTTGTTTACTTGCGACGACTGTATTAAAATTTAAAAAAAGAACATAGGTACAAGTTTATGCTAGTTCATCATGTCTAGTATTCGTCTGATGAATAAGTGGTCGGCCGGCACGCCTGATTTCTGTTATCTTGAAGCCGAAGATGTCGTACAAAAATGTTTTATTTACCTCGCATGAATGATGTAAAGTAGTATACCTACCTCGGTTGTAAGTAGCTATTACACCCTCGAACTATATTCGTCGTCTAAATATCTCGGGTGCACTCGGTCCATAGCGCCCTTAGCGGGCGCCATATTGGATCTTGTTCTGTAATAGCTCGCTTACATACCTTGTGTAGTAAACTACTATTAAAAAATCAGCTGTTTTTCGAATTTACCTACATAACCACAAAATTTTCATATTTTTTATCGAATTTCCAAAAGTCGTAGAACAAAAGTTGTTTGTTAAGGTGCACAGAAGTAGCCCTCAACGGCTTGCTAGTATAATTACCAATAACCTTGTATAGTATAGAGTATAGACACATGAGTAGGTTATTTTTGAAATACAAGAGCGTACTTAACATTTTTTCTTGGATAGGTCCGACCCGCGAACTTCGATCCAAAAATTTGACCGACCCGTTCTGCTTTTGTGGCTGCACAATTTGTAAACTGTTCCTTTAAAACTTCGATTATATTATTATACTAGCGACCCGCCCCGGCTTCGCACGGCTATATGATGCATGTATTATACAAATAAACCTTCCTCTTGAATCACTCTATCCATTAAAAAACCGCATCAAAATCCGTTGCGTAGTTTCAAAGATCTAAGCATACAAAGGGAAATAGGGACGGCGAAAAGTAACTTTATTTTATACTAGGTATGTGGTGAAGCGAAGACCTTTATCCATAAACCTGCAGAACTTTAAAACCAAAGCACTTTTCACTCGCGTATCTCTCAATATTTATTGGCCAAGATAAAATGCACCTTAATCCAATACGTATTAGGTGGTATTTGTCTACCCGCATTGGAACGGTGCTTTAGATACGGTTTGTTTGAAAAATAACTTCTATAGACTTACCTATCTATAATTACCAGCAGTGCCAAAGTTTAATACGCATAAGTCCTGATCCTGTGGGAATATCGGGATAAAAAGTAGCCTATGTTACTGTCAATGTATCCTAAAACCAAGTTTCATCAAAATCAACCTAGTAGTTTCAGAGCAAGCAAAACATAATATAAAAAATTCTGATACTGCCTTTGAAATTGTGATTTCTGCTTTCTAAGGTTCTTCTTTTTTGTAATCTATTTATACTGATATTATACAGCTGAAGAGTTTGTTTGAACACGCTAATCACAGGAACTACTGGTTCGAATTGATAAATTATTTTTGTGTTGGATAGTCCATTTATCGAGGAAGACTATAGGGTACTTTTTATTTTGATATTCCCACGAAATCGGGAGTTACGCGGGTGAAACCGCGGAGCGCAGCTAGTACTTTATATTATAACTAGCGACCCGCCCCGGCTTCGCACGGCTATATTATGCATGTATTATACATATAAACCTTCCTCTTGAATCACTCTATCTATTAAAAAAACCGCATCAAAATCCGTTGCGTAGTTTTAAAGATCTAAGCGGTCAAAGGGAAATAGGGACAGAAAAAGCGACTTTGTTTTATACTATGTAGTGATAGTGAAGCTGAAGAGTTTGTTTGTTTAAACGCGCTAATCTCAAGAACTACCGGTTCGAATTGATAAATTATTTTTGTGTTTGATAGTCCATTTATCGAGGAAGGCTATAGGGTACTTTTTATTTTGATATTCTCACGGGTTCGGGAGTTACGCGGGTGAAATCTTCTATAAACAAAGTCATGTTGGCTATCATTTAAAACTCGAGAACGGCTGGACCAATTGCGATGAAACTCGTTACTTAGGTAGATGGAGACCTGGATTAATATACCTATATGCTACTTTTTATCCCGATATTTTCCCGGGATCGGGACTTACAGTTAAAGCCTCGGTTAGTCTACAGGGTTATTCTTAATTTTATACTAGCAATACGTTGAGGGCTACTTCTGTGCACCATAACAAACAACTTTTGGAAATTCGACAAAAAAAAATGAAAATTTTGAGGTTATATAAATTCTAAAAACAGCAGATTTTTTAAAACAAAGGTTTTTTAGACTAAGTACAGTAGATAAAACTTAAAAAATAAGTAAAATTTTAAGGTTAATGACCTCTCCGTGTATGGAACAGCTGATTAACAGGTAAACCTAAACTCAAAATTTTCAAAAAAATGTTCGAATTTCCAAAAGTCGTAGAACAAAAGTTGTTTGTTTAGGTGCACAGAAGTAGCCCTCAACGGCTTGCTACTATAATTACCAATAACCCTGCTTATTATTTCACACAGTTTTTCCATCAAGGAACATAAACTAGCCTCTTTCCCTGACTCCACTTACAACGGTGATCTATCTTACTATCACATTGTCAATAGACAAGTATAGACAGACAGACAGACGTGAATGGCGCACAGTAGGAGTGGAGCGACAGATGTTTCAAGGCACATGGGTTACGGGGTTTTTTTATGAAATGTACTGTCGATGCTAAAAGTGATTTTGGCACAGTATTTTAATATTTCTATACTGTTGTTTTGGGGTATTTTGACGTGATAACGTCTAGTAAATTGTAGTCATGGCAAAAATAGCATGTCACTCGATATTTCACACTGTGAAAAGAAAATCGCAAGTAGCAGATGCTACAAAAAATCACTCTGACTGCTACTAATGCTAATAATTACAAAGTGAAAAATCATTTACATTAGCACAAATAGCAGACCATGACAAATTGCGAAAAATAATTGTCACCCGTGTGAAAGCTATTTTTCACTCAGATGTGAAAAATAATTGTCACCCGTGTGAAAGCTATTTTTCATCAGATGTGAAAAATAATTGTCACCCGTGTGAAAGATATTTTTCACGCAGATGTGAAAAATAATTGTCACAAGTGTGAAAGCTATTTTTCACTCAGATGTGAAAAGTAGCAGTAGCATTCACACTGTGAAAAATAAAATCATTTGTCACATTAGCATTGATTTAAAAATAGCATTCATTTCCATGCCTAGTAAATTGATGGAACACCTGCATTCACAAAAAAGTGTCACGGTAATATTGTGTGACGTCATGCGTTATGATAATATTATGACGTCATGATTTTATGGTGAGATGAGTGACGATTATAAGACTTACCTACATCAAGGAAAAACAAATAAAATTAAGGAAAAAATGATAAAAAAAAAAATTACAAAAAAAATTTGGTTGAGGTTATTACGTAAAATTATGGTCCGTGAACGATCTTCACAGACCATTTTTTACGCGCTTTTTTTTTAGGTTGACCTGTATGTAATTTTTGAATATGAAATTATATTTTGTATTATTATAAGTAGGATTTGAAGCACTTTTGTACTCGATTGTAACACAAAAAGTCAATCTGTTATCTGTACAAGGCGTCCCATAACTTTAAGTTCAACATGACAACAATTTTTTTACACTTTTTTTGTCCGTTACGGGAGAAAAGAATTCATTTTGTCAATGAGTTTTTAACCCCCGAATAAAAATATGATGTTACAGTAAGTACCCTGACTTTTTTATAATGAACCGATTTGAAAGGTGTTTTTTAATAAGATAGCTTTTAATAAGTGAATGTTTTTTAGGGTTTCGTACGCAAATAGACCCTATTACTGAGATACCATTATCTGTCAGTATGTCACCAGGCTGTATCTCATGAACCGTGATAGCTAGACAGTTGAAATTTTCATAGATAATCTAGTTCTGTTGCCGCTCTAACAACAAATCACTTCACTACAAAGTATAAAATAAAGTCACTTTTCGCCGTCCCTATGTCCCTATGTCCCTTTGTATGCTTAGATCTTTAAAACTACGCAACGGATTTTGATGCGGTTTTTTTAATAGATAGAGTGATTCAAGAGGAAGGTTTATATGTATAATACATGCATAATATAGCCATGCGAAGCCGGGGCGGGTCGCTAGTATTTATATAAAAAGTATGTTAATATTATATCCGTTGCCTAGCACCTATAACACAAGTCAAGTTACTTTGCTTGGGGCTAGATGGCGATGTGTAGAATGTCCTGCAGTATTTATCATTACATAGTCTAAAATAAAGTCACTTTTCGCCGTCCCTATATCCCTATGTCCCTATTTCCCTTTGTATGCTTAAATCTTTAAAACTACGCAACGGATTTGATGCGGTTTTTTTTAATAGATAGAGTGATTCAAGAGGAAGGTTTATATGTACCATCAGCCAGAGCTGCGCGGTCCCACCTTAAGGTTGATTATCCTGTGTAGGGCCCTATTGTTTCTCCAGCCTCTTAATTTTTGTTGACCAATATGGTAAAGGCGCATTGTTTTTTTTTTCAAACGTCTACGTTCCTTAAAGCGTTTTTTGTATGCTTTTTATGCCAAATGTGTTGTTTGTTGTTGAAACGAAATGTTTCAAAACAATAGACTTTGACAATAAAAAAGGGTACTGGACCCTAATTGGCAAACAAAAAAAGGGCGGGATTTCGTAGGTTGCACTACTCCCGAAGGAATGTGTTCATGAATTGGGACTGCACAGCTCTGGCCGATTAATATAGCCATGCGAAGCCGGGGCGGGTCGCTAGTATTTATATAAAAAGTATGTTAATATTATATCCGTTGCCTAGCACCTATAACACAAGTCAAGTTACTTTGCTTGGGGCTAGATGGCGATGTGTAGAATGTCCTGCAGTATTTATCATTACATAGTCTAAAATAAAGTCACTTTTCGCCGTCCCTATATCCCTATGTCCCTATTTCCCTTTGTATGCTTAAATCTTTAAAACTACGCTACGGATTTTGATGCGGTTTTTTTTAATAGATAGAGTGATTCAAGAGGAAGGTTTATATGTACATGCATAATATAGCCATGCGAAGCCGGGGCGGGTCGCTAGTACCTTATAAAACAGAATTATAATGCTACGGAACATTTCTCGCAGGAGTCCGACTCACAGTTTTTTACTTATGATATTGATATGGTGTGATAGTGGTCAAAAATTGTTTGACCACTATCACACCTGCCTCGATGGTAGGTGACGATGCGGTCTTAGATGTACTTAATACGCGGTGTCTAGTGTCCGTATTAATAAACCGAACTCAATATCGATTTCAATCTTGAGTTTGCTCTTGAGTTGTTGCGCTGATTAATAAACCTATCAAGACGCGATTAAAGAGCGACGTATCACTTGAGTCATACTGTATTAATAAATCAAACTCAGCTCTCAAGATATGTCTCAAGATGTAGTTTCGTGAACTCAAGTCTGATTGCGGGTCATACAAATGTTACATTTTGTAAAATATTTTCACATTAAAACAAGTTGACAGCAAAATATGACGACACTAGCTACCATAGGGTAAGAACATATCATTCAAGGTAAGAACAAAGCGTTACTGTCATTCAAGGTCGCTCTCAAGATCAGTCTCAAATCTCAAGAGCGATATCAGCCTGAGTTTTATCTATTAATTAACGCCTAACTTAAGATAGTGACCACATCTCAAGACTCACTCGATTGATACGCACTCAAGATCGATATTGAGAGCGATTTATTAATACGGGCCTAGAAGATACATGTTCACACTTGAAGACCCCCAGATTGTACACCATGCCTTTTCTGCCCACTTCAATAAATAGGTAAAAAATAATGATTTTTTGACCCTGGAATTAAATCTCAGCGCCGCGCCGTCTATAGAGCTATTTGAAACTAGTTAAAAAAACTGATAAAAGTCAATATGTAATTGTAAATATTTATTCTATTTTTTAAGGGTCTGTCTGTACTTATATTTTTTAAGGCGGTTACCTGAATTGAACAAAGTTATTATTATTATAAAGTAAGAGTTTTTATTTTTATTTTTCTGTCATGTAATTTAGTAAAAGCGTAGTGAAAAACTAATAAAAAAAATAACTCAAAAGTATTTAGAAATAGGTAGGTATACTGTTGAATAATACAAAATTAACGGTTAGGTATATGGGAACGATTGTAAAAAACCCCGTGTGAATGACGTATAATAAAAAGTGTTTGACAGCCAAATTATTGTCTATGGCGCATGTCTGCGCCCGCGCCGCTCGCTCGGAAATAGGACGAGAGGACGCTGTTACGTTTTTAAAACTTTTTTTTTTTTTAAGCTATTGCATAGCTTTTATCGCGGGCTTTGAGCGCGGCGACCGAATCAAGAAATTCCGTAACGAAAATAAAACCTAACACTCCACCTACTTACATAGTAGGTGGAGTGTTAGGTTTTATTAACGCTCGGCCGAGCTACAGCTCGGCCGAGCGTTAGTGTAATGCGTGTGTGTAATACTGCATAAATAAAAAATAATTATAATTGAATAAGTTGAATGCTATACAATAGCTTTACCGCGGCAGTCCCCGAGTGCCACACGTTTTTTGTTTTAACTCTGCCTTCTTTTACAAACAAACTTTATCCTAACAATAACGAACATAAAAAAAACAGCGCACTCCGGAAGTGCAGGCAGAAGTGAAAACTGTATATCTGTGTAAAATCTCATCTGTCGAAATCTCATCTGTCGCGAGAACGGCTGAAAATGCTCACTCGTGTATCAGTGATGGCGCTAGCGTGCGACGTGAACTGCGTACGACAGCTCGCTGCGAACCTGCACCATCCACCGAGAGATGTCACTGTTAACACTGTTGTACAGAAGTGAGTATCGTAGTTCGGCCGTTTGCACAGAGATGGCGCTGTTTTCAATATTGCATAGTAGTAGAAGCACAATAACTGTTAAAATCTCATCTGTCAAAATCTCATCTGTCGCGAGAACGGCTGAAAATGCTCACCCACAAAAGTGCCCAACGCGCCATAAGAAGTTTTCACTTCAAAAACAGAATTATCCAATTTGGTGCCGTCATTCGGAATTTATGCGTGAAGGTACAGTATGGGTCATAAGTAAATGATCAGTTTGCTACAATAATACTATCAACAAGTATTGCAGTTACGACCTTCTTCTAATAGACATTACACACAAACTTAAATACTTGAATTAAAAGTAGGTACTCAGTGTGATTATTATTTTCAACATGTTAGCTATGTCTTTAGTTGGCCGAGTGGTATAAGCTGCCTCCCGCTACACCAACCGACGTGGGTTTGATCCACAGGTTACGTTGTTATAATGTTCAAATAGTGCTGCACAGGATTGTAAACATTACGGCGGGCAGAGACTTTTGACCGTGGATTGTACATATTGCGGCGATTTATTATTTTTTATTTATATAGTCACCGGGGTAATCGCGTCTGGCGGGGCTAATGCATCTTTTCGAATTTATTCAAGAACTGTTGAATCTATGTAAACTGCTGACATCTAGTTGCAATTTGCTTAAACTAAATATTTTACTCGCGGTTAGTACAGATGGCGTTGTAGTTCAGGTTTTGAATAAATTTGAAAAGATGCATTTGCCCCGAAAGACGCGATTGCCCCGGTTGACCCTAATTAGTTAATTTTTCGAGATGTTTTATAAATTTTGAAACTTGGTACCTACCTATATGGATACATAGACTTATTGAAATCCCGATATATCCACGGGATCAAGAGTCACGCGGGTGAAACCGCGGAGCGGTGCTAATCGTAAATAAACTACGATCTCAGAAAGTTTTATTTGACATTTTTCGTTACAAAAAAGAATAATTAAATTAGATTCACTTCAGAATCGTGTGTTTTCACATAAATCTCCAGGTTATTTAAAATACGGCTAGACGGCTGAAACTTTTTCAAAATTTAAGCGTATTATTTTAAATTTTAATTTTCAAACGAAATTGTTTGTATTCTTTTTCAGTGCGCTCCTTTGAGAATTCATGTAAGTTTAATTCGATTATGTATTTTGACTTTGACATTGCATCATTAATAATAACAAGCATTAGGTATTTTATGAGAGGTAATAAAGGTTTTTTTTGATTAGACAGTTATTATTTAAGTAATTAAATTAATAGTTTGTACGATTCCATTTAAAAAAAAGACTGTTTTAAAACAATAATTGAAAAACAAAACGATTAAAAAAGCAATAAAATTCAGAATGAAACATAAGCAAGTGAAAACAAATGAGATTGCCAAAATTAAAAGAAACCAGAAAGAGAAATAATGATGAAAAATTAAATAAAACGTACAGCGGGTGTGACGCGACGTGGAACCAGTGGAACCACGCTGCAAATTTGCTCTAACATTAGCTGCTGCAGAACAGCCGAAATCAGAGAAGATTGGAAGAGGCATTTGCCAAACAACGACAAACAGATGATTCAGTTGTCAATAATTAATTAATGGAAAATAGGTAAAATGATTATTATAAAAATACATTAAAATTGTCTGAATAAAGGATACTTTTATTTAACTTATTTTAGATAAGAACATGTCAAATGTCACTCTGTACCTCACGTCAAAATCAAAGTGACATTTGACAGCTGTCTTCGATAGCCTTTTGTATTTTTTTCAATCGTCTTGTAGGTACTTTTTTTAAATCGTTTTTAACTTTTTATTTAATCATCATTTGTTTTTCTTCCAACCGGATGCCAGTGAGAATAGTATAGTCATGGGAAAGAAAAATCTGTGAGATTTTACTCGGCACTGCTTAGTGTCAAGGAAAAATAAACAGATTTGTTCGGGTTCACTAAGCAAAATCGAAACTTGTGTCATTTTAACCAAGACGACTCACCATTAAGCTAAATATGAATTAAGCTTCATTATGACAAATTATATTACACCGATGCTTAATTTCACCTAATGACATTTTATTACTGGTTTATTAATTTGCCTATAGTACATTCAATCAAATGATGTTTCACCTACGTGCCATTCGATCAAAAACTGTTTCATGTACGATTTTTTTACATTAATTAGATAAACTGTCGTACAGTGACCTCTCGGACTAGAATCGATGATACGTAATAAAATGAAGGGCGGTAACATTTTTTGTGTTATGTTGAATCGAAACAAAGGGTGAACCATACGTTTCATTTCTTTTAATATTTTTAATTATATGTTATTGTACCTACTTTTTAAGAATGCTAAATATTTTAACCGACTTCAGAAAAGGAGGATCTTCTCCTTACAAAAAAAATTGGTTCACGCCCGTCGGATCCCTTAACGGATCCTCTACTCAAGATATTTTCAATCTCATCGGATCCTCTAGTCCACGGAAAACCAAAACAAAAGACGATAGAAAAAAAGGACAATACACGATCGCTGAGCCAGCGTAGTAAGTAAGTAGTAGCAGTGGTAATTTGTTCCATATAAAATAGTTTAGTTTTTTTGGTTCTCAAAGAACTGCAAATTCCTGGTATTTTCAGTTCAGAAAATTCTCGCTTCTATACCATATTCATTTCACTTCACATTGCGTATTTTGATTATAATTAGACCGAATCCAACCTGTCCGAATCCACCAAAAAACCTAAATTGCCCCAAAAATATTTGCAAAATTGTAAATTTTTAGGATTCGTCTCGCGCTTTATTCCCGCGCTTTCTTTAATTTACCTTGACAGGCAGCCATTTTGGCGATGTTAGTTATTTTTTTAATTAATTTTCTTAATTGTGGCAAAGGCATGCAAATTTATGCAGCCAGCCGCTATCAAAAATCTTGGGAATCGAGTGAAATTGCACGAATTTTTATGGGAACTAAAGTTTTGAGTGTAAAAAATGTTAATTGATACATTTAGTATTTATTTTTACGGCGTTTTTTGCACTTGTTAACAATTTTGTGAAGATTAGGATCTGGACCAAATAACGGGCAAGACTTATGAAGGCATCTGTACCAACCTTTAAAAAATTAGATTGGCGTTAATAAGGGTCAAATGCAATAAAAAAATTCACGGGTAGCACAAAATTATGAATTTTAACTAATAATAAGAAAAATAACGGATTATGTTTTTGACTTGATAACGTCATAAAAATTGATGAACACCGTACTACACTCACAAAAAAGTGTCATGTTACGATCACGTTTTTGCTAGCAACGTTTTACTACGACGCCGACGGTGACTAACTTATAAACTATAAGAACCTACTTTGAGAAGTGAAAAGCAAAATTTCGAAAATATTTTATTGAAAACTGGCGACCCGTCCAGGCTTTGCACGGCTATATTATGCATGTACATATTAACCTACCTCTTGAATCACTCTATCTATTAAAAAAAACCGCATCATAATCCGTTGCGTAATTTTAAAGATTTAAGCATACATAGGGATATGGGGACAGAGAAAGCGACTTTGTTTTTATACTATGTAGTGATAGTGATGAGTTGGATGATGTTTGTTATGTAAAATTAATAAAATACCTACTGTCAGTAACAAAACGAAAACGACTGAAGGAAGTCAACAATACAGTGCTTCATTTGATGTATACGTCAGGGCGTCGCCATCTTGACTACTGTTTTGTGTCTATAAATAGGAATAAAATGACGGAACGTGGTTCAGTCTGTCGCAGTAGCTTCATGATGTCCGAACCTTTTTATGGTCGTACCATTTATTTGAGTTAATTAGTTTAATACCGTTCAGTGAGTGGATTAAGCGTTGTGGTAAAATAATGCCGATGGGTATGTAATTTATATGATTAAAATATGTTCTGATGATAAGTGCCTTTATATTTACGTAACCCTACGTTCAAATTCGGTTAAAATAGCTGGTCCTTTATATCAGAAGTGCGATGACATAGTGAAAATTGAACTTTCACGTGGCACGTTTTCGGTCTTGCTGACAAGTGTTTTATGGTTTTTACTCTAAATCTTTTTAAAAAAAAGGAGCGTGTAAAATATTGTGGATTATTGTGATATGAAATATCGTGATTAAATATAAAAACTGAAATCTATTGTTGAAATTTGTGGGTAAGAGAATAATTAAAATAACGGTTAAATAGCCTAAATATTTTTTTGTGATAAAAATTATACGGTGAAAAACAATGAAACATACAGAGGCTTCATAAATTACTGTGTTGAATTTAAGTACCGAAGAGGTTTATTACTCCTTCTTCATCTTTTGATTTGAAGATGCTTTTAGTAATTTTGCAGATTGAATAGCGAGTGAATGTAGATGGTGACACAGGTGAAAAACCGTGAAAACAGCACGGGGACAACACGTGTTTAGCAGAAACTTTCGTAAGCATTTTGTATAAAATGATGAGCTGTAAAGATTGTATAATTAATGTGTTCATTTTTGTTATATATAGTTGGACCATGGACAGGCGCAAATGATGGGCGTAAATGATGGGCGCAAATGCTGGGCTCAAATGCAGCTTGAAAACAGCACGAGGATGTAGTAAAATGACTGTGGTGGAAAATGGTGAGCTGTATCGTTTATAATTTGTATAATGAGCTCAATACTTGTAAAAAAGTATAATTACAAAAATATCGCTAGGTTTGAAAAATTTAGAGCCAGGAGTGGCCGAGGCAGTCAATAAAGTGCTGAAATATTTTATCAAAATTGGTGATGCAAGTAGATTAAATCCAGATTTTTACATGGCTGTCTGAAATATTGTTTTGTTTGAATAGTTTTGAATTAGTAATGATCGCTAGTATGGATATAACAAAGAAATATGCCATATAATTAGCGATGCAAATGGATTAAATTCAGATTTTTTAAAGCTGTATCGATTATAATTTGTATAATGAGCTGAATATTTCTGTTGTAAAGTATAATTACAATAATAAGGCTAGATTAAAAAAGTTTAGAGCCAAGAGAGGCCTATGAAGTCAATTAAGTTCTGAAATATTTTATCAAAATTGGTAATGCAAGTAGATAAAATCTAGACTTTTACATGGTTGTCTGAAATATTGTTTTGTATGAAAAGTTTTGAATTAGTAATGGTCGCTAGTATGGATATATCAAAGAAATATGCCATATTATAATTAGCGATGGAAATATATTAAATTCAGATATTTTTAGATGTTGCATAGAAACAATTAAAGTTTTTGAATAGTGAAAAAAGTGGATTCATGGGTAGATTCATATTTTTGAATAATTCGTCGAGAGTGTGAATTTGCAGATGAATTTATTTTAGTAAAGGTGTACATGCTATAAGATGTTGTGAAATAAACTCGATACGCTGTGAACGCAAGTCATTCTTGAACCGATAATATAAAATTCAGATATGGGTGTCTCTCTCACAAGTGAAGCGAAATGTTCTTTGTGAGATGTGTAGCGAGAAATCTAGAATGAAGAGATCTGTAAATGTAAAAAAAGAAATAGCGTTGCAATATGGGTTCTAATGGCAGGAAAAAGAAATAAAACTCTTAGTGTTTCATGTGGTCTAATGAAATTCTCATGCAGTTGCAGTCACTTCAAACATTTTTCCAACAGAAGTAGAGTGACAGAATTGTGTATAGTAACAGATATCCATGGTGAACACTGGTACTTTAAATACATGGCGATACACAACTAAGCTGATATTGAACATCACTTGGTTTAAGCCATTTGGTTGAGTTGGTTGGCCGGCGATGGGATAGCTAGCTCTTCCAAGATTCTGTCCCTTTTGCTCTGGTGTGTGGATGAGGAAGTATTGCGAACTGTCGATGTCTTTGGTTGAGTTAGTTTGGCCGGCGATGGGATACTCTTCCAAGATTCTGTCCTTTTTGCTCTGGTGTATGAATGTAGAAGTATTGCAATCATTTGATGGCTTTTGGTTGGGTTGGTTGGCCGGCGATGGAATAGCCAACTCCTCCAAAATTCTGTTTGCTCTTCTATATCAAAACGATTAAACGTTGTAGAATCTGACCTTTATTGTGTTGTTCTCAGCTTCCGAATTCGACTACAAGGGTGTTCGAGGGCGAACACGACCGCAGGATGGCCGTGTCAGTAACAAAACGAAAACGACTGAAGGAAGTCAACAATACAGTGCTTCATTTGATGTATACGTCAGGGCGTCGCCATCTTGACTACTGTTTTGTGTCTATAAATAGGAATAAAATGACGGAACGTGGTTCAGTCTGTCGCAGTAGCTTCATGATGTCCGAACCTTTTTATGGTCGTACCATTTATTTGAGTTAATTAGTTTAATACCGTTCAGTGAGTGGATTAAGCGTTGTGGTAAAATAATGCCGATGGGTATGTAATTTATATGATTAAAATATGTTCTGATGATAAGTGCCTTTATATTTACGTAACCCTACGTTCAAATTCGGTTAAAATACCTGGTCCTTTATACTACGGAACTCTACATTGCGTGGCCTGACACGCAATTGGCCGGTTTTTGAAGTCGATAAAAAAAACAACGCCAGCAAGTTGTCAAGACAAGATGTTAGTATTACAAATGGAGCCCAAAACATCCCCAAACAAAATTCCTAAACCGAAAATGATTGGAATTTTATCAAATCAACGTCTATTGTGTCGTATCGGTATTCCGTGTAGGGTCAGACAAAAACGTTAGAACAACCAACTAAACAATTTCATGTTGTTCTTAATGACTGATGCTTTTGATGCTATCTGTACCTTATTTGAAAATATACGGGACGATATTTTATTATATTTATTTTCGTTTATTTGGGAAACATACAGAACTATGATAGAAATATTTATAACAATAATATCAAAAACCCTTAATCCAACAAAGTTTCCACTAATTCAATTTTTGTTAAAGAATTGGCTCAGTGCGACTTGTGCATAAAGCCTTTCAAGTATTTGTGTCAAGTTTAGTGCCCATTTCAATGGGCTTCTTCTTTTCGTGTAGCATTTATACGGGCTGATTTTTTTACATGAGCATTCAGGTTCAGGGCCATATCCTAAACTATAAGATGCTGAAAGGAGTTGCGTACCCGATTTTGACAAAAACTATTACTGCATCATTAGATTTTTGATAAAGTCATTACCCTAGCCAGGAATCGAACCAGTTGATTTTGCAAAAAAATAATCACCTATATTTTTATACCAATCGATAGTGTTGCTGATAGAGATTATTCCTGGAACCAAACATAGTATGGCAAATCAAAGAAAATAGCTAATTTGTATTCTGTAAAATCTTCTTCTGTAATTTTCATACTACTGTCCCTGAAAAAAATGTAGTGAGGAGGTATGACTGATGACTGACATTTCGATGGTCTTTTGTTTTTTTTTCTTCAACTACGGGGCATGCAATCACTACGGTAAGATTAAAAAAATCTTAACCGTTCTGTTCAGTTACGACCTTCTAATCTTATTTAAAATTAGCGCTTATCGCCCCCCTAGTCCAGGAGGGACGATAAGCGAGAGATAGTTCTTGTCCGTTGAGAATTGGGGATCTGTTAGGGGAGCCGTCAGGGCGCGTTCAGATGACGCGCGTTGACCATGCGCCCACTACGAGCATCACACGCGTTGACCACGCGTTGAACACGCGTTGACCACGCGTTGAACAAGCGTTGACCACGCGTTGAACACGCGTTGACCACGCGCTGAACACGCGTTGATATTTGTTCTATACATAATTTGAGTCTTATGACACATCAATAGATCTCAAATTGCATTTCTGCAAGCAGGCGCGGAGCGCGCGCGTGGCGGGCGCGGGGCGGGCGCGTGGCGTGACTGTGGATGGTGGTGGACTTGATAAATGCAATTTGAGATCTATTGATGTGTCATAAGACTCAAATTACTTAAAGAACTAATTTCAACGCGTGTTCAACGCGTGGTCGACGCGTGTGATGCGCGTGGCGGGCGCGTGAACGCGCCCAAGCTTCAACCACCTATCAGCAGCAGTAGTACAAGTGCGAAAATGTACCCGTATGTTTACAATCAACATGTTAACACGGCCATTTTAGTGCTTAAACAAATTGTTCTCTACAATTAAGTAACTTAGAATCAGTTTTTATATAACCACTATCATCGCCCCGCGGTTTCATTCGCGCATAATTTCCAGATCCCGCCAGAATTTCGGGATCAAAATCAAAAAAAATCTAAATCATTTTTTTTTTATTCATATGGAATCATACAATTTGCATGACATCACTTTGAAACGTCTTAAATATCTATTAGGTTATGATGTGTGCCTTCAGAACGCGCCCACCAATGAGAAGAAGGCACAAGAAACTCTTGGGTTTCATTGTGATCATGCTCACAAATGTACTTGTGTAAATTGTAAATTTACTTGTGTTAGTCCGAATCTCCAGCTACATACATACCGAATTTCACAACAATCGGTTCCGTAGTTGCTTTTGCGTGAAGATGTAACAAATAAACACTCTTTTTCAACATTAAAAACTAGCTGCGCCCCGCGGTTTCACCCGCGTAACTCCCGATCCCGTGGAAATATCGGGATAAAAGTCACCAATGTGTTAGTCCAAATTTTTTAACTATTTATGTACAAAGTTTCACAGTAATCGGTTCATTAGTTTTTGCATAAAGATGTAACAAACATACACACGCTTCTCTAACATTAAAAACCAGCTGTGCCCCGCGGTTTCACCCGCTTCCCGATCCCGTGGGAATATCAGGATAAAAAGTAAACTATGTATTAATTCAGATTTCCAGCTGTTTGCTTACTAAGTTTCATAGCAATCGGTTTATTAGTTTTCACGTGAAGACGTAACAAAGATACACACACTTTTCTAATATAAATAACTAGACGTTCCCCGCGTATTTACCCGTGTAACTCCCGATCCCGTGGGAATAACGGGATAAAAAGTAGCCTATGCGTAAATCCAGATTTCCAACTATTTACATACCGAGTTTCATCGCAATCGGTTTAGTAGTTCTTGCGTGAAGGAGTAACAAACATACACACAAACTTTCACATTAATAATATTAGTAGGATAGTCGGAACTTTAGCAAAGTCAGGTTTAAGATTTTTCGCTTTGATTACAAAGATGCCGAAAATATTTGATTTTAAAAGGTATGAAATGTTCTCAGGGTTTAAAATTGCTCATACGGTTAAGGAAATCTTGATGAAACTTAGTTAGCTCCAGATGTATTGACTAGTTCTTTCTTTTGAATACGGTCGACTGAGCTGAGAGGCTGGGTAAGCCTACCCCATCCCGTGTTCCAGATACTAGAGAGCGCGAATAACATGGATTACAACAACAAGTCACTAATCAGACAAGTTTAAATAAGTATTAAATAAATATTGCAGTACATTCCACACATCGCCATCTAGCCCCAAGTTAAGTAACTAGACTTATGTTATGGGTGCTATGTTGAGCTATGTAGAGCGACGTTGGCTTAGTGGTAGATACCTCGACTTTCATTCTGAAGGTCGTGGGTTCGAATCCAGGCCGGCCGTGCACCAATGTATTTTTCCTAAGAAAAATTTATGTGCGCTAATTGACATTGCTCTTACGGTGAAGGAAAACATCGTGATGAAACCCGCGGCTTAGTTGGCTCCAGAAGTATTGACAAGTTCTCTCCTCTGGACATGGTTGACTAAGCTGAGAGGGTAGTAGGTGCTGGGCAAGCCTACTCCATCTTCACGCAAAAAGGACCCAATTAAAAAGGGTCTAATCGCGGAAAAACAGCCCGTATACAAGTACAAGTATGGGTGCTAGATGGTGCTAGACAACGGATACACTACTTATATACATTTGTAAATATATACTTATAATACATAGAAACAACCAGACCACAGACAAATATCTAAGCATAAATACTTATCTGAGACGGGAATCGAACCCGCAACCCTGTGTTTGGCAGTCCGGCATTGGGACCATTGTGCCAACTGGGTCGTCAAATGTTATGTATCTAGTACCAACCTATATAGTAAGAAAAGCCTCTGTCTGTCATCGCACGCAATTGCAATGCCCGGCAGACGGTTCAAATGTGAACTTGTATATTGTAACAATTATTGTACAATCAACGCACAAAAGTCCACCCCCACCGTAACGTTTACAATCCTGTGCAGCACTATTTGAACATTATAACAACGTAACCTGTGGATCGAACCCACGTCGGTTGGTGTAGCGGGTGCCGGCTTATACCACTCACACAACTAAACACATAGCTAACATGTTGAAAATAATAATCACATTGAGTACTTTTAATTCAAGTACATATATATGTTTGTGTGTAACGTCTATTAGGAGAATGATCGTAAGTTCAATTATACTTGTTTAGCCTTTTTCCGCGACTTTGTTAGCATTGAGTTTGAATTATCCAAAACTCCTTTCTATAGCTATCTGTATGCCGAAAGACCGATCTGTCAGTTCTGATCAGTAAAACAGGACTTTGAATCTTATATTTATAAATGATCCTACTAACAAAAATAAACGAAAACATACTGTTTGTTTGTATGTCAAAAGTTTGACAAAGGTATGACGTCATAAAGGTCCGGACGTTTTGATAATAGGTAGATAACAGAGCGATCGCTGAAGAAGTTGTTTTATTAAGGTGAAAGGGTACCGGCGCTCTCTCCATACAAACGTAGTCGACTGTTTCCTCCCTGGATTATGACACTAGCACAAATATTTTTGTGCCATAAAACCTATAACTGCCATGACTATGCCCCTATGTTTTAGCTTTTTTCATTTTCTAATTATCATAGAAATAAAAATTAAAAAAATTAAAAAAAAGCTAAAAATAGGGGCATGGTCATGGCAGTTATAAGTTTTATGCACCAAAAATATTTGCTATAGTGTCATTATGCAGGGAGAAAACAGTCGACTACGTTTGTAATAGTTTATATGGAAAAAGCCTGCGGTACCTTTTCCTCTTAAGAGTCTTGGTTGCAAAGTTGGGATATAAATAGCGTCGCTTATGTATTTTGTTTTTATTAATAACGTCTATGTAATTGGTGAACACCGGCAGCATTCACAAAAAAGTGTGACGTCATCGCGTTCCGCTTCCGCTCACGTTCCATAGCAACCAGTATTTCGTAAAATTATTAAGTATATTGTTTAATAATAATATCGCTCACCTGGGCTTGTGCTATGGTGACGAGTGACTAATAGAAGACTTATTTATTCAAAAGAAAACAAACAAAAACTTAATTTTTCATCGTTTTCTTATGACGTTATCACGTAAAATTATCGTCTGTAATACGACTTAACAGACAACCATTTTTGAAGTGAAAACTTCTTTAGCGGCGTTGAGCACTTTTTCTGTAATGGGTATAAAATCTTAAACTCGCGTCAGGACACGTGACCTGATCGAAAAAGCGTAAGACGGATGGAGAGTAGACAGCTATCCCCTCTCTACGGCGCGGCGAAAATGTATGCCTGGGCCTACTGTTTTTAATTTGGCTGTGAGTGTATTAAGACGTACATATGGTATTTTTAACGGACGACTATTGACGGACGACAAATGTCGGACGACAAATGTCTGACGACAAATGTCGGACGACAAATGTCGGACGACTATTTGTCGGACGACTATTGACGGACGACAAATGTCGGACGACTATTGACGGACGGCAAATGTCGGACGACTATTGACGGACGACAAATGTCGGACGACTATTTGTCGTCCGACTATTTTTTTTTTCATCTAAAACTCATTTTGTTTTACTTAGGGCCCTTCCTCATCAGCTACTTCTGGCTACCCACCTCTTTACAATGGTCACCATGCCGGACTGCCAAACACAGGGTTGCGGGTTCGATTTCCGTCTCAGACAAGTATTTATGCTTAGATATTTGTCTGTGGTCTGGTTGTTTCATGTATTACTAGCAAACCCGGCGAACTCCGTTTCGCCACCAGATTTTTTCCTGAATTTTCTTTGCTATAAACCTCACGGAGCCCGAGACCTTTCCAACGAATGCAAAACCGTGGAAATCGGTTCGTGCGTTCTGGAGTTATAGCGTCAGGAAGGAAAACCCGACTTATTTTTAAATAGTAGAAGAAAGATAAGTATATATTTACAAAAGAAAAGTATATAAGTAGTGTATCCGTTGTCTAGCACCCATAACACAAGTGTAGTTACTTAGCTTGGGGCTAGATGGCGATGTGTGGAATGTCCTGCAATATTTATTTATTATTTATTTATTTATTTAGTTAGTTCCTTTTTGCGTGAGAATATGGTAGACTAAATCCAGTACCCTCTCAGCTTAGTTGATCCAGAAGAAAAACAATACATCTAGGGAAGCTAACGATGTTTTCCTTCAACGTATGAGCAATGTCAATTAGCGCATATAAATTTTTCTTAGTGCACGAGCAGCTGGGATTCAAACCCACGACCTTCAGAATGAAAGTCGAGGTATTTATGACTAGGCCAACATAGCTCCTACTAAACGGGTAAGTTCAATCGGCGCTCAAAAGTCCACTGTCACCGTAACGTATACAATCCTGTGCAGCACTATTCGAACATTATAACAACGTAACCTGTGGATCGAACCCACGTCGGTAGGTGTAGCGGGTGGCCCCTTAAACCACTTACACAACTAAATACATAGCTAACATGTTGAAAATAATAATCACACTGAGTACTGTTAATTTAAGTATTTATGTTTGTGTGTAACATCTATGAGAAAAAGGTCGTAAGTCCAATCGCAAATTATTGTAGTGCAGTGATAGTGTGCTTATGAAGCATACCGTACGTAATTAAATAATACAAAATTAACACATTTTTATACATAGCTAACAAGTTGAAAATAATAATCACACTGAGTACTTTTAATTCAAGTATTTATGCTTGTGTGTAACGTCTATTAGAAGAAGGTCGTAAGTCCAAAACAGCTTCAAAATATTATTGTAGCTATAACTAAAATGCACTTATGACGCATAATTTTGTAATGAAATAATACAAAATTAACACATTTTTGCCCAAGTTATTTTGCACTCAAGTAAAGCCATTTATTATCTAGAACTCCTATCTTAAATTCCAACCGATTCGCTGCTCGCTCAGTCGAGCAATTTGAGCGATTTATAAAAATAACACGAATAACTCAGCGGAAAAGACATTTTTGTACTTAACCTGATTTTTACAATGTAGTCACAATTTAATGAGGTCCTAGAATTTATTGTTGAGGTATCTACCACTAGCCAACACTGGTCTCAATTTAATAATTATTATTTCATTGAAAGCTTGAAATTTGATTGGTAGCCAAATCGTAGCTAAATCGCGTTTTGCCTAGACCTAACGAGAGATCGGCATTTAATATTTAGACCAATTGCGTATTAGTTCATGAGCGAAATGGCGAATTGGGATTTAGTTTTAGTGCGTATGATACTAGATGGCAGAACTGTAGATTATTCTTTAAAGAGTTAACGCCAGTCGCGCTCCGAGATTTTTTCTTTCTTTATTTGTGTTTAGCCACATAGGTATAAAATAACATATAGGTAGGTCCTAAAGAAAAAAAACCTAAAACATACGTAAGAAAAGGAAACCCTTTGTCTTTTTTTAGCGCCAACGACTTCGGCCGACTAGCGACTGTCGAAATCCAAAAACAAGGTGACACAATCCATTGTTATGCCTGTTTTTAAAAATAGCACATTTTTTAAATGTAATCGATGTTAGGATGGCAAGGTCATACTTTTATGTAGAGTGAAGATTTTTAATCGGTTGATAGTTTGTTGGTCGATAGAGTGAATTAAGTGAAGTATCTTGTTAATATTATGTTTGTATCTTAACAGACAGACGGACAAGACAGTGATCTTATAAGGGTTCCTTTTTTAACTTTTTGAGGTACGGATAGTAATCATTGGTCTCTATGAACCCTAAAAATAGTGTTTCCAATAAAGAATCTATCGATATTATTTGTATCGTTGTATATTATGTTTTTGTATCTTTGTATTTATAATTGTAACTTTGTATGTATCTTGGTATTTTTGTATCGTTTTGTATGTTTGTGTTTTTGTATCTTTGTATAATTGTAACTTTATGTATTTGTAACTTGGTATATTTGTATTTTTGTAGGTATGTTTGTAACTTTGTATCTTTCGCACCCTGTCCTTAGTCCACTGATAGAGATAGGTAACCTGGGATTTTTTCCCACCAATTCAAAATAACTAGGTGTAACTAACGAGATGTTTTCTTTTTCATTCAATTAATTTAGGTACTTACCTATCTCAGATAATAATAAAAAATCCAAAATCCATAAAAAATACCAGGACATAATTTTGACGACCTCTGTGGCGCGTCGGGCGAACACCAAGTATTTATGCTGACCATAAATTCTTGTTTCTAGTTCTGGGTGTTTCCTATATGTATAATATTTACAAAAAAAAAAAAAAAGTATATAAGTAGTTTATCCGTTATCTGGCACCCATAACACAAGCATTAAGTTGCTTAGCTTGGGGCTGGATGGCGATGTGTAATATGTCCTGAAATATTTATTTATTTATTATTTTTTATTTATAATTCTTTTGTGTACCAGCTGTAATTTTCACTATGATGTTTCAAGAACTCCACTTTCTCCATTTCCTTTGATTTTTAACCGACTCCAAAAAGAGTTGGTGGTTCTCAAAATATTGCGTTTTTATTGTATTTTTTTATTTACCTGTTTTTTTTTTGTATTTGCCCTCAAAGCGAGGGGTAATATCGAAGGAAGTATGTTGTCTGCGTTAACTTTTATTCAAACAGGCGATGGCATAAGAGACTGCGATTCGAATCAAAATTTAATAATTTGAATATTTTTGAGGGTTCCCGCTAATATAAATAAACAAATTCGCAATAAACTAGGTGCGCCTGTGGTTTCACCTGCTGAAGGGTTCTAACTAAAGGATAAAATCTATAAAACCATGATAAGACCTGTCGTCATGTATAGATCGGAATGCTGGGCCGTGAAAAAGAAGGATGAGAGAAGATTGCATGCAGCGTTGATGAGAATGTTGAGATGGATATGTGGAGTAACGAGGATGGATAAAATAAGGAATGAGTATATTAGAGGAAGATAGATAGATAACTTTATTTGTACAACACAAGAGTAAACAGAACACGATATACACAAAGTAAAGTAATAGCTAGAAAGTATAAGTTGCACAAATGGGCGGCCTTATCGCTGGAAGCCTGAAAGTAGCACCGGTTACTGAAAAAGTAAAAGGAATCCGTTTAAGTTGGTATGGACATCTGATTAGAAGAGAGGCGACGCATGTGTCTAGAAGAGTGATGAGTATGAATGTAGAGGGATGGAGAGGAAGAGGACGACCAAAGAAAAGATGGATGGACTGCGTGAGACAAGACATGAGAGAGATGAATGTGAACGATGAAATGATGACTAAGAGTAACGAACGATGATCTTACAAATTTTGGCCTATTAGAACGATAATATGTCTTCTTTCATTCACTAGGAGTGAATGAAAGAAGACATATTGCGCAGACCCCAAATAAATTGGGATAAGGGCAGGAAGGTGAGGAATCGTTCTAATAGGCCAAAATTTGTAAGATCATCGTTCGTTACTCTTGAGGTACCATTTCTTACAACAAAGTCACCAGAATCGTCATCAGAATAAATCAAATTAAGAATCCCTACTTTTTGGAAGTCGGGTAGCAGTTGATAAAAAAAAGACGTTGGAATAAGCCGTTTTTGTCTGTTGAATTAGCTAGTTTTTAATATTTCCACTTTCATAGCTGATTAAGTTAAGGTATTATTATCAAAAAAAAATTATGTGGAACCCTAAAATAATAAAAAACAATTCGGTGTCCGAACACCTCCGACCAAGTGCCAGAGTTTCGACGACAACTTTTTTTTTTGTTTTTTTTTGTTCTCGGCGATGTTGTTTGTTTTATGGCGGCATGGCTGTTGTTTTGTATGTTAGAGATAGAAATAAAATAAACTCTAATCTATCTCTGAAAGTAATTGTAGTTTTAAATTCAGTTTTTTTCTAATTTTTGAAGTGAAAACTTCTTTAGCGGCGTTGAGCACTTTTTCTGTAATGGGTATAAAATCTTAAACTCGCGTCAGGACACGTGACGATCGAAAAAGCGTAAGACGGATGGAGAGTAGACAGCTATCCCCTCTCTACGGCGCGGCGAAAATGTATGCCTGGGCCTACTGTTTTTAATTTGGCTGTGAGTGTATGAAGACGTACATATGGTATTTTTTAACGGACGACTATTGACGGACGACAAATGTCGGACGACTATTGACGGACGACAAATGTCGGACGACTATTTGTCGGACGACTATTGACGGACGACAAATGTCGGACGACTATTTGTCGGACGACTATTGACGGACGACAAATGTCGGACGACAATTTGTTGGACGACAAATGTCGGACGACTATTTGTCGTCCGACTATTTTTTTTTTTTTATCTAAAACTCTTTTTGCGTATGTTCTCGCGACATATGAGATTTTACACAGATATACAGTTTTCACTTCTGCCTGCACTCCCGGAGTGCGCTGTTTTTTTTTTTGCTATTTAGTTACGAGTCCGAACCTTCGCATGGGGGTTCCATAAAATTAAGAATTTTTTGAAATTCGATTTTTAAGGGGTACTTAATAAAAAACCGAGCTGATTTTCACTCGCGTTAGTCCGAGTCCCGTAGAAATAGCAGGATAATAAAAAATCCAACTAAAAATAGAAAATGAAAGGAGATCTGCAGATCTTCATAGAACCTTGGGCGTAAGATGAACAAAAATGAAAAGTGACAATTTGCAATCCACATTTAATAGTAATTTCATAAATATCAGCTTCCTTACCCTAGCACTCCGACATTATGAGATATTTGCAGTCATACTTGACCAACTTATTGTCAATTTCATTACTTAATTCACTCTATCTTTATGTTTGCTATCACTCCTAGTTACCTTTAATGAAACTAAGATTTAGCCGCATCTGTCTGTCAGTGCCTGCCTTTGAAAATAAACGTTGCAAAAGGCCGTCGATTTAAAAAAACTCGAAAAATACACAAAACATACCGAAGATTTACAAAGCAAAAAAGCAATGAGAATAACAAACACCTGTCAATCAATCTCAGAAAAAAAGTGCCACAGATTCAATATTGATCTAGGTATAATCGATTAATAAATCGATAACTTAATAATTGATTGTAGCTTTAGTATTAAACACAATTATCTTTAGTAGTTCACAAAATGATAGATTTCATTATTTAAAAACCACTGACCTCCAAAGTACTTGATAAAAACGAACAAAACGTAAAAGGGAATGTATCGGTAAAAAAATATTATTCGATTCTAGATCGTTCGATTATTATTGACCAAGCAATTATAGTCACTCCTGTTTTTAAAAAAATGCCATTACAAAAAAAAAATGAAAATGGTAGCTTTTTGAGGTAAGTGAACCTGTAATAAATAATATTTTTATAGTAAAAAATGATTCCCGACTGGTAGGAGAAATCTAATATGCAGACAAAAGACTAAAAATATAGCACTATTCTTTGAATATATCAAACATCTTGTCTATCCAAGCCCAAGCTTGCATATCTCCTTTAATAAATTTGGATTAAGAATATTGTAAATAGTAAGCGTGTTACATTGTGATGCTTGCTACACCTTCATTATTTTTCTTTTGCAATCACAATGTAACACGCTTACTATTTACAATATTCTTAATCCAAATTTATTAAATTTTAATTTCTATTTTTTAGTTGGATTTTTTATTAAAGCGTGTTTTTTTTAGTTTATTTAAACTATTAATTTATTTTATACTTTTTGGTCTTTGATAACGAAATATGTTAGATCAGACCCTGGTTACCATTGAAAGACAAACTACTCGTCAAGACGATTCTAACGAGCCCAAACTCGATAGGGTTTCGTCGTTTCATTACAGAGTTCCTATGACCACCTTCCAGCTTCATCATCAGATCAGCACTATGTTACCATAATATTGCATTATCATCGGTCTTTGACAAGTGTGCAAAGTTTGAATTAAATGTGAAACTAATAAAAGCGTGTTAAAAATTAGCCTATACATAGGTATAGGAAACCTGGAAACCTGGATGAACATAGGTTCATCCAGGTTTCCAGCTATCTACATCCTGAGTTTCATCGCAATCGGTTCAGTAGTTTTTGAGTGAAGGAGTATCAAACACACATACGAACACAAAAACTTTACTAAGTAAACTTTACTTAACTTAACTTTATATAGGTAAGTAAGATTACTTTTTCGTGGTCGTGTAAAAACGCAAGTAAACCCGCAGTACTAGCATAGTTTAAACTATAAATAGTTGAGCTAGCAGATGCGCCGGAGTGTCTGCCGCTTACATCCGCCTGCTAAATGCAGTATAAACCCTTGTTTATAATAACTCTGAGATTTTATAATTATAACAAACTAGCTTTCAACCGCGATTTCGTCCGGGGTTCAATTTTAGCGGATGCCTACGTCATAATAGATTCGTATGGCAAATAGCCCGATTCATCCGTTGCGTTTGAGTTGTGCGTTTATATTTTAGTCAGTCAGTCAGGATATTTTTTTCTATGTCTCAATTACTTATTAACCTAAGTCAACGCGTTCAACAAATAATGATAAAATCCCCGTTTTTAGGTTCCGTACCTCAAAATTGAAAAAAAAAGCAACCCTCTTTCTTGTCCGTCTGTCTGTTCGTGTGTCATAACCGATTTTTCTAGATTGCAGTGAAATTGATAAATTGATGAACTAGATGTTAAAAAAGATATAAGCATAAAGTCACGCGTTTTTCAATTTCTTCATCAGCATCTGACGCCATTACACACATATAGGAACTTCAAGAACCTATAACCTCCTTGCCAACAAGTAATTATTTTTCAAAGTCTTGCCTTTATTCTTTGAGTATGTACAGTCACATTACCAATTAGCTGAACCCCACGTGACCCAGAGCTTATTCGCATATCATTAAAAAATATAGTATTTACCTATTTTGCGTAGACAGAGAATAAATATAGACAAGCTACCAGCGTATAGTGTGAGACAGCGAATATTCAACATACCTATAACATTACCTATAAGTATATAGTTGTCAAATTGCCATTAAACAGTAATTAGCCATCACTGCACAAGTGCACACCAATTAGTACTCCTTTTTAATATCTTATAAGTCACAAGTAACACAAATTATAGTCTACAGGATAAGAAAACGAAACATTAAACGTTTGTTTGCCACCGACGACATTGGTGGCAAATAAAAAAAACCTATACGCAAATAGAGACAAAAAATGTATACTTCGTCTTGCTCCCACTTACTCATTAGACGTTCAATCCTTCTCACTCTAGTAATTATTATTATTTTAGCAGCGAGTCCATATTTATTCTCTGTCATTTTTTTAAATTGTATATTGTATTGTATAGTAAGTAAGTATATTGTTAAAAAAATAGAATCAGGTAACATTACTTTACAACCTTACAGATTTGCGAGTGAGCTCTAGGTCACGTGGGGTTCAGCTAATTGGTAATGTGACAGTGACTGTACCTACCAAAACTTTTTTGGTTTAGATGGCTGCTCGACCAAAAAAAAACTGGTTGCCTGTAAAGTCGGTATACGGGCGAAAGTTTTACGTGACAACAACTGTGCTCGAGTGGAAGGGACGCGTGCCTTTCACTTTTTATGTCTGTCTCTCTCGCTCTTAGGCGGGCTAACCATGCCCGCGTGCCTCTCACTCGCTCTCATTGTGAGCGCATAACGTCAGCGGAGCGTAACGCAGTTTCTTGAAGTGTCACCCGGCAAACCAATTTATAAAACGTTGTCACGTCAAAATCCAGAATTCGAAAAACCATTTCTTGAAAGAGGTCACCTACATTGTGAAAGTATCTTTACAAATTCCAAGTCTAATGATTATTATGAATATAGTGACACGCAGTTTATCATGTACACAAAGAGATATAAGTAAATTAAATAGTAGAGAGAACACGTCGTACAGTATCGGTTAAAGTAAATGATCAGTTTGCTACAATACTATAACAAGTATTGGACTTACGACCTTCTTCTAATAGACGTTACACACAAACATAAATACTTGAATGAAAAGTACTCAGTGTGACTATTATTTTCATATGTATGTGTTTAGTTGTGTGAGTGGTATAAGCCGCCACCCGCTACACCAACTGACGTGGGTTCGATACACAGGTTACGTTGTTATAATGTTCAAATAGTGCTGCACAGGATTGTAAACGTTACGGTGGACAGCGACTTTTGACTGTTGCTTGATTGTACCTTTGTTTTCTTAGTAAAAGAAAAAAGAATTAAATAAATAAGACAATCACTAGACATTGTATTATTATAAGAAGAAAACAATTAACAGTAGAAAACCAGCCAAGTGCGAGTCGGGCTCACGCACAACGGGTTCCGTACTATATTGTATGGGAGCCCTACTTATTTTTTTCTGTTTATTGTTATAGTTGCAACAGAAATACATCATCTGGGAAAAATTCAACTGTCTGGCTATCACGGTTCATGAGATATAGTCTGGATATAGACAGACAGACAGTGGATTCTTAGTAAGAGGGTCCCGTATTTACCCTTTGGGTATGGAACCTTTAAAAACTTTTGACCACTATCACATCCTGATCACATTTTTTTTTTTTTTTAAGACTATTTCAAGTGATCATGTGTATACCTACCTATACATAAGCATCGAAAGAAATAAAGAAATTTTAAATTTGAAATTCTGTCTGCCTGATGATAGGTGACGATGCGGTCTAAGATGAAGGCACGCGGTGTCCAGAAGATACCTGTTCACTCGCTACTTGAAGACACACAACATTGTACACGTCAGGAAAGACAGACGCAGGCAACTTACTACATTGCTATTTTATAAAAAACCAGCGACCCGCCCCGGCTTCGCACGGCTATATTATGCATGTATTATACATATAAACCTTCCTCTTGAATCACTCTATCTATTAAAAAAAAATCGCATCAAAATCCGTTAAATAGTTTCAAAGATTTAAGCATACATAGAGATATAGGGACAGAGAAAGCGACTTTGTTTTATACTATGTAGTGATAGTGATACAATATTTAGATGTTCCCTCTATTCTACTGGAACTTTTGAATGTCTTTGCTTGCACCGGATGTGTCTAGATTTTACATGATGTATCAAAATTAGTTACTAGAATTGCATTGAATTGCGAAATTGCAACCAAAATACAATTGAGAATTTCGGAAAATTCCTCTTTTTATCTAATAAAGTCCCGAAACATATTGTCTCTGGCTAAGGTCTAGCTAAAGTCCAATGGTCCAAAAGATGTAAGTTAATAGCTTATACACACGTCCCGATTTGGTCGGGTCCAACATCAGTGTTGCCACATTTCATTTCGACAAATCAGTATCAATAAGTGAAAAACGATCTGCTACTGCCATCTATTAGCACTCACTTAAACAAATATAGTTTATTTTTTATTCGCTAGATGGCAGTAAAAAATTTAAATCAGCGCCATCTACATTCGAATAGCGGTCTTTCTAGAAACTAAGTTTCTCAATTTGTGTAATAGATGGCAGTATAAGTTAAACAAAAAGACTAACACAAATAAAATCTCATCTGTCGCGTCAAAATCTGTCGCGTCAAAATCTGTCGCGAGAACGGCTGAAAATGCTCACCCACAAAAGTGCCCAACGCGCCATAAGAAGTTCTCACTTCAAAAATCTGTGTAAAATTTGTATGAGAACTGCTATAATTGTATAAAATCTGGACTATTCATAATCGCAGACAGAGAATAAATAGTTATTCTCTGTCTACGCTCCATAATACCTAATATTACAAATGAATAGTCCAGATTTTATACAATTATAGCTGTTCTCATACAGATTTTACACAGATTTTTTCACTTATCGATACAGATTTGTCAAATTGAAATGTGGCAACACTGATGTTGGACCCGACCAAATCGGGACGTGTGTATAAGCCCTAAGGTAAAAAATATTCGCTATGATAGAGCGGTGTTGGCCCAGTGGTAAAAACTTTAAACTTTCATTCCGAAGGACCCGAAGGTCGTGAGAATCCCAGCCGGCCGTGCACAGATGGATTTTCTTACGAAAAATGTATGTGCGTACTGTGAAGGAAAACATCGTGATGAAACCCGCACGAAAAATAGGGGCATAGTCATGGCAGTTATAGGTTTTTATGGCACAAAAATATTTGTGCTAGTGTCATTATCCAGGGAGAAAACAGTCGACTACGTTTGTATGGAGAGAGCGCAGGTACCCTTACACCTTTAAGATTTTACAAAATATGGGCCTATTGCAGTTTTCAGGACTTTGGAAAAACATTTTCAATTATAAAATACACGTTTAATCGAGAACCTCCTTCTTTGAGTCGGTTAAAAAGGGGATTTCGTGCGACCCCTCCTTAAGTAATACGCCGGTATGGGCCCAGATCTTAACTTGTACTTGTATACAGGCTGTTTTCCGCGATTAGACCCTTTTTAATTGGGTCCTTTTTGCGTGAAGATGGAGTAGGCTTTCCCAGCATCAACTATACCCTCTCAGCTTAGTCGACTATGTTTAGAGGAGAGAACTTGTCTATACTTCTGGAGCCAACTAAGCCGCGGGTTTCATCACGATGTTTCCTTCATCGTAAGAGCAATGTCAATTCGCGCACATAAATTTTTCTTAAGAAAAATACATTGGTGCACGGCCTGCCTGGATTCGAACCCACGACCTTCAGAATAAAAGTCGAGGTATCTACCACTAAGCCAACACCGCTCTTATCTTAATCTTTTATTCAGTTAACTAAATATTTATCAATTAAATTCAATGTTAAATAATCAACTGGATTTTTATAAGAATTTATCTTTTGAGATAAAGATCGCTGTTTCTAAACGAAACGAGTTGGGATTTTTTTGTTGGTAACATTGATTTTTTTAACTTTTTAACTTATTTTTATTATGTTGGCTATATTTATTTTTGAAGAGCATTAAGAATATTGTTTTTTAGGCTTATAAAGCAAACGTTTTTTTTGGATTTTAAAAAACTAGCAGTAGTCTGCGGTTACACTCACGTTAGTCCCGTCTCCTTAATATACCTAGGTATAAAAAATATGCATAACAGTGTTGCCAGCACGGTCTTCTCAAAAATTACCTGACATATATAAAAAAGTAACCTTTTAGATGTGCTTATAGTGTAAAAAGAAACCTTTCATTATTTTTGACGTGACAACGTTTTATAAATTGGTTTGCCGGGTGACACTTCAAGAAACTGCGTTACGCTCCGCTGACGTTATGCGCTCACAATGAGAGCGAGTGAGAGGCACGCGGGCATGGTTAGCCCGCCTAAGAGCGAGAGAGACAGACATAAAAAGTGAAAGGCACGCGTCCCTTCCACTCGAGCACAGTTGTTGTCACGTAAAACTTTCGCCCGTATACCGACTTTACAGGCAACCAGTTTTTATTTTTTAGTGAAATGTATTCAAAGTCCATCCAATCAGGATGTTAATTGTATCTATCACTTCACTATCACTATCGCTATTACTACATAGTATAAAACAAAGTCGCTTTCTCTGTCCCTATGTTATGCTTCAATCTTTAAAACTACGCAACGGATTTTGATGCGGTTTTTTTAATAGATAGAGTGATTCAAGAGGAAGGTTTATATGTATAATACATGCATAATATAGCCGTACGAAGCCAGGACGGGTCGCTAGTAAACTTACAATTTAGTTTCAAAATCAAGCATGACATGATAGACAACATATTTATGTACCTCACGTGTTCTCACATAAAGATGTGTACCTGTACAGCTTGCAGTCCTCGTGGCTATGTACAGTCGGCTGCATAATTGCAGCCCTTGGTAGAGTTCTAAAATTACTATTATTTGTTTGATAAATTGATGAGTTAGAAGACTTTAAACTTCAACTAAAGCAGGTGTCTAGAATCTTGCTTGTGTTGAAATCATTCTTATGACAGCCGTTTTGGAGCTCTACGGTGGGTCTGCAATTATGCAGGCGACCGTACAGATTATTAGTCTGCATTCTAAGTAGAATTCATTTCGAGCTCATAGTAATTACTTGGTGGATGTTTGTTTGTTTATCGTCAAGCTCTACTAACATACAAAATCAAAAATATCCAGGGATGGTGAATTTTAACCAGGATAAATACAATTACCCACACACTTAACATCAACCGTTATTACATCACAAAGATAAGCCATTTATTTAATTAAATTTATTTTTCATTACTCATACTCCGAAAGTAGGTCTAAAGATGCATGAAGAGCGTGTAGAAAATAAAATTTCCAGCCCTAGGGCTTTTCTCTTTCACTGACAGCTGTCATGTCAAATTATGGCTTCGCACGACTTGTGCAATGTGCATGTAGCCAGTATCAGTAACATTACGCTTAAGGAACTTTAAAAACCTAACCTCCTTGCTTTAAGTAACACCAAAGAATAACACTACATGTATATAACCTCTTTGGTCCCAACCTTGTAAGAGGATCAGGTAGTATGGAGTCTCTCATTCACTCTCGTTGTTAGGAAGAATTTTATGTATTATTCGTAATGAAAAGCACAGTGTTTACCTCGGGTAAAAGACTCATTAAGTCCCTCGAACTATTAGCGCCCTCGCTACGCTCGGGCGCCAAACTCCGTCTCGGGACTTGTAATGAGTGACTTTCACACCTAGGATAACAATGTACTATTGAATCGATTTATCAATTACCAATGAGGTAAATTAGTGTAATGGTCACATAGCATGCTCATTAGTACTTGACTTGTATTTATTCTGTTTATTAGCGACCCGCTCCGGCTTCGCACGGCTATATTATGCATGTATTATACATATAAACCTTCCTCTTGAATCACTCTATATATTAAAAAAACCGCATCAAAATCCGTTGCGTAGTTTTAAAGATTTAAGCGTTCAAAGGGAAATAGGGACAGAGAAAGCGACTTTGTTTTATACTATGTAGTGAAGCCTTTGCCGACACATACCTACCTAATTATAAAACGACTTCAAAAAAAGGAGGATGCTCTAAATTCGTAGCTACATTTTTTTTTATTTCATTTTCTTCACGATACAGCCGAAGACAAATGCGGACACTAATAATAAATCTTCAATTAATTAAATTATGAGTTAAAAAAATAAAAAATTCGAACCTCCAAAGTGCAAGGCCCAATTACTGAGGTAAAATGTCCAAACAAAATTTTGTTACAGAAATTAAAGCAAACTGCACCTTATTATGCTTAATTTAAGGTCTATGAAGATCGAAAACTACAATTTTGCAAAGTATAACACGCATGCAACACTTTTGCACAATTAAATTGAATAACAAAAACTTGTAACTAAGCAAAATTGTTTTTGCCTTCAGAAAACTTTATTTTAAAAGATTTTCCTTGCAAAATCACCTTTACACCTTTAAAAATAAGATTCACAATAAAAGTTATGGAATTTTCAGGAAAGATAATTATTGTAGATTGGTTTTTTCGTTCAGAAAAGCGAAAGAAATTTGTCCCAGGTTTTGGTTTTTTATTCTATTTTGCAAAAGTTTAGCGTTTCTTTTTTTTTTAATTACAAGCAACTGTTGAAACGTGAAGACTTTGTATGACAGCACGTTCGAACGTATTTGGCGCCAATTAATAACATTTAAAAAATTAAGTTTTAATCGCACATGGAGGGATCTACTATTTACCGACTTCAAAATTAGAGGAGGTTCTCAAAATTCGTCAGAATATTTTTTATAATGTTCTGAAAAATTATCGATTTTATTAAAAAAAAATTATTAATAGTTCCAATTTTATTGAGATCTTTACCAACATTTCGGTATAATTTCAAGACGAAAATTCCATGTTATTTTGAAGCTTAGTCAAAGGATTTTGGACCCAATAAATGTAGTAGCTAGGACACTACGGTGCATTTTTTATCGATAGAGTTCTTTGCGGCGAACAAATAGCGTCTCGAAAACGAGATACTTGTTGAAATATGGTATCAGGTTTCTTTGAATATCCCGTTTCCTAGATACTTTAGAGATATGCTGTAAAGGCATTATTTCTTCATCGTAATGCCCCATACCGATCGGTATGGGTTTCACAGTGCATCGCGCAAAAATAATTATAATGCCAAGCTCCCATACTAAATGTTCGGACTCCTTTAGGCGCAAATATCATTACTAGCAGCGCTCCGAGATCAGGATAAAAAGTAGCCTATGTTATTGCCAATGAATCAATGTATCCTCATACCAAGATTCATCAAAATCGGTCCAGTATTTGTCTGTGGTCTGGTTGTTTCTATGTATTATAAGTATATATTTACAAAATAAAAGTATTTAAGTAGTATATCCGTTGTCTAGCACCCATAACACAAGTCTAGTTACTTAGCTTGGGGCTAGATAGCGATGTGTAGAATGTCCTGCAATTTTTTTTTTTTTTTTTTTTTTTTTTTTTTTTGTAGTTTCGGAGCCAAAACGTTATATACAAAAAAACACAAAGTATATAAATGTGGACTAGTGTTTAAAGGATATTTTTATTAGTATAATATCTACTAATAACACAGAATGTCGTGTCACTTTGACTATAAGATGTTAGATGAAGCCATAATCTCCTTTGCACGCGATGGCGGCTGCTAGACTTCTATGGATAAGACAATAAAATGGCCATTTTATCGAGCCCAGTGATTTGCCTCGATAGAAAAAATCGTGAAAATTAAAAAAAATGTCATTTTCTGTGCTTTTTCAATTTAACGGCGATCGTAACGAAAAAACAAGTAGGTACTAAATTTATATTTTCATAAACCTTACATCAAATACCATAAGGTAGTATAGATGGTTTTTTACTAAAATAGATTTGAGTCTTTTTATTACATAAATTTTTTAAATAAATCGTCAATCGTTTTTTGAGCTTTTTTCAATTTTACAGCCATTGTAACGAAAAAACAAGTACAATATTTATATTTTCATAAACCTTACATCAAATACCATAAGGTAGTATAGATGGTTTTTTACTAAAATAGATTTGAGTCTTTTAATTACATAAAACAGTTAAAACGGCTATTTCGCGCCGCGCGGGGGAAAGGGATAGAGTCATCGCGCGGCGCACGCGTTGGAAAAGGATAGGGGTTTTCAGGTCCTACTTAAGTGAAGTTCTATCGTAATTATACGAAGCTTCGACTGAGACATTAGGCCTAAAAAACCATTAAAAAAATTTAACCAAAAAAGGAACTTTCTATTCTCTGAACTAAATGAAGATGTCAGCTAGTGTTCAGTTGCCAGGCAAGATAAGCAAACTACCCAATGTCAAATTTCAAAAGTATTATTTTTATTTACTATTTTAATAATCGTAGAAAATAGCAATGTCGCACTTGATTGCAATCACAATGATTTGATAATAAACATTGTTAAAAAATTTATCAATTTGTTATTTTTTCGAAAGGAATGTCCATATTAAGATTTCATTAACGTCTTGGCCGGTATCCACAGGATACGGAATACCTACTTATATTTTATACAAAGGATGTTCCTAAAAACTTTTAATTTTTAACCGAGTTTAAAAAAGGAGGAGGTTCTCAATTCGTCCCGTATAATTTTTTTATGTATATTCGTCGATTACTCGAAAACAACGCCTGAACCGATTTGGAAAATTCTTTTTTTTTTTGACCGACTTCTAAAAAAAAGGTATGTGACTTAGAAGTCGGACTGGGTGATACAAAATGTAGGGTTCAATCAGCATTCAATCAAAGAAACCTACCTATTTTTTGGAAATCGGTACTTATACGGAATCCAGGACTTATAAATAACCTACCTCATTTTAGGAAATCAGTTTTAGAGTTTTTTATTTTTCACATTTTAGTTTTTTTTAACTTTTTTTATGGCCGTCCCAAAGGGTCAACTCGGAACCCTAGTACTAAGAGAGAGAAGAGTAACACTCAAAGATAGAGTGCGCAATGAACATAATAATATAAGGGGAAGCTTTAAGGTCGCTCTTTACTCCATAATTGTGATAGATAATATTAATCTTAATATTCATCACAAAAATAACAATTAGAGTAAAATACCTACCTCTGTATACCTATAACATTATATCTATGTACCTAATGTGCCTATATCTGTCTAATAGCTTTTACACACGTCCCGATTTGGTCGGGTCCAACATCAGTGTTGCCACAATTCAATTCGACAAATCTGTATCGATAAGTGAAAAAATCTGTGTAAAATCTGTATGAGAATATCTATAATTGTATAAAATCTGGACTATTCATTTTTAATATTAGGTATTATGGAGCGTAGACAGAGAATAACTATTTATTCTCTGTCTACGATTATGAATAGTCCAGATTTTATACAATTATAGCTGTTCTCATACAGATTTTACACAGATTTTTTCACTTAACAATACAGATTTGTCGAATTGAAATGTGGCAACACTGATGTCGGACCCGACCAAATTGGGACGTGTGTAAAAGCCTTTAAGGTTTTAGTTAACCTGTTTATGTTTTGACGTGACAACGTCTTATAAATTGGTTTGCCGGGTGACACTTCAAGAAACTGCGTTACGCTCCGCTCACGTTATGCGCTCACAATGAGAGCGAGTGAGAGGCACGCGGGCATGGTTAGCCCGCCTAAGAGCGAGAGAGACAGACATAAAAAGTGAAAGGCACGCGTCCCTTCCACTCGAGCACAGTTGTTGTCACGTAAAACTTTCGCCCGTATACCGACTTTACAGGCAACCAGTTTTTTATAATTGAGTAAGTAATTTATTAAATTTTTCCTTTTTTTGTACTTTTCTACCATAGTTACCTACCTACATTCATTATCATAATTTTTAATATACTTACCTATCCTATCAATTGTTTTTCGGAACATATACCTACCTCTTGGGAAGAGCGTGGACTGGAGCGAAGACAGCGACACAGTTTATATACTAAGGCTGATCTTTAACGATTATGTACACTTGTATTTCAATTTACGTTCTGAATAAATGTTTTTGTATTTTGTATTTGTATCCATAACGAAGAAAATGGTGGAGTCGAGGCTGAGGTGTTACGGTCACGTACTGAGAAGGCCCGATGACTATGTCGTGAAAAAGTGCCTTTCCATGGCTATTAGAAAAAGAGGCTAGGTAGACCACTAACCACATGGGTGACAATGTCCAAAGGGACATGAAAAGCCTCGGGCTCAGAAATGAGGACGCAAGTCAGCGAGCTACATGGCGCCGCATGATAAGGAAAGCCGACCCCGTGTAATGGGATAAGGCGAGAACAAAGAAGAAGAAGAAGATGTATTTCTGTTACTGCTATAACAACAAATACTAAAAACAGAATTTGCGCTGGATGTGTGGAGTGACGCGAAAGGATCGCGTCAGGAACTCCCGCATCCGGGGCAGCCTTCATGTCCGAGACATTGCAGATAAATTGCAAGAATGTCGCTTACGCTGGTACGGCCCCGTCTTGCGAAAACCGGCTAGTTACGTGGGGAACAAATGTCTTGCCATGGCGCCTCCGCCGGGTCGTGGCAGACTGGGTAGACCCAAGAAGTGCTGGCTTGACGTCGTAAAGGGTAATATGCGTGCAAATGGCCTTACAACACAGGATGCCGAAGATCGTGCGAAGTGGAGGCGTAAAAGTAGGAAAGCGGACCCCGGGCGCCCAAGAGGGATGCAACCGGGAACATCGCTCGGATGATGATGATGATGACTAAAAACAGAATTTAATGGTACGGAACCCTTCGTGCGCAGTCCGACTCGCACTTGGCCGGTTTTTTTCTTAAGATGCACGATTTTCAATTTATAATTTCTTATTTTGAGCCTGATTTCGGGCTTTGCGCAATCATAATTTAGCTGTATGAACAAGTCGTACGAAGCTGTAGGTACCTAATTAGGAAAAAAAAAGGTCAAATTCGCAAAGGTGAGTCCATTATTTATTCTTAAAGATTAAATCTGATAAAGTAGTACGAAATCTACCTTTAATTAAAAAGTGTTTTATTTATTCAGAAAAATGCCTACGTTTTAGGTTAAAATGGCGTAGGTACTTTATATCCCAATATCTTTAAGCTAAGCATAAGCAACTAGACTTGTGGTATGGTGGCCAGATAACTATTAAAATAGTTATACAGGGTTATAGGTAATTATATAGGACAACGGTTGAGGGCTACTTCTGTGCACCCAACAAACTTTTGTTCTACGACATTTTGGAAATTCGAACATTTTATAGAAATTTTTGAGGTTATGTTAATTCGAAAAACAGCTGTTTTTTTAATAAAGGTCAGTTGGCACAATGGTCACCATGCCGGATTGTCAAACACAGGGTCGCGGGTTCGATTCCCGCCTCAGGCAAGTATTTATGCTTAAATATTTGTCTGTGGTCTGGTTGTTTCTATGTATTATAAGTATATATTTACAAAAGAAAAGTAATATAAGTGGTATATACGTTGTCTAGCACCCATAACACAAGTCTGGTTACTTAACTTGGGGCTAGATGGCGATGTGTCGTCCCTATGTCTCTAATAGTCCCTATGTACGCTTAGATCTTTAAAACTACGCAACGGATTTTGATGCGGTTTTTTTTAATAGATAGAGTGATTAAAGAGAAAGGTTTTTAGATATAATACATGCATAATATAGCCGTGCGAAGCCGGGACGGGTCGCTAATATACATATAAACCTTCCTCTTAAATCACTCTATCTATTAAAAAAACCCGCATCAAAATCCGTTGCGTAGTTCTAAAGATCTAAGCATACAAAGGGACATAGGGACGGCGAATTGTGACTTTATTTTATACTACGAGTATGTAGTGATAGTGATTTATCTATCGTCTACTTATTTATACATTTTAATATTATGAAGAAGAAAAATTGGATTGTTTGTTTAAATTGAATAGACTCCAAAACTACACGGTAAAAACAATTATCTCAAATCAAAGCAACTTGCTTTATTTTAACGCAAATCTTGTTTTCCATATAAGGGAGACAATATTTACTTAAATACATAATAAAATATTGTTAAAAATATTGCATTCATCTAAATCAAGTATATTGTTTATACAATTATACTCGGTTTTGTTCTTCTAATAACATAATCTACTTGTACCGACAAACCGTATTAATTTGTTTTAATACTTCGGTTTACTTGGACCCACAAAATGGATGTATCGTTATAATATTTGTAGTTTACTTGTTGCAACAATATTGATATTCTCACTTTAAGAAACTTATTCAATTTGTTTCAATTTAATATCGCTTACTTTTTTCAATAATATTGATATTCTTACATCAAAATCTTATTCAATTTGTTCCAATTTTATGGTTGTACTTGTTTCAATAATATAGTATCTCAATGAACAAAATGACAATACGATAATCTTGACTCAAGTGTAACGTTATACTTATTTTGAAACTTTGTCTGTTTCATTCAAATAATGTATTTCTTAGTCTGAAAATTTCTTATTCTTAATCGAAGTTATATATTATTATAATCAATAAAAATATTTACTTGGATGGAGAATTATGATTTTTCAGCAGAGAATTGGGTTTATTTTAAAATAACATTAGAAAATTGTTAATGCGAAGTTTTAGAATCTTTTTTCCCTCTAAAAACTAGTTTTGGTAGATGGCGCTCTAATCTATATCGGAAACATTTTTGGTCAAGAAACATGACCAAAAATAATTTCTGACTCAGATTAGAGCGCCATTTATCGAAACTAGTTTTTAGAAAGAAAAAATATTCTAAAACTCCACATTAGCAATTTTCCAATGTTATTTTAAAATAAACCCTACAATACAACCTACAATCCTACAACCTACAATAGCTGTATTGTATTTTAGTAAATGATAGTCATTTTATATTACATATATTTTATTATAATAACAAAAATTATCATGGACTCTAACACAAATCAAAATTATTAAATAATTAATATTTCTCAAAATCTATTATAGTATAATTTAAGTGAACTCTTAACACTAGACAAAATTCTTAGGCAATTATTACACTTTTCTCATAATCTATTCAAAGTCGTTGTAGTGGACTCTAACACTAAACAAAATTCTTATTAATACAATTTTCACATAATCTGTTCATAGTAATTTCAGTGTACCTACTCTAAAAATGACCAGTTCTCAGACACACAACAATTTGTATACAGGGTGATTTTTTTACATGGATATTATAGCCCTGAAGGCTCATGTAAATTCACCCTGTATATTTGTACATAATACAATCAAGTGCACACACACTTTGATCTTTAATAATATTTTGGTTAACTTCAAGAAATAAAGTTGCCCTTGTTAGCAACTTCTTGAATAATACGAGGCATTAGCGAATAACACTCTTTTCTTTCTATAAAACTTAGGTCACTAGTCTTTCCTACTTTAAAAGACTGTAAATGAGAACAATATCCTAAAGTTTTTAGGTACAATAATTTTATCGATTTTATAGAATAAAGGGACATCATTTTCATATTTATAAACTAAACAGTTGTAGTTATCGTACTTCACTCCGTTAATTTCGTACCAAGTACAAAGTTCCTTTAATGTATCGGGGCACAATATCAAGGTGGAAAAATAGCCAATATTTCTTCTGTTATCTGAAATAAAAATCAGAATTCATCATCATCATCATATCAGCTACAGCACAAAAAGTCCACTGCTGAACATAGGCCTCCCCCAAACACTTCCAAACCGATGGGTCCCACGATCTTAATCAGCATCAAACACAGTGTATTATCTACACTACAACACCTTAGCATGTCAAAAACCAAATACCTACCTACACATAGAACAGGTAGATCAAAGTTGTCATGAACCCTTAAAGTTAGAAAGGCTAGTCTTAGTATTGTACATAACTTACTAATCAAATAATCGACTATTTGTGGCGGCATACCTATTCCTTTTAGTGAGCAATTCTTTTACCTTTTCTCCTTGTTGGTCCATATCAAAATGCCATAAATTTATAGAATGAATGATATTTCGTTTATACTTGCAAAATATTTTTTAAGCATGATCTTCTCAACTGGCAAAAGACACATATTCTGTCGCGAGCAAATATAAACTAAGAAAATCAAATTACTTACAAAACAGTTGCGCCGACGACGGCGGTAGACGTAATTGATTCACAATTCGCACCAAAAAGAATGCAATATTTATTAGCAAATCGTTCGTTCGCACAAGTTTCACACTTTTAGTCGTTTTTCACGTCGTATAGTCGTTGCATCAGAAGAATGAGAGGAATCAGAATCCCCGTTAAAGGTGGACGCAGATTGATATGCGCTGAACGCATAAACCCATGAAGAAAAGTGATGCAATTACAGTGTTACCCAGTCCTAATTTTATTTTACCCCATTTTGATTGTTCGGTGTTGGGTAGATCTAAAGTGCGGTTCACGTAAATCAATCTGCCTCTGACTTCTTATAGAAAATCGTAGTCATTTTTAGGGTTCCGTCTCAAAAGGTAAAAATGGAACCCTTATAAGATCACTCTCTTGTTTATAAAAAAAATATTATATTTTCATATGGAGTTTGGGCAAGAACGAGACAACAACGTCATGTCATGCTACAGTTTTATTTTCAATAAATAAAGTGTAAATGAAAATCGGTGACATGGACTTTTTTCGTTACCTCTTAATCTCCTACATCTTCTCCTTCACGCAAAAACTACTGAACCGATTGCAATGAATCTCGATAAGTAGATATCTGGAGACATAGACTAACATATTAAAGGCTACTTTTAATCTCGATATTTCTACGGGATCGGGACTTACGCAGGTGAAGCCGCGGGGCGCAGCTAGTAATTAAATAATTTCTGTCTTTAAACCCAGTAAACAATAAATACTCGAAAATTCCATATTATAACAAGTTTCGCTTCAGTACTATTAAATTATTGGTATAGTACCCCAAAAGTGTGCAATATTTCCACAAACTGGCTACACTGAAATTGTGTATTGTTATCAACACAACAACTTTGCTTAATCTAATATTTGCAGTCTTATTTTAAAATAGACACAATTTTAAATGAAGACGATGCACAATTTTGGATTGTAAAAAATGATATTCTTCAATTTACAAAACATTTTGTTTCGTCGTCCTAATGTTATAAATAAATTGTATTGACTGAACATAGATTGATTCTCAAATGAACAATACTTGAAGTGTCAGAAGAAATTAAAAGAAAGTTTCGTTTAACATTTTATTTTATTAAAATAAGTATACGTTCTGTATAGTTGCAATGTTTACATAATTGTAACTCTAATAATATTTTTTCTTAGTTTAATCATGTGCTACGTTTCTGTGAAGAATCTGCTTATATTGACTTTAAAACTAAAAAGTCTTTTATTGAATAATTCAACGCATTTTCAAAAAAAAATAAACATTATTATTCCAAGAAAATAAGATTCTTGTTTTAATAGTACTAGATATTACTAGTTATGATAAAATAAATTATAGATCTGATAATATTACAGCATTAAGTCAACGCAGCGGTGTTTTTCAGGCAGAGAATTGTTATTTTTTCGAAACAAAATTTTTGTTATCTTAATTTTACACTAATTACTTATTACAAGAGAAAACAACGACAATATTTATTTTTATATTTAAGTAAATTGAAGCAGTTCAATTGACAATTTATGGTTATTTTAAGTAAATATTGTCTTACGAGGGCTAACAATATTTTTTGACTTGTTTAAACAATTCTTTTTTTACCGTGTACTGGACGGATTTTAATGAAACTTGGTATGAGGATAAATTGGTTCATTGGAAGTTTCATTTCCACTTTTTATCCCGATATTCCAACGGGATCGGGAGCTATCATTGCTGAGGCAGAACCTTTTTGGAGGTACACGGCTCCTTAGATCTTATTTCTTCTTTGTATATTTCTTTTTTCCTATTAATTTTTTATTTTTTTTTGTTTTTATTATTATTTTTTATTTTATTTTAAACTTTTGTTTTAGTGCTTTTATGTTTGTTACTACTTTTCTGATTGTCTTATGTCGTGTGCTTGTCCAAATTATAAAGGACCAGCTATTTTAAGCAAATCTGAGCGTAAGGTTACGTAAATATAAAGACACTTAATTATCATCAGAACATATTTTAATCATATAAATTACATACCCATCGGCATTATTTTACCACAACGCTTAATCCACTCACTGAACGGTATTAAACTAATTAACTCAAATAAATGGTACGACCATAAAAAGGTTCGGACATCATGAAGCTACTGCGACAGACTGAACCACGTTCCGTCATTTTATTCCTATTTATAGACACAAAACAGTAGTCAAGATGGCGGCGCCCTGACGTATCCATCAAATGAAGCACTGTACTGTTGACTTCCTTCAGTCGTTTTCGTTTTGTTACTGACAAAATAAATGTTTTCTTTCTTTCTTTCTTTCTTTCTTTCTTTCTTTCTTTCTTTCTTTCTTTCTTTCTTTCTTTCTTTCTTTCTTTCTTTCTTTCTTTCTTTCTTTCTTTCTTTATGCGGGTGAAACCGCGAGGTGATGCTAGTCGTCAATAACAGAACACCCTCTATACAATGTTATCATATTATTATTACTTTACTCGGGTATTTTGACAGGCGATCTAGAAGGCTTCGGCGTTGAGTTACATCGTTATTCGTTAGAAATCACGGCCGTTTAACGGGGGTAACGGCGTCTTAATAGAGGGTCCCAAATTGGGAGGGTTCCGGTGGAAGTGTATAGTTTAATTAAATTTAATCAATAGGTTAGTATAGTAAGATACTACTAGCTGCGCTCAGCGGTTTTGCCCGAGTTATCGTTGATTCCGTGAATTAGAAGTTACAGGGGGGGGACACTTTTTACCACTTTGGAAGTGACTCTGAGTCTGTCTGACTCTGTCTGTCTGTCTAAATCTGTCTGTTTAAGTCTGTCTAAATCAGTCTGATCTGTCGGAATCTGTCTGTCTGTGTCTGTCTGTCTGTCCCGCGACACGTTTTCTTTTTTCTTTTTTTCGTAGTCATTGTATAAACTACTAGCGACCCGCCCTGGCTTCGCTCGGCTATATTATGCATGTATTATTATACATATAAACCTTCCTCTTGAATCACTCTATCTAATAAAATAAACCGCATCAAAATCCGTTGCGTAGTTTTTAAGATTTAAGCGGTCAAAGGGAAATAGGGACAGAGAAAGCGACTTTGATTTATAGTATGTAAAAAGTATGCAACTCTTGAATAAAGCAGGTAAGGATTGAATCACTCGCGTGGCTCAGGGTTTTAACACTTGAATCACTCCCTACGGTCGTGATTCAGTTGTTAGAATCCTTCGCCTGCTCGTGATTCATCTATGGCCCTCCCTTTAATTCCGTCTTTTATTCACTAGTTGCTTATTGTACTATTCTTTCTTTCTTTAAACATCCTTTACTATAAGATCCCTTTAAGGACGACCTTCATCGAGCAGTTTAATTTAATAAAAAAAGCCAAGAATGAATATGAAAAAAAATATATTAAAAGTAAAAGCCACAAATATAGAAAATAGGTATAAACGTGTAACCCTACAATTACAATAAACCCTACTATCCATCAAACATAGATATTTGTAATGTACGAATCATGTCCTTTCATTTGATACCCCACTCGAGTATATCTACTTACATTCGGTTTTTGATCCTGACTTTTATCCCCCATAACATTAAGACGGCTAAACCGATTTTGATCAAACATAGCTAAGAACACTCCTGACTAACTCACCTTTCAAACAAAAAACACGAAATCAAAATCGGTTCATTCGTTCGGGAGCTACGATGCCACAACACACAGACACGTCAAACTTATAACACCCCGTCGTTTTTGCGTCGGGGGTTAAAATGTATTATAAATCAAATTAAATAGGTCAATAAATATATAGCAAATAGGTTGTCTAAAAAATTTCAGTCCAAAATATGACTATTTAACAATGAAATTTTTGTTTTGTTTTTTTAACCTTTCTCTGGTTATGATTAAGAGACACATTCCATACCAATCATAAAAAGTATGAGGCCTATAGAATATGCAATATGCAATGTTAGGTTGACTTTTTTTCCTGTCACAAGTCTTGGGTAGGCAGGTAAATCGATACTAGTAATTTGCACTGGTCTGGTTAATGAATTAAAGTTAAGTTATAATAAAGAATGTATTTAATTGGCATGAAATTTGTCTATTAACCAAACCATCGAAAAGTCTTGAATAGAAAAACGCTTGGCCAAAAAACATGGTAGGCGAAGTGGTGAGTGTTAGGTTTTATTTTCGTTACGGAATTTCTTGTGCTCAAAAGCCCGCGATAAAAACTATGCAATAGCTTAAAAAGAGATTAATCATTCTTGACTGAAGTTTTTTAGGCAACCCATTAGCAATATATTTATTGGGCTATTTAATTTGATATAAAATACTTTTCATTCATTAAACAGATAGATGAAGGTCATCCTTAAAGGGATCCCGTACTATACAGGGTTATTGAAAATTACAATAGCAAGCCATTGAGGGCTACTTCTGTGCACCATAACAAACAACTTTTGTTCTACGATTTTTGGAAATTCGAACATTTTTTCGAAAATTTTGAGGTTAGATTTACTTACCTAAAAATCAGCTGTTCCTTACACGGAGAGGTCATTTACCTTAAAATTTTACTTATTTTTAAGTTTTATCTACTGTTCATAGGCTGAATGACCTTTGTTTTGAAAAATCAGCTGTTTTTCGAATTTACATAACCTCAAAATTTTCATTTTTTTTTTCGAATTTCCAAAAGTCGTAGAACAAAAGTTGTTTGTTAAGGTGCACAGAAGTAGCCCTCAACGGCTTGCTAGTATAATTACCAATAACCCTGTATACCTATTTACCTAGTTAAGTACCTATAGTAATTGGTTTCAAGCGACTTGGTCTTGTCAAGTCAAATAGTTGGTGATGAACCAATACGTTTAACCGAGAAGTAGGTACCTACTCACCTACTTTATTTTGTAATACGCGTCAAATAACTTGGGTAGGCTCTGCTCTGGTATCCCTTTGGTGTGGTTAAAGGCGACAAAGTTTTAATTTTGTTTCTTTTTAAAACTTGTTTGTGTATCGAATGTACGGTTGACAGCATAATTGCAGAACCACCGTAGAGTTCTAACATTATTATTGAAAAGTTTCATTCAAATTTTTTGTTTGATAAATTCATGAGTTAGAAGACTTTAAACTTCAACTAAAGCAGGTGCCTAAAATCTTGCTTGTGCAACACTTTGCAGCAACACTTTGACCCATTGGGATCTTTTGTGTTAACCCCTACCTTAATGTTTCTTACTCTTTGAAGAAATGGTCGATTAACGCGGTGATCACACTAAGAGGAAGAAACCTATATTCCTCTGGTTTGGGATACGCATTCCCAAGGAGGATCATAGGTATGCTTCGCTGCTAAGACGTCGCATTCACACAGTATGTGCTCCATAGTTTCCCTGACATCATCGCAGGCTCTGTAGCCATTATTTGAAGTTATCTTCAGTTTTAAAAGCAAACTGCGCCTCACTTGCTCAGTGTCCAACGGGTCGCCAATGGAGAAGGACGCGCTTCTTTTTGTGACAGACAGTATACTCTATTTGGCGGCCTAGAGTAGCCAGAAGTAGGCGACATCGCCAGGTCTCGGTGAGTTAGGACCCTTATCATTATGGCTGCCTGTAAGAGGAAAGGGCACCGGGGGCTTTCTCCATACAAACTATTACAAACGTAGTCGACTGTTTTCTCCCTGAATAATGACACTAGAGCAAATAGTTTTGGTGCAAAAAACTTATAACTGCCATGACCATGTTTATTTCTTTTTATTTCTTTTTATTTTTTTTATTTTAATTTATATGATAATTAGAAAATGAAAAAAACCAAAACATAGGGGCATAATCATGGCAGTTATAGGTTTTACGGCACAAAAATATTTGTGCTAGTGTCAATATCCAGGGAGGAAACAGTCGACTACGTTTGTATGGAGAGAGCTTAGGTACCTATGAAGACTCGGCATGTAAAAACGCCGCTCCGCTACCTCGCTCCGTTTCTGTGGACAGGCAGCCTAGCGTACAGCCCAAGTCATTCCCCGACCGCTACGTATATTTATAAAGCAAACAAGTCGAGGTGTTAAAAGCATTTGTTTAGGAACATACGGCCATTTGTCGTGCTAATCATAATACGAACACGATGTCTTTCTCCATGGGTGTTAGTATACTTTACTTTACTTACCCATTGGTTTTTACTATGGGAACTGATGTAACGTCACGAGTCTTGTTAGTACGGGATCCCTTTAAGGACGACCTTCATCTATCTGTTTAATGGATGAAAAGTATCTTATATCAAATTAAATAGGTCAATAAATGTATTAAAAAGGGATTGCCTAAAAAAATTCAGTCCAGAATGATTAATGTATTTTTTTTTTGTTTTTAGACTTTTCACTAGTTTGGTCAATAGACAATTTAAATTCCGTACCAATGAAATACATAATCTTTATTTTAACTTAACCTTAAAAAAATTCATTAACCAGACCAGTGCAAATGATTAGTACCTAACCTATCGATTTATTTGCCTACCCACGAGTTGTGACCAAAAAATAGGCAACCTAACGTTTGCATATTCTATAGGTTTCATACTTTCTATTGGTATGGAAACAAGCCAGTAAAAGGGTTAAAAACAAAACAAAAAATTAAATTGTTAATTAATCATTTTCTGCTCTGAAATTTTTAGGCAACCCATTTGCAAAATATTTATTGACCTATTTAATTTGATATAAAATACTTTATAAAATACGATGAAGTTGGTCTATAAAGGGATCTCCGACTATGAGTTTTTTAATGTTCCGTACCCAAAGGGTATAAACGGGACTCTATGACTTCACTATCTGTCTGATAGTAGAGTTGATCGCATTATGTAATTCTGTTGCCGCTAAACAACAAAAATTAAAAACAGAAAAAAAATGGTTGTCTGTAAAGTCTGTTTCCGGACGATAATTTTACGTGATAACGTCATAAGAAAACATTGATGGTAACCATGGCAACGATAAAACGTTGCTATAGTTACCTTGTCAAGTATCAAAGTATCGTTGGCTCAGAGACAGAATACATGGGGGGGTGGGCGCGGGGCGCGGGCGGCGGCGGTGGCGGTGGAGGGGGGGGTGGGGGTCGATGAGGCGTTACAGTAACGACGTGTGACGTCACACTTTTTTGAACTTGTAGGTGTACACCAATTTATAAAACGTTATCACGTCAAAAAAGATATTTAATGGGGCTCCCAAAACGACATGGTACGGAATTTTTCGTGCGAGAGTCCAACTCGCACTTGGCCGGTTTATTACTAAGTTTTAACTAGTAAGTAACCGTAGCGATCACGATTAATTGGTTTTAAATGTTTAAAAACCAAATATTCGAAAAAAAACAACGAAGAACGGAATGAAAAATGAATGACGGGAATTTCAAAAATGTTTATACAGGGTTATTGGAAATTAATTAGCACGGCGTTAAGGGCTTCTTCTGTGCACCTTAACAAACAACTTTTGTTCTACGACTTTTGGAAATTTGAACATTTTTTTGAAAATTTTGAGGTTAGATTTACCTGAAAATCAGCTGTTCCTTACACGGAGAGGTCAGTAACCTTAAAATTTTACTTATTTTTTAAGTTTCATCTACTGTTCTTGGTGTGAATGACCTTTGTTTTAAAAAATCAGCTGTTTTTCGAATTTATATAACCTCAAAATTTTCATTTTTTTTTTCGAATTTCCAAAAGTCGTAGAACAAAAGTTGTTTGTTTAGGTGCACAGAAGAAGCCCTTAACACCGTGCTAATTAATTTCCAATAACCCTGTATACAAATTGATGAATATTTAAATGATAATAATCTGAAATCGTTTATTGGTCGGCCAATCGCCGGAGTTCTATCAATCAAAACACGGGCAAATTAAACTGACCGCAGTTCTATCAATCGAACCAAGGGCAAATTAAACTGACCGCAGTTCTATCAATCAAAACACGGGCAAATTAAACTGACCGCAGTTCTATCAATCGAACCAAGGGCAAATTAAACTGACCGCAGTTCTATCAATCGAACCAAGGGCAAATTAAACTGACCGCAGTTCTATCAATCGAACCACGGGCAAATTAAACTGACCGCAGTTCTATCAATCGAACCAAGGGCAAATTAAACTGACCGCAGTTCTATCAATCGAACCACGGGAAAATTTAACTGACCGGAGTTCTATCAATCGAACCACGGGCAAATTAAACTGACCGCAGTTCTATCAATCAAAACACGGGCAAATTAAACTGACCGCAGTTCTATCAATCGAACCACGGGAAAATTTAACTGAACGGAGTTCTATCAATCGAACCACGGGCAAATTAAACTGACCGCAGTTCTATCAATCGAACCACGGGCAAATTAAACTGACCGCAGTTCTATCAATCGAACCACGGGCAAATTAAACTGACAGTTCTATTCTTTTTAATTTTCTGTCTTTTAATGTTCTTATGTTTGTTTGTCAACTGTTTGTCTGTTTTAAATATTTATTTTTGTCGTGTGTTTGTCCAAATAAATGTTTTTCTATTCTATTCTATCTGTTTTTATATAATAAATAATAATATTATTATTACGTAAGAAATAAGTTTAAGAAGTACACTGCATAGATTTTCTGGTTCCATCACCTCATCCTACTTTGTTTGATGTAGAATAGTAAGTAGAGTAAGTCAACAACAAGCATGGTGGTCGCACACATATTGTCACCTCATTTACTGAGAGTATCGGACGAATAGGTGCATTCATTACAATTAGGTAACAACAAAAATGGAGTCATAATTGTAAAGTTACATCATAATTTAATAGGAAAAAAAAATAGTATTATAAATAGGTTTCCATAGGTAGGGTACCCAAAAGACGTGGCCATTGGCCAAAGTAGCCAGCCTTTTGGCCAAATGAATAAAAAAAACCGGGTTGAAAAAAAAAATGGAAACAAATTATTCTATTTAAAATTATATAATTATTTCATACAGTGATATTGCTAATAGAAAGTATAAGCAAGTCAGCGAATGATGGCCGCCGGCGGAAAGTGGAAGGGGTATGCACAGAAGTCAATTTTTAGGTCTGTTTGGCGGGGGGGCAGGAACGAAGGGAGGGTCAGTTCCGCACATACTTCTTTAGCCGCGCTCTGTCCCGCTGCCGCACGTCTAAGTACTGGCGCGCACATACAATTTTACTGGTTAACATTGCAGCCGCGCAGCTAACTTTACCCAGACTGAAAATACAACTTTAGACAGAAAAATCTATTCATCCCTAGAGGGCAGTATTGACATTGACAGCAAAGAAAGTTTGACGTCCAGAACATTCATAGACGATAGAAGTTTGTTTGATCTTTCTTGCATTTTCCCGAATAGTTAAGAAACTTTATAGATCAATATAAAAGGGCGGCGCCGAGGTCTCGCAATTAGTTCTAATATAGGAATCTATATAGATATTACAGTGAATAAATATTATGAATAATAGTAATAGTAGTAGGTAATAGTATTTAAAGGAATGTTTTTCTGGTTGGGCAAAATAATAAGCGGTACTTATGTAAACAAAGTATGACGGTTTGGCTGTAATAATTTTGTGCGCGATTGTTCATGCGCAAACCATCCCCACCAATTTCCGCCGGCGGCCATCATTCGCTTGCTGGCCTATACTCTTGTCTAAGATGGCAGATTAACTAATCTTAATTAACTAATCGAGTTTACATTTTAGTGTTGGGCTATTGGTTATATTTTATTATAATTTAGGAGTAAAGTAGTATAATAGAATGTCTTTGTTTTTAACCCTTATTTAACTTATTACGAAGGGGTTTACTTTGGTGAGTAAAACCGCGTTGCGCAGCTAGAACAGTAACTAAGTCATCCCATTTTTTTATTTCTTTTAACCGGCTTTTTACAGTCAAACAAACGAGATAATACTATCATCCATATTCCATGTCTGCCGAGTTGAAAATGATGGATCGGTACCAAATTGATAAGCTAGGGAAAGGGTGCTGTGTTTGTTTTGATAATGTTTTGAAGGAGCTGCGTTGTTTTATGACAATTGAACGAGGCATTTTTGTAGGGGACCATTTTAAGCGATTTGAAAAATATAGTTGAAAACAAAGACTGAACAGAATAGAATAATATTTAAACAATCACACGACGTCATTAAAGAGCAAAACAATAAAAAAAACGTGTGGCACTCGGGGATTGCCGCGGTAAAGCTATAGTCGTACCATATACATATACACGTTAAGGTCATAGCCCACTTACACGACTCTGCTCCCACCCGGCAAAAATAATGTAATTCAAATATGGGCTTTAAATATTGCTCTTTAGATATATTTTACATTGGCATCATAAATTAGCAGACAGCTCGCTTTCAGTGAGCTTACCGCCGTCAGACTGCTCGGGAGTTAATTAAGCCATGCATGTCTCAGTGCAAGCCGTATTAAGGCGATACCGCGAATGGCTCAGGTCTAAGATGTACCTCGCCTTCCTAGAAAATACCTATACGCTCGTAATTCAAAGACCACCAAATAAACGGAAGCCTTCGAGGGACGCGAGTGAAGGTAGGAAACGGCAATGGAAGAAAAACTTCCGACCCATCCTCCTTTTGTGGCTGCACTGGCCTACATATCGGAACCAATGACAAGTCCACTTGGCGATACGACTTAAGCCAGACTTAATCGACAGACTTTTTATTTGGGAAAATGACAGAAGTCAACAAAAAGTCACGTAGTCTTGCGTTAGAGAAAACAAATGGTAGACAAGTTTCATCTTTTATACCAATTTCGTACCATGCTTTATGTCAATTTCATACGAAAAATCTGTCTGTTGGCGATATCGCTAATGGAAAGTAAGGGGGCAGGATCTGACTGAGTATTAGTTGTAACATGACGCAGCTACAGTGCTAGTCTTCCGGCAGCAACCTTGCTGTAAGCATTCCGTCTCGTGAGGCGAGAAGTACCGTTAAATTAATACCTAGAATGGATTAATGAAGTTCGAACTTTTCAATCATGCCCAGAAGTTAATTGCAGACGATTTGCTTAATAGAATCTTTTCGATTTGAACAATAGAAGAAAAACTGCGTATTTTTATTCATTGATTTTTAAATCAAGATTTGGCTATTTTCTTTTTAAATTAAAGGTAAGTAAGTATAATGCGTTACGGACGTTTTGCTTTCATGACGATATTTGATAATGACGACTTGTTAAAAAGACATTTTTAATTGCAGACGATTTGCTCCCTTTAGTTCAACGGACATTATGATTTGGGAGCGAAATGCCTTTAAGGACGTTTTGCTCTAAACACTACTTGATCCGAATTGAAAATAAACGATATTTCTTGTAATTCAGCTTCAAGTATGGTCAGAAGGCCAATTCTCGTAAATTACATTGTTTAAAATACATTTCAATATCATTCCGATTGCATTTGGCATGTGGTATATATTTTTTTTACGGAAAACGTCTTCAGAACAGTTATAGGGGGTTGCAAAAACGAAATGTAACGGATGCAACGTCATAAATGCAACTAACAGATGCATTGGCAGAGGATTTAGCAAATTAATTTGCAAGATTTGATGACAAACATCAGGTGAAGCTAAATAAAAGCTTGTAAAACGAAAAGCATGTGCTCCAGAAATACGACCTCTGTGGCGCGTCGGGCGAACACCCGACTGCGACGCAGAAGGTTGCGGGTTCGATTCCCGCCGGGAACAAGTATTTATGCTGACCATAAATTCTTGTTTCTGGTTCTGGGTGTTTCCTATATGTATATATTTACAAAAAAAAAAATGTATATAAGTAGTTTATCCGTTATCTGGCACCCATAACACAAGCATTAATTTGCTTAGCTTGGGGGCTGGATGGCGATGTGTAATATGTCCTGAAATATTTATTTATTATTTATTTATTAAATACTACTACAACACACATTACAACAACCAGACATTAATAACTACGTACAATATTGTACACAATCGGTATTTATTCAATATTTATAAGCATACCCGCGGGCGAAAGCATGGCAACTATTGATTTGGTCCCGAATACGACGCCCACGTTGTTTTGGTACTTGAACTGTTTTGGAGTGACGCTCTCTAAAAGCGGTGAGAGGTCGTCGTGTCTCCGTTTAAGTGTATGAATAAGTATGTACTTTTATGAAAATTTATAAAACTGAACTTTTTGGTGAAAAATGTTCTTGAAAGATTATGATGGGGTTTGAGCATTTGTAGCTCACAATAATTGTGTTTTATTATGACATCCATCTAAGCCTCTATTCACAAATAATCGCTAAATCAAATTAAACAATACATGACATGTTAAAAATATTCAAAACAACATAGTAAAAACTTTGCCGAGCAGTGAGATAACTCGGTAAAGGTCTTCCTAAAGGGCTTGTGTTATGGTGACTAGTGACGAATAGAAGACTTATATAAAGGAAAAAAATATATAATTGAAAAAAAAAATGGTTTGTTTTTCTATTTTTCATCGGTTTCTTATGACGTTATCACGTAAAATTATCGTCCGTAAATCGACTTTACAGGCAACCATTTTTTACTGACAAATAATTAAGAAATAAAAAACAAATGACACTCGGGGACTGCCGCGGTAAAGCTATTGCATCGTGCGAGCTTCTCACAGTCGTACCATATACATACACGTTAAGCGAACGCTCGGCCGAGCTACATGGTAGGCGGAGTGGGGGTGTTAGGTTTTATTTTCGTTACGGAATTTCTTGATTCGGTCGCCGCGAAAGCCCGCGATAAAAGCTATGCAATAGCTTAAAAATTAATTAAAAAATTACCATAAAATATCAAGAACACACCATCACAGTATTAAACATAGCATGCTAATCTACACTAATATTATAAAGAGGAAAACTTTGTTTGTTTGTTTGTTTGGTTGTAATGAATAGGCTCAAAAACTACTGGACCGATTTTAAAAATTCTTTCACCATTCGAAAGCTACATTATCCACGAGTAACATAGGCTATATTATATCCCAATACTCCCACGGGAACGGGAACTACGCGGGTGAAACCGCGGGGCGCAGCTAGTCTAACATAATTATAAGCCATGCATCAATATAGACTAACAGACGAACATTTGATAAAACTTGATCGATGGTGAAACTCAAGTGTGTGGGAGACACTATATTAGAAACCTAAAACTTAAGACCACTGTGAAGCTGTAAATTTCCATACAAAAAGCGGTAACTTTTACCCCACCATAAACGAAGTCCGATTTTGATAATTTTTTAAAATGTTCTAGATCTAATGGAAAACTAGGTTTAACCGTTTTTATTTTAAAGAAATATTGCCTTAGATAAAAGTTATTAGTATCTGAATATCTATATTTTTGACTTAAAAACTTCATCGAGCGTTTCAATTGTTTTTTAATAGACCAAACTGAATTATCAAAGAAGAAAAACGTATAAACCTAGAATTAGATGCAGTGAATGAAATAAGACCAAATTTATTTCATTTTGTAAACGATAAAGGGGGTAAAAACGTTACGGCCCGCAACATTATTTGAAAAGCAAAATGTTGGCAATTACGTACTCTCTCTATCGCACCATACGGGTCATTTTTGAAAACACCTACTCGCACCGCGTATTGAGAGCTTACGATTCTCTTAAATTATAAAGAACTATCTGTTTCCCGCGACTTTGTACGCGTTGTAGTTTTGTTTTATGTTACCAAAATCTTCCTATTTAATCTATCTATCTATTTAAAAAACCGCATCAAAATCCATTGCGTAAAAATATTATTCAAGAATCAAGATTTTTTATTGTCCAAGACAGTCCAAGTTATTAAAAATAATAGTTGGTACCAATCACTTACCCATTACATGCATACAATATTTATAGTTTGAGCATCTATACAAATAAAACTTACTGTTTAGTTAAGATAATATTGTAACTCAGTAAATAACATTTGTTTTTCGTAAAACTCTTTAAGAGTACCTACAGAAAGTGTTATCTACAAGCCATTTTTAAAGGCGACACTTAAACAAGTTTATATTTCAATGATTTTTGAAGTGAAAACTTCTTTAGCGGCGTTGAGCACTTTTTCTGTAATGGGTATAAAATCTTAAACTCGCGTCAGGACACGTGACCAGATCGAAAAAGCGTAAGACGGATGGAGAGTAGACAGCTATCCCCTCTCTACGGCGCGGCGAAAATGTATGCCTGGGCCTACTGTTTTTAATTTGGCTGTGAGTGTATTAAGACGTACATATGGTATTTTTTAACGGACGACTATTGACGGACGACAAATGTCGGACGACTATTTGTCGGACGACTATTGACGGACGACAAATGTCGGACGACAATTTGTTGGACGACAAATGTCGGACGACTATTTGTTGGACGACAAATGTCGGACGACTATTTGTCGTCCGACTATTTTTTTTTTTCATCTAAAACTCTTTTTGCGTATGTTCTCGCGACATATGAGATTTTACACAGATATACAGTTTTCACTTCTGCCTGTTATTTTTTTAAAGTGCTAAGCCTGCACTGGGCTATCTGAAAATATTTTAAAGGAAAAATGCGCTGCCAATTACGCCACTTAACCTCTTTTCGAATTAAGTTTCGTTAGCGACATCTGTTAGTATTAATTTTCATTACATGACGGTACTTGACTAAGTGGCGTAATTGGCAGTGCATTTGAACGGTATTCAAGGGATGCGAGTTCGAGTCTCGTCTTAGTCGCAATTTTTGAAAACGCATTTTTCCTTTAAAATATTTTCAAGTTTATATTTTCTAAAATTTTAAGTTCTATCGGTAGGGCAGTATACACTTATTATTACTTAGTACTAGCGGCGCCCCGCGGTTTCACCTCCTTAGGCCCCGATTCCGCAGGAAAATCGGGATCAAAAGTATAATGATATTATACTTTGTTGATGGAAAAGGACATAAACTACCACTGTGTTGATTTTCATCCAAATTTGTCGAGGCGTTTGACCATGAAGAGAGACAAACAAACCAATAATAAACTTTCGTATTTTAATTTAAGAGGAAAGGGTACCGGGGGCTTTCTCCATACAAACTATTACAAACGTAGTCGACTGTTTTCTCCCTGGATAATGACACTAGAGCAAATATTTTTGGTGCATAAAACGTAGAACCGCCATGACCATGCCCCTATTTTTTGTTTTTTTTTATTTTTAAATTTTTTAAATTTTAATTTTTATGTTAATTAGAAAATTAAAAAAACCAAAACATAGGGGCATAGTCATCGCAGTTATAGGTTTTATGGCACAAAAATATTTATGCTAGTGTCATTATCCAGGGAGGAAACAGTCGACTACGTTTGTATGGAGAGCGCGCAGGTACCCTTTCACCTTAAGTTAGAAAAGAGTAGAAATAACAAGCATCAAGACAAGGTTAGTGAATTAATAGTTAAGAAATGTTTAAGGTGCATTTTCCCATAACATTTTCTTACCGCTGGCCATATGCACAAATCGTGCGAAGTCAAAAAATTTATGAATCCAATCTAATTGAAAAACACTCGGTAATTTCTTCATTAAGTTTCATCGATACAAGACGAGTTTCAACGATTTATGTCAGACCCTTTACATTTGGCTTTAACAAATCACTCCCTACTCTTCTAAGCTAAATAAAAGATACTTTTTTTAAATCGAAACTTTAGAAGCTCTAATAAAACCCTAATTTGAAAATTTTTGACCGAAATACCGACTTGCCAAATGGGTTCGTAAAATGTGGTTAATAAAACACTTAATGACGTCATCTATTCGTAGTGACGTCACAGAGGAAACTATAAACCATTCCCGAGTTCGGGTGAATTTTACCAGTCGGTGCTATGAATATGTTATTAGAATGTGTGTAGTTTGAATTGGCGTGGCGTAGTACTATTTACAAAAAATATAACTTTAATCTCACTGTTTATCTTTTATACATGTCATATGTTATCTTTTATACATGTCATATAAAATGTTTGTCCTGAATGACTGACTCAGGATCAACGCACAGCCTAAACTGCTGATCGCAGAGACATGAAACTTGGAAAGTGTGTTCTTTGTACGACGTATAATAGGCATCTGAAAATAAAGGATTTTGTAAAATCTGCGGGAAAGCAAATCACCTACGCGGACGAAGCCGCGGGCAAAAGCTAGTCTATCTATATAATACAAACATTAATTGCTGTTTGTTAGTCACTCTAAAACTCGAGAGCGACTAGATCGATTTAGCTAATTTAGATTTTGAAATATTTGTGGGACTATAAATGGGAAAGTTTACATAGTAAAAAATCTCATCTGTCGCGAGAACATACGCAAAAAGAGTTTTAGATGAAAAAAAAAAAAATAGTCCGACAAATAGTCGTCCGACATTTGTCGTCCAACAAATAGTCGTCCGACATTTGTCGTCCGTCAATAGTCGTCCGTTAAAAAATACCATATGTACGTCTTAATACACTCACAGCCAAATTAAAAAACTGTATATCTGTGTAAAATCTCATCTGTCGCGAGAAAATCTGTTGTCTGTCGCGAGAACGGCTGAAAATGCTCACCCACAAAAGTGCCTAACGCGCCATAAGAAGTTTTCACTTCAAAAAATATGGTAGCGAGAAAACGGTTCCAGGTTCCTACTTGTCGAACATTTAATTAAATACAGGTGATACGAAGTTGACCGGGTCATCTAGTTATGAATATAAAATACAAGTAAAATGAAGATTAAATATAATGTTTACAAATAATAAGTCATCGTTTGACCACTATTACACCTGCCTGATGGTAGGTGACGATACAGTCTATAGTTATTTTTCACGAAAGTTTTTTGTGAATGCCGGTGTATAATTCGATTTAAAACAAGTCTATAAGCGAAAAAAATCATAATCGAAACTTACACGTGTTAAACCGCACAACGCTGCTATTCTACAACATAATTAAAAAAACTACACATGCAACAGCCAATTCAACCCGCTCCAACAAATCTATACCAATTCAAAATATAGTTAGCATAATATTAACTATGCTATTCGAATACATAGAGATCGGTTCTAAGTACGACAGTTGTCAATAGAGCGCTTAAAAATGACGCCATTAATGCAGAAAGGGGTCTTGATATTTACTATGGGAGCTTGGCAGAGTGTTTTTTTTTCGTTTGAGACCCATACCTATCGATAAAGAGCATTACGGCGAACAATAATGCCTTCATATTAAACCTCTAAAGCATCTCGGAAACGGGATATTTTACTAAAGGTGTTCTATTATTTTTTTAAAGTGCGCGGTGCATTTAAGACCCATTTTAGGTTACTTACTATATCTGTTGTGTTCTTTTATTTATGGCTTCGCACTTCTTTTGCATATAGCCAGGTATCAAGTTATATTTTCATATCAGTTTTCCTAATTGTAGGAAAGAATGAAGATTGCAAGATTAAATCGCGTTTACTATGCAATTCAAGGGAAAATTCCAAAAATAAAAAAGTTGAAAATTAAGGTAAATATTGGTATTTTCAAGTTTTCACGAAAATCTTAATTTGCCCACATCTTTTTATCGTGTTGACTCAGAACTTTGATTTTGACCCTAATAGAGTCTATAGACCTCAGTATCTGGTATAAATTTCAACTTGATAGGTCCACCCGTTCCTAAGAAAATCGGTGGTGACACACGGACAGACAGACGGACAAAAGAGTGATCTTATAAAGGTTTCCTTTTTTTGACGTGATAACGTTTTATAAATTGGTGAACATCTGCAATCTCAAAAAAGTGTGACGTCACGCGTCGTTACTGGAACGCCTCATGTTATTGACAAGGTAACAATAGCAACGTTTAATCGTTGCCATGGTTACCATCAATGTTTTCTTATGACGTTATCACGTAAAATTATCGTCCGTAAACAGACTTTACAGACAACCATTTTTTTGAAGTTATACTTCTTTAGGCGCGTTATGAAAAAATGATGAGAGTGAAATTTTACAAAAGCGAGACACAAAATTCTCACGTCACACAAAATTCTCACGGGAGAAGTTGTTTAAATCTAAATTGAACTTTATTGATTGTGTTGACAATCCTTTTCCAGTTCAGAGGTTTTTGTCAGACGAGTATTTTGTCGGACGAGTTTTTTGTCGGACGAGTTTTTTGTCGGACGAGTTTTTTGCCGGACGAGTTTTTTGTCGGACGAGTTTTTTGTCGGACGAGTTTTTTGTCGGACGAGTTTTTTTTTTTTTTTTTTTTTTTTTTTTTTTTTTTTTTTTTTTTTTTTTTTTTTTAAATGCCAAAGAAGTATAACTTCTCACGCGCGTACATAAGTACACGCACCCTTTTTTTATCTTTTGAGGTACGGAACCCTAAAAATGTTACAACCCCTTTCGTTATAATGTAAACAAAATTTAAATCTAAGTATTATAAAGACTTCATCTGTTCAGTCCCCACACCATTTTATGAAATCACTATCATCACTTCACTACATAGTATAAAATAAAGTCGCTTTCTCTGTCCCTGTTTCCCTTTGCATGCTTAAATCTTTAAAACTACGCAACGGATTTTGATGCGGTTTTTGAAGTGAAAACTTCTTATGGCGCGTTGGGCACTTTTGTGGGTGAGCATTTTCAGCCGTTCTCGCGACAGATGAGATTTTACACAGATATACAGTTTTTTATTTAATTTGGCTGTGAGTGTATTAAGACGTACATATGGTATTTTTTAACGGACGACTATTGACGGACGACAAATGTCGGACGACAAATAGAGACGGACGACTATTTTTTTTTTTTTCATCTAAAACTCTTTTTGCGTATGGTTAGATACTCGTACTTAAGGAGTAAACTCCAGATATACAGATATACAGTTTTCACTTCTGCCTGCACTCCCGGAGTGCGCTGTTTTTTTTCTTTTTAATAGATAGAGTGATTCAAGAGGAAGGTTTATATGTATAATACATGTATAATATAGCCGTGCGAAGCCGGGGCGGGTCGCTAGTTTGCTATAAATAAACCAAAGACCCCGTATAAAATTGATTCCCTCCAATTTCAGGTTTACGGTTTTGAAGGTTGGCAATGAAGCGACGATATTGCTTGCATTGTCTTTGGAAATTGGTTTTTCGTTGTTGCCCATCAATTTGGCAGGTAGGTATTCCATTTTTAAACGTTTATAGTGATTGTTACCAGAATTCCCGCGAAAATTATTTATAGGTGTCATTATTTAAAAATGTAATCGTTACCTACTTTTTTTCTACTTTATCTCTAGTTAAAAAAACACGGTCAAGTGCGAGTCGGACTCGCGCTCGAAGGGTTCCATATCATGTTGTATGGGAGCCCCAATTATTTTTTTTATATTTTCTGTTTGTAGTAAGTATTGTTGTTATAGCGGCAACCGAAATACATAATCTGTGAAAACTATATCTAGCTATCACGGTTCATGAGATACAGCCAAGTGACAGACAGACAGACAGACAGTAGAGTCTTAGTAATAGGGTCCCATTTTTACCCTTTGGGTACATAACCCTAATGGACGTAGGTTAAGTTTAAGAGAAAAGGGTACCGGTCTCTCTCTCCATACAAACGTACGACTGTTTGCTCCCTGGATAATGACACTAGAGCAAATATTTTTGTGCCAAAAAAATTCCCTTCAGCCACTTTGGTAACTAACTGAATCGTAACCAGCTACGTAAAAACTATTTTCTTCACTGTTTTGTAATCAGTTACTAATAAACACCTTTTTTCCGTTTTCATTACCTTCAGCTACTTTGGTAACTAACTGATTCGTAACCAGCTACGTAATAGTACATTGTTATCCTAGGTGTGAAAGTCACTCATTACAAGTCCCGAGACGGAGTTTGGCGCCCGAGCGTAGCGAGGGCGCTAATAGTTCGAGGAACTTAATGAGTCTTTCACCCGAGGTAAACACTGTACTTTTCATTACGAATAATACATTAAATTCTTCCTAACAACGAGATTGGTTGAGAGACTCCATACTACCTGATCCTCTTACAAGGTTGGGACCAAAGAGGTTATATACATGTAGTGTTATTCTTTGGTGCTACCTAAAGCAAGGAGGTTAGGTTTTGAAGTTCCTAATGTATAATGATACTGATACTGGCTATATGCACATTGCACAAGTCGTGCGAAGCCATAATTTGACATGACAGCTGTCAGTGAAAGCGAAAAGCCCTAGGGCTGGAAGTTTTATTTTCTACACGCTCTTCAGACATATTTAGACCTACTTTCGGAGTATGAGTAATGAAAAAAACAATTTTCTTCACTGTTTTGTAATCAGTTACTAATAAACACCTTTTTTCCGTTTTCATTACCTTCAGCTACTTTGGTAACTAACTGATTCGTAACCAGCTACGTAAAAACAATTTTCTTCACTGTTTTGTAATCAGTTACTAATAAACACCTTTTTTCCGTTTTCATTACCTTCAGCTACTTTGGTAACTAACTGATTCGTAACCAGCTACGTAAAAACAATTTCCTTATAAATACCATGTTGAGCATGTCCCTATGTTTTGTTTATTACATTTTTTTTTTAATCTTAATTTCTATGATAATTAGAAAATGAAAAAATCAAAGATATAGGAGCATAGTCATGGCAGTTATAGGTTTTATGCAACATAAAAATATTTGTGCTAGTGTCATTATCCAGGGAGGAAACAGTCGACTACGTTTGTATGGAGAGAGCGTCGGTAGGGTACTTACTTTTAACACGATCTCGAAATAATGGCAATTACATATCGATTATTTTACCTAATTTAGGTAAGTAGGTACTATTTACTATTCTTTAACTAGTATGTAGTACAAATAAATTTAAAGACGACTAAACGGATCATCAAAATCACGAAGCCATTGCAACAGAAAGAACCACGTTCCATAATTTTTTCGAATAGGTACTGTATTGTTTCAAAATTATAGAAAATTCAACGCTTTTTGGTCAATTTTGAGGTTGTTTATTGAAAAAACAGCTGTTTTTAGGTATTGAAGACCGTTGATGTTTGGAAAACTTGTTCAAACTTAATCTATACATATAAAATGCTTTGTCCTGACTGACTGACTGACTGACGGATCAACGCACAGCCTAAACCGCTGATCGTAGAATCATAAACTTGAAGGGTGTGTTCTTGCTATAACGTTGGCATCAGATAAGAAAGGATTTTCCGAAATTCTACCCCTTAAGGGATAAGGGCAAAGTTTGTATGGAACGTGATTCCTTGGACCAATCCTATTAGAACCATTTTTGACATCTACGCGGACGAAGGCGCGCGGGCAAAAGCTAGTAAATAAATAAATATGACTCTAAGGTCAACAACCACTTACTTCGAAAACAGCTCTGATTTTTAACCGACTTCAAAAAAGGAGGAGGTTCTCAATTCGTCTGTATGTTTTTTTTTGTGTATGTATGTTACGCGATCATTCGAAGACGGCTCAACCGATTGAGATGATTCTTTTTGTGTTCGAAAGGTGATACCTCAGGGGTGGTCCCATAGTGAGGAGTGGTGAGGATCTGATGAGAATCTTCGGAGTGATGAACAGAATTGCACCTCGATCGTGCAGAAAATTGCTCAGTTTTCAAGATCTCCAGTAGAATCGACCCTTAAAACTTATAGGTAAAGATTGATGGAGCATCTGAAACTACCTTCTCATCACTAAACTCCTCAATAAATTACGATACAATTTGAAGAATTTAGTTGAATTTAGTCGCCGGACTGGGTTAGAATGAATTTTGATAGAGAACCCTATCTTAATTGAGTAAACATATTGTTTTTATTGTTTTTTAGTTGTTTTTATTACAATTTTCCATACATTGACTTAGTTAAAAATCATGAAAACTTATAATTTTCCATTCCGCCTCGTAGCCAGTAGCTGGTAGACGCGAACTATGAAATCGTTTTCAATAAACATTCGTTTAATAATACAGATCGAATGGACAATGAATTCAATTCATAAAAATCAATTTGTTCATTTTAGTTTTTTTAAAGCAGGTAGAGTAGATTTTGTTTAAAAAAGAATGGTTGTCTGTAAAGTCGGTTTACAGACGATAGTTTTACGTGATAACATCTTAAGGTGAAAGGGTACCTGCGCGCTCTCCATACAAACGTAGTCGACTGTTTCCTCCCTGGATAATGACACTGGCACAAATATTTTTGTGTCATAAAACCTATAACAGCCATGACTATGCCCCTATGTTTTGGATTTTTTCATTTTCTAATTATCATAGAAACAAAAATAAAAATAAAAAAAACAAAAAATAGGGGCATCGTCATGGCAGTTATAAGTTTTATGCACCAAAAATATTTGCTCTAGTGTAAGTTATCCAGGGAGAATACAGTCGACTACGTTTGTAATAGTTTGTATGGAGAAAGCCCCCGGTACCCTTTCCTCTTAAGAACTCTTTTCTATAGTTGACATTACCATGTTGCATACTTCATTAAGTTGCTATAGTGACCTTGTCAATAACGTGACGTAACGCATGACGTCACAGTTTTTTGTGAATGCCGGTGTACATCAATTTATAACCTAAAAAGGTTCCTTTTATACGTTCATAGAATCCTATATACACCAATAGTAAAGTAATAGCTACACAGTATAAGTTGCACAAATGTGCGGCCTTATCGATCTCTTCCAGACAACCTATGAATGGGAAAAGAAGTGGAGCAAGTACTCGAGTGTGCAATAACCAAAAATGAAATATCCAGGCGGTCGATCAAAATGACGGACCAAATTGCACCGCGAGCATGCAACTTTGACAATTGCTCAGTTTTCATGATCCTCCACTGAGAAAAAAATACTGTTGATGTAACAATAAAACTTTAATCCCTGAGAGCCGACAGGGGTGCATAGTTCCAACATCAAAGTTTTTATTGTCAAGGCTAATTTTGTCTTTGCAACAACATTATTACAGCGATACGTGCGTAAATACTCCAACAATACAACAACAATATGTTGTTAAAAATTGATTGAAACACTTACAACAGCTTGCTCGCATACCTGTTCTCATTTTGTTTCCTTAACAATCTATTTTGTACCTGTACCTATGCACTTTTGTTTCCTTAGCCATGAAACCTTGTCTAACTCCCTATACAGCTTTTGCTTTTACAGCAATTTAACTATGTTCTTTTACATATCCACTTTTGTTTCCTCAGCAAATTAACCTTGTCAAACTACCTATACTGCTTTTGCTTTTAGAGCAATTTAACTTTGTGTCTATACCTATCCTACTTTGTTTCTATAGCAATTTAACTCTGTCAAGTTCAGCGTATACCGATGGACGGCAGGGCGGTGCATTTTAAATTTCCTAATATAAATTCCAACGTATTTAATGGTAACAAGATTTTCATCGATTTCAAAGTTCAGACACCGATAACCTTTGATGCTCCGTGGTCGATGTCTAAACTTTGAAATACATATTCCTACATAAGTTTTGTTACAATTAAATACGTACGAATTTATATTGACAAATTTAAAATGCCCTGCCCTATCGCCTGATCATCGGTGTACACTGAAATAAAAGGATGACAATTAGGATTAGATATGCAATTAAAAATATTACAAATCATTACAAATAATATTTATTCATAATCCTTATAACTATAAGATCAAATAATTAAACCTTAGGTGGATGGGCTGGCTTCAATTTTGCTGTCTTACTAATAAAACTTAACCTCACCTCGTCTCTAGAGAGTTTTCAAACTCTTTTTCTAGTTACGGAAATGGTTGGCATCTGCCGTAACAGAACGGCTAGAAATGCTGCAAACGACGTGCGACGACAGGTTCTATTCCGACTGCAAAAAAAAGTTAAAATTGAAAGAAAAAACTAGCATACTGTATATTATGTTAGTTTACTTCGATTGAATGAAAATACTTACCAGTAGCTAATTCTAGTATACATCGAGAGTTATTTGGTCGACTTTGCTGGATAGGATAGGATAATAATAGCATTGGATCCACCATGAGTATCGGTTTCGACTTCGCCTTCGCCAGTGGATCCGTTTTCAATAGATTCCCACAAGTCTTCGTTTTCAAGATAATATGCTTTGGCGGCAAAACTCCAAGTTGGCCAACTATCACGACCTGTTAAAAGCTTCTCGATCAACATCATTGAGCTGTTTGTAGTCATTTTTGTATATGTTGGTATAAACTATTTATCTAAAATGCTGTAAAAGAAGGAACTCCGGCGACCGCGTTGCACTTTTTGAGGTTAAGTCTGTTTTAACTATATTATTATACGTAATTTTCGTGAAAACTATTACGTACAGGCAGGGTGAGGCCCATAACCCGTTCAAAAAAAGCAATGGAACTCCACTTGTCTACTATACATAACGCACTGGTCAAAATCAATACTGTTCTTAATAAACTATGTCCACGCGGTACGAAGGTCTAAACGTAACTATTATGAACGACCTGTTTCAAATTGTACTGTTAACAAAATTTAATAATAACGTTGTAACTCTAAGCTATACTTACTTTGCTGAATGATGTTTTAGGATTTTGTTAGGTACACATGTAAACATATATAAATTAACAACCTGATGTTTATATACCAGCAACGTTTATTTTGTAAAGTGATTTTGTCAAAATTCTATATAGAAAGTTGTGACGCTAACAACAGTCACCTTGTAACCACAGCGATGTAACGTAACGTTGTTGTGTTTATTAAGTATCTATAGTTACAGGCACAAAAATAATTTGACAATAAAAAATATGTTGTGGGCACTAAACATGTACTGATATTGTAGCAAAAGTGATAAGTTGCTGTAACTATAAATGTCTGACAACGTTTTTATTGTACTTTGTCGGCTTATTTTTTTCTCAGTGATCCAGTTGAATAAGCACCTAATACGCACCTAAATCCTAGACTTTTAAACAATCATATCAAATTTCATCAAAATCGGTCCAGTAGTTTCGGACCATATTCAATGCAAACAAACAATCAAATCTTTATTCTTTATAAAATTTGTATAGATAAAATAATACTTGTTTGCAAAAATCTACCCTCCCGACAACGCGTCAGCCGCCCGTTTTCCCATATTTGTTCAGAACATGAAATGTTTGTTCAATATGAACCTGATTGGTATTCCATTTTTACAAATAGACTATTTTTATTTATTAAATTATTATGTCTGTGTTTCAGACAACCGAGGTTTTCTATCTATAAATGTAAAATTTAAAGTCTGACTGATGTATTAACGCACAGCTCAAAGCAATGGACGGATCGGATCATACGAGGAAGGTCAAATACGCATTAGGTCAAACACTCAAAATGACAAGAGCATGTAAGTTTTCGGAAAACGTCAAAAACGCATATTGTCAAATACGTATATTGTAAAACACGTATATTGTCAAGAACGCCAAATGTCAAACTCGTAAATGGTCAATAAAAGCGAAATCGAGTGAGTGCTGAAAATAAACAAATGAATATCGGAAAAACAAATGAAGATCGAGAACAGCGACATATGGCAGGTAACTGTCAAAATGACAGATGATCGGGCTTAAATTAGGCACACAATTTTGGGAAATTTAACTCCTAAACGGACGAAGAATATTTATTCGAACCTGCTACCATCTGCGTCATATGCCGCCTCCCACCGCAGCACTGGTGTCATCAACTTGATAGAATACTTTTTTAAGCAATAAACCAATTGGCAAGAAATAGCGCAGGTCATCTCCAGGAGAGCCAGGAGAGAGCTTGCCAACAAAAGGCTTCGGAGCCTGGAACATCGTCGCAAGGTGGCGAGCTTGTCGGTCTTTTATCGGATACATTTCGAGGAGTGTGCATCAGAACTCCTTGACCTAATTTTGTCATGTCCATTCTTTCGTCATACAACCAGGGGCCCACACTGCTATTTTGCATCAATGGATTTACCATTGTCAATATATCGAAACTCTATTGATATTATATCGAGATTATGACTTTATTTGGTATTCTGCTAAAGTTTTAATAACATCGCAATAGAATCGCTATGGCGTCCCAGTGGAATGGTGATATAGCTACGTCGCTAATGTTGCCTAACAACATGGTATATGTTGCTAAGCGATGATGGCAGGCAGACTGATGTGGGGCACTGATTTTGGTGGAAATACCAGACGTTCGCACTAAGCGATTTGCTTCGTCATTCCTTAAACGTACTGCAAGGGAATGGAATCGGTTGCCTGCGTCTGTCTTTGACGTGTACAATTTATTATTCAAGTAGCGAGTGAACATGTATCTTTTAGGAAAGCGTGCTATATCTTAGGCCGCATCGTCACCTACCATCAGGCAGGTGTGGTAGTGGTCAAACGCTGACCTATCATATGTAAAAAAACATGGAAGACTCTCATTTCGGAGGCCGAGATCCACTTTGGGTCACTAAGCCAGCGGAGTCAGTAAGAAATATACAACAAAATTAAGATTTGTCAAGTTTTCTATTATCTATACCTACTAGGTTTTTTCTTTAATATGAAGACTAAGTAGATAGTTAAGTAAGTCAGTAGGTAGGTAAATTTATTCTGACAGTAAAGCGGGCGGAGTCGGGCGTCGGAAGCAACTCTATTGTGAATTCATGTTTAGTTAATCTTTTAACAATATGGATAAGACTAAATAAATAAATAAATAAATAAATATTTCAGGACATATTACACATCGCCATCCAGCCCCAAGCTAAGCAACTTAATGCTTGTGTTATGGGTGCCAGATAACGGATAAACTACATATTATACATATAGGAAACACCCAGAACCAGAAACAAGAATTTATGGTCAGCATAAATACTTGTTCCCGGCGGGAATCGAACCCGCAACCTTCTGCGTCGCAGTCGGGTGTTCGCCCGACGCGCCACAGAGGTCGTCCAGAACTATGACTAGAAATGCTCCAGAACTATCATACTGCCCTGTAGAATTTGTGTGTCTTAAAGTAGCGAGTAAACATGCATCTTCTAGAAATGCATGCTACACCTTAGACCGCATCGTCACCTACCGTCAGGCAGGTGTGACAGTGGTCAATCGACGCACTAACGATTATTAGATCAATAAAATCGGACATAAGTAAAAATGTGCAACTTAGTCAAAAGTGTCATGTAAGCTATTGTTCCTATAGCCAGGTAACCGACCTTTTAGACGGCGGCCATTAAAAATCCCCCCGCTCTAGACCTGTTTTAACAAATCAGTCGAAACTCAGCCGTTCGTGGAGTCGCATGTCTTTGTTTTCGGCACTTTTGTTCGCACTATAACTTCGCTTCACAGTTGTGTGTTTGTGTGGTTCAATTTAGAAAAAACTTTTATTGGATATGGCAGAAGAAGGTATGTACTACATTTTAAAATATTACATGATTACTTTGTCGTATAAAATTTATATTTTTATGTGATATGAAAACAGTTACAATTTAGGTACATTTTTTTGCTTTACTTTTTCAAACAATCGTGTTTTTATGTATATGTCGTGTCTTGTCGGGCTACAACTTTTATAACAATATAATAATTGATTTGTTGGCTATTGTAAATCATAATAAAACCATCCGCCTACGTCCGCCATTTTGTTTTATATGACTTTTAAATCGTACGTAAAAATTACACAATTATTTTAAGTTAATATATTTATTTATTTGTCGTACAGATAATTCGAGAACTATCAAGATATTTACTAGAAGAGCATTGTGGGAGATCTTGAATGAATTCAAGGGCCACAAAATAGAAGAAAAGTTTTCATTGTTTGAAGATAGACTTGTCCAATTGACAAATTGTCCGGAACATGAGAAACATAAAATGGTAAATGGTTTGAAGCACTTTAAAAGTGAATTCAAAAAGAAGTGGAGAGGAGCTTCATACAAAGAAGAACGGTTTTTAAAAAGTAATGAAGTGTGGCTTACTTCTTCGATGGAATTACCTAACTGGCCTGAAATGACCTTACCAAAACCTGGACGTCCAAAAAAATCATTTGAAGATGTGTGTGACCGTAGCAAACGGAGAAAAACAAAAGATCTGCGTGAACAAGTATCTGTCGAGGAGTTGACTTATGCTGCTGGCGTGAGTCAGGGCACTTCAGGAAATAAAGATGCATCAAAAATAATTAAAGAATTAATGGCTTCACCCACCAGAGCTACTAAACTTAGAAAAGTTATTTCTAGTACCAAGAAGCAAACAACTGTAAAAAAATATACGCCAGCAGAAGCACTGGCTATCTTTGTTGAAGGTGATTTCACTAGAAGACAATGGGAAATAATCCACAGATCTGGTAAAGCTATTTACCCATGCTATTCTGTCATACAAATGGCTAAGATTGAATGTTATCCCGAGGAAGAATCAATACATGTCACTGAGACAAGCGCAGAAGTTAAACTTCAAGCATTACTAAATCACACTGCATTGCGCTTGTACAAATATATAGCGGAGGTTGTCAATACGTCATGCACTGAAGAAGAAAAACAAAATATGGTGTTAATTTCGAAATGGGGATGTGACGGATCTCAGCAGACACAATACAAGCAAAAATTCGAAAATCACGGAGATAGTGATGCAAATATTTTTCAAAGCTCACTAGTGCCTCTAAGACTATCTGTTATCATTGAAGAAGAGGAGAAAAAAATCATTTGGCAAAATCCGGTTCCGTCTTCAGTCAGATTCTGCAGACCCATACGTATAAGATTTATAAATGAAACAAAAGATATCACAAAACAAGAAATACAATAGGTACATTGAAAACCAAGCCGAACAGCTTCAGGAGACAGAAATTGATGGCAGCAAAATAAAACATAAACTGTTACTTACCATGATTGATGGCAAGGTATGTAATGCTGCTACAGACACCTCATCTACAATGAGATGCTACATTTGCGGACAGACTTCGAAGGATTTTAATAAATTAATTAAAAAAGAAAGTAAAGTAGAAACGTTGAAGTTTGGATTATCAATTCTTCACGCAAGAATTCGATTTTTCGAATCTATTTTACATTTAGCCTATAAATTGCCTTTACAAAAATGGCAAGCACGGTCTACAGAAAAAAAAATAATTGTAAAAGAGACTAAAGAAAAACTACAAAAAGCCATTAAAGAGGAAATGGGATTACTCGTAGATGTTCCCAAAGCAGGGTTTGGGAACACTAATGACGGGAACACGTCAAGGAGATTTTTTGCAGATCCGGAATGCTCCTCAAGAATAACTGGCATCAATGTCGATTTAATAAAAAGGTTTAAAATTATATTAGAAGTAATATCAAGTGGCAATAACATTGATGTAAAAAAATTTGAAGCATACGCAAATGAAACTGCAAAAATATATGTCGATCTGTATGGTTGGCATCCCATGTCACCAACCATACACAAAATTTTGATACATGGAGGTGAAGTAATAGCTCATGCACTCCTACCTATTGGCCAGTTATCGGAAGAGGCAGCTGAAGCCCGAAACAAACATTTTAGGCAATACAGATTACATTTTTCCCGCAAATTTTCGCGCAGAGACTGCAACATAGATATAATAAACAGACTTCTTTTAAGTTCAGATCCATTTATCAGCTGCAGCAGAAAGACGCAAAATAAAAAAAGACAGCCTTTCTCAAAGGAGGCAATAGAAATGATGTCTGCCAGCACGGTATTTAAAAATAGACAAAGCGAAGACGAAAGTTCCGACGAAGAAGAAGTTGAAGAATCCTAAAAATGTAAAAAGATGTAAAATTTTAAATATATAATTATTATATTGGTCAAACTTTGTGTTTTATTTAATTTAATTGCACATAAAATTATATAAATAAATTAAATATTTTTGTCCGATTTTTTCACTCAAATACTCGTTAGTGCGACGATGGCCTATCATAATATGTAAAAAAAAAACTGGTTGCCTGTAAAGTCGGTATACGGGCGAAAGTTTTACGTGACAACAACTGTGCTCGAGTGGAAGGGACGCGTGCCTTTCACTTTTTATGTCTGTCTCTCTCGCTCTTAGGCGGGCTAACCATGCCCGCGTGCCTCTCACTCGCTCTCATTGTGAGCGCATAACGTCAGCGGAGCGTAACGCAGTTTCTTGAAGTGTCACCCGGCAAACCAATTTATAAAACGTTGTCACGTCAAAAACTTGAGAGGAACTCAAGGGACACCCGGATGAAACGAAGTTCCTTTAGATTATTTAGTGAAGGAATTATATTTTTTGAAGTGAAAACTTCTTATGGCGCGTTGGGCACTTTTGTGGGTGAGCATTTTCCGCCGTTCTCGCGACAGATTTTAACGCGACAGATGAGCTTTTATTTGTGTTAGTCTTTTTGTTTAACTTATACTGCCATCTATTACACAAATTGAGAAACTTAGTTTCTAGAAAGACCGCTATTCGAATGTAGATGGCGCTGATTTAAATTTTTTACTGCCATCTAGCGAATAAAAAATAAACTATATTTGTTTAAGTGAGTGCTAATAGATGGCAGTAGCAGATCGTTTCAAGAAATATTCTATGAGAAATAACAAGTTTATTGTTTTCACTTCTGCCTGCACTCCCGGAGTGCGCTGTTTTTTTTTTTAATCTATTTTTTTATAATTTTGTTTTTTTTTGTAAATAATCGTCGCGACACAACACTGTTCAATGCGAAATAGAAAGACGAAACTAAAATAACTGGCTGCTTTCTATGCAAAAAGTGTCGTTACAACTTTTGGTCTTAATTTTTTCCGTCTCGAAAGAAGCCCCCTTTCGCGCGTTGCGAAAGGGGGCTCCTTTCGTTACTCGCGATAAGGAACTTTCGTACAAAAATATCTAGGGTCGTTTACTAGATAGCGCTTAAAATCTACGCAAAGAATGATACCATGGCATATAATTAGTAGTAAAATAATGTGTATATGTCCACACTAAGGTGGTCTGTTTACTTATAGCGTGGCACAATGGAACGGTATCATAATGAGAAGCACCCACGCTTGCCGTACAGACGTTGGTTGAGGTGAGAGTGGTACAAGATGGGAGAGTTAGCGAGTAATCCTAAAATACTTACCTATAGTGACTTGATATTAAAACTCATACAAATAAATATTAATAAATATATATTTAAAATAATAATTATTAATTTATTTTTAAATTTTTATTTACCTATTACTTTTTATTAGGTTTAGGTTAATAAATATTTTTTTTTATATAAATATAATTTTTTTTGGAGTTTACTCCTTAAGAATCGATTTTCATATATAAGGCGCCCGGTATGAGAAAAATCCGAAGGGTAAAACCTACTAAGAAGTAACGAAAATCGGTCACGTTTTTGGTCACGTTTTTAGAAAGTTGCGCACTAAAGGTGCGCAACTTTCTAAAAACGTGACCAATTTTATTTTTAATGGACGACTATTGACGGACGACAAATGTCGGACGACTATTGACGACAAATGTCGGACGACTATTGACGGACGACAAAGAGTCGTCCGACTATTTTTTTTTTTTGGAGTTTACTCCTTAAGAATCGATTATCATATATAAGGCGCCCGGTATGAGAAAAATCCGAAGGGTAAAACCTAATAACAAGTAACGAAAATCTCTAAAATCGAAAATATTTTTTTTTCTTTTTCATCTAAAACTCTTTTTGCGTATGGTTAGATACTCGTACTTAAGGAGTAAACTCCAGTCGTGCGTCGGAGCTGACACACACACTTTTTTTCATCTAAAACTCTTTTTGCGTATGGTTAGATACTCGTACTTAAGGAGTAAACTCCAGTCGTGCGTCGGAGCTGACACACACACTTTTTTTTTCATATTTTAAATCCGAAAGTTTATTTATTTATTTGAATGTTTGTAGGGAACAAACATTCAAATAAATAAATTAACTTTCGCGATCAAACAACTAGCCCAATTTGGATGTTAATTAGCAAAGTGGTAGTTTAAAGGATGAAGAAGGACATATAATAAATATTGATCCTTAAATTCCTGCGGGATCGGGATTTACTGCGGAAAAACTGTGTGGTGCAGTTAGTTATTACCTCTTGCGCGCAGCCAGGACGCTGTGAAATTAATGTACATATTAGGTACTATGGCTGTCGGCCGCGCGCCCACGACGTCGGTGTGTAGTTCTGACACCGACCGTATAGAAGACTGCAGCGCTGATTATCAACAGAAGCCTCAAATGATACCATAGTGATACACGTACGAAGATAAACGTCCGGGACGGTTGGCAGCTACCGCTTATAACTTGTACCACAAACTATAAGCGTCAAATAAACACTAAACTGTTCTCTTTTGACTTCATAAAGCGTCCGTTTTTTGAACCATTTACTAGTTTTCGATAGCAATACTGTTACTAACACCGCCCCGCGATTTCACCCGCGAAGTCTCGATCCAATGGCAATTACTACCAATGAATCAATGTACCCTTATACCATGTTTTATTTTAAACGGTCCAGTAGTTTCGGAGCCTATTCATTACAAACCAACAAACAAAAAATCTTTCTTTTTTATAATATAACTGACTGCGTTCCTTGGTTTTAGTGTATCTTTAAAAGATTTGATATTTAGTGCTATTTGTGTGTGTATCTGTATTTTGATTTTGTGTTCTATTGCTGTTGTTGTGCCATAAAATAAATAAATTTTGGTTTCTATAAACACAGAATATATTATACCTAGTTACAAAAAAATATTTCTTAGTGCTCATCCTAAAAGGAAACATCGTAAACGTTTTCAGGCTATAGTTAGCATAGCTGTTGGTCTCAGAGATTTCTTGATAGGTAAGTCTTTTTTCTTTGTTTAGATACTATAGAGTTTTTGTTACACACTGTTTAAAGTCGACTTAAGAACCTCCTCCATTTTAAAGTCGGTTAAAAACCGGATGAATCTTTAAACTCAAAATACGAATTCCGTATAACTCGTAACTTCTAATAATTTATGAGGTGAGCTTTAAAATTCGAAAATATAATTATTGTGGACTTTTTACAGATCATTTCGCTTTGACTTATGTTTTTAAATAAAAAATATTGTATGTCAGACGAGGCTGTATAGGTTAAAAGTCTTTTGCCTGCCCTTTTGGGAGTAAAATTAACAAAAAAAATTGCCTAAAAAAATAATAAACAAGAAAATAAACTAACTCAAAAATATTTACTTTTTTTCTGTATTTAGTACTAGCTGTCCCGGCAAACGTTGTTTTGCCATATAAAAAAAACTAAATCAAAATCGGTTCAGCCGTTCGGGAGCTACGATGCCACAGACAGACACACACACACAGACACGTCAAACTTATAACACCCCGTCGTTTTTGCGTCGGGGGATAAAAATCATACAAATCGGTTCAGCCGTTTAGGTGTAGTTTGGCAACTAACACCGCGACACGATGGACATCAATATTTATACGTCACTCAATTGTTTTGCCTTCCCGGCACCTCTCCATTAAAACTTGAACTTTATGTTATGGTATTAAAGTTCTTATTGACTTGTATTATTACGAATCGTTTGTATGGTATGGAGTATAGAAAAGTGTTGTTTTTAGACATTTCAGGCAATTTTTTAAATTTTTCTCTCCGTAAGAACCATCCTCGTACCATATGGAATATTCTAAAAAAAGAATTGGCCAAATTGGTCCAGGCGTTGTTGAGTTAAGCGCTTACCAACACATTTTGCGATTCATTTTTATATATAAGAAGAAGAAGATAAGATTTGTTGTTATAGCGGCAACAGAAATACATTATTTGTGAAAATTTCAACTCTCTAGCTATCACAGTTCATGAGATACAGCCCGGTGACAGACAGACAGACAGCGAAGTCTTAGTAATAGGGTCCCGTTTTTAACCTTTGGGTACGGAACCCTAATAAGGAGCAATGCAGACTGGAAGACTAAAAGATCGACCGGTGTTGGCCTAGTGGTAGATAGTAGATACCTCGACTTTCATTCTGAAGGTCGTGGGTTAGAATCCCAAAATATTTATGTGCGCTAATGCGCTAATTGACATTGATCTTACGGTGAAGGAAACATCGTGATGAAACCCGCGGCTTAGTTGGCTCCAGGGGCCTAAGTCTGCTAACACAATTGTGTTTCAATAGTGTGTCGATATAATCGTAATAGAAATTTAATGTCAAAAATATGACATTACATGTCAAATTGGTATTCTCCTAACGTTTACTATTCTATCGAAACACCACTGACACACCACTGACTCACTTTTGTATTCTGCTCTACAATCGTGGCTTAATATAATCTCGATAATTGTCAAAACGATATATTGCTTAGCAACATATACCATGTTGCTAGGCAACACCTGCAAGGTAAATATTACCATACCATTGAGACTCCATAGTGATTATATTGCGATGTTATTAAAACTTTAGCAGAATATCAAATAAAGTCACAATCTCGATATAATATCAATAGAGTCTCGATATAATGACAATGGTTGGTCAAATAGCAGAATAAGGCCCCTGAAGTGTTGACAAGCTGGCTGAGAGGGTAGGTGAAACTTTGCTGGTAAACTTTGTAGGTATGAGAAAACATTGATTTATAAGACGAAAAAAAAAGAGGACCCAGTTGCCACAATGGTCACCATGCCGGACTGCCAAATACAGGTTTGCGGGTTCTATTCCCGCCTCAGGCAAGTTATTGCAAGATATTAAAATTTGTCTATTGTCTGGTTGTTTCTATGTATTATAAGTACCTACCTATATATTTACAAAAGAAATGTAGGTATATACCTATTTATGCTTAGATATTTGTTTGTGGTCTGGTTGTTACTTAGTTTGGGGCTAGATGATGTATGGAATGTCTTGCAATATTTATTTATTTATTTTATAATATTTTATTAAAGTAAGTAGGTATATAATATTTACAAAAGAAAAGTATATACCTAAGTAGTATATCCGTTGTCTAGCACCCATAACACAAGTCTAGTTACTTAGCTTGGGGCAAGATGGCGATGTGTGGAATGTCCTGCAATATTATTATTTTTTTTTATCCCAATCCGGGGTAAAAAAGGGCGTAGCTATTCAGTATAATAAACTATCACATCTCCATTTTACTCGCCAAACATACAAAAAAAAAAATTAAAAACAAAATATTGGCTCTCGTTAGCTCGAGATTAAATTCATTTTGATCTCGAAGATAACTGAGAAATCTCGGTTTGTTTAAATTTACCAATTAAAATTGATTAAACTAAGTTAATACTTGGAGTTTTGGGAGGAACGGGCTAACACAAATATACACCAAAAAAAATCATTCAGATCGGTTCAGCCGTATAGGTAATAAGTAACAACTAAAGTTGAAATTTTCACATATCACGACCCGTCCCGGCTTCGCACGGCTATATTATGCATGTACTATACATATAAACCTTCCTCTTGAATCACTCTATCTATTTAAAAAAAGCCGCATCAAAATCTGTTGCGTAGTTTTAAAGATTTAAGCATACATAGGGATATAGGGACAGAGAAAGTGACTTTGTTTTATACTATGTAGTGATAGTGATGACTAGCTCCGCCCCGCTGTTTCACCCGCATAACTCCCGATCCCGTAAGAATATCAGAATAAAAAGTAGCCTATAGCCTTCCTCGATAAATGGACTATCTAACACAAAAATAATTTTTCAATTCGAACCATTAGTTCCTAAGATTAGCGCGTTCAATATAAACAAAGTCTTCTGCTTTATAATATTAGTATAGATAAAGGGATTTTTTTGTTCTTTGTTTGTAACGAATAGGCTCCGAAACCACTGGACCGATTTTTATGAAACTTGGTATGAGGATACATTGATTCATTAGAAGTAACATTGGCTAATTTTTATCCCGATATTCTTACGGGGTCAGGAGTTATGCGAGCGGAACCGCGGAGCACTGCTAGTTTAAAACAAATAAAAAAATATTGCAGGCAAATTAACACAGAGCCATCTAAGCCCAAATTAATCAACCAGGCTTGTGCTATGGTAACTAGACAACGGTTAGAATACCTTTAATACTTAACTATTTAACCCTAAAATTAAAATAATTCTGAAGCAATGTTATAAAATTTATTATTTAATTTAGTGTTTACTTAGTCTTATCCACTCTGACTTTATTTAGTTAATTTCAACGTATTTTAGACCTTATTCCGTTGCAGTAAGGATGTTGAATTTGTTGGTATCAATTTGACAAGGTAATCTAAATTTTGGGCGGCAACAAGATTCTGGAAACATGCGAATATAGGCTAAGAGGTAGAATTATATTTATTACTGGATTAAGTACTTAAATTTAGTTTTTGGAGGCACACGGCTCCTTAGATCTTTTATTTCAAAATGTCCAATAGCTTTTATTATTCCAAATGAATTAAGAGTTTTTAGTTTGTGACGTTTTTGTAAAACTTTTTTGACTGTCAGAAGAGTAGGGGGTCTGAAAGGGCTACTCTGACTGTCATAAAGACATTTATGATTCAATACAAGTAGAAATCTATGATAATAATCTTGTTTGATTTTAATTGTTCGGCTAAGTTCTGGGTGGTATTATTTATTGATATTTTCGTCAGTCGAGCTTGGAATTCATAATCAATTTCTCGGAAATTATGGCACTGTCAATGGGCTAGTTGTGTTCCGCGGTTTCATTTACTTTAGTCCCGATTCTAAAGGAATAGTGATTTAATAGCAGCTATGTTAGTCTTCATATTTAATTATTAGTTATCGTATTAAGTTTTATCAAAATCGATTCAGTAGTTTCAGATCGTTATTTATTTATTACTTTTTCTTTTATTTATTTTTATAAATAGTTTTGACAGTAACAAATATCATTTTGATTAGGAAATAGGACGAGTTCAATGATGGAAATATTTTTAATTCCTCTTTGTGCCATAAGCATAATAAAAGGGGGGTCACTGAACGCCAAAACAAAAATAATTTAAAAACAATAAAAAAATTATTAAACGCAAAAAGCGCACGTTTTGTGGTTGATTTTTATTTTAAGTATTTTTTTCTTTTTTTTGAAACTTTTTTACGACAACAATATTTGATAGGTTTTCCAAAAAAGAGATATAGGTATATTAAAAATCTTATTAAAATATAAAATACTGTGCCATTTCGTTTCTGTTAAATTTTATCAGTTTATCACAATCTTTAAACAAATGTGTGCTTGATAATAAAATATGATTTTGGTTTTAAGATCGAAACGTTTTATATTTAAGAGGGTTCTGTACAAAAATATTTAAATTACGCGTCGAAGGCGAAAATGGACCAAGAAATCACGTTGTCTTATACAAACTTTGCCCCCCTTTTTTCACCCCCTAAGGTGTAGAATTTCGGAAAATCCTTTCTTATCGGATGCCTACGTCATACCAAGAACACATCCTTCAAGTTTCAAGTCTCTACGATCAGCGGTTTAGGCTGTTCGTTGATCCGTCAGTCAGTCAGTCATGACAAAGCATTTTATATGTATAGATAATATAGAAGATAACTAGCAGCCCACCGCAAAAGTCGTTTGATAAATAAATATGCAGAGTGTTTGCAAGATCGTGGGCCAATTTATCATTATGTGACAGGCAGGGGAGAACTTATTCCTACTTCTGGTCTTTGTTTGGTTAGGATCTGACTCCTGGCATTTTTTAAAGTTTCCAGAGTCTGGTATTCAAAGTCAAACAAAACATAAACGCATCCTTTTTTATGCAATAAGTATTCTTTTGTTGAATATCTGATCATGGATGTTTTTTTTCATATATTCATTTAAGTAGATTGATATATTTAGCGCTCTAAAAAAATTAACATTACATAACTTTGTAGCTGCAGCCAAGAGTCGGACCTGCAACCTTCACTTAAAGGTAGATATTCACCAGTTGCTTAATTTTTCTCAGTAAAAAAAGGTCTTTTTACCCTTGAGATATCCCCTTTTCACCAAATAAATAATCATCTCAATAGGTTTGGCCGAGTAATTGGTTAAAAAAAATTTTTAACGCAAAAACTACTGATTTGTTTTTATTAAAACTTTACAATAATATAGCTTATACATCAGAATAGAACGCTATGATTTATAAAAAAATTGTGTTAATTGTCCAAAATATAACGAAAAGTCACTTTGTCACATAAGAAATGTCACTTTGACATCTGTCATTTTGACATCTGTCACTTTGACATCTGTCAAATGTCAAAAGTCAAAAGCGATAGGTATTGCTCTAATTGTAGATAGCTAGAGAGTCCTCAGACCTGGATTAACGCAAAAGCTTCTTAATTTTCGTCATATATTTTCACGGGATCGGGACTAACGCGGGTGAAACCGTGGGGCGCAGCTAGTATAGTATATGCGAAGAACCTGCTTATTTTTTGAAGTCGGTTAAAAACAATAAAAACCGCATCATATACCTACGACGTCTGTGGGGAATTGGCGTCACAAGGTTTTTAATAACGGGTGCTTTATTTTAATTTTTTTACGGAACCCTAAAAATATTCGTTTCGTGTATAAATACATCAAATATAAAATGCAATTAAGTAACCAGTCGCCACTGGTTCACCATCAATCGAAATTAACACAAATTCATATTAACAAGGAGATTTTTATAGTACAAGAGTGTACTGTAAATCTATACTTACTAATATTATAAAGATGAAGAGTTTGTTTGTTTGTTTGAACGCGCTTATCTCAGGAACTACTGGTTCGAATTGAAAAATTCTTTTTGTGTTGGATAGTCCATTTATCGAGGAAGACTATATGCTACTTTTTATTTTGATATTCCCACGGGATCGAGACTCACGCGATTGAAACCACGGAGCGCAGTAAGTAAAATTATTAAAAAAAACATAACACTTATGTTTTTCCAAGATCCCGCCAAAAAATCCTTCATTCTGAGAGAAGAAACGCAAATAACCAAAAGCCACGATTTGTTCTACCATTCAACTGTCAAAATTCACAATCAAACGTAAAAATTAACATTTATGACGTCACAGAGCAAACAAAATGGCGCCTCGATAATTTAAAGCGAATACAAACTAGTTAAAGACTAAAATGTCGGCCGATGCAGTTTTGGCGGGGAGAAGAAAAAAACCCGGCCAAGTGTGAGTCGGACTCGCGCACGAAGGGTTCCGTACCATTATATTTTGATTTTAGTATTTGTTGTTATAGCGGCAAAGAAATACAATATCATCTGTGCAAATTTCAACTGTCTAGCTATCACGGTTCATGAGATACAGCCTGGTGACAGATCAGACAGTGGAGTCTTAGTAAAAGGGTTTTTACCCTTATGGTACGGAACCCTAAAATGAGGTAAAAGAAAAAGGAAAAGAAGATTAAAATTTGCTGAAAACTACAATAATGAACTATTTTCTTTAATTTGCCACAGTATGTTTGTTACTCTGAGGTTTGTTTCCTGGCTAGGTTTATTAATTTTCAAAGTTCTAATGTTACACTCTTAGTTTTTGTGAAAATCGTGATTTAGTATTTTTTGCTATGTCTTATAGTTTCAGATATTTATAGCCTTGAATGGGTACGTTCCCGCTGATCAAACTTTCTGAAGGCCAATTCTCGTAAATAACATTGTTTAAATTACATTTCAATATCATTTCGATTACATTTCGATTGCAACAAAAAGCTAACTTTGAAGGTATTTTGAGCTACTTTGAGGGTATTAACTGTAATCGAAATGATATTGAAATGTAATTTGAACAATGTTATTTACGAGAATTGGCCTTCTGGTCAAACTAGTTTTCGTTCGATTCCCGCCGGGAACAAGTATTTATGCTGACCATAAATTCTTGTTTCTGGTTCTGGGTGTTTCCTATATGTATAATATGTATATATTTAAAAAAAAAAAAAAAAGTATATAAGTAGTTTATCCGTTATCTGGCACCCATAACACAAGCATTAAGTTGCTTAGCTTGGGGCTGGATGGCGATGTGTAATATGTCCTGAAATATTTATTTTTATTATTTATTTTATTTAGTTTGTCCAAAAGGAATAAATTTCCTAGTAGTCAAACTACTCAACTAAGTAGTTAACAAAAGGCAATCGAACCATTTATAAAAATCACCCTGTAAACCGGATGATAGTAAATTTCATCTTCACTACATTTCACAAACTACTATCAACTAAGTATCGTGTCGGGCGACTTAAAGTCTGTAGACTACGTCATACCTATTTGTTTAGGACGAGACAATTTTGGTCAAAAATAATATTTAGAAAAAAAAATGGCGTGAAAATATTAAGTTTCAATATTTTGTTAGGAAAAGTTGGATGATTACCATCTCTGTGGACAAACAACCGGAGTGCTTGCAGGTTCGATTCCTACCGTGGAACTATATTTATTTAGTTTACAGATTTTTGTTTAAAAAATAATTTAAACGAATGATAAAGGTTAAATAAAATACTTACCAAAGTTATTACATCACTAGGTACATAGTATAAAATATAGTCGCTTTCTCTGTCCCTATTTCCCTTTGAATGCTTAAATCTTTAAAACTACGCAACGGATTTTGATGCGGTTTTTTTTAATAGATAGAGTGATTCAAGAGGAAAGTTTATATGTATAATGCATGCATAATATAGCCGTGCGAAGCCGGGGCGGGTCGCTAGTTAAATATAAAAAACACAGCTTACTTCTAGGCTAATTTTTATGCCGATATTCCCACGAAATCGCGGGTAAAACCGCCGGGTGTAGCTAGTTAGTTAGTAAACAAATATACTTACCTAAATAAAATACCTACAAATCGGTTCTCATTTCATCAGCTCTGATTCATTCTTTGAGATGATTACTTCGGATTTTTATCTTATACCAGAATCTGTGAGGAACAAGTTATAAGGTTAAAGCGTTATTTATGCTGCCTGTTCACAGAAGTGGAGCGAGGTAGTGGAGCGGCGTTTCCAGTAGCAATTAGGTACAGTCGGCATCATAATTGTAGGCCCCGGTAGAGTTCAAAATTTACTATTATTGGCATGTTTTCATTCTAATATTTTTGTTTGATAAATTCATGAGTTAGAAGACTCTTAAACTTCAACTAAAGCAGGTGCATAGAATCTTGCTTGTGTTGAAAACGTTATTATAACAGCGGTTTTGGAGCTCAACGGTAGGTCTGCAATTATGCAGCCGACCGTAGGTATATACCTACATACAATTTGACGACCCTGTTGGCACAATGGTCACCATGCCCGACTGCCAAATACAGGGTTGCGGGTTCGATTCCCGCCTCAGACAAGTATTTATGCTTAGATATTTGTCTGTGGTCTGGTTGTTTCTATGTATTATAATAAGTATATATATTAACAAAAAAAAAGTATATAAGTAGTATATCCGTTGTCTAGCACCCATAACACAAGTCTAGTTACTTAGCTTGGGGCTAGATGGCGATGTGTAGAATGTCCTGCAAAAAAAAAAAACACAATTCAATCGTTTTTATGCAATTTTATTGGTAGAAACCGCTCCGCTACTCTCCACTCTCCACAACGCTTCTCTCCTCTCCGCTCCGCTCCTCTCCGTTCCGCTCCAGTGCACAGGCAGCCTATAGTTGCTTTACTTTATGGCTCTCGGAATTTGGGGGAAAGGGGTGTAGGGAAAAGAGGAGGGGAAAACAATCGCGTTTCGTTTTACTTTACTTTGTATGAATAAAATATTGTCATGTTTTAAAAAAACTTCAAACTCAATTTTACAATTTGTATATTAAACATTGTGTTCTTAGGCAATTTGCAGCCGTTTTGCAATTTTTTTTTTAATTAGGTGTTCTGATCAGGGTTTTTATTTTTTGGGTAAGGTCTAAGTCTGCCTACGTACTAGTATAGGATCCCTGTTTAAAACGACCGTCACTGAGCGGGTTAATGGATAGAAATTATATTATTTACCAAATTAAACTGGTCAGTAAATATATTGCAAATGGGTTGACTAAAAAAATTCAGAGTTTGTTTCAGAAAGATATCAAGTTGTTTCAGAAACATATATCAATTTGTGTCAGAAACATATCTATTTGTTGCAGAAACATATCAATTTGTTTCAGAAACATATCAATTTGTTTCAGAAACATAAATTCAATTAGTTTTAGAAACACATCTATTTATTTCAGAAACATATCAATTTGTTTCAGAAACATATCAATTTGTTTCAGAAACATATCAATTTGTTTCTGAAACATATCAATTTGTTTCTGAAACATATCAATTTGTTTCAGAAACATAAATTCAATTAGTTTTAGAAACACATCTATTTATTTCAGAAACATATCAATTTCTTTCTGAAACATATCAATTTGTTTCAGAAACATATCAATTTGTTTCAGAAACATATCAATTTGTTTCAGAAACATATCAATTTGTTTCAGAAACATATCAATTTGTTTCAGAAACATATCAATTAGTTTTAGAAACACATCTTTTTATTTCAGAAACATTTCAATTTGTTTCAGTAACATATTAATTTGTTTCCGAAACATAATATCTCTTTGTTTCAGAAGCATATAAATTTGTTTCAGATACATATCAATTTGTTTTAGATACATATCAATTTGTTTCAGAAACATATCAATTTGTTTCTGAAACATATCAATTTGTTTCTGAAACATATCAATTTGTTTCAGAAACATATCAATTTGTTTCAGAAACATATCAATTTGTTTCAGAAACATATCAATTTGTTTCAGAAACATATCAATTTGTTTCAGAAACATATCAATTAGTTTTAGAAACACATCTTTTTATGTCAGAAACATATCAATTTGTTTCAGAAACATATCAATTAGTTTCCGAAACATAATATCTCTTTGTTTCAGAAACATATAAATTTGTTTCAGATACATATCAATTTGTTTTAGATACATATCAATTTGTTTCAGAAACATATCAATTTGTTTCAGAAACATATCAATTAGTTTTAGAAACACATCTTTTTATTTCAGAAACATATTAATTTGTTTCAGAAACATATCAATTAGTTTCCGAAACATAATATCTCTTTGTTTCAGAAACATATAAATTTGTTTCAGATACATATCAATTTGTTTTAGATACATATCAATTTGTTTCAGAAACATATCAATTAGTTTTAGAAACATATCAATTTGTTTCAGAAACATATCAATTAGTTTCAGAAACATATTAATTTGTTTCAGAAACATATCAATTAGTTTCAGAAACATATTAATTTGTTTCAGAAACATATTAATTTGTTTCAGAAAACATGTAATTTTTGTTTCTGAAGACACGTAATATTTTGTTTCTAAAACAGTGTTTATTTATAAATATTTTTTTCTCTGTGAATACTTGCCGGCTTTATATAAGATTGTTTCAGTGAATTAATAGCTCTTTCCAAATTGTACGAATGCAGCTTACTTCAGCTTATAACTTCATCGCAGTCACACTTAATCGACTCTGGACTCAAGTATATAGGCAGTTGCAGATAAAATTTGAGCAAATGGGGATATATTTTACGGACTGAGGAGCAATGCGAGTGTGGAGTCCCGTCGCAGTCCATGGTGCACTTACTCCAATCCCCACTGTGCCCTAATACCTGCACATTGGAGGACCTGGTAGAGGCCAACGCTGCTGCAGGTGCTGTGACTACAGGGCAGGAAAAATTTGACTGCTCGAACGTCACTGATTCGAAAAAGAAGAAGAAGCCCATAACTTGTACCACATCCCACGCAATATTTTGATTCGATACCTACCGTACAGAGTGCTCCATCCGTGTAAGGTATAAGCAAGAAGGTACTGACATCCGTAAATAATTCCATACCCGTATCATTAAGGTACTAATGTACCTTGAAAACTTATTTTTAAATTAATCAATACTTCGCTCTTAGAGAGAAACATCGGCACAACTTATAATTAGTGAATTTTACAGGAACAAGGTTTAATAAATAATAAATCAATCTTTATTCAGGCAACTTTAGACCCTAATTGTACAGAGTTTCATATTACTCATTATTCAATTTTTTTTACATAAAATAAAATAAATCAATCAAATCATTCAATAGGTATACGGGATAAAACAACAATACAAACCAATAAAATTACAGAAATCAATCATGTCAATCAAAATGTTTGAGAGGTCCTTATATACAATGTGTTTCAACGAAGGGGTTTAATAAGAAAGAGGGTTGTTCTAGACGTCTAGGCAAACAATATTTGTTCTACGACTTTTGGAAATTCGAACATTTCGTTCGAAGTTTTTGTATGAAACAGCTGATTTTTAAGTAAAAATTCCCTCAGAATTATCGAAAAAAAATTTCGAATTTCCAAAAGTCGTAGAACAAAAGTTGTATCATATCTGGCCTAGGTGGCTTCGAGTTGCTAATACATATGGGAAAATAACGATATACGATTTTGGTCGGTTCAGTTGTGAAGCAAGAACAATCTATCTAGCTTGTTCTTGCTTCAACCCGCGCGCGGGGTAGTTTGTGGACCACACCCTCGACAATGAAGCCGGACATCGGGAGTAAAGGACTAGCTGGTGAGTTCCCTCGTATATCTAGCTTGTTCTTGCTTCACAACTGAACCAACCAAAATCGTATATCGTTATTTTCCCATATGTTACACGATAATGAATAGTCCTTGGTTTTCTGCCAGATATTCCCGGAGTTATCTCCCACGGGAATCCACGATCGCAATTAGGTTCGTACACCTCGTGCCAACCAAAGCTTAGTGGTTAATGCATTCACTTGAACGGACCAATAGTAGGACGTTTACAATTTGAGATTAGAACGAATGAATGACAGCGCGGTTTAAATTCGAAATTTGAATATTAAAGTTACGTTATGGACGAAACAAAAGTTGTTTGCCTAGACGTCTAGAACAACCCCCTTTCGTATTAAAACCCCTTCGTTGAAACACATTGTATAGAAATAGGTTTATTTTAACTTCTGCACGGGGACTGTCTGCGTTACCTCTTATCCGCTGTTTGAGGTAGAAGCCAGCCCTTTAGTCACCCGAAGCTAAAAAATTAAAAAAATATATTTTGAAACGAACTCACAACCTCCAAAGTCGGTTAAAAATTACTGTAAAATCAATCATCTTACAAGAACTTATAGAGGTTTAACAATATTGTAGAGTAGAGAGGACATAAGGAACTTTCCAACTTAGGATACCTACTATATATAAAAAAAATAGTAAACATTATAATAACCTATTTTTTTTTAAAACAAACTCAAAAAATATTAACTTTTATCTGCTTTTAGTATTTGTTGTTATAGCGGCAACAGAAAACATCATTTGTGAAAATTTCAACTCAATATTTATGAGGTAATTGGGTACGGAACCTTAAAAATAAAAATAAAAATTTACTGATGATGAAAAAAAAAATTTTTAACTGTAAATAAGTATCCTAGTTAGCTTGCCCAAAAGACTAGCTGCATTGCCTCTTTGGATGGCAACGCCGATCCGTTGGCCAAAGTAGCAGCTAGCCCTTTGGCCACCTAAAGCTAATAGTAATAATTTTAGCTAATAGAGCTATTTTAAAATTAATAATTTAAAAATAGTTTTATAATAAAAATTAAGGTCTCGGGACTGCACTAGCCCATGATATTACTTGTATCATTGAATCGTACAGCTGGCACTGTATAATCATGTCGGGACCAGATGAACCATTGATGGTCGTGATCAGGATTTTGCCAGAGTTTTCATCATCATCATAATATTTACCTACTAGCCACAAGACGTCCACTGCTGAAGATAGATCTCCCCAAATACTTTCAACGACTCTTTGCAACCTGAACTAAGTCATCCGTCCCGCGCTGCGTTATCCATCTCCAATCTAGGACTTTCCGGCCCCAACGGCCATCAGTTCTACGAGTCACATGCCCCGCCCATCGCCACTTTGGCTTACTAATCCATTGGACAATGTCGGTAACTTTAGTTCGCCTACGAATCTTTTCATTTCAATCAGTTTTACTATAAAAATCAAGTCAAGATGTCCCTTCTACACTAAGCATAGAATAGATAGATAAATCATTTATTGCATCACACAAAGGCACTTACATAAACATAAATATAACGATCGTTAAAACAAATTAATTATTTTGAAAAAAAAAAACAAAGGCCTCAAAATAAATGAAAAGAAAATGTGAGCCGTCACGGGACGCCTGGCTGATGTGAAACATCGACATTATTTTGTAAAAGTATTATGCAGAAAAGAACAGATTGTGATAAAATAGCACAGTCGATTACGGTGTGTACACCGTACACACTACTGCATATAGACTGTATACTGTATATATATACCATCATATAGCGGCATGCGTCGCCACACCAGAAATCGGTTTTACGTGCGGCTATAGATGTTTCACATCAAAAAAACAACTAACTAAATGAAAATAAAAATAACAACGCACTCCGGGAGTGCAGGCAGAAGTGAAAACTGTATATCTGTGTAAAATCTCATCTGTCGCGAGAACGGCTGAAAATGCTCACCCACAAAAGTGCCCAACGCGCCATAAGAAGTTTTCACTTCAAAAAAAAGTGTGTGTGTCAGCTCCGACGCACGACTGGAGTTTACTCCTTAAGTACGAGTATCTAACCATACGCAAAAAGAGTTTTAAATGAAAAAAAAAAAATTTGTCGTCCGTCAATAGCCGTCCGTTAAAAAATACCATATGTACGTCTTAATACACTCACAGCCAAATTAAAAAACTGTATATCTGTGTAAAATCTCATCTGTCGCGAGAAAATCTGTCGTCTGTCGCGAGAACGGCTGAAAATGCTCACCCACAAAAGTGCCCAACGCGCCATAAGAAGTTTTCACTTCAAAAAGCTAATGTAAAATATAGAATACGTGGTGAGCAGTGTGCCGTAGTGATGCAAATGGGCAGTAGCTCAGTTGGGTTTGCTTGAATATAATTATAGTCAAGATGTCCCCTCTACATCTATATAAATTAAACGTCTTTGCTCCGCCACTTATTTTTGCACGACCAGCGTTAACATTTCGTTTGACAGGTGTGAAAGCGAGAGACTTAACTGGATATGACATTTGACATTAAATGTTGACAGCTTTTTAATTTTAATTTTTTACGGTCAACGAATATTGTAAGACATTGAATTTTTTTTTAGTTTTAGGGCGACTTGCTTCAAAATTTGCTGAAACATAATTATCTAAACACAATTTACGGGTAAATATGAAGTTTTTGCGTACCAACGTGACCATTTCTAATAAAAATTACCATTTTTTGGTATTCGCCACTCTAGAACATACCTAAGTACTAAAACTTTAGTGACCCAGTTGGCTCAATGGTCACCATGCCGGACTGCCAACACAGGGTAGCAGGTTCGATACCCGCCTCAGACATGTATTTATGCTTAGATATTTGCCTGTGATCTGGTTGTTTCTATGTATTATAAGTATTTATTTACAAAAGAAAAGTATATAAGTAGTATATCCGTTGTCTAGCACCCATAACACAAGTCAAGTTACTTAGTTTGGGGCTAGATGGCGATGTGTGGAATGTCCTGCAATATTTATTTTATTAGACTTTGAAACTATCCTAATTTACAATTTATAACAGTTAATTCATAAAACAAAATTTAAATAAAACAAAACCAAACAGAATTAATACAAAATATTATGTCATTCAATTATAATGATCCCAACACTATTAAAATAAAAATGTATTTCGTAATTCGAATCAAAACATCAATACAATTAATATCGATATAGAACGACGTGAAATATTCAAGTGAGTGAAAGAGATAGACGTATGTAGTTAGAGAGAGAAGGACTATGGGAAGGTGCATCGTCGAGGTGTAAAGATGAAACGCGAAGTGACGCGTTTTTTAGTGATGGGACATTTCATTTATCGATATATTTTTAAAATCACGATTTTTAGCGTTTTAATTTAGACTTATTATATCACCTCAGTCTGCCTTTTTAGCATTGAAGCAAAACAAGTGCGAGTCGGACTCGCGCAGGAAGGGTTCCGTACCATGTTGTATGGAAGCCCCACTCCGTTTTTTCCCGTTTTTAGTATTTGTTGTTATAGCAGTAAAAGAAATACATCAACTGTGAAAATTTTAACTGTCTAGCTATCACGGTTCATGAGATACACCCTGGTGGTGACAGAGAGACAGTCAGACAGTGTTTACGTGTTTACCCTTTGGGGACGAAACCCTTAAAATTCGTTTATGAGCATAAGTCGCAAAAGTCTAAGAAAAAACTATCAGTAGGTACATAAAGTTTAGTTTTTACCCGACTACGGCGAAGCCAAAAGGGAGGGTTATGTGTTTGACCTGTATGTATGTATGTATGTTCATCTGTTCCCACGTAACTTCAAAACTACTTACTGTAATTATTTATGTATTTTAAATGCTAATGATTTACCTTTTTGTTGGATTTTATCCTTATTTTCCAAATTGTTATTATTAATTCGATTAATAGAGTAGGTCTGAGAATCGGCTACTATTTTTTTTTCTTTAGTTTATTTTTTGTAAATGGCAAAACAACGTTTGCCGGGACAGCTGGTTACTATTAATACATACGATTTCACTTGTTATTTTAATAGTCCATGTGCCCATTTTAGTGTAACAAAAATGTTATATATCTTTCTATACTTATTAAAGGAAAGGCGGTCAAAAAGTCTGTACTTGGTAGCAAATTAAAAAAAAATGAGTTTATGGGACTTGGAAAATGTAGTAAAGCAATAATATAATAGTACATTGTTATCCTAGGTGTGAAAGTCACTCATTACAAGTTCCGAGACGGAGTTTGGCGCCCGAGCGTAGCGAGGGCGCTAATAGTTCGAGGGACTTAATGAGTCTTTCACCCGAGGTAAACACTGTGCTTTTCATTACGAATAATACATAAAATTCTTCATAACAACGAGAGTGAATGAGACTATGATACTCCATACCACATGAGTAGGTACTCTTACTACCTGATCCTCTTACAAGGTTGGGACCAAAGAGGTTATACATTATGTAGTGTTTTTTAGGTTTCTGCTATTTGTATTCAATACTTAAATACGGCGGTACTTACCGAAGAAGTTATTAATGAGTTAATCCAACATTGGGAAATGACGCGAAGTCCGTAGATTTAACTTACAGTTTTTGTAACACGGTTTGTCTAGAAAATGTTATTTACAAAAAATACACAATCATAAATGAAAAACCAGATTAAACTTAACACAAAAACATAATAAAATACTTACTTAGTACTAAACTCTGGCAGTATGCATGAGCCGTGCCAAGCCATAATTATTATTCTTTGGTGTAAAAAAAAAAAAGCAAGGAGGTTAGGTTTTTGAAGTTCCTAATGCGTAATGATACTGATACTGGCTACATGCAGATTGCACAAGTCGTGCGAAGCCATAATTTGACATGACAGCTGTCAGTGAAAGTGAAAAGCCCTAGGGCTGGAAATTTTATTTTCTACACGCTCTTCAGGCATATTTAGACCTACTTTCGGAGTATGAGTAATGAAAAGTTTTTTAAATTTCATGTCTGCCTATTTGTTTGTTACTTACATTAAACAATTCAAACGGCAAATTTCAAATTGAAAATTTTCATTACTTACTTTACATCGAAAACCAATAGGTGAACCTGAGTAACACTGCAGCCGCTCGAAACCGTGGACTAAACGTACAGCTAATTTTTATTACACTTATTATTTTTTTAAATGTAAATGTAAGTACTTTGTTAGAATTAATTTTGCGTTTTGTTTTTATGGTGAGATAAAGTGTTAATTCTATCTAGTTTATAGATATTGCAGCCGTTAGAAACCGTGCAGTTTATCGATATAAAATGTTCAGCTCATTTTCCCATCACTAAAGGTCACGGCCCACAGTCGAGTTGAAAACGGGTTTCATACGGTACGGCTAAAATATATCCTATAGTTATGGAGGCGAAGAAAAATATATTCCACAATGAATACTTAGATTATTATAATGTTGGTTGGGTATTGAACCTTTTTGCAAAAGGTAGATTCCAACTAATAAGGTACTGCCTCAGGGTACTGCGGATATGATGGGCCATTAAAACGTTTTTAAGCTATTGCATAGCTTTTATCGCGGGCATTGAGCGCGGCGACTGAATCAAGAAATTCCGTAACGAAAATAAAACCTAACACCCCCTCGGCCGAGCGTGTATTTTTTACACCTTGATATTGGTGACAAAATACCACGAAAATAAAACAAATGATTTTTTTGACGTGACAACGTTTTATAAATTGGTTTGCCGGGTGACACTTCAAGAAACTGCGTTACGCTCCGCTGACGTTATGCGCTCACAATGAGAGCGAGTGAGAGGCACGCGGGCATGGTTAGCCCGCCTAAGAGCGAGAGAGACAGACATAAAAAGTGAAAGGCACGCGTCCCTTCCACTCGAGCACAGTTGTTGTCACGTAAAACTTTCGCCCGTATACCGACTTTACAGGCAACCAGTTTTTTTTTCAAATTATCACTATCACTATTCAAGAACATAATATAAAACAAAGTCACTTTCTCTGTCCCTATATCCCTTTGTATGCTTAAATCTTTAAAACTACGCAACGGATTTTGATGCGGTTTTTTTTATTAGATAGAGTGATTCAAGAGGAAGGTTTATATGTATATACATGCATAATATAGCCGTGCGAAGCCGGGGCGGGTCGCTAGTTGACAATAAAGTAGCTAAATATTTATTAAATGACCTATTTTAAGGTAGTTTTACGAAATATTTATGGCAGATGGCCCTTAATATCCGCAGTTATAATTGATAATTAATTCTTAGTACCTATGTTTCCTTCTTTAGGGTCAAACAACTGGAGTCGATTTGGATAAAAAACAATATTGTGGTAGTTTAGAGCGTGGGGAGGACAAATTCCAAAGTTAAAAAGAAAGAAAAAGGAAGAAGATTCAGAAGGAATTCACTTTGAATGAAGAGTTTGGTTTTTATTACTTTTTCTTCTGTTCCCCATGGTTTCACCCGCGTAACTCCCGATCCCGTGGGAATGTCTGAATAAAAAGTAGCTTAAGGCACTCATAATTAATCTATACATATAAAATGCTTTGTCCTGACTGACTGACGGATCAACGCACAGCCTAAACCGCTGATCGTAGAGACCGAAACTTGGAGGGTGTGTTCTTTGTATGACTTAAGCATCCGATAAAAAAGAATTTTCCAAAATTCTATCCCTAAGGGGGTGAAAAGTGGGGCAAAGTTTGTATGGGACAACGTGATTCGGCCGGTCCATTTACGACTTTTACCTACGCGGACGAAGTCGCGAGCAAAAACTAGTCAATATTAAATATCCTCATACCAAGTTTCATCAAAATCGATTTCAATGATTTGTAAGAACAAAAAAAACTAAATCAAAATCGGTTCATCGGACACGTCAAACTTATAACACCCCGTCGTTTTTGCGTCGGGGGTTAAAAATGCATTGTTGCACGTTCGGGATTTAAACCTTCGGAACGAAAGTCTTACAAAAGTGGTTCGCCTATAGAAGTCAAGAACAACCCCCTTTCGTATTAGAACCTCCTACGCTGAAACACATTGTATAATACCTACTGTAAGACAATTAAGGGGAAAGTGTACCGACGCTCTCTCCATACAAACGTAGTTGACTGTTTCCTCCCTGGATAATGACACTATAGCAAATATGTTTGTGGCATAACACTTATAACTGCCATGACAATGCTCCTGTTTTGTTTTTTTTATTTTAATATCTTAAGAGGAAAGGGTGTACCAGGGGCTCTTTCCCTATAAACTATTACAAACGTAGTCGACTGTTTTCTCCCTGGATAATGACACTAGAGCAATTATTATTGGTGTATAAAACATAAAACTGCCATGACCATGCCCCTATTTTTTGTTTTTTTTTTAGTTTTTAAATTTTTTAAATTTTTTATTTCTATGATAATAAGAAAATGAAAAAAAACCAAAACAAAGGGGCATAGTCATGACAGATTTATGGCACAAAAATATTTGTGCTAGTGTCATTATCCAGTGAGGAAACAGTCGACTACGTTTGTATAGAGAGAGCGCAGGTACCCTTTAACCTTAATTTCTATGATAAATAGGAAATGAAAAATATCAAGATTTTATGCTACAAAAATATTTGTGCTAGAGTCATTATCCAGGGAGGAAACAGTCGACTACGTTGGTATGGAGAGAGCGCAGGTACCCTTTCACCTTAAGTAGTCAAAGGTAGAGCCTTAAAACGTGACTAAATCAATTTACCTTTGTTCCAATGACGTCATAGCTCAATCCTTACAGCTTATAGCTTCTTATCACGTGAAAATTTCATTAAACTCAAGTATTATAATATAAAAAATACATCGATTTTTATAATATTAACACCAAACCACTGCTAAAGAACCTGTTTATGCAAGGAAAATTTTTTCAATAAAATAATAAACATAATAATAAAAATGTTTAAATGACAGTTTATCGCGGCAGCCTACCCTTAAAGGTAAGTAAGAATCGTTATAATACTTTGGGGTTCAGTAGAATATTTTTGAAGTGAAAACTTCTTTAGCGGCGTTGAGCACTTTTTCTGTAATGGGTATAAAATCTTAAACTCGCGTCAGGACAAGTGACCTGAAGGTCAATTCTCGTAATTATAGCAAAATGCAATCTTAAATTGATCGAAGTGAAATGATATTGAAATTTAACTGTCAATTGGTATTCTGCTAACCATAATCATAATAACATTTCAATTACATTTCAATTACATTTCAATTACATTTCAATTACATTTCACTAACATTGCGATATAAAATCATTCAGTCATTCATTCATTTTGCTTTGTTAGGTTGGCTATGTCACAAAATTTAAAAGAATTTCATTTGGCGCCTGTTTTATTTTGGAGTGTGTCTGAAGAAAGTGAAGTGAAATTTGTGATATGAAGGTCCATGAGATAAATCGCGCTAACGCTCTAGATAGCAATTATGAAAGCGATCGGTAGGAAGGAAGGAAGCGAGCAATTGGTGTCGATAGCAATCAATAGCAATAGCAATAGATAGCGATTTTTTACAAATAAAGTAAATAATGTGGGCCATTTCACATAACGCCATCTAGCCCTAAGCTAAACAACTAGGCTTGTATACTTAAATACTTGTTTGGGGCGAGAATCGAACCTGTAACCTTCTATATCGAAATACAAGTAAAGTAAACTCCAGTCGCGCTTCGGAGATGACACGCATTATTTTTTTTATTAGATTTACACACCAACCTAACTAGTTAACCTTAAAAATTCACTAAATTCGTTGTTTCATGTCGATTACATTTCAATCAACTCTCGATCTCAAATTTGACGTTTCTTATGCGACGAGAATACGGTCTAGATAAGTTCGATTACATTTCGATATCATTTGTATTTGGAGAATACCGTTTTACGTACATTTTAGTTTCGATTGCATTTCGATTAAATTAACATTTCATTCGGATATCATGTTGAAATCTTAGTTTATGAGAATACCAAAAGATGACGTTTAGTATATTTTTTGCAATCGAAATGCAATCGAAATGATATTGAGATGTAATTTTAACAATTTTATTTATGGGAATTGGCCTTCTGATCGAAAAAGCGTAAGACGGATGGAGAGTAGACAGCTATCCCCTCTCTACGGCGCGGCGAAAATTTATGCCTGGGCCTACTGTTTTTAATTTGGCTGTGAGTGTATTAAGACGTACATATGGTATTTTTTAACGGACGACTATTGACGGACGACAAATGTCGGACGACTATTTGTTGGACGACAAATGTCGGACGACTATTTGTTGGACGACAAATGTCGGACGACTATTTGTTGGACGACAAATGTCGGACGACTATTTGTCGTCCGACTATTTTTTTTTTTCATCTAAAACTCTTTTTGCGTATGTTCTCGCGACATATGAGATTTTACACAGATATACAGTTTTCACTTCTGCCTGCACTCCCGGAGTGCGCTGTTTTTTTTTTGTGTAAAATCTTTATATCTAGGGAGTAATGTTGTAAGGAGTAATGATGACTGTAACAATGTAAAGTTTTTTTAAAGTTAATCCTTTCTATGATGTCTCCGAATATTTCATTTGTTCATTTTTTGATTTGCATGACTAGAATTAACTTAAGTGACATATTAATTATAATAATATATATAATAAGCGTGGTGTGGTAAGTGGATAGCCGTCGTCGGATGCCACCATGCAATGCAATAGTACTAAGGGTTTCTTAAAGGGCAAGGTGGCATCCGACGACGGCTATCCACTGAACGACACGAGACACGACACTTTGAGATTGCCGACAGAATTAGCTCTCTGTATTTTTCTTGTTTCATACTTTTTAGAGTGCGATTTTTATGTAGGTACCTAGTTTGTTTTTTTAACTACATTTTTTTACGTTGTCGGGTTTTAGTTTTTTAACTTTTTTAATAAGTTTGAGTCGTTAATTGTAAAACTTTATAATATTAGTAAAAAAATGTTTTTTATTGAAATTGTGTAAATTGGCATGCCTATATTATGCAATGTAATATTATGGCGAAATAAATGAATTATGAATTAATGTTGTCACTATTATCAAGATTTTTAAAAAGAACCCTGTTTTTTAAAAAAACTTGATAATAGTGAAAAAATAACAAAAAAAAATAAACAAATAAATTGTTTTTCAGATTGGCAATAAAGCAAATATTTATTTAATTTAGGTGACATTTGGAAAATATTATCCGCAGATACCTAACTAGAGATAGAAACTTGGAAAATTGCTTAAAGTACCTTCCATCTTCTTCTTCTCGTATAGTGGTGTGGTTCACCTATTGTTAGAGTTTTCAGATCGCCTTAAGGCCTCTAACTTGACCTAACGACTGCTACTAGAGGTAGCAACCGAGACCAACGGCTTAACGTGCCTTCCGAAGCACAGCTCACGAAAACACACATTTTTGCCACACTACTAATTGGCCACCCATCAAAGCAATGACCACGCCAGGCATCGCTTAACCCGCACGACCGTAAACGATCAGTACCTTCCTAAAACGTACGTTTCAGCCACAAAATTATGACAACCCATCGAGATAAAATAGAAAATAAATAATTAAAGTACGTATTTATTACCTACGAGTACATTGAATCAAATAATATTACTAGCTGCGACCCGCGGTTTCACCGGCATAAGTCCCGATCCCGTGGGGATATCAAAATAAAAAGTAGTCTATAGCCCTCCTCGATAAATGGACTATCCGAAACAAAAATATTTTTTCAATTCTAACCAGTGAGATTAGCGTTTTCAAACAAACAAACTCTTCAGCTTTATAATATTAGTATGAATAAGATACCAATTCTTACTAACCTAGACATTAAATTTAACTAACAAACAAACTTAAACTAATTTTTATTAGTAGGTAAATGAAGATAAAAATTGCGCCAAGTATTGTTACCCGCACGACCCAACACGATCAGCTTAGGCTCTATTATTTACTCTACGGAACCCTAAAATTATTTCCCATTCAAGAACCCACTTGATATCAAAAATAAAAGAAAAACAGTCGATGTTTTTATGTTGCAAAAACTCTGCAACATAATAAGTTCTAAAAATATAATATCAAATTCCTACTTCCCATCTCTCTACTATAAATGTTAATGAGAGAAAGATTGTTCGTTTGTATGTACTATCGGCCAGAGCTGTGCGGTCCCAATCCATAAACACTTTCCTTCGGGAGTAGTGCAACCTACGAAATCCCACCCTTTTTTTTGTTTGCCAATTAGGGTCCAGTACCCTTTTTTATTGTCAAAGTCTATTGTTTCAAACAACACATTTGGCATAAAAAGCATACAAAAAACGCTTTAAGGAATGTAGACGTTTGAAAAAAAACAATGCGCCTTTCCCATATTGGTCAACAAAAATTAAGAGGCTGGAGAAACAATAGGGCCCTGCACAGGATAACCGCGCAGCTCTGGCTGATGGTACATATACAGGGTATTGGTAACTATACTAGCATGTGGTTGAGGACCACTTCTGTGCACCTAAACAAACTACTTTTGTTCTATGACTTTTGGATTATCGATCTTTTTAAGTTATTGCATAGCTTTTTTCGCGGACTTTGAACGCGGCGACCGAATCAAGAAATTCCGTAACGAAAATAAAACCTAACACCCCCCCACTCCGCCTACCATGTAGCTCAGCCGAGCGTTTGGTATAGCTTTACCGCGGCAGTCCCCGAGTGCCACCTTTTTTTTCTAAGTCTAAATGACCTTTGCTTAGAAAAATCAGCTGATTTTCGAATTTACATAAAAATTAAAATTAAAAAAAAAAGGCTCGGCCGAGCTACATGGTAGGCGGAGTGGGGGGTTAGGTTTTATTTTCGTTACGGAATTTCTTGATTCGGTCGCCGCGCTCAAAGCCCGCGATTAAAGCTATGCAATAGCTAAACAGTAGATATAAATTAAAAAATAAGTAAAATAAGATGGCGATATGTGGAATGTTTATCCATTTATTTATTTTGATTCTATTACTTGCTTCGTCCTCGACATTAGTTAGCAAGTAGATCTTTAGAGTTGTAGAAAATCATTCCAATAGGTAATAGTAAGTTTGGTACTCTACGGTGGGTCTGCAATTCTGACTCCGACTGTAGGTACCTACTTAGTGAGTAATATGAAGAATGCTGGCTACTTTTGTGCAAGTGAAACCGCAGGGTGCAACTTGTATATTTGTGAAAATAAAAATAAAGGTAATTCTACATTGAGCTTTACACGGGTAGCCACCGCAGCGAGGTTAGGGCTGACACGAAATGTTTTTTAAGTATTTTATTTATTTTATATTATATATTATTAAAAAAAAATGGTTGTCTGTAAAGTCGCTTTACGGAAGATAATTTACGTGATAACATCATAAGAACTCTTTTGTATCGTTGACATTATTGACTTCAATATGTTACTTGTCAATAACGTTTCTATGGTTACTTGTCAATAACGCATGACGTCACACTTTTTTGAGAGCTCCGAAACTACTGGACCGATTTTGAGGATACATTGATTCATTGGAAATAACATATTAAAAATAAAAAAAATATGTGCTAGTCAGCGTTTGACCCGAGTGTAATTCTAATGTAGCACTTAGAGTCATCACTTAGTGTAATTCTAATGTAGCACTTAGAGTCATCACTTAGTGTAATTCTAATGTAGCACTTAGAGTCATCACTTAGTGTAATTCTAATGTAGCACTTAGAGTCATCACTTAGTGTAATTCTAATGTAGCACTTAGAGTCATCACTTAGTGTAATTCTAATGTAGCACTTAGAGTCATCACTTAGTGTAATTCTAATGTAGCACTTAGAGTCATCACTTAGTGTAATTCTAATGTAGCACTTAGAGTCATCACTTAGTGTAATTCTAATGTAGCACTTAGAGTCATCACTTAGTGTAATTCTAATGTAGCACTTAGAGTCATCACTTAGTGTAATTCTAATGTAGCACTTAGAGTCATCACTTAGTGTAATTCTAATGTAGCACTTAGAGTCATCACTTAGTGTAATTCTAATGTAGCACTTAGAGTCATCACTTAGTGTAATTCTAATGTAGCACTTAGAGTCATCACTTAGTGTAATTCTAATGTAGCACTTAGAGTCATCACTTAGTGTAATTCTAATGTAGCACTTAGAGTCATCCTAATCCTACCTAATATTATAAATCCGATTATTTGTTAGTTTGTATATTTGTTTGTTTGTCTTCACGGTCAAACGACTAGATCGATTTGAAAATCAGCATATATTTCTACTAATCCACAAAACACCACAAAATCTCGAGTTGGTGTTTCGCGTATATGTTATGAGTCTAAAGGATAGTGGTAGTTTAAAAGGGACTTTTGATTCCGTAACTCCCGTGGAATCAACACTACGCGGAAGAACCCGCAGGGTGTAGCTAGTCTACAAAACATTCCACCACCCCTATACTAAATTAATTATTTTTACAACCCGAAACTGACAAAATTTACGCCCTCTGAGATCTGAGGTGGTAGGGTAGTAAAGTTGACAGTTATTGTGTGAGGTTACAGAGTAGCATTGTATTCAATGAATTATTAATCGAGGTATGAATTAGGCAAAGTGGTTACACTGTAACGTACACTTTTATCAGTCAGGTAATTTGATAGTAAGGTACAATATGGGTCTTAATGAAGTAAATTATCAGTTTGCTACAATAATACTATTAAGAAGTATTAAACTTACGACCTTCTTCTAATAGACGTTACACATAAACATAAATACTTGAATTAAAAGTACTCAGTGTAATTATTATTTTCAATATATAAGCTATGTGTTTAGTTGTGTGAGTGGTTTAAGCCGGCACCCGCTACACCAACCGACGTGGGTTCGATACACAGGTTACGTTGTTATAATGTTCAAATAGTGCTGCACAGGATTGTAAACGTTGCGGTGGACAGAAACTTATAGCCGTTGATTTTACGTACCTGCGGGTCACCTGCCTCCTTAATTAAAAACTAAATATCTCCCAAAAATAGGGAAAATGACTTAAAAATACAACAAAAATATTTTCATTACTCATACTCCGAAAGTAGGTCTAAAGATGCCTGAAGAGCGTGTAGAAAATAAAAATAAAAAATTCACTCTCGTTGTTAGGAATAATTTTATGTATTATTCGTAATGAAAAGCACAGTGTTTACCTCGGGTGAAAGACTCATTAAGTCCCTCGAACTATTAGCGCCCTCGCTACGCTCGGGCGCCAAACTCCGTCTCGGGACTTGTAATGAGTGACTTTCACACCTAGGATAACAATGTACTATTGTTTGAAAAACAATTCATTTGTTCTTCTTGTTATTTTGTCACTAATATTAAGGTTTTTTTTATTTTTTTATTGACTGGCTGTAAAGAAAATTGGAACATGGCTCAATAGAAAATGTGAAAAAAGAAGTTTTTTTTTATAATTTGACAGCTGTCAGTTGAATACGATTCTCTCTAAGGCTGAAAAGTGTTACTTTCAACCCGCACCCAGACAACTTCAAACCTTTTTTTTCGAGTATCACCATCAGCGTCATCACATTAGCCCATACACGTCCACTGCTGGACATAGGCCTCCTCCATACGACGCCACAAACAGCGGTCCTGAGCCACCTTCATCCACCGACTACCCGCGACCGCCACAATGTCGGCAGTCCACCGGGCAGCTGGGGCCTAAGTCTGCTAATACAATCGTGTTTCAATAGTGTGTCGATATAATCGTAATAGAAATTTAATGTCAAAAATATGACATTACATGTCAAATTGGTATTCTGCTAACGTTGACTATTCTATCGAGACACCACTGAGACACCACTGACTCACTTTTTTATTCTGCTCTACAATCGTGGCTTAATGGAATCTCGATAGTTGTCAAAACGGTATATTGCTTAGCAACATATACCATGTTGCTAGGCAACACCTGCAAGGTAAATATTACCACACCATTGAGACTCCATAGTGATTATATTGCGATGTTATTAAAACTTTAGCAGAATACCAAATAAAGTCACAATCTCGATATAATATCAATAGAGTCTCAACATAATGACAATGGTTGGTCAAATAGCAGAATAAGGCCCCTGGTCTCCCACCACTCCGTTTCGTGTTGTTTTTCGAGTATGAGACCTTATTCTTATTTAAGTTAGTCAGGTCAGAAAATTAAAAAATCGAGTAAAACTGTCACTACACCAGTCACAGTGTCACAGGATCCAGTGTGACTCGTTGCAAACAAACGGGAAGTCAATATCACTTTTAAAGACGAACATTCTCAGAAGATCCATTGGCCAGATCCAGGATAGATCTAGTTAGATATTTTTTTCTCTCTTTGGATCCAGATTTCAAGTTGTGCATCTACTGAAATTTTCTTTCTTAATTTTTTCCCCTCGCCAAATCTTTCATGGATCTAATGAGCGATGTTTAATTTTTCGTCGGGTACTTTGGCAACTTTGACGAAAAAATCTTTTGACCAAACACACCTTTGACCAACCGCACTAAACTCGTAGCAGCTAGTACCTATTTTTACATAAACAAGGGTACCTTTACAAGTCGAGCCAACCCTAAGTAATTCTGAACACAATATAGAACAGTGTGAAGCCGACAGATATTCGGGCGTAGAGCGGAGACTCAACGCCATGTCTGGACATACAACACATCACATATTTAAACAGAATCCTAAATAGCAACTACTTTGCATTTTACAAGCAAAAATATCTGTCATTCGCTGCCAACTTTTTTTAGACAAGGGGCCTTTTTGGATTCCCGTATTCTAACTAGTTGGACGGAATAGTTGGACCACTACCCGGCGGTCTTGATGACCTATAATAATAAGTTTTTTGGTAGACACCAAAATTAATAGGGAATTGCACCTATGGAGGACAGTACTTATAAGCAGTCGCCTATTCGTCGTGCTTTCAACTCATGGAACGCCTTCTTGGATAACAACCGTGAATGTGATTTTTTTTGCGGATAAATGGAGTTATATTATGTTATCAATGTAAAATTCTGTGAGAGATCAGATACCTGAGTGTCATATTATTAGTTATTTATTTTAAGTGTTGTATAATCGTTATAATTAAAGTAAAATAAATAATTAGGGTACCTCTACAAGTCGAGCCAACCCTAAGTAATTCTGAACACAATATAGCACAGTGTGAAGCCGACAGATATTCGGGCGTAGAGCGGAGACTCAACGCCAAGTCTGGACATACAACAGCACATATTTATACGGAATCGTGTATAGCAACTACTTTGCATTTTACATGCAATATTATCTGTCATAATCGCTTCCAAGTTTTTTTCATAGTCAGACAAATATTCCACTGACGGGCAAAGATCTTTTCTATATCCTTTCAATATTTAAAATTTTGGAAAAGTCGTTACCCTTGCCAGGAATCGAACCCGTTAATTTTGCCTTAATTTTTAATTAATTTTTCCTTCTGGAGGTAGGAGGACGGAAGAATTTATCATGATATTTTACTTAATGGAAAACCAATAAAGTGAGTACATTCCTATATCTAGGACACTACTTACTAGTGACCTCAACAATATAATAATGTTGCGCATACAATATAATAATGTTTTCAGGATGCTGTTGAGGCTGCCTTGCTACTGCAGTCAGTCAGAAATGTTTGCGCAGCATAGCACAGATGGCTTTCATGCTGTGCTGCGCAAGAAAACGGCCTCACTGACACGCAGGGTTCGGCGCAGTGACAATGGCATTCTGAAGATAGTGGCTGACAAATTTGACTCGCTGTTGTGGCAGTCCTTGTTAAGAAGGGTTATTGCGCTGGAGCCCTTTGCTGCTTCCCCTGCAGTCCAGCCTTCTATTGCTTATGCGTATTGTTTTTTAATTTTTAATTTAATTATGGTCTTATAAATATTGGTCATATTACTTACTAACAGATATGGGTCACAAAGCCCGAAATAAAATAAAAAAATATTTTTAAAATTTAATTGTTATTTAAAATTCACACTTGCTTTGTTCTATCTGTTTACATATTATTAAATATATCAGTATATCTGAGATAATAATCGTGTTCCACTAATCGAACCCGTAACCTTCAAATGAGTGTTCGCCCACCATGCCACAGAGGTCGCGCGTATTGTTTCCCAGTATAATAACATACTGAACTTAGCAAGCCTTCTCTTGCATGTATATAAGTATTAAAACACTTATTAATGTGTGTTTCCATTGTACCTACCAGTTTATTTTGACGTGACAACGTTTTATAAATTGGTTTGCCGGGTGACACTTCAAGAAACTGCGTTACGCTCCGCTGACGTTATGCGCTCACAATGAGAGCGAGTGAGAGGCACGCGGGCATGGTTAGCCCGCCTAAGAGCGAGAGAGACAGACATAAAAAGTGAAAGGCACGCGTCCCTTCCACTCGAGCACAGTTGTTGTCACGTAAAACTTTCGCCCGTATACCGACTTTACAGGCAACCAGTTTTTTAACCATCGATCGATGCAAGGAGCGGAGTATCAAAGAAAAATAATTATTAATGTTTGTATAAAACGATTCTACAGTAGATTTAGCAAAAATGGCTTAGATAGATAACTTTATTTGTACAATGCAGGAAGAAACACAACACAACATACACAAATTGACTTAAATGACATTGTGCGCAAATGACGTTTTGCGAAAGGACACCGAGTGCAGTTTACAATCAAAGCACACCGTGTGCAGTTTGATCCAACTTGATAGATAGGATATCTTACATCTTTATGTATCCCGATATTCCCACGGGATCGGGAGTTACGCGGGTGAAACCGCAGAGCGCAGCTAGTTTATATCCCTATATATATAAAATTCTCGTGTCACGGGGTTCGAACTTGAACTCCTCCGAAACGGCTCGACCGATTCTCATGAAATTTTGTGAGCATATTCAGTAGGTCTGAGAATCGGCCAACATCTATTTTTTATTTTGTTTCTTTCAGTTTTTTTTTTGTAAATGGTAAAACAACGTTTGCCGGGACAGCTAGTCTCTATAATATAAAAATCAATTGCTGTTCGTTAGTCTGGCTAAAACTCGAGAACGGCTGGACCGATTTGGCCAATTCTTTTTTTGTTGTGTTTGTCGTAGTCCAGGGAAGGTTTAAACGGTGAGAATTTAAAGATCGGACTTACGCGGGTGAAACCGCGGGGCGCAGCTAGTCTATAATATAAAAATCAATTGCTGTTCGTTACACGCAGAGAAATCGGAGTCAACCAGAAGTACAAAACTGTGTAGTTACATTTTTTCACGATAATTTTAGTCTGAAATACTGTATTCTTGTAATCTCTGCGATTTTATTTTAAACCTCACTAAATGTTTAATATGGTACACTAGAAAAATATTTTAAATCAAAGCTACAATAATTTTGTATTTCAAACAATAATTCTTGCTTCAAAAACGAAATGATTTGTATTGTTTAGTAGAATAAAATGTACAGTTAACGAAGTAAAGTGTTCTGATTAATGATCGTCATGTTAGTAATGCACTACGAAGTTGCCTGTAACCACAACAACATTGTTTTAATTACTACAAGAATCTATAATTATCCTTACTATTCTGTTTGTTTCTGAAAATAACTAAAACAAATTGTTATTGTGACAAAATAATTATGTTGTCATAGATGAATATCATGTTAATTTAACACTGTGTTCATTTATTTATACAACAAAATTATTGTCAAAACTACAATACTACATTTTTGTGAATGCAAGAATATTCTAGTTTAATAATTAGATTTATGTGTACCTACTTATTTAATTAGTTTCATGAGTCGCAACTAGATGGCGCCAGTAGTAATTTTAGATCGCGCTATCGTTGTGTTTTATCAAATTACCTTGGTCGAGACGACAATTTTGATTTTACGTACGGATTACGGACTCCGCACTTAAAGCGATATGTGGCTATACTCCACTATAGCCATAAGTGCTGCATTTCTCGTAGAGCGTACAGACGCGTAGTCTACGAAACAATGTAGTCGAACTTTAATATCCCTTTTTGCTTTCTAGGATTATTATAATTGATTTATATATCAAACGCAATTATCGGAACTAGAATATTTTATACACTACAAAAATATCTAGTTACATTTACAATAACCTAGTAAACGTAACTAGATTGTTTCTCCGTGTATACTAGTAGACTACTAGTGTGTACAATAATTTCTAGTTGGTCCTCAATAAAAAATATTTGGTAAAGACAACTAGTGGGTACTGCTGTCACGGATCCAAACAGAAGTTCTGGTTGCACTTACGAGATTTCTCGTATGTTTAACAAGATTTTTCTCTGCGTGTAGTCTCGCTAAAACTCGAGAACGGCTGGACCGATTTGGCCAATTCTTTTTTTGTTGTGTTTGTTGTAGTCCAGGGAAGGTTTAAACGGTGAGTACTTACGCGGGTGAAACCGCGGGGCGCAGCTAGTCTATATATATAAAAATCAATTGCTGTTCGTTAGTCTCGCTAAAACTCGAGAACGGCTGAACGGATTTATCTTATCTTGGTCTTGAATTATTCGTGGAGGTCTAGGGAAGGTTTAAACGGTGAGAATTTAAAGATCGGACTTACGCGGGTGAAACCGCGGGGCGCAGCTAGTATTAAAATATAAAATCTATATACAATTGCTGTTCGTTAGTCTCGCTAAAACTCGAGAACGGCTGAACCGATGTGGCTAATTTTGGTCTTGAATTATTTGTGGAAGTCCAGGGAAGGTTTAAACGGTGAGAATTTAAAGATCGGACTTACGCGGGTGAAACCGCGGGGCGCAGCTAGTCTCTATATATAAAAATCAATTGCTGTTCGTTAGTCTCGCTAAAACTCGAGAATGGCTGAACCGATTTAGATGATTTCGGTTTTGCAATGCTTGTCGTAGTCCAGGGAAGGTTTAAACGGTTAGAAACATCGGACTTACGCGGGCGGTATATACCTATAATACACAGACCACAGACAAATATCTAAGCATAAATACATGTCTGAGGCGGGAATCGAACCCGCAACCCTGTGTTTGGCAGTCCAGCATGGTGACCATTGTGCCAACTGGGTCGTCAAATAAGGAACACTTTATAAAAGATCCTTTGTCAATTGTCTTTTACAAAATAATCTATTAACCAAAATAATTACTAAAATTTACAACAAAACAAAACAATAATTTTTCCTTGTAATTAAATTATTTCTAAAGACCGTCCTCTAACAATGGAAACCTACAATTTGCAAGTGATTTATAGGGATAAGGCCCAGTGTTACCGTGTTATGAAAATATTTAATTATTACCCGTACTTCGGCGAGTCATCGCAATTTGGTGTTGCCAACGCGGGGTTTAATAAAATTGTGACAAGTTCTTATGTGGGATAAGCATGAGTTGTCATTTTTGGCAATTAGGATCTAACGACATTAAACATACATCCATAATCCCTACTAATATATAAATAAGAAAGTAACTTTGTCTGTCTGAATCAATCGCTAAACCAGTTTTGGTAAATTTTGATAAAGAGATAGATACTTAAAGAAATCCTTTAGTGTAAACATCGTTAGTCGTTACATATACAGGGATATTCAAAATTATACTAGCAAGCCGTTGAGGGCTACTTCTGTGCACCGTAACAAACAACTTTTGTTCTACGACTTTTGGAAATTCGAAATTCGACCGACAGAAATGTAGTTGCAATCTCTGAAAGCTAGAAACCTTTCAGAGATTGCAACTACATTTCTGACCGCAACTGTACAGTACAATAGGCGAAGACTTTTAGTTCTATATCCGTCGTAACAACCGTCAACTGTACCATAATAATTATGTTAAAACACAGTAATAATTGACCCAAATAACACCACTTCTGGGCCATTTACACGCGAAATTAATGTTACTTAACATGAAATAATATTATAAAGATTACTTTCAAGATTTAACAATTACCATAAGTTTAATATTTAATAATAACTGACTTAGCTCTTAGGATTGGTAAGCTGAAGTGGCAATGGGCAGGTCATATAGCTCGCAGAACTGATAACCGCTGGGGAGTAAAGGTTCTCGAGTGGCGGCCGCGATGCAACGCGAAACGGAGTGTTGGGAGACCAGCTACCCGGTGGACCGACGACATTGTAGCGGTCGCGGGTAGTCGGTGGATGGAGGCGGCTCAGGACCGCTGTTTGTGGCGTCGTATGGGGGAGGCTTATGTCCAGCAGTGGACGTGTATGGGCTGATATGATGATGATAATGAATAACTGACTTAATTGCTGCGAGGTGTCGGGGAGTAGCGATCTCGCAGTCCAGACTGCTCCAAGGAGAAGCAACAGTTTGTATGAGACAACATCCAGTTTGGATAGAACTATTGATAAACTACTGGAGAACGCTACTTGGGTTATTGTGATGGGATGGTAGTAGACTGGATATTGGGGAACTATGGGTACTATGGCGCCTGCAGTAATAATGTCCAACAAACGTAAAAATGGCAGGCGGAGACTCGCCAACTCTCAGACTGGGCCACCCTAATTAGTTGAGTCAATTACAGCCAGGGGGCAACAGGAACGTGAGCGGCTAATGAATGGAGAGGCCTCTCTGAATTTTAAACCATCACTGGTAGTCCGAGTGAGCGGGCTAACTCATCACTGACGTTCAGCATCCATCCTTCAAACATATCTGCTCTCGCGACTCCACTCTGGACGGCTAGTAAGTATTCACTCTGACCAGTCAACTAAGGCAAGCTGGAGATGAGGAACGTTGACTTCCCCTGGAGCACTTGGGACCGCGGAAAACCACATCTTGGAAATTCTTTAAAATTTCAGTAAATTAGGACAATTTTTCAGAACTTTAAATTTAAAATAATTCTTGTAAAACCGTAAATAACATTGTTCAAACATTGCAATATTACAATTACAAAAAAATACCCTCAAAGTAGCTCTAATTAACCTCAAAGTTAGCTTTCGATAATCTTGAGAAAAAAAAATGTAATCGAAATGATATAACAATGTAATTTGGACAGAAGAATTATTATTGGCCTTTTGGAGGTACCGATTAACTTAAGAAGGATTACATGGCCATGGTATTTACTCTAAGTAAATTCCTTAGTAAATCCACGTGAAAAACAATAGAGGAAAACAACAATAACTACATAAATATTCTATAGACCAACCTGTATGTTAGTTGTCACAAACTTACCTTGATTGATAATGATTGAGTGAACAAGTTTGACAGTGAGCCCCGCATCCATTTGGCTTCTTACTTATTTATATTGCGAGAAATACCTACCTGGAGTTCCGATACGTATACAGGGTTTTTGGTAACTCATCATCTTCCTGCCCTTATCCCAAATTATTTAGGGTCGGCGCAGTATGTCTTTTTCTTCCATTCACTCCTATTAGTCGTCATCTCATCGTTCACATTCATCTCTCTCATGTCACAATTTTTAATCGTTTTCTATGACGTTATCACGTACGTTCGTAAAACGAATTTAGAGACAACCATTTTTGCTAGCTTAAAAACTCTTTGTTGGTACCAAGAGTACTAACCTACCTTCACTATCATCACTATCACTACATAGTATAAAATAAAGTCGCTTTTTCTGTCCCTATTTCCCTTTGTACGCTTAAATCTTTAAAACTTCGCAACGGATTTTGATGCGGTTTTTTTTAATAGATAGAGTGATTAACGAGAAAGGTTTTTAGATATAATACATGCATAATACAGCCGTGCGAAGCCGGGGCGGGTCGCTAGTTTTTTATACATCAAAACAGTATAAGTAACCCGGATAAATTAAGAATGTTTAATGTACTTAATATGGAATTAGTACTAAGATACCAATTTAACTTATCAGGATATTATTTTTACACACTAGTGGCGTCAAGGTAATGTAAAACGCACGCGTACGTAATACGTTGGAGCATTAGCGATTTAAAAAGATCCACTTTATGAGCAACTGTGATAAAAAAGAAATTACAAAACTTGATTGAATATTAATCAACTTGACACTGGCTATAAACACAAATTGTGCCAAACCAAAACTAGAATAAAAAAATAACAGAAAAGAGTCAAACATTAATACCAGTTAGTGGTCATTAAATATAATAGCACAAACACAGTAGTCAAATACAAGTCTTTTTATTTGGAATAAAACCAAAATACAGACTATTTATATGTGCTAAATCTGATCGTAAAAACGTAATAGGTGTGTAGTTAAAAATCTTGTCATTGCATTGACGTTAAATTATTTCATCCTGAGATATTGACTGGATTGGGGTTCCGTGGTCGAAATGAAAATAATTTATTTTTGTTTTTAGTCTATTCCGTTCCACTGCCGTGCAAAGGCCCCTCCCCTCTTTCCACTGTTCCCAAGTTTTAAAAGAAAACCTATCTCAAAAAAGTAACCTATTTTTTTCCATTGACGACCTCTGCCGCTTCAATAATTGTTTTAAAATAAAATTAATAAAAGCGTTTTGCATTTTTTAATTTTGTAGCATGGCAGGTGAACCCCCACCTGCGACTCAGACGGTTGCGGGTTCGATTCCCATAAACAATTATTTATGTACAGGCTGTGGTACAGATTTGTTTCTAGTCTGGGTATTTTTAAATGTTTTAGTATGTATTAGCAAAAGAAAAGTATTTAAGTATTCTCTATCCGTTGTCTAGCTACCATAACACAAGCCTAGTTGCTTAGTTCGGGGCAAGATGGCACATTGTTTTGCAATATTTACAAATATTAAAATATTAGCTATACCCCGCGTTTCACCCACGTAAGTCCCGATCCCGTGGGAATATCGGAACAAAAAGTACCCTATGTGTTAATTCACGTCGCCAGCTACCTGCCTACCGAGTTTCATAGCAATCGGTTTAGTGGTTTTTGCGTGAAGGAGTATTAAACTTTCACATCACTACATAGTCACTATCACTACATAGTATAAAATAAAGTCACTTTTCGCCGTCCCTATGTCCCTTTGTATGCTTAGATCTTTAAAACTACGCAAGGGTTTTTAATGCTGGTTTTTTTAATAGATAGACTGATTCAAGAGGAAGGTTTATAAGTATAATACATGCATAATATAGCCGTGCGAAGCCGGAGCGGGTCGCTAGTATAAAATAAAGTCACTTTTCGCCGTCCCTATCTCCCTATGTACCTATGCTTAGATCTTTAAAACTACGCAACGGATTTTGATGCGGTTTTTTAAATAGATAGAGTGATTAAAGAGGAAGGTTTTTAGATATAATACATGCATAATACAGCCGTGCGAAGCCGAGGCGGGTCGCTAGTTTTAAGAGTTTATATTTCCTACAGAACCCTATCTAATAAAATCCAGTCTCAACATCCTACAAAATACAACGAACAGTCGGACAACATCACCTAATCTATATTTACGACTATCCGTTGTCAAAATAACTTCTATAACAATCATTATAGATATTTAATAAAAAAACCTACGCGTTCTCAACTTTTTATTGACGTTTCTATATAAAATAGAGGTACTTTCGTTAAAAATTGCTTTGTATTTATTGGGATAGAGTATTTGGACCGCATTCTTTTGACCGATTGTGAAAGTTAAAATGATGATAATGCGTTTAACACGTGTGTATTAGGGTATCGAGAACAGAAGACTTTAAAAAAAACTGGGATTTTCGGTACCAGCTTAAGCGGAATTTCCTGGGACTTTCGGTACTTTTTAGTTGTTTTTTTGGGATTTTGTGTAAATCTTTGTAAGATGCTATATTTAGCTTCAAAATATTTTTAAAGAAAAATCTTTATACAGTACTTTTGCTGATCAAAAGTACCGGGGAATCCCGGGATTTTCAGTACCGAGAAACCCCGGGATTTTCAGTTCCGGAATTTACCTTTATAATATTAGTGTATATCTACACTACTCTAGTGTATATCTACACTAATATTTTAGAAGGAAAGATTTTTTTTTGTTTATTACGAATAGGCTTCGAAACTACTGGACCGATTTAGATGAAACTTGGTATGAGGATACATTGATTCATTGCAAATAACATAGGCTAGTTTTTATCTCGATATTTCGACGGGATCGGGAGTGACGCGGGTTTAAATGTTTTGATAATCAAGGACGACCCAATTAGCTCGTTTTAAAAATAACCATATTCTTTTTCAAATGACGCATATAGCTCGTCCAGACTTTTGTAATCTATAATTATTTGTTAGCGGGTGCCTACATTATAACAGCTATATATAAGCCAAATTTTAGCCCAATCCTTCTATTGGTTTGTGTTGTGCGTTGTTAAATCATTCAGTCAGTCAGTCAGAGCTTTGAATTTTAGGTATCACTATATAGTATAAAACAAAGTCGCTTTCTCTGTCCCTATGTCCCTATGTATGCTTTAATCTTTAAAACTACGCAACGGATTTTGATGCGGTTTTTTTTAATAGATAGAGTGATTCAAGAGGAAGGTTTATAATACATGCATAATATGCCGTGCGAAGCCGGAGCGGGTCGCTAGTAGCTAATAAAGTTTTAAATTTTATCTGCATTTCGTCTGAGTATTAAAAATATGAATTATGTAAATTAGTATAACAAAGTAGCCGAAGGATATCTGCTGATTTAATTAATTAGACATTTCATATTTAAGTATCAGCAATCTTATTTGCATAGAGACAATTATTTTTTTTATTTTTCTAGTCCAAATTTTTTTATTAACTTGATTTTTACCTAGCATATAAAATAGAGAAGGAGTATGTTGACAGTGATAATGCTTTTGAAAAGTTGGACAACTCCGTTTTTGACATTTATGACAGCACTGTGGTGTATTTTGGCACAATGGTCACCATGCCGGACTGCTAAACACAGGGTTGCGGGTTCGATTTCCGCCTCAGACATGTATTTATGCTTAGATATTTGTCTGTGGTCTGGTTGTTTCTATATATTTTAAGTATACTAGCGACCCGCCCCGGCTTCGCACGGCTATATTATGCATGTATTATACATAAAAACTTCCTCTTGAATCACTCTATCTAATAAAAAACCGCATCAAAATCTGTTGTGTAGTTTTAAAGATTTAAATATATATTTATTTATTTAAAGCATACATAGGGGTATAGGGACAGAGAAGGCGACTTTGTTTTATACTATGTAGTGATAGGTAGGGGTAAACACAAAAGATCCCGATGAGTCGAAGTGTTGCTGGCTATTTGTCAGCCCTCGATATACAAGATAAGATAAGTCCATAGATACAACGTAACTATTGACAAATTTTAATAAGACACAAACTAGATTGTGGGCGAACGTTACGCAAAAATCAAACTCCACGGGATACAAATTAAATAACCTTATATAGCAATATTCAAATAGGATTTAATTTCGTCAACTACAAAAATGAAGAACTCGACTACTTTATTTATAATCACTCAATTTTTTGTTATTAAATTACCAATTTTGTAGGAAAGATATGTTCTGTCGATAATTAGATAGGACCCACGCGTGGCGGGGGGGCATCAATCTATTTGAAATTATCTTTTATCAACAAACAGTTTCATAAAGTTGTTCTGACACTGTTAACGCCATGCTATACCGCGCGATACTTCGCTTCGCGATGCTTTCTTAGAGTTCCGTACCTCAAAAGGTAAAAAAAGGAACCCTTATAAGATCACTTTCTTGTCCGTCTGTGTCTGTCATCACCGATTTTCTCAGGAACTTTATAAAAAGACTAGCGACCCGCTCCGGCTTCGCACGTCTATATTATGCATGTATTAAACATATAAACCTTCCTCTTGAATCACTCTATCTATTAAAAAACCGCATCAAAATCTGTTGCGTAGTTTTAAAGATTTAAGCATGCATAGGGATATAGGGACATAGGGACAGAGAAAGCGACTTTGTTTTATACTATGTAGTAATGAAGTGATAATTTATTCAGTAGTTTTGAATTTCAGCAGCGCATGCTGGATAAGCTCCAAGTGTTTTTATCATTATATTTAAGCCAATTTACACAAAACCTTAATCATTGTTAAGGTTTTGTGTAAATTGGCTCCGTTCATTGCTGTAAATCGTATGAAAATCTGTTCAGTGGTTTTTTTATATTATAACGCGTTAAAAAAGATAGACTTTGGGGGATTTTGTTTTTAATAATTATAGATTTATTTACTGGGCAAAAACAACAAAGAACCTTCAACTATAAAATATTATTTTTCATTACTCATACTCCGAAAGTAGGTCTAAAGATGAATGAAGAGCGTGTAGAAAATAAAACTTCCAGCCCTAGGGAAAATCGCTTTCACTGACAGATGTCATGTCAAATTATGGCTTCGCACGGCTTGTGCAATGTGCATGTAGCCAGTATCCGTATCACAACGCATTAGGAACTTCAAAAACCTAACCTCCTTGTTTAAGTAACACCAAAGAAGAACACTACATGTATATAACCTCTTTGGTCCCAACCTTGTAAGAGGATCCGGTAGTATGGAGTATCTCATTCACTCTCGTTGTTAGGAAGAATTTTATGTATTATTCGTAATGAAAAGCACAGTGTTTACCTCGGGTGAAAGACTCATTAAGTCCCTCGAACTATTAGCGCCCTCGCTACGCTCGGGCGCCAAACTTCGTCTCGGGACTTGTAATGAGTGACTTTCACACCTAGGATAACAATGTACTATTATGTTTATGTAAAAATTACTTTTTGATATTCCCACAGGCGTCGAAACGAGGTCATGTAGGGCGTAACAGGACCCGCATTATTAATTAATAACATATAGCATTATACAAATTGAAAATGATTTTACTCAAATTAATTCGTAAAGGGCGTGCGAAATTTAGGCCAATAAGGGACTTTTTACCAGACTTTGAAGCTCATATTATTATTCTAATATTAATTTATGAATCTAAGTTTGTCAAACTAATTTTAATAATAAGCAGACAAACAAGTCAAATGTATAGGTTTTTAAACTTTATTAGATACAGATACAGATACAGATCTTTATTAATAACTCCAAGTTACAAGTCAAAAAAATAATATAAATATTTGATCATCAAATACAATTATTATGTACCATAAGTAAGTAGGTATAATTAATTCATTATTAAAAACAAAATAGTTATATCACATAATTCAATTAATTGTAGAATGATCTAAGTTTAAATGTAATTTATTATTTAGGAAAAAATTATAAAATATTAATAAACAAACTAACGAGTCAAATATGTGGTATAAATTAAAAATACAATCAAAAAAAAATATACAAAATAAATTAAAAATTAGATTATTAAATATTAAAATCAAATTAATGTCTAACTTTTATAGAAAAAATATAATTAAGTAAGTTTTTGAACGAACTCGAAGGTAAGTAGTCCAAAGGTTGATTTTAACTATTAAGATCTACCTGCAAACTCCAGTGTCGTGAAAATGGTGCTTGTAACATCATCAAAATATCGAACTCTACCAAATAAAAATAAAAAACATGGTAAAAACTTTACTAATAGTTTTCATATCAATAGATTTTGTTCTACTACGGTAATCAAACCCGCAACTTCTTGAAGTGCATACTTAGGCCAACGGGAACAAAATGAAAAATAAATTGACATTCACTTGAAGCATTCGCCACATCAATGTGGCCAAAATAATGGGGCCAACGGGATGACCGATCACGCCACAAACTGTCAATTTGACTTTTTCTGACAGCCATTATTCTTTTGACTTTTTATGACAGTAATTGACGACCCAGTTGGCACAATGGTCACCATGCCGGACTGCCAAACACAGGGTTGCGGGTTCGATTCCCGCCTCAGACAAGTATTTATGCTTAAATATTTGTCTGTGGTCTGGTTGTTTCTATGTATTATAAGTATATATTTACAAAAGAAAAGTATATAAGTAGTAAGTATATCCGTTGTCTAGCACCCATAACACAAGTGTAGTTACTTAGCTTGGGGCTAGATGGCGATGTGTGGAATATCCTGCAATATTTATTTATTTATTTCAAACTAGCTACGTCCCGTGGTTTCACTCGCGTCCGTGTCATGCTATTAGTATTCTGTGTCTTTGGTTTATATTTGTAGGTATAAGTAACAGAACAACAAACAAACAGACAGACAGACAGGAATTTAAAAAACTACAAATTATTGTTCTACTACTTTTTCTAAGTCTCCTACTATGAGACTTAGAAAAACCCCCGTACTCGTTACCCGTAAACCCGTTTTTTATTTATTTGCTTCCAAGTACAGACTTTTGGCCTCTCTTTCTTTATTATAATTTACAAGCGACCCGCCCCAGCTTCGCACGGCTATATAAGTAATAAGTATATAAGTTATAAGTATATATTTACAAAAGAAAAGTATATAAGTAGTAAGTATATCCGTTGTCTAGCACCCATAACACAAGTCTAGTTACTTAGCTTGGGGCTAGATGGCGATGTGTGGAATGTCCTGCAATATTTATTTATTTATTTATTTATATTATGCATGTATTATATCTAAAAACCTTCCTCTTGAATCACTCTATCTATTTAAAAAAACCGCATCAAAATCCGTTGCGTAGTTTTAAAGACTTAAGCAAACATAAGGATATAGGGACATAGGGACAGAGAAAGCGAATTTGTTTTGTACTATGTAGTGATAGTGATAGTGATGATAGTGATAGTGATGATTAAGTATAGATTATAGAAGATAGATTAATAGATTGCGACTTGTAGTGGAAGTTTATATTTACACTAACACAGCACTAAATAAAAAAATTAGAAAACATTATATCATCATCTAATTATCATAAATATAAGCCATAATAATAAATTTATAAAAAAAAAAAACGAACAGTTCGGGACGAAAAGACATTATTAATATGATTGCCAAATTATTCATAAAAGTAACGTCAGCAAATAAATCGATTTGTCGTTAGTTTTTTTTTATGGAAAATTTTTGTAGGTACTTAATTTTTTTACGAGTTATTGTGATTGGTATGAGAATCGAATGGAGTGTTGGACGATTTTTTATAACTTAACTCTGGTTTTGATGATTAAGTCGTAATTGCGCTGTAAAATTATAATAACATAATAAAGATCCCTTTTCAAAATGTTATGATACATTTTTAGTTCATTATGTCGCTGTAATTTATATATATTTTTCTTATAAATGAGTTATTGACGTGACAACGTTTTATAAATTGGTTTGCCGGGTGACACTTCAAGAAACTGCGTTACGCTCCGCTGACGTTATGCGCTCACAATGAGAGCGAGTGAGAGGCACGCGGGCATGGTTAGCCCGCCTAAGAGCGAGAGAGACAGACATAAAAAGTGAAAGGCAGGCGTCCCTTCCACTCGAGCACAGTTGTTGTCACGTAAAACTTTCGCCCGTATACCGACTTTACAGGCAACCAGTTTTTTTTTTGCTTTAAAATAACTTTACTTACAACGTCCCGCGGTTTCGCCTGCGTAAGTCTCGATCGCTAGATAAAGGTACAGGAATGAAAAATTGTCTGTTACTATTACTACCAAGAATTAAAACAATCCGCATACCTAGTTTGATTAAAATCGATCTAGAGTTACATCCCTTAACTAATAATCCAAAAATGTGGACTAGGGATAAACTACAGCTTTATTGCAAAACAATTTTTCTTCATAATATTAATACTTAGGAGAACTCTCGGCTGTGACGCAGAAACCCGCCGTCGAATAATTATTAGTGTACTGATATTATAAAAATAAATAAATATTGCAGGACATTCCACACATTGCCATCTAGCCCCAAGTTAAGTAACTACATTTGTGTTATGGGTGCTAGACAACGGATATAGGTACTTATATATTTTTCGTTTCTAAATATATATATTACAAGTATATATAGAAACACAGACAAATATCTATGCATAAATACTGGCCTGAGGCGGGAATCGAACCCGCAACCCTATGTTTGGCAGTCCGGCATGGTGACCATTGTGCCAACTGGGTCGCCAATTATGTTTTGTACCTAATCAAGTATTGGTGTTTCTGTATTTAAGTTACTAGCTTACCCACGTAAGTCCCGATCCCGTAGAAATATCGGGATAAAAAGTAGCCTATATGTTAATCCAGGTCCTCTATAGCTATCTACATTCCAAGTTTCATTGCAATTGGTTCGATATTTTTTGCGTGAAGGAGTAACAAACAGACTTTCACATTTTTATTAGTAGAATAATAAGTATTTAATGAATTCAAAAAATGACGTAAGTTTTCTATAGTTGTTTGGCTACCATAATACAAGCCTAGTTTCTTAATTTGGGGCTTAATGGCGCTGTGTGCAAAGTTTAGCAATTTTTATTTTGTAGATATTTTTTTTCTACTTTTCTGTCAACTGTACTTTAAAAAAAGCATGATTTAAACCACAGACTACTACGAAGACAGTACAAGTACAATATCTCACAAGAGATCGATGTAACTGCATACCACTTTTGTTGTAGTCGGTTAAACCAGCAGGCATCTAGTAATTACTTACTATGACAAATTAATAGTAGTTTTTTAGATGTTAGTTATTGGTTTATTCCTTTTTTAACTTCTTGTCCATCTAAAGATAATAAATACATTTTTCATTACTCATACTCCGAAACTAGGTCTAAAGATGCCTGAAGAGCGTGTAGAAAATAAAACTTTCAGCCCTAGGGAAAATCGCTTTCACTGACAGCTGTCATGTCAAATTATGGCTTCGCACGGCTTGTGCAATGTGCATGTAGCCAGTATCCGTATCATTACGCATTAGGAACTTCAAAAACCTAACCTCCTTGCTTTAAGTAACACCAAAGAATAACACTACATGTATATAACCTCTTTGGTCCCAACCTTGTAAGAGGATCAGGTAGTATGGAGTCTCTCATTCACTCTCGTTGTTAGGAATAATTTTATGTATTATTCGTAATGAAAAGCACAGTGTTTACCTCGGGTGAAAGACTCATCAAGTCCCTCGAACTATTAGCGCCCTCGCTACGCTCGGGCGCCAAACTCCGTCTCGGGACTTGTAATGAGTGACTTTCACACCTAGGATAACAATGTACTATTACAGTTACAGGGTCATTTTTGAAATAATACGTATACAGGGTTATTGGTAAATATACATAAATAAAAAGCTTTGACGGGGTCGCTAAAACATAAAAAATAAGTAAGTACTTATTATAAATATTCTTAATTTTCGGAAAATTTGACATTTAATCTAATATAAGCTATTTTTTCTTCTTCTTATTTTTCTTATATTGGTCATTCGGAGTATTTCAGATTTAAAGCAGTCGATGAAACCTAAAAAAAAATAGTATAATCTTAAGGTTAATGACCTCTCCTTGTAAGTAGTAACAGCAGACTTTAAAGGAATAATAATTTTAATATAGGTTTTCAAACTTTATTAATAAATGGAATTACAAGTCAATTATGCAAAATAAATTTAAAATTACAAACAAACAACAAACAAATGTACAAATTACAATAAAATTATATAAATAAAATGAAATATTAGAAAAATTAAGCTTCTTAATTTTATAGGATTTTTTTTTACTTTTTTGTCAACTGTACTTAACAGACTACTTACTACGAAGACAGTACAAGTACAATATCTCACAAGAGATCGATGTAACTGCATACCACTTTTATTATAGTCGGTTAAACCAGCAGGCATCTAGTAATTACTTACTATGACAAATTAATAGTAGTTTTTTAGATGTTAGTTATTGGTTTTGAAGGTTAAATTCCTTTTTTAACTTCTTGTTCATCCAAAGGTCACAAATTTTACATACAGGGTCATTTGTAATAATAATTATACAGGGTTATTGGTTTATTGAATTGACGACCCAGTTGGCACAATGGTCACCATGCCGGACTGCCAAACACAGGGTCGCGGGTTCGATTGCCGCCTCAGACATGTATTTATGAAAATTTTTTTAAGGAAAAATGCATCTTCAAAAATTGCGACTAAGACGAGACTCGAACTCGCATCCTTTGAATACCGTTCAAATGCGTTACCAATTCCGCCACTTAGTCAAGTACAGTCATAGTCATATGTATTTATGCTTAGATATTTGTGTGTGGTCTGGTTGTTTCTATGTATTATAAGTATATATTTACAAAAGAAAAGTATATAAGTAGTGTATCCGTTGTTTAGCACCCATAACACAAGTCTAGTTACTTAGCTTGGGGCTAGATGGCGATGTGTGGATTGTCCATCAATATTTATTTATTTATTTATTTATTGATATAAGAAAGCTTTGACAGGGTCCCTAAAACATAAAAAATAAGTACAGTATGCGACATAAGTACACTATCAGTTTGCTACAATAATACTATTAACAAGTATTGGACTTATGACCTTCTTCTAATAAACGTTACACACAAACATAAATACTTAAATGAAAAGTACTCTGTGATTATTATTATCAACATGTTAGCTATGTATTTAGTTGTGTGAGTGGTATAAGCCGCCACCCGCTACACCAACCGACGACGTGGGTTCGATCCACAGGTTGCGTTGTTATAATATTCAAATAGTACTGCACAGGATTGTAAACCTTACGGTGCCAGTTGATTTTCGAACGTTGATTGTACTTAGAACAAAAGTTGACTGATAGGATGTATTTAGTGTATTTGTGTAGACACTAGCGCCGCTACAATTAAAATATGTTATGTTGGGCGAACCTCACTCGAAATTTATCTAAAATTTTACTAAATAATTTTAATAAATTACCCTATATTTTTTCTACTTTTTTATATTTTTTACTTTTGTATGCTCGTACGAAATATTACTTATGCATAATTTTTGTTGTTTCTAATAAGTGATTAATGTATAATCTTTGAGAAATAAAGATCTTTAAACCTAAACCTAGAAGAAACCTTCAAACGCTTTCTTATAAACCAATAACCCTGTATAATGTCTTTACCTCTGCCTGCCTAGCATGAAGAGCAAAACACGATATGATAAAGCGATATAACTACATCAACTCTCAAAATATGATAGATAAAGCCGCCATTTTGAATTTTTATTATAAATTGCGATAAAAATTATGATAAAAATTCGACATTGCGGCTTTATCTATCATACTTTGAGAGTTGATGTAGTTATATCGCTTTATCGTATCGTGTTTTGGTCTTCATGCTAGGCTAGCTGAACTAAACAGTGTTGTTATCATTACCCATCACAAAGCTCTCACACAGAGACGGACGAAAGAGCTTTTAAAGCTCACGACTCACTTGTCAATATTTACCTAGACCGGCCAACCGCCAAATGTCCGATAGATAGAGCTTTGTAGGTTGTAGAGAAGGCATTATTGCCAACTAGCTGCGCGCCGCGGTTTCACCTGAATTCGATTTTTTTAATATGTTTTTAATGAATGAAAATGACATTCATTCATTTGCAAGAAATATGGTGACTTACAAAGATGTTACTTAAAAATATTATAGTTCAACATATTTCAATAGAACTTTTCTTGGCATGCAAATATTTTAAAACCTTGGTTTGACAATATCGAACACAAAATAAAAATAATTATTCAATTTGGGCAGTCGTTCGGAAGTTATGAGCGTACATACAATTTTGCGATTTATTTTTATTTATATAGATATTTTGGATCGAGACTCTAGAATGTCCTATCCTGCAATTAATATCATTTCTATGTGACGCAGATTGTCACTGAGATTATTATCGCAAAAAAAAAAATTGCAGTAGGTCCTACGTCATTCACACTATTTTTTCTCTTCAAATTCTATCACTAAATAGGTCTACTATTCTTACATATTTTATATAATAATTTTATAGCGTTGGTTAATTACTAACTGTTAGGCTCACATTCTCTTTTTTTTTAATTAATTGGCTTTCTGTTTTTGTGCTGTTTATATAATTATACTAGCGACCCGCCCCGGCTTCGCACGGCTATATTATGCATGTATTATACATATAAACCTTCCTCTTAAATCACTCTATTTATTAAAAGAACCGCATCAAAATCCGTTGCGTAGTTTTAAAGATTTAAGCATACATAAGGATATAGGGACAGAGAAAGCGACTTTGTTTTATACTATGTAGTGATAAGCCGTTGAGTATCCTTTTAATAAAATAAATAAACAATATAAAAAACATATGCTTATGCTTACCAAAGTATATTTTTTATGTTCAGTTTATTTTCCCTAAAAATGTAAGTGAACTTTAGTATTGAGAACCTACCTAAATGTGTCTCAAATTAGAACTCTCTGGCGGCCGTAGATATCTGCAATGTGCTAGCTAACTGTCAGCTCTAATCATTGTTAACTCTACAAATAACATAATAAAACACATTAGGTTGTTTGTATAAACGCCTTGCCTTCACGCGATTCGAACCCCACATCTACGTCAAACAACTAATTTCATTACCGCTGAGCCGTGGCAGCTTTGGTTTAGAAATTATCATTTAGTTTTATAGCCTTAGTATCGTTTGGGTACGAAGAATTTCAGTAAAAAAAATGTGAGCCGTCACGGGACGCCTGGCAGATGTGAAATATCGACATTATTTTGTAAAAGTAATATGCAGAAAATAACAGATTGGCGACGCGTCGCCACACCGTACACACTACTGCATATAGACTGTATATTTATACCATCATATAACATGCGTCGCCACGCCATAAATCGGTTTTACGTGCGGCTAGCGGCTATAGATGTTTCACATCAAAAATTTACAGAATAGTTTAGCTTCGTTTTAATGAGCTCTAACGATCTGCATCGAAAAACAGCCCTATGTTCATCATTTGCAGTTTCGACCTACTGTGCGTCGCCACGGTATGCGTCGCCACGCCAGAAATCGGTTTTACGTGCGGCTATAGTGAGCTCTAACGATCTGCATCGAAAAACAGCCCTATGTCCATCATTTGCAGTTTCGACCCACTGTGTGTCGCCACGGCAGAAATCGGTTTTACGTGCGGCTATAGATTTTTCACATCAAAAATGTCTTTAAAATTGGACAGAAGAGTCACTTCCAAAAACTAAATATCGGATTTGACGTTTTAAAAATATCATAATTGACCGAACGAGCGAAACGTCTTCAGAGTGATGAGAAGCATAGCTCCTCAAAATGTATCTACTTATGATCGTTTGTTTCTCTTCACACTATATGTACTAGATTTTTTATTTGATTTTTCTTTCCTGTGACTCCACTATTCTCATTCGAAAAGACGATCAAAAGTAAAACCGAAGACGATCGAAAAAAAATGGGTGCGTGTACTTTTATGTACGCGCGTGAGAAGTTATACTTCTTTGGCATCATTAAGAAATAATTTTCCAGTCACATATAAATAATTAATTACATTAAAATAATTATGTAGTAGTAGGTACCTCTTTGTACTAACCTCATTTTCAGTTTCACGTAGGTAGTAGATATATGCAAACTATTTGGTTTTATGACAGCTGTCATCTTACGGTTTGCGGACAACTTCAACATGTGAATTTTCCGTGTCACGGTGCGCGCGCATCATAAAAATTCACTTTCATCATTTTTTCATAACGCGCCTAAAGAAGTATAACTTCAAAAAACAAATGGCAATAGATAATTGACAGCTCTCACATGTTACTCTAATTTTGAAGTGGGGCATACAGAGTCCAATTTTCGATCGTCTTTCGTTTTTTTCGATAATCCATTTTGTTCCAACCGGGGCGTGACATAAACCCCTTGACACTACTACATGGGACTACTAATACCCAGTTCAAAAAAAAAAAATTCAAAATTATTTATTCATAACATTTTCTTTCCTATGACTACTATTTTTATGCCAATAACAGTAGTAGAGATTTTTCTTTCCTGCGACTGTGTGTGTGGAAAGAAAAATCTCCCATGGCACTACTAGGTATAGTAGTGTCAAGGGTTTTTTGTCAAGCTTTGTATGTCGTATATTCAACATACAACAAGTAAATTCATATGATAAACAGGTGAAACCTGGCGCAGAGATAGTAAACAAAATTATGTACCGTCCTTGTTAAGTAATGGATAGAAATAACTCGAGTTCACTGGTTAAAGATAGCTGTGCACTGTCGAGCAAGTACGGGAACATTTTGCTCGATCAAATAAGGACCAAGGTACAATCAACGCTCAAAAGTCTCTGTCCACCGTTACGCTTACAATCCTGTGCAGCACTATTTGAACATTATAACAACGTAACCTGTGGATCGAACCCACGTCGTCGGTTGGTGTAGCGGGTGGCGGCTTATACCACTCACACAACTAAATACATAGCTAACATGTTGAAAATAATAATCACACTGAGTACTCAAGTACCTATTTAAGTTTGTGTGTGACGTCTATTAGAAGAACGTCGTAAGTCCAATACATGTTGATAGTATTATGGTAGTAAACTGATTGTGAACTTATGACGCATATTGTACCTTATTTGATAGAATAAAATGTTTTTTTATTTTATTCTTTGTTTTGACGTGATAACATCTTGTAAATTGATGAACACCGGCAGTACTTACAAAAAAGTGTAACGTCATCGCGTTCCGCTCACGTTCCGGGAACGAGAGTTTAATTGACAAAATGGTAACCATAGAAACGTAATGTTTTCTTATGACATTATCACGTAAAATTATCGTTCGTAAACCGACTTTTTTTTACCAACCATTTTTTTACCTAATATTCCTTCGTGTTTTGTGTAACTTTATTATGAGAAGTAACTAAAACTCTTGTAATTAGGGTTCCGTAACCAAAGGTTAAAAACAGAACCCTATTACTAAAACTTTACTGTCCGTCCGTCTGTCTGTCACCAGGCTGTATCTCATGAAACGAGACAGCTAGACAGTTAAATACTAAAAACAGAACATAATGCTACGGAACCCTTCGTGGCTGACTCCAATTCGCATTTGGCCTGTTTTTTTACTTCTTTTTTTATGTTTACTGTCCTTTGTAGTATATTTACAAAAGAAAAGCATATTTATAAGTAGTATATCCGTTGTCTAGCACGTAACACAAGTCTAGTTACTTAGCTTGAGGCTTGATGGCGATGTGTGGAATGTCTTGCAATATTTATTTATTTTATCTATTTATTTATTTGTAAAGTTTCATTTGTCGTGTGAAATAAATTATCTATTTTGATACTACAACCGAGCATGTATCCCAGTGAACAGGCAGTCTTACCACCCCATCGGCTGGCATGAATAAGTAAGCCAGTATGAAAGGGCCACAAGACCCCGGAGGTGTTTGCGAATGATGCCTCTCCCTTATCTCTGATGGTTAGATCCTTAATGGGAGGGTTTTTAACAACCTGTGATGACGTCACCGTCTTCAGATTGTGACGTCACGAGCTTCTCTTTAAGATTTAACCCCTTACAGAAGGGCCTAGAAAAAAAACTATCTGCATAGCAGAACGACACGGAATCAAAATGTTCTAGTAGCGAAACGTCATATTATAGAAATGTCCTTCATATAAATAAATAAATATTGTAGGACATTCCACACATCGCCATCTAGCCCCAAGTTAAGTTACAAGACTTGTGTTATGGGTGCTAGACAATGGATATACTACTTAAGTATATACTTTTCGTTTGTAAATATATAATTATTATAATACATACAAACAACCAGACCACAGACAAAAATCTAAGCATTAATACATGTCTGTGGCGGGAATCGAAACCGCAACCCTGTGTTTGGCAGTCCGGCATGGTGACCATTGTGCCAATTGGGTCGTCAGATATTTCTGTATTTTGGTCATTATTTTTCTCGATATTCCCACGGGATCGGGGCTTACGCGGGTGAAGCAAAGGGGCGCTGTTAGTTAAAAATAATTTATTAACCAGAAAAATAATTAACAAAGTTGAGCCTCCTAGTAATCGATGAACATACATAATAAAAACAGACAGACAGACTAACAAGAAAGTGATCTTATAAGGCATCCTTTTTTACCTTCTGAAGTGCGGAACCCTAAAAATACGCGACGAATTGAGAACCTCGTTTTTATTAAGTCGGTTAAAAAGTAACATATTTAAAAAAATAATTACATGTATTTAAAGAATTTTTAAATATAAACTTGAAATTAGGCGTTTTTGGTGCCATCAATCAATATAAAGGTAGGAATCAACCTTTATATATTTTTGTTGAACAACTTAGAACTTTAACCTAAGGTCATAAGGTACATAATTCAATAGTTTCTTTAATAGTAGGTAGGTAAAAACCTTAAAGTATTTTTGATATTCAATTTAGTACGCTAATTCAAAAGGAATAAGGTATAAATTATAGGAGTATATTAATAATGAATCGTTACTTTAATTGCTTGTAACTCAATTATAACGGAGCCTAAGTTTGTCAGGGGTGATCAACATTTTATTTTTATTACGTATTTTTAATGTGAGGGGTATTTAGGAAACGTGCTTCGAAGGTGAAATTAAACGGGGGTTTATTTTTGACTTGTGGTTTAAATGGGACGTTTATAAAATTAAGTTTTTGATGTAGGTACAAGTTGTGTGCGAGTCGGACTCACGCACGAAGGGTTCCGTACAATGTTTTGTAAAGGACATAATTCTCAAGTCGTACCCAAAAATTAAGGCCAGCCGGCCAAGAAAAAAAAATTTATAAAAAGTTTCTATCTTGTAGAGAATAACATTTTAAACAATGTTTACTAAATAAATAAAATAAATAAATATTTCAGGACATATTACACATCGCCATCCAGTCCCAAGCTAAGCAACTTAATGCTTGTGTTATGGGTGCCAGATAACGGATAATATACTTATATACTTTTTTTTTTGTAAATATATACATATTATACATATAGGAAACACCCAGAACCAGAAACAAGAATCTATGGTCAGCATAAATACTTGTTCCCGGCGAGAATCGAACCCGCAACCTTCTGCGTCGCAGTCGGGTGTTCGCCCGACGCGCCACAGAGGTCGTCGAATGCAACAAAGAGCTACGATCAACCAGTGTTTAGTTATTTTACATTGAAAATCCAAAAAAATGCATTTTATAGAGATCCGTTTGACGACTTAAGAGATATTACTAAAGAAAAAATATAAAAATAAGTAGTAAGCTTTGTCTGTTTTTATTATATTTATATACATAAGCGACGTCTGGCGCGATCATTACTTCGATGGGTGACCAATTGTGGCAAAAATGTGTTTTCGTGAATGTTTCGTGAGCCTCTCCGTGCTTCGGAAGGCACGTTAAGCCGTTGGTCCCGGTTGCTACCTCTAGTAGCAGTCGTTAGGTCAAGTTAGAGGCCTTAAGGCGATCTAAAAACTCTAACAATAGGTGAGTCACACCACTATACGAGAAAAAGAAGTCAATTTTGATTTTGATCAAAATCGGTCTAGTAGTTTCGGAGCCATTCGTTACAAACAAAAAAAAATATTTGTAATATTATACAGGGTTATTGGAAATTAATTGACACGGCGTTAAGGGCTTCTTCTGTGCACCTTAACAAACAACTTTTGTTCTACGACTTTTGTCGAAACTTAATACATATCCCAAAAAAAATATTTAAGTGTTTCTCGTACTGTCTGGTAATTTTCTATGTCTATGCGACCCGATCGGGTTGTACCATACCTACTATGATTGATTCTGTGACGTAGACGTAGAGTTGAGTATTATTTGAACTGTTGGATTTAATTTTTTATTTTTGTATGGAATATTTTTATAATGAATTTCCAAAAGTCGTAGAACAAAAGTTGATCGTTAAGGTGCACAGAAGAAGCCCTTAACGCAGTGTCAATTAATTTCCAATAACCCTGTATTAAGCAAGTTTATGTATCGATTAAGTTTTGACTTGTATTTGTTAGTCAAAATGGAGGTTTAGTTGAGAACCCCTGATAATTTTGACTATTGTCCGCACACCGTGAAATTTATTTTTAAATATGTTTGACCACCAACCGATCTGATATAGAAAATTAATGTTCTTCTAAAGTTTTAACTCATTTATCTCGTATCAAAACTGTTACAATGAACTTTGTTCCGGTATTTCTTTGTAGGTCGGTATTTTGAGGACAAATAGAAAAGTAAAAAAAACCAGTCAAGTGCGAGTCTGACTCACGCACGTAAGGTTCCGTACCATGTTGCATGGCCCCACTTCTGTGAATATTTAAGCGTTTCCCTGTTGCCGTTATTAACATCAAGCAAAAAAACCCTAAAAAATATTGTATATCAGAGGAAGCCTTGAAAGTACAGGCTTAATTTATCTCTATGTGTGAAACCATATCACTATCACTACATAGTATAAAACAAAGTCGTTTTCTCTGTCCCTATATCCCTTTGTATGCTTAGATCTTTAAAACTACGCAACGGATTTTGATGCGGTTTTTTTAATAGATAGAGTGATTCAAGAGGAAGGTATATGTATAATACATGCACAATATAGCCGTGCGCTAGTTTAAAATAAAAGAAAGCATATTACATTTTAATGTTTATTATTAACTAGCGACCAGCCCCGGCTTTGCACGGCTATATTATGCACGTATAAACCTTCCTCTTGAATCACTCTATCTATTAAAAAAAACCGCATCAAAATCCGTTGCGTAGTTTTAAAGATTTAAGCATACAAAGGGAAATAGGGACAGAGAAACCGACTTTGAATTATATTATGTAGTGAAGTGATAGTGAAGATGATAAAGATTATTCAGTTTTCTTAAAACTATAAAATCTTTTACTTGAAAAGAGTACCACTTAATTTCCAATGAATTTCTAAAGGAAAGCACGAACAAAAGTTTATCTTCGATAATTTCTAAACACAAATCTAGCTTGTTAAAACACATAATACCCATACCTTTACACCTTGTATAAATCGTTAAAGATCTCCATTCAGAAAGCCTTAAAAAAACATAACCAGCCTTTTTTCTCGATTAATCACTGGCTGGCTACAAAAAAAAAACGTAAGACTTTAAAAACTTCGCATCGATGCATTGACGTACCTCCTTTCAGCGACTGTCAGAATGACAGCTGATTTATGATTTTCCATTGTGGCACCATTGCGTTTGTTATGGCGCGAAACTCATTTATTCCCTAATGACATTTTGAGATATTTAAAATGGTGGATAATGTGCGGTAAAAAGTTGAAATAAAAACGCGAGTTTCGATTCTTTGAAGCTTGCAGTTTTAGATTTCTAATGCTGCGACTGCCATAGCCTATCATACTTGTAGTAATTATTTTAATCGCGTATTTATTTAATTATATTTTTAGAAAACTGACTGATTGTCTCCTCGTGTCCATGACTATTGTAACATAGTCGAAACATCGAGGTAAGAGAAAATTTCACTACACTTGTCCACTTACACGGAACAAATTGAATTCCACCAGAATTATACCAATCAACTCTGTTTACAACTAAGTTTCATGTAAATAAAACTGCAACGCGACATGTTATTGGCAGTCTTGACTGACAGACAGACGAACAATCGAGTGATCTTTTAAGGTGGTTATAGACCATTCAATAATAACAGAACATACTCGAGCTACACTTCAAACATTTGCCTGTATTGTACCATTCGTAAGAACGTCACATTACATTGAAATGCTTGAGGATATGCTCTAGTCTATACTCACCAATTCGAACCACACTTCGAACATTTGCCTTGCATTTGCTCGTATTGTACCATTGGTAAGAACGTTACGTTACTTTGAAATGCTCGAGAAAATGCTCTAGGGTAGACCCACCTACTCGAACTAGACTTCGAACATTTGCCTTGCATTTGCCTGTATGGTACCATTCGTAAGAACGTTAAATTACATTGAAATGCTCGAGGAAGTGCTCTAGTCTACACTCACCTACTTGAACCCCACTTCAAACATTTGCCTTGCATATTTGCCTGTATTGTACCATTCATAAGAACGTTACATTATGTTGAAATGCTCGAGGAAATGCTCTAGTCTATACTCACCTACTCGTCCAACCACACTTGGAACATTTGCCTGGCATTTACCTGTATCGTACCATTCGTAAGAACGTGACATTACTTTGAAATGCTCTAGTCTATACTCATCTTTAAACCCTATTTATTCGACATTGCCAGCTGCATGGCAAGAAAAATCGTGTTATAAATTTATAGTTTTTTTCATCCTGCGTCTGTATTGTATTTAAGATTAATTTGTGGCATTCTTTGGCCTTTGACACTGCGAATTATTGAGTGCCTGTTAATTATCTACCTACACGAATTTTTTTGTAACGACAAAGAGTTAATTTCGCAATAATAAAATAATAAAAGATGTTTTTTTGTTTGAGTTTTTTGCGTTGTTTGTCTGGTCAATGTACAGTATTGGGAAAATACTAAAGGATTAAGGTTGACGTCGACATGATTGTTCCGGCAAAGAAACAGGCCCGGCATAGAATTACATCGTTTGTGTGGATAAATCCGTTTGACCACTATCACACCTGCCTAATGGTAGGTGACGATCGATGCGGTCTAAGATGTAACACGCGGTGTCTAGAAGATATCTGTTCACTCGCTACTTGAAGACACACAAATTGTACACGTCAGGAAAGACAGACGCAGGCAACTCATTCTTCTTATAAATAACTTTTATATTTCTATTTTATCGTAGTATATTTTTATTATTTTTAATCTTCTAGTTATTGAGATCTTTGTACCGAAAGACGGCCTATTTTCATAGTTTTTGCGGGAAGAGGCTACGAAAAACTTTTTTTTTTACGTATATTATTATTTAAAAAATATTTTTATATCATCTACAGAATCACTAAGAATATCATAATAGTGTTGTCTGATTCATTTGGTATCTTTAAAGTACCTACATTGTTACCCTAGGTGTGAAAGTCACTCATCAAAGTCCCGGGACGGAGTTTGGCGCCCGAGCGTAGCGAGGGCGTTAATAGTTCGAGGGACTAAATGAGTCTTTCACCCGAGGTAAACACTGTGCTTTTCATTACGAATAATGAACCTGATCCTGTTACAAGGTTGGGACCAAAGAGGTTATACATTAAATAGTGTTTTTTTTTAGGGTTTTGCTATTTGTATTCAATATTCAAATACGTCGGTATTTACTTACCGAAGAGATTTTTATTAATGAGTAATCCAACACTGGGAAATGACGCGAAGTCCGTAGATAATTACAGTTTAATGTAACACGGTTTGTCTAGAAAATGTTATTTACACAAAATACACAATCATAAATTAAAAACTAGTTTAAACTTAACACATAAACATAATAAAATAACAAAAGATAATACTAATTAAAACGTTTAAAATAATTCAAAATGCAAGCATTTCCCGCCAGTTTTTTTTTACTCAAGGAACGACACTGACAGCACGATCGCATAAAGCCACATCAGCAACATTTCGACAGGGTGCGGACGGCGCGGCATGGTCATAGATCGCTTTGACCATTTTCGTCTTTACATTTATTTTATTAAATAAGATATCTTGAACTAAAAATATCTACTTGAATTCGATTACTGAGAAAAAACCTACTAAGTACTAAACTCTGGCAGTATGCATGAGCCGTGCCAAGCCATAATTATTATTCTTTGGTGTTACCTAAAGCAAGGAGGCTAGGTTTTTGAACTTCCTAATGTGTAATGAAATGATACTGATACTGGCTACATGCAGATTGCACAAGCCGTGCGAAGCCATAATTTGACATGACAGCTGTCAGTGAAAGCAATTGTCCCTAGGGCTCGAAGTTTTATTTTCAATACTCTTCTCAGGCACCTTCAGACCTACTTTCAGAGAATGAGTAATGAAAAAATATGTAAAACTTTGTCAGATAAACCGGAAAATGAATCGGAACCCAGCTATACTTTGCTAACATTTTGACACTTACACGTATATGCGTCCTTAAGTATACGTTTCAAATTATACGAACCATTACACAATACACATAATGCTGGCAAACTAACAACTCGTACTACTCCAAAAATGTTTAAAAAGCACATTAAACCATTTTATATCTGTAAAACAACAATATATTTTCATGGTTCGTCACTTTTTACTTCTCTACCGCCTTTACACTTTAAAAAAAACCATAGACAACCCTTTTAAAAATAGCATAGACATTTCAAAGAAAAAAGTTTAACAGCTTCCAAATATTTCCATCTCTTTCTTTTACATTGTTAAAAGCGGGACAAAATGAATCATATTGTTACGTAATTATGTCAAAAGTGCATAATTTTTATGACCTTTTTTATTTCATAAAGTATACGGACAGTTTTTTGTTCATAAAATGCAATATAAAAGATAAGAGAAGTCCGTTTTATTTCGTTTGAGAATAAAAACTCTTTTTATCTCAGATTAAGACGTATGATTGTGACGTCATCAACCTAAACCTGTCTAACGAAAAACATACCTTGAGGGTTTTCATATTAGACGATACCGGCATTAAAACGACCTTTGTGGCGTAGTGAGTGAACACACGACTGTGATGCGGTAGCGGTTTCAATTCCCATCATGGAACCAATCTATACTATATAATATTATAAAGCGGAAGAGTTTGTTTGAACGCGCTAATCTCGGGGACTACTGGTTCGAACTGAAAAATCATTTTTGTGTTGGATAGTCCATTTATCGTCTCTCTATAGGCTACTTTTCATTTTCAAGTTCCCACGGGATCGGGACTTACGCGGGTGAAACCGGGGAGCGCAGCTAGTATTTTATATGATTTACAAATATATTATTTTGACTCTGGTTTTAGGTGGTTCTGAAGCTAGGCAACATTCCTTTCCACAAACCTAGTTGCTTAGTTTGTGGCTAGATAGCATTGTGTGCAATGTCTTGTGGAATTTATTTATTTTTATCTTTATTAACATTATTTGTAATAACTTTTTTATGGTCTTAATTGTCTTTCTTGCAATAATTTACATATCGTGTGAGTTTTTTTTTTTTCTCTCTTGTTTGGCCCCAGGAACTTATGCCATTTTCATCTTGTTCTTCATTTTCAGCAGGTTTTTTTTTCTTCAGTTATGGCTTCGCACGGTTTGTGCATATAGCCAGTATCAAGTAATATTTTGCATCAAGTTATGGCCCGATTTACAGAAATCGGGCTCAAAGTGTTTCAAGATGGTCAAGTCGTCAAGTCACAGTTTGTCAAGTCAGGGGTCATAGTAAAGCGGTGGCTACTTTACTATAACCTTCTAGGAGATTTTGGAGGCAACGAGAAAAGTCCATGTTTGACACTGATTTTTACTTTCACTACACTTGTGCACTTTCACAGAACTAAATTAGATAACTTTCCACCAGAATTATACAATTTAACTCGGTTTACAACTAAGTTTCGTGTAAATAAAACTGCAGCACGACATGTTGTTGGCTCGTTCCCGCCAAAACTCATCGTGTGAGTTTATAATAAAAGTAGTTTGTGTTGTAATATCTAAATGCAAAAAATAATGGCAAAACTTCTTACATAATTTGTTTGCAAGGAGGTTAGATTTTTGAAGTTCCTATTATGTGTAATGGCGTCAAATGATGATAAAGAAAATGAAAAACATATGACTGTATATGCCTATATCTTTTTTCTACATCAAGTTCACGAAATACTATCAATATTTATTTATTGGTATCATATTTTTCTATTTGTGTGTATTATTATAGCTCTTGCTCAAGCTCAAGTATATTGCCTTGGCGTCATTTTTGTCGTTTTCACATCGTGCCGTGCCGTTCTCATCTAAAACGAAACAGCTCATTGTGATAACTTTTACGATAGTCAGTTTTATTCTTTTTTTAAAATAGCGCCGTGCTTTTATTAGCGGCCAGTTTTATTGCTCGTTCTTTTTTTTTCACGTTGGTACTGCGTTGACAGATTGGAAAGAGGTCTTTTTATGAGAGTATGAAATTTCGCGGTCGCGCGTGATGTGCTTCACACATTTTTTTTTACTTACATTAAAAGGCGGGATGTGCTTTGAAATTCTTTTTGGGGTTGACATTATAATAAAATTGAGATGTTTTATTGATTCGATCACTTCGATAAGTTAAAACGTTTTTTATTGAGGTCTTGTGCATTAAATGCAAGAAGGTTTTTATGGGGCGAATTAAATAAATAATGAATGAATTAAATATTTTAGGACAACGTATACAGCGCCATCTAGCTCCAAGCCAAGCAACTTGTGCTTTATGGTGGGCCAGATAACCTATAGGTACTTTTTGACGTAATAACGTCATATAAATCGATGAAAACCGGATGTGTCACGTTCTCTTGACATGGTAGGTAACCATAGCAACGTATTTTCATCAATGGATTCTTGACGTTATCACGTAAAATTATCGTACGAATCACCTTATTCACCTGGGTGCATTAAACTTACTTACACAGTTACTAGCGACCCGTGCCGGCTTCGCACGGCCATATTATGCATGTATTATACACATAAACCATCCTCTTGAATCACTCTATCTATTTAAAAAAACGCATCAAAATCCGTTGCGTAGTTTTAAAGATTTAAGTATACAAAGGGAAATAGGGACAGAGAAAGCGACTTTATTTTATACTATGTAGTGATAGTGATACACTACACGTTAAGCGAACGCTCGGCCGAGCTACATAGTAGGCGGAGTGGGGGGTGTTAGGTTTTATTTTCGTTACGGAATTTCTTGATTCGCCGTGCTCAAAGCCCGCCATAAAAGCTATGCAATAGCTTAAAAATACTCATCGAGTAATCTCTGAAACTACAAGAGCTACGAGTTTAAAACCTCGCATTAAAGTTCTATAAAGGACGTAGGGGAGCACTAAAAAAGGATTTTTAGAAATTCAACCTATACAGGGTTATTGGAAATTATACTAGCAAGCCGTTGAGGGCTACTTCTGTGCACCTTAACGAACAACTTTTGTTCTACGACTTTTGGAAATTCGAACATTTTTTCGAAAATGTTGAGGTTAGGTTTACCTGAAAATCAGCTGTTCCTTACACGGAGAGGTCATTAACCTTAAAAATTTACATATTTTTTAAGTTTTATATACTGTTCTTAGTCTGAATGACCTTTGTTTTAAAAAAAACAGCTGTTTTTCGAATTTACATAACCTCAAAATTTGCATTATTTTTTATCGAATTTCCAAAAGTCGTAGAACAAAATTTTTTTGTTAAGATGCATAAAAGTAGCCCTTAACGGCTTGCTAGTATAATTTCCAATAACCCTGTATAGAAGTTAAAAAAGGCTATTAAAGTTTTTACTTCGTAACAACTATTATTCTGTGTCTGAAATTAATATCACTTTTAAAATGACGTCTCAGTTGGCACATTGGCCGGACTGTCACACACAGTAGGTATACTTCTGTGCACCTTAACAAACAAGTTTTGTTCTACGACTTTTGGAAATTCGACGGATCGTGATCAATGGAAGAAATGTAGAGAGGCCTATGCCCTCCAGTGGGACAGTGTGGGCTCTTAATAAAGAAATAAATAAATCTATAAGTACTTATCACTATCACTACATAGTACAAAACAAAGTCGCTTTCTTGTCCCTATATCCCTATGTATGCTTAAATCTTTAAAACTACGCAACGGATTTTAATGCGGTTTTTTTTTAATATATACAGTGATTCAATAGGAATGTTTATATGTATGATACATGCATATTATAGCCGTGCGAAGCCGGAGCGGGTCGCTAGTAATATTATAAAGCTGAAGAGTTTGTTTGTTTGTTTAAATTCGGTAATCTCAGGAACTACTGGTTCGAATTGAAAAAATCTTTTTGTGTAAGATATTCCATTTATCGAAGAAGGCTAAAGGCTACTTTTCATTTTGAGATTTCCACGGGATAGGGATTTACCTACTAGCTAGTAATATTATAAAGCTATAAAGTTTATTTGGTTGTTTGAACGCGCTAATCTCAGCAACTGGTTAATAGTACATTGTTATCCTAGGTGTGAAAGTCACTCATTACAAGTACCGAGACGGAGTTTGGCGCCCGAGCGTAGCGAGGGCGCTAATAGTTCGAGGGACATAATGAGTCTTTCACCCGAGGTAAACACTGTGCTTTTCATTACGAATAATACATAAAATTCTTCCTAACAATGAGAGTGAATGAAAGACTCCATACTACCTGATCCTCTTCCAAGGTTGGGACCAAAGAGGTTATATACATGTAGTGTTATTCTTTGGTGTTACTTGAAGCAAGGAGGTTAGGTTTTTGAAGTTCCTAATGCGTAATGATACTGATACTGGCTACATGCACATTGCACAAGCCGTGCGAAGCCATAATTTGACATGACAGCTGTCAGTGAAAGAGATTTTCCCTAGGGCTGAAAGTTTTATTTTCTACACGCTCTTCAGGCATCTTTAGACCTACTTTCGGAGTATGAGTAATGAAAAAATCTTTTTGTGTTAGGTAGTTCATTTGTCTAGGAAGACTGTAGGCTATTTTATATTTCGATATTCCAACGGGATCGGAGTTACGCGAGTGAAACCGCGGAGCGCTGCTAGTAATATAATAAACCTAAGGGGAGTAGCTAGTTATAAAAACAATAGCCTTTTTCTTAGTAAAGACACTTGAAACGTAATTTTTAAAGCGAGTTTTATGTAGGTACCTATTATGACTACCTAAAACTTGTTGACAATAACACTGTAGGTATTATCTTTTATGTTTATTACAATTTTTGAGAAAACCACCAAAGGTCAGTCTTTGTGTCGTGGATACTCGTGTCTGAATGGTGTCTGATGAAGAAGTTTAAAACATCTACACTAATAATATAACGTGGATAGATTTTTTTCTGTTTTTTTGTAACGATTAGGCTCCGAAACTACTGGACTGATTTTGATGGAACTTGGTATGAGGATATACATTGATTCATTGACAGTAACATAGGTTACTTTTTATCCCGATATTCCCACGGGATCGGGAGTTACGGGGGTGAAACCGCGGAGCGTACTGCAATAAAGAGTGCATCTTCCTTAGCAACTTTAATCTGGTTTTAGCGGGAACGACCAGTGTTTTTTAAGCGGCAATATGTAAAAAGATACTGCACTGACTATATATTTACCCATAGGGTAGAAACGGAACCCTTTCTCTAAGAATACACTGCCGTCTGTATATGTCATCAGGCACTGTGATAGCTAGACAGTTTAAATATTCACAGATGATGTATTTCTGTTGCTGTGGTACGGAACACTTTCGTGCTCAAGCCCGACTCGCACTTGTTCTGTTTTTATTGTTTTATTAGTTCAGATGAATATAAGACGGAAGTATAAAGAGACGAATTTAAGGATAGATGAATAAAATAAAACCTACATTAGACGTGGTTGTATGGGCTGCAAGCTTTTTGCCTGCCCCTTCAGAGAAAATTAATAATAGGGCTTTTTGTTGTAAAAGACGAACATGTATTTCCATGGGTTTCTGAGATTATAGTTTTAATAGTTTGACAGTCCTTGACAGCACAAATTATTGGGTCAGGAAAATGGCGAATCGGTCGTGACAGATTTTGTCACAATATGAACGGCGGCGCCTCCTTGGGTTTTTTTTACATTGGTCAAACAGAAGGTCAATTCTCGTAAATGAAATTGTTTCAATTACATTGCAATATCATTCCGATTGCATTTCTATTACAAAAAATACCCTCAAAGTAGTTCAAAATACCCTCAAAGTAGTTCAAAATACCCTCAAAGTCAGCTATTAGTATTCTCAAGAATATTGTTTATACCACGCCTACTCTAAAAAGCTTATTTTATTCACTGAAAACAGTGAACTGTTTTGGTGTTTCTTTTCTTTTCTTTTCTTTTCTTTTCTTTTCTTTTCTTTTCTTTTCTTTTCTTTTCTTTTCTTTTCTTTTCTTTTCTTTTCTTTTCTTTTCTTTTCTTTTCTTTTCTTTTCTGTTTGTCTGTCCCGCGACGCGTTTTGTTTTTTCTTTTTCTCGTATGCATGGTATAAAATATAGTATGCAACTCTTGTATAAAGTACGGATTTACATTGAGGGCCATGAATCACTCGCGTGGCTCAGGATTCTAACACTTGAATCACTTGCTACGCTCGTGATTCATCTATGGCCCTCGCTTTGAATCCGTTTTTATTCACTAGTTGCATAATGTACTATTGTAATCGAAATGCAATAGGAATGATATTGAAATGTAATCTGAACAATGCTATTTTCGAGAATTTGCCTTCTGGTAATATTATTAAATAATTCTGATGTTGTCTCTAATCCTCTAACTTTTAAATGTTTTTATGAAGTATGTGTGAGTCAAAATAAGCATGATTTATTGAAGGAAAACGTATTGCGGTTGGAATAAAATGCTTTATGTCAATAATGGTCGGCAGTAGTGAGTAACCGCGAGTAAGCAAAATAAGTGATGTAAAAAACCATAACTTCAAAAAAAGCAAGATTTGATGACAAACATCGGGAGGGGTGAAACTAAATAAAACCTTTTAAAATTAGAGTGTCGCGTAACATGCGCTTGGAACGAAGTCCTTTTTCCTTTTTTTTGACGTGACAACGTTTTATAAATTGGTTTGCCGGGTGACACTTCAAGAAACTGCGTTACGCTCCGCTGACGTTATGCGCTCACAATGAGAGCGAGTGAGAGGCACGCGGGCATGGTTAGCCCGCCAAAGAGCGAGAGAGACAGACATAAAAAGTGAAAGGCACGCGTCCCTTCCACTCGAGCACAGTTGTTGTCACGTAAAACTTTCGCCCGTATACCGACTTTACAGGCAACCAGTTTTTTTCATAAGCTTACCTATATAGGAGATTTTCTCTTACGTTTTCGTTTCACGTTTTCGTAACGTGTTTAACATTTTTTTCTTGGCTAGGTCCCTCGCTAAACCACTATAAGAATCTTCGTTCCAAAAGGTAGGCAAGTTCTTAATAAAAGACGAAAAGGATAACAAAGTATGAAGAAAGAAGAAGGATGGGATGAAAGTAAAGAAAGGAAGATCAGGTCTGGCAAGAATCTCAGTAAAAATTATCACGACCCAGTTCAATTTTACTTTTAGCATCTTCATTGAACTAAATTGAATAAAATAATACCTCTCGGTAAAGATAAGCTTAGTTAAAAACACGTCAATTTGACTATTTCTTGTTTTGAAATGTTTTTTTTTACTTTACAACTAGGGCACCTTTATTGAACTAAATTTAATAAATTGTACCTATAAAGCAAAGTCACTTTCCGCCGTCTGTTCCTATTGAATGTTTCGCAACGGATTTTGATGCGGTTTTTTAAAATAGATAGAGTAATTCAAGAGGAAGATTTATTTTAAGTATAATACATGCATAATATAGCCGTGCGAAGCCGGGGCAGATCGCTAGTAATTTATATGCACACAGCTCGTGTTCCGTTTATCAATTAGATATTGTATTAACAAATCGAACTAAATTGACTAAAACTGAATAAATTGCATATTGTATTTGTCAACATAGCTATTTATAAGTACACAGCTCGTTGTGGTGTTCAGTTTATCAAACACAGCATAGACAAGTTGACTGAAATTAAATAAATTGCATAATATTTTGATCGACATATTTTTATGCGCTACGCTCGTTGCGTTCAATATCAACCGTTCGTATCAAACACTGCAAAGACAAATCGATTGACACGAGAAAATCATCGAAATATCGATGAAAAATCGTTCTCGAAATTCGATTAGTTCTCGATTCGAATCGCTTTGCTTTGCAGAAAAACTGTCACAAGCGTTCCATATGCCACGGACTTCATTTTCTTTTACCAAACTAACTATACCTTTACGAAGTTTTATCTTCCGATCTTATGCCATGGCAATAAGAATACATTTTGTATGGTTTTAAGTTTTTGAACTTGAATTATATGTTGGTTTTTATCATGTAACGGTAAGTGTTGCTGAATTTTCAGTAGTGACATTACAAGTGTATTTTAGGTATTATTTTCAAAATATAATCCAATGTTAAATAATGACGACCCAGTTAGCACAATGGTCACCATGGCGGACTACCAAACATAGGGTTGCGGGTTCGATAACCGCCTCAGACAAGTATTTATGCCTAGATATTTGTCTGTGGTCTGGTTGTTTCTATGTATTATAAGTATATATATTTACAAATGAAAAGTATTTAATCCGTTGTCTAGCACCCCTTTTTTTTTACGAGGGTAAATGCGCCTTATGCACCGTCCCACCGGAGCGGCGGGGATGTGTGGGGCTCCCTGCTGGCCTAAGATGGTGGGCGGCCATAGGTTTACCCACTAAAACCCCTCGGTGTCCTCTCTCCGCCGTAAGTGCCGGAGACGCAGGAGCGCTTGCGCATTCATCTGCTGCCCCACGGCGGCGGCTGGTCTCGTCAGACCCCGTCTCTAAAAAACCCGTGTGATACAGGAGAAAAAGTCCCTCTCGAGAGGCGGCGTAGGACACGCCGCCGCCATCTCAGGCCTTTGATCTGGAGAGGAACCCCCCCTAACCCGCCTCCGCAGGCCACTTTAGGATGGCAGATGGTCGTTGCGAACCGTCCGCCACCTGTTGCGCCTTGCACGCGTCGGTTCCACGGAGAGGAGTTCACGCTCCCTCTCCGCGGCCTCCTTGGTGGACATAGCTATTTCGCAGAACGTGCGAAACGCTTGCCACGATTCATCGCTGTCAACAATGGCTCGCACCACTGCAGCTGACAGCGACAGATCGGGTCCAATCGCCTGCGTCATAGCACGTCGCGGCTCCTCCCAAGCCGGTGTCTAGCACCCCTATCACAAGTCTAGTTAGCTTAGGGCTAGCCTGATGGGGCTAAATGGCGATGCATGTGTGGAATGTCCTGCAATATTTATAGTATCTGTCCCTTCGGTTGCAGTCTTCAAGCCTTCAGGTCAATATTAAAACCATATTTTTTTTTTTAAATAGTTATTTAACATAATTTTCACACTTTCTATATTTTTTTATAGGTAGGTAACCTATAATAAGTATTCGATAAAAACATAATGCCCTTTTGTTAAATGAGACAATGTTATCTGGTTGCCTCGAGCATACGTTACGAAGAATTTCAATATACAGTGTGTTTGGATGAAGGGTTCTAATACAAAAGGGGGTTGTTCTATACGTCTAAATTCAATTCAAAAAAAATCACACTTTAGCGATAACATCACACTTTTTTGTGAGTGCTGCCGGTGTTCATCGATTTATAAGGCGTTATCATCTTATAAATCGAGAGCACTCACAAAAAAGTGTGACGTCATCCATCGGTCACGTTCCGTTAAGAATCAGCTGTTTAATTGTTTATTGGGTTTCGACTACTATTTTCAACATTGTTGGTCGTTATTGCCAAAAACAGCTGATTTTCCAGTAGGTTGATGGATTGGGCTATTAGAAATGGTTTTGAAAAATCCAACTCATACGCGAACGAAGTCGCGTGTAAAATAAAGTTAAAGTTAAAACAAAAAAGGTTGAAATCACAGAAAGAAATAATTACTCTATGAACATAGACAAAACTAGTCTATGCATAGAGACACAATCATAGAATTTGAGTTCGTATGATACAATAGAGACATCAAGAAACTTACAAAAAAGAAAAAAGATGGAAAAAAGAAACACGAACGTCAAATTTTATAAGAGACATAGACTAAGAAAAAAATAGAGAATATAGTCTATGCTTTCTTCTTTAATGTCACGAAACTTCTCTTTGACGAGACGAAACGTAAAGAAACCGTTTCGGACGCCACGTCAAAGTCAAAATTCTAGTAAACACAGCTAAATCTAAAAAAAATAAACTATTCATAACTAAAAATGTCCCAAAAGCCCATCGATTCTAGGGAAAGTCATTTGGAAAATTTAGAAGAAGAATTGACTACCTACAAGCATGGGGACCTACTCGCCATTGGAAAATCATGGGTGGCTGCAGCCAAGACTGGTCTCCTTAGACCGAACTGGTCTATAATACCTACGGTCCACGCAGCTAAACCAAAAGATGAGATCCCTCAGAAACCGCCTAAAATGAAGTACAAAGACCTACCTCTTTATACAACTCCACATTTTGATTATAAAAATTATTTAGAAGACCAGGAAAGATGTCCAGGTGAGTGATTTCAAAAGGTTACTTAATCTAGATATTTTATACAGCTCTAGCAACTTTAATCACGACCCAGTTGGCACAATGGTCACCATACCGGACTGCCAAACACAGGGTTGCGGGTTCGATTCTCGCCTCAGACATTCATGCTTAGATATTATATATCTGTGGTCTGGTTGTTTCTATGCATTACAAATATAATTTGCAAAAGAAAAGTATTTAGTTAGTATATCAGTTATCTAGCACCCAAAACACAGGTCTAGTTACTTAGCTTGGGGCTAGATGGCGATGTGTGGAATGTCCTGCAGTATTTATTATATGGAATAGCTTTGCCCAGAACTTACACCACCCTCACAGCATAGTCGACAGTTTCCAGAAGAAAGAACTTCTTAATTCATCAATAGCCAACTAAGCTGCGAGTTTTATCACGATGTTTTCCTTCACTCAGAGTGTATGAAAAATAAATTATGATGACCCAGTTGGCGCAATGGTCACCATGCTGGACTGCCAAACACAGGGTCGCGGGTTTGACAACAAGACAAGTATTTATCAGCCAAGCCTCAGACAAGTATTTATGCTTGATATTTGTCTGTGGTCTGGTTGTTTCTATGTATTTTAAGTAGTAAAAAAAGTATTTATGTAGTATATCCGTTGTCTACTATGGTTGCCTAACATCTATTAACACAAGTCTAATTACTAAGCTTGGGGCTAGATGGTTATGTGTGCCATATTTATTCATTAAGAGCCTACACTTTCCCTCTGCAAGGCAAAGGCCTTTCCACCTTTTGTCAATTGATCGCGATCTGTAGTATATATTGCACACCAGTCATTCCTATAGGATTCAAAATCATCCCACCATCGTTGCCTTGGTCTGCAGCGTAACCTTATGGCAAATATTTTTAGAAATTTCAGGACATACTTAAAAAATTTCGTTTTCTCCTTCAGGTTTGAAACGCAGATTGATTCACGAATCCATATACCCTTGCGTAAGAGATACAAGACTCTCTTGCTGTAAAACCTACTGTGACTTAAGCAAAGACCTGAGAGAAATTAAAGGAGAACTACGCTGCGCACTGATATCAAAGAAAAACGAATTCATAAACTACATGAGATGTCCTAATAATCTTCAATTAAGGCAGGGAATTGTTGCAATTGGAGGTTTGACGGGATTCTACCTAGGGTCTGGAAGATATATTATCACAAGGCGGTTTGTTTTCGCTGGTATTGGTATGCTAGCTACTGGAGCTTTGTGCTTTCCGAAGGAGACTGATGAAACGTTTAGGGAATGCTCGTATCATACTGCCAAGTTTATTATAAAGCTGTACAATATTTACTGTAGTAAAAACTTCGGATTGAGAGAGCAAGTGCCGTGTAAAGACGATATGCCTCAACCTCTTGCGACTAAGAATAAACCAAATGAGTGCCCTCCAAAGAAGAAATAAGAGTTTTGACAATCCAAAGCATAAAAAAATTATAGAATTAAACCGACTTTTACAACTGATTTGTATTATTTTTTTAAGAGACTTAAAAAAGAAGGTTTTTTAAACCGAAAAATACATACAACCGAATTGAGAACCTCCTCCTTTTTTTGAAGTCGGTTAAAATAAATTTTTGTTACCTATAGTTATGGCATAACTTCTTTTGTTATGAACCGATTTTGATGATTCTTTTTTGTTGGGGATACCGTAAGAGTTGTCTCATAAAAAATCTATAAAATCTTAAAATATGTAAATCAAGTTCCGTCTAGATCGGTTGTAAAGTACGACCTATAGAAGAGTACCAACATACTGACAGAGGAAAACTTTGCCAGACTTAAAGCAGAGACGCTTTGCTCACTCAACTATCAACCCTGCAAATAAGAATAATAATTGTTCTTGTGTGCAAAAAGCCGTGGGGAAATGATTAGGGTCAAATCAGCTCCAATATGCTGCCAGGTCTTTGGCGTTGTTATTAGCTGACATTAGCGAATTTGCAGCTATTTGGACTGGAGGGACATGAAAAAAGGTGCAGCATGGTTTGCTCGGGAGCCCAGCAGTCGCACTGAATTTGGCAACAATCGATCTTTTTTTTTTTAAATAGGCTTGCATTTGACTTCATTTCACCTGATAGTGTCGCGACGATGAGGTCGAAGATGTAGCATACTAAATATTGCAGGACATTCCACACATCGCCATCTAGCCCCAAGCTAAGTAACTAGACTTGTGTTATGGGTGCTAGACAACGGATATATTACTTATATATACCTCTCTTTTGTAAATATATACTTATAATACATAGAAACAACCAGACTACAGACAAATATCTAAGCATAAATACTTGTATGAGGCGGGAATCGAAACCACAACCCTGTGTTTGGCATTCCGGTATGGTGACCATTGTGTCAACTGGGTCGTCATACTCGCCTAGGAGAACAGCATGCCTGGACCACATGATGGAACTCGACGAGTCATTTGACACCATGACTTTGTCCAGAGGTGTTAGAAGTCGCTGGTCAAGGTATTCGCTTGATTGTCTGCTCCTTAAGCGTCACCCAGGAGTTACATGTAGGACATCAAGGGACTAAATCCTGCAGACGCAAGCAAACCTCATGTATCCACATGTGTGGCATTTATTATGCGATCATCCGTATTTCGTCTCATCTCGAATTCCTCAAGATCATTTCCGTTAACACTAAAGCATTGTCCAAGAACTGTCCTTTGTTAATATTAGTTGACAAATACCTAACGATGTAAAACTAGTTTTTATTAGCGAGACGGTGAAAGTTGGTAGGTATCTAGTAGGGTACTATATTACCTATTGTTTTATGAATGTTTGCATGAGTTTATCTTGAACGTACCTACGTTGATGTAGAGTAACTGGATACGGCTATGAGCGAGCAATGTTTCATGTTGTAAAATTGAGTCGCTCCTAGAAATATTTTCTAAGATTATAAAAAAAAAGTAAATGTTTACAAAACGCTCTTTCAAAATGGTAATCATCAATTTGAAAACTTTCAGTATTTTTTTTCAATAAATACACATTGAGGTGATCGTTTTGTTTTGTGTTTGAGAACATCGAGTTTTGTTCAAAGATATTGCCACAATGCAAGCTGTAATGTAATAATGTAAATAATAATATTCTATGCTTTCTTGGAACTATTTTGTGAAGAATACTAAAAATAATTGTAAAACAACAGAAAAAATATTTTTTATCACAGTTGCTCATAAAGTGGATCTTATAAAACCGCTTTTAGGCTCATAATGCAACGTATTATACACGCGTGCGATATAAAAATATCCAACTAGTGCTAAAATAAATGTTATCCCGATAAGTTAAATACGTATCTTACTGCAAATTACATGTTAGGTAGATGAAACATTCTTAATTTATCTGGGTTATACTGTTTTGATGTACAGAAAAAAGGTACCTACCAACAAAGAGTTTTTAATCTAGTAAAAATAGTCCTATCTAAAGTCGGTTTATGAACGAAAATTTTCCGTGATAACGTCAGAAAACAATTAAAAATTGAGTTTTTTTATTTTGTTTTTTCTTTACATAAATATATTTTTTCTTTTACCATTAAATTCTGTTTTTAACCCCCGACGCAAAAATAAATGGAACGACCCTAAAAATATTGTATGTCAGACGAGGCTGTATAGGTTAAAAGTCTTTTGCCTGGCCTTTCGAGAGTAGGTTTTTAACAAAAAAATATTGCCATAAAAAAATTGTAAACATAGACTTATCACAAATATGTTGTTATTTATTATTTTCTTTTATTCGCAACTGTGATAAAAAACGTCGTACGATACGCGTGTGGAATTCGTCTAATTTCGCACCATCTTACTTATTTCGATTAAATCCGACAGGGACCGACGATTAGGAACTAGCAGCAGCTTAGCCGGGTAGGTCGTATCCAACGTAATTCGTATTTAAATGTATGTTAAGTAACTTACTGGTGTGATGGTGTAGCGACGTCGCTAGTTTGGAAGCGTAGCCACTGTATACTCTGGCTTCCTGAAGACGACGTAGCCTCACACAGTAGCCAGTAAAATGTATACGTGTTAGCTGCGCCTCACTCACTCATTGTCCAACAGGTCGCCAATGAGGAAGAAAGCACTTATTTTTTGTGACAGTCAGTAGCCAGTTGCTATTTGGCGAGCTAGAGGGTAGCCAGAATTAGCCGGCGATGTCGCCACGGTGTTCCAGTGAGGTATAATCCACGCGCGATGAGAATGGGATGGAACCTTGTCAAAGTAAATCGAAAATGACAGAAAAGTAGCGTTAGCAAAAAAGTTCTGAATAATAATCTATATCTAATTTAATAACTCTGTAGAAATAAAAAAATCTGTAATTATTATTGTAAAAATATTCAGAAAAAAAAATACACAGGTCGTTTTAAAATCGTTAGCTGAACACGATAGAATAGAGTATAGAATTTTTGTCTGTTTGTTTGTTTGAACTAGCTAATCTCATAAACTACCTAATAGATTTCAACGAGGTCCACACGAATATGTTCAGAAATTACCAGATTAACATTTAGGGTATGTTTTTGGGTATATTTAACCGACTTCAAAAAAAGGCGGTTCTCAGTTTGACCCGTATATGTGTCAGTAAGTATGTTTGTCCGTGAAGTCTTCAGATACAGTAGAAATACCTATACTATATACCTACACTAAAGATGAATAAATAAAAAAAAATCAATACTAAGTGTCTATTATTCAGAACTTTTATGCTAACGCTACTTGAAAACTGTCATTTTCGATTTACTTTGACAAGGTTCCATCCCCTTCTCATCGCGCGCGGATTATAGTAAGTCAACAGCCCTGAGCTCACGAGTCTGTTTTTACATCTCTACACCCCTAAAACTCGAACTCGACATGCTTCATCAAAATTATTTTATGTCCCTTATAATAACAACACTAGCTATGGCCGAAACTCTGTTGTTCTACGTTCTCTTCAGACATATAATGATAAGTTCTCTTCCATTGATATCTTCTATGAAGGGAGAAACAAGTTCAGACGCTTGGTAAGTGACGTTCTAAAAACCTAATGGGTGTAGAAAGCACAATAAAAATAAAAATCGTAAACAATCGTAATTAATATTTTCCTCTTCACATCACTCAAACATTCACATACACACACAACACATACACACACATTAGTTCCTCTCACACACCCCCTGCCCCTCTCCTCTTGTCCTAACCCATTAATCCTCTATCTCCCTCTCGAGCTTTTCACCTTATTCTTCTAGTGCACATCATAGCGCGTGGGACGCATATTATAATTATAATTGAATTCATTTTAAAAATTAAGAATCTGTAATTGGCAATAAGTTTAGCTCAATAGTTTTTCGTTTATAATTTAATTTAAGTGCTGTTGATTCTATGTTCATAAATAAAATAAAATAAAAATAGTAGGTAAGGTTAATGCCACATCCAGTATATCTACCTCCGTCCATGTCTGGACCGTCCAAGCTCAACAGCTCAAAGCACAATACCGAACAATAGCCCATTACGTTTACAACTTATTGTGTTTCAAATATTATTGTTTTTATAAACGTGAACACTTTAGATATTTTAACATATTTCCACCCTTTTTACATGCATATATGCGTTTATGTATATGTGCAAGTAGCTTTATATGACGGTACGCGAATGGTCACCATAATATCAGCTCCTGTATTATTATTTAACCGACTGCAAGAAAGGAGGAGGTTCCATTCGACTATGTTTTTTTGTATGTAGGTTCAATCCATGGTCAAAAGTCTCTGCCCACCGTAACGTTTACAATCCTGTGCAGTACTATTTGAACATTATAACAACGTAACCTGTGTATCGAACCCACGTCGGTTGGTGTAGCGGGTGGCGTCTTATACCACTCACACAACTAAACACATAGCTAACACGTTGAAAATAATAATCACGCTGGTTAATTTTAATTCAAGTATTTAAGTTTGTGTGTAACGTCTATTAGAAGAAGATCGTTACTTTTATGCTTGTTAATAGTATTACTGTAGCAAACTGATCATTTACTTATGACTCATACCGTACATTGGAGTCAGAATTGAAGAGTTTTAAAATAATATTTTTATTTTACATTTATCTGAATCTAATCTTGCTTGAGTTTAAAACATTCTAGTGGGTCTGTTATTCTGACACCGACCGTACCTATGTTAAGCGATCATTCGAAGACGGCTGAACCGATTGAGATGATTCTTTTTGTGTTAGAAAGGGGATACTTCAGGGATGATACCATAAAAATTTGATAAGGATCTGATGAGGATCTTCGGAGTGATGAACAGAAATGCAATGTGCAACAAATTGCTCAATTTTTAAAAAACGAAGAGGTAAAGATTGACGGAGCATCTGGAACCACCTTCTCATCACTAAACTCCTCAATGAATTACGATAACGCGTTACAATTTGAAGAACATATTATAGGCCGCCCCCCGCTTTGCGTATGTCGTCGCTCCACCTGGTCACAGGGCGTCCTACACTACGTTTGCCAATTCGCGGTCTCCAAAGCAAAGCGGTGAGCAGTGAATGGAGAAGAAGTGCCGAAGATCGGGCTCAGTGGCGTATCTTGGGGGAGGCCTACGTCCAGCAGTGGACTGACACCGGTTGATGATGATTATGATGATGATGATTATAGGCCTATAATATTATGTGTTTAGGTGTTTAGGTTATGTACCTAAAGGGCAAAAACGGGACCCTATTACTAAGTCTTCGAGTGAACAGGTATCTTCTAGACACCACGTGCTACATCTAAGGCCCGTATTAATAAATCGCTCTCAATATCGATCTTGAGTGCGTATCAATCGAGTGAGTCTTGAGATGTGGTCACTATCTTAAGTTAGGCGTTAATTAATAGATAAAACTCAAGTTTTAACCAGGCTGATATCGCTCTTGAGATTTGAGACTGATCTTGAATGACAGTAATGCTTTGTTCTTACCTTATATGATATGTTCTTACCCTACGGTAGGTAGTGTCGTCATATTTTGCTGTCAACTTGTTTTTAATGTGAAAATATTAAAAAAAATGTAAGATTTGTATGACCCGCAATCAGACTTGAGTTCACGAAACTACATCTTGAGACATATTTTGAGAGCTGAATTTGATTTATTAATACGGTATGACTCAAGTGATACATCGCTCTTTAATCACGTCTTAAGATAGGTTTATTAATCAGCGCAACAACTCAAGAGCAAACTCAAGATTGAAATCGATATTGAGTTCGGTTTATTAATACGGACCTTAGACCGCATCGTTACCTACCATCAGGCAGGTGGGATAGTCAAAAATAAAGTATTATTTGTAAAAAAAACCGGTTAACTTACTTGGATGTATATAACGACCCAGTTGGCACAATGGTCACCATGCCGGACTGCCAAGCACAGAGTTGCGGGTTCGATACCCGCCTCAGACAAGTATTTATGCTTAGATATTTGTCTGTGGTCTGGTTGTTTTCATTTATTATAAGAATGTATTTACAAAAGAAAAGTATATAAGTAGTATATCCGTTGTCTAGCACCTACAACAAAGTCTAGTTACTTAGCTTGGGGCTAGATGGTGATGTGTGGCATGTCCTGCAATATTTATTAATCTTCTACTAGCGACCCGTCCCGGCTTCGCACGGCTATATTATGCATGTATTATACATATAAACCGTCCTCTTGAATCACTCTATCTATTAAAAATAAATCCGTTGCGTAGTTTTACAGATTTAAGCATACATAGGGATATAGGGACAGAGAAAGCGACTTTGTTTTATACTATGTAGTGAAGTGATACTACATATAAAATGCTTTGTCCTGAATGACTGACGGATCAACGCGCAGCCTAAACCGCTGATCGTAGAGACCTGAAACTTGGAGGGTGTGTTCTTTGTATGACGTAGGCATCCAAAAAGAAAGAATTTTCCGGAATTCCACTCCTCAGAGGGTGAAAAGGGGGGCAAAGTTTGTATAGGACAAGTGATTCCTTGGTCTATTTTCGACTTTTACGCAGACGAAGTCGCGGGAAAAAGCTAGTTTATTTATATAAACCCAAAGGCATCAGCTAGTCAACTAAAACAAGGTCAACATCAACAAGTGCTTATCAAAATTCGTCATAGAATGAAAGTTACTATTTATGCCAATTTTAGAGTCAGCCATGCATGAAACTAAAATTGTATGATTGCAGGTATTGTCGCGAATACTACTAATAAAATAATGTGAAAGTTTGTTTGTATGTTTGTGTTATATAAATTAATATGAAATTAATAGGTTTTGTTCTGTAACTTCATTGTTTTTTAATCTGTGTAAAATATGATGTAAGTTTAGATAATCTGTGGTCTAACACGTTTGTTACCTATGGCGCGCTACACAGCGCATTACTACTTCACTGGTTTATTTACATTAATAAAACAATAACTAAAGAAAGTGAATAGTGTTTTCAATACATATTATTGGCGACGAGCAAATAAGCGATAAAATGGTCGAAACACCGAGTAAAAAATCTGTGAATTTCAAAGAGTTTTGTCCAGACACGGACAATTTCATTAACTACATAGATCGTCTGAACTTCTGCTTCGAGGCAAATGGCGTCACATCGGACAGTGATAAAAGGGCAAATTTTTATACTGTTTGTGGCCCTACGGTATTCGAAACGCTGCTGGCCTTGATTACACCGCGTACATCGAGGAATATTTCATACACAGAAATAGAACTAATACTTACAAAACATTATTGCCCGCAACCGAGTGAAATAGCGTCATCTTTCAAATTCTACAATCGCAATCAAAAAGTGGGTGAAGCCGCTAAAGATTACATAGAAGAGATCAGAAAATTGAGTTCCAGTTGTCACTTCGTCGATTTCGAACGAATGTTGAGAGATAGACTAGTATGCGGCATGGCTGATACTGCCTTACAACGCGAGTTGCTCAAAAAACAAAACTTAACATATCGCGACGTAGTCGACTCATTGGTATCGTCGGAGAGTGCTCATAAGGATTCCCGAATGATTCAAGCTCACGGTCTCGCATCGACGCCGATGCCGACCGCCGCCGCTTCTGCTTCAACATCAACGCAGTCTGTTGAACCCATGGACATAAATGCAGTCCAAAACAACAATACTTCACGTCTTTGTTATCGTTGTGGTGGGCGGCATAGTGGAGCTTGTCGTTTCGTGAACTCCATATGTCGATTTTGTAAGAAACGAGGACATATAGAAAAGATTTGCTTAACTAAACAGAGGAAAGAGAAGACATTAAATTATACTGAAGAAACAGATACAGAAGGAGAGGAATTTCGACTGAACGGTATCTATAAGCTGGAGGGCTTGAGTAAAGTACCACCGATTGAAGTGTCAGTATCAATATGTGGGTCGACAGTCATGTTACAATTGGACACGGGTGCTGCTTTCACTATAGTTAACGAGCGGACATGGAAGGGCATCACACACGCGCCGCAACTAGCACCGGCACCACTCGCTTTACGCACATGGAACAATGCACCAGTTCACCTCGTCGGACAAGCCCAAGTACCTGTTACATACAAGGACAGGATTCACAATTTGAATGTAGTTATTGCTAAAGGTTCCGGACCTAATCTCTTAGGCCGAGACTGGCTCACACCTCTCGACATTGCAATAACAGTGAACTTTATATCTGGCATTAACAATAAAGAGCTAAGCAGTGTACTCTTGAAGCATAGTGAGGTGTTTGCTGAAGGGCTAGGTACTTACCGGGGTCGACCAGTTGCTATACATCTTAAAGAAAGAGCTACACCAAAGTTTCTTAAGGCTCGACCTGTACCCTATGCAATCAAAGATAGAGTAGAGAAAGAGATCAACCGATTGGTGAATGAAGGTGTGTTATTACCAACTTCTTACTCCGAGTGGGCTACACCAGTTGTTCCAGTCATAAAGAAATCTGGTGAAGTTCGATTATGCGGCGATTACCGGTGCACTGTCAATCAGGCAACAGAATCAGACACTTATCCAATGCCGACAGCAAATGAGATATTTGCATGTATTGCAGGAGGGAAGGTATTCACAACTCTTGATTTGGATAGAGCATTTACACAGGTGATCGTAAACGAGGCTACTTCTAAGCTTCTAACATTGAATACTTCAAAAGGATTATATACAGTACACCGTCTACCATTTGGTGTTAAGGCCTGTCCAGGAATTTTTCAACGTTTGATGACAGCATTGCTCGCAGGAGTCCCCGGAGTAGCGGTTCTAATTGATGATGTAATTGTAAGTGGATCTTCTACTACAGAAATGCTTCAAAGACTTGACATTGTCTTAGAGAGAATGCAACAGGCCGGTTTACGCCTCAACAAGATGAAATGTCAGTTCGCAAAGAGTAAAGTGGAGTTTCTTGGTTTTGTTATTGATGCTGAGGGCATTCATCCAGCACCTAGCAAAGTTGAGGCGGTTTGGAACACCCCGGCACCAAAGAATATTCAAGAGTTACAAGCTTTCCTTGGATTATTTAATTTTTATGAGAGATTCATACCTCATAAAGCTACTCTACTTGAACCGCTACACAGACTACTTGATAAATTTAGTAAATGGCATTGGACTGAAAAAGAACAAGAGTCGTTCAATACTGCTAAACACTTGCTAACGTTTGACACTACATTAGTACACTACGATTTAAAGAAACCGTTGATACTGACATGTGACAGTTCAGAATATGGAGTTGGAGCGGTTTTGTCTCACATAATGGATGATGGACAAGAACGGCCAATCGCAATGAGCTCTAGGACTCTTCACCAACATGAGCGGAGATACTCACAATTGGATAAAGAAGCCACAGCAATTATGTTCGGCATAAAAAAGTTTCACAACTATTTATCAGGCAGACCATTTACTGTGGTTACAGACCATAAGCCCTTACTAGGTATTTTTAACCCAAAGAAGCCTATACCGGATATGTTATCACCCAGACTAACAAGAATCGCAATTGCACTAACATCTCATAGCTATGACATTACATACAAACCTGGATCAGAGATAGGAGATGCAGATGGTCTAAGTCGTTGGCCAATGCCTGTCCCGGAACAACAACAACAACAAGACATACCAGACATACTGTTAATGGCAGAGACACCAGATGATTTCCCATATGATGCTGAACAAATAGCACTAGAAACTAAGAAAGATGCAATACTTTCCAAAGTGTTGCATTATGTTCGACGAGGTTGGCCTAATAAAGTAACCGATGAAGCTCTACGTACATACTTTCTACATAGATTGGAACTATCAATACAAAATGATTGCCTACTTCTGGGTTGTCGTGTGGTAGTACCTACAACCATGCGGCAGATCACACTACAAATACTACACAAAACACACGCTGGTATGGTACAGACTAAAGCAATGGCCAGGAGTTACATATGGTGGCCACAAATGAACAATGATATAGAAAACCTCATAGGCACTTGTGAGAACTGCTTGGCAAACAGACATATGCCAGCTAGGTCTGTCCATGAATGGATTACGCCCACAAGACCTTGGGCTAGGTTGCACATAGATTTTGCTGGCCCGTTCCAGAATAAATACTTCCTGATAGTGGTTGATGCTTACTCCAGATGGCCCGAAGTTATTGTTGTGAATAACACCAGTTCAAGCACAGTTATTAAACATTTAAGAATGTTATTTGCAACACATGGATTATGTGAAATTTTAGTATCCGATAATGGAACTTCCTTTGTGTCAAATGAGATGAAGAACTTTTTGGAGTCGAACAAAATTAAACAGGTGACCACAGCACCATACCATCCAGCCACAAACGGCCTTGCTGAACGAATGGTTCAAACGGTCAAAGACAAGCTCAAGAAAATGACAGACATGTCATGGGACATAAAGATACCAAATTTATTGCTCACCTTGAGAACAATGCCCTGCACTTCGACAGGTAAAAGTCCAGCTGAACTCTTGATGAGTAGGCGGTTGCGCACTCTTTTGGATGTGTTGCATCCAGATAATATTAGTAACAAAAAAACAGAGGCGCAGATTGCTAGAAATTCACAACAAGGTCACAGAGAAACAAGTGTGGGCAACAAGGTGATGTATAGAAATTATAGTGAAGGCTCCAGGTGGCTTGCAGGCAGAGTTGTTGATAAGACGGGACCTTCAAGCTACAAAATTGAGACAGATAAGGGTACAATCGTTAACAGACACGTTGACCAGCTAATCCAAATAAGACACAACTCTCAGCCTGAAGGGGAGGAAACTACTGAAAGAGACAATGTGCTGGAGACAGATATGGAACTAGAACCTCTATCAGATGATACAGGCATAATTGAAATACCTAGCACAGAAGCTTGGACAGAAATACTTGGGATTCCCCCGGAGGACCCATAAAACTAAAATTGACCATTACAAAACTATATATTTTATTCCTATGTATAATTATGGGTTATTCTGTTAAAACATTAGTTAGAGGTTTTGTTTGTATACCAGGGGGGAAGGGATGTTATATAAATTAATATGAAATTAATAGGTTTTGTTCTGTAACTTCATTGTTTTTTAATCTGTGTAAAATATGATGTAAGTTTAGATAATCTGTGGTCTAACACGTTTGTTACCTATGGCGCGCTACACAGCGCATTACTACTTCACTGGTTTATTTACATTAATAAAACAATAACTAAAGAAAGTGAATAGTGTTTTCAATACATATTAGTTTGTTAATTCTTTATGAAAAAACTGCTGAACCGATTCTGATAAATTTCGGTATGTAGATAGCTTATATAGATAGACTGTAGATAGTACAGATCCGCCATAATATTTCAAATCAGACTTTAAAAGACTGCCCGACAGACGAGAAGATATACTAACAGTATGTCAGTGATAAAACGAAAACGACTGAAGGAAGTCAACAATACAGTGCTTCATTTGATGTATACGTCAGGGCGCCGCCATCTTGACTACTGTTTGTGTCAAATAGGAATAAAATGACGGAACGTGGTTCACTCTGTTGCCGTAGCTTCATGATGCCTGAACCTTTTCATGGTCGCACAAATTATTTGAGTTAATTAGTTTAATACCTTTTAGTGAGTGGATTAGGTAGTAATATAACGCTGATGGGTATGTAATTTATATGATTAAAATATGTTCTGATATTAAGTGCCTTTACATTTACGTAACTTACGCTCAGATTTTGGCTAAAATAGTTAGAATAATAAAAATATAGTTAAAATATTTATTCCATTATAAGTATAACAAAAAATTTATGTATACTCCCAGGATATTACGAAAAACATTTTTATTTATTTATTATGTAAAAAAATATGTATTTTAATAAGTTTGAATTATTTTTTTTCCATAATTTACTGTATAAGCCTAATGTAATTTTTTGAAAATTTAAGAAATTATCAATACCTATTAATTGGCAAAAAAAAATGTAATTTACAAGTTACAAAAACTTACAAAGTTACACCTTAATTATTAGGTTAAAAAATGGGTAAGTAAACAATATTAATAAGTTTCCCTAGATTTTTCATTTCTACATCTTTTTATCCAGATCTCGGTATTATACCGGACAAGTTACGCGAGTAAAACCGTAAGACGTTGCTAGTATAGTAAATAACCGGTACTTATGTCTGTTTGTTACATAACGGTACCGCAATGGTTATACCCGCCAAACACGGAGAAGGTTGCAGATTTGATTCCCGGCCGTGAAAGAAATATGTGTACTTAATGATTTTTAGGGTTCCGTACCCAAAGGGTGAAAACGGGACCCTTATAGGTACTAAGACTGGATGTGTGGAGTAACGAGGATGGATAAAATAAGGAATGAATATATTAGAGGAAGCCTGAAAGTAGCACCGGTTACTGAAAAAGTAAAAGGGAACCGTTTAAGTTGGTATGGACATGTGATGAGAAGAGAGGAGACGCATGTGACTAGAAGAGTGATGAGTATGAATGTAGAGGGATGGAGAGGAAGGGGACGACCGAAAAAACGATGGATGGACTGCGTGAGACAAGTCATGAGAGAGATGAATGTGAACAATGAGATGACGACTAATAGGAGTGAATAGAAGAAGAAGACATACTGCGCCGACCACAAATAAATTGGGATAAGGGCAGGAAGATGATGATGATACAATCTTAATATTATATAATCTACTAGAGACCCGCCCCGTCTTCGCACGGCTATATTATGCATGTATTATACATAATAAACCGCATCAAAATCCGTTGCGTATTTTTAAAGATCTAAGCATACAAAGGGCACATAGGGACGGCGAAAAGTAACGTTATTATTATTATACTATGTAGTGATAGTGATACTATCTTTACTTATCTATACTAATATTATAAAGCTAAAGAGTTTGTTTGTTTTAACGCGCTAATCTCAGGAACTGCTGGTTCGAATTGAAAAATTATTTTTGTGTTGGATAGTCCATTTATCGAGGAAGGTTATAGGCTACTTTTTATCCCGATATTCTCACGGGATCGGGAGTTACGCGGGTGAAACCGCGGAGCGCAGCTAGTAATAGTATAAAGCTGAAGAGTTTGTTTGTTTGTTCAAACGCGCTAATCTCAGGAAATACTGGTTAGAATTGAAAACTTCTTTTTGTGTTGGATAGTCCATTTATCGAGGAAGGCTATAGGCTACATTTTATTCCGATATTCCCACGGGATCTAGAGTTATATATGAGTTAGAGAATCTAGAGCGCAGCTAGTAAATAAATATTGCAGGACATTCCACACATCGCCATGTAGCCCCAAACTAAGTACCTAGACTTGTATTGGGAGCTAGACAACGGGTATACTACTTATATACTTTTCTTTGGTAAATATCACTATCACTACATAGTATAAAATAAAGTCACTTTTCGCCGTCCCTACGTCCCTATGTCCCTTTGTATGCATGTAATGCATCAAAATCCGTTGCGTAGTTTTAGAGATCTAAAGCATACATATTAGGGACAGACAGCGGAAAGCGACTTTGTTTTATACTATGTATAGTAAAGTATAGGTTTTGTTACAATTTCAGTTCGTATACGATTCCAATATGATAGTAGAGTGGGCGTCGACCTTAAGCTGTAACCACTACATTAAAGTTGTCGTCACCCTAAAAGACACGGTATTTAAGCACTCACTCAGTCGAAAAATCCACAGACACAAAGTTATTTCACAATACTATTACGAAGTTACTGCTGGGTTAATCTGTGACACTCATTTGTAAGAACATGGTAAGAACCATTTAGTTGCAGCGCATATTGAAGTTACAAGCGACAAAGGAAATCTTAAAAAAAATCGAGGTGTTTGCTTTCTTCATAGGTAAAAACGGCAAGTGCAAATCGGACTTGCGAACGAAGGGTTCCGTATCAATATATTCTGTTTTTTCCGTGATCACATCTAGTGAATTAATGTCACGTTCCCATTGTGTGACGTTCCGGTGACGTCATGTCAACAATGACGTCACACATCACGCAGCAATATAATACATAATAATATACAAATTTATATTGTTTAATAATAATATCACTCATCTGGGCTTGTGTTATGGTGACGAGTAACGAATAGAAGACTTATTTAAAGGAAAACTATATGTAATGTAATGAAAAAAAAAAACTAAATGAAAAAATAAAAAAATAAAAATCGGTTTCTTATGACGTTATCGCGTAAAATTATCGTCCGTTAACCGACTTAACAGACAACCATTTTTTTGTAGGTACTTATTTGTTGTTATAGAGGCAACAGAAGAACAAAAAACCAAATCGTCTCGTCTTAAAAACTAAATTGGTTACCAATGAACAGAAGATACATAAAACCTAGGTTTGCTGTACACATGCCTTCCTCTAATCCAATAACAAATTAACAAATGAAAATTTCATAAAATAAGTTGGGTCCTCCACAGTTTTAACGTACCTAGTTTACCAAAAAATGGAGCTGAACAAAAATAAAACAAAAAACATGGTTAAATGACCAAATTTTAATAACTTTAGACATAATTTATCTGTTTAAAAGCTAGTGCTACGGATAGTTTAATTTGTCCGTCGTCCGATTGATAGGACAGCGGATAGTTTGATATGCCCGTGAATCGACTGATAAAACCACAGGCAAAAAAAAGCATATGGATCGACCAGTAGAACTCCACGATCGGACCCAGGCCAATAAACGGTGTTTTTGATCAGTCTATTGTGTTGTCGCTTGCAACATTGTGTGCTGTGTCATTTAAAGAAAGTAAGTTAGTTACGTAGGTACTAAACGATTCACTATTTTCCCTTACATTTTTACTTTTCTCTAACATGCAGTGGAGTCTATATTGTGACTAGCTTTTGCCCGCGACTTCGTCCGCGTAGAAGTCGAAAATGGACCAAGGAATCGCGTTGTCCCATACAAATTTTGCTCCCCTTTTTCACCCCCTTAGGGGTAGAATATCGGAAAATCCTTTCTTATCGGATGCCTACGTCATACAAAGAACACACCCTCCAAGTTTCAGGTCTCTACGATCATCGGTTTAGGCTGTACGTTGATCCGTGAGTCAGTCATTCAAGACAAAAAAATTTATATGTATATAGATATGTAATTGACCGAGCGAGCGAAGCGCCTCTGCTTCAAGTCTGGCGAAGCTTTCCTTTGTCAGTATGTTGGTACTCTTATACAACTTGGTACAAATAATCATCATCATCCGAGCGATGTTCCCGGTTGCATCCCTCTCGGGAGCCCGGGGTCCGCTTTCCTACTTTTACGGCTCCACTTCGCACGATCTTCGGCATCCTGGTTAGTAAGGCCATTTGCACGCATATCACCCTTTACGACGTCAAGCCAGCACTTCTTGGGTCTACCCAGTCTGCCACGGCCCGGCGGAGGCGCCATGGCAAGACATTTGTTCCCCACGTAATTAGCCGGTTTTCGCAAGACGTGACCGTACCAGCGTAGGCGACATTCTTGCAATTTATCTGCAATGTCTCGGACATGAAGGCTGCCCCGGATGCGGGAGTTCCTGACGCGATCTTTTCGCGTCACTCCACACATCCAGCGCAACATCTTCATCTCCGTGACACGCAGCTCCTGCTTATGTCGCTCAAGTACCGGCCACGCCTCACTACCATACAAAAGGACAGGTCTAATGATGGTTTTATAGACCTGTCCCTTTAGTTTAACCGGCATTTTGGGGTCGCAAATGACACCAGTCACCTCACGCCACTTGGCCCAAGCCGCTGAAATGCGTGACTTGACGTCGCAATCGATGTCGCCGGACGCGTGACAAATAATATGGTACAAATAATAATATATCGCAAAAGCTACGATTCTGAAACTTCGCATGTAGTTTCCTTATAGGACGTAGGCGCTCACTCAGAAATATTTTTTAGAATTTGCTAATAAAGTTCATAGATAATAGATAGATAGTTTATAGTAATTACTAGCTGCAGCCCGTGGTTTCACTCACTTAAGTCCCGATCTCGTAGGAACATCGGGATAAAAAGTAGTCTTTATGGGCCAATCGACAAATGCGTTGATTGTTGGCGCAGAATTTTGTGTCGATGTCATTCAAATATTCATAAATTTTGCATTTGCCGGTGTGTTGATTTAAAAATAAGTGTAATTATTCATAATCTACAGTATTACAACTGCAAAATGAGGTTATAGTGCAATATTAAAAAAAAAAACAATGAAATACGGAATAGGTATATAAGCCGTAAATGGCGGGTGATTTATTTTTGAATTTTTGTAACCTGATTCTTTTGTTTTTTATGATTAGTTTTTAAGAAGGCTATTGTTTTATAAATAAAATAAGGTTTAGGGTTAGGTAAGGTTTAACATAAAATAAAATGTTTTTCTAAAAAGATTTTTTAAATAAGTTTTTTAATTGAGAAATAAAAATAAATAAATAAATTTTGCCGTCACTCTGCAACTACTGGCATTATTTGTTTATGTACTAATATTTTAAAAAAATAATCTAAATAGGAAATTTCATTCTGAATGCAGAAAGGTATCAATGTTATGAATTCGTTAAACCAAAATTAGAATAAATGGTATTAAAGGGATTGCACCCTCAGGCGGCCATTTTGTTTTTGTACCTACTCAGACCTGGAGTATAGGGGGCGCCAAGCGCTTCAGCTGAAAGGATAATCCAGGTCTCCAGCTATCTACCAAGTTTTATTACAATCGGCTCAGTAGTTTTTGCGTGAAGAAGTAACAAACATACACAAGTAATATTATGTATGCTGTGTTTATAGGAAATTCATATAACTTTTTTTGATGTGAAACATCTATAGCCGCACGTAAAACCGGTTTCTGGCGTGGCGACGCATGCTATATGATGGTATATATAATACAGTCTATATGCAGTAGTGTGTACGGTGTGCATGCGCAATCCACTGTGCGATGCATTTTCTGCATATTACTTTTATATGTCAACGTTTGACAATTATCACACCCGCCAGGTGACGATGCGGTTTAAGATGTAACACGCGGTGTCTAGAAGATACATAATCACTTGCGACTTGAAGACACACATAAATCGGTGCCTCGCACATAAAGCCTGGTTGTATGACGAAAGAATGGAGATGACAAAATTAGGCCGTGTAGTTCTGTTGCACACTCTCCGAAATGTATCCGATAATAAGATAGGGTTCTTTAACATTCATTCAAACCCAGTCCGGCGACTAAATTCGACTAAATTCTTCAAATTGTAACCTGTAATCATAACCGATTGAAGAATTTTCTAATGAGGTGGTTTCAGATATTCCATTTATCGGTAACTATTAGTTTATGGGCCAATTCCACGGGTTGAAATCGAAAACTGAGCAATTTGCTGCACTCTCGAGGTGCAATTCTGTTCATCACTCCGAAGATCCTCATCAGATCTTCATACAATTTCTGTGGGACCACATGTAAATTATCCCCTATCATATTTTAAATTGGTCCAGGCGTTATCGAGTAATCGGCAAACATACATAAAAAAACTAAAGGTAAGTAGGTATGTAGGTACGCGACGAATTGAGAACCTCCTCCTTTTTTGAAATCGGTTAAAAAACCTTAGATACACTTACGCGAGTAAAACCGCGGAGCGCAGCATTAACAAAAGTAGAATTTTATCACAACAAGACTCTATCACCTGCCTCCAGAACCCTCGAAACGTCAATAGTAGAGCACGACCATTGAATAGATTATAATTTACAACCACTCAGGTAGCCAGTTTTTATAACTTTACACTATATTATTGTCAATAAAAGATTTTTTTTCTTTTTCAAGAGTTGGCTTTGCACGACTTGTGCTCCAATGTCAAGTTGTCTTTGCATTAACTTTTGGTATTATACAGCCGTACCCTCTTAAGAGGGCTACCGCGTATTCTTTTTCATACCAACAGCAAGAAATAGCTCTTCTACCCTTTTAATATTGTCCAATTTCGGTGTTTATTTTTTTAATGTTAATAATTCATTATACACTAGGCCTGTATTTTTTTCTTATTTTTTTTTTAAACTATAAGTTACATAATGTTAAAATTTTGAAATAATAAAACTTATTGGCCCAGCGTATAAACTGCTTATTCAACAAATCTCCTTAGATGATTCCCTGCTTCCCAGATAATTTTTAGAATAAAAGCCTACATATTCCCTTAACCAATATTTAAACTTTATGAAATGAAAGAAAGAAAGAAAGAAAACCATTTATTTGGTACAGGCACACGACAACTTTTAAATTACAATTACAATGCAAACAGCTTGTTAGATAATCACAATATTAAGCTATTGACATCCATAACAAATATTTTTGACGTGACAACGTTTTATAAATTGGTTTGCCGGGTGACACTTCAAGAAACTGCGTTACGCTCCGCTGACGTTATGCGCTCACAATGAGAGCGAGTGAGAGGCACGCGGGCATGGTTAGCCCGCCTAAGAGCGAGAGAGACAGACATAAAAAGTGAAAGGCACGCGTCCCTTCCACTCGAGCACAGTTGTTGTCACATAAAACTTTCGCCCGTATACCGACTTTACAGGCAACCAGTTTTTTTAACAGGAAGATTTTTAAGAACAAATTCTATTAAAACCAGTTTCTGATTATCTAACGATCCCCCTACGGAAAATGGCCCTGTCAAGAACTTTTTCACGATTAACGGTACCCCAAACACATCGTCGGTATGTGGTAGGTATGTGATCCTCTTAAGATAATCATGAGTTTTCGATACGCGGCGCGAGTAGGTATTTTCAAAAATGACCCGTATCGTGCAATAGAGAGAGTTTAAGTTCGGACGTAATTGCCTTCATTTTGCTTTCAAATAATGTTGCGAGCCGTAACGTTTTTACCCCCTTTATCCTTCACAAAATGAAATAAATTTGGTCTCATTTAATTCACTGCATCTTATTCTAGGTTTATACGTGGTAATTCAGTTTAGTCTATCATAAAACAATTGAAACGCTCGATGAAGTTTTTAAGTCAAAAATATAGATATTCAGATACTAATAACTTTTATCTGAAGCAATATTTCTTTAAAATAAAAACGGTTAAACCTAGTTTTCCATTAGATCTAGAACATTTTCAAAAATTATCAAAATTGGACTTCGTTTATGGGGGGTAAAACGTTACCGCTTTTTGTATGGAAATACAGCCTCACACTGGTCTTAAGTAATCAACCAAAATTTATGCAAACATAAAAATTGTTAGAGTCTTAATTAGATGATTATTTTACAAATAATTAATACTTTATCTTATCGTAAACTTGTCTTAGAATTAGATAATTTAAACTAAACTTGTATTCGTTTATAAATTCGATTGATACTTAGGTACCTAATTGATTTTTAAACAAGTATTTTTGTGACTTCATTTAATACCTATTTACATTTTTATATTTTTTTGGGTAGGTATTTTTAATATTTAATAAATAGCACCATGTGATTGGATTTTAAATTATATTTCGTAAAAAAATCTTTAGTACACCTACTTACTAAGTATATAAAGTATGCGTCATAAGTCCACTATCAGTTTGCTACCATAATACTATCAACAAGTATTGGACTTACGAACTTCTTCTAATAGACGTTACACACGAACCTAAATACTTGAATTAAAAGTACTCAGTGTGATTATTATTTTCAACATGTTAGGTGTTTAGTTGTGTTAGTGATATAAATATAAATATTTCAGGACATATTACACATCGCCATCCAGCCCCAAGCTAAGCAACTTAATGCTTGTGTTATGGGTGCCAGATAACGGATAAACTACTTATATACTTTTTTTTTTTGTAAATATATACATATTATACATATAGGAAACACCCAGAACCAGAAACAAGAATTTATGGTCAGCATAAATACTTGTTCCCGGCGGGAATCGAACCCGCAACCTTCTGCGTCGCAGTCGGGTGTTCGCCCGACGCGCCACAGAGGTCGTCAAATATAAGCCGCCAGGACCCGCTACACCAACCGACGACGTGGGTTCGATCCACAGGTTACGTTGTTATAATGTTCAAATAGTGCTGCACAGGATTGTAAACGTTACGGTGGGCAGAGACTTTTGACCGTTGATTGTACGGTTGGAGTCAGAATAGTAGAGTTCTAAAATTACTTTTTTATCACAGTTGCTCATAAAGTGGATCTTATTAAACCGCTTTTAGGCTCATAATGCAACGTATTATACACGCGTGCGATAAAAAAATATCCAACTAGTGCTAAAATAATACGTCATCCCGATATGTCAAATACGTATCTTACTGCTAATGACATAATTATAGTCTCATAATATAGTAGATGAAACATTCTTAAGGACATCATTCAAATCGTACCCAAAAATTAAGGTGCCGGCCAGAAAAAAAAATGGTTCTATCTTGTAGAGAATAATATTTTAAATAATGTTTACTAAGGCAACAAAGAGCTACGATCAAAAATCGTTGAGTTATTTTACATTGAAAACCCAAAAAATGCATGTGGGTATTTTTTGTTAGAAACATGAATGATCTCCTTTATCTGGGTTATACTGTTTTGATGTATAGAAAAAGGTACCATCCAAAGAGTTTTTAAGCCTTGCTGGCTTAAAACTCTTTGTTGGTACCTTTTTTCTTCTTTTCAAAAGGTTGTCTCTAAAGTCTGTTATCGAACGATAATATTACGTGATGACGTCTTTGAAAATAATTAAAAATTGAGTTTTGTTTTTATTTTGTTTTTTCTTTAGGTAGGTACATAAATATATTTTTTCTATATATTCTGTTTTTAATGAAACCCGGAACTAATAATGCTTACCATTATCTACACTTAATATTATAAAGAGGAAAACTTTGTTTGTTTGTTTGTTTGGTTGTAATGAATAGGCTCAAAAACTACTGGACCGATTTTAAAAATTCTTTCACCATTCGAAAGCTACATTATCCACGAGTAACATAGGCTATATTATATCCCAATACTCCCACGGGAACGGGAACTACGCGGGTGAAACCGCGGGGCGCAGCTAGTATAGTATAAAACAAAGTCGCTTTCTCTGTCCCTATATCCCTATGTATGCTTAAATCTTTAAAACTACGCAACGGATTTTGATGTGGTTTTTTTAATTAGATATATGTTATTCAAGAGGAAGGTTTATATGTATAATACATGCATAATATAGCCGTGCGAAGCCGGGGCGGGTCGCTAGTATAGAATATAATGGTAAGCATTATATTCTGTTTTTAACCGCCGACGCAAAAACAAATGAAAAAAAACCCTAAAAAAATATTGTATGTCAGACGCTGTATAGGTTAAAAGTCTTTTGCCTAGCCTTTCCGGTGTGTAATTAACAAAAAATAGTAAACATAACCTAAAATTCTTAAAAACTTTTTAATATTAAAATTTTAACAAGTCTTTTTTTTTTATTCGCAACTGTGATAAAAAACGTCGTACGATACACGTGTGAATTGATCATTCCATCTCGGCTTTTGCCACGCTCGCGTTCCGCTCGCGCGTCATAAACCGCCTCTATGGAATGATCAACTTTCCACACTTGTATCGCAATGTACTATTATTGGAGTTTTTTTATTATATAATATTATTCTAATAGATTCACGAGTGAAAGACTTTAAACTTAAACTCGATTAAGACTATACTTATCTTTTAAGTTTTATCAACTGTTTTAAGAACTTTTAAATAAAATGAGATTTTTTTTTAGAATTAACATAACCTCAAAATATTCCACAAAACAAAACGTTCGATTTTTGGAAATTCGTAGAACAAAAGTTGAATGTTAAGGTGCACAGAAATAGCCCACCACCGCTTTAAATAGGTACCTATGTATATTAATGTTTAATCCTATCCTACTAATTGACCGAACGAGCGAAGCGAGAGAGGTCTAGTGTTGAGAAGGGTCGGTCGCTCGTATGTTTGTATGTTTGTATGTTTGTATGTTTGTATGTTTGTATGTTTGTATGTTTGTATGTTTGTATGTTTGTATGTTTGTATGTTTGTATGTTTGTATGTTTGTATGTTTGTATGTTTGTATGTTTGTATGTTTGTATGTTTGTATGTTTGTATGTTTGTATGTTTGTATGTTTGTATGTTTGTATGTTTGTATGTTTGTATGTTTGTATGTTTGTATGTTTGTATGTTTGTATGTTTGTATGTTTGTATGTTTGTATGTTTGTATGTTTGTATGTTTGTATGTTTGTATGTTTGTATGTTTGTATGTTTGTATGTTTGTATGTTTGTATGTTTGTATGTTTGTATGTTTGTATGTTTGTATGTTTGTATGTTTGTATGTTTGTATGTTTGTATGTTTGTATGTTTGTATGTTTGTATGTTTGTATGTTTGTATGTTTGTATGTTTGTATGTTTGTATGTTTGTATGTTTGTATGTTTGTATGTTTGTATGTTTGTATGTTTGTATGTTTGTATGTTTGTATGTTTGTATGTTTGTATGTTTGTATGTTTGTATGTTTGTATGTTTGTATGTTTGTATGTTTGTATGTTTGTATGTTTGTATGTTTGTATGTTTGTATGTTTGTATGTTTGTATGTTTGTATGTTTGTATGTTTGTATGTTTGTATGTTTGTATGTTTGTATGTTTGTATGTTTGTATGTTTGTATGTTTGTATGTTTGTATGTTTGTATGTTTGTATGTTTGTATGTTTGTATGTTTGTATGTTTGTATGTTTGTATGTTTGTATGTTTGTATGTTTGTATGTTTGTATGTTTGTATGTTTGTATGTTTGTATGTTTGTATGTTTGTATGTTTGTATGTTTGTATGTTTGTATGTTTGTATGTTTGTATGTTTGTATGTTTGTATGTTTGTATGTTTGTATGTTTGTATGTTTGTATGTTTGTATGTTTGTATGTTTGTATGTTTGTATGTTTGTATGTTTGTATGTTTGTATGTTTGTATGTTTGTATGTTTGTATGTTTGTATGTTTGTATGTTTGTATGTTTGTATGTTTGTATGTTTGTATGTTTGTATGTTTGTATGTTTGTATGTTTGTATGTTTGTATGTTTGTATGTTTGTATGTTTGTATGTTTGTATGTTTGTATGTTTGTATGTTTGTATGTTTGTATGTTTGTATGTTTGTATGTTTGTATGTTTGTATGTTTGTATGTTTGTATGTTTGTATGTTTGTATGTTTGTATGTTTGTATGTTTGTATGTTTGTATGTTTGTATGTTTGTATGTTTGTATGTTTGTATGTTTGTATGTTTGTATGTTTGTATGTTTGTATGTTTGTATGTTTGTATGTTTGTATGTTTGTATGTTTGTTCGACGATAACTTGAGTACCGTTGCTCTGATCTTCATGATTTTTGGTATACAAGTAGTTGAGGTCCATAGAATTTTTAAGTTCGAACATGAGCAGGATCGGTCAGGGGGTTACGGAGATAGGGGTCCAAAAGGGGATCCACCTATATGGCACACAAACTATACTGCAAATATACCCGAGTGGGGTATCAAATGAAAGGGCGTAACTTCGGTGACAATAATATGGTACCGATGGAACTGATCTGATGATAGAGCTGGAGGGAATCTGCAGGAATTATCTCATTATCCATACCTTATAGTTCATTCATTCAAACTACTCGTCAAGAATCGCCTCGACGAGTAGTTTGTCTTTCAATGGTAACCAGGGTCTGATGATGGAACTGGAAGGTGGTCATAGGAACTTCGCAATGAAACGACACAACCCCATCGAGTTTGGGCTCGTTAGAATCGTCTTGACAAGTAGTTTGTCTTTCAATGGTGACCAGGGTCTGATGATGGAACTGGAAGGTTGGCATAGGAACTTCGCAATGAAACGACACAACCTCATCGAGTTTGGGCTCGTTAGAATCGTCTTGACGAGTAGTTTGTCTTTCAATGGTGACCAGGGTCTAATGATGGAACTGGAAGGTGGTCATAGGAACTCCGCAATGAAACGACACAACCCCATCGAGTTTGGGCTCGTTAGAATCGCCTTGACGGGTAGTTTGTCTTTTAATGGTAACCAGGGTCTGATAATGGAACTGGAAGGTGGTCATAGGAAATTCGCAATGAAACGACACAACCTCATCGAGTTTAGGCTCGTTAGAATCGTCTTGACGAGTAGTTTGTCTTTCAATAGTAACCAGGGTCTAATCTAACATATTTCGTTATCAAAGACCAAAAAGTATAAAATAAATTAATACAGTAAAAAACTAAAAAAAACACGCTTTAATAAAAAAAGTCCAACTAAAAAATAGAAAATAAATAAATCTAATAAATTTGGAGAATATTGTACTTAAATAGTAAGCGTGTTACATTGTGATTGCAAAAGAAAAATAACGAAGGTGTAGCATCACAAATTCACAATGTAACACGCTTACTATTTACAATATTCTTAATCCAAATTTATTTAAATTTTATAGAAATGTATTACTTTGCCCCAAATCGTCCAAACTCTCTTTGCTTCATTTCCTATAATTATTTATTTTATAATCATGGGCTGTTTTACAATATTAGTGGTGGATAGTATTAAATAGTAGGAATGTTCGGTTCTAGCCGATCTAGAGACTCTGATAATTATAAAATTTGTGACAATTTTTTTTATAATTTTTTATTGACTTGTTATATTTTAGTTTAGGGACTTATTACAGGACATATTGGCCTCAAACTTCTCTAATATATTCTCGTTCTCGACCTTGTCTTCTCGTTTCCTCTTACGTAACATTATGATAAGTAGATACATAAGGAAGGAAGGAAAGGAATTACTATCTTCTGGATATTATGTTGGACACATTAAAAATGTCTTGAGTAAAAATAAAGAGTCAACGGATGTCCAGGGTGTGATGATTGACCTATGCTAATTAGAACTTAACAACAACAAGTTAACAACAACAACAAGTTATGCCTATCGTGTTTGGATTCTCTAAATCATCCAATGTCAGATAATAGCGATACTAGGCACCTATCATTCAAATAAGATAGACCTGTCGTATTTGGAGTCTTTCGTCGTTATATTATACATTTTAGTACTTTACGCTGAAATATAATAAACGCTGAAAAAAACTCGTGAGGTCTCAGTTCGGGGCGAACTACTAGTATTATAAAGTTTGAAAAAAAAAAAAAAAAAATTACAGCACAATCACAAGTTACATATAAGTATATTCTACCAACAAGGTATAGGGGGGGGGGGGGTATGGGGTAGGTTTGTTTGAATGTTTGTTCCTCTTTCACGTTAAAACTACTGGACCGATTGCGATGAAACTCGGTATGTTGATAGCAGGAGACCTGGATTAACACATAGACTACTTTAAGAGGAAAGGTACCCGGCTCTTTTTCCATACAAACGTAGGCGACTGTTTCCTCCCTGGATAATGACACTAGCACAAATATTTTTGTTGCATAACACTTATAACTGCCATGACTATGCCCCTCTCCATACAAACGTAGGCGACGGTTTCCTCCCTGGATAATGACACTAGCACAAATATTTTTGTTGCATAACCCTTATAACTGGTAGTATATATTCATGGTAGTTATAAGTTTTATGCAACAAAAATATTTGCACTAGTGTCATTATTCAGGGAGGAATCATTCGACCACGTTTGTAAGGAGAGGGGCATAGTCATGGCAGTTAGAAGTTTTATGCAACAAAAATATTTGCACTAGTGTCATTATTCAGGGAGGAATCATTCGACCACGTTTGTAAGGAGAGGGGCATAGTCATGGCAGTTAGAAGTTTTATGCAACAAAAATATTTGCACTAGTGTCATTATTCAGGGAGGAATCATTCGACCACGTTTATAAGGAGAGGGGCATAGTCATGGCAGTTAGAAGTTTTATGCAACAAAAATATTTGCACTAGTGTCATTATTCAGGGAGGAAACATTCGACCACGTTTGTAAGGAGAGAGAGCCGGTACTATTTCTCTTAAACGGGTAAACCGTGAGGCGCAGATAGTTACCCATAACTCTGTACCTATAGGTAGGTATATTTATAAGTATAATAACCATAGGTTCTATTGATATCGTATTATTTCCAGTACATTAAACTTGAATCGAGGTTCTAAAGCGAAGTTCACGCCAAAATCCGCAGATTCATTGGTGAAAATACGTCATAACAGCCCGCTTTGAGCTTTTAATTGGGGATTTTTTATACTATTTCCAAATCGCTTTTAGATAAACTGTTTAAATATGGTTTGTAAGCATTTGATTCCTAAGTTTTAGTTTTCCGTAACTCAAATGGTAAAAGGAACCCTTATAAGATCACTTTTTTGTCCGTCTGTCCGTGTGTCACCACCGATTTTCTTAGGAACGGGTGGACCTAGCAAGTTGAAATTTATACCTGATACTAAGGTCTATAGTCCCTATTGAGTGTAGAAAAACCAAGGCCCTGAGTCAAAACGATAAAAGATATTTGTAAATTTAGATTTTTGAGAAAACTAGTTTTCGATACGTATGGAACTTTGTTAGAGGTAAAGTCGCTTCATAGATGGCGCTGAGTAATGTGCCTGCCTGATTATGCCTGGCTGACTTAGGACCGGCCAAAGTTCCTTGTGGCCAAGATTATGTTTTCGTTAGTAAAAAACAAAGAAGATTTTGGTAGTCTTAAGACAGATAGACAATTTGCTTTTGGCTTCTACATGCACCTTTTAAAAAAGGCTTAGCTCAACATAGGTACCTATTTACAAGATATTCCGACATTCCGACTTTTAGGAAAATTTCGAAATTTTCGAAGGAAAACCTAGAGACAATCGCAACTTCTGCCTTAAAACTACAGATATTTCTTTAGGGTTCCATACCCTAAAAGGCAAAAAGGGAACCCTTGTAAGATCACTTTCTTGTCCGTCTGTCTGTCTGTCTGTGTGTGTGTCATCCACCAATATTTTAAGAACACAAAAAAATAAAGCAATTTCTTAGCCATCAGGAACTTTGGCCGGCCCTTAATTATTAGCCAAGCACCATCGGGAACTAAGCGTGTAAACCCACGGAACATACTTAGCTAGAATCTACCTTAAATCCAATAAATCCAAAACCAAACTTTAATAATTGGATTGATTTAAATAACACGACTTTGCCGGTGGCCATTTTTGGTAAATATTTTACAAAACCATACCTTTTATTTCATTGCTTTGTTATACCATCGTATTACTAATATTATTGAGAGGTTGTTTATCTGTTTGTTTCTCTTATATTAACACTAGCGACCCGCTCCGGCTTCGCACGGCTATATTATGCATGTAAATATAATTGCTCTTGAATCACTCTATCTATAAAAAAAACTGCATCAAAATCCGTTGCGTAGTTTTAAAGATCTAAGCATACAAAGGGACGGCGAAAAGTGACTTTATTAAAATTTTATACTTTGTAGTGATGAAGTGATAGTGATGAAGTGATAGTGATAGTGAAGTGAAGTAAGTATAGAGAGGTAGAGGACAATTATTATAAAATGTTACAATTTACGGGATTTTGTTACATAATTATATGTACAGTCAATTATATGTACAGTCACATTACCAATTAGCTGAACCAATTAGCTCACTCGCAAATCTGTAAGGTTGTAAAGTAATGTTACCTGATTCTGTTTCTTTAAACAATATACTAAACAATACAATATGCAATTTTAAAAAAATAACACAATAGGTAAATACTGTTTTTTTTTACAAATATGCGAATGAGCTCTGGGTCACGTGGGGTTCAGCTAATTGGTAATGTGACTGTACATATAATTATGTAACAAAATCCCGTAAATTGTAACATTTTATAATAATTGTCCTCTACTTCTCTATACTTACTTCACTTCACTATCACTATCACTTCATCACTACAAAGTATAAAATTTTAATAAATCGCCGTCCCTATGTCCCTTTGTATGCTTAGATCTTTAAAACTACGCAACGGATTTTGATGCAGTTTTTTTTTAAGATAGAGTGATTCAAGAGGAAGGTTTATATGTATAATACATGCATAATAATATAGCCGTGCGAAGCCGGGGCGGGTCGCTACATACCTAACAAAACCTGACACCTTTACGAAACAAATCTCGTAGGTATGTGTCAGGTTTTCTTGATAAGTTGCAAATAAAATTAAATATTTTTTTTTTACATTTATTATCAAGCAAATCTAACACTTCACGAGATAAGCCGAGTAAAACCACAGGTACAGCTTGTCAAAATTAATAAACCTTTTCAAATCATTTAGAAAAAATTATACATTTCGATTCCCAATTCGATTGTTTCGAGAAATCATTCGTATAATTGTAATGTATTCGTTAAATCGAATCGTTTTCGATCATTTTAGCGAATCGATTAAACGACTACCGTTTCGAATATTTCATATTTATGTTAATTCTTTTGATAGTCTTTAAATTGATAGTTTGTGTAGGACTTTGAAAAGCTTGTTTTTTAATAAAAAAATCTTTTAATGGCATAGTCGTGGTGGCATTTTTGATTCAGAGAAATATTAATTCCATCTAATAATGCAAAATTTTGGATGTTTGTATTATTAGAATGGAAATCCAAAGCATAAATAAAATATGATGATTATTTATTACTAGCTTTATTATGCATGTATTATATTATATCTAAAAACCTTCCTCTTGAATCACTCTATCTATTAAAAAAATCGCATCAAAATCTGTTGCGTTGTTTTAAAGATATAAGCATACAAAGGGACATAGGGACGGCGAAAAGTGACTTTTTTTTATACAATGTAGTGATAGTGATGATGAAAATGATGGCGTCTAAGACGTTCATTGTCATTGTTACAAGTGCACAATAATGATAGATAAACTCTTTATTCTACCATATTATGACACTAGCGACCCGCTCCGGCTTCGCATGGCTATATTAAGCATGTATTATACATAACCCTTCCGAGGTCATCCATTTTTTTTTCAAAAGGTCGGGATCAGTCAAATTTTCCGCGGGAAATCCCGTGAGATCGGGATTTCTCGAGGGGGGTCATTAGAATAGCGATAACAGCGAAGTTATGAATGGGAGCTAGATACACCCTATGTCATAAAGAATCGGTATGAAGTACACTACCTACCTATATATACATTAGTGCAGTTTTATCTTGTTATGTATTATTAATTCTAAGGTGAAAGTCTAAAAACATTCCTCTTGAATCACTCTATCTATTAAAAAAACGGAATCAAAATTCGTTGCGTAGTTTTAAAGATTTAAGCATACAAAAGGATATAGGGACGGCGAAAAGTGACTTTATTTTATAGATACTATGTAGTGATAGTGATAGTGATAGTGATGATTATAGTGATGGCGTCTATGACGTTCATTGTTACAATAACAAGTGCCCAATAATGATAGATAAACTCTTTATTCTACCATATTATGACATGACATAAATTCATGCCATTTTAACCGACTTCAAAAAAGGAGGAGGTTCTCAATTCGGTTGTTTTTTTTAATTTTTTATTTGGAATTCAGATAATACGCTGGCTCAGTAAAACGACGTAGTGAAACTTTGTTTTACCTCCGAAACGTCGATGTTTTCATTATTTAAAACTCTATTTATATTTGACTTTGTAGTGCTTCACTATCACTTCACTATCACTACATAGTATAAAACAAAGTCGCTTTCTCTGTCCCTATGTCCCTATATCCCTATGTATGCTTAAATCTTTAAAACTACGCAACGGATTTTATAGATAGAGTGATTCAAGAGGAAGGTTTATAATGTTTAATACATGCATAATATAGCCGTGCGAAGCCGGGACGGGTCGCTGGTTTTTGATAATCCGTAGTACCTATTTTTAAGATTTTTATTTTTAACTTTTTAGTTCAATTTGTAAATATTTTTAAACTTTTTAGTTATTTTCTTTGTAATATTTTTGTTGATTTTTCACTTCATGTTTGATGTCAGTTTTTAATTTATTTTATATTTAAATATATTCTTTTTTCTTAAATTTTTTAGAACTTTCTTTTTTGTAGCTTTTTAATGTTTCTTTTTCAAATCTCGTTTTAAATTAATTAAGTGCAAAGCTTGATTAATTTAGAAAAGTAAAAAAAAGCTTAGCAAGTTAAGTAACTAGGTATGTATATTAATACCTATACCTACTTAAAAAAACCTCCATAGCGGCCTCCACACCCGTTGAGAGTCATCGTTTGTTTTTTTTCCGTTCATTACCAGTCATTATGCTTAGAAGCTGGCGTCAAACTGCGCCGGCGCAGTGTCCCGCTGTTCGATTCTTTATTGAAGAATTTACTTGAGGTGTTGTCTTGAGTGAGTTGATGTTTGGAAATAAATATTATAGGACATTTCATACAGCCCCAATAGCCTCGAAGTTAAGCGATTAGGCTTGTGTTATGGTGGCAAAACGGATATAATCACTACATAGTATAAAATAAAGTCACTTTCTCTGTACCTATGTCCCTATATCCCTATGTATGCTTAGATCTTTAAAACTACGCAACAGATTTTGATGCGGTTTTTTTTAATAGATAGAGTGATTCAAGAGGAAGGTTTATATGTATAATGCATGCATAATATAGCCGTGCGAAGCCGGGGCGGGCGGGTCTCTAGTAGGTTATAAAAAGGAAGAATTTTTTTGTTTGTTTGTAACGAATAGGCTCCGAAACTACGGAACCGATTTTGATGAAACATGGTATGAGGATACATTGATTCATTGGAAATAGCATAGGCTACTTTTTATTCCGATATTCCTATGAGATTAGGGTTTACGGACGATAATTTTACGTGATGACGGCATAAGAATACATTGATTGATGGTTGCTATGGTCACCTTGTCAATAACTCACGTTCCCGGAACGTGGGTGACGTTGCTATGGTTACCTTGTCAATAACGGAACGATGACGTCACACTTTTTTGTGAGTGCAGTACGATTTTCATCGTTACATAGTATAAAACAAAGTCACTTTCCGCTGTCTGTCCCCATGTATGCTTAAATCTTTAAAACTACGCAACGGATTTTAATGCGGTTTTTTAACAGATAGAGTGATTCAAGAGGAAGGTTTATAATATGTATAATACATGCATAATATAGCCGTGCGAAGCCGGAGCGGGTCGCTAGTTAATTTATAAGACGTTAACACGTCAACATCAATAAAACTCGTAATATTAATTAATAATATGATGATAAGTTTGATGTCCACATCATAATTTGCCATTAAACCTTGTCATTGTAAAGGTCCTCTACGTGTTGGTTTCGGCTCCACGCTAGGCATAGAAATGAATGCTATTTTTAAATCATTGCTAATGTGACAAATGATTTTATTTTTCACAGTGTGAATGCTAATGCTATTTTTCACATCTGAGTGAAAAAAAACTTTCACACGGGTGACAATTATTTTTCGCAATTTGTCATGGTCTGCTATTTGTGCTAATGTAAATGATTTTTCACTTTGTAATTATTAGCGATTTCAATGAGCTTTCCCTCATACTTTAACACACTCTCAAATCAAGCAAATAGCATCTTAAACGCGTTGACAATAAGATTCAATTTAATTTGACAACCCGCGCCCGCGGTACATTAACAGTACTCGATCTACCCAAGATAGTGATTGCGAAAAAAATAGCATTAGCAGTCCAAGTGATTTTTTTAGCATCTGCTAATTGCGATTTTTTTTTCACAGTGTGAAATATTGAGTGACATGCTATTTTTGCCATGACTACTCCACGCATGCCTTCCAAAGGTCCGGGACTCTATAGCCCTATGATATGGGACACAATGACACAACAGATCAATAGTAAATATTTGTTTGAAGTGGGAATCGAACCCGCAAGCTCAGGTCATCGAATAATGAATCAGTACTTAAATACCTACTACCATTTTTTCCCTAACAATGACTGTCATAAAACTGATGTGTTAGTCATTCCTGTGGTTTTCTTTGTGATTTATTCGGTTACTTTAAAATACGTGTTGAACGATTTCTTACTTAGGTATGTACGGTCGGCTGCATAATTGCAGACCCACCGTAGAGCTCCAAAACGACTGTTATTAGAATGTTTTCAACACAAGCAAGATTCTAGGCACCTGCTAATAGGTGAAGTTTAAAGTCTTCTAACTCATCAATTTATTAATCAACAAGTGGAGAACCACCTTAGAGTTACTATTATGGCAAAGAACTTTAATAATTAAAAAAACTGCATTTCTGTTTTTTTTTTCTTTTTTATATTTTTACGAGTTGTGTGTGTGTGCTAGTAGGGAAAAGAACTTTAAAAAATAAATAATAATATTTTAACTAAACTAAAGTTGTTTTTGTTTTTCAAACAATTATATTTTTTTATGTATTTTACAAGTTGTTCAATAAATACTATAGGTTTTTTTAATATGCATTCGTGAAAATCAATATTTTCTCACTTTCTCTCTCTTAAATTAGGTATAAGTAGATTGGGATGTTACCTCAAAAAATACTAAGTTTCAGCTCATTTTAAAATCAAAAATTAAGCCTACAAATATCTCTAGCCATATTCCCACGTAAGACAACCATTTCTTTACCGCCTCTTAAAGCTCCGAACAGACCAGACTGGACAATCGCAAAAGCAATGAAACGCCTGTGTTTTAAATACCAAAAATTCGGATTCGCGTAATTAGTTTTCAGTCAGATTCACTAACAGTGCAAATAAAGTTATCTAACTCCCGATCCCGTGGGAATATCGGGATAAATAGTAGCCTATGTCATTTCCAAATCAAGATTCATCAAAATCGGTCCTACTGTTTAGGAGTCTATTTGTTACAAAAAAAACTTGCCTCTTTAGAATATTACTATACAAGCGACCCGCCCCGGCTTCGCACGACTGTATTATGCATGTTTTATATCTAAAAACCTTCCTCTTTAATCACTTTATCTATTTAAAAAAACCGCATCAAAATCCGTTGCGTAGTTTTAAAGATCTAAGCATACATAGGAACATAGGGATATAGGGACATAGGAACGGCAAAAAGTGACTTTATTTTATACTATGTAGTGAAGTATATAAATCCCAAAAGAGTATATAAATCCCAATCCCTATATTATACTTAAATATAAAATTCCCGTGTCGCGGTGTTAGTTGCCAAACTCCACCTCAACGGCTGAACCGATTTGTATGAAATTTTTGGTGTACTTATATTCGTTAGGTCTGGGAATCGAACAACATCTATTTTTAACCGACTTCAAAAAAAGGAGGTGGTTCTCAATTCGGTTGTAATGTATTTTTGAAGTGAAAACTTCTTATGGCGCGTTGGGCACTTTTGTGGGTGAGCATTTTCAGCCGTTCTCGCGACAGACGACAGATTTTCTCGCGACAGATGAGATTTTACACAGATATACAGTTTTTTAATTTGGCTGTGAGTGTATTAAGACGTACATATGGTATTTTTAACGGACGACTATTGACGGACGACAAATGTCGGACGACTATTTGTTGAACGACAAATGTCGGACGACTATTTGTCGAACGACAAATGTCGGACGACTATTTGTCGGACGACAAATAGTCGTCCGACTATTTTTTTTTTTTCATCTAAAACTCTTTTTGCGTATGTTCTCGCGACAGATGAGATTTTACACAGATATACAGTTTTCACTTCTGCCTGCACTCCCGGAGTGCGCTGTTTTTTTTTGTACCTTTTTTTGTATAGTTAAGGCAAAACAATGTTTGCAAGGACAGCTAGAACAAGTATAAAAATACTACCTGCGCTCCGCGGTTTCACCCGCGTAACTCCCGATCCCGTGGGAATATCAAAATAAAAAGTAGCCTAAAGCCTTCCTCGATAACAAACTCTTCAGCTTTATAATATCAGCATCACTACATAGTATAAAACAAAGTCGCTTTCTCTGTCCCTATATCCCTTTGTATGCTTAAATCTTTAAAACTACGCAACGGATTTTAATGCGGTTTTTTTAATACATAGAGTGATTCAAGAGGAAGGTTTCTAAGTACCTATAATACATGCATAATATAGCCGTGCGAAGCCGGGGCGGGTCGCTAGTAGATAAATAAATAGAAGTATAGATGAGTGAACTTTATTCTCGGTCTTGCGTTTAGGTTTGTGCGAATCTTAAATCACAAAAATTCGTCTCGATCCGTCCGTAATCGGTGCTCGGTTAAGCGACCAAGATTCCCTTGTCCTAAATGATTGTGGCGAATTTTAACATGTTTTTTAACAAACGTGACATGTTATCCCATGTTTTTGAGTTTTATAGAAATTAGGTTAATAATTTTACCCTTTTTTTGTTCGTGTAGGTACATATCGAAGAGTTTTAATATGAATATGAAGTAGACTGGACAACAGTAGTAAATTATTAGTAGGTTAACTAGCAGCGCTCGGCGGTTGCACCCGCGTAAATCCCGATCCCGTGGGAATATCGGGATAAAAGGTAGCTTAAGTTATTCTCAGTGAATCAATCTATCCTCATACCAAGTTTCATCAAAATCGGTCCAGTAGTTTCGGAGCCTATTAATTACAACCAATCTTTCCTCTTTATAATATTAGTGGGTTTAGATAATGGTCCCGGATCCTCATCATGTAATTTAAAAATTATTTTTTTTTAAATTATTATTAATAAATATCTTTTATAAATAAACTAGCGACCCGCCCCGGCTTCGCACGGCTATATTACGCATGTATTATCCATATAAACCTTCCTTTTGAATCACTCTATCTATTAAAAAAAGCCGCATCAAAATTCGTTGCGTAGTTTTAAAGATTTAAGCATACATAGGGATATAGGGACATAGAAAGCGACTTTGTTTTATACTATGTAGTGATATGAAATATGAATATAATCATAAATAGATAGAAAAATTCTTTATTGTAAAAAACATTTTTAAATTACATTAAATAAAATAGAAAACAAAGATTAAAAATAAATAAATAAATAAATATTGCAGGACACTCCACACATCGCCATCTAGCCCCAAGTTAAGTAACTAGACTTGTGTTATGGGTGCTAGACAACGGATATACTACTTATATTTCTTTTCTTTTGTAAATATATACGTATAATACATAGAAACAACCAGACCACAGACAAATATCTAAGCATAAATACTTGCCTGAGGTGGGAATCGAACCCGCGACCCTGTGTTTAGCAGTCCGGCATGGTGACCATTGTGCCAACTGGGTCGTCAAAAGTCTAAATGTCATAATGTTGAGCGGCCTTATCGCTCAAAGCGATCTTTTCCAGGCAACATTTGGATGCTAATAAATCATGAGAGTTTATAAAAGTTTATAGTAACAAATTACTATAGCATTAATTCGCATTTACAGTCGGTAACAAAACTGCAAAACCACCGTAGAGTTATTTTTGTCTTGCCGAGATGAGATGTCACATAAAAACAATCGATTTTTTGTACGAGAAATCTTCTGATGCCATCTCTATTAATATTTTGACCTCTCTGATACTAAGGTGCTTTTATGATCGATTGTGGTTAATAATTTAAAAAATAATATGAGTAACAGCAAAGTTATTGCCATTTTGAACTGTGTAGAAAGGAAGCCTTTGTTGAGATAGACGGTACGTACCATAGCAATGTTTTAAAAATAATAATTTAAAAAAAACGTTAAAAAACTAAACCCCAACTACGTAAAAAAATTGTAGTTAAAAAAACAAACTAGGTAATAAAAATCGCACTCTAAAAAGTACGAAACAAGAAAAAACAGAGAGGTAATTGTGTAGGCAATCTCAAAGTGTCGTGTCTCGTGTCGTTCAGTGGATAGCCGTCGTCGGATGCCACCTTGCCCTATAAGAATCCCTTAGTACAATTGCATTGCAAGGTGGCATCCGACGACGGGACTCCCTCCCTTTTGGCTTCGCCGTAGTCGGGTAATAATAAATAATAATTGTCTCTAGAGCAATTTATTATCCAAATTCAATGACCAATATTATAAATACAAACGTTTATTTATGTATTTGTTTGTTCCATCGTTACATAGTCAAACAACTGGCTCGATTTGGAGGAAAATCGACATAGTGGGTAGTTTAGGAGTCAGCTTTCTCTAACTACAGGTATTCTGAGGAAAGACCTAAGTTACTGTTGATACTGAAATTCCCGCAGGATCGGGAGTTACACGGGAGAAACATTGGACCGTAGCTTGTAATTAATAAATCACCCATCGAAATATTGACCGGGGCAGACGTTGCTTAACCGAAACAAACAATAATCGACCAGCCGATTTCTTCACGTAAATTCGAATAGGGTAACCATGGTTTACGATGACCCAAAAACAATAAAACATTATAGATTCTCTGAATTGATAATTTACTATTTTGATTACGTATCCTTCGGCGTTATACATATTTTACTTTAAGTAGACCAAATAATGTTATAGAGATGGCAGTAGAAAATGACTTAAAAATGACTTATCTACTCTTGATTAAATCATTTCATAGTATAAAACAAAGTCACTTTCCGCTGTCTGTCCCTATGTATGGTTAGATCTTTAAAACTACGCAACGGATTTTGATGCGGTTTTTAATACATAGAGTGATTCAAGAGGAAGGTTTATATGTATAATACATTCATAATATAGCCGTGCGAAGCCGGAGCGGGTCGCTAGTATTATTATAATGACGAAAGATTTATTCGTTTTTAGGGTTCCGTACCTCAAAAGGTAAAAAAGGAACCCTTATAAGGTCACTTTCTTGTCCGTCTGTCTAATTGTCTGTCTGTTTGTTTTTGTATAGGTTCTAAGACTACTGAACCAGTTTTGGATGAAACTTGGTAAAAATACCTTGAACCCTTGGAAGTAACATAGACTTTTCATTCCACGATCAGGACGTACGCGGGTGAAACCGCGAAATGTTGCTAGTCACTGATTTTTGTATGCACTATATTATATTTGATACTAGCTGTGCCCCGCGGTTTCTCCCGCGTAAATCCCGATCCCATGGGAGTATCGGGATAAAAAGTAGCTTTTGTGTTAATCCAGGTCTCCAGCTGTCTACATACCGAGTTTCATTGCAATCGGTCTAGTAGTTTTTGCGTTAGGGAGTAACAAACATACATACACACACACACACACAAACTTTCACATTTATAATATTAGTAGGATAATAAAGAAACTTTGAAATTAAGTTGCTAGTCACTGATAAAGCACAGCTGAAACCGCTGCTGGGAGTAAAAAATATGTTTTGCAGATTATTAAGTATTCTGTGTACTAAAAACTTGGCTAATTGCCTGAAATGGGGAATAAAACAAGCCTAAAACAGCCTATGTAAGAAAAGTTGGAAACTGGCTGGTGAGTGGTGGGCCTATCAAATTACTGCACTTACTCTCTCTCTTTTTTGCTTTTTTATCTTTTAGTCCGCTGTGGCACGAAGTAAAAAACCAACCTTTTCTGCTAGTTTAGGAAAAACATATAAGTTTAGTTATGAATTTAATTTGAGAACGTCTATAAGTTCAGAACTCTACACAAAATCGTAACTAAATTACATATAATTAGACTAGTTTTGAGTGCTTCCTGTTTGCCCCACCAAGCTGCCCCACAGTGGGGCAAAGTGGAATCGTTAAAATTTTGTAGTCTCGTTTGCCCCACTATTATGATTCTGCCCATCAGGGTTGGCACCTTGTTGAGAGTTTGAGAATTTTCGTGTCATCTCTAAAGTTATGAACCATCACGGTATGTTACAAATTACACTAAAACATGCAGACTTAAGTTACTTGTGGTGCCATAATCTCGAAATACGAGCTATGTATAATACGAGACATTAAATAATATTGACATGATCTCCATTTCAAATGTCAGTTGTGATAAATGTAACTGGGTTGGTAACCTATGGAGTGTGTTTAAATAAAAGTACAAAATGAAAGAAAGAAAAGAAATAAAGAAAATGATTATTTGAAACGTTAACTTCTGAAAGAATCTGGTTATAAATCACAAAATAAATTACAGGACTCGTTACAAATAAAATCTTTGCCAATATCAACACACAATAATTAGTCACTACTAACTGTAAAATAAAAAAATCTCAGATTGATTAACACTTGACTAAGTTAAATACAGTTTTACTGATTAAATAATAAAAAAACATCATGCAGAACATACAAACAGTCAAGCAAAATATGAAAATTTTTAGAAAGACTAAACCAGTTTTATTTGGTAAGCATATTCGTAGGTAACGGTCTCGCCGGTTTTGTTGTTATGTGACGGTACGTTTTTAAAGTTGCCCACATCCGTTTTTGCAAGTGTCTACATAACATGGTAATTTAGGTAGCTTTCAAGAAACAACAAATATTAGAGTACGCTATTATGAGTTAAATGTCAACCAAAGCTTTCATAGCTCGCTGTCTTCAAATATTATTGAAACAAGTTAAATAAATAAAAGTTTAAAATACGTGGTTCCCATTCCGGAATCTGTCATTTTACTACAGAGAAAAGAGCGATGTAAGCTTTGGTAGCAGTAAAAATGTAGTTAGCTGAGTCAATCTCCAAATATGCTGCTATGAGCTCATATACATAATTGAGATATGATTCAAATATGACTGAAAAATACGTGGTTCCCATTCCGGTAGCAGTAAAAACATTTGACTACGCTAAATACAGTTAGCGTAGTCAAATGTCAATTAATCTGATATTTTATTTTTCACAGTTAGTAGTAAAAGTGACTAATTATTGTGTGTTGAGTTTGGCAAAGATTTTATTTGTAATGAGTCGTGTAATTTATTTTGTGATTTATAACCAGATTCCTTCAGAAGTAAACGTTTTAAATAATCATTTTGTACTTTTATTTAAACACACTACATAGGTTACCAACCCAGTTACATTTATCACAACTGAAATTTGAATTGTGTATTTGTATACCGTGATGGTTCATAACTTTGGAGATGACACGAAAATTCTCAAACTCTAAACAAGGTGCCAACCCTGATGGGCAGAATCATATTAGTGGGGCAAACGAGACTACAAAATTTTAACGATTCCACTTTGCCCCACTGTGGGGCAGCTTGGTGGGGCAAACGGGAAGCACTCCTAGTTTTTCATAATAAAAAAAATACGTAAGTTATATTTTATTTGAAGGTAGATAATTAATATGACATGCGATACGGATTGAATCAATAAACAAGTTTTTTTAAACGTTTTAAAAATGTACTTTTCATTTCTAACTTACATTAAAATGTGACTTCCAAAAAATTTAATTATGTTTGAAATATGTTCAGAGCAAACTAGAAAACAGGCAACATATATACAAATACTTTAATTCCACGTCAATTATAGCAAAATAAAATAAAAATATACTTTCGGGAAAACAAGCGCCATCTAGCGGAATACTTTGCTTAGCGATACGAAACGATCAACCTTATGCGAACGTTTCATCTTTCGTCGATACAAAATAAATGCAGCTAATTCAACCACTTGTTAGAAAATAAACGTAAGGAGGTTAAATTATCTAAAACGCCTTTGTGACGCTTTTTGTTAACGCTATTTTTAACGCCATCAGGTGTAGCTAATCTAATCTCCTTGTTAGAAGGTAAAGGTAAGGAGATACTGATTAGATAATGCTTTTTTTAACGCTAGTTTTAACGCCATCAGGGGTCTGGAGATGTAGCTAATTCAACCTATTTGTTAGAAGGTAAAGGTAAAGTGGTAAGATAAGCTAAAATTTTTTAGTAACGCTGTTTTTAGCCCTAAAACTTAACTTTTTGTCATTTTTTTATTATAATATTATCTACTATGTAGTGATATGTATATTTTAGTCTGTAAGGTATCTATTTTATATGGGTCTGTACTTATTTATAAGGCTGTTACCTGAAATAAACGATTATTAATTTAGGGTTCCGTAGCCAAATGGCAAAAAACGGAACCTTTATAGATTCGTCATATCTGTCTGTCAGCCGTATGTCAAAGCTAATTTTTTAACACTATTTTAACGCTATCAGGGGTCCGGGTATTTAGCATTGGGGCTTCGCATACGTATTAATTTATTTTTAATTATGCATGTATTATACTTTATACCTTCCTCTTGAATCACTCTATCTATTTAAAAAAACCGCATCAAAATCCGTTCCGTAGTTTTAAAGATTTAAGCATACATACATAGGGATATAGGGACATAGGGACAGAGAAAGCGACTTTGTTTTATACTATGTAGTGATTAATCAATAGAAAGCATCGGAATGAACAATTCGTTCATTCATCGTTTTCTTAAGATATTGGGGAGGACGAGGAGAGAAAAATGCCGAAATCGAGGAACTGGTGGCGGAGCCGAATATCATCGGCGAGATCAAGGCGCAGCGTCTTCGCTGGCTTGGCCACCTGGAGCGAAATGGGAGAGGATCGCAGTGCTAAGAGAGCATATGTGCGTCGCCCAACCGGTCGAAGGCCGGTGGGGCGGCCCAGGTATCGCTGGAAGGACACGGCGGAAGCTGACCTGCGCGAACTTCAAGTCAACAATTGGCAAGAAATAGCGCAGAACAGGGAGCGATGGAAGACTCACGTTTCGGAGGCGAAGATCCACTTTGGGTCGCTGAGCCAGCGGAGTAAGTAAGTAAGTAAGGATCGTTTTCTTAGTAAAATTATCGTCCGTAAACCAACTTTACAGACAACCATTTTTTATTCGAAGTTTTGCCCTTATTCTTTACCCTGCCCTCAAAAAACCATTGCTTGACCAAATTCAATAATAATCCAAAAATAAAATAGTTAGGAAACATAGAACGGTACGTTGGATCTATGTGATAAGTGTACCCAGGGGTCGCTATTCAATTAGGGTTCACACAATTTTATTATGTTATGAACCCTTTGGGTTCCGTAGTGAAATGTGCGAACCGATTTAATGGAGGGAATGTGATTATTACGTTTGATTGTTAATTTTGTGTAGGGTTCCGCGAAATATCAGATGTATTAAATTTTGTAGGCGGCGGCGAACGTTGTATTTTCATCACTACATAGTATAAAATAAAGTCACTTTTCGCCGTCCCTATTCCCTTTGTATGCTTAGATCTTTAAAACTATATATCAGGGTTTAAAAATTAAAATGGTTTGTGAAATACATTGCGTATTTTATTTTGACTTCGTAAATACTGAATTTAAAATGTAAGAACACCTTATCACTATCACTACATAGTATAAAACAAAGTCGCTTTCTCTGTCCCTATATCCCTATGTATGCTTAAATCTTTAAAACTACGCAACGGATTTTGATGCGGGTTTTTTTAATAGATAGAGTGATTCAAGAGGAAGGTTTATATGTATAATACATGCATAATATAGCCGTGCGAAGCCGGGGCGGGTCGCTAGTTATAATATAAACTGGAACGAGATATTTAAAAAAAATTATTGCCGCCTCAAACACAAAAATATTTTGTTAACTTTTATTGTTTTAACAAGTATTTTCTTTTATTCGCAACTGTGCTAGAAAAACGTCGTACTTTTACGATTAAATAAATAAATAAATAAATATTTCAGGACATATTACACATCGCCATCCAGCCCCAAGCTAAGCAACTTAATGCTTGTGTTATGGGTGCCAGATAACGGATAAACTACTTATATACTTTTTTTTTTTGTAAATATATACATATTATACATATAGGAAACACCCAGAACCAGAAACAAGAATTTATGGTCAGCATAAATACTTGTTCCCGGCGGGAATCGAACCCGCAACCTTCTGCGTCGCAGTCGGGTGTTCGCCCGACGCGCCACAGAGGTCGTCAATCATTATTGATCATTGCATCTCGTCATAAGCCGAGGAGGCTTATGACGAGATGCAATGATCAATTTACCACACTTGTGTCGTAATGTAATATTATTAGAATAGAATAGAATAAATTAACGTCGGATAAAGGGTGTGTGACAACCCTAAGTATAAACCCCCAGTTGATATGATTTGCACAGCTCCGGAACATGATATCTACAAATGCGATAAACTCACCCCGTTTAATACAAATATCTCAATTGAATATCATTCAACCCTTACGAAAAAAAGGTCGTTGAAAATATCAGGGTTTAAAAATTAAAATGGTTTGTGAAATACATTGCGTATTTTATTTTGACTTCGTAAATACTGAATTTAAAATGTAAGAACACCTTATCACTATCACTACATAGTATAAAACAAAGTCGCTTTCTCTGTCCCTATATCCCTATGTATGCTTAAGTCTTTAAAACTACGCAACGGATTTTGGTGCGGTTTTTTTTAATAGATAGAGTGATTCAAGGTGAAAGGTTTATAAGTATAATACATGCATAATATAGCCGTGCGAGGCCGGAGCGGGTCGCTAGTACCTAATAAATTGATGGAACACCTGCATTCACAAAAAAGTGTCTGACGAAATATCATGTGTCATGGTAATATGACCAGACACGTTATGGTAACTTAGGAAACAGAGTATTTAATAATAATATCGGTCATCTGGGCTTGTCTTAAGGTGTGACGAGTGACGAATAGAATTAAAAAAATATATAAAGGAAAAAAACACAAAAAAAAAGAAAAAGAAAGGGAAAAAAAATTATAAATAAATAGAAAAAAAAATCAATTTTTCAAAAAAAAAAAAAAAAAAACTGAAAAAAATATAAAGAAATAACAAAAAAAATCTAAATTTTTCATCGTTTTCTTAAGACATTCTCACGTAAAATTATCGTCCGTAAACGGACTTTACAGACAACCATTTGTTTTGTTTTTAGTCCAAATTTTTACAAAAGAAAAGAATGTATTCTAACCGTTGTCTGGCCACTACAATACAAGCCTAGTAGCTGAGTTTGGGGTCACACAGCGCTGTGTAAAAAATGTTCTGCAATATTTTGCGGGACGAGTTGGACTGGAGACAAGTAACAGTGGAAAGAGGAGAGGGAGGCCTTTGCCCTGCAGTGGGACGGATTAGGCTAAAATTAATAAATAAATATTTTCACTACCCTTCACAGCGAATGGGGAAAATCAAATGGAAGCAAGAACATTGATGACAATCTTTAATCCAGCGTTATATAAAGAAACAGTTTATTTGAAACAAAACAAAAGATAAAGAAGAAAAATACACAAAAATTTATAAGAAAAAACCGGCTAAGTGCGAGTCGGACTCCCGCTCGAAGGGTTTCATACCATTATATTCTCTTTTTAGTTCCTACTTGTTGTTATACGGCAACAGAAATGCATCATTTGTGAAAATTTTAACTGTCTAGCTATCACGGTTCATGAGATACAGACTGCGGGCCGATTGCCGTATTCTTATGCAGCGCGTCTTGACTGCGTTTGCGTCATACGGCTGTTGGCGTACGAAATTTTTGACTAAAGGGACAATTAATTTGACATTTATGTCACGTCAAAATTTTGCGCGAAACGGCGAGCGAGCGACGTTTAGGTTTGCGTGACGTGTGCGTCTCGGCAATACGAAATCTATAGTTATTATGACGCAAACGCAGTCAAGACGCGCTGCATAAGAATACGGCAATCGGGCCGCTGGTCACAGACAGACAGACAGTGGAGTTTTAAACCCTAAAACCATTACATTTTATAAAAAAATGGTTGTCGCTGAAGACGGTTTACGGACGAAAATTTTACGTGATAACGTCTTACGAAACCGAGGAATCATTTTTATTTTTTTTTATTTATTATATTTTTATCCTTTAAATAAGTCTTTTAATCGTCCTTCGTCACCATAACACAAGCCCAGATGAGCGATATTATGACTAAACAATATACATAACAATATATATTGCTGCGTGCTGTGTGACGTCATTGTTGTTGGAACGTGACAATGACGTCACACAATGGGAACGTGACAATGACGTCAACTTTTCTGTGAATACAAGTGTTGTATAAAACTAGACGTTATCACGTCAAAATATAAAGAGAAGCCGTGTACTTTTCCAAAAAATTCCATGGCATGTAATTGTTCAGTCTACTTCTTGAAGTATTTATAGAACTACTAGCTGCGCCCCGCGGTTTCTCCCGCGAAAGTCCTAATTCCGTGGGAATATCGGGATAAAAAGTAACCTATGTGTTAATCCAGGGGCCTAAGTCTGCTAACGCAATTGTATTTCAGTAGTGTCTCGATATAATCGTAATAGAAATTTAATGTCAAAAATATGACATTACATGTCAAATTCGTATTCTCCTAACGTTGACTATTCTATTGAGACACCACTGACACACCACTGACTCACTTTTGTATTCTGCTCTACAATCGTGGCTTAATGGAATCTCGATAGTTGTCAAAACGGTATATCGCTTAGCAACATATACCATGTTGCTAGGCAACACCTGCAAGGTAAATATTACCATACGATTGAGACTCCATAGTGATTATATTGCGATGTTATTAAAACTTTAGCAGAATACCAAATAAAGTCACAATCTCGATATAATATCAATAGAGTCTTGATATAATGACAATGGTTGGCCAAATAGCAGAATAAGGCCCCAGGTCTCCATCTATATAGATACCGAGTTTCATAGCAATCGGTCCAGTAGTTTTTGCGTGAAGGAGTAACAAACATACATACACACACACACACACACACACTCACACACAGACAAACTTTCACATTTATAATATTAGTAAGAAGTAGGATAAGATAGGATCAATCAGGCAATACCGTAGTAGCATTTTGTTCATCAATAAAAACTTGCTGTAATTTCGCTCTCACCATTAACTTACGATCTTTTGGTATATCGTTTAAAAATGGCAAGAGACTCAATAGAAACTGGGCATCAGGATCATTTGCACTTCTTATCAAATACTTTAACTTTTCTTCTTCAATCTCTAATAGCCTTGCATCGATTTGATTCATCCGCCATCTTTTCGTCTTCTTCTTTTCAGATTTTATTTCTTCTGGGGTTTCTTTACAAAGTTCTGATGGTACCACTTTCCCACCACTTTCTTCTCCATAAGAAATTTCATTTGTATCACCTACACTGTTTTTAATGTTCTTTTTTAATGGAGATTTTAATTCTTTTAAATTTTCTTCGCTCATTTCTGAAGGATGTACTGGAAGTAGTGTACTTGCGTTATCACTGTCTTCTTCATAAGAAATCTCATATGTTACAGCTTCGCTGTTTTTGGCTTTCTTTTTCAATGGAGACTTTAATTCTTTAGAAGTTTCTTCACTAAGTTCCAATGATTGAACGTGAAATGGTGTATTGGCATTACCACTTTTTTCTCCATAAGAAACGGCATTATTTTTTAAAAGAAATTTTAATTCTTTTGAAGTTTCTTCGCTTAGTTCTAAAGGTTGAACTGGCGATGGAGTGTAGTTATCAGCGTCACCAATATCTTCATCGTAAGAAATCTCACATGTATCACCTTCGCTGTTTTTGACCTTCCTTTTCAATGGAGATTTTGATTCTTTTGAAGTTTCTTCGATTACTTTTGAAGATGGAACTGGAGATGGAGTGTGGTTACTACTTTCTTCTCCGTAGGAAATCTCGCATGTATCAGCCACGCTGCTTTTAAGATCCCTTCGAGTCATTATGCTTCGAAGGAACATCAATCGCTTAAAATAAATCCAATTGGAGTCAGGTTCTGAAGCAGCCGCTTGACCAGTTTTATTGTAATGTTTTCGAAGTTCTTTCCCAAACGTGTCTCGTAGTCCACGCCATTTTTTTTTAAGTTCATCAACTGAAAAAGAAATGAAAAATCACTATGCCAAATATGAATATCGCTGGCGAAAATCAATGGAAGCCATTTGGAAGCATTTCATTGATGACTGTATGTAAGTACACCATTTTCTCTATGGCCCACGCACCAAGCGTCGATCAATAGTAAATACGTCAGTGTGCATTCCACGAGCGATACGGACGAACTAACTCACCAGATATTTCCATATCTTTAGATATATCACGCCATGCCCTTCTCTGCTGGTCTCTCAAATGGTAACTCGGTTCATTGTGATCCCACAAACATTTGTATCCGTGAACGATGTTTATGAATTTTTGTATATCCATTTTTACAATAAATAAAAATAAAAAACAATGTCAAGCAAGTCAAGTCTGTCAAAATATCTAGTAACTAAAACTAAACATTAACACAAACAAGAAAAAATTTAAAAACCATCCATTTTTGATAGAAATTCGGACGTGGATCCAATTTGCGCGCGTTCGTACGACTGGCTCGCTCGCACTCGGTCTGCGCGCGCACTACCTCTTGGTAATGGGAAAGTCGGGTTTGTTCGTGCGTGATCGTACGTGATAACGGCCTACAATAGTATAGGATCCCTTTGGGAACGACCTTCACCGAGCTATTTCATTCTATTAGAGCTAGCTATTTCATAGCTCATTGTCACAAGAATTAAAAAAAAGTTGAACTGACGGTATGAAAAGTAGAGTATGCACCTCGGGATAAAGCATGCCTTCGTCTTGAGCGGCTTGAACCCCTCGCTTCACTCAGGACTCTACTTAACTCATTTCATTGGTATGAAATTATATCAATTATAACAGTGAAATGTTAAAAATATAATATACTTAATAAATCATTCTGGACAGATATTTTTAGTCAACCCATTTGCAATATTTTGATTGACTTAATTGACCTATTTAATCGACACTAATATTATAAAGAGGAAAGATTTTTTGTTTGTTTGTAACGAATAGGCTTCGAAACTACAGGACCGATTTTGATAAAACTTGGTATGAGGATACATTAATTAATTAGAAATAACATAGGCTCCTTTTTATCCTGATATTCCTACGGGCCGATCCCGTAGGAATATCAGGATAAAAAGGAGTTACGCGGGTGAAACCGCAGAACCCCGATAATCACTACATAGTGTTAAAACAAAGTCGCTTTTCTCTGTCCCTATATCCCTATGTATGCTTAAATCTTTAAAACTACGCAACGGATTTTGATGCGATTTTTTTTTAATAGATAGAGTGGTTCAAGAGGAAGGTTTATATGTATAATACATGCATAATATAGCCGTGCGAAGCCGGAGCGGGTCGCTAGTTTGATATAAAATACTTTTCATCCATAAATCAGCCCGGTGAAGGTCTTTCATAAAGGGATCTTAGACTACATTTCCAATGATTCCAACCTTTCTAGTTCTATGAGTTTATTGAGCATGCAGACTAGATTCGTACGTCTCTTCCAGTGATGCCAATTTAGCACTTTTGGTGCTAAAGAATAATGGCAAAATTTTATACGAAAATGACTCGTTTGCAAGGTAGTTAGGTTCTTGAAGTTCCTATATGTGTAATGGCATCAGATGCTGATGAATAAAATGAAAAACACGTGACTTTATAAATGCTAATATCTTTTTTCTACATCAAGTTCACAAAAAACGGAGATATCATATTTTTTATGTGAAACATCTACTTGTACTTGTATACGGGCTGTTTTTCCGCGATTAGACCCTTTTTAATTGGGTCCCTTTTGCGTGAAGATGGAGTAGGCTTACCCAGCACCTACTACCCTCTCAGCTCAGTCGACCATGTCCAGAGGAGAGAACTTGTCAATACTTCTGGAGCCAACTAAGCCGCGGGTTTCATCACGATGTTTTCCTTCACCGTAAGAGCAATGTCAATTAGCGCACATACATTTTTCTTAAGAAAAATACATTGGTGCACGGCCGGCCTGGATTCGAACCCACGACCTTCAGAATGAAAGTCGAGGTATCTACCCGGTGAAACATCTATAGCCGCACGTAAAACCGATTTCTGGCGTGGCGACGCACAGTGGGGAAAAGTCGAAATTCGTGAGCAAAATTATTTTATGCCTCCAAATGCGTTAAAAACTTGATTATAATTTAATTCAAATAGGCTTGTGTTATGGTGACTAGACACGATTAGGCTTGTGTTATGGTGACTAGACCCAACTAGACTTGTGTCATGGTGACTAGACGCAAATAGGCTTGTGTTATGGTGACTGGACACAACTAGGCTTGTGTTATGGTGACTAGACACAACTAGGCTTGTGTTATGGTGACTACTGACTAGACACAACTAGGCTTGTGTTATGGCGACTAGATGTAACTAGGCTTATGTTATGGTGACTAGATGTAACTAGGCTTGTGTTCTGGTGACTAGACTCAACTAGGCTTGTGTTATGGTGACTAGACGCAACTAGGCTTGTGTTATGGTGACTAGACCCAACTAGGCTTGTGTTATGGTAACTGGACACAACTAGGCTTGTGTTATGGTGACTAGGTCCAACTAGGCTTGTGTTATGGTGACTAGACGCAACTAGACTTGTGTTATGGTAACTAGACCCAACTAGGCTTGTGTTATGGTGACTACTGACTAGACACAACTAGGCTTGTGTTATGGTGACTACTGACTAGACACAACTAGGCTTGTGTTATGGTGACTAGGCCCAACTAGGCTTGTGTTATTGTGACTAGACGCAACTAGACTTACCTATGTTATGGTGACTAGACCCAACTAGGCTTGTGTTATGGTGACTAGGTTTGTGTTATGGTGACTAGTTCCATAATAATGTTTCTATTTGTGTATATATTATGGTTAAGTATTGCCTTGCCATTATTATTTGCCACTTTTTATACATTTAGCGCTTCTCTCGGCGCTCTCTCCATACAAACGTATTAGACTGTTTCCTCTCTAGATAATGACACTAGCACAAATATTTTTGTTGCATAAAACATCTGCCATGACTATGCCCCTATGTCTTGGGTTTTTTCATTTTCTAATTATCATAGAAATTAGAATTTTAAAACTATAAAAAAAGAACAAAACATAGGGGCATGGTCATGGCAATTATAAGTTTTATGTAACAAAAATATTTGGTCTAGTGTCATTATCCATTGCAGGGAGAAAACAGTCGACTACGTTTGTATGGAGAGAGCCCCCGGTACCCTTTCCTCTTAAGCACTTTTTTGAAGTGTCGACGACGTGCGCAAGTCAGATTTGCACTTGGCCGGTTTTATTTTTTTAATACAGTTAATATTGAATCGTTCAAAATCGTTCGATTTGAGAACTCGCTTCATCTTAATTTCCCTCAGAAATTCCTTTAATCCTTTTTTAAAAGAGTCTGACCCAAAGACCGACCTCACTGACCCGTGTGAATCTTTGACATCGTGACGTTTAGGTCACGTTCGATTTTTAAAATATTTAGGCGCGAACGACACGCACCGTTGATTGGTGGGAATCCGATTGATTATAACAATGATCACGACTTGGCTGCGCGTACGCGCTGACGATACAATTTTACTTTAAAAGAATGATCTGTAACATACATACAAAAAAAACCGGTCAAGTGCGAGTGGGACACGCGCACGAAGGGTTCTGTACCATAATATTCTGTTTTATTATTTGTTGTTATCAACAGAAATACATCATCTGTGAAAATTTCAACTGTCTAGCTATCATGGTCCATGAGATACAGCCCGGTGGGAGACAGACAGACAGATCCATGGACGGACTACTTACTAAGAATCCACTGTCCGTCCGCTTTTACCATATACTTATATTCTGGGACGGAACCCTAAAAAAGATCAAATGTACGACAAAAATTTGTTAAACTACCTATGCTCGTGGTTTTTTTTTTCAGTCATCTTTTGACCACTATCACACCTGCCTGTGCTAAAAATTGTACACGTCAGGAAAGACAGACGCAGGCAACTGATTCCATTTCTTCAAATATTTCTAATCTTGATCTTTGTGAGCATGGTCATAAAAAAAACCCATGAGTTTCTTGTGCCTTCTTCTCGTTGAGGGGCGTCTTCGAAAGCACGAATCCTAACTTAGTTCATAAGACGTTTCAAAGTGATTTCATTTATGTAATTCAAAACTAGCTGCGCTCCGCGGTTTCACCCGCATAAGTTCCGATCCCGTGGGAATATCAGAATAAAATGTAGCCTATAGCCTCTTTCGATAAATGGACTATCCAACGCAAAAATAATTTTTCAATTCGAACCAGTAGCTCCAGAGATTAGCGCGTTCAAACAAACAAACAAACTCTTCAGCTTTATAATATTAATAATACTACATAAGTACTCATCTATAAAGATGAGTAATAAATTTTGGCTTTTACATGCTGTACGAATATTTGAAAGTCTTTGCTAGCTTTTGTCACAAATAACGGTGCAATACTTACCAAGTAAAATTGCAATTTGAACCGTTAAAAATGCAAATTGCAAATCCATAGTGAGTATTTGGGTCACAGAAAAAACCTAGGTTATAAATCATGGCAGCGAGTAAGTAATTTGTGAGTAACCTGGCTAGATGTTGTAGACTTTGGCAAAAATACAACAAAATATTGAGACATAGTACTGTCTTATGATTTTCCAAAATGCGCCATTTTGACACCCATGCCAATCGATATAGGGCATTACGGCGAACAAATGATGCCTTCACATCAAACCCATAAAGCGTCTCGGAAACGGGATATTTGTTTAATCATATTGTTAACGAATCACGTTTCTGCGTATACCCCCATGAGATTCTTGTGCCTTCTTCTGATTGGTGGCGCGTTCCGAAGGCACACATCCTAACTTAAGTGTAAGACGACACTATGTGATCTTTGTACAGTCCACGGCCAGAACTAGGTGCCCACTGGTAAGTCTAAACTCCTCTGCACTGTTGTAGCAACGCACACTACTACATGTTTTCATACAGTATAACTACGAAGCGCGCGGCGACACGTACGTGTGTCAGAATGCATCTGTAGTGTTGTGGTTAACTTAACACTAGCAAAGATAACAGTATTGTTGTCTTGCCCCGCCCCGTTCCAAGCCAAGTCATCTAAAAATTCGCAACGTCTAATGTATGTATTAAGCATCCAAATGAATGAATATTTATATGAATAATATTCCGATTAGTGTGCGTAACAGTAGGGTTTCATACAAAAAATACTGAACTGCTGAGTTGATACGTTTACGTTCCGTTTACGAGTTGATATAATATGTGCTACGACCTTTAGAGTTCGGTGTGAAGACACTATAATGTTCACTGTAATGCCCTTTATCGATTGGCATGGGTGTCAAAATGCATCACGCATTTTTGGAAAATCGTTTGGTTAAATATTTGTACATGTTTGGTTAAATATCCAGTTTCCGAGACGCTTTAGCAGTTTGATGTGAAGGCATTACTGTTTTTGCCATAATGCACTCTATCGATTGGCATGGGTCTCAAAGCATTTTAAGTTACAAAGCCAAAATTTCCAAAGGCTTTTGTCATACATCTAGTTAGGTATTCCGCGAAGAAAAGTTTTTGGAAAATTCACCGACAAAGTCAATGTCAAAGAAACAAAAAAATCAATGAACATTAACCCATCAAACCTTAAAAGGTAAAACCTAATAGGGCCGGCACTGTTTGATCTCCAAACGTAATGTCATGTTTCATATATTTTAAAACAAATATTTGACAGGATGTCTTGTCAAATGTCAAACACGTGCTGGGATATGGCTAGGCGGTTGATAACGCGGCTCTTTTGATTGTTAAATGGTTATTTTGTAATACATTTGTTAATTTAGTTTCTATTAGTAATTTGTTATCTTAGACACGGTGATTTTAAGATAACTTTAGATTTTTATCTGATTTCCAGACAAGGATTTTTGTACATTACAAATGTAAGCAGAATTGCAGACCCAAAGTAGAGTTGACTAATTATTGGCGACCCAGTTGGCACAATGGTCACCATGCCGGACACAGGGTTGCGGGTTCGATTCCCGCCTCATACATGTATTTATATATTGCAGGATATTCCAGACATCGTCATCTAGCCCCAAGCTAAGTAACTAGACTTGTGTTATGGGTGCTAGACAACGGATATTACTACTTATATACTTTTCTTTTGTAAATATATACTTATAATACATAGAAACAACCAGACCACGGACAAATATCTAAGCATAAATACTTGTCTGAGGCGGGAATCGAACCCGCAACCCTGTGTTTGGCAGTCCGGCATGGTGACCATTGTGCCAACTGGGTCGTCATGCTTAGATATTTGTCTGTGGTCTGGTTGTTTCTATGTATTAAAAGTATAAAGTATTTACAAAATAAAAGTAGGTACCATACAAGTAGTATATCCGTTGTCTAGCACCCATAACAAAGGTTTAATTACTTAACTTGGTGCTAGATGGCGATGTGTGGATTGTCCTGAAATATAATTTATATAATTTAGTTTCCTTCACCGTAAAAGCAATTTCAACCAGCGTACCAACATATTTCTTTTAAAAAAATTATCGGTACACGGCCGGCCAGGATTTGAACCCACGATCTTCAGAATGAAAGTCGAGGTATCTACCACTAAGCCAACCGGTCTATTCTCCACATTTTCCTCTTAAAAAATAGATAGGTAGGTACTTCACTATAGTTTTCTCATAATAATGACAAATATCAAACAAGCAAACCCATGGGATAGTCAGTGAAAATAGCAGGAAATACCTATCAAATACCTACTTGCAGAAGCTAACTCATTGTTTCACACAGCACTGGGAATGTAAACAAGGTGTGCCAGATGTGTGTCATACGATGCCTTGTTTTGTAATACTAGCAGCGCTCCGCGGTTTTACCCGCGTAACTCCTGATCCCGTGTGAATATCGGGATAAAAAGTAGCCTATGTTACTGTCAATGTGTCAGTGTATCCTCATACCAAGTTTCATCTAAATCGGATTAGTAGTTTCGGAGCCTATTACGTTTATATAGATATTTAAATGAACTTCAAATTTCTATAAATCGCTAGCTATTTGGCCTAGTGCTTTGACTTCAAAATTGAAAAATTCGAGTCTTTTTACTGACTTCAAAAAAAGAAAGAGGTTCTCAAACCGATTGTATTTTTAGGGTTCCGTACATCAAAAGGTGTAAAAGAAACCATTGATCACTCTTTTGTCCGACTGTTTTGTTACAAATATCCAACCTATATTTGTGTAAATTTTTAAAACGCTTTTTAAGATAACTTTCGCTTTAGCGCGCGTTTTTTTTTTAGCGCTCTACGGCTTCACCCGCGTAACTCCAGATCCCGTGGGAATATCGGGATAAAAAGTAGCCTATGTTACTGTCAATGAATCAATGTAACATCAAACCAAGTTTCATCAAAATCGGTCCGTTTTTCTCTTTATATTATTAGTTTAAATATAGATAAAAGTTTTATAAATAAAAGTAAATTAGATGTACCTCTTATAACTTTTTTTTTGTACCCATTAAGGAAATAGAACATTTTTTACATTTAAGTTTTCACTTGTTTTTATATTATATACAACTAGCGACCCGCCCCGGCCTCGCACTGGTATATTATGCATGTATTATACATATAAACCTTCCTCATGAATCACTCTATCTATTAAAAAAAACCGCATCAAAATCCGTTGCGTAGTTTTAAAGATTTCAGCATACATAGGGATATAGGGACATAGGGACAGAGAAAGCGACTTTGTTATATACTATGTAGTGATGATCTACCTAACTTTCATTTCTTTTTACGTGATGTGAAATTTACACTAACTCTTTTCTATTTAGCTGTATTAAACGAAAGTGAACCTATAAGAAACAGAAGCGAGATTTTTCAAAATTGTATGTCTGAGAAAAGTGTATCTACGAGGAATTCCATTTTTACTAGGTACAAATAAATCTTATACTACTAGTAGTAAATACTAACTCATCAGACGGCCTCTGTGGCGCGTCGGGCGAACACCCGACTGCGACGCAGAAGGTTGCGGGTTCGATTCCCGCCGGGAACAAGTATTTATGCTGACCATAAATTCTTGTTTCTGGTTCTGGGTGTTTCCTATATGTATAATATGTATATATTTACAAAAAAAAAAGTATATAAGTAGTTTATCCGTTATCTGGCACCCATAACACAAGCATTAAGTTGCTTAGCTTGGGGCTGGATGGCGATGTGTAATATGTCCTGAAATATTTATTTATTTATTTATTTATCTTAAACTTTAAACATGAATATATTCGAGCTACTTTTTAATGCAGTTTAAGGGGGGTCCATACGCCAACGACCTTGATACACAGCCTACTAAATAGTTTGTAATGCAAGGATGGAAGAGATATGAACACTTTGAAGTTGCACTGTTCACTGAATATTTATTGAGTAAAAGCAGGGGTTTATAAACTAATTAAACTAAGTACATATCACGTCACATGACCTTCTAGTACAATATTGATTCCTGTGTAACCTTGCCCTTGACACATCTTCATATCAGTGCAGGTGCGATGTCAAAGTCAAAGTCAAATTTCTTTATTTCTTTCGATACTTATGTTTAAAAATACAATGATCACTTGAAATCGTCTTAAAGAACTAAGTTAGGATGTGTGCCTTCGGAACGCGCCCACCAATGAGAAGAAGGCACAAGAAACTCATGGGGTTTTTTTTTATGTGATCACGCTCACAAAGGTCAATATTACAAATATTTGAAGGTATTATTTGAAATGGAGCAATTAAAGTCACATCCATGGATTTTTATCATTAAGGTACGAAGAGGTATCATAGTATGCCTTACCGCACAATTTATGCTTTATAAAAGTTTTGAATTTGTTAATGGACATGTCATATACATCTTTAGGTAATTTATTATAATAGAGCACACATGTACTATTAAACGACCTGCTTATTTTCCGGAGCCTACTACCGGGCAAGGTCAGCTCATCCCTATTTCTTAAGTTGAAATTATGAATATCGCTATTTTTGCGAAAAATATCAGGATTTTTGTGAACGTAGAGCAAGTTTTCGTAAAAATTGGTTTATATTGTTTTTGGTTTATATGATATTGGTCTAAAATTGGAGGGGTCTGAGGTACTACCAGATTTAAACAGTGGAATTACTTTACTCAATTTCATTAAATCAGGAAACACACCACAATCTATACATCTATTAAATACAATGACAAGTTCGGGTATAATGAGTTCAATAATTGATTTAACAATCGGAACGGAGATCCCCCATAGATCTTTAGTTTTCTTAAGATTTATTTGCATAAGCACTACAATAATGTCATGATTTGTAACATATTGAAATTGAAATATTTTATTACAATTTGGTACATTGGTTTTTATGAAACTTTCTGCAAGGGGGGTAGAAGATTTTTATGCAATATCACATTCTATGTTTACATTATAGTTTTGTCTATAACTTTTACAACTGGTTTCGTTTGCCTTCATTCTTATACTACAAGTTACTACTGGCACCGGTCGCCTTCGTTGGTGAAAATCGTTGATTGTTACGAATGTGTTTTGTTTTTCTCAAAAGTGCTGAGATGGAATTGTAGGTGAGATTTTTAAAGACATTTTAGTGTGTTTTGAGCCAAAACTTTCTTATAGTTTTGAAGCTATCTTTAAATAAAGAATTAAAACTAGTCTAGCTTCGAAATGACAAAGAATTTTCGCCTCGAAATTATCCTAAAATATTGGTAAAAATTTCAACTACAATTCCATCTCAGCACTTTTGAGAAAAACAAAACACATTTGTTACAATCAACAATATTAGTTGTAAGCGACGGGTATTTCTGGCGCGTTGCGTTTGGCAGCATAAGCAGCTTTAATTAGAAGTTCTCAGGCATTAAAACTGCCTCTATAAAACTATGTGAAAATTAAAGGAACAAAGTCCATTAATAATTATTGTATACGTAAATTACCATAAAATTCTTGCTGATGAACAAGTTTTACGTACAAAAGGCTGAAAGGCACTTTATAATAAACGGTACGATTATTTGCTTTAGTTGCGTACGATTTTTACTGTTGAAATAAAATGAAATTAATTTATTGGCAGGCATTACCAGTCGGACTGCCAAACACAGGGTTGCGGGTTCGATTCCCGCCTTCGACAAGTATTTATGCTTAGGTATTTGTCTGTGGTCTGGTTGTTTTTATGTTTATACATAGTATAAAACAAAGTCGCTTTTTCTGTCCCTATTTCCCTTTGACCGCTTAGATCTTTAAAACTACGCAACGGATTTTGATGCGGTTTTTTTTAATAGATAGAGTGATTCAAAAGGAAGGTTTATATGTATAATACATGCACAATATAGCCGTGCGAAGCCGGAGCGGGTCGCTAGTAGGTATATATTTACAAAAGAAAAGTATGTAGAATATCCGTTGTCTAGCACCCATAACACAAGTGGTCTAGTTACTTAGCTTGGGGTTAGATGGCGATGTGTGGAATGTCCTGCAATATATTTATTTATTTTATTTTATGGTGCATGATCAGATAAAGAAAATAATACCTATTATTACCTATATAGATTTTATCTTTCTGAATACATACAGAAATAACTACCTAGATAAATATTTGTGAATAAAAACAAATATTTATTCGAAGGCGGGTACCAAACCCGTTACCTTCTGCGTCACAGGCGAGTGTTCGCCCACCGCGCCAATGCGGTTTGTAGATCTTATAGGTATATTAAATGTTTTCTAAAATCGTACTCTGTAAGAAAGATTTCACTACAAAAAAAATAAAAGCTTAATATGGTATGTACCTTATAGCTTTTAACAAGTAAATTATGCACAAACGATGGTTTGGTCAGATCTTTCAACTTTACCGATTGTGGTAAAAACGAAATAGGTACATAAAAGTCCACTTTAGGAGCTAAAAGCAAAATGCCTGTCTTCGATAAACTAAATAAAAACTGTCAATAATTATTGCATGAAGAATTGATATTTTCCTAAATCTTTACTTAACATTTTAAAGCTGAAGAGTTTGTTTGTTTGTTTGAACGCGCTAATCACAAGAACTACTGGTTCGAATTGAAAAAAATATTTTTGTGTTGGATAGTCCATTTATCGAGGAAGGCTTTAGGCCATATACCATCACGCTGTGACTAATAGGAGCGAAGAATCAGTCCGAAATGTGGAAAAAACGGGGAAAATTATTCATATTTGAGGGCTTCCGTTGTTTGTTTGAACGCGCTAATCTCAGGAACTACTGGTTCGAATTGAATTTTTTTGTTTGTGTTGGATAGTCCATTTGTCGAGGAAGGCTATAGGCTATTTTATATTTCGATATACCCACGGGATCGGGAGTTACGCGGGTGAAACCGCGAGGCGCAGCTAGTATAATATATTACGTTCATCTAAGATCAAATTTCCTGCCAATATCTGCACAATATTTTGTCTCTGATTTTCCTTAAACAATATTAGGGACCATTTTCCATAAAACACTAAGTTACTCTGCTCACGGAACCCAATATTCATTCATTAACCGACTCATTAGTATTGGAGTAGTTGTGTCAATAACATTAATTGTTAGCTGTTACTTTGCTGGACGTATTCAGGGGCTGGGCGAAATGGGGAGTAACATTTGCCCCTGCCTAGTTTTACGGTACACTTCTCTATAAATAGAAACAGCCAGACCGCAACAAATATTTGTCTACAGGCTATAATATTTGTTCAACAGCTACAATCGCAGGCGGGAGTTCTCATGAAGTTTTTGTCATTATTTTGTTTTGCCATATACAAAAAGAAAGGGGAAAAAATAGATGTTGTTCTTAAAAATAGATGTTAATTTATCCCGATATTCCCACAGGATCGGGAGTTACGGGGGTGAAACCGCGGAGCGCAGCTAGTTTTATATATAACTAGCGACCCGCCCCGGCTTCGCACGGCTATATTATGCATATAAACCTTCCTCTTGAATCACTCTATCTATTAAAAAACACCGCATCAAAATCCGTTGCGTAGTTTTAAAGATTTAAGCGGTCAAAGGGAAATAGGGACAGAAAAAGCGACTTTGTTTTATACTATGTAGTGATTATAGGGATTTTACCTTCTGACGCCAGGGTACCATTTAAACCCTGGTGGCTGGATATAATCATCGGTCATTGAAGAAACCGCTGGTTTCATCATTTTGTGAAAAAATCTTCATTAGTACTTACCCCCCTACCTCAATGATCCTTACTTCGTCACTGGCACTTCTTCCATTGAACTTTACTAGTCGTTTAAAACGCCGACTGTGTGCTAAGTTGATTACTATACTCCTTTACTTTGAAAACTCCGTAACTTGCAATCTTACGCCAAAATTAATACAAGAGGAAATATATAATGGGTAGACAATTAGCCGAACTAAGACATGGCTGTTTCTGATGCGAGAGGTATATGCTTATGCAGAAGTATAAATGTATGTATGTGGGTGGAGTAGTTTACTATTTTATTTATTTTTTATATTCATTTTAGGTTTCATTTGATGGCGTATTTATTTATTTTATTTTATTTATTTATTTATTTTATTAAGTTTACTATTTTTACTATATTGAAGCCTCTGTCCGGTCGGCGTCATGTGAGCTGATATGCAGATAATGATATGTCCTGTAAAACTTAAGTCTTTGTGTATAATTCTATGTTGTTTGTTTTAGATTGCTTAATTATTATTAGTTATAACATTTTGCTTTTCTTTAAGAGCATTTTTGACTGTTTTTGTAGATATTATCTTCAATTTATATTTATGGTTATAAAGACAATTTAGAATATTTTTTAGTTATAAAGTTATTATCAGTGTTTCGTGCCTACTATAACCTAATTACAGCATCGTCCTACTCTCTATAATCACAGGGTCCCTGCTGAAAATCATTTGCAGCATTTATGCAACACATAGCTGAGCAGGAACCTATTTGGCGGCGACATTGTGACTGTGTTATAAATAACTTAGCTTAGAATAAGTATTTAAGTAAGTCTGTTATATTTAGTAATATGAAAAAAAAAGTTGTGTTTTAGTTTTAGTTTTGTTGTTGGCCAAATAAAGATATATCTATCTATCTATCTATTTTTGTTATTTGGTTTGTAACAAATAGGCTACAAAACTACTGGACCGATTTAGGTGAAACTTGGTAAGATGATATATTGATTAATTGGGAGTAATATGGGCTACTTTTTATCCCGATACTCCTACAGGATCGGGAATTACACGGGTGCAACCGCGGAGCGCTGCTAGTTACCTACTAATAATTTACTACAGTTGTCCAGTCTACTTCATATTCATATTAAAACTCTTCGATATGTACCTACATGAACAAAAAAAGGGTAAAATTATTAACCTAATTTCTATAAAACTCAAAAACATGGGATAACATGTCACGTTTGCTAAAAAACATGTTAAAATTCGCCACAATCATTTAGGACAAGGGAATCTTGGTCGCTTAACCGAGCACCGATTACGGACGGATCGAGACGAATTTTTGTGATTTAAAGGAATTACACGGGTGACACCGCAGAGCTCCGCTAGTGTACTTTAAGGAGTAAAAATTTAATTGTTTGAATTGAATAGGCTCCGAAACTACTGGACCGATTTAAATAAAACTTGGTAAAAAGATACCTTAATTCATTGACAGTAACATAGGCTACTTTTTATCCCGATATTCCCACGGGATCGGGAGTTACGCGGGTGAAACCGCGGAGCGGTGCTTCCAATAGGTAAAGGTACAAAATATCTAAGTACCTACCTATAAACCCTAGCTATCTAGATATAGGTAGACACTTTAGAAAGTGTACATTGTTCTCGAATTGTGCAAGCCTTTAGGCTAGGTCTTAGGTATGACCTTGATTAGATACACAGCTGCAATTATTAACATTTTGTTTAACATCTTAATAGAGGTGGTTACTCAGGCTTTCATTTATCTAAGTAATTCATTTAGAAAGACCAAACATATACCAATGCAATTTTTTAATGAAATTTTCGTTCCTAGACATATACATATACCTACCCTTAATTCATTTAATCTGTACTAATATTATAAAGCTGAAAAGTTTGTTTGAACGCGCTAATCTCAGGAACTTCTGGTTCGAATTGAAAAATTATTTGTGTGTTGGATAGTCCATTCATCGAGGAAGGCTATAGGCTAATTTTTATTTTGATATTCCCACGGGATCGGGACTTACGCGGCTGAAACCGCGGGGCCCAGCTTTCTATATATTTTATTGTATTTTAAAAAAAGGTTGAAATAAATTAATTTTCTTTACATCACATAAATTCAAGTTTGGTTTAATTTTTAAATCACTTTAAAGTTTACCTAAAAAATAAATTCAACAGTAATTTATAATTATTAAATAACCCAATAAAAGCTGTGCGTTCATATACAGGGTTATTGGAAATTAATTGACACGGCGATAAGGGCTTCTTCTGTGCACCTTAACAAACAACTTTTGTTCTACGACTTTTGTCGAAACTTAATACATATCCCAAAAAAAATGTTGTGTTTCTCGTACTGTCTGGTAATTTTCTACGTCTATGCGGCAAGTGCGCGCGCGGGATCGGCACGGGGCGCACTGCGTGCGACCCGATCGGGTTGTACCATACCTACTATGATTGATTCTGTGACGTAGACGTAGAGTTGAGTATTATTTGAACTGTTGGATTTATTTTTTTATTTTTGTATGGAATATTTTTATATTGAATTTCCAAAAGTCGTAGAACAAAAGTTGATCGTTAAGGTGCACAGAAGAAGCCGTGTCAATTAATTTCCAATAACCCTGTATAATTAGGTAAGTCAGTCAGTCAGTTAGGATTTTTATTAATTTTATATTTATTTTACAAACTAGACACACAATATGTTGTTTGTTCTTTTATTGGAGAGAAAATGTTGTAATAATTAGATTAAGTCCTTTTTTTATAGTAATACTAGCGACCCGCCCCGGCTTCGCACGGCTATATTATGCATGTATTATACATATAAACCTTCCTCTTGAATTACTCTATCTATTTAAAAAAAACGCATCAAAATCCGTTGCTTAGTTTTAAAGATTTAAGCATACAAAGAGACATAGGGACAGAGAAAGCGACTTTGTTTTATACTATGTAGTGATAGTGATGCGTGTTTTAGAAAACAAATAAACATTGTATCTATCTATGTATCTATATAGGCATTATTCAGGAAATCAATAGGGGAATAAATTACAATACTAGGGGATTGTAATAGGGAATGGGGCTAGGGGTGTCTTTCTATAATTTGAGGGTAGAAAAAAATAAAATAAATATTAGTTCTCTCCAACATTTATTGGTCGAAAAATAAATAAAAAACTTTGGATATCAACAAAGGCCAAAAATCGTACAAATAAATACCTACAGGTTCTACTCTTAATATAACAACATATTTACATTTTATCGCCTTAATAATATTAGTACATTTCAAAATCAGTGAGAAATTCCAAATAATTGTATTATTTCTAACTGCGTAAGCCAAAACAAGGCGTTTATGGAAATATTTTCAAGAGAAACCACATCTCTTTTTGCATTTTTAGAGATGTATTTTTGATTGAAGTATTTCCAAGGTTTAAGTATTTTAGATTTAAAAGATGGCTAAATTATTATGATGACACGAAATCCTATCGTTTTCGTTCATTTGATTACCGCTTTCTTGCCGTAAATACGTATACTCCCCAAACATAACCAATTTTGACTGACTTCTTCGAGTCTTGACTTTGATCGTCTAGATAGAAGAAAAAATGTATAGAAATGGCTGGACAGCTAACAACTGCTTACGACTGTACTCTGTCCAGTTGCTATTCTGTCAAGTTGCTTAACTGTCCAATTGCTATTCTGTCCAGTTGCTACTGAGCCAACAGTTAACGTATAACGACAAGAAAGCGCTAATCAAAAACGATTATGTTTCTTTTTTTTTCAGTGGCCATTAAGTTTAATACATAATTTCTCTCTAATTTTGAAAAGGACTACAGTAGGTAATTATTTTCATACCCACTAGGTATTTTTTACAATTTAATCTTATTTATCAATTTTTTATCAACATTTATTTTTTTAATTCTATTCGTCCCATAATACTAGTCGTTAGGCAGAGATACGTTTTTTTTTTACAAAAAAAAAAGCTCCTGCAGATTAAAGACTTTTTGTCGACTGCGACAGAATAATCTTTTGTCTGCGAAAGCCCTTAGGGCGCGTTCAGATGACACGCGTTGACCACGCGCCTACCACGCGCATCACACGCGTTGACCACGCATTGAACACGCGTTGAAATTTGTTCTATACATAATTTGAGTCTTATGACACATCAATAGATCTCAAATTTCATTTCTGCAAGCAGGCGCGGGGCGTGCGCGAGGCGTGCGCGGGGCGGGCGCGGTGCGGGCGCGGAGCGTGCGCGTGACGGGCGCGTGGCGTGAGCGGGTGGACTTGATAAATGCAATTTGAGATCTATTGATGTGTCATAAGACTCAAATTACATATAGAACAAATTACAAAGCGTGTTCAACGCGTGGTCAACGCGTGTGATGCGCGTGGTAGGCGCGTGGTCAACGCGTGTCATCTGAACGCGCCCTTATACAAATAAAATACAATTGTACAAATACGCAATTAACGATTTCTCATAAAATAAAAATATTTACAATTTTTTTAACTAAAATTTACAATTCATCAAAATAATGTTCGTATTAGGTTTTGACAGAAAATACATTTTTACAATTACAAAATCGATGTATAAATAGACCATTTTTTAAATTCACAAAATATTAAGATTGAAAAAAAAATTAGAAAATAATAAATATTACAAAGAAAAGCTTATAAAAGTTAACAGGTCCGATTCAGAGCGTAATCGTTGTAAAAATTAAATTTTTAAGTGTATTCCCATTCATAAACATTTTAAAAATTCTTTACTTAAAAAGTATTTTGTCACTCTCGCACTTTTACATATGACAGATGAGTGATAGTGACAAAACATATCTCTATCTTACCCATCTTCTAAATAAAAATAAATCGCCAAAATGTATGGTAGGTACGCGTATAGTTTCTTAACGACTGCACCAAAATGGATAATTCTTTTTTTTGTTTCGTTATTAACAGGACAAGATGTAAAAAAAAGAAAAATTAAAAAAAAATAGCAAGTGGAACCGCGTGAGTTTTAACTAAAGATAGTTTTAAAATGTTGATGAATAAGGTAGTAGTTGATTTTTTCCTTTAAAATATTTTAAAGTATTTAATGATCAATAATTACTTCAAAACTACATTTTTGAATACATTCACAAGCTTAACCTTTTCTCTAAAAATGGTAGGCGGTACAAAAACACGTCTCAATGCTATTTTGCATACAAGCGTGGGTACTTATGCAAATTACTCACTGAAAAATAACTAGACATCGGCTTTATAGAAATTCAAGTAATACAATTTTGGAATATAAAGGCTTTTAGACACAACATTGTAATTTAAAATACCGCGGTACACTTTGTGACCTATCGATAGAGGGCATTACAGAAAACATATTATGCCTTCACACCTCTAAAGCTTCATATTTCAGTTTTTATTAGGTGTCTAAGGCGCAAAATCAATAACGTATCATTACTTGCTTCGATTGGTCATGGATATCATATCTGTCACTTAGGCCGCGGTCCGTAATGGATATTATAGCTCTCTTCAAGCAAAACACCGTAAACATTTGTAGTATGCTCACAATTTCCAACCGTGAGATTTTACTGTTAACACTGTAAGCACTTTTCAATCAATTCGGACCGCAGCCTTCATGAAATAAATAAATATTGTAGGACATTCCACACATCGCCATCTAGCCCCAAGCTAAGTAACTAGACTTGTGTTATGGGTGCTAGACAACGAATATACTAAAATGAAGAGAAAAATGTACTTAAAAATGACACATACGCTATCTATAACCGACTGCAGCAAATAATATACGTTATAGATTTCCACTGTAAGTGCTGCCACCTATCAGAAAAGGAACTGTAATTTTTTGTAAACTATTAATAAATTGCACAAGTAAAATAGTGATTCATAAATAAAAAAAAAGTTTTTTAAAGTCGCAATTTGGCATAACAATTTCGCATAATATTAAGATTGCTAAACAAAATGAAATGGAATAACAGTCAGGGTGTGTTGCCAAATTTATCCGCCGACGCCAAATCCAGAGTAGGGTAAAGGCATTTAATTCCGTAAGTAAATTATAAATGTTGATATTTTATGTTGACCGTAAAAATGGGGATTAGCATATACCTCTTTCTGAATTCAGTCCCAAACATAGCTAATTGTAATACAATTTACTTGTAGGTATAAATATTAAATACATTTAGTTGTATGTTTGTATATTTTTACATAATTATTTAGTAGTTATACAATCATCTTATAGTTTAAATTTTACATTTTTGCATTAACATTTCATTTTAGTCAACAAAAATATTTTGAACTAAAACTATTTTAGTCGGACTAAATTATAAAAAGATAAATATACAATAAGACAAATAGACAATAGAAACATACCTCTGCCAAAACCAACAGTAACAATTTTAAAACATACCAGACTTAAATATGGCCGCTTCTTTTTATACATATTTTATAATAGCAAATAACGATATATTGCAAAATATACTTACAATTTTCCTACCTCTATGTTATACTCAGCGCCCTATAGATCGTCACGCGCGCCGGTCACAGCCGATTGGCGTTATCTGTTAAGTAACAAATATAACCTATTTTTCGATAATTTTGTAATATTTAAAATAAATAAATATTGCAAGACAATTCACACAGCGCCATCTAACCCCAAGCTAAGCAACCAGGCTTGTGCTATGGTAGCTAGACGACGGATACAATACTTAAATACTTTTTTGGAAATAAATACAAAGACACTCAGACTAGAAACAAATACTTAACATAAAAACTTGTTTGAGGAATCGAAGCCGCAACCATGTGTCGCAGACGGGTGTTTGCCCGACGCGCAACAGAGAACGAAAATGGAGGTAATTTTATATTTATCACGGGAAGCAACTGCTGGAAGACCAGCTGTAGCTATTATGATGAAATTGCAGCTGATGCTTAGGCAGATCTTGATCACAGGCAGCGGCACACGATTGTATTAGTAATAGTATTTTGTCTCTTTCTGTTTATTGTCTCTTACTTTTTCCTTAATTCTGCCCTCGTAATTATGTAATATAATTTTATAAAATAAAAAAACTAACAGCGTATTTCTGAAATATCAATTTTCAAAGATACTGTGTTCTTTAATTACGAGGGCAAAAAAATGTCGTGTGTTAGTCTTTTAAATTATTATGATTTGTTACTTTACAGATAACACTTTCGGCGCGAACGGCGCAGCGCTTCATCACTTCGTGAGCCGACTATAATTAAGTATTTCAACCGACTTAGGAAACAAATTACAAATTTTTAGGACATCCAGGCCGTTTCAGTAAGAAAACTAAATACGAGTTTTTAGTTCTTTTTTTGCTAAATACTAAAATTAGTTTACAAAAATAGTTTCAAAATTTCAAGAGGTAGCTCGAGATTAAATCTATTTTTGCGTAAATTAATTAAGTACGTTTAAATAATAAAAATTAATACTTCAAAGTAAATTATAATCAGTCTATTTAATTATTTTAAAATTAGATAAAAAAAAAAGAAATTGAATTAATATAGTGTTTTATGGATAAAATAAGGACTTATCTAAAAAAAATTTTTTATTTATTTTATTTATTACTTATTTTATTTTAAGTAAATAAGTATTTTTCTTAACCGAAATGCCTTTTACTTGTTTAAAACTCCGGACAAAACTTAACAAGCCATTAAGAAAAACGTTTATCCAATTAACCAACGACAATGTTAATGAAAGAAAGAAAAACAAATGAGCGTCCTTAAGTTAAAGAACAGGGTAGTTTTAATGAGAAAACCCTTTATTTGGTGGTTTATGTTAAATCTACGCTTTATAAGATACCGACAAAGGGTATAAGGCGTACATCAGACATAACTGAAAACGGAGACGGAATAACTCGCCATAAGAATAAAAAAATTGATAGTTTTCCTTTAAACTACCTTTCTTATATGGGCCTTTTGACGTGACAACGTTTTATAAATTGGTTTGCCGGGTGACACTTCAAGAAACTGCGTTACGCTCCGCTGACGTTATGCGCTCACAATGAGAGCGAGTGAGAGGCACGCGTCCCTTCCACTCGGGCATGGTTAGCCCGCCTAAGAGCGAGAGAGACAGACATAAAAAGTGAAAGGCACGCGTCCCTTCCACTCGAGCACAGTTGTTGTCACGTAAAACTTTCGCCCGTATACCGACTTTACAGGCAACCAGTTTTTTTGATTGGAGCATGGAATTAAGGACTTTTTAGGTCTGTTTTATGAAGACTTTGACAATTTCCATACAAAGGCTAAAATTGTTCCGTGGAGTCTAAATTGAGTTTGACTTGGCAATGTGTTAAGATAATGTTCAGCACCTTAACCAGTCCCTCAGCTTAGTCGACCATATTTAGAGAATTCATTAGTACGTCTAGACCAGACAAAGTAAACTACCTTTAATTAAAAAATAATAATTTACCGTTGAATGCATCTAAGTAAATCACACAATCTCATATAACCCGCCCGTGGTCATCGTTTTGTCTTCATAATGTATGACGTACGCTTAAAACTGTATTTTTAAGTTGAGTAATTCAGAAAAAAAATCTACAAGTTAAAACCGTTGTGGATTGATCGTTAACATTTGCAATCAAGATTTTAATCAGTAACTGAAGTATGCTTTTTTTAGTCCTTAATAATAATGACCTAAGGCTGGTTTAGCCTAGCCTTAAGACACCTCCATTTTTCAAGGCATTATGGTTGTGGGGTTTATTTCTAAAGATTTTAGTCAAATATAAAAATATGGATTAAACCCCAATGTTTTAGCCATCTTTAGCGACAATAAGACTGGACAAAACCTGCCATATTTATCATTTTACTGGGAATTTGGGTATTAGGGTTTTTTATTTTAAAGATTTAAGTCAGATCAAAAATATGAATTAAAAACACAATACTTTAGCCATCTTTAGCCACTATAAGGCTGAGCAAAACCCAGCCTTAGGGTTTTATTTATCAATTTTCTAGGCATTTTAGTTATGGGTTTTTTTATTTTATTTACTTAGATCAAAAAAATTAAATAAAAGCATAAAATATTTTACCTATCCTAAGTAAGTCTGGGCAAAAATTATTTATAATTTTTCTAGGCATTTCGGTTTTAGGGTTTTTTTTATTTTTAAAGATTTTAGTCAGATAAAATAATACGTAAATAAAAACACAAAATATTTTAGCCACTGCTAATAGCACCAACGTGTAGGAAAAAATAAACTAAAAATTAATTAAAAATTACAAAATTGTCGAACTAATATTTTTTGAGATTTTTAGCACCTGTTTTAGTAATTTTTTTTTCTGATTATAATTAGTAGTTTTGGTCTCCTTCGAACATTCACGAAGGCTGTTTTCAGTGAAATTTTCAAGGGTTTTTCAACAATTTTTCATATTTTAATAGTTATTAGGCCTATTAAAATATGAGTCTCTTAATTTTTATATTACTAAACACTACCCCTCAAAACGTTCGATTGCCCTTAAAAAGTTAAAATAGTTTTGTAACATAATTACGAAATATTTTCGATATGCTTGAAAACATATTATTTTAACCACATCGAACAAACTTAAATCATTTATACAGAGTTACTAATAAATTAGCTAAGAAAACGATTAACTTTTGTGAACCTGAAAAAACTTTTTTTTCTATAACTTTCGGAAATTTAACATCTTTGGATTTTTTTTAATGATATAATATATCATATTTTAGACTTAGAACTGTCGATTAGAGTTGAAAAATAATGACCTCTCCGTGTAGTAGTAACAACTGTTTTTTTAATAAAAAATCCCAAAAATTTCAAATGTCATAATCATAATCATAATCATAATCATCATTTATTGTTTCATGTGTTTTTTCAGAAATTGTTATTTACTAATTAATCAATAATCCTGTACAATTATAAATAAAAAAATAAATATTTCAGGACATATAGAGATAATAAGGTATTTTTCCTTTGAAAATTTCACTGAAAAAGCTTCTCATCAAAAATAATAAGCTTAGAAACATTTACAACCTTAATCTGAGCAAACAAACGCGTTTAATAGAAAACGAACTTCATCGAAATTCCCAAAATGTAACCGATGAGATTCTTTTCTATGAAACCAGGCACAATTCATAGGATTTATATATTTAATTTTATTACTAAAACGGCCTTAGTTTTTATTCTTAATAATTTTATAAAACGATTATTTTTCTAATTTTCACAGTTCTGTTGATTTCAAGCTTAAGAATATTTAATATTTTGGTGTTTTTCAATTAAAATTTTAGACAAAAAACTTATGCTATTGAACCATAAAAATCCTTGCAAAAGCAAATAACTCTGTCAATCTTTATTTTTGTTACATAAAGGATTTTATTCCTAGGTATTTTCTTAATTAAAATTATTTAAAAGACATTTACCATGTTTTTTATTTCGATGTGTTTTCAAACATAATTTTCACGAGACTGGTGTTTACGAGTTAATCTTGATAGTTAAAGACGGCCGTATACTACCTCCTTTCGGACGCCGCAATCTCGTAAAAATGGTGTTTGAAACCCCCCAGCTAAATGGTTGCTTCTAGCTGAATGGTTATTTTTTATGTTTAATGAATTTAAATAAGAAAACTATTAAGGCTTAGTAGGCTTAAATAGTAAGTAAGTAAGTAATAGCCGACTTACTTATAAAATGTATTTTAAGAAGTAAAAAATTAAATCGCATACATTTTCGATTGAAAATTAATTAGATGGAGCTGTTTTTGTGTAAAACAGGTAGTAAATATAAGCTTATTAATGTTTCATGAAAAAAATAAAATACCTACGGGACCCTACCTTCATCATGGCCCGACACGCACATGGCCGGTTTTTTAATAACTTGAAACCACAAAGCATAACTAGTAGTAGGTACCTATATAAAAATAATACGCAAACCAATATTACAGAGGGAGTATAACATTAAAACACATCTAATTCTAACCATGTGGGTATCAAGATCATCATTTTTAGGGTTCCGTAGCCAAAGGGTAAAAACGGGACCCTTTTACTAAGACTTAACTAACCGTCCATCTGTCTGTCTGTCACCAGACTGTATTTCATGAACCGTGATAGCTAGACAGTTGAATTTTTCACAGATGATGTGTTTCTGTTGCCGCTATAACAAACAATTACTAAAAACAGAATGTAATATTACAGAACCTTTTGTACCCGAGTCCAACTCGCAAATGGTCGGTTTTTTTGTCTTCAATTCTCGATGTTAAATTACATGGTTCAAACAATGTAACTACACATTATAATAATTATATGCTATGCCAGATTTGTATTGAACTGTGGTTCGGACATGATTTAGGCATACGGCACATATGATTCAAGGTGGGGGAAATTTGACTTTACCATACCATGGGTGTATCCCACTATTTTTATAAATACAAAATGGAAAAAGTGGGACAAGCTATTTTTTTCACACATTATTTCCATTGGCGGCAAAAAACGCAGTTGTGGCATTTGAGAATCTGCTTCCACTTTAATATTTACGACGGCCTGATAAATTAGATTCTAAAGAGATATTGGATATTATTATATTTACACAGGAAGTTAGCTAGGTTTTTTTGTAGCCACCGCCCGCAATGGAAATAGTGAGAGAACCTGTCAAAATATTTCCATTAGTCGAAATTCAAAATGGCAATACAGTTAATAGTGGGATACACCCCATACCATGGGGTCTAAAATGTCTACTTTTCACCCGAATTTAATTTTAAGCGTACTGCATTTCCATCTTTCTTAAGGCAAAATCTCAGTTTTATTAAAACTAGTACAAACTCTATTGACAGAAAGCTAAAATCGATATTCAAAAATGTATGGACAAGAACCTACCTACCAACTAAAGTTTTTTAGAATAGAAAATAGTTTTCGCTTCGTAATGCTAGAAATTTAGAGACATTTCAATTGATCTGAGTCTACTTAAGTATTTTCCATCATGACATGACTGTAATTCTTAAGACCACTTATACACTGATGGACACATAAAATATATCATACTTAGTACAAGACGTCTTTGAAATCACTACATAGTATAAAATAAAGTCACTTTTCGCCGTCCCTATTTCCCTTTGTATGCTTAGATCTTTAAAACTACGCAACGGATTTTGATTCGGTTTTTTGAAGTGAAAACTTTTGAAGTGAAAACTTCTTATGGCGCGTTGGGCACTTTTGTGGGTGAGCATTTTCAGCCGTTCTCGCGACAGATTTTGACGCGACAGATGAGATTTGACGCGACAGATGAGATTTTATTTGTGTTAGTCTTTTTGTTTAACTTATACTGTCATCTATTACACAAATTGAGAAACTTAGTTTCTAGAAAGACCGCTATTCGAATGTAGATGGCGCTGATTTAAATTTTTTACTGCCATCTAGCGAATAAAAAATAAACTATATTTGTTTAAGTGAGTGCTAATAGATGGCAGTAGCAGATCGTTTCAAGAAATATTCTATGAGAAATAACAAGTTTATTGTTTTCACTTCTGCCTGCACTCCCGGAGTGCGCTGGTTTTTTTTATAGATAGAGTGATTCAAGAGGAAGGTTTATATGTATAATACATCCATAATATAGCCGTGCGAAGCCGGAGCGGGTCGCTATAATAAAATATTTCTTTCAAAGACGTCTTTTACTATGATTATAAGTTTTAACTCAATAAGAGTGTCTATACAATAATATGGAATCAATTTAAAATTGTATGAAAAGTTTGCAAACTTTTCAAAATATTAATTCGAAAGTAACTTTAAGGTGAAGTAGGACCTGAAAACCCCTATCCCTTTCCCACGCGCGGGCCGCGCGATGACTCTGTCCCTTTCCCCCGCGCGCCGCAAAATTGCCGTTTTAACTGTTTTATGTAATTAAAAGACTCACATCTATTTTAGTGAAAAACCATCAGTACTACCTTATGGGATTTGATGTAAAGTTTATTAAAATATAAATTTTGTACTTGTTTTTGCTTTACAATCGCCGTAAAATTGAAAAAGCTCAAAAAAATGTCGATTTTTTTAGGATTTTCACGTTTTTTTTCTATCGAGGCAAATCACTCTAACCGTGTTTCGAAGTATATGACAATACAAAGCATTTCTTCACCTTTACGACAGTAGGAATATCATTCTATGGATTTTAGTGGTTGATACCCAAAAACTGTTTCTAAGACAAGACACCTCTATCGCTGGTCTTACCACCTCGTCCTAATGCAGTTTACGTGACCGTCAGTAGGTATATTTATTAGACTGTTGTTTTAAATAAGTTATGTCATAATAAGCAGATCGAAACAATGTTTTCTTAAGGCATTTTTATATAATTCACCGGCAGAATTATAACTTTTGGTCGTTTGAACCAAGAGACAGAAACAACCATTCAACAAATAAAGTTAACAATTTAATACATCATTATAATATCTAAGCAGATTCAAATAATGTTTTGACGTGACAACGTTTTATAAATTGGTTTGCCGGGTGACACTTCAAGAAACTGCGTTACGCTCCGCTGGCGTTATGCGCTCACAATGAGAGCGAGTGAGAGGCACGCGGGCATGGTTAGCCCGCCTAAGAGCGAGAGAGACAGACATAAAAAGTGAAAGGCACGCGTCCCTTCCACTCGAGCACAGTTGTTGTCACGTAAAACTTTCGCCCGTATACTTTACAGGCAACCAGTTTTTTTCTTAAGTCATTTTTATATAATTTAACGACTGAATTATAACCAAGAGAAAGTAGCAACCATTTAACAAATAGTTAGCAATTTTAATAACTAAAAAATCATAAAATTACCTACTTAAACTTTAATTGAAAAACACCATAATAATTATTAAGAACCAATAAATAATTGTTTTTTCTTCTTCTATAAAACTAGCGGACTGATTTAGAGATTCATAATGAGGTCATTATTATTAATAATTAATTAATAATCAGGCATTTATTCTAAAATACACAGCACAACTAATGTCAAAGTAAAACCTAAACTCGAGAGAATACTACGTAAAATTTGTTAAATCGATTGAGTTTCAAACATTTTAGCACAATGACTGTAATTAATTTTCAGTATAAATGCACTCGGTTTCCAAATCTATATACAATGTGTATCAGCAAAGGGGTTTTAATACGAAAGGGGGTTGTTTTAGATGTCTAGGCGAACAACTTTTGTTCTACGACTTTTGCAAATTCGAACTTTTTTTTGAACTTTTTTTTTGGAATTTTTGCTTGAAAATCATCTGTTTAAAAGCTAGACAGTTGAAATTGTCATAGATTATATATTTCTATTGTTAAAACAAAAATACTAAAACCAGAAAAAAATATATAAATAGGTCCCATACAATATTTACATACATACAAAATTGGAAACAAGAAGGGACTTGGCGCTGGCAAGTTATATTTTAGAGGTGATAAGAGGTAACATATTATTATGTAATCCGACCATACTGGAATCGGTCAAACTATATGTTCGGAATCAGTATCTAAAGCGGCGCTATACACGCCGACCAACCTAGTCAAAAAATCACCAATAACGCGGGTTTTACACATACTAAATTTAGTTGCCGAGCAAATTGACGTATTTACATGCGGGAAGAGTCAATTCCAAAATGTATCTTTATGGATTATTTCTTATAATTAATTTAAATTTATTTTAACTACGCTATTGCATTGGGGAATCCTGTAATGATAGATGTAGTTTTGACGTGACAACGTTTTATAAATTGGTTTGCCGGGTGACACTTCAAGAAACTGCGTTACGCTCCGCTGACGTTATGCGTTCACAATGAGAGCGAGTGAGAGGCACGCGGGCATGGTTAGCCCGCCTAAGAGCGAGAGAGACAGACATAAAAATTGAAAGGCACGCGTCCCTTCCACTCGAGCACAGTTGTTGTCACGTAAAACTTTCGCCCGTATACCGACTTTACAGGCAACCAGTTTTTTCTGATAAATAAATAAAATAAATAAATATGGTACGGAACCCTTCGTGCGTGAGTCCGACTCGCACTTGACCGGTTTTTTTTAGTTCGTAAACAGATTTATAGACACATAAAAAATGTTATTGAATCTACAAATAACATAATTAAAACCTGTTTTATTATAATTTTTATTGCAAATAACTGTCACGCATCGAAACTATATAGTTCTGAAGCTAAATTAGAACGTCAGTTGACTTTTAATTAATATTTCAGCTCTAAAATCCGGATGTTTGGACGTTTTATTTATAAAGTTACTCAACGACTAACTCTGCCTGACATTTGGTTTAGAATAATATTTATTCATCTTTTAAAAGAACTGAATAAAATGATGTGCAAGCAGTGCAAGTAAAATGAAAGAAACTTGGATGTGTTTCTATGAAGTTAGATTTCTATGAAACAATTTTTCTTTGTCTTTGATAATAAAACAAAGGGATAAAAATAAAGGCGTGTTGGCTAATGTCCGAATACTCAAACGTTCAGGTGTCCCCTAAATATTTAAGGCACTCCTATCCTATTGAAACATGATACTTAAATATCAATTTAATCGCCACTTAAGATAAGTAGTCTTTCACTATACGGGTGTAAGTGACGGAAATAATACTAGTTTTTTTTTTGAGGGAATTTAAATGAAAAAACACAGTACGTTTCAATTTCGCTATATTATAGTTAATTTTGCCTTTACATTTTTAACCGACTTCAAAAAGGAGGAGGTTCTCAATGTTTGAACCCAAAAACTTCTGCGTCGTTTGCAGAAATTCTCCTCCCACCGAAAGTGGGTAAAGTAATAATTGTGATTTTTCTTATTGCCTCAAACTCTCCAACTCCATGTAATAAGCATTCTATCAATCTACCTATAAAAATCTAACAGCAACACAATCATTCATAAAATCTCAAAACCCCATTAAATTTTCAACCTTTTACAGCTTATATAAAGTCCATTTTCATAGCAATAAAGACTCAATGAAACTGAATGGAATAAAGTGTCAATTTTATTGGAATTCTATGACTCACAAGCCTCCGTTGTGTAGGATTGCATTTTAATGAGATAAAGAAACTCATAAAATTGAAATTATAAATTCTTACATCGAAAATATTTTTATCCTGGAGTTAGGTATCTTTTCAACACAAAAATTACGACTTTATTTTTAGGATTTCGTGCCTCAAGGGTAAGAAGAAAAATACGCGACGAATTGTGAACCTTCTCCTTAAGGCTGCTTATGCTGCCAAACGCAACCCGCCAGAAATACCCGTCGCTAACAACTAACATTGTTGATTGTAACGAATGTGTTTTGTTTTTCGCAAAAGTGTTGAGATGGAGTTGTAGGTGAAATTTTTACCGATATTTTGGGGTAATTTTGAGGTGAAAATTCCTTGACATTTCAAAGCTAGACTAGTTTTAATTCTTAATTTTAGGATAGCTTCAAAACTATAGGAAATTTTTGGCTCAAAATCACATCAAAATGTCGGTAAAAATCTCACCTGCAATTCCATCTCAGCACTTTAAAGAAAAACAAAACACATTCGTAACAATCAACAATTTTCACCAAAGAAAGCGACCAGTGCCAGTAGTAACTATTTAGTAGGCTGTGTACCAAGGTCGTTGGCGTATGGACCCCCTTTAAGGTTCCTTACCTAAAGGTTAAAAACGGGACCCTTTTTTGCTAAGACTCGGCTTTTTGTCTGTCTGTCTGTCACCGGGCTGTATTTGTAGTAAATTGGTCTTTAGCAAAGTGACAATTTTCGGCCAAAACGCTATTTTTATTTTGTGCTTTTTTAATCTAATATTAACTGACGTCAAAAAGGAAGATGTAGGTATTTTGCGAGGACGTTGTTTTGTCCTTTTTTCAATCTTTTTATGTGCTGCAGAATCTTTAAAATCCAAAAGCTCCATGCATAGGCGCCTAATCGTTATGCGTCTCTAAATAATTACAATGCAACGTCTTGTCAAGTGGCCAATGGCCGCAAACTGGTCCGGCCACATTATTAAGAGGAAAGGGTACCGACGCTCTGTCCGTACACACGTAGTCGACTGTTTCCTCCCTGGATAATGACACTATAGCAAATATTTTTATTGCATAAAACTTATAACTGCTTTGACAATGCCCCTAAGTTTTGTTTTTTTTTTATATTTTTTAAATCTAATTTCTATGACAATTAGAAAATTAAAAAACCAAGACATAAGGTCATAGTCATGGCAGTTATAGGTTTTATGCAAAAAAAATATTAGTGCTAGTGTCATTATCCAGGGAGGAAACATTCGACTACGTTTGTATGGAGAGCACGCCTGTACCCGTTCACCTTAAGAACTATTTTTTATAGTCTAACTAGAGGTAGTATTTTTTATTTATTTTATGCAAAAAGGTGCCTCTTTATGGTAAATCGTTGAGATTCTCAGTGGTTTTATAATTGGGTTAATTTATTTTTAAGATGTCTGCCCATTGTACGTATCTATAATTGTTTTTGATAAAAAGTAATGTGAAAAACCGATGATTTTCGTTTTGCAAATATCTTCTTTCCACGTCTAGTTCACTTAAAACTATCAATTTTAAAGTGAGGTACACGGTCGGCTGCTAAATTGCAGACCCACCGTAGAGCTCCAAACCGGCTGTTATAAGAATGTTTTCAACACAAGCAAGATTCTAGGCACCTGCTTTAGTTGAAGTTTAAAGTCTTGTAACACATTACTTAGAATGAAAACATTCCAATAATAGTAATTTTTGAACCCTTACAAGATCACTTTTTTGTCTGTCTGTCTGTCTGTTTTTTTCTCTGTAACTATCTCGTTAATGTTTCTTATTTCTTATTTGTATTACTTCTCTCTATAACTATCTCTTACTGTTTCTTATTTGTGTCTATGTCGTGTGTTTGTTTGAATAAATTCTATTCTATTCTGTTCTCTATTTGTGTACCTTCATGCTCAAGTATTTGTCATGGCATATTTTTTTTAACATTCTCATCATGGTGACTGACGCGGGAAACCACGTAGCGAAGCCAGTATTTCAAACACATAACTCATCATCCAAAACATTCGGGCAATGCTCCACGATTTACTAATTAACTCTAAAATTTTAAGTCACGAATATTTTTTATATACGGCAAGAAAAACTGGATTAATTATATATTGATCGACCTTGGTAGTGCAATGAACTTGGTTTAGACAACTGTAGTTTTTTGTTCTAAATATGATTGGTCTGTGTGCAGATTTGGTCCGCGCACTAATTCTGCACATTGTAATAGTTAAGGTGCTATTCGTTCTTTATCGTCGGTCCCTGTCGGATTGAATAGAAATAAGTGAGATGCGAGAAGGAGCGAAATTTGCTGAAACTTTTTTTCAGTTCTTTGTTAATTAATACAAATATTTTTAGTATGTTACACAAAATAGTTTCAAGAAAAGATAGAAAATGTAATTGGCGTTACATTACAGCTTGTATAGTGGCAATTTCTTTAAAAAAAAAAACTGAATAAAGTTGATTCTTTTCGTCGACGACTCAAAATACGTTTCGAATACTCAAAATGTGTATTTTTTATTGTAAAAATATACGAAAGGTTGAAAGATTGATTTCTATCTAGCCAACTATTTCTAATCGTGTTTAGGTTTTCATAAAATAAAAGAGTTTTGTAAAAATTTACTAGATATTTTTCCAGATTAATCTAAGCTATTTTATAGGTGTATTTTTTAATAAAGCTAAGGTCGAATCGTCCAAAACCGTTCAATTTGGAACTCACTTCATCTTAACTGAGGCACTGCTATGGTTAAATTGGCGTGAGAAAATTTTAATCAACGTCTTGTTCTCGGTTAATGAAGTGAGAAATAAAAGCTGTTAGCATTATTCGGCCAAAACTTTATTTTAGACCACATATTTTTAATTAATTTAAATTAAATGACAACGTTCTTTATCCACGTGAAATTTATTGCAAATTAATGTGTTAAATTTGAAATTTTATTTTTAATATTTATGTAATTTTATATCAATTTGGTATATATTTTTAGATAAGTGTGAAATTATTTAAATATTTGGATCTACATTAAGGATGAAATGTGACATTTTATTTGATATTTAATGAGGTTTTAAATAATAATTAACGATTTAATTTTACCTCTTCTTCCACTATTTCAGTTAGCTTATTTTCTCGTTTGTTAAGTTCAATATTAACAAATTATTCCAACAAAATAAAGATCAGTTTTACCATTAACTCATAAACAGACCAGTCTACTAAATAAACGATATTAATGGTCTCCTTTCCTTTGGTATTTCAGGTCAATCCCAATTTACTGACTGAGACTGATTTGCTAATTGGTTAGTCGGCTAATTAATCAGCCAGGTCACTATATCAGAGTACCTACTATCTTAGTGGTTTAGTCTTTCTAAAAGTAGACCGACTGCTTTGCTAATTGACCAGTTGGCTAATTTACCGGCCAGAAGGCCAATTCTCGTAAATAACATTGTTTAAATTACATTTCAATATCATTTCGATCTCAAATAATAGCAGGTTCCCTAGACTTTTAAGCTATTGCATAGCTTTTATCGCGGGCTTTTAGCGCGGCGACCGAATCAAGAAATTCCGTAACGAAAATAAAACCTAACACCCCCCTCCGCCTACTATGTAGCTCATATGGTATGACTATACGAAGCTCGCACGATGCAATAGCTTTACCGCGGCAGTCCCCGAGTGTCATTTAGTTAATGGACCAAGCCACTATTTATCTAATATGAACAGCACAATACTAAAACTTTATTTAAACAAACGGTGTTGTGATGGTGTATGATCTTATAAGTGTTAGTTTTTTTTCACCTTTTGAGGTACGAAATCCTAAAAATAACAACCAATCACTGTACCTATCTCAAATCTCAATTTCATACAATTTTTAAAAAGATATTATATTATTTCAAAAACAATTCTTTTTAACATGAAAAAACTGAATTCGAGTCTAAATAAACAGTTTTTGACATTTCAAATAAATTGAAATATTACTGCGTATTATTCAAAGTTGAAATATGAAGAAATAGGCCAGATCAACTAAGACATCAAACGAACGAATTTGACACGACATGTGTGAAAAATAGACTCAGTGCAAAGAACATTTATATTACTGTAGTACGGTTTTGAGGTTTCAAATATTTAATTTGATATTTTTAACATTTCAGTGTGATTTCATGTAAATGAATCCTAATGAAAAAAGAATTTTGACTTTAATTTATATATTTTATTTCTATATAATTCAATTAAAAAATAAAGTGGATTGGTCTTTAGCAAAGTGGCCATTTTTGGTCAAGTTGCTATTTTTGTCCTTTTTCACCTTTTTATTTTGAATCAAAATTTGTTATTCTTTAGCGAACTAAGCTGTATTTCGATAAAAAAAGCTATTTAGTAAACATCGGTATGACATGTTAGTTGTCTCCAGACTAATTGAGGAGTTATTTTCTCTAGACACGGTCGACTGAGCTGAGAGGGTACTATAATTGCTGGGCAAGACTACACCACCTAATACATTTCCCAAGCACAACAGCGCCAGTTGCTAAACAAGAATTCATAAAGCGTAAGACTGAAATGGCTTTGTGCAATTTTTTAGAAGAAAAAATTGTAGTAACATTTACTAAAGTTTTTTATTTCTTTGTTAAATTCACTATATATAATATTTACAAAACGAAAAGTGACAGAACCAAATCATTATTTTACGTCTCGCTGAATCTTTTAAAGAACATTAAATTTCGCGCGTCCATCCAAAACAGATTTACAAGATTATAAAATAAGAGAAACACATTTAAAATGTCTAGAGAGCATAATAATAAATCATTTTAGTAACATTAATCTTGGAATAAACAACTTAATATCAGTATATTTAAGATAATAAATTAGTTTAACAGTTTTGGTGTTGGTTTCATAAATTTTCAACTCGTTTAGAACGATGACCTACTGGAGTTTCCTTAATTTTGGTAAGTGAGTTACTTTAATTTATTGCTAAAGTTACTAAAAAAAACAAATGGTTGTCTGTAAAGTCAGTTTACGGACGATAATTTTACGTAAAAAACGTTGAAAAATGGAGTTTTTATTTGTTTTATATTTTTTTTCTTTTAAAAGTCTACTATTCGTCACTCATCACCATAACACAAGTCCAGACGAGGGATATTATCTATCTATCACTCTGTTTCCTAACGGGAACAGACGCGTCATGGTCATGTTACCATGACACATCACGTCACACAACGGGAACGGGACGCATGCCGCCACACAATATTACCATGACACTTTTTTGTGAATGCAAGTGTTCCATCAATTTATTAAGAGTTATTGGGTACGTCATAATATATTACTTATTTTAAAATTTCACACAGAATTACCTAAGCATAGCTTGTAATTGACTTCTATATAAAATCTCTTATCTAGAACTTGAATCCATGTTATTTAGAACGCTAAAGCACCTGGGACATTACAAGATGAAGTAGGCGGGCATGCCTAGCACCTCCCAGCTTAGTCGACCATGTTCAGAGGAAATAACTCGTAATTACCTTGTAAGACCATGTAATTAAATAAAACATTGATTTGTTTGTGTGAGTGACGATGAAATACAGGAAAAGAGACTGACCCAAATAATTCAATTTTTAAGGGAATTACAGAAGCTCATTGTCAGTAGTTATAGAATGTTTAACGTTTATAAGTAAGCAAGATGGTGCTTTTTTTAGCAATTTTCGTACATAAAATAAATCTCAAATAATAGAACAGTATTTTGGTAGTAAGTACATAAAAAATTAAGATCATCGCATTTACATAACTCGAGAAAGGCTGGACCGATTGCAATGAAACTCGGTAGATAGATAGCTGGAGACCTGAATTAACACATAGGTTACTTTTAATCTCGATTTTTTCACGGGATCGGGATTCACGTGGGTGAAACAGCGGATCGCCACTAGTTTTAAATAAAGAAATGATAAAGTTCTTTCAAATTCATTCTGTAAAATAGTTAAGTTTACAAAAAAATATGTTTTATATTAAATGTTACAATTTTATAATACTTTATGTTTACCAATGTTCCTTTTAACAAAACGTTCAAAAGAAACTAAACTAAAATAAAATCCTTCCTAAACAATGTCAACATTAATGTAAAAATGTCTAAACAAAGCTTTTTCTTAAATCCAACTATAGATACGTACTAAAACCCTTTTAGGGTAAACACAGACTTTAGACTCAAAATCAACCGATAGCAAGCGATTTGTCAAATATATTGTTATAGTAAACCGTCATTTTCGTCCATAAGTGTTAACTTGCCAAACTAGAAAGAACTTGACGTCTTTTGTTATTTAACTTATTATTTTTTCCATGACCATGGCAAAGCCAAAAGGATGGATATGTTTGCAGCACATTTTTTGAACAACAAATTTTAAAAAAAAATCCTTCTAGAAAATCAGGGCAATGAGAGCGGGCGAGGCGAGCTACCGCAAATTTTTTGACTTAAAAAAAACTATTTGGAAATTATTTCAGGACACAAAGAAATAAAAAAATTCAGGCATATACCTATTATGTGAATTTTTTGCGTAAATAGAATATAAGTTTTTTTACAACTGACAGTAGCTCTTAAATTCGAACTACGAATACTCGAAGTTTACGGTAGGTACGTTTGGCAAGCCTACCCTTCCGGTGGAAAACCAATCGGCCGACCGACTAGTCAAAAATCTGCGTTAACCCTCAGTCTATTTATAACACTAGTTCTTGGTACGCGTCTCAACTATTTCGGGAGAAAGAGGTAGGTACCGAACCTGTTTGTAATAAAATAAGTTACATAAGTTAGTCCTGTTAACTTTATGTTTTAAAATACGAATGTTGGGGTTAAGTTAATCAAGTACTTCAAAGAAAGTTACAAGCATAGTTTAGCAGAAAGTGATCAACCACGACTATTGTGAAAATGAGCATTAGAAAACAAATTGCGTGTCAGCATTACCAGAGTCGACAAAACACAGTAACAGATGATAGTAGATGCTATACTTCTCAAGAAATAAGCGATCTATCATATCATATTTCATAATATTTTACTCTATACTCGTGAAAACCTATAATTATTGGCTCTCGGTTTTTTGATTTTGTTTCTTATTATTTCTGTAAAGCTGTTGGTTTTTCAAATTAATAAATAAATACAAAATTTTGATTTTGTAGCTATCTTTACTTGCTCTAATGATCACAGATATCATTTCTGTTATTTAGGCTGGCTGGGTCCGAAATGGACAGAGCGGCAATAATCATTTTTAGAACGCTAAGTATTTTGGTAGATTTAATTGTTACCATTGCTGTTCATCCAATTCGAACCACATCTATATAAAAGAGAAAAAGACTCATCACTGAAACTACAAGGGCTACGAGTCATTAGTAGGTACACAAAAGCAACAGAATTTGAACTTCAACTCAGACAGGATGTTAGAATCTTGCTTGAGTTAAAACATTCTAATAACAGCAGTTTTGGAGCTCTACGTTGGATCTGTACTTTTGTTGTCAGATTGTACGTAGGTACAGTCGGCTGCATAATTGCAGCCTTCGGTAGAGTTCGAAAATTACTATTACTGGATTGTTTGCATTCTAATAATTTTGTTTGATTAATTGATGACTTAGAAGACTACTTCACCTAAAGCAGGTGTCTAAAATCTTGCTCGTGTTGAAAACATTCTTATAACAGCCGTTTTGGAGCTCTACGGTGGGTCTGCAAATATCTAGCCGACCGTCCCTACCAACTCAAAACATGAAATACAAAACGCTAATAAAACTTTTAACTGTCACAATAAATTAGACAAAAAAAGACTATAAATTATTAAGAGATAAAAATATTGACCACGAATACTATGATCATAAATTATTTACAAATAATCCGCTTTGAAGTTATTATGTTATTGTCACAGAATAAATAATAGACGAAGTGATAGCTTATGTTAGTGATAATATTAATCAAAATAATAATTTTAACCAACATCAATGCAAAATTTGTATACGGGCTGTTTTTCTGTAACTACAAATCTTTAGTTGGGTCCCAGAGGTTTTAATAATAACTCGGTTGTCTGATCACCATACCACAAGCCTAGTTGCTCAGTTTGGGACTAGATGGCGCTGTGTAGAGTGTCCTAAGATATTTATTTATTTAGTTTACTAAGCAACTGTAGCTTTCGTCAACTTGTAAAGGATTATGAACATTTTTCATAGAGTTTTGGACCTAAAGTGTTTTATTATTATAAATGATATACTAGCAGCAGAGGTAGCAGATATCACCAAGTAGTTAAAAAAACAGTTAAAAAAGATTCTTGCACAATAAGTTATAAAAATAATACGTAATTTCTAACACCGCTTCGAGCCAAATTGGCAGGAGATGGGGGTAAAACTTTAGTCCCTAAGCTTCACTATGTGGCAGAATTGTTCAATAGACTTAATTCTGCTGCTTACACCGTAAAAATTCGCGTATACACGGACATTGAGACTGCTCGCCTAGTCTATTTCAGCTACTTTCACAATGTCATGTCGTATGGCATTCTACGGGGTTCGCTGCAGATATTGATGATATCGTTATTAAGATGGAGGAAGATAGGAGAGATGCTTGCCCAACAGTTGGGCAGTAGAGTTTGGAAAAAATTTAAAGCTTTACTTAAAAAACGTAAGTAGATAATATTATTCACCCTGGACTTTTACTTATAAATAAAAAGTTTGTAAGTGACTTTATAAGTAATTAGGTTTATAAGTAGGTACCTACATTGCTCTTGAATTTAGGTAAATAAATACCTATAGAAATGATAGGAAAGAATATTTTATATATTTTATCATGTTTAAATCTATAAGTATGCCGTTGTGTCATTGTTATAATAGGCTATACGTGCCTGGAATAAATCTGTATTATAAGTGTCTTATATTTTGCAGTCCTTATCATGGCTATGAAGTTTGAAACTCAATCGTCCCTATGACTATTTAAATTATTCATTCTGTAACTATTTGTATGGCTAAATAAAACCCGGTCTATTTTACCTACTTGCATTAACTATTTGACTATTTTCATTATCTTCACACAATGGCACAGTTAGTGCAAAATGCTGCATCATTTTTAATGAAACTTTCAAATTTTAACAGCCGTTGAAATTTGAAGGAATCATCTTTTGAAAAAGGCTTAAATTGTTTGTCCTATATATCTTTTGTTTAGTCCATGGTTTTATAGGCTTGTTTTCTTGTTTTCTAAATTTAGACCCATTTCTGAACATGTAAAACCTAAATTAATTTTTTTTTTTTAGGATAAATTAAGTTTAACAGGCCCAAATTTTAAGACCATTATTTTTAGGGCCTAAATTTTGAAATTGCCTTTATTATGTGCCCATTCCTTAAAAATCCGTGTACTTACAATTAAAAATAATCGAAAAAAGCCGAAATGCAAATAAATCAGTCGAAAAAAGAAGTTAAAAAGAAAAAAATGCATTTTTTTATAAAAAAGAGATATTATAATTATCACAAAAGCGTAAGAAAAAATTACTTTTCTAAATAAATCAAAATCACAGTTACCGGACAAGATTTAGAAACTTGCCCCAAAAGTATATTTTTATATATAAATAATATCTTATAATAAGCTGTTAGAAAGTGTCTTTTGAACCTTTTAAAAGAAAATGTCTACTAACTATTTTTCTCTATAAGATTGTACCTATAACTTATTCGTATATATAACTGCTGAAAATACTAATAATTCAATTGTTTCCATAATGAAAAATATATAAAAAAATGTTATATATAATTTACATAATTCCTAATGGTTTAAGAAACCTATAATAATACCATTATAATCATTAATTTACCAACTACAGTTGCATTTTGAAAAACATAGTTTTCGTACTAAATTATTCGATTAATATTAGGCCCTAAATTACAGTATTTATTAAAAGTTAGGCCTTAAACACTAGCAATGTTATTTGAACGTCCTTTCGTCATTTACTTACAAGTTCATTTCACTGTGATCCATAAATTCCATAATACATTGTCACACTTCACGTATAGGTAAAAGAGTCTGGTCTGATGTGGTAGGTTTGGGTACCACCAGGCTTTATCTCAGGCTGGGGCGGGCGAGCAGCCCTGGCGCATATTCACCGAGCCAGAGGCGCTAGCACCGCACTCGCAGCCAGAGCCAAAGCAAGCGATGAAGCGAGCGCTGCACCACGAGAATGCGACAGCTCCTCAGACTTGATGACTTCATTCGGAGTCTTATCATACTTGTGCGTCTTCTTAGTGACCGGTCTCATCGTCGTAGTCGTTGTTGTAGTCGTTGTGGTAGTCGGAGGCGGCGGTGGAGGGGGCAGAGTAGGCTGGGGAGACGGCGCCGGAGATTGTTCCTCCGGCTTGCAGCACACCCGGAACACCAGCTTCATATTGTGACTTAAACAACGCCCGCCGATGCGTCTATGCAGATCGTCTTTACTAGACGTCGATATGAAGTAGTAGTCTTTACCCGGTAGAAATTCTAGGCCGCCCGGCTGAGGGGTAAACGGCCGAAAAGTTATTGTGAAAAACATCAACTTGTGAGGCTTGTCGCATATTGCTATTATACGTGGGTTAGGATTCGTTATCCTACACGTATCATATTCTTCTTTACTAACATTATAAATTATATATTTTTCTGTATCTTCTTCGAAAGTGCCAGGCGTGTACACTGGACATATTATATTGACTTGGTCGTATTCGAACTGAGCGTTTCCTTTATTCAAGTCGAATACGTGATCGGTGTTGTCTATTCTAAAGATGCTATTTGTAGTGTTCCAGTGGATGTAGAAGGATTTTGCGTAGTTCCCCATGACGCTTTCTATGAAGAAAATGAGGACTATGAGAGTCCAAGGCGTATGCCTCAATCCGAAGTACGTGAGAGACACCATTGTGACTTGTGATCCTTTTATTCGAAACACTACACAACGTAACACACACACCAATCCATATTTTATATGTTTTAACTGAAACACAATGTCATTTCACTGTTTTAAATCACGAACGCGTCGAAGCCGTTTTAGTTAAGGCATCCAAGCCACCATGTTTCTCCGCACGCTAGATTCTATTCATCGATAAATGCAAGAATTTGTCGAACGTGGCTGTGTTTTACTTTAATATTTCACTTGAAAACACAATTTCACTGTTGTTTAGCACTAGTATTTGTTGTTTGGCGAGCGTTAGACGGTTTGCTGGTGGAATTAATCAATACATGAGTGGTTTTTTTTAGTATAGAGGGGTTCTTTGTTGGGCGAGGTGAGCGTCGCGCGATGCGGCACCGAGGCGGCCGGGCACAGTACTACTGGAATGCAACCCGGACAGCACCGCGCATGCGTCGCGGTTACCTCACCCCTCCCAGCGCCGCTCCCCTGCGCCCCACCGTAAGCTACGGCCGCGTTCCAACTTCAAAGTCCCAGAGCTTCCAAACTTTTACGCCGCCATTTTGTTTTTCACGCGCTCTATTTAGCCAATTTTGGTCATTACTCTTTTAATACTTAACTTTAAAATAAAATATATCGTATTTACTCTTTTATTAATTCAATTCTTCCTTTTTTAACGCTATTATAAATTAAATTGGGAGCTTTTCATTGTAAGCTTTTTAATTTTCTGAACGCATCCGTTCCAACAGACGTTGTAGTTATGTATATCAGACAGTAATATGCAGGCTCTATTCATGGCGAAGCTTTCGCTAGAAAAAGCTCTGATTTCAACAGATTATGATTTTATTACATGAATTTTGATAATATAATAACTTTTATCGGCGTTTTGATTGCTGATTAATGTGAAAATGATTATGAAATTGATTTTGTTCTAAGAATTTTATCTAAGTTATTGATCTTTCTTTATTAAGGCAAATGAACTCAGACAAAGCCTTGAAATTGGATAAACTATACGGATATTTAGTATTAGCAGTGCACCGCGGTTTTGCCCGCGTAAGTCCCGATCCCGTAGGAATCGGGGAAAAAAGTAGCCTATGTTACTTCCAATGAATTAATGTATCCTCATACTAAATTTCATCAAAATCGGTCGAGTCGTTTCGGAGCCTATTCCTGTTTATTTTCGTGTCGATTCTGTTATTTATTGTAATTAAGGTTCTGTACCTCAAAAAGGTTAAAAAAGAAACCCTTATAAGATTACTCTCTTTTCCGTCTGTCCGTGTGGTTTTTTCTAATATGTATTTCGTTTTTAGAAATTTTATATTTTTGTACTATTTTTTTTTTAAGATAGAGGTGATATTATATTGATTTATTGAAAGTAACACAGGCTAACTATAAGTGACTTTTCATTCCAATATTCCCGCGGACAAAACCAGAGGGAACTTCTAGTTTCAAAAATAAGCTAGGATAATTCAAGTAATAAAACTTTAATGATCTTAGAAATATTTTCACAGATTTTTTTTTTTTTTTAATATTTAGGAATCAAATGTGCCAGCTTAGCGTTAAAAATAATAAAAAATACCTTATTGTGTCCATGATTTTACTATTTTGTCATATTATGTACTAGCGACCCGCCCCGGCTTCGCACGGCTATATTATGCATGTATAATACATATAAACCTTCCTCTTGAATCACTCTATCTATTAAAAAAACCGCATCAAAATCCGTTGCGTAGTTTTAAAGATCTAAGCGGTCAAAGGGAAATAGGGACGGCGAAAAGTGACGGTTTGTTTTATACTACGAGTATGTACCTAGTGATAAACAGGGTGATTTTATTACGTGTGCCTTCAGGGCTATATTCTAAACAAAAATTGATATAAAGCGAATAATCATACAAACAATTGCGTGCTCTTTGAAAAAAATTAGAACTGCATCAGTAGGTAGATTTTTGAAAAAGTCATTACCCTAGCCAGGAATCGATTTGGAGGAGCCTTTTGATTTGCAAAAAAAAAACAAATGGTTATCTGTAAAGTCGGTTTACGGACGATAATTTTACGTGATAACGTCATAAGAAAACGATGAAAAATTGAGATTTTTTTTGTTATTCATTTAATATTTTTACCTTATTTTCACGTCACACCATAACACAAGCCCAGATGAGCGATATTATTATTAAATACTCTGTTTCCTAAGATACCATGCCGCGTCTGGTCATATTACCATGACGCATAACGCCACACAATATTACGGTGACACTTTTTTGTGAATACAGGTGTTCTTATTAATCGTTATCACGTCAAAAAAATAATCATCCTATATTTTTAAACAAATGGATAGTGTTGCTGATAGAGATCAATTCTTGGAAACAGTATGGCGAATCGTAGCCCTGAAGACCCATGTAAAAAATTCACCATGTATAATTCAATTCAGTTCAATTCAATACATTTATTTCAGATAATTAAAATCCATAAAAAAAAACACATAAATCACACGAATAAAATAAAAAATAATCAAAAATCAAAATATATACAAAAAATAATAAAATTATAAAATACTTAAATGTCAACTTTAGTAATGTCAAAAATAAAATTAAAATCAAAGTAAGTATTATAAATTAAATCAGTAGATACTAGTAAATAAATAGTAAATAGTCTAAACAAAGCAATTATACAATAGTTTAGTCGTATAAAAGACTGTAATTGATCTAATGATCTAATTAGCAAGTAAACTTAATCCTCTAATAATAATTAGTAACGATACGGTTTCTGGACAATGTAAAGACTCCATGTTCTTTGGATTTTGAAGGACATTTCTAATTATCCAGGATAATTTTTTCCCTAGATAGTAAAGTAATTCCCTTTGGTTACTTTCTACATAGGTATGTAGCACGAAGGGCGGCCTTATCAATAAAGATATTTTCCAAGGACGCTGAAGTTAAAAAAATGGTTGTCTGTAAAGTCGGGTTCCGAACGATAATTTTACGTGATAACGTTATAAAAAACGATAAAAAATTGAGATTTTTTCTGCTTTTCCTTTAGGTATATATTTATTAAGTTTTTTTTTCCTTTTAAGTACATATTATGTATTTAAATAGGTACATTTATATATATTTTTCCTTTATATAAGTTTTCTATTCGTCTCGTCACCATAACATAATCTCAAATGAGCGATATTATTATCAAACAAACACGAAACGCGTGACGTTTACCATGACGCGTTATGGTACCGGAACATGACACTTTTTATGAATGCAGGTGTTCCATCAATTTAGACGTTATCACGTCAAATAAAACTGTCCGTCAAACTTCGTCAATCATGGTCCCAGTACATTTTTCGCTCCAGTTCACCATTTCATGTCATATAATGCGTAACGGGACAAATCCTATTATACCGAAACAATATACGCACCGATTAGGAAAATTATAGGTACCCTTACTAGCAGCTACCCGCGGTTTTAGCCGCATAAGTCCCGATCCCGAGAGGATATCGGGATAAAAAGTAGCCTATGTCATGGTCCAATACTTTATCTATCTCCATTATACATTTTATCGCAATGGGTCCAGTAATTTTTGCATGAATGCTTTACAAACATGGGGCAAACTTTCAGATTTATAAAAAACTAGCTGCGCCCCGCGGTTTCACCCGCGTAATAATTTTCTGCGCAACTTTCAATTTTTTTTCTTTCATAAGAACCTTCTCCTGACAAAAACAAACACAACAAAAAAAGAATTGGCCAAATTGGTCCAGGCGTTGTTGAGTTATGCGCTTACCAACACATTTTGCGATTCATTTTTATATTATAGACTAGCGACCCGCCCCGGCTTCGCACGGCTATATTATGCATGTATTATACATATAAACCTTCCGCTTGAATCACTCTATCTATTAAAAAAACTGCATCAAAATCCGTTGCGTAGTTTTAAAGATCTAAGCATACAAAGGGAAATAGGGACGGCGAAAAGTGACTTTATTTTATACTATGTAGTGATAGTGACTAGCTGCGTCCCGTGGTTTCACTCTCGTAAGTCCACACGATAGAGGAAAAATAAAGTTTTTTAAAGTCTTGCTGAAAAAATGTATTCCTAATACTCGCTATAGCTGTAATAATTACAGAGAAAAACTTATCTACAGTAATAACTAGCAGCGCTCCGCGGTTTCACCCACGTTAGTCCCGATCCCGTGGGAATCTCAAAATGAAAAGAAGCCTTCCTCGATATTTTAAGATATAATTTATAGGTATTTATTACGGTGGCTCTGCTGCAGATCATGACATGATAAATTGACTATCCAACACAAAAAGAGTTTTTCAATTCGAACCTGTAGTTCCTGAGATTAGCGCGTTCAAACAAACAAACTCTTCAGCTTCATAATATTAATATATTATTATACAGGGTTATTGGAAATTATACTAGCATGCAGTTGAGGACTACTTCTGTGCACCCTAAGAAACAACTTTTGATCTACGACTTTTGAAAATTCTAAAAATAAAATGAAAATTTTGAGGTTATGTAAATTCGAAAAACAGCAGATTTTTTAAAACAAAGGATATTCAGACTAAGAACAGTGGATAACTCTTAAAAAATAAGTAAAATTTTAAGGTTAATGACCTCTCCGTGTAAGGAACAGCTGATTTTCAGGTAAAACCTCAAAATTTTCGAAAAAATGTTCGAATTTCCAAAAGTCGTAGAACAAAAGTTGTTTGTCAAGGTGCACAGAAGTAGCCCTCAACGGCTTGCTAGTATAATTTCCAATAACCCTGTATAATATATCCCTTGGCAATATCGAGATAGAAACTAGCCTATATTATTCCCAATTAATCATACCTACCAAGTTTAATCAAAATCGGTCCAGAAGTTAAATAACAACTATGCTAAAAAAACCTATCATAACCGTTTTCGACTTCTAAGCAGACGAAGTCAGGGGCGAAAGCTAGTTATCGATAGGTATCTGTAAACACGATGTAAGCAAACGTTTGCTTTATCAAATAACAAACATGTAAAACATGACAGTTTTGATATAGTAGCATCGAATTAATATTTACTAAGTTGTACATTTTATGAGTTTTTATACAGTTAAATAAAATAAATAAATATTGCACGACATTCCATACATCGCCATCTAGCCCCAAGCTATGTAACTAGACTTGTATTGTGGGTGCTAGACAACGGCTATACTACTTTATATACTTTTCTTTTATAATATACTAGCGACCCGCCCCGGCTTTGCACGGCTAAATTATTAATGTATTATACATATAAACCTTTATCTTGAATCACTCTATCTATTAAAAAAAACCGCATCAAAATCCGTTGCGTAGTTTTAAAGATCTAAGCATACAAAGGGACATAGGGATATAGGGACGGCGAAAAGTTACTTTATTTTATACTAGCGACCCGTCCCGGCTTCGCACGGCTATATTTGCATGTATTATACATATAAACCTTCCTCTTGAATCACTCTATCTATTAAAAAAAAGCGCATCAAAATCCGTTGCGTAGTTTTAAAGATCTAAGCATAAGGGACATAGGGATATAGGGACGGCGAAAAGTGACTTTATTTTATACTATGTAGTGATACTTATTATACACTAGCTGTTGCCCGCGACTTCGTTCGCGATGTGGTTTTGGTTTATATAGAATGCCTAGCATTTTCCCGCATAGATACTATCGTTCGGTGTAAGTTATAATAACAAAATAGATACATTGTTTTTAAGCTATATTTTTTGATTGATTTGGCAAAGGCACTTATGTAGGTAAGTAATATTTATATTTATTTATTTCACTCAAATAGAACATAATACACAACAATATAATAAGCTAAAACTAAGTCCAATTCATATTCGCACAAAACTTTCAACATTCTTTGTCTTCCTCATCATCTCATCTTTGGTTTTTGTAAATTAAAGTAAAAAAGAATTATTAACTACCGTTGTCCCTCTATCCATATTTTTGTATTCATAATATAAGAGGTTATAGTATTTATAAACACCAACATCATGCAAATAATAATCTATTTTGGTGCAAATAAAATTTTGTTTTTTATTTTCAAATATTATATTAATGATTAAATATGAAAGGCCATTGGACAGAACAGATACTTATACATAAAATAACGTCTTTACCTATTGATAGCGGGCATTACGTTGAACAAAAAATGCTTTCACACCAAACATCTAAAACGTCTCGGAAAGGGGGTATTTGAAGGAACGTGATGTCCTATGATTTTACAAAAGTGCACGATGCCCTTAGAGACCTATACCTATCGATAGAGGACATCGAAGAAAACAAATAATGCCTTCACACTAAACTTCTAAAGCGTATTGGATACAGGGTTTTTGAAGAAACGTGATGTTCCATGATTTTCCAAAAGTGCGCGGTGACTTTATGCTAATAATAATTGTGTAAAATTACGGTATGCCTAGGGTTATTTTATTATGCTAAAACGTACTCTTTTTTTGTGTGGTTCCCATCTAAAACCTCTAAGCCAACCTCCAACTACTAAAGCGTCTGGGAAGTGGAATATTTATAGAAAAATGATGTCCTATGATTTTTCAAAAGTGTGCGGTTCACTTTGAGACCCATACCCACCTAAATGAACAAAAAATGCCCTCATACAAAACCTATAAAGCGTAAGGGCATTATTTATCCATCGGGTCTAAAATCACAGCGCAAAAAACATAACACTGCCACGCTCCCTGACTGACTGATACTGATACTGAATGTCCGGACCCTTTTTGCAATTTTCTGAATTCTAGACCAAATTGCCCAGATTTTCTTTATTAGGTAGCTAGGGCTACGTAATTTTGGGGAAAACAAAATAAAAAAGTAGCTGTGACATACGGCAGACAGACAGACATGACGAATCTATAAGGGTTCCGTTTTTTGCCATTTGGCTACGGAACCCAAAAAAATGATTTTTACAAACATACCTTAACTATTATTCACTTCAAAAACTTCAAAAAAGAAGGAGGTTCTCAATTCGTCGCGTATATTTTTTTATGTATTTTCGCCGATTACTTACTCGAAAACGCTTGAACCGATTTGTTTCGTTGAGGGTTTCGTACCTCAAAAGGTAACAAAGGAACCCTTATAATATCACTTTCTTGTCTGTCTGTCTGTCTGTCCGTGTGTCACCACCGATTATCTCAGGAACGGTTGGACTTAGCAAGTTGAAATTACTGAAGTCTATTAGGTGTATAAAAATCAAGGTGTATAAAAACTAATGTACGGAACCCTCGGCGCGCGAGTACGACTCGCACTTGGTCGGTTTTTTTTATTTTGTTTTTATTTTCTAAGGTGTCCGCGACTTGAACTCATAATTCAAACTATTTAAATAAATTAGTTGAGCGCGATATAAGTGTAACATCGAGGAGGTCTTCGGTAAAGGAGATTCGTAATTTTATGTAGTAGTACCTCTTTGTACTAACCTCATTTTCAGTTTCACGTCAACTGTCATCTTGAGCGGAGGCATGTACCTGTACGCCTAGTATGACTTGTTGAAGCACTCGAAAATAAGGAACCCTTATAAGGTCACTCTCTTGTCCGTCTGTCTGTCGGTGTGTCACTACCGATATTCTCAGAGACGGGTGGATCTAGTAAGTTGATTTTTAGGAAGTTTCATAGTAAATACTCAATATAGTATGTTTGATCGAATACGTAAAAAAATAGTGCTAAGCGTACTGTTCCTTTTTGACGTTTGATTACGTTTTACATGGAAAAATATTTCGATTTCACATTTTTTAAATGTTTTTTTATCATTTATCATAATTATTGTATTAAAGTTAAATTGAAAAATACCCTAAATGTTAATCTGGTATTTTCTGAACATATTGGTGTGGACCTCGTTGAAATCTGTTCTCTAGTTTATGAGATTACCTGGTTCAAACAAACAGACAAACAGACAAACAGACAAACAGACAAACAGACAAACAGACAAACAGACAAACAGACAAACAGACAAACAAAAATTCTAAAAACTACCCTATCGTGATCAGCTAACGATTCTAAGACGACCTGTGTATTTTTTTCTGGATATTTTACAATTACAGATTTATTATATGTATAGATAGAAACAACCAGACCTAAGACAAATATCTAAGCATAAATACTTTTCCGAGGCGGTAACCGAACCCGCAAGCCTGTGTTTGGCAGTAGGACATGGTGACCATTGTGCAATAATATATTTATTGATCCATTTATTTGATAAAACATACTTTTTATTAATTAAACAGCGCGACGAAGGTCGTTCTTAGGGATCTTAGGAAAATTTCATCAGCCCTATAGACCCTAAATATCTTTTTCATTACTCATATTCCGAAAGTAGGTGTAAAGGTGCCTGAAGAGCGTGTAGAAAGAAAAACTTCCAGCCCTAGGGAAAATCGCTTTCACTGACAGCTGTCATGTCAAACTATGGCTTCGCACGACTCGTGCAATGTGCATATAGCCAGTGTCAGTATCATTACGCATTAGGAACTTCAAAAACCTAACCTCCTTGCTTTAAGTAACACCAAAGAATAACACTACATGCATATAACCTCTTGGGTTCCAACCTTGTAAGAGGATCAGGTAGTATGGAGTCTCTCATTTACTCTCGTTGTTAAGAAGAATTTTATGTATTATTCGTAATGAAAAGCACAGTGTTTACCTCGGGTGAGATACTCATTTAGTCCCTCGAACTGTTAGCGCCCTCGCTACGCTCGGGCGCCAAACTCCGTCTCGGGACTTAATGAGTGACTTTCACACCTAGGGTAACAATGTACTATTCTTACGTTCTAGTTCCATCCCCTTGCAAAGTTTCCGACTAGTAGCTCTTATAGTTTCAAAGATTTCGTGATTTTTCAAACGTTATATAACGCTCTTAAGAATACAAAAATAATTCAAAATAACATGTTTATTTAGTAAAAAAAACCTTAGGTAAAACATCCCTTAAAATAACTGTTTTATAAAGAAACAATAGAATAAACAAAAAGAAAGATACTTACATTTATTTTTATGACTTATACAAAACTAAACCGTTTTTTTATAACTTAACGGGTTAGGTTAATAATGTACCGACAAACGACATCATACGCTTTCTTTGCAAACTGTAGAAACAATGCGTTTTTTTTTGACCGAGTGAGAGAAGCAAGCAAAGCGTCTTTACTTGAACTCAGCTAGCCTAGCATGAAGGCCAAAACACGATACGATAAAGCGATATAACTACATCAACTCTCAAAATATGATAGATAAAGCCGCCATGTTGAATTTTTATCATAATTTCTATCGCAATTTATAATAAAAATTCAACATGGCGGCTTTATGTATCATATTTTGAGAGTTGATGTAGTTATATCGCGTGATATAGCTTTATCGTATCGTGTTTTGGTCTTCATGCTAGGCAGGCTGGCAAACTTTGCTCTGCAAAATCAAAAATTCTTTATTCCTATAAATAAGTATTAAAAAGAGGAAAGTTTTTTTGTTTGTTTTTTTCTTGTAACGAATAGGTTTCAAAACTGAATGACCGATTTAGATGAAACTTTGTATGAGGATACATTGATTCATTGGGAATAACAAACGCTAATTTTTATTCATTCTACAACGGAATTCCCAAATCATTACGACAAATTGATTGTCCTGGAGAGTTCAAGCGGGCTGTCAACAATTATCTCATCGATAAGGCCTATTATTCGATTGAAGAATTCATAAATGATAAAGATGACGTAAATTGAATTTAACATGATTTTGTATTCCATTCTTGACTTATTAATTAATTAATTTTGTTTTGTTTTTATTTAACTTTCAATGATTTTAATTTTTTTTTTTTTTAATATTATTGACATTGGATTAATTATTTTGACATCATATTAGAGTACTTTTAATTAACTAACTTTTAATATTTGCATGCTAAGCTAAGTGCTGGTGAAATATGTTGAACTATATTTTTATGTGACATCTTTGTACCATATTTCAAGCAAATAAATGAGATTCATTCATTCATTCATTCATTCATTTAATTTTTATTCAGATATCCCCACGGGCTACGCGGATGAAACAACGGGACGCAGCTAGAAAGTAGATAAATAAAATACTAGTTTTTAAATAAAGGGGACCGTTTCAAACCCCTTTCTTTTATTTCGAAAATTACTGGCGGTAAAATAAAATGTGTTTATGGCGTCTTATCTAAGATCTATTGTACAAAAGAAAGTTTTACAACCCCAAACCCTTTGGAGGGTTAGTCATGGAACTAACGGAAATTATAACTGTTGCAAACAAAAATGTTATTATATGTAATTTAACTAAAATCTTGTCAGGTTTATACCTGTTAGGTATTTGATTTAAAATGAAAACAATAAACTTGTTATTTCTCATAGAATATTTCTTGAAACGATCTGCTACTGCCATCTATTAGCACTCACTTAAACAAATATAGTTTATTTTTTATTCGCTAGATGGCAGTAAAAAATTTAAATCAGCGCCATCTACATTCGAATAGCGGTCTTTCTAGAAACTAAGTTTCTCAATTTGTGTAATAGATGGCAGTATAAGTTAAACAAAAAGACTAACACAAATAAAATCTCATCTGTCGCGTCAAATCTCATCTGTCGCGTCAAAATCTGTCGCGAGAACGGTTGAAAATGCTCACCCACAAAAGTGCCCAACGCGCCATAAGAAGTTTTCACTTCAAAAATATTTTAAGCTGAAGAGTTTGTTTGTTTGAACGCGCTAATCACAGGAACTACTGGTTCGAATTGAAAAATTATTTCTGTGTTGGATAGTACATTTACCGAGGAAGGCTAGAGGCTACTTTTTATTTTGATATTCCCACGGAATCGGGACTTACGCGGGTGAACCCGCAGGGCCCAGCTATTTTTTAAATAAAACAAAACAACATCGCGAACGCTAGTATATAGAAATAATATTGATAAAAAAGGTAAAATTTTGGTAGTTACAAGTTTTCGCAAAAATTTTCCTATGTCTATTTATCATGTTGACTCAGCCTGCCTAGCATGAAGATCAAAACACGATACGATAAAGCGATATCACGCGATATAACTACATCAACTCTCAAAATATGATACATAAAGCCGCCATATTTAATTTTTATTATAAATTGCGATAAAAATTATGATAAAAATTCAACATGGCGGCTTTATCTATCATATTTGGGAGTTGATGTAGTTATATCGCGTGATATCGCTTTATCGTATCGTGTTTTGGTCTTCATGCTAGGCTAGCTGGACCTTGATTTTTATACACCTAATATAAGGGACTATAGACCTCAGTATCTGGTATGAATTTCAACTTGCTAGGTCCACCTGTTCGTGAGAAAATCCATGGTGACACACTGACAGACAGACATTCGGACAAGATAGTGATCTTATAAGGGTTCCTTTTTTACCTTTTAAAGTACCTACCTACGGAACCCTAAAAATAACAGAAAAATATTTTTTTTATGCATCGGCAATATGCGTTTGTCTTTTATATCACTACCTACTTAAAACAAAGTCGCTACCCGCTGTCTGTCTGTCCCTATAAACTTTTTAAACTCATACGATTTGTGTTCATAGTATTTTATTTTGAGTCTCCTCGTGACCATGACTATTGTAACATAGTCGAAACGTTTAGGTAAGAGAAATAAAAAAAAATACGCGTTAAGACCTGGGAGAAATAACTATGTCCCTATGTATGCTTAAATCTTTAAAACTACGCAACGGATTTTAATGCGGTTTTTTACAATAGATAGAGTGATTCAAGAGAAAGGTTTTTTAGTAAGTATATAAACCAAAACTACCACGCGTACAAAGTCGCGGACAAAAGCTAGTCCATCTTAAGAGGAAAGGGTACCGGGGGCTCTCTCCATACAAACTATTACAAACGTAGTCGACTGTTTCCTCCCTGAATAATGACATTAAAGCAAATATTTTTGGTGCATAAAACTTATAACTGTCATGGGACACCATGCCATGCCATGCACCTATTTTTTGTATTTTTTTTAATCTTAATAATCTATGATATTATAGAAAATGAAAAATAAAAAATAGGGGTAAGTATAGTCATGGCAGTTATACGTTTTATGCAACAAAAATATTTGTGCTAGAGTCATTATCCAGGGAGGAAACAGTCGACTACGTTTGTGTGGAGAGAGCGCAGGTACCCTTTCACCTTAAAATTATGTTTATAACTTATTATTTTCTTGTCACAATGTAACAACATAAAAAAATATTACACAATTTCAAAATGGCCGCCAAATACGTCATCCGCGTTCCACAATCAAAACAATGGAACTCATTCAGTTTGCAAATCAAAAAATGTCATACAAAATTAGTATTTTAAGTCCTGGAATAAGGTACAAAATGGAATGTATTGGAGAAGTGTCGTAAACCGGCGCGTGCGCAAATGGACAATCGAAGAACAATCGGTTCTTTAATAAACAAAATGATTTTGATGTTTTATTAGGAACTTGTGAATTAGTATTTTGTCTTTGTTAGATTTTGACGACCCAGTTGGCACAATGGTCACCATGCCAGACTGCCAAACACACACAGACATATACCTATTTATGCTTAGATATTTGTCTATGGTCTGGTTGTTTCTATGTATTATAAGTACCTGTACATTTTTAAAAGAAAGGTTGTCTAGCACCCTTAACACAAGTCTAGTTACTTAGCTTGGGGCTAGATGGCGATGTGTGGAATGTCCTGCAATATTTATTCACTTATTTACAATTTATATTTTATTATTTAAAATGACCTAACACAATGCAATACAAAAACATTGTTGTCTAGCTACCATAACACAAGCCTAGTAGCATAGATGTCGCTGTGCGAATTGTTCAGCAATATTTTATTTTATTAATTAATAATCTTTAATTTCAATATTATTTAACAGGATGATTATTTTACGTGGGCCTTCAGGGCTATATCTTAAACTATAAGAGATAGCGAAAAATGCTGAAGGAGTTGCGTCCCCGATTTTGCAAAAGACATTACCTTAGCTATGAATCGAACCTGTTGATTTTGTAAAAAATTATCACCTATATTTTTATACCAATCGACAGTGTTGCCGATAGAGATTAATTCCTGGAAACAAATAAAGTATTTCAAATCGAAGGAAATTGCTGTATTTTGATAAATAAATTAAAATAAATCTTAAAATGATAAGCAGTACCTATTCTTAATTTTAAATTACATAATATTTACTGCTTACTATTTTCAAGAACATTTACTAAAACCAAGATTTTTTTTTAGGAATTTTGAGGTCAAAAGTATCTTAAGGTGAAAGGGTACCGGTGCTCTCTCCATACAAACGTAGTCGACTGTTTCCTCCCTGGGTATTGACACTAGCACAAATATTTCCCTCCATCGCAACTGGACGGATTCGCAACTGGACAGATTCTCAGCTGGACAGATTCGCAGCTGGACAGAGTTTTGTTGCATAAAACCTATATCTGCCATGACCTTGACTATGCCCTTATGTCTTGGTTTTTTCTTTTTTTTATTATCATAGAAATTAAGATTAAAAAAAAAACATGCAAGCATGATCAATATGATCATGGCAGTTATAAGTTTTATGCAACAAAAATATCAATAAATCTTGTGTCATTCATTACCCAAGGAGGAAATAGTCGACTACGTTTGTATTGAGAGAGCGGTCGGTACCCTATCCTCTTAAGTCGCGGAGCTTAGCTAGGTCTACTCTCTTCCTCTCGAAAGTTTTTTGTTTTTATGTTTGAAACGAATAGGCTCCGAAAATACTGGACCGATTTTGATGAAACTTGGTATGAGGATACATTGATTCATTGGTAATACATAGGTTATTAGGTTTCCGTTGCCAAATGGCAAAAAACGGAACCCTTATAGATTCGTCATGTCTGTCTGCTGTGTGTCACAGCCACTTTTTTCCGAAACTATAAGAACTATACTGTTAAAACTTGGTAAGTAGATGTATTCTGTGAACCGCATTAAGATTTTCACACAAAAATAGAAAAAAAAACAATAAATTTTAGGGTACCTAACCTACTTAGAAATGAAACTCAATTTTTTTTTTATCAAACCCATTCGTGTGGATATGATCTATGGATAGGTCTTCAAAAATGGTATTGAAGTGTCTAAATTTTTTTTTATCTAAACTGAATAGTTTACGCGAGAGACACTTCCAAAGTAGTAAAAAGTGTGTCCCCCCCTGTAACTTCTTAAATAAGAGAATAATGAAACTAAAAAAAATATATGATATACATTACCATGCAAACTTCCACCCAAAATTGATTTGAACGAGATCAGGGTAAGTACTTTTTTTTTTATACGTCATAAACCGTAAAACGCCATTTAACCTTCATTCATGTATTTTTACCACTAGCGCCATCTATGTTTTTATGACTCATATTTAACAGACGTGATTTTTATGTGATGATAATGGTACGGAACCCTTCGTGCGCGAGTCCGACTCGAACTTGACCGGTTTTATTTCCTTACGCGGATAAAACCGCGAAACACTGCTAGTTTTTAAATATAATTTATCCCTCCGTTTAGGGCGTAAACGGGAAAATATTGAATTGTCATTCCTTTGAAGATTGCCCAAATCTCGTTTTGTTAAAAAGCGATTAGTGATGTGATTATATCGATAAAATTATTTTATCGATAAGCTATTAAAAACAAAATTAATTAATAACTTTTACATAGGTACTTACAAGTTCCTATATAACCTATCAACCTAACATTTCTTATCCGATCCCGTGGGAATATCGGGATAAAAAGTATCATATGTCATTCCCAATGAATCAATGTATCCTCATACCAAGTTTTATCAAAATCGGTCCAGTAGTTTCGGAGCCTTTTCAATTTAAACAAACAAGTCTTTCGTCTTTATAATATTCAATTTGGTAATTTGGTAAAAACAAAGTCGTGTTAGTTACACTTTTTAGTACTCAAGAATGGCAGGACCGATTGGAATGAAACTCGGTAAGTAGATAGCTAGAAACCTGTATTAACACGTAGGCTACTTTTTATTCCGATATTCCCATGGGATCGGGCCTTACGCGGGTAAAACCGTGGGGTGCAGCTAGAAGTATCTATGTATTGACTAATTTTTTGTATATCCTGCCCTAAAAAATGGCAGGTTAGTCTATCGATATCGATATTGGACGTCCCCCAACACTAAATCGAGGCCATTAGAGCTAATATCGGTGTCCGTACATCAATCAATCATAATCATTCATTGTTAAAGTAAATCTAAGGAATCGTACGGAAAATGTTAGAGAAGCACTTTAGCAAAGATTAGGACTTGCGATGACCGGACATTTTGTTTACATTTTATATTTTTCTTGAATTAATGAATGGACAGACGGAGAGTGATCTAATAAGGGTTCCTATTTTTACCTTTTGAGGTACGGAACCCTAAAATAACATATTATTGACATTTAGTTTGACAACCCAGTTGACACAATGGTCACCATGCCCGACTGCCAAACACAGGGTTACGGGTTCGATTCCCGCCTCAGACAAGTATTTATGCTTATTAAGCTGGGTACTGACCGGCGTTACGGGGCGTAATGTAACGTGTTACACAGCGAGCATTCGTGCAGTCAGTACGTCGTGTTACGGGGAAACCAGCGAGCAACGAGCCGCTCGTTGCTCGCTTTGAGTGCTCCACCCGGCTGTCGGTTTTTTGGCGAATCCTAGACTGTTTACAGAGTTTTGACGAGCATGTTACGCCAATTTTAGAACACAGCGTAACATGCTCTATGCGTAGCACGCTCGATGCGAATGTTACATTACACCTCGTAACGTAGGTCAGTACCCACCTTTAGATATTTGTCTGTGGTCTGGTTGTTTCTATGTATAAAAACCGGTCAAGTGCGAGTCGGACTCGCGCACGAAGGGTTTCGTACCATTATCATCACATAAAAATACATAAATGAATGGCGGTTTACGGTTAAAGACGTATTTAAAAAAACTACTTACCAGATCTCGTTCAAACCAATTTTGGGTGGAAGTTTGCATGGTAATGTATATCATATATATTTTTTAGTTTCATCATTCTCTTATTTTAGAAGTTTTAGAAGTATTTTAGAAGAAGAAAACACACTTTTTACCACTTTGGAAGTGTCTCTCGCGTAAACTATTCAGTTTAGAAAAAAAATGATATTAGAAACCTCAATATCATTTTTGAAGACCTATCTATAAATACACGTATGGGTTTGATGAAATTTTTTTTTTGTTTTAGTTCTAAGTAAGTATAGGGAACCCTATGTATTGTTTTTTTTTTCTATTTTTGTACGGTTCACAGAATACATCTACTTACCAAGTTTTAACAGTATTAGTTCTTATAGTTTCGGAAAAAAGTGGCTGTGACATAAGGCAGACAGACAGACATGACGAATCTACAAGGGTTCCGTTTTTTGCCAATTTGGCTACGGAACCCTAAAAAGTATATATTTACAAAAGATAGATAGATAGATAGATAAATCATTTATTGCATCACAAAAAGGCACATACATACACATTTATCACTATCGCTAATACTAATTATAATTCTATAAAAAGCAACTAATAAATGATAAAAAATAAATTATAATAAAACCAAAAGTGTAATATACATTGAAAACGTGGTGAGCAGTGTGCCGCAGTGATGCAAATGGGCAGTAGCTCAGTGTTGGGTTTGCTAAAAGAAGCAAGACACTGATTTTCAGCTATACCCATAGTGTGTGACTTCACGGACGAACGATGGTCCACAACTGACAACCGCAAGTAAAATTTACATTAAATTACTCACAAAAACAAAATAAAATAATAAAAGAAAAGTATGTAATGTAGTATATCCGTTGCCATAACACAAGTCTTGTTACTTAGCTTGGGGCTAGATGGCAATGTATGGAATGTCCGGCAATATTTATTTATTTAAAAAAAAAATTACACCGGCGGAAATAAAGTTGAGGTATTGACCACTAGACTTCACTCAAAAGTCTACAAAAAATTACGGAAATTATAAACGCAATACAATATGGATTAAGGCGGATTAGTAAAATGGCTAGAAACATGAGAAGTTTGTTGAATAGAGTATCAAGTTACCTGCTACGGACGGCTACTGACTGTTATTCTTGGAATATTGCAACAAATAGCTAAACTTTATTGTAGAGTTTGAAGCTTTTTAAGGTTCCGTACCAAAATACACCTCTAGCACGCTTCTGGTCATACCGCGTCGGCTTTAGTTGCTCTTGGATAAGTTAACGCACTGCGCTAAATGCGAGTGCTTCCTGTTTGCCCCACCAAGCCGCCCCACAGTGGGGCAAAGTGGAATTGTTAAAATTTTGCAGTGTCGTTTGCCCACTAATATGATCTAGATGCCCATCAGGGTTGGCACCTTGTTGAGAGTTTGAGAATTTTCGTGTCATCTCCAGACCATTAAATAATAATACAAGATCTCCATTTCAAATGTCAGTTGTGATAAATGTGACTGGGCTGGTAACCTATGGCGTGTGTTAAAATAAAAGGCCAAATTATTATTTAAAATGTTTACTTAAGAAGGAATCTGGTTATAAATAAAAAAATAAATGACACGACTCGTTACAAATAAAATTTTTGCCAATCTCAACACAGGTTACCATAGGTTACCAGCCCAGTTACATTTATCACAACTGACATTTGAAATGGAGATCTTGTCTATTATTATTTAATGGTCTGTACATAGCTGTTTCGAGATTATGGCACCACAAGTAACCTAAGTCTGCATGTTTTAGTGTAATTTGTAACATACCGTAATAGTTCACAACTTGGAGATGACACGAAATTTCTCAAACTCTCAACAAGATGCCAACCCTGATGGGCAAAAATCATATTAGTGAGGCAAACGATACTGCAAAATTTTAACGATTCCACTTTGCCCCACTGTGGGGCGGCTTAGTGGGGCAAACAGGAAGCACTCGCTAAATGCGGCCCTATGATTGGTATTTGCGGCTCTATGCGTTCGCATGCACGCACTATGCAATCTCATAGGGTTGATTGTGAATACGGGTGTAAGACTTCACTGTCTGTCTGTCTGTATCCAGGTTGTATCTCATTAACCGTGCTAGAGAGTTGAAATAATGATAAGAAGGCAATACTAGCATTTATACTTAAATAGAAATAAATATGATGAAATTCTGCGTTTTTTTTCCTAAATCACAATTATTATTGGTACTTTGTGAACTTAATGTGAAAAAATAATTAAGCATTTAAGAGGAAAGGGTACCGGGCGTTCTCTCCATACAAACGTAATCGACTGTTTCCTCCCTAAATACTGACACTAGAGCAAATATTTTCGTTGCATAAAACTTATAACTGCCATGACCATGCCCCTATGTTTTGTTTTTTTTTTTGTTTTTTAAATCTTAATTTCTATGATTATTAGAAAAAGTAAAAACCAAGACATATGGGCATAGTCAAGGTCATGGCATATATGCAACAAAAATATTTGTGCTAGTGTCATTATCCAGAGAGTAAACAGCGACTACGTTTGTATGGAGAGAGAGCCGGTACCCTTTCACCTTAAAGTTACATGTTTTTCATTTTCTTCATCAGCATCTGACGCCATTACACACACATATAGGAACTTCAAGAACGTAACCTCCTTGCAAACAAGTAATTTTTGTTCGAAGTTATTATTTTCCATTATTATTTTCACAGATGATGTATTTCTGTTGCAGCTATAACATTAAATACTAAAACCAGAATATAATGGTACGGAACCCTTCATGCCCGAGTCCGACTCACACTTGGCCGGTTTTTTGTTATTGGTACAGGTACATTATGGGTCATAAGTAAATTATCAGTTTGCTACAATAATACTATCAACAACTTAGTTGTTACGACCTTCTTCTAATAGACGTTACACACAAACTTAAATACTTGAATTAAAAGTACTCAGTGTGATTATTATTTTCAACATGTTAGCTATGTGTTTAGTTGTGTGAGTGGTATAAGCTGCCACCCGCTGCACCAACCGACGTGGGTTCGATCCATAGGTTACGTTGTTATTATGTTGAAATAGTGCTGCACAGGATTGTAAACGTTACGGTGGGCAGAGACTTTTGACCGTGGATTGTACCTTAAAGTACAGTTTTACTATTATTAAAATGTCTCTAACCTAACCTAAAACTAACCACATAAATTAAATTAATAAAAAAATAGGTAAATTCGGAAATAAATGCTGAACAAATGAAAAATTAAAAAGAAGCTTTTAAAAATTAAATGTTTTCGGCTAGTATGAAATGGGCAGGACTAAGGTACATTTTCGAAAAAAAAGCATAAGTTATTTCTCAAGTAAATGAGGCATCTTCGAGTTATCGGCGATAATCCTACTTCCTACTAATACCTATTATAAATGTGAAAGTTTGTGTGTGTGTATGTTTGTTACTGCTTAACGCAAAAACTACTGGACCGATTGCGATGAAACTCGGTACATAGATAGCGGGAAACCTGGATTAACACATAGGCTACTTTTCATCCCGAATTTCCCACGGGATCGGGATTTACGCGGGTGAAACCGCGGGGCGCAGCTAGTTATTAATAATTGTTACATGCAGACCCCCACAACTTTACTAAAAAAAAAATATTTCGTAAAAAAATTAATAGAGTTATTTTAATTTAAAGGTCGGGAAAATTACCCCCAATTCACTTAATATTTTAGGAATTTTAAAGATGTGGCAAAGTCGTTAAAGGCAGAGAGCACCATAATAACGTTGTCATATTTTCCCCAAAACTCTAGTTAAATTATTAAATTTACCGACCAAACTGAAATGATTTTTCACTATTTTTTTTATATGTTTTTTTGGGGTACCTACCTATACTTGCATACCTAGGAGAGGTAAATTGTTAATTTTGCACACTGTTTAAAATATTATTTACTTTTAAAACCTTTAATAAGCATCACCACATATAGTATAAAACAAAGTCGTTTTATCTGTCCCTATTTCCCTATGTATGCTTAAATCTTTAAAACTACGCAACGGATTTTGATGCCGTTTTAAAGTGAAAACTTCTTTGGCGGCGTTGAGCACTTTTTCTGTAATGGGTATAAAATCTTAAACTCGCGTCAGGACACGTGACCTGATCGAAAAAGCGTAAGACGGATGGAGAGTAGACAGCTATCCCCTCTCTACGGCGCGGCGAAAATGTATGCCTGGGCCTACTGTTTTTAATTTGGCTGTGAGTGTATTAAGACAAACATAAACTTACTCTCTACGACAAGTATTTAATTTTGCTAAACATAAATAGTGCGAATCTGTTATTGGCTGTTGGTGTTATCTATCTGTTTTTGTTAAATTATACTTAAGAGCTGTTGATTCGATGAAAATAAATAAAAAAAAAAAAAAAAAGACGTACATATGGTATTTTTTAACGGACGACTATTTTTTTTAATAGATAGAGCGATTCAAGAGGAAGGTTTATTTATATGTATTATACATGCATAATATAGCCGTGCGAAGCCGGAGCGGGTCGCTAGTAGCCTATAAATAGGTAAGCCACTTATTCTAATTTTAACTCCTCAAACACAACAAACCTTACAAAAACTTCCAACCAGACGCTTAAAAACTTTTCCCCAACCCCCCCACATATCACCCCCTACAACCCCCACCCTTAGTCCACCCCCTAACTAAAATAGCCCATCCTAGCCAGAGTAATTGACTAACAGACTGACACCCAGTTAAAACAAAACGGTGCCAGAGCCTCGGAGAGCTGTGGTTTGTTTTAGCACAGATAATAGAATTATTTTATTAGGCCAGTGTAGATTTTATAGAATAAAAACTAATTTATTAATTAATAAACTAGCAACCCGCCCCGGCTTCGCACGGCTATATTATGCATGTATTATACATATAAACCTTCCTCTTTAATCACTCTATCTATTAAAAAAACCGCATTAAAATTCGTTGCGTAGTTGTAAAGATTTAAGCATACAAAGGGATATAGGGACATAGGGACAGAGAAAGCGACTTTGTTTTATACTATGTAGTGATGAGAGGTCTCAAGGGACATTATTTAGTAAAGAAATTGTATTTTTTCTTTGTTAATAATCGTAGCGATACCACATTGTTCAATGGGAAATAGAAAGCCGTAACGAAAATAACTGGCTTGCTTTCTATGCAAAAAGTGTCGTTACAACTTTTGGTTTTAATTTTTTCCGTCTAGCCCCCTTTCGCAACGCAAGATAAGGAACTATCGTTCCAAAAGTTTTTTGGCCAACTTCAAAGGAATACTTATATTAGAATTTATTTCTAGATTTTATTTTTCTTTTTTTTTGTACCTACTAATATTATAAAGGGGAAAGATTTGATAGTTTGTTTGTTTGTATTGAATAGGCTCCGAAACTACTGGACCTATTTTGATGAAACTTGGTATGAAAATATATTGATTTATTGGAAATGTCACAGGCTACTTTTATCCCGATATTCCCACGGGATCAGGAGTTACGCGGGTAAACCGCGGAGTGCTGCTAGTTACCTAAAGTATAGAAGATGGTAGTAAAAAAAATGTTGTCTGTAAATACGATAACTTTACGTGATAACGTCTTAAGAAAACATTGATGGTAACCATCATTACATAATATAAAACAAAGTCCCGCTGTCTGTCCCTATGTAGGTATGCTTTGATCTTTAAAACTACGCAACGGATTTTGATACGGTTCTTTTTCAAAGATAGAGTGATTCAAGAGGAAAGTTTAAATGTAAAATACATGCCCAATATATAGCCGTGCGAAGCCGGGGCGGGTCGCTAGTTACGTAATATAAAACAAAGTCACTTCGCGCTTCGCGCAAAAACCTTCCTCTTGAATCACTCTATCTATTAAAAAAAACCGCATCAAAATCCGTTGCGTAGTTTTAAAGATTTAAGCATACATAGAGACAGACAGCGGGAAGTGACTTTATTTTCACTATCACTATCACTACATAGTATAAAACAAAGTCGCTTGTTCTGTCCCTATTTCCCTTTGACTGCTTAAATCTTTAAAACTACGCAACGGATTTTGATGGGGTTTTTTTTAATAGATAGAGTGATTCAAGAGGAAGGTTTATATGTATAATACATGCATAATATAGCCTTGCGAAGCCGAGGCGGGTCGCTAGTAGTATTATAAAACAAAGTCGCTTTCTATGTCCCTATGTCCCTATATCCCTATGTATGCTTAAATCTTTATAACTACGCAACGGATTTTGATGCGGTTTTTTTTTCAAAGATAGTGATTTAAGAGGAAGGTTTAAATGTAAAATACATGCCCAATATATAGCCTGAGAAGAGTTTGTTTGTTTGAACGCGCTAATCTCAGGAACTACTGGTTCGAAATAGTAAAAATGTGTTTGTGTTGGATAGTCCATTCATCAAGGAAGGCTATAGGCTACTTTTCATTTTTATATTCCCACGGGATTGGGACTTACTCGGGTGAAACCGCGGGGCACAGCTAGTAAGATTAAAAACCTAACTAAGCTAATGAATAGTTCCAAAATGGATCCCAACTTCAGTCAGAATGCTATCGTAAGTCCGCTTCACTGAAATGCAGGTTGATACCCTGGTAAAACCATGAGGTGGAAGTATCGAAGTATAATAATTAAAAGTTAGCAATAATAGTTGATGGTGCAGACCATTGTGCATAATACATGGTGGCCGTCTGCGGCTGTCCCTATGGGTGGGGACTATTATATCGTACGACTTTATAATAATTGGCTACATGACTGTGATAACGATAAAATATGAAATATGTATGTTGGAGAAACTTTTGATAGGAACTTATGAATTTTTAAACAATAAAAGTTATCTAATTGATACTTATATAATAAACAAGTCGCTGCCATAGTCATGCTGCCATCTAGCAACTTGAAAGAACGTTTTTCTACTATTAAAATCAATAAATTAGTGATAAAATGTAATTTAGTACCTAAAGAAAACCGGCCAAGTGCGAGTCGGACTCGCGCACGAACGGTTCCGTACCACTGTATTCTGTTTTTAACCCCGACGCAAAAACAAATGCAAAAAATAGATGGCGCTAGTGGTAAAAATACATGAATGAAGGGTAAATGGCGGTTTACGGTTTATGACGTATTAAAAAAAACTACTTACCAGATCTCGTTCAAACCAATTTTGGGTGGAAGTTTGCATGGTAATGTATATCATATATTTTTTTTAGTTTCATCATTCTCTTATTTTAGAAGTTACAGGGGCAGGGGGGGGACACTTTTTACCGCTTTGGAAGTGTCTCTCGCGTAAACTATTCAGTTCAGTAAAAAATGAAATTAGAAACCTCAATATCATTTTTAAAGACCTATCCATAGATACCTTACACGTAAGGAATTGATGATATATTTTTTTAATTTCAATTCTAAGTATGGGGAACCCTAAAATTCATTGTTTTTTTTTGTGTGAAAATCTTAATGCGGTTCACAGAATACATCTACTTACCAAGTTTCAACAGTATAGTTCTTATAGTTTCGGAAAAAAGTGGCTGTGACATAAGGCAGACAGACAGACATGACGAATATCCGGGTTCCGTTTCTTGCCTTTGGCTACGGAACCCTAAAAACGAATCATCTTTATTAATTTAGGACTACTCATCAACAGATAAACACTAATTGGAAAATAATTGTGTAAGTTTTCTTTTAGAATAAACGCTATCATGTATGTTGAAAATGGAAGCTATAGGTTTACAAATTGTACTCTACGAAAAATGTATTTTTTTTCAATCAAATAAGACTTTTCGGAAAAAAATGTAATTGTAGGGGTTTCTAATAAACATTTGCGAATTTTGAAATACTTAGGGAAAATCAGACAAGATCCCAATACTAACCTATCTTATGTATTCGTGGATCGTGTTGTCGAATTATGTTTAGTCGAAACAATGATTTCAACTTTTCAAACTCACGCTATTTGTATTCATACTCGTATATTAATTATTTTCCAGGGTCCTAATCGCGTTTTTTGTCACATACCTACCTAGTCGAAAAGACGAAGGTAAGAGAAATAATAAAACGCGATTATGATCCGGGAAAACAATTAAGTTACTTAAATACTATGAAAAATTTAATTTTAAAACTATATTTTTTCGAAGTAGGTAGGGGAGAGGGGGGCATGATGGGGTCCTTAAGGTTTGAAGCTCAATAAAATCAGCAGCATTGTATTTTTATGACATTTTTTATTTTAATTATCACCATTGGTAATCAGTCTTTAGTAATTAAGTACTTTTAGGAACATTGGTAAGGTAATTAAGGAGAAAAAAGTAATTAACCAGAAAAGTTCCCAAGACCCCATCTTGCCCCACCCTCTGGGTAAGATGGGGTAACTCTTAGGGGTATAAAGGGGTTAACAAATTTAAGTTGTTTCATCGTCTTCATCGTTTAAACTGGCATAGCTGCAGTGAGAACATTTGCCCCATACAGCACAAGCAGCCCAACCTTCATTAACGTCCAGATATAGACTCGTACAGATCACACAAGGAGGATTTTTGATATCGTTATCCTTACATGAAGATTTCACCCTCCTTTTCTTGTTGGTGACCGTTCTTGAGCTTTTTTAGACTTTTCAAATGCTTAAGTTCGTTTATCTTTTGCTTATTCTCTTCCCCAAGTTTCTATTTCTTTATGAATTCTTTCATTCCTTCATCTTTTATCAGCCACATATTTATGTTCTCTTCTTGCCAATTTCCTTTATTGGTCTTTCTTTTATACTTTTTTATGTTACAATAAAATAATAACACGTTAATACATAAATAATTTAAAAAACTGACTACCCTCATACCTTGAAAAATGAGAAGGGGAATGATGGGGTATCCATACCCCATCATGCCCTCTCCAGTCATTTGAAATTAAAAAACTCACAGAAAAAAACCACCATGCAATACGAAGATAAACAAGTTCTTACCTGTCAATGAGTTGTTGGCACATACGACTCACTTTATACCTAATCCAGAATACTCTTGATTTTAACACCGTCACGATCTAATTTAATGGTAAAAATCATAAGGGATATGCTAAAAAACAGTTTTTTTCAAATAAAATCAAAGACATGTGGCGTTACCGAACAATCACTGTGCCATCTAATGGCCTCCTTCCCGTCGCACCCCCTCGCAGTCTAACAATAGTAATTGCTCCATTGGTTTGTGTTCTAAGGCCAAGACCCCGTCTTGCCCGCTACCCCGTCTTACCCCCTCTCCCCAGTTTCGTGTCGAAGAAATAAAAAAATACTTCATGGGAAAACTTCGAAAAGCTACCCACCCATCTATCTTCCTTTACTTTTTACTTGATAACGTTCTAGTAAATTGATGGATCACCTGCATTCACAAAAAAGTGTCATGGGTATATTGTGTGACATTATCACGTTCCGGTGACGTCATGTCAACAATGACGTCACACAGCACGCAGCAAATAATAATATATCGCTTATCTGGTCTTGTGTTATGGTGACGAGGGACGAATAGAAGACTTATGTAAAGGAAAAATGAAAAAAAAAAATGGTTGTCTGTAAAGTCTGTTTCCGGACGATAATTTTACGTGATAACGTCATAAGAAAACATTGATGGTAACCATGGCAACGATAAAACGTTGCTATAGTTACCTTGTCAATAACATGAGGCGTTCCAGTAACGACGCGTGACGTCACACTTTTTTGAGATTGCAGGTGTTCACCAATTTATAAAACGTTATCACGTCAAAAACAATTTTTTTATCGGTTTCTTATGACGTTATCACGTAGATTATTGTCCGTAAACCAATTTCACAGACAACCATTTTTATTAAAAAAATGTATTTTTTATAAAATCGTAGCATATAAAATCGTGAACACTTAACGATTCTCTTTGACTCGACAATCTGGGCGACTCGATTATGAATATTATATGAGATGTCCGTATCGATTCTTCATCGAATACGGGGAAATGACAATTCGATTAAAATATTGACGTGCTGAAACTAGAATTAGAACGGTTTTAGAGCTTCTAAAGATATTAGATAAAAGCTATTCAATTTTGACCTAATCGTAGTCTATGGGCGATAATTTTACGTAATAACATCATAAGAAAACGATAAAAAAAAATGAGTTTTTTTTTTGTTTTTTTTTTATATATTTTTTGAAGTGAAAACTTCTTTAGCGGCGTTGAGCACTTTTTCTGTAATGGGTATAAAATCTTAAACTCGCGTCAGGACACGTGACCTGATCGAAAAAGCGTAAGACGGATGGAGAGTAGACAGCTATCCCCTCTCTACGGCGCGGCGAAAATGTATGCCTGGGCCTACTGTTTTTAATTTGGCTGTGAGTGTATTAAGACGTACATATGGTATTCCGACATTTGTCGTCCGTCAATAGTCGTCCGTTAAAAACGACTATTGACGGACGACAAATGTCGGACGACTATTTGTCGGACGACTATTGACGGACGACAAATGTCGGACGACAATTTGTTGGACGACAAATGTCGGACGACTATTTGTTGGACGACAAATGTCAGACGACTATTTGTCGTCCGACTATTTTTTTTTTCATCTAAAACTCTTTTTGCGTATGTTCTCGCGACATATGAGATTTTACACAGATATACAGTTTTCACTTCTGCCTGCACTCCCGGAGTGCGCTGTTTTTTTTTTCTTTTTTTTTCCTTAGAACCGCTGGTTTGATGTCCACATCATACGTTTGCCATTAAACGTTGTTATTGTAAAGGGCCTCTACGTATTGACTTCGGCTCCACGCACGCCTTCCAAAGATCCGGGGCTGCATAGTCCCGTGAAACAGGACGTACAACAAAAAAATAATAATAACAAAAGAAACAGTAGATTTAAAACGGTATATTTATAAAGCTATACATAATTTAACTAAAATCATTGTTTTACATATTTATAATAACACTAGCGATCCGCTCCGGCTTCGCACGGCTATATTATGCATTTATTATACATATAAACCTTCCTCTTGAACCACTCTATCTATTAAAAAAACCGCATTAAAATCCGTTGCGTAGTTTTAAAGACTTAAGCATACATAGGGATATAGGGACATAGGGACAGAGAAAGCGACTTTATTTTATACTATGTAGTGATAACATATTAATTCGTAAAACTCAAACAACCTCTAAAGAATAACCAATTCTAAAAATAGAAGAAGAAAAAAACACAAATAAATCAGCCGAAATATCATAAATACAATGCTCGAGCCAAAAACAGAAATACAACCCAAAAATATGGCATTTCAACAAAATTTAAATTATAGAGTATAAGCGTTTAAAATGTTCATAAATTATCTGTGGGCGTGTCCGGACTCAAAGAAGGCGTTCACTCTAACATTCGGTCTTAAGTTTTCGAATGAACTTAAGGATAATTTAAAGAGTTTTAGCGGTTTCATAGAATGGCGAATAAATAGTAGTGATTCTTAATAAAATAATTAAAATATAAATATAAATATTATAAGCTAAGTAACTAGACTTGTGTTATGGGTGCTAGACAACGGATATACTACAACAGGGTTATTGGAAATTATACTAGCAAGCCTTTGAGGGCTACTTCTGTGCACCTGAACAAACAACTTTTGTTCTACGACTTTTGGAAATTCGAAAAAAAAATGTAAATTTTTACTTTGAATTTTGAAAACAGCTGATTTTTATAAACAAAGGTAATTCAGATCAAGAACAGTAGATGAAACTTAAAAAATAAGTAAAATTTTAGAGTTACTGACCTCTCCGTGTAAGGATCAGCTGATTTTCAGGTAAACCTAACCTCAAAATTTCCAAAAAAATGTTCGAATTTCCAAAAGTCGTAGAACAAAAGTTGTTTGTTTAGGTGCACTTTTGTAAATATATATCTATCTATAATATAAAAATGAATCGCAAAATGTGTTGGTAAGCGCATAACTCAACAACGCCTGGACCAATTTGGCCAATTCTTTTTTTGTTGTGTTTGTTATTGTCAGGAGAAGGTTCTTATGAAAGAAAAAATTAAGAAAGTCAGGGAGAAAATTATAACGCGGGTGAAACCGCGGGGCGCAGCTAGTTTATAATATAAACAACCAGACAACAGACATACATACAGCATAAATACATGTCTGAGGCGGGAATCGAACCCGCAACCCTGTGTTTGGCAGTCCGGCATGGTGACCATTGTGCCAACTGGGTCGTCAATTAATTTACTAGGTACGTCTTTCGGTTTTTCAATTCCTTTATATTCTATTTGGGGAGGCTCACAGCTCAGCGACGCTCGCTGATCGTTTACGGTCGTGCGGGATAAGCGACGCCTGGCGCGGTCATTACTTCGATGGGTGACCAATTAGTAGTGTGGCACAAATGTGTATTCGTGAGCCCCTCCGTGCTTCGGAAGGCACGTTAAGCCGTTGGTCCCGGTTACTACCTCTAGTAGCAGTCGTTAGGTCAAGTTAGAGGCCCTATAGCGATCCGAAAACTCTAACAATTAGGTGAGCCACACCACTATACGAGAAGAAGAAGAAGAATTCCTTTATATAAAAACTGATATTGATTGTGTCTGTACTCTTTTGATAAGCGTTTTTGAGGTACTTATCAAAAGTTATAGACTGAGATTTAGCCTACCACCGCTAATAGCGATGAATTCCTGGAAACAAGAATAGTATGAAAAGAAATAGCTCATTTAAATAGTTATACCTACACCTTTGTGGATCATCTTTCAGTGGTCTGGAAGTTGTTGGAACTGTTAAAACTGTCTGGCTATTGGCAACATTATCGATTGATAGAAAAATATAGGCGATTTTTTTGCAAATTAACAGGTTCAATTCTTGGCTTTGCTACCTGATAACTCTCCAAGCCACTATGGTCTGAACTTCATAATTGCACATCGTTCATAACTGTGTTGGAGGCATGCGCTGAGAAATTCTCAGCTTTTATAGAACCGAACCCGCAACCCTGTGTTCGGCAGTTCGGTGACCATTGTGCCAACTGGGTGGTCAACATATCATTATTAAGACCAATTATAATTACCGAATTCTTGGACTAATAATAGATTAGTAGATTATGCATCAAGGGCATAAAGCAATGTCTTATGTTGTTGAACCCCGAGTGTAACGAGGGACTCTCGGGTTAACTCCTGAGCGAAGCGAGGGAGTTAAGTAGAGTCCTGAGTTAAGCGAGGGGTTCAAGCCGCCCAAGACGAAGACATGCTTTATCCCGAGGTGCATACTCTACTTTTGCATACCGTCAGTCCAATTTATTTTTAATTCTTGTGGTGGCTAGTTCCCTATTTGAAAAAAATCCACTTGAAAAAAAAAAGGGGCAATTGCAATGAGATGGCAGCGTGATAGTAAATATTTGGTAGGTATTATAGGCAAAACCTATTTGCTTAGACCTAAGGTAACAATCAAAATAAAAAACATAAATCGTGGCCTGCTAGATTTTTGTAGACCAATCAAAAGACTTATTATAAATTGAAACCTATTTGCTGAGACCTTCAAAATTAAAACCAAGAGTTTTTACAAGAATTTCAACGTTCCAAATTCAAATCACTTTATTGAGTTTCATATAACATTATCTCCCTTGGGAATAATGTCTTGCTTTAAGTTGAGGTTAATAGAGCTTTAATCCGAGATTAAAGTGCTGCAGGTGTGAAAACTTACTTATCTACTAATATCTTTACACTGACTGTAATGTGCAATGGAGAGCCAATAAAATTTTAAATTTTATTTTATTTTCAAAGTGACATCTATGTAATTTGCATGGACGTATTATAATACCTACTAGTAATTTGTTATTCATTTGACATCGAACTTTAATTGTTTAATCCCAAAATGTACCTGCTTTTTTATATTGAATGCCGAAAAGGCTGGATATAGCTGTACTATGTTTTATTTGTAAGACCAATTTGTGACCTATATTCTCAATAAATAAATGAATTGAATTGAATTGAAAATACTTAAAGAAAGAAAAAAAAGAATGTTTTGAATTTTTCATAAACGAATTTTTCATTTCAGGTCTTGAAAACTGAAGCATTCAAAGAGCTTCCATTAAAATTTACCGCAGTGTCATCGACGTGCAATTTAGGCTGCATTCACAGAAACGTAGCCGATTTAATAAAGAAAAAATATATTACTTTTTGTTGTTTGATATGTAACTAACGACCCGTCCCGGCTTCGCACGGCTATATTATGCATGTATTATACATATAAACCTTCCTCTTGAATCACTCTATCTATTAAAAAACTGGTTGCCTGTAAAGTCGGTATACGGGCGAAAGTTTTACGTGACAACAACTGTGCTCGAGTGGAAGGGACGCGTGCCTTTCACTTTTTATGTCTGTCTCTCTCGCTCTTAGGCGGGCTAACCATGCCCGAGTGGAAGGGACGCGTGCCTCTCACTCGCTCTCATTGTGAGCGCATAACGTCAGCGGAGCGTAACACAGTTTCTTGAAGTGTCACCCGGCAAACCAATTTATAAAACGTTGTCACGTCAAAAAAACCGCATCAAAATCCGTTGCCTAGTTTTAAAGATTTAAGCATACAAAGGGATATAGGGACAGGGAAAGCGACTTTGTTTTATACTATGTAGTGATAGTGATAAGAGGCCGCTGGCTTTTGGTATGATAATTATATTTAAAATCAATGCCACTTTTCGTTGTAATTTTATAACTCAAGAACGGGCTCACCTATCCAAACCAAATGTTTAAGCTTTGTTTGGACTATTTAGTAGATGGTACCTATAAGTGAAGTTTGCATAAAATCGGTCGAGTGGTTCTTCATTTATTACATTTTTTTATATGGCAAAACAACGTTTTCCGGGACAGCTAGTGCTTTATAAAAATGTTGAACCTTTTAATGGACTTGTCATATTATACATCTATAAGTAACTTATTATAATAGGGCACACATGTATTATTAAACGACCTGCTTATTTTCCGGGGGCTACTACCGGGCACGGTTAGGTCATCCTATGAAATTATGAATATCACTATTTTAGCGAAAAATATCAAGATTTTTGTGAACGTAGAGCACGTTTTCTTAAATGTACCTACATAATATAAAACAAAGTTACTTCCCGCTGTCCGTCCCTATCTTAGATCTTTAAAACTAAGCAAAGCAAAAACTAAGTATCTATTAAAAAAAAACGATGTTTTTTTTAATAGATAGTGATTCAAGAGGAATGGTTTTGTGTATACCTAATAAATGCATAATATAGTGCGAAGCCGGAGCGGGTCGCTAGTGATAGAAAAAAACTTAAAAAATATGTATAATTTTATTGCTCTATGGGTTAATGACCTCTCCGTGTAAAGAACAGCTGATCTTCAGGTAAACATAACCTTAAAATTTCACCCTCGAATTTCCAAAAGTCGTAGAACAAAAATTATTTGTCTAACACAGAAGTGGCTTTCAATCGCTTGATATTATGATTACTAATAACCCATGGGTAGACAGTAGTAGTTAAGGAGTTTCTAAGGTATTTAGTTGTAGATAATATCCCACTGTCCCTTGTGACGTCGTCCTAAACCACAATTGTCAAGCCATTTCCTTACAATTTAGTTTACTTTGAACCGATCGTCGTCAATTTACATCTGAATTATTTAGTGGAAAGGATAGTTACTGTCATTTAAGTTTTCAAAGGCCGGTCAAAGGAAAATTACACTGTTTTCAACCGACTACAAAAAGAGGAAGTTTTCCATTCATTTTATTTAATTTTGACGTGACAACGTCTTATAAATTGGTTTGGTGACACTTCAAGAAACTGCGTTACGCTCCGCTGACGTTATGCGCTCACAATGAGAGCGAGTGAGAGGCACGCGGGCATGGTTAGCCCGCCTAAGAGCGAGAGAGACAGACATAAAAAGTGAAAGGCACGCGTCCCTTCCACTCGAGCACAGTTGTTGTCACGTAAAACTTTCGCCCGTATACCGACTTTACAGGCAACCAGTTTTTTATTTTATTCTGATTGACTTGATTAATTTCTGTAATTTGATTTGTTTGTATTGTTGTTTATTCCGTACCTATTGAATGATTTGATTGATTTGCCTGAATAAAGATTTACTTAAGTAATTTAATTTTAATTCGACTGTATGTTTTTGTATGTATGTTTTGACATTCCAGTTAGCACAATGAACATTTGACCATGCTGGACTGCCAGATACATGTCTGAGGCGGGTTCGATTCCCGCCTCAGACATGTATTTTAGCTTAGATATTTGTCTGTGCTCTGGTTGTTTATATGTTTTATAAGTATGTTATTACAAAAGAAAAGTATATAAGTCAACCGAAACTCAACCGATTGAGATGATTATTTTTATGTTAGAAAGGCGATACCTCAGGGTTGGTCCCATAAGAATTAGGTAAGGATCTGATGAGGATCTTCGGAGTGATAAATAGTTTTCAAGATCTACCAGTAGAATCGACCCTTAAACTAATAGGTAAAAAATTGATGGTGCACCTGGAATAACCTCCTCATCATAAAACTCCTCAATTTTTTACCGCAACTAATATTATTTAAGAAAATTACAAAAGGTGTATTATTCCCTCACACTAAGTAACCACTCGGCAATCAGTTGAAAAGTAAGAAAGAGACGGAATAACGCCAGAGTTTCAGAAACTCAATTTCCTGAAGGTATCACTGCTATACATAGAGATATAATACATAGTTAATATAGAGTGGACATCATCACTATCACTATCACTACATAGTATAAAACAAAGTCGCTTTCTCTGTCCCTATGTCCCTATATCCCTATGTATGTTCAAATCTTTAAAACTACGCAACGGATTTTGATGCGGTTTTTTGACGTGATAACGTTTTATAAATTGGTGAACACCTGCAATCTCAAAAAAGTGTGACGTCACGCGTCGTTACTGGAACGCCTCATGTTATTGACAAGGTAACTATAGCAACGTTTTATCGTTGCCATGGTTACCATCAATGTTTTCTTATGACGTTATCACGTAAAATTATCGTCCGGAAACAGACTTTGCAGACAACCATTTTTTTAATAGATAGAAAGATTTAAGAGGAAGGTTTATATGTATAATACATGCATAATATAGCCGTGCGAAGCCGGGACGGGTCGCTAGTAGATACAACAAATTTTGTTTAAAGTTTGACATTTATTAAACTTCTTTTTTTTTATAATTTCGTGTTTGGTATTTAGTTATGTATATATCCTTGTAATTTTGACATTTAATTTTGTATTTTATATTGGAATAAAGGGTACATTAAGCCAATAGACGAATCAGACTAAACATTGGCACACATTGGCTTTTGGAAAATTCAACCCCTACGCGGACGAAGTTGTCTTTAAAATCGGTAAAAAGAGTTAGAAGAATTAAACGTCGTAAATATGACGTCATGAATGGTGACGGATATATAGGGAAAGTTTATAGCTAACCTGGGGCCTTATTCTGCTATTTGGCCAACCATTGTCATTATATCGAGACTCTATTGATATTATATCGAGATTGTGACTTTATTTGGTATTCTGCTAAAGTTTTAATAACATCACAATAGAATCACTATGGAGTCTCAATGGTATGGTAATATTTACCTTGCAGGTGTTGCCTAGCAACATGGTATATGTTGCTAAGCGATATACTGTTTTAACAACTATCGAGATTCCAATAAGCCACGATTGTAGAGCAGAATAAAAAAGTGAGTCAGTGGTGTGTCAGTGGTCTTTCGATAGAATAGTTAACGTTAGGAGACTACCAATTTGACATGTAATGTCATATTTTTGACATTAAATTTCTATTACGATTATATCGACACACTATTGAAATACAATTGTGTTAGCAGACTTAGGCCCCTGATCTATGTATTAAAAGGTTGAATGAGCTTGCAAAGAGGTCAGGACGATGAGGTTGCTTACAAAAGGCTTTACGCCCGAACACTGAAAGGCTACTTATCTTAAGTGGTTATTAAATTGACATTTAAGTGTCATGTTTAAATAGGAAAGGAGCGTCTTGAGTAAACGTTTGAGTATTCGGGCATCAGATTCTCAAACATCGTCGCAAGGTAGCAAGCTTATCAGTTTTCTATCGGATACATTTCGGACAATGTGCCATCTCCATTCTGTCGTCATACAACCAGGCAAACTGATACTTATGCGGTCGCATATCAGTTTGCCAGGTTGCACTAAGCATTTTGCTTAGTAATTCCTTATTCGTACAACAAGGGAATGGAATCAATTATTGTCTTGACACATACAACTTGGGTGCTGAAACAAAAACTGATGTCGATGTTTTACCTCTTTAGCTATAACTCGTTATGGTTTATACTGAGGTGCTCTGCAGACTAGTAACAAACTTTATGTAACTCTTTCTTCCAATATATATTTTTTGCCTGATTTGTTTTTTGAAGTGAAAACTTCTTTAGCGGCGTTGAGCACTTTTTCTGTAATGGGTATAAAATCTTAAACTCGCGTCAGGACACGTGACCTGATCGAAAACTGGTTGCCTGTAAAGTCGGTATACGGGCGAAAGTTTTACGTGACAACAACTGTGCTCGAGTGGAAGGGACGCGTGCCTTTCACTTTTTATGTCTGTCTCTCTCGCTCTTAGGCGGGCTAACCATGCCCGCGTGCCTCTCACTCGCTCTCATTGTGAGCGCATAACGTCAGCGGAGCGTAACGCAGTTTCTTGAAGTGTCACCCGGCAAACCAATTTATAAAACGTTGTCACGTCAAAAAGCGTAAGACGGATGGAGAGTAGACAGCTATCCCCTCTCTACGGCGCGGCGAAAATGTATGCCTGGGCCTACTGTTTTTAATTTGGCTGTGAGTGTATTAAGACGTACATATGGTATTTTTTAACGGACGACTATTGACGGACGACAAATGTCGGACGACTATTGACGGACGACAAATGTCGGACGACTATTTGTCGGACGACAAATGTCGGACGACTATTTGTCGGACGACTATTGACGGACGACAAATGTCGGACGACAAATGTCGGACGACAATTTGTTGGACGACAAATGTCGGACGACTATTTGTCGTCCGACTATTTTTTTTTAACTATTTTTGATGGTACCTATCAACATTTTTTGAGTTAAACTAAAGCTTTACGAACCAATACTAAGACATTCATTTGTTTAATAGGTAAGTAAATGATTTGTCCTGGTCGCAACATTTTGCGAAAGAGACATTATGAGAATAATATATTTTTATGACTAGTAGACATATTGCGAGAGGCATTCTGCGACTAAGCGATGTTGTATATGATGAGGGCGCCCTGTCGATACTATCGTAAGCTTTCTTAAAATCAACGAACAGAGCATGAACGCTTTGTGCATGTTCCCACTTCTTCTCCATCAATTGCCTAAGGAGGAAGATCTGTTCTACATCAATTGCCTAAGGAGGAAGATCTGGTCTACATCAATTGCCTAAGGAGGAAGATCTGGTCTACATCAATTGCCTAAGGAGGAAGATACGGTTGCGTCGAAATCCACACTGATAGTCACTCAGGACTCTTTCCGCGAACGGTTCCAACCTCCTGAGTAGCACGTAGGACAGGGTTTTATAGTAGGAAGCAGAGCAATTCCGCGGTAGTTCATGTATCTCTTTTAGCATCCTTTTTTGTGAATGGAACAGATGACTCCTGTGTTCCACTCGACCGGCTGTCTTTCCGTATACCATATTTTCCTAAGGAGCTCAAAGAGTTTAGTCTGCACTGCTATCCCTCCGTGCTTCCATAGCTCTGCAGGTAAGCCATCAACGCCAGGTGCTTTGTGATTCTTCAATCTCATGATCGCTCTCCGTACCTCGAGGAAAGCCGGTGGCTCAACCTCCCCTTCGTCATTCGAGATTTCCAATGCTGCCGCACCAACTTACCAGTTAAGTAACTCTCGGAAATGGTCCCGCCACGCTTGTCCTTGATTGCGTCAACATTAGTTATAAGGTCTCCATCATCGTCTACCAGCAGTTAAAGATTAGGTTATTAACTTTTTCTGTATGATTTCATCTCCTGATAGAACTTCCTCGACTTGCTGGCCCTCATAACAGTTTCCATCCCTCTGACAATCCCATCCCGTTGCTCGCGTTTAGCATTCCTAATGAATGTTCTCGCTTCTGTCTGAGCTTTCCTGTATTCACTCTTATGTCGCTCGTCTTGTACGGCCAAGTTAATATTTATAATTTATTTTGTTTTTAATTTAATGATCATTAAATTAATTAACCCGATTTAAACGTCTCGGGTCATATTAAAATAGTTATTTTAATATATTTACCCGAAACGTTTCAATCGGGTTAATTAATTTAATGATCATTAAATTAATAAACAAAATAATAATAAAAAATTAATAAATAAATAAATTGCTTAGACAATGGTCGCGGGAAGCCTGGTCCAAATGTTTGTAGACAATTTATTAGCCATAGCCTTAAATTTTACAAGTAGGTACAAAAAAGACAATTATTCTATAAGTAAAATTACTTAAAAAAAAACAGCGCACTCCGGGAGTGCAGGCAGAAGTGAAAACTGTAAAGCAAACTGCGTACGGCAGCTCGCTGCGAACCTGCACCATCCACCGAGAGATGTCGCTGTTAACACTGTTGTACAGAAGTGAGTATCGTAGTTCGGCCGTTTGCACAGAGATGGCGCTGTTTTCAATATTGCATAGTAGTAGAAGCACAATAACTGTTAAAATCTATCTGTCAAAATCTCATCTGTCGCGAGAACGGCTGAAAATGCTCACCTACAAAAGTGCCCAACGCGCCATAAGAAGTTTTCACTTCAAAAACACAGAATTCGGGACAAAAAAAGACGCAAGTCTGTATCTCACCAAAAACTTGTTAGTAACAGAATACCTATTTGTTTCGAACGGTTACGAAAAAAATAGCTTTATTTGAATATAAATTAAGTCGTACTACTAAAAATGTAGAATAAAAACTGATGAGATACAGTATTGTCAGTCATTTTGTTGAGACAACTCAATCAAGACAAAATGGCGGATCTTAACGTAAAAAAATACCATTATTTTGTTTTTTGTTCGTTAATAAATGTTGAATTACCTGGAAGGGTCACAAAAGTCGCCATAAAGCATGAAAAAACTTCATAAAACGTTAAACAGTGGGTTTTAAGTAGATAGTAAAATAAACTAGGTCTTACAGCACAAGTAAAGGGAAAAATCCGAAATATAAAAAAGATGAAAATTAAGGTAAATTTTGGTATTTACAAGTTTATGCAAAAATGAAAATTTGCCCATAACTTTTTACCGTGTTGACTCAGGAAATAGTACACTACGTTAGTATGGAGAGAGCGCCGGTACCTTAAAGAGACACTATCGCGGGTAACACCACGGGGCGCAGTTAGTAAATATTAATAGAGTAAGATCCCGCCTACCGCCAAAACCTTCGTGATTTTATAGAATTACTCAGCGCATGCCTCCAACACAGTTATGAACGATGTGCAATTATGAAGTTCAGACCAAAGTGCCTTGGAGAGTTATCAGGTAGCGAAGCCAAGAATCGAACCTGTGTAATTGCAAAAAAGAAAATCGCCTATATTTTTGTACCGATATGTTGCTAATAGCTAGACAGTTTCAATAGTTCCAACACCTTATAGACCACCGAAAGATGATCCACAAAGGTGTAGGTATAACTATGAAAATGAGCTATTTCCTTTCATTTGCCATCCTATAATTATTTAAGAATTTATATATCACTTGAATTTTGTAGTAAAAATTGACATTATATTCTTCTAATATTATTTTTATTACTAATTTTACAATTTAACCCAATTAATTTATGAAAATTGTAATTACCTAAGTATTTTATTTTATTTATTTTATTATAATTTGGATTTTTAAACTCGCCTTAACTTACATAATAGTAAGTAATGTATGATTTTTGTTTATTTGACCTGTAATGACCTTACCAATAAATGAGTATTTGAGTATATCTTTTTCCAGGAATTAATCGCTATTAACAACATTATCGATTGGTACTAAAATATAGGCAATTTTTTTGCGAAATTAACAGGTCTGATTCTTGGGTTTGCTACAAGGATAACTCTCCGAGCCACTACAGTCTAAACTTCATAATTGCATCGTTCACAACTGTGTTTGAAGCATGCGCCGAGTAATTATCAGCTTTTATAAAACCACGAAGGTCTGGCGACAGGTGGGATCCTGGGCTATAAATACTTTACACCTAGGTGTTTTAATTTATTTTCCATACCGTCAACTCCCATAAACGGAGAAGAATTGACGAGTTAATATTAAAGCCGGTGTTCGGTTACCATGGTAACCTAACCCTGGTTGCGTGTTTCACGCATTGCCACTGTTAACTCGCTTTAGAAATTCATAAATTAATATTTAACTTTATTTTACACTTAATAACTTAATATTTATTTACTTATAACTAGCGACCCGCCCTGGCTTCGTACGGCTATATTATGCATGTATTATACATATAAACCTTCCTCTTGAATCACTCTATCTATTAAAAAAAACCGCATCAAAATCCGTTGCGTAGTTTTAAAGATTTAAGCATACATAGGGATATAGGGACAGAAAAAGCGACTTTGTTTTATACTATGTAGTGATGAAGTTCTATTCCCGCATCAGACATGTATTTATGCTTAGATATTTGTCTGTGGTCTGGTTGTTTCTATGTATTATCTGTATATATTTACAAAAGAAAAGTATGTAAGTAGTATATCCGTTGTCTAGCACCCATAACACAAGCCTCATTGCTTAGCTTTGGGCTAGATAGCGATGTGTGGAATGTCCTGCAATATTTATTTTATTATTTATACTTATAATAACTCCCGATCCCGTAGGAATCTTGGGTTACAAAGTAGCCTATGTTTTTCCCAATGAATCAATGTATATTCATACCAAGTTTCATCAAAAGCGGTCCAGTAGTTTTAGAGCATATTCGTTACAAACAAAAATGCAAAATTTTCAAAAAAAATTACGAAGTCGTAGAACAAAAGTTGTTTGTTTAGGTGCACAGAAGTAGCCCTCAACGGCTTTTAATATAGTAACCAATAACCCTGTATAAACCCACAAAAATTACAGTTTTTCAACTCCTTTAAATAAGCCTTGCTTATTTTGGCCGCTAGATGGCGCTGTCTCCAATGTCCTGTGGTATTAATTAATGCAGAGGATACGGCGATAAATCTGGTAGACTGATCTTAAATTAATTTAGACATTTTCATTACGTAGATCTTGTAGTTGATTGAAAGGGAAGATCACCAATTGGAGCAGCACGCAAACATCACTTAATTGTGTGGGATAAGTTATGAAATAAAAGCGATTTATTTGCACTAATCTAGATCACTTGGACAAGTGTCACTTAGACAAGTGTCACTTAGACAAGTGTCACTTAGACTAGTGTCACGTAGACAAGTGTCTCTTAGACAAGTGTCTCTTAGACAAGTGTCTCTTATACAAGTGTCACTTAGACAAGAGTCTCTTAGACAAGTGTCACTTAGACAAGCGTCACTTAGACAAGCGTCATTAGACAAGTGTCACTTAGACAAGCGTCACTTAGACAAGTGTCACTTTGACAAGTGTCACTTTGACAAGTGTCACTTTGACAGCTGACACTTTGACAAGTGTCACGTTGACAAGTGTCACTTAGACAAGTGTCACTTAGACAAGTGTCACTTAGACAAGTGTCTCTTATACAAGTGTCACTTAGACCAGTGTCTCTTAGACAAGTGTCACTTAGACAAGTGTCTCTTAGACAAGTGTCACTTTGACATCTGTCAAATGTCAGTCTAATTTTGAAGTGGGGTATCATTTCATACGTTTTCGAGGGTGCAGATTCCGAATCCGGGATCCGTTTTCAGATCATCATAGTATACATCTGTCAAATGTCACTTTTATTTTGGAGTTAGGTTTTCGGGGGCAAAAGGTATTTTTTATTTAATATAAGACATAAGCATTGAAAAAAAGTCTACTAGATGTAGTAATTATACGCAGACGAAGTCGCGGGTAACAGCAGCTAGTATATCTATAAATTTATGTTCTATCTATCTATAATCTATAATCTATTTATCACCACATAGTATAAAACAAAGTCGCTTCCTGCTGTCTGTCTGTCCCTATGTATGCTTAGATCTTTAAAACTACGCAACGGATTTAGATGCGGTTAATAGTTTTTATAATAGACTACCTTTTGCCGTCTGCGTAGAAGTCGAAAATAGACCAAGGAATCACGTTGTCTCATACAAACTTTGACCCCTTTTTCACCCCCTAAGGGGTAGAATTTCGGAAAATCCTTTCTTATCGGATGCCTACGTCATACATAGAACACACTCACCAAGTTTTAGGTCTCTACGATCAGCGGTTTTGGCTGTGCGTTGATCCGTCAGTCAGTCAGTCGTTCAGCCGCCCAATTGCCGTATTCTTATGCAGCGCGTCTTGACTGCGTTTGCGTCATAACCATAGATTTCGTATTGCTAAGACGCACTCGTCACGCACACGTTACGCACTCGTCACGCACACGTTACGCAAACCTAAACGTCGTAACGTGTGCGTGACGAGTGCGTCTTAGCAATACGAAATCTATGGTTATGACGCAAACGCAGTCAAGACGCGCTGCATAAGAATACGGCAATTGGGCGGCTGGACAAAGCATTTTATATGTATAGAAATATATAGATTGATTCAAGAGAAGGGTTACAAAATACAAAATAAACACAAAATGTATACAAAATGATTTTTTTACGAGGGCCTTCAGGGCTATAGATAAATAGATAGATAGATAAACACTTTATTTGTACAACACACAAAACGTTGAAAAAAACAAAGAGTACAATAAAAGCTTATTAAATTGTACAAACAGGCGACCTTATCGCTTAAAGCGATTTCTTCCAGGCAACCTTAGGATGGAGAAGATCTGTTTAGCTTATCTGGTAGGTCGTGTGGTGTAAGAAACACATATATATAAATACCTACTTAAAATATTATTATTATTATACTATATGCTAAACTATAAGAGAGATAACGACAACTGTTGACAGGAGTTGCGTACCCGATTTTGACAACAACTAAAACTGCATCATAACTTCTTTGAAAAAAATCATTACCTGTTGATTTGCAAAAAAATAATCATTCCATATTTTATACCAATAGATAGTGTTGCTGATAGAGATTAGTTCCGGGAAACAAACATAGTACGACAAATTAAAGGTAATAGCTGATTTTTGTAGTCTTCTGTAATTAAAACAAAATCGAGCCCAAAAGAGTCGGTTACATACAAGCAAACATACAGGTGAAACTAATAAAAGCATGTTAAAAAGGAACGTTTTTAATCATTTTAGTAATTTTGAACTACCTTCTGCCCGCCTTTCAAACCAATGACAACAATTATAAATCTATCTATCTATATATCTTCTCTATATATAAAAATCAATTGCTGTTCGTTAGTCTCGCTAAAACTCGAGAATGGCTGAACCGATTTATATGATTTTGGTTTTGACATGTTTGTCGTAGTCCAGGGAAGGTTTAAACGGTGAGAATTTAAAGATCGGACTTACGCGGGTGAAACCGCGGGGCGCAGCTAGTCTATAATATAAAAATCAATTGCTGTTCGTTAGTCTGGCTAAAACTCGAGAACGGCTGGACCGATTTGGCCAATTCTTTTTTTGTTGTGTTTGTTGCAGTTCAGGGAAGGTTTAAACGGTGAGAATTTAAAGATCGGACTTACGCGGGTGAAACCGCGGGGCGCAGCTAGTAATCTATATAAATAAAAATCAATTGCTGTTCGTTAGTCTCGCTAAAACTCGAGAATAGCTGAACCGATTTGGCTAATTTTGGTCTTGAATTATTTGTGGAAGTCCAGGGAAGGTTTAAACGGTGAGAAAGATCGAACTTACGCGGGTGAAACCGCGGGGCGCAGCTAGTAATAAATAAATATTGCAGGACATTCCACACATCGCCATCTAGCTCCAAGCTAAGTAACTAGACTTGTGTTATGGGTGCTAGACAACGGATGTACTACTTATATACTTTTCTTTTGTAAATATATACTTATAATACATAGAAACAACCAGACCACAGACAAATATCTAAGCATAAATAGTTTTCTGAGGAGGGAATCGAACCCGCGACCCTGTGTTTGGCAGTCCGGCATGGTGACCATTGTGCCAACTGGGTCGTCAATTATTATTGTCATATTGTAAAAAAACTAGTAAAAACAAATTACATGAATTGTTTGTGTAATGTCCCCTATATATGGCCAAAGGCGCAAAAAAAGCGGACTACTGTATTGACTTATCAAATAGTTATTATTTTCCCGGTTCTTAATCGCGAATTATTGAAGTGAAAACTTCTTTAGCGGCGTTGAGCACTTTTTCTGTAATGGGTATAAAATCTTAAACTCGCGTCAGGACAAGTGACCTGCAGGCCTATTCTCGTAAATAACATTGTTCAAATTACATTTCAATATCATTTCGATTGCAAAAAATACCCTCAAAGTCAGTTTTTTTTTGCAAAAAAAGTGACTTTAAGGTTGTTTTAAGCTACTTAGAGGGTATTATTTGTGATCGAAATGCAATCGAAATGATATTGAAATGTAATTGCAACAATGATTTTTACGAGAATTGGCCTTCTGATCGAAAAAGCGTAAGACGGATGGAGAGTAGACAGCTATCCCCTCTCTACGGCGCGGCGAAAATGTATGCCTGGGCCTACTGTTTTTTAATTTGGCTGTGAGTGTATTAAGACGTACATATGGTATTTTTTAACGGACGACTATTGACGGACGACAAATGTCGGACGACTATTGACGGACGACAAATGTCGGACGACAATTTGTTGGACGACAAATGTCGGACGACTATTTGTTGGACGACAAATGTCGGACGACTATTTGTCGTCCGACTATTTTTTTTTTTTCATCTAAAGCTCTTTTTGCGTATGTTCTCGCGACATATGAGATTTTACACAGATATACAGTTTTCACTTCTGCCTGCACTCCCGGAGTGCGCTGTTTTTTTATTTTAATCTTACTACCATGACCATGAGTATTGTAACATAGTCGAAACGTCCAGGTAAGAAAAATAACCGGTCAAGTGCGAGTTGGACTCGCGCACGAAGGGTTCCGTACCATTATCATCACATAATAAAAAAAATAGATGTCGCTAGTGGTAAAAATACATGAATGAAGGGTAAATGGCGGTTTACGGTTTATGACGTATTAAAAAAAAACTACTTACCAGATCTCATTCAAACTAATTTTGGATGGAAGTTTGCAAGGTAATGTATATCATACTTATATTTTTTTTAGTTTCATCATTCTCTTATTTTAGAAGTTACAGGGGCAGGGGGGGGACACTTTTTACCACTTTGGAAGTGTCTCTCGCGTAATCTATTCAGTTTAGAAAAAAATAATATTAGAAACCTCAATATCATTTTTGAAGACCTATCCATAGATACCTACCCCATACGTATGGGTTTGATGAAAAAAAAATTGAGTTTCAGTTTTAAGTATGTCCCCCATACTTAGAACTGAAACTCATTTTTTTTTTTAATCCTAAAATTTATTGTTTTTTTTCTATTGCGGTTCACAGAATACATCTACTTACCAAGTTTCAACAGTATAGTTCTTATAGTTTCACAAAAAAGTGACTGTGACATAGGTACGGCAGACAGACAGACATGACGAATCTATAAGGCTTCCGTTTTTTGCCATTTGGCTACGGAACCCTAAAAATACGCGATCAAGACCCGGGAAATACTATGAATACAAATCGTGTAAGTTACAAAAACAAAATATTACAAACCCGCTAAAAGTTTTATTTTATTTTTTTATATTCATGATAGGTCAGCGTTTGACTACTATCACACCTGCTTGTTTGTAAGGTTTAAGTTTGTAACTTAAACCATACAACAGGTGCCATAGGTGTCCGTTTACGAAGCCACCGTGTTACCAGATCTACTGGAATGTTGAAACAACATCGATTTCGGTTCAGCAGTTCACGGAGCGTCTCTCGTTAACAGATAGGTATATTCGATTAGATTGTTCAGTAGAGTGGTATTGGCATAGTGGTAGACAATTCGACTTTCATTTCAAAGGTCGTTAGGCAATACTTGAGCAATTACACAAACAGAAAAAATATGATAAAATTATCCGTTTTTCTGACGACCCAGTTGGCATTGTCTGTACGACCCATTCTGTGGGGTTGTTTCCCACAGAATGGGTTAGAAGTAACAGAGTAAGTGTCAAGTAGGTATGTTAAAAATGTCTTCCGTTTGATCATAATCAAGGCGCAGAAGCCATTTCTCCACAGTCGCCTTTAGTTGTCTAGTAGAATAACTTATCTGTAGGTATAAGTAGTAAATCACTTGTCTAGCACCCATAACACAAGTCTAGTTACTTGGCTTGGAGCTAGATGGCGATGTGTGGAATGTCCTATACTACTTATATACTACTCTTCTATACTACTTCTTTTGTAAATATATACTTATAATACATAGAAACAACCAAACCTCGGACAAATATCTAAGCATAAATACATGTCTGAGGCGGAAATCGAACCCGCAACCCTGTGTTGATGAGTAAATAAATATTAAGTTATTAAGTGTAAAATAAAGTAACTAGACTTGTGTTATGGAACTGTGTTTGGCAGTTCGGCATGGTGACCATTGTGCCAACTGGGTCGTCAATAACCAATTTCCTATACCCTACTAATTAATGCTCTATAACTGTGTTACACAATCATTAAAAAGGGAAAAGCGAGATCATAAATATAGCAGCAACCCTCGACAGGTCAATGAACTCAGGTGGGGGTGATCCTCCCCCTCCTTCTGTACCCTACTTCACCCCCTCTTCCTGTTAAGATACCTTGATATTTATAAATGTAATCGATCTTACATTCTCTATACATTTTTCAATATTATAAAGATTTGATTATTTGTTCGCATTGAATAGGCTACGAAACTACTGGACCGATTTTGATGAAACTTGGTATGAGGGTACATTGATAAATTGGGAATAACACATGCTATTTTTATCTAGATATTCCCACGGGATCGGGAGTTACGCGGGTAAATCCGCGGAGCGCTGCTAGTCTATAACAATACTATACAGATTTGATTTTTATTTGTTTGCATTGAATAGACTCCGAAACTACTGGGGCGATTTTGATGAAACTTGGTATGAGGATACATTGATAAATTGGGAATAACATAGACTATTTTTATCCAGATATTCCCACGGGATCGGGAGTTACGCGGGTGAAACCGCGGAGCGCTGCTAATCTATGAAAATGTTATAAAAATTTCATTATTCATTTGTTGGTTTGCATCGATTTGGCTCCAAAACTACTGGAACAATTTTTATGAAACTTGGTATGGTGTTCAGGCAGATTCGTCTTTAAGAGCAAGCAGACTTTTCTGACATCCAAAATGGATATAAGAGAGTTTGGTACCTATAGACAATTGTTTGCTTTTTGATCGTAATCAAACAAAGGGTCATAAAGATATGCTTCGAAGGATATCAGATCAAAAGGTTACGGCCAATAGAGTGCAGACGGACTTTAGTGTAAATTTACATCGTGGTAGGTAGGTAGATATTTAAAAAATTAGAAAGGGATTTACAATTCCAGCTTAATGAACGCTCATCAGCCATTTTTATTACGAAGACCCAGTTAAATTAAAATAAATAAATATAGCAGGACATTCCACACATCGGCATCTAGCCCCAAGCTAAGTAACTAGACTTGTGTTATGGGTGCTAGACAACGGATATACTACTTATTATACTTTTCTTTTGTAAATATATATACTTATAATACTAATAATAATAATTTGGCACAATGGTCACCATGCCGGACAGCCAAACACAGGGTTGCGGGTTCGATTCCCGCCTCAGACATGTATTTATGCTCAGATATTTGTCTGTGGTCTGGTTGTTTCTACGTATTATAAGTATATATTTACAAAAGAAAGTATATAAGTAGTATATCCGTTCTCTAGCACCTATAACACAAGTCTAGCTTAGCCTGCTTAGCTTACTTAGCTTGGGGTTAAATGGTGCGTGTGCAGTGTCTTGCAATATTTTATTATGTACTAGCGACCCGCTCCGGCTTCGCACGGCTATATTATGCATGTATTATACATATAAACCTTTCTCTTGAATCACTCTATCTATTAAAAAAAACCGCATCAAAATCCGTTGCGTAGTTTTAAAGATTTAAGCATACAAAGGGAAATAGGGACACGAAAAGTGACTTTATTTTATACTATGTAGTGATTATTCTATAACAACAAATAAAAACAGAATATCATAGTACGGAACCCTTCGTACGCGAGTCGGACTCGCACTTGGCCGGTTTTGTTTGCAGGGCAAAAGTTTCCCCTCCTTCCTTCCAATCTGTTTATAGCCAGGGTAAGCCAGCCGTTCGTTTACTTATCTATTTCAAACTGAGGTCAATAAAAAAATACCTACACGTTTTGATTTTGACCCCAATTAAGCGGTGTTCAGTATGTGTCATAAGTAAATTATCAGTTTGCTACAATAATACTATCAACAAGTATTGGACTTACGACCTTCTTCTAATAGACGTTACACACAAACATAAATACTTGAATTGACGACTCAGTTGGCACAATGGTCACCACGCCGGACTGCCAACACAGGGTTGCGGGTTCGATTCCCGCCTCAGACAAGTATTTATGCTTAGATATTTGTCTGAGGTCTGGTTGTTTCTATGTATTATAAGTATATATTTACAAAAGAAAAGTATATAAGTATTATATTCGTTGTCTAGCACCCATAACACAAGTCTAATTACTTAGCTTGGGGCTAGATGGCGATGTGTGGAATGTCCTGCAATATATATATGTTGGAGAAAAGGTGCTTCTGACAATAGAAGCTAGATCTTTTGGAAGTTTAGTTTAATGGTAATAGGTACACAACACAAACAACGGGTAAATAACATGATAAAACGGTTCCAACATAAACCACTGTCGTGGACGGCCAAGCGAACCACACTTCACCTTTTATTACTAAATCAACAACTATTTTGAATATTAGCAACAACTGTTAACTTCAACAAACTAGACAATAATACACTGTATCAAAAATATGGAATGGTCTTACTTTATGCATCGTCGAACCCAACCACCTTACCGACCGAAGACTGAGCAGCAAAAGATCCCCTGATCGCCTCAGCGCGTACTTTTATATGCGAAGTTTGACAGACGTGACGTCACTTTTTTATCTTTAAAATCTAAATAAGTAATTAAGGGCTCAATAGTATTCTTTAAAATGAATAGTAAATTGTTTCAATCATTTTGATAGGAACTTATGAATTTTTAAACATTTAAAATATTAAAACGTAAAATAAAAGTAGTCAAATTGATTTGGTAAACAATTCGCTGCCATAGTCAATCTAGGAACTTGAAATAACGTTTTTCTATTAACAAAATAATATTAAAATCAATAGTCGCTATCATATATATATTTTTTTAATTAAAAGTACTCAGTGTGATTAATATTTTCAACATGTTAGCTATGTGTTTAGTTGTGTGAGTGGTATAAGCCACCACCCGCTACACCAACCGACGTGGGTTCGACAGGTTACGTTGTTATAATGTTCAAATAGTGCTGCACAGGATTGTAAACGTTACGGTGGGCAAAAACTTTTGACCGTGGATTTTACAAGTAGTTAAGTAATTCAGTCTCATTGTACTTACAAAATAGATTGTTATCAAATTATAACTAGCTGATAACTTGAAACACAATGCATTTCATTTTGAACAATGATTGCTTTGACCTTGCTTGATTTTGCAACTATTTGATTGTAGCTAATACAAGGGTGTTCAACGGGGTACCTCGGAATTAGCCTTAATATCTATACTTAATAATCACTTTTTAATTCGCTTTTAGTTAAAGAAAATAGCTCTTTTTTGTAGTTTTCACCAGGTTTTCATCTGTCCGTCTCTGGCAAAATAAAAGCGTATGAAGCATAGAGGGGAAGTAATATTTTTCTAAATTTTTAAATAAGTATGTTCTAAATTCTACACATCACTTAAAATTTAAAAAAAAACAGTTTAAGTTTTTTGAGCAGCAGTTTGTTACGTCATCAGCCATATATGTATGTAAAGGAAAAGGGGGGGGGAACAGAAAATAGTGTTCGATTCGCAGACCTAACGAATATAAAAATTTCATACAAATCGGTTCAGCCGTTTAGGTGGAGATTGGTAACTAACACCGCAACACGAGATTTTTAGTCAACACATTTGCAATAAATGACCTATTTTATCTACCTATACTAATATTATAAAGCTGAAGAGTTTGTTGGTTTGTTTCTTTTTTTGAACGCGCTTAGCTCAGGAACTACTGGTTAGAATTGAAAAATTATTTTTGTTTTGGATAGTCCATTTATTGAGGAAGGCTATAAGCTACTTTTCATTTTGATATTCCTACGGGATCGGGACTTACGCGGGTGAAACCGCGGAGCGCGGACTAGTACGAATAAGGAGTTAGTGTGCGTGCATATCAGTTTGGTTCAAAAAATAAACAATCGAAATGATAACCTCCTCATTTTGAAGTCGATTAAAACAATAAAACTATTGTACGAATCTGGCTTGCATTGCAAGACCGCATTGCACAACGTTTGTAACTGGTCATGGTCTGAATCTCTTTGTCATATTGTATTATTAGATAATTTATTTGAAACTTTGGTCTTAGTTTACGGGTAATTGATTTTTTGAAATATAATACCAATAAGGCCATATATTGTTTGGTTTAAATTGAATTTTTAGCAGGAGTTTATGTTAGGACTAGCTTTTGTCCGCGTATAAGTCGAAAATGGTTCTAATAGGATTTTTTGTTATAAAATACTAGCGACCCGCTCCGGCTTCGCACGGCTATATTATGCATGTATTATACATGTAAACCTTCCTCTTGAATCACTCTATCTATTAAAAAACCGCATCAAAATCCGTTGCGTAGTTTTAAAGATCTAAGCATACGAAGGGAAATAGGGACATAGGGACGGCGAAAAGTGACTTTATTTTATACTATGTAGTGATGATAATTTCAATAAAATACGAAACACGTGTTCCATTAATTCATTTCCAATAAAAAGTTAAAGAATGTTTATGCAAAAATTGAAGTAGATTGGACCAAGGAATCACGTTTGCCTCTACAAACTTTGCCCCCCTTTTTAGGAGTATAATTTTGGAAAATCCTTTCTTAGCGAATGCCTACGTCATACAAAGAACACACCCTCTAAGTTACAGATCTCTACGATCAGCGGTTTAGGCTGTGTGTTGATCCATCACAGGACAAAGAGTTTTATATGTATAAAAGAAGATTAAGGTTTAATAAATAAAGAGTTTATCTATCTACCTTAATACGCGTTTATAGGTTAGTAATCTTCACTCGCGTCCCGTTTATTTCGTTTATTGGTCCGATCGCCGGAGCTTTATCAATCGAACCACGGGCAAAACAAACTGTCCGCAGCTTTATCAATCGAATCACGGGCAAAACAAACTGTCCGCAGTTCTATCAATCGAACCATCGTTAAAATAATATCATGGGGGTCTTTGAGTGACGAGCGTATAGGTATCTTCTAGACACGCGTGCTAAATTTTAGCCGCATCGTCACTTACCATCGTGTGAGATAGTAGTCAAACGCTAAAACAGTCTAGACAACAGGCTTGATGTACAAATAATTATCGTTCCTTCGATTGTTGGCATCGGACGGATAATTAGCGACATGTTGCATACTCAACTATACGATGTAGTCGTGATTCTTTTATCTTTATTGTCTACACAGTTTGTATTTTAGGGTTGGCACCGTTATTAATAATAATTACCATCCCATCACAATAGCTCAAGTAGTTTTGTCCTGTAGATTATCAATAGTTTTATCCACACCGGAGGTTGTCCTTGGTTGCACTTTATAGTGTAGACAGGGATAATCGCCGGTTTAGAATCCACCCCATTGTTTCCTATTATACTTGTTATTGTAAAGGGCCTCTACGTGTTGGCTTCGGCTCTACGCCCGCCTTCCAAAGGTCCGAGGCTCCATAGCCCCGTGATACAGGACGTATAACAGACAAAAAAATAATAATATATTTATTTCAGGTAACAGCCTTATAAATAAGTACAGACCCATATAAAATAAATAAGTACCTGACAGACTAACAAACATATACATAATATTATAATAAATTTAAGTTAAGTTTTAGGGTTTTCAATCTTCGTTCTCGCCTTCCTATAGCGTTGGTATATACAATGCGCCAGCGGACCAGAAATCTGCCGAGAAGAACATCATCGACAAAAGAAAACCTACTTACGCGACAGAAGAATATCATGAATTTAGTGGTAGGTAATTCTAAATATTTATTAGGCTCTGCGCAAACGGGCAACCGACCACAGCCATCTGTAGCCAACTGCTAGCAGTCCACACGATCTGTAACTTATGCTAAGAATACACGACGACACTGACACTCGACACAAATGTCGACACTAGTGTCGATAGCGTCCACACTGTAGCAATTTCTGATGTCGCGGCGGTGGACACACGTAGACACTCAATGTATACATCAACAGTGTCTTGTGTCAAATGTCGTCGTGTATTCTTAGCTTTACATTCGTTTTACTTGGATTTTATTTTTACTGAATTTATTTGAATTTCTTCATTTTATTTGTTAACGTGACTAAATTGTCATTAATTTTCTATTTAAATTATTTGATTCTGAATTTGGAACATTGATTGATTGACTTATTTCTTCCTCTACGTTTTTATTGTAAACATGGTAGGCGGAGTGGGGGGTGTTAGGTTTTATTTTCGTTACGGAATTTCTTGATTCGGTGGCCGCGCTCAAAGCCCGAGATAAAAGCTATGCAATAGCTTTAAAAAATCTGTTTGTGGGTCCATCCATGTTTACCTGAACAAATATAATTATTTTAGTTTCATTTTTATTGGAACTATTTGATAAAACGCATATTCCGCGACAACCCTAATGCCTATATTAGTACCGTAGTCTCTGGCACGCGGCCGTAGTACGCAGACGTGACGTCACAACAATCAGTAGGTATTATACCTATCTAATAATAGGTACCTACCTAACGTACGACAGACAGATATTTAACATTTCGATGTTATGTAGTTTGGCTTCTATATCTGTAGTGATACGGATCGGTACTGATCGGATTGCGGGTTTATTTTAATCGTTGAGCGAGCAAGAGAAGCGTCTACGTGCAGCTACGCGTACACTCTTGGGGAACGCGTACCGCGCGAGCTAGCCGCAACGCGAGCCGCCGTCAGTCGGTTTTTGGTCAGATCAATGTTCACTTAAAACTACTCTTGAAAACGAATCCAGTCTTGGGATTAGTTTGGTCAAAGCTGGATTCGTTTTCAAGAGTAGTTTTAGGTGAACATTGATCTGATTCGTCTTTTGGAATACGGGCCTTAGACTACCTCAGTGACGCGGTGGGCGAACATACCCTACGAAACAGAAGGTTGCGGCCTCAAACAAATATTTATCTATTCTAATATTATAAAGCTGAACAGTTTGTTTGAAATCGCTAATCTCAGGAGCTACTGGTTCGAATTAAAAAAAATATTTTGTGTTGGATAGTCCATTTATCGAGGAAGGCTATAGGCTACTTTTTATTTTGATATTCCTACGGGATCGGGAGTGACGCGGGTGAAACCGCGGGCGCAGCTAGTGAATACTAAAATTATAAAGAGGAAACATATGATTGTTTGTTTGCATTGAATTAGCTCCGAAAGTAATAGACCGATTTTGATGAAACTTGTTATGAGGATACATTGATTCATTGACAGTGACATAGGCTACTTTTTATCCCGATATTCCCACGGGATCAGGAGTTATGCGGGTGAAATCGCAGAGCCCTGCTATGTAGATATACTTATTTGTTTCTGATCTGGAAAAAGTATATAAGTATTCTTTCCTTTGTCTGGCCACCATAACAGAAGCCTAGTTGCTAAGCTTGGGCTTAGATGGCGCGTAAAGTGTCCTACAACATTTCTTTATTGACCGAACGAGCGAAGCAAGAGAGGTCTAGTGTTGAGAAGGGTCGGTCGCTCGTATGTTTGTATGTTTGTATGTTTGTATGTTTGTATGTTTGTTCGACGATAACTTGAGTACCGTTGCTCTGATCTTCATGATTTTTGGTATACAAGTAGTTGAGGTCCATAGAATTTTTAAGTTCGAACATGAGCTGGATCGGTCAGGGGGTTACGGAGATAGGGGTCCAAAAGGGGATCTACCTATATGGCACACAAACTATACTGCAATTATACCCGAGTGGGGTATCAAATGAAAGGGCGTAACTTCGGTGACAATAATATGGTACCATGGAACTGATCTGATGATAGAGCTGGAGGGAATCTGCAGGAATTATCTCATTATCCATACTTCATAGTTCATTCATTCAAACTACTCGTCAAGAATCGCCTTGACGAGTAGTTTGTCTTTCAATGGTAACCAGGGTCTGATGATGGAACTGGAAGGTGGTCATAGGAACTTCGCAATGAAACGACACAACCCCATCGAGTTTGGGCTCGTTAGAATCGTCTTGACAAGTAGTTTGTCTTTCAATGGTGACCAGGGTCTGATGATGGAACTGGAAGGTTGTCATAGGAACTTCGCAATGAAACGACACAACCTCATCGAGTTTGGGCTCGTTAGAATCGTCTTGACGAGTAGTTTGTCTTTCAATGGTGACCAGGGTCTGATGATGGAACTGGAAGGTGGTCATAGGAACTTCGCAATGAAACGACAGAACCCCATCGAGTTTGGGCTCGTTAGAATCGCCTTGACGGGTAGTTTGTCTTTCAATGGTAACCAGGGTCTGATGATGGAACTGGAAGGTGGTCATAGGAACTTCGCAATGAAACGACACAACCTCATCGAGTTTGGGCTCGTTAGAATCGTCTTGACGAGTAGTTTGTCTTTCAAAGGTGACTAGGGTCTGATGATGGAACTGGAAGGTTGTCATAGGAACTTCGCAATGAAACGACACAACCCCATCGAGTTTGGGCTCGTTAGAAACGTCTTGACGAGTAGTTTGTCTTTTAATGGTGACCAGGGTCTGATGATGGAACTGGAAGGTGGTCATAGGAACTTCGCAATGAAACGACACAACCCCATCGAGTTTGGGCTCGTTAGAATCGCCTTGACGAGTAGTTTGTCTTTCAATGGTAACCAGGGTCTGATGATGGAACTGGAAGGTGGTCATAGGAACTTCGCAATGAAACGACACAACCTCATCGAGTTTAGGCTCGTTAGAATCGTCTTGACGAGTAGTTTGTCTTTCAATGGTAACCAGGGTCTGATGATGGAACTGGAAGGTGGTCATAGGAACTTCGCAATGAAACGACACAACCTCATCGAGTTTAGGCTCGTTAGAATCGTCTTGACGAGTAGTTTGTCTTTCAATAGTAACCAGGGTCCGATCTAACATTTTAAGTTATCAAAGACCAAAAAGTATAAAATAAATTAATAGAATAAAAAACTAAAAAAACACGCTTTAATAAAAAAAGTCCAACTAAAAAATAGAAAATAAAATCTAATAAATTTGGATTAAGAATATTGTACTTAAATAGTAAGCGTGTTACATTGTGATTGCAAAAGAAAAATAACGAAGGTGTAGCATCACAAATTCACAATGTAACACGCTTACTATTTACAATATTCTTAATCCAAATTTAAATTTAAAATTTATAGAAATTTATTACTTAGCCCCAAATCGTCCGAACTCTCTTTGCTTCATTTCCTATAATTATTTATTTCATAATCATGGGCTGTTTTACAATAATAGTGGTGGATAGTATTAAATAGTAGGAATGTTCGGTTCTAGCCGATCTAGAGACTCTGATAATTATAAAATTTGTGACTAATTTTTTTATAATTTTTATTGACTTGTTATATTTTAGTTTAGGGACTTATTACAGGACATATTGGTCTCAAACTTCTCTAATATATTCTCGTTCTCGAGCTTGTCTTCTCGTTTCCTCTTACGTAACATTATGATAAGTAGATACATAAGGAAGGAAGGAAAGGAATTACTATCTTCTGGATATTATGTTGGACACATTCAAAATGTCTTGAGTAAAAATAAAGAGTCAACGGATGTCCAGGGTGTGATGATTGAGCTGGCCTATGCTTTTAGAACTTAACAACAACAACAAGTTATGCCTATCGTGTTTGGATTCTCTAAATCATCCAATGTCAGATAATAGCGATACTAGGCACCTATCATTCAAATAAGATAGACCTGTCGTATTTGGAGTCTTTCGTCGTTATATTATACATTTTAGTACTTTACGCTGAAATATAATAAACGCTGAAAAAAACTCGTGAGGTCTCAGTTCGGGGCGAACTACTAGTTTATTTGTAATATACATATAAACCTTCCTCTTGAATCACTCTATCTATTAAAAAAACCGCATCAAAATCCGTTGCGTAGTTTTAAAGATCTAAGCATACATATGGACATAGGGACGGCGAAAAGTGACTTTATTTTATACCATGTAGTGAAGCACATAATAGTGGCTAAAAGTGTGAGTTTTCTTTTCGCTTTTAGCTTCCATGTGCGGCGAGGAAAGGGTACCAGGGGCTTTGTCCAAACAAACTATTACAAACGTAGTCGACTGTTTTCTCCCTGGATAATGACACTAGAGCAAATATTTTTGGTGCATAAAACTTATAACTGCCATAACCATGCCCTTATTTTATTTTTATTTTTTATTTGTTTAATTTTAATTACTATGATAATTAAAAAATTAAAAAAAAACAAAACAGGGGCGTAATCATGGCAGTTATAGGTTTTATGGCACAAAAATATTTGCTCTAGTGTCATTATCCAGGGAGAAAACAGTCGACTACGTTTGTAATAGTTTGTATGGACAAAGCCCCTGGTACCCTTTCCTCGCCGCACATGGAAGCTAAAAGCGAAAAGAAAACTCACACTTTTAGCCACTATTATGTGCTTCACTACATGGTATAAAATAAAGTCACTTTTCGCCGTCCCTATATCCCTATGTCCCTTTTGTATGCTTAGATCTTTAAAACTACGCAACGGATTTTGATGCGGTTTTTTAATAGATAGAGTGATTCAAGAGGAAGGTTTATATGTATATTACAAATAAATAAAGAAATGTTGTAGGACACTTTACGCGCCATCTAAGCCCAAGCTTAACAACTAGTGGCATTATCCAGGGAGGAAACAGTCGATTACGTTTGTATGGAGAGAGCGCAGGTACACTTTTCACCTTAAATGTGATAATTAGTATCTATAAATATACAATTTAAAGTCCTGACTGACTGACTGATATTTATCAATGCACAGTTCAAACTAATGAATAAAATTGTAAGTAAGAATTTTAGAAAATCCAAATATAGTCCATTGAAAAGTTACATTTGGGGTTGCATTTGTCAGAGGACGATATTTTATTTTTTAGATATCAAGAGGGGGTTAATCTAAGCTTAAATCCAAGTTTGAGGGATTGTAGCTCTTGTCCCACGGCCGCCATCTTGGAAAAAGGGATTTAAATGGTTTTTATGGTTTATCTGAAAAACTATAGGTCTCACAAAAAGTTACAAATAAGATTATCTACAACTTTTATTAAGTTACCTTTAGTCGTAAACCAAAAATAAAAAAGTTAAAAAAAAGCCATTATTTAGATTCCTTAGCTCTTTTAACGGTCCCACCTGGCTGAAAGCATGAAACTTGGCATGCAGGTAGATTTAACATAGATAATAAGATATAGAAGTAGAACTAAAAGTTACTTGACAATAGTTGTAGATAATCATATTTGGAACAAAAAATGTTTAATATTATTTTTTGTGAGACCTATAGTTTGTCAGATAAACCATAAAAACCGTTTAAATCCCTTTTTCCAAGATGGCGGCCGTGGGACAAGAGCTACAATCCCTCAAACTTGGATTTAAGCTTAGAGTAACCCCCTCTTGATATCTAAAAAATAAAATTGCGTCCTCTGACAAATGCACGCTAAGCCCAAAAAAATGTAAAATTTCAATGGACGAAAACACGGACATAAGCTAGTAGGTATTTATGATAAAAATTTAACCGCAAATAATAAAATTTACTTTGAGTCATCATTTATCACTTTAATTGTATAAAAGACATTGTTTAAAAATTACCTAAAAAATTATCGCCTGATCATTTATTGAGAGCAAATCACTATTTATAATAACTATTATTATTTTCTTGGCAAGATTTCGATTTTCTAAATAACGGATTCTTACTTCTATCGGAACAAAGATTAGGTTCAGATTGGCATGTGCAGTCATTCTTATTATTCGAAGGCTTTTTCGAACATGATGGTATGTTTCTAATACCTCGGACGTCGAATTTGTCAGATCTTCTAGTACTAGTTTGCGCATCTTTCATATCAAAGCACTTTTTTGCTGGTGGTTGTGTTGTAGGTTTTCGTTCCGTTGATGAAGGTTTTTGTTCCGGTGCTGAAGGAGAACATTTGCAGGATTTGGATGATTTTTTCGGGGCTAAATTTGCAGCTAGAGTACAGCAAGAAGGGTCTTTGGAGTCCGTGCTCTTATCTATGCAACATTTATGCGGTTTTTCATGCATTTTTGGAGGCCCTTCAGCACAGGTTGGCTTCTTCATAGGTTCGTTGCATTTCGGTTCAGGTGGGCAGCATCTTACCTGTGATGTACTCGATCCTATGCCTAAACTTTTGTAAGATATTGATGGCGATCTATTCGATACAGACCCGCTGTTTACTTCCGGCTCATTTGTTATACTTGCTTGGCAGATCTTACTTGATGATGTGTCGGAATGAACTGATGCTTCGTCCAAATCCTGCTGAGCAACGTAATTGCTTAGTTTGGAGATACAGCTTTTGCAGATTAGTTTTGGTTTATCTGGTTCTGTGAATGCTACTTTTGTTGTGGCACTCTCGGTTTGTTTTGGTAAAATTATGCTTTTTAGAATATCAATCAGGCTGCCTCTTATAACAATTTGCTTTTCTGGGTTGGTATTTGGTGTATATTCAACGACGGGAGGGGCTGCACAACATGGGTCTTGCTCTGTGTCGGACGCTTTGGGTAGTATCTTTATTCTGCATTTAATCATTGGCTTTTCAGTAGCTTGAGGTGATTCTCTAGTTTCTGTACCACAATTGGTCTTACAACTAGCTGCTGATTGGGTAGTGCCAGTTATACGACTTGGTTCAACATTTAGTTCAGTTGTGGAAGTAGCTTGGTCTCGCCAAAGGGCATCTGTACCTGTAGTTTTGAACCCAACAGTTTTTCCACCTGCAGATTTCTTTGATTCACCACCTACAGATTTATTTGCTTCAACAGCGTCACCATGACAAGCAGTCAGACAACAAGGATGGCATTGCTGAGCTGGTTTCCCTTTGGAGCTATGTGTTGATGATGTAGATTTACAAGAACTTTGACTTGAAACTTGTGATGCTGGCTTACTTCCTGACCCACAAGCATGATAGCTACTTTTGCTGTAATTTGATTGAGAAGACTTTGATGAACAAATACTGCTAGCATCAAAATTTGTTGATGCATCTCTTTGAGGTTTCTGATATCCTGAAGACATGCATTTTCTAAGTTTCTCTTCTCCCATTTTGTCGCTTTGACATGTACGTTCAGATTTAGTGTTTCTTGGCAATCTAAAGTTATTCCCACTGTCTCCATCATGTCCACCAGGACCAAGGTAGGGACCATTATTTAAACTACAACAAGACCCACCACCAGATTTTTTAGGGTTCCTTTTTTCGGTTTTTATTGTTATCACTTGTTTTTTCTCAGTAACAGTGCCATCGTCATTCTTTTGTCTAGTAACTGTGACTGTTTCTTTGAATTCCTTCTCAAAATAACCGAGTTTATGAACAGATTCGGAACCCAAATTATAAATACTATCTGATGATCCTACTATCGTATCTGACTTTCCTGATTTCGGTGTTATACACTCTGGAAGTTCAACTGTATCCGATTGCTGCATCTTCTGCATGCAGACTTCGCAAACTGGTTGGCTATTATAGTCATCTCCCAGTTTTTCTTGCACTGCACAGCAAGTTTCTATAAATCTCTCCATACTTTCCGATATTAGACCTTCTTGCGTACAAATTTGACCCAAACTGATTACTTCAGCTATGTGTTCTTTAAGAAGTTCTAGACGACTTCTCATATCGTCTACATCTTTATCTTCATACGAATAGGGTTCAGTATAGACCATTTGACGACTGATATCATCTATTTTCCTGCAAGTCTCACATAGTATATTTGTGTCTTTATCTTTTTCCAGCATAGCAAGACAACAGGAGCAAATGTGAGCGTCCTTCTTTACATCTTTCTTGTTCTTTCTATCTTTTAACTTTTTAAACTGTTTTATTCTAAACGTCTCCTCTCTTTCTCTTTCTTCTAACTCAGAGAGAATGTAAACTATAGTCTTCTTTAATTTTGGTATCAGAATCCTTTTGATTACGTTGCATCTCCTGTGAATTGAAAAGTTCTTCGTAAACTGTTTTTTTTTTTTGTTTTCATATCGAGCTGCTGTTCGAACTCACCCTTTTATGTATAATAAAATGTATAAATAAGTAATGGCAATTATCTTTAAATGTTAAACAGATTTATGTCATTTTAGTATGATAAAGTACGTTTCATTTAATACAAATATTTACATTACTTCAGAATATTTTTTTGATTTTTTTTTAAATTAATACTTCATTTTCATAATAAATAATAATATTTTTAATAAAATCCAATAAAAAGTCAACCCTAACTTCAGCCAATAATATTAAACTATGAATCCCTATACAGGCTTGTAGTGTGGTATCATGTTGCACAATCCTCAGTATTGTAACTAAAAGAGACATTAAACAGACATCGAACCGAACACACGTCGTAACCTTTCATTTAATATATTTACGATATTACAGGCTGGTTAATTTAAGTGGGTCAGTAAAAGCAGATCCTAGAACCTCTGCTGTAGACAAAAAAACGATTTTAGGAAATCTTTCCTTATCTTTGAAATAATTAACAACTGCAGTATTTTTTTTACTTTGGTGGTGAAATCAAGTCAAACCATTGTCTTGCTGACATTCAGATTCGAAGTTTCCAGCTGTTAGAAATCTGAATTTTACTAGTCATTGTCACATTTGTAGGACAATGTTGATTAGATTTTGGTGAATTGTAGAACATAATGTTGATTTTCACGATTTGCAGAGTTTCTGATTGGTTTGTCATTCAAAACTACATCGATTTATGTAATAAAAACTTTTTTCGAAAAAAGACACTTTTCTTACCAATTTTTTTTTAAATCTAGGTGATGTTTATTTGAAAGAGGTAAGAACATTTTCTGATAACAACATTTGTTCTGAGACTTATCCCAGTCAAATTAACCACCCTGTGCTACGAAAATCGTACTTTAAAACATAACCCTACTTTCGGATAAACATTATCAGTAGGTATAAAGCAAATAGATTTAAATTGTCTATTAATATTAAAAGAATGAAGATTATTTAAGCTATTTATTATAGTAGTTTTAGATCATTAAAAAAAAGTAAAATTATTTAAAAAAAACTCATAAGATCTATTCTTCAAAATATCTTAAATCTTCTACTGAAGTACAAGGCCAGAAACCGGTATTATACAAAGAAACTGTCCTAAAACAATATTCAGATTTAGTCTGTCTCAAAAACCCTCTTTGAGCAAAATCTGGTGTCACACAGACACCAACACTTTTATTATCTTTCAAAGTATCATCAGATAATCCATATTCTACGTTACCATCAAAACTGCTGTCTGTCGAATCAAATTGTTCTTTTCTAATAGTTATAATTTCAGTTTCTTCGGATACCGTCCCATCTGCACCTTGTTTCCTTGTTGTTTTAGTTATTTGTTTTATTTTTGTATAAAGAGGACTTTTTGGTTGTTCATTATCATTATCTCTATTTGATCTGGTATCAGATGGGACATTAGAGCCTCCGGGATTAAACCATGAGCCTGAAATGTGCCTGACTTCTTTTTCTGCTTCATCAAAGTCTTTGCTTTTCTTATTTATTGCAATACAAGACATTGCTTTTTGACAACAAGATTTATCTGCGTTATCATTTTTACTACTATTAGGGGAAATAGTGCATAATTTAGGTGACATTCTTTTACTACTACATATACAACTGAGACTGCAACCTGGATATATTATTTCACCTTTGGAATTTGTAGAAGAAATATTCTCGTTTTTAGCTAATTGTTCTAAATATTTAATTACATTTTCTGTACTATCAGTTAGTTTTCCACCGGTCAAATAATTTAGTACCTTTTTCATTGTATCATTGATGTCATAATCATCATTATATCCCTCAATTTTCGTTGGTGGTTTTAACAATTTATTTTTCATTTGTTCACATTGTGCTATGAACTTCTCTACGCTATCACTAAGTAGTCCACTTTCTTTAGCTTCTTTAGTAAGTTCTATAGCTCCATCTAGTTGAGAGAACAATTTTCGTAATCCCTCATCCGGTGAATAATTTTCTCTCCTTTTGTACTCGTCCAATTTTGATTGAAATTCTTTCAATGAGACTAAGAAGTTTTCAATAACACAAGATGGTAGACCGTCTAGCTTTATGTCGGTAGCTATTTCTTCTAAACCAGATACGTGCCAACTCAGATGTTCAAGTTTATCCAAGTTGGAATCTCCGGCTGTGTGAGTATATTCATCTATTTTAGATTTTACTGAAGAGCATGTGTTTAAGAATTTATCTACGCTAGGAGCTAATAATCCGTTCCCTTTAAGACTTGCCGTCATTTTGACTACATAATCGATTTCATTCTTTAGGTTTACTAGTTTAGATTTAGTTTGTTGTGTTACAAGAGGTTCGTCTAAATCTTCAAATTTAGTTTGTTGTGTTACAGGTTTATCCAAATCTTCAGCACTCATTTTGTCATTTATTTCCAAGTCTTTTTCCATTCTCATCTCTTCAAAAGCCTGTGTAGTTTGTTCAAGCTCTTCTTTTGTAAGTCCAATGACATCATGTAAATTATTATTCAGTTTATCTAGTTTTACCTTGATGTTTTTATCTATGCCTTTTTCAGGTGAGTTGTTTTTGAAGAAGTCTTCGATTTGTAATTTTACAGATTCACAAGCTTTAAGAAATTGACCTACGTTTACGCTTTTGACACCTGTTTCTAAGAATTCTTTGCTTTGAGCTATAATGTCATTCAGTCTTTCTTTTAGTAGTGTAACTTTCGAATCTGAGGATTGAACTGGCGTAACTTTTGCATCTGATGATTGATCTATTGCATCTTTTGTACCTGGTGATGGATCTAGCCTAAGTTTCATCGCTTTACGTTGATCTAGCATACCTTGCGCCGCTTTCCATTGATCAAGCATAACTTTTGTCGTTTTACATTGATCACAAACAGCGGGTATTTTTGGGGGTTTCAGTACCGGTTCCGGCTCTGGCTCAGGTTCTGGTTCCTTAATCCAGATAGGTTTATCATTCCAACCGATAACTTTCGAAGGCTTTTGATCTATAAGTTGTACTCTGATTTTCATCGGTGAAGATCTCAAAAGCGATGGTGTGGGTGAATATGTTCTTACAGGACTTTGTACTTGCTTTTCTGGCTCTACAAGAGAAAATTTATCATCATCTGCAGCTTTCAGGGATTTCTTTCTATCTTCAACAATTTTGGCTTCAACTTTCTTTTTATGCTGTTGTACCATTTTTAGCCTGTATTTGTCCTCTCGAGCCATTTCTTCCAGACCGAATAGAATATATTCGATGGTGGCCTTTATTCTGGGTATGACAATTTTCTTCATCATGATCATTCGCCTATGGAAAAATCTTGGTTCTAGATTTTTGTTTTATTACGAGCTGCCGTGGACTACCCTTACAATCTTTTGGACTTTAACTTTAACATATTTAGGGTTATGATTCGTAACGTACCTTAACAATAATTATTTTAGTAATTATTTTTCCAGGTCTTAATCGCTGTTTATAAAATTGAGTGTCGGTACTCGACCTACCCTCGGTTACTAACCTCAACTATCAACATGATATTATGACAACACTCGCCACTGCTCCAGTCTCCTTGCGACTATGACTATTGTAACATAGTCGAAACTTTGAGGTAAGAGAATAAATAAAAACGCGATTAAGCACCCGGGAACATAATTACTATGAATACAATTGGAGTTAATTTTATGCTTAAATAGGTTGATTTGAATTCAGTATAAAATGTATAAGAGTTTTTTGCGATTTGCAGAGTTTCTGAGACACTAATCGTTTTTTTCTAAAAGTGATTTGTTCCATAATCTAAACCATATCTCTTGGGTTTAAAAAAAACCTTGTTTGTACTGTGATGTTTTTACTCGGTAACTAAGTATACAAAATTCAAAACAAAACTAAATGCAGACGTAAATTAAGTATTATTATTTGAAAAATAAGAAACTGTTGCAGCTACGAGAAAACTTACTTAGGTCTCCTTAGAACATTGGTCTCCTAAAAACGTTGGTAACTACATATTCCTAAGAACATCTTTTAAAGATTCATCTCTAAGTTCTTCTAAGAACGTCGATCTTCTAAGATCATTGGTCTTCTAAGAACGTCGGTCTCCTAAAAATATCGGTCTCCTAAGAATGTCGGTCTTCTAAGAATATTGGTCTCCTAAGAACATTAGTCTCCTAAGAACATTGGGCTCCTAAGAAGATTGGTCTCCTAAAAACGTCGGTTTCCTAAGAACATTGGTCTTCTAAGAATGTTGGTCTTCTTAGAACATTTGGTCTCCTAAGAACATTGGAGCTGGACCTGCCCTTACTGACTAGTATTACAATATCTTTTTGGAAATAAAAAGGAAACTAATAAAAATAATGGGGGAGGCCTTTGCCCAGCGGTGGAACACAAAAGGTATAAAAGTAAACTAAATATAATCAAACGTCGACGATGAACTCTATTATTTTCCAATAATAAATATTGCAGGACATTGCGTACAGCGCCATCTAACCCCTATAGCTAAGCAACTAGACCAGACATCGGATAATACTATAGGTACTTTTCTTTTCTTTTCGTTTTTCACATTTATAAACACGAAAAAGAAGAAATACCTACCTACCTACGAGCCTAGTTTATAATAAGTTAGTTACACAAAATACCTTCATAAGTACCTACTTACTTTCTATACCTAAAAACCTAGTAAAATGTATAAAAAAAAAAACAAAAAAAGTGTTATTTAAAAAAATCATCTCGTGAAAATAATAAATTAAAAAATGTCGACTTATTTTCTTTTTTTATAATCTTAATATATATAAATTTTTCTATATAATTTAAGTCATTTGATAGAAAGGGTGTCAAAATCAAAATGTTTACAAAAACAATATTATCGTCATAACAACTGTTCAGAATAAATAATATGTAAGAAAAACAAAAAAGGACCAAAAAGAAAAAAAAACCAGCAGAAATTATCATTTCATTCACACAAAAAAAAACTGAAAATATAATAAAAATGGCAAAGAAAAAACAAAATTTACACTTTTTTACCATAAAATTAAGTCCTTTTGATAGAAGGGTGAGTTCATCGGCAGCATATTCAAAAACTAACTTAAACTTAAGAAATCGAATGATAATCAGTTCAGCCGTTTGCTTTCAAGCTTTTAAATAATGTCTATAAAGAAAAAAAATTCTTTAAAGAAAAAAAAATTTGGTCACACAAATAGGCTCCTGATGAATTAAATAGGCTACTTGACCGATTGCTCCGAAATTACTGGGCCGATTTTAATAAAACTTGGTATGAGAATAGATTAATTCATTGGGAGTAATATAACTACTTATTATCCCGATATTTTCACGGGATCGGGACTTACGCTACTTAAACCACGGGAAGTAAAAAATTTAAATCTTGTTACTTTTTCTTTAACAAAATTATGTCACTATAGGGCACTGAAAAATAAGGTTTTTTTGAGATTATACTTCTTTAGGCGCGTTATGAAGAAAAATGATGAGAGTAATTAATGAAAAAATAAAAGAAAAAATAATTCATAATAAATGAAAAGTTTAACACAAAGTCACATGTTGCAGCTGCGTAACTACACACATCAACAAAGTCTAGGTAACATGGGTAAAATAGTCTTTTTGGGGAAAAATTGTATTTTTTGGGTGTTTTGTGTTGAGTGTTGCAAGTCAATAGAAGCGGAATTTTATACTCTTTTTAATGCTATAATTTTATCAAAAGGTTGCCATAGGAAAAAATTAAAATTTAGTATGAAAACTAAAATAGTGCCGAAACTGAGAAACAAAACAAGTTTATTTTAAGAAAAAAATCTATAGACACCTTAAATTTAATAAAAAAAATTACTCTTAGTAACTTTATAGCCATCTGTTGGTCCACTTACAGCATAAGAGACAGCATAGAGCCCTTTCTTATTAAATTTTAACGTGTCTGTAGATTTTTTTACTTACAACACTCAACACAAAACACCCAAAAAATACAATTTTTCCCCAAAAAAGACAATTTTACCCGTGTTCCCTAGACTTTGTTGATGTGTGCATCTGGATATACTATAGGCGGGGAATAGATGTCCACGTGTTATGTCAAATGGGGATATACTTTTATCCTTTCCCCCTTTTGCCGTGCTTTCGCAGGTGGACAAAATAATTTCTCCCTTGACAGAGGACACAACGGGTGGATATGTTTTTTATCTTCGGCCCATGGTTTGCCATGCAGCCGTCTGAAAGTGATGGGGTGCTTACGATGAATTGGGAGAAGTTTCGAAAGGAAGCGATCCAGAATTATGCCCTGGACCAAATGGGATTATCGAATCTAAGGAGCAAGGCGAATGCCGAATCAGATGGGGAAACGGAAGACGAAGAAGATACTCCATCGGCAGAGGTGGTAGAGACAGAGATGGAAGCAACGGCGTGGGAGGGAGAATATCTAGCGTCGGTGCGTATGCAGCAAGCGGCAATGCAGCAAGTTGGGTAAGAGTCGGGGAGTTTTTTTGATTCTAATTCGCACAAGAACTAATGCGGCAGCCGTGTGAGCTCTCTATTTAAACAATCACTTACTTGTTAGCAGTTTTATTTGCATAGTCTATATCGCTAAATCCCTTCCTCAGCTCAGCAATGTAGATCATCTTTTTCAGGAGGTCACGCCAAGCCTTCTTCGTTTCAATTACGGTCTGACCTCCTCTCTCTACTCCGAGACAGGAGTATGGTTCTTCTTCAGACTGATAAAAAAATGGTTGTCAGTAAAGTCGGTTTACGGACGGATAATACGTGTTAATGTCATAAGAAACCGATGAGAAATGGTTTATTTTTTTCATTTAAGTATATTTTTTCTTTTTTATATTATTACTAGCGACCCGTCCCGGCATCGCACGGCTATATTATGCATGTTTTATACATATAAACCTTCCTCTTGAATCAGTCTATCTATTAAAAAAAACCGCATCAAAATCAGTTGCGTAGTTTTAAAGATCTAAGCATACAAATGGAAATAGGGACATAGGGACGGCGAAAAGTGACTTTATTTTATACTATGTAGTGATAGTGATAATTTTTTTTTTGCCTTTTTCTAGGTCTTCTTTTCTTCACTCGTCACCATAACACAAGCCCAGATGAGCAATATTATTATTAAACAATATAAAACGCGCGCCGCGTCTCGTGTTTGTTTTATATTGCTGCGTGCTGTGTGTCGTCATTATTGACATGACAATACATCACCGGAACGTGACAATGACGTCACACAATGGGAACGTGACAATGATATCAACTTATGGAACACCTGCATTCACGTATGCTACATCTTAGACCGCATCGTTGCCTATCAGATGTGACAGTGGCCAAACGCTGGACTCCATTAGAAAAAAGATCCACCTTATTGAGAAAATCTATTGTAACCAGATTGTAACACACGGACAGACAGACGGACAAGAAAGTTTTTTTTTTGATGTTATTTTTTTACATTTGTTAGGTGATCGTTTGCCCACTATCACAACTGCCTGATGGTAGGTAACGATGCGGCCTAAGATGTAACACGCGGTGTCTAGAAGATACCTGTTCACTCGCTACTTGATGACACACAACATTGTACACGTCAGGAAAGACAGACGCAGGGAACCGATTCCATTCCCTTGCAGTACGAATAAGGAATGACGAAGCAAAGCACTTAGTGCGAACGTCTAGTATATCCACCATGAATCGATTGAACAGTATTCTTATAAGGGTTCCTTTTGGAACGAAAGTTCCTAATCGCGAGTTGCGAAAGGGGGCTAGACGGAAAAAATTAAGACCAAAAGTTGTAACGACGCTTTTTGCATAGAAAGCAAGCCAGTTATTTTCGTTTCGTCTTTCTATTTCGCATTGAACAGTGTGGTGTCGCGACGATTATTTACATTAAAAAATATATTATTAGGTAGGTACAATTTCTTCACTTATTAATCGTTCCATCAGGGTGTCTCTTGACACCTCTCGAGTTTTTCACTTTTTGAGGTACCTAAAAATTACCTCAATAACTTCTAGCACGTAGAGCCTAACCCCTGACACCGACCTCGTTGAAGTTCCGATGTGAAGGCAGGCCTGGAACAAAACAAATTAATAGTCATTTTTTACTAATACATACACAGAAAAAAATCGACTCGCGCACGAAATTTCCCGTACTATGTTGTATGGGAACCGTAAAAAGTAACATTGGCTACCTGAAGTGATTAAGCAACGCCTGGGTTAAGCAACGCTTACTAGCGCGGTCGCTCGCCTTCAACTTCAATCGACTTAAACGAAAGCTTGTACTTTAAGGATATTTTAATTATAGAGTAAAGGTTAAAAAATGTCTCTTCCCCTAAAGTTTCCCTTGGTTATTACTAAAAATAAATTAAATAAAAAAAATAAGTTTAAAAACTAAAACCCGACTACGGAAAAAATACGCTCTAGAAATTAAAAAAACTCGATTGCAAAAAAAGTTAAAAACTAAAAAATTAAGATAATAAAAAGGGCGAATTTTTTTTTTTAATTTTTTTGGAGTTTTATCTATTAGTTTGAATAAATTATTAAAGAATTTCACTGCTTACACAATTTATTTGTTATTTTTTTTTAGTTTTCTTTTATTTTCATTTTTACGCACTTTTTATTATCTTAATTTTTTCTTTTCTGTTTTAGTATTTGTTGTTATAGCGGCGACGGAAATACATCATCTGTGAAAATGTCAACTGTCTAGTTATCACGGTTACTGAGATACAGCTTAATGACAGACAGACAGACAGCGAAGACTTAAGTAATGGTCCCGTTTTTACCCTTTGAATACGGAACCCTAAAAAGGTTTCTTAAAGCAAGAAAAAGCAAATTATTTCTTTCTGACTATTATTCTCTTCAGACTATACGCTAGAATTTTTTTTATTGGTTTTAGCAATTTCAGTAAAAAAATCTTATAATAATAATCAGTTAGAGGTAGTCTCATTTTTACGTGTTTATTGGACATTGTTACGGCAGGTGCCATAATATCCATAGTTTACCAGTATCTAGTCCACTACCATTCCATCACAATAGCTCAAGTAGTTTTGTCCTGTAGATTATCAATAGTTTTATCCAAACCGGAGGTTGTCCTTGGTTGCACTTTATAGTATAGACAGGGATAATCGCCGGTTTAGAATCCACCCCATTGTTTGCTATCTCTACGTGTCGGCTTCGGCTCTACGCACGCCTTCCAAAGGTCCGGGGCTCCATAGCCCCGTGATACAGGACGTATATCAGTAGGTAGTAGTAATAGTAATAAACTATGGAAATTGCTTATTATTTTCAAGAACATTTTTTTACTAAAAACAATGAATTAGGTATATTCTCTGGCGTCTTTAGCGAGAGGACTAAAGAGTTTCTCGCATAAAGAAGCTATTTTTCAGAGGCATAGAATAATAATGGCAAAGAATGTGTTTTGACTAATTCGATACTAACTAATTCGAATGTTTCTCATCTAGCCTAACAACTTTTGGTCTGCAACTTTTAAAATTCAAATTTTTGAAGTGAAAACTTCTTTAGCGGCGTTGAGCACTTTTCTGTAATGGGTATAAAATCTTAAACTCGCGTCAGGACACGTGACCTGATCGAAAAAGTGTAAGACGGATGGAGAGTAGACAGCTATCCCCTCTCTACGGCGCGGCGAAAATGTATGCCTGGGCCTACTGTTTTTAATTTGGCTGTGAGTGTATTAAGACGTACATATGGTATTTTTTAACGGACGACTATTGACGGACGACAAATGTCAGACGACTATTTGTCGGACGACTATTGACGGACGGTTTTTTTTTTTTAGTTTTGAGGTTATGTTAACTAAAAATATAGCTGTTTCTTATTGTTATTGTTCTTGTTGATTATTGATCTTTGTGTTTATTTGTTTATTCAGTTTCGACTACTATTTTAAACAGTAATGGTCTTTATTACCAAAAACAGTTAAGTTTTCGGTACCCATATAAAACCTCTAAATTAAAAAAGAAGTTCTAAATGGGCCTTACTGGATTTAAATAAAAACCAAAACTGCGTAATTAGTGTTTTGGCAATATCATTACCCTAGCCGGGAATCGAACCTGTTAATTTTGCAAAAAAAAAACTATATTTTTGTATCAATCGATAGTGTTGCTGATAGAGATCAATTCCTGGAAACAAACATAGTATGGCAAATCAAAGGAAATAGCTCATTTTTGTAATTTTGTGTAATTGAACTCTATTATTTAATTTAGTTTTTATTAGTAACTAGCTGCGCCCCGCGGTTTCACCCGCGTAATAATTTTCTGCGCAATTTTATTATTTTTATTAGTAATTTACATAATTTTATTATCATGGCAATTCTGTACGCTTATCAGCATTACGTAAAAGATAAATCGTTCTCAGGGCAACAGATCGATAATTTCAACTCGGCAACTCGTAGCCTCCGTGGCGCAATTGGTTAGCGCGTTCGGCTGTTAACCGAAAGGTTGGTGGTTCAAGCCCACCCGGGGGCGTTTCTTTTTGCTGATTTTTTTTTGTTTGATATATTTAAAGTGGTATAAAACTTTACGAAATAAACAAGTAAATTGCACATCTAGCCGCAAATTAAGCAATTAGACTTGTGTTATGGTGACCAGAAAACCGAAAAAAAAAAAAAACTATATTATGAACACATGTTTTGATTTGTCAGTGACAGAAAGGTGAAAATTACAGAAGATTACAAAAATAAGCTATTTCCTTTGTGCCATACTATGTTTGTTTCCAGGTATTGATCTCTATCAACAATACTATCGATTAATACAAAAGTAAGGAGTGTTTTTTTTTTCTAAAAACAGGTTCGAATTCTCGTTAGGGTAGAGACTTTTCAATAAAAATATTTTGTCAAATACGGAACCCTGAAAAAGTCAAAAAAATACACTAATCAAAATCCAAAGGGAGGGTTTATAATTAATTATGTTTGTACGACACAAATTTAAAAAAAAATTGTATTGGGATTTGGATCGATAGTCACCATGTTTAGGTGACTATCGATCCAAAGTAAAATTAAAGTCTAAAAGAATAATAATCGATAATTATTGCACATTATTATCTTAGTTAGGTAAAAAAACCGGCCAAGTGCGAGTTGGACTCGCGCACGGAGGGTTCCGTTCCGTAACATGTTATATGGGGGCAACACTCAATTTTTTTTGTCTGTTTTTAGCATTTGTTGCTAAGTATAGCAGAAACAGAAATACATCATAATATGTGAAAATTTCACCTGTCTAGCTATCACGGTTCATGAGATACAGCCTAATGACAGACAGACAGTGGAGTCTTGGTAATAGGGTCCCGTTTTAACCCCTTGGGTACGGAACCCTGAGAATATACTTTTGACTTACCATATTTGGAACATTTTCGAGAACGATTCGATTCAAATTCAACATTGACCTATAGTATCTACACCTCGCTAGGAGTATGAAGGCTTCTGCTATCTCTTCTTTGAAATCTTCGTATTGTCTGTAAAGAAAGAAAGAAAGAAAGAAAGAAAGAAAGAAAACTCATGAACAAACATCGAAATCAATAGTTTAAAGACAAATAATCACAAATAATACAATATTTTTTACATAATTCAAAATAAAAATTAAGCGTCATTCAAATAAACCGCCCCTGACCGCACCCGGTGCAAAGGAGCCGAGAATACTGGCCGCGTTACCTCTTTGTATGGCGACGGCTAACCTTTGCACCAAGAACGATCCGGAGCGGTAGTCAAATCAATTGATCCGTTTGCAAAGTATTGTTGGGTATCGTTTTTTAGGTTTTCGGGAGTGTTGTATCCGTTTTCGGAATCAGTGTGGACAGAAGTCAAGTAAATTAAAAAGTATGTCGTTTAAATTTTGATGTTGGGTATCTCTTATTGGGTTTTCGGGGGGTGTTGTTTTCGTTTTATGATCGGAGTTTACAGAAGTCAATGTCATTTAAATTCTCGATAATGGGTATCTCTTATTGGGTTTTCGGGAGTGATGTATCCGGGATCAGAATCCAACAGAAATAAAGTTCTTTCAAATTTTGATTTTGGGGTTTCAAATTTTGGGGGTGTTGGAGTCCCTTTGTGATCACAGTTCACAAATGTAATAGTACATTGTTACCCTAGGTGTGAAAGTCACTCATTAAAAGTCCCGAGACGGAGTTTGGCGCCCGAGCGTAGCGAGGGCGTTAATAGTTCGAGGGACTTAATGAGTCTTTCACCCGAGGTAAACACTGTGCTTTTCATTACGAATAATACATACAATTCTTCCTAACAACGAGAGTGAATGAGAGACTTCATACTACCTGATCCTCTTACAAGGTTGGGACCAAAGAGGTTGTATACATGTAGTGTTATTCTTTGGTGTTACTTATAGCAAGGAGGTTAGGTTATGAAGTTCCTAGTGTATAATGATACTGATACTGGCTATATGCACATTGTACGAGTCGCGCGAAGCCATAATTTGACATGACAGTTGTCAGTGAAAGCGATTTTCCCTAGGGCTGGAAATTTTATTTTCTACACGCTCTTCACGCAATTTTAGACCTACTTTCGGAGTATGAGTAATGAAAATGTATTTTAAATCTTGATAGTGGGTATCACTTATTAGATTTTCCGGAGCGTTGAATCCATTTTCTGGGTTCATTTTTGGATCAGAATGGACGGTAGGTTCACCCACGTTTATTTTAAAAACTTACAGTTACATTAATAGATTTAGGCGGGAGTTGTTTGATTCTAACTATTACTCGAGTCGACTAAGCTATTAAGTCAGGTTTTGAAGTAGTATGATTCAACTTCAAATCATTTTTGGTTTTAAGATGAAAGGGTTGCGCTCTCTCCATACAAACGTAGACGTCTGTTTCCTCTCTGTAATGACACTAGCACAAATATTTTTGTGCCATACCTAAACTTAAAACTGCCATGACTATGCAGGGGCAAACAAAAAATAGGGTTTTTTTTTTCATTTTCTAATTATCATAGAAATTTAGATTATTTAAATTAAGATTAAAAAAAGAAAATAGGGGCATGGTCATGGCAGTTATAAGTTTTATGCACCAAAAATATTTGCTCTAGTGTCATTATCCAGGGAGAAAACAGTCGACTACGTTTGTAATAGTTTGTATGGAAAGAGCTCTTTCCCTACCCTTACCCTTTAGGTACCCTTTCCTCTTAAGAATCCATTTCTGAGCAAGTGTTTATCTTTATTCTTACATAATTAGTTCTTGGCCGAGCCTCCTCAGTTCTCTCACAGTTGCTTGAGCAGTCCATTTCATCAGCTTCTTCCCCAAGTGTGCCAGATGGAGCCTGTTCCTCATCTGCTGCAGAGCAACCAGGGACGGCATGCAAGGGTACTTTGATGATGATATACCCTTCTCATCATCATCAGCATCTGGGAAAAGATATGGTTTCAGTTGCCTGCGGCTGTCTTTCCTGACGTGGGCGTCTTTAAATCGCGAGTGAACACGTATCTAAGACGCGCGTGTTACATCCTAAACCGCATACGCGCCAGGAAAATTACAAGGTATCAGTTGCCTGCGTCTGTCTTTCCTGACGTGGGTGTCTTCAAAACGCGAGTGAACAGGTATCTATCAAACTTGCGTGCTACATCCTAAACCGCATACACGTCAGGAAAATCACAAGGTATCAGTTGCCTGCGTCTGTCTTTCCTGACGTATAACTTGGGGGCCTTCAAATCGCCAGCGAACAGGGTATCTTCTAGACACCGCGTGCTACATCTTAGGCCGCATCGTCACCTACCATCAGGCAGGTGGGATAGTGGTCAAACGAAGACCTATTATTTGAAAAAAAATGCTTAGCTACTCTTTAAGTCACATGTGAACAGGTATTTTCTAGAAATGTTTTAGTAGCGAGAGGTCCCGACAACCAGATTCTTGTCGGCTTATCTTTAACTAGCGACCCGCCCCGGCTTTGCACGGCTATATTATGCATGTATTATACTTATAAACCTTCCTCTTGAATCACTCTATCTATTAAAAAAACCGCATCAAAATCCGTTGCGTAGTTTAAAAGATTTAAGCTTACATAGGGATATAGGGACATAGGGACAGAGAAAGCGACTTTATTTTTATACTATGTAGTGAAGTGATAATTCCATAATACTAAAGTTATAAAGAGGAAAGATTTTTGTTTTTTGTTTGTAACGAATAGGCTCTGAAACTACTGAACAGATTTTGATGAAAATTGGTATGAGGATACATTAATTCATTGAGAATAACATAGGTTACTTTTTATTACAATATTCTTACGAGATTGGGAGTTACGCGGGCTATCATCACAACATAGTATAAAATAAAGTCACTTTTCGCCGTCCCTATGTCCCTTTGTATGCTTAGATCTTTAAAACTACGCAACGGATTTCAAATTTTTTTTAATAGATAGAGTGATTCAAGAGAAAGGTTTATGTGTATGTACATTCATAATATAACCGTGCGAAGCCGGAGCGGGTCGCTAGTAATATTATAAAGGGAAAGATTGTTTTTGGTTTCTAACGGATAAGCTCCGACACTACCGCACAGATTTTGATGAAACTTGGTATGAGGATACATTGATTCATTGACAGTAACATAGGCTACTTTTTATTACAATATTCTCACGGGATCTTGAGTTACGCGGCTGAAACCGCGGAGCGCAGCTAGTCACTATCACTACATAGTATAAAAAAAGTCACTTTTCGCCGTCCCTATAAATAAATAATAAATATTGCAGGACATTCCACACATCGCCATCTAGCCCCAAGCTAAGTAACTAGACTTGTGTTATGGGTGCTAGACAACGGATATACTACTTATATACATTTCTTTTGTAAATATATACTTATAATACATAGAAACAACCAGACCACAGACAAATATCTAAGCATAAATACTTGTCTGTGGCGGGAATCGTACCCGCAACCCTGTGTTTGGCAGTCCGGCATGGTAACCATTGTGCCAACTGGGTCGTCTATGTCCCTATTTCCCTTTGTATGCTGTTTTTTTTAATAGATAGAGTGATTCAAGAGGAAGGTTTATATGTATAATACATGCATAATATAGCCGTGCGAAGCCGGAGCGGGTCGCTAGTTTATAATATTTTATTTCAATAAAAAGACTTACCATCATCATCAGCCATGTTTCCTTAGGTTTTTAACTTTGTATTGGTTTAGTATGTTATGGTTTCTATTTTGTTACACTTTAAAATTTACTGGAAATTCATTTTGAACTTTTATGTTTTTGTGGCTTAAAATACTAACTATTTATGTATCATTATTTCTTAGATATTAAATATTTTTTAATGAAAATTTTTTGGAATTAACGTGGACATTTTACGATTTTATTCTGAAAGACAGTGTCTATTAAAAAAAAAGCTAAATCAAAAGGAGTTTCTAGAGTCTTTCAAGTGGTTGTCAAAGTTTTTTTTTAAAGAATATTGTCAATGTTTAATACTTTCCTATTAAAAATCACTACATAGTATAAAATAAAGTCACTTTTCGCCGTCCCTATGTCCCTTTGTATGCTTAGATCTTTAAAACTACGCAACGGATTTTGATGCGTTTTTTTTAATAGATAGAGTGATTAAAAAGGAAGGTTTACATGCATAATCATCCGTGCGAAGCCGGGCGGCATTTAAGCTAGTAATTTATAAAAAATAATAATTAAAAAAAATAAAAATAAATTTTTTTTAAAAGATTTTATAACCACAATCGTTTATAAAGAGATTTGAAAAGACTCTATAGGGGTAACTCGTAACTCCATGGCAAATTCTCATAAACCTCAGAATTCAGTATTGTCTGTGGAATTCCTTAGTGCATCAGATTTTCCTCGGCCTTTGATCCCGGTCCGTCCCTTTTTTATTACTTTTTTTAGGGTTCCGTTCCTTTAAAGTTTCTCTGAAAACGGGTGGAAATAAATAAATAAATAAATATTGCAAGACATTTCACACATCGCCATCTAGCCCCAAGCTATACTAAGTCTAGTTACTACTAGACTTGTGTTATGGGTGCTAGACAACGGATATACTACTTATATACTTTTGTTTTGTAAATATATACTTATAAATACATAGAAACAACCAGACCACAGACAAATATCTAAGCATAAATACTTGTCTGAGGCGGGAATCGAACCCACGACCCTGTGTTTGGCAGTCCAGCATGGTAACCATTGTGCCAACTGGGTCGTCAAATAGTTTCTTATTGAATCAAACACGTAGAAATTTGTTTGAATTAAGTAGCATATGTGTTTCTTCAAGTTCCCATCTGTTTCTATGCTAAAATTCATAATAAATTCTTCAAATTGTAACCTGTAATCGATTGAAGAGTTTTCTGATGAGAAGGTGGTTTCGAATATTCCATTTATCGGTAACTATTAGTTTATGGGCCAATTTTACTGGTGGAAACTTAGAGTCGAAGGGTGGAAATCGAAAACTGAGCAATTTGCTGCACTCTTGAGGTGCAATTCTGTTCATCACTCTGAAGATCCTCATCAGATCTTCATCCAATTTTAATGGGACCCCCTGTGTGTTATCCCCTTTCAAACAAAAAAAGAATTTTCCAAATCGGTCTAGGCGTTTTCAAATAATCGGCGAACATACCTACATAAAAAAGAAATACGCGACGAATTGAGACCCTCCTCCTAGTGTTATTCGGGGTTATTCCAATACGAGGTTTAAGGATAGTCTGAGATGTGGATTTAAACCTTAGATTTAGATACAGATTTACTCGTGAACTATAGTCTAAACACTATCCCAATATAATCCATAGGGATGGTGCTTAAACTATAGTTCCCTATATAATCTACTAGCTGCGTCCCGCGGTTTCACCCGCGTAAGTCCCGATCCCGTGGGAATATCGGGATGTAAGCTATCCTATCTCTCAAGTTGGATCGAACTGCACATGGTGTGCGAATTTTATTACAATCGGTTAAGTGGTTTAGGAGTCCATTGAGGACAAACATTGTGACACGAGATTTATATATATTAAGAAGAAAGAAGATAGGGATAGTGTATAAACTATAGTACACGAGTAAATCTGTGTCTAAATCTAAGGTTTAAATCCACATCTCGGACTATCCTTAAACCTCGTTTTGGAATAAGGGGGATTGAGTTTAGTTTTTGGGTTCAGGTTTTTTAAATTTATTTTTTGGATTTATTGAAGTCGGTTTTTTAAATTTAATTTTTTTATGTTACCTGTTTGTATTATATATTTGTGTATTGTCATGCCATAATTCTTTCATTATTTGCAAAATTTAAAATCTACGCGAACGAAACTGCGGCAAGCAGCTAGCTCGAACATAAAACCTCTCAGATTCACAGACATATCATGTTCATAGCCATTGACAGACAAACACAAGGTGTGAACGTTTTATATATTGAATAGAATTATTACAAAAGACGGGGAATGCTTTAAGAAAGGATCTTTTCTTTCGAGGTATGTGAAAGAAAGATTGGATGACCATTTGGCTTTCTTTTCAATTAAGATTTAACTGGCTGTTGCCCGCGACTTCGTACTTGTGATAGTGTCCTACTAATATTATAAATGTCAAAGTTTGTGTGTGTGTGTGAAGAAGAAAGAAATAAAACAAAGTTAGAATTTTACTTATTTTTTAAGTTTTATCTATACTGTTCTTAGTCTGTGTGACCTTTGTTTTAAAAATCAGCTCTTGTTTGAATTTACATAACCTCAAAATTTTAATTTGTTTTCGAATTTCCAAAAGTCGTAGAACAAAAGTTGTTTGTTAAGGTGCACAGAAGTAGCCCTCAACGGCTTGCTAGTATAATTTCCAATAACCCTGTATAGATATCGCTCATTTTTAAATAAATTCAAATTCCCCGTTTATACACTTGTAACAATAGGTATGTACCTAACACCTAAGACTCGATACCACTTAGTACAAGTAGGGATGTGAACGATATATCGATATTATCATAATATAGTAATATAATCGTAGTTGTAGGATATATTGTGTATATTGTAGGATATATTGTAGGATATATTGTAGGATATATTGTAGGATATATTGTAGGAAAAATTGTAGGATATATTGTAGGATATATTGTAGGATATATTGTAGGATATATTGTAGGATATATTGTAGGATATATTGTAGGATATATTGTAGGATATATTGTAGGATATATTGTAGGATATATTGTAGGATATATTGTAGGATATATTGTAGGATATATTGTAGGATATATTGTAGGATATATTGTAGGATATATTGTAGGATATATTGTAGGATATATTGTAGGATATATTGTAGGATATATTGTAGGATATATTGTAGGATATATTGTAGGATATATTGTAGGATATATTGTAGGATATATTGTAGGATATATTGTAGGATATATTGTAGGATATATTGTAGGATATATTGTAGGATATATTGTAGGATATATTGTAGGATATATTGTAGGATATATTGTAGGATATATTGTAGGATATATTGTAGGATATATTGTAGGATATATTGTAGGATATATTGTAGGATATATTGTAGGATATATTGTAGGATATATTGTAGGATATATTGATGTATATATTATCATAATAAAGTTGTAGGATGGAGGATAGCCATAAAAAGAAGGCGGGTCGGATAAGTTTTTGTTTCACTTCCTACGTTCACTCGCGTCCCTTGAAAGCCCCCGGTCATTTGGGGGCCTTTGAGTCAGTTATGTAACTTATATGAAAGCGTGGTACATCTTAGGGCACTCGCCTACGGAGACTTTTTTACCCGACTACGGCGAAGCCAAAAGGGAGGGTTATGTGTTTGACCTGTATGTATGTATGTTCATCTGTTCCCACGTAACTTCAAAACTACTTATTATACTTCAACAAATGGGCCCTATAAGAATTAGTACTGCTGCATTGCAAGGTGGCATCCCGACGACGGCTATCCACTGATCGACACGAGACTCGACACTTTGAGATTGCCTACAGAATTAGCTCTCTGTATTTTTTTTGTTTCATACTTTTTAGAGTGCGATTTTTATGTAGGTACCTAGTTTAGTTAAATTTTTTAACTATACATTTTTTGTAGCGATGCAGTCCTGCGACAGCTTCACTACTAACGCGTGTTAGTCGCATTTGCAACGCGATACAGAAGCGATGCAATAGTCGCCGTGGGCGAAGGCCCTTAGACCGCATCGTTACTTCACTTCACTATCACTACATCACTACATAGTCACTACATAGTATAAAACAAAGTCGCTTATTCTGTCCCTATTTCCCTTTGTATGCTTAGATCTTTAAAACTACGCAATGGATTTTGATGCGGTTTTTTTAATAAATAGAGTTATTCAAGAGGAAGGTTTATAATATGTATAATACATGCATAATATAGCCGTGCGAAGCCGGAGCGGGTCGCTAGTGTATTATATCTAAAAACCTTCCTCTTTAATCACTCTATCTATTATACTATGTAGTGATGCATAATACAGCCGTGCGAAGCCGGGGCGGGTCGCTAGTAAAATAAATAAATACGAAACTTGATTCGGTTGCCGCGCAAAGCCCGCGATAAAAGCTATGCAATATCTTAAAAACTACTGATTGTCTGTAAAGTCTATGTCACTTTTTGGAACATCGATATTCCGGAATCGATATCGATAGTCGTATCGATGTAACATCCCTAAGTACAAGGCACTTAGCGCCACTAGATTACTCGCGACACCTTAATTAATCAAAATTGGATTTTTAATCGTATTACTGAGCTTAAACGAGCAATTTGCATTCTTGATACTTTGATATATTTACTTAGAACTCGGTTTTTGATACTTGCTGAGAAGTTTTAGTAGAATACCTAATTTGACTTTTTTTGAAGGAATATCGAGAGTGAAACCACAGGGGGCTGCTAGTCGTAAACTACCTGCTGGTAATAAGGGAGGTCTTTTAAATAAAAAAAAATGTTTTGAAAAATTGAGTTTTTTTATTATTCCTTTATATTATTTTTCCTTTTTATTTATTTATTTTTTTCTACCGGAGCTAAAGGTTAGCGAATTCTATAGTGCTAAGATCATTATGGACGTAGAACGCTTACTTCCAAAACTTCGAATTTATTATATGTAGAGATTTATATCTTCTATTTAATTTGTCCCTCGTCACCATAATAACACAGGCCCAGATGTAACAATCGTACAGTCACATTAGCAATTAGTTGAACCCCACATGACCCAGAGCTCATTCGCATATCTGTAAAAAATATAGTATTTACCTATTTTCTTATATTTATTTATTTATTTCTTAGGAAAACAAACTGCTCTTAAAAATAGTAAGAAATTACAATAATAACAAAAAGCAAATTAAATGTTTCCACTACTATGACTTAAAATAAAAAAATTGCGCTATGAATAAAACCGTCAAACGTGACGATACCTAAACCCATAAGGAAAAAAAATGGGTGCGTGTACTTATGTACGCGCGTGAGAAGTTATACTTCTTTGGCATTATTTAAAAAAAAAAAAAAAAAAAAAAAAAAAAAAAAAAAAACCTCGTCCGACAAAATACTCGTCCGACAAAAAACTCGTCCGGCAAAAAACTCGTCCGACGTGAGAATTTTGTGTGACGTGAGAATTTTGTGTGACGCTTTTGTAAAATTTCACTCTCATCATTTTTTCATAACGCGCCTAAAGAAGTATAACTTCAAAAAAAAATCAAACTATTTTTAATACAAAACAAAAATCAAACTATTTTTTTTAAACAAACACAAGAGACCCCGCTTACCGGGATCTAACTAGTGATCAAACTTATACATACACGCTTATTCAAAGCAAAAAAAAAGATAAATACATACAAAGAAGATTTATAAGTATAGCACTCGGCACTCATATTGTATTGTATAGTATATTGTTAAAAAAAAACAGAAGCAGGTAACATTACTTTACAACCTAACAGATTTGCGAGTGAGCTCTAGGTCACGTGGGGTTCAGCTAATTGGTATTGTGACTGTACATTATAAGTTATTACGTCATAAGCAAACATTGAAACTTGTCAATAACTCACGTTTCCGGAACATGACAACGTTGCTATAATTACGTACCATGTTAATAACATGACACTTTTTGCGAGTGCAGTACGGTGTTCATCGATTTAAAGGACGTTATCACGTCAAAACCTTGATTTATTAGTGAAAAATTAACACGAAAATAAACAAATTAATTATTTTTCAGATTGTCAATAAAGCAAAAATATTTATCTTGTTTTTAAGTAGTTTTCGTAATTTTTACGAAATGTTTAGTTTTTTTTAATTAAGGTTAAAGGGTGCCTGCGCTCTCTCCATACAAACGTAGTCGACTGTTTCCTCCCTGGATAATGACACTAGCACACATATTCCAATTTTTGTGCCATAGAACCTATAACTTCCAAGACTATGGCCCTTTTTTTTCAATTTTTAATTATCATAGAAATTAAGATTTAAAAAAATAAAAAACAAAAAATACAGTTATAAGTTTTATGCACCAAAAATATTTGCTCTAGTGTCATTATCCAGGGAGAAAACAGTCTACTACGTTTGTAATAGTTTGTATGGAGAGAGCCCCCGGTACCCTTTCCTCTTAAGGAGGTACATAATTTTGACTTTTTGTACATCGGGAATTACTAGAGTGAAACCGCGGGGCGTTGCTAGTCGTAGTACCTACTTATTTCTAACTAGCTGCGCTCCACGGTTTCGCCCGCGTAAGTTCCGATCCCGTGGGAATATCAAAATGAAAAGTAGCCTATAGCCTTCCTCGATAAATGTACTATCCAACACAAGGATAATTTTTCAATTCGAACCAGTAGTTCCTGAGATTAGCGCGTTCAAACAAACAAACTTTTCAGATTTATAATTTTCTAGTCTTAATATATATAAATCTCGTGTCACAATGTTTGTCCTCAATGGACTCCTAAACCACTTAACCGATTATAATAAAATTCGCACACCATGTGCAGTTCGATCCAACTTGAGAGATAGGATAGCTTACATCCCGATATTCCCACGGGATCGGGAATTACGCGGGTGAAACCGCGGAGGGCAGCTAGTATAGGTATATAAATTACGTGTCACGTTGTTTGTGCGCGATGGACTCCTAAACTACTTAAGGTGGTACGTTTTCCCTACTAAATGTTTTAGTGATTCCTACGTTTTATACTGAGATATTTAACTTATTATGACTTAAAGTAGGCCTAATTTAAGCTATTGTAGGGGCAGACCAAAAATATCACTGTTTAACATCCAGGAAGTACTCTGTTTCAGCGTGAAAAAAGAGACCAATTTTACGTATGTGGTAGTACATGGTTATATTGACGTATGGTCATAGTGTGAGGTGACGCATAGATGTGTGGAAACACGCGACGTTGTCGCGTTGTGTGTGGAAGCAGGAACACGCAATTACGCTAGAGCAGAGCCGCAATACAGTTTGCTGGATAAGGGCGACGTTGCCTCTCCGTCTAATCTGTCTAATAAAAAATCAAAATAATTTCAATTGCATGATATTCAACTCAGTGCTGCCAGACCTACACCTGCAAGATTTTATGTAACTTTTGGCACTGTCGCGTCACTTTTGATACTTGAATTATACATTATTTTGATAGACTTATCAAATTATCACTTTACGTATATAATAAATAAATAAACATTTGTACTTGTTTGCATTTAATTAATAGTATAAAAATATAATAAAATATAAATGAAGTATAGTAATTCGTGAGAAACAAACCAAGCAGTCTTGTTGTTTTTTTGATACTGTTTGTTGTACACACTGGCAACATACACCCAGTCGATACTTTGCCTCGCACTAGATGCGCGCTTGTTACCTAGGCAACGGAGAGTCAACAGAGATGTCAAGTAGTCAGTAAATAGAAAAACCAAAAATAAAATATTATAATCATTTAATATATTCCTACTATTGTGTTTAAAGTATCATCCATCTGAGCACCAACTGAAAATAAACCTTGAGGGAATTTTAGTGTCTTGTAAGTGATTGAATTATTTCACAAGTATACCCCTCAAGGTGGGTAACCTATCCACACAAGTTGGGCCGTAGGAACAAACTACGACTACTCTGGGTCCCAGGCCATGAAGGAATAGCAGGAAATGAGAAGACTGATGAGCTGCAAGAACAGGATCGGCAAGTGCTATGCTTGGACCAGAACCATGTACGGGCCTGCCAGCATGCACAATCACAAAGGCCGTAAAGGATTACGTTGATAAGAAACACACGCAAGAGTGGGAAATCAGTGAAGGGCTACTACATTCGAAGAAATTCATAGGTAGCAGGCCCAGAGGGGCTTCTAAATTTATATTGAATAACGGAAAAAGCAAAGCACGAGCTGTGATTGGTGCCTTGACATGGCTTTACAAAACCATGCTTTTAAAAATGAAGATAACTTCTAATATTGACTGCAGAACCTGCGGTGATGTCAGAGAAACTATATCCCAAACCGAAAAACATAGGATTTTTCCTCTTAGTGGGATCACTGCGTTAATCGATCCCAAGGGGTCGAAGTGTTGCTGGCTATGTCAGTCCCCGATATAAGATGATAAGATAGAACTAATTTTAAATAAATAAACCATTTTGTACATTACTTTGTCTTTATTTTTCTCTTTCCATTCAGACCTAGTACAATTTGCATCGTTCAGAATTCGTCCTAGTTAAAAAAAAAAATTTACTAACAGTACCTACCATAAAATTGATCCTGTTTTAGAAAATTTATTCAAAAATATATTTTCAAAAAAAAATTCTATTTGTATCGAGATTTGAACCGGGGCTCTTCAGAACACTACCCCGCCGCTCTAAATGACTACACCAATCGGTATCTGTAGGACTATGTCAAATATAGTCTATAGTTGCTACAGTTTATTGTTTTGTATGTGTGCGTGTCATTTATATCGTGACAAGAGTTAAAAATTGTACTTTGGAAATACATTAAAATGTGACTTCCAAAAAATTAAATTATGTTTGAAATATGTTCAGAGCAAACTAGAAAACAGGCAATATATATACAAATACTTTATTTCCACGTCAATTATAGCAAAATAAAATAAAACAATACTTTCGGGGAAAACAAGCGCCATCTAGCGGAATACTTTGCTTAGCGATACGAAACATTCAACCTTTTGCACACCGTGTGCAGTTTGATCCAACTTGAAAGATAGGATAGCTTACATCCTAATTTATCCCGATATTCCTACGGGACCGAGAGTTACGCGGGTGAAACTGCGGGGCGTTGTTAGTCGTAGTTATTTCTAATTCGTTTGATGTGGGTTTTAAAGCAGTTAATGCTTTAAAAATTTACTCATAAAAACTAGGCCTTTCAAACTCGACAAAAACAATAGGCTATTCTCTATGACCAAGTATAGACAATAAACGAATAGCTCAGAATAGCCCCCCTAGTTTATGGTTCAACGCCTTTACAGAATAGGGGACCTTTAATAAACACGAGTTTTAATTACTTCATGCGAAATCGCGAAAAAAATGTTTTTAAAAATATTTTGCTAAAAAGTATTATTTTTATGGCTAGAATATTATGTATAACTCCCGATCCCGAAGGAATATCGGGATACAAAGCAGCCTATGTTACTCCCAATGAATTAATGTATCTTTATACCAAGTTTTATCAAAAATTTATTTATTTCATTTCCTCTTTATAATAGGTAAAAATTATGACCCGATTTCTAGGAATCAGGCTCATCAACACGTTTGGTTAAATATCCCGTTTCCGAGACACTCTAGAGCAGGGTTTCCCAACCTTTTATGCATGGTGCCTCCCCCCGGATTATAAAATATTTCCATGCCCCCCCCCTGTATTTTTGTTCATTGATTCAATAAAAAAACACAAATTATTATTACGACATAATTTCACACGAGAGATAAATCATGTGCCATATTGGTGATTCTGAATTAACGTCTCTATAATATCGGTGAAATTCTATTTGCAAGGCTTCCAAATGAGCTGATATATCAGTTTTCATATCTTCGTCCAGTTCTTGTTTCTTAATAATTTCTTGTAGTCGAGAAAAAAATATAACATTTTCGCACAACCACCACACAATTCATAAACAATGTTGTTGTTAGATTAAAATATCCGATCACTTCATGCCCCCCTTAAGGTTCCGCTGGTCGATCGTGTTTTCCATACAAATGAATTTAGAGTGTTATCCATTTATTCTTTATGGAATTTGAAATAGACAAATTATATATAATTTAATTATATTTTATATAAATAAATAAATAATTAAATTAAAATAAAATTAATTAAATTAAAATATTAAATTAATAAATAATTATTTAATAAATAAATATAATTTGTCTATTTCGTCGCCTACATGGGCTAGATATAGACTTGTTATGTAGATTTAACTTTTTTTTTTCAAATTCCATCATCACTATCACTATCACTACATAGTATAAAACAAAGTCGCTTTTTCTGTCCCTATTTCCCTTTGACTGCTTAAATCTTTAAAACTTCGCAACGGATTTTGATGGGGTTTTTTTAATAGACAGAGTGATTCAAGAGGAAGGTTTATAATACATGCATAATATAGCCGTGCGAAGCCGGGGCGGGTCGCTAGTAAAGAATAAATGGATAACACTCTAAATTCACCAGCGGAACCTTAAGATCTCTCTACGCCCCACCAGGGGGGCACGCCCCACCGGTTGGGAAGTCCTGCTTTAGAGGTTCGGTGTGTAGGCATTATTTGTTTGACGTAATACCCACTATCGATAGGTATGGACCGCGGCATTTTAAGTTACTTATACCAAAATGTCCAAAAGCTTTTAAGTAGGGCATTACAACATGGCACGGACGGAACCCATCGTGTGCGAGTCAGAATCGCACTTGGCCGGTTATTTTTCTGTGTACAGGCATTATTCGGGAAGAAAATAGGGGCATAAAGTATAGAGAAAGCAAATTGAATGAATAAATAAATAAAATAAAATAAATAAATATTGCAGGACATTCCACACATCGCCATCTAGCCATCCAGACAACGGATATAATACGGAATACTTTTCCTTTGAAAATATCATTATTACATACTTAGTAGACATGGGGCGGGTACCCGGTTTGGATCCGGTACCCGGCGGATCCGGCACTTTTTTTAGGATCCGGCCGGGTACCGGGTAATGGTGCCGGGTATCCGGCTCTGCCGGGTAATTTGATAGACCAAAAATAATGAAACATATTACACTTTTTAAATTATTTATTATGCTGACACAAACGGTAATCATTATAATTATGTTTTGCTCACTAATTTATCAGGAAGAACTAAAAAAACTAAATATATATTTTATTTTAATATTGGTAATATAAGATGGGTAAGTTGTGATGTAAAAACGCCAATTTTTCTGCGCGGTTAGCATTTAGGCGACTGCGTTTCTTGTCATAAATTAGCCCTGCTTCTGAGAACAGGCGTTCGCTGTATACAGAACTAGATGGTGTGCATAGATATATCGCCGATACGTACCCGCCGGGTACCCACGAGTACCCGGCGCAGAATGTGTCGGGTACCCGTTCAGCGAGTACCCGGCAAAACCACTACCCGCCCCATGTCTAATACTTAGTATAAAACAAAGTCTCTTTCTGCTGTCTGTCCCTATGTATGCTTAAATCTTTAAAACTACGCAACGGATTTTGATGAGGTTTTTTTTAATAGATAGAGTGATTCAAGAGAAAGGTTTATATGTATAATACATGCATAATATAGCCGTGCGAAGCCGGGGCGGGTCGCTAGTATACTTATAATACATGGAAAAAGCCAGACCACAGCCAAATATCTAAGCATAAATACATGTCTGAGGCGGGAATCGAACTAACCCTATGTTTGGCAGTCCGGCATGGTGACCATTGTGCCAACTGGGTCGTCAATACCCTCTTAACTTAGGTTTTTATTATTTAAAGTTAGTTAGGGTCAGTACGTCCAAGTATGGGCTATGCAGCTGGTCCATTTATTGAAGTGCACTCGTTGGCTGCCCCTAGTCTAGTGGTTAATTATTAATTTGTTTACATTTACCCCATATTTACCCTATTTAACTGTGAGTCCGGCAAAAAAAATGGGTGCGTGTACTTATTTACAGTCACATTACCAATTAGCTGAACCCCACGTGACCTAGAGGTCACTCGCAAATCTGTAAAGTAAGTAAATGTTGCCTTCTGTTTTTAAACAATATACAATACAATATAAAAAATAACAAAATAGGTAAATATACCCACAATGTGAATGTTTTACATGGACCTTCAGGGTCTTGTATTCTATACTATAAGATATATCGAAATAAGGACCTTGTGTAATAGTAGTTTACTACACAAGGTATGTAAGCGAGCTATTACTATGGATCGAGTGCACCCGAGATATTTATACGATATTTTATACAGATTATGCGAATGAGCTTTGTGTCACGTGGGGTTCAGCTAATTGGTAATGTGACTGTACGCGCTTGAGAAGTTATACATCTAGAAGTTATACGTCCGTCTGTCCGTCCGTCCGTCTGATATTTATTTTGCGGGCAGCTTCAACCTGTTAGTTTAGCTTAACAGCGAAATTTTAAGAACAGCTAGATCTTAAAATTTCGCACTCATAATTTTTTCATAACGCGCCTAAAGAAGTATAACTTCAAAAAAAAAAACAGCCGACAAATAGTCGTCCGACATTTCTCGTCCGTCAATAGTCGTCCGACATTTGTCGTCCGTCAATAGTCGTCCGACAAATAGTCGTCCGACATTTGTCGTCCGTCAATAGTCGTCCGTTAAAAAATACCATATGTACGTCTTAATACACTCACAGCCAAATTAAAAACAGTAGGCCCAGGCATACATTTTCGCCGCGCCGTAGAGAGGGGATAGCTGTCTACTCTCCATCCGTCTTACGCTTTTTCGATCAGGTCACGTGTCCTGACGCGAGTTTAAGATTTTATACCCATTACAGAAAAAGTGCTCAACGCCGCTAAAGAAGTTTTCACTTCAAAAACTGGTCAAGTGCGAGTTGGACTCGGGTTCTAAAACAGTTGAAAATTAAACTGAGTTTCGGTACTTTGAAACTTTCGCGAACATCGAAATCGCACATCTGGAGAAACAATGGAACAACTTACATTTAGTGAATTTTACAGGAGCAAGGTTTAAAGGTTTAAGGGGTCCTTAAATATAGAAATTGGTTTCTTTTAAGCTCTTTTGTATTTTCTACCATAGGACATATATTTTAAAATATATTACGATACATTTTATTCGTTTTGGTTTTGTGAAATTATCTAAAAACGTGCGTAAACTAAGGAGGGTCCTACAGTTGTGCCATTGTTTTCTTGTTATGCCTTTTTTTGTAATTATGACTATTTATGACTTAAAAATTACTTAAGAACTGTGACTGAAACATTATAGGAAAACAACGGCACATTTGACAATAATGGGTCATTGTTTCCCTATAATAATACTAGCTGTCCCGGCAAACGTTGTTTTGCCATATAAAAAAATGTGATAAATGAAGAACCGCTCGACCGATTTTGTGCAAACTTCACATAAACCATCTCCTAAATACTCCGAACAAAGCTTAAACATTTGGTTTGGATAGGTGAGCCCGTTCTTGAGTTATAAAATTACAACGAAAAGTGGCATTGATTTCTATAAAATACAGCAAATAAAAAAGGGTCTGTTGGACTTCGAAAAAGTAATAGAACAAAAATATATCTGTCTGTCTGTTTGTTTGTTCCATAATCTACAATTAAAAACGCTTAAACCAAGTGAAATCTGAGGAAAGTCGTGGTATACTTTACATCAAAACTCAATTAGTAGGTGCTGAGTAATCAACAAAAAAACTGCAGCCGCTCGAGAAAACCCCCCGGTCGAACGCCTTACAACAAAGACGAACGTCACAGAATACATAATATTATATATCCCGATATTCCCACGGGATCGGGACTTATGCGGGTTTGAATATTGAATAATTCGTATATTTAATTTCACCCGCGTAAGTCCCGATCTCGTTTGAATATCGAAAAAAAAAGGAATATTTCGTATATTTTATTTCACCCGCGTAAGTCCCGATCTCGTTTGATATCGAAAAAAAAAAGAATATTTCGTAGTTACGTATATTTAATTTCACCTGCGTAAATCCCAATCTCGTTTGAATATCGAAACAAAAAAAAAAGTATCCTATGTCCTTCTCCTGGTTCTAAGCTCCATCAATTTTCAGCCAAATCGGTTCAGCCGTTCTCGAGTTATAAAAAGTGTAACTAACACGACTTTCTTTTATATATATAGAGATAGAGATTGAAACTGTACTTGACAAATGTGTCATTGTAGCACTGTGTGGTATAGCAAATGTGCGGTTGTTCTTTTAATCCTTCGATCACATTTTTACCCAACTGAACAAATTAGTAAGGCGTCCCGGCACAATTAATAATAATAAATAATAATAATAAATATTTCAGGACATATTACACATCGCCATCCAGCCCCAAGCTAAGCAACTTAAGGAAACACCCAGAACCAGAAACAAGAATTTATGGTCAGCATAAATACTTGTTCCCGGCGGGAATCGAACCCGCAACCTTCTGCGTCGCAGTCGGGTGTTCGCCCGACGCGCCACAGAGGTCGTCGACCAATGAGCTGTTGTTGCACGGGGAGGTGGGGGTAAATGCAATAATATTACAACGACACTAGCGACTTCTGTCGAAAACAATACGAACTACCGTTGTGCCGTTTTGTTACATGATAGATATAATGCATTTTTTAACACTTAGAACGAAAAATGTCATTTTGGCATTTTTAGTCAATGTGCCATTGTTTCTCCAGATGTGCGAAATATAGGCATATATTTTGATTGCATTAAATATGACACTTCTTTTTCGAGAATTAGCCTTCTCTCTATAATACAAGCCTAGTTGCTTACGACTAGATGGCGCTGAGTGAAATGTCCACCGATATTAAAATTTATCTATTTTTGAAAATGAAAAAAAAACGTAGGTACCTACCACTAAAATATATAGCCAAAAAACATTATATTCCAAATTAAACCAGAGTTCGCTCGCAAAAATGGCGGTATTAATTTAATTTAGTCAGAACGCCATATTGTTTGACCTCTCTGTTCATCTTATCTTAATCTTAATATATATAAATCTCGTGTCACAATGTTTGTCCTCAATGGACTCCTAAACCACTTAACCGATTATAATAAAATTCGCACACCATGTGCAGTTCGATCCAACTTGAGAGATAGGACAGCTTACATCCCGATATTCCCACGGGATCGGGAGTTACGCGGGTGAAACCGCGGAGGGCAGCTAGTTTAATTATATTTTTTTCTAGATAGTTAGGGAGCTGAGTATATTATTTGACCGTGTTGGTACCGTCTCAGCTTGGTATGAAAAATAATTGTTAATAGTGACCTAAGTGGCTTCGATATGGTGTTTATTTATTCAGGTCAAAATTCGGGAGGGTTTCGGGAACAATCATTTTTCATTTCCATTTGCCGATATATTAAAGCATTAGAGTATTTCCGTTCTGTTTTGTTAACTGACCTTTTTGAAGTTATACTTCTTAGACGCGCGTAATGAAAAAATGATGAGATTGAGATGAGAAAGTGATGATGAGACTGTTCACATAAAAGTCACATGTTTCAGCTGCGTATTTAAACACCTTGCCCTCTTGGATTTTGACCTGAATTTTTTTTTAAACTATAACTTGGTGACTTGAGGAACGAAAATTATAATCAGTACAATGTTAAATAAATAAAATGTTAATTCAGGTCTCTCGCTATTTAAATACAGAGTTTCATTGGAATCGGTTTAGTAGATATTGTGTGAAGGGGTAACAAAATCACACATAAGCTTTCACATAATACTAGCTGTACCCCGGGGTAGGTATCACTTCTTAAAGTCTCGATCCCATGGGAATATCGGAATAAAAGAAGCCTATAATGTTAATCCATGTCTTAAGCTATTCACATACCGAGTTACTAAGCAATCGGTTTAATAGTTTTTGCGTGAAAAAGTAACAAACACACACACAAATTTTCCTTATAATATTAGTAGGATGCCAAGCAAACGGTACCAACAGTCACTCAAATCATATAGGCAGCTCCCTATCTAATACAGCCATTGTAAAACCACCAACTTATTAGAACAAGCGGATTTAATAGGAACTAATAGAACTTTATACACTTTACATAGACACTAGCGCCATTTTGAACTGCAGAGATAAGTTAGTTAAACTACTTTGAAATTTGAACTAGTCAAAGCGTTTTTTTTTTAAATTTTATTGCCTATTCCTGGACTATTTGAAAAATTAGTTGAGGGTGACCATGTGTGTTAAATAATTAACTTTTTTTTAGATTGGCAATTTAGATTTTATGAAAATATTTTTACTTTAATTTTTAACGTGATAATGTCTTCTAGATAGATGAACAGTGAACACCGTACTGCACTCACAAAAAAGTTTGACGTCACGCTCTCGTTACGGGAACGTGAGGGTCATGAGGTAACCACAGCAACGTATTATCGTTTCTATGGTTATCTTTTTAACCGACTTTACAGACAACCATTTTTTTATTTTGGAATTATAGTCTGATTGATTTTCATTGTGAAGAGTGTGAGTTCGTTATAAAAAACGTTATAAGTGAATTTCTTTGAAATTTTGACGCCAGAAAATGACGTCATAAATACACAATTTGTAATGAATATTGCTACAACCTCTATAGGTTATAAAAAAACTGGTTGCCTGTAAAGTCGGTATACGGGCGAAAGTTTTACGTGACAACAACTGTGCTCGAGTGGAAGGGACGCGTGCCTTTCACTTTTTATGTCTGTCTCTCTCGCTCTTAGGCGGGCTAACCATGCCCGCGTGCCTCTCACTCGCTCTCATTGTGAGCGCATAACGTCAGCGGAGCGTAACGCAGTTGAAGTGTCACCCGGCAAACCAATTTATAAGACGTTGTCACGTCAAAATTTTTGCGACCTCTTTTTTTACATAATATTAAGTATGATAGTTTTGCGTTTGCCCACTATCCCACCTGCCTGATGGTAGGTGACGATGCGGTCTAAGATGTAACACGCGGTGTCTAGAAGATATCTGTTCACTCGCTACTTGAAGACACACAACATTGTACACGTCAGGAAAGACAGACGCAGGCATCTTAAGGCCAGTGTGAGGCTGTCAATTTCCATACAAAAAACGGTAACGTTTTCCCCCCCATAAACGAAGTCCGATTTTGATAATTTTTGAAAATGTTCTAGATCTAATGGAAAACTAGGTTTAACCATTTTTATTTTAAAGAAATATTGCCTAAGATAAAAGTTATTAGTATCTGAATATCTATAATTTTGACTTAAAAACTTCATCGAGCGTTTCAATTGTTTTTTAATGAAGTAAACTGAATTACCAAAAAAGAAAAACGTATAAACCTAGAATAAGATGCAGTAAATTAAATGAGACCAAATTTATTTCATTTTGTGAAGGATAAAGGGGGTAAAAACGTTACGGCCCGCAACATTATTTGAAAGCAAAATGTAGGCAATTACGTCCGAACTTAAACTCTCTCTATCGCACGATACGGGTAATTTAAGAAAATACCTACTCGCGCCGCGTATCGAAAACTCATGATCCTCTTAAGTTTTCTCGTCTCCACTGCGGCTGCGACGTTCCCCCCTCCCATCACTCAAACAACCTACTCAGTAAAGAAATCCCCAGGAACCTGGAAGACATTAATGCGTGCGTGTGGTCTAATTTACTATAGTGCTCAACGCGGCCCCGTGTGATCAAAGAGATGTAGAATGAAGCAAGTTTAGAAATGGCAAACCTATGAGTATTTATACGTTTACTAGCGACCCGCCTCGGCATCGCACGGCTATATTATGCGAGTATTATACAAATAAACCTTCCTCTTGAAACAGTCTATCTATTAAAAAAAACCGCATCAAAATCCATTGCTTTGTTTTAAAAATTTAAGCATACATAGGGACTGACAGCGGAAAGAGACTTTGTTTATACTTTGTAATGATGTAACAAAAACCCTGCAATAATGTAATAAATCCCCTTAGATACCTACGTCAGCAATTCACATATCAAAATTAAGCATGATTATACGTCGGTAAATAGCGACTACATGTCTAAAGTATCCATTAGTTGTCTGTAGTCGAAAGTAGGCATAGTGAGATCTAAAGTATGCGATTTTAGGGCATCTCGCTACGAAATCAATAAAAATTATAGACATTAAAAGAGAGATGATGAAGGAGAAGCTATAAGTATTTACACGTTTATACGTTTACAGTGTGTAATTAAAACCCTTTAATCCTTCTTAGATCCTGAAAATCACAAAAATAAACTTTAAAAAATTGTGAGAGTCATTAAATTTCAAAGGAAAAAGATAGCCTAGTGCAGGCTACTATAAAAAAAACACTGAGTTCTTTTATATTAAAGTGAGGGAAATTAGAAATTTTCAAGATGTAGCAACACTATTAATGGTGTTGCTCTTAGTGGTGTTGTTATATTTTAAAAAGTCCCCAAATGCAGGGTAAATTGGAGTAATAACAAGTTTATTAGTAAAAAAAAAAAAGTATATAAGTAGTTTATCCGTTATCTGGCACCCATAACACAAGCATTAAGTTGCTTAGCTTGGGGCTGGATGGCGATGTGTAATATGTCCTGAAATATTTATTTATTTATTTATTTATTAGTAGCAATAATTGCAACGTATGATGTGGATACCAAACCGGCGATTATCTCTGTCTGCACTATTAAATGTACCCAAGAAAAACCTCCGCCTTGGATAGAACTATTGATAAACTACAGGAGATAACTATTTGGGTTATTGTGATGGGATGGTAGTGGACTGTATACTGGGGAACTATGGGTACTATGGCACCTGCCGTAACAATTGTGGCGCCTGCCATTTTTACAAACACGCAAAAATGGCAGGCGGAGACTCGCCAACTCTCCATAATTAGCTGAGCAAGATTACAGCAAGGGAGCAACAGAAACGTACTAAAGGATGGAGAGGCCTCACTGGATTTTAAACCATAATTGGTAGTCCGAGCAACTCATCACTGACGTTCGGCATCCATCCTTCGAGTATTTCTGCTCTCGCAACCCCACTCCGGACGGCCGGTGAAGGCACTCCCCGACACCTTGGCGGGCATTATCTTACTTCCTACTAATATTATAAATGGAAAAGTTTGTGTGTTTGTTACTACTTCACGCAAAAACTACTGAACCGATTGCGTTGAAACTCGCTGTGAGATTAGCTGGAAAAATAGATTTTTATTCCGATATTCCCACGGGATCGGGAGCCGTGGGGCGGAGCTAGTTACATTATAATAAATATCAGACATTCGCACTAAGCGTTTTTGCTTATTCGTACTGCAAGGGAATGGAATCAGTCGCCTGCATCTGTCCTTTCTGACGTGTACAATTTGGGGGTCTTCGAGTCGCGAGTGAACAGGTATCTTCTAGGAAAGCGTGCTATATTTTAGACCCTATCGTTACCTGCCATAGTGTTGCCGAACTATCGGTAGTTTTACTATAGTAGTCTATAGTTTTAATATCGATAATTTTCATCTGAAAAAGCCTATACTATTTGTATCGATACTATCAGTTTTTAATTAACTATCGTTACTATTGATAGTTTTACACTATCGATAGTCTATAGTTTTAATATCGATAGTTTTCATCTGAAAAAGCCTTTTGTATCGATACTATCGGTTTTTAATCAACTATCGATTGACAGCGATCGTCGACTATCGATCGGGAACCCTTACCTGCCTTCTTGCGGGCGTAAACCTACGTTTTGCACTGTTGTCCTGTCTAAACATGTCTAGTTCTACCTAATGGGTCCATGCTCTATGAAGGGTCCCCAGTAATGGGTGTTTAGAAGCATCGCGCGTCGTCGCATAATGTACCTGGTGTCCTACTAACGTGACGCGCTTTGTTAACATCGTTATGTAAAATCAGTTAAAAAATGAATCTTGATGGAAAGAAAAAAAAAGGTTTTATTAGGTTATCTAAAGTAACTAATTTACCAGGCCAGCCTGCCTAGCATGAAGACCAAAACACAATACGATAAAGCTATATCACGCGATATAACTACATCAACTCTCAAAATATGATAGATAAAGCCGCCATGTTGAATTTTTATTATAAATTGCGATAAAAATTATGATAAAAATTCAATATGGCGGCTATAAATTGTATTATAAATTGCGATAAAAATTATGATAAAAATTCAATATGGCGGCTTTATCTATCATATTTTGAGAGTTGATGTAGTTATATCGCTTTATCGTATCGTGTTTTGGCCTTCATGCTAGGCTAGCAGGCCAGAAATGACGACATTTGAGAAGGTTCTACTAAAAAAAGTCTCAAAAAAGCAAAGGACGCAATTTTTTCCCAACTACACTACAATTTAAAACATAACACGAATAAAATGTTTGTTGCAATTATAACTACTTATTGCAATTTTATGTACAGTATGCGTCATAAGTTCACTATCAGTTTGCTACAATAATACTATCAACAAGTATTGTTGAACGACCTTCTTCTAACAGACGTTACACACAAACATAATTAAGTACTTGCATTAAAAGTACTCAGTGTGATTATTATTTTCAACATGTTCGCTATGTATTTAGTTGTGTGAGTGGTACTTGTACGGATATACTACTTATATACTTTTCTTTTGTGAATATAATTATAAGTAGGTACTTATAATACATAGAAATATCCAGACCACAGACATATACCTAATTATCTAAGCATAAATACCACCATTGACCATTGTGCGAACTGTGTCGTCATAGTAACTTATAGATTACATTTTCCATGCCTTTATTAGTTACGCGTAGTGTTAGATCCGTAGATTTTTATTATTTAACAAAACATAGACAAGAAAACACCTACCTTCTTTTTTTTTCAATTTGCATAGCAAAAGGCGTACGTACTCATTCATCCCTCCCACTTATCTTGTACCGCAAAGAAAAAAATAATATGGAAAAAAGCTGCGTGAATGGCACTCAATGAAGGCTTTACTGAAAAAAAGCTTTGCGTTGAAATAAAATGCGTAATGTAGAGTTTTTGACGGAAACGAGAAAAATCATGAGACGTAGCCGTAGAATATAAGAGCTGTACTGGTAAAACAAAAATAGAAAAAAAAGTGGGTGCGTGTACTTATGTACGCGCGTGAGAAGTTATACTTCTTTGGCATCATTAAGAAATAATTTTCCAGTCACATAATATTTAAATAAATAATTACATTAAAATAATTATGTAGTAGTACCTCTTTGAACTAACCTCATTTCATTGGTTTTACGACAGCTGTCATTTTGCGGTTTGCGGACAACTTCAACATGGTTTTATGACAGCTGTCATCTTGCGGTTTGCGGACAACTTCAGCATGTTAATTTTCCGTGTCACGGTGCGCGCGCATCATAAAAATTCACTCTCATCATTTTTTCATAACGCGGCTAAAGAAGTATAACTTCAAAAATTGGTAGGTTGCATTAGCGGCGCAGCCTTAAAAATACACTTTTAGAGTTCCGTACACAAAGAGTAAGAATGGTAGGTACTCTACTACAAGTTACCCCCCCTGTAACTTCATCACTATCACTACATAGTATAAAACAAAGTCGCTTTCTCTGTCCCTATTTCCCTATGTATGCTTAAATCCTTAAAACTATAATAAGCAACGGATTTTGATGCGGATTTTTTTATTAGATAGTGTGATTCAAGAGGAAGGTTTATATGTATACTACATGCATAATATAGCCGTGCGAAGCCGGAGCGGGTCGCTAGTCTAAAATAAGAGAATGATGAAACTAAAAAAAAATATGACATTACACACATTATTACATTACCATGCAAACTTCCACCCAAAATTGGTTTGAACGAGATGTGGTTAGTAGTTTTTTTTAATCACTACATAGTGTAAAAACAAAGTCGCTTTCTCTATCCCTATGTCCCTATATCCCTTTGTATGCTTAGTACGTCATAAACCGTAAACCGCTTCATTCTTGTATTTTTACCACTAGCGCCATATATTTTTTGCATTTGTTTTTGCGTCGGGGTTAAAAACAGAATACAGTGGTGCGCGAGTCCGACTCGCACTTGACCGGTTTTTATTCAACTGGTAGAAATTTTAACTTTATTTATTAGATTTTTTTTTAAATTTCACCCAGTTCACAGACAGGTCATTCACCCTTACACCCAAACAGATCTGTCACGTGGCCAAAATAAATGAATAATTAAGGAGAATATGTGAGCAAATATGGCTAGTATCCTCGCTGGCCAGCTGTCGATGGTAATAGGTCGCTATTGTGGTCCTTCGGATCCGGAGCGTATGTATCCTGGTAATTAATTCTGCTTTATGATTTTTGACCTATGCCGATTAAAGATAGAAAGAAAAGCGTTACCCGTCTCCAAAAAATGCGGTGATTCGCATGTTTATATGTTTTTTAGGATTCCGTACCTCAAAGGTAATAAAAACGGAACCCTATTACTAAGACTTCGCTGTCTGTCCTTCTGTCTGTCACCAGGCTGTATCTCATGAACCATGATAGCTACAAAGTTGAAATTTTCACAGATGATCAGCAACAGAAATATAACCCTGTATACAGGGTTATTGGAAATTATACTAGCAAGCCGTTGAGGGCTACTTTTGTGCACCCTATCAAACAACTTTTGTTCTACGACTTTTGGAAATTCGAACATTTTTTCGAAAAGTGTGTCCGGTAATGAATGGACGGACACCTACGGATAGAGAACACTGTGCTTGTTCAGAAAAATGAAAGTCATGTTCTTAGAAAGTCTATCTGTTTTCGAGATATTCGCCATTTACTGCTCCAATATTTCACTGCTCTATCTATCTTTTTCGATGCCAAAACTGCAAATGAAGGAATTTACAATCTGTTTTTTGGATAGTATATCAGAATAAATGTGCTATCGAATGCAAACAATAACTTTTATGACACATTGGAAGTTTTTTTTAACTAAGATTTAATTATTAAAATAATAAAATAAAATAAAATTAATTAAGTTAAAAAATGTATGGTCACCCTGGTGCCAAATTAAAAAAAATGTTGCCTATTTCATTGAGATTCTGAAAAGGTATAATATGTGGTATATCTAACGTGACCATTTATTTTTTTACTCAAAACGGGACATCTAATTATTAAGACCAGTGAGAGGCTGTAAATTTCCATACAAAAAGCGGTAACGTCCCCTCTTTTTTTGAAAATGTCCAATTTTTGAAAATGTTCTAGATCTAATAGAAAACTAAGTTTGCCTATGATAAAAGCTATTAGCTCATGTGCTTTTATCTGAATATTTATATTTTTGACTTAAAAACTTCATCGAGCGTTTCAATTGTTTTTTAATAGACTTAACTGAATTACCAGAAAAGATAAACGTATAAACCTAGAATAAGATGCAGCGAATTAAATTTAAACCTTTACTTATTATATATATTTTTCAGATGAACAAAGCAGCTTTGTTGATTTGGTAGTCAACGCTTTAATATGTGATTTGGTGATGATTTTAAACTAGCATAAAATCCTAGGCATGTCTTTTTTATATTGACTTTTGTTATCAACATTGCCTTTAAAATTGGAATCTGTAGCTGCGTTTTTTCTGATGTCTACAATTTATTCGTTAATGAAAATACCCGTTCTATTGGGTAATAATTTTCGCGCGGATTTTGAAAACGGGGCAATTTTGTGTCCCAAGGCTTTTCTTGGAGACAACGGGACAGGAAACGGAAAAAAGGGACAGTCCCGTTCAAAACGGGACGTATGGTCACGTTAGGTATATCCAGCATTTGATACCAAAATTTTGTATTAAATGCTGGCAATATTCTACGCCTATTTAATCGCAAAAGAACCTTGCAAAAACCATCGTTTGATATGAAAATTTATATAGGTATTTTGTTAACCATCAAATTAACGTGAGTATATTGCCACTAGTTTTTTTTTTAAAAACCTTGATATCAATGAACAAGAATACAAACAGACAAATAGGTTTTTCAGATTGTCATTAAAGCAAATATTTACATGATGAAATAATTTATACTAATATTATAAAGCTGAAGAGTTTGTTTGTTTGAACGCGCTTATCTCAGGAACTACTGGTTCGAATCGAAAAAATATTTTTGTGTTGTATAGTCCATTTATCGAGAAAGGCTACAGGCTACTTATTATTTTGATATTTCCACGGGATCGGGACTTGCGCGGGTGAAACCGCGAGGCGCAGCTAATTTTTAATATTTTTTCCTATTTTTTTACTAAATATTTCGTTTTCAATTAAGTTGGTTCTTTTTCGCCGGTACCTTATAATAAAACCAACCAATCATTCAGCTGGAAGCAACTATTTAGCTGCTAGGGGGGATTCATAAATAGAAATAAAACTCAAAACCCAGCAAATGCAATAATTTTGTACAAAATGAGAATACTTCATAACTTAGAATGTACGTATTGCTAAATCAGAATACTTTGTACGAAATGCGAATTTGTACCAACCCCGCCGCTCCCAATTTTATAAGCTTTTCCTAGCTTTCCACGCACATATTTTTCAAAACCCATTCGTTACACACCCTAGTTCTAGCCACTAGACTAAGTACAATACCTAGAAATACCTACCCATTTCGTGTTACTATCGCAACGCTCTCCCGTAGGCAGGCGATCGGTGCGGGAGGAGGGCAAATAATCATGTCGCTACATTATTAGGATTCCGTCTATCTGTCTGTCACCAGGCTGTATCTCATGAACCATGATAGCTAGACAGTTGACATCTGTTGCCGCTATAACAACTTTGTTTTTGTAGTGTCAAGAGCGGAGGGGTCGCTATTAAAATCTAGCTAGCTAGCTAGATGGCTAACCGGAATCTATATAAATAAATAAATAAATATTGTAGAACATTCCACACATCGCCATCTAGCGCCAAGCTAAGTAACTAGACTTGTGTTTTGGGTGCTAGACAACGGATATACTACTTATATACTTTTCTTTTGTAAATATATACTAATAATACATATAAACAACCAGACCACAGAAATATATCCAAGCATAAATACTTGTCTGTGGCGGGAATCGAACCCGCAACCCTGTGTTTGGCAGTCCGGCATGGTGACCATTGTGCCAACTGGGTCGTCTTCTATATAAATCTAGCTTGCTAGCTAGATGGCTGGTCTGGCCGGAAGACCAGCGTTACAGCATGTTTGGCTGTAGTTTTTAGCTGAGGTCGACCCATTTGGGTCAGCACACGATTATGTTGTTTTTTCTTTACCACTTTTTTGTTTTTTATGTACTTAATTAATTTTCATTGTCATGTTCATTTTTTCATTCCTGTGTTTGTCGTGTGTTTGTACTCAATAAATGCTTTTTTTTTCTTTCTTTCTTTTAAATGAATAAATATAATGGTACGGAACCCTTCATGCGCCAGTTTGACTCGCACTTGGCCGGGTTTTTTTTGGTATATTATTTTTATGATACTTCGTCGTACCTTAATGATAAAAACCCATGAACATTACTAAAATTGCTCCTTGATTGAGTGGCGTAATTGGTAAGCGTACTTGAACGGTATTCAAGGGATGCCAGTTTGAGTCTCATCTCAGTTGCAATTTTTGTAGATTAAAATTGATCCATTTTAAATATACCTTCAAAATTTTTTGTGATCTTGAGCTTTGTGAGCATGGTCACAAAAAAAAACCGACCATAATTTGATGCAATACTGATAATTAATAATTTTGCATAATTTGATGTAATATTGATTTGATGATAATACTTGATACTGGCTATATTGCACAAGTCGTGCGAAGCCATACTTGATAAAAAAAAGGAGAGGCAGCGCTAACGTGGTTTATTATAGATATTTAGGTATTCTAAGATAGGGTTCTCCCCTACCTAGGGGTTGCTTTGATCTGTAGAAAATATGTCACGTGTGAGGGGTGGGTTTTAACCGACTTCGAGGAAGTTTTATGATGTTAGAACGTCTTATAAATCGACTAAGACGCGTAAGTCTCGATCCCGTGGGGATATCAAAATGAAAAGCCTTAAGCCTTCCTTGATAAATGGACTATCCAACACAAAAATAATTTTTCAATTCGAACCAGTAGTTCCTGAGATTAGCGCGTTCAAACAAACAAACTCTTCAGCTTTATAATATTAGTATAGACTAGCGACCCGCCGCGCGGCTTCGCACGGCTATATTATGTACATATAAACCTTCCTCTTGAATCACTCTATCTATTAAAAAAACCGCATCAAAATCCGTTGCGTAGTTTTAAAGATTTAAGTATACAAAGGGATATAGGGACAGAAAAACCGACTTTGTTTTATACTATGTAGTGATAGTCTGTGATAGTGATAGTTAAGTAGAGATGAGCACCGTACTGCACTCACAAAAAAGTGGGACGTCATGCTCACGTTACGGGAACTTGAGCGGTTTTGACAAGGTAACCATATCAACGTATTATTGTTGCCATGGTTACCATCAATGTTTTCTTATGACGTTATCACGTAAAATTATCGTCCGTAAAGCGACTTTACAGACAACCATTTTTTTAACGCTTTTAAAATAGTGTGATATAGTAAAAAAAGGTGTGTAAGTTTTTTTACTCATTTTTATATTTCTACTAGCTGCGCCCCGCGGTTTCACCCGCGTAAGTCCGATGTTTCTCACCGTTTAAACCTTCCCTAGACCTCCACGAATAATTCAAGACCAAGATAAGATAAATCCGTTCAGCCGTTCTCGAGTTTTAGCGAGACTAACGAACAGCAATTTATTTTTATTTATATAGATAGATAGATAGACTAGCGACCCGTCCCGGCTTCGCACGGCTATATTATGCATGCATGATACATATAAACCTTCCTCTTGAATTACTCTATCTATTAAAAAAAACCGCATCAAAATCCGTTGCGTAGTTTTAAAGATTTAAGCATACAAAGGGAAATAGAGACAGAGAAAGCGACTTTATTTTATACTATGTAGTGATATAGATTTTAGCATTTTTAACCAATACAATAACATTAAAAACTTTTTCTCTTTAAGGTACATAATTAAGCCACTCTCGTAGCGTAGTGGTTTAGAGCACTGCTACGGTTAAGCGGGGGCCGTAAGTTCAAATCTCACCCAAGAGTTTTAAACTTTTTGGTTTTTTTTTTATATTTGCATGGTTTGGGCATAGATGTGGCCAGTTTGCTTGCAGCAATTTAGTGTTTTTTTTTTATTTTTTTTTATTCAAATTATGGCTTCTCGTAATGTGCATATAGCCAGTGTCGAGTTAAGAGATCAGCAGTCAGCGGTTTATTATAATGAATCAAACATTTTTCTTTTTAAAAAAGCCTACACTTGAATTCTACATTTTAAAAAAAGAACGACAAATAGAAACTTATGTCTACCCTCCTTCAAAACCCATTCGACGTTAAGAGAAAATATAAGAAATAAAAAACAAAATGGCGGACGAAGAACGAAATATTGTGAAGATGGAAGCGGAATAATTCTTTGACTGAATAAGTATGCAACGATACATAAATTCGCTAGCCCTTGAAATATTACATTCACCTACTAATATTTTGATATGGTATTTGACGACCTCTGTGGCGCGTCGGGCGAACACCCGACTGCGACGCAGAAGGTTGCGGGTTCGATTCCCGCCGGGAACAAGTATTTATGCTGACCATAAATTCTTGTTTCTGGTTCTGGGTGTTTCCTATATGTATAATATGTATATATTTACAAAAAAAAAAAGTATATAAGTAGTTTATCCGTTATCTGGCACCCATAACACAAGCATTAAGTTGCTTAGCTTGGGGCTGGATGGCGATGTGTAATGTGTCCTGAAATATTTATTTATTTATTTATTTCAACGATAAGTGCTTTAAGGTCATTTTACGGCACAGTGTTTAATAGGCCTCAAAATATTATTTCCTGCTGTTTATCGCTTAAATAAATCAAGAAATGCATTTTTAAATGCCAGAATAGAACACCCGCGTGTCAATTTTAAGTATATACTTTTTTTATAAAAAAATAATTTATATTTCGTGAACTTGACGTAGAAAAAAAGACTAAGTAGATTCTGTAAGCCAATCTGATCAAGATATATTTTTTTATTAATGTCGTTTGATAAAGGATCTTTAGGCGCATATTTTCCAGTTATTATTTTTGGAAAATCACCTCTGGTTACTATAAAAGGACCAGCTATTTTAAGCAAATCTGAGCGTAAAGTTACGTAAATATAAAGGCACTTATCATCAGAACATATTTTAATCATATAAATTACATACCCATCGGCATTATTTTACCACAACGCTTAATCCACTCACTGAACGGTATTAAACTAATTAACTCAAATAAATGGTACGACCATAAAAAGGTTCGGACATCATGAAGCTACTGCGACAGACTGAACCACGTTCCGTCATTTTATTCCTATTTATAGACACAAAACAGTAGTCAAGATGGCGGCGCCCTGACGTATACATCAAATGAAGCACTGTATTGTTGACTTTCCTTCAGTCGTTTTCGTTTTGTTACTGACATTACAGAGTTCTTAATTTTTTAAAAATTTCAGTTTTTATTTATTTTTTCTCCCAAAAAACTCAAAAGCTTGTGACTGACATTGTAAAATTGCTCATAATTAGGTCTATCATTGATAAAAAAAATCACGTTCCACTATCGCGGCGTTTAAGCGTTAAGCGTGTGATAGGTTAGGTAACTAATTATCATAAAAAATAAGATTAAAAAAAATAAAAGAACAAACAAAAAATAGGGGCATGGTCATGGCAGTTATAAGTTTTATGCACCAAAAATATTTGCTCTAGTGTCATTATCCAGGGAGAAAACAGTCGACTACGTTTGTAATAGTTTGTATGAAAAGTGCCCCCAGTACCCTTTCCTCTTAAACATTCAAAATCAAATTTTAAAATACCTCATCCAAAATTCGAACCTTCATGTCGCTGAAGGAAAATACCCAAGTTTTTTTCTTCTCAAGGATTCTTTATATTTTTTTAATGTCCACAGCATCTAAATAAAAGAAGGTCAAGATAGACTCTCTTATATACCTATCGCCAAGCAATTATTAAATGTACAGATATGCACGAAAACTTTATAAGGAAATTTATATTTTTGAAGTGAAAACTTCTTATGGCGCGTTGGGCACTTTTGTGGGTGAGCATTTTCAACCGATCTCGCGACAGATTTTGACGCGACAGATTTTGACGCGACAGATTTTGACGCGACAGATGAGATTTTATTTGTGTTAGTCTTTTTGTTTAACTTATACTGCCATCTATTACACAAATTGAGAAACTTAGTTTCTAGAAAGACCGCTATACGAATGTAGATGGCGCTGATTTAAATTTTTTACTGCCATCTAGCGAATAAAAAATAAACAATATTTGTTTAAGTGAGTGCTAATAGATGGCAGTAGCAGATCGTTTCAAGAAATATTCTATGAGAAATAACAAGTTTATTGTTTTCACTTCTGCCTGCACTCCCGGAGTGCGCTGTTTTTTTTTTAAAAGGCAGCCAAAGATCGGAGAGCATACTGGATCTGGTCTTTTTTTAAAGAGAATTTAAAAGAGTCAGAAGCATTGTAGGCAGACTCTAAAGTCAGCTTTTAAAGACAAACCTGATTGTCTGCCATTAAGGTGAAAGGGTACCGGCGCTCTCTCCATACAAACGTAGTCGACTGTTTCCTCCCTGGATAATGACACTAGCACAAATATTTTTGTGCCATAAAACCTATAACTGCCATGACTATGCCCCTATGTTTTGTTTTTTTTTCCATTTTGTAATTATAATAGAAATTAAGATACAAAAAAATAACAAAAAAAACAAAAAATAGGGGCATGGTCATGGCAGTTATAAGTTTTACGCACCAAAAATATTTGCTCTAGTGTCATTATCCAGGGAGAAAACAGTTGACTACGTTTGTATGGAAAGAGCACCCTTTCCTCTTAAGGCGAGGTGATAATATGACCAGAAGCGCGATACCTAGAGGTGACTTAGGCCCGTATTAATAAATCGCTCTCAATATCGATCTTGAGTGCGTATCAATCGAGTGAGTCTTGAGATGTGGTCACTATCTTAAGTTAGGCGTTAATTAATAGATAAAACTCAAGTTTTAACCAGGCTGATATCGCTCTTGAGATTTGAGACTGATCTTGAATGACAGTAACGCTTTGTTCTTACCTTGAATGATATGTTCTTACCCTATGGTAGGTAGTGTCGTCATATTTTGCTGTCAACTAGTTTTTAAAGTGAAAATATTTAAAAAAATGTAAGACCCGCAATCAGACTTGAGTTCACGAAACTACATCTTGAGATATATCTTGAGAGCTGAGTTTGATTTATTAATACGATATGACTCAAGTGATACGTCGCTCTTTAATCGCGTCTTAGGATAGGTTTATTAATCAGCGCAACAACTCAAGAGCAAACTCAAGATTGAAATCGATATCGGTTTATTAATACGGACCATAGAAACAGTTTTTGGGTATCAACCACTAAAATCCATAGAATGATATTCCTACTGTCGTAAAGGTGAAGAAATGCTTTGTATTGTCATACACTTCGAAACACGGTTAGAGTGATTTGCCTCGATAGAAAAAAATCGTGTAAATCCTAAAAAATCGTCATTTTTTGAGTTTTTTCAATTTTACGGCAATTGTATAATACCTAAAACATGTACAAAATTTTCATTTTCATAAACTTTACATCAAATCCCATAAGGTAGTACAGATGGTTTTTCACTAAAATAGATGTGAGTTAGTTAATTACATAAAACAGTTAAAATGGTAATTTCGCGGCGCGCAGGGGAAAGGGATAAAGTCATCGCGCGGCCCGCGCGTGGGAAAGGGATAGGGGTTTTCAGGTCCCACTTTACCTTTAGCAAATCTAGAAAGAGGAGAACCATATTGAAATAGATCATTATGAATTGTCCGTCAACTATCACAAACTTACTGGCCTTTACATCAGCTAATCGGTTCAGTCTATGAATGTCATATTATACAAATGCCACATTCTACAAATGTCATATTCTTTACATCATACTTGCTCGGTAAGTAGAATTTACTAGTATGGTAAGAGGCTGTGTAAGTTGTCATGTACGACACAGTGCATTGTTTATATGAATGTTCCATTTTCAAATCACTTTACCATTCAAGCATAGGGTGAATGCTTGAATTGTAAAGTTCACTTTACCATTCAAGCTATGTCAAACTCCTTGGTTAACCAATCTCTTTTCTTATAAAATGACGAAACTTTTTACTGAAAAAAAATGGCGGCATTTCATCTCAGTTCAAGCTATGCAAAACTCCTTGGTCAAACAAGTTTTTTTTTTTTCAAAAAACGATTTTTACTGTAAAAAAAATGAAAAAGGGCTGCATTTCATTTTAACTAAGTGTTTGTTCACTTGCGACGACTGTATTAAAATTTAAAAAAAGAACATACAAGTTTATGCCAGTTCTTCATGTCAAGTACTTCGTCTGATGAATAAGTGGTCGGCACGCCTGATTTCTGTCATCTTGAAGCCGAAGACGTCGTACAAAAATGTTTTATTGACCTCGCATGAATGATGTAAAGTAGTATACCTACCTCGGTTGTAAGTAGCTATTACACCCTCAAACTATATTCGTCTATATATCTCGGGTGCACTCGATCCATAGAGCCCTTTGCGAGCTGCGCTCGCACGGGCGCCATATTGGATCTCGTTCTGTAATAGTTCACTTACATACCTTGAGTGGTAAACTACTAATAAACACCAAGTTTTAATAATGTCATACTATAGAAATGCCACATTCTATAAATATCACATTTTAATTGTAAATGTAATATAATGTACTAGCGACCCGTCCCGGCTTCGCACGGATATATTATGCATGTATTATATCTAAAAACCTTCATCTTTAATCACTCTATTTATTGAAAAAAACCGCATCAAAATTCGTTGCGTAGTTTTAAAGATCTAAGCATACATAGGGACAGAGGGACGGCGAAAAGTGACTTTATTTTATACTATGTAGTGATGTTGTACTTCATTAAAATAATAATAAATTTGCTCTTACGGTGAAGGAAAATATTGTGATAAAACCCGCGGCTGAGTTGTCTCTGACTAATCTGTAGATATTCATACTAAGTCTGATGTTTGCTTTGTTCACACGACTGTACTTTAATAATAACGTAATGAAATTTTATATTATTCTTGTAACAAGCCATGATTTCGGCCATTCTCAATTGGTTTACGTAGTCTCCAGCAATGAGTGGTTTCATAGCCAATTCGAATTGAAATGTTCAAACATTTTATTTCCTTTTTTTACGATGTACATTAACAATATTGAAAGAAAATGATTGTGGAATTGTGGCAATCAAGGAGATGTTTTTTTTACCCGACTACAACGGTAAAGCCTAAAGGGAGGGTTATGTTTTTGATCCAAAGTATATAAAATATGTAAGTAGGTATATTCATCTGCACATTTTTTTACTAAAGATAGGTCAACGTAACGTAAGTAAACATAATCTTTTATAGATTTCCATCAGCAAATTTGGCATGGCGCAATGATTGGCTACAAATCATACGTGATTGTAGAAACGAAAGCGGCTGGAGTCTATCGAAATCTAGAGTTATATGCAGTATACATTTCGAGGAAAATGATTTATACCAGTACTAAAGGTGGACTTCTTCGCGTTGTACCTCACGCCGTGTAGTCCCTACGAGGCCACACATTAAATAACTAATAAGCCTACATATTTTGTTTTTTCTACCTAACAAAGGAATAAATAAATATTATCATATTCATGTGTTTTATTCATATTCATTTACCTAAACCTTTATTGAAACAACACATGTTAAAAACTAGCGTTCAATAAAGACGAAGTTCCGAGGACGGTAACAAATAGTAATATTTTCTTCGATGTGGCAATCCTTTACACATTCACACATAGTTACTTCGCCACCATTAGGCTACTTCAATCCTTCCTTAGCAACGAGGTGTCTGCCTTTTTTTTGTTAGTCTATGTTATACATTATTTTATAATGATGCTTATAAAGAATTAATATTTATTAGATTCTGTGGGGGACAGATCAAACTTTATTCACCCTTTAACGTTATGATCTGTCTCCCTATCACTAACAGAGGAACAGATCAAACCGTTTAGTGGTTATAAAGTTTTGATCTGTCCCTCTGTCAGTGATAGTGGGCTGTCCCTTCGTTGCTAACAATGGGACAATTCGAACTTTTTTGTTCGATCTGTCCCATTAATGGGACAAAGCAATGGGACAGATCGGAATAATCCGACTTAGAACAGTAGATAAAACTTAAAAAATAAGTATAATCATAAGGTTATTGACCTCTCCATGTAAGAAACAGCTGATTTTCAAGTAAACTTAACCTCTAAATTTTCAAGAAAATATACGAATTCCCAAAAGTCGTAGAACAAAAGTTGTTTGTTTAGGTGCACAGAAGTAGCCCTCAAGGGCTTTCTAATATCGTTACCAATAACTCTGTATAGACAACGTACACTATGCATCATAAGTCCACTATCAGTTTGCTACCATTATACTATCATTGGACTTACGACCTTCTTCTAATAGATGTTACACACAAACATAAATATACTTGAATTAAAAGTACTCTGTGTGATTATTATTTTCAACATGTTAGCTATGTATTTAGTTGTGTGAGTGGTATAAGCCGGCACCCGCTACACCAACCGACGTGGGTTCGATCCACAGGTTACGTTGTTATAATAATAATAATAAAACGGTGGCGGTGGACTTTTGAGCGTTGATTGGACCTACCTTAACACTCGTGTTATGATTGACAGTAACAGCTAGATAGAGGTAGCTATGGCGACTAATGACATGGATTGTTGCTCTAATTACTCAGTTGGTACATTTCCAGCTAACACTGAGAGTGTATAGGTATCTGATGTGCCTTAGTTATAGGGGATTTACTTTTTAACCCGAGTAGACAATATTATGATACACAATATTTATTATTACTATTTATGTGTCCCATATCAGGGGGCTATGGAGCCTAGGACCTTTGGAAGGCGTGCGTAGAGTCGAAGCCAACACGTAGAGGCCCTTTACAATAACAACGTTTAATGGCAAACGTATGATGTGGACACCAAACCGGGGATTATCCCTGTTTGCACTATAAAATGCAACCAAGGACAACCTCCGGTTTGGATAGAACTATTGATAAACTACACGAGAAAACTACTTGGACTATTGTGATGGCTTGGTAGTGGATTGGCTACTGGGAAACTATGGATACCATGGCGCCTGCCGTTTGTTTGTTGTAAAATTATTATATTTTCGAAAATATTTCAAGTCATATTGCAGTTTAAATAAAGACTATCTCCGAGATTATTAGAAACGAATCAAAGGGCCAATTTGACCGGTTTTTATGAAGTTACTAAGGCCCGTATTAATAAATCGCTCTCAATATCGATCTTGAGTGCGTATCAATCGAGTGAGTCTTGAGATGGGGTCACTATCTTAAGTTAGGCGTTAATTAATAGATAAAACTCAAGTTTTAACCAGGCTGATATCGCTCTTGAGATTTGAGACTGATCTTGAATGACAGTAACGCTTTGTTCTTGCCTTGAATGATATGTTCTTACCCTATGGTAGGTAGTGTCGTCATATTTTGCTGTCAACTTGTTTTTAATGTGAAAACATTTAAAAAAATGTAAGATTTGTATGACCCGCAATCAGACTTGAGTTCACGAAACTACATCTTGAGACATATCTTGAGAGCTGAGTTTGATTTATTAATATGATATGACTCAAGTGATACGTCGCTCTTTAATCGCGTCTTAAGATAGGTTTATTAATCAGCGCAACAACTCAAGAGCAAACTCAAGATTGAAATTGATATTGAGTTCGGTTTATTAATACGGACCTAACTGTCCCATAAAAAAACAATAGATGTTGTTCGATTCTCAGACCTAACGAATATACTTACACAAAAAATGTCATACAAATCTGTTAAACCGTTGAGGAGTTTGATGGTAAACTAACACCGCGACAAGAGAATTTTATACGAATAGAAAGATAATACTCTTTTCTATACTGCTTTTTCTATAATCATCACTACATCATCACTATGACTGCATAGTTTAAAATAATGTCCCTATGTATACTTAGATCTTTATTCCTACGCATCGGATTTTGATGCGGTTTTTGAAGTGAAAACTTCTTTAGCGGCGTTGAGCACTTTTTCTGTAATGGGTATAAAATCTTAAACTCGCGTCAGGACACGTGACCTGATCGAAAAAGCGTAAGACGGATGGAGAGTAGACAGCTATCCCCTCTCTACGGCGCGGCGAAAATGTATGCCTGGGCCTACTGTTTTTAATTTGGCTGTGAGTGTATTAAGACGTACATATGGTATTTTTTAACGGACGACTATTGACGGACGACAAATGTCGGACGACTATTTGTCGGACGACTATTGACGGACGACAAATGTCGGACGACAATTTGTTGGACGACAAATGTCGGACGACTATTTGTTGGACGACAAATGTCGGACGACTATTTGTCGTCCGACTATTTTTTTTTTTCATCTAAAACTCTTTTTGCGTATGTTCTCGCGACATATGAGATTTTACACAGATATACAGTTTTCACTTCTGCCTGCACTCCCGGAGTGCGCTGTTTTTTTTTTAATAGATAGAGTGATTCAAGAGGAAGGTTTATACATGCATAATATAGCCGTGCGAAGCCGGGGCGGGTCGTTAGTTATTAATAAATTACATAAATAAACGCTAAGAAATAGACGATAAAAAAAACCAAAAGAAAAATCCATTGGTGCACATGGGGATTCGAACCCACGACCTTCATGATGAACACCGCTCTGCCTGCCTAGCATGAACACCAAAACACGATACGATAAAGCGATATCACGCGATATAACTACATCAACTCTCAAAATATGATACATAAAGCCGCCATGTTGAAATTTTATTATAGATTGCGATAAAAATTATGATAAAAATTCAACATGGCGGCTTTATCTATCATATTTTGAGAGTTGATGTAGTTATATCGCTTTATCGTATCGTGTTTTGGCCTTCATGCTAGGCTAGCTGGAGTGCTAGCGATATCTAGGTATTTCAAATAAACCTATGAGATATAAAAATGCGTGTGAAACACGCGTCCGTCTATGAATAGTGTCGTATTTCTATATTACCGTGGTACCACAGTACTAGCACTCTTTGACAACCCTCGGTAACATAAAATATAAGCTTAGGGCTGTCACTTTATAACCGACTTCAAAAAATGGTTGGCTGTAAAGTTTTCGGACGATAATTTTACGTGATAACGTCATAAGAAAACGATGAAAAATTGAGATTTTGACGTGACAACGTTTTATAAATTGGTTTGCCGGGTGACACTTCAAGAAACTGCGTTACGCTCCGCTGACGTTATGCGCTCACAATGAGAGCGAGTGAGAGGCACGCGTCCCTTCCACTCGGGCATGGTTAGCCCGCCTAAGAGCGAGAGAGACAGACATAAAAAGTGAAAGGCACGCGTCCCTTCCACTCGAGCACAGTTGTTGTCACGTAAAACTTTCGCCCGTATACCGACTTTACAGGCAACCAGTTTTTTTTGTTATTTCTTTATATATTATACATTTTTTCTTTTATAAGTCTTTCGTCACTCGTCACCATAACACAAGCCCAGATGAGCGATATTATTATTAAATACTCAAATGTTACCATGACGTCATGTTACCGGAACAGGACACTTTTGTGTGAATGCAGGTGTTCCATCAATTTACTAGGCGTTATCTATCACGTCAAAAAGACGACGTTCTCATCGTTTGCGTAGTTTGAAGCAAAAACCTTTTACTTGACCCCTTTTAGGTTCCATAAAGATTCACACGGGCCTTACCCCAAAAAATATAAAATGGAGATTTTTTTATTTTCTTTGGGTAAATTATTCAAATTTTCGCAGAGTTTGAGGCGTTATTAAAATGTGATAACACCACCGGGCTCGCTGTTAATCCTTAAATTTTCAGTAAATTAGGTTAATTTTCCCGAACTATATATAATTTTGACATTAAATATTATTTTTTTATTTTACCTAAAAGAAGGTTTTTTGGGCAGTAAAAACCGACGAAGGCTGTAACGAGGGTTATCGGTTTTTGTTTCTGGCCTAGGTTCTGTATGTTTAATACGTATATATATTTACAAAAGAAAAGTATACAGGATTTTATTAACTGAATTTTTTACTTTTTTTGCCAGAGACGGAAAGCTGAATATAAATAAATATAAATAAATATTTCAGGACATATTACACATCGCCATCCAGCCCCAAGCTAAGCAACTTAATGCTTGTGTTATGGGTGCCAGATAACGGATAAACTACTTATATACTTTTTTTTTGTAAATATATACATATTATACATATAGGAAACACCCAGAACCAGAAACAAGAATTTATGGTCAGCATAAATACTTGTTCCCGGCGGGAATCGAACCCGCAACCTTCTGCGTCGCAGTCGGGTGTTCGCCCGACGCGCCACAGAGGTCGTCATATTAAAGAACACTACAAAAATTAGCTAAGTATTTCCTTTGACTTGCCAAACTATGTTTGTTTTTAAGAATTAATCTCTATCAGCAACACTTTATATTGATTAGTATAAAAATATAGGAAGATTATTGCTAGTATAATGACTTTTTCAAAAATCTAAAGATGCCGTTTTAGTTTTTGTCAAAATCGGGCACGCAACTCCTTTCAGCATTTTTTGCTTATAGTTAAGGATATAGCCCTGAAGGCCCACGTAAAAAAACATTATGTATAAATATTTTATCCGTTGTTAGGCCACAATAACACAAGCCTTGTTTTTTAGCTCGGGGCTAGATGACGCTGATGTAAAGTCTCCTTCAATATTGAAAGTGAAAAAAAGTTTTACTCATTAGTATGATTTTTTAATTAGTAAAAAACAATATCCGTTAAATTGACAACCCTATCCCGGACCCTCCCACAGGGGCTTGACAATAGCACAGCAGGGTTGTAATTAAAAAAAAACGCGAAAACCCCAACACCGAGGCGTGAATTTTCACGCGTAATGCAATACTATGTATAAATACACACATTATGAGCGTGTGTGATATTTGTGTATGTGTTAAAAGAGGGGTTTTATTTAGCTACTGACGGATTTTTGAAGTGAAAACTTCTTTAGCGGCGTTGAGCACTTTTTCTGTAATGGGTATAAAATCTTAAACTCGCGTCAGGACACGTGACCTGATCGAAAAAGCGTAAGACGGATGGAGAGTAGACAGCTATCCCCTCTCTACGGCGCGGCGAAAATGTATGCCTGGGCCTACTGTTTTTAATTTGGCTGTGAGTGTATTAAGACGTAAATATGGTATTTTTTAACGGACGACTATTGACGGACGACAAATGTCGGACGACTATTTGTCGGACGAGATTTTACACAGATATACAGTTTTCACTTCTGCCTGTTTTATGGTCAGTAACTCGTACGTGTCAAGATTTTTAAAAGCTCGTGCAGGTTTTGAAAATCTTGATTATTTTTATTTTAAAAAAAATCTGAAATACCTAATATAATTTAAAAAATAAAGTAAATAAGGGGACACCTGCCACCTTTATTAAAAACTAAATATAAACAGGGTTATTGGAAATTATACTTACTAGCAAGCCGTTGAGCGCTACTTCTGTGCACGTAAACAAACAACTTTTGTTCTACGACTTTTGGAAATTTGAAAAAAAAAATGAAAATTTTGAGGTTATGTAAATTCGAAAAACAGCTGATTATTTGAAACAAAGGTCATTCAGACCAAGAACAGTGGATGAAACTTAAAAAATAAGTAAAATTTTAAGGTTACTGACCTCTCCGTGTAAGGAACAGCTGATTTTCAGGTAAACATAACCTAAAAAATTTCAAAAAAATTTTGAATTTCCAAAAGTCGTAGAACAAAAGTTGTTTGTTTAGGTGCACAGAAGTAGCCCACAACGGCTTGCTAGTATAATTACCAATAACCCTGTATATGTATATATACAGGAAAAGTATTTTTGTAGTGCACATTTTTTTTCTGCTGAATATATGTCAGCAGTGGAGTACATTTACGCAAAAAAATAAATAAAAAATAAACCAAAACTTAATGTGAAAAACTTCCTGCAATTTCTAAATTATTGGGTATCTCAGTATTGATACACACAGTGACACGTAGGCACATGAGTAAATAATACAACGTAGGTACCTACCTACATTTAGAGCGCGCTATTAAACTCGCTGGCGCTAGTATTGTGTCCATGGACTTCGTCGTTTTGTTAGAAACACTTAAATGGTTATAGCTCTGAGAGTTTTTGAGTTAGCTCCAAAATAAAAAAAACAGTATTTTTTATTTTAATGTTCTTAAAACTTACCGAAATTTTTGCACTACAAAAATACTTTTCCTGTATAATATATATATAGTTAATTTAAAGTAGAATTGTTAAGAGGAAAGGCTCTCTCTCCATACAAACGTAGTCAACTGTTTCCTCCCTGGATAATGACACTAGAGCAAGCTAATCTAATTTAAACTAGCGCCCCCCTAGTCCAGGGGACCTGACGGACATGAAAAGGTTATTTACCTGAAGACCTGGATTAACACATAGACTACATAATATCCCGATATGCCGACGGGATCGGGACCTACGCGGGTGAAACCGCGGCATGCAGCTAGTTAGTAAATAAAGGAAAGTGGCTGAGGACTATTTCTGTGCACCTTAAGAGGATACGGTACCGGCGCTCTCTCCATACAAACAAACCGACAAAGCATTTTATATGTACGTATAGAAGATAATAAAATAAAAAAATATTGCAGGACATTCCACACATCGCCATCTAGCCCCAAACTAAGTAACTAGACTTGTGTTATGGGTGCTAGACAACAGATATACCTACTACTTATTTTTTTTTTTTGTAAATATATACTTATACTTATAATACATAGAAACAACCAGACCACAGACAAATATCTAAGCATAAATACATGTCTGAGGCGGGAATCGAACCCGCAACCCTGTGTTTGGCAGTCCGGCATGGTGACCATTGTGCCAACTGGGTCGTCTAATAATTCAACTATAATTTACTTTTTACCTATTCTAATAATTCATCACTGGTGAATCATGTAGTAATCGTCTCATCAGATATCATACAAAACTATGACTAACAAAATAATTATATTCTCATTACTGAGTTACCTTTGTCTCACTGGAGGTGACTGGACGAAGAAAACGTTTCAAAGAAAAATAGTCGTCCGACATTTGTCGTCCAACAAATAGTCGTCCGACATTTGTCGTCCAACAAATTGTCGTCCGACATTTGTCGTCCGTCAATAGTCGTCCGACAAATAGTCCGGCAATTTGGCAGTCCGGCATGGTGACCATTGTGCCAACTGGGTCGTCAAACATGTAATTTGCCTAAAATTGTCTTAAAAACTAAGTTGGGAGTTCGCCTTCGGAATGCGCCCACCAATGAGAAGAAGGCACAAGAAAATAATTTCATTTTGACATAATAATATTGGTCTTTACATTTAAGGCCAGTGTGAGGCTGTCAATTTCCATACAAAAAGCGGTAACGTTTTCCCCCATAAACGAAATCCGATTTTGATAATTTTTGGAAATGTTCTAGATCTAATGGAAAACTAGGTTTAACCGTTTTTATCTTAAAGAAATATTGCATAAGATAAAAGTTATTAGTATCTGAATAGTGAGTAGTATATCCGTTGTCTAGCACCCATAACACAAGTCTAGTTACTTAGCTTGGGGCTAGATGGCGATGTGAAAAAAAAAAAAAAAAAAAAAAAAAAAAAAAAAAAAAAATATCTATAATTTTGACTTAAAAACTTCATCGAGCGTTTCAATTGTTTTTTAATAGACTAAACTGAATTACTTACCAAAAAAGAAAAACGTATAAACCTAGAATAAGATGCAGTGAATTAAATGAGACCAAATTTATTTCATTTTGTGAAGGATAAAGGGGGTAAAAACGTTACGGCCCGCAACATTATTTGAAAGCAAAATGAAGGCAATTACGTCCGAACTTAAACGCTCTCTATCGCACGATACGGGTCATTTTTGAAAATACCGGTTTCATTACGATGTTTTCCGCGCACCGTGATTTTTTTCAAAACTAGCGACCCGCCCCGGCTTCGCACGGCTATATTATGCATGTATTATACATATAAACCTTCCTCTTGAATCACTCTATCTATTAAAAACCGCATCAAAATCCGTTGCGTAGTTTTAAAGATCTAAGCATACAAAGGGAAATAGGGACATAGGGACGGCGAAAAGTGACTTTGTTTTATACTATGTAGTGATAGTGATTAAATGCCTTTGAAAGACCCAAAAAAACCAGCCAAGTTTGAGTCGGACTCGCGCACGAAGGGTTTTATATGTATTATATTTATTTAACTAAACAGTACTCTTTTTTTACAAACGAATCCGCTACGTACAATTTTGTATGGGAGACCAACTTAGATTTTTCGGTTCCGAAAACCGAATTTTTTTTTACAATTTTCCTATTTCGCGCACTAAGCGTCATGCATCCACCTTTCTCGTACGCACTGCTAAGAAATGGAACTCTCTACCCGCGTCGCTGTTCCCACATAACTACAACCCTGGAGTCTTCAAGTCTAGAGTGAATAGGTACCTTCTAGGCGAGCATGCTACATCTTCGACCTCATTTTCGCTTCCCATCAGGTGAGATGAGAAAAAAATTTTATAAAGAAAAATTACATAATCTGTGAAAATTTCAACTGTCCAGCTATCATGGTTCATGAGATACAGCCTGGTGACAGACAAAAATACAGACAGTGGAGTCTTAGTAATAAATAAATATAATAAATAAATATTATAGGACATTCCACACATCGCCATCTAGCCCCAAACTAAGTAACTAGACTTGTGTTATGGGTGCTAGACAACGGATATACTACTTATATACTTTTTCTTTTGTAAATATATACTTATAATACATAGAAACAACCAACCCACAGACTAATATCTAAGCGTAAATACATGTCAGAGGCGGGAATTCCGGCATGGTGTTTGGCAGTCCGGCATTGTGACCATTCTCCTTTTCCGTTTTTACCCTTATGCAACCCCATTTTTACCCTTTTGGGTTCGGAACCCTAAAAATGACGGCAAACTGTTTCTTCCTCTCCAGTGAAACATAATACCTCAGTGCTTCTAGGTATATTTTTCGTAACTGTTTTTTTCCACACTTTTTTGTATCAAATAAGTATAAAATTTACATCAAGTCTATCTTCTTGTTTCGCTAAAGCCAGTGGCAATATTTAAAGACACTTCGCCGTGGAGTCTTAGCCCTAAGGAATCACAATACCTATACGGATGAAAAAAAAAACAGCGCACTCCGGGAGTGCAGGCAGAAGTGAAAACTGTATATCTGTGTAAAATCTCATATGTCGCGAGAACATACGCAAAAAGAGTTTTAGATGAAAAAAAAAAATAGTCGGACGACAAATAGTCGTCCGACATTTGTCGTCCAACAAATAGTCGTCCGACATTTGTCGTCCGTCAATAGTCGTCCGACAAATAGTCATCCGACATTTGTCGTCCGACATTTGTCGTCCGTCAATAGTCGTCCGACAAATAGTCGTCCGACATTTGTCGTCCGTCAATAGTCGTCCGACATTTGTCGTCCGTCAATAGTCGTCCGTTAAAAAATACCATATGTACGTCTTAATACACTCACAGCCAAATTAAAAACAGTAGGCCCAGGCATACATTTTCGCCGCGCCGTAGAGAGGGGATAGCTGTCTACTCTCCATCCGTCTTACGCTTTTTCGATCAGGTCACGTGTCCTGACGCGAGTTTAAGATTTTATACCCATTACAGAAAAAGTGCTCAACGCCGCTAAAGAAGTTTTCACTTCAAAAAATAAAACACTTTTTTAGGGTTCCGTAGCCAAAGGCAAAAAAAGGAACCCTTATAGATTCGTCATGTCTGTCTATCTGCCGTATGTCACAGCCACTTTTAGTTAGACAGAACTATACTGTTGAAACTTGGTAAGTAGATGTATTCTGTGAACCGCACACAAAAAAAAAACAATAAATTTTAGGGTTCCCCATACTTAGAGTTGAAACTCACAAAAATATTTTTCATCAAACCCATACGTGTGGGGTATCTATGGATAGGTCTTCAAACACGATATTGAAGTTTCTAATTTCATTTTTTTCTAAACTGAATAGTTTACGCGAGAGACACTTCCAAAGTAGTAAAAAGTGTGTCGTTCTTTTCTTTCCCCATGTAACTTCTAAAATAAGAGAATGATGAAACTAAACAAAAATATGATATACATTACCATGCAAACTTCCACCCAACATTGGTTTGAACGAAATCTGGTTAGTAGTTTTTTTTTAATACGTCATAAACCGTAAACCGCCATTTACTCTTCATTCATGTATTTTACTACTAGCGCCATCTATTGCTTTGAATTTGTTTTTGCGTCGGGGTTAAAAACAGAATACAGTGGTACGGAACCCTTCTTGTGCGAGTCCGACTCGCACTTGGCCGGTTTTTTATTCCAAAAACAGGACAGTATTTGGTGTTTTAATTTAATATTTGTTCTGTACTGAGTATTTTATAGGTATCTAATTAGTATTTTCAACCCAAACCCTGGCACCGCCAAATAGGGTTGCCGACTTTTTTGAAGTGAAAACTTCTTTAGCGGCGTTGAGCACTTTTTCTGTAATGGGTATAAAATCTTAAACTCGCGTCAGGACACGTGACCTGATCGAAAAAGCGTAAGACGGATGGAGAGTAGACAGCTATCCCCTCTCTACGGCGCGGCGAAAATGTATGCCTGGGCCTACTGTTTTTAATTTGGCTGTGAGTGTATTAAGACGTACATATGGTATTTTTTAACGGACGACTATTGACGGACGACAAATGTCGGACGACTATTTGTCGGACGACTATTGACGGACGACAAATGTCGGACGACTATTTGTCGTCCGACATTTGTCCGACATCCGACATTTTTTTTTCATCTAAAACTCTTTTTGCGTATGTTCTCGCGACATATGAGATTTTACACAGATATACAGTTTTTTTTGTACTAATAAAGTATGTTGGTTGGTATAGGTAGAAAAAAACAGCGCACTCCGGGAGTGCAGGCAGAAGTGAAAACAAAAACTTGTTATTTCTCATAGAATATTTCTTGAAACGATCTGCTACTGCCATCTATTAGCACTCACTTAAACAAATATAGTTTATTTTTTATTCGCTAGATGGCAGTAAAAAATTTAAATCAGCGCCATCTACATTCGAATAGCGGTCTTTCTAGAAACTAAGTTTCTCAATTTGTGTAATAGATGGCAGTATAAGTTAAACAAAAAGACTAAATAAATAAAATCTCATCTGTCGCGTCAAATCTCATCTGTCGCGTCAAAATCTGTGGCGAGAACGGCTGAAAATGCTCACCCACAAAAGTGCCCAACGCGCCATAAGAAGTTTTCACTTCAAAAATAAAGTAGGTACACTGTATGGAAATAAAGTATTACTTATTTATTTTTTACCATTGCTACCAGAAAAGGTCACAATAATCCATACTAATATTATAAAGAGGTTAGGTTTAGATTTTTTTTTTTTTTTTTTTTTGGTTTTTGTTTTTTTTTTTTTTGTTATTGTTTTATGTACTACTTATTTTTGTGTATGATAAATAAATTAATATTAAAGAGGTAATATATTTTGTTTGTTAGTAACGAATAGGCTCCGAAATTACCTACTGGTAGTAAATAATTTCTTAATAATAAATAAATAAATAAAATGTCATAAATACTATACTTACTACTATTTTACAAACTATGTGAAATAAAGTATTTTCGTGTACTTTATTTTCTTTATAAAGTACATTTAACCCAAAATAAAGTATATACTTTATTATACAGAGTTATTGGAAATTATACTAGCAAGCCGTTGAGGGCTACTTCTGTGCACCTAAACAAACAACTTTTGTTCTACGACTTTTGGAAATTCGAACATTTTTTCGAAATTTTTGAGGTTAGGTTTACCTGAAAATCAGCTGTTCCTTACACGGAGAGGTCAGTAACCTTAAAATTTTACTTATTTTTTAAGTTTCATCTACTGTTCTCGGTCTCAATGACCTTTGTTTTAAAAAAAAAAGCTGTTTTTCGAATTTACATAACCTCAAAATTTTCATTTTTTTTTCGAATTTCCAAAAGTCGTAGAACAAAAGTTGTTTGTTTAGGTGCACAGAAGTAGCCCACAACGGCTTGCTACTATAATTTCCAATAACCCTGTATAGTACGGTTGGCAACCCCCACAGCCAATGGTCCGATTTGGATGAAAATCAGCATAGTAGTAAATTAGGGAATTTCACTTGAAATTCACCAAATGACGGGACTTACGCAGCTGAAAACAGCGTTCCACAGCAAGTACGAATATAAATCCTAGACAACTCTAGGCTAGGTTAGGTTGTGTACTAAGTCTAAACCTTAAAAGTGCGTAACGTGGGGTTGTTCAATGTGTGTGTGGAGGGTGACTTGAAGAATAGACAAGTGTGCGTGCCCGTTGTTTTATTTTATACGATTTTATATTATCGGATGCAAAATCAATGTCTGTATTACACCTACCTATAGTCAACCTTTTCTTCAAAACGACTGTTATAAGAATGTTTTTAACACAAGCAAGATTCTAGGCACCTGCTTTAGTTGAAGTTTAAAGTCTTCTCTCTCTCATGAATTTACCAAAAAAAAATTAAATGAAAACATTCCATTATTAGTAATTTTTGAACTCTACCGAAGACTGCAATTATGCAGCCGAACGTACCTTTTCAATTTAATAATTTGCTTTTTCACAAAAAAGTGTCTGTTTCGGGTAACAGACACCGTCATGTTCCGGTACCATGACGGCGTCATATTCCGTGTTTGTTTTTTATTGTTTAATAATAATATCGCTCATCTGGGCATGTGTTATGGTGACGAGTGACGAATAGAAGACTTATATAATGGAAAAAATACAAAGGAAAAATAAGGGAAAAAACTCAATTTTTCATCGTTTTCTTATGACGTTATCACGTAAAATTATCGTCTGTAAACCGACTTTACAGACAACCATTTTTTTAGGAACTAATAGGTCATCGTTTGACCACTATCACACCTGCCTGATGGTAGGTGACGATGCGATCTAAGATGTAGCATGCGATGCGGTGTGTAGAAACGACCTCACGCGTTAAGCCTAGTTCGCATTAGGCTAGTATTTTAGTCGAGTAGCGAGTAATTTAGTAGCTAAACGTGTCCGAACACCTAAAATTTAGTCGAGTAGGTTAGTAAATAACTTAGTCGAGTCGATCCATTTTATTCTATTTTTATTAGGCGAGTGGCGAGTAACCTCCCTCCCACAAGCGTCCCTGTTCACTTGCTCACTGGCTAAACAAGTCCGAAACTCTGGAATTAGTCGAGTTATTTAGTTGCCGCCTCATCGTTGCACTGTTTTGTAGGATGTTTATCTTGCAATACACCACTTGTAAACTGTACTCGAACAAGTTGCGAACGGTTTTTGGGCAGTAGCGAATATTTTAACTACAAAATTACTCGCTACTCGACTAAAATACTAGCTTAATGCGAACTAGGCTTTAGAGACCCGCTACAGCTACAGTTCTTGTTCACCCGCCTCCTGAGATGGCTTAAACTGTGGCTTAATTCAATAATTAATTTAACACAAGCAAGATTCTAGGCACCTGCTTTAGTTGAAGTTTAAAGTCTTCTCTCTCTCATGAATTTACCAAAAAAAGAATTAAATGAAAACAATCCATTATTAGTAATTTTTGAACTCTACCGAAGACTGCAATTATGCAGCCGACCGTACCTTTTCGACTAAAATACTAGCTTAATGCGAACTAGGCTTTAGAGACCCGCTACAGCTATAGTTCTTGTTCACCCGCCTCCTGAGATGGCATAAACTGTAGCTTAATTCAATAATCAATCTCGATACCTAATTTTTTTTTGTTTCTTGACTAGAGACCTCGGAATGTTACCGGTATAATTCAAATTGCAATTTGAAGCCCTCCGTAAAATGCACATTTTTACATATCCCATCCCATACAGGCCAATGTCACAAATTCATAAATCGGGGCACTATACTCGATCACGAAATTATACATTTTCAATGTTATAAAATTTAAAAAAGATGCACCAACAATAAATTATGAATTATTAATTTAACAGATATACTTTTCTTTTGTAAATATACAGGGTTATTGGAAATTATACTAGCAAACCGTTAAGGGCTACTTATGTGCACCTAAACAAACAACTTTTGTTCTACGACTTTTAGAAATTCGAAAAAAAAATGTAAATTTTGAGGTTATGTAAATTCGAAAAACAGTTGATTTTTCAAAACCAAGGTCATTCAGACCAAGAACAGTAGATGATACTTAAAAAATAAGTAAAATTTTAAGGTTACTGACCTCTCCGTGTAAGGAACAGCTGATTTTCAGGTAAACCTAACCTCAAAATTTTCGAAAAATGTTCGAATTTCTAAAAGTCGTAGAACAAAAGTTGTTTGTTTAGGTGCACAGAAGTAGCCCTTAACGGCTTGCTAGTATAATTTCCAATAACCCTGTATACTTATAATACACTAGCTGCCCTCCGCGGTTTCACCCGCGTAACTCCCGATCCCGTGGGAATATCGGGATGTAAGCTATCCTATCTCTCAAGTTGGATCGAACTGCACATGGTGTGCGAATTTTATTATAATCGGTTAAGTGGTTTAGGAGTCCATTGAGGACAAACATTGTGACACGAGATTTATATATATTAAGAAGAAACATCCAGACCACAGACAAATATCTAAACATAAATACATGTCTGGGGCGGAAATCGAACCGGCAACCCTGTGTTTTGCAGTCCGGCATGGTCACCATTGTGCCAAATGGGTCGTTAAACCCCACTTTGCTCTCTGCTCGGAAGATAAAATCAATGGACACGCGCACTGTTTTGCGTACGCAGCTGTAGGCATACTAAAGCCCGATGTGTGGTGCTCTTTAAAACATCTAACCTTATGTACCAAGCTACGCACTTTCAAAGGCTACCTCTACATAATTGCATACGGGGAATATTAACATAGGCTGCCGTGGTCTAGTGATTACTTTGTCTGACGCAGATGGCTGCGGGTTCGATAATTTATCTTCTTAATATATATAAATCTCGTGTCACAATGTTTGTCCTCAATGGACTCCTAAACCACTTAACCGATTATAATAAAATTCGCACACCATGTGCAGTTCGATCCAACTTGAGAGATAGGATAGCTTACATCCCGATATTCCCACGGGATCGGGAGTTACGCGGGTGAAACCGCGTAGGGCAGCTATCTTAATATATATAAATCTCGTGTCACAATGTTTGTCCTCAATGGACTCCTAAACCACTTAACCGATTATAATAAAATTCGCACACCATGTGCAGTTCGATCCAACTTGAGAGATAGGATAGCTTACATCCCGATATTCCCACGGGATCGGGAGTTACGCGGGTGAAACCGTGTAGGGCAGCTAGTGTACTTATAAAACTAAAACTAAACTGAACTGAACTGAACTGAACTAAACTAAACTGTCCCGGCAAACGTTGTTTTGCCATTTACAAAAAAAAGAAGGAAGAAAATTGATGTTCTCAGACCTAACGAATCATTTCACTATCACTACATAGTATAAAACAAAGTCGCTTTCTCTGTCCCTATATCCCTTTGTACGCTTAAATCTTTAAAACTACGCAACGGATTTTGATGCGGTTTTTTAATAGATAGAGTGATTCAAGAGGAAGGTTTATATGTATAATACATGCATAATATAGCCGTGCGAAGCCGGGGCGGGTCGCTAGTCTAATATATGAAAGGACCCTGAAGGCCTATTAAAAAATTTTTTTTAAATATATCTTCTTCTTTTCTTCTTTCATCCATTTGCTTGTTTCTCTAAAGTCTGTGACAATCTATACATATAAAATGCTTTGTCCTGAATGACTGACTGACTGACGGATCAACGCACAGCCTAAACCACTGATCGTAGAGACCTGAAACTTGGAGGGTATGTTCTTTGTATGATGTAGGCATCCGATAAGGATTTTCCGAAATTCTACCCTAAGGGGGTGAAAAAGGGGGCAAAGTTTGTATGGGACAACGTGATTCCTTGCTTCAATCTACTAACTATACCAAAAAAAAAAAAATGGTTGCCTGTAAAGTCGGTATACGGGCGAAAGTTTTACGTGACAACAACTGTGCTCGAGTGGAAGGGACGCGTGCCTTTCACTTTTTATGTCTGTCTCTCTCGCTCTTAGGCGGGCTAACCATGCCCGAGTGGAAGGGACGCGTGCCTCTCACTCGCTCTCATTGTGAGCGCATAACGTCAGCGGAGCGTAACGCAGTTTCTTGAAGTGTCACCCGGCAAACCAATTTATAAAACGTTGTCACGTCAAAAAGCTAGTCTTTAACGAAACCTCGCCATGAAGTTAACACAAAAACATTAGTTATAATAGTACTACGGGTAAATAACATGACCCGTGGATCAACTGGCAACTGGTTACCTATATTTGCTATAGAAATATTGAGATCACTCCAACTGTAGGTAGATAGGTACCTAAATCTAAGTACTGGACCGCCTGTCCTACCCTGACCCCTTCTTCAAGCCAAGTGTCTAGCTCGGCGTACGATATCCGAATGGCTCCATCGCCGATGAACCCTAATTACCTCCAATCGCAGCGCTAGCGCCGCCACGCGGGAAACGGAGCTAAGGGGAACTATTAACATTCGTGTGTAAATGGCAGATGGCAGCACTAGTCATGTTGATTAATCTATACAATAACTAATATTTGTTATTTAGGGACAATTAACGCTATAAACAACGCTATTAAATCACATAAATTCCTAAAATCATGACATTCGGCCATCGGACTACGTGCAGACTCTGACGCACGTACCACCAACCCAACCATGACAGTAAAGAAAACGACATCATTGCACAATAATTAGTGTATTACAATTTAACAAAATACATTTACTTGCTTTTGGGTTATTATAAAATGTTATACTACACATCATAATAATTGTTAATTAACTACGCCATACACGCACAATATATATATTTTTTTTTTAAAGGATATAACATAAGAATTATAATAATACAACAAGGTTAACAAAAATTCACAGCGATATTAAAACATAAATCATGACATTCGGCAGTGTCATTCAATTTTGTTTTAGAAAATGGATTTCTATTGGTTGTTATTCTAATTTATGACGACTCAGATCCGCTATTATCGTTATCATCACTTAAAACATTTAGAGCTTTAACATTGATCCATGGCCTCATACGATCAGCAGAAACCACTGTAGATAACTTTTTTGTCTTTTTGAAACCTGGAACTCCTGATAATTCGTATCTATCATTACCAATAACCTTCGTTACTCTGTATGGCCCTATAAACTTAGGTAGCAACTTTTTGCTTTGCCCGGGATTATCATTAAAAGAAACTTTGGTTATTTTGACAAGGTCATTTACTTTATATTGCCTAGCTGGTTGATTTTTCGAATTATGCGCTTCTTTTATTTTAATTTGTTTCTCATCTATGACAGATTTGACTTGATCTCTTACTTCATTTAAGTCTTTTTTTTCGCTGTTAACATCGTTCAAAGCCTCCTGAAACATACTATCTGAATCCCCTCTTAATCGCATCCCAAATAATATCTCAGAGGGGGATTTTCCAGTGGTCGCATTAATTGTACTATTAATGCCAAATTGTACTTTGCTAACGGCTACATCCCAATCTTTTTCATTTTTCCCTGAATTTTGCGCTGCGACTGCTCTGAGTATAGTTTGATTAAATCTTTCCGCTTGGCCGTTCGCGCGCGGGCATGCAACAGCATTTAATACATGTTTGATGTTTTTATCCTGACAAAACTGTTTAAATTGACTCGATGTAAACGCTGTGCCACGATCTGATATAATTCGTTCCGGTGAACCAAAGTCTTGAAAAATGGATTGCAAAGTTTTTATGGCTGTGACACTTTTGGTGTCTTTTACTGGTCTTACAAATACATATTTTGAGAATCCATCAACGACGGTAAGAATGTACGCATTGCCTCGTTTACTTTTTACAAAGGGCCCTATGTGATCAATGTGTATCGTTTGGAAAGGGACGTTCGCTTTCTCTATAGGATACATATGACCTTGCTTAACAGGGTTACTGTCCTTGTTATACGCACACTCGAGACAAGCTCCAACATATTTCTTAACGAAATTTGTCATCTTGGGAAACCAATATTGGCTTTGAATTCGCTCCAAAGTCTTTTTAATCCCAAAATGACCCATTTCGTCGTGGTTTAGGCGACAAATTTGCCACCTGGCACCCTTCGGTATGACTAATCGTAAATCATTCCCGTCTCCTTCTATTTTTCTGTACAAAATATTGTTTTTAATGCTATAATGCTTTTTCAAGTCTTTGAATTCTTCATCTACATCAGGTTTTAATATTCTGGTGATTCGATTTATTTCTGGATCACCAAGTTGTAGCGTAACTAACCAATCGCTCTGTTCTATGTGAAGTACAGATATTACATTTTCTGGCAAGCAATCGTCATTAGGGTCTTCAACCGGATTTCTGCTTAAAGCATCGACATGAGCCATGCGATTTCCTGGACGATATTCCATATCGTAGTCATATTCCTCCATTTGCAAAAGCCATCTTGCTATCCTTGGCACTAGATCCTTCTTACTTAATGTTAGTCGCAATGCTTGGCAATCAGTAACTATTTTAAAATGTGTTCCTAACAAATAAGTACGGAATTTTTTTAATGACCCTACCACAGCTAAAGTTTCGAGCTCGTAGGAATGATAAAATCTTTCTTCCGGGGAAGTTTGTCTGCTAAAATATGCTACTGGTTTGAGGACTTTTGGATTCTCTTGCCATTGCATGAGGATTCCCCCTATTCCAGCTGAACTCGCATCAGTGTGTAATTCCGTTTTAAGGTTAGGGTTGTAAAGTGCAAGAACAGGACGACTGCATAATGTTTTCCTTAAGATTGATACAGAATTTTCCTCGACTTCAGTCCACCGCCACTCTACCTTCGGTTTTGTTAATTGAGTTAAGGGTTTAGCAATCTCGCCAAAACCCTTCACGAATTTTCTAAAATAACTAGTTAGCCCGAGGAATTGTCTCATCTCATGTACGTTCGTCGGAGTCGCAAAATTTTCAATGGCCAAGGTTTTACATTTGCTTGGTTTTATTCCATCAGCCGATACCTCGTACCCCAAATACTCTATTGTAGAAGAAAAGAAATGGCATTTTGAAAGCTTTAAAGTCAACCCATATTCTCGAATTAATTTTAGAACGTTTTCAAGTTTTTCAAACCCCGTATTGATGGATTGGGTAGGAATAAGCAAATCATCCATGTAAGCTAAGACACTATCAAATCTGCTTGCACCCAACATCTGATTAACCAACTTTTGGAAGACTGCTGGCGCGTTCGTTAGTCCAAACGGCATCCGATTGAACTCATAGTGTCCGTCTGGAGTAACAAACGCTGTCAGGTGTTTACTTTCTTCGGCGAGAGGCACTTGGTAGTAGCCCGAGGCCATGTCCAAGGTTGTGAAAAATTTGTTGCCACTTAACTGAGAAACTTGATCTTCTATCAGTGGAAGTGGATACCTATTTTTTATGGTTTTGGAATTTAAAGCTCGGAAATCTATGCACAAGCGCTGTTCTCCTGATTTCTTTTTGACAACAAGTATTGGGCTAGCGTAATCTGAATTTGACTCCCTAATAATGTTATTGTCAATAAGTTCTGATATCATGTCTCTTACTTTAACTCTTTCCGCATTTGATAACCTATACGGTCGATAGACAACAGGTTTATAGTCATACAACTCTATTTTCATCTCAAAATCTACTGGCGCACAACCTATTTCTTCCAACGAACATGCAAAACAGTCGCGATAATTTTGAAGGAGTCTATACAGTCTATCTAAAGTCACTTCATCAACATCAGGGCCAACCTTGATGTCGCTTTTTACAAGAGGTGGTCGAGTTTGGAAAGAATTTGTATTAATTTTTCGTATATTCATTATGTCAACTTCTTTGAATCGAAGTGCTCGACAAAGTGTTGTATTTTTCTTTAAAATAATGTTAGTACCCGAATCATTTGATACTAAAATGTAACCTTTACCTCCTACAATACTGTATATACCCCGATGAATGCGATACTCATTACCAGGAATATTTCTCGATTGTGCTTCAACATAAACATCTCCCGTATGACATGATTCACTGTGTACTGGAACTAATTGAGCACCTTTTAATATTAATTCACTATCCAAAATTAACTTTATTGCTAGAGCGTCTGTATGCATAATCGAGCTATTATAAAAAATCAGATGGTTACTGTCTTTTAATACAGTGAGATTTGGTTTTTCTGTGAAATTTTGACCAACTAACATCGAAACATGTAAGTATTTGTCATCAACTACATATACTTCTAAACAATCTTCAATATCATCAATACTGATTCTAACCTGAGACCTATATAGGGGCGCAATGCATGCATTACCAAAACCTTTAATTAAGGGTAAGTCGTTGTAGGTTTTTGTTAAACTCATATTTTCTGCATCTGATCGTTTTAAGAGGGAACAATCACTACCGAAATCAATGTAAGCTCTTAATGTTTTATTGTTAACTTCAATTTCCTTATGATACTTTTCATTAGAATTAGCAGAATCAATTACTAATACTTTTTCAGTTTTTAGAGAGGCTTTTCCGCTTGAGGAAGGATACCGGTTACAGTCTTTATCGTTATGACCAACTTTCTTGCACATATTGCATTTTAACAACATTTTTGGGCATCGACTGAATCGATGTCCTTCCTCATTACAATTAAAACACTTAAGAGTATTCGATGTACTTGTGAACTTCTCTTTCTTGATTTTCTGGAAACATCTATTAGACGTATGCCCATCTAAGCCACAAGAGTAACAGCTAATCTTGGAACGAAGAAATCCATTATCTATTCCATCCGTGTAACCGCGTTTCTTCTGTGTATGCGAAAACGACATTGACCGAGGCTGTTGGATTACCAAATACTTCAGCAAATCTTCTGGCTCCTGGCATTTTAAAGCTTGGGCGCTGTTTCTGAGCGATACATCTGTAATTCCGTGAATCAAACAGTCCACGGCCTTCTTCCCTATGATTTCGCATCTGTTTAACAGCATTAATTTGTCGTAGAAGTAGATTCGTAAACTCTCATCAGGTTTTGTCTTTCTTGAGAACATTTCTTCCAACATAATTGCAAAGTTGTCATCCACTGGGAAGGCACGTCGTAATTTTATCTGCCAATCTGACCAAGTATGATCCAAACTAGGTAGAGAATAAAGCCAATTTTTAGCTGTACCCATCAACTTTTGCGTTGCGTAATGAGATGTAAGTCTATCTTCCCAATTATAAATACGCGCATACTCAGTTACTTTATGAAGCCAAATTTCTATGTTTTGAGCTTTATTTTCTGGGTCAAACTCGGGTACAGCATTTAGCATTTGATGAGAACTTATAGAAGTTTTATTTTTGGCTTGTAAGGCGTTTACCAAATCAACAACATTAACAACGTCGTTGGAGCGCTTACGACGTTTAGCAACTCTTTTTTCCGAATCATCCATGTTGGAAGCAATTTGTCTCCGTTTCCGTATCGGAGCTGGAATATCGTCGTCGGAACTTTGACTCGACGTGCTCACGAGACGATTTCTTCTTAATAATACACGTAGTCCTCTGATACTACTATGACTCGACCCATTAGACTCTGCCATTTCCTTAAACGAAAGAAAACCGACGGTGAACATCAAATGATTTTAATGACAAACAACGGGACAGATGAAACTAAATAAAAGCTTGTAACTAAAGACATAATCTAATAATTCGACAATTATTGAGCATTGAGTAGGTATATATAATGGAAACAAGAAGGTATCATCATATTATATTATACTAGATCTCGATAATAACAGTTCCAATTCAATATGTAGGTAGTTATAAATAATATCAATTAACTACTATCACTTTTCCAATTTGTTAGCTTTGAACCGCCTAAAATTCGATTGTTACGTTACGCATTCATGATGTAAGTACTTATACGTTAATCATCCTTATATTAAACAATAATAATTCTCGTCAACTCATGAAAGATAGGTACACAGGCCTGTCGATGTCTTACCATCGCTCTAACATAATATGTCAATCAAAATAAGAAAAAGATTTCAGACGTAACCTAAATTAATATATCTGCTTTATGTAAACGTATAGGTATAGGTGTATAGGTCGAAACATCAACCACCTACTGGACGCATACTCACATCACTCATGTCAATAAAATTCTCATTAGATACATCCTCCCATCCATAAAAACGCACGCTCGCGTCACCAAGAACAGCACAAAACTTGTGAAATGTACTCTCGCATCTTTCACTATGTATCAAGTATCAACCAGTCAATCATCAAGCGCACGCTCACGCCACAATATCAAAGCAACTTTTGCAAGATGCACGCTCACATCAACTATCGAAACTTCAAGTTACCAGACGCACGCTCACGCCACAATATCAAAGCAACTTTTGCAAGATGCACGCTCACATCAACTATCGAAACTTCAAGTTACCAGACGCACGCTCACGCCACAATATCAAAGCAACTTTTGCAAGATGCACGCTCACATCAACTATCGAAACTTCAAGTTACCAGACGCACGCTCACGCCACAATATCAAAGCAACTTTTGCAAGATGCACGCTCGCATCAACTATCGAAACTTCAAGTTTCCAGACGCACGCTCACGTCCCTTAGTTCTACTTATTTTAAAGTTCACTAGATGCACGCTCACATCTTCAAATAAATACATAAGTATCGTTCAACGCATCAATTTAACTTGCTTCGAATACTAACTACAACCACATAACATATTGTACGTTATTAATACACAGGTATTGGTTAATAATTTCAATTCTACATTAGGTAGATCTATACATCACACATGAGAGAACACAACCAATTATTCCGTTTGCTATGTTCGTTATTATATATACCTTCTTGATATTTTTATATACGAGCATATTATTATAGAAACAGAAATCAACAAATATGTACGTAAAATGACATATTATAGTAGGTAAGTAATGTTAGAGCGAAACTATTCGTTTTACCTTCCGAATAAAAGGGAAAAGTGACAGCAAACCTCTATTCTCGGTGTTTGACAAGGTGGGTCAAAAACAAGGAGAAAGAGAAAAATAATAATATCAATTTTAACCGTTAGAATCCAGTCTTGTTCGAAGACTGAATAAGATACCTACTAGTTTTTTTTTTTTGTGAATTTGTCCAACATTCATTTTCTTTTTATAAATTTTAAATAATAGCTGTTGGACAAGCTTTTTTTTGGCATACCTTCCGGTTTACATGAAAGATTAACATTTTTTGATATGATATGTAAATAGTCTGCTCTCGAAAGAAATGCTTATCCTTTCTTTATATTATAGGCAATAAGAAAATAATACTTATAGTCGCTCTCGACTTTAATAAGCTCAAGGAAAGTAAGTAAAAGAAGCGGGTATGTAGGTACTTACGATTTGAACAACGGCTTCACTTTTGTGGGCGAGACCTTTAGCACTTCTGATATATTGAGATCACTCCAACTGTAGGTAGATAGGTACCTAAATCTAAGTACTGGACCGCCTGTCCTACCCTGACCCCTTCTTCAAGACAAGTGTCTAGCTCGGCGTACGATATCCGAATGGCTCCATCGCCGATGAACCCTAATTACCTCCAATCGCAGCGCTAGCGCCGCCACGCGGGAAACGGAGCTAAGGGGAACTATTAACATTCGTGTGTAAATGGCAGATGGCAGCACTAGTCATGTTGATTAATCTATACAATAACTAATATTTGTTATTTAGGGACAATTAACGCTATAAACAACGCTATTAAATCACATAAATTCCTAAAATCATGACAGAAACAAAACAAACCGCAAACATTCTGACGTCACACAAAATAATGCAATAATATTATCAAGTTAAGACGTCACAAATGAAAACAAGTTCGCTTACGTATGATGAAATGCTACATTTTTGCGGTCACATTAGGTTTAAATAGGTAGGTATAAATGGATACATACCTATAATCTAACTAGCTGCCCTACGCGGTTTCACCCGCGTAACTCCCGATCCCGTGGGAATATCGGGATGTAAGCTATCCTATCTCTCAAGTTGGATCGAACTGCACATGGTGTGCGAATTTTATTATAATCGGTTAAGTGGTTTAGGAGTCCATTGAGGACAAACATTGTGACACGAGATTTATATATATCTTAATATATATATCTTATCTTATCTTATCTTAATATATATATAAATCTCGTGTCACAATGTTTGTCCTCAATGGACTCCTAAACCACTTAACCGATTATAATAAAATTCGCACACCATGTGCAGTTCGATCCAACTTGAGAGATAGGATAGCTTACATCCCGATATTCCCACGGGATCGGGAGTTACGCGGGTGAAACCGCGAAGGGCAGCTAGTTAAGATATAAAATTCTCGTGTCACAATGTTAGTTACCATATTCCTCCGTAAAGGCTTGACCGATTTTTATGTAATTTTATATGCATATTCAGTAGTAGGGCTAGAGCTCCGGAATTCCGGTTTTAACAAAATTCCGGAATTATTAAATGTTGTCGCGTCGGTGGTCCCTTCGCGAGTCCGACTCACGCTTGGCCGGTTTTAAGCTATTGCATAGCTTTTATCGCGGGCCTTGAGCGCGGCGACCGAATCAAGAAATTCCGTAACGAAAATAAAACCTAACAACCCCCACTCCACTCCGCCTACCATGTAGCTCGGCCGAGCGTTCGCTTAACGTGTATGTATATGGTACGACTGTACGACGCTCGCACGATGCAATAGCTTCACCGCGGCAGTCCCCGAGTGCCACACTTTTTTTTTACAAACAGATAATATATCTGGCACGTACTCTAGTAAGTAACTATCCGTGTTATGACGTGTCAGTGACGTCACACAGCCCGAGGCTAGCTGTAGGTGCGACAATAAATGGAATTTGTTCACGTTTTACGTTTGCACTTACTGTGCACCGTGCTTGCATGTTTTACCGGGGCGGATGTCACACCGAACCGTAACTAATCGTATACCTATATTTGTTTTAGCGAAGGGTTTTAATACGAAAGGGGGTTGTTCTAGAAGGCGTACCACTTTTGGAAATTCAAACTTTTCATTTCGATAATTCTGAGGGAATTTTTACTTGAAAATTAGCTGTTGCATACGAAAACTTCGAACGAAATGTTCAAATTTGCAAAAGTCGTAGAACAAAAGTTGTTCGCCTGGCCTGAAGGTGGTGGACGACCACAGTTTTACCCACTAAAACTCCACCGGTTCCTCTCTCGCCATGATGTCGTGGCTGCGAGAATGTGTTGCGATTCTACCACGGCACCCGATGGCAGAGACTTGCATAAGTCCTGGGGGTCTAATATAGAAAGAAAGAAAGAAAACATTTATTAGACGACCCAGTTGGCACAATGGTCACTATGCCGGATTGCCATACACAGGGTTGCGGGTTCGATTCCCGCCTCAGGCAAGTATTTATGCTTAGATATTTGTCTGGGGTCTGGTTGTGTACGGGCCAAGCCGTACACTGTCACTAGTATCTAACAAACAACACCTACATGCTGACACCGCAATATCGACACACCAAGCATCGTCGCGGCCGATACCTACAAGCAAGGCTCGGTCGCGTGAACAAATCAAGCATCGCGTTGCGAGCAGGGCCAGCAAGAGTGCTCCGCCGCGCGCACAAACAAACAAATGGGTTGGAGCCACACAGCGTTCCACCTCGCAAACAAGCATCGCGTTGCGAGCGGGGCCAGCAAGAGTGCCTCGCTGCGCGCACAAACAACAAGGGGCCTGGAGATGCAGACAGCTCTCCGACTCACAAACATCGTCGTGACCGATGCCACAAGCAGTGCTCGGTCACGTCACCAACATCAGCGGGCGAATTCACGACTTGTCCGCCGCACTAACATCAGCGGTCAGCGCAAACAAGCGTCCACCGCACCAACAGCGCTGCGAGCGGAGCCAGCAAGACAGCTCCTTCGCGCGCGCACAATATTAAAACCATCGCGAGCGGAGTCGACAACCGAATTCCGCCGCACTTCAACATAATTTCGAGGTCAAAGAACTGCCTCACACATCATCAAGCAGCCCACGCGTCACCAACATCAGCGGGCACACAGCTCGCTGCAACAAGCAACTCGACGCAGCATGGGTCATCTCATCAACATCAATCAATACTAAATATACGAAACAATAAAAGTGCAGTGTAGTGATTAATTTTACATTTTTATCATCAAACAGTTAAGTAGTTTATGTCTTTTTGTCTTTGTAAGCGGTGCCAGCATGTACAAGCCAACATGTACATCTTTTTATTTCATATTTTATCAAACACTTTCCTTTCCTTTTTAGTGGGCAGCATGTACGGGCGTTTTTTTTTCATTTTTTTTTCGAATTTCCAAAAGTCGTAGAACAAAAGTTGTTTGTTTAGGTGCACAGAAGAAGCCCTTAACGCCGTGCTAATTAATTTCCAATAACCCTGTATAATATGTATGTCTTTACGCTAGTAATTGTATAGTTTATGAATAAAAACAACTTTATTAGTAAAAAAAAATTAAAAGTAGGGAATAAGTTTTGCGAATGGAACTAAAGAACCACAGCTTCGCATCCAAAGAGCCGCAGGTTGCCGACCCCTGGACTAGAACATTTCCTCGAGCATTTCAATGTAATGTAACGTTTTTATGAATGCGAAAATACAGGCAAATGCAAGGCAAATGTTCGAAGTGTAATTCAAGTCAGTTGCCTCTGAATAATAGTGAATTAAGTTCGGTGTGACAGTGAGTCAGTTATTGCACCGCGCCGGGAACTGTTTATGCACGCGACTGTACCATCCCTTTGTTTTCTTTCATATCACTTTTCGTCGCGATTGTATCAGCGCCGCCTCGCCTCTATCTTTCAACTATATTATTTACTAGCTGTTGTCCGCGACTTCCTACGCCTGGTTTATATACTAAAAACCATCCTCTTGAATCACTCGATCTATTAAAAAAAACAAATGGTTGTCTGTAAAGTCGGTTTACGGACGATAATTTTACGTGATGACGTCATAAGAATACGATGAAAAATTGAGTTTTTTTTTTCCTTTATATATTTTTTCCTTTAACTTTATTATAAGTCTCCTATTCACTCGTCACACCATAACATAAGCCCAGATGAGCGATATTATTATTAAATACTCTGTTTCTAAGTTACCATGACGTGTCTGGTCATATTACCATGACGCATGACGTCACACAATATCGTAATATTGTGTCACCGTAGTGACACTTTTTTTGTGAATGCAGGTGTTCCACAGAGTCGGCATCCGATAAGAAAGTATTTTCCGAAATTCTACCTCTTAGGGGGTGAAAAAGGGGGGCAAAGTTTGTACCTATAGAACAGATTCCTTGGTTCAATCTACTTGAAATTTTCAACTCCTACCCGGACGAAGTCGCGAGCAAAAGCTAGTCATTTTTAAAAAGACACAACCGCGGGTTTTACCGCAAGTATATTATAAAATATAATAACTTATGCATGCATTTACAATATTCAAGTTTCTTTAAGACATGATTTTCCTTATTCGCATATTTACCTACTTAGGCAATTGTCAATTACTAGCCGTGAAACGCGGATTCACCCGCGTAAGTTAGGCTACAAAGATGCAAATATTTTTATTTGACACTGGCTATATGTAGAAGTTGTGCCAAGTCCATAAGTTAAGAAAAAACTCTTTTTTTTTCTCTTTTGTTTGGCCCCACGTACGTTATGCCAAAACTTATTATTAAGTATCAAAGTTAAAAGGAGGGGGCGTATTAAGCACCTTGGACTATTTCAAAAACTTTTTTTTTAATTTTTGACGACCTACTTGGCACAATGGTCAAACACAAATCTGCGGGGATGATTCATGCTTGGATATTTGTCTGTCGTCAAGTTGTTTCTATGTTTTTTAAGTTTACCATTTACAAAAGAAAAAATTTCAAGTAGGTAGTATATTCGTAGCGCCCATAACACAAGTCTGGTTACTTAGCTTGGGGCTAGATGGCGATGTGTAGAATGTCCTGCAATATTTAACAGGGGGTAGTAGAAATTGCTATTATAAATTATTATACATTTTTTTTTAAATTATGATAAAAATTCAACATGGCGGCTTTATCTATCATATTTTGAGAGTTGAGATGTAGTTATATCGCTTTATCGTGTCGTGTTTTGGTCTTCATGGGCTGGATTAACATACAGACTTCTTTTATCCCGATAATTAATGTCACGGGATCGGGACTTACGCGGGTGAAACCGCGGGGCGCAGCTAGTCACTTCACTACATAGTATGAAACAAAGACGCTTCTTGCTGTCTGTCTGTCCCTATGTATGCTTAAATACGGATTTTGATGTGATTCGGATGCCTACGTCATAAAAAGAAAAAAAAGTCCCCTCAAAGTTTCAGGTCTCCACGATCAGCGGTTTATATGTATAGTGAGAAAATAGAATATTTTGATTTTTTACAGACACAGAATACTTAATAGTGACTATAAACAACAAACTTTATAGTAAATAAATAAATAAATATTGCAGGACATTCCACACATCGCCATCTAGCCCCAAGCTAAGTAACTAGACTTGTGTTATGGGTGCTAAGACAGTAGTTTCAGACTCGTAGCTATTGCAGTTTCAAAGATTTCTTGAGAAATATTTTGCTCTCAGAAAATTACAAAAATGATCAATTTCCTTTGATTTGCCATACTACGTTTGTTTCCAGGAATTGATCTCTATTAGCAACACTATCGATTGATACAAAAATATAGGTGATTATTTTTTTCAAAAAATTTACAGGTTCGATTCCTGGTAATGACTTTTCCAAAATGTATAGATAGATTTACATTACGGGGATTGAATAAAAGATATTTCATTCAAAGTTTTCTTTTTATATAATTTTTATTTTAAACCTCTTAACCTAAAATACATGTTATGCAATCACATACTTAAGAAACTCTTATTTAAGAAAGTAACATACCGCATATTATCACTATCACTACATAGTATAAAACAAAGTCGCTTTCTCTGTCCCTATATCCTTATGTATGCTTAAATCTTTAAAACTACGCAACGGATTTTGATGAGGTTTTTTTAAAAGATAGAGTGTTTCAAGAGGAAGGTTTATATGTATAATACATGCATAATACAGCCGTGCGAAGCCGGGGCGGGTCGCTAGTAACATTAAAAAAAGAAATACCTCTTTTCTCTCCTTAATATTATTGTCCGATTTTAGTGTTTCTTTTTTTAGGGTTCCGTACCCAATTTGAAAAAAGTAACACAAAAAGTCAGGACATTACTAAAAACATAAAAAAAAACTTCCATTTAAATAAAATAACTATTTTAATTTAAATTAAAGATTAAGAAAATGTACCGATAATTTAAGGAGTTTTTAAGATATGGCAACACCTTTATTGGTAGTAAATTAAGGAAATAAATGGTGTTGTCACAAAATTCCCCAACTCAAAGAGAAAAAGGGTAAATGTGAATAAATTACTTATCCACATTTACCCTTTTTTTACCGTTTTTTGAAACAAAATGTAATCTTATTTTTTTAATAAGGTCGAAGTACCTACATACGTCATGTACTCTGATATGGAATACAGAGTTTTCATAACACACTGTTTACTATTCACTTTTATCCTTTAATTTTATAACATTTTGTCTTTTCCTTAATATATTTATACATTTTGTACCTACTTACAATAAAATTCCTTAATTAATGAATATTGGCTTTAAGAGTAAAGGGTACCGGGTGCTCTCTCCATACAAACGTAGTCGACTGTATCCTCCCTGGATAATGACACTAGAGCAAATATTTTTGATGCTTAATACTTATAACTGCCATGTTCCCACGGGATCGGGAGTTACGCGGGTGAAACCGCGCAGCGTTGCTAGTCTGATAATTTGGAGCTGTTGCAGCGAACACTACTTTTTTTTATTTTTCTCAGTGATATGTTAACAAGATTTTTTCTCATGTTTGTTATTGGGTATTTTTTCGAATTTCATAATTTAGGTTTTTTAAGTTTCATTTTTATTTCGTCTTCAAGAAAAAAAAAATTGAATATTCAATTTTGGTTTTTTCCGACTTTTATTTGTTTTATTTTTCTACTTTCATTACTTTTTGTTTGCATTTTCATTTGTTAAGTTAGTACTTTCTTTAGTTTTTGTTCGACCTTCATTTCCATTTTTCTACTTTTACTTTTTTCACTTTTATTTATTTTTGAGCGACTTTAGTTTGTTATTTTTCTACTTTTATTTGTTTTTGTTCGACATTCATTATAGGTAGGTACTAGTTTTATACTTGCTGTTGATTTTTCTACTATTATGTTGATTTTTTCTACTTTCATTTATTTTGTTCGACTTAAATTATGTTTTTGTTCGACATTCAGTTGTTTTTATTTACTTTTATTTGTTTTTAGGGCCTTATCTCAAAAGTTAAAAAACGAACCCTTATACGATCACTCTTTCGTTTGTTTTTGTTCGACATTCAGCTGTTTTTTTCAGTTTGTGTTTTTTTCTACATTCATCTGTCCAAACCCATCGCTATCATCGTCATCATCATAATCATCATCGGCAAGCAGAGAGTCGATGACTGTATCATTATATATAGAATCTAAGCTGCTTCCAGGAGGCACGAGGTAGAACCGACGGATTATTGACGGTGAGAGATACATGTGCCCTGATACGCCTGCGGACAATAAAAAAAAAATCGAAATTTATTTATTCATTTTATTTTAATTAATTTTATTTTCGAAATATCACGGTTCATGATATACAGCCTGGTGACAGACAGACTGACTGACAGTGGAATCTTATAGGATCCCGTATTTAAGGTTCCGTACCCAGAGGGTAAAAACACGGTACCCTATTACTAAAGCCTAGTTCGCATTAGGCTAGTATTTTAGTCGAGTAGCGAGTAATTTAGTCGCTAAACGTGTCCGAACACCAAAAACTTAGTCGAGTAGGTTAGTAAGTAATTTAGTCGAGTCGATTCATTTTATTCTATTTTATTAGGCGAGTGGCGAGTAGTACCCCTCCCCCACGCGTCCCTGTTCACTCGCTCACCGGCTTAACAAGTCCGAACCTCTCGAATTAGTCGAGTCCTACAAAACAATACAATGATGTGGCGGCAACTACCACATCATTGTATTGTTTTGTAGGATGTTCATCTTGCAATACACCACTCACTTGTAAACTATACTCGACCAAAGTGCGAACGGTTTTTGGGCAGTAGCGAGTATTTTAGCTACTAAATTACTTGCTACTCGACTAAAATACTAGCTTAATGCGAACTAGGCTTAAGACCTCACTGTCTGTTTATGCTCTCTCTGTTACCAGGCTGTATCTCATGCACCGTGATAGCAAAACAGTTGACATTTTCTAAACTAAAAACAGAATGAACATAAAAATTCCGACAATAATTTAACGTGATAACGTCATATGAAAACATTGACGGTAACCATAGCAACGTATTATCGTTGTTGTGGTTACCTTCCCGTAACGTGAGCGTGACTCACAGTTTTGTATGGGTGCAGTACGGTGTTCCCATACAACATGGTACGGAACCCCTTCGTATGCGAGTCCGACTCGCACTTGACCGGACTTTACCCTTTGCGTACGGAACCCTAAAAAGGCTTATCAGAAAAGCTCAATGATTGCTAATGGCGCAGACAAGTCAATCTATGTGAGAGGCCACAAACAAATACCCCCTTATTCCAAAACGAGGTTTAAGGATAATCCGAGATGTGAATTTAAACCTTAGATTTAGACACCGATTTACTCGTGAACTATAGTCTAAACACTATCCCTAAATAATCTATAGGGATAGTGTTTAGACTATAGTTCCCTATACAATCCATAGGGATAGTGTTTAGACTATAGTACACGAGTAAATCTGTGTCTAAATCTAAAGTTTAAATTCACATCTCTTTAGTGAAATTTTAGTCAAAATCAGATTTCACCCTGAACTTCGCAATTACAGCCAAACTATCAGGTTTGCGATTCTGCTTTTTTTTGTGAAACAAGTTCAATAGTGTACCTTTTTAATCCATAAATCAATCAGAGTCTAAGATTTATAAAACTCAAAATATTACCATTAAAGTAATTTTTTTTTCAAATCTAATGTTTACATTATCTTTATATAGTTCTAAAAAAAATATTTCACAGATTATTTTTTTCTGCAACTTATCTTAAAAACTACTAGCTTTCATGAAGAATAAACCCTGAAAGTTTCATTCGGCTAGAGCTAGGGCATCATGTTTTTAACTGTTTTTTAATAGACTACAATGAATTACCAAAAAAGAAAAATGTATTTAATAAACCTAGATAAGGATGCAGTGAATTAAATGAGAATAAATTTATTCATTTTGTGAAGGATAAAGGGGGTAAAAACGTTACGGCCCGCAACATTATTTGAAAGCAAAATGAAGGCAATTACGTCCGAACTAAAACTCTCTCTATCGCACGATACGTCATTTTACAACAACAAACTTTATAGTAAATAAATAAATATTGCAGGACATTCCACACATCGCCATCTAGCCCCAAGCTAAGTAACTAGACTTGTGTTATGGGTGCTAAGACAGTAGTTTCAGACTCGTAGCTATTGCAGTTTCAAAGATTTCTTGAGAAAAAAAATTCTCTCAGAAATTTACAAAAATGATCAATTTCCTTTGATTTGCCATACTACGTTTGTTTCCAGGAATTGATCTCTATTAGCAACACTATCGTATGATACGAAAATATAGGATTTTTTTAGAAAAATAACAGGTATGATTCCTGGCTAGGGTAATGACTTTTCAAAAAGGTATAGATAGATTTACATAACGGGGATTGAAACAAAAGGTAAGTATTTAATTCAAAGTTTTCTTTTTATATAATTTTTATTCTAAACCTCTTAACCTAAAATACATGTTTCCAATCACAGACTTAAGAAACCCTTATTTAAGAAAGTAACATACCGCATATTATCACTATCACTACATAGTATAAAACAAAGTCGCTTTCTCTGTCCCTATATCCCTATGTATGCTTAATTCTTTAATCACTATTTACTTTTATCCTTTAATTTTATAACATTTTGTCTTTTCCTTAATATATTTATACATTTTGTACCTACTTACAATAAAATTCCTTAATTAATGAATATTGGCTTTAAGAGTAAAGGGTACCGGGCGCTCTCTCCATACAAACGTAGTCGACTGTATCCTCCCTGGATAATGACACTAGAGCAAATATTTTTGATGCTTAATACTTATAACTGCCATGTTCCCACGGGATCGGGAGTTACGCGGGTGAAACCACGCAGCGTTGCTAGTCTGATTATTTGGAGTCTGATTTTTGTTTGCATTTCATTTGTTAAGTTAGTACTTTCTTTAGTTTTTGTTTGACCTTCATTTCCATTTTTCTACTTTTATGTTGATTTTTTCCACTTTCATTTGTTTTTGAGCGACTTTAGTTTGTTATTTTTCTACTTTCATTTGTTTTTGTTCGACATTCATTATAGGTAGGTACTTAGTTTTATACTTGCTGTTGATTTTTCTACTATTATGTTGATTTTTTCTACTTTTATTAATTTTGTTCGACTTAAATTATGTTTTTGTTCGACATTCAGTTGTTTTTATTTACTTTTATTTGTTTTTTATGGTTCCTTACCTCAAAAGGTAAAAAACCAACGCTTGTAAGATCACTCTTTCATTTGTTTTTGTTCGACATTCAGTTGTTTTTTTAATTTTATTTGTTCCTTACCGCAAAAGTTACAAAAAGGAACCCTAATAAGATCACCATTTCATTTGTTTTTGTTCGACATTCAGCTGTTTTTTTTACTTTGTTTTTTTTTCCACATTCGTCTGTCAAAACCCATCACTATCATCGTCATCGTCATCATCATCATCATCATCTGCCAACAGGAAATCGATGACGCTCTGCTTCTTGTGTTTGTTTCTCTTCTTGTTCATCATCGCTATGGTATCATTAAATACAGAACCGAAGCTGCTACCAGGAGGCGCGAGGTAGAACTGACGGATTATTGACGGTGGGAGATACGTGTAAGGACTTGTGTACCGTGATACGCCTGCGGACAATAAAAAATCGAAATTTATTTATTTTTGAAGTGAAAAATTCTTATGGCGCGTTGGGCACTTTTGTGGGTGAGCATTTTCAACCGATCTCGCGACAGATTTTGACGCGACAGATGAGATTTTATTTGTGTTAGTCTTTTTGTTTAACTTATACTGCCATCTATTACACAAATTGAGAAACTTAGTTTCTAGAAAGACCGCTATTCGAATGTAGATGGCGCTGATTTAAATTTTTTACTGCCATCTAGCGAATAAAAAATAAACTATATTTGTTTAAGTGAGTGCTAATAGATGGCAGTAGCAGATCGTTTCAAGAAATATTCTATGAGAAATAACAAGTTTATTGTTTTCACTTCTGCCTGCACTCCCGGAGTGCGCTGTTTTTTATCTTAGGAATCAACAGCTATTATGTACAATCACATTACCAAGTTGTTCTAAAAAAAATGAAAACGATAGTCTTTTGAAAAAAGCCGGCCAAGTGCGAGTCGGACTCTAGCGATGAGATTAGATACAGCCTGGTGACAGACAGACAGTGGAGTCTTAGCGGTCCCGTTTTTACCCCTTGGGTACGGAATCCTAAAAAGCCTATTCAGGAAAGCTCAATGATCGCTAATAATGACGCAGCCAAGTCATGCTATGTGAGAGGCCACAAACAAAAATTATGTTTTATGAATTAAAATCAAATTAAATACCGGTAGAGGTCGATGACTAAAAACAGAATGAGTACAAAGAAAAAAAAAAGTACCGAAATGCAAAACCGAAACTTTATTTTTGTTACGTTTGATAGTTTCTCATAATAAACAACGTTTTGTTAAATATTAAAAAAACTAGCGACCCGCCCCGGCTTCGCACGACTATATTGTGCATGTATTATACATATAAACCTTCCTCTTGAATCACTTTATCTATTAAAAAAAAACCGTATCAAAATCCGTTGCGTAGTTTTAAAGATTTAAGCGTACAAAGAGATATAGGGACAGGGAAAGCGACTTTGTTTTATACTATGTAGTGATAGTGATGTAGTGATGATGATAGTGATAGTGATAGTTATCGAGAAATATCTAGAATTACGAATCGGAAACTTCGGTTCATTTTAGGACGCAGGGAGTACTAACAGACAGACTGACAGTGTAGTCTTAGTAATAGGGTTCCGTTTTGACCCATTGGGTACAGTAGACGACTCGCTATGAATTGATTTTTTTTATATAAACTAGCAACACCCGTTTTTGTTGTAACTTTTCTGTTTAGATATAACAGCAACACTCGTTTTATCCACTCCATAAATAGAAAAAAAAACAATTTACTTGCATTTTTCCCTTAATTTTGCATCCGGTATTCACATAGGTACTACATAATTGCATCAAAATGTATTTATAATTATTATTTGTCATCGCTCTTGGAAAATGACATTTAGGAGGAAAGGTACCCGGCTCTCTCTCCATACAAACGTAGTCGACTGTTTCCTCCCTGGATAATGACACTATTAGCACAAATATTTTTGTTGCATAAAACCTATAACTGCCATAACCAAGGCCCTGTGTTTTGGTTTTTTTTTTTTTTTTTTTATTTATACTAGCGACCCGTCTCGGCTTTGCACGGCTACATTATGCATTATTATACATATAAACCTTCCTCTTGAATCACTCTATCTATAAAAAAACGCATCAAAATCCGTTGAGTAGTTTTAAAGATTTAAGCATACATAGGGATATAGGGACAGAGAAAGCGACTTTGTTTTATACTATGTAGTGATATAGTGAAATCTCAATTTCTATGATAATTAGAAAATGAAAAAAACAAGACCAAGTCATGGCAGTTATAGGTTTTATGCAACAAAAATATTTGTGCTAGTGTCATTAGCCAGGGAGGAATCAGTCGTCTACGTTTGTATGGAGAGAGCGCCGGTACCCAAATAAGACATAGGGGCATGGTCATGGCAGTTATAAATTTTGTGCAACAATTTGCTCTAGTGTTATGTCTAGTGCCAGGGAGGAAACAGTCGACTACGTGTGTATGGAGAGAGCGCCCGGTACCCTTTCCTCTTAAATCATAATGTAAGATTACGAATAAAAACTTATTAGTAAGTATTAAGAAATTTCTGAAACTACAAGGGCTACGGTCATCGCATCGGGGCACAGAAAGTAGTAAGTACGGTCGGCTGCATAAGTACGGTCGGCTGCATAATTGCAGCCCCCGGTACAGTTCAAAAATTATTGGCATGTTTTCATTCTAATAATTTTTGTTTGATAAATTAATTTAGTTAGAAGACTTTAAACTTCAACTAAAGCAGGCGTCTAGAATCTTGCTTATGTTGAAAATACAGTAGAGCCTCGATAATCCGAACTACCAAAAAATAACCTCTGTTCGGACTCACGGAGCGTTCGGATTATAGTATGTTAAAAATGCAAGTACATTTTCACAGAATATATTTATTGAGGTTATTATAACATTCATATTTAAACAACAGAATACGTTACTTATTCATAAAATCATCAATTTTAGTTTGGCGGGTTCTATTTATTGACCAAAAAAAGGCTTTATTCCTCAAATTACGCAGAATCATCTTTTCGGATAAGGACAAGTCATTTTCATCAGCCTAATCCAAACCAAGTCAGCAGTTCGGATTACAGCGACGTTCGGAGTAGCCTGAGTACGGATTATCGAGGCTCTACTGTATTCTTATTACAACCGTTTTGGAGCTCTACGGTGGGTTTGCAATTATGCAGCCGACCGTACAAGATGGGGGTTCCTTATAGGAACGTAGATGAGCATTAATATTTTTCAAAAATTTTACCTATTAAGCAGTAAAAAGGCTTTTTAAAATTGGTCTTCCTTAGTAACTAGGTATTTTGTATTTAAAAGAGACACAAGCGCGGGTGAAACCGCCAAACGCAGCTAGTACCTAAATAAAATAAACAAATCAACATACCTATAGCCGCAAACAGTAAAATCACTAAACCAAAATGGTAAATCAACTTCATTTTTTAAAATAAATAATATCACAAAACATGTGTATACGTTATGAACACCGCAATAATTATGGAGGAAAAACTTACAAGACGGCTTTGAAACTTGATTGTATTCTATAACAGAGTCCCGCGGTTTCACCCGCGTAATTGTCTCTTAAAAAGTTGTTATTGATTTTCTACAAATATAGAATAATATAATAGTTACTAAGATATACCTACATTAAGAGGAAAGTACCAGGGGCTCTCTCCATACAAACTATTACAAACGTAGTCGACTGTTTTCTCTCTGGATAATGAAACTAGAGCAAATATTTTTGGTGCATAAAACTTATAACTGCCATTTCCATGCCCCTATTTTTTTATTATCTTTTTATTTTTTTAATCTTAATTTCTATGATAATCAGAAAATGAAAAAAAAACAAAAAATAGGGGCATAGTCATGGCAGTTATAGGTTTTATGTGTCATTATCCAGGGAGGAAACAGTCGACCACGTTTGTATGGAGAGGGCGCAGGTACCCTTTCACCTTAGTAGACCTTTTTAGTCCTTTAGAGGTCTAAAAAATCTTATTGCTTGTCTACGAGTACGTCCTAAATGGAACTTAAACTTAAATACCACTTAGATAGAGTCCCTGGTCTTACCAAGTGGTAAGACCAGGGGCTCTATTTTTGAATCGCTCGTGTGACATATCTTCGTCGTATACGCCTACAAGTCACGCTCGACTTCCAAGTCTCATGACACCATTTTTCTGTATTTTTGAATCGTTGGTCGTCGAAATATAAAATTACAATTTTTATTCGTTTTATACAGAAAGTTGAACAACCGGTAATTACCGATGAACATTCGAAATAATCCCAAAAGATATAAATATTTTTCAAGATCGTTTCCGAATGTTTGACAATGATTGTTCAACGTTTATTCTACCACTCGCCTGTCAGCGACGTGTGGTGGAGACTACTCGTTACACTCGAGCGATTCAAAAATAGCGAATTTCCAATGTCGAACGAATATCAGTAGAAATCGAGCGCTCGACGTGGGGCGAACGATTCAAAAATAGGGCTCCAGAACCGCGATAGAGGTGTCTTAGAAACAGTTTTTGGGTATCAACCACTAAAATCCATAGAATGATATTCCTACTGTCGTAAAGGTGAAGAAATGCTTTGTATTGTCATACACTTCGAAACACGGTTAGAGTGATTTGCCTCTATAGAAAAAAATCGTGGAAATCCTAAAAAAATCGTCATTTTTTTGAGCTTCGGAAAATCCTTTCATATCCGATGCCTACGTCATACAAAGAACACACCCTCCAAGTTTCAAGTCTCTACGGTTTAGACTGTGCGTTGATCCGTCAGTCAGTCATGACCAAGCATTTTATATGTATAGATGTTATGTGGCATGACGTCATCTACTCGTAAAATACTTAAATAATTATAATACGTATACTAGAGGCCTTACCACACGTTAACAAGTTAAGTTAACTATTTGTTAATTATTAAAGCTTTGTTTTTTTTTTTGTTTTTTTTTTATGGTTTATTTAATTTTTCTTGCCATGTATATTATATCTTATCTTTTACATCATACTGCTCGGTAAGTAGGATTTACTAGTATGGCAAGAGGCTGTGTAAGTTGTCATGTACGACACAGTGCATTGTTTAGATGGAACGTTCCATTTTCAAATCACTTTACCATACAAGCATAGGGTGAATGCTTGAATTGTAAAGTTCACTTTACCATTCAAGCTATGTCAAACTCCTTGGTTAACCAATCTCTTTTCTTATAAAATGACAAAACTTTTTACTGAAAAAAAAAACGATAACAATGGCGGCATTTTATTTCAGTTCAAGCTATGCAAAACTCCTTGGTAAAATATATATTTTTTTCATAAAATGATTTTATACTGTAAATAATGAAAACGGCGGCATTTCATTTGAACTAAATGTTTGTTTACTTGCGACGACTGTATTAAAATTAAAAAAAAAGAACATACAAGTTTATGCTAGTTCATCATGTCTAGTATTCGTCTGATGAATAAGTGGTCGGCACGCCTGATTTATGTCATCTTGAAGTCGAATATGTCATACAAAAATGTTTTATTTACCTCGCATGAATGATGTAAAGCAGTATACTTACCTCGGTTGTAAGTAGCTATTACACCCTCGAACTATATTCGCCCTCGCTCGCTTCGCTCGCTCGTGCGTCTAAATATCTCGGGTGCACTCGATCCATAGCGCCCTTTGCGAGCTGCGCTCGCAAGGACGCCATATTGGATCTTGTTCTTAATAGCTCGCTTACATACCTTGTGTGGTAAACTACTATTACTAGTAGTTCGCCCCGAACTGAGACCTCACGAGTTTTTTTTTACTGATTTTTAGTTTTCAGCGTAAAGTATGATATAACGACGAAAGACTCCAAATACTTCGGTGTATCTTATTTAAATGATAGGTGTCTTGTCTAGTATCGCTATCATCAGACCCTGGACATCGCTGACTCTATTATACTTTCAAAACATATTTTTCACGAATCTAATCGCGTTAGGCATATCCTGTCTAGAAAATGAGTTCCATAGCCTAATTTGCTTGGTCTCAATCACGTATTTTTTATTTCGCGAATGAATGTTGTAAATCGCGTGAGATTAAAAAGCTCCTAAAGCCTCCTTCCGTCTATATCACCATATCGTCAGTACCTGGAGTACCTACCTACTCATCAAGTGAACACGATAGACCTTACTTTTCGAAAGATAAGTTCCTATAGCCTTCTTCCGCCGGCTATAGTACCAAACCCCAGATATCAGTTGCTTCTTTAACACCTAGAGTGCCTACTTTCAAGACAACTTTAACGAACTTTAACGATAGACTTATCTTGTCTAGAAGATGAGTTCATATTTCTTTGAAGTTGAGTGCCTTCTTCTAGCTCCATCACCTGATCCCAGATATCAGCTGATTCTTCAGAAGCTAGAATACCTACTTATTAAGGTGCTTTAAACGAGTCCAAATATGATATGACTATCTTGCTATCAAGATAATTGTGAGTTCTTATTGTCAAATTTTTTGTACCTATGTACTCATCATAACGTAACGAACGAAGAAAAGAGGAGAGAGGCTCCTACCTCGATACAAATATATTACAGAAGTTTGAGACCTATATTACCGGTGGAACTATTATGTCCTATAATTTAATAAGTCCCTATCTATTAGTAAATAAAAATAATAAAAAGAGTCACAAGTCACAAGTTTATTAATTAGAATCTCTAGATCGGCTAGCTATACTATTTAATATTATCCACAACAATTGTTAAGCAACCCTTGATTATGAAATAAATGAATAATCTATACCTACTAATATTATAAAGCTGAAGAGTTTGTTTGTTTGTTTGAACGCGCTAATCTCAGGAACTACTGGTTCGCTTTGAAAAATTATTTGTGTGTTGAATAGTCCATTTATGGAGGAAAGCCATAGGCTACTATTTATTTTGATATTCTCACGGGATCAGGACTTACGCGGGTGAAGCCGCGGGGCGCAGCTGGTTATGAACCCAAAAGAGGTCTGACGATTTTATGGAAAGTAGAATAGACGCTTTTAAAGTAGGTACAGTCTTCACCCAAGGTAGGTTGAGTGGCCCAGACAACGTCAACCATAGAAGTTTCGACCAATTTTCGCCTCGGCTTCAGTTTTGCTGATTAATAGCTGGTTCAAGCATCTCCTTCAAAGACCATCGGGAACGAACCCAAGAGTGCATGACTGCACTATAAAGTTTTGCGAATTATTTGAATTTAGGATAACCATAATATTATTATGTAGGTACCTAATATGGATCATCCATTTTAATCATATAATATCACGAAGTTAAGTTATCATGTAATGGTTTTGAAAATTGGAAATCATAAAAATATGTTTTACGATAATGACAGATAGAAAACCTGACATTGTCATTTTTGAATCATAAAAGAAGGTCTAAGCGTTTTTTTTCCTTTTTGATACAAATGAGTTTGATATAAACATGACCGCTGAGATGATAAATTCCTGTGGATTCCTTCCAGCTCCATCATCATATCAGTTCCATGGTACCATATTATTGTCACCGAAGTAACGCCCTTTCATTTGATACCCCACTCGGGTATATTTGCCCCATAGTCTGCCTGCCATATATGTAGATCCCCTTTTGGACCCCTATCTCCGTAACCCCCTGACCGATCCTGCTCATGTTCGAACTTAAAAATTTTATGGACCTCAACTACACGTGTACCAAAAATCATTAAGATCAGAGCAACGGTACTCAAGTTATCGTCGAACAAACATACATAGATACATAGATACATAGATACATAGATATATAGATACATAGATACATAGGTACAACCGACCGACCGTCTCGCCACTAGACCTCACTCGCTTCGCTCGTTCGGTCAATTATAAGTAGGTACAATCTATTTATTACAATGTCGGTATTTAATGAAATTTATATTATTTTTCTTGTATTCTTTTTTTTGAAGTGAAAACTTCTTTAGCGGCGTTGAGCACTTTTTCTGTAATGGGTATAAATTCTTAAACTCGCGTCAGGACACGTGACCTGATCGAAAAAGCGTAAGACGGATGGAGAGTAGACAGCTATCCCCTCTCTACGGCGCGGCGAAAATGTATGCCTGGGCCTACTGTTTTTAATTTGGCTGTGAGTGTATTAAGACGTACATATGGTATTTTTTAACGGACGACAAATGTCGGACGACTATTTGTCGGACGACTATTGACGGACGAAAAATGTCGGACGACTATTTGTTGGACGACAAATGTCGGACGACTATTTGTCGTCCGACTATTTTTTTTCTTAATTTTAATTTGGGTTTGTATATTTATGTGTCTGGTTAAATGTTTTTGCGAAAATTATGTTATAGTTTTAGACGAATGTATTTTTTATTTATCTTAAGTCGATGGCACTGACGTCCGTTAAAACTCTAATGAGTTTATGTGGCGTCTTTATTATTTAATTTTTTGTATTTTGTTTTTTGTATATTAATAATAAAAAAATTAAAAAAACACATTTAATTTTCGAAACTATAAGAACTAGTACACTGTTAAAACTTGGTAAGTAGATGTATTCTGTGAACCGCACTAAGATTTTCACACAAAAATAAAAAAAACAAAAAATTTTAGGGTTCCTCATACTTAGAAATGAAACTTGAAAAAAAAAATCCAACAAACCAATACGTTTGGGGTGTCTATGGATAGGTCTTCAAAAATGATATTGAGGTTTCTTATATCATTTCTCAACTGAATAGTTTACGCGAGAGACACTTCCAAAGCGGTAACCCCCCCCCCCTGTAACTTCTAAAATAAGAGAATGATGAAACTAAAAAAAATATATGATATACATTACCATGCAAACTTCCACCCAAAATTGGTTTGAACGAGATCTGGTAAGAAGTTTTCTTTAATCTATAATATAAAAATGAATCGCAAAATGTGTTGGTAAGCGCATAACTCAACAACGCCTGGACCAATTTGGCCAATTCTTTTTTTGTTGTGTTTGTTATTGTCAGGAGAAGGTTCTTATGAAAGAAAAAAATAAGGAAATTTCGTAGAAAATTATTACGCGGGTGAAACCGCGGGGCTCAGCTAGTCTATAATATAAAAATGAATCGCAAAATGTGTTGGTAAGCGCATAACTCAACAACGCCTGGACCAATTTGGCCAATTCTTTTTTTGTTGTGTTTGTTATTGTCAGGAGAAGGTTCTTATGAAAGAAAAAATTAAGGAAATTTCGTAGAAAATTATTACGCGGGTGAAACCGCGGGGCTCAGCTAGTACGTCATAAACCGTAAACCGCCATTTACCCTTCGTTCATGTATTTTTACCACTAGCGCCATCTATTTTCTTGCATTGGTTTTTGCGTCGGGGTTAAAAACAGAATACGGTGGTATGGAACCCTTCGTGCGCAAGTCCGACTCGCACTTGGCCGGTTTTATTTTCACTATGAAAATATTCATCTTCTTGAAAAATAGCTTAACGCTTATTACGCTTAAGAGGAAAGGGTACCGGGGGCTTTTTCCATACAAACTATTACAAACGTAGTCGACTGTTTTCTCTCTGGATAATGACACTAGAGCAAATATTTTTGGTGCATAAAACTTTTAACTGCCATGACCATTGACCATGGCTATGCGTTACTTAGCTTGGGGCTAGATGGCGATGTGTGGAATGTCCTGTAATATTTATTTATTTATTTAAATATACCAATGTCATCTCTATTAACGTTGAAATCTCTTTGCTAAAAGAAAATTAATTTTATTACGGTTGTAACACGGGCTAGATTTCCGTTAAATATTAAATTAAAATGTGGATAATTAGAAATTAAGGTTAAAGGGTACCTGCGCTCTCTCCATACAAACGTAGTCGACTGTTTCCTCCCTGGATAATGACACTAGCACAAATATTTTTGTGCCATAAAACCTAAAACTGCCATGACTATGCCCCTATGTTTTGTTTTTTTTTTCATTTTCTAATTATCATAGATATTAAAATTAAAAAAATTAAAAAATAAATAATAGCAAAAATTAGGGGCATGGTCATGGCAGTTATAAGTTTTATGCACCAAAAATATTTGCTCTAGTGTCATTATCCAGGGAGAAAACAGTCGACTACGTTTGTAATAGTTTGTATGGAAAAAGTCCCCGGTACCCTTTCCTCTTAAGGCGATCTGAAAACTCTAACAATAGGTGAGCCACACCACTATACGAGAAGAAGAAGGGATAACAGGAAACAAATAAAATGGGGCTTTAATAGAATACTAGCTTTTGCCCGCGACTTCGTCCGCGTAGAAGTCGAAAATGAACCAAGGAATCGCGTTGTCCCATACAAACCTTGTCCTCCTTTTTCACCCCCTTAGGAGTAGAATTTCGGAAAATCCTTTCTTATCAGATGCCTACTTCATACAAAGAACACACCCTGCAAGTTTCAGGTCTCTACGATCAGCGGTTTAGGCTGTGCGTTGATCCGTCAGTCAGTCAGTCATTCAGGACAAAGCATTTTATATGTATAGATGGTACGGAACCCTTCGTGCGCACAGGGCCGGATTAACCATCTCGGGGCCCCTAGGCACAGCTCGTTTCGAGCCCCCCCCCCCCCTTTTTCATACCACAACAAAACAATTTGGAAATGTTTACTGTCTACTTTACGAAATAGAATGAAGGTACCATCATCATCAACAACAGACTTCAGTCATCACATTGCAAAGGTATACGCCTTCCTTCAAGGTGAAAAGACTTTCGACACAATCTACAGGACGAAGTATCGGAGTCATTTAAAAATGAAAGAAAGATTAGGAAAATCTTGCAGATTTTTATAAAACTACAAAATCGTTTAAAACCACACAATCCCCTTTTTTTTTCATTTTTTAATCGGGAGTGCTGGGCCCTTGGTCATAGTGGGCCCCTAGGCACTGGCCTAAAGTGCCTTATGGATAATACGGCACTGGTGCGCAAGTCCGACTCGAACTTGGTTGAATCCCCGACGCAAAAACGACGGGGTGTTTTAAGTTTGACGTGTCTGTGTGTGTGTGTCTGTGGCATTGTAGCTCCCAAACGGATGAATCGATTTTGATTTTGTTTCTTTTGTTTGAAAAGCGAATTAGTCCGGAGTATTCTTATCTATGATAGAAATCGGTTCAGCCGTCTGAAAGTTATGAGGGAACAACGTGATTCCTTGGTCCAAACAACTTCAAATTTTGCTTAAAAAAATCTTTAAAATAATAAATGCGACACGTGTTTCGTATTTTATTGAAGTTAATCCTCTAACAAGGTTAATAAGGGGTAGAAACTTAGTTAGGGGGGGATCGGCTTCGAAGTTGATATCAATTAAGTACTAAGTTTGAAAATCAAACTCAATCCGATTTTAAGTCAACAAAAAAAACCTATTAGAACTTTCGAGTTCTACGCAGACGAAGTCGCGGGCATAAGCTAGTAGTCATATATTTTGAAAGTCTTTGCCTTTTCGTTATGCTTAATTAAACGTTACTAACTTATATAAATAAGTTATTCTTTTGTTTCATTTTTCAAATTTTAATAAAAGTAAATCTTAAATATGAAGCTATTATATGCCACTTTCATATTTTACATTTTAATCAAACAAAGTGAGTTTAAAAAAGAAATACGATTGATTTTTGCAAAAAAAAAACCCAACCAATTTGCTGCACGTTCGAATTTAATGAGAATAAACAGCAATTCTGTTAATCCTCATTAAATTCTCTTCAAATTTTAATAAGGTATACATTGGACTAACACTTCTCTTTCTTTTTCTTATTTATTATTCGTTTCTTTTTCCCACAGACGTATTTTGTGACGATCAAATTCGTCCCGGAAATTATACTCCACCATGGCAAGTTAAGGATCTTCCATCAAAAATACTCCCCGGAAAGCCAGGTGGAAGCGATGCATACAGAACTCATAATCCTAAAAAGCAAGGTGATCATAAAGATCGCCCCGGCCCTTACACTCCAGAATACCTGGTGAAACACCCTGTTCCAACCTCCCCATCACAGAATGGTATACGGCCCGGCCCTTATACTCCAGAATACCTGGTGAAACACCCTGTTGCAACCTCCCCATCACAGTATAGTATACGGCCAGGCCCTTATACTCCAGAATACCTGGTGAAACACCCTGTTCCAACCTCCCCATCACAGAATGGTATACGGCCCGGACCTTATACTCCAGAATACCTGGTAAAACACCCTGTTCCAACCTCCCCATCACAAAATGGTATACGGCCCGGCCCTTATACTCCAGAATACCTGGTGAAACACCCTGTTCCAACCTCCCCATCACAGAATGGTATACGGCCCGGCCCTTATACTCCAGAATACCTGGTGAAAAACCCTGTTCCAGCCTCCCCATCACAGAATGGTATACGGCCCGGCCCTTATACTCCAGAATACCTGATAAAACACCCTGTTCCAGCCTCCCCATCACAGAATGGTATACGGCCAGGCCCTTATACTCCAGAATACCTGGTGAAACACCCTGTTCCAGCCTCCCCATCACAGAATGGTATACGGCCCGGCCCTTATACTCCTGAATACCTGGTGAAACACCCTGCTACAGCCGTGTAAAATTGATGCATTTTTAATTATTGTGCATCAAAAATAATAAAATCATTAAAAAGTACTTTGTTTTTATTACCTTGCAGTCTCAGGTTAATAGTTGTAGGTATCTAATCACTACATAGTATAAAATAAAGTCACTTTTCGCCGTACCTATTTCCCTTTGTATGCTTAGATCTTTAAAACTACGCAACGGATTTTGATGCGGTTTTTTTTAATAGATAGAGTGATTCAAGAGGAAGGTTTATATGTATAATACATGCATAATATAGTCGTGCGAAGCCGGAGCGGATCGCTAGTCTATTCTAAACTAGCTCGCGGTTTAACCCGCGCAAGTCCCGATCCCGTGGGAGATCGAGATAAAAATACCAAAATCAAAATACTCAAATTCCTCATACCAAAGTCAAAATCGGTTCAGTAGTTTCTGAACCTATTGGTTATAAACATAAAAATAAACAAAACGTAGTGGGGGGTGTTAGGTTTTATTTTCGTTACGGAATTTCTTGATTCGGTCCCCGCGCTCAAAGCCCGCGATAAAATATTAAATATTAAATTAGATATTACAGGACATTCCACACATCGCCATCTAACCCCAAGCTAAGTAACTATACACTTGTGTTATGGGTGCTAGACAACGGATATACTACTTATATACTTTTCTTTTGTAAATATATACTTATAATACATAGAAACAACCAGACCACAGACAAATATCTAAGCATAAATACTTGTCTGAGGCGGGAATCGAACCCGCAACCCTGTGTTTGGCAGTCCGGCATGGTGACCATTGCGCCAATTGGGACTTTAAAAAGCTATGCAATAGCTTAAAAATTCTTTCCTTGTGTAGTGTAGATGACTGATAGATGATGATTTATTGATCTATAAAATGGGCCCCAGGGAATCACTTAGAGAAAAAATTAAAGAGATTTCTCTATTCACAATATATTTACGAAAACTTGCTCTACGTTCACAAAAATCCTGATAATTTTCGCAAAAATAACGATATTCATAGTTTCAACTTAAGAAAATAGGGATGAGCTGACCTTGCCCGATACGCTCCGGAAAATAAGCAGGTCGTTTAATAGTACATGTGTGCTCTATTATAATAAATTACCTAAAGATGTATATGACATGTCCATTAATAAATTCAAAGCTTTTATAAATCATAAATTGTGCGTACCTTAATGATAAGAATCCATGGATGTGACTTTAATTGCTCCATTTCTGATAAAACCTTCAAATATTTGTAATATTGACCTTTGTGAACATGATCACATGAAAAAAAAACCCCATGAGTTTCTTGTGCCTTCTTCTTGGTGGGCGCGTTCCGAAGGCACACATCTTAGCTTACTTAGCTTTTAAGACGTTTCAATGTGATCTATGTAAGTACCTCTAAATACATAAGCATCGAAATTAATAAAGAATTTTAACTTAACTTTGACTTTGACCGCTAGTAACATAAATTCAAGCAATTCAGGACGCTGTTGTTCCAGGGACATGAATTAATTAAAAATACACAAATCAACAAAGTCTAGGGAACACGGGTAAAATAGTGTTTTTTGGAGAAAAATAGTATTTTTTGGGTAAAATAGTAAAATATATATAGTAATTTTATTGTCAACGCGTTTAAGATGTGATTTGCTTGATTTGAAAGTGTTTAAGTGAAATTGAAACGTATTTTTAACCGTGTCAAGCTTTTATTTGCTTGTTGTTCAACTCGACATGAGACTAGCGGCAAGCCTCTAAGTAAGATTCTTTGATTTATTATATATAGCGAAAAGACATTGACAGTCCAAAGTATGTTAAAGTATGAGGGAAAGTTCATTGAAATCGCTAATAATTACAAAGTGAAAAATAATTTAGGTACATTAGCACAAATAGCAGACCATGACAAACTGCGAGAAATAATTGTCACCCGTGTGAAAGCTATTTTTCACTCAGATGTGAGAAATAGCATTAGCAATAGCATTAGCATTCACACTGTGAAAAATTACATCATTTGTCACATTAGCAATTATTTAAAAATAGCATTCATTTCCATGCCTACTGCCGAGTCCCGCTCACGTCTCACTTTGCTGCCGTTAGCGCTTGTAGTCGTACGCATGTCGTACTGTAACGTGGCATAATGGACGAAACACACATCCCTCGCACACATCCCTCGCACACATCCCTCGCAACACATCCCTCGTACATATCTCTCGCTTGTTTTGTATGCGCAAAATTCTAGCTCCGCTGAGCCGTTTCCACCAGAGCTGTGCTGACCGAGGCGAGGTAAATGAAGCGATTCTATTGGTTCTTTACAAACACATCCCTCGCTACGCATCCTCGCACATCTCTGGTGGAAACGCAGCCTTAGTATTACTAAATGCTCTTCTAAACACATTTGTGTACGTTAGTACTTACTTACTTTTATCAACGTGTATCGCTCACTTGAATTATATATAACTGTATCTAATTAATTTTTAATACAAGTAATGATTAAACTAATAATCCATGCAGTATTTTTTTTTATAAAATTATTGTAATTATTAATTAGGTATGCCTTAGTGCAGTGGTTCCCAAATATATACCTTGTACCACTGCCGTCTTTCTACCTTCACTTGCGGCTTTCAAAGGCCCCCGTGCGTGCTTCATCTTAGACCACATCGTCATTGACCATTGGTTGAAATACTGATTAATATACATATTATTAAAAACAAATCGGAATCGCGCACGAGGGGTCCCGTTCCATGTTACATGTTACCACTTAAATATATTTTTCCTGGTTGTAGTATTTGTTGTTATAGCGGCCACAGAAATTCATCATCTGTGAAAATTTCAACTGTCTAGCTATCACGGTTCATGAGATGCGGCCTGGTGACAGCCAAACAGACAGTCTAAAAAAGGGTTCCGTTTTACGCTTTGGATACGGTACCCAAAAAGGAATCTGGCCAACGACCCTTCTTAAAAAAAACATGGTTTGGGGACCCGCACCGTTCCCAACTCAGATAGATAGATAGATAGATAAACACTTTATTGCACCATAAAACAAAATGCAAAATAATTACATATTACATAAAACAAAAACAAAATAACTCAGCTGTGTCTAAAGGAAAAAATTAAATATATTTGGAGACAATTATAAGTCGCGGATTTCATCACGATGCTTTCCTTCACCGTAAGAGCAATGTCAATTAGAGCACATAATTTTTACATATGAAAACTTTATTGGTTCACGCTTAATCGGGATGCGTATCGACGACCTTGGGAATGAGGGTCAAGTTATCTACCACTAAGCCACTGTCAATTACCAATACGGCCTTTCAGTAGCGGGGGGTCCATGGTCCATGCAACCTGAATATTGTCACCTTAATTAACTAAGTTAATAATATCTGAGTTAAAAAACAAAATAATGTCAAATTTACTCGGACGGGATGGGTCTGGCCGGATGACCAGCGCTACAGCCGCTCATGCTTGGTTGCAGCTTTTAGCTGACGTCAATCCATTTGGGTCAGCACACGACTCCTCTTATAATGGTTTTTTTTCTTTCTTTTTTTATGTCACTTTTTTAAGAGTATTTTTCTCGTTGTCATGTTTATTTCTTCCTTCCTGTGTTTGTCACTACATAATATAAAACAACGTCGCTTTCTCTGTCCCTATATATGCTTAAATATTTAAAACTACGCAACGTATTTTGATGCGGTTTTTAAATAGAGTGATTCAAGAGGAAGGTTTATTTATGTATAATACATGCACAATATAGCCATGCGAAGCCGGGGCGGGTCGCTAGTACCTAGTCAATAAATGCTTTGTTTCAAATAATAAAAATCGGCTTACCTTTAAACATTCACTCCTCGCTACTGGGGCTAAAATTGACTAGTGATCCACCGCCCAAGTAACACATTTGGTAACAAATAGCTTGCATATAGTATTTTTTTGGAACCTTTAGTAATAAAATCCACCTTGATTAAGTTCTATATAGGTGGTTAGAACTTATGTGCAACCTATATATTACTAAAGGGAGAAAAATTGCAACTCATTTATAGTTGCAGAAGCGTTGCATAAGAGTTCGAATTGTTACCCTGAGTGGCACTTGGAACTAACGGTGCGAATTGCGCGCTGTGAATGAATGATTGAACGATAAAGCGATACCGTTCATTCGTTGAGTGACAATTTGTCATAACTAGTCTTATTTTCGGCGGAGATAAACGAAAAACGGTGTGCTTTGTTCTATTGTGTTAATTGTGACAGCCATATTGCATATATTTGGCGAGTATTAAAAATGTACATGTAAACCGCAGCATAATATCACGGAGCCCTTGCAAATGGTTTTTTATCGTGAAACCATGGTATATTTACTTAGTAAATTTTGATGCGCCATCAATTTAATCAAAAAATATTAACAAATATGTGCTGATCAAATAAATAAGATAATACTTTACAACAATTTGGTTGTTAAAAACCTAACATTATAGTTTCACAAAAAGTATAATGTCAACAATAGTTATCAAAACTTATTTTGTTTTATGTTATTGTAATAAAATATCATTAAACAAATTATGATTTTCAAGGTTATTATTTTTAAACATGGCGATTTAAAGTAGACCTTGTAGTTCTTATTTTCACTAATTTGTTACCTTATTGGAACTCTTAAGCCCAAAAATCACTCATTAGTACCTAGTAGTGATATTTTTCACTTCACAGGTCTTGCTGTCTCTACTTTGAATTGGGGATCCTCAAGACGGGTACAAAACCCATTGTGAAGGATAATAAAGTCTTTCTTTTCTCCTTGCCTTTTCCCATATCAGTTGGGGTCGGCACTCCTAATAATTTTTCGCCACAACGGTCTGTTATGGGCCGTCTCTGCATCGGCGTCAATGGCTTTCAAGTCGTTTTTTATAGTTTGGGAGAAGGTCGCCGGTGGGCGGCCCCTTCCTCTTCTTTTCTCCTCTATGTCAAGTACCCTCCTTGCCATATGGTCTGAAGGTCGACGGACGACGTGACCATACCATCTCAGTCGGTTTTCTCTGAGCTTGTCCACTATGTTAGCAACTTTGAAGGTCCCCCTTACGTGGTCGTTCCTTATTCGGTCTTTTCTAGTAACCCCGCCAGACCAGCGTAGCATTTTCATTTCAGTGACGTGGATTCTCTGTTCGTCCGTTTTTCGTGTGGGCCAGCATTCAGAGCCGTAAGTTAGTGCTGGACGGACCGCTTGCTTGTATACTTTTCCCTTCACTTTAACAGGCACTCGAGGATCACAGAGTACACCTGTGAGCTCACGCCATTTTAACCAAGCTGCTGTTATTCTGTGCTCCACGTCTTTTTCGGTGCTGGCTTTTGGAGCTACTATGGATCCTAGGTATTTGAATTGCTCAACTTTGTTCAAGAGAGAGCCTTCGATCGTGGGCGAGACATTTGCACCATCTACGCTTCCAGATAGGGGACAGTACATGTACTCCGTCTTTTTCCTGTTGATTCTCAGTCCCTTGCTCTCTAGAGCCTTCAGCCACACGTTTAAGTCTGATTGTATGTCTTGCAAGGTTTCTGATACTAAGACAATATCGTCTGCATAGAGAAGTGACCACGGTGCAGGTTTTTGGATGTCCTTGGTGATATAGTTCATAACCAGATTGAATAGGATCGGGCTAAGCGCGGACCCTTGATGAACACCCACCTTGACCTCAAAGGATCCACTGATTCCTGCTGGGCTGACCACTCGTGTTGAGATGTTGTGGTACATGTCTTTTATGAGGTCTATGTATGGTTCTGGGACCAACTGTGATCTTAATGCTTCCCATATCAGTTTTCTAGGAACCCGATCAAAAGCTTTCTCCAGATCTATGAAGACAAAGTGGAGGTCCCTCTTATTGAGCATATACTTTTCGATAAGAATTTTGATGGAATGGATAGCGTCAATAGTGCCGACACCTCGGGTAAAGCCACATTGGTTCTCTTTTGCATTACTTATATGCTACCTACAGTTGCAAAATAAGTTCCAAAATTCACTAACGTGCTACTTGGGCGGTGGGTCGCGGCCCATAGTTTGAGAAAGACTGTCATAATTGTCTGTCAGTTTAGTCCGTAATCTGACATAATTGAATGTCAGATTACGGACTAAACTATGTTGCCCGATAGACGATCGGTACTGACTGACTGACGGATCAACGCACAGCCTTAACCGCTGATCGTAGAGACCTGAAACTTGGATAGTGTGTTCTTTGTATGACGTAGGCATCCGATAAGAAAGGATTTTATTCTATCCCTAAGGGGGTGAAAAAGGAGACCAAAGTTTGTATGGGACAACGTGATCTTTGATCCAATCTTCGACTTCTACGTGAATGAAGTCGCTGGCAAAAGCTAGTAGTACGAACAATAAATTAATATATTGGCTAATTTTAAGTTTTAATTTTGCATTCACTCATGATTGTAATTAAAGTACTAATCCATAATAATGCAATTAAAATTAGCCACGGACTATTGTCAATTATCACTAATTAAGATATCATATTAAATTGTACTACCACATGGGGGTATAAAAGTAAGAAACATTTACTAAGTATATTATTTATTGATATTTTGTAATCCAAAAATCATTGGAACAACTTATCAAAGATGAAGTTGTGGGTCTTCTCTTTGATGCTAAGCATCAACGTGCTTCAAGGTAAGATTTTGAAGTTTCTTTTATTTTAATATTGCAGGACATACCACACATCGCCATCTAGCCCCAAGCTAAGTAACTAGACTTGTGTTATGGGTGCTAGACAACGGATATACTACTTATATACTTTTCTTTTGTAAATATATACTTATAATACATAGAAACAACCAGACCACAGACAAATATCTAAGCATAAATACTTGTCTGAGGCGGGAATCGAACCCGCAACCCTGTGATTGGCAGTCCGGCATGGTGACCATTGTGCCAACTGGGTCGTCAAATAATTTAATAATAGTAAAGGATCCCTGTATAGAACGACCTTTACAGAGCTAGTTAAGGTGAAAGGGTACCTGCGCTCACTCCATACAAACGTAGTCGACTGTTTCCTCCCTGGATAATGACACAAATATTTTTGTGCCATAAAACCTACAACTGCCATGACTATGCTCCTATGTTTTGGTTATTTTCGTTTCCTAATTATACAGGGTTATTGGTTTCCAATCCAAAACCGTGCAGGGGGTGGTTCTCCGCATCAAAACGAATAACTTTTGTTCTACGACTTTTGTCTATTCTTTCATTTTTTTTTCATACAAAAATAAAAAAATAATATTCTGTTCTGTACGCGCTATAAGATCTGTAGTAAAACATAGGTAGGTAGACGGCACGCGCCCAGCGCCGCGCGGCTTGTCGAAAGGGGTAGCGGTGCGCGGGAGCAGAGAGGGGGGGGGGTATGTATGACGAACGCGTGACGCAGTGCTTAGCCACTTTAGTCTCTATTTAGCGCACGCGTAGTAACTACATGCCGGACCGCGCGCCGCCCGCGCACCGCGCCGCCGCGACCGCCGAAAATCGCGTTTAGTTAATCTTAACAAGTGCCTACCACCCGCGCTACCATGCCATACCGGTATAGTAACCTGGAGTACACTGAGATGGTCCGACTGTTGGCAAGGTGTAATATTTGCACGTAGTTATGTAGGTAAAAACCTAACACATAATAGGTAGATAGGTATCGTGTGTAATAAATAATATTTTTGACGTATTTCTTTAAGTAGGTATGTTTCAATTATTTTACCTATTGATATGAGTACAGCGACCTGGGCGTGGGGGCGTGAGGAGTGCGCGGTCGGGGCCGATCGACGTTCGAGTGAGTCGAGCGCGCGCGGTCGCGTCTACGCGCTCGCAACTACCTATTTAGTCCATAGACCTAGCAAATGTTGAGAATTACTCGCAGAACTTCAATACATTTTTCAAAGCTAAGTAGTAGGTTTTGACAAAAGTCGTAGAACAAAAGTTATTCGTTTTAATGCGGAGAATCACCCCCTGTACGGTTTTGGATTGGAAACCAATAACCCTGTATAAGAAATTAGAATAAAAAAAATAAAAAAAGACAAAAAATAGGGGCATGGTCATGGCGTTATAAGTTTTATGCACCAGAAATATTTGCTCTAGTGTCATTATCCAGGGAGAAAACAGTCGACTACGTTTGTAATAGTTTGTATGTAGTACCCTTTCCTCTTAATGCATGCAAAGTATTACTATCACTACAGTATAGTATAAAACAAAGTTGCTTTCTCTGTCCCTATATCCCTTTGTATGCTTGAATCTTTAAAACTACGCAACGGATTTTGATGCGGTTTTTTTTAGTAGATAAAGTGATTCAAGAGGAAGGTTTATATGTATAATACATGCATAATATAGCCGTGCGATGCCGGGGCGGGTCGCTAGTTTTATATAAAACTCGCAGCGCGCCGCGGTTTCACCCGCGTAACTCCCGATCCCGTGGGAATATTTAATGAATCAATGTATCCTCATATCGAGTTTCATCAAAATTGGTCCAGTAGTTTTGGAGCCTATACGTTATAAACATACAAACAAAAAAACAGCGCACTCCGGGAGTGCAGGCAGAAGTGAAAACTGTATATCTGTGTAAAATCTCATATGTCGCGAGAACATACGCAAAAAGAGTTTTAGATGAAAAAAAAAAATAGTCGGACGACAAATAGTCGTCTGACATTTGTCGTCCAACAAATAGTCGTCCGACATTTGTCGTCCAACAAATAGTCGTCCGACATTTGTCGTCCAACAAATAGTCGTCCGACATTTGTCGTCCGTCAATAGTCGTCCGACAAATAGTCGTCCGACATTTGTCGTCCGTCAATAGTCTTCCGTTAAAAAATACCATATGTACGTCTTAATACACTCACAGCCAAATTAAAAACAGTAGGCCCAGGCATACATTTTCGCCGCGCCGTAGAGAGGGGATAGCTGTCTACTCTCCATCCGTCTTACGCTTTTTCGATCAGGTCACGTGTCCTGACGCGAGTTTAAGATTTTATACCCATTACAGAAAAAGTGCTCAACGCCGCTAAAGAAGTTTTCACTTCAAAAATCTTAACTCTTTAGATTAGTGTAGATTGAATATTAGTTCAATTAATATATTATTGAAAATGGGTTGACTAAAAAAAAATAGAACTTGTCATTTACACTGGTCTTGTTAATGAATTAAAGTTATGTTAAAATGAAAATTATATATTTAATTAGTATAGAATTTGTATAATTAACAAAAAAAATTATAATTACCCCTATTCTTTTATTTATATTTGCAACACAGGGTTATTGGTAATTATACTAGCAAGCCGTTGAGGGCTACTTCTGTGCACCTTAACAGACAATTTTTTTTCTACGAATTTAATGACCTCTCCGTGTAAGGAACAGGTGATTTTCAGGTTTTTAAATAATGTTAGAATTTCCAAGAGTCGTAGAATTAAGTTTTTTTTGTTAAGGTGCACAGAAGTAGCCCTCAACGGCTTGCTAGTGTAATTACCAATAACTCTGTATATTTATTGACCTATTTAAAACACTTTTCATCCATTAACCAACTCGGTGAAGGGAATCTTAGACTATGACGTATTTTACGTTTTTTTTTTTCGTTGTGTGTTTTTTATTATTTTCCCCAAAATGGGTCAAAAAAATAAACATGTTGCGGGACCCGAGTTTGGAAAGAAGTACCTTTTTTAAATTTTTCATACACCTATTATTTGGGAAGATATACAGGGTGAATTTTTTACATGGGCCTTCATTACTATATCCTAAAAGAGATAGCGATAAATACTGAAAGGAGTCGAAAGTGTTGCTGATCGAGATCAATTCTTGGAAACAAACATAGTATGGCAAATTCAAGCTCAATTTTGTAGTTTTCTGCAATTTTCACCTATCTGTCTTTGGCAAAACAATAGTGTATTGCACAGAGGGCAAGTGATATTATTCTGAAAATTAAAAAAAAGTTCTAAATAAAGTACCTACTTAATTTACATAACATTTGTAAAAGCAGTTCATATTAGTGCAGCAATTGGTTATAATACGTTGTGGCCATACCTCCTCACTGCATTTTTTTCAGGAATGGTTGTATGAAAATTCAAAATTCAATTCAATTCAACTAAAATGAGCTATTTCCTTTAATTAATGCTTAACTATACTTCTATATCACTAATTAAGATATAGTATTACTTATTTGTCTGTTATACGTCCTGTATCACGGGGCTATGGAGCCCCGGACCTTTGGAAGGCGTGCGTGGAGCCGAAGCCAACACGTAGAGGCCCTTTACAATAACAAGTATAATAGCAAACAATGGGCGATTGGGACAAACAATGGGGACAAACCGGCGATTATCCCTGTCTACACAATAAAGTGCAACCAAGGACAACCTCCGGTTTGGATGAAACTATTGATTATCTACAGGACAAAACTACTTGAGCTATTGTGATGGGATGGTAGTGGACTAGATACTGGGGAACTATGGATACTATGGCACCTGCCGTAACAATGTCCAATAAACACGTCAAAATGGCAGGCGGAGACTCGCCAACTCTCAGACTGGGCCACCCTAATTATCCGAGTAAATTACAGCAAGGGGGCAACAGGAACGTGAGTGGCTTGAAGGATGGAGAGGCCTCACTGGATTTTAAGTCATCGCTGGTAGTCCGAGCGAGCGGGCCAACTCATCACTGACGTTCGGCATCCATCCTTCGAGTATTTCTACTCATGCGACTCCACTCTGGACGGCCGGTGAAGGCAAGTCAGAGGCGGGGGACTGCTTCCTCGTCAATATTCACTCCGACCAGCTAACCAAGGCAAGCCGGAGATGAGGAACGGTGACTTCCCCCTGGAGAACTCGGGACCGCGGGGTCGTTACTCCCCTTCACCTTATTATTATTATTAAGGTATATTTAACTACTAGCGACCCGCCCCGGCTTCGCACGGCTATATTATGTATGTATTGGATTGGAATGGATTTCTGAAAAATAAAAATACTTCTTTAGCTATTTTTAAGATGCTCAAAGAAGTTTGGAACGGCATAAATACTAAAAATAGAGGTATAGAACTTTTTATTGACTTATCGAAAGCATTCGATTGTGTAAGACATGATTTATTACTAGATAAACTAGAACATATAGGCGTAAGAGGGGTCGCATTAAAACTATTTGAATCATATTTACAAAATAGACAGCAATCAGTATTAATAGAGGTATATAATAAAAACAGTAAACACATTGAAAAAACATTTTCAGATTTTAAATTAATTGGTTTTGGGTGTGCCGCAAGGATCTATTCTTGGTCCTATTATTTTTCTAATTTATATTAATCAGTTACCAGATGTTGCCAAACACTTAACAGTAATGTTTGCAGATGATGCAACAATATTTATTCCAAAAAACAAATTATCTAATTATGAGTTTAAACTAGAAATTGAAAATACAATAGAAACTGTAGTTAATTGGTTAAATCAAGCAGGACTCAAAGTTAATTTGGATAAAACTAAATTTATTCAATTTAGAAATTATAAAACACCTCCTCTAGGTTTAAAATTTTTGAGAAATGAAGTTGAAGTTAAAGAAGAAATAAAAACGAACTTTTTAGGAGTTATAATAGATACTCATCTTAATTGGAAGGAACATAAACAAAGTAAATGGTAAGATTTCCAAATATTGTTTTGCATTGTCTGTTTTGTCAAATATTTCTTCAAAAAAGATAGCTATTAGTGCCTACTATGGATATGTCTACTCTCAGTTAAGTTATGGCATTATTTTCTGGGGAAATTCCGTAGAAGTTAACTCTACATTCCGTCTACAGAAAAAATGTCTCAGGGCCATTTTTAATTTAAAAGAATCTGATTCTCTACGCTCTATATTCAAAACGCATAATTTTCTAACTTTAACTAGTATTTATATATTTGAAATTTGCATATTTATAAAAAATAATACAGACTACTTTTTCACTAATGTATCTTGTAGAACAGAAAGTCTTCGCCCAATATATGTCAACCACAAGTTAATAATGCTTTATATCAGAAAAGTTCATTTGTAAATGCGATTAAAATCTATAATGCACTCCCTTTGGAATTTAAATTACCCCAAAGGTTATCCGAATTTAAAACTAATTTGAAGTCCTGGCTTATCAGTAGATCTTTTTACAATCTGAATGAGTACTTCGATAGTGATAGTGATAAATAGGTAAATAGGTATTACATATTTTGTAAAAGGATTAGCTTGAAGCTTTCACTAGGTACATGGTACCTCTATTGTAATAAAATTTTTAAAATAGATTAATAACAAAAACTATCATTTAATTATAGATTTAAGTATAAGATGTTATTCTTCTGAAATTTTATTTTAGTACTTTTAATAAGTACTTATTGCATGCCCGCAATGGGTAAATTGTTGTTACTTAATTTTAAAACTACCTACCATCCATTGTACACAATTTATGCAATAAAAATTCTTATTCTTATTAAACATATAAACCTTCCTCTTGAATCACTCTCTCTATTAAAAAACCGCATCAAAATAGTTTTAAAGATTTAAGCATACAAAGGGAAATAGGGACAGAGAAAGCGATATTTGTAGTGATATGCTTGTTTCCAGGAATTGATCTCTATTAGCAATACCATCGAATTGTACAAAAATATACTTAGGTGATTATTTTTTTGGAAAATGAACAGGTTCGATTTCCGGCTAGGGTAATGACTTTTCCAAAAATCTAATGATGCAGTTTTGGTTTTTATCAAATACGGGTACGCAACTCCTTTCAGCATTCCCGTTATCTCATATAGTTTATGATATCGCTCTGAAAGCCCACGTAAAAAAACCAAACTGTATTTTTTTATCTTCTCTTTTTTATTTTTTTATTCTGATTGTTTATTTTTAGAGTAAGTATAATTTATGTCCATAAAATTTTAATTTGTACTACACACAAAAAATATGTAAGTAACCAAAAAGACAAAAAGTCACCACCACCTGGGTAAAATTACTTGAGCTGTGCCTTGTTTTGAGGGAAAAAATAATAATTTATAAATAACAATAATTATTGTTTCTTTTTTTACAGGCGTATTCGGCATTGATAAAGGCGGCGTGGGCGGCCTAGATCGTAACGCTCGTGCTGCTGGCCCTGGCATTGGTGTAGGGGGCCTAGATCGTAACGCTCGTGCTGCTGATCCTGGCGTTGGTGTAAAGGGCCTAGATCGTAACGCTCGTGCTGCTGGTCCTGGCATTGGTGTAGGGGGCCTAGATCGTAACGCTCGTGCTGCTGATCCTGGCGTTGGTGTAAAGGGCCTAGATCGTAACGCTCGTGCTGCTGGTCCTGGCATTGGTGTAGGGGGCCTAGATCGTAACGCTCGTGCTGCTGGCCCTGTCGACCGTGTAGGGGGCCTAGATCGTAACGCTCGTGCTGCTGGCCCTGGCGTTGGTGTAGGAGGCCTAGATCGTAACGCTCGTGCTGCTGGCCCTGGCGTTGGTGTAGGGGGCCTAGATCGTAACGCTCGTGCTGCTGGCCCTGGCGTTGGTGTAGGGGGCCTAGATCGTAACGCTCGTGCTGCTGACCCTGACGGTCGTGTAGGGGGCCTAGATCGTAACGCTCGTGCTGCTGGCCCTGTCGACCGTGTAGGGGGCCTAGATCGTAACGCTCGTGCTGCTGGCCCTGGCGTTGGTGTAGGGGGCCTAGATCGTAACGCTCGTGCTGCTGATCCTGGCGTTGGTGTAAAGGGCCTAGATCGTAACGCTCGTGCTGCTGACCCTGACGGTCGTGTAGGGGGCCTAGATCGTAACGCTCGTGCTGCTGGCCCTGTCGACCGTGTAGGGGGCCTAGATCGTAACGCTCGTGCTGCTGGTCCTGGCGTTGGTGTAGGGGGCCTAGATCGTAACGCTCGTGCTGCTGATCCTGGCGTTGGTGTAAAGGGCCTAGATCGTAACGCTCGTGCTGCTGACCCTGACGGTCGTGTAGGGGGCCTAGATCGTAACGCTCGTGCTGCTGGCCCTGTCGACCGTGTAGGGGGCCTAGATCGTAACGCTCGTGCTGCTGGCCCTGGCGTTGGTGTAGGGGGCCTAGATCGTAACGCTCGTGCTGCTGGCCCTGGCGTTGGTGTAGGGGGCCTAGATCGTAACGCTCGCTAAGCAACAATTAAACTTGAAGCAAAAACTAGGGCATTTTAACCTAAAACCTCAATATTCTAATATGTCCGAGACCTCATAACACCGTAATTCTCTTATGATTGAATTAAAACAACATTATTTATTATACATTGGTCGCTAAACATCAATCAAATATTTGGTGCTGTACTAAACAAGCAATGATTTTTGTTTTTATTGAAAGAAACGTTGTATGTTGTTAAAACGTTTCTGAGTACAAGTTTGGTACATAAACGAGTTTCATAAATAAATGTAAATAAATTAAGGTACCTGCGAATAATAAGGTTTTAATCAAGGCAACTTGCTGTTATTACCCGCAAGTACCTTAAAATTCAAAGTAGATCAGTTTTAACTTATTCGATGTAACACGTGACCCCTTTTTTCTTTCATCTATAGAAAAAAATCTGATAAATTACCTTTTTCATGTCAAAATTTTAATTACTTATAATAATCTTCTGCATTCGCCCAAAAAAGTTTTTAATATTTAGATAATTAAAAATAAGGAAGATCTATAAATAGATATTGAAATTTTTTAAATTAAAACTGATCGATTATTAAAATTGTAATTGTCTTAAATATGTATTCTTGTGTGAAATAAAAAAATAGTAAAAAAATATCAAATATTCTTTAATTTTTTTTACTGCATCATTTTTCTTTAGATATAAATTTCGTTTAAGAGGAAACGGTCTCGGCGCTCTCTCCATACAAACGTAGTCGACTGTTTCCTCCCTGGATAATGACAGAGTAAATATTTTAGTAGCATAAAAAACTGGTTGCCTGTAAAGTCGGTATACGGGCGAAAGTTTTACGTGACAACAATTGTCTGTGCTCGAGTGGAAGGGACGCGTGCCTTTCACTTTTTATGTCTGTCTCTCTCGCTCTTAGGCGGGCTAACCATGCCCGAGTGGAAGGGACGCGTGCCTCTCACTCGCTCTCATTGTGAGCGCATAACGTCAGCGGAGCGTAACGCAGTTTCTTGAAGTGTCACCCGGCAAACCAATTTATAAAACGTTGTCACGTCAAAACTTATAACTGCCATGACCAAGCCCTTATGTCTTATTTTTTAAATATTTATATTTTGTTTTTTAACTCTTACTTTCTATCGTAGACAGAGAATAAGTATAGACAAGCTACCAGCGTATACAGTGTGAGACAGCGAATTTCAACCACGGAACACTTTTACTCAACATACCTATAACATAACCTATATGTATATAGTTGTCAAATTGCCTTAAACAGTAATTAACCATCACTGCACAAGTGCACACCAATTAGTACTCCTTTTTAATATCTTATAAGTCACAAGTAACACAAATTATAGTCTACGGGATAAGAAAACGTAACTTTAAACGTTTGTTTGCCACCGACGACATTGGTGGCAAACAAAAAAACCTATACGCAAATAGAAACAAAAAAATTATACTTCGTCTTGCTCCCACTTACTCATTAGAAGTTAAATCCTTCTCACTCTAGTAATTATTATTATTTTAGTAGCGAGTCCATATTTATTATTCTCTGTCTACGCTTTCTATGATAATTCGAAATTGAAAAAAAAAAAAAACAGCGCACTCCGGGATTGCAGGCAGAAGTGAAAACAATAAACTTGTTATTTCTCATAGAATATTTCTTGAAACGATCTGTTACTGCCATCTCACTTAAACAAATATAGTTTTTTTTTATTCGCTAGATGGCAGTAAAAAATTTAAATCAGCGCCATCTACATTCGAAAAGCGGTCTTTCTAGAAACTAAGTTTCTCAATTTGTGTAATACATGGCAGTATAAGTTAAACAAAAAGACTAACACAAATAAAATCTCATCTGTCGCGTCAAAATCTGTCGCGAAAACGGCTGAAAATGCTCACCCACAAAAGTGCCCAACGCGCCATAAGAAGTTTTCACTTCAAAAACAAGACATAGGAGCATAGTCATGGCAGTTATAGGTTTTATGCAACAACAATATTTGCTCTGGTGTCATTATCCAGGGAGGAAACAGTCGACTACGTTTGTGTATGGAGAGAGCGCCCGGTACCCTTTCCTCTTAAGTCCCGAAGAAATTTCGGAATCAAAAGTCGATATGCTTCAAAATCCTAGTAAATTAAAAAAAAAACACTAAGTATTCTTAATATTCAAAAGAAAAGTATATAAGTAGTATATCCGTTGTCTAGCACCCATAACACAAGGCTAGTTACTTAGCTTAGGGCTAGATGGCGATGTGTGGAATATACTAAGAATACTGCTTATCATTTTTAGGTGGGTGGGTCCATACGCCAACGACCTTGCTACACAGGTTACTAAATAGTTACTACCGGCACCGGTGGCGTTCGTTGGTAAAAATTGCTGATTGTTACGAATGTGTTTTGTTTTTCTCAAAAGTGCTGAGATGGAATTGTAGCTGAGATTTTTACCGAAATTCTGGTGTAATATGAGACGAAAATTCCCTATAGTTTTGAAGCTATCCTACAATTAAGAATTAAAACAAGTATTACTTTAAAATGACAAGGACTTTTTGTCTCAAATTACCCCAAAATATCGGTAAAGTTCTCACCTACAATTCCATCTCAGCACTATTGAGAAAAACAAAACAAATTCGTTAAAATCAACAATGTTAGTTGTAAGCGAAGGGTATTTCTGGCGCGTTGCGTTTGTAAAAAGCCTTAATGTAAATAAAACTGCAGCACGACATATTTTTGACTTGTTCCCGCCAAAAACACTAAAATTCGAGTCGTCTACTTTCTTATGAACTCGATGACTTTTTTCCATCATCGTGATGATACTGGTACTGCATGAAGCCCACTGTAAAAAAAAAATTCTAATCAAGGAACTTCTAGAATTATATTATCTAAAATGCTAATTTAGCAGCACCCCGCGGTTTCACCAGCGTAACTCCCGATCCCGTGAAAATCACTAGGTACATAGTATAAAACAAAGTCGCTTTTTCTGTGTCCCTATACCTATGTCCCTATATCCCTTTGTATGCTTAAATCTTTTTAACGACGCAACGGATTTTGATGCGGTTTTTTTTGTAGATAAAGTGATTCAAGAGGAAGGTTTATATATTATGTATAATAAATACATGCATGATATAGCCATGCGAAGCCGGGGCGGGTAGCTAGTATTAAGATAAAATGTATATTACTCCAATTAATCAATGAATTCTCGTACCAAATTGCATCAACCTCGGTCCAGTAGTTTTGGAGCCTCAAGTCACAAAGAAAAAAAAATCCATAACAGAGAATGTTCTTTTTTATTTTCGTTTGTAACGCATCTCTGTAACTACTAAACCAATTAAAATGAAACTTAGTAGGAGGATACATTAATGAAACTTTAAAAAAATAGGTTACTTTTGCCTGTTTGCCTAAGGCCTGTTTGTACAATTTCGTAGTTAAGGGGGGTCCATACGCCAACGACCTTGGTACACAGCCTACTAAATAGTTACTACTGGCACCGGTCGCCTTCGTTGGTTAAAATTGTTGATTGTTACGAGTGTGTTTTGTTTTTCTCAATAGTGCTGAGATGGAATTGTAGGTGAGATTTTTACCGACATTTTGTTGTAATTTTGAGCCAAACATTTCCTATAGTTTTGAAGCTATCCTAAAATTAAGAATTAAAACTAGTCTAGCTTTGAAATGACAAAGAATTTTCGCCTCAAAATTACCCCAATATACCTATCGGTAAAAATTTCACCTACAATTTCATCTCAGCACTTTTGAGAAAAACAAAACACATTCGTTACAATCAACAAATATTAGTTGTAAGCGATATCTATCTATCTACTTTTAATCCAGTTATCCCACGGGATCGGGACTTACACGAGTGACGCAATGTAGCGCTTCTAATATTGTCACAATCTAAGTAATTTCAATGACAATTTTGTTTGTAGGTAGTAAACGGATATAAAATCGTTTTGAAGGCTCACTTGTAAAAATCAAATGAAACGGATGTTACATTTTAGATAATACTAGATAATTTGTAATGGATATTGCTCATTGGGTTATTTATTTGCATTATATTTATAACTAGCGACCCGCTCCGGCTTCGCACGGCTATTATTATACATATAAACCTTCCTCTTGAACCACTCTATCTATTTAAAAAAACGCATCAAAATCCGTTGCGTAGTTTTAAAGATTTAAGCATAGGTACATAGGGATATAGGGACAGAGAAAGCGACTTTGTTTTATACTATGTAGTGATAAAAGTACCAAAATAACTAGTTTTAGCTTCGGGTGATCAAAGCGCGGATAGCAGCGGATAAGTTAACGCAGTCAGCCTTTTGGGCATAATTAAAGGACCTCCTGAGGGGCATTTAAATAAATGAAAATAAAAATAAAAAGTGTGTGTGTCAGCTCCGACGCACGATTGGAGTTTACTCCTTAAGTATCACAGCCAAATTAGAAAGTTGCGCACTAAAGGTGCGCACCAAAAACGTGACACGATTTCGTTACTTGTTAGTAGGTTTTACCCCTCGGATTTTTCTCATACCGGGCGCCTTATATATGAAAATCGATTCTTAAGGAGTAAACTCCAATAAAAAATTAAAAAAGATCTTAATAACAGGCATTGAACCACCCATAAAATAAATATGACTTATTCAAATGCTCTAATTCTAAATTGTGCAATTCTATCACAATGAGTAATGAATTAATTTTGGAACGAATTTCCTTATCGGATTGGCGAGGTGACCTAGCCGAGAAAAAATGTAACGCGTTACGAAAACGTGTTACGAAAAACCGTAAGAGAAAGAGAGAATGAAGGAGACAGATGACTATAAATTTCCCTTAAATATGAAAAAAAAGAAAAAGTAATGGAAACTTCGTTCAGCGAAACGTTTTTTTTTATTAAAAGTAAGGAGGTAGGTAGGTACCTAAGTTTTTAATATTTAATTGTTATGAAGATTATTATCATTCGTCTGGCATAGATTGTAAAACGACAAGATCATTATTTAAAAATAAAGAACTCCTGTATTTTCTTGCATTATGCAGTTTTTGCTAAAGCTGAGGGAGATCCTCCACGTCTCTTGATGACTGAAGAAAGTATAAGTTTCTAACTACCTAAACAGTATTAAATTTTGGTTTGCTTATTTATTCAGAGGGTACTTACAACTGACCATATCCACCAAATAATAGAACCAGCAACGAAAGTACTTCATAACATTTTTCCACCACATTTCAAAATACATTTTTCCTTTTTTTCGGCTCGAAAGACTTTCTTCCAATCCCTTAAAACTTTTTTGAATATTGGCTAAACTTTATTTCGGTGTTTTTATTAGAATCGCGGGAAACGCGACGTTCTATTTTCAAATTCTTTCTCGTTATGAACTGGCAAGATTTCAAAGGAGGATAAATATTACTTATAATAATATATTTGATGGAGTTTTAAATGGGGTTTTCCAAGGAATTTCTATGTTGGTATTGTATTATGTATAATAATTATGCGAACGAACGATAGGTACCTACATCTATAATTTATAAAAATGAATCTCGAGAACGGCTAAACCGATTTCGCTAATTCTTTTTTTTTAACATTCCTTGAAGTATGAGGATGTTTGTTACGGAGAGAAAAATTTAATAAATTGCCTGAAAAGTCTAAAATTAATACTTTTCTATACTCCCAATTCCCATACAAACGATTCGTTATAATACTTGAAAGTCAATTTGAACTTTAATACCATAACATAAAGGTCAAGTTTTAGTGGAGAGGTTCCGGGAAGGCAAAACAATTGAGGAAGGTTACTATAATTATCGTATGTTGCCAAACTACACGAACGGCTGAACCGATTTGTATGTTTTTTTTTATTAAGTATATGGCAAAACAACGTTTGCCAGGACCGCTAGTTATGAATAAAACAGCTTATTTATTAGCTTACTTATTGTATATCCTCTTTCCAATTAAATAAGTAGGTATATGATTTGGGTCATCACTTTCCTCTGTGGGTAAATATAGGATTTGAAGATGGATTTAATTGGTGAAGAGTTCGCTTTTTAAAAGCCAGTCCTTAAATAATTCCAGGAAAACAGTGAGAAGAAATAATTAGTAGGTAGGTAGCCACTCGTAGTTTTAAGATTAGCGTATTTTTTATTAAGTTAATTAAAACTGCCGCATTTGATAAGAAGCGGTAGAAGTAGGTACGTACCTAATTATAATCCTAAAAACCGTAGCAGTAGGTACCTACGTAATTATAATCCTAGAAACCGTCTCAGAAACGGGATATACTTATACAAAGAATTGTTCAACAACATGATTCAACAAATATTTCGTTTCCGAGACGCTTTCTAAGTTCGATGTGAAGGCATTCTTTTGCCATGAAACCCAAGGCGAAATCAACACTTGAAAAAAAAACGGCTAATTTTTTATACTACTGTCAATGTCAAAGTCACAGAAAACCTAAATGTCAAAGTCATTATCAATTTCGTGGAAAAAGGAGTGTGCTTCGCTGTGAATGCGCTCGCTGTTATTTCGATAAAAACTACTATTTTTGCGCTTAATTCCCTATCTAAAAACGTAAAAGGTAAGCTAATTTATTAATAAATCATTATTTTCTCCGTAGTTTCACGACAAAAACAGTTTAGGTTAAAGGTTATGTCGTGTTACTTGCACCCGTTCAGACCGCCGCATTTTAAGAAAAATGCGTCGATTAATGCCGAGTGCTAAATTAAAAGGGTATACTTACCGTGGAAACGACAATTCGATGTTGTTTTGTTAGCACGAAATCTACAACATGCCTACATTTCTATTATTGAGTTTGATTGTCGCCGAGATCGCAGCAATTTCTAAAACAATCGTTTAAAACCAGCTCCATAGACCTTGTTATTAACATGTTTTGACAATTAGTGTGTAATAGTATAAAGTGTAAAAGTATAAGTGCTAATTATAAATACCTTCATGGTCACTTAAATAACTAGCTAATGACCAAATCACAAACTACCTACATTCTATCTGAATTTAACATTAGTTTTTTTTATGCACAGTGTTCTAAGATTACCGAGATAATCGGGAAAGGAGTTTTATATAAATTTTTACTTTTGTAATTATTTTAAAGGGTCAGTAACTTATTGAGATTGGCATAGTAGCCGCCTTATGGCTTTTTTTGCCCATACTTATATGCTACTGCCCGTTTTAGTGACTTTTGTAATTTGATTTTTACCTCATTTAATCCATGAGAATTTCGAACGTATATCTATATGTTCATAGCTCCAAAACTAATAAACCGATTTCAATGCAGTTTATTCTATTTGGTTGCCTGGAAGAGATCGCTTTTAGCGATAAGGCCGCCCATTGTGCCATATTGTTTGTTTATTATTGTTTTTATAGCAGAAGTTTATGTTAGAATGTAAGATTTAATGTGGTACAATAAAGAGTTTATCTATCTATCTATCTAAAGCTTAATGTTTTGTGACTGTTCCTAGCTAAGTTTCATGAAAATCAGTTGAATTGTTTAAAAGTTACGAGTATTTTTCAGTGAAGTGAGATTTTCTTTTATTTGTTTTTCAAACAACGTTTTTTGTTAAGTTTTGCAGTGAATGACTGAAGTTAGTTTGTGTTGTGGCTTGGTCTAGGGGTAGAAGGCGAGTGAGCTTAACATTGCACTGTTGCCTTGTGTCTAACTTCACAACTGTACCTTCCCCTGGAAAGACCAGCAATGAGACATTACCAAACTAAAATTGTATTTATGCGACAGATAAAACTGTAAATCTCAAATTTATTGCGGGGACTACAAGCAAAAAAAATACCCATGAGTTTGTTGTGCCTTCTCACACATCTTAGTTTTTAGATGTTTCAATTTTATTTCATGCAATCCCAAATTAATAAAGATTGTTGACTTAAACCTGCCTAATGTAACTATGTTATAGATTCATCCTGGATCCAGCCAATGGATCTTCTTTTTTGATGATTTTATTTGTATCTGTTGTTGGGCTGTTTTCTGCAATTCGACGTCAGAGCGCCTATTTTGTGCATGGGTGGGAGTTTAGTCTCCTCCTACTACTTGAGTCATCCCAACTCCCCGAGGAAAGCCAAAAGACTTTTAATGTTCTTTTTTGATGATATCAATATTTTTATTTGTTTTTAGATGTCTGGCCGTGAAGGTGGTAAGAAGAAACCTCTTAAAGCCCCAAAGAAGGATTCGAAAGAACTCGATGACGATGACCTGGCACTAAAGCAGAAGTTGAAAGAGCAGCAGAAGGCGTTACAGGTACTGTAGACAATTACTTGATAGGCAGAATATCAAACTAACTTTATGTGAAGTATCCTTTAAGCCAACCAATTAAAAGTTGGTTGGCAGTAACGAGAACTGTATAATTCATTAAATTTTAACTGGCCAGAGACAAAGCGCGTTTAGATAGTGCCATTTATGTAGTGATCTACACATATAAAATGCTTTGTCCTGAACGACTGACTGATCAACGCACAGCCTAAACCACTGATCGTAGAGACCTGAACATGGAGAGGGTGTGTTCTTTGTATGACCTAGGCATTTGATAAGAAAGGATTTTTCGAAATTCTACCCCTAAGGGTAAAAAGGGGGCAAAGTTTGTATGGGACAACGTGATTCCTTTGTCCATTTTCGACTTCTACGTGGAAGAAGTCGCGGGCAAAAGCTAGTTTAGATATATCATTTTAAGTAGGTAATTTAAAACCTTTTTTTTTATTTTCCAGGATGCAAAGGCGAAAGCGTCACAAAAAGGTCCGCTAACTCAAGGCGGAATAAAAAAATCCGGCAAAAAGTGACGAAAATTATCCATTCACTAAACATTTCTAGGATATAACATTAAAATAAGAAATATCTTGTTATTTTCGTATAATATTATAAAACATGGGTGGTTTCGCGTATTCTGAACGCATTTTAATTTTGCACAAGAAAAACTGTTTTCCGACATTTTAATATGTAAAAATTGCATTTCTGTTCTGTATCTAGGCGATTATAATGCATTGTAATTAAATTTTGTTAAAAAAGTTTAAAAACATGTTTTTTATTGAATTCAATTTATACCCCGCTCAGGGAATGATGAGCTCTGACGGAAGGTAGAAGGGGTATGCGCAGAATTCTATATTTATATGAAAATTTAGTTCTGCGCATACCCCTTCTACCTTCCGTCAGAGCTCATCATTCGCTGAGCGGGGTATAATTTTAGGAAATAAAATAACAGCGTTTTAAAAAAATCTGGCTGTATGCGTGACCCTGCCATGGCCACCCATTGCCATCGCAAAATAAAATTAGAAGAACGTATGTATTCCCGCCAAATTAAAAAGTTATCGTGAGTATTTCCTGTATTTTAATTTAATGTGTTTTTGTTAGTAAGAACCACATAGAAATAGCTAGCTAAGATAATTAGACACTTGGAACTGAGAAAGATTTTGTCTACATTTTAAAAATAAAAATAGCTTCGACCTTTTAACGCTCGAGGAAAAATAGTGACGTTTTTTTGGCTGCATGTGGAAGCCTACCATTGCCAAAGTACCAAAAAGAGAATTAAAAAAAACATTCCCGCCAAATTGGAAAAAGTTAATAAGTTAAAATTCGCGTTTAGTGTTTTTTGTTATTTTGTTTAGTTTTCAATGTGAATAATAGTGATATAGTGAGCAATGTGATTTCTTAGTTGAAATTGAGAGAGATTTATATTCTACCTGTAATAGATGTTGTGGAACTGTAATTAATGCAGTAATATTGATCCTACAGCAATATAACCTAAAGGTAAGTGTTATTACTTTTCTGCTTTGATGAAAATACTTTAGTACACTCAGGGTTTTAATTAATTTGTTCTTAGGTAGGTCTAACATTCAACGCACTGCGCTAAATGCATCCATATGCTCGGTCAATTTTGTGATGTTCTCTTCACTCTAGCTAATCAGCGTCTTATTTGCGGCTCTATGGGTTCGCGCGCACTATGCAATCCCTTAGGGTTGATTGTGAAGACGGGTGTGAGAACATTGGTATTTACTTGGTAGGTACCTACACGTAAAACAAACGAGTCAAGTGCGAGTCAAACCGCGCACCGAGGAGGGTTCCGTAGTCCGTAGGTACATTTAAACGAATGTAAAAAATAATAAATATTACAGGACAATGTATTCTCATACCAAGTTTCATCAAAATGGGTCCAGTAGTTTCGGAGTCTATTCGTTACAAACAAAAAATCTTTCCTCTTTATAATATTAGTTTAGATTCAAAAAACCTTTACACACTGGTACAATAGGTGGGCTTACCGCTGAAAATGGTCTCTACCAGGCAACCTAAGAATGGGGATCTTACAGCCACGACTGAACAGGTAGGTAATTTCTAAGAAACATGCTACATCTTAGGCTGTGATAGCGGTCAAACACTGACCTATTATTAAAAAAATGTATTTTATGAAAGATACCAGCGCTTCGCGGTTTCACCCGCGTAACTCCGATCCTGTGAGAATATCGGGATAAAAAGTCTCCTATATATTTCCAATGAATCAATGTATCCTCATACCAAATTTCATCAAAATTGGTCCAGTGGTTTCGGTGCCTATTCGTTACAAACAAAACATTTTTTCCTTTTTATAGTATTAGTGTAGATTAAGGAAAGGTAACAACCTAACTCAGTATACATAAATACCTAACTTATGTACCTATATGTTACAGCTAATAATGGATCTAATAAGAAACATACTCTCACACTTTCAAAAGAACAAAGCCAATAAAAAAGCTATAACAATCAATGGAGTAACAATCCAACAAATTAACACACCTGAACAACAAAACAATGACACAGCAGAACCTAACAAGGAAGAATATATTAAAGTAGAAGTACCACCACTGAAAAAGCTCAAGAAAGATGTTATTGAAGTTAAAAGTGACGACATAACAGAAGATAATATTTCTGAGGCTAGAAAATCTTTTAATGAGGAACAAATATCAGTTTCTGTAAATAATAATAATCTGTTTACGGTTATTGACCTAACAGACAATTTAGAAGTACATAACGCATTAGAAGTTTGCGACACGGCTGAAAATAATAATATTTCTGAGGCTAGAGTTTCAAAAAATAATCAAACTGCAGTTTCTGTAATGAATGATGATAATAACATGATTATAGACCTTACAGAGAATTGTAATAGTTTTGAAGTACAGAATATATCAGAAATTGGTCAGACAGCTGAAACTAGTAAAATCATTAAAGCTGAAGTAACTTCTGATAAAGAAATTGAAATATCAGTCAATAATGAAAAAAATACACTTAAAAATGACACAGTTGAAGACCCTACTTCTAAAGATACCATATCTTTTGACAGTAAACAAACTGCAGTTTCTTTAAATAATAATACTAATGAAGCTAGAATTATTGATGGAGCTTGCAATCCTAGTAGTAATAATCTACAGGTTTCACAGAATATACAAAAAATTGGCGAAACAACTGAAAATAGTAACATTCCTGAAGATAACTATACTATGTCTATAAATAAAAATTCCAGTATTGCCACAATTGATAATACAGACAATCTTAATTGTAATAAACTGCATACCTCAAAGAATGAACCTAAACTTGTCACAGATACCTTAAAAGAAAATGCTGAACTAGCACTAATCAATGATAATACAGAAGAAACTACCACAGAATGTATAAGAGAATTCGAAGATATTCTCGCAAATGTTAAAAACGAACTCACTTTAGATTCAGAAGTAAATCTGGATGAAGTAAACGATTTAATTAATGACTTTACATTTGATTCTGATGATGAATTTCAAATTTTAGATACTGAAAGTCAAATTCCTCAACATATTATTAGAAAAGACGTAGAAAAACAAATACCTGCAGATATTATTGACTTCAGTTATGATAATAATATAACAGTAGAATCAGTTGACCCGAATAAGCCTATTGAATTTACGGTTGAAATAAATAACAGCAACACTGAAAGAGACACTAACATAAAAACAAATGCAAACACTAGCAACACTGTAAAAAACAGTAAAATTAATACAATTGCGAATAATGATGACAATAAATCAGACATTATTAATACAAACAATAGCAACACTAATACAAATACTGATAAAACAGAAGACTTTGACACAATATCCTTAAGTTCTGATGATAATACAAACATAAAAGACTCTATCTACATCAGCGATAGTTCGGACTCTGATTGTGGCTACCATTCCTCAGATTTCGAATTCATAACTGAAGATGAAGCGAAACTAGAAGGCTTAATAATAAATAGCCCTGCTTATTTAAAACGCAAAGAATTTAACGCGAAACCTAACTGTAGACAATCAAAAATAAGGAAAATTACTTCGAAGGGAAAACCTATTCAGGCAGGACCACCAAGAAGCCTCAAAGTGCCCCTCAGTGGCAAAAATGGTCAAGCAGGCCCAATAAAAAACCTAGGAAATACTTTAACTGTTCAATCTGGATACCCTAGAACAGCTTCAAAAGTTCAAACAGGACAAAGCAACCCTGTACAAATGCCATTAAATATTAATTTAAGACCAATCAATACAGTTCAAGGGCCTTCATATTATGTTCCACCAGGACCTAGCAACTTTTTTAAAAGGCCTTCAAATATTCAAGCAGGGCCAAGCAACCCTGTTCAACGGCCTTCTAATGTTCAAGCAGAACAAAGAAACCCTGTACAAAACCCTTCAAGTATTCAAGCAGGACCAAGCAACCTCATTCATAGACCTTTGAATATACAAACAGGAGTAATCAACCCTATTCAGAGACCATTCAATATTCAAGCAGGACCAAGCAACGCTGTTCAAAACCCTTCAAACATTCATGCAGGACCAAGCAACCCTGTACAAAACCCTTCATATATGCAAGCAGCACCAAGCAATCCTGTACAAATGTTTTCAAACATTCAAGCAGGACCAAGCAATAACCCTATTCAAAGACCTTTAAATATGCAAGCAGGACCACGCAACCCTGTACAAATGTCTTCACATATGCAAGCGGGGCCAAGCAACGCTGTACAAGTGCCTTTAAATATCCAAATAGAACCAAGCAACCTTGTACAAAGACCTTTAAATATGCAAGTAGGACCAAGCAGCGCTGTACAAAACCCATCAAACATTCAAGCAGGGCCAAGCAACCCTGTTCAAAACCCTTCAAATGTTCAGCCAATACCAAATTACGAAATGTACAGAAATAAATACAAGAAACCATTTCAGTATGATACTGCGTACAAAAACAATCATATTGAGCCACAAGAGGATGGTTATTTAGACCTGTTTCGAGGTAATTCCTTAGAGATATTATAATAATTATATTATAAATATTGCAGAACATTCCACACATCGCCATCTAGCCCCAAGCTAAGTAACTAACTTGTGTTATGGGTGTTAGACAACGGATATACTACTTATATACGTTTCTTTTGTAAATATCATTACATAGTATAAAACAAAGTCGCTTCCCGCTGTCTGTCTGTCCCTATGTATGCTTAGATCTTTAAAACTACGCAATGGATTTTGATGCGGTTTTTTTAATAGATGAAGTGATTCAAGAGGAAGGTTTATATGTATAATACATGCACAATATAGCCGTGCGAAGCCAGTTAAATATAAAATTCAAAGACCGATTTATATATCAAAGCACAGCTGCTTCAAGACAGGATTTTGAAAAACCGGCCAAGTGCGAGTCGGCCTCGCGCACGAAGGGTTCCGTACCATGTTGTATGGGAACCCCACTTATTTTTCCTGTTTTTAGTAAGTATTTATTGTTATAGCGGCAACAGAAATACAACATCTGTGAAAATATCAACTGTCTAGCTATCACGGTTCATGAGATACAGCCTGGTGACAGACAGACAGACAGACAGTGGAGTCTTAGTAATAGGATCCCGTTTTTACCCTTTGGATACAGAACCCTTCCGACTCGCACTTGACCGGTTTTAGGGTTCCGTAGCCAAATGGCAAAAAACGGAACCCTTATAGATTCGTCATGTCATTGTCTGTCTGTCTGCCGTATATCACAGCCACTTTTTTTTTAATGTACGGTATGCGTCATAAGTCCACTATCAGTTTGCTACAATAATACTATAAACAAGTATTGGAGTTACGACCTTCTTCTAATAGACGTTACACACAAACATAAATACTTGAATTAAAAGTACTCAGTGTGATTATTATTTTCAACATGTTAGCTATGTGTTTAGTTGTGTGAGTGGTATAAGCCGCCACCTACACCAACATCCACAGGGGCTGTTTGAATCGCTCGTATGACATAGTTTCGTCGTATACGCCTCAAGTAGTGATCGACTTCGAAGTCGCATGCAATATCTTTCTGTATTTTTGAATAGTTCGTCGTCGAAATTTGAAATGTCAATTTTTTATTCGTTTTACGCAGAAAATTGAAAACCGGTAATTACCGACAAATATCCGAAATACTCCTAAAGGATATAAATATTTTTCAAATAACGTTTCAGAATGTTTATAAAGGAGCTATTTTAACCAAATCTGAGCGTAGGTTACATAGATTTAAAGGCACATATCAGAACATATTTTAATCATAATATAAATTACAAACCCATCAGCATTATTTTACTACAACGTCTAAACCACTCACTAAAAGGTATTAAACTAATTAACTAAAATAAATTGTGCGACCATAAAAAGGTTCAGGCATCATGATGCTACTGCGACGGAATGAACCACGTTCCGTCATTTTATTCCTATTTATAGACACAATCCAGTAGTCAAGATGGCGGCGCCCTGACGTATACATCAAATGAAGCACTGTATTGTTGACTTCCTTCAGTCGTTCTCGTTTTGTCCCTGACATGTTTGACTATGATTGTTTGACGTTTATTCAAACATAGAGCCACAGGTTACGTTGCTAAAATGTTCAAATAGTGCTGCACAAGATTGTAAACATTACGGTGGCGGTGTACTTTTGAACGTTGATTGTACAATTCACGGTCAAAAGTCTCTGCCCACCGTAATGTTTACAATCCTGCGCAGCACTATTTGAACATTATAACCTGTAGATCAAACACACGTCGTTTGGTGTAGCGGGTTGCGGCTTATACCCTTAGCTTATACCACTCACACAACTAAACACATAGCTAACATGTTGAAAATAATAATCACACTGAGTATTTTTAATTCAAGTAGGTATTTTAGTTTGTGTGTAACGTCTACGTAAGTCCACTACTTGTTGTTGATAGTATTATGACGACCCAGTTGGCACAATGGTCACCATGCCGGACTGCCAAACACAGGGTCGCGGGTTCGATTCCCGCCTCAGACAAGTATTTATGGTTAGATATTTGTCTGTGGTCTGGTTGTTTCTATGTATTAAAAGTATATATTTACAAAAGAAAAGTATATAAGTAGGTAGTATATCCGTTGTCTAGCACCCATAACACAAGTCTAGTTACTTAGCTTAGGGCTAGATGGCGATGTGTGGAGTGTCCTGCAATATTTATTTATTGGAGCAAACTGATCATTTACTTATGACCCATACTGTACAAATAATTTGTTGTTTCTAGGCTTCCACGCTGGAGTATACCCAATGTATACGCGAGAGAATAAATCTGTTAACCCACACTTCTCAAACCCAACCAGGATGTGGTATCAAGGGGTTGGATTTGATATGCAAATGTTAGGAAATAGTTCTGATGAAGAAGATAATGAATGTAATTAATACCTACTATCTATTATAATAAAAATATATATAAGCTACAAGCTGCGTTCCGCGGTTTCACCCGCGTAACTCCCGATCCCGTGGGAATATCGGGATAAATTAATTGTAAGCTATCTTGCAAGTTGGATCAAACTGCACACGGTGTGCAAATTTGATTAAAATCGGTCAAGTAGTTTAGGAGTCCATCGCGCACAAACAACGTGACACGTAATTTATATATTTAGAATAATTATTAATAAATAAATATTGCAGGGCATTCCACACATCGCCATCTAGCCCCAAGCTAAGTAACTACACTTGTGTTATGGGTGCTAGAGAGCGGATATACTACTTATATACTTTTCTTTTGTAAATATATACTTATAATACATAGAAACAACCAGACCACAGGCAAATATCTAAGCATAAATACTTGTCTGAGGCGGGAATCGGACCCGCAAACCTGTGTTTGGCAGTCCGGCATGGTGACTATTGTGCTTACTGCATAGTATTGACAAGTTCTCTCCTCTGGACATGGTCGACTAAGCTGAGAGGGTAGTAGGTGCTGGGCAAGCCTACACCATCCTCACACAAAGAGTACCCAACTAAAAAAGTTTAGTTGCGGAAAACAGCCCATATATAAGTACAGTCGGCTGCATAATTGCAGCCCTCGATAGAGTTCTAAAATTACTGTTATTAGAATGTTTGCATTTTAATAATGGTCACCATGCCGGACTGCCAAACACAGGGTCGCGGGTTCTATTCCCGCCTCAGACAAGTATTTATGCTTAGATATTGTCTGTGGTCTGGTCGTTTCTATGTATTATAAGTATATATTTACAAAAGAAAAGTATACAAGTAGTACATCCGTTGTTTAGCACCCATAGCACAAGTCTAGTTACTTAGCTTGGGGCTAGACGGCGATGTGTGGAATGTCCTGCAATATTTATTTTATTTTTAATAATTTTTGTTTCATTTATTAATGAGTTAGAAGACTTTAAACTTCAACTAAAGCAGGTGCCTAGAATCTTGTTTGTGTTGAAAACATTCTTATAACAGCCGTTTTGGAGCTCTACAGTGTGTCTGCAATTATGCAGCCGACCGTACATAGAATCCTCGAGAGTGGCATAGACTAAGTATCCCGATATTCCCACGGGATCGGGACTTACGCAGCTTGAAAATAATCTTTAATTTTGTTTTAGTTAAAGATGAAGCTAATGAAACACTCCAGAAGATAAGAACAGAATATTCAGTGGAAAACAGAAAGCGTCGTTTTAGAGAAAAATAAGAAATGAAATAAATTATTTAAGTGAAACTGCGGGGCGTAACTAGTCTTCTTGTGTTTAACATAGCATGTATATCACTACATAGTATAAAACAAAGTCGCTTTTTCTGTCCCTATGTCCCTATATCCCTATGTATGCTTAAATCTTTAAAACTACGCAACGGATTTTGATGCGGTTTTTTTTTTAATAGATAGAGTGATTCAAGAGGAAGGTTTATATGTATAATACATGTATAATATAGCCGTGCGAAGCCGGAGCGGGTCGCTAGTATTTTAAATCTTAATCTTAATATATATAAATCTCGTGTCACAATGTTTGTCCTCAATGGACTCCTAAACCACTTAACCGATTATAATAAAATTCGCACACCATGTGCAGTTCGATCCAACTTGAGAGATAGGATAGCTTACATCCCGATATTCCCACGGGATCGGGAGTTACGCGGGTGAAACCGCGGAGGGCAGCTAGTAATATTATAAAGAGGAAAGTTTTGACTGTTTGTTTCCATTGAATAGGCTCCAAAACCATTAAATACCCACCGCACTACCAGTCGACACTACCGGTAGTGTTGTAGGGAATTTCTTTTCCCTTCTACACTACTCGCCAGTAGTGTTAACATCTCCGTGCTTATCAACCAGCTTAGTCAACCATTTCACTACATAGTATAAAACAAAGTCGCTTGCTCTGTCCTTATGTCCCTTTTTCTCTACTATGTATGCTTAAATCTTTAAAACTACGCAACGGATTTTGATGCGGTTTGTTTAATAGATAGAGTGATTCAAGAGGAAGGTTTATATGTATAATACATGTATAATATAGCCGTACGAAGCCGGGGCAGGTCGCTAGTGCTCTATAAAATAGTTGTTGGTCTGTAAAAAGTACTACGCAATCAGAAGTTAGTAGAAGGTACAAATCACACTTATTACGTCATCTTTCTTCAATTTTTCTCCTCAAAAAGTATGTGATGGCCATGAAGGAATTAAAAATAGAAAATATAAGTCTTGCTTGCAAGGGCAGTATTTTTTTGTTAATATACTTACTCCCAAAAGGTTGAGAGTAAGTATATTAACAAAAAAATACTGCCTAAAAATAGTAAATGTGAAAATAATCTAAATTCTTAAAAACACTCTCAAATAATATTCACTTTTTCTGTTTTTATTTGTTTCATTTCAACTTTCTAGCTATCATGGTTCATGAGATACAGCCTGGTGACAGACAGACGGACGGACAGCGAAGTCTTAGTAATATTGTCCCGTTTATACCCTTTAGGTACGGAACCCTAATAAAACTGGAAAAATAATTCAATTAACTCTAGCATGATTTCACATTAGATACTTATCTGACAGTTTTTTGTAGGATACCCTCTACTGAGTTCTGATTGCCTGGTACTTACAGACCAAATTACTATCAAACAACTTACACGGAAACGGAAAGAGAGCAGTTGAAAGAGAGAGATAGCGTTATAACTGTGATTTTATACCTTCTACTGACTTCTGATCTTCGACCATATTTGCACGATAAAGGAAAGAGAAAAATTTAAGAAAGAGAGATGACGTAATATGTGTAATTTTTACCTTCTACTAACTTCTGATTGCCTAGTACTTTTTACAGACCAACGACTATTTTATAGAGCAAATATGCACTTAACACTACTAGCGAGTAGTGTAGAAGGGAAAAAAAATTCCCTACGACACTACCGGTAGTGTCGACTGGTAGTGCGGTGGGTACAGAATGGTGTTGGCTTAGTGGTAGATACCTCGACTTTCATTCTGAAGGTCCTGGGTTCAAATTGCAGCCGGTCGGCACAAAATTTCTTAAGAAAAATTTATGTGCGCTAATTGACATTGCTCTTACGATAAAGGAAAACATCGTGATGAAAACCGCGACTTAGTTGGCTCCAGAAGTATTGACAAGTTCTCTCCTCTGGACATGGTCGAATAAGCTAAGAGTAGTAGCCGCTGGGCAAGCCTACTCCATCCTCACGTAAAAAGGACCCAATTAAAAAGGGTCAAATTGCGGAAAACAGCCCGTATACAAGTACAATTTCATATTTAAAAAAAGGCTGATTACTACGCCAGAATATTACAAACCCTAAAAAAATAAAATAACTTATATTTTTTACAAAGATGTATTTATTTGTAAATATTTACAATGTACGTGTTATTAAAACTAAAATTTAAGTCTATAAGATAACTGTTTTATTTTAACTACATAATATTCCTAAATAGTGTACTTTTCTGCAGCTAAAATAAATGGCGGGAAATTAAAAAAGGCTTCGCACGAGCAGGGCATAAACCCCAATTTTTTTTAAATAATTTCTGTCAATTTACACAAAGCATTTACTAATTATACAAATAAACCTTCCTCATGAATCACTCTATTGGTAAAACCGTATAAAAATCCGTTCAGTAGTTTTTGACTTCATCGCGTTTAGAGACGCGGGACTTTGTTTAATACGAAGGCTGTATGAGCTAAAAGATCTTTGCCTTCCCCTTCTTGTGAAAACAAAGAAAATCCTTTTTAATTTCCCGCCTTAAGAGGAAAGGGTACCGGGGGCTCTTTCCATACAAACAATTTCAAACGTAGTCGACTGTTTCCTCCCCGGATAATGACACTAGCACAAATATTTTTGTGCCATAAAACCTATAACTGCCATGACTATGCCCCTATGTTTCGGTTTTTTTCATTTTCTAATTATCATAAAAATTAAGATTTAAAAAAAAATATGGGGATGGTCATGGCAGTTATAAGTTTTATGCACCAAAAATATTTGCTCTAGTGTCATTATCCAGGGAGGAAACAGTCGACCTACGTTTGTATGGAGTGAGCGCAGGTACCCTTTCACCTTAAAATCAATTTTCCAAACCCTAAAAAAATTCTATAAAACGAAACGAAATTAACTTGAGACCTAAGTGCGAACTAACATCATACGAATAAGTCTCAAGATAACTTAGGCACGTTACTATTCGGCATAATGTAGTTATTAGTTAGAAAACCCTTTTTATACGTATTAAAGTCTGTTCAAAATGAGAGAGAATTCTTACTGTGTACTACACTGAAAATAAATTACATTTACTTATCGTAACGCGTAAGTTTTCATATTAGAAGTATCGTTCTTTTGTATATGAATTTTGTTCTTTTGACTTTTTACACAGATTTTTCTAACTGTGTACATACTACAACGAAAATTAATAACATTTGAGTTTCGCTTTTTTATCGTAACGTGTCGAAACTTTTGATATTAGAACTATCGTTCTTTTTTGTTCTTTTGTCTATGGATTTTACACTACTAAGTAATTAAAAACAAGATATTCGCTGTGTTTTTGGTTTTATTTTGTTCTACAAAAAAAATCGCAGACTCATCAGTGACGCAGACTCACCAGTGGAGTTTCATGAAACGTCTCACTTATGTCTAAAGCAATCTCTTTGTTACCAAGGCAAGGCCTTTTTAACAAAAAGGTTACATTCGCTACATATATCCTCTTTCCTTACATCCGTTACATTTTGAAATATCCCGTTTTACGTATGTATCAGTCTTTATTATGAGACAAAACGACTAGAAAGCGATAATTAAATAGAAGAAAAACGATACTCATTTTTTTATTTCAGTGTAGCCCACTGTGAAGTCAATAACCTAATTTCTCGCTGCTTCTGAAATTGGTGTAACAACTAAGACTAAGTTCCGAAAGATTTTTTGACGTAAAAAAAGCTATAAAAATTGGAAATCCAAAATCAATAAACGATTAAAAACTTTGAAATAAAAAATAAACTAAAAACAGTCTACCAAAGCCCTGTTTTACCAGTTGGTAGCTAAGAACTTTGGGGATATCAACCCCCGCCCGAGTCAAAATTACAGGAAGATTTTTATTTACGAAAATGCCATAAAAAAAACTTTCACAAATTATTTTTTTAGTTTTTTGAGATTTTATTAATGGTCTTAATTGGTGATATGTCGTGGGCAAACTTAGGATCTAAATTATATTAAAAATATATGTGAAAAAGAATATTCTAAACTATTGCATCTGTTTTTTCTACAGTTAAAAATTGCAATTTCATGCACTAAAAACTAAAAAAAGAACTAAATAAAAATGATTAGTACCAAAATACTAAATGTGTTTTAAATGAGGAGTTATGCAATCTCAATCAAAGACAACTTGGCCAAAAGAACAAGGGCGAATTATTGTCTCAAAACTTTTGGCGTCTTAATTAAAATTTGAGTACAACCATGGTGTTTAAATAATTATATAATGTTTTTTGGCGCTAATTATTTATTCTATATAACCACCGTTTATAAAATCATATTGATTAGTATAAACACGATTATTTGGTACTTCCGTTCCACTCAGTTTGCATTTCGGTAATACCAGTACTAGAGCATTACTTCTATTTTAAAAGTTTTAAATATTGAATGACACATTTTTTCTCTATGGATATGTATTAATATTTTTAATTATTGTGCATTATGTAGGTACTTATAATAACTAATTACTTATAATGAATCAAAGATAATGAAAATACAAAATAATGAACTAAGATATTTTAGCAGTAGAAAATAAATTGAAATTATGGCAACACTAAACTCAAGTGACGGACGAATGACATGCGACTCCGGCGCCGCCGAGCGTGTTGTTTGCTGAGGTTGTTTGTGTTTCATTGCGATTTTGTTTTTTTATTATCTTTTTAACGGCGGTTCCTATGGAGAATTTTGGTTGTTATATGTATTCTAGGACTTGTGTAGATTGTTTTAGTATTTTTTTTACATCAAGACGCCAAAGTTTTATATAAAAGAAAACCATGTATGGAAAACTGCCCATGTTCTTTGAACTTCGCGAGCGTCCGAATAAAATTCATAAAAAATATTAGAACGCCATCTATCGAAAGTATATAAAAACAAAAAAGATTTGCTTCTTTGCGCCTGTGGTGTTTAAGGTGAAAGGGTACCTGCGCTCTCTCCATACAAACGTAGTCGACTGTTTCCTCCGTGGATAATGACAAAAATATTTTTGTGCCATAAAACCTATAACTGCCATGACTATGTTTTGGTTTTTTCATTTTCTAATTATCATAGAAATTAAGATTAAAAAAAAATAGGGGCATAGTCATGGCAGTTATAAGTTTTAAGCACAAAAAATATTTGCTCTAGTGTCATTGTCCAGGGAGAAAACAGTTGACTACGTTTGTAATAGTTTGTATGGAAAGAGCCCCCGGTACCCTTTCCTCTTAATGTTTAAATTTTGTTTAAAATATGACATTTGTATAGTTTTTTTTTTATTGAAAAAGATTGGAAAACTTCTCATTAAATCCAAATATCTTTACAGAGCTACTAGCAGGTTTTTGATCTAAATTATCAAAACTAGCAGACCAAGTTCCCGCCAATCACCGAACTTTCGTGAATTAAAAAAGCTGAGAATTTCTCAGCGCATGCCCAAGCCACTATGGTCTGAACTTCATAATTGCACATCTCTCATAACGGTGTTAAGAGGCATGCGCTGAGAAATTAAGAAAGAATAACTAATTTTGAAAATTAACTCTCCATATTCTTTGTCAAAAATAAAAATATAGGTGAAAGAATTACTTCGATATGTCAATTAGTCTCAATGATTTTTTTTTAAGTGCTTGGCCTGCACTGGGCTATTTGTAAATATTTTTTAGGAAAAATCGAAGATGAAGGAAAATGAAGAAAGTGAAGGAAAAATGCGTCTTCAAAAATTGCGATTATTAGTCGCAATTTTTGAGGACGCATTTTTCCTTCAAAAATATTCACGCCAATTAGTTTTCGATTTATAGAAATAAACTAAGGTGGTCGATGTAAAATGACGTCACACGCGGTCACCTGACTGTTCGGGACTCGAAATTTATCGTTAGTTTAATCGCCTGTAAAATGAAAACTAATAGGTATAAAATAAAAATAAATAAATATTGCAGGACATTCCACACATCGCCATCTAGCCCCAAGCTAAGTAACTAGACTTGTGTTATGGGTGCTAGACAACGGATATACTACTTAAATACTTTTCTTTTGTAAATATATACTTATAATACATAGAAACAACCAGACCACAGACAAATATCTAAGCATAAATACTTGTCTGAGGCGGGAATCGAACCCGCGACCCTGTGTTTGGCAGTCCGGCATGGTGACCATTGTGCCAACTGGGTCACCAGTTGGGTATTTTTTGACTAGAACAAAAACTAGTGTAAGTATTTGTATACATACAAGCTTTACTGTAACAAACTTTCAACCGATTTTAAGCCAAATCGGTTAGGCCTATTAACATTCTTCATTCTCAGCTTTTATAAAATCGCGAAATTTCGGTGGTATATGGTCTATCTACAGATTTTAGCTTAAAATCTGAAAATGTATGAACTTTAAGGCCTAAATAAAAATTTTGACCTACCGGTACCGGCTCTCTATCCATACAAACGTTTCCTCCCTGAATAATGACACTAAAGCAAATATTTTTTAGCACAAACCTTATAACTGCCATGACCATGCCCCTATATTAATTTTGTTTTTTTAACTCTTTTTAACACTTTACGTTTGTATGGAGAGATAGCCGGTACCCTTTCTTCTTAAAATCTGAAAATGTAGACTTTCAGAATCGAGATTTTTCAATAAGTGGCACTTTACAAATTTGTTTCAACAAAAGAAAAAGTAATTTCCAATTAAACATACATATTGTACTTATCAATTTGAAATTATAAAATTCTAATTGTTCCTAGCGTCAAAAATACATTTCTATTCCTACATAGGTACCTAACTAAAATGTTCATTGCTGGCGAGCGTTTTTGTGCGAAAAAGACGCGGCTTTTAACCGACTTAAGAAAAATATTTTTTGCGCATTTTTTTAATGTTCACCGTTTACTTAAAGACGGCTTAACCGATTGAAATGATTATTTGTTTTCATTTTCGCGGAATTTTTGGCTAGAATCATTTAGAGCCATCTAGCCAATAGACAAGTAACTGGGCTTGTGCTACGGTGGCTAGACATAGACAATAGGTACTTATTATACATATAATATCTATACATACATTTTTGTTCGAGGCGGAAATCCAAACCGCAGTTTACTTTTAAGTACCGCATCAAAAACGCTCGTTAGATGTCACAACAGACATAATTATAATATAGCTCTATACAGGGTCATTGATAATTAATTATACAACCACATAAGGACCATTGTATTTTTTTAACGTGATAACGTCTTATAAATTGATGTACAGTCACATTACCAATTAGCTGAACTCCACGTGACCTAGAGGTCACTCACAAATCTGTAAGGTTGTAAAGTAATGTTACCTGAAGGCCAATTATCGTAAATAACATTGTTCAAATTACATTTCAATATCATTTCGATTGCATTTCGATCACAAATAATACAACAATCGGAATGATATTGAAATGTAATTTAAACGATGTTATTTACGAGAATTGGCCTTCAGATTGTTTTTTTAACAATTTATTATACAATACAATATAAAAAAAATACAAAATAGGTAAATACTATATTTTTTACAGATATGCGAATGAGCTCAGGGTCACGTGGGGTTCAGCTAATTGGTAATGTGACTGTACACCGACATTCACAAAATAGTGTGACGTCATGCGTAATTGACAAGTAACCATAGCAACGTATTATCGTTGCTATGGTTACTATCAATGATTTCTTATGACGTTGTCACGTAAAAAAAATCCTCCGTAAATCAACTTTACAGACAACCAGTAGTCTGGTTGGTTGTATAGTTAATTACCAATAACCCTGTATATCTTGGTGACGTCATCGAGCCATAAATTATAATTATTTTGTGTGAATACTTAAAGATTTCTTATAAAGGATTAATCTTAAGAGGGTAACATACCGCTTAAAATGAAATAGCTGTTTCCTCACCATAATATTATCAGATTTCGGTGTTTTTTTTTGTATTTAATTCATTTTGACCTTTTGAAAGACAGTAATTTTTAATTGAAACTTACCACAGACGCCAACCCAAGCAAAAGTTGGTAGTTTAATTAAATTAGTAGTTTTATCCATTCCTTTAAACAAATCAACTAGCTAGCTCCACCCGTTCCTGAGAAATCGGTGGTGAAACACGGACAGACGGACGGACAAGAAAATGATCTCAGGGCACATGAGTAAATAATACAACCAGAGACTAATGTGTCATACAAGGCTCTATGACAAGTCCACTACTACAAGCTTGACGCGCGTGTGTGCGTGAGCACTGGCGGCACATCATGTACGGAGAGAAACCGGTCTATACTGGCTCGGCCAGTGCCCAAGTTCAGGGCTGTCACACTCGCATGCGAGCGGTAAACATCACGCGTCGCATGTTTGTTTCATATTGTTTAATAAAATATAGTGTTATTAATTTGGTCTTAAGTAGGGAGGGAGTGAGTGTAGACCATTCTTGTGTTATGGTGACGAGTGACGAAATAGAAGACTTAAATAATTTTCTTTCTTTCGAAGGAAGGGTGGGAACGATTGAGTGAGTGAGTGAGCGTGTGCTCCAGTCTAAGCAACTAGGCTTGTGTTATAGTGACTAGACGCGACAGATATAATAGTTATAAATATTAAATATGTACCTTTACTGAGTGGGAATTGAGTGTGTGAGTGCCCCAACCTAAGCAGCTAGGCTTGTGCTATCGTGACTAGACCACGGATAGAAGATTTTCTTTTATAGAGAGGGAGAATGGAAACGATTTAGTGAGTGAGCGCTCCAGCCTAAGCAACTAGGCTTATGTTATAGTGACTAGACACGACGGAAAGCATAGTTATATGTAGGTATGTATAGCATACTACTTGTGAATTCTAGTATGTCAACGTTTATCTATTTAACGTTCAATTCTGTGACATCAAAGTTTCCCGGTAAGCCATAAAAATTTCTGATTTAGGTATTATGATCATCATTCATTTATTTGTCTACTAGCTGCACCCCGCGGTTTTACTCGCGTAAGTCTCGATCCCGTGGAAATATCAAAAAAAAAAGTAGCCTTCTAGAAAAATGGACTGACCAACACAAAAATATTTTTTCAATTCGAACCAGTAGTTCCTTAGTTCAAACAAACAAACTCTTCAGCTTTATAATATTAGTAAGTATAGATTAATCATCAATTCAGATTACATTGTTACCGCGTTAAAATAAACGCCCATAATAAAAGACACTGATACTTAGTTTACACATTTTTTTTGGAGCGAAGTTCCGATCTTGCGTTGCGAAAAAAGAGACGGAAAAAGTTAAGACCAAAAGATGTAACGACACGTTTTGCAAAGAAAGAAAGCCAGTTATTTTCGTTTCGTCTTTCTATTTCGCATTGAACAGTGTGGTGTCGCGACGATTATTTACAAAAAAAAGTATAGATATAAAAAAAATATAAAAAACGAAAAACATTAATTTATTACAACTCCTTAACTAATTAATCGAAAGGAACTGCGTTCTATCCGGGTGTGCCTTGACACCTCTCAAGTTTTTTTTATTTAATATAATCCACCTGTGCCAACCCTACATGATTACGTCACAATTACGTATTCATTTTGACAGCTCCGAACAACCTTAGCCTCTGGTCATCTCTACTCATGTGCTCAGGGTTCCTTTTTTTACCTTTTGAGGTACGGAACCCTATAAACATAGTGTAACGCAGTAATATTTTAACGTCTTATGTAATAATCAACGGCGTCTCAGCCAAACTGACTGAATGACGCTTTAAGGTGTCACTGGCGTTTAAAAGGATAAACTAGACCTGTAGTTCTTCTTTTAGCGTTCCGTACCTTAAAAGGTAGAAAAGGAACCCATATAAGATCACTTTCTTGTCCGTCTGTCTGTCCGTGTGTCACCACCGATTTTCTCAGGAACAGGTGGACCTAGCAAATTGTTTTAATTACCCAAAAGTAGTAAGTAATTAATTAAAAAAAACCAATAATTTAAACTATTGAAGCGATTAACATCAATAACATAACATTTTGTAGCAATTTAAGGGATGAAAACAGCTATGTTCCGGAATGAAAATTCCATCAAGAAATGGTATGTGATCATCTTAATATGGGAACTATTTTTGTTTCAACGAAGGGTTTTTTATGCGAACAGGGGTTGTTAGACATCTAGGCGAACAATTTTTGAAAGTTCGATTTTTTTTTTTGAAAATTTAGAACTTTTCTATACTGAGAAATCAGCTGTTTTCGCCAATAAAGACCATTATTGTATAAAATAGTCGAAACTAAAAAAAAAACAAAAAAAAACCCAACGGTCAATGACCCCCTAACTCTAATAAACTGATTTTTAAACATCACCTCAAAATTTTAATTTTAGAAAAATGTTCGAATTTTCAAAAGTCGTAGAACAATAAATGTTTGCCTAGACGTCTAAAACAATCCCCTTTCGTAAGGTACCTGGGCGTAATAAAAATCATCAAAAGATTATTTAAAATAATAATAAATATTGCAGGCCATTCCACACATCACCATCTAGCCCCAGGCTAAGTAACTAGACTTGTGTTATGGGTGCTAGACAACGGATATACTACTTATATACTTTTCTTTTGTAATATATACTTATAATACATAGAAACAACCAGACCACAGACAAATATCTAAGCATAAATACATGTCTGAGGCGTGAATCGAACCCGCAACCCTGTGTTTGGCAGTCCGGCATGGTGACCATTGTGACAATTGGGTCGTCGTAAAAAAACCTTGATATGAATGAAAAAATAACAAGAAAATAAAGAAATGAATCGTTTTTTAGATTGACAATAGAGCAAATATTAATATCTTGTTTTTAAGGTGAAAGGGTGCGCTCTCTCCATACAAACGTAGTCGACTGTTTCCTTCCTGGATAATGACACTAGCACAAATATTTTGTGCCATAAAACCTATAACTGCCATGACTATGTCCCTATGTTTTGGTTTTTTTCATTTTTTAATTATCATAAAAATTAAGATTTAAAAACCAATAAATAAAAAATAAAGCTATTGCATTGTGCGAGCTTCTTACAGTCGTACCATATATATACACGTTAAGCGAACGCTCGGCCGAGCTACATGGTAGGCGGAGTGGGGATGTTAGGTTTTATTTTCGTTACGGAATTTCTTGATTCGGTCGCCGTGCTCAAAGCCCGCGATAAAAGCTATGCAATAGCTTAAAAACTAAACATAGGGGCATGGTCATGGCAGTTATAAGTTTTATGCAACAAAAATATTTGCTCTACTAGGGAGAAAACAGTCGACTACGTTTGTATGGAGAGAGCACCCGGTACCCTTTCCTCTTAAGTAATTTTCCAAATTTTTACAACATATTTAGTTTTTAATTAAGGTGATAGTTGGCCCTTTTTATCCTCAAGTACCTTATTAGACACCCTTCGTCGGAACATAAGGTATTACAGCTAGTTTTTATGACTTTAATCAAAAAAAGTCACGTACAAAAATAATTGTCCTGTCCATAATATAAACTAGTATTTAGACCTTCTTTTGATCGGCGATCTCGGGGGTGGCGCCTCAGTCTTCTTTGTCTGGAAACATTTAAATGAAACACGTTACATAAATAAATATTGCAGGATATTCCACACATCGCCATCTAGCCCCAAGCTAAGTAACTACACTTGTGTTATGGGTGCTAGACAATGGATATACTAAATATATAGTAAACTAGCGACCCGCCCCGGCTTCGCATGGCTGTATTATGCATGTATTATATCTAAAAACCTTCCTCGTTAATCACTCTATCTATTAAAAAAACCGCATCAAAATCCGTTGCGTAGTTTTAAAGATTTAAGCATACATAGGGATATAGGGACAGAGAAAGCTACTTTGTTTTATACTATGTAGTGATGATACATACATTAATATTATAAAGAGGAAAGATTTTGTTTTGTAAAAAAAAACACAGCCTCGCAGCCTTTTGGCTGCAAAACTACTGGACCGATTTAGATGAAACTTAGTAAGGGTATGGTTTGAATCTTTGAGAGTAACATAGGCTACTTTTTATCCCGATATTCTCACGGGATCGGGACTTACGCGGGTGAAACCGCCGGGCGCTATTAGTGATAATACAAATACATCAAACAACTGGACTAAATTTCATAAATACCTCTCTAGACCGCTTCGCTCTTGGCTCATCCTGTTTATCTTTCTCCTCAGTAACTTTATCTTTATCTTTTCCCTCTTTATTCTTACCTTTTGTCTCTGTATCTTTTTGATCTTTACCCTTATCTGAATCTTTGTTATTCTCTTCTGTCTGGACTTTTTCGGGCTCTTTCGAATTGACATCAGGTTCTACTGAATTCGTATCTTTATCTTTATCTTCCATGGGTTTATCTGTTTCCTCTTTATCTTTTGATTCTGTATCTTTTTCTTTTGTCGTTTCTTCTGATGATTGTTTTTCTTGTTTGTCTGTGTTGTCCTTTTCTTTTGGGATTTCTTTTTCTTTATCGGTTTCTTGTGTTTCCGCATCGTTATTTTCTGATGGTTTTTCTTGTTCATTATCCTAGAAAAAACAACATGATAATTTACACGAATATATATTTCTGAATCAAAATGACAAGAATTTATAAATAAAACCTAATTTCCTTAGATACCTACCTACATCTACACTTATAATAAAGGTAGAGAGGACAAAAAGACTTAGAAAAAGTAGTAGAACAAAAGAAGTTTTTTTAATTTCATGTCCGTCTGTCTGGCTGTTTGTTATTAATACAATTAGAAACACCTAAACCAATTGAAATCTATTTTCACTATTAGATAGTTCTGTTTTCGAGGAAGGTATCTTACCTCATTCTTATTACTGTCAATCTCACTCTCTCCTTTATCAGCCTCCTTCTCAACGTCATTCCGTTTCTCTTCCTCGTCATCTTCTTCTTTGTCTTCCTTCTCTTCTAACTGCTGTTTCCTTGTGCTACGTTTGCCTTTCGGCGTTGGTGGCGGTTTCTTTGATTTCGCTACAAAAATTAACATTTGACTATTAATATAAAATTCAATGATCTGACATCACTACATAGTATAAAATAAAGTCACTTTTCGCCGTCCCTATTTCCCTTTGTACGCTTAGATCTTTAAAACTACGCAACGGATTTTGATGCGGTTTTTTTTTAATAGATAGAGTGATTCAAGCGGAAGGTTTATATGTATCATACATGCATAATATAGCCGTGCGAAGCCGGAGCGGGTCGCTAGTTTTTGTAATAAATTATACTACTTTTTATCAAAATTGATCCAGTAGTTTCGGAGCCAAAACTTCAAAAAAGGGTTCTCAAAAGGTAACATTGATTCATCGGAAGTGTCATAAGCTACTTTTTATCCCGATATTCCCACGGGATCGGGATTTAGATGGTTAAACCCGCGAGGTAATGCTAGTCACTACATAGTATAAAACAAAGTCGCTTTCTCTGTCCCTATGTCCCTATATCCCTATGTATGCTTAAATCTTCAAAACTACGCAACGGATTTTGATGCGGTTTTTTTTAATAGATAGTGATTCAAGAGGAAGGTTTATATGTATAATACATGCATAATATAGCCGTGCGAAGTCGGGGCGGGTCGCTAGTTTGCTATAATTTGATTTAAATCCAACATATAAACAAACTTACAAGGTATAGATTTCTTCTTATTAGTAATAGCATCTTCACTCAAAGGCAGATCCTCGTCAGCGGCCGCGTCGATTGCTGTTCTCATTGTTACGGATGACGGTTGAGATAATTCTGTACAAAAACAATAATAAATATATATATATATAAAATTCTATGGAGAGAGCTATGCTCGGAGTTTCTCTACGTGATAGAATCCGAAATACGGAAATCCGTAGAAGAACCAAAGTCACCGACATAGCTCTCAGGATTGGTAAGCTGAAGTGGCAATGGGCAGGTCATATAGCTCGCAGAACTGACAACCGCTGGGGAGTAAAGGTTCTCGAGTGGCGGCCGCGATGCAATGCGAAACGGAGTGTTGGGAGACCAGCTGCCCGGTGGACCGACGACATTGTGGCGGTCCCGGGTAGTCGGTGGATGGAGGCGGCTCAGGACCGCTGTTTGTGGCGTCGTATGGGGGAGGCCTGTGTCCAGCAGTGGACCAACACGTAGAAGGCCAATTCTTGTAAATATAATTATTATTGTTTAAATTAGATTGCAATATCATTTCGAAGAACTTTGAGTGTATTTTGAGCTACTTTCCAGAGTATTTTTTAACCCCCGACGCAAAAACGACGGGGTGTTATAAGTTTGACGTGTCTGTGTGTGTGTGTCTGTCTGTGGCATCGTAGCTCCCGAACGGATGAACCGATTTTGTTTCTTTTGTTTTAAAGGTAAATTAGTCGGGAGTGTTCTTAACTATGTTTGATCGAAATCGGTTTAGCCGTCTGAAAGTTATGGGGGCTAAAACTCAGGATTAACAACCGAATGCAAATTAACTCTTAATTTAATTTGCGCCTTTTAGATTCGTTTGTAGTAAAAAAGATATTTTTACTTTTTAGAAAGAAATAAAGAAAGAAAACATATATTTGGACAAGCACACGACATAAGACAATTAGAAAAGTAGTAAGAAACATAAAAGCACTAACCCAATATTAAAGTTTAAAATCACTACATAGTATAAAATAAAGTCACTTTTCGCCGTCTCTATATCCCTATGTATTCTCAGATCTTTAAAACTACGCAACGGATTTTGATGCGGTTTTTTTTTAATAGATAGAGTGATTAAAGAGGAAGGTTTTTAGATATAATACATGCATAATACAGTCGTGCGAAGCCGGGGCGGGTCGCTATAAAAATAAAATAATAATAAAAACAAAAAATAAATAGGAAAGAGAATACTTCCATTATTCATTATTCCGTTATTTTTTTCTCCATTTTTATTATTATACTTATTATGTATAGATAACCTAGATCTAGACGTCTTCTTCTACGTATAGGTAGGTACTTCTGATATATAATAGCTATGAAATACCTTGTTGAAGCCTCGGCGTGGAGAAGGTGTTAAATAAAAGAGTGGACTGTATGGTTTAAAGGGTTTAATTGTTCAGCCGACAAAATATATAACAGGAATTACTGAATGAATAAAGGTATGAAAAGGTGTATGAGCGAGACGCACGGTAGGTCGCTCGTAGTATGTGGTATTCAATGAATGGTGCGCGGGCGCAGGCTACGGTGAGGAACAGTAGGGACTCCCTACAGTAGGGAGGTACGCAGTACCGGTTTGGTTGGCGAGAATATGCTCGCGTCAACAACCTACTTGTACAAAAGTTGTTGTAATCGAAATGCAATGATGATATTGCAATTTGAACAATTTTACTTTCGACAATTGGCCTTCAGGTCAAACCAAGTTTCTACTAGAAATGTAGGAAACCTTACCTATAGGTTCATGGACCAATTCTAATAGTTCCGTAGGGCTGAACTTAGATGTCGCTTTCTTGAATTGTACCACTCTTTCAGAGAAATATTCCCAAAATGACAGACCTTCTGGCGTTATGAATAATTCCTGTAAAAAAACATAAAACACAATTTCAAATATGTACTCTTATATTTTCTAGTTATATTTTTTTAAGAAAAGTAAATCACTATCACTACATATTCCTCTGTGGCGCGTCGGGCGAATACCCGACTGCGACGCAGAAGGCGGGTTCGATTCCCGCCGGGAACAAGTATTTATGCTGACCATAAATTCTTGTTTCTGGTTCTGGGTGTTTCCTATATGTATAATAAGTATATATTTACAAAAAAAATAAAAAGTATATAAGTAGTTTATCCGTTATCTGGCACCCATAACACAAGCATTAAGTTGCTTAGCTTGGGGCTGGATGGCGATGTGTAATATGTCCTGAAATATTTAAAAAAAAAAAAAAAAAAAAAAAAAAAAAAAAAAAAAAAAAAAAAAACGTCTATTGTAAAACTGTTTTTATGAATACTTGTTTATTATAAAACAAAGTCCTCCATCGCGTCTGTCGCTATAAACTCAAAAACTACTGCACCGATTTTCATGCTGTTTTTACAAATGGAGAGAGTGATCTTGAGGAAGGTTTTAGTATATAAAACAAAACCAGTGGCACCAGTGGACCGATTGGATGAAATTTTGCATATAGATAGTTTGGGGTTAGCTAAGCGGCATAGGCCCAGTATTCCCACTGGATCGGGACTTACGCGGGTGAAACTGCGAGGCGCAGCTAGTGTATTAAAAAAATCAGCTGAATTTTAGGTAAACATAACCAAAATTTTCAAAAAAATGTTCGAATTTCCAAAAGTCGTAGAATAAAAGTATTTTCATTACTCATACTCCGAAAGTAGGTCTAAAGATGCCTGAAAAGCGTTTGGAGGTACGAGGTGGTGTGTACCTCCAAAGGGAAGATCTTCCACCGGGCAAGTGTTATACCCGCTTATCTTCAGAAAAACTTCGCTTGCGCAATCTAGGATTAACGATCGTATCAGTGGCGCCATCTGTTGGTGGCGATGTGAAGCGTCGCCACAAGCGTGTAGAAAATAAAACTTCCAGCCTTAGGGACAATCGCTTTCACTGACAGCTGTCATGTCAAATTATGGCTTCGCATGACTTGTGCAATGTACTATTGTTTAGGTGTACAGAAGTGGCCCTCAACGGCTTGCTAATATAGGTACCAATAACTCTGTATATTTACCTTCATATTCCTATACAGCGTGTCAGCCTGTTTCCTTATCTTGTGCGCTTGTTTGCTAAACAAGAGTGCATCGTTCTCGCTGAGATCCCACGAGGGCGTGTTGCCGACGTATGCTCGCATACGTTTCACTGTCTCTAAGCAAGACGGGTGTTTTAGTAGCATTAGAGGTTTCACGTCCAATTCTGTAACAAACATATATTTATACTAGCTGCTCCCGATCCCGCGGGAATATCGGGATAAATTAAGATGTAAGCTATCCTATCTTTCAAGTTGGATCAAACTGCACACGGTGTGCAAATGTGATTAAAATCGGTTAAGTAGTTTAGGAATTCATCGCGCACAAACAACGTGACACGTAATCACTACATAGTATAAAACATAGTCGCTTTCTCTGTCCCTATATCCCTATGTATGCTTAAATCTTTAAAACTACGCAACGGATTTTGATGCGGTTTTTTTTAATAGATAGTGATTCAAGAGGAAGGTTTATATGTATAATACATGCATAATATAGCCGTGCGAAGCCGGGGCGGGTCGCTAGTTTATATATATTAGAAGATGTATAGAATATATTTTTTGTGTATGTTCATACATTTTTATAATCAGTCGGGATTGGTTTAAAGGTTGCGTCAAATCTCAATAGTGCGTGTCAGCTCTATATTTGAAGTAAATTAAGGTAACATACCCATCAACTCGTCCAATAACTTCAAACACATATCAGTATCTGCTTTCTCTAAGCACAGGCAAGTTTTGATCTTTGCATCCAGCTCAATCAATTTCATTTCAGTCTTCAAAAACTGGACGCGGGATCTCTTCTCCTCTGTTAAATATAAACACATATTTTAATCACTACATAGTATAAAACAAAGTCACTTTCTCTGTCCCTATATCCCTTTGTATGCTTAAATCTTTAAAACTACGCAACGGATTTTGATGCGGTTTTTTTTAATAGATAGAGTGATTCAAGAGGAAGGTTTATATGTATAATATATCCACTTCGGCGCCAGAGTAGTACAGCGACTTTCTGGTGCAGCGCTAGGCCGCGCGGGATTTTTTCCGGGACGATAAACGCCTACTCCATTTTCGACATAAATCGTGATAGCTCACTAACTACTATAGCTACATCAAAAAAATACGTACAAATAGCTAAAAACATGCAGAATCGATATATGTGAGAACTTAATTAGAACTATCAATACAGAATAGTGAAAAAAATGGTAGAAGTTGATAATGTAGGTTTGAATTCAATAAAATATTCTTTCTACCAAGCTTTTACACACCATATTACAGTTTATATCAATTTAACTCATTGAGAATTAAACTAGATTATCTAAGCTTTTTTTTGATACCAATAAATCATTACCCAGACTACAGCGTTTAACCACATTATACCAAAACATCCACCAACTCCTCATTAAGTTTAATGTGGCTTTCAGCCTATCTGCGGTACTGATATGACGGCAAGATGGCCGCCGTAAAGTTTCGTCCACACAATTTATCAACATTTACGCTCGTAAATGTTGATAGTCAAAATGATAGGGAATTAATTTTTTTAAACATTTTATTTAATTAGGTAGGTTTATATACATAAATATAAATAATTAATTAATGTAGGTATATTATAATTAATTATTAATAAATTAATTATAATAGATTAATTATTAATATTTAATTTTATAATCAAAAACTTTATTATTTATTTAAAATAATACAATAATACCTTACGTATAGATTTTTATTATCCAACTGAAAAAATGCCCAACAGAAAAAATGCCCAACCAAAAAATGTCCTACCTTTTTTATAAAAGAAAGGTTTGCATATATTATATAATATATACTTAGTTAGTTTTACAGTCAATGCCCAACTATAAAATGTCCAAGTATAGAATTATACAACTAAGAAATGCCCAACCGGGAAAATGACCCAATATATTATACTAATTTAGTTTTACAATCAATGCCCAACTATAAAATGTCCAAGTATAGAATTATACAACTAAGAAATGGCCAACCGGGAAAATGCCCAACCAAAAAAATGTGAAAGAAAATGGCACTTTTTTGTCAAAATGTCCATTATTTTGTAAATAAAACAATGATATATAATGGTTTTAGTTTCATTAAGGTACATGGAAAAGAAAATGGCACTTTTTTGTCAAAATGTCCATTATTTTGTAAATAAAAAATAATACAATGAGATATAATTATTTTAGTTTCATTTACATGGAAAAGAAAATGGCACTTTTTTTTGTTGTAATGAAACGACGAAACCCCATCGAGTTTGGGCTCGTTAGAATCGTTTTGACAAGTAGTTTGTCTTTCAATGGTAACCAGGGTCTGATCTAACATATTTCGGTAATAAAGACCAAAAAGTATAAAATAAAAATGGTAGTTTGAAAAAACTAAGGAAACATGCTTTGATAAAGGATCCAACTAGAAGGATAGAAAATGGAATTTAATAAATTAGGATTAAGAATGTTGTAAATGGTGGGCGTGTTACATTGTGGTTGCAAAAGAAAAATAATGAAGGTGTAGCATCACAATGTAACACGCTTACTATTTGCAATATTCTTAGTCCTAATTTATAAAATTTTGTTTTCTATTTTTTTTGGTTGGATTTTTTATTGAAGCGTGTTTTTTTTGTTTTTTTAAACTATTATTTTTATTTATTTACAAAATAATAGACATTTTGACAAAAAAAGACTTTCTTTTCCATGTAAATGAAACTAAAATAATTATTGTATTATTTATTATTGTCAAAATGTCCATTATTTTGTAATTATAAAATAAATCAATGAGATATAAAAAGAAAATGGCACTTTTTTGTCAAAATGTCGATTTCTAGAAATGGAGTTATCAGAGGAAGAGGCCTATTAGGGTTCCGTACTCAAAGGGTAAAAACGGGACCCTATTACTAAGACTTAGTTGTCCGTCCGTATGTCTGTCTGTCTGTCCGTCCGCGTCTGTCTGTCACCAGGCTCATGTCAAGTCAAATCAAAGTCAAGTCAAAGTCAGGGCTTGTGATAAGCCTTAAAACATCCCTCAATGCAAAGATTAATATTACACTCTTCACACTTCCAAATGGTCCTGGTTTTTTTTGGACACACCGCACAACATGTGTATTTCGACCCTGTTCGGATCGGAAAGTGGTTGTGCTCAAGATTCGGTCTGGCTTGTGTTCTACATCGAGTGTTCCGTCTCATCACAGTCACCGTCTGTCCAGTCGTCGATCTCACATTCAGAAGTCGCCTTTCCGTCAAGTCGATCTGTCTATGTCGTTTCAATAGCTCTTCCGCCAACGTAACTCGGAACTTCCGATGTGATATTTTCTGGTGAACACTGGAAAATATCACATGGCAGTTAAAAAGTGCCGCATTGTATAATCGGCGGAAGAGTTTCTTGTACCAAACTCTGTTCCTTAGACGTTCCATGGGGTGAGCCGCCAAGAATTGGTCTTTCCTGTCGACTCCCCCCATGGCCTTGTTGTAGTCGAGTACTATGCTCGGTTTGTATGTCAGTCGGTTATATTTGTCGCTAGTCCCGATTTCCAGGTTATGGTATGTAGAGATCATACTAACTAAGTTAGCATCTCGCCATACCAGAACCGACAAATCGGAACAATACGTGGCCACTACTTCTCCTTGGCGTAATTCTGACTTCGACAGAGTCCTGATGGCCTCAGGAACGAATTCTCGGTTCAGACGCAGTGTGCCAAAGCAATCTGTGTCTTGCTTTTTAAGACATCGCAATAACAATGGGCTATTATAAAAATTGTCCATAATTAATGTATGTCCACGGTGAAGCAGCGGCTCGATCAAATCGTAGACAATCTTGGCAGTCGCATTTGTCGGACGATTATTGTCTGCCTGTCTGTCTGTCGGTCTGTCTACGTCATCGTCTGTGTGTCTGTCTGTCGGTCTGTCTACGTCATCGTCTGTCTGTCTGTCTGTCGGTCTGTCTACGTCATCGTCTGTCTGTCTGTCTGTCGGTCTGTCTACGTCATCGTCTGTCGGTCTGTCTACGTTATCGTCTGTCTGTCTGTCTGTCGGTTTGTCTTTTCCAGCGTATACAAAATACTTCCATAAATAGCCACTGGAAGACTCGCACAACTCGTAAGTTTTCACTCCGACTTGTGCGGCTTTCGACGAAATCTTCTGGGCGAAACTCAATCTTCCGTGCCATTTAAGCAGAGATTCGTCGATGGCTATTTCACGGGATGGCATGTATAGGCTGGAAAACTTGTTGTTGAAATAGTCAATCACTGGACGTATTTTACACAGTCTAGTATTGTCTTCTAAACGTTCAGTGTCAACAAAATGCAGCATAGTCTTAAGCAATAAATATCTATTGTAAGACATTATTTTTGGAAAATACTGCATAGTGCCAAAACCATTAAACTTAAAATAGGCCTCTTCCTCTGGTAACGGGTAAAGGCCCTGTAAAATAATAATACTCAAAAAAGTTATCATTTCGTCTCTGTTTGTGGGAGACCAACTGCGAAAACGAGAGTGTGCAGCTAATATATTTTGCTCTCGCATCAAAGTTAGTTTCTGCTCTGCGTATCTGTTAGTTTCCCTGCACAGAGAATCGATGAAGTCGACGTCAATCATTTTATCAAAAATGTCCACGGGTCTAGTGTCGGTCGTTATTTCAAACGTAGGCCCTGACGTCCCAGTAAAGACGCTACGTCGTCCAAGAAAAGTGGATCTATTCTTATTCCAGGTAAATGTGTAGGCATCGTCTGGTGCAATGTCGCGAAGGACCCTATCGTTGGCTTCATCTTCGGCCTGCAACACCACCGACTGCAATGCCGTCAAATCGGACACGCATGCTGGTTCATCAATAGCACTACGCTCCAGAACGCTACGCTCGTTAAGGTCCTCAATGTCGGCATCGGCATCGTCGTCGCTGTCACCTATGATGTCGTCAACCACTCGCAACCACTCTTCCAACTGGGCATCGTGTCGCTTGTCGCTGACACCTGAAACATAGTGAGAAATGAGATATAGATTCTGACTGATATATTGAAAAATTTAACACCGATTATTTATATTTACTGATTGCTGGTGGTGGTGTTGATGAAGCGACGACGACTTCGGTATCTATGACGACCTCTGCACCAATGTCTGTCGAAAATTAAACATATTATACAATTACCTTAATTATTAGAGAATTATTCAGAATCTGTTTGAGATTCTGAAAATCTGCCCCGTTTAATGGGCCTCCGCTGCACAAACTCTAAATTCGCCCTAGTAGAGAGCCTACTAGGGGAACTGTTGGGAGAGTTTGGCACCGTGTCTGCCTCGTCAGTACCTGGCTCGTCGCCCCAACCCACCACGGCAGGGACCACGACGGGCGACGGCGGCGACCGCGTGTTCTCTTCGTCATAGTTAGCTGGAACAAACAATAATAAATGTAGCTAAAATTAAACAAGACAAGTGACTAAAGACGACAGCAAGAAATAACCATCTTACCGACATAAGCTGAGGCACCTGCAGCCGAAGTCGAGGGATCGTCGTTAGCTGGAACAAACAATAATAAATGTAGCTAAAATTAAACAAGACAAGTGACTAAAGACGACAGCAAGAAATAACCATCTTACCGACATAAGCAGAGGAAACCATGATACATGGCTGACGCTCCGGAGATGGTTTTCTGTAAAATAAATAAAAATGCAACATGTGAGAGTACTCGTAAATAAAAGAGTGCCAATAATTACTTTGCCGCAAAACTAAAACACTAGTAGGTACTTTGTTAAGCTTGTACTTTATAGACAAGCAAAGTGAGTTATAATAATATAGATAGATGAAGTTTCTTGAAAGGAGCTAGCAAATACATAAGAATACAATATTATAGGTACCTTGATTGGCGTTTGCGCGGTGGAGCATCAGGTAGGAGCATCCGCTCCAACTGAGCCTCCCTCTTCCGAGTCAGGAGCTCCTTCCTGGCCTCCACCGGTAGCGCACAGATCCGGCGCTGCGTCACCTGGCGCTCGTGCCGGATCTGTCGTGTCGTGTCGTCGTGTCACTGAAAAAAATGATATCTATCATACATTGAAACTTATTTTATTGAAACTTAGTTATTTTATTTTAAAAAGACACGTACGCCTGTTGCCCCCTTCCACGACCTCGTCCTCTTCCTCGTCCTCGCCCTCGTCCTCGTCCTCGTCCTCCTCTTGTAGTTCTAAAATCAAAGACCACAACTAAACTTTAAGAACCCAAAAGTGTTTCTTCGACTTAATTTATTTGTTATTAGTTTGATTTAAGTGCCCTTTAGATGAAAAAAAACCCATTACTTACGGTAGTTCAGGCGGCGCTGAGTCACTCTCACTCCCACCACCACAGCCTCCGTTGCCTCGGCCCCTACGGCCTCTTCCATGGATATTTTGAGACCTAAATCATAATAAGACTCCATTGAGTCTAAACATTTTTCAAAATAAAAAACATTTACATAAGCCAGCATAATTTTTTTGTTAGAAGTAGGTATGCGAAAGCAATTGCAATGCAATGGGCAGGGTACATGCCTTTTTCAAGAACCTTAGTACCATAAATGGAATGCAATAAAAAAATGAGCAAAAAATGTAAAAAAATTGAACGAAAAATGTCCTAAATAAAAATGTCTAAAATGTCCATCCGACCTCCCCCCTTCAACCCTTGTAAATGTTCATTATAATAAAATTCAAACAAAAACTCATAATACTTAATTTTTGAGTCGGTTAAAGTAGTCTATGTCAGTCTCCAACCCCTAAACTAACCCTATATCAAATTTCATCAGTATCGGTTGAGCCTTTCCATAGTTTCTATAGTTGAATTTTTTTTCTGGTTGGGCATTTTTGTGGTTGGGCATTTTTGTGGTTGGATAGTTCTTTACTTGGACATTTTCGGTTTGGCCGTTTCTATGCTTGGAAATTATTATGCTGTTGGACATTTTACTTTTAGGGCATTTTTCGTGCAAAAAAAAAATTTTATTGATAAAAAAAAAAAACACATTCTATTTGAGAACCTACTCCCTTTTAGGGTTCTGTACCTCAAAAGGTAAAAAAAGAAACCTTATAAGATCACTTTCTAGCCCATCTGTCTGTCCATGTGTCACCATTGATCGACACCGGTCACACATGTCACCGTTTCTATGAACGGGTGGACCTAGCAAGTTGAAATTCATACCAGATACTGAGCTCTATAGGTCCTTAAGAGGTGTACAAAAATCAAGGTCCTGAGTCAACACGATAAAAAGATATGGGCAAAGTTTGTCACCACCAATCATCACCGATCACACATGTCACCGTTTCTATGAACGGGTGGACCTAGCAAGTTGAAATTCATACCAGATATGGAGGTCTATAGGTCCTTGTTAGGTGTACAAAAATCAAGGTCCTGAGTCAACACGATAATAAGATAATATGGGCAAAGTGTTTCACCACCGATCACACATGTCACCGTTTCTATGAACGGGTGGACCTAGCAAGTTGAAATTCATACCAGATACTGAGCTCTATAGGTCCTTAATAGGTGTATAAAAATCAAGGTCCTAAGTCAACACTATACAAAGATGTGGGCAAATTTTTTTTTTTTAGTCAGTAAAAAGCAACATGCGATAGATGAATTCACAGCACACCAAATAAAATCAACAAAGCACCACTGGTAAATAATGATAGGCGCACTTAGGATAACTCGTGTGTACAAACCATAATTCGAGTTTAAAACTCAAACGTTACGGCCAACTGTGGTGGCCCATACAATTTGATCTGCGGAATTCAACATTATGTGTAAAATACATGTTTGTTTCGTTAAATCTAAATCTTGGATATGTGTCTATATATTTATTATGAAAGGTTTTATCTATTACAAGTATTTATTAGCTGAAATATTTGATGAATCAAGTATAAAACAAGATGGAAAAACCGACCAACGTCTTTTCTTCAACGGTTATCTTTTCATGTCGATTTATCGTCGTATTTGTCTTAGACGTAGGCTAAATATTTTTAATATTTCGTAAAGCATTAATTTTGAGGAGTATTTCGATATATAACACTAATATAAAAGTATAATAAATATTTAATACTTACATGTTAAACACTTTCACTGTATTCACTCAAGAATGGCTACGCCATGGCCGTAAATCTCCTTGGGAAAAATTTCAACCGTATAGTCTATGGCTCACTTATAGATTTTGACATTTATCGGACCACGTGACTCGTCTATAATCTCTATGGCATATCTCTATTTTCTTGCCGCCATATTTATTGTCATATTGCTTTCAAAGTTGATCGAGTGAAGTTTTGCGTTGATTTATTTCCGTAACTTATCCTCTCAATTATTGAAATTGTAATATCGTTTTGCTCTTTGCAAAATGTTTAATTCGTGCTGTGTGGTGAATTGTGTGAGTAGGCGAAAGGACGTCAATATGTTCGTGTTCCCAAAAACTGAGATAGGACTCCTAAAGTGGCTTGTTTGTATAGGCTGTGATAATCTTCGAAGCTTGAGTTATCAAGAACTTCGAAAGCGCTTTGTGTGTAGGAAGCATTTTGAAAATAGATTTCTTTGTATGAATCGGCAAAGAATGCGTCTTCGGCAAGGAGCATATCCAACATTGTTCACGGAGAACGAGATGTTGACTGGAGTTCCTGAATGTCCTATCAGTTTAACTGACACAGGTACGTTACTATACCTTACTATACTTGCTACAATAGCTAGGTACCCCTCAGTGTTCATACATACATACAAATATACAAAACCAACCCAAAACAAGTCGATTTTAAACTATTTTACTTATGTACCAGAAACTTTTTTGTACCTACACATTAAGTACCTACCTACATTAGTGATATAAACAAGAAAAATACAGCAAAAGGCCTAAAGGAAAGTTAAATCCATATAATTCATTGATGCACACCGAGTCAAATATTTGAAGTTTTATTTAATCTAGTGGTCGATCAATTGATTACCTACTGAAATTAAAAAAAAAACATATAAGTACCTACTGCGAAGAATATGAACTGTTGGCTTATGATGGTATTATTCTGTTCTACAAAATCAGGGGTTATTTTACGATTTATTAAATCGTTGTATCAGATAAGATTAATTAATTAGAGTAGGTACCTAGCTCATATTTAATTTAAAAAATTTCAGCCACTGAAAATGATGACCACGATTACTGCTTAAAGAGAAAGCATGTGGATCATTTATACTGCAAACCAGCAATTGTGGAAAAACGCTTGAAAATTGATGAGACACCTATTTCAGAACTAAGTTCACTTAATGATGTCAATAGCAATGCTGGCACTTCTGAGGTCAAACGAGGTCAAGATGCAGTGGAATCTGGTTCGTATACAGATTTACCAACCTAATTGATTTATTATTATTAATTATTTTATTGATTGTTATTATTATATTTTTTTGCAGAAATAGGCACTTCTGAGCACAAACAAGGTCTAGATGCAGTGGAATCTGGTAAGAATAGTCAGATTTACAAACTTAATATTGATTTATTACTACCTATTGGTTATTTTAATGATTGTTATTATTATGTTTTTTGCAGTTTGTAGGACACCTAGAAAAAGCGGGAAAATTATTTACAGAAAGTATCAGCTATCTCCAAAGTGCAAAGTACTCTATAATATTTTCCAGAAGTCGAAGCGCCAATTAAATTATTTGAAAAGAGCTAAGAAAGCTATAAAATGTTCGCAGTCAAAATCATTTGAGACGCTTACAAAGCAATTGAACCCTATAACAAAAAAATTTTTATGGATGCAGATAAAACAGGGCTCTAAGGCAGCAAGAGGAAGACGATTTTCGGATGACGAAAAACTTATAGCACTGTCTATTATGAAGCAGAGCCCTAAGTGCTATAAGTTCTTACACAAATTATTCATCTTACCATCTAAAGTCACATTAATTAAATATGTGTCAAATATGAATATTGAAGCTGGTATTAATCCACAAATATTCGAAGCTATAAAAGAAGAGGTAATTAGTATAGAACCAAGAATTTTATAACTGCAATAGGTACTTATAAACAATCATCGTTTAATTTTTTACTTTGTTTCAGGTTAGTACTTGGGATGAAAATAAAAAAATCACCTCAATTTTATTTGATGAGGTTGCTTTAGAGACATATGTCGATTATGAAAAACACAAAGATAGTATTACAGGATTTGTGGAGTTGAACGTAAAAAAAAACGAATTCGCAGATCACGCTCTTGTAGTAATGTTAAGAGGAGTTGTAGGAAAATGGAACCAACCACTTGCATTTTATTTTTGCAAAGGGGCGACGTCGGCTGTAGACCTAAAAATAATTTTAAAGAAGGTTGTAGTTGCTGTGGGCAAGGCAAATTTAACTCCCATTGCCCTAATTTGTGATCAAGGGGCAGCTTTCCAATCTGCGATCAAAAGCCTACAGCAAGAAACACAAAGAGAACAAATTAAAGCAGGCAGAAATACAGGTAAAAGTTTTACTCTATGTTGTTTGAAGTTGGAATCTTTATTGTAGCACACTATAAAATATAGAACTAGTTCAAATTGCTTGATTTGTTAATCTATAGGTACTTATATTATAAAGCTGAAGAGTTTGTTTGTTTGTTTGAATGCGCTAATCTCGGGATTGACTGGTTCGAATTGAAAAAGTATATTGTTGTGTTAGATAGTCCATTTACCGAGGAAGGCCATAGGCTACTTTTTATTTTGATATTCCCACGGGATCGGGAGTTACGCGGGTGAAACTGCGGGGCGCAACTAGTTAATAATATTTTCTCTTTATTTTTTCAGATGATGTAATTGAAATAGAAAAACACTGTTTAAGTATTATATACGACCCACCTCATTTAATAAAGGGTCTACGTAACAATTTTTTGACAAAAGACATAAAGTATGAAGGCAAATTATGTAAATGGAGTGACATAGTGGACGTATATAAAACGGATTGCAGCCATGCACAAATGAGATTGCTACACAAACTTAATGATCAGCATGTGATTCCCGAAAAAATTAAAAAAATGAAGGTATGGAAATATAGAACCTAAACCAATGTACAGCTTCATAGATAAGATATATTATACACATTATACCTACTTATTAATAGCTTCTACCCGCAACTTCGTACGGGTGGTAGTTATATGTAACTTTCATCTTGATTCACTCTATCTATTAAAAAAACCGCATCACAATCTGTTGCGTAGTTTTAATAATTTAAACATAGGTACATAGGGCCAGACAGCGGGAAGCGATCTGTTTTATATTATAAAGTGATGTGTAATGTAAAGGCTGAATTGATCACCCATTAATCGATTTACTTGTTACAAAATTAAAATACCAATTTCTGTTTTCTTTCAGGTAAAAAACTGCACAAGAGTCTTTAGCAAGACTGTGGCTGCCACCTTATTGTATACAGCACAATTCGGTAAGTAAAATGACAATATCCCTATACCTATAAATATATATAATTCTCGTTCGCGGCGTTAGTTGCCAAACTCCACCTTAACGGCTGAACCGATTTGTATGATTTTTTTTTCGTGTACGTATTATTCGTTAGGTCTGAGAACCGAACAACATCTATTTTGGAACGATAGTTCCTTATCGCGCGTTGTGAATGAGGGCGTTACAACTTTTGGTCTTAAAAGTGTCGTTACAACTTTTGGTCTTAAAAGTGTCGTTACAACTTTTGGTCTTAAAAATGTCGAAAGGAACTTCGTTCCATCCGGATGTCCCTTGACACCTCTCTATTATTTATCTTTTTTCCTTTAATTAATATTTTTGTAAATGGCAAAACAATGTTTGCCAGGACAGCTAGTAGTATTAAATAAACAAGCATTAGGCGTTTAGTTTACAATAAGTTTTTTTTTATTACAGCTCGCTATGCTGATGGACGGGAAGTCAGTTCGACATTAAAAAACACCGGCGAAGTGGTATCATTCTTCGACGATCTATTTGATTCGGTCAATGGAGTGGGTTACGGTAAAAAATCCAAAGGGAAACCGTTACGACACGCCGTAACCGAGACTTCGTCGCATCATGAGTTCTGGAGGGAAGCGGTTATAAAATTAAAAAATATAAAATATGTGGACATGAAGACCGGCAAAGAGACGTCGGTGCCTTCGTTAAAAAATTTTGTGACTACTATAAAAAGTATAGAGATGATTTGGAAATTTTTAACGGCAAAAGGTATAAAATTGCTGCGACCACGTTACCTAAACTCTGACCCTATAGAAAATTTCTTTGGTCAGATGAGGGCTTATAATTTTAGAAATACTAATCCCGATTGCCACACTTTTAAAGGTACCTTTAAATCATTATTAATCACACGACTAATTAAATTCCACTCCGAAAGTTATAATTGTGAAGAAGACTCAGGAAAACAACTTTTGAAATTAAAAAAAACTGTTAACTTCTAGAAATATGCCCAAATGTCCACCACAAATTGCAGATTGTCCAACTGAGTCATCTATCCTTAATGAAAGCACATCAAGCACAGCTAAAGAAAGACTAAGAATACATTCGCGGGCATACACAGCTGGTTGGGTAGTAAGAAAAATTATCAAACAAATTAAATGTAAACATTGTGAAAAAAATTTAACTCAATTAGACTCTGCAACATGCGATAAAAATAATGTTAATAACTGGATTTCCCATAAAGAATACAAAACCTTAAAGCAAAGAAAGTTGTCTTACCCGACAGAAAAGGTTGTGATGGCATTTGGTAACATAGTTATGGAAGCCAATAAATATTTGGAAAAGAAACCGCATGAAAATAATTTATTGCAAAAAATTAAAATTGAAATAAATAAAAAATACTCATTTAGTTTTTTAAACTGTCAAACACATAAAAATGCTGTTCTTGACGAATTCTTAAATTTATCATTAAGGATGTCTATATTTAATTGGTGTAATACTATAAATAAGATTTTAAAAGGGACAGATATTATTAGATTAGAAAATAATAATTTGCCGCCAATGCAGCAGAAAGCTTTTAATAAATTTAAATCAAAATTAAAAATTAAAAAAAGATAAATGTAATTGTAATGTAATGTAAGTGTAATGTAAGTGTAATGTAAATGTAAGTGTAATGTAAATGTAAGTGTAATGTAATTATGTTTTTGAAATGTAAATGTAAGTGTTATGTAATAATGTATTTGAATTTAATTCAATTTTTTTAGTCTTTTCCCACAATAACTAAGTTTGAAATAATTTATTTCTGTACACAATAAATCAACCTTAAATTTTAAAATTTTGCAGGATAATTTGAATTTCGGATGATTTTAATCCTGACTATATTTAAGCAGTTGGTAAACAGTGTTTTAAAGGTGCAAATTACAAAACATCATTACATTTCGATTTCAAACATAGTCATTTTATGCGGAAAACTACTTAAAAGTCGAATTACGCGGGCTTCCGGTACCATGCGTACCCTATTTTAGAATTTCTAACTATAGCCCGAAAGGGTTGACCCATCGGTTCATGTATTTTCCGAAATTCGGTTAATCGTTCAAACTTTTAAACCACAGTTGTGATGTTAACAGTTTCAATAAATAATGTAATGAAAATGCATTGTATATGCTAATGTAATGTTTATATCTAATGATTGTTGTGATTGTGTACTCTGCTCTTTACTTTTTTCGAAAATCAACGAATTATTTTTTAACCATACAATTGAGTTATTTGTAAGAATTTGATACATTTATCCATTATTTATAAATAAACTTATTTTGAGTATGACATTGTTTTCATTTTTTTTTAAATAAATAAATTAAAACCTTTTTTGTTAAGAAAGCGGAGTATTATAGAGTGGCTGTATGTATCAACCGACCCAAGCCGCAACAAATTCCCAAATAAAAAAAAAAAAACTGTCACTTTCTATAAGTGAGGGTGTTTTTTTTAATTTGTACGGTCCATTTTCGTAGTAGGAGAGTGATACGTCTGATGCGTTAGCATCTATAGTAGTCTGTGGGCTACGCAATCTTTGACTTTGATATTTTTTTTTGCAAATATTTGACAACGACACCGGTTCAATTTGTTCCATACAACCGGGTTTTTTCTTTTTAAAGTGGCCAGTGTTGCTTCTCGGACCTTTTTTTTTTAATTCATTGAGAATTTACCGCATAAAGACTACAAGTCGGCGAGGCCACTCTAGTTGCCTTGGCGTGCAACCGGAAAAAGTTTCGGGCAACCATAGTTGCCTGGGCGCTAAAGTGGGCACTGCCGTGCCCCCGCCAAGTCGAGCAAAAAAGCGGCACGGCCGTACCGAAACAGTTCAGGCGATTGCCAAGTCAATCTGTTACGAAATAACTTAGACAGAAAGTCCCGAAAGCGGGACTGAATAAATTAACCGACTTGGTATTACATGGATCTCACAACTTTTTACGGTAGAAGAACTGTGTTGCGAGACTTGGTTTTTTTTACAAGTTATGTTTTTGATGGGATAACTCAATCCGCACGCAAAAAGGAATAAAGAGGTCTAGTCTAGTAAAAACAGCCGGAATAAGTGAAAGGCTTAGCATTGATTTTAGCATAGCATTTTAGCTTTTTAACTCTCTGGGTCTAGATCAATTGTTAATTTTTTTTCAATGAAACTTTTTTATTTGTATTTCGTACCTGTTTCTCTCTCCTTGTCTAAAGTAGCTTTTTCTTCATCGGTTAGATTCAAATCCATCACCAATTGAGCTTGAATCGACTGCGGACTTATTTGACCCCTCTCTGTAACAAAAATACGTTTTAGCTTCAATTGAGAATGTCCATTATGTTGTGTATGTACAGTCGGCTGCATAATTGCAGCCCCCGGTAGAGTTGAAAAATTACCATTATTAGCATGTTTTCATTCAAATATTTTTGTTTGATAAATTGATGAGTTAGAAGACTTTAAACTTCAACTAAAGCAGGTGTCTAGAATCTTGCTTGTGTTGAAAACATTCTTATAACAGCCGTTTTGGAGCTCTACGGTGGGTCAGCAATTATGCAGCCGAACGTACATACAGTATGGGTAATAAGTAAATGATCAGTTTGCTACAATAATACTATCAACAAGTATTGGAGTTACGACTTTCTTCTAATAGACGTTACACACAAACTTAAATACTTGAATTAAAAGTACTCAGTGTGATTATTATTTTCAACATGTTAGCTATATGTTTAATTGTGTGAGTGGTATAAGCCGGCACCCGCTACACCAACCGACGCGACGTGGGATCGATTCACAGGTTACGTTGTCATAATGTTCAAATAGTACAGGATTGTAAATGTTACGGTGGGCAGAGACTTTTGACCGTGGATTGTACAACAATTATGTATGAAATAAACGTCTCTTCAATAGCTAAGTAACATGGCTAAGTTTTGGGGGATGGTATTGTGACCAGGATATATAGACGCCCGCGCCGTTGACACGAAGAAAAAGTTATTTTAATACATATGATAGGTCAGCGCTTGATCACTATCATACCTGCCTGATGGTAGGTGACGATGTGGCCTAAGATGTAGCACGTGTGCTTAAAAGATACCTTATAACTCGCGACTTGAAGACAGACGCAGGCAACTTTTTCCACTCCCTTGCAGTACGAATAAGGAATGACGAAGAAAAACCCATAGTGCGGACATCTGGGGCCTTATTCTGCTATTTGGCCAACCATTGTCATTATATCGAGATTCTATTGATATTATATCGAGATTGTGACTTTATTTCGTATTCTGCTAAAGTTTTAATAACATCGCAATATAATCACTATGGAGTCTCAATGGTATGGTAATATTTACCTTGCAGGTGTTGCCTAGCAACATGGTATATGTTGCTAAGCAATATACCGTTTTGACAACTATCGAGATTCCATTAAGCCACGATTGTAGAGCAGAATTCAAAAGTGAGTCAGTGGTGTGTCAGTGGTGTTTCGATAGAATAGTCAACGTTAGGAGAATACCAATATGACATGTAATGTCATATTTTTGACATTAAATTTCTATTACGATAATATCGACCCACTATTGAAACACAATTGTTTTTAGCAGACTTAGGCCCCAGGTATTTGAACGGGAGTTACAATTGACTACATGACTGTGATAACGATAAAATCACGACATAGTATAAAATAAAGTCGCCTTTTCTGTCCCTATTTCCCTTTGTATGCTTAAATCTTTAAAACTAAGCAACGGATTTTGATGCGGTTTTTTTAAATAGATAGAGTGATTCAAGAGGAAGGTTTATATGTATAATACATGCATAATATAGCCGTGCGAAGCCGGGGCGGGTCGCTAGTTGAAATATGTTTAAAATGGAAGCTAAGAGGTTTACAATAACTCTACATGTTTATTTCGCATTCAAATCTAAGTGTTGTAAATATTTTATTTTCGCAAAATAAAAATAAAAAATAGGAGCATAATCATGGCATATTTTTGTACCATAAAACCTATAAGTTTTATGGCACAAAAATATTTGTGCTAGTGTCATTATCCAGGGAGGAAACAGTCAACTACGTTTGTATGGAGAGAGCGTCGGTACCCTTTCACCTTAAATTAATGACGAAATATGTTATTTCTTTTTAATTTATAAGACTTTTTCGGAAAAAATGAATTGTAAGGGGTTGTGAAAAACAGTCAAGATCCCAATTATTCTAGTACTCACCCAACTGCATCTTCAACGTTATAGCATTGCTGGCGGCTTGCTTATCCCACTGTAGCCTCGAGGATTCGCTCTTGAAGCTTGTCGGTCGCGCTGTAAAGAGCCGGATGCCTACGTACTGAGTCGTCGGTAGGTAGGCAATTAGGATGTTGTCCTTTTCCGGGTCCTCTGTGGAAGAAATGGATACCATAGTGACGCAGGTGGTAGCTGATTTGATTCTAACCGTTGAACTTATTGATCTACAGATGTATGCTTCTAGTTCTAGCTGAAAAACTAGCAGCGCTCCTCGATCCTGTGGGAGTATCAAAATAAATAATAGCCTAAAGCCTTCCTCGATAAATGGACTATCCAACACAAAAATAATTTTCAATTCGAACCAGTAGTTCCTGAGATTAGCGCGTTCAAACAAACAAACTCTTCAGCTTTATAATATTAGCATAGATAATTATGTAAATACTTTATATATAATTATAATATATCACCTATTATTAGTTAGTTATGTTCATTTACTTTAATATCCTGCTTGAATGAACTCACAACCTACCATAAAAGCTAAATCAGTTATTTTCGATCCAAAGGTTTCCTGGAAGAAATCACTTTCAGCGAGAAAAGGCTGCCCATTTGTGCAACTTGTACTTTCTAGCTATTACTTTGCTTTGTTTATATCGTATTCTATGTACCTTACTGTGTTGTACAAATAAAGTTATCTCTATATAATAAGTATGCATTTACGAAAGAAACACCCCACGACCCATTTGGCACAACGGTCACCATGCCGGACTGCTAAACACAGGGTTGCGGGTTCGATTCCTGCCTCAGACAAGTATTTATGCTTAGATATTTGTCTGTTGTCTGGTTGTTTCTATGTATTATAAGTATATATTTACAAAAGAAAAGTATATAAGTAGTATATCCGTTGTCTAGCACCCACAACACAAGTCTAGTTGTAGTACCTAACAATGTACCTACTTCGGATCTACTTTATATTCTCTGTAATTAGAATAATAAATCTGTCTTAACTCAACATTCGATCGTTTCATTTGTCACGTCCTTATATGGCGACCCTGCCAGGATTATATGGCGACCCTGCCAGGATACTTAGCTTGGGACTAGATGGCGATGTGTGGAATGTACTGTATTTTTTTTTTAAACCTATTCGTTGTCTGGCTACCATAACATAAGCTTAGTTGCTTGGCTTGTTATATGGTGCTGTGCAATGTCCCGTGATAAGCACTGTGAGTAACATAGGCTACCTTTAATCCCTATATTCCCACGGGATTTCGCAGCTTAAACCTCTGTTAAAAACGCTCAAGGGTTCTATTATTACTAACTGCACCCCTCGCTTAAAAATGAGCCTATGTTACTCAAAATGAATCAATGTATCCTCATACCATGATTCATCAAAATCGGTCCAGAAGTTTCAGAGCCTATCACAAACAAAAAATACACTGTCTTTATAATATTTATTGTAGTTTATTAATATACTAGCTGCGCCTTGCGGTTTCACCCGCGTAACTCCCGATCTTGTGGAAATATCATAATAAAAAGTAGCATAAAGCCACGACAAAGGGACTATCCAACATAAAAATATTTTTTCAGTTCGAATCTGTAGTTCCTGAGATTAGCGCGTTCAAACAAACAAACAAACAAACAAACTCTTCAGCTTTATAATAATAATATTATGAATCACTCTATCTATTAAAAAAAACCGCATCAAAATCCGTTGCGTAGTTTTAAAGATTTAAGCTTACAAAGGGAAATAGGGACAGAGAAAACGACTTTGTTTTATACTATGTAGTGATATAGATTTATTCCATCACTATCTAGCTATGCGTATGGCCACACTTAATTAAATCAATGCTTTCGCTTATCACTGACATTCAACGACAGCCAAAATGTGACAAAAAAGTCTCTAAGCCCAGCTTTTAGTTAAAGAAAAATATTATTATTAATCAACATTTTATTTTACATTTTGACGTGACAACGTTTTATAAATTGGTTTGCCGGGTGACACTTCAAGAAACTGCGTTACGCTCCGCTGACGTTATGCGCTCACAATGAGAGCGAGTGAGAGGCACGCGGGCATGGTTAGCCCGCCTAAGAGCGAGAGAGACAGACATAAAAAGTGAAAGGCACGCGTCCCTTCCACTCGAGCACAGTTGTTGTCACGTAAAACTTTCGCCCGTATACCGACTTTACAGGCAACCAGTTTTTTTTTTTTTAACAAACACTTTACACAAGAATTAAAGTTTTCTATTCTTAAAATTCTTATTCTCTTCCGGATATATTTTCAAAATATTTTCTTCAGTCAATTTGGCTTCTCCATTATCCTCTTCGATGTCAAAATTTTGAACAACATCTTTATAAAACATATTACAACCTATGTCACCTAATTCGGTTGACATTGGTATAGGTTTTTTTGGAAATTTGCCGGTTCTTTCCCGGAAAAGATCTTCGTAATCATGACCGGTTGGTATTTTGTGTTTGATCGGTATAATTTCATTGCTGTTATGGTCCAGGTTCTTATATTTTTTGATAGATTGTAAGGAACAGACTGATAAATCTCTGCTTAGATTTTTGACTTGGTTTTCACTGAGATATTTGGTTAAATCTTGGTTTTGACTCAGATTTTCGGTTAAGTCTTGGTTTTGACTTAGATTTTCGATTAAATCTTTGCTAAGATTTTCAGCTGAATCTTGGTATTCACTAATATTTGCAGCAGAACCTTGGCTCTGGCTAAGAAAAGGTAATTCTTCTAAATCCGTATTGGTTATTAAGTTAATAGATCCAAAAATGATATTTCCTAGAGACATTTTTTTAGATTTTTCGGAATTCGCTTTTTGTTTTTTGTTGATTTTTAATTCTTTGACATCTTGACTGTCCCTTTGTAACTCAATTTTTTTAGTTTTTGAAGTTTCAATTGGAGTCTTTTGAATATTTGTATCTTTTTCAAAAAAAATTGAAGTTTTTTGAGTTATAGTTTGATCTGTGGCTACTTTAGTAGGCGGTATGAACTTTTTAGTTATTTTTTTTGAGGTTTTCGCTTTTTTTCCGAATGTTGGTACTATTTTAGGCTGTGCGTTTTTTGATACAGTGTTCGTCGTATTTTCAAAAACTTTGTTAGTAACGTTGGGACATTCTGTAAAAAAGGAAATAAAAGTTGAGCATAATTCTATAAACACTGTTATCTATTAGTAGAAATGTATCAAAAATCGTTATAGTAGTTAAAAATTATCATGTAATAAACAATCGTATATGACTAACCAGACAATCAAACTGACTGTTGGTGGAAGATGGAATGTCTAACTAATCTATACTAATATTATAAAACTGAAGAGTTTGTTTGTTTGAACGCGCTAATCTCAGGAACTACTGGTTCGAATTGAAAAATTATTTTTGTGTTGGATAGTCCATTTATCGAGGAAGGCTATAGGCTACTTTTCATTTTGATATTCCCACGGGATCGGGAGCTACGCGGGTGGAACCGCGGAGGTCAGCTAGTTTGTCTACATTTCATAAGCCCCCACATTTTCAAACCGGAACATAGCAGTTTTAAACAACTGTTTGGCAGCAGAATGAACTCTGTCCACACTAGTTCTACTGTTTTAAAATAATAAATCCATAAATACAAAATTAAAAGTACTTTCTGACTAATTTATGGCACAGCTCAAACCAAGAAAGAATTTTATAAAATTCAACGCGGACGAAGTTACAGGTAAAAACTAGTTCAGACAATAAACCAATTGCGGTCAAACTCAGTATGTAGATATAGCTAGAATCGTGGAATAACACATTAGGCGACTTTTTATCAAGATATTATTCTTACGGTATCAGGAAAGTTGGAACAGCTAGTTAAAATTGACTTACCAATATTTGTATGTAAAACTTCACTCGAAACATTTTGACTCAAAAAACAATCATTCAATGCGAAATTATCATCATATTGACTAAAAATATCATCTCTTAATCCGAATATATCATTTTCTCGAAAATTTTCATTCATTTTTCGATTCTTTACGACAACTTTCCGTGAAAACAATTTTCTTTGTATTTTTTTTCAACGATTTACGCGGCAAATGACAATATTTGAATTTGGAATCGCTTTTTTTTTCGTCGATGCTTTTTTTTCTTCGGTGAAAAGACGGCAATGGTTGGTCTGTGTATACGGCCAAAACAAGACATTTTTTTTTCTTTTTTTAATGTAAGTTATAGGGATTGGTTTGTTCATTTTATTAAATAATATCTAGATATTTAGAAAGTTTGGGCACTTATTTTGGAGCTATGTAATGCTATTTTGACCATAAATATTTAAAAAAAAAAATTTTTGTTTGTTTGTGTACTCCGATGATAGGCTCCGAAACTACTGGACCGATGTTAATAAAATTTGGTATGATAATACATTGATCCATTGGGACTAACATACTTTAATTTTTATCCTGATATTCCCACGGGACCCGCGATTTAAAAGGGTAAAATCGCGGACCGCTGGCAGTATTTAAAATGACTTACCAGATTTAAATGGCTCCTTCAAATCTTCAAGCTCCGACTGTAACAAAAAAAAAGTCAAGATGTAACCCCGCAATAACTCCAATCTTGTGAACACGGAGCCTGCAACAGTGCAGGAACAAACAACTTACTTGCGTAACAGCATTGAAATGTTTGATATTCTTTTCTTTTTCTTGTTTTTCTTTATCCTGTTTATCTTTATCAGGAGACGTTCCGCGACGTTTTTTCGGCGCAGGCGACGGTAGAGTCGTGTTATCTTCTGTTTGTTCGTCTATATATCTAGAAATAATCAATCTTTTTATAAAACCGGTCAAGTGCGAGTCGGACTTGCGGGGCGGGTCGTTATAAATAAAACGAGCACATAAGGACAGTATATGTGTCAGTATGTATGTTTGTCCGTGAAGTCTTCAGATACAGTAGAAATACCTATACTATATTGTGTGGTCTGTGGTCTGGTTGTTTCTATGTATTATAAGTATATATTTACAAAAGAAAAGTATTTATGTAGTATATTCGTTGTCTAGCACCCATAACACAAGTCTAGTGACTTAGCTTGGGGCTAGATGGCGATGTGTGAAATGTCCTGCAATATTTATTTATTTACCTACAATAAAGATGAATACATAAAAAAAATCAAAATTAATTACCTATTATTAAGAACTTTTATGCTAACTCTATTCGAAAACTGTCATTTTCGATTTACTTTGACAAGGTTCCATCCCATTCACATTGCGCGCGGATTATAAAAAAGATGATAACGTATGTAATCTATAGTAGTAAATAAATATTATTTTAAACATTTTTACTGACGTTTCGGAATCTTTACATCTTCCATGGTCACAGAATAAAAATGTATATCACAATCGCACATATGATTTACAACTTCAAAATCATATTTTGGCCGTGAGAATTTACTGTATGGATTTTGATGTAAAAATAGCACAAATTCTTAATAACTATTCTTAGAAATCAAAATCCCTTGTTTGTTTTCTGGCTGGCTGTTTTCTGCGACTAAACCTTTTTGGTTGGGTTCTTTTTTCTTGAGCATGGAGTAAACTTGTACAGTATGAGTCATAAGTTATGATCAGTTTGCCACAATAATACTATCAACAAGTATTGGACTTACGACCTTCTTCTAATAGACATTACACACAAACATAAATACTTGAATTAAAAGTACTCATTGTGATTATTATTGTCAACATGTTAGCTATGTATTAAGTTGTGTGAGTGGCATAAGGGACCACCCGCTACACCAACCGACGTGGGTTCGATCCACAGGTTACGATGTTATAATGTTCAAATAGTGCTGCACAGGATTGTAAACGTTACGGTGGGCAGAATTTTGACCGTGGATTGTACTTATATCACCCTCTTAGCTTTGCCCGCGACTTCATACACGTAGAAGTCGGAAATGGACCAAGGAATCACGTTGTCCCTTATAAACTTTGCCCCCTTATTTCAATGGGTTGAATTTCGGAAAATCTTTTCTTATCGGATGCCTCCAAGTTTCAGGTCTCTACGATCAGCGGTTTAGGCTGTGCGTTGATCCGTCAGTCAGTCAGGACAAGGGGCCCTACCGCGGTAAGTGCGTCGGCTTCAAGCCGACGTCGATATCCCAAACCGCGTCTCACAATGGGCAGAAATTTGAGCTTGCTTTTCATAGAAATTTTGAATAGTTAAGTAGTGTTTTCGTGTGTTTTAAGTATGCAGGATTGCCGGGGACATCAAAACATTCAAAAATAAGTGATTATGGTTTTATTATTTTAAAAAAAAAGTCATATTTTGTAGTGTTTTTTAGAAATAACAAAACCAGAATAACTTATTTTTAAATGTTTTGATATCCTCAACAATCCTGCATACTTAAAACACATGACAAAAACCACTTAATTTTTCAAAACTCCTATGAAAGACAGGCTCAAAATTTCGCCCAGTGTCGGGCGCGGGTCAGCGTAAACCGACGCGTTGGTTTGAAGCCGACGCATTTACCGCGGTAGGCCCCCAGGTATTTAAATGTATACTAGCTGTCCCGTCAAACGTTGTTCTGCCATATACAAAAAAAAATAGATTTTCGATTCTCAGACCTAACGAATATACACAAAAAACTGGCTCACTTTATCAACTGGTATTAAATGCTGGCAATAACACATATTATACCATTTCAGAATTTCAACAAAATTTGCAACTTTTTTTAAAATTTGTCACTACATTTTTTTACACTGGGAAAGGTTAAAGTTTAGGTTGTAAAATTAAAAAAGCATGAATTTGAGTTAAATCTTAGTTTAAAAAAAGACTTTCAATGTGTCTTAAAAAATATTGTTTGCATTCGATAGCACATTTATCCTGGAATACTATCCAAAAAACAGATTGGGATTATTCCTTCATTTGCAGTTTTGGCATCACAAAACATAGAGAACGGAGTGAAATTTTTAAATTTTTTAAAATGGCGGATATCTCGGAAACCGGGAGACTTTCATAGAACATAACTTTCGTTTTTCTGATCCGGCACAGTGTCCTCTATCCATAGGTGACCGCTTGGCCATTCATTACCGGACACCCTGTATATTAGATATCCAGAGATATCTCGCGACACTAGCACATTCCTATGAATACAAATAGTCTCAGTTTAAAAAAAAAAAGAAAAAAAGAGCGGTGTTGGCTTAGTGGTAGATACCTCGACTTTCATTCTGAAGGTCGTGGGTTCGAATCCAGGCCGGCCGTGCACCAATGTATTTTTCTTAAGAAAAATTTATGTGCGCTAATTGACATTGCTCTTACGGTGAAGGAAAACATCGTGATGAAACCCGCGGCTTAGTTGACTCCAGAAGTATTGACAAGTTCTCTCCTCTGGACATGGTCGACTAAGCTGAGAGGGTAGTAGGTGCTGGGCAAGCCTACTCCATCTTCACGCAAAAAGGACCCAATTAAAAAAGGGTCTAATCGCGGAAAACAGCCCGTATACAAGTACAAGTACTCAGTTTTAAAAGTATTAAAATCTCTTTAATCTTACCTCTTCGGTCTTATCTTCCTCCCGCTCCTACTAACGAGTTCTTCTTCCTTCTTCTCATCATCAACTTCTTCCGGCTTCTCATCTTTCTTGCCCTTAGCACGTGGTGTCTTCGGTGCTGGTTTAGGCGTGGCCGGAGTCTTAGGCTCAGCTTTAGATTTCCTGCCTTTCGGTTGTTGCTGAAGTAAATATAATACAAAAAATAGTAAACATGAAAATAACCTAATATTCTTAAAAACACTCAAAAATATTTACTTTTTTCTGTTTTTAGTATTTGTTGTTATAGCGGCAACAGAAATACATCATCTGTGATCATTTCAACTGTCTAGCTATCACGGTTCATGAGATACAGCCTGGTGACAGACAGACAGACGGACAGTGGAGGCTCAGTAAAAGTTATTGTTAACAAATTACTTACTATTTCCAACGTCCTAATTAAATTATAAATCCGAAAATTTGTATTTTTAGATAAAAATAAATAAATAAATATAGCAGGACATTCCACACATCGCCATCTAGCCCCAAGCTAAGTAACTAACACAAGGGTTATGGGTGCTAGACAACGGATGTACTACTTATATACTTTTCTTTTGTAAATACATATATACTTATAATACATAGAAACAACCAGACCACAGACAAATATTTAAGGTGGTACGTTTTCCCTACTAAATGTTTTAGAGATTCCTACGTTTTATACTGAGATATTTAACTTATTATGACTTAAAGTAGGCCTAATTTAAGCTATTGTAGGGGCAGACCAAAAATATCACTGTTTAACATCCAGGAAGTACTCTGTTTCAGCGTGAAAAAAGAGACCAATTTTACGTATGTGGTGGTGCACGGTTATATTGACGTATGGTCATAGTGTGAGGTGACGCATAGATGTGTGGAAACACGCGTCGTTGTCGCGTTGTGTGTGGAAGCAGGAACACGCAATTACGCTAGAGCAGAGCCGCAATACAGTTTGCTGGATAAGGGCGACGTTGCCTCTCCGTCTAATCTGTCTAATAAAAAATCAAAATAATTTCAATTGCATGATATTCAACTCAGTGCTGCCAGACCTACACCTGCAAGATTTTATGTAACTTTTGGCACTGTCGCGTCACTTTTGATACTTGAATTATACATTATTTTGATAGACTTATCAAATTATCACTTTACGTATATAATAAATAAATAAACATTTGTACTTGTTTGCATTTAATTAATAGTATAAAAATATAATAAAATATAAATGAAGTATAGTAATTCGTGAGAAACAAACCAAGCAGTCTTGTTGTTTTTTTGATACTGTTTGTTGTACACACTGGCAACATACACCCAGTCGATACTTTGCCTCGCACTAGATGCGCGCTTGTTACCTAGGCAACGGAGAGTCAACAGAGATGTCAAGTAGTCAGTAAATAGAAAAACCAAAAATAAAATATTATAATCATTTAATATATTCCTACTATTGTGTTTAAAGTATCATCCATCTGAGCACCTACTGAAAATAAACCTTGAGGGAATTTTAGTGTCTTGTAAGTGATTGAATTATTTCACAAGTATACCCCTCAAGGTGGGTAACCTATCCACACAAGTTGGACCGTAGGAACAAACTACGACTACTCTGGGTCCCAGGCCCAGGAAATGAGAAGACTCTGCAAGAACAGGATCGGCAAGTGCTATGCTTGGACCAGAACCATGAACCTGCCAGCATGCACAATCACAAAGGCCGTAAAGGATTACGTTGATAAGAAACACACGCAAGAGTGGGAAATCAGTGAAGGGCTACTACATTCGAAGAAATTCATAGGTAGCAGGCCCAGAGGGGCTTCTAAATTTATATTGAATAACGGAAAAAGCAAAGCACGAGCTGTGATTGGTGCCTTGACATGGCTTTACAAAACCAATGACATGCTTTTAAAAATGAAGATAACTTCTAATATTGACTGCAGAACCTGCGGTGATGTCAGAGAAACTATGGAGCACATCCTGTGTGAATGCGCCGTCTTAGTGGCGAAGCGAAGGAGACCCATGGGCCTCCTTGGGAATGCATATCCCAAACCGGAGACACATAGGATTTTTCCTCTTAGTGGGATCACTGCGTTAATCGATCCCAAGGGGTCGAAGTGTTGCTGGCTATGTCAGTCCCCGATATAAGATGATAAGATAGAACTAATTTTAAATAAATAAACCTTTTTGTACATTACTTTGTCTTTATTTTTCTCTTTCCATTCAGACCTAGTACAATTTGCATCGTTCAGAATTCGTCCTAGTTTAAAAAAAAATGATTACTAACAGTACCTACCATAAAATTGATCCTGTTTTAGAAAATTTATTCAAAAATATATTTTCAAAAAAAAAATCTATTTGTATCGAGATTTAAACTGGGGCTCTTCAAAACACTACCCCGCCGCTCTAAATGACTACACCAATCGGTATCTGTAGGACTACGTCAAATATAGTCTATAGTTGCTACAGTTTATTGTTTTGTATGTGTGCGTGTCATTTATATAGTGACAAGAGTTAAAAATTGTACTTTGGAAATACATTAAAATGTGACTTCCAAAAAATTAAATTATGTTTGAAATATGTTCAGAGCAAACTAGAAAACAGGCAACATATATACAAATACTTTAATTCCACGTCAATTATAGCAAAATAAAATAAAAATATACTTTCGGGGAAACAGCGCCATCTAGCGGAATACTTTGCTTAGCGATACGAAACATTCAACCTTAAGCATAAATACTTGTCTTAGACAGAAATATTTTAAAAAGTACTAAACTAATTTGACACGACCCAGTTGGCACAATGGTCACCATGCCGGACTGCCAAACACAGGGTTGCGGGTTCGATTCCCGGCTCAGACATGTATTTATGCTTAGATATTTGTCTGTGGTCGGGTTTTTTTATGTATTCTAAGTATGTATTTACAAAAGAAAAGTATATAAGTAGTATATCTGTTGTCTAGCACCCATAACACAAGTCTAGTAACTTAGCTTGGGGCTAGATGGCGATGTGTGAAATGTCCTGCAATATTTATTTATTGGACCAATTTAGATGAAATGGTATGAGGATACGTTGATTCATTGTAAATAACATAGGCTACTTTTGATCCCGAAATTCCCACAGGATCGGGACTTATGGTCAAACCACGTTGTTAATTACCTTTCCACCTTCATCAATGACCAAGGCACCGGCTTCATCTGAATCTTCTACTACTGCATCATTTTGTGTTGTGTTCACAGTCTGCAATATAATTTATTTCAATTAACATTTAGCGGAAGGTAATATCACTATCCTACTATCCTATCCCATTATCCTACTAATCACTATCACTACATAGTATAAAACAAAGTCGCTTTCTCTGTCCCTTTATCCCTATGTATGCTTAAATCTTTAAAACTACGCAACGGATTTTGATGTTATTTTTTTAATAGATAGAGTGATTCAAGAGGAAGGTTTATATGTATAATACATGCATAATATAGCCGTGCGAAGCCGGGGCGGGTCGCTAGTCTAATATATACAGGGTTATTGGAAATTAATTGACACGGCGTTAAGGGCTTCTTCTGTGCACCTTAACGATCAACTTTTGTTCTACGACTTTTGGAAATTCAGTATAAAAATATTCCATACAAAAATAAAAAATTAAATCCAACAGTTCAATTAATACTCAACTCTACGTCTACGTCACAGAATCAATCATAGTAGGTATGGTACAACCTGATCGGGTCGCACGCAGTGCGAGTATATTAAGTTTCGACAAAAGTCGTAGAACAAAAGTTGTTTGTTAAGGTGCACAGAAGAAGCCCTTAACGCCGTGTCAATTAATTTCCAATAACCCTGTATAAATTTCGTGTCACGTTGTTTGTGCGCGATGGACTCCTAAACTACTTAACCGATTTTAATCAAATTTGCACACCGTGTGCAGTTTGATCCAACTTGAAAGATAGGATAGCTTACATCTTAATTTATCCCGATATTCCCACGGGATCGGGAGTTATATGTAATGTAAATGTGAGACCTCCTGACAAACCAACGCTATATCTCAAAGTGTCAGTTTTGGCTGAGGACTCGTTAATGTATGGACTTATACAGAACACACATAAATCTTTATATGTGTGTTTGGCTTGCTATAGTCCAATATAGCTTACTCTCAGAGGAAGGATAATATTTAGGCCCGTATTAATAAATCGCTCTCAATATCGATCTTGAGTGCGTATCAATCGAGTGAGTCTTGAGATTTGTTCACTATCTTAAGTTAGGCGTTAATTAATAGACAAAACTCAAGTTTAAACCAGGCTGATATCGCTCTTGAGATTTGAGACTGATCTTGAGAGCGACTTTGAATATACCGCTTTGTTCTTACCTTGAATGATATGTTCTTACCCTATGGTAGGTAGTGTCGTCATATTTTGCTGTCAACTTGTTTTTAATGTGAAAATATTTTAAAAAATGTAAGATTTGTATGGCCCGCAATCAGACTTGAGTTCACGAAACTACATCTTGAGACATATCTTGAGAGCTGAGTTTGATTTATTAATACGGTATGACTCAAGTGATACGTCGCTCTTTAATCGCGTCTTAAGATAGGTTTATTAATCAGCGCAACAACTCAAGAGCAAACTCAAGATTGAAATCAATATTGAGTTCGGTTTATTAATACGGACCTTAGAGAGTTCGGAAAGGAGTATAAACTGTTTGTATTCCATACCTAAAGAGTCAAAATGGGATCTTTTTACTAAGACTTCACTGTCCGTCTGTCACCAGGCTGTATCTCATGAACCGTGATAGCTAGACAGTTGAAATTTTCACAGATGATGTATTTCTGTTACCGCTATTACAGATACTAAAAACAGAATATAATAGTACGGAACCCTTCGTGCGCGAGTCCGACTCGCACTTGGCCGGTTTTTATTAGGTATAGGGCTCATTTAGCAGTCTTTATCTTTCATAACTAGGTATTATTTAATACTAGCGACCCGCCCCGGCTTCGCACGGCTGTATTATGCATGTATTATATCTAAAAACCTTCCTCTTTAATCACTCTATCTATTAAAAAAACCGCATCAAAATCCGTTGCGTAGTTTTAAAGATCTAAGCATACATAGGGATATAGGGACATAGGGACGGCGAAAAGCGACTTTATTTTATACTATGTAGTGATATATAAATTCTCGTGTCATAGTGTTTGTCCTTAAACTCCTCCAAAACAGCTTGACCGGTTCTTATGAAATTTTCGTGTATATTTGATAGGTATACCTACACAAAAAATTTACTCCTATGTGGCCAGGTCCAACCCAAATTTTTATTTTATCGACAATTTTTTTTAAGCTATTGCATAGCTTTTATCGCGGGCTTTGAGCGCGGGGACCGAATCAAGAAATTCCGTAACGAAAATAAAACCTAACACCCCCGACTCCGCCTACCATGTAGCTCGGCCGAGCGTTCGCTTAACGTGTATGTATAAATAAATAAATATTTCAGGACATATTACACATCGCCATCCAGCCCCAAGCTAAGCAACTTAATGCTTGTGTTATGGGTGCCAGATAACGGATAAACTACTTATATACTTTTTTTTTGTAAATATATACATATTATACATATAGGAAACACCCAGAACCAGAAACAAGAATTTATGGTCAGCATAAATACTTGTTCCCGGCGGGAATCGAACCCGCAACCTTCTGCGTCGCAGTCGAGTATTCGCCCGACGCGCCACAGAGGTCGTCTGTATATGGTACGACTGTACGAAGCTCGCATGATGCTTAGTTTTTTAATTTACCTTTAGATTAAAAAAAAGATACAATTTTCACCCTCCTACCACCAACCCCTTTTTTTAATAGCGATATTAGTATTTTAATAAATTTCTACTCCCGGCGGTCGATAACTAATCTGATCAGTGTTGCCAACTGTACTTACGTCATCAGCGGTGTCCATAGCTGTATCATTCGCTGTCTCATTCAGTGTATCATTTGCAGATGTATCGATTGCTGAATCGTTGGCCGTGGTTTCTGCTTCACCTCCCACCTTCAAAACGTTCTTTTTGGTTAGTAAGTTACAACGCCGCGCCAACAGATGGCGCTAAACAATAAATTAATAGAGCAAACACGCATTTTCTTGCTGTCTGTACTTTAAAAATATTCTTGGAGCGCGGTGAATACGAATTTATTAATAAAATATTACCGTGTTTTAGTTCTTTGGAAGGAATACCAAAAGAAATTTATATTTGTTTAATTGCTCAGAGACTTGTCTAATTGCTCCGTCTTATCTAATTGATCAGTCTTGTGTGATTGCTCAGTATTATCTTATTGCTTAGGGACTTGTCTAATTGTTCAGAGACTTGTCCAATTATTCAAAAACTTGTCTAATTCCTCAAAAACGTATCTAATTGGTCAAAGAGTTGTCTAATTGTTAAGAGACATCTGATTCCTTAGAGAATTGCTCAGAAACTTATCTGTTTGCTCAGAGACTTGTCTAATTGCTAAGAGACTTGTCTGATTGCTCAGGGATTTGTCTTATTGTTCATAAACTTGTCTAATTGCTCAGAGACTTGTCGAGTTGCTCAGAAACTAGTTTTAATTGAGACTCACCTCCATAGGCACTCCAATAACATCCTCCAGGGGTACATTGTTAGCGAAGTCATGTTCTATTTGTTTCACGCCATCGTTGAAGTCGCGGCGTTTCACCGACTTGCTCAGGAACTTGTCTTTGTTCTCAGCGTAGTCGAATATCATGTTCGGTGGAAGATTTGCGCTGGAAATTGGTAATTTTAAGATAAACTAGCTGTGAACCACAGTTAATTCCTGAGAGAATCGGGATTAAAAGTAACTGCAGAACGCATTCCCGAAACGCTGCGCTAGCGAGAGTGAGAGTGAGCTGCCGTGGGTTTTTATTGATGGCGCAGCTATAAAGTCCTTTTTTTTAGGTAAAATATGGTTAGAAAAATATATGCAATGAATCGTGGACCTCCTGCTCTTTTGAAGTCTGTTAAAAAGTCATATTTATACTTACGTCTCCCCCGTTCCATAGAAATATACAAAATATTTCTTTCCATTCTGTCTTTGAACCTGAAACAAACGGTTTATTTAACATATTTTATGCATTTTTTAAGACATTACGGTTGATAATTATGTTTAACAGCCATTTACTTCTTGAATATGTTTTATCAATACATAGAATTACCTATACATAGCTATGTGGAGGGACAATCATGTGTGGGTGGGTCACACAAGTCTAGTTACTTAGCTTGGGGTTAGATTGCACTGTTTGCAATGTCCTGAAATATTTAACTTTTTATCAAAGAGGTTGGATTACGATGTTACATGAACTCACTGCAGTACAGCAAAGAGATTTTAAAGAGATTCTCTCTGGTGTTTAGTCTTTGGGTATGGCCTACACGATCTTTTTATCTTTTAGTAGGTATAATTATCTATATTAGTGGTTTATTAAGTAATGTCCCAATTATGTCCCGCAAGGGCCTCCGAGGCTTTGATTAAAATATCAAAATATTAGTAACCCGCCCCGGCGTCGCACGGCTATATTATGCATGTATTATACATATAAACGTTTCTCTTGAATAACTCTATCTATTTAAAAAAACCGCATCAAAATCCGTTGCGTAGTTTTAAAGATCTAAGCATAGATAGATAGATAGATAGAACGCTTTATTGCACACACAAGTTACAGAAAATGACAACACAATACATAGGGACAGACAGCGGAAAGTGACTTTGTTTTATACTATGTAATGATGCCTATGTTGGGAAAGTACCTATGCTGTCAAATAATGATGGCAAGGGAATACTTAAGCTTAAACACAAATAGAAAAAAAATATGATAAAATTCGCTTTCTCTGTCCCTATATCCCTTTGTATGCTTAAATCTTTAAAACTACGCAACGGATTTTGATGCGGTTTTTTTTAATAGATAGAGTGATTCAAGAGGAAGGTTTATATGTATAAAACATGCACAATATAGCCGTGCGAAGCCAGGATAGGTCGCTAGTATTGAATAAGACCCAAGTACTTATTGGTCTTGTTTGGTATGTCTGAACCTCTTCAGTACATTCACCAGGTCTTAAACGAAGTAGGTAAATAATATATACTAATATCACTACATAGTATAAAACAAAGTCGCTTTTTCTGTCCCTATGTATGCTTAAATCTTTAAAACTATGCAACGGATTTTGATGCAGTTTTTTTTTAATAGATAGAGTGATTCAAGAGGAAGGTTTATATGTATAATACATGCATAATATAGCCGTGCGAAGCCGGGGCGGGTCGCTAGTAATATTATAAAGCTGAAGAGTTTGTTTGTTTGTTTGAACGCGCTAATCTCAGGAACTACTGGTTCTAATTGAAAAATTATTTTTGTATTGGATAGTCCATTTATTGAGGAAGGCTATAGGCTACTTTTTATTTTGATATTCCCACGGGATCGGGACTTACGCGGGTGAAACAGCAAGGCGCAGCTAGTATATAATAAATATGCAGCTACGAGGTTGGGCAATAAGATTACAGTTGGTGAATTTCATATGCCATTTGAACAGTGGCGATATCTAGCTCATAGAGGTACTTACTAATGAATAATTAGGTTAAAATTATCAAAAAAATGTTTATTATTTTAGACAGAACTCAATTAGGTTCCTCTTTGATAACCATTGACAGATAATCTTGTCTTTATTGAAAATAAATAACAATCAAATCATGTTTTTTTACAGACAAAAGACTGCATAGTAAGTAGGTACATAGTAGGTATAATCTAGGTACAAATTCATGACTTTATCTATCATTTTTAGTGACAATTTCCAAAAAATCATAAAGAATGGAGGTCAATCTAAGTGGGTGTAGCTCATAGAAGCGTCGAGACGCTAGAAATTGCGTTGAAACCGTCTACAACACAGTGCGTTAGGACAAAATGCCTTCCCGCCGAACCCCAATAGGAAATCTATATGATTTTACAAAAGCCTAGAAACCTAGGAAAATTTAGTTGTGTATCGGTTTTAAAGACTTACCCGTGCCGGCCATGCTGGATATCCTTTTACTTTGGCGAAAATAAAGTCGCCGGACTTATATTCTTTCACTTTTTTGCCCATTTTCAATCAGCGTTTCAGTGAAAGCTATCAGTAGAAAGATCCAATATGTCCCTACCACCAACAAATAACTGAAATCACACAAAACTACGTTATTTCGGAGCGTGAATATTAATATTTCTTAGCACTTTCATACGTAAATTAACAGTAATTACACTTAAAACGTAATGACGCCAAGTTATCAGAATAACCTAAAAAATCTTACCGCGGCAGAAGAATGACGGAAAAGAAATAAACATGGCGTTTGTTTGGTTTTGTGGTTTAGTGTTGTAAGATGCCAAAATATTTATTATTTTTCTTTTTTTACCTAAATCGAAAATAATCAACTAATTTATTTTATTAGCCCCCAAATAATATTTAAGTAATTCTAACTAATATCATTTATTCAATAGAAACAAATCAAAAATATCATCAAATTAAATTAAAGTACATAAACATAATAAAATAAAAATCACAAATAAAATAAATAAAAAATAAAAAAATAAATAATGAAATTGGAATAAATTTTCAAATCAACAACATTATCAAACACATAACCCTCCGTTTTGGCTTCGCCGTAGTCGGGTAAAAACAAGAGGAAGCCCTCGGCTATACCCTCCTGAGGCATTGTCCCAAAAATGCTGGCAGCATTCCCTCGCTGAATAGCGAGACTGAGTCGCTGGGACAAGAAACCGCCAGGTCTAGGATCGCCAGTAGCCTCGACAAGGCGCACCGACAGCTCTCTCATAAAGGTCCTAGCACAGGGCCCCCAGCAGCCAACGGTTTCTAAACCCAGGGGTCTAAAAATGTAGCCTAGCAACCACACATCCTCATTATTTGCGGCCTTTCGAAGCCTCCTCACCAGTAGCTACAGCACCTGCCTGCACACGAGTAGCGTGCAAATGGGAAGGAGCCAGTGTGTCCACACAAGTGGCATCCCACACCAAACGCCCATGCTCTCAAGGAATGAGCGTCACGCTGTCGGGTTCTTTCCAAACGAACAATGCCGTTAGGTTCCAAGTAGTTCCAACGTTTCCGGTATGTTCGCTGAAGCAAGAGCCCGACGAATGACGTCATTCAGAGCAGAATGGCGTGGGATACGGTCAAAACTTCTCTGGCAAGACAAGCCATGGTGGCCTAAACCGCTCACCTCCGCCCCACAAGCACACTGGTGCGGCTGCACAACCCGCAGGCCGAGCCGCAGGCCAACCGCCAAAGATTTAAGGAAGACAGGTTTTTTTACGTCAATGGAATAAACGGCCCGTAGTATTTACTATTATGTTGAGTGTGGAGAGCCCCTTATTTAGACTATGGATAGATGTGAGTGTCTATGAAGAGAGGATTCTATAAAAAGATGGACGAGTAAAGATAGTTTATGTTGTTGAGAGGAAAGAATAATTTTAGTTTATTATAAAGATGTAAGTGGTTGAATAAAGAAATAAATATAGTAAAGACACCGTGTTTTATATTTCAAATAACATTAGCACGCTTCCACTGCGCAACAAAACGAAGAGAGAAGTTTTTGATTGTAAAAAAAAAAAATGGCCACGTCACAAGAGAAAATTTATTTAAAACAATTCAACGGTGAAAATTTTGTTTCGTGGTTATACCGACTACAAATTGTGCTAACAGAACAAGAATGTATTAAGGCGATAACCGAGAAAGATTTTGCAAGTTTCGAGCAGAATAAAAAACACGAAGCGAGAGCACAATGCATCATCGTCGGCAGCGTGGCGGACTCTCACCTAGAGTATATCAGAGAAGAAAATACCGCATACAACATGATAAAAAGGCTGGAAGAAAGCTTCATGAAAAAGAATACAAGAGGTCGTATCTAAGGAGACAGTTATCTGAAATGAAGTTCGCTGAAAACACAAAACTACAAAGTCACTTTACGGCCATGGAGGAAATGTTCACCCAACTGAGAAATGCAGGTACCATTCTAACAGAAGAAGAGAAAATTAATTACATTTTGTTATCAATGCCCAGTTCATATGAAGTAGTAATTACCACTTTAGAAACAATGCCAGACCTTAAAATAAATTTTATAAAGGAAAGGTTACTAGGTGAAGAGGAGAAACGAAAGTCGAAATATAATACTAGAGAAATATCTTCAGCATTCAACTGCTATAATTGTGGAAAACTTGGACACAAACAATTCCAATGCAAATTTCCAAGACGAGAGAACCAGTATCCGGCGCAAAACTTCAATCGAGGTAACTTCACACAATCGTACCCCGGACGAGGAGGTGTCAACCACAACAGAGGACCATCGGTGAGCACGTACCAGTCAGGAAGAGGATATCAAGGACGTGCAAACTTCAGTCATCAAGGGCGTGGAAAATTCAACTATCAAGGACACGGCAACTTCGGTCAACGTGGACGTGGTCAACTGGAGCACCGTTCTTATATGGTAACACCGGAACACGAAGGTATAAATAATTCAAATTATGACAATAATGTTTTTGTTTGTAATTCTTATAATGAGACTAAGATTTCTGATAATCAATCTACTTCATTATGGTATATAGATTCAGGTTGCTCAGATCATTTGACTAATAATAAGGATTTTTTTAATGCTGGATACATAAGTTTAAAAAATCCAAAAATAATATGTGCCGCTAAAAATGGAGTTACTTTAACTGCCATAGGTATTGGCAATATTGAAACTCAAACTATAGTTAACGGTATTGTTCATTATCATACTTTGAAAAATGTTTACTATGTGCCTGATCTAAGAAAAAACTTAATATCTGTATCTAAACTAGAAAGTGCAGGTTATACTGTAATTTTTTCAAATGGTTGTGTTAATATTTATAATCCAAAACAAATATTAATCATTATAGGTTATGCAGATGGTTCCTTGTTTGCTATTGACATGATAATGATGGCTAATACTTACTGTAATTATTCTAATAAATGTAACAATGAGGAAATTGAGTTATGGCATAGACGTTTCGCACATTTAGGTATGAATAATTTAGATCAGTTGATTAATAAAGATATGGTTCAAGGTATTGAAAAAGTTAAAGGTATTAAAATTGAAAATACTTTATGTGAGACTTGCTTGATTGGAAGACAGACAAGACTACCTTTTAAAAATGTAGGTCGTAGGGCAACTAGACCTTTGGAATTAGTACATAGTGACGTGTGTGGAAAGATAACACCAGAGACATGGGATGGGTACAATTACTATGTGACTTTTATAGACGATTTTACTCATTTCGTTATAGTTTACTTGATTAGACATAAGTCTGAAGTTTTTGAGAAGTTTAAACAATACTATTACTATGCAACTAAACATTTTAACACTGACTTACTGAACTTAAGAACTGACAACGGTGGGGAATATGTATCTAAAGAATTTCAAGATTTTTGTTATCATCATGGTATTACTCTGCAGAACACGGTGCCATATAACCCTGAGATGAACGGAGTGGCGGAGAGGATGAACAGGACATTGACAGACAAAGCTAGGACTATACTACTGGAATCGAAACTGGATAAAATACTTTGGGGTGAAGCAATCCTATATTCAACTTATGTAACAAATAGAAGTCCAACAAGTTCCAAGAATGTCACACCAGCAGAATTATGGTATGGAAGTAAACCAAATGTTTCTAATATGAGAGTTTTTGGAAGCATTGCATTTAATCATATCCCAAAAGAATTAAGAAAGAAGTTGGATCCCAAAGCAAAGAAGATGTTTATGGTAGGATATAGTTTGAATGGTTACAAGTTATGGGATGAAGAAACAGGAAGAGTAAGTGTTGCAAGAAATGTAGTTTTTGATGAGAGACAGAAAATTCAAGAAAATATAGTAGAAATCCCAATTTATGTAGACAAAGAAGAACAGAAGGAAAATAAGGAAACAGACAATTTAAATGAAAGCTTAGATGAATTTATGGACCCAGAGGGAGAAGATCAGATTATAGAAAAGAAGAGTGAACCTATTTTAGTACAGAATTCAGGAAGAGCAAAAAGAACTATAAATAAACCAAAATGGCAAGAGGATTATGTTGTAGATTTTGATAAAGAAAATGATGAAGCATTATTTGCATTATTAGCTGAATGGAACGAAGATGTACCTAAATCTTTGGAAGAGATTAATAAAAGTAATGAGAAAGACTTATGGTTGGCTGCGGTCAAAGAAGAAATAAAGGTTATAGAAGAAAATCATACATGGAAGAAAGTAAAGAAGCAACAGGGGATGAAAACACTAGGTACTAAATGGATTTTCACGAAGAAACAAATAGGTAATGAAGAAAAATGTAAAGCTAGACTTGTTGTATTAGGATATCAACAGAGACAACAAATAGATGATGTGTACTCACCAGTTTTAAAAATGCAAACACTAAGAATTTTATTAGCTGTAGCAGTAGAAAGAAATTACGAAATAAATCAAATGGATGTAAAAGGAGCATTTTTATATGGGAGAATAGATGAAGAAGTTTATTTGAGACCACCGGAAGGATATCATTTTGAAGGAGAAGACACACATGTACTGAAACTAGAAAAATCTTTGTACGGTTTGAAAAAATCTCCAAAATACTGGTATGAAAGATTTACTGTCGCTATGACTGACTATGGTTTTAACCGTTCTGATAACGATTATTGCTTGTACATGAAAGACAATTTGTACATACTTTTATATGTAGACGATCTATTAATATTTGGAAATAATACGTTAGAGATAAATAAACTTAAACAATTTTTGATGACACAATTTAGAATGAAAGACTTAGGGAACCAAGACATGACTTATTTAGGTATTTCAATTAAAAGAGAAAAGAATTGTATCTTTATTAACCAGATTAAATATTTACAGAGTGTTCTTAAAAAATATGGCATGCTTGATTGTAAAGGTTCAGATACACCCATGGATACTAATTTTAAGATAGAGATAGATGAAACTAAAGTTGATATGTCTTATGAAAAACAATGTAGATCATTAATTGGATCTCTTTTGTATGTCACTGTAAATTCACGACCTGATTTAGCTTTTTAACCGACTTCAAAAAAGGAGGAGGTTCTCAATTCGTCTGTATGTTTTTTTTTTTTTTTTTTTTTGTGTGTATGTTACGCGATCATTCGAAGACGGCTCAACCGATTGAGATGATTCTTTTTGTGTTCGAAAAGTGATACCTCAGGGGTGGTCCCATAAAAATTTGGTGAGGATTTGATGAGAATCTTCGGAGTGATGAACAGAATTGCACCTCGAGAGTGCAGCAAATTGCTCAGTTTTCGATTTCCACCAGTAGATTTGGCCCATAAACGAATAGTTACCGATAAATGGAATATCTGAAACCACCTTCTCATCAGAAAACTCTTCAATCGGTTACGATTACAGGTTACAATTTGAAGAATTTAGTCGAATTTAGTCGCGGGACTGGGTTTGAATTAATGTTGATAGAGAACCCTATCATAAATGAAGTTCTGATGAGGATCTTCGAAGTGATGAACAGAATTGCACCTCGAGAGTGCAGCAAATTGCTCATTTTTCGATTTCCACCAGTAGAATTGGCCCATAAACTAATAGTTACCGATAAATGGAATATCTGAAACCACCTTCTCATCAGAAAACTCTTCAATCGGTTACGATTACAGGTTACAATTTGAATAAAATATTCGCTTTTGCCTCGCCGGACTGGGTTTGAATGAATTTTGATAGAAAACCCTATCCTAAATGAAGATCTGATGAGGATCTTCGGAGTGATGAACAGATCTGCACAGCGAAATTCAACAAATTGCTCAGGTTTCCATTTCCACTAATAGAAGTGGCCCATACACAAAAAGGATGAATGGGGCATCTGAAAACACCTTATCACCAAACTCTTCAATGTGTTACGATTAAGTACAGGTTGCAATTTGAAGAAACAGTCGCTTTAGCCTCATGGAGTAGAATTTTCAGTGACAGTGGCACTAAAAATGGTTAAATAAAAAATAAATTAAAATTTAAAAAACCGACTTCAAAAAAACCTGAACAGAAAAACTAACAAAACCTGGAAAAAAAAACAAAAAAAGTGAAAAATAATCCATTTCGGGTCACTAAGACAGCAGATAACTTAAACATAAAGTACTTACTTGGAAGTCGGACTGGGTGACACCATGTTTTCTTTATACCTCTCAACATTCAATCTAACCCAGTCAGACTTCCAAGTAAGTACTTATGTTTAAGTTATCTGCTGTCTTAGTGACCCGAAATGGATTATTTTTCACTTTTTTTGTTTTTTTTTCCAGGTTTTGTTAGTTTTTCTGTTCAGGTTTTTTTGAAGTCGGTTTTTTAAATTTTAATTTATTTTTTATTCAGTTTATTATTTAAGTAGATTTCAGTCTAAACCAAATGAATATTTGTGGAAAGCGTTAAAGAGAGATAATGTAAAACAAAGTATTAATTTAAATTTAGTTTATGAGAAAAATAAGGGTATGACACAACAGTTACTTGGGTATGCAGACGCAGATTGGGCTCGAGATGTAGATAGGAAGTCTACAACCGGTTATTTATTTAAGATTTTTAGAAATACTGTAGTGTGGAAGTCTAAAAAACAGTCTGTAGTAGCCTTAAGCACTACTGAAGCTGAATTAATAGCTATTTGTGAAGCTTGTGTAGAGTCATGTTGGATAGTTAAAGTATTGAAAGATTTAAACATAGAAATTAATAATTTTGTAATTTATGAGGATAATCAAAGCACTATAAAGTCTGTTCAAACATATGATCAAAGAAAGCTGAAACATCTTGAGATAAAATATAATTTTATTAAACAAAAGGTAGAGGAAGGGTTAATTAATGTACAATATATAAACACACAGAACCAATTAGCTGATATATTTACAAAACCAGTAAATAAGATTATTTTAAGAGAATGTTCATGTAAAATTGGTTTATTTAACAAAATAAGGGCCTAGGAAGAGTGTTGAGTGTGGAGAGCCCCTTATTTAGACTATGGATAGATGTGAGTGTCTATGAAGAGAGGATTCTATAAAAAGATGGACGAGTAAAGATAGTTTATGTTGTTGAGAGGAAAGAATAATTTTAGTTTATTATAAAGATGTAAGTGGTTGAATAAAGAAATAAATATAGTAAAGACACCGTGTTTTATATTTCAAATAACATTATATTAACGTCTTTTCTGCTTTTAGCATTTCGAGCATTGTAAATAAATTTATCGTATTCTAATTATCTTTGCAATAAAAATAATATCATGGCATGGTCATTGATTGGTTGTGTGCATGGCATGTAGTCGCTAAAACCGTTTAACTCGATCAAAACTAGATCGATTATCGGACTTTACCGGTAAACCAAAAAAGGGTGCATCACTTAGAGCCCCAAAGAGAAAGGGAAGGCAAAATACTAGAAGCTCATGCAGCCTTATTTGACGTACCCTTGTTCGATTTTTTCCTTATTTTTTCTTATAATCTTCTTTTGTTGAGGTTTGTTTCGCCTTAAGTTTTCAAATTAAAATCAAAACTCAAAAGCACGTCTAAAATTGTCACGATTCCCTTGCGAGGTGCTAGCGAGTTCATCAACAAAACTCGCATCGCACAACCGCACAACACCTCCACAATACTTTTCTTGTTCCACCCACTTTGCTCTATAATCTATGGAATTGACAATACACATTTTTTTGCTATGGAAACCCAGTTACTACGAGTGGTCGTGTCAGACGGATGCATTTTACTAGAATTTTTCGCGTCAACTAATTGATTTCTTCTAATTAAATTACAGTGAATCATTGTTTGCAATGTTAGTGTGATGTGAGCCATGAGAATTGTGAAACAAACATATCGCCACAGTTGTGTTCGAGGGATGTGAATGTGAAAACTAAAATGGCATCGGGCGATACGGATAATATTGAAGTGATGGAAAGTGGTACGATTAAGAAATCGGACGCCGCTGGTGTGCCCTCGGGCTCCGAGGACGATGGTAACGTTCACAAATCTAATAATGACATTCCACTGCTGCTGTACTTAATCCCATTTTGTTTGAGTAGCACAAGCTGAGCAATCCACAGTTGGCCTCAAATTCTGAAATTTTCCTCATTTCAGATCGGGACAAGAGTTCTATCGCTGAAAGAAATGTACCATATGATGTGAGTACCATATACGAAGCTTTATTGTTATGTTAATTCTCGCTATTACTATTTCACTGAGAGAAAGTGTTATAATATTATGCATTCATTTAAAACTATAGACTCTGTAGACACAGATATAAAATATCTACAGAAACAATAGAAACACTCAATCTCAACAATAGAAATAGAAACATCAAAGCATGTGCATGAGCAAACTTTTGACTTTTTTCTCTCAAGAGATGAAGTCGAAGAGCTCATACAGCCTCCACCTGAGGTGTTTTTTCTCTCAAGAGATGAAGTCGAAGAGCTCATACAGCCTCCACCTGAGGTGTTTTTTCTCTCAAGAGATGAAGTCGAAGAGCTCATACAGCCTCCACCTGAGGTGTTTTTTCTCTCAAGAGATGAAGTCGAAGAGCTCATACAGCCTCCACCTGAGGTGTTTTTTCTCTCAAGAGATGAAGTCGAAGAGCTCATACAGCCTCCACCTGAGGTGTTTTTTCTCTCAAGAGATGAAGTCGAAGAGCTCATACAGCCTCCACCTGAGGTGTTTTTTCTCTCAAGAGATGAAGTCGAAGAGCTCATACAGCCTCCACCTGAGGTGTTTTTTCTCTCAAGAGATGAAGTCGAAGAGCTCATACAGCCTCACCTGAGGTGTTTTTTAGGGTTTTGTACCCAAAGGGTAAAAACCCTATTACTAAGACTCTGCTGTCCGTCCGTCCGTCTGTCACCAGGCTGTATCTTATGAACCGTGATAGCAAGACAGTTGAGATTTTCACAGAAGATGCATTTCTGTTGCTGTTATAACAGCAAATACTAAAAACAGAATGTAATGGTAAAGGAACTCTCTCACTCACACTTGGCTGATTTTATTCTTTTTTATCCATCATTGTGTTTCGAGTAACTTGAAAACTATATTTTATTTATTAACAAAGCAAAGTTACTTTAGATAATTATTTAAAGATCATAAATTCCATCTCTAGTTAAGCCTCCGAATTACACCTTAGGAAGGCAGAGGAGGCTGAAAAACAGCATTGTGCAGGACCAGAAATGGCACTGCTCAACAATAAACCTGACGCCTCTCCTTTTGTCTAATTACTCTTGTGTGATAGGAGTAGGGCACTATTACTGTTAGGGTTTATTTAGACAATAAAGTTTTTTTCATTTCATTTATCACTACATAGTATAAAATAAAGTCACTTTTCGCCGTCCCTATGTCCCTTTGTATGCTTAGATCTTTAAAACTATGCAACTGATTTTGATGCGGTTTTTTTAATAGATAGAGTGATTAAAGAGGAAGGTTATTAGATATAATACATGCATAATACAGCCATGCGAACCCAGTGCTAGTTTCTCTATAAATCAGAGTCAGTTGAGTCTACCTCATCTACCTGTCTCAGGCACTACAGTGAATAGCATGAAATGTTGCTAACACTGTAACAATCGTCTACAATGGATGTGAAGGCCTCTAATACTACTCGTAGCAAAGGCTCGTTAAAAATGTGTGAAATTAACACTTATCTGTTGCTTAATCTGTAAGAACCATGTAATTCTTTAGCAAGGCCTTTTTCTAAAGACTTTTACATGGGTGTAATGTCTCGCTCCGCAGTTTAACCCGCGTAACTCCCGATCCCGTGGGAATATCGGGATAAAAGTAGAAAGAAAGAAAGAAAACCATTTATTGAGTACTAACACACGACAAACACGGGAATGAAGAAATGAACATGACAATGAAAATTAATTACAAAACAAAAAAAGTGATAAAGAAAAAACAACATAAATGAGGAGTCGTGTGCTGACCCAAATGGTTCGACATCAGCTAAAAACTGCAGCCAAGCAGCAGCGATCTAGCTAGAGCTAGCCATCTAGCTAGCCAGCTAGAAGTACCCTATGTTACTGTCAATGAATCAATGTATCCTCATACCAAGTTTCATCAAGATCGGTCCAGCAGTTTCAGAGCTCGAAAAACATTAAAATATTTTCTTATATATTCTCAAAGAATAACATGACTAAGTTGACTTATAAACAAAAAATAAATTCGTTTTAACTAACTGTTAAATTGATAAAAGAAAAATCAACCTTTGTAGTTATTAAAATATAATTAAACTAGCGACTCGTCCCGGCTTCGCACGGCTATATTATGCATGTATTATACATATAAATCTGTCTCTTGAATCACTCTATCTATTTAAAAAACCGCATCAAAATCCGTTGTGTAGTTTTAAAGATCTAGGCATACGTAGGGACAGACAGCGGAAAATGACTTTGTTTTATACTATGTAATGATTTTAGATTATCTGTTAAATGTATTTAGCTAGAATTTAGCTGTATAGGCACAATGCATGCAAGCTGCCCTAAGTTATTTAAAACTAGCGACCCGCCCCGGCTTCGGCTGTATTATGCATGTATTATATCTAAAAACCTTCCTCTTTAATCACTAAAAAAACCGCATCAAAATCCGTGGCGTAGTTTTAAAGATCTAAGCTAAGCATACAAAGGGACATAGGGACGGCTAAAAGTGACTTTATTTTATACTATGTAGTGATAGTAATGGGACCATAATATTTATTTATTTACCATGGTATTTTTTAATTAACACAATTTGAATGGGTTTTTTACTCTCATAGGATGTCCATTGACAATTTTAAAATAAAAAACTGGCTAAGTGCGAGTCGGACTTGCGCTCGAAGGGTTCCGTACTATTATATTCTGGTGTTGTTATAGCGGCAACAGAAATACATAATCTGTGAAAATTTCAACTGCCTAGCTATCACGGTTCATGAGATACAGCCTGGTGACAGACAGACAGTGGAGTCTTAGTAAAAGAATTCTATTTTTACCCTTTGGTTACGGAACACAAATGGTTTATACAGTAGAGCCTCGATAATCCATACTCAGGCTAATTCGAACGCCGCTGTAATCCGAACTGCTGACTTGGTTTGGATTGGGTTGATGAAAATGACTTGTCCTTGTCCATTTTCGGGATTTTAATGTTCTTATGTTCTTAATTTGCGACCCGCTCCGGCTTCGCACGGCTATATTATGCATGTATTATACATATAAACCTTCCTCTTGAATCACTCTATCTATTAAAAAAACCGCATCAAAATCCGTTGCGTAGTTTTAAAGATTTAAGCATACAAAGAGATATAGGGACAGAGAAACCGACTTTGTTTTATACTATGGAGTGATAGTGAAGATGATGCTGCGTAATTTGAGGGATAAAGCCTTTTTTTGTCAATAAATAGAACCCGGCAAACTAAAATTGATGACTTTATGAATAAGTAACGTATTCTGTTGTTTAAATATCTATGTTATAATAACCTTAATAAATATATTCTTGCATTTTTTAACATACTATAATCCGAACGCTCCGTGAGTCCGAACAGGGGTTATTTTTTGGTAGTTCAGATTATCGAGGCTCTACTGTACTCCTAAATATTATCCTTCCTCTGAGAGTAAGTTAAATTGGACTATATCAAACCAAACACACATTTATAAAGTTTTATGTGTGTTTTCTATAAGTCCATACATTAACAAGTCCTCAGCCAAAACTGACACTTTGAGTTAATGCGTTGGTTTGTCAGGAGGTCTAACATTTAAACTACTGACGACCCAGTTGGCACAATGGTCACCATGCCGGACTGCCAAACACAGGGTTGCGGGTTCGATTCCCGCCTCAGACATGTATTTATGATTAGATATTTGTCTGTGGTCTGTGGTATCACTATCACTACATAGTATAAAACAAAGTCGCTTTCTCTGTCCCTATGTCCCTATATCCCTATGTATGCTTAAACGCAACGGATTTTGATGTGGTTTTTTTTTAATAGATAGAGTGATTCAAGAGGAAGATTTATATGTATAATACATGCACAATATAGCCGTGCGAAGCCGGGACGGGTCGCTAGTAATAAATAAATATTGCAGTACATTCCACATATCGTCACCTAGCCCCAAGCTAAGTAACTAGACTTGTGTTATGGGTGCTAGACAACGGATATACTACTTACATGATATACTTTTCTTCTGTAAATATATGCTTATAATACATACCAGACCACAGATAAATATCTAAGCATAAAAACTTGTCTGAGGCGAGAATCGAACCCGCAACCCTGTGTTTGGCAGTCCGGCATGGTGACCATTGTGCCAACTGGGTCGTCAAGTTATGGGAAAGATAGTTTTAAATTATTGAAATGACCAAACACAAACACGCTACCCTAATGACAACTTATATCTAGTCTTAAACACCCAACCTTGTTCTAGTTACTCTAGGAAATGACATACATAAAAACTATACTTACATCTAACTGATGGTTTTAGGGTGAATGACATGAAAGGTGACCATGATGTCAATTAATGTTATGTGTCAATTTAAACTAGCAGCGTTTCATGGCTTCACCCGCGTAAAAGACCAATTCTCGTAAATAAAATTGTTCAAATTACATTGCAATATCATTCCGATTGAATTTCGATTACAAAAAATATACGAGAATACCAAAAACTGATTTTGAGGGTATTTGGAGCAGGCCTTGAATATCGGTCCATTTTTCAATTCCGGAATTGAGTTTCAATATTGATCTATCCAGTTCCGGAATTCCGGAATACCCAAAACTGACCGAATTTATTATCTAGAACTTTTGTTGGATGTGAAATTTCAAAAAAGTCAGTGCGTTCAAGCTGTTGTCTGTTGTCTGACTTCTTACACGATTACAAATGTAAGAAACTTGTGAAAAGTCGCGTTCAGCCTCGACACTAGTAGGCGGTATTGTTTTTAGATACTTGAAGCATTGTCCTCTATCGCCGCCGTCTTAGAAAACTGCCTCTCGACTCTTAACAAACGATATCGAAATTCCGGTTTTGCTCTCACCAATTCCGGTATTTCAAACGATACTGAAATAAGTCGGAATTCCGGAATTTTGTTAAAACCGGAATTCCGGAGCTCAAGCCTTAATTTGGAGCTACTTTGAGGGTTCAAAGTATCTCAAAATACCCTTTTAAAATAAATATGCGAGAATTTACCTTACGATCTTGTTTGAATATCGGGATAAAAAGTAATAAGACAAAATTAAACGCTCCTTGAGGCTGAAATAGAAATAGAAATATTATTTATTTGCATGAAGTAGGTTACAAAAGATCTTATAAAATATTTCAGGTCCTTACTTCGTCGTAAATTCGACATACAAATATATATTAAAAGAAAATTCATAATTAAGTAAAGTAACTGTTGTCACAATAGCATTATCAATACCACATTTAATAATATTAACTTATATAGCCATAGGCCAAAACTGATTTCCTTGAAATCTATAAAATGTAAAAGTAATTAAAATCAGGGTTCGAAAATATCCGATATTTATAATAAATATCAAAATATCGGATTTTTTTGATATATATCCGATATATATCAAAAATGTGATATTTACATGATATTTATCCATTTTGTATGACAGCCATATTGTTATTTTATTGTATTATTTATGTATACTGTTTGCATACCTATGTTTTATAATTATAATAAATTATTAAAAAAAAACAATTAAAAGAAAATTTAACTCAAAAATATTAAATCTTCTCATAAATTAGAAAAATCAATTAAAATCATAAACTACATCAGGTAAAGTCAACTCAAAAAGATAAAATCTTATAAATTCCAATCATTCAATGGCTTCATTAATTTCTGAATACCTACACTAATACACTTAAAATACCTAAACTTTAAACGTTAATACCTAAACTTACTATTAGGGAGTATGTTTTAACTTTACTCCAACGCCATCTATATTTAGGATGGAGAACTACAGTAGAAAACTGCAAAACATGACATATTTTCATCAAATTTTTAAACAATGTTTGTATTGATATATATCACAAAAAACCACTGGATATATATCCGATATATATCGGATATATATCATGATATATATCCATTGATATATATCCTCGAACCCTGATTAAAATACATTTTAAATTAATATGAACTAAGTAAAACACTTCTAATTAAGTCAGACCACCCACCTACAATCCATTGTTCAAAATTTATTCACAAAATATTGTTATTCTTCTTCAGAAAATGTATATTGTTATGTTCGATTCCGAATATCTAATCATGAAGTTTTAGTTTTTATCAAAATCAAGCACGCAACTCCTTTCAGCATTTTTTACTATCTCCTATAGTTAAGGAAATAACTCTGATGGCCTATTTAAGAATTCACCCTGTATATCCCACATTACGGGGCTATGGAGCCCCGGACCTTTGGAAGGCGTGCGTGGAGCCGAAGCCAACACGTAGAGGCCCTTTACAATAACAACGTTTAATGGCAAACGTATGATGTGGACACCAAACCGGCGATTATCCTTGTCTGCACTTATATTATAACTAGCGACTCGCTCCTTCGCACAGCTATATTATGCATGTATTATACATATAAACCTTCCTCTTGAATTACTCTATCTATAAAAAAAACCGCATCAAAATCCGTTGCGTAGTTTTAAAGATTTAAGCATACATAGGGATAAAGGGACAGGGAAAGTGACTTTGTTTTATACTATGTAGTGATAATATTAGATAGATAGATAGATAAACACTTTATTTGTACAACACACAAAACATTGAAAATAACAAAAAGGACGAGAAAGCTTATTAACTACGAAATTGTACAAACAGGCAACCTCATCGCTTAATAAGATTTCTTCCAGACAACCTTAGGATGGAGCGGATTATGATGCGGTTTTTTTAATAGATAGAATGATTCAAGAGGAAGGTTTTATGTACCTATAATACATGCATAATATAGCCGTGCAAAGCCGGGGCGGGTCGCAAGTTAAGAACATAAAAACATTAAAATCCCGAAAATGAAAAAGAACTACTTACTAGGCTACTTTTTATCCTGAGATTCCCGCGGGATCGGGATTTATTCGGGTGAAACCACAAGGCGCATAAAAAATAAAATAATGCAAGTCAAAACTCATAATCTTTTGTTACATTCCTTGTCAAGCAGTATGTATGTAGGTTAATCTTCCTACGCCTAATTTAGGTAAAAGATTAAAAAATCAAACAAAACCGACCCGCTTTTTAGGGTTCCGTAGTCCTATATCACTACATAGTATAAAACAAAGTCGCTTTCTCTGTCCCTATATCCCTTTGTATGCTTAAATCTTTAAAAATACGCAACGGATTTTGATGCGGTTTTTTTAAATAGAGTGATTCAAGAGGAAGGTTTATATGTATAATACATGCATAATATAGCCGTGCGAAGCCGGAGCGGGTCGCTAGTAATTTATAGTTTCGCCGTGTCCGTCCGTGCGTGGCTTAGTTCAGAGGCTATTAGTACTAGAAAGCTGTAATTTGGTATATTAATAGATTATTTTATATGTATAAATTACTAGCTGCGCCCCGCGGTTTCACCTGCGTAAGTCCCAATGAATTTAAAAAGAAAATTATCACTAAATAAATAGGCTTTAATACCCAATTTGACGACCCAGTTGGCACAATGGTCACCACGCCGGACTGCCAACACAGGGTTGCGGGTTCGATTCCCGCCTCAGACAAGTATTTATGCTTAGATATTTCTCTGAGGTCTGGTTGTTTCTATGTATTATAAGTATATATTTACAAAAGAAAAGTATATAAGTATAGTATATCCGTTGTCTAGCACCCATAACACAAGTCTAGTTACTTAGCTTGAGGCTAGATGGCGATGTGTGGAATGTCCTGCAATATTTATTTATTTAAAAAAAAATTAGTTAGTTATTGAGTAAAAGACGATTAGGTAACTAATAATCTAATAAACTCAACCTAAAATACATCATCTGTGAAAATTTCAACTCTCTACCTATAATGGTTCCTGAGATACAGCCTGTTGACAGATAGACAGACAGACGGACGGACAGCGAAGTCTTTGTAATAGGGTCCCGTTTTTACCCTTTGGGTACGGAACCCTAAAAAACTATCGCTAAATAGGCGTTAATAGTAACCTAGTGAGTAATAGTCGGTTAGGTAACTAATAGTCTTTAAAAATAAAGGCTTAAATATTTTGACATAAACTACGGAACCCTACGCGTGGCCCGACACGCACTTGGCTGGGTTTTGTCGTTAGCGATTCACCCACACCTTCGCCCTTTACCGGAAGATTCGTAAGCAACCCGTTTTCTAAAAATAACACGGAATTAAGAGGAAAGGGTACCGGCGCTCTCTTCATACAAACGTAGTCGACTGTTTCCTCCCTGAATAATGACACTAGAGCAAATATTTTTGTTGCATAAAACCTATAACTGCCATGACTATGCCCCTATGTCTTGTTTTTTATTTTTTTTTATTTTCTAATTATCATAGAAATTAAGATAAAAAACAAAAAAACATAGGGGCATAGCCATGGCAGTTATAAGTTTTATGCAACAAAAATATTTACTTTAGTGTCAGTATTCAGGGAGGAAACAGTCGACTACGTTTTTATGGAGGGAGCGCCCGGTACCCTTTCCTTTTAAGTAGCTTTGTATTTTTAGTGCCGTAATTATAGATTACTTCGAATTTTATCTAAAAAGTTCCCAAGTTTTGCGTTATGAGCGCCGTACGTGTAAATGACTAGCAGCGCTCGCGGTTGCACTCGTGTAACTCCCGATCCCGTAGGAATATCGGGATACAAAGTAGCCCATGTCTCTCCCAATGAATCAATGTATCCTCATACCAAAATTCATGAAAATAAAATCTGTTTCTGGTATGATATGGTATGGGTCTATACTAATATTATAAAGATGAAATATTTTTTGTTTGTAATATGAGATTTGATGTAAAGTTTCTAAAAATATAAAAAATTGTACTTACTTGTTTTTTCTTTTCATTCACCGTAAAATTGAATAAGCTCAAAAAATGATGATTTTTTAAGATTTTTATCGAGGCAAATCACTTTAACCGTGTTTCGAAGTGTATGACAATACAAAGGATTTCTTCACCTTTAAGACAGTAGGAATATCATTCTATGGATTTTAGTTGTTGATACCCAACAACTGTTTTTAAGACACCTCTATCGCGCTTCTGGTCTTACCACTTCGGCTTAAGTATATATTTATTAATATTAAATTTCATGTAAATAAAACTCCAGCACGACATGTCTTTGGCTTGTTCCCGCCAAAACCCTCATGTTAGTATTAAATTTTTTTTTTCAACAGCCGGCAGTTGGGCCTTCGGGCGCCATCAGCAAAGTGCACAAATCGGATCGCAAGATTGGCCACCGCAGGGTCGGCGAAGGTGGCGAGATCACTTATAAGAAGATACAATCTTCACAGATTATGGGCTCTATTCAATTGGGTAAGTTTTATCATCTATCTATTGGTAATTATACCACATTATACTAGCAAGTCGTTGAGGGCTACTTCTGTGCACCTAAACAAACAACTTTTGTTCTACGACTTTTGGAAATTCGATCTTTTTTTTTTAATTTTGAGATTAGGTTTACCTGGAAATCAGCTGTTCCTTACACGGAGAGGTCATTAACCTTAAAATTTCACTTATTTTTTTAAAAGTTTTATCTACTATTCTTAGTCTGAATGATCTTGTTGAAATGGATGTGGAGTAACGAGGATGGATAAAATAAGGAATGAGTATATTAGAGGAAGCCTGAAAGTAGCACCGGTTACTGAAAAAGTAAAAGGGAACCGTTTAGGTTGGTTTGGACATGTGATGAGAAGAGAGGAGACGCATGTGACTAGAAGAGTGATGAGTATGAATGTAGAGGGATGAAGAGGAAGAGGACGACCTAAGAAGAGATGGATGGACTGCGTGAGACAAGACATGAGAGAGATGAATGTGAACGATGAGATGACGACTAATAGGAGTGAATAGAAGAAGAAGACATACTGTGCCGACCACAAATAAATTGGGATAAGGACAGAAGATGATGATGATGTATTTTTATTTAAGTACCTGCGGGGTTTGCGCGTAAACCCGCGCTTTTCCGCGTATAAGTAGCCAATTTGTTTACACTATCCATAATCTACTATCTTCCATATAAATAGAACTTTAATTTGATCTAACATTGAACTATGTTTTGTAAACAATTTTAACATATTTAGACGGTAAAGAGATAAAATAACGATTACATATAATAAAGAGTACAGTATGCGTCTTAAGTCCGCTATCAGTGTGCTACATAAATACTATAAAAAAACTGGTTGCCTGTAAAGTCGGTATACGGGCGAAAGTTTTACGTGACAACAACTGTGCTCGAGTGGAAGGGACGCGTGCCTTTCACTTTTTATGTCTGTCTCTCTCGCTCTTAGGCGGGCTAACCATGCCCGCGTGCCTCTCACTCGCTCTCATTGTGAGCGCATAACGTCAGCGGAGCGTAACGCAGTTTCTTGAAGTGTCACCCGGCAAACCAATTTATAAAACGTTGTCACGTCAACAAGTATTGGACTTACGACTTATGTATATTATGACCTATGTCTTCGAATAGACGTTACACACAAACATAAATACTTACTTGAATTTAAAAGTACTCAATGTGTTTATTATTTTCAACATGTTAGCTATGTGTTTAGTTGTGTGAGTGGTATAAGCCGGCACCCGCTACACCAACTGACGTAGGTTCGATCCACAGGTTACGTTGTTATAATGTTCAAATAGTGCTGCATAGGATTGTAAACGTTACGGCTGTTATGGCTCAAAAGTCACTTGAGCGTCGATTATACATTATTAGCATGTCCATTATTAATACATTTTGAACCGTGTCAGTTAAATAACAGTTGCAAGATATTCCACACAGCGCCATCTAGCCCGAAGTTAAGCAGTTATTTGAATTAATTTCCAAGCAAAATTACTAACAAAGAGAGTAAAGAGTAGTGGGAGAGAGATTATTAGAATGTGAGATAGTGGTCAAACGCTGACCTATCTATACTAATATTATAAAGAGGAAAGATTTTTTTTGTTTGTAACGAATAGGCTCCGAAACTACTGGACCGATTTTATATTTTGCTATGATAATCGTCGTAAGAGGAAAGGGTACCGGGGGCTCTCTCCATACAAACTATTACAAACGTAGTCGTTTTTTCCCTGGATAATGACACTAGAGCAAATATTTTTGGTGTATAAAACTTATAACTGCCATGACAATGCCCCAATGAAAATATTTGTGCTAGTGTCATTATCCAGGGAGGAAACAGTCGACCTAGTTTGTATGGAGAGAGCGCAGGTACCCTTTCACCTTAAAGTGTATAATTTTATTTTAACTATTTTTATATCAGTGGAGGTGCACGAATGTAGTGAAACTGAAATACAGAGTGCCATTATGATTTATAATACCTCAGCTTAGATAATTGTCTGGAAAAGTGCATGTTTACTCTTTATTGTATTACAAGTAAACATTTTAACTCTATGCTTGGCAACGGTTATGTAAAACCACCGATTTTAATTTGATAATTAATTACGAACTGGTTTTTTTATCGTCAAGAGGTTTTTTTATATGGAAAAGAACTTTATAGAATGAATATAATCAATTCAAGGTTTATTATGAATATTATATTCTAGGAAGGGTTTTATTTTTAATTCATAATTTATTAAATGTATCAACGTAAACATCACTACATAGTATAAAACAAAGTCGCTTTCTCTGTCCCTATATCCATATGTATGCTTAAATTTTTAAAACTACGCAACGGATTTTGATGCGGTTTTTTTTAATAGATAGAGTGATTCAAGAGGAAGGTTTATATGTATAATCCATGCATGATATAGCCGTGCGAAGCCGGAGCGGGTCGCTAGTTGGTGTTAAATCAAACAATAGTTACTAGCAAAAATTCTTCTGAATCATATTATTTTCGAAGACAAAAGAAATATTTCGGGGCATTATACACAGCGCCATGTAGCTCCAAGTTAGGGAACTACTCTTGTGTTATGGTGACCAAATAACAGATAGAATACTTACTTACCTATATGTATATTATCTACTTTTTTTTAAAATACATACTTATTATACGTAGAGCGATATGTTGCATGCTCTTTGCGTTTACTGTCTATAATAAATAAATATTGCAGGACATTCCACACATCGCCATCTATAGCCCCAAGCTAAGTAACTACACTTGTGTTATGGGTGCTAGACAACGGATATACTATTTACAAGCTGCGCCTTGCGGTTTCACCCGCGTAAGTCCCGATCCCGTGGGGATATCAAAATAAAAAGTAGCCTATAGCCTTCCTCGATAAGTGGACTATCTAATACAAAAATAATTTTTCAATTCGAACTAGTAGTTCCTGAGATTAGCACGTTCAAACAAACTCCTTAGCTTTATAATATTAGTATAGATATACTTTTCTTTTGTAAATATACAGGGTGTCCCGTAATGAATGGCCAAGCGGTCACCTACGGATAGAGGACACTGTGCCGGATCAGAAAAACGAAAGTTATGTTCTATGAAAGTCTCTTAGTTTCCGAGATATCCACCATTTTAAATTTTTTTTAAATTTCACGCCTTTCTCCATGTTTTGTTATGCCAAAACTGCAAATGAAGGATTTATCCCAATCTGTTTTTTGGATAGTGTTCCAGGATAAATGTGCTATCGAATGCAAACAATATTTTTTATGACACATTGAAAGTTTTTTTTAAAACTAAGGTTTAACTCAAACTTTATGGTTATCTAATTTTTTAACCTGATCTTTAACCTTTTCTGGTGTAAAAAAAATGTATGGTCACCCTGGTGCCAAATACAAAAAAAAGTTGCCTATTTCATTGAGTTTCTGAAAAGGTATAATATGTGGTATTGCCAGCATTCAACATTGTCCTCTATCCGTAGGTGACCGCTTGGCCATTCATTACGGGACACCTTGTATATTTACAAAAGAAAAGTATATCTATACTAATATTATAAAGCTAAGGAGTTTGTTTGAACGCGCTAATCTCAGGAACTACTAGTTCGAATTGAAAAAATATTTTTGTATTGGATAGTCCACTTATCGAGGAAGGCTATAGGCTACTTTTTATTTTGTTATCCCCACGGGATCGGGAATTACGGGACACCCTGTATACTTATAATACATAGAAACAACCAAACCACAGACAAATATCTAAGCATAAATACTTGGCTGAGTCGGGAATCGAACCCGCAACCCTGTGTTTGGCAGTCCGGCATGGTGACCATTGTGCCAATTGGGTCGTCAAATCGTCGTCTATCGGCACCCATTGCGTGACGTAGCTTAGTAAATATTTATTTATCTATCTAATGGTTACAAATTACGCGCATTCTCGCGCATTCCTCGACTTGTTTACGCCCACAAATAATTGCCAGAAGTTTACGCCGCATACAGTAATATACCAGATACTTATCTATTTGGGTAGTTAGGTACTTATTTGACAGGGAATTCTTGAAACCAATTTCAGGTTCTTTGACTAAAAATATATTAATATATTATTTAATCTATTACTATTATAATGAAGCTAAAGATTTATGATTTGTTTGATCTCTGTAAATACTTAATTTCGTAATGAAAACTCGCTGAATTTGAAAATATATAGTTTTTCGTTGAAAAAAAAAATGAATTTAGTAGTTCGCCTGTAAGGCAATTTTCGTGTCCTTTAAGAGAAATAGACCTCTTTTTCCCACATTCCATTTAATTCAACATAGTGGTCCTTAAGGTCCATTTAGACAGCACAAATTATTAACATATTACTTAAATATTATAATTTTTTTTTGTTAGAGAAATCTATTGGTCGGCTATGATTTGAACTTCCCTTTCATGCCTCTAGGACCTGCAGCGGTTTGATTTGTGCCTTGATATATCAATCAATCACTTAGGACTTCATCATATCAGCCCATACACGTCCACTGCTGGACATAGCCCCCCATACGACGCCACAAACAGCGGTCCTGAGCCGCCTCCATCCACCGACTACCCGCGACCGCCACAATGTCGTCGGCCCACCGGGCAGCTGGTCTCCCAACACTCCGTTTCGCATTGCATCGCGGCCGCCACTCGAGAACCTTTACTCCCCAGCGGTTGTCAGTTCTGCGAGCTATATGACCTGCCCATTGCCACTTCAGCTTACCAATCCTGAGAGCTATGTCGGTGTCGGTGTAGGACTTATAATTTTACTAGCTGCCCTCCGCGGTTTCACCCGCGTAACTCCCTATCCCGTGGGAATATCGGGATGTAAGCTATCCTATCTCTCAAGTTGGATCGAACTGCACATGGTGTGCGAATTTTATTATAATCGGTTAAGTGGTTTAGGAGTCCATTGAGGACAAACATTGTGACACGAGATTTATATATATTAAGAAGATATTTATTTACAAAAGAAAAGTATGTAGTATATCCGTTGTCTAGCACCCATAACACAAATCTAGTTACTTAGTTTGGGGCTAGATGGCGATGTGTGGAATGTCCTGCAATATTTATTTATTTATAGCGATGTTAAATCATTAATTAACAGATAAAATACTCCGAACAACGATAATTATAACTCAGTAATTAATATCCGTATTTAGATTTTCATCGTTTTTTTACAAAATAACCTTTAAGCGGACAAAGTCAATGACGTTAAGCATATTATAACTGCATTGTGGCAAACATCCTAACGTTTTCTGGCAATGAACGGCAGACAGACAGGCAGTATATCTTCCGCCTTTTGGAGGGAGGTCCTTGCCCTGCAGTGAGTGTGGGACGACCTCTGTGGGCGGGTCGTCCCACACTCACAAGGTTGCGGGTTCGATTCCCGCCTTAAGGTGAAAGGGTACCTGCGCGCTCTCCATACAAACGTAGTCAACTGTTTCCTCCCTGGATAATGACACTAGCACAAATATTTTTGTGCCATAAAACCTATAACTGCCATGACTATGCCCCTATGTTTTCGTTTTTCCATTTTCTTATTATCATAAAAAATTAAGAATAAAAAAATAAAATAAAAATTGGGGCATGGTCATGACAGTTATAAGTTTTATGCACCAAAAATATTTGCTCTAGTGTCACTATCCAGGGGGTTAAAAAATAGATGTTGTTCGATTCTCAGACCTAACGAATATACACAAAAAGTTTCATACAAATCGATTCAGCCCGTTTAGGTGGAGTTTGGTAACTAACACCGCGACACGAGAATCATATCTATACTAATATTATAAAGTTGAAGAGTTTGTTTGTTTGTACGCGCTAATCGCAGGAACTACTGGTTCGAATTGAAAAATTGTTTTTGTGTTGGATAGTCCATTTATCGAGGAAGGCTATAGGCTACTTTTTATTTTGATATTCCCACGGGATCGGGACCTACGCGGTTGATACCGCAGGGTGCAGCTAGTACAAAGATGTAGAAGACACCTCGTGACTTTATATAAAATCTCGTACTATGATTGTAAAAATAACTGATAATAAAAATTGATAAGAATTTGTTATCAAGTATACAGGGTTATTGCTAATATTAGCAAGCGGTTGAGAGCCACTTTTGTGCACCTAAACAAACAACTTTTGTTCTACGACTTTTGGAAATTCGAACATTTTTAGAACGAAGGTCCTTATCGCGTGTTGTTCACTTTCAACCGATTTCGCATACGTATTAACATTGTCCATTGCAAGAACTGTACCGATAACCCTGTATACAGGGTTATTGGTAATTTTACTAGCAAGCCGTTGAGGGCTACTTCTATGCATCTAAACAAACAACTTTTGTTCTACGACTTTTGGAAATTCAAAAAAAAAATGAAGATTATGAGGTTAGGTAAATTCGAAAACAACTGATTTTTAATTTTAAACAATGGTCATTCAGACTAAGAACAGAAGAAGTAGATAAAACTGAAAAAATAAGTAAAATTTTAAGGTTAATGACCTCTTCGTGTATGGAACAGCTGATTTATAATTAAACCTAACCTCAAAATTTTCAAAAATTTTTATTAAATTTCCAAATTTCGTCGTACAAAAGTTGTTTGTTTAGGTGCACAGAAGTAGCCCTCAACGGCTTGCTAGTATAATTACCCATAACCCTGTATATATTAATATGTTTTACGCTACATAGTTATTGTACTGAGTCATGCATATGTTAATATATAAACAATAACATTGGCTTGTCATACTGTTAGTCATATGTGATGTGGTTTAGAATTGAGATAAATGACCTTAGGCCATGCAGCCACGAGTTTACAAATCACTACATGTATAGTATAAAACAAAGTCGGTTTCTCTGTCCCTATATCCCTTTGTATGCTTAAATCTTTAAAACTACGCAACGAATTTTGATGCGGTTTTTTTAATAGATAGAGTGATTCAAGAGGAAGATTTATACATGCATAATATAGCCGTGCGAAGCCGGGGCGGGTCGCTAGTTAAAAATTAAATGAAAATAAATACTGTGGGAAAATTCACAGCGCCATCTACCCCCAAGCTAAGCAACTAGGCTTGTGTTATGGGTGCCAGATAAGCGGATTGAATACTCAAATACTTTTCTTTTTGTAAATCACTACGTAGTATAAAACAAAGTCGCTTTCTCTGTCCCTATGTCCCTATATCCCTTAGCAAACTACGCAACGGATTTTGATGCGGTTTTTTTAATAGATAGAGTGATTCAAGAGGAAGGTTTCTACGTATAATACATGCATAATATAGCCGTGCGAAGCCGGGGCGGGTCGCTAGTATATACATATAATTTAAAGAAACAACCAGACCACAAACAAATATCTAAGCATAAATACATGTCTGTGGCGTGAATCGAACCCGCAACCCTGTGTTTGGCAGTCCGGCATGGTGACCATTGTGCCAACTGGGTCGTCATGACGTGATGTGTGTATTTATTTATGTTGATTATATTGTTACAGGAATCCAACACGCTATCGGAGGGCTAGCATCAAAACCGGAACGTGACCTTCTAATGCAAGACTTCATGACGGTGGAGACGACAAACTTCCCACACGAGGGCTCGAACCACACACCCGCTCACCACTACTCGGAGTTTAAGTTCAAAACGTACGCGCCCATAGCGTTCCGTTACTTTAGAGATTTGTTCGGGATACAACCCGATGATTTTTTGGTAAGTTACTCTCTATTTAGGGGATTCAATCTCGTTCTCGCGAGATCCAGGCCTTTTTTAGCGAGATTGTTCTCGGACGAAAAATGGACGAGATCTCTCGAGTTTAAGAGGAAAGGGTACTGATGCTCTCTCCGTACAAACGTAGTCGACTGTTTCCTCCCTGGATAATGACACTATAGTAAATATTTTTGTTGCATAAAACTTAGAACTACCATGACCATGCCCCTATGTTTTGTATTTTTTATTTTTTAAAATCTTAATTTCTATAATAATTAGAAAATGAAAAAAATCAAGAAATAGGGGCATAGTCATAGCAGTTATAGGTTTTTTTTGCAACAAATATATTTGCTATAGTGTCAGCGCAGGTATTTTCACCTACGATCGATCTGTCCGTGTGTCACCGGACAGACGGACGGACAAGAAAGTGATCTTATAAGGGTTCATTTTTTATCTTTTGAGGTACGGAAACTTAATACCTGAGTGTAAAAGAATTTTGAAAGTAGCGTAGGTATCTAAAGATGAAGAAAACAAGAAAGAAAAATCAATAGATGATTGAGAACTTCCTCCTTTTTTGAAGTCTGTTAAAAAAACAAATATAGCATTCCGCAATATAAAGCAAATTTTCCTGCCTCAAATGTTTTTCTAATAAAAACACTAACATTTCTTAGAAAAAGATAAGAATTACGTACAATTAGTTCAAATAATATTTTATTAACGAAAATTAGGAAAGTAAACGTGAGATAACGTACATTAAAACATTGCTTGCAAAGTATTATTGTGTTGAAATAATTAAAGGCGTAGTCTATATAAATACTAGCTGCGCCTCGCGGTTTTATCCGTGTAAGTCCCGATCCCGGGGGAATTTCGGGATCAAAAGTATCCAATTCCTAAACTATCACTATGCCTACTTTACTTTAATATCCTGCCTAAATTAACTCAAGAACTACCATAAAAGCTAAATCAGTTCTTTTCCATCCAAAGGTTGCCTGGAAGAAATCACTTTCAGCGATAAGGCCGTCCATTTGTGCAACTTGTCCTTTCTAGCTATTACTTCATTTGCTTTGTGTATATCGTGTTCTATGTTCCTTAGTGTGTTGTACAAGTCGGTCTAGTTGTTTGACCGTAAAGAGGCAACAAATAAATCAACTAACTTTCAGTTTCAGTTAGGATATGATTAGGGTATAAAAAAAAAATTTTGACAGAATTTTTTTCCCAGGTCATACTGTTTGCATTTCTAAAATGTTATTTGATGTTACGCTTGAATTGATTGTATTGTAGGATTTATAATTATTTTCAAGAACATTTATAGTATAAGATCCCTGTATAGAACTACCTTCACCTAGATGGTTAAAGAATGAAAAAAATTTTGTATCAAATTAAATATAGGTCAATAAATAAATATATTGTATGGGTTGACTCAAAAATTACAGTCCAGAATGAATTAAAAAAATAAATTAAAAAATTATATTTTTAAACATTTCACTGATTTGGTCAATAGACAAATTCCACACCAATGAATAACATAATCTTTATTTTAACTGTACTTTAATTCATTAACCTTACCAGTGCAAATTACTGGTATCGATTTACCTATTTATACCTGTCTAGAAAAATTATCAACCAAACGTTTGCAATATTCATTTAATAAGCTACATACTTTCGATTGGTATGGAATTAAAAATGTAAAGTAAAATGTTTAAAAATAAAATAAAATGTTAATCACTATCACTAAAATCTTTAAAACTACGCAACGGATTTTGATGTGTTTTTTTTTAAAAGATAGAGTGATTCAAGAGGAAGGTTTATAAAGCCGTGCGAAGCCGGGACGGGTCGCTAGTAAATCATATTCTGAACTTTCATTTTTAGGCATTCCATTTGAATCAAATCAAATATCTTTATTTTCTTTGGATACTTAATACTTAAAAGTATACAGGACCACATAAAAACGTCTTAAAAACTAAGTTAGGATGTGTGCCTTCGGAACGCGCCCACCAATGAGAAGAAGGCACAAGAAACTCATGGGGTTTTTTTTTCATGTGGTCACGCTCACAAAGGTCAATATTACAGTATTTGAAAGTATTATTTGAAATGGAGCAACTAAAGTCATGTCCATGGGTTCTTATCATTAAGATAAGACGAAGTATCATAGTATGCCTTACTGCACAATCTATGCTTTATAAAAGTTTTGAACCTGTTAATGGACATGTCATATACATCTTTAGGTGAAATATAGTTATTGACCTATTTAATTTGATACAAAATACTTTTCATCCATTAACCAGCTCGGTGAAAGTCGTTCTACACAGGGATCTTAGACTATAATTAAAACCACGAAATTATTCTCTAGCGTCTATAGGGAGAGAATTATTTCTTGCTACAAGAAACCTTTTTTTTCTGTGTATGTACTTATAAACGGGCTGCTTTCCGCAACTAGACTCCTTCAGTTGAAGTGAAACCCTGACAAGTGATACCTCACGCAAAAGGTTTCACTTGTCAGGGGGAGAACCAGCCCAGCTTTTCCATAAATTTGGCCAATTTTGGTTTTTCAAAGTTTTTTGGAAGGCTAATGACGTCACCTATTGTGTTGAGTCTGATTTCCGCTAGCACCATGCAATCTAGCAGCACATGTGCGGTCGTTTCTTCAGTCTCCATGCACGCTCTGCATAGTGGGCTGTCCGTTATATCTGTTATGGACCAAGTGATTAATTCGGGCATTATGAATAATGACAAGCTACTTTGGGCAAAGTGGTTAATTATCATATAAACTTTAATATATATCACACTGTCCGGGTATTATGAATATTGCGACCTGGTCGTTGGGCAAGGTACAGAGCTCATAACAATGTGAACCTAAACGCTCGCTTTGCTCGCGCGTGCTTTGTCAGAATATCTAACTAACCTACGTTTCTTGCACCCAATTACATTTGTTACCGTTTCAAATTTTTTTATTTGAGTGGGAATGGGAAAAATAGTGGACACATTCACTACACAGCGCTCATTTTGCTTTAGTTTTTTTTTTGTTTAGTTTTGCATTTAAAGCGAATACAGAGGACACGGAGGTCAAAGTATCTATAAAATAAAGAATTTTTGTGTTATTTGTTTCAAATGTTGATTGAATGTCTTAAATAGAAGTAACAGTAATAAAACATATATTTTATTACTCTGCCCAATAGGTGTCAGGCATTATAATGTCCGGGCAAAATGATTATTTCAGTAGTTATAATCACATTGCAGTCTCATATAGGACATTATTCATAATGCCCGGGCATTATGTATAATGTCCAATTAATCACTTGGTCCATAACATATCTAAGTTGTGAAAGTGATTGTTGAAAGCGCTTCTGTGTATGTAACCGTTAACTCGTATCGTTCCAGATGTCAATGTGCAGCGCTCCACTCCGTGAACTGAGCAACCCCGGCGCGTCCGGCAGTATATTCTACTTGACAAACGACGATGAATTCATTATAAAGACAGTGATGCATAAAGAGGGGGAGTTCTTGCAGAAACTACTGCCTGGATACTACTTGAACCTTGATCAGGTATGCAAAATTGATTTTCGCTCAGTATTTCAAAAGTCGCCAATGTTTCTCCTTAAGAGAATCGTGAGCTCTCGATAGGCGTGAGTAGGTATTTTCAAAAATGACCCGTATCGTGCGATATACAGAGTTTAAGTTCGGACGTTATGCCTACATTTTGCTTTTCAAATAATGTTGCGGGCCGTAACGTTTTTACCCCCTTTATCCTTCACAAAATGCAATAAATTTGGTCCCATTTAATTCACTGCATCTTATTCTAGGTTTATACGTTTTTCTGTTTTGGTAATTCAAAACAGAAAAACGTATAATAATGTATATAATAATACTGGCAGGACACCAATTTTATTATATCACCAAAGATATTACTTAGGAAACTTTGCGCGCTAAAGGTCGTAGCACACATATCAACTCAGAAAAGGATCGTCACCGTATCGCCTCGCTGTCAAACTAAAGTAAGCGCGATGCCAAGCGATCAGCAGATATCAACTCGGAAAAGGATCGTCACCGTATCGCCTCGCTGTCAAACTAAAGTAAGCGCGATGCCAAGCGATCAGCAGCTCCGAATCAAGTCGACCACGCACCGTACCGCGGATCGTGAGCTTGTCCCGAGGCGAGGCAATTACATTACGATTCCGATTAGTATGCCTTGCAGTAGGGAGTTTCATACAAAGAATACTGAACTGCTCGAATTGATACGTTTACGTTCCGTTTACTAGTTAATATGTGTACTACAACCTTAATTGACATTGCTCTTACGGTGAAGGAAGAGGAGGCTCACAGCTAAGCGACTCTCGCTGATCGTTTACGGTCGTGCGGGTTAAGCGACGCCTGGCACGGTCATTACTCCGATGGGTGGCCAATTAGTAGTGTGGCAAAAATGTGTTTTCGTGAGCCCCTCCGTGCTTCGGAAGGCACGTTAATTCGTTGGTCCCGGTTGCTACCTCTAGTAGCAGTCGTTAGGTCAAGTTAAAGGCCTTAAGGCGATCTGAAAACTCTAACAATAGGTGAGCCACACCACTATACGAGAAGAAGAAGACGGTGAAGGATAACATCGTGATGAAACCCGCGGCTTAGTTGGCTCCAGAAGTATTGACAAATTATTTTCGTTACGGTCGACTAAGCTGAGAGGGTAGTAGGTACTGGGCTAGCCTACTCCATCCTCACGCAAAAAGGACCCAACCAAAGACGTCTAGTTGCGTAAAACAGCCCGTATACAGTTACAACACTATAAAAGTAAATTAACTTCTCTATATATATAAAATTCTCGTGTCACGGGGTTCGAACTTGAACTCCTCCGAAACGGCTCGACCGATTCTCATGAAATTTTGTGAGCATATTTAGTAGGTCTGAGAATCGGCCAACATCTATTTTTTTTTTTTTGTAAATAGCAAAACAACGTTTGCCGGGACAGCTAGTAACAATATAAAATAACAATAAACACTTAACAATATAATACTTTCAAATATTTGTAATATTGACCTTTGTGAGCGTGATCACATGAATAAAACCTATTTAAATGTTTATTGACCTATTTAAATTGATATAAAATACTTTTCAATCATTAAGAAGCTCTGTGAAGGTCGTTTTTAAAGGGATCTTGTACTATAAAGTCCTAAAACTATTCGAACTTAGCAAACGAGGCCCGTCAAGTTGTGGACCTCAAGTTTGACAGCAAAATTTGATTAGTTTGCGGATTTTGATTTCAAAGTCAATGTCACATCTTTCTGACAAAAAAATACTGAAAGACAATTTAAATTCTCTTTGCTGAAAGATGTCAAAATCAAAACGAAGAATTTGGTGCTATTTTTAATTAGTTGTTCAGAAACATTATAATGCAACCCCAATTTAATTGAATCAGTTGCCTGCGTTTGTCTTTCCTGACGTGTACAATTTGGGGGTCTTCAAGTCGCGAGTGAATAGGTATCTTCTAGGAAGGCGTGTTACATCTTAGGCCGCATCGTCACCTACCATCAGGCAGGTGTGATAGTGGTCAAACGCTGACCTAAGAGGTTGACCAAGTGGTAGATACGTCGTCGTAGGTTCGAACCCTGCCATACACCTATGGATATTACTTAGGAAATTTTGCTCGCTAAAGGTCGTAGCACACATATCAACTCGGAAAACAATCGTCACCGTATCGCCTCGCTGTCAAACTAAAGTAACCGCGATACCAAGCGATCAGCAGCTCCGAATTAAGTCGACCACGCACCGTACCGCGGATGGTGAGCTTGTCCCGAGGCGAGGCAATTACGTTACGATTCCGTTTAGTGTGCGTTGCAGTAGGGAGTTTCATACAAAGAATACTGAACTGCTCAAATTGATACGTTTACGTTCCGTTTAGTAGTTAATATGTGTGCTACGACTTTAATTGACATTGCTCTTACGGTGAAGGAAAACATTCTGATGAAACCCGCGGCTTAGTTAGCTCCAGATGTATTGACAAGTTATTTTCGATACGGTCGACTCCGCTGAGATGGTGGTAAAAGTGCTGGGCAAGCCTACTCCATCCTCACGCAAAAAGGACCCAACCAAAAGGTCTAGTTGCGTAAAACAGCCCGTATACAGGTACAACACTATAAAAGTAAATGAACTTAACAATATAAAATAACAATAAACACTTAACAATATAATACTTTCAAATATTTGTAATATTGACCTTTGTGAGCGTGATCACATGAATAAAACCCGACTACGTAAAAAATAGTATAGTTAAAAAAATAACTACCTACATAAAAATCGCACTCCAAAAAGGATAAAACAAGTAAAATACAAAGAACGAATTCTGTAGGCAATCTCAAAGTGTCTTGCTCATGTCGTTCAGTGGATAGCCGTCGTCGGATGCCACCTTGCCCTATAAGAATCCCTTAGTACTGTAGCATTGCAAGGTGGCATAGCAATCATTGAGACGCTTCTAACGATACCTCATTTGTTGAATTATAGTAAGTAGTTTTGAAGTTACGTGGGAACAGATGAACATACATACATACATACAGGTCAAACACATAACCCTCCCTTTTGGCTTCGCCGTAGTCGGGTAAAAAAACCCCATGAGTTTCTTGTGCTTTCTTCTCATTGGTGGGCGCGTTCCGAAAGCACACATCCTTAGTTTTAAAGACGATTTTATGTGGTCTTTATACAAATTTTAATGTATTAAGCATCCAAAGAAATAAAAATGTTTGACTTTGACTTTGAAAAATAAATGATCAAATCGAAATCGAAATTCAGTGAGCGATCGGTTCTCGTTGCAATCGAACGCATGCAAAGTCTGTCTCCGTATTCTCGGACCGGTTCGATTCGCTAGTGATGCGACAATGTCGATATCGACAACATCGATAAAATGGACAAGTTCGTCACGCGATCTGTATCGGACACCAATCTCACCAATAGTCCTAACAAAAGACCTGGGGAGGAAATTGATGAATGGCGCCACCCGAAGAGATTCGCTACCCCTAAACAACCAACGAAGGTTACCGACACTAAATTGACCAACCGGTTTAGCAAACTCCCAGTGGACAAGGCAGAAGAAGCTACATCAAGTTCTTTTAAGAAGAAGAATAGCAGTCGTGTTCCTCCTATTTGGATTGATATAAAAAAGGACTGGACCCACCTGAAGATCAAGGACATTATAGACCAGCATAGTAAAAACTATCACCTAGAATATAAAGGCAGTAATCGACTGAAGATCCAGTGCTATTCAGCTGACGGCCATCAAGCTGTGAAAGGCGGACTCCTCAAAGAAAATGTAGCCTACCATACTTTCACAAGAAAGGACGAAAAACTACCCAAAGTGGTCATAAAAGGCTTACCCGATAGTCTTCTCGATTCCCTTACAACCGAACTGGAATCTCTCGGTTTTCCTGGAGCAATAGCTACTCAAATCAAGCTTAGTAAGTCGGTTCAATGCCCGCCTATTATAGTTAAGCTTTCACCTGGAACTGATATGGCAAAGTTCAAAAAAATTAAATACCTGCTCAATTGTGCTGTTACGATCGAGCGCTATAAAACGAGTGGCAACAACTGCACACAATGCTATCGGTGCCAGAGTTTTGGACACGCCTCCAGGAACTGCAATAGACCACCAAGATGCGTAAAATGCTCCCTGGCGCATCCCACCTCAGAATGTCCCATAAAGGGTTATACAGAAACTGTACGTTGCTGCAACTGCGAGCAAGACCACCCAGCCAGCTACCCCCACTGTAAAGAACGGCTAAATTACTTAGAACGCATCAAAACTAAACGGGATTCAATTCGTGCCGCAGCCGCATCGTACAAAACTATGACTTCATTGCCTACTGTCACTAAGGGTCGTTCGTTTGCTCAAGCAACAGCCTACCGCCAACAGACTGAAGCCATCAAGTTTTCTGCCATCCAGCAACTGCCGTATCCTACCACCAACTTTAAAGAGGACCTACCCGTCTCACAACGTGATACTACAACTAACGAAATGCTCCAAATCTTATGTACTATAAAGTCGCTGAAGCAAGAATTCACTCAATGCGAAACCTTCATGGACAAAGTTATCTTAATTCTGTCAAAACTAGGTCATTATGTTTAATGTTAACGAACTGCGTTTACTGTACTGGAATGCCGATGGCGTTCACAGAAAGCAACAGGAACTGGCCTCGCTGGCGGTAAGTGACCTGAATGTTGATGTCATCGCACTTAATGAAACAAGATTGACGAGTCGACTTTCCCTTAAAATTCAAGGATATTCTTGTTATAGAATTGATGGACGCATTGATGGTTCGGGACAGGGCGTGGCTATCCTAGTTAGAAATGACCTTGATCACCACCTTATTACTACCCCAACGACTCAAAATCTTGAAGCTGTAGGGATTTCGCTTCGTGTAGCCGGAGGTGATGTAACCATCTTTTCTATATATCAATCTCCGAATATGCCCTTACTTGTTAGCGACATCAAATCACTTTTAACTTCACCAAATATGACACTCCTGATGGGTGACCTTAACGCAAAACACCCGATGTGGTCTCCTGGACCTGCTAACTCCCGTGGATCTACGCTTTTTGAGCTAACATTAAACGACGACGATCTCATTGTTCATGGCCCACATAAGCCTACCTTGGTTCATTATAACGGTGAGAGCCTACCCACAACTCCAGATCTACTCATTACCAAAAATGTTCCTATCATTGATACGATAAAAACCGTTCCAGCTTTGTCTTCTAACCATTTCCCAGTTTTAGTAGAATTTCCTATAAAAATCCGCCGTAATCCTATACTTAAACTTAACTACTCTAAGGCTGACTGGATTAGATACCGCAGTTACCTTAATAATAACATAATATTAAACAATCTCTGTTATAAATCACCCCAAGACATCGACGGCGCTGTCGCACAACTGCAGGATACTATTATCTTGGCTAGAAATGCTTCTGTTCCCCTAACTAACCTCAAACCATGGGAATCATCACTACCAAGATGTATCAAAAGAAAAATTAGATTCAAAAACCAACTACGCCGTATATCCGCAAATGAAACTAATACCACCAATCGTAAGTTCCTTAACTCAGAATTAAAACACATCCAGCGTGAAATTAACACTGCGCTGAAGGTTCACCGAGACAAGCTTTGGGACAATAAACTTACTAAGGTTGACAACCCATGCTCTGATCTATGGCGAATCGCCAAAGGGCTAAAATGCAAGTCTACCACGAACATCCCCCCTCTTAAGGCAGATAACGGCTCTATGTGCTTTAATCCTAAAGCACAATCTGAGCTGTTAGCCAATACCTTCCTTGAGAACATGCTTCTTACCCACAATTGGGCCAGTGAAAAACATCATGTGGTCAATGAGTCCTTGCACTCCTTAGAAAACGATCAATCTTGCAATCTCCAAATAAAACTAGTAAAACCCGCTGAAATCAAGACATTTATATCAAAGCTTAAGATACGCAAATCACCTGGTTCCGATGATATTTCCAATCATCTCATCAGACATTTACCCCAAAAGTGTATTGTGCTTTTGACCAAGATATTTAACGCTTGCCTCCTCTTAGCCTATTTCCCCAATCAATGGAAAAATGCCAAAGTAATTGCTATCCACAAACCGGGCAAAGATCCTTCAGATCCTGTTAGTTATCGCCCAATCAGCCTTTTGCCGTGCCTAGGCAAATTATTTGAAAAAATTATATGTTATCGCCTTCGTAGCGCCTCCGAACATGCCTTAATAGATGAACAATTTGGTTTCCGTGAGGCACATTCAACAGTACAGCAGTTAGCTAGAGTTGCGCAGACCGTGTCTCACAGACTTAATATCAAAGAATCTACCGGCATGATCCTCCTTGATATCGAAAAAGCTTTTGATACCGTTTGGCATCAAGCTTTACTTTATAAATTGATTAAAATAGACGTCCCTATTCCCTTAATTAATATAGTAAAATCTTATCTTGAACTTCGCTCATTTAAAGTACATATAAATAATGTTTCTTCCGAACCAATGCTAGTTCCAGCCGGGGTTCCTCAAGGTTCCATACTAGGACCTCAGCTTTTCCTGATATTCCTGAACGATATACCTATTTATCGTAATACTAACTTGGCTTGTTTTGCTGACGATACAGCTTCATTCACATCCTCAAAAGATATGGATCTAATTATTGATCGCCTGCAAATTTCGCTCGATCTGTTGCTAACCTACTTTTGTAAGTGGAAGCTAAAAATAAATTCTTCAAAAACTGAGGCTATCATGTTTACACGACAACGTACACTTCCTACTCGTACCATTAAAATTAATAACCATAATATTCCATGGAGCCGTTCAGTTAAATACTTGGGCACAAGGCTAGATAATAAATTGAACTGGACCGAAAACACAACTCAACTAAAACTTAAAGGCATAAAAGCCTTAAATGCATTACATCCTATTTTAAACAAAAAGTCGAAATTAAGTAGCAAAACTAAACTTTGTATTTACAAAACACTAATACGTCCCTGTATTACCTACGCTTGCCCCGTGTGGAGCAGCACTTGTGCCACAAATATAAAAGATCTCCAAGTAATCCAAAATAAAGCACTAAAAATTTCTTATAATACTCCTTTTAGAACAAACCTACATAAATTACATATTAAAATTAAATTTCCTACCTTATTCGAATATATTTACAAACTATCTAAAACGTTTTACTTACATAAAAATAAACACAGCAAAAATAAGTATATTAACAACATAGGCAAAACGCGGAAGAAGAATTTATCTTATATCGATAAATACAACCGCTACAAGTTACCCCATCACTTGTTTCTCGAGTGCGATGAATAACAACATACAGTGGACTGCATGGGTGCGCGCATATCGTCCGTCCGTGGCGCGCGCATCTCTCGATCTTATTATCTAGGGATATAGATACGGGGGTTGCGCGGGTGGCGTGTGCGGTCGTTGCGCGGGCTTGTGCGGGCGACTGTTCCTATTGATAAGCTCGCTTGCTTGCGGCGCGGCGAGGACAGTCCGGTTGCATTAGTTAGGTACTTGCTGTGGCCAACACTTTTTAAAAGTACCCTATCATGACTAAATTAAGTTGATCTTTTCTAAATTGATTTGTTTTCATTTTTATGCCAATAAATGCAATGCTAAACTAAAGCTTGCATGAAAATCGTAAAAATAGTAGGTATTTATTAAGTAAATATTTAAGTTAAAATATAAATAATACGTATTCTATAAGTTTTAAAAAAGCGAACTAGCTTTCTAAATGTTTTTAATTTTAGGATTGTTACATCTAGGAATTTTCTAACGTACACTGGAATTGTAACATTAAGGATATTTTATTTAATAAAGACTTTTTGAAATTGAAATTGAATTGATCAAATCGAAAAAAAAAAAGGTCTATACCACTTTGAGAACCTAAGGGATATCACCTAGGTGCTTACAGGAAACACTTTAGTGTCGTTTGAACACCTAAGATAATAACTGTGTTTGGCAGTCCGGCATGGCGGCCATTGTGCCAAATGGGTTGGTCACAAAAAAGTAAACCCCCGAAAGTAACGGAAACACTTTAGTGTCGTTTGAACACCTAAGATAATAACTGTGTTTGGCAGTCGGGCATGGCGACCATTGTGCCGAATGGGTTGGTCACAAAAGAGAAAACCCCCGAAAGTAACGGAAACACTTTAGTGTCGTTTGAACACCTAAGATAATAACTGTGTTTGGCAGTCGGGCATGGCGACCATTGTGCCGAATGGGTTGGTCACAAAAAAGAAAACCCCCGAAAGTAACTTGTGCCTTCTTCTCATTGGTGGACCCGTTCCGAAGGCACACATCCTAAATTAGTTTTTAATACGCATCAAAGTGATGTCATGCAAATTGTATGAGTCCAAATGAATAAAGAATTTTGATTTGATGGGCCAAAAACGATTTTAATTTTATATCTATTTCTTCCTTTCAGAACCCACGCACGTTACTACCTAAATTCTTCGGTCTCTATTGCTATCAATGTAACAGTAAAAACGTGCGTTTAGTCGCAATGAACAACATATTACCTTCGTATGTCAAACTACATCAGAAATACGATTTAAAAGGATCCACTTACAAACGGAAGGTAAGAATCTTCAAATCAAATCAATAATTTATTCACATTAAATAGAGTAATAAGATGTCAAAATAATAAAATACCCCATAAACACCCGTATAAGCTTGTTTAAATGTTGAAGAGGAAGAGGATGACCTAAGAAAAGATGGATGGGCTGCATGAGACAAGATATGAGAGAGATGGATGTGAACGATGAGATGACGACTAATAGAGATGAATGGAAGATGAAGAAATACTGCGCCGACCCCAAATAAGGGCAAGAAGATGATGGTTAATAAAAAACTGGTTGCCTGTAAAGTCGGTATACGGGCGAAAGTTTTACGTGACAACAACTGTGCTCGAGTGGAAGGGACGCGTGCCTTTCACTTTTTATGTCTGTCTCTCTCGCTCTTAGGCGGGCTAACCATGCCCGCGTGCCTCTCACTCGCTCTCATTGTGAGCGCATAACGTCAGCGGAGCGTAACGCAGTTTCTTGAAGTGTCACCCGGCAAACCAATTTATAAAACGTTGTCACGTCAAAATATTTATTTATTTTTATGTTTATTTGACAGGCAAATAAATCTGAACGTCAGAAAAATTCACCAACATACAAGGATCTAGACTTCCTGGACCATCATAACGAGGGCATATTCCTTGAAGCTGACACCTATACGGCGCTCATCAAAACTATGCAAAGGGACTGTCGGGTGCTAGAGAGTTTTAAGGTCAGTACAAAGTCCGTAGTCCGGTGCAGCCACAAAAGGAGGCCTGAGGGTCATAGCATACATATCAACTCGTAAACGGAACGTAAGCGTATCAACTCGAGCAGTTCAGTATCCTTTGTATGAAACTCCCTACTGCAACGCACACTAATCGGAATCGTAACGTAATTGCCTCGCCTCTGGACAAGCTCACGAACCGCGGTACGGTGCGTAGTCGACTTACCGTACCCGCGCTTACGTCTCACCGTAAGCTATCTTACGACTCTCCGTATCCTAGCAGCTTGTGTTTCTTCGTCTACACTTCAAGTTCGGATACTGACTAACAGCGCGGCGGCGCCCCGCCTAGCCGTAGCCGAGTTGATTCGTAGCTGCTGATCGCTTGGTATCGCGCTTACGTTAGGTTGATGGCGAGGCGATACGGTGATGATTCTTTTCCGAGTTGATATGTGTCGTATGCATATGCCGTATGCAATTAATTTTAAATTTTCGTAACTAAATGACGCCAAGGTAAAATTAATACCGCAAGCATTGTGATTTTATTGGTTAAACATAGAGTTTTTTAAATAATAGAGCTTTTTAGATATACATTCCTTGGTTTTAATAGTACAAATCTTTTGCAGTTTCTCTTATAATATACTAGCGACCCGCCCCGGCTTCGCATGGCTGTATTATGCGTGTATTATATCTTAAAACCTTCCTCGTTAATCACTCTATCTATTAAAAAAAACCGCATCAAAATCCGTTGCGTAGTTTTAAAGATCTTACAAAGGGACATAGGGACGACGAAAAGTGACTTTATTTTATACTATGTAGTGATGAGAAATTAGATTATCTTACTTAATTTTTTCGTAGCGCGTAATTTTTTTTCTGGGCTAGGTCCTCTCGCAAACACGCGTTCCAAAAAATGTTGACCCGAAACCGCTGGGCGCGCACAGTAATTCTCCTTTACTCATTATTATTATTGTTATGTTGTTTTGAAAAATTATTCAGCTCAGGTTTGCACCTGGTAAAAGTTAAACTGACACGGGCGTTAACCAAGTGCCAGCTTAGGTTTGGATAGTTAAAACTGATTGGGGTTGATGAGTTAAAGATACGTTAATACTATTGTCTGAGTCGAGTTGTAGGAATTTTCTTACTATACGAGAAGTATTTAAAAAACTTGTTTGGAACCAAGTCTCGCCACCCAGTTCTTCTACCGTAAAAAGTTGTGAGATCCATGTAATACCAAGTCGGTTAATTTATTCAGTCCCGCTAAAGGGACTTTATGTCTAAGTTATTTCGTAATAGATTGACTTGGCAAGAAGCTTCTATGTCTGCTAGAAGTGCCTTAGACTTTTGATGATCGGTCAGTGAGTGAGTGACATAATTAGGAAACTTTGACTAGTTATAATTCTTAAAATACTTGTTCAAATTGGATGAAATTTGAAATATACCGAGTTCATACAATGCTTGCTCGGTATCTGAAAATTCAGGCTTTTAGTTTTATCCACAACGAAGTTTTACGGGGTCGAAAATAGCCTGAACTGCTTCGAGAAAAGGATGGTACGGCCGTGCCACTGTAATGTTAGAAAAGTGTTCTTGGGTAAATCAAGTACTTGTAGGCTATTGAACAAATATTTAGGGATTACTCCGGTCGTAGACACAACTATCGGAACAATTGTGACTCTATTCATCTTCCATACTCTTTTTATTTCTATTGTTTCTAATTAATCCTCTAATCCTCCAGATAATGGACTACTCCCTTCTCGTCGGTATACACAATTTAGACGAGGCAACCCGGGAGAAGACAGAAGCGAGGAACCGTGCCGACTCGGGCCAGAGCGATGATGATGCCGAGGGTGAACCAAAGAAGGGACTCAATCGTACCAGGTAGGGTATCTGGCTTTAATGTGACCGGGATGGTGAAGTGAACAGGGACCTAAGTCTGCTAACACAATTGTGTTGCGTTGTGTTTATCTTAGGTTTCAATAGGGTGTCGTTAAAATTGTAAGACATTTAATGTCAAAAATATGACATCAAATGTCAGAAATATGCCATTAGTGAAAAATATGACATTAAATGTCAAAAATACGTGTAATGACGCACCCACCACTGACTCACTTTGGTGTTCTGCTCTAGAATCGTGCCTCAATGGGATCTAGATAGTTGTCAAAACATTTATCGCCTTCGCTATGGCCATTTTATTATTAAATTAAATAAATACTACAGGACATTTTATACATCCCCATCTAGCCCCAAGCTAAGTAACTAAACTTGTGTTATGGGTGTTAGACAACGGATATACTACTTATATACTTTATTTGTAAATATATACTTAATATACGTACAGCAGACATCCAGACCACAAACAAATATAGCATAAATACTTGTTTGAGGCGAACCCCCAACCTTCTACCTCGCAAGCGGGTGTTAAAGGTCGTCAAAGTACCCTCAAAGTAGCTCAAAATAACCTCGAAGTCAACTTTTGGTATTCTCGAATACCAAAAATTTACTTCTTGCCTTCACTTGCACTATATTATTCAACGTATATTTTTGATTATATGTTTATCTACAATGTAGAAGAAGTCTGTTTCTATAATTCCTCAACTGGCAGATAGATGACGCCATATTAAAAATGTATGGAAAAACCGCCGCTTCATATATTTTTTGTAATTTTTTTAAAATAATTAACAATCCCAATTAGGTTAGAATCCATCCCAAAATCTATTTTTCTAAGGTGAAGGAACATTTCAGATCTGATGCTAAGGAAGATTTCGGGACTCAAGTGAAACGAACACAGTACGGATAGCTTATTTTTTTTCGTTTTTGTTTGTTATTAACATGTTTTCTAACCTCTGTCCTAACTTGAGCGTGTTGCGTGTGGTTATTTTGTGTAGATGTGACGTTTTGTGATTTCGATCCGGTGCGAAGGACCATTTTTTTTAGGGTTCCGTACCCAAAGGATAAAAACGATACCCTATTACTTACGCCTATATTCATAAACAGTACTTAAGTTGCTCTTGGAAAATTGAACGCACTGCTTATTGCAGCCCTATGATTGGTCAATTTTGTGCTGCTCTATTCACTCTAGCCAATTAGCGTCTTATTAGATGCTCTATGCATTCAGATTCAGATTTATTTTATTATTTTATATTCGATTATTTGCCAAAATATAGTACAGCATACAGCAGATCTTTAAAAAAATGTCCAAAATATAAGTACGTGGCTACGTGGTACGTACAATTAAATTACAAAAGTCAATTAAATTACAATGTCAATTTATTTTTCAATTCAAATGTCAGGTAAAATTTAAATGTCGATTTATTATAAAATTGTGAGGCATAATCTTACTACATACTTAAATGTCGGTTCGCGCGCACTATGCAATCTTATAGGGTTGATTGTAAATACGAGGGTAAGACTCCACTGTATGTTTATCTCTCTGTCACCAAGCTGTATCTCATGAACCGTGATAGCTAGACAATTGAAATTTTCACAGATGATGCATTTCTGTTGCCGCTATAACAACAAATACTAACTAAAACAATATAATGGTACGGCACCCTTTGTGCGCGAGTCCGACTCGCACTTGGCCGGATTTTATACACCCATACAAAAAAAAATCAATGTGTTTTTAAATAAAGTACAGATTACTCTTAAAACCAATACAGGTTACAATGTCAGAAACTTCGCAAATCGCAAAATCTATTTTCATACATTTTGTATTAAATTCTTATTTAACTATTTTATTACTATTAATAGCTGCGCCCCTCGGCTTCATCCGTGTTCGATTTTTTAAACTTTCTTTTATACAAACCTTGTCCTGACAATAACGAACACCAAAAAAATTATCCAATTTAGTGCAATTCGAAAGTTATACATTTCGGCGATTCATTTTTTATTTATATACTAGCTGCGCTCCGCGGTTTCATCCGCGGGAAACTTTCAGCGCACCTTTCTTGAATTTTTTATTTCTACACCACAAAAAAAGAATGAGCGAAATTGGTCAAGTTCAGTTCACACGTGATGCGATGACAAAGAAAAATAAGTATTCATTTTTAGAATAGAGTATATAAGCAATTACTAGGTAGTGCATTTGTGTATGTAACAAAACGTTTCGCGTACTTCACTGCGGCTGCGTGTTTGATAAAGTATACTTTTTTTAATGGTACTTTACACATAAATTTTAGTATTCATTCCCACACGGGAATCGAACTCACGAACGCTTCATAAAACGTCACATTTTCACATATTTTTTGAGGTTTTTTCTAATTGATCTACTACAGTGCATGTCTTACTAAACCGTTTGTCCATTGGCTGAACACATTTGCATGAAACTTTGATCATGTAAATAGATTGGTTTTTCGAATCAAATTTTTTATGAAACGAACTTTTTTCAAGAAACAATTACTAGATTGACTTCGTTCAAAGTGGGAAATGCTCTCCATAGCTTGGTTAGATAGTGGAACGGGGGTCGTGGGTTCTAATCCCAAAAGGGATAACAATATTTGAAAAAAAAAAAGAAGAGGTATTTTTTTTTCACATTATTTGAGAACCACTTTTAACTCTTTTTTTAATTTGATCAAAACTACTAGAAGTCCGCGGTTTCACCCGCGTAAGCTCCAATCTCGTGGGAATACCAAAATAAAAATTAGCGTTATACTATTAAAAAATGTATCCCCATACCAAGTTTCATTTAAATCGATCCAGTAGTTTCAGAGACAATCAAAAAAGTATTTCTTATAAATTTAGTGTACAATTTGTGTGTGTTTTTTGAAGCATGAAATAAAAATGTAAGGTTTTGTCGTGTTTGTGATTGTGATTGTGGTATTGGGTTGTTTTTTTCCAATTCAAATACTTACTACTTTTTCTAAGTGCCCTAGACTCATTTTTTTAAGAATGATGGCATGGCATATACACAAATAGAAAAAATATGATACAATTCTCCTTTTTTCCGTATTTTTTTAAATAGACGTGAAAAATAAGCATTTAAAGTCACGTGTTTTTCATTTTATTCATCAACATCTGACGCCATTACACTTATAGGAACATCAAAAACCTAACCTCATTGCGAAGAAGTAATTTTTGTTTAAAGTTTTGCCATTATTCTTTGCTTCCAAGTACAGACGTTTTGTCCTCTTCCCTTATTAAAAGTATCGAAAAAAATTGTATTGTTTTAGGAATAAGTTTAGGTAGTCTGGTATTGAGAGAAACTCCATTATATATTTTTTTACCTACTCGTATGATAGATCAGCGTTTGACAACTATCACACCTGCCTGATGGTAGGTGACGATGCGGCCTAAGATGTCTCATTATTAATTTACACCATGAGAGCTTTCTTATTCACAATATAATGTTTTAATCTGGATATAAATCTGTTAACTATTATTGGAATTGGGTTTTCCATCTCGTTTTTTTTCTACAAAACTAACACTGATAGATGGCGCTCTAATCTAAGTCTTATTCAAGTTTCAAAATATCTTGGCTAAGAAACCAAAGACCTTAAATAACTCCTTAAGAAAAGAACTGGTTATACCTACAGAAACTACGAGCAAATTTTCCAAATTTTGAGTCAACAAAATGGCGGGTTTAGATAGTGTTACGTTTGACAGCACAAAAACTTGGGTCAATAAAATGGCGACTTATGTGTTAAGCCTATGTTTTAAACATTAGACAGCCATTGATTGCACAAAAACTAGGCTCAATAAATGGCAGATTTTTATAGTGTTGCGCAAGTGTTGACAGCATGGAAACTTGGGTCAATAAAATGGCGACTTATGTGTTAAGCCTATGTTTTTAACGTTATACAGACATTGACAAAAACTTGGGTCAGGAAAATGGCTTTTAATAATATTGCGCCAGTGTTGGCAGCACAAAACTTGGGTCAATAAAATGTGTTTTGATATTGTGTGCAAGTGTAGACAGCACAAAAACTCGGGTCAACAAAATGGCGGCTCTTGATGGTGTTGTGCATATGTTGCTCTTATATTTTTAATGTGTAACAGCCATTGACAGCACAAAAACTTGATCAATAAAATGGCGAATCGGTTTTGACAGATATTGCACAATATAAGAATAGAGGTCTTTTGGCTTTTTTCCTCATTGGATTGACTAGAGAACATTTTGACCTAGTTTTAGAGCGCCTGATTTATCGAAAGTAGTTTTTTTGGAAAATAAAAGAGATTGGAAATCTTCTCATTTTCGTTTGCTTTTTTAATTTATCAATATAATAATTATTAATATTATAGTAAAAGTATGATATTATCTATGAATTACAGATCAATAAACCGTCAAAGGCTGGTCGCTCACTCCACTGCTATGGAGAGCATTCAAGCCGAAAGTGAACCCATCGATGAAGAGGAAGATGTTCCGTAAGTACCAAAATATAAGCTTTTTTGAACGAAGTTCCTTACCGCGGGTTGGCGAGGGGACATAGCCAAGAAAAAAGTTACGTGTTACGAAAACGTGAAACGAAAAACATCTAAAGTTGTAAGATCTACTGATATTTTTCTTTCTTAAATTGATCCCTTCGCTTGATCCATCATGGATCTAATGAGTAATGTAAGGTCAACCGGGGTAATCGCGTCTGGCGGTGCTAATGCATCTTTTCGAATCCATTCAAAAACTGTTGAATCTATGTGCAGTTTACATAGATTCAACAGTTTTTGAATGGATTGACATCTAGTTGCAATTTGCTTAAGGCTGCTTATGCTGCCAAACGCAACGCGTCAGAAATACCCGTTGCTTACTACTAGCATTGTTGATTGTAACAAATATGTATTGTTTTTCTCAAAAGTGCTGAGATAGAATTGTAGGTGAAATTTTTACCGATATTTTGGGGTAATTTTGAGGCGAAAATTCTTTGCCGTTTCAAAGCTAGACTAGTTTTATATCTTAATTTTAGGGAAGCTTCAAAACTAAAGGAAATGTTTGGCTCAAAATCACACCAAAATGTCGGTAAAAATTTCACCTACAATTCCATCTCAGCACTTTTGAGAAAAACAAAACACATTCGTAACAATCAACAATTTTCACCAACGAAGGCGACCGGTGCCAATAGTAACTATTTAGTAGGCTATGTACCAAGGTCGTTGGCGTATGGACCCCCCTTAAACTAAATATTTTACCCGCGGTTAGTACAGATGGCGTTGTAGGTCAGGTTTTGAATAAATTTGAAAAGATGCATTAGCCTAATATGATATTAGGATAGGCTTAGGATTAGTATGAGTATTTAATTTCTAAAACAAATATATTTTTAAGAAAGAAAGAAATCATTTATTTGGACAAGTACACGACACAAAGAAATTAGAAAAGTAGTAACAAACAAACAAAAGTATAAAAAAGGAAAACGAAAAAATAATAATAAGAGAGAATACAAAAGAAATAAAAAATAAGATCAAAGGAGCCGTGTGCCCCAAAAAAACACCGCTACTTCTTAAGACGCTTACTCAATCTACATCTACACTAATATTATAAAGAGGAAAACTTTGTTTGTATGTTTGTTTGTTTGTACTGAATAGGCTCAAAAACTACTGGACCGATTTTAAAAATTCTTTCACCATTCGAAAGCTACATTATCCACGAGTAACATAGGCTATATTTTATTTTGGAAAAAAATAGGGTTCCGTAAGATATTTGGGTTTTTCGGACACAAGGTGTAAAAAATCAACCAGAAAAGTTACTTATTTTGCGTACGCTGCCTAAACTATAAAAGATAGAACCATAAAATGTTCTAATTAATTGTAGATCTTATAAATATCTACAAAAAGTCCGCGACACACTATACCCATCTATGTCGAGTGAGGCACAGCAACCATTTTTTTATTTAAAAATCTTGAATTTTTTTTGGACTACATTTAAACGCGTTTATTTTACTCATGCTATTAATCCTTATCAAAATAAATGATTTCATCACTAAGAACAGTTTATGGAGATAATATTTGGTCTTTGAATGATTAAAATTGGACGTTTGGTTTTGAAGTTATGGCGAAATTAAAATATTACGATTTCTGCTGCACGGCCCGTTGCGAAGTGGGCGTCACCAAGGGGGGGGTGCGCGTGCGGGAGGGGAGTTTAGATCTATGAGCACATGAGTAGAGATGACCAGAGGCTAAGGTTGTTCGGAGCTGTCAAAATGAATACGTAATTGTGACATAATCATGTAGGGTTGGCACAGGTGGATTATATTAAATAAAAAAAACTTGAGAGGTGTCAAGGGACACCCGGATAGAACGAGGTTCCTTTCGATTAATTAGTTAAGGAGTTGTAATAAAATAAAGTTTTTTGTTTTTTAATTTTTTTTTATATCTACTTTCTTTTTGTAAATAATCGTCGCGACACCACACTGTTCAATGCGAAATAGAAAGACGAAACGAAAATAACTGGCTTGCTTTCTATGCAAAAAGTGTCGTTACATCTTTTGGTCTTAATTTTCTCCGTCTCTTTTTTCGCAACGAGCGGTAAGGAACTTCGTTCCAAAAAAAATGTGTTTCAGTGTCTTTTATTATGGGCGTTTATTTTAACGCGGTAACAATGTAATCTGAATTTTGATGATTAATCTATACTAATATTATAAAGCTGAAGAGTTTGTTTGTTAGTTTGAACTCAGGAACTACTGGTTCGAATTAAAAAAAATATTTTTGTGTTGGTCAGTCCATTTTTCTAGAAGGCTACTTTTTATTTTGACATTTCCACGGGATCGAGACTTACGCGAGTAAAACCGCGGGGTGCAGCTAGTAAGCAATATAATTCGTATCAAAACTCAAGAATGCCAAAATGTTTGATAAAACGTAGGTAAAAGTCATATAACTTTGTTTATTTTCCAACAATCACAACTTTACACTCGCTTTCGCTTCAAGGTAACAAAAAAAAAAACAGCGCACTCCGTGAGTGCAGGCAGAAGGGAAAACAATAAACTTGTTATTTCTCATAGAATATTTCTTGAAACGATCTGCTACTGCCATCTTTTAGCACTCACTTAAACAAATATAGTTTATTTTTTATTCGCTAGATGGCAGTAAAAAATTTAAATCAGCGCCATCTACATTCGAATAGCGGTCTTTCTAGAAACTAAGTTTCTCAATTTGTGTAATAGATGGCAGTATAAGTTAAACAAAAAGACTAACACAAATAAAATCTCATCTGTCGCGTCAAATCTCATCTGTCGCGTCAAAATCTGTCGCGAGAACGGCTGAAAATGCTCACCCACAAAAGTGCCCAACGCGCCATAAGAAGTTTTCACTTCAAAAATTATAAATGTCTAATTTCTAAATGATTTTTGACTTTTCTTGGGATTTCTCTGCAATAACGATAAGAAATTAATTATGAAATTCAGGGTAATGTTTTCTTCTGATTCTACAAATGCGATTTTAAAGACTTTTTTGACAAATAAGGAGTAACCAAAGAGGAACGCATTTTCTACCTCTGTTTAGTTTTTATTAAATTTATCATAAAAGATCGGAATGAAATAAAAAACCTTTTGAATAATCCAAAAGATATTGAAATAACCTATTTGATTTAGTTGCAAAAATAGCTATTTGTTCATATTTTAATTTTTAAAGATTTTCAAGTGTGGCAAACAAAATAAGAAACGCTCTTCTATCTGATGTCATGTGTTTTATGATTCCAAAGGAGAAAAGCATTTTAATTTTGAACCTAACCTCCACAGACCCGGCGGTATTCCAGCACGGAACGCTCGCGGCGAACGCCTTCTATTATTTCTCGGTATTATCGATATACTACAGTCATATCGATTCCGGAAGAAATTGGAACACACGTGGAAGAGTATGATTCATGATGGGGTTAGTATAACTTCATTACATAGTATTAAACAAAGTCACTTTCCCAAAAGTAAAACACGTTGAAGCTGCGAGAGTGACATTTTAAGATGCTTATGCATCACTGTAACACTAAAGTAACAGGTTAAAGCTGCCCGCAAAATAAATATCAGACGGACGGACGTATAACTTCTCAAGCTTGTACGGTCGGCTGCATAATTGCAGCCCTCGGTAGAGTTCGAAATTACTATTATTGGAATGTTTGCATTCTACTAATTTCTGTTTGATTAATTGATGAGTTAGAAGACTTTAAACTTCATCTAAAGCAGGTGTCTAGAATATTGTTTGTGTTGAAATATTCTTATTACAGTCTTCTTGGAGCTCTATGGTGGGTCTGCAATTATGCAGCCGACCGTACATAGCTCTATGGTGGGTCTGCAATTATGCAGCCGACCGTACATAAGTACACGCACCCATTTTTTATATATTTATGCATTTTCGCGCATTTTTCCACAGGATACAGTCTCAGTCCACCGGCCAAGTTTTTACGCACAGAGGTTTTTAGATTTCATGGGAAAGACGGTCTTCAAGAAAATACCTTCGTGTAAGTTTTACTCCTTTATACAATCTATATATTTATTTATTACGTTAACTATACAGGATGATTGGTAATCATTTAGCCAGCCTTTAAGGGCCACTTCTGTGCACCTAACAAACAACTTTTGTTCTACGACTTTAAGAAATTCGAACATTTTTATGAAAATTTTGATGTTATGTAAATTCGAAAATTAGCAGATTTTTCTAAATAAAGGTAATTCAGACTAAGAACCGTAGATAAAACTTAAAAAAATAAGTATAATCTTAAGGTTAATGACCTCTCCGTGTAAGGAACAGCTGATTTTTAAGTAAACATAACCTCAAAATTTCAAAAAAATGTTCGATTTTTCAAAAATCGTAGAACAAAAGTTGTTTGTTTAGGTGCACAGAACTGACCCTCAACCGGTTGCTAATATTATTACCAAGTCTTTGCCCTGTATATAATTTTATACTCAGTGGTTGTGTAGCGGTCTAAAATACTCTAGGATATTTATGCGTTTTTCCATAGACGAAAAATTGTATTAGACTGTTACTCATGATAAAAAAAACGTCCGGCAAACACCTAGATGGCGCCACCGCTATTCATACTGTTTATACCCCTTATTTCTAGATGGCGCCACCACTATGTTTTACCTTAAGTACTACTTTACGAGTTTATATATAAATAATGTTCAGGCATTTTTTTTAAATGGAAGATAATAATTTTAATTATTGGTCATATGCAGAAGTCGTGCTGAAAAAAAACAATTTATTTTTTGGTGTGCACAACAATCAATGTGTCAATCTAAGTTTGGTTTATGATCGCTCAAAAACAAAAAGGTAGCCACTCCTGTAAAAAACCCAATTTGAAGATGCATTTTCCCTGGCAAATATTTCCAAGTGAGAATTAGGTTAAAAAAATGATTAAGTAATCAAAATTAACATTCCTTATGTTCACAAACAAACTATTTTTCTTTCTTACTTGTATAAACACGACTTCCATTTTGGAATTTCTTAGTTTGTGAATCTTGTAATTTTTGTAATTAGATTAATCTAATTACACCCCATCTCAGATTATTCTGGACCGTTTCACAGACATTCTGTATAACGTAAACTAGCTGCGCTCCGCGGTTTCACCCGCGTAAGTCCCGATCCCGTTGGAATATCAAAATGAAAAATAGCCTATAGCCTTCTTCGATAAATGGACTATCTAACACAAAAAAGATTTTTTCAATTCGAACCAGTAGTTCCTGAAATTGTCGCATTCAAACAAACAAACTCTTCAGCTTAAATATTAGTATAGATACATAATATTATAAAGCTGAAGAGTTAGTTTGAACGCGCTAATCTCAGGAACTACTGGTTCGAATTGAAAAGTTCTTTTTTATGTTAGATAGTTCATTTCTCGAGGAAGGCTATAGGCTACTTTTCATTTTGATATTCCCACGGGATCGGGAGTTACGCGGGTGAAATCGCGGGGCGCAGCTAGTAGATTAATAATACTGTTTCCAATTCGCTAAACTCATTCGCTATTATGATCCAGTAGGTCGTCGTAATCCAGTAATTTGAATCGAATTCCATGTTTTTAAAGATGCTTCATAGATGTTTTTAAAATAAAAATACAAAATAAAAGCGGTCAAAAGCGATTCGGACTTTCACACATACACGCCATCGTATGTCTTAAGGTGAAGAATGACCTGAAAATCCCTATCCCTTTCCCACGCGCGCGCCGCTCGATGACTCTATCCCTTTCCCCCGCGCGCCGAGAAATTGCCGTTTTAACTGTTTTATGTAATTAAAAGACTCACATCTATTTTAGTGAAAACCCATCTGTACTACCTTATGGGATTTGATGTAAAGTTTATGAAAATATACATTGTACTTGTTTTATTCTTAACAATCGCCGTAAAATTGAAAAAGCTCAATTTTTTTTTGTTTTTTCACGATTTTTTCGATCGAGGCAAATCACTCTAATCGTGTTTCGAAGTGTATGACATAGGATACTAGCTGCGCTCCGCGGTTTCACCCGCGTAACTCCCGATCCCGTGGGAATATCGGGATAAATTAAGATGTAAGCTATCCTATCTTGCAAGTTGGATCAAACTGCACACGGTGTGCTGATTACAATCGGTTAAGTAGTTTAGGAGTCTATCGCGCACAAACAACGTGACACGTAATTTATATTACGTTAGATTTACATTATTGAAGTGAAAACTTCTTTAGCGGCGTTGAGCACTTTTTCTGTAATGGGTATAAAATCTTAAACTCGCGTCAGGACACGTGACTGATCGAAAAAGCGTAAGACGGATGGAGAGTAGACAGCTATCCCCTCTCTACGGCGCGGCGAAAATGTATGCCTGGGCCTACTGTTTTTAATTTGGCTGTGAGTGTATTAAGACGTACATATGGTATTTTTTAACGGACGACTATTGACGGACGACAATTTGTTGGACGACAAATTTTTTTTTTTCATCTAAAACTCTTTTTGCGTATGTTCTCGCGACATATGAGATTTTACACAGATATACAGTTTTCACTTCTGCCTGCACTCCCGGAGTGCGCTGTTTTTTTTTGCGCGAAAGTCCCTATTCGCTCTTGACCGGGTTTAAATCTTAACAAAATACTATGAAGTATCTTTGCTTAATTCAGTAGTTAATAAGACCATTAATATGCTGATATTCTCGTTATTAATCCCAGTGTCTAATTAATTAAGTTAATGTAATTCTGTGTAAGTTATTTGAGACTTCAAAATTAAAGCCTGGATATGATTTTAACTGCCATGGTTATTTTGGTCTACTTCACTGCACCTGGGTAATATAGAGAAAATAAACACCTAGGTCCATAATAATACTGAAAATGAAAAACAACATCGAAAGATAGAGAGCTCCACAAAATAAAAACAAAAATTTTGAATAACTTTAAGAAAAAAAATGATTGTCTGTAAAGTCTGTTTCCGGACGATAATTTTACGTGATAACGTCATAAGAAAACATTAATGGTAACCATGGCAACGATAAAACGTTGCTATAGTTACCTTGTCAATAACATGAGGCGTTCCAGTAACGACGCGTGACGTCTAGAAATTTATTATCATTAAATTATCATAGAAATTAAGAATAAAAGAGGGAGAGAGCCCCCGGTACCTTTTACTCTTAAATAGCATGGATTAATCTAGATTCTAGATGAAATATAAATACCAATATTCGGTTTTTAATTGTTTTGAGGGTGAAATTTTGAAGTCTGAAATTATAAAGTAGTTAATTCTTAAAAGTTCGCTCTCATGTCAACTTTGGAGGCTTAAGTCATTGTCGGAATACGTCGAATGGATTTTCAAAATATTTCCGACAGCAAAAAACAATGTAACTTGATTTCCGACATTTTTTTAATACGATTCAAAAACTGTCGGAATAGTTTCAAAAATATCAGAATTATATACTGTGTTTGGGCGAAGGGTTTTAAATGCGAGAGGGGCCTGTTATACAGGGTTATTGATAATTATACTAGCAAGCCGTTGAGGGCTACTTCTGTGCACCTAAACAAACAACTTTTGTTCTACAACTTTTGGAAATTCAAAAATTCGAAATGTAAATTTTGAGGTTATTAAAATTCGAAAACCAGCTGATTTTTTTAAAACAAACGTCATTCAGACTAAGTACAGTAGATAAAATTTAAAAAGTAAGTAAAATTGTAAGGTTAATGGCCTCTCCGTGTAAGGAACAGCTGATCTTCAGGTAAACCTAACCTCAAAATTTTCAAAAAAATGTTCGAATTTCTAAAAGTCGTAGAACAAAAGTTGTTTGTTTAGGTGCACAGAAGTAGCCCTCAACAGCTTGCTAGTTTATTAACCAATAATCCTGTAGACATCTAGGCGAACAACTTTTGGAATTTTTGACGTTTTTTTTTTCGAAAATTTCGAGTCGAATTTTCAAATTTTTTTTGGGCCCTTACCACGCTGGTACCTTTGTGTTTGACATGACAGCGAAACTTATTAACCAACCATTTTCCTATAGTACTTATATAAAAAAACAAATAGCTTAACCAAAATTTCTTTAATCAGTGGACCTTCCCGAAATAAAAGGGAACCATCGCAAGTTCAGAACGCTTGTCACCAGTTACATAGGTACTGTAGGGTTGCCATATATGTTTAGATATTTGGGACAAAAAAAATATATTTTTTAGTTTTTTTTTTTTGTGGATGTGTGCAGTTTTTTGTTGTAGAGGTGGGGTGTTGGTGTATGTTGGTTTTAGACGGAAGTTTTTAATTAAAGCATATATATTTTGATCACGGATTACACGTAGACGGCTTAACCGATTGAGTTTTTTTTTTTTTTTCAAACCCCTTTGGGAAAAAAAAGAATTAACTTATTCTTTAACGGTTCTGTGAGAAAAAAAAACAGGGTGTTCTGTCTTTTAGTGACACTTTAGTGTTTTAAATAGTTCAAATTGATGTTAGTTTTAGCCGTGGAAAAGTTGTTGTTTTTTTAATCTATGTGTTAAGAAAAAATAAAATATTAGAAAAAGATTTAGGTAACTAAATAGATTAGACATAGATTAGACTGAAATGTTTAGTTTTTTTTTTATAGAATTTAATAAATTAGTCACTATTTAGTAAAAAAAAATAGCGATTAGCACACCAACACCTACACTTAGCAATTGGATTTTTTTTACTAAAACCATGATAATTTGTCATTAATTTCTTTTGAGTTGAGCAAAATTGTATTATTAGGCATGTGACACTTTTTTTTCCAATAAGTATATTTTTATTGGATGCTTTGAAATTTAAAAAAAAAGCATGGAGGTTGTGTTTTTTTTTTTTAATGAGTCACGCACGCCCCCTTAACCCAATGTTACCATTCGGAAATAATATCTTGTGTTTTTTTTTCTATTTTTGTCCGTAATCGGATACTTGGTCGCGTCCGTGGAGGTCTAAGTAAGTCCCTTTTTTCGGTTTTTTGGTATATTGAGACCTTTTGAGACCGGTTTTTCGCATGACTATGTTCAGTGTTCACGATTTATGGTTCCCCTATTTCAGTGTTTTGTACCTTTTTGGTGTGAATTTGTATTGTTTGTTTGGAGGTATTTTTTGCCGTGCCCTCGGTGCAATAATGACGTAAGTCAGATTTCATAAAAATTTGATTGAGTAAGATGATACTGATAAAAACATGTTGTATGTTGTCCTTAACTTTAAAAAAAAAGTAAATACTTATTGATTGCTGCTTTAAACTTTTTGTTTTAAAACAAATAGTGATTCAAGACAATTGATTGAATCTGGCGTTACTTTTTGGAACTCCATATCTGTAATGGAAGTAGGTATTAATATTTAGTTTTTAGTTCCGATCCTTGTGCCAAAACACAAACACACACTGCATTGCACTGCTGCGGCGGTGCAAATTGTGCATTTTGTGTTTTGGCACTAGGTTTGGAACTAAAACTAAATATAAATACTTCCATTACAGTGATTCAAGATTTTTTTTATATTTTACTAACTTTGCCTTGCAAGTAATGAAAGTAATAATTCATATTTCAGTCTAATAGTTGAGTATCACATCTAGCTAACAAGCAAATTCATGCCGAACCCTTTTGGTCTGTTTGTTGATGTTTGTTTCACGTTATAGTTTCTTCCAGTGTACTGTCGTACTTAGTGTCACTTCATTGCATTTTCGACGTATTTTCATCCCCCCATATTACCCCCCGTAGTTAGACCCCTATTTTTCTGTGACTTTGGACTTTGAAGCACGATTTTTTATATTTTCTGCAGTTATTTTTAACGAAAACTTTTTCGCATTATTTTTTATTTAAGCGATTATAATTTTAAGCTTTTTTTGAAGCATTTTATTTGCAAACTTTTGAATAGCAAAGCCTTTTTCAATATAGCAGTTTTTTTAAGATACTGGAGAGTGTTGTTGTGATAATAATACTCTAATTAAATATTTCACGTATTAAAATATGTATATTTCAAACTTTGTTATGACAGCCTTTTTTATTTAACACATTAAAATATTTAAATGAATATAAATTAATTGATTCTGAATGAATATAAATTAATTGGCTCAAAATGCTTCTTAATCGTTTTAACTTATTTTTTATTTAAGAAATCACAATAACACTCTCATAGCGACCTCTTACTTACAAAAACTCTAATTTCTAAAAATGAAATTTTCAGCACTGAAACACTCGCCATCAAAGAGGAAGAGCATCGCCAAACCGGCCAGACCGCAAGAAGAAATCGATACTCCAGGTATGTACTTTTCAAAACTGTTTTAAACGCGACGACTAATTTTCTATGATTTCTTAGTTACTACGTTATTTTTGAACTGAGGTGTCGATATCCATAGCTATCTATATATCTTTGAGCTTCGATATCCCAGTTTTAAAACGGATTAACTCAGAAATCTAACAAAATCAGTCGACTGGTTTTTTATGGAATGGCTCGATGAACTAATATTTTTTTAGAAATAACCTTTTCATTTTTTTTTAAAGTAGTTGTTAACCCAATCCTAACATTGAATGCAATTATTTGGTACCTATTATACATTTCAGTTTATTTTTAATCCCTTCCCTTTTCCTCCCCGGTGATTGCTATGTTGTGTCTCGTTCTATTTTGTTTGTATTTTGCGAACCCTATAGTAGTTACATTACGTGTTACGTATATTTTTTCGCGCAAAATTTTGTCTGCGACTTTTTGCCGGGGAAAAAAAATTGTGGTGTTATTTTTTGCCGTGTGCTAATGGTGTTGGTCGTCCATAACGGCATGCTTCCGTCGGGAGTGAGTAAAAAAAATAAACTGAAATGTATGAGTGTGAAAAAAAATTAGAAAAAAGGGTGTTTACTCATACGGCCAATATTTCTCCAGGTCGGATGTTCATCGGCAGACCTATCAAAGACTATAATCCAGATTATTTAAGACAATCTAAACTATCGCCTAGATCTTCATTAAGATCTAGCATGAGCGATTTCACAGATACTACAATTTCTACATGGAATCAAAGGCATTTACCGCCACCTGCCACTGAATATCCATCTGTACTCTCTGATAGACTAAAGATCATAGACAGAGGTCCTTTCCAAAGGCGAATTGAATTTGACACGAATATTACTAATATTCGTGAGCCAGGGACGTCTTATGCAGATAATATTTATAAAACAGCTATACAAGATCGCATGGAATCACTATCTGATCAACTTACTAAAGTTTTAAGCACTGGGGCAGGGTCTTCGCATATAAACGGAAGTCTAGCTGATAGTGGAATACAAACAGACAACACTAGTACAAGTGTACCACAGATTTACATAGCTGAATCATCTCCGGTAGTCAAAATTCTTAAAGATGCAGCAGTAGACACTCGAAACGAGAATAACTTACAAGATATACCATTCATAGACGATGATGATGAAGAAAAATTAAAACGACGTTCCAGATTCGAAATAGAGAAACATAAATCAATGTCCAATATACCTGAAAAGATAGATGAGGTAGATCACGAGTATACGAATGAGAGATTGACAAATAGTCTTAATAGAGCGAAATCACCTACTTTCGTTGAGAAATTTAAGAAATTCTTCGCTGATATCGGTCTTGTTAAAGCTGACAGTGTACCAAATACAACACCTACGACAGATTTATCACAAAGAGATACATTACCAAAAAGTCTTACATCTAGTTATCGTACTGGAAGCGTTACTCCATCTAAATTGGAAAGAGACGCGTCAACTTTACCTAAAGATATGAGATTCCGTAAAGTTGGATCTACGCAAACAGTTTACATCAAACAAGAATCTCCTGTACCGGTACCGAGTAAAGACCAAGAAGTTCAGACTAAAGAACATGTTTCTGTCGTACAATTAAACGGAGACGAGCATTTAAACAAAGATGATTCAGAGAAGGTTATAACAGAGGTCATATATATTGAAAGTATAGAAAAATCTGAAATTTATTCCGGAAACAACAGTGGTAGTACTATAATTGTAGTCCCGCCAGCTGATTGAATGTAAACTAAACGTAGAATAGGACCCAATACGCTCTTGAATATAAATAAAGAACAAAAGAGGACCGAAGATAGTTCCTTGAGGAACACTTTTTATTAATGTAGATAAAAGACTAGTTATTTGTTTTCTCTTTGTTAAAGGGTGAAAGTATATCACGTAATAGATTTTTAATTGTGGTTTGTGGTTTTTTTTAATGTTCTTATGTCTCGATTCAACAACAAAGTTATATTGTCGAAAGCCTTTTTTGAGTCTAAGGCCAGTACGAAAAGAAGAATAGATTTTTGACCACTTTTTTATGTGAACTATTGTTACTTTTAAACGGGATACTTAGTATGTTTTTTATCAAAATCCTATATTTGTAGAGAAGTTGTCAAAAATCTATAATATACTTTTGTTTTAAAGTCTGTTGAATTGATTCATATTTTTTACGGATTCGCACTGACTGTATTTGAAGGTTCTTTTTAAAGTTTCAAGCAGATTTTAGCTGTCGTTTTCTGTATGTCCACTTCTTTTGTTGCACCGTTGTCAATTACATTAAATTATTAGTAGATATTTATTGAATTAAGGACTTTATAAACTTTGTTATATTTGAGAAAAAGTAGATGCGGTTAAACGAAATGATAATAAAATCTACATAACAAGCTGCCGGAAATAATCAAAGCTTATATATCGCTTTTGAGTACCTAAAAGACTAAAATATTGGTAAAAAAAAATAGTCTAAAAGTCTATATTAATGAAAAAAATCGTAAAATAATATGCTGTGTTACAGCTCATGATAAAGAATATGCATTTGGAAAAACTAATTATACAATGTGAAATTAAAACCATATAATCCCTCCTAGGTACATACGGCCTTACCCAAAACAAATATAAAAACTCGAAAATCAGGACTGCTAATAGTTGTGTTGCCGCATCTTGAATATTCCTATAATTTTCAGTGTGAACTTATTTTCATGCACATTTTTAAGCTATTGCATAGCTTTTATCGCGGGCTTTGAGCGGCGACCGAATCAAGAAATTCCGTAACGAAAATAAAACCTTCTAACACCCCCACTCCGTCTACCATGTAGCTCGGCCGAGCGTTCGCTTAACGTGTATGTATATGGTACGACTGTACGAAGCTCGCACGATGCAATAGCTTTACCGCGGCAGTCCCCGAGTGCCACACGCTTTTTTTTAATATCATGGATGTACCCATTGTACCTAAAAGGGATTAATTAGTTTTTGTTACTCGCTGTATCTAATAATAGAAAATAACTTTAAATCATAGAAATCAATTTGTATTTAATGATATTATTAATAATAATATTTAATATAGAATACACCTAATTTATAACAAATAATACAATTTTATTTTGTTGCACAAAATAGTTATAAAAGTTATATTTTTCGTCACAAATGTTACGATTTTTTTTAGGCTCTGTTCTACGTAATAATTGTAAATTGTCAAATTATTACACAAACTGCGTCACAAAAGCCCTCTTATTTATCCCTCTTAGGTACTATGGGTACCATTACAAAAAGAAAATTTTTGCATAAAAATAAAATAATTTTAATGGACCTGCAAGTACCTGAGAGAGATTAAGAGGTTTTTCTGTTACACGCTGTATAAATTTTTCAATTTTAGTAATTACAAATAAATAAAGAACTGTCACAAATTATGTAATAACCACATTTCTCAGAAACTATTAAAACAAATATATTAAATTATACAATGTGTTACAGCGAAGGGGTTTTAATACGAAAGGGGGTTGTTCTAGACGTCTAGGCGAACAACTTTTGTTCTACGACTTTCGGAAATTCGATTTTTTTTTTTTCGATATCTAAAGGAATTTTTTCTTGAAAATCAGCTGTTTCACACAAAAACTTCGAACGAAATGTTCGAATTTCTAAAAGTCGTAGAACAAAAGTTGTTCGCCTAGACGTCTAGAACAACCTCCTTTCGTATTAAAACCTCTTTACTTAAACACATTGTATAGATAAGTTTAATTTTAATCGGTTCAGTAGTATCTGAGATATCGTCTGGTAAGTGTTGCCATCTCAATCAAAGTAGAACCTGCTTCGATTGAGATGGTAACACTAAGGTTTTAATTTAACCAAATGTTTCTGTATCCATTAAAATGTATTTTTTATGAATGACGTATATCAGCTTTATGACATTCGTTTAAATATGTTAAATAAATGAATTTCTATTTATGAAAGTTGTTTTTATTTTAACTTAAAAGATACGTTTACGTCGTAGTTAGTGGCTTCACTATGAACGTGTTAAAATTAGGTTCAATGCAATTGGCGGAATAAGCACATTACGTTGCAATTCTGCCAGAGAAAAGAGAAGTGAAGAAATCGTAAAAATATATTTTTACCATATTTGATTATCCAGGGACCTAAGTCTGCTAACACAATTGTGTTAATAGAGTGTCGATATATGTAATCGTAATAGAAATTTAATGTCAAAAATATGACATTACATGTCGAATTGGTATTCTCCTAATGTTAACCATTTTATCGAAACACTACTGACGCACCACTGACTCACTTTGGTATTCTGCTCTAGAATCGTGGCCCAATGGAATCTCGATAGTTGTCAAAACGGTATATCGCTTAGCAACATATGCCATGTTGCTAGGCAACGCGACGCGTCTATTACCATTCCATTGAGACGCCATAGTGATTATATTACGATGTTATTAAAATTTTAGCAGAATCTATACATATAATAAATCTGTAGACATAAAAAAATCTGTAATTGTAAAATATCCAGAAAAAAAATACACAGGTCGTCTTAGAATCGTTAGCTGATCACGATAGGGTAGTTTTTAGAATTTTTGTTTGTCTGTTTGTCTGTTTGTTTGAACCAGGTAATCTCATAAACTAGAGAACAGATTTCAACGAGGTCCACACCAATATGTTCAGAAAATACCAGATTAACATTTAGGGTATTTTTCAATTTAACTTTAATACAATAATTATGATAAATGATAAAAAAACATTTAAAAAATGTGAAATCGAAATATTTTTCCGTGTAAAACGTAATCAAACGTCAAAAAGGAACAGTACGCTTAGCACTATTTTTTTACGTATTCGATCAAACATACTATATTGAGTATTTACTATGAAACTTCCTAAAAATCAACTTACTAGATCCACCCGTCTCTGAGAATATCGGTAGTGACACACCGACAGACAGACGGACAAGAGAGTGACCTTACAAGGGTTCCTTATTTTCGAGTGCTTCAACAAGTCATACTAGGCGTACAGGTACATGCCTCCGCTCAAGATGACAGTTGTCATAAAACCAAATAGTTTGCATATATCTACTACCTACGTGAAACTGAAAATGAGGTTAGTACAAAGAGGTACTACTACATAAAATTACGAATCTCCTTTACCGAAGACCTCCTCGATGTTACACTTATATCGCGCTCAACTAATTTATTTAAATAGTTTGAATTATGAGTTCAAGTCGCGGACACCTTAGAAAATAAAAACAAAATAAAAAAAACCGACCAAGTGCGAGTCGTACTCGCGCGCCGAGGGTTCCGTACATTAGTTTTTATACACCTTGATTTTTATATACACCTAATAGACTTCAGTAATTTCAACTTGCTAAGTCCAACCGTTCGCGCGTTCCTGAGATAATCGGTGGTGACACACGGACAGACAGACAGACAGACAGACAAGAAAGTGATATTATAAGGGTTCCTTTGTTACCTTTTGAGGTACGAAACCCTCAACGAAACAAATCGGTTCAAGCGTTTTCGAGTAAGTAATCGGCGAAAATACATAAAAAAATATACGCGACGAATTGAGAACCTCCTTCTTTTTTGAAGTTTTTGAAGTGAATAATAGTTAAGGTATGTTTGTAAAAATCATTTTTTTGGGTTCCGTAGCCAAATGGCAAAAAACGGAACCCTTATAGATTCGTCATGTCTGTCTGTCTGCCGTATGTCACAGCTACTTTTTTATTTTGTTTTCCCCAAAATTACGTAGCCCTAGCTACCTAATAAAGAAAATCTGGGCAATTTGGTCTAGAATTCAGAAAATTGCAAAAAGGGTCCGGACATTCAGTATGGGAGCGTGGCAGTGTTATGTTTTTTGCGCTGTGATTTTAGACCCGATGGATAAATAATGCCCTTACGCTTTATAGGTTTTGTATGAGGGCATTTTTTGTTCATTTAGGTGGGTATGGGTCTCAAAGTGAACCGCACACTTTTGAAAAATCATAGGACATCATTTTTCTATAAATATTCCACTTCCCAGACGCTTTAGTAGTTGGAGGTTGGCTTAGAGGTTTTAGATGGGAACCACACTTTTGGCATAAACAAAATGTCTTTTTGTAGTTTGGCATAAACGTTTTAGCATAATAAAATAACCCTAGGCATACCGTAATTTTACACAATTATTATTAGCATAAAGTCACCGCGCACTTTTGGAAAATCATGGAACATCACGTTTCTTCAAAAACCCTGTATCCAATACGCTTTAGAAGTTTAGTGTGAAGGCATTATTTGTTTTCTTCGATGTCCTCTATCGATAGGTATAGGTATCTAAGGGCATGGTGCACTTTTGTAAAATCATAGGACATCACGTTCCTTCAAATACCCCCTTTCCGAGACGTTTTAGATGTTTGGTGTGAAAGCATTTTTTGTTCAACGTAATGCCCGCTATCAATAGGTAAGGACGTTATTTTATGTATAAGTATCTGTTCTGTCCAATGGCCTTTTATATTTAATCATTAATATAATATTTGAAAATAAAAAACAAAATTTTATTTGCACCAAAATAGATTATTATTTGCATGATGTTGGTGTTTATAAATACTATAACCTCTTATATTATGAATACAAAAATATGGATAGAGGGACAACGGTAGTTAATAATTCTTTTTTACTTTAATTTACAAAAACCAAAGATGAGATGATGAGGAAGACAAAGAATGTTGAAAGTTTTGTGCGAATATGAATTGGACTTAGTTTTAGCTTATTATATTGTTGTGTATTATGTTCTATTTGAGTGAAATAAATAAATATAAATATTACTTACCTACATAAGTGCCTTTGCCAAATCAATCAAAAAATATAGCTTAAAAACAATGTATCTATTTTGTTATTATAACTTACACCGAACGATAGTATCTATGCGGGAAAATGCTAGGCATTCTATATAAACCAAAACCACATCGCGAACGAAGTCGCGGGCAACAGCTAGTACCAAATAAAGTCATAATCTCGATATTATATCAATAGAGTATCGATATAATAACAATGGTAAATCCATTAATGCAAAATAGCAGAATAAGGCCCCTGTACGTGATACGGTGATAGAAGAACGAGGGATATCCTTATGCTCCTACCAGTCGGAGTACTTTGAACATTATGAACATAGTACCAGTAGGAACATTATGCCCTCGTTCTCCTACTAGGAGAGTTAAAGTAGGAGCTATAGGAAACGACTAAATTAGAGACGGAGATTGGCCGGTTTAAAATAGTGTTGCAAAAACAGTTGCTTTAATTACATTATTAATTAGAATTCGGTTTATCAAATCATCCTAATACAACCAATGGGTCAGAAGGCCAATTGTCGTAAATTCAAATTACATTTGAATGTTATTCCGATTGCATTTCTACTACAAAAAATACCATCAAAGTAGCTCAAAATAATCTTAGTCAGCTTATTGAAAAAAATACTGACTTTGAGGTTATTTTTTTAAATGCTATCGGAATGGTATTGCAATGCAATTTGAACAAAGTTATTTACGGGAATTTGCCTTCAAAATAAACATAACAACCATAATAAACATAATAACTAATATCTAAATACCTATCTATAAATAGAAAATGTCCTGGAAGCCATCCCCACGAGGCATTTCATTACTTGTCTAAAACAAAGTTTTAACATGCGTTTTATTTAACTCATTCATTTATTTTTCTTAAATTTAGGTTTTTACAAAAACAAACTGAATACAAAATATATACATCACTATATAAACTTATAAAAAAATTCCATCTAAGCTCTTACATACTAGGTACCTAAATAAAATTAAATTTACAAGTCTTAACAATAACGTATAAATTTTGCATATAAAACAGTAAATTATTATAAAAACCTAAACCTAGAAGACCGTCGGCAGCGAAGCAAGGCCCAGGCTACCGATGGTTAGGGCTGCAAAGACAGAAACCTTCTTACGATACGTGCCGTATCCAGAACGACTGCCTTTTGAATCTGACCCTTGACCCAACCATCCAGCGAGAGCCTCTTCAGATGTTGATCAAGGCTCTTCGCTATCAGTCCGTTTGCCGATACAACATGCGTTTTATTACTATTAAAATATTGCATACTACATTCCGCTTCGACAATCCGCAAAGACTCTCGACGACCTTTGTGGTGCTTACGATGCAAAAGGCTGCGGGTTCGATTCCCGCCTCAAACAACTGTTTATGCCATAGATATTTGTTTCTGGACTGGGTGTCTGTATGTAAATATTAACAAAAAAAAGTGTATATGTATTCTAATATATAAAGAATATATGTATTTACAAAAAAAAAGGTGTATATGTATGTATGTATTCTATCCGTTATCTAGCACCCATAACACAAGCCTAGTTGCTTAGCTTGGGGCTAGATGGCGCTGTGTTAAATGTTCTACATTCTTTATTTTATTGATTTGCCTATCCGGATTACCAATGCCCTATTTAGTTCACATCTTTATTTGTATCATAATTTGACTTTTTTAAGTCAACAGTTTAATTTATATCAATTATTAGAATCATACTGGCAAGCTTTCTTTCTTAATATTTGCTTACATTTTTATGATGATTTGACGCTCCATTTTTCTTTATTGTTTTATCATTACGTATAAATATTTAAATGTTTATTCATAAATGTATATCACTCATGTAATAATTTCACGCTGCTTTGGATAGGCGCAGCCAGCACTAGTGGTATGACCACAACAAAGGCAGGTGAGGATATAGTATTATAAATAGTTTGTATATATTCCATATACATTTCTATATGTGTATATTCCATATACAAATCTTTTTACACCTGGTAAGATCTGTCCTATCATTACCAATTTTTAAACTCCTACTATATTCATATATTTTATAGTGTATATTATTTAGTTAATATCCATCCTTGGTATGTTTTCCATATAATTTTTTTTTGACATCTATTAAGATCTGTCCTATCATTACTAATTTTTGAACTCTGTACATTTATAGTGTTTATCTTTCATATATTTATAGTGTATATTATTTAGTTAATATATTCCATATATTTATATCCTTGGTGCATATTCCATACACAAATATTTTTACTGCGGGTAAGATCTGTCCTATACCAATTCTCTATCATATATATCAATTCTTACCATATGCCTACATATTTTGTGTATATTATGAAATCCGTATATTCCATATTCCAAATACAGATATTTTATAGCTATATATATCTGCCCTATCAATTCCTATTTGTTTACTTTTACCATAAACATATCATTAATTTAAGAAAAGGATTTTTACGAAATAATTGTATATTATGTTAGGTACCATTACATTATCATACTAAATTGGATTCCATAGCATTTAAAGAGGTTTAAATAACAGGAAATAAGAATGTCTGAACCTAATATCGGGATAAAAAGTAGCCTATAACACTCCCAATGAATCAATGTATCCTCATACCGAGTTTCATCAAAATCGGTCCAGTAGTTTCAGAGCCTATATAATGCAAACAATGAAATCTTTCCTCTTCATAATAATAGATATTTATACGACATTAATTTATTTAGTTAAGTAAAATTAATTAGTTCGTCTTTCATCTTAAAATACTGGCTTTAAGGTATATCGAAATAGAAGACTGAATAGTTTATAAACATTTGAATCAGGATCAAAGTTTTAGTAAGGGAAAGGTTCATATGTTCTTTTCGAGATGTTTTCTGTTTTAAACCTCTTTGTAAACATTGCTACGCTTCTGGCTTTTAAAAAACAACTTACATCGTCATAATAAGCTTATTTATAATGTATTACCTTATTTTTTTCATGCGGCTATGACCTATGGATATTTTCTATTGGGTATACCACTTTTCTTTAACCTGCATGCTTATTTTCTTCTAAAACAATACTTAATTATGCACCAATAAAAAACGATATTAAACGGTCAAGCTCCACTTAAAAAATATAAATATAAACATGCCATTCTCGATATATAAATATAAAATACGAAATTATTGCTTCCATTTTAACACAAATCTTAACTGTAACGTGCCAAATTCTCTGTGTTCTTAAATAAATCTTTACAATATTGTTGTGTATTTTTATTTATATAGTTTCCTTATCAGATGTGACAGCGCATATAACTCCTACGTCTGTGACTTCACCGATAACTTCATCAGCAAAAGTGACTATGTCGTCAACGAAAGCTACGGCTTCAGAGCCTGATATAGCTTTTCCAGCTGTACTAAAAGGCTCACAGAAACAAAGGGTGCCTCCTCCAGTTCCACCTAGAGGTTCCCCTAAACCGAGACGAGGCGGTGCTTCACAATCCTCAATCGATACAAAAGGTGATTACCCCAACTTGAATGTATCCGTGAACGAAATTCAACCACTCACACCATTCACAAGTAGTGATGACGATTTCTGCTTTTACGGGCATGATTTTAAGTTTAAAGCGCCTGATGCATGTCGTATTGTTCCCTCAGTGTCTGATCGATCTATTAAGATCACCAAATTAGTTGCGTCCAATTCATTCTTAGATTATGTTGAGGAAGCAGAAAGTATTACAGAAAGATCACATCCTGGAAAAGATTTAATCGCCCAAACTACTATGATGGCTAAGTTCAATGTTGATAAACTAATAATAGAACATTTAGATTCCGGAGATTACGATGGTACTTCATTAACAGAAAGTAGCAGTGAAGAGAAGATAGTAATAGAAGTCAGTGAAATTGTTGATGATTCATTAGAACATAAAGGAAGACAGTCTAAAAGTCCTTCGCAATTTATTAAAGGTGTTGTGAATCAAATCGGAGATAAACTTTCAGGAAAATCGCATACTGATCTAAGTACAGATAGATTTAGTGTACATAATGTGAGGTCATCAGATTTGATATCAGCTGCTAAAACTCTTAAGAAAACACCTAATTCTAACGATAAAAGTATTGAAAATGTCGCAAAAGAGCAAGAAATTAATGGATCTAAACCTGGCATTATTTCTGGTATTACAAAGAAACTAAACTTTAACCAATCTAAAAGAGACAAAATACACGCTCAAGAATCTAAAAAAATTAAACCTAAAGTTGAAATTCGTACTTACATCGAAGGCAAATCAAAAGGTGGCATGACAAAAGATGAAGTAGTATGCCATAAGAAAGCTAAGACAAAAATTGATATGTTCCAAAAACATATATGGAAAGTGCAATCAGATTCTGAGAATAGCTCAAGAAGAAGCTCATTTTCTTCGCAAGATAGTAAGAAATCTGAGACATTCAAAATTGAAAAACATGCAGTGAAAGAAACTAAAAAGATATTTGAACCAATTGAATATACTCATGGAAGTTTAAGTTCAATTGATAAGAAAAACTTCGTACTTAAGACTACTGCTGTCAGTCCTGTGGTATCAAGGACCATCAGTGGCAATGTCCATGATAAAATAAAGAAATTTTCTGTTGTCACTAAAGAGCCAATGAAAATTCCGAGACAGAAAAAGAAAGCGAGTTTCAAAAAGAGATCGGAAAAGAGGAAAATATTCAAAATGAGGAAAGATATTGAAGAAGTTTTGTAAATAATAAACCATTATGTATGTGTAAGACACATTAGACCTAGAATTTATATGAAAACATTTCCTGTCATCGACAAAAAGTCGATCGAAAAAGTATGGCGAGAAATGGAAGTTCTATGCGATCTAAGATGTAGGACGCTTACCATAAAATTGTGATAAAAATACAAGAAAAATTAATGAATTCAAGACAAATTACTTACAAAATGTTTGCGACTTGAAAAGTCTTTAATATACATGTTTTTGTAGCTTCAGATGTTATAGTTATTTTGCATGCTTGTTTGAATGTAGTTTAAAATACTGCCGTATTTATTTAATATTTTATTTAGTTAGGTATTTGTTTCTGCAACTTAGTATTAAGTAGTTTTATTATTGATATTATTTTTGCTTGTGTAGTCTTTATTAATTAATTATTAACTGCATTTGCCTGCATACTATTTTACTTTTTTTTAAAGCTAGGTATATCGAAAATTATTTTTAGATCTTCCTTATTCGGAAACGGTCGCTTTGTACTGATATCATCCCCACATTAGTATTTTCCGCCTTAGGGTAGAAAAGTACAATTTGCGGCCCGCTAAAGAAAGCATTTCATTGGTCAACAAGAAACAAGAAAAAACAACAAAATAGACTTTGTGAATTCAAAATGGCCACGGCTTTATTGTTTTTCATGGCGCGGCTTGTGCATGCACCCCTCATGCAGCCAGTTTTATAAGAACTCTCTGTATTTAGGTACTTATTTATATTCAAAGAATTTAAATATATATAGGAACATTTTTTAAATTTTCTAAAAAAATCTGGTAATCCCTGTTTCGATTACGATCTGACTCGATCCCCGTAGCTCACTGGCAACACCCAGGATTTTTTTGGATAGGACTAATTTGAAGATCTCAAATTCCCTAAATATGGGTTTCACTATCAGAAAATACTTAGGTTCTTTAGAAATCTCTTACAAATCAATCGAAACATTTTAATTTAGAGCTTTTTAAACATTTTGTTCATAGATTTGATATTATTATTTGCGTATATATCTTTTTATTACGTACATCATTAAACCTAGAATTAGCTATTTCATTCTACTATAAATTTTCTTTAGTAGATTCATAACTACAGTTATTTGACGAACCATAAATAAGTATTAAGAATTATTGAGTACTTAAATTTTCTACATGGTTTAGTTTTACGGGGCTGTTTCCGCACTTAGTCTCTTCATTTGTGCGTGATATTTTCTTAATAATAAGTCACTTTTAATGCATCTTGAAAACTGACCCCTGTTAGCCTGCACTACACTACTCGTGAAGTTGATCGGAGTAACCCGAATTAGATAGTGTAGAGAAGCATTTCGGTTGACTTCCGCTCATTGTTGGTATTAGTGCACGAGTCAAAGGGCGGACTCTCGAAGTTGCACGAGTGTGCAACGCACACTAATCGGAATCGTAACGTAATCGCCTCGCCTCGGGACAAGCTCGCGAACCGCGGTACGGTGCGTAGTCGACTTGCCGTAGCCGCGCTTACGTCTCACCGTAAGCTATCTTACGACTCTCCGTACCCTAGCTTGCGTTTCTTCGTCTACACTTTGCGTTCGGATACTGACTAACCGTGCGGCGGCGGCACCCCGCCTAACCGTAGCCGAGACGGCGAGGCGATACGGTGACGATCCGTTTCCGAGTTGATATATGTGCTACGACCTTAATTCGGAGCTCGGTCAACCTTGTCGAACACTTGGTCGAGTAACTACACGAGTAGTGTAGTGGAGGCTTAAATTATTCGAGAGAAATTCCATCCAAAATGTCATTAATAACTGTACTTATGAAAATAACAAAATCCTTAGTAGAATTTCGACAAACCTCCGCTAGTATAGTAACGCTAGCTATCCCCCAGCTGCCGCATCTCTCTCCTGTTGTTCAACACCCCCACCGCCGTTCGAAGAGTCTGCACCACCAAGGACAAGTCGGACGAATTCGTCGTCGACTACTTCGTCCAGCGCGTCGGGAAGACGGCGCGGTGCGTCCAGTGCTGCGAGCGTCATGACGACGTCATCAGCTTCGTCGTTAGCTTTGACACCGGCTGCGTTGAGCAGCGCCAGGAGCAATGATGCGAGGTAACTTGGACACTTATTATCAAATTCTATATTACACACAATAACCTGCTACTTAGATGCATGGACCATCTAATCTAAGAACAAAATTGATATGGAAAACCTCTGTAATTTTGAGCTCTATCTCCTTTACAATAAGATACTTTTCACAAAGCACAATAACCTGCCTTAGATGGATGGACCATCTAATCTAAGAACAAAATTGATATTAAAAACACTTGTAATTTTGAGCTCTATCTGCTTAATTATAAAATACTCTTTACAATACACAACAACCTGGTATTAAGATGGATGGACGATCTAATTTAAGAACAAAAATATTCTGTAATTCTGAGCTCTATTTCTTTACAAAGCACATGGATATGACTTTAGTTGCTCCATTTCAAATAATACTTTCAAATACTCTAATATTGACCTTTGTGAGCGTGACCACATGAAAAAAAAAACCCCATGAGTTTCTTGTGCCGTCTTCTCATTGGTGGGCGCGTTCCGAAGGCACACATCCTAACTTAGTTTTTAAGACGTTTTTATGTGGTCCTGTATACTTTTAAGTATTAAGTATCCAAAGAAATAAAGATATTTGATTTTGATTTTGCACAATAACTTGCCACTTGTATACTTTTAAGTATTAAGTATCCAAAGAAATAAAGATATTTGATTTTGATTTTGCACAATAACTTGCCACTTGAATAGACGGACCATCTAATCTAAGAACAAAATTCATTTAAAAAAGTGATTTAGAATAATAAGCTCTATCACATTGACAATAAGATCCATTTTATGTCATAATAAAGTACAATAACTTGCAATTTCAGTGTTTGCTGGACCCCCCCAGCGTCTGTGGAAGGTTCAACTCCAACTTGGACTGAAGGGACACCCAGTTTCACTGAATCTAGTAGTAGTGAACAAGGTTGGTAGATATCGCTTTTAGGTGAAAAGGCCGCCCTTTATGCCACTTTAGGATCTTACCATATTTTTAACCGTCTTCAAAAAACGAGGATGTTGTTAATTCGACTGTGTTTTTGTTAAGTTTTCTGCTTTTAATTTGTATTTATATGTTTATTTATTCATTTCTTTTGTATGTATTATTTTTATGGTGGAATCAAGTTTTTATCTAGGATTTTTAGTTAGTAAATTGCTTTGGGTTATTCTTTTTAACCCCTACTTTGTCACCCCCCATGGGGAAAAAATATACTTCGGCCCCCACTAAATAATAAGGGTTGTCGAACCACAGTCTTTGCCCACCGTACACCTCCTGAGAACAACTGGGTGAACTATGGAAAGCTATTTTCTTCAAAGAACAATAGAAAAAGAAAAACAGACGATTGAAGCAAAAACAAAAGACGATCGGACTGGTTTTCGGATTTCCTGTTTTTTTTTTACTTGACGTATACGTTTTTTATCCTGATATTCCTAGGGAATCAGAATACACGCGAAAAAAAAAAGGAAATATCATTCCATTTTTACTTTATTATTCTTTCCAATTTTTTTTTTGTCTTTATAATTTTTTTTTAATTACTAAATATACTGTAAGTATACTTACAATTTTTTTTTATCTTCGGGCTATCAATCATCACTACATAGTCATACATAGTATAAAACAAAGTCGCTTTCTCTGTCCCTATATCCCTTTGTATGCTTAAATCTTTAAAACTACGCAACGGATTTTGATGCGGTTTTTTTTAATAGATAGAGTGATTCAAGAGGAAGGTTTATATGTATAATACATGCATAATATAGCCGTGCGAAGCCGGGGCGGGTCGCTCATATAAAATAAAGTCACTTTTCGCCGTCCCTATGTCCCTTTGTATGCTTAAATCTTGAAAACTACGCAACGGATTTTGATGCGGTTTTTTTTAATAGATAGAGTGATTAACGAGGAAGGTTTTTAGATATAATACATGCATAATACAGCCGTGCGAAGCCGGGGCGGGTCGCTAGTTGAAAATATGACTTAATATTTACTGTTTTTCTATATATCCAGGCTACCCAATAACTCCCCTACGTAGTATCCCATATGACGGACGCCGCTCGCCTCGAGCCCCGCCTCCGCCGGCGCGTTCCAACATCAACGCAATCAACTGCCTCACTAGCGAAGTGGTAAGTCCTTTCTCCAAACACACATACAAAGGCTGCGGTCCGAATTTAGACGACAGCGCTAACGATCAAACGGAGCGGGTTTTAGCGCGTCAACTAATATCTGAAATGTCATTTTTATATTTTTTTTGTTTAAGAGGAAATGGTACTGGGCGCTCTCTCCATACAAACTTAGTCGACTGTTTCCTGCCTGGATAATGAAACTATAACAAATATTTTTGTTGCATAAAACTTATTACTGCCACTACTTTAATATTTTGTAATTTCTATGTTAATTAGAAAATGAAAAAAAAAACAAGACATAGGGGCATAGTCTATGGTAGTTATAGGTTTTATGCAATAAAAATGTTTGTGCTAGTGTCATTATCCAGGGGAGGAAACAGTCGACTACGTTTGTATGGAGAAAGCGCCGGTACCCTTTCACCTTAAAGTCTAGTGTTGTGTACAAATACGATTAATAAACTGCTCTATCATTCTTCGTAACACATTTCCACATTTAAAAACACAGGTAGATACTCTAAACTCAGGATCAAACATTCAAATTTGAATTTCGGTCGTAAAATAACGGATGCAAACTGCATTTGACAGTTCTTTCACAGAGATTTCGCTGGAAAGCGGGGTCGTCGTAAGCACAATATTGCGTCGTTGATGACGTATTTCCTTTTGTATTCATGACATCATACAATCTTTCTTGAGCGCGTATGCCCGCTTATCGCATTTCGAAACGCGTCTGACAGCGCTCAGAGTCTATTTCGGACCGCAGCCAAACTCTAACTAAACTAACACAAGTAACACATGCTTATTTACTTACACATGCACGTTTTTACTAACTTAGTTCTTAACCGACTTCAAAAGGGTTATTGGCTCGTGGTCCTACTAGTTTTGGTCTACCGGTTCTGATAGTCATATTATTTTAATTTTTTTTACGTAAGTATAAATATATTTTTTTACCACTATCACACCTGCCTGATGGTAGGTGACGATGCGGTCTAAGATGTAACACGCGGTGTCTAGAAGATATCTGTTCACTTGTGACTGTTTGATTTGAAAAAGTTTAACCGATATCACAGACTAATAATTACATTTTTAATTTATTTATAACCAGCTGCGCCCCGCGGTAACCACCTGCGTAATAATTTTCTACTCATTTTTTTTTCTTTCATATGAACCTTCTGACAAAAACAAACACAACAAAAAAAGTATTGACAAAATCGGTTCAGCTGTTCTCGAGATTTGCGCTTAGCGAACACATTCAGCGATTAATTTTTTTTGTTTATATTATAAGAAAGAGATAGTTAGGCAGCTCTCAAATTATAAGCAGAAAGTTTTTAAACTACTGTACAGTCGGCTGCATAATTACAGCCCCCGGTAGAGCTCGAAAATTAATATTATTGGAATGCTTTCATTTTAATAATTTTTGTTTGATAAATTGATGAGTTAGAAGACTTTAAACTTCAACTAAAGCAGGTGTCTAGAATCTTGCTTGTGTTGAAAACATTCTTATAACAGCCGTTTTAGAGCTCTACGGTGGGTCTGCAATTATGCAGCCGACCGTGCCTATGTTTTTTTTATAAATCGATTTAGATTTTTTTTGTGTTCCCATTTTTCCTAATTTAATTGACATTAAACCTTGTTGAAGTCGGTTTTCAATTTTGTTTTTTTTTTTCATATTTGCTAAACAATGTGTAACAGCGAGAATAATATGTCCCAAAAGGGAATTATTCTACACGACCGTCTAGGTAGACAACTTGTAGATTAACCACCATTCACATATTGTCTACGCCGGTTACACATTACATAATTACTAGTAGCTAAACATTATCTTCAAGGCGAATTTTAAGTCTACGTCTAGATGAAAAATTCGCATGTATAATATCTATTTTAAATATACAGAATGAGCTGTTTTTTTTTTAGAAATACAGTGTGTAACAGAAACCCTATACTTAATCCCTTTGAGGTACTTGTAGGTGAAAAAAAATCCAAGAAAATAAAATTATTATTTTAAAAAACCTTTCGTTTACGGAATTTTCATGAAGCAACACCCTGTAATAAATAAATTGACTGTTTTTGAAAATCACCCTAAACTCTGGGTAGGATAGGGTATTTCTTCCATTTTGTATTTTATTAGCGTATATTGCCCTACTGCTTGGCAATGGCCAGCATTAAAATAAAATAAAAAATATTATAAGAATTATTTTCAAGATAAAATGCATTTCCGAAAAAATAATGACAAAACTTCGAACAAAAATTACTTCTTGGCAAGTAGGTTAGGTTCTCGAAGTTCCTATATGTGTAATGGCATCAGATACTGATGGAGAAAATAAAAAACACGTGACTTAAAATGCATTTTTTTACATCGAAATACTATCAATTTCAATTTAATCAAGAAAAACGGAGTATTTATCTATTCGTGCCCTTTTCCTTGTACTTAAATAATCCTTATAATATGTATTTCAAACAAAAAAAAATGCAAGATTTACACGGTTACACGGTTACATATTACAAGGTTTTCTTTACACACTGTACACAGGCAAATTTTCCACCAAAGTTCACTCTGTATATTACCTCAATTTTTGCAATTAACCAATGCATTTTGCCCTCTCTTTACGGACGCTGCCGGGATAAAGATGCACCTAAAACAACAAGTAGATAAAGATTATCAATGATCATGGATATTAATGTTACATCGCTTCACATATACCGCTAGCTTTTGTTATTACGTCGCTAATTGAATCCATATTAAAGGCCGATCCGCATACAACAGTGCCGGCACTGTGCTGACACGTGTCGTTCAGTAAAGTGTCCATCAGTATCAGTGAATCATTACATAGTATAAAAAAAACACTTTCTGCTGTCTGTCCTTGTCTATGCTTAGATCTTTCAAACTACGCAACGGATTTTAATGTTTTTTTTTTAATAGATAGAGTGATTCGAGAGTAAGGTTTAAAGGTATAATTACATGCACAATATAGTCGTGCGAAGCCGGAGCGGGTCGCTAGTAAATAATAAATATTACAGGACATTCCACACATCGCCGTTTAGCTTCAAGTTAAGTAAATAGACTTGTGTTATGGGTGCTATACAACGGATATACTAATTATAAACTTGTCAGTGAATCAGTGTCATTGTTTGATGACCGAGTTGGCATAATGGTCACCATGTCGGACTGCCAAACACAGGGTTGCGGGTTCGATTCCTGCCTCAGACAAGTATTTATGCTTAGATATTGGTCTAGTTGTTTCTTGTATTATAAGTATATATTTACAAAGAAAAGTATATAATTAGTATATCCGTTGTCTAGCGCCCATAACACAAGTCTAGTTATTTAGTTTGGGGCTAGATGGCGATGTGTGGAATGTTCTGCAATTTTTTTTTTGTAAATCGTACTTAGTGATACTCAATTCAGTGATGTCACTGTCACTGACCAGTACGGATAGCCTAGTACAAAAAGTATGCTACAGTATCATTTTTCACTGACACTGACGGATACGTTTCCGAACGGCACGTGTCGGCACTGTGCCAGCACTGTTATGTGCGGATCCGCCTTAAAGGTGCTTCCAATATAGGAAATGCAAAGGTCTCATTGACCAGTACCCCTGCCACGAGTATTGTTTACCATGAAACTTTAAGACTGTAATCGGCCAACAAATTAGGCACGAGATAGTTATGACGACCTCTGCGGCGCGTCTGGCGAACACCCGCTTGCGACGCAGAATATTGCGGGTTCGATTTCCGCCTCAAACAAGTATTTATTTTGACGACCTCTGTGGCGCGTCGGGCGAACACCCGACTGCGACGCAGAAGGTTGCGGGTTCGATTCCCGCCGGGAACAAGTATTTATGCTGACCATAAATTCTTGTTTCTGGTCCTGGGTGTTTCCTATATGTATAATATGTATATATTTACAAAAAAAAAAAGTATATAAGTAGTTTATCCGTTATCTGGCACCCATAACACAAGCATTAAATTGCTTAGCTTGGGGCTGGATGGCGATGTGTAATATGTCCTGAATTTTTTTTATTTTTTTTTGTCCCAGTTGGCACAATGGTTACCATGCCGGACTGCCAAACACAGGGTTGCGGGTTCGATTCCCGCCACAGACAAGTATTTATGCTTAGATATTTGTCTGTGGTCTGGTTGTTTCTATGTATTATAAGTATATATTTACAAAAGAAAAGTATATAAGTAGTATATCCGTTGTCTAGCACCCATAACACAAGTGTAGTTACTTAGCTTGGGGCTGGATGGCGATGTGTAATATGTCCTGCAATATTTATTTATTTTATTTTTATTTTATTTATGCTATAGATATTTGTTTCTGGTCTGGGTGTCTGTATGTCTGTATGTATATAAAGAATATATATATATTCTATCCGTTACCTAGCACCCATAACACAAGCCTAGTTTAGCTTGGGGCTAGATAGCGCTGTATAAAATCTTTGTCACTATCGCGACGTCTGTTTCAACTATTTACTGTTTAAGCTATCTTGACTCGGGTGTTGGCCGATTCCAGTTGCAAAGTTTCATGGTAAATACTTAATACGGCACATTTGATACAGTGTGTGAAGAACTCGTGGTTAGGTCTCGGAACGGGATAATTTATAAATACATGATGGGATGCGAGTATTGTTTTTTACCATAAAAATGCATCCCCCCTATTTACTTCCTGCGACGAACTACGAACTTAAGAGGAAAGGGTACCGGGGGCTTTCTCCATACAAACTATTAATGACACTAGAGCAAATATTTTTGGTGCATAAAACTTATAACTGTCATGACCATGCCCCAATTTTTATTTTATTTTTTTATTCTTAATTTCTATGATAATAAGAAAATGGAAAAACGAAAACATAGGGGCATAGTCATGGCAGTTATAGGTTTTATGGCACAAAAATATTTGTGCTAGTGTCATTATCCAGGGAGGAAACAGTCGACTACGTTTGTATGGAGAGCGCGCAGGTACCCTTTCACCTTAAGCAACCATTTTTTGCCCCTATGGAGTTCGAATTTTCAAAAAATCTTTTTTAGCGAGCTTCTACTTTCTAAAAAGAGCCCCCATGAACCCCCCCGAAATTTCAGACTGAAAATTCGCATGCAACTTCGCGGGCAACTACAAGTAGTTTCAGTCATTTCTGAGTTTCTCTAGCTAAGAAGGGGTAATAAGTTTGAAAAGACTAAAGCTAGGTTCATATTGGTGTGTCGGGTCGCCGTCTGTTGTGTAGCGGAGTGTTCATACTAATGTGTTGTCTTGTGGCGCAATATGTCGCATTTTTAGATCATTCTCATTTTAAGAGTTGTGGAGTGAATACGTGTTTTAAAATGGAATCGTCTGACAGTGACTTCGATGAAGATATTCAATTTTTTCTATTGATGACTCTTCTAAAAAAAAGAAAAGGAAAAGGATATATTGGATTCATCCCGTAAATAGATTATTCCTGATACCGTGATTCTTATATTCCTTACATTTCGTGTCATAGAGAACTTTGTATTGCCGTACTAATTCAATAAGTTCATCAGACATTTTAAAGAACGAAAAACAGAATTTAATAATTGCATAAACTGTGTTCCCTCGCAATAACGCGTCGTAAACGATAGATTCACATTAGTGTGGCGCGACAGATCCCCCACCACCTCTCTAGCGCGATCGGGCGTCGAGCGATTTTACTGCGACAGAACGCGCCACAACACAACACAACCTACTAATGTGAATCTATTCATAGTAAATGAAAGTAAGCGATTGCGTTCTGGCGCGCCCCGACACACCCCGACACAGCAATATGAACCTAGCTTTAGGATTAAAAAAGACAATTTTTGCTCTAGTGGCGTTGTTCAGGAAGTAAATAGGGGAATACATCTGTATGGAGAAAGCTGTGCTGGGATACCATCTTAAGGACCAGCGCACCAAGCGGTAGGGCACGGAACTTAAAATTTTCTAATGTAAATTCTTATATATCTAATAATAACAAAACATCATAAGTTTGCCATTAAACGTTGTTATTGTAAAGGGCCTCTACGTGTTGGTTTCGGCTCCACGCACGCCTTCCAAAGGTCCGGGGCTCCATAGCCCCGTGATATAGGACACATAACAGACAAAAGATTCAAATAGCATCAAAAATATGTTTTTGTGTTATTTGGAATTTCTTAAATTGTTTTAGGGCTATTTCCTTAACTGTTTAAATAGCGCAAAATGCTGAAAGGAGCTGCTTGCCCGATTTTGCCAAAAACGAAAACTAAATTATTCGATTTTTAGAAAAGTCATTACTCTTGCCGGGAATCGAACCTGTTTATCTTTTAAAAATCGATATCTTTTTATAAAAAACTGGCTGTCCAAAAAAAATATGTTCGATTCTCAGACCTAACGAATAAACACAAAAACACATTTCATACAAATCGGTTCAGCCGTTTAGGTGAACATAGGTAACTAACGCCGCGACACGAGAATTTTATACTATAGTATACATAAATTAAATGAAATGAAAAAAAAATGTCTAAATTTTTTTTTTTTTTAATTAATTAAATTAACCTTATCAGTAATATTGCCCTATTCCTCTTTTCGCACAAGAGTAATTAGACAAAAGGTGAGGCGTCAGCTTTATTGTTGAGCAGTGCCATTTCTGGTCCTGCACAATGCTGTTTTTCAGCCTTCCCTGCCTTCCTAAGGTGTAATTCGAAGACTTAACTAGAGATGGAATTGGGTAAATGGGTTAAGGGGGGGTCCATACGCCAACGACCTTGGTACACAGCCTACTTAATAGTTACTGCCGGCACCGGTCGCCTTCGTTAGTGAAAATGGTTGATCGTTATGAGTGTGTTTTATTTTTCTCAAAAGTGCTGAGATGGAATTGTAGGTGAGATTTTTACCGACATTTTGGTGTGATTTTGAGCCAAACATTTCCTATAGTTTTGTAGCTATCCTAAAATTAAGAATTAAAACTAGTCTAGCGTTGAAATGACAAAGAATTTTCGCCTCGAAAGTACCCCAAAATATCGGTAAAAATTTCACCTACAATTACATCTCAGCACTTTTGAGAAAAACAAAACACATTCGTTACAATCAACAATATTAGTTGTAAGCGACAGGTATTTCTGGTGCGTTGCGTTTGGCAGCATAAGCAACCTTAAAAGACCCATTTAAATGGCCAATCCACCCTGTAGGTCAAACTATTAGATATGTATTAATTTACGTTGGCTTTAAATACCATGCCCGTCTGTGTGCGCTGCTGCCTTTAATCCGCTAAGTCCCAATATTAAATTCGGTCTGGCTTACACGGAGGCCATCTCGAAACTTTCTAGCAATAATATATGACTCAATTTTTATCATAGACGCCATTACCAAAGGAATCTATGCCAAAATACTTGGACCCTTTTTATAGAAAAAAAAACTTTACAAGTAGATAATTGTGTAGTATTTTTTTTATCGTGGTAGCATTTTTGAAGACTTATTTGTAGACATCGGATTATATGCACTAAATAGTAAAATATGCACTTGCATAATAATATGCAAATTAATATTAATGTGATGTCTACATAGCAACTTTTTTTGATAGCAAAAATACTGTTTGCGCAGGTTTTTTATATATTAGTGGTAACACTGAATAGATAAAGGAACGATGATCATTTATTTAGAAAAATAAATGATATTTTTCGTTGCGTCATCAAAATGACTTCACGAGTAGGTGTTTGCGTTCAACGCAAAGACTTGAAACCTTTAGTGTTCTCAATTTTTAGGGTTCCGTATCACAACAGAAAAAAAAGGAACCGTTATAAAATATCCGTCTATCTTTTTGTAGTACATTAATTGATTTGAGCACTATACTGTTTTTTGTAAGAGAAAGCTTTTGACTTATTTTCTGTCATTACGTATTGAGACTAAATAAAGGAAATTCTTAATTAGAGAAAAGTTAAAGTGTTCAATCGTAAGTCTTCAAAAATAATATCGACTGATAAGTATTTGTTATGTTGAAATGACTGACTTACTGTCGAGAGAATGCAGGGTGATTCAAAATATTATCATAACTAGGAACCGGAATATATGCAACGTACCTAAATCAAGCATATTTTTACCTGAAACATGCATCAAAAATTACTAAATATGTTACATCATATCAGTAAAGAAATAGCATTTTTTTTAGCCTTACTTATTCCTCAATAAGCATGAAATTAGTAAAAAATATAAATAATTATTACATGTTATTCTCTACTAGGTGAGATGTATTGTCTCTTATTCGATGCTTTTTTTTTTTTAAATTAATTATAAGCAAGTGCATGAAGTCCGGTCCCTAAATACCCATTAACATCATTCATCACCCTGATCATCTAGCTAGTTACTTTAAATTTTGTTAAAAACACGAACAAAGTCGTGTAACGAAACGAGTCATATCAATTATTTGCAAAGTACAAATATTTGTTAAGCCGTTAATTGACTAAAGTGCGTTCCAGAATTCGACGAACTACTTCAAAAGAGAGAGATTAGAGCATTTAAATTAGTAAAGTTTTGATCCCAATTTCATGTGTCAGTTACTTGAAATACTGTCATATTTAACTGAATTACTAGGTAACCTTAATGCCGGAAGTAATTTACGTCGTCTCTATAAGTCTTAGTGTAGGTATCAAAGCTCTAAATAAAATGTTAACGTGACAAATGGCGAATGGTGACATTCGTCAAAAATGGTCAAAAAAAAGGTCATGCAAAAATATGTAAATGTAAAAATCTATCGTTACTTCGCTGAATTCTGGAATTCGGCATTTGAATTTCTACCACGAACTACCAAGTGTTGCCAATGAATGTTGACCAAAACTAATATACTTACCCAAGCTATGAAAATTTAAAGGTTGTCGAAATAAAAAGCAATTTGTTGTTCGCTTTTCAAATACTTATAATCCGCTTTTATGTGAGTGTTATACCTACTTAAAAGGTCCCCTCGCGACTATCGAACTATACTCCGAGCGTTTTCATGATGATGGGTTGCCGCGCTAGTTTCAACCAATCGGCGTTCTGTGTAAGATTTGACAGAAATCTATGTATATTGCTTCCATTTTCAGTAATTTCGTTAACTTTAATCATTATTAATATAAGAAATAATCGAAAATGAAATTGATATACAATTGTTACTGTAAAATTAACACTTTTGGCGCGACCACGTATCATTTATAACACGCAGAATATAGAAATTTGAGCTGTATCGATAGTTGTGACGGCTACCTTATTATTAATGGTTCATTCTGTAAAGATCTGTAAGCATTAATAAAAAAATATGGAAATTACAAACATTTTACAAAAAAATACGTAATCAAAAATATACTACCTGTTGAATATTATTTTTCTAACTAGCAACACTCATTTTGAGATTAGAACAAAATAGTAGATTGTTTTATTAGAAAACTGTATTCGATCTGTTGAACTGTGTACTATGATATATTGTCTATTATCCGTCTGTTTTCATATAAAAAACTGAAAAATGCTTACAGATCAAAACGTATTTTTAAGTCTCGTGGGGTGTGACCATAAAAATAGGTTTAAAAAAACGAAGTTAAGTAAGACGTCATGTTTTTAATTCGTTGTATGTATCTAGTACATTTTTTGTTCAGTTTGGGGCCAGATGAAGTTGTGGGAATATATCCAATATAATATTTGTTATTGACAAAAATAAAAATAGAATATGAAAATGTTCAAGTAAAAAGTTTTGGTAGAATTTAATTTTTACGGGTACCAACATTGTCTAACATTTTTTTATCAGATAGCAATACCCCGCAGTTCCGCCCACGTAAGTCTCCATCCCGTGCGAATATCGGGATGGAAAGTATTTCCCACGTTACACCTAATGATTCAATGTGCCTCCACACCAAGTTTTATTGAAATAGATACAGTAATTGTTGACCCTATTCCTAACAAGCAAACGAAATGTTTTTTCTGCATCATAGTAGTGTGGATAGGGTATTATCCCTTAAAAACAAACAATAAAAAAAAATTGGTAGTTTTTTTTTAAGTTTTATTTTTTACATTTTTGCGTCTGGTCACCCTCACGAGGTAACTGTCTGGTGTGTAACTGTTACTGTCGTTGTTACTATTATATCAATAATAATGTATATTATGTTGTTGTTATCTATTTAAGACGACAAAATTGTAGAATAAACATTTGAAGAAAAATACACTAATTTTACTTCTTAAACTCATTCACTCTATAAACAACGGGTCGCAATCGTTGGTTGTGTCTTACTGCTAATATGATCGGTGCAAACAGATCGAAACGTCGGATAAATAAAAAAACGAATAGTTATAACGATCCGTGTTTATTAAATGCATAAACACAAATTTTATTGAAAAAAAAAATAGTGTTTCACCATTCACCAGATTTAATTTAAATTCTCTGGGCGCAGCGATAGGTGCACATTTTACATCCAGAAAAAGAAGTCACGGGAATAAAGAACATAGTATGATTATTATTTTCCAATATGCTGTGCAAAATCTGGTTTTTTATATTTATTTGAAAATGTTTTAAGAATTTGAGGATTCGACGGCCATTTTACTACTAATTCTAAGGTTACCTAATTTAGATTTAACAACATTTTTCATACCATCAAATATTACCAAAAGCATGTAAAATTATCATGGTTAAAAGAATCTACTAAAATGGTAGAAGTCGGCTTAGCTTACAACATTGGATGGCTTGTGCTATAACGCGTTTAGCGGGCTGCTTTAAAAAGGTAAGATTTAACCAACTTATTTTCAAGAAAATTGGTAGATATTAAGTAACGAAAGCATGGTAAAATTATAACAGACCTAACAGAAGATAAAAAGCTTTAGTGTTTGAATAGTAATACTCGTAATACCAATCAATTTGAAGTTTGTAATTTCGAGTCCAGAATGTTCAAAAGTGTTTCTATAAAAAAATAGATTTTTACGGCGAATCAAAATATGCCTTATAACCTTTGGGCTTATCACAATTAGTCCCATGGCGTCTTAATGCCTAATACCATCTTCTGGGAGAACCTTACACTGCAGTGGGACATAATGTATTCAATTTACCTATTTTTTTGTTTTTGTTTGTACAAACTATATTGGGAAATGTTGTAAATGAAATAAGTCAATATATAACAAACATTCTGACTATATTTTTTTAACCATTTTCCATAATACAGGTTGAAATAGCGCATCTAACATCTGAGACGTCAAGAATCACAGTATCCAGCTACGAAGTTCACCAGCTCAGTTCTTGTGATGATGATTAGAAGAAGTCGAAACATATTATGTACTTATAGTAGAGTGTGTGCCAGATAAGTCTGCTCGCGATTGGCGGTGCTTTCGTTGTCGCCCATGCCTGCAGGGCAAGCATGGGCCGAGGGTAAAAATTATGTCCACCCGTTATATCCTCTGTCAAGGGCGAAAATTATTTTCTCCACCTGCCAAAGCACGGCAAAAGGGGAAAGGATAAGTATATCCTCATTTGACATTACACGTAGACATCTATTTCCCGCCTATAGCATGTTACGCCTATAGCATTTTCTCCGTTTTGTTTACCGTGGATAGTAGTAGTTATGGATCTACCCTTGCGCCCATGCTCGGGGGGTGGACAAAACTGACTGAGGGAAAGACTATTTTGTCCTTTCCCTGTGGATAAAATGTCTCCGGCCATGCTTGCCCTGCTGGACTTTTAATTTACACAGACTTATTTTGTCCAAACTCTAGTAATAAACCATTTTATCATGTTATTTTATTGCTCAGCTAATATATAGAAAATTGCAGTTGATATAATATTAATTTTGGTTAGATAAAAAAAGAAATGTATGAAATTCACGTTATGTCTATTTAGGATCGTAAATTCCTCCCACTCATGATTTCCAGCATGGTAGCGGTACCGGCGTTTTCCTTTTGAATGGCGATACAAACTGGTTCAAATTCGACCCTCGGATTCCTTTCTTTTTAATCTCGGTAAATAGAGTGCAAAGTTTTTGGTTCCATAAATATATTTTAAAGAAAGATGAAAATTATGACAACAATATATTAAAATTACATTATTAAATAATTAACCCAAAAGACAGTCAGTAGACAGTCTACGGATAGTCCTAGCGAGTCTTAACGTACCGAGCGGCGGTATGTATCTGCATATTTGTATGCATATGTGTAATATACATCTACATATTTGTATGCATATGTGTATATACATCTGCATATACAAATATGCATAATATACAGTACATATTATGTATAGTATACATCTGCATATTTATATGCATATGTATATTTTAATTTGAGCCACGCATATAATCCGATGTCTAGTGATGTTAATCGTAAATATATTATAAACTGGCCATTTTTACTTTTAAGTAGTAACTTAGATATTTCAAAATGTATTCGTGATAAAGAAATATAAAACTTACTACCTGCGCTCCGCGGTTTCACCCGCGTATGTTCCGATCCCGTGGGAATATCAAAATGTAAAGCCTTCATCGATAAATGAACTATCCAACAACATTTTTTTCAATTCAAACCAGTACCAGTAGTTCCTGAGATTAGCGCGTTCAAACAAACAAATCCGTGCCTGGCGTGAATATGTTGATATCTCTAAAACACCAATTTTACAGGGCGGCCTTTTTAAAGTTTGACATATTGTCCTGAATCAATAAATGATTTAAATGTAGATGTTTATGTGGCTATGAATGTTATTTTATGGTATCTTTAAAGTGATGCTAATGAATTATTAAAATTTTACGTAGTTTTCACAATATAAGACATGTCAAGTCTGTAATTTACAGTGATTAAGTTGATAACTCGACTTACAGAGCGTATTTTTAACTTATTTATAATTAATCAAGTTATTCACCATGTTAGTTCTATTGTTTTAATTGATAAAACGTAAATTTAGGTATATGAATATTTAAAAAAAAGTAAATTTGAAACAAAAATACATTTTTACAATAATAATAAAAGTAAGGATAAACAGGTATAGGTTTTTAATTTATCTTATTTTATAAATGCAAGAAAAGAGGAAGATAAAAATAGATAATACCTTTAATTATCCAAGATAAATTAAAAAATCTAAATTAAAAACTAGCTTAGTGCTTATCAGCGTACATGAGCAGCCACGGAGGGTGCTCGTGTGTATCCCTGATGGCTACGGACAGTGCATCCAATATTACGCTAAACAAGAACGGGCTTAGGACGGAACCCTGGTGGACGCCAACGGTAACAGGGAAGGGCTTAGTGTCGCCAACAGCAGTTCGCACCACGGAATCAGAATTTCGGTACATGTCTCTGATGATTTCAACATAAGCTTCCGGCACCCCTTTGGACCGCAGCGCCCACCAGATCATCATGCGAGGAACACAGTCGAAGGCCTTCTGCAAATCTAGGAATAGAAAATGCAGAGGCGTATTCTTCGTCCTGTATTTAACGATCCTTAGGGCGAAAACAGGGTCCATGGTGCCATGCCCGGGGCGGAAACCATATTGACACACTCCTGCCGGATCCGAGAGTCGATTATCCCCTTGTAGAGCTTCATGGTGTGGGACATGACCTTTCCTTCCTCCCCCCCCCCCCTCGGAAAAAGCTTGATATCTCGATTTGTTAAAATAAAATAAAAATATTCCGGTCGGCCGTAACTTGATATATCGATTTATTAAAATAAAATTAAAATATTCTGGCCGGCCGTAACTTGATATCTATTTTGATTTGTTAAGTTATAATATGATTGTTTAAAATCGTTTTATTGAATAAGTCGATGTATTCGATATTTTTAATTGTTAGTGCTGTCGACATCTGCATTTGTCAAGTAAAACACGAAAAAATGGGACACATATAAATATATGTGCTTAGGAAGCGTGTAAGCTAATAAAAAAAAATCATGTAAGTCGAGTTGTCAATGTATTCACGCCAGGCACGGAAATAAACTCTCTAGTTTTATAATATTAGTTTAATAGGAAAGGGTACCGAGCGCTCTCTCCATACAAACGTAGTCGACTGTTTCCTCCCGGGATAATGACACTAGAGCAAATATTTTTGTTGCATAATATTTATAACTGCCATGACCAGACCATGGCCCCTATGCTATTTTTTTGTTTTTAAATTTTAATTTCTATGAAAATTAGAAAATTTAAAAAACCAAGACTTAGGGGCATAGTCATGGCTGTTGTAGGTGGTATGCAACAGTCGGGGAAACAGTCGACTACGTTTGTATGGAGAGAGCGCCGGTAGCCTTTCACCTTAAGTTATATCCTTTAGCGGGATAGAGAAAGGCATTGCTTGGACGCAGGTTTAGGTATTTAATGGTTCTTAAACTAAAGATAATTTCCTGTTATTGGATAAGTTTTTTATAGCGCACATATTGCGATTGAATGGCAACATTTTTATTTTATTTCAATTTTTAAATGGCAATATTGTTTTTTTAATTAATAATTTGATAGACTGAATTAGACCTGATTTTTAATTTATTTATAATTGTTTGAAACTAAAATAATTTTTAATAAACCTACGTAGTTCAATTTTACTATTTTAATTCGAATATTTTTCGGTTATTCCCGTTTGTTCCTATCATTGTTCCCAGTGGGTACAAGTGGGGAAAATACTACATACGATTAGGAAGGAATGAATAATTTGTTTATAACGAAATGAAATGAATGTTGGTAAATATTTGTATGAATTAAATACAATGTGTTTCAACGAGGGTAACTTAATACGAAAAGGAGTTGTTCTAGACGTCTGAGCGAACAACTTTTGTTCTACGACAATAAAAAATGCGAACATTTTTTATAGAAAGTTGTACAGTTACAGTTCTTGCAATTGACGAGTGCGCTCGGCCTTTGTTTGTAGTTGTAATCGTAAATACACAGTAAATACACATGTTCGTTAGTGTTTGTACCCGATGGAGAGCGGTCAGTAGCGAGTGACACATATACAGATTGGTCACTCACACATACAAAGGCCGAGCGCACTCGTCAATTGCAAGAACTTAATTTATCATTAAAAATCAGCTGTTTCTTGGAGTTAAAGGTCATTGACCTTGGGATTTTATTTGTTTAGACAACTATTTTAAACATGAATGGTCTTTATTCCCAAAAAACTGATAATTTTCCAGTAATCATAAGCTAGGTTATGTCTAAAGAGTATAAATTTTTAAAAGTTGTAAAAAAAAGTTATTCGTCTAGAGTCTAGAATGTCTAGAATCGCTCATTTTCATAGTTCATCATTACCCTCATCAAAACACATTGTAAAATGTATTTAATAAATGCATTTATTTGTACTCTACTTACATGGTGTAATCGGTAAAAGTTTAATGCAAAAGAAGATTGTTTCACAGTCCTAAGTGGTTTTATTGGATATTTTTTATTTTTATGTATGACTTTCCACTGTCGCATAAGGGGAAAAGTACCTAGCTCTCTCTCCATACAAACGTAGTCGACTGTTTCCTCCCTGGATAATGACACTAGAGCAAATATTGTTGTAACATAAAACCTATAACTGCCATGACTATGCCCCTATGTCTTAGTTTTTTTTAAATATTTTAATTATCATAGAAAGTAAGAGTTAAAAAAACAAAATATAAAAAAAAATAAGACATAGGGGCATAGTCATGGCAGTTATAAGTTTTATGAAACAAAAATATTTTCTCTAGTGTCATTATTCAGGGAAGAAACAGTGGACTACGTTTGTATGGAGAGAGAGCCGGTACCATTTTCTCTTATGAGTGTTAAAGAAGCTACAGTATAAATATTATTAGTTATACTTATACAATGTGTAACAAAAACTATGTAATATCTCTTAGGAACTCCCAGGACATAACATTTTTTTTTAATTGGGTTAATTAGGGTATTTTTTTTTACAAATTGGAAACTGCCTTTAGCTCCACGCTCGAATCGACCCAAAAACCATATTAAAACATAATATTAGTTCAAGAAATTTCCTTATTGTTATGTACAGTTTGTATGCCTCTTAATTGCTAGATTAGTGTTATATACAGGGTTATTGGTACCTAGATTAGCAAGCCGTTTATGGCCACTTCTGTGCACCTAAACAAACAATCTTTTGTTCTTCGACTTCTGGAAATTCGAACATTTTCTGTAATTTTTTAGGTTATGTTGGCCGCAAATCAGCTGTTCAATACTCGGAGAGGTCATTAACATTATACTTATTTTTAAAGTTGTATGATTTTCTAAGTCTAAGCTTTGTTTTAAAAATATCAGCTGATTTTCGAATTTATTTGATCTCAAAATGTTCGAAAGTCGAGTCGTAGAACAAAAGTTGTTTGTTAAGGTGCACAGAAGTGGCCCTCAACCGCTTTCTAATATAGTTACTAATCACCCTGTATATTCGGTGATGTGAACGTACTTATGTGTATATTCTGATTAAATGCGTATAATGGAATGTAATTTGTTGTTTTTATTACTTATTCCATGACCACCTCTGTGACCTGCTTGCAACGCAGAAGTTTGCGGGTTCGATTCCCGGCTAAAACAAATATTTGTGTAGGTACTTTGAGATTCAAATGTACATATTATTTGTTTCTGTTGCAGTATAACATATATTAGTAAGTACCTACGTTTATTGGTCGTGGTTCGATCGCCGGAGTTCTATCAATCGAACCACGGGGAAATCAAACTGTCCGCAGTTCTATCAATTGAACCATCGGCATCGTTATAATAATATGAAATTGTATTGCCTGTGGTTTTATCAACAGGACTATCCTTAATATGTAGGTACAAAAAAAGGATTGTTAGTAGTCTTTCCATTGTCTGGTCACCATAACACAAGCCTAGTTACTAATAGTTTGATATTTAATAAATTCCATGAAACAACTAAGAGTTTTTTTCTTACTAGTTCCACTTTTGCAAATGTTTCCAATGATTAGTTTCATAGTTAAAGTCATTTTTTTATTCCATAGGATTCACTCGTCTTAAAAACTAAGTTAGGATGTGTGTCTTCGCAACGCGCCCAATGTGAGGGTTTGAAACATATTTTACGAACTTAACTGCGGCTGCGTCCCTGTTGTTTTACTAATAATTATAAGCGAATTACCTAGACTAAAGGTACGGTTGGAGTCAGAATTGCAGACCCACCGTAGAGTTCTAAAACTATTATTGGAATGTTTTTTATTCTAATATTATTAAACTTGAACTCGAGCCTTACCTTAGCAACTTGTTTGAGTTGAAAACATTCCAAATATAGCAGTTTTGGAGATCTACGGTGGGTCTGCAATTCTGACTCTTACTGTACCTATATCTAGTTATTTTTAAGTCACTAAATATGTGTTTTTATCACGATTTGTTTACTTATTTGTGTGTTGTGTTTAATAAATGCACTTGTGTGTTTTTAATTCACTGGATTCTGTGCTAACATCTGGGTAACGGTCGTGATGGTAAGTGCTAATAACCTAATAGCTGCGTCCTGCGGTTTCACCCGCATAACTCCCGATCCCGTGGGAATATCGAGATGAAAAGTAGCCAATGTTACTCCCAATTAATTATTGTATCCTAATACTAAGTTTCATCAAAATCGGTCCAGTAGTTTCAGAGCCTGTTCATTACAAACATAAAGAAATATAATATTTTACTCCTTTGTAGATTACCTACTAAAATCGTCCTGCGGTTTCACCCGCGTTATACCCGATCCCGTAGGAATATCGGGATAAAAACTAGCCTATGTTATTCCCAATTAATTAATGTATCCTAACACCAAGTTTCATCAAAATCGATCCAGTAGTGTAGCTACAAACAAAAAAAAGAACAAGATTTTTCATCTTAATAAGGACACTGAAAAAGATTAATTATTCCTGTATATCTTGTTCCAACCGGAAATTAACACTGAAAAATTGCAGTCGTTCTGCCAACCAAACTACTGGTACAAAAAAAAGGTATCCGCTAAGAAACGAATTTTTGAAAATTCAACCACTACAAGAACGAAGTCGAGGGTGAAAACTAGTTTTTAACCGACTTCAAAAAAAGGAGGAGGTTCTCAATTCGGCGTCGTACGGCTATATTATGCATGTATTATAATACGGGTTTATATGTATACATATAAACCTTCTTCTTAAATCACTATAGCTATTAAAAAAAACAACATCAAAATCCGTTGCGTAGTTTTAAAGATTTAAGCACACAAAGGGATATAGGGACAGAGAAAGCAACTTTATTTTATACTATGTAGTGATGATACACTATTCATTCCAAAACACAAAAAGTACAAGGATATATTATTACAAAACACGAAATTAACAAAAATAGAAAAATTTAAACATTAAACATATCCTAAATTGTTTTTCTTATTTTTTTTTTCAGACAAGATTATAAGAAGATGGAAAAGAAATCATTACGCAACTGAGTTATTTTTCCCAGTAGTCCATCGTCCAGAAGTCTATTTTCATACGGAACGTTTCTTTACAGGCAAACTATAATATTCATATGGGCACTTGATTGGTGTCCCTTGAAACATGGATATGTAACACAACTAAGTTAACTTGAGACCCAATTTCAATGCACTGTTTACTGAAATAGGTCTCAAGTTAATTTCTTTACAAAAACTCACTATGAACGACTGGGAATAACTTAATATTTTATACCAAAGGTTTTGGATTTTTTTACAAGTGGCATTTATAGAGCATTTATTAGATGTCTGTTTGGTTAGATTAATAGGTATTTGTGTTAAGAGGGTACCTATGCGGGTATCGCTTTCTTCATATAAACCTATTCTTCTATTTACTTCCTGAATAATATTTAGCAGGTTTTTATTTTTATAACTGTTTTCCAAATAAATAAAAGATGCTAGGGTACCGTCTTAAGATTCTTTAGTTGACAGATTTCATATTATTATATCAAAAAAGTTTTATCTAGCAATAAATCTATTGAATTAAGTTATTCATTTTTAAGTTTTTTGTTTAATCAATTATTAAATTATACATACTTTTACTACCTACTCATGTTTTTTAAAAGTTGTTTCGCTATCCCCCTATGGTGGCAGAGTTAGTGGTGGCCATCGGGAATAAACCTGCAAATGCAAATACTACCTACCTATATTTATTTATTAGCCCATAATATTGTCCTACTGCAGGCATCGAGCATCTAACTAAAGACCATAGGTAGATATAAGTGGAACTGCCCCAAGTATCCCTAACAGTTAGTAGGAATAGATCAGTAGGGATATGTAGAATACCAAAGTTTCATCAAGTTCCGGAGCCTATTCGTTAGTAACAAAAATACCGGCAAATCCTTCTAGTCCATTGAAATGTTACAATTTTTTGGGCTTAGCGTGCATTTGTCAGAGGACGCAATTTTATTTTTTGAATATCAAGGGGGGGTCAGGCTAAACTTAAATCCATGTTTGAGGGATTGTAGATGTAGGGATTGTTCCACGGCACTAATATATTAGTTAACATTTTTGTTGTAAATAAGATTATCTACAACTTTTGTCAAGTAACTTTTAGTCGTAAACCAAAAATAAAAAAGTTATAAGCGAAAATCAATTACTCTATATATCTCTATATCTATCTAGATTCTAGATATCTAAAAAATAAAATTGCGTCCTCTGACAAATGCAACCCCAAATGTAACTTTTCAATGGACTATTCCTTATTATAATATTAAGATAGAAGATATCGACTGATAATAGATAAATATAGATAAGTAAGAATATAGACATACCTAGTTACAAAAAAGAAACAAAATATTAAAAAATAAATAAAACTTTATTCAAAACAACACTGCCTACAAAACCAAATATAAATAATAATAAAAAAAAAAACAAAAAGAAACATTACCTCCCCACAGACATCATCAATATATTTTTAGTGCGAACGCTCATATAACTATTCGTTGCGATCTTATCATAATTTTTCTCAATTTCACTCTCTTTTTCATAGAGAAATTTAGGCAATTTAGCTACCAAATGCTCACCGTGTTCCGAAAAGGTTTTCTCGGCATATATCTCCAAGACAGCCTTTTTAGTTTCATAGCATTGTAAAATATCTGAAGCGTTGGGATAATTATATTTTTTCTTTTTATCTGTACGTTTCGGTTCATTATTCGTTAGAATTATATTTTCTATACGTTTTACATTGTTGAATTCAGAATTTAAAATGGTTTTATCGTTGGTATGCTTTGTATGTGAAGTGAGTTTCTCAATTTTGCTAGATGTAAATTCTTTTATTTTAGAAACGATTGTGCCGGGGATATTAGTAGACTTATTACTTATAACTTTGTTGAGTATTATTGATTTTTGTGTTTCAGCATCTATTAATGATCTATTGCAGTCTTCGTATAGATCACAATTAACTTCGCCATCTTGCTTACTTTTTCTTCTACAGCAGCAGCTTATGTTTAGACTGGGGTCCTTAATTTTTTCAGCAACTTTACTGCACATGCAACCTCTGTACTGAGGACTTGCCCGCCCTGATTCTTCTTCAGTATCATCGCTGTTATTTGCTTTTGTTGGATAGTTATTAGGATCTAATATTGTTGTTTTAAATTTTAATGATGAAATAGCACTTTCCATTTTGTAATAATTGTTCATGCTGTCGCTATCTCTGAAATAATTTGGCTTTAATGATGTATAAGTTACATCTTTAGCTAACTCATTGCTTGTCATAGTTAAGTCATCATTTGTGCTACTGTCTGTGAGAATTATTTTTAGCATTTCACGTAGCTGTCTGACTCTACCTTTACTTTTAGGCTTAGAGTGTGCTCTCTGAAAAACTCTTTTGAGTAACTCTTTCTTTGCTAATTTAGAATTTTCTTTTGACTTGGACTGTATTTTTTCTTCACTTTTGACAGGAACTGGTTCTAGTTTCTCTAGTGTCTGTGTTTCTGGTTCTTCTTCCTTTTGTACTACTTCCGCATGTGCTTTATTGAAGTAATTAGAATATGTTTCGCGTAGATATTCGTAATGTGTATCGTAAGCTTGGACGTTACTTTTATTGTAGTCAGTAGCTTCGTCTTCAGTTATTAGTACCAACTCTTCGGTACTCAGAGAAGGGACTGTGTTAGATTTAGTATTAGAAGGTTGCTCTATCGGTTCCACACTTTCATCGACGTCGTTGCTTACGGCACTGTGAGTTTCAGACTTTGCGTTGCTTGTAGCACTGTGAAGTTTAGACCTTTCGTTACTTGCACCACTGTGCGTTTTAGACTTTTCGTTACTTGCAGCACTGTGCGTTTTAGACCTTTCGTGGCTTGCAGCACTGTGAGTTTTAGACCTTTCGTGGCTTGCAGCACTGTGAGTTTTAGATATCTCATTACTTACAGGACTGTGAGTTTTAGATATTTCATTGCTTTCAACACTGTGGGTTTTAGACCTTTCATTACTTGCGGCACTGTGAGTTTTAGATCTTTCTGTTGAAGATGTCAGGTTAATTGTTGCTCTATGAACTGAGAATACATTTTCGCTGTCTGCCGTTGGTTCAGTATATATATCGCTATAACCTGTTGAAACCGTGTTGAATTTATGTGAGATTTTATTATAATAATCATCTGCTACTTGTTTATCTTTCTCAGATTTACGCTTCTCGGATTTTGGTTTGTAGTTTTTGACAATAATTTTTATGTTGATATCGTTTTTGGGACTGCCTTCGTCTGTTATTTCATTTCTTTCGTCGTTTTTCACAGAATAAACTTCTGGAGCATTTTCGATTTCATCTTTCTTCTCTTCTTGGTCTTCTTCCTTTCCTATATTTATTTCGGTTGCTTTGTCACCGTGTACTATACGTAGTTTAAATTGTATTTCAACTAGATTGCTGAGACTCTGTTCGCTTTTTGTATTAGATACGTCCTGGTGAGTTTCAGAAGCTAAGTTTGTGACCATAACAGGAGTAGATATCCGGTTTAGTTTTGCATCGTAAATATTACCACAAACTGAAGATCTATTCCCAGCGGTATAATCTCTCCTTTCGTACAGGGTTCTTCCATCTTCATCTTTAACTTTGACGTTCATACATTCTCTTATCTCTTCTGTGCTCGGTGATGGTTCTTTTAAATTTATTGTTATTTTCTCTCGGGAGTTCAATCTAACGACTCCAGGTTCTGAAGACTCGTTTCCCCATGCTGGACACTCTTTGGCGCAAGTCTTTTTCTTTGACGGATTCTTTCTGAGGAAAAGCCCGGAAAATCCTTTCTTTTGGTTTTCTCCGCAAACGGGGTTAGCAACTTTTACATTGTTCGGACATTCAGTCTCGCATTCATCTTTTTTAGGAGCCGCTTCTGAGCAAGGGTCTGAATCGCTTTTCATGGCTACGCAATTTTCGTTACATTCACTTTTATTATCTTTAATTTTATCAATGAGTTTTTCGAAACATCCTTCTGATGATTGTGGAGATGGTTGGTTAGAGTTTTGACCACAACCCGCTTGTTTGGACTTTGACTTTGTGTTGTCAACTTTGCTAGGTTTGGTCTCAATTTTGCTACAAGGCGGTTTGTGGCATGGAGATAATTTTGGCGGGGGCTTAGGCTTAGGAGGTGGCTTAGGTTTAGGTGGATGTGGACTGCTGCACAATGAGAGGCCAGGACCTATTGGAACCGCGGCAGGAATAGGACTATTTGAAACTTTGTAAGGATTAGGGCTCGTTGAAACCTCGCAAGGCTTAGGGCTCGTTGGAACCGGGCAAGCGCTAGAGCTTGGGCTAGGACTGCTGGTATCTGGAGGACTGTATTGTGAACATTTGCTGCATGCGTTCGATGACTTGTTCGATGACTTATTGGATGGGCATTGACTAGCTTGATTCGTAGAAGGAGTTGCCGAGATCGCGCAAGACGGCGGTGGTGGCGAGCAGCATTCAATCTTCTTATTCTTTTTCGACTTTTTCTTCTTTGGGGCTATACAACCTCGGCAAGAGGTTTGACTAGAAGATTTATCCTCTTTCTCAGCAGCACAGTATGGGCATGGCTTTTTCTTTTTAAACATCTTTAGTGATGAATTCTGTTTTGAGATACTTATGCCAAATATTGTTCGGCTTGGTCGCTGACAGGTAGGTAAAGAGGCAGGGCATGGAGGAGGTGGCAGAGGGTTAGGCGCTTTCGCAGGACATTGTGGCTCCATTGATGGGCAAGACGGTACAACTCCACGGCAGTCCGGTTTCATAGCAGGACACGGTGGATTATTATCTCCACTTGGTGGGGTTTTAGAACTTTTTTTAGGCTGTGAAAAACATACAGGACATGGTTTGGGTGATGGTTGCCGGTTTTGTTTCTGGCAGGTAGGGCAGGTTGGACTATTTGCTCCACTGTCAGACGGAGATTCAGGAGGAGGAGGACATGTCGGTTTGGTTTTTTTAGCCGGTGAAGGACATGGTTTAGATGGTGGTGATCGGCTTTGTTTCTGGCAGGTAGGGCAGGTTGGACTATTCGCTCCACTGTCTGTCTGTTTAGTTTTTTTAGACTTTGAACGACTCGGTGGAGATGGACACATTGGTGGAGAAGCTGGGCGTGGCGGAGTACGTCGCCTTTTAGTAGGTGGAGAAGGGCATTTTGGTGGTGTAGGAGGGCATGAAGGCGGTGTAGGAGGACAGCTCGGTGGCGTAGGAGGACAGCTAGGAGGTGTAGGAGGACAGCTAGGAGGTTTATACCCCGGACAAACAGTCGGTTTCGGACGTGGCGGCGGCGGACATAATATATCTTCAGTTGGAGTATTGCAGGACGGCGAACCTGGCTTTAAACAATTAGGGTTTGACTGCTTTACACAAGTAACTTTACAAGGCGGGTCAGGTATCTCTAGAGACGGCTTTACTCTAACAGAAGCATGTTTACAAGATGTAACTGGTTTCTTATTCTTGCATAAATCACATCCTACTGATCCTTTAAAGTTCAGAATACCTCCGTGTGTCGCCGCTATCTGTTTCTTTATGCCAAGAGCAAGTGTCTCGCAATCTGGCATAGATACATGTTTCTTGCATATTTTCTTTCTAGTTGGAGCCATTAGAACGGGTTTCTGTATCTTAGGGCAGTTATCGCTGTGGCAACCTCCTCCACCACTTCCACCTCCACCTCTGCTGTCCTGATAATCCTGATCACCTCTGCTCTCTGAGCTGGGTACAGAGACTGGCCTATTTTCAGCACTACAAAAATCAAACCTTTTGCTTATCGCGTAAATCTTTCGCTTTTTAAACACTTCTAACGAGTCTTTCGGCAAAACTCTTCTACCTGAAAGCGAGAAAAAAAAGGTACAGAAAGACTTCCTCCCTGGATAATGACATTAATGACACTATAGCAAATATTTTTGTTGCATAAAACTTATTACTGCCAATTGCCATGACCCCTATGTTTCCCTATGTGATCCCTATGTTTTGTTTTTTTTTTCGTTTTTAAAACTTAATTTCTATGATAATTAGAAAATGAGAAAACCAAGACATAGGGACATAGTCATGGCAATTATAGGGTTTATCATTATAATTATCAGTGTATCAGTGTAACGTAGTCGACTGTTTTCTCCCTGGATAATGATCCAGGGAGAAAACAGTCGACTACGTTTGTATGGAGGTAGCACCAGTACCCTTTCCTCTTAAGGGCTATTTCTGTGCACCCTAACAATCAACTTTTGTTCTACTACTGTAGGAAATTTAAAAAAACTAAAATATTGAGGTTGCAATTAACGGCCCATGTAAAATTTCATACCTTAACATGATTAAAGCTTAAATATTTATCAACCTTCTTGTCATTGAAATAGAATATAATTTTAGATTAACCGTTAAATGCATTTAGCTAAATTTTTAAATACAATGTCATGCAAGCTACCCTAATTGTTTGAAATTGAGGTAAAAGCATCAGGCCGCATCTCTACAGTGTTGCCCTTACCTGAATCATCATTCTCCTTATCATTATCTTTAACATTTTCTTTTTCTTTTTTCTTCATAAAATTTACGAATTTCGATGATATTCTATCATTCCCTTTGCTGTCAATCCCTTTATTTTCATTATCTTTATTGTAAGCAGAATCTGATGATGTTTCGCTGGATGACATTAGAGTTGATGCTTGATAATCATCACAGATGTTGGGACAAGATTTGGAGGCATCTCCTTGTTGATTGTGGAAACTCAATGATTTTTCTGAGCAGGATTTTAGATGGGAGTCGCTGACGCACGAGTATAAGTCGAGACCTAATGGCGTCCAATGCTTGTAGTATTCTTGGAGGTAACTCTCGGCGAATTCGCATTTCTTTTGTTTGAGTAATGGTGGTGGCTCCGAGTCTTCAGAACTTGAAACATCGTGGAATTTTAATCTGCAAAAAAATATTGTAATCGTAAAAACAAGTAACAACTGATACGTTAGAGGCACTACACTGTTGTGTTTTACAGAGACTCATTGAAAGTATTTGGAGACGTGACGAGGAATCTCCTGGCTCAGGGTAACCTGGATTTATACTCTCACTTTTTAACCGACTTCAAAAAACGGAAACCAAAGCCGGCTCAATTGAAATGTTTTGAAAGGAGATACTTCAGGGGTGGTCCCATAAAAATGTTATTAGGATTTGACGAGGATCTTCAGAGTGATGAACAGAATTACAACACGAGCGTGCAGCAAATTGCTCAATTTTCACGATTTTTATTGTGGTTTGTTATCTTTTCTGGACTCTTGAGCTAACTACCTTCTACCGTGTATTCAAGGATTTCTAATAAGAAAGGGGATTGTTCTAAACGTCTAAGCAAACATCTTTTGTTCTACAACTTTTAAAAATTCGAACTTGTTTATTCGAAAAAATTTGGTAATGAATCGCCAATGAAGAAGGACGCACTTGTTTTTGTGACTGATAGTAGCCAGTGGCTACTCTATCTGGCGACAAAGGGTAGCCAAAAGTAGCCATAGATACGTAGCCGGCGACGTGAGTTAGGGCTTTATGCTGAAACGGCTTGAATAAATTTTGTAAAGTAGATAGCAAAACTCCTAGTAAAATCAGAGAGTGCTTTTTCCTGATAATATTCTGACGGATTTTGGCTTATGCGGGTATAACTAAAGCTAATATGTTTATTTTATGAGCGCACTAACATAGGTTTTCTCATTTCGCGTAAATCCCTTTGCGTAATTATTCCAACTCCAATAACATCACACCGCTTTGGTATGTTGACATTACTCCCTTGTATTATCACATCTCGATGTGTTGGAGGTCTCTTTATAACAGTTTCCACAATCTTAGACTCTAAATTTTTACTATCTTGAACGCTAACTATTACTTTTATATCGGATTTTTGATTATCACCTTTATCCATTCTGATATTTCTTTTCACTTTTTTAGCTTCGGTATCTGATTCATATTCAACAATTTTAAAAACTTCTTCGTCACTTGTTTGATTGCGTTTACTTTCGTCTGAGCTTAGATTATCGAAAAAATCTTTTGGTATATCTATTCTTAGATATTCCGAGCTAACTTTTCGTTTAACGTTTAAATTTTTTGAATGTAATACTACTTCTATTTTATGCGATAGAGCTTTTGATTGATCAATTAACCATTTCTGATTAAAATAAGATAGTTCTATGTTTTTCTGTGGGATATTGTTTTTTGAACATATTTTAACTGGTATTGCTTTTGGCCTATCCGTTATTGTCTTTGGTATCATCCAAGCTTCAATATCTTGAATGAAATTGACTTTATTTTTATTCGTATTTGATCTGTAATATGAGTCCATGGAAGATATTTCGCTGTGCGATTTTATGAATATCCCTGTATTTTTGTATACAGTATCTATTAGTTCAAATAAAGTACTACTACTTGTAGCGTATGTTGTGTTAGCCCATCTTACATTAACACTTCTAGCTGATTCTATAGTGCTTGATAAGAATCTCCGTAACCAGCGTTTTCTTGTGAGGTCTCCTTCTTCCACAGTCGCTTTCGATGTATTTTCTTTTGGCACCGGCGCCGGAGTGCTTGGTCTACCCATTTTGAGAGTAAGACCATCGGTAATTTCACATCTACCGGCGGTAACGTTTTCTGCTTTCTTTTTAGGTGGTACGTGATACGGATCTTTAGCTTTGTCTTTAGTTTTCTTCTTGAAAAAGAAGAATCTTTTTTCCTTCTTTGTTTCCGGTTCCGGTTTTTTTTTCTCGCTTTCTTTTTTTTCTATCTCTTTTTTCTCAATTTCTAGTTTCTCTATTTCTGTTTTCTCCATCTCTTTTTTCTCCATGTCTTTAACTGATATCTTTGGAGAGTTGTAAGATGGCATTGGCGTCGCTTGCTTTTTGTTATACCAGTCTTCATCTAGATTAAATTTCTTACCCCATAGTTTAAACATGCCTCTAACGCCTTGATAATCGCTATCCATTTCAGTTGCATACTGTATACTGTCTCTTTCATTCCTATAATTCATTCTAGGGGTCTCTTGTTCTATTACATTAGCTTGTATCGGAATGTACCTTTTTGCATCCGAATAAGAACGTCCCTCTAAAGATGGTGGGTCAGAAGTCACTGACGCGTCTTTACGACTAGGCGAACTTTCACGGCTTTGAGATGAATTTGGTATAAAGCTGCTTTTCTTCAAATCATCTTTCTTTGTCAAACCTCTGCGTAGCGCTTCAAATCTACGTTTTAATACCGAAGCGCTTTTGTATTCTGGGATTGGTTTATCACAACTCGATTTAGAATCTTTATCTTTAGTTGCAAACATTCTCCTATACTCTCTTTCTAGCTTATTCTCCATTGGATCCATAGATGTTTTACTCGGTTTATCATCGCTAGGCACCTCTAGATTATGGACATGTTGAACTAGCGAGTCAGAGGAAAATTGTCTTTCAGCCTCTTTTATTTTTTTTTCTAATTTCTTGTTACTGTTGGAGTTATTGTATTTTTGCTTCGGTTCACATACTTTAGTTGATGTAGCTTCTAATTTAGGTTCTTCCTTTTTCGGTGTAACTTTTTCTTCTTTATCATCAATTTCGAATTGTGTGCCAACAGTTTCAACCTTTTTGACTACAGTATTGCTTCCAATTTCAATATTCTTATGTCCGTCTGGTATTTTGGGGCTGGTGGTACCAGATTTAGTGTTAACTATTGGTGAAAGTTTCTCGCTTAAGGCACAACCTGTGTTATACTCAATTATACCGCCAACACATTTTGATGATGTCTTTTTGTGATCATAGAAACTGCCTTTGTATGGTCTTGTTCTTCCTGTAAATAATAATATTACAGTTGTATTAATAATTTTGAGTTCCGAGCCTGATGCCAAAACATAATCTACAGCTAGTCTACGCTAATATTATGAAGAGGAAGGTTTTTTGTTTGTAACGAATAGGCTAAGAAACTACTGGACCGATTTTGATGAAACTTGGTATGTGGATACATTGATTAATTGGGAATAACCAAGGTTACTTTTTATCCAGATTATCTCAAGGGATCGGGAGTAACGCGAGTGACAAATACAAACCTACACTTATAATAAAGGAAGAGAGGACAAAAAGTGTGTACTTGGAACCAATTTTAAAAAATGAGTCCATGACTTTTGGGCGTTCTAATATTCTATATGGGACGAAACACACGACAATCCACAAAACGAAACATAACAAAAGCATTTATATCAGCGAACAGTAGACCCATTTGCGCAAGCAACTACTTAGCGCTGCTCGGCAAAGGCAAGAAACAGGATAAGTACAGTACCTACCCGGCATTTAACTTGGACAAAAACTGATGTGGTGGAGTAAAATTAGCACAGTACACTTACATGAAACTTTTTTGGCACTTTAGATAGATAAACACTTTCCGTTACATTTTGGACAATTCACACAATATCTTTATAAATTATAGCATAATGTAATGTACCTACTTTTAAGCTATATTATTGTAAAGTTTCATTACAATCCATTTAGTAGTTTTTGCGTTAAAGAGTAACAGACATCCATACAAACATATAAACTTTCGCGTTTAAAATATTATGTAGTTTGTAGGATGAAAGATGTATCTAAAAATCAACTTCAGCGCATCCGCCATTTTTGTCCAACTTATTTGCTGGGTACCTACTATTAGATAGGATGATTGATTTCAAGCCAATTCTAATATTGCTTTTTCAATAAAAAAGCACTTACTAATAAAAGTGTAGGCAGATAGATCTGAACTGCCAACACCACGGTCATCAGTCTCTGGCAGGTACACGCGTTTCACCTTCCTACGTTGCAAAGCCTTTACGCTTCCGACACCTATATCTGTAAAACTTCTGGATCCATGATACGCGTATACCTGGAATTGAGGACACCTTGCATGAGATTGTGTATGAATAATGGCAAAGTTTTGTACAAAAATTACTAGTTTGCAAGGAGGTTATGTTCTTGAAGTTCCTAGATAGATAGATAAATTCTTTATTGTAAACACCAATTTCAAATAATATTAATAACTAGCTGCGCCCCGCGGTTTCACCCGCGTTACTCCCGATCCCGTGGGAATATCGGGATAAAAAGTAGCCTATAGCCTTCCTCGATAAATGGACTATCCAACACAAAAATAATTTTTCAATTCGAACCAGTAGTTCCTGAGATTAGCGCGTTCAAACAAACAAACAAACTCTTCAGCTTTATAATATTAGTATAGATAAAATACAAAGCTTAAGTTTAAGTGTTACAAAGTTAGTGTTAGTGTGGGTTAGTGTTCCTATATCCTATGAAGAAAATGAAAAAAAGAGTCGATTACATACAAGCAAACATACAAACATACAGGTGAAACTAATAAAAGCGCGGTAAAAACACGTGACTTTAAATACTTAAATCTTTTTTCCACATCTAGTTCACAAAATACTATCAATTTCATTGTTAACTAGAAACACGGAGAATTTTAGCATAGGTAGGTATTTTTTCTATTTGTGTAACTTTGACAGTTGGTTAATCATGTTTAAGGTCTTAACGCTTTTAATTTTTGTTGTGAAAGTCAACCTAAATTCATTTGGGATATTTTGTGATGCAATCGATATTCAAAAACATCCTGATATTTTTAGTAAAAAACTATTTTTATTTTTTCGAATTTGATGTGTCAACACTGTTAAAAGTAGCGCCAGTTATTGAAAAGTTGACAGGGAAACGTTTGAGTTGGTATGGACATAGTGATGAGGAGAGAGAAGACGCATGTGACTAGAAAAGTAATGAGTATAAATGTAGAGGGATAGAGAGGAAGAGGACAAGATATGAAAGAGACGGATATAAACTATAAGATCACGGCTAATAGAGAAAGAAGAAGACGACGCGACGCACTGTGCCGACCGCAAATAAATTGTATTTAGCTTTTTTTTTAGTTTTTATTACACATAGAGGCTTGCATTTGACATCAAATCACCTGATGGTACGCGACAATGAAGTCGAGGATGTAGCATGTTCCCTTAGAAAGAGAAAGGCATGCCTGGACAATATTATGGAACGCTACGAGTCACTTGCCACCATGACTTTATCCAGGGGTGCGGTGTTAGAAGCCGCCGGCTAAGGCCTATCACCGTTTGATTGTCTGCTCCTTTATCCCAAGGGTTACGTGGGACAAAGGCAGGTATAAGATACTGTTAAAAATAGCGATATTCATAATTTCAACTTAAGAAATAAGAATGATCTGACCGTGCCCGGTAGTAGGCTCCGGAAAATAAACAGGTCGTTAATAGTACATGTGTGCTCTATTATAATAAGTTACCTAAAGATGTATATGACATGTCCATTAACAAATTCAAAACTGTTATAAAGCATAAATTGTGCGGTAAGGCTTCCCTTAATGATAAGAATCCATGAATGTGACTTTAATTGCTCCATTTCAAATAATACCTACAAATATTTGTAATTTTGACCTTTGTGAGCGTGATCACATGAAGAAGAAAAACCCATGAGTTTCTTGTGCCTTCTTCTCATTGGTGGGCGCGTTCCGAAGGCACACATAACCTAACTTAGCTTTTAAGATTTATTAAGACGAAATTTGACTTTGACTTTACTTACCTGCTTAGGAATCTTACTAAAATATATCGCTTGACGGCCATAAACATTCCTACAGGTGCAAGTGTCTTTCTTACTATCAAATTGACAAGCGAACTCATTATTTTTACTGTAATTATCATATCTATTTGTTCTTGTATATTCTTGATCCCAACTAGTATTATGTTGGTACACAATGTCCTGGTCGTCTCTTATTTTATGTCGGGTCACGTAAACGGCCTTGCTTTCTCTCATAACTGGGCCTTTTATTCACATCTTATGTTTTGGTTCTTATTTTCTGGAATAAATAATTAAATATTGCAGGATATTCCACACATATCGCCATGTAGCCCCAAGCTAAGTAACTACACTTGTGTTAAGGGAGCTAGACAACGGATATGCTACTTAGATAATACTTATAATACATAGAATTAACCAGACCATAGACAAATATCTAAGCATAAATACATGTCTGAGACGGGAATCGAACCCGCAATCCTTAGGCAGTCCGGCATGGTGACCATTGTGCCAACCGGGTCGTCCAATGAAAAGTTATAGTTTCAAACACCATTTTATTTTCTGATAACTATTTGATCCATATAAATTGCATTGTTTTACATAAGTACTTAAATAAATACATTAAATTGTAACAGTTATGGAGTGATTATCTCCGAACTTTGCATTACTTTATTATGACACAATAATTAGAATGCATATATCTTCGTGCATATCCGAAAACACCTGAGGGATAAAGAGTCATCATGGCGTATGGCATTCATCCTGCGTGGATCAAACCTCTATATCCAATTTTTTCAGCCAGCTTGCGGCGGCAGTTGTAAGTTTATGAACTTCCGACAGGGATAAAGAGTCAATTGCCATAAGTTCGTCTGGTCATGTTTATTTAGCAAAAACGTATCTACCTCTGGTTGACATATCACTGGTTTCAAGGCGAAAGTTACGTCTTAAACCGCATATTAGACCATGCTAAGGCTTTGGAATAACACATGAAATATTTCCATCTTAAAAGGAAAGGGTACTGGGTCTTTCTTCATACAAACGTAGTGACCATGGCCAAGGCTTTGGAATAACACATGAAATATTTCCATGTTATAAGGAAACCCTTTCTTCATACAAACGTAGTCGACTGTTTCCTCCCTGAATAATGACACTAGAACAAATATTTTTACCTATAACTGCCATGAACGAACATGCCCCTATGTCTGAGTTTTTTTCATATTTTAATTATCATAGGAAGTACGAGTATGAGTCTTAAAGAATATTATATAGGGGCATCAAAAAGTCATCGTCATCGCAGTTATAGGTTTTCATCATCTTCCTGTCCTTATCCCAATTCATATGGAGTCGGCGCAGTATGTTTTCTTCTTCCATTCACTCCTATTAGTCGTCATCTCATCGTTGACATTCATCTCTCATGTCTTGTCTCACGCAGTCCATCCGTCCTTTTCCTCTCCATCCCTCTACATTCATACTCATCACTCTTCTAGTCACATGCGTCTCTTCTCTTCTCATCATGTCCATACCAACTGAAAAGGTTCCCTTTTACTTTTTCAGTAACCGGTGCTACTTCCAGGCTTCCTCTAATAAACTCATACCTTATTTTATCCATCCTCGTTACTCCACACATCTAACTCAACATTCTCATCTTCGCTGCATGCAATCTTCTCTCATCTTTCTTATTCACGGCCCAGCATTCCGATCCATACATGACGACAGGTCTGTGACAAGGTACAGTTATAGGTTTTATGCAACAAAAATATTTGCTCTAGTGTCATTATCCAGGGAGGAAACAGTTGACTATACGTTTGTTTAGAGAAAGAGCCGGTACCTATTCCTTTAGGTTACTATTTCTAAACCAAACTCATTCAGAGCCGGTTTAGTGTTTTAAGACCTGATTGCATTTGGTTTGTAAGAACATTAAACTATACTTTGCTGTGAAGGAAAACATCGTTAGATACCTACTTGCTGTAAAAAATACCACGGCTTAAAAACATGTGATATTTTCCAAATAAAATAAATGTACTTCGCTAGAATTAATTTTGTGTTTTGTTTTATGGTACAAGTGTTTATCTATAAATAAATATATTGCAGCACATTCCACACATCGCCATCTAGCCCCAAATTAAGTAACTAGACTTGTGTTATGGGTGCTAGACAACGGATTACTACGCGCGAAAGAGGAAATATTTGGAAATTATTGCCTCATAAGCCCTCTGATGTAATCGCATATTGCATGCAGAGACGTCAAATCATTGTGTCACAATAAAGGAATGCGAAGTTCGGAGATCTATAACCACTCTATAACAGTTATGGCCCCTCTACATGACGGGACATCATGCTAGCCCACTAATATGGTCCAGCATGTAGAGGGCGTAGTGGTGTTTTATGGCTTATGGTTCGTGGAATGGCGACTGGATGGCCAGAGTGTCGGTTTATCGGTCGCACCTCAAAGGAAGTGGGCAACGATGGCTGAACGTGGCCAACGTGTAGTTTCATTCAACCACCGCATGGCCATTGCTCGCTGGTCCAGTGCTGGGCCATTATTTAGAAGGGCCATTACATTCCATTGGGTTTAATCCACCTCGAAGCGTCTTTAATGCTTCCATCTTTTTGGAAGGAGTTTCAAGGGCATATTTTTATTTTTATACTTACTTATGTAATCCTGCTTCCACATTTACTCTAGAACGATTCCGAAAAACTCACTATATTCAACCAAAATTATTACCAAACCAATCGAACTTATTAATTTAATAATTAACTTAATTTAAACTCAACAATTTGCTATATTTTTACTAAGATTTTTTGTTTGATTTGACAGCTTCCAAAGTGACAGTATTGGTAGAGTTTTTATTTTGGGTTTCTATTTTTGGTTATTAAAACCTTTTTGGTTTCTTGTAGTTTAGCAAATAAATTACCTTCTTCTTATTTGATCTTGACTGATAGATTGACATTATTATCTTGATGATCTAAGATTTTTTAAGTCGTATTATTATATTTGTTATTTATTTTAATTTCTTATTTAAAACAGTAAAGTTTTATAATTTATTTCAGGAATGAGTATCATAGTTCGATGTTGATGATCTGGGTAATTTAATTTATCTCTTAACTTTAGTTTATTAGTTTCATCTGTATAATACGTATACGTGCTTATTCTCTGCTTATTTGCCTCAGATTTCTATCTCATTGAACTAATAACTATTACCGCAGGTTGTCCTTGGCTGCATTTTATAGTGCATACAGGGATCGCCAGTTTGGTGTCCACATCACACTTTGTTGTTATTGTAAAAGGCCTCCACGTGTTGGCTTCGGCTCCACGCACGCCTTTCAAAGGTCCGAGGCTTCATAGCCCCGTGATAAAGGACACATTACACTAATCTATCTGAGCTATTTACGTGTCTTCCCCTCCTTCTTTTTTCGTATATTTTGTTTCTTTAACAAACGTTTTATGTAACTTTTAAATGTTCTTTCTACCTTGTGTTTGTTAGTCGTGTTCTTTTTTTCTGAATAAATCTTTCTTCTATCTAAAAATCTCTGTAGAAAGTTTCATGGTTTTAGACTTAGCGATTCTATTCTTATTTTATAGACTTCCACAGCATGTTATGTGTGCTTATAGTTTTGATGTTACACGTATTTCTTCTTCTGTTCAATGTCTTCTATTTCTTTATCAATGTGTGCTTGTCCAACACTTCTCCTTCTTTTTAGGGTTCCTTCTACCGTACCTCAAAAGGTAAAAAAGGAACCCTTATAAGATCACTTTCTTGTCCATATGTCTGTCTGTTTTCTCATTTTCTAGAAACAAAAGTCTAGGTTTATCATAGTCTATCAGTCAATGAGTATCAAAAGTTTTATTACCTACCTACCATTTCGTTTCAGATCTCAATCCTATGTTACCTAACACTGCAAAGCCTATACGAATAGATATTACCACTTACAAGTCTAACAAACTACAAAACAATTCAAAAATGAATACCAATGTTGAAAAACATGATAAACAAAAGTTCATGTGCACAATTTGTTTAAACAGACGCGATGAAATACAAAATATGAATAGAAAAATGTCTAAAACATGTCCGATATGTTATAAAAATGATGATAGAGAGAAAAAAATAATTAAAAATGAAATAACAGAATTGTATAAAATGAAATATAGTAAAGCAGTTCAAACTGAAAAGGATTTGAAAGAAGGATTTAACTTACTAAACGAAGTGCTTACGGAATTTCAAAATAAAAAGCTAGAATCGAAATCGAAGTGTAACGTGAAAGATGCTTGCGTTTCTACAGATTGTAAGACACCAAAACTGTGTTACAGTAAAGTTTTCAAATATACAGTTGAAGGTAATTTAGGAGTCAATCAATTCACTTTAATATGTAGTTCAAAAGAAGATATACAAGAGAAAGAGTCGATAAATCCAATAAAAAACAAGTCGTCATCAATTCCGCTAATGAAAATGGAAGAATTGAAAAACTCATTAAAAGAAAAACCTAAATCAAAAGATACTATTGAAGAAGTAAATAGAATGTTTGCTAATGTAAGAAGGAATAATAATCTTGACGAATTAAACAGGCCAATCGTACGGAACGGGCCTAGAATATTGCCAGTAGTACAGACTAAAATACAACCAAAATATGACGACAAGAGATCTTGCAAGTGTTGCCAAACTATAAATTGCATGTCCAGTGGTGATTCGTTATTACAGCAAGATAGCTTCCATGATAAGAGATGCGATAAATGCGTATACATGCTGTGTTGCCATTATAAAAATTGCAAAATGGAAGGGTTGCTTTGTGAGGAATGTCGGTCTGATTTTCGTGAGAGTGGTCCAGATGGTAGCGGTTAATTTTTATATAGATTTTATATTTTATTATGTGTTTTTGTTTTTAATATACATTGTTTTTTGTTAGTAAGTCTTTGGAATTGTTTTGTAGCTGTAGAACAAAGAGTTTTAATATTTACGAGCTGCGCTCCGATGTTCACCCGTGTAAGTTCCGATCCCGTGAGAATATCAAAATGAAAAGTAGCCTTCCTCGATAAATGGACTATCGAACACAAATAGATGTTTTCAATTCGAACCAGTAGGTCCTGAGATTAGCGCGTTCAAACAAACTCTTCAGCTTTATAATATTACTATTAACTAGAAGTAGACCGGACAACAGTAGCTAATTTTGGATTTTCGTACTTAGGTACTAGTACAACCACAGAACATCGCTAGTCTAGCGTGATGTTTGTGGTCTTGGTAAAGGCAGGGTAAAGGTAAAACAGACTGACAAGAAAGTGATCTTATAAGGGTTCCTTTTGAGGTACGGAACCCTCAAAAGAACAGGGTACCGAGCGCTCTCTCCATACAAACGTAGTCGACTGTTTCCTCCCTGCTTAATGACACTAGCACAAATGTTTTTGTTGCATAAAACTTCTGCCATGACTATGCCCCTGTTTAAATAAATCTTAAGTTCTATGATAATTAGAAAATGAAAAAAACCTAGACATAGGGGCATAGTCATGGCAGTTAGGTATATGTTTTATGCAAATATTTGTGCTAGTGCTATTATCCAGGGAGGAAACAATCGACTACGTTTGTATGGAGAGAACGCCGGTAGGTACCTTTTCACCTTAATTGTAATTTCAATCTATCTGCTGTAGAATTATTTTCTGGTAGATCATTTTTGAAAGCACATGGCTCTTTCGACATATTATTAGGTACAAATAAAAAAAGGAAATGTTACCCAAAAATAGAATATATTTCAAATCAATCACCTTATAAAAGTAAATAGGTATTATTAAAAATAGAAACTCTCCGACGAAATCTTTAATTTTTCTCCCCTAAAACAAAAAGAAAACATATTATAATAATATCTTTCTCATACAGTGCAAATTGTGTGAAAATCTGTTCAGCAGTTTTTACTTTATCGTTCAGACAGACGGACGCGTTTGTCTATACTTACAAAACTTACACTTAGTGAAGGTCAAAAAAGTCTGTATAAGGACGCAAATTAAAAACAAAATAGTTTATAGCACTAAGAAAAAGTAGTAGAACAAAAATGTATAGGTTTTTAAATTCATTTCTCTGTTTCTCCGTTACGTATATATAATTAAAAATAGTCCATTGAAAAGTTACATTTGGGGTTGCATTTGTCAGAGGATGCAATTTTATTTTTTAGATATCAAGGGGGTCAGTTTAAAGTTAAATCCAAGTTTAAGGGATTGTAGCCCTCGTCCCACGACCACCATCTCGGAAAAAGGGATTTAAACGGTTTTTATGGTTTATCTGACAAGCTATAGGTCCCACAAAAAATATTAGTTGTATTAGTAATAAATATTGTTGCAAATAAGATTATCTACAACTTTTGTCTAGTAGCTTTTAGTCGTAAACCAAAAATAAAATCCATTACTCAGTTTCCTTAGCTCTTTTTACGGTCCCATCTGGCTGAAAGCATGAAACTTGCCATGCATGTAGTTTTTACATAGATAATAAAATATAAAAGTAGGAACAAGTCGTATGGCGATTGGTTCCCCCCCTTCATCCCTTTTGTGTGCCAAATTAGATTTTTTTTTTCATTTTTTATCAAATCCGTTAAAGCTACAATCAAACTGTCAAGGAGCAATATGATCTTTATTATTGCTGTTACCCAAGTCATTGTATTTTATAGAAATAAAGATTTATTATTATATGATTAAGATTGTCAGATAAACCATAAAAACCGCATAAATACCTTTTTCCAAGATGGCGGCCGTGGGACAAGGGCTACAATCCCTCAAACTTGGATTTAAAGTTTACCTAATATCTAAAAAATGAAATTGCGTCCTCTGACAAATGCACGCTAAGCCCAATAAACAATGTAACATTTCAATGGACTAAAACTACTAGTTTTATAATAAGTATAGACTATAATTATGTTGGATATATTTACCTGTTATGTTCATGATATTTACTTCTGCTGCTTCTATCCATTTTCTCGCTGTGAGCTCTTTCCCATTCTCTAGGCGTACTGAAATATGTTAGTGCTGTATGAGTTTTTGATATGACAAAAAAAATATCAAAAATTTTCATCGTTTTCTTATGACGTTATCACGTAAAATTATCGTCCGTAAACAGACTTTACAATGAGGCAATGCAGCGAGCCTTTTGGGCACCCTACCTAGGGAGACTTATTTAGATTATTAACTTTGTTTTATTTTTTCTTTTTAACCCCCGACGCAAAAACGACGGGGTGTTATAAGTTTGACGTGTCTGTGTGTGTATGTGTGTGTGTGTCTGTCTGTGGCATCGTAGCTCCCAAACGGATGAACCGATTTTGATTTAGTTTTTTTTTTTGAAAGATAAGTTAGTCGGGAGTGTTCTTAGCTATGTTTGATCAAAATCGGTTCAGCCGTCTTAAAGTTATGGGGGATAAAAGTCAGGATCAAAAACCGAATGTAAGTAGATATACTCGAGTGGGGTATCAAATGAAAGGGCATGACTCGTACATTACAAATATCTATGTTTGATCAAAATCGGTTCAGCCGTCTAAAAGTTATGGGGGATAATACTCAGGATTAACAACCGAATGTTAGTAGATATGCCCGAGTATCAAGTTAATTTGAGTTTTTTGGCTTCGTTTGGATCTTTTTTACTTTTCTTTCCATTTTTTTATTATATTACTAGCTGTGCTCCGCGGTTTCACCCGCATAACTTCCGATCCCGTTGGAATATCGGAATAAATTAAGATGTAAGCTATCCTATCTCTCAAGTTAGATCAAACTGCACACGGTGTGCAAATTTGATTAAAATCGGTTAAGTACCTAGTTTAGGAGTCCATCGCGCACAAACAACGTGACACGTAATTTATATATATTAGAGAAGATGTATAGATAACCTAGATCTAGACGTCTTCTTCTATGTATACTTAGGTAGTTCTAATATTTAATAGCTATGAAATACCTACTTGTAGTTGTAAAAGTTGAATATCTAAAGGAAAAAATTGAAAAAGAATACCTTTAATAAAAAAACTGTTTAGGGTTAAAATAATCTTCACTACATAGTATATAACACAAAGTCGCTTTCTCTGTCCCTATATCCATTTGTATGCTTTAATCTTTAAAACTACGCAACGGATTTTGATGCGGTGTTTTTAAATAGATAGAGTGATTCAAGAGGAAGGTTTATATGTATAATACATGCATAATATAGCCGTGCGAAGCCGGAGCGGGTCGCTAGTTAACTATAAATTAATAATAGTTATTGTTTACACCAAATTATCTGAATCATAAATCGCAAGAAAATAAAGAAATAAAATAAAAAAAATTAAAAAGTCCCTCCCTACAAAAAGGATGAAATAAAAAATTAAATTTAAAATTTAAAAAACCCCCGACACAAAATAATAAAAATAGTATGAACGTAAAAAGCCTAAAACAAGCAAAAAAATCTATAAAAAGAAAAAGCCACAAAAAGAACAAAAAAGTATAAACGTGAAACCCTACAAAAAGAAAAAAATAACCTCGAAATTATGATTCTACTACGTAAGTACATGTGAATTTTTTTGATTAAATATTGTCGCGTCGGGGGACCGCTCTTTACCTATAGAAACACCTTCCTAAGTAAAATGATATTAAAATTTCAACGAAAATGTTAAAGTATTAAGAATTACTAGTGATAAAATGCTAAAATAAAAATGTTAACATTATATTAAATTGACTCGAAAAAGAGCGGTCCCCCGACGCGACAATATTTAATCAAAAAAATTCACATGTACTTACGTAGTAGAATCATAATTTCGAGGTTATTTTTTTCTTTTTGTAGGGTTTCACGTTTATACTTTTTTGTTCTTTTTGTGGCTTTTTCTTTTTATAGATTTTTTTGCTTGTTTTAGGCTTTTTACGTTCATACTATTTTTATTATTTTGTGTCGGGGGTTTTTTAATTAATGTTCCTATAGAAGTTTAATAAATTACTATACAAATAAATATATAATTTATGTTATCCACTTAATACCTAAATATCTATTCTTTTACACGCTGTCTTCTATATCTTTATTGAAGTCTTTAAGTAATTGATTTTCTGTTTTTATTTCCTCTGTCTATTTCGTTAAATTTAGTTTTATACTTTCCTTGATAAAATAATAGTAGTACCTACATTACGATACAAGTGTGGTAAATTGATTAATAATCCACACGCGTATCGTACCTACGTTTTATTATCACAGTTGCGAATAAAACAAAAGACGTAAATAATAAAAAGTTAACAAAATCTTTGTGTTTAAGGCGGCAATCAATTTTTTTTAATAGTCTAGGGGCTCTATTTTTGAATCGCTCGTGTGACAAAGCTTCGTCGTATACGCTTACAAGTCACGCTCGACTTCTAAGTCGCATGACACAAATTTACTGTATTTTTGAATCGTTCGTCGTCGAAATTTAAAATGTCAATTTTTATTCGTTTTACGCAGTTATTTGAAAAGCGGTAATTACCAGCGGACATCCGAAATTATCCCAAAAGATATAAATATTTTTCAAAGACCGTTTCCGAATGTTTGACTATGATTGTTTGATGTTTATTCTACCACTCGCCTGTCGGCGACGAGTGGTGGAGACCACTCGTTACGATGGAGCGATTCAAAAATAGCGAATTTCCGATGTCGAACGAATATCAGTAGAAATCGAGCGCTCGACGCGGGGCGAACGATTCAAAAATAGGCCTCTAGGTCCAGTTTATCCTCAGAGTTTATCCAACTATAATGCCAAAATTAGAACTGTTTTTGCTGACCTAAAAACTCTTTATACCTTTTTTTATACATCAAAACAGTCTAACCCAGATAAATTAAGAATGTTCATCTACATAACATGTAATTAGCAGTATGATACGTATTTAACTTATCGGGATAACTTTACAGCACTAGTTGTATCATAGGTAATGTCAAACGCACGCGTGCGTAATAGGTACGTTGGATTATGAGATTAAAAGCGGTTTTTTAAGATCTACTTTATGAGCAAATGCGTTAATAATATACAGGGTTATTGGAAATTATACTAGCAAGCCGTTGAGGGCTACTTCTGTGCACCTATCCAAACAACTTTTGTTCTACGACTTTTGGAAATTCGAACATTTTTTTGAAAATTTTGAGGTTAGGTTTACCTGAAAATCAGCTGTTCCTTACACGGAGAGGTCATTAACCTTAAAATTTTACTTATTTCTTAAGTTTTATCTACTGTTCTAAGTCTGAATGACCTTTGTTTTAAAAAATCTGCTGTTTTTCGAATTTACTAATTTATTTAACCTCAAAAATTTAATTTTTTTTTCGAATTTCCAAAAGTCGTAGAACAAAAGTTGTTTGTTAAAATGCACAGAAGTAGCCCGCAACGGCTTGCCAGTATAATTTCTAATAACCCTGTATTACTTACTCTAGCTTCAAATTAAAGCTCGGCTCCGTTCGTACATTGACTTTAGAATCCAAAACCTTCCTTATAGCATTCGATGAATCGACAAATTTAAACATACAATCGTTTAAAACCTTCATTTTACTCAGTACTTCATCATTTGTACTGTCTTTTGTATATTTCATCATATTATCAAGTTCGTTGCTGAACATTTTTAAGTTGTCTTCGAAACCTTCTTTTTCGAAAATTTTATCAGGTATTTTTATTGTTGTAGTTTCATAATCAAAGTCGTCGTTTTGGAGTAATTTATTCATATCTGTCATTTTGAGATCTATAATAAGAAAAAAATTTACATGTTTATCTGTCTACCTACACTAAATTTATAAATATTGCAGGACATTCCACACATCGCCATCTAGCCCCAAGCTAAGTAATTAGACTTGTGTTATGGGTGCTAGATAACGGATATACTACTTAGTTATATACTTTTATTTTTTAAATATATACATAGAAACAACCAGACCACAAACAAACATCTAAGCATAAATACATGTCTGAGGCGAGAACCGAATCCGCAACCCCGTGTTTGGCAGTCAGACATGGTGATCATTGTGCCAACTGGGTCATCGAAGGATTTTTTTTTTATAAATAAATAAAAAGAGTTTTTTTGTCTGTTTGTAACGAATAGGCTCCGAAACTACTGGACCGATTTTAAAAATTCTTTCACCAATAGAAATATTTAATACCAGCAGCGCTCCGCGGTTTCACCCGCGTAACTGCCGATCCTGCGGGAGTGTTCTTGGCTTTTTTGATCGAAAGCGGTTCAGCCATCTTAAAGTTATGGGAAAAAATGTCGGGGATATGTTTACCTTCAAAAAATTTTATTCAATAGGAGTTATGCAGTGCATTACATCACTTTGAAGCGTCTTAAAAATTAAGTTAGCTCGTGTGCTTTCGGAACGCGCCCACCAATGAGAAGAAGGCACAAGAAACTCCACTAAAAATACAAATACTCACCTGTATTCGTTCCAGAATGTTTCAATATTTTAATTTTCGGTTCAATCGTCTCTATAATAAATTCATCACCGTCAACAAGATCGTCCGTCTGTCTGTAATAAGGTTCCCTTAGTCCCAGCACAGCGGGCACTGAGTCTTCACTCAGACCATCCTTCGTCTTAGCCATTACTAACTTTAGTAAATTGTCCAAACCGATTTTGTGGTGATTTAGGAGATGTCGGTCTAGGACTGTTATTCTGGAACAAAAAAAAAGTGTCGTTACAACTTTTGGTCTTAATTTTTTCCGTCTAGCCCCCTTTCGCAACGCGCGATAAGGAACTTTCGTTCCAAAGTCAAAGTCAAACTTTTTTATTCATTTGGATGCTTATGTATATTTTGTACATAGATTGAAACGTCTTAAAAACTAAGTCAGGATGTGTGCCTTCGGAACGCGCCCACCAATGAGAAGAAGGCACAAGAAACTCATGAACTCAAAAAAGGTAAATGGTAAGTTTTCGCAAAAATCTAAATTTGCCCATATATTTTAATCGTGTTAACTCAGGACCTTGATTTTTTTACACCTAATAGGGACTATAGACCTCAGTATCTGGTATGAATTTTAACTTGCTAGGTCTACCCGTTCCTGAGAAAAACGGGGGTGACACACGGACAGACGGACAAGAAAGTGATCTTATAAGAGTTCCTTTTTATACCGGCCTCTATGGCGCGTCGGGCGAACACCCGACTGCGACGCAGAAGGTTGCGGGTTCGATTCCCGCCGGGAACAAGTATTTATGCTGACCATAAATTCTTGTTTCTGGTTCTGGGTGTTTCCTAATATATGTATAATATGTATATATTTACAAAAAAAAAAAAAAGTATATAAGTAGTTTATCCGTTATCTGGCACCCATAACACAAGCATTAAGTTGCTTAGCTTGGGGCTGGATGGCGATGTGTAATATGTCCTGAAATATTTATTTATTTATTTATTTTATACCTTTTTCGGTACGGAACCCTAAAAACAAGGAAGTTTTACATCGAACTAGCCGTGCCCCGCGGTATCACCCACGTTGATTTGAGGAAAAAACCTACTGAAATTTATATTTCACTAGCGACCCGCCCCGGCTTCGCACGGCTATATTATGCGTGTATTATACATATAAACCTTTCTCTTGAATCACTCTATCTATTTAAAAAAACCGCATCAAAATCCGTTGCGTAGTTTTAAAGATTTAAGCATACATAGGGATATAGGGACAGAGAAAGCTACTTTGTTTTATACTATGTATAAAACAAAGTAGCTTTTAATAACCATTATTATAGAACAAAATTTTTACAACAATCGATTTGGATCCAAAATGACAGGTTCGACTTCAACCTCAGAGAATATTTCAAAAACACTTTTTTTACCTGTCAGCTTCAAAAGAACAGAGATGACATCCGTATGACTCTTTAGTCGTATCTCCGAGGCAAGTAATGAAGTTGCTACCCCTAGATATGACTGATTCTACCTTCATCGCTTTTGATGTACAATCGCTTGGCACTGATAGGTTCTGAAAACGAAAAAAAATTCTTGGACATTGTACAATCGACGCTCAAAAGTCCACCGCCACCGTAACGTTTACAATCCTGTGCAGCAGTATTTGAACATTATGACAATTTCAGCATTTCGACTACAAAACAAAACTTGTTTTTTTTTTTAGAAAATCTATGTGCCGGATTTAAAAAGCTTTTAAAGTTCTTTAATCTACGCATATTGTTTTTTTTTTTAAATAATAACCCTAAAAAAACCCAACTTATTTAACTAACCAGCATATTCAGTACACTACCCCTCGGTTCTTCAGGGTGTGAGAACAAAGTCTTGCTTTTACAGATCTTCGCTTTCAATTTGCCGAAGAGACGAGTGGCTGACGAAGACCTTGTTGGTACTGGAAAAAAGGTACCCATTGCAAAGTTGTCATATAATAAAATTCTTCTCCTGCCTATTGTTGATTGTGTGTTTAGAGATTGTGTCTGATGGTGTTTGAGTGATTATGGGAGTTGAGTGAGAGTGATTTGGTTCTGTTTGATCTGTATTTGAATAAACGAAAACGGTATCTCCTAAGTCTTTACTTAAAATGATTGTTGTGTAAATGGCGGTTTGTTTCTGACAGAATACTTTTTTGTTTGTTTACAAATGATAGGTATCGTTTGACCACTATCACACCTGCCTGATGGTAGGTGACGATGCGGTCTAAGATGTAGCACGCCTTCCTAGAAGATACCTGTTCACTCGCGACTTGAAGACCCCCAAATTGTACACGTCAGGAAAGACGGACAACTATTTTATATTGACTTTATACGTTTTATGACAATTTATTGTTTTCATGTAAAATAAGTATACGTAAGTGTATCATATAATAAAAAAATTGTTAGGCATTGTAGTCAGTACTAATTTAGGTTTGAAATATTTGAATTAGAAAAGTTTTGCGCTAATAAATATCGGTTATCGTTTAGTGATCTGGCAGGAACTTGGAGGTCGATCACGGGACCCTGGGCACTTGCCCAGTGTGCCCAGTAGGAAAAAGGGGTCTGTCAATTAGGTACCTAAGTAATTGATATTGTTAACGCCTTTCAAATATCTTATAGCAATTCATTTTAACTTACATTTCAGTTGTCGTTTTGTCATTGAAAACGGTGACGCTTCGCGCGATAATGTCTCCGATTTTGCCTGAAAACACAATAATATTTTAGGCTTTGCTGGGCCCTCGGTTTAACCCGTGAAAGGGTACCGACGCTCTCTCCATACAAACGTAGTCGACTGTTTCCTCCCTGGATAATTAGAGCAAATATTTTTGTTGCATAAAACCTATAACTGCCATGACTATGCATGGGAGAGCGCCGGTACCCTTTCACCTTAATACCTACTAGTCCCGATCCCGTGGGAATATCAAATGAAAAAGTAGCTTACCTTGATAAATGGACTATCCAACATAAAAATATTTACACAGAGATCCCCATACTTATGAGTTGTCACCTGGCTGTATGCAAAAAACGTCTGAAGCCATAACATAAAGAAAATCTTACCGACAATATCCTTGGTGATGGCAATTCAGGGTAGCTGACTCCATTAGCATCGTGATGAAGTTCCTTATGCATCATCAGTGCGCTCGCGAACTGGGCTGTGAAACTGCATTGAGAACAACTGGAAGAACCGAATTAAAAACCTCGAAAATCTATATATATAAAATGAAACCCGTTTTCCGTTGTCACGGCATCACGCGTGAACGGGTGGACCGATTTCTCTAATTCTTTTTTTGTTGTGTTTGTTTTTGTCAGGAGAAGGTTCTTATGAAAGAAAAAAATAGAAAGTTGCGTAGAAAATTATTACGCGGGTGAAACCGCGGCGCAGCTAGTATCCAATAAATATTCAACAACCGCATTCTTATGCAATGTGTTTCAACGAAGGGGTTTTAATACGACAAGGGGGTAGTTCTAGACGTCTGTACCGCGGTTTCATCTGTGTCTATAAGAATTTATTGATCTTCTATACAAATACATTATAGTTACTACTAGCGACCCGCCCCGGCTTCGCACGGCTATATTATGCATGTATTATACATATAAACCTTGAATCGCTCTATCTATTAAAAAAAACCCCATCAAAATCCGTTGCGTAGTTTTAAAGATTTAAGCAGTAAAAGGGAAATAGGGACAGAAATAGCGACTTTGTTTTATACTATGTAGTGATGAACTTATATAATCAGCCCTTTTTATCCCCTTTAGGGGTCGAATTTTCCTCAATACTTTCTTAGTCCTCCCCTTCGTCGTAAAAGGAACCCCACAGCAAAATTTCAGGCTCGTAGGTAGCTCTTTTTGAATCTGTTTCTCTTATAAAAATATGTACACGCAGAGAAATAGGAGTCAACCAGAAGTACAAAACTGTATAGTTAAATTATTTTACGACAATTTTAGTCTGAAATACTGTTTTCTTGTAATCTCTACGATTTTATTTTAAACCTCACTAAATGTTTAATAAGGTACACTAAAAAAATATTTTAAATCAAAGCTACAATAATTTTGTATTTAGAACAATAATTCTTGCTTCATAAACGAAATGATTTGTAATGTTTACTAGAATAAAATGTACAGTTAACGAAGTTAAGTGTTCTGATTAATAATCGTCATGTTGGTAATGCACTACGAAGTTGCCTGTACCCACAACAACATTATTTTAATTACTACAAGAATGTATAATTATCCTTACTATTCTGTTTGTTTCTGAAAAATAACTAAAACAAATTGTTATAATAACAAAATAATTAAGTTGTCATAGATGAATATCATGTTAATTTAACACTGTGTTCTTTTATATATACAACAAAATTATTGTTAAAACTACAAGACTAAATTTTTGTGAATGCAAGAATATTCTAGTTAAATAATTATATATAAGTGTAGCTACTTATTTATTTAGTTTAATGAGTCACAACTAGATGGCACCAGTAGTAATTTTAGATCGCGCTATCGTTGTGTTTTATCAAATTACCTTGGTCGAGACGAAAATTTTGTGTTGTATCGCGGGTGCGTACGAATTACGGACTCCGCACTTAAAGCAATATGTGGCTATACTCCACTATAGCCATAAGTGCTGCATTACTCGTAGAGCGTGCTGACGCGTAGTCTACGAGACAATGTAGTCTAACTTTAATATTTCTTTTTGCTGTCTAGGATTACTATAATTGATTTATACATCAAACGCAATTATCGGAACTAGAATATTTTATACACTACAAAAATATCTAGTTACATTTACAATAATCTAGTAAACGTAACTAGATTGTTTATCCGTGTATACTAGTAGACTAGTAGTGTGTACAATAATTTCTAGTTGGTCCTCAATAAAAAATATTTGGTAAAGACAACTAGTGGGTACTGCTGTCACGGATCCAAACAGAAGTTCTGGTTGCACTTACGAGATTTCTCGTACGTCTAACAACATTTTTCTCTGCGTGTAGGTACAAATAATTACTCCCTGGTCAAATGTCACAAGCCTCACCAAAATCAGTCCATCTTTTCGTAAAATATAATTAACTCACCAATGTGCCATCATAAAAATAGCTAGAAAAAAATAAACGATATTGATTTTGTTAAATAAACATAACCTTAAAATTCGTCAATAAAAATAAAACTAAAATTTTGAATAAGAGCTCCTTTGTTTTTGTTTCTTAAAAAGGTTTTTTACAAAAACTCGATGGTGCTAAAGATTGATTTGGCGTTGGCATTATACAGTGCAAGCACTGGCTGCAGTGATTGTAACCTGTATATAATGTGTATATGTGCCTGTATGATGGAGCAAGCCTACTCCATCTCAGCTTACGACCGTATGCATAGTCCCAAATCGTTCGAAGCCAAAATCGCAAAAGTTTGCCGTGGGCCGCGTGCCCACGGATGATTTCCGTGCCGGTATCTTTCAAATACTCGAAAGTAATTTCACCGATTTTGAATATATTATCTACTAGCTGCGCCCCGCGGTTTCACCCGCGTAATAATTTTCTGCGCAACTTTCTAAATTTTTTCTTTCATAAGATCCTTCTCCTGTCAAAAACAAACCAACAAAAAAGAATTAGCAAAATTGCTCCAGCCATACACGCGTGATGCCGTGACCTAGTTAAATTGGGATTTTTATATATTTAGATACTTTCATGTAGTTTTGTTTTGACTTCGCTGGAAGCAGGTTTTCTATTGCCAATTTGTAATTGTTGTGAATCTCCATTTCACTCACTGAACCGAAATAATTTTAATTATTAAACTTATCTGTACTAATATTATAAAGCTGAAGAGTTAGTTTGTTTGTTTGAACGCGCTAATCTCAGAAAGTACTGGTTCGAATTTAAACAATATTTTGGTGATGGATTTATCGATGAAGGCTTTAGTTTGGCTATTTAACATAATTACTGCGACCAATAGGAGCGAAGAATCAGTGGGAAATGTGGAAAATACGGGGAAAATTATTCATCTTTAAGGGCTTCCATTGTTTGTTTGAACCACGGGTTTGAACGCTCTGATCTCAGGAACTGCTAGATCGAATTGAAAATATAGGCTACCTTTTATCCCGATATTCCCACGGGATCGGGACTTACGCGGGTGAAACCGCGGGGCGCAGCTAGTTTCATAAATCAGTAAATAACAAATCAAGGCGAATTATTTTTAGCTTTGCCGTAATTTTTTTATTTATATCATCTGTGCCGAAAGGCAAACGCATTTATGGCTATATAGCCACGAGAACGCATTTCGTACTAAGCAAAGAGACTTTGGTACCTATACTTCGTTAAAAGAGATCCAATCAAAGAGTATTTAAGTATTTAATAACCCCAGCACGCCGCTTCATACACATGTGTTAGAATATGAGGTTTTATGTTACTCTATGAAATGGTTTGTCTATGGTAAAATATATTAGTCGTCGTTTGTCTTGTTCTGATTGTGTCATTGTAAAGAAGGAAAATAAAATTACGTTGTTCTCTTACAAAATGGTTTATATTAAAAGTAATCTAGTTACAGTAAACTAGCAATCCTATAGTCAATCCTAGTTATTATTTTAACAGGTTATGGGCCCAGAAGGCTATGGGCAAATGGAACAAGAAAGAAAAGAAGCGTGGAAATACTTCTTAAAAGTGCAAAATCATTAAAGTACAAAGAAATCAAAAGCACGCTACAACATGGCGTCGACTTCAGCATTTCCAATTTTACAAAACACGAGTTACGATAATTGGTTGTTTAGGGTGAAATGCTTACTAGCGGAAAAATCACTCAGTCATATACTTGAGAGTGATGTTACGAAGATAAACGAAAAGGATGAAGCCAAAGGAAAGAATATTATTGTACAATGTTTGACTGACAAACACCTTAATATGGTAAAGGATTGCAAGACTACCAAGGACATGTTACAAAGACTATCAAACACCTTTCAGAGACAGTCAATAGTCACAAAAATATATCTGAGAAGAAAGTTGACAAATATCAAATATGAAGAGCAAAATCTTGAAGAATACTTCTCAAAATTTGACGGAATAATAAGAGAACTTGAATCATCGAATGAAAAAGTAGATGAAACTGACAAAATATGCTACTTACTAACAGGTCTACCACCGACTTATGACACAGTTATTACGGCGATTGAAACAATATCCGAAGTGAAACTCGATTTTGTGAAGGCGAGGCTACTAGACGAGGAACTAAAAATAAAATCTAGAGGAACAACAGAGGAACAATCATTTCTATGTTACCGTTGCAACAAGCCGGGACATATAGCCAGCCAATGTCACACGGGCAGAGGACGCTCGACTCGAGGAAGAAGATACTATTGGACGGATTATGAACGAGGAGATATTCAAGGACAAAGAGATATGCAAGGACATGGAACAAACCAAAATGGATTTCGTGGACAAGGACATGGTTATCGCGGGAGATCCGGTGGAAGAGGACGCGGAAATTTTAGAGGAAACGGAAGACGTTTCAGTTATTATAATGAAGAAAGTGGCTCTTTTATAGCGTCATCATTTAACGCATCAACGGGAAATGAAAACAATATGATAACTTTTGCGATTGACTCCGGGGCTACTTACAATATGATTAATGAAAAATATAAAAAATATATGTACAACATAGAGACTTTAAATGAAAATACTATTGAAATTAAAATTGCTGATGGAAATATTATTTATGCCAAAGAAAGAGGACTATTAAAAGTAAAGACACGTGAAGGACAGATACTGATCATAGACACATTGATTATCAAAAATTTAAGTCAAAATTTAATTTCCGTTAACAAATTAAATAAGAGAGGATATAGAGTCATGTTTGAGAAAGGTATAGCAACAATTTCAAATTATATCCAGAAAATAAGGTTTAGAGCATTTTTCAATTCAATTTATGTTGTTGATTTTCATATAATACACAATGAGTGTATGAATGCTGAAATGGTTGATGATAAAATGTTATGGCATCGTAGATTAGGCCATATCAACCACGGAGGACTAAGAATTTTAAAATTACCTTTTACACAAAACCCATGTGAAATTTGCATTAAAGCGAAAAGTACAAAACAAAAGTTTGAACCTTCAAATAAACCAAGATCAAGCAAAGTTGGAGAATTGCTGCATTCTGATATAGGTGGACCGATTAATCCGCCAACAAAAGATGGTGAGAAATATTATGTTACCATTTTGGACGATTTTTCGCATTTTACAGAAGTTTATTTGTTAAAACATAAAAGTGAAGCAAAAGATTACCTTATTAATTACATAAAACGATTACAGAATAGAAACATCAAAGTGAGCAGAATAAGAACAGATAATGGTGGAGAGTATCTTGGAGATTTTAAGAAATTCTGTTATGACGAAGGTATAATACAAGAATTTACATGTTCATACACCCCAGAACAAAATGGCGTTGCAGAAAGACTTAATAGAACTCTCTGTGATAAGGTAAGAGCTATGCTAATAGAGACGAACTTACCGAAATTCCTATGGGGCGAAGCAATAAAAACAGCTGCTTATCAACTCAATAGATCTCCTACAGTATGTTTAAATGGAGGAATACCAGCTGTTATTTTTAATAATTGTCAACTTCAGATAAACCATATGAGAGTCTTTGGGTGCAAAGCATTTGCATTTCAACCAAAACAAATAAGAACGTCTAAATTGGATCCTAGGTCAAAGTTAACTAGAATGGTTGGCTATTGTGGATATGGTTATAGATTATGGGATCCACAAACTAATAAAATATTTGGGTCACGAGATAAAATAAATAAATAAATAAATATTTCAGGACATATTACACATCGCCATCCAGCCCCAAGCTAAGCAACTTAATGCTTGTGTTATGGGTGCCAGATAACGGATAAACTACTTATATACTTTTTTTTTTTTTGTAAATATATACATATTATACATATAGGAAACACCCAGAACCAGAAACAAGAATTTATGGTCAGCATAAATACTTGTTCCCGGCGGGAATCGAACCCGCAACCTTCTGCGTCGCAGTCGGGTGTTCGCCCGACGCGCCACAGAGGTCGAGAGATGTGAGGTTTATAGAGAATGATTATAAATATGGTGATATAAAAGATAATAAAAACACAGAAATGAATAAAATATATGTTTTAGAAGAAGAAAATGATGATGAGAAAACAACAGAGAATAAACCAAGAAATGATGTGACTACAGTTGAGAATATTGAGAATCAAGATGTATTTTATGATGTAGACGAAGATGATAATGTAAATGATATTGCAACAAGAGACGTTGATGAAAACACAAGACCAAAGAGAACTATTAAAAAGCCATTGAGATATGAGGACTACTCTACATTTGCATTTGCTTTGGTGAGCGATATAGAAGGTGATCCCACAATTTTTGCAGAAGCCAACAAAGATAAAGATTGGCAAGAGGCTATACAAAAAGAAATTAAAGCTTTGACAGATTTAGCTGTTTGGGAAGAAGAATATGAAAAATTGCCATTTGGAGAAAAAGCTATTGACACTAACTAGCTTTGCGCTCGCGCGCTTGTCGGTGAAGTCACGTAATTTTTTGCTCCGGTTTAAATATTTCAAAAAGTGTGAAAATTTTAAGAGTTTCCTCTCCAAAGTTATATCATTTTAAAGATCTTGTTGCAAAGAACACAGTGACACTAACAGTTTCCAAAATACTGAAAAAACAGTGCTAAAATCATGAAATTAAGTTGAAACAGAATCGTTAAATATTTAAAGCATCATGCAGAACATGACTCATTGATCGCGATCTCAGTGCAGTGCAATTGTGTTGGGTCATTGACCGAGCCAGCAACGTCATTGAGATCTTATGCACCTTGCACTTGTCTAATAACGAGAGACATTTTCATCGTACAACGTACGGACACGATAGCCGGGTGGCTGTTGCACTTGCCTGCTGTTCAAGGGGCCGACGTTCGATCCCCAACTAACAACTCTTTTTGCTGTTTTTTTTTTTTTTCTTTTTTTAATTTTTTTTTTCGTGATGGATCAGACCACTAAATCAACTCTAAGGAGTGCAGAGGGTATTACCAGCAGGATTAATTTCGACATGGAAAATGTTACTCAGCGACGGTATATCCCACAGAGAACCTCTTCGATGACAGATATCACTAAAGACACGATTTTTGATTCATCCATGACGAGTCTACCAAACACCTCACTGAATGATTCTTTGACTAAAGCTGATTTGTGGGAAAAAATCAGTGCACTCACAGAGGAGCTACAAAACACCGTACTACAGCTAAAAAGTGCACATCAAGAGATTGAAAACCTCAACGCTGAAAATTACCGTCTTAAGATGGATCTTCAAAAAAGTCATACTACAATTCAAAACTACAAAAGAGTCAGTATTGTAGATAGCATCACTGGGACACCGGTTTCAAAACGAAAAACGAAGAAAAACAAACGTCAGAGTCTTGATACATCCGCTGGCCTCCATCCCAACCCTCTTGCCGACTGGAGTCGACTCTCCGAGCACGCTAGACTACTGCCAAATCCACTAGCTGATGCAAACAAATCAAACACAACTCTGGAACAAAGTTGCGTCATTCCGGAGTCCTCACTACCCGATAAAAAAAAATCTCTTAATACTTCAGTAAACCTGACCACAGGAACTAAAAGGAAATTATGTATCTTAAGTAACCGACATTTCACTGGCTCTCTTAATACTATAGATGACACGTTCTCCTCGGAATTTAATTTTTGCCGTTACCTATTACCTAACTCTAGGATTAAGCAACTTTTTACTAACCTAAAAAACAAATTGTATAATTTCACTATGGACGATTACTGCATTGTCTTATTAGGAGAAGCTGACTTTAAATCCGAATGTAATTTCATTGAATTAATTAATACGATTAAAGATGCAATTAAAAACATAAAAATGACCAATGTAATAATATGTACACCTACATATATACTAGGAGCGCCTGTTTATAATTATAAGATTGAATTATTTAACAGTTTATTACAGGTAGAGTTGCAAAATAACCAATATTCTCATTTTTTCGATTCGAATGAAAGCTTGACATATGAAATGTTTTCTAACCTATCCGGCAGAATCAATAAATTTGGACTGATACATATTTTTAAGACTGTTATGATGAATATAAAGACGGATTTTGAAAGGTTCCCTATTACCAACATAAATTTTGATTCTGACTGCAATAGAGCCATTGAGAATAGTTCTGAGTCTAATTCTAACACATCAAACCATTTATTTCGTGTTTAACTCTTTGAACATTTTACACCAGAACATAGCTGGCCTTTTAAATAAGACAAACTCGCTTTTGGTAATTTTAGAAAACCTAAAGGAGACAGGTAAATCTATAGATATTCTGTGCATAACAGAGCATAATATGACGAAAGATGACTTAACACGATTAAATGTGACAAACTACCGACTACGATCCTACTACTGCAGAAATAATCATCATGGTGGCCCTTGTATTCTCGTTCAGAATCATCACGAATCTGAAAATGTTACTTCCATAGTTAAAATGTCGATTCACGACATAATAGAATGCTCTGCAATTAAATTAACCCAACATAAATTGTTTATTCTATGTATCTATAGACCACCTCGAAAAAGTATCGTAAAAATTAATGCATTTTTAGACAAACTTGACGACATTATAAAATACCTTATTGACATGAACAATAATTACAAATTGATTATCTGCGGCGATTTTAATATGGACATTTTAAAAACTAATAAACAAACAAAAGACTTTCAAAGATTACTATCTAAATACAACCTAAAATTACAATTTAAACAAATCACTAGATCACGTAGCAAAACTTGTTTGGACAACATTATACACAATGTACGTGGAGCCAAGGGTGAAATAGTTGAGTTGGGTCTGTCTGACCATTCTGCTCAAATTGTAAAGGTTCCTGTAAAAAAAACATGTAAATTGAAATGCTGGTATATTTATAAACGGGATTTTTCCCTGCATAATATTAGAAAATTTGTTGCCGCTATTGGTAACCTACGATTTAACGAAATATATGTATCAAACAATCCAGATATTGGCTTTGGCACATTTCATGATTATTTTACACTTTTCTATAACCTGTGTTTCCCTAAAATTAGAGTAAAAATACCCTCTACCAGTAGACCAAAATGGGTCTCAAAGGGTATTAAATTATGCAGTAAAAAAAGACGTTTCCTCTTATGGAAATATCGCCTATCTCCAACAGCTACAAACAAATCTTTATTTGAAAGTTATTCCAGAAGATACAAAAAAATCATTAACTTAACACAAAAGGTGCAAAATGAACACCTTATAACTCAATCTAAGAGCAAGTCTCAAGCTACTTGGAAGATAATAAACAAATATACAAATTGCAACCTACCTAAGGAAAACATCTCTAATATTTTAATTAATGACGACGTTGAAATAACTGATGCCACTGAACTAGCAAATACATTTAATGATTTTTTTTATTGACTCAATTAAACCAACTGATACTAATAAATTAAAATCTAACTCTATACATGCTAATCATCCAAACTCAATATTTCTCTCACCGACTACCCCATTTGAAATATTAAAAGTTATAAATTCCCTGAAAAACACTAACAGTGTAGGCCATGACGACATCTCAACTAAAATTGTAAAAAAGGTAGCTCATTTAATAGCACCGATATTAAGCTTTATTATAAACCAATGTTTAGAACAAGGAGTGTTTCCAGACAGACTAAAGCTCTCTATAATCATTCCGATATTTAAAAAAGATGATAAAAAAATTCTTAAAAACTATCGGCCCATTGCATTGAATTCCATATTCTCAAAGATTATAGAAAATGTTATATTTGATAGATTTAATAATTTCTTTGAAATCAATAACTTGTTTACAAACAAACAATTTGGTTTTCGAAAGAATAGATCGATAAACATGGCAATTTACGAATTCTTTGAAAAAGTTATCCTTAACGTAAGCATGCGAAAGCCAACAATGGCATTATTTATGGACATGTCGAAAGCATTCGACAATGTCGATCATAGAACACTTCTGGACAAACTTGAAAAATACGGAGTAAGAGGAAACGCAATTAAGTTAATTGAATCATATTTAAATAACAGAAGGCAAATAACACACATAAGCAGGATTAATGCTGAAACTGGTATTAAAACATGTCATGTGTCTAGAGAAAGATCAGTTTGCAGTGGTGTTCCACAGGGCAGTGTGCTAGGCCCATTGTTATTTATTATATATATTAATGACCTACCTACTGTGACTAACCACTTTATGACTATCTTCGCTGACGACAGCACTATTTTATTTACATATGACAATTTGCAGAATACTGAACATGACATGAACAACACATTAGAATCTTTAATTAAATGGTTGACATTAAACAGTTTAACAATTAATTTAACTAAAACCTACTTAATGAATTTTAAACAACGAAATAACTGCCCCTTAGATTTTGTCATTAGCTACTTAGGAAATCCGGTAAAAGAAATAGATACTACAAAATTTTTAGGTCTGATTATAGATAATAAGCTGACAATGAAACCGCACATTAATGATTTAGTGATAAGACTGAACCAATTTTCATATGCACTTTATATGTTAAGAAAAGTGTCTAATATTAAAACACTCTTAACAGCCTATCACGGGTACGTTGCGTCTATTCTTAGATATGGTGTTATGTTCTGGGGCAACACAACAGACAAAACAATTGTCTTAAAAGCCCAAAAGAAGTGTATCAGATCTATGTTTGGCCTAGCCTCAGACGAATCATGTATACCTTACTTTCGTGATCATAAGATACTTACACTTCCTTCAATATACATAAGTGAAATTGCTAATTTTATCAGAACATACCCTCAATACTTCAAGGCATATCCTAACACGAGCCGTCATGCAGGTTCTATAATGGTAACTCGTAGGAGTGCGGGTCTTACTAGTAGAATGAGTGTGGACATTATGGGACCTATTATTTACAATAAAATACCTTTGACAATTAGAAATATAAGTGACAATAAAAGATTCAAAACCGCACTCAATGGCTTTCTTGCTGAAAAAGTATATTATGATTTAAGAGATTTTTTAAACGATAAGTTAAATATTTAGTTGTTTATTTTTTCGACATTTTTTATATTTTTATTTGACTTATATTTTTTTGTAATGGATTTATTTTTATTTTATTTTGATTTGACTGACCTATTCGATTAATTTATATTCTAAATATTTATTGACATTTGGATAATAACACATTGTAAATTAGTAATAACACATTGTAAATTTTCATATGCCTATAAGGTGAACCATGGTGGCACCAACTCTTTTTCGATTTAAGATCTTAATATGTACCCATGTGTATGAAATGAAATAAATGAATTATGAATTATGAATGAATTATGAATTATAATTATGAATTATGAATTATGAATAAACTAAATGGATATTTAAGACTAAAAGTGATGGCACGAAGAAAGCTAGATTGGTTGCACGAGGCTTTCAACAATCGCTTGATAATTATGAAGTATATTCCCCTGTAGCAAATATGAGTACCATTAGAATGGCTCTATCACATGCAATCTCCTGTGATGTCCAGGTAAGACAGTTGGACATTCCAACAGCTTTTCTGAATGGAAAGTTAGAAAGTAGTGTTATCATCAAAGTGCCAGAAGGTGTTAAAACGAATGCTCCATTTTTAAGACTTAAAAAGGCTTTATATGGACTAAAAGAAGCACCAAAATGCTGGAATAACAGATTTAACACTTTTTGTGAAGATAAACTTAAAATGAAACGGTCAAAATATGATTCCTGTTTGTATGTTGGACAAGACATTTGGTTAGTTTTGTTTGTAGACGATATTTTGCTAATCGGAAAACCAAGAGATATAGAAAAGAAGATCATTTTACTAAAAGAAGAATTTAAGGCAAAAGATTTGGGACAAATTAAAAACTATCTCGGAATTGATAAAGAAGTAAATGATAAGGAGATAAAGTTTTGTCAAGAGAGATATATATTAAGGTTATTGGATCATTTTAACATGAAAGATTGCAAACCTTCTGCTACACCTATGGAATATAGATTTACCTGCACAGATGAAGAAATAATAGATGTGCCTTACAAGGAGTTGATTGGAGCATTGAACTATATTTCAACAAACACACGTCCTGATATAACTTTTTCAGTATCTTTTTTGAGTCGATTTTTAGATAAACCTACAACGTCTTTATGGAAAGGAGCAAAGAGGGTATTAAGGTATCTCAAAGGTACTTCCAGCAAAGCATTACTATATGTGAAGTCGAGTGAGGTAAGAACTATTGAAGCCTATTCTGATGCAGATTGGGCAGGTGATGCAACTGACAGAAAAAGCACAAGTGGCTGTACCATTTTTCATGGTAAGAACTTAGTTACATGGTTCTCTCGTAAACAAACTTTAGTGGCGCTGTCAACAGCAGAGGCAGAGTATATTGCAAGTGCTCAAGCTGTAAGTGAATTGATGTATGTAAAGGGTATTTTGTCTAATTTGAATGAGTCTAACATTCAACCAAAGTTATATTTAGATAATCAAAGTACAATTGCATTAATTCATAATAATACAAATAGTAAAGCTTCTAAACATATTGATATAAAGTTTCACTATGTAAAAGATCTTGTTCAAAAGAAAGAAATCCTGTTGTTGTATGTTCAGACAGACATGAATATTTCAGATATTTTTACTAAAGCCTGTAATAGTATTAAACATGCATATTTTACTAAGAAATTAAATGTAATTTGATTTAGGTAAGTATAAATAAACGTAATAAAATACCTATATTTTCAGGAAAGCATAGGGAGAAATATATATGAGAAATGTTTTATAAGTTGAGATTTAGGTAGGTACTTATGTTTTATAAGTTGAGAAATGTTTTATAAGTTGAGATATGTTTTGTAAGTCTAGCCTACCTATTTACTTACTTATTTATAGACATTATCATACGTTGTATTTTAATTTCAGGAAATAAGTTCATTTATGTTTTGTAAGAGAGAGACTTTATCTTTGTTTACATTTTGTGACAGATGTTGAGTGATAGGTAGTAGACATTGATGTTTTGTTGTAAAGATATGTTTATTGTCATGTCAGTCTGTCTGAAAGTTTTAAAAGGGTTGCCATTGTATAATTTTGCAAATGTACCAATTTCCAATCTTAATGAAAGTGTAAAGATTTGAAATTGAGGGGGAGTGTTAGAATATGAGGTTTTATGTTACTCTATGAAATGGTTTGTCTATGGTAAAATATATTAGTCGTCGTTTGTCTTGTTCTGATTGTGTCATTGTAAAGAAGGAAAATAAAATTACGTTGTTCTCTTACAAAATGGTTTATATTAAAAGTAATCTAGTTACAGTAAACTAGCAATCCTATAGTCAATCCTAGTTATTATTTTAACAACATGTTCATACAATATTGCTGGAGCGTTGTAATGTTCCAAATTCAAAAAACGCTCCTGATTTAAATTTCTTTGTCCTTATATAAAATAGTAACTCGACACTGGCTATATCACGGACCACTTTTACTCTTGGCGGAGGGCTATATGCACGATAATTCGAAGCCATAATCTTAAGAGAGAAAAAAAGATGGCGCCAGATACGTCTTTCCGTTTGTCAAAATGACAATTTTGACATCATCAATACGTTTTGTACATTTTTTTTTTTTTTTTCAGTTATGGCTTCGCACGGTGCATATAGCCAGTATCAAGTAATATTTTGCATCAAGTTATGGCCCGATTTACAGAAATCGGGCTCAAAGTGTTTCAAGATGGTCAAGTCGTCAAGTCACAGTTTGTCAAGTCATGGGTCATAGTAAAGCGGTGGCTACTTTACTATAACCTTGTAGGAGATTTTGGAGGCAACGAGAAAAGTCCATGTTTGACACTGATTTTTACTTTCACTACACTTGTGCACTTTCACGGAACTAAATTAGATAACTTTCCACCAGAATTATACAATTTAACTTTGTTTACAACTAAGTTTCGTGTAAATAAAACTGCAGCACGACATTTTGTTGGCTCGTTCCCGCCAAAAACTCTTTTGTACATTTTCATGCAAAAATATTATGGTTTATTTTTTACGCCAATAAATATCATATATAACATAAATCTACCTGAAATACCTAAACCTCTTCTGATATTTTCTGAACACATTCGTGAAGATTGTGTTAAAATCTGGTTCCTAGTTCCCGAAATTAGAGCGCACAAAAAAGGTAAACAAAGAAAATTAACAAATTTGTCCAAAAATGGTAGTTCTGCGAAAACCGAAGAGATGGCGGTAGTTACTTGAAATTTAAAAAAATATCTTATTAAATTAATTACTTTATTTTTTAGTTAAATAAATGTGTATATTGCTATGTATTCTTAAAATACATAAGTCTACAAAAATTTTAAGCAGAACAAAAAGAATAATAAATTAATTTGTGACTTTATAAATTTAAGAAAACCTGAATCGCGCTATCAAGATTTTTTCTACCGGAGCTATATATAAGGTGAGCGAATTCTATATTGTTAAGATCATTATGGACGCAGAACGCTCACTTCCAAAACTTCGAATTTATTATATGTAGAGATTACTAAGACTTCACTGTCTGTCCGTCTGTCACCAGGTTGTATCTCATAAACCGTGATAGCTATACAGTTGAAATTTTCACAGATGATGTATTTCTGTTGCCGCTATTACAGCAAATCCTAAAAACAGAAAAAACATATTTAAGTGGAGCTCCCATACAACATAGCGCGGAACCCCCTTCTAGCGCGAGTCCGACTCGCACTTGGCCGGTTTTTCTCTTATCTTTTTAGGGTCCTGTACCTCAAAAGGTAAAAAAGGAACCCCTAGAAGACTCTTGTTCGTCCGTCTGCCTGGTGTTAACACCGATTTTCTCAGAAACGGCTACCCGGTTCTGAGAAAATCGGTGTTAACACCAGGCAGACGGACGAACAAGAGTCTACACCTAGCAAGTTGAAATTCACACCAGATACTGAGGTCTATAGTCTCTATTAGGTGTATAAAAATCAAGGTCCTGAGTCAACACGATATAAAGATATGGGCAAATTTATTTTTTGGGTTAATGTGTTAGGTATGTGTGTTTTTCGTCCGTATAAACGTTTTATCCATCTCTCTGTCTATGGGTGATTGGTTGGCTTTAATTGCCGGCATCTCTTCCGGAGGCCTGCAGCAGCCTAAAGAAGCTGCTATAGCCTTCTGAAGGGATGGTTGAAGTGACAAAAGAGGATCTTCTAATACGCACAATGGCACAAATTTAGAGGCTAAGGACTTAAACAGCCCCGTAAAACTAAGCTAAACTATTTATCGAAGGGGAGACGTTGAAACTCTAACTTTCATTGAAAGGAAAACGTTATAACTACTTTCATACGACCACAGAATACTTATTACGTACCACCATATCTGTACCTACACCATTATTAAGTTGTATTTAAAGTTGTATTAACTTAGAATTTCACCGCATTAACACCTATTACTAACTTGTTAAGGCATTCATTACTAACAGGTTCGCTGTTACTAAAAAAACATGGCAAAAAAACAAAGAAAAATGTCGAAAAACACGTGAGAATTCATATTGATAAAAACAAACAATAACTGTTTTGTTTTTTTATTGTAATATTTTATGCGCGTCTAGGTAACAAAAATGCTTTAAAGTTATGGTCTATGGAATGTATAAAGTTTGCAATGTTTGTACCACAGTTGTACTTAGAAATACGGTCACAAAATACAGCCTTTGCTTGGCTGTCGGGTCGGGCTCCGCCATGTTGTTTTCACGCCAGTCGATCGAGGGTGGCCCACTCTGCTGCACGTATACAGTTTTCCCGCCTTTCCACTTCAATAAACACAAAAAAACTGCAAACAAAAACGTAAAAAAACATTTGTATAACAAAAATAAACACTTTCTAATACGCGTTACGTGTTTTTTTGTAAAGAAAAAGACGCGTTTTAGTTCGTAAAACCGGTTGCTCGGTGCAAAACGTACAGTTATATAAAAAAGTTTAACTTTTGTTTGGTACTAAACTAAGTTACTAGTGTTTTTAGTTATAAATCTAAGTGAAATATTAAAGCAGGTGAGTCCCTTATCATTTTATACACAACTTTCTCTTTTTTATCCGATCGTGTCGTGTTTTTTTGAGCTATTTTTTTCTAACTACCCACAGTTGAAAGTAAACTTTACTCAGCTGTCTTTAGAGGTTATTTTAAAGTGGTTTCAAGTATAAAACTACCTGTTTATAAATGCTAAAACATCGTTGTAATATTTTAGTTGTGATTTTGTTTCGCCGTGTTTTGTTTTCGTGCGTTTTAACAGTTTTGGGGACATGTTGTTTTAACGTTTAATTTGGAATGCAGGTTCAATGTTACCCTACTTCCTATATGCGGAAATAAATTGCTAAAATACACGAATATTGAGGCAGAAATGACACCGGCTACATGAAGAAAGCGTGCAAAGCCATATCGTATAAAAAAATTATAGGGAACATAGGATTACCTTTACTTTCACATTATTTTTCATGAAAAATAAATACCTCAATATTTATTTTAACGGATATATTCGCATTTTAATTTTGTTTTAAACCTGATGTTTCGGAACTTTGCCGATCCTATGGTCACATTAACTCAGCATTTCACTTTTAAAAAATTTGTAAGACGAATGTCATCTCAGTCTGCCTGTGACCATGGGATCTGCAAAGGTCCCGAAATGTCAGGTTTAAAATAAAATATGTCCCTATAACCCTATGTATGCTTAAATCTTTAAAACTACGCAACGGATTTTGATGCGGTTTTTTTTTAATAGATAGAGTGATTCAAGAGGAAGGTTTATATGTATAATACATGCATAATATAGCCGTGCGAAGCCGGGGCGGGTCGCTAGTACTAAATAAATATTAAATACCTATTAGACAATGCGGTTTAAAATTATCGTTTATAATTCTACCCACGTTTTGGAACAACTTTTCTTATATGTATACTTGCTTCTAACTTAACCATAGTTACGTAAAGATAAATATTTGAAATTATACCAATATCTAGTGAGGCCATTTTAAGGTGAAAGGGTACCTGCGCGCTCTCCATACAAACGTAGTCGACTGTTTCTTCCTGGATAATGACACTAGCACACATTTTTTTGTGCCATAAAACCTATAACTGCCATGACTATGCCCCTATGTTTTGGTTTTTTTCATTTTGTAATTATAATCATAGAAATTAAAATTAAAAAAATTACAAAATTACAAAAAACAAAAAATAGGGGCATGGTCATGGCAGTTATAAGTTTTATGCACCAAAAATATTTGCTCTAGTGTCATTATCCAGGGAGAAAACAGTCGACTACGTTTGCAATAGTTTGTATGGAGAAAGCCTCCGGTACCCTTTCCTCTTAAGTTCTTACATACATAACTATGTACTTACAAATCTGACGTTACTAGCTGTGCCCCGTAGTTTTACTCGTGTTAAATTGAATAACACAGAATACATAATAGTTACTACAAACTTTAACAATACTTTTTACCCCTGAGAGGTTGAATTTCCAAAAACCCTTTCATAGTGCTTCCCTATAATACGTACTAAAAGAAACTCAGACGCGTGGCTATAGTGGTTTCAAAGTTTTATGGATGAGTCTTTTTTTTTCTTTTATATTTTACTAGCGACCCGCCCCGGCTTCGCACGGTTATATTATGCATGTATTATACGAAGGGTCCAAGGGAATAATGATGGATGTCAATTTTACCATAATTAGAGAAAATTAGATTCTAAGGTTCAAAGCCTCACGGTACCTCTTTGACACTAACCTTACAATTAGTAAAATTCTAGGTTTTTAGGTCTATGTTTATTGTAATGGTTGGAATAAAAGTTAAAAATATATGAGCATTAAATTTATTAAAAAAACATGTTTAAAAAAATTTAACCAAATATTCCAAGGGAAAAATGATGTACTTATGTCTTCTTGTTAACGTCGGTAATTCTCCCATGCCTAGATCTTTTTTGGTTTTAATTTTTCGTAAATTATTGTAGGATTCGTCTTCGCTTTCAGAAACATCCATTATTATTAGTTTTACTGTTTAAAACAATAAAATATTTACGAATTGCAAATTAGTAAATAGCTTTGACAGATCACATTGATGAATTATTACAACCCCTCCATACCATAGACACCTACATCATTTTTTTACTGACATTCATCATTTTTCGCCAGTAACACATAACATCCATCGTTTTTAGCCAGTAGGTACCTCAATTTTTAACTGTTAATTAGTTAGTGACAAAAAGCGTTTTTTGCGTGCATTCTGATAGGTAACGAAAGTATTTTCGATGGACTTACAAATGTTGCCATAAATTTTTTTTTTAAAAAAACTGACATTCATCATTATTCCCTTGGATTCTTCCATATAAACCTTCCTCTTGAATCACTCTATCTATTAAAATAACCGCATCAAAATCCGTTGCGTAGTTTTAGAGATTTAAGCATACAAAGGGATATAGGGACATAGGGATAGAGAAAGCGACTTTGTTTTATACTATGTAGTGATGATGACTAGTTGGGCTCCGCAGTTTCACCCATGTTCGATTTTTTTCTTCTTTCAAATATACAAGCCTTGATGTTTTGACAATCACAAACTCACAAAAAAAAAACAATTTGGTGCAGTCGTTTAGAAGTTAAGTTGTCCCGTTGTTTTTCCATAAAGGTACTAAACAAAAAAAATAAAAATAAATGTTGATCGATTCTCAGACCAAACGAATATACAAAAAAAAATAAACAAATCAGTTCAGCCGTTTAGGTTGGGGTTTGACAACTAACACTGCGACAAGAGATTTTTAAGAATGGATTTATTAATTTCATTTGAACAAATAGGTATATATATTATGTACTTACCTACCTACCACCTAATTAGTTATTTAACCAAACTATTATTATTTTACTCGTTAAAAACAAGTTTGTTATGTCAACACTCGATTTTAATTATTATTAGGTACTTAATAAGCAGGAAAATCTTCAAAATATAATTAACTACCATAATTCTGCCATTTGCCACGGCCACTTGGCCCTGGGTCCAGAAGCTGGCCTAAGTAAGCTTCTGGCATTGGTCGCCATCTTGTTTTTTTTTCTTGATTTTTAAGGTTCAGTAGGTACCTCAACCTATCGCGACATTGTGGGTGTCGCGGGTAGTCGGTGGATGGAGGCGGCTCAGGACCGCTGTTTGTGGCGTCGTATCGGGGAGTTCTATGTCCAGCAGTGGACGTGTATGGGTTGACATGATGAGGTACCTCAATAGGTAAAAAAGGAAAAATAGCCCTTCTGTGCAATTGCAAATCTGCCCAGTTGCTTATCTGTCTAGTGGTGAATCTGTTATTGCTTATCTGTCCAGCCAGAGACGAATCTGTCCAGTTGCGGATCTGTCCAGTGCGAATCTGTCCAGTGGCGAAACAGTTCCCTGGACAGATTTGTCACTGGACAGTTTCGTAACTAAACAGATACTTAAGTTGCGAATCTGTCCAGTGACAAATCTGTCCAGTAGCGAATCTATCCAATTGCTACTGACCTAACCCCTTAAAACCGTGGCCCCAGTCAACCACCTCTCAATTGTGCGTAGACCAGACAAAATTTAAGATCAAAAACCTCATTACTAAAAATCTAGAATATACTTAAGTGCTCCAAGTAGGTAGGTTTTGAACAGTTAATTCAATGTAGACGAATGAAACATCAAGAAATCAGCTGTCCGTATTCAATAGTGGGATAATACAGTGGTTGTCAAACTTTATTTTTGTAAATTGAAATAATTTATCCTTGCTAGCTGCGCCCATCACGATGTTTTCCTTCACCGTATGAGTAATGTCAATTAGCGCTCGTTTTTGACGTGATAACGTCTGGTAAATTGATGGAACACCTGCATTCACACAAAAGTGTCACGGTAATATTGTGTGACGTTATGCCTCATGGTAACATGACGTATAATAATAATATCGCTCATTTGGGCTTGTGTTATGGTGACGAGTGACAAATAGAAGACTTTTATAAATGAAAAAAAAAGGAAAAAATATATAAAAAGAAAAAAAATCTCAATTTGTCATCGTTTTCTTATGACGTTATCGTCCGTAAACTGACTTTACAGACAACCATTTTTTGTAAAATGAAAGTTCATTGGCCGGCCAGGTTTCGATCTCACGACCTTCGGAATGGAAGTCTGAGGTGTCTACCACTAGGCTAACACCGCTGTCCAAGCACACACAAACAAACTTTCGCATTAGGACTATAACTATAACTACATTACGAGTTTCATTGCAATCGGTTCAGTAATTTTTGCGTGAAGGAGTAACAAACATACAAACTTTCACATCTATGCTAAGACTAGCAGCGCTCCGCGGTTTAACCCGCGTAAGTCCCGATCCCGTGGGAATATCAAAATGAAAAGTAGCCTATAGCCTTCCTCGATAAATGGACTATCCAACACAAAAATAATTTTTCAATTCGAACCAGTAATTCCTGAAATAAGCGCGTTCTAACAAACAAACAAACTCTTCAGCTTTATAATATTAGTATCACTATCACTACATAGTATAAAATAAAGTCACTTTTCGCCGTCCCTATATCCCTATGTTCCTTTGTATGCTTAGATCTTTAAAACTACGCAACGGATTTTGATGCGGTTTTTTTAATAGATAGAGTGATTCAAGAGGAAGGTTTATATGTATAATACATGCATAATATAGCCGTGCGAAGCCGGAGCGGGTCGCTAGTAAATTATAAAGAGAAGATTTTTTTGTTTGTTTGTAACGAATAGGCTGCGAAACTACTAAACCGATTTAGATGAAACTTGGTATGAGAATACATTGATTCATTAGGAGTAACATAGGCTACTTTTTATCCCGATATTCGCACGGGATCGGGATTACGCGGGTGAAACCGCGGGGCGCAGCGAGTAATATTATAAAGCTAATGAGTTTGTTTGTTTGTTTGAACGCGCTAATCTTAGGAACTACTGGTTCGAATTGAAAAATATTTTTTTTGCGTTGGATAGTCCATTTATCGAGGAAGGCTATAGGCTACTTTTTATTCCGATATTCCCACGAGATCGGGAGTTACACAGGTGAAACCGCGGAGCGCTGCTAGTAGTAGGATAAACACTATAAAGTTTGACAACCTCTAGCACAAGCTATAAATAACTGTAAATACTAGTTAGAAGATTGCAAACGTGGAAGCGAGACGGAAATAGAACAACGTTAGCGTGCGAAAGAGATGGAAGACAACTGATTTAGGTGGTTGACAAACTGCACTATGAGTTTGAGATTTGTTTATGAAGTTTGAATTTTATTGTTACCGCGTGAGTTGAAATTTAATAAGGTATTTTGTAAAAGAAAAAGGATTTTAGGGTCGGCTAGTAAAGCTAGTTGACCGAGCGAACGAAGCGTCTTTAAATTTGGCAAAGCTTGCTTCTGTCAGTATGTTGTTGATTTTTTTCGTCGTTGGGGATTTTTGTTCACTTAGCCTCCTTATGAAATCCGATTTCGATTATCCCCTTTTTATTTGAAAGGCAATCAATCTTTACAATTTGGTGTGGGAAAAGTCGATGGAAGCATCGGAAATAAAAAAGAAAGACGTCAGAAAACTTGTATTTTTTTTTTAAATCTTGGCTTAGTACGACCTCAGTATAGTAGCCGGTGATAAGTAATATTTTCGGTCCAATGGACTCAGACCCTTATATTCGGCACAAAAATCTTTGACCTTTACCAGTTTATTACCAATAGTTACGCTCGAAACTACAGTTAAACCATAGATAATCGTTAAATACCCACATTTTGTTTTAATCTTGTCTTTGTCTAGGTTACGCAGTTAACTTTTTGCTCAATATTTGACACTGGCTGGATGCAAAAGTCTGAAGCCATTAAGAAAATTACATCTGGGTTATTCCCGTTGGTCCCAAATAATTGCAATAAAATAAGTAATAAATTATCAGGTAGGTACCTACTTTATTTTATTATGATAATAAAATAGATACTTATTTATTGTCAATAGACAATAATAATATATTGACCATAATAAATGCTCTGCCGTTTATAGACTTATTACAAATGTATTAAATAACAAAGATTAAATTATTCCATAAACTTAATTATTGTAACACAAATATAATTTGCATGCTAAGCTAAGTGCTGGTGAAATATGTTGAACTATATTTTTATGTGACATCTTTGTACCATATTTCAAGCAAATAAATGACATTCATTCATTCATTCATTCATTCATTCATTCAAATTATTTGTGTGATCTGATCAAAATTATCGCGTACATAATTACATAACTTGACCTACATTAACTTAATTTATCTAATAAAAATAAATTAGGTATTTATACCTACTTAATCACAGTCTGTTTGAATTTATTTAAGGTCATGTCGGAAATGGATAACCCGGTCAGTAAACACATTTTTCCAATTTTTTTTACAAAAACAAACGGATGTTATGTCGTTAATGCTAACTATTGTTTTAAATAAAAAAAATGTTTATTTATTTATTTGTTTGTTCACCCTTCACGGTCAAATGACTGTACCGATTTGGAATAAAATCGACATAATGGTAGTTTAAGGATGGAGAAGGATATAGTATACTTTTAATCCCAAAATTCCCGCGGGATCGGAATTTACGCGGGTCAGCCCGTAGGGATCGGGGAGCAATTAATGATTTGAAATAGATGTTGCTTATCCAACGTCTTTGGGTTTTTAGGTTGCTCTTTGGTTTAAACAAGATGTTTTCAAGTAGTACGGCTGCATCCTAAATTATTTGGTCTGGAAATGAATTGAGTGTGTTGCTGTGTTGCTCTGAGGCAGAGAAATGGTATATAACTTCCTTGCTCACATGTAAAATTTCTGAGAACGATCTGTGAACTATTGACATAATTTTAAGACTTGACACCGGCTATATGCATAAGTTTTATGCAAAGCTATAAATTTAAAATCAATAATTAAAAAAAAAAAAAGTAAAGTATTGGAATTTCCAAGCCATTTTGAATTTAGAAAACAAAAAAAATGTGCAGCGAAATCAGCGAAAGTCATAGACAATCGGAGAAAGCAGCGATCACCAATTACGGTTAACCGTTCGTTCTGTAAGCCAATCACGTGCGCTGAAAGTTTATGCTACTATTTTAGGGCACGGTGATTGGCTGTTAAAAATTAGATACGTTTTTTTCTGTTATGTAACCTTCAAAAAGTTTTGCGGCGAGTTCGGTCGGTTCAATTCAATTTAGGTTTAATTTGAGAGGTAGCAATATTTGAAGCGTTGATTATATGTAATTGCTGATATTTTTAGAATATAAATCGTTTATATGATTGCAAATTTATTTTTATAGCCACTAGGTGTGGGTACTATTGAAATAATTATGGAGTTACAGTGATTAGTCTTTTTCCAGAAAATAATAAGTTTAAATAGTTCAAAAAATGGCACTAAAATTGCAAAAATGTTTTTTTTTTTAAATGTCAAAATTCTAGTCAATAACAGTAACTATGATGCTCGGTCGTAGCAGAATGTCTATCAACATAATTCTTATGTCAAATTAAAAGAATAACGAAAATCATCATAACAAACGTAATACCGGCTTACTTTCTTTTCGTCATATTAACCTTTGACCTTATGATTCATAATTCTCCCCAAAACGGGCTATCTTTAGTATAAAATTCCATAATAACTAGGAAATACGCCCCCAAGTACAAAAGCGCTTTTATTTGTAAACAATTCTAGTAGGCAGATGTGGAAATACCGAATTCGCGGGTGATACGGCTTGGTACAGAATGTGACGTATGCTGGGCTGGATGGCGTATGCGAGAGTGAACCATTACAAAAAAAAACTTTAAAAATCTTACTTTTTTTTTAATGGCATCATTCGACCCTTAGCATGTTGATAGTCAGTATCAGGTAAGCAATTTATTTTTTGCCCAAATTGGGCTTTGAAAATGACGTGTGAAAATGTCTATGACTTTTTGACTGTGTCATTTATTAAAGTAATTCGACAGTGGCACTTATTTGAGTTATGCTATATGTGGTCTAAAATTATTGTTCCCTAAACTTTTATTTTATACTTTTGTAGGGAAACTACAATCGTAACTTTTGTTTTAATATAAAGTATGAATAAGAATTTTTTCTAGGTATGTATGTAATTTATAGTACCTAATTCATCCTTATTTTCAAGTCTCCAACGAGTTCAATAGCAAAAAGTTCTTCAATGTTATTGACATTATATTAAATAAAGGTATGTATGTAATTTATAGTAACTAATTCATCCTTATTTTCAAGTCTCCAACGAGTTCAATAGCAAAAAGTTCTTCAATGTTATTGACATTACATTTAATTAACATAAAAAACTCATTAAAAATAATATTCAAGCGAGCAATTGTTGATTATATTTGCTTTACTAGCAGCTAGTAGCGGCACGCAAATTCACCTGATTAAATAATTGAAACAAGGCAATTCTTGAGCATATAGACAAATAGAAAAAATAAGATAAAATTCTCCGTTTTTTCTAGATTACAATGAAATTGAAAGTGTTTCGTGTACTAGATGTGGAAAAAAGATATAAGCATTTAAAGTCACGTGTTTTTCATTTTCTTCATCAGTATCTGACGCCATTACACATATAGGATCTTCAAGAACCTAACCTCCTTGCGAACAAATAATTTTGAAGAAGCATTTTTCTTTAAAAATATTTTCAAAATTTTTGTTCGAAGTTTTGCTATTATTCTTTGATTCCCGTTAGTTTTCTTAATAACTGCTAAAATTATTTAAAACATGATATTATTTACTAAGATGTGCCAAATATTCGTTTAGTATTTAGCATATTTGCCACATTTAAGTTATTCGGCCGAATTATTCGGTTTTTATATCGAATATATTCGGTTAAATTGCTTTTGGTTTAAAACTGATTTGCACTGCAAAACCTATCCAATTCCTGCCATAGCTTAGTAAATCATAAATGTCATTTGCTAAATTAGAAATGTAGTAGGTATATTTTTTATTTATTTATTACACTATGTTGTATCACAATTTACTTTTGACTGACTTTATTATGTCATGCATGCCTATCAAATTAGCTATCTAGAAAGCAAATAATAAAGCCTTTTCTTTCAATAAACAACATTATTATATGGTATTTGGATAAAATGTAGCCTAAGCTGTCGGAATTAAAGCATGTAAAACCGTGGAGCACAACTAGTTGAAATGTCTTAGTATTGTTTTTACCTGTAATTAATTCAGTTTGATATTTGCGCCCGCGCACATCTGGTCATATTATGGCAGTGTGTGGGTATTTATTTGCATAAATTAGGTCACCCTTAAATAATATCTAGTTTATTAAACACAATGGATTAAGTTTTTAACCGATTTTTATAAAGAATACTGCTTACTATTTTTTTGTTTATTTTCAATTATAAGTACTTAGTAATTTTTAGATTTATTTATAATTCATAAAAAAAATCCAGTTCCAGTTTTTCAAATTTGGAACGTAAGTACATCTTTTTTGTTTAAAAAATCTGTGTGTGTTTGTGTTATTGTGACATAAAACCGTTCAATTATCACTGGACTGTCGGTATGTCCGTCACACGTTATCTGAGCGACGCTCATCACTAAATTAACATCAATATAATAAACGCTAGCCTCTTCAGTGCACTGCAGCGCGTCGGACTGACCACTAGCGCGTGAACGAACTATAATACGCAAAAAATAAATAACAATTGATTAATCCGAAAAAAAGTTTTTAATCGAACAGTTTTTGTTACCAGCTGTAGTAGTTTTTAAATTTCGAACGTTTTATTCGCGGTTTCGCTTTTTTAATTTCTAACAGCTGTTCGTATTTCGAATATTTGTTGTCATGAAAACCATGATGGCGGATGGTGATGTGCCTTTAGTTCCGAGTTTTGGTGGTGATATTGAATTTGGCGGGAACGGAAAATCTGGCAAGAGTAATTCGAGGTCAGTATTGCTTTTTTTTTAAAGGAGTGTTTTTTCTATTGTCTTTGTTTCAAAGAGATGGCAAGTGTCGTCGAACAAACCAAAGTTAAATTTATAAACGCGTATATCTCATAAACTATTAAACCGAATAAAATCTAGTTTTCACAACAAGATAGAAGAATTCAATTAAAACATTTTAGTGTGTACATGAAACCGGAAGAAGCTGAAGGAATTCAGTAGTTTGACGTAAAGTGCAATCTATGATCTGTTAACGAAGAACTGCTATTGAAATTGAACTCTTTTATCAAGAGTTTAAAGTTCGTTTTCCTTTAGATAGCTTCGTCACAGGAAGTGGGTAGTTACGATTTGACGAGGAGTTTAGGAAATACGTCTAGAAATGTCCATTCCCTTGTTGAATACTTACTACGACTCGGTTATTTTTAATTTTTAGGTACAAAGATTTAAAAAAAAAGGTACCTATTTATGTTGACGGAAAATAACTTTGATGCCATGGTTAAAGAGGAAAAGACTTATTTTATATTAAGCTTTAAAATTAGATAAGAAATTATTTCAAAGTATTATTCAAATAAAGTTGAATATGGGATTTAAACTTTCTGGCTATCTATTACCTACTTCTATACATGTTTTAAAAAGGAACGAAACTACTGGACCGATTTTTAAGAAACTTGGTATGAGGGTACATTGACTCATTGACAGTAACATAGGCTACTTTTTATCCCGATATTCCCAAGGGATCGGGAGTTACGCGGGTAAAACCGCTTAGTGGTGTACCAATAGTAGAAAGATAATCTGTGTAAAGATACTATTTAAAAAAAAGCAGGAGCACAAAAGAAATTGTACAATGAAAAAATACAATTCAATAAATGTGAAGGTAGAAGCAATATTCTTTCGAGGTCGTGGTCACGCAAGCGTTGTTTTACAGCAATTTTTAATGAATAGGTATTGGGAAATAAAGGTTTGAATATGGATGGCTATTCATTGAATAGGTAAATATCTTATCCTGCTAAGGGTGAACTCAGAATAAAGACTTTTCTATCAGCAGATAGCTAGTCGGCCGACTGAATTTAAAGCCAAACAAATACTATTTAATTCTGTAGATGCTACCGACATTTTGAGGACAAAAAATAAATAAATATAATTTTCTGTACTAATTAATTTTGAGGGTAGGTTAGAATAAAGACTTTCAGCAGATAGCTAGTCGACTGACATAATTTGAAAGTAAACCAAAAATAAGGGTACCTATAAGTTCAGTTAAGACCAAAGTGATTATTTTTATATTTTTCTGTAATAATTAATTTTGAGGGTAGGTTGTAAATTTAGTGAATGTAGAGGACCAACATTTTGAGAACACGCAATTTTTAAACATTTTTTTTCTGTAAAAAATATTTTTAAACCATTTTTTTTTGTGAAATTTCACAACATTCTACTAATGTTGTAGTTTTTTTATATTTCTATGTTAAACATTTTTTCCGTAAAACCTCAGTATTATTGACTTTGAGTTAAATATAAATACGAAATCAAGTTGATAAAGTGATAAATATGTAAACTAGACGAAAAAAAACAAGTTCAAGTTGTGTGTTTGTAAATATCTCTGACGTTTTGACCTTTGAAATTCAATATAAAACCGTTCTATGATAATAAAACGTTTTATTTCAATAAAAATACTAGATATCATTATGAAATACGCCGAAATACTGGGGAAATCTTATGTAAACAATTGAGGGTTTTTATTTCCCGGTATTTGATTTATTATTATTCATATTTTAATTGGTAAAAACATTTTTATCTTTTAAATGACTTTACCTACTACTAGTCAATAATATATCAGACATCGGGAACGAAACAGAAATTCCATATCGGAATAACCCAATTTTCGACACAATTCTATTCTATTTCAAAAATCGAACCTTTTTTTCTTTTAAACTTTAAACCAACAAAGGCATCGAATACTCTTTCATGTAGCCTAGGTTCTTGTTTTTTCTTATCAGCCAGCACACACCTGCTTTGAACATTATTGTACTTTGTAATTATGAGGTTATAGATATTTTCACGAAAGCATTTGTTGTCGCTAAGCAAAAATGACGGTCCTTGTGTTATTTAACCTAAGATCTTTACGAGATCTTTCGATTACATTTAATTTTATTTTATTTAATAAAGATGTAAAAGTGAAATTAACACAAAACTCAAGTGATATCCAAATGTTTTCTCGTTCACGCAAAACAGCTCTATGGCGAAGATTCGTTAAAAATTGTCACTTGTTTTACCAAAACAAACAGGAATACTCAAACAATGATGCAATGTTTATTTGACATTGGCTATAGTTAATCGTATGAAGCCAATGTTTTTAAAAGAAAACAATATTATGCGTTTTTAGAATTTACCCGTTATGTGCGACAAATAACAGTCGAATTATACCCAAATCTTAATTCGTAACGCTTTTTATTAACGCTATATTATTACCTAATCTTTTTACACCGGGGCCTTAAATTAAATCGAATATAATTTTAAAAAAATTACAAAATTAGATTTACAAAATACAAGATTATTAATACAAGAAATTATTTAAAAAAAACCGGCCAAGTGCGAGTCGGACTTTATTTTTTTTCTATTTTTAGGTATGTTGATAAAGCGGCAACAGAAATACTGTGAAAATTTCAACTGTCTAGCTATCACAGTTCATGAGATATAGCCTGGTGACAGACAGACAGACAGTGGAGTCTTAGTAATAGGGTCCCGTTTTTATCCTTTGGTTACGGAACCCTAAACCAACAACAACAACAGCTGTTCACATGAAACAGTTGTATTCGTTTGGCGCGAAACAATTTCTATTTACATTTATCTAAGTTTAAACATGGTTTCTTTGCTATTACGTCTCTGTATGTTTCTTGTGCTTTGTAAAGGAGTTTTTAGATTATAAATAATTATTAAATATTTATTTATTTTATTTAGGGAAAGTCTACAGCTAAGTTTAACATAATAAAACAGAAGAAACAGAAAGCTAATTACAGACAATCACAAATAGAAACATATTAAAAATACAAAAGACAGCGTATCAAAAAATAGTTTCATTTTTCGTTTTTGTTTTATATTGCAACATTTGCAACACATTCCACACAAGATGGCTCAGTAACTATAGACTTGTATTATGGGTGCTAATACTACTTATATATTTTCTTTTATAAACCTATAATACATAGAAACAACCAGACCACAGACAAAATATCTAAGCATAAATACTTGTCAGAGGTGGGTCTCGAACCCGCAACCCTGTGTTTGGCAGTCCGGCAAACACAGTGGCATATTATTCACTCCATCCCCGTTTGAAAGTCGCGACAATGAAGATTAAAATTAAATGGAAGCATCTTAGAGATGACAGTCGTCTGTCCAGTGTTGCCAACTAGGTGTACGTAAAAGGTACTAAATTACTGTAAAAAAGGCGCTAATTTGAGCAATTTTTTTCTAAAGTATATGCAGTAATGTTTCGCATTAACCGTTTTTTTTATTAGATTCACTTTAAAAAAAAGTACTAAAAAGGTGCTAGACGAGAAATAAAAATGCTAAAACAGTTAAGAGTGTTAAATTGAGAGGTTATATCGCACCTAAATGATACAGAATTACTACCTCGAAATAATGATACCAACCTACTAGAATTCAATTATACTGAATTTCGTGTTTTATCTTTACGTTTAAATCAAAACGTGCTATATCAGTGCTTTTGTTACTTTGTATTATTGTAGTTTTTTAAACCGACTTAGAAAAAAAGGAGGAAGTTCTCAATTCGATTGTTTATTTATTAATGAACGCGCAAACGCAGACTGAAGGCTTTTCATTTAACAAAAAAAAAAACAAATCCGGCATACAACAAATAATATCCGTTGTCTGGCCACCATAGCACAAGCCTAGTTCTAAGATTGGGGCTAGATGGCGTTGTGTAAAGAGTCCTACAATATTAATTAATTTTTGTTTACAATGAACAATTTATTTACATATATTATTTACTACTTATTTACATACACACACACACACACAAACATTTTTAATATTAGTAGGATTATATCGTAAAATCTGTGTTGAAGTTAACTTTTGATTATAAGCTAATTACATACCACCGTTCGCCTTTACTGTTTTTAGGGCTAGGGTACTTAAAATGCGGCCGACCGCAGGATGCGGTTGCGTATTCGGCTAACCACGCCACAGCTAGCCGTAGTGGTACAGAATACTATGTAGTTATACGGGGGATTCTGATAATGCGCTGGCAACCTTCCGGCTAACTGTCGATTGGTTGAGGACGGTCGGACCGCACAGAAAAAAAGGTTTCGTGAAACAAGAAATAATCTTCTCCTTAAGGTGGAGGTGGGTCCATACGCCAACGACCTTGGTACATAGCTTACTAAATAATATGTAGTTACTACTGACACCTGTCGCCTTCGTTGATGAACATTGTTGATTGTTATGTATGTGTTTTATTTTTCTCAAAAGTGCTGAGATGGAATTGTAGGTGAGATTTTTACCGACATTTTGGTGTGACTTTTAGCCAAAAAATTCCTATAGTTTTGAAGCTATCCTAAAATTAAGACTAAAAACTAGTCTAGCTTTGAAATGACAAGGAATTTTCGCCTTAAAATTACCCCAAAATAATGGTAAAAATTTCACCTACAATTCCATCTCAGCACTTTTGAGAAAAACAAAATAATTTCGTTACAATCAACAATGTTAGTTGTCAGCGACGCGACGGGTATTTCTGGCGCTTTGCGTTTGGAAGCATAGGCAGCCTTAAAGACGCTAGAGAATACTTGTTATTAGAAAATAATAAGCTTTGTTCTTTTTATCTTAAGTAGTATCATTTTAATATATTATTCTGCTTGTTAATTATAAATTATTTAAATAAATTAACGTCTAGCAGAGCATTATTTCTTTCTACACGAGACCTTCTTTTTGTGCGGTCCGACCGTCTGCGACTAACCGACGACGTGTTGGTTGGTCGGTTCGCCAACCTACGCGTCGTAGAATTATCAACTAATCACAATCCTGTCCTAACTTAATTCTTCCTATTAACTTTAAAGTGTCATTACGGCTAACCGTCATGCGGTTAGCCCTTTTTTCTATGCGCTCGCGATCTCATATATATTTTTAGGTTGCGACCGGCTAACCCCATCCGATTACGTACGTAGCCGCTAAATATTTGTTTTGTACAGTGTTATTGCAAATGTAAAACGCCTCTAATAAACTGTTTAATATGCGTTAGTAAAGCATGCGTGTGTTACGTGGTTACCTCACAAAGGATTGGTTATGCAAAACTATTGGAATTGATTATGCGTATCGATTAATGAGATCTCCGTTCGGAATTCTTTGTTTTATTTGTAGAGTTGCCTTCTTTGAGTTATAAAAATAGAATATATTTAACATTTGCGTATTTCTGAACACGAACTACAGTTGGAGATGTAGCTAAACTTGACCAAGCGTAGGTAACGCCGCGCCGGGGCTAAGCCGTGACGAACTTTTACTACCTACCGACTTCTAACTAAAGCAACTTGCAATATAAATAAATATTGCAGGACATTCCACACATCGCCATCAAGTAACTAGATTTGTGTTATGGGTGCTAGACAACGGATATACTACATATATACTTTTCTTCGAAACAACCACAGACAAATATCTAAGCATAAATACTTGTCTCGAACACACAACCCTGTGTACACAACCCTCCGGCATGGGCCAACTGGCTCGTCAAAATTAATTATACAATCATCATTCGTTAAATATATAGGTAGTACTAAAAGAAGCCTAGGTTCCTTTCGAATGACCTCTTTCATAAACTGAACGTTTGAAAGGCTTTAGAGTCTGAAAATTGTATCCGGTTTGTAAGGTTGAATTGCTATACCTCCATCCAATTTTAACTTTTTGTTTTCGTTCCGTGGTATGGCCCTGATATTAAGAAAAAGTGTGATTGTCCCATAGATTCATAGAGAGTGGGTTATTAAGCCAAAATGAGCGTAGGAGGAAGGTTTTTTAAATGTAAGTTCAATTGCTAAAATTGATCGAGTAGTTTTTTCTAAAATCGAAAATAGTAAAAATTTCGATTTTTTTTACGATTTAGTTGAATTTCAACTTCGATTTAAACAAAATGAAACAAAACAAAAGACGATCGAAAATGATTCCCGATTAATTATCAATGCCCTTTGATCGTTGCGCGTAGATATGATAGATTTTGTGTTCTTACAACCCTAAAAACTATTACCTACTACCCTCAAAATGTCCTCATTGTTTACTTAATGATACAAGTATGGTACAAAGATATAAGCCAGACAAATATTCTGTCATACTTACTCTGAAATGACTCATAAACTCACAATACAAAACATTACTGTTTTGATAGTAGGATCCATCTCAAACAATGTAGATCATCGTGCTAAAGGCTATTTTCTACACTTAAGAGAATCATGAGTTTTCGATACGCGGCGCGAGTAGGTATTTTCAAAAATGACCCATATCGTGCGATAGAGAGAGTTTAAGTTCGGACGTAATTGCCTTCATTTTGCTTTCAAATAATGTTGCGGGCCGTAACGTTTTTACCCCCTTTATCCTTCACAAAATGAAATAAAGGTCTCATTTAACTCACTGCATCTTATTCTAGGTTTATACTTTTTCTTTTTTGTTAATTCAGTTTAGTCTATTAAAAAACAATTGAAACGCTCGATGAAGTTTTTATGTCAGAAATATAGATATTCAGATACTATGTAACTTTTATCATAGGCAATATTTCTTTAAAATAAAAACGGGTTAACCTAGTTTCAATTAGATCTAGAACATTTTCAAAAATTATCAAAATTGGAGTTCGTTTATGGGGGGGAAAACGTTACCGCTTTTTGTATGGAAATTTACAGCCCCACACTGGTCTTAATTATGAAACCACTCCGCTGTTTCACCCGCGTAACTCCCGATCCCGTGGGAATATCAGGATAAAAAGTAGCCTTTGTTATTCAAAATGAATCAATGAATGTATCTTTATACCAAGTTATATTAAAATCTGTCCTGTACTTTCGGAGCCTATACGTTAAAAACAAAAAAAAAACAAATGGTTGTCTGTAAAGTTTACGGACGATAATTTTACGTGATAAAATCATAAGAAAACGATGAAAAATTTAGATTTTTTTGTTATTTCTTTATGTATTTTTAAATTATTCATCACTACATAGTATAAAACAAAGTCGGTTTCTCTGTCCCTATATCCCTTTGTATGCTTAAATCTTTAAAACTACGCAACGGATTTTGATGCGGTTTTTTAATATATAGAGTGATTCAAGAGGAAGGTTTATACATGCATAATATGCCGTGCGAAGCCGGGGCGGGTCGCTATTTATTATAAGTATTTCTATTTGTCACTCGTCACCATTACACAAGCCCAGATGAGCGATATTATTAATAAATACTCTGTTTCCTAAGTTACCATGACGCGTCTGGTCATATTACCATGACGCATGACATCACACAGTATTACCATGACACTTTTTTGTGAATGCAGGTGTTCCACCAATTTATGAGATGTTATCACGTTTCCTCTTTATAATATTAGTGTAGATAAGGAGGTTAAGTTAGCAGTGTTTGGCATAGTGGATCAAATCCCGACCGGTCGTGCATCAATGGATTTTCTTACGATATTTACGCTAATTACCATTGCTCAAGCTTTAGAATTTCTCACTAGATGATGATAATGACCCCGAGAGTGAAATAGCGGGCTAAGCTGCGGGGAGAAGCCAGTTGTTTATAAATATACGTTGAAGTTTGTAAATTAATCTCTCTCAGCGTATGCGCCGGCGCAGCGCGGCGACACTTATGAAAGTTAATAGATAAATTAACAGTTATTGAGATCTGTTATACCTACTACGTAAGCAAGACACTCCCATACTGCTCGATGACTGAGGAAAGCCAAGAAAATTACGGTAAAATATCACAGGCCTTGTAATTGCATACGGGCTGTTTTCCGCAATTAGACCTTTTTTAATTGGGTCCTTTTTGCGTGAGGATGGAGTAGGCTTGCCTAGCACCTACTACTCTCTCAGCTTAATCTAGAGGAGAGAACTTGTCAAGAGCCTGTAATGTCCCACTGCAGAGTAAAGGCCTCTACTCCCCCTCCGCTGATCGCGATCTTGTGCGACGGATTGCCAATCTGTCATAAATTTGTCGATATCCCAAAGTTCTTCCGGCATACGGCAGATAATATGGCCGGCCCAATTCCACTTCAGTGTGGCAGCGTTTTGGGGGACATCGACTACTTGGGTTTTGGAACGTATTTCGGTATTCCAAATTCGGTCAGTAAGTCTGACCCCGAGAATACTTCGTTCCATCGCCCTTTGGTATACCCCGATTGCGGACCTCTGACGACCAGTCAAAGACCAAGTTTGAGCGCCGTACGTTAGGATGGGCAGAATGCAATGTCCACGAGCTTCCGTATCTATAGTCTTGTTACTAGTAATTGGAACACGTTTTTACAACGATTTATCAACGTATTTATTCATTTTTAGTGAAATAATAGCAAGACAAAATTCTTTCATCGCGTTTTTGTACCCCTGCCGCGCATTCCGCGCCCCGCCCCTTTCATTGTTTACATTTTGAAAATTTTTCATCGGAATGAAAGGGATAGTTAGTGGTAATTGTCCAGATCGCTTTTAAAATACGACCTTTACCCCCTTATTCCAAAACGAGGTTTAAGGATAGTCCGAGATGTGGATTTAAACCTTAGATTTAAATACAGATTTATTCGTGAACTATAGTCTAAACACTGTCTTTAAATAATCTTTAGGGATAGTGTTTAGACTATAGTTCCCTATATAATCCATAGGGATATTGTTTAGACTATAGTTCACGAGTAAATCTGTATCTAAATCTAAGGTTTAAATCTGCATCTCGGACTATCCTTAAACCTCGTTTTGGAATAAGGGGGAGAGTCCACCAACAAACCTATACCTAGAGGAAAGCTATTGCCAGACTTGAAACAGACGCTTCACTCGTTCGGTCAACTATAAATTACTATATTCGTTACCGAGACCATTTTTTTTTTTTTTTATCGAGGAGAAATGCGCCTTATGCACCTTCCCACTGCTCCGGGGGGAGCGGCGGGGATGTGTGGGGCTCCCTGCTGGCCTGAGATGGTAGGCGGCCAGAGGTTTACCCACTAAAACTCCTCGGTGTCCTTCTCTTCACCGTAATCCAGGAGGAAGTAGGAACTGTTTGCACATACAACTACTTCCCCCTGGGGTGACTGGTCTAAAGACCCTTCCGCAAAAAACCCTTCACAGGGAATCGTTACCGAGACCATCGTTAACCTAACATGACTTTTATAAACGAAAAATCAACAAAAACTGTGTACAGTCACATTACCAATTAGCTGAACCCCACATGACCCAGAGCTCATTCGCATACCTGTAAACAATATAGTAGATACCTATTTTGTTATTTTTTTATATTGTATATTGTATTGTATACTTAGTACATTGTTTAAAAAAAAACAGATTCAGGTGACATTACAACCTAACAGATTTGCGAGTGAGCTCTAGGTCACGTGGGGTTCAGCTAATTGGTAATGTGACTGTACATTAAACCGACTAGCAGTAAAAAACATCCTACCTATCAATCATCATTGCTCTTCAAATACTGGTTAACCTTGGATTTTTTCATTGTCAATACATAATACTTAGGCACATACTTAGGTACTTGTTTTGCATAGTTACGTACAACTAACCTTTTTTATAACTTTGTGCCTTCTAAATTGATGCATATTTTTCGCAAAAATAGCGATATATTATAATAATTTCAACTTAAGAAATAAGGATTCGCGCAGGAAGTTTTCCTCACCATTAAATACCGTTTTAATTATTAAAAAAATTAAAATTGAAAATTATTTATTTGAACAAAGATTTAGGTGGTAATAACAAACAAATAAAAATCGTTCTGCTGCTGTCTTGTGCAGCACTATTTGAACATTATAACAACGTAACCTGTGTATCGAACCCACGTCGGTTGGTGTAGCGGGTGGCGGCTTATACCACTCACACAACTAAACACATAGCTAACATGTTGAAAATAATAAACACACTGAGTACTTTTAATTCAAGTATTTATGTTTGTGTGTACCGTCTGTTAGAAGAAGGTGGTAAGTCAAATACTTGTTGATAGTATTATTGTAGCAAACTGATCATCTATATATTGGGGGCTGACAATAGCCAGCAACACTTCGACCAAATGGGATCTTTTGTGAGGTTACTGATCAAATGATCAGTTAACTCACAAATGGGTCATAAGTAAATACTTATGACCCATACTGTACAATAAGTAAAATTATGAGGCCGTTACTATTATCTGAGTGCAGCTAACTGGGTACCTATTTAGTCAACAATTTAGCATCATATTGACCTAGACACAGTTGATGTGAAGACGAGCTGCGCGTGCGTCTGTCATTGACATACCTTCTGTTGTCTATTGATAATAATATTATGTTACATCACTTTGAAAATGGAATAGTTATTTGAAGTTACACTTCTTTAAGCACGTTAAGCAGACAATATGAGAATGATTTTTTAAGATGCAGATCTGTAACACAAAAGTCACAGGTTGAAGCTGCGTAACACCAAAGTAACAGGTTGAACCTATACATCTGTCTGTATGTCTGGCCGTCCGTCTGATATTTATTTTATTTATTATCTGATTGATTAGAGTGACATTTTAAGATGCGCATCTGTAACACAAAAGTTACAGGTTGAAGCTGCGTAACACTAAATTAACAGGTTGAAGCTATATATCCGTCTGTCTGTCTGACAGACAGAGACGGACGTAAACTTCTCACGCGCGTACAAGTATAAGTACCTACCCATTTTTTTAATTTCTTTGTTTTCATGTTTGTGGATGTTATTAGGAATATGCAATTAGGACTTTGGCTGTCCTTTCCAATCGTCTATTTTTAGGGTTCCGTTATAAAAGGGTAAAAACGGGCGCTATTACTGAGACTCCACTGTCTATTTATCTGTCACCAGGCTGTATCTCATGAACCGTGACAGCTAGACAGTTGAAATTTTCACTGATTATGTATTTCTGTTGCTGCTGTAACAACAAATACTGAAAACAGAAAAGAATATTTAAGTAATCCCATAACACATGGTACGGAACCCTTCGTGCGCAAGTCAGACTCGCACTTGGCCGGTTTTTTTATGTAAGGTGCGGCTTATATAAGCGTACAGTCATAGTTTTCTATTATATTATGGTATTTTCTATACCTACTGCCTACTGCAAAACATATAGAGTGACCTTCGTCAGCCTTCGGCCATTACTGGTCATTGTCACAATACATATGTACTTAACTATGTTATATACTATTTCATACATCACTATCACTACATAGTATAAAATAAAGTTACTTTTCGCCGTCCCTATGTCCCTATGTATATGCTTAGATCTTTAAAACTACGCAACGGATTTTGATTCGGTTTTTTTTAATAGATAGACTGATTCAAAAGGAAGTTTTATATCGACGGTTAAAAGGATATAGGGCATAAGCGACATTTTAGTCTAAAATGACTTTTGAATGCCATTCTACTTAAAATTTTCTGCTCTTTCGAATGCGCTTACTCCCGTGCCTCTACAATGATTTTTGTGTCGCTTACGCACATGCAAAAAACTGCGTTCTCGAGGTGTCATTTCGTGTAAGCGACTGAATTTTAGGGCTTTTTTACCCTAAAGGAGCTTGTACCCCTGTAAAAATGGCATTACTTTTGGTTTATAGTCGGTTATGTATTTTTACTTCTTACTGGTGTTGAGATATAAGGCGCTTAAGGCTCTTTACTATTAGCACCTGTTTTAAAAGTTGGAACTAATGCCTCTTTACCTTTGTCGTCAAAAAAATGTAAAGTCGGTAATACCTTACTACCATTCACAGATTTACAATACAGTTGTCGCTTATACGCAATTACTAAAATCTAATTTAATATGAGACTGTCGGTTATACCCTACTACTATTGAAAAGTTTACAATACAGTTGTCGCTTATACGCTATTACCCAAATCGAATTTGATATTGGTACGTCAGTTATACCTTACTACCATTTACTATTTTAATACAACTCTGTCGCTTAAATGGTATTACTTTATAATGATAATTTATTAATTGATGCTTATGTCAATTTGTGTCGTACAGGTTATTAACCTGTCGTACTCAAGTAGCTATTTAGCGAGTCGCTTATTCCAAAATCAGTGAACTGCGTGCTGGGACGGCGAGAGCTTCCGCGTTTGCACATCAAACTTTTGCGAAAAGTGTGCAAAGTATCTGCCAACGGTAAGTTATTTATTTCTCTTAACGTGTTTGGAATTCAAATAATAAGTTCTTGTGATTGATTACTTACTAAAAACGTACCTATACTGATAAATTTATTATTTTAAATGTATTGTTTTAGGTTGAAATGGAATGAAAAGGTCGATAAGGAGAGACAGACATCGGGCGTACAAAATCAGAAAAAAATGTATTTTAATATTAATAAAATTTATAATACTTATACATACTACGACAGCCAGACAAGCTTCCATCATACGGTCTGCCAACTGGTCTATGTGCCTGGATTTCGGATTTCCTGAGGGATCGGTCACTGCGAGTAGTCATTGATGGCTGCGCGTCTGACCAAATGGCTATTAATGCCGGGGTTCTTTAGGGATCCGTGCTCTCTGCAACCTTATTTTTGCTGCATATCAACGATCTGTTGAAGCCTGGTATATATGGGTACGCAGATGACAGCACAGTTGTAAGAGGTACACGGCCAGTGCACGGACTAGTATGGCGGAGATCCGGTGTCATAGGGAGGCGATGTTCGAGCGCATGAACTTGGCCTTGAAAGCAGTCTCTAATTGGGGTGACGCCAATCTGGTCAAGTTCAACGCGTCTAAGACCCAGGCGTGTCTATTATCCGCTAAGAGGAGTCCATTCCACCTGACTCCCACTTTCCGAGATGTGTCCGTGCCGGTAGCTGGCCATCTTGAGCTTCTTGGCATCTCGTTTTACACCAACTCTAAACTTTGGCACCTACATTGAGTCCAAAGCCCAACTAGCTTCAAAAAAGCTCGGTGTTCTGGCGAAGGTGAGACGGTACTTCACGTCGGAACAGTTGCTCAACTTATACCAAGCACAAGTCCGCTCATGTATGGAGTACTATTCTCATCTCTGGGACGGTTCGGCGAAGTATCAGCTGGGGGCGTTGGAGTTAATTGAGATGAAAGCCAGGAAACTCATCGGTGACGATAAGCTTGCCAACAAAAGGCTTCAGAGCCTGGAACATCGTCGCAAGGTGGCGAGCTTGTCGGCATTTTATCGGATACATTTCGGGGAGTGCGCAACAGAATTCCACGACCTAATCTTGTCATCTCCATTCTTTCGTCATACAACCAGGCAGACTGGTGTGCAGCACCGATTCATGGTGGACATACCTGACGTTCGCACTAAGCGCTTTGCTTCGTCATTCCTTATTCGTACTGCAAGGGAATGGAATCGGTTGCCTGCATCTGTCTTTCCTGACGTGTACGATTTGGGGGTCTTCAAGTCGCGAGTGAATAGGTATCTTCTAGGAAGGCGTGTTACATCTTAGGCCGCATCGTCACCTACCATCAGGCTGATAGTGATAGTGATAGTGGTCAAACGCTGACCTGATCACATATGTAAAAAAAAAACTTACTTCATACCTACATTATGTTATTTTATTATTTTTGTTACTACAATTTTAGTACTTTCATAGTTCTGTTTTTTGACATTTAAAATCAACCATATTTTCTAAAATCTTAGAGATACGAGTCGCGAGAGGTGTCAAAATGACCGCATGGGCCTAAAGTATCGTATGATTTTAGAATTTCGAAAATTGAACTGGCACTATTTACAATTTTAATTTGAAAAAAGTAAAATACACCCAGAGGAGGTGAATTCCTATTCAGTTTGAGATATACCCTCGGTCCCCAGTCGGGTGAATGGTGTGTTCGGTGGGGTGTCGTTGTATCAGCTTTTTTGATTCCCGGAAATATGCGTACTATCAAGTACGTATAGTACCTAGAAACTATTAATCCTAGATTGGCGGTCTCTTTATAGAAGTGATAGATGTCATCGAGATCTTCATTTCAGGTGACAGCTGGCAAACTTAAAACGGCTATATCCCAGAAACCATTGATTGTAGATTAATGATCTCTTTTCAGAAGCGATAGATCTCATTGAGATCTTCATTTCAGGTGACAGCTGTCAGATCTAAAACGGCTATATCTCAGAAACGATTTATCCTAGATAGATGGTCTTCTTACCACCTAAGAAAAGATGGATGGACTGTGTGAGACAAGACATGAAAGAGATGAATGTTAACGTTGAGATGACGACTAATAGGAGTGAATGGAAGAAGACATACTGCGCCGACCCCAAATAAATGGGGATAAGGATAGGAGGATGCTGGCTTGAGATGGTAGGCGGCCAGAGGTTTGCCCACTAAAACTCCTCGGTATCCCTCTCTTCACCGTAATCCAGAAGGAAGTAGGAACTGTTTTCACATACAACTTCCCCCTGGGGTGACTGGTCGCGAAAGACCCTTCCGAAATTTATTTTTTTATTTATCTCGGGCCTATGTTAAAAGAGTTATGAGTTATGAGATGATAAGAGCTATGTTAGAAGAGTGATGAGATTGAATGTAGAGAGATGGAGAGGAAGAGGACGACCGAAGAAAGATGGATGGACTGCGTGAGACAAGACATGAGAGAGATAAATGTGAACGATGTGATGACGACTAATAGGAGTGAATGGAAGAAAAAGACATACTGCGCCGACCCCAAATAAATTGGGATAAAAGCAGGAAGATGATGATCTCACCGAACACCCCACCTGGGTACTGGGCCTTGGCAGACCCAGGCCGACCTCATTTTTTGAACATGTTTATGTTTTCGTGATCGAGTATAGTGTCCCGATTTAAGAAGTTGTGATTTGCCTGGCCATAAAATATGTCAAAATGTTCGTTTGCCGGAAGGCTTTAGAGTGTAATTTGAATTTCCAAAAACGGTTTGTAACTTTTTGTTATAAAAAAAAATAGTTCTCTGTATTGAATCAAGCTACAGCTTGAGCAATCTTAGGACACAGGTGGATAAAAACTGTAGGCTGTGCCCCTACGCGAGAGGTCAGTCTACGCTCCATTCACTTTATCGTATTTTTGACAAATTTTATCGTGTGCTTTTTAATTACATTTTCAATGCCTTTGATACTTTCGCTTAGTGTAAGATCTGTAGATTTTTTCTTAATAAATATTGAAAAAGTGTACTTTTGTTTTTATCTTATCACATCAACAATTAGGTCAGAGTATAATCATAAAACTAGTAATTTAGGTAAGTAATCTAGTTCGAACGATGATACTGATGGGTAGCGCTAACACTCTAAAAGCAAGCTGTTACTTAAGTCTTATTCTAAAGGAGCAGCATGTTGCTTGTAAATCTATTATTTTTAAGACGTGACGTTTAATCCACGTTACCATTTGCCAAGATAATGCTGTATGTTGGATGTTCTCGTTTTCTTCTTGGTATAGAAATCTTGATGAGTGGAAGTACCATATTACCTTTCTTTTCAACCTAAGTATAGTGTTGCTAATGTCTAATATCTTCACGATGTTTTTGCTAAGCACTGTTACTTGTGCTCCATTACCTTTTGGCATAATGATGTGAGTTGTCACGTATCCTTCTTTACCCATTTAAGATATTCTACAGTGATGTGTCTTATGCCCTAATACCTCTTAGTATACGGATATGAAATGTAGCTAAGTCTTCTTTACTCTTTGTTTTTTTCTGTGCAGATGTTACTTATGCCGAATTACCTCAAATGGAGAATAAGCTCAATTGATTTAAGCGACAAAAAACCACGTTAAACAACGTCGAATCAAATAAGTAAAAAAGCCAATTAGTGCTTTTATTTTTCTCGATTTTAGAGCTGTTTTCATTTTTACGTTACGACAATAAATAAAAAAGTTGTGATCATTTTTCTAAAATTTCAAACTTTAAACTGCTCTCCTGAACAATTTGGTTTTTGGCGGTTATACCCTATTTGTTTTTAACCGTCGATATGTATAATACATGCATAATATAGCCGTGCGAAGCCGGAGCGGGTCGCTAGTAATATTTAAATTGGGTTCCCATACAATAACATAATACGGAACCCTTCATGCGCGACTCCGACTCGCACTTAGCCAGTTTTTATAAAGTCAGCTAATGGATACAGTGAGCGAATACCCTAATAAGATTTCTTCACCACACGCAAGCAAGCACCGTGTTTATTTTTGCAAGTTTCTCAGAAGTCTAGCCCCAGATTGCCTTACAAGATCTAGGCGTAGAAAGTAAAATCTACTTATTAAAGTACGTACAGTCGGCTGCATAATTGCAGACCCACCATAGAGCTCCAAAACGGCTGTTATAAAAATGTTGTCAACACAAGCAAGATTCTAGACACCTGCTTTAGTTGAAGTTTAAAGTCTTTTAAGTCTTGACGACCCAGTTGGCACAATGGTCACCATGCCGGACTGCCAAACACAGGGTTGCGGGTTCGATTCCCGCCTCAGACAAGTATTTATGCTTAGATATTTGTCTGTGGTCTGGTTCTCTCTATGTATTCTAAGTATGTATTTACAAAAGATAAGTAAGTATATAAGTAGTATATCCGATGTCTAGCACCCATAACACAAGTCTAGTAACTTAGCTTGGGGCTAGATGGCGATGTGTGAAATGTCCTGCAATATTTATTTATTTATTATTTATTTATTTTAGCTCATGAATTTATCAAACAAAAGTTATTAGAATGAAAACATTCCAATATTAGTAATTTTAGAACTCTATGGTGGGTCTGCAATTATGCAGCTGACTGTACAATCCACGGTCGAAAGTCCACCGCCCCCGTAACGTTTACAATCCTGTGCAGCACTGTTTGAACATTATAACAACGTAACCTGTAGATCGAACCCACGTCTTCGGTTGGTGTAGCGGGTGGCGTCTTATACCACTCACACAACTAAATACATAGCTAACATGTTGAAAATAATAATCACACTGAGTACTTTTAATTCAAGTATTTTTATGCATGTGTAAAGTCTAAAGTCCGATACTTGTTTATAGTATTACTAGCTGCCCTACGCGGTTTCACCCGCGTAACTCCCGATCCCGTGGGAATATCGGGATGTAAGCTATCCTATCTCTCAAGTTGGATCGAACTGCACATGGTGTGCGAATTTTATTATAATCGGTTAAGTGGTTTAGGAGTCCATTGAGGACAAACATTGTGACACGAGATTTATATATATTAAGATGTAGCAAACTGATAGTGGACTTATGACGCATACTGTGCCTACCTTGTTAATTAGTCACTTTGACGAACGTCCGTCCGCGACTTAGATTGCGGGTTCGATACTCGCCGATTAACAAATATTTGGGTACAGATATTTATTTGATTATATTTATAAAGGGTACCGAAACTCTCTACATACAAACGAAGTCGACTGTTTCCTCCCTGAATAAGCAAATATTTTTTTGGCATAAAACTTATAACTGCCATAAGCCTATGCCCATGCTCTATGTTTTGTTTTTGAAGTGAAAACTTCTTATGGCGCGTTGGGCACTTTTGTGGGTGAGCATTTTCAGCCGTTCTCGCGACAGATTTTGACGCGACAGATTTTGACGCGACAGATGAGATTTTATTTGTGTTAGTCTTTTTGTTTAACTTATACTGCCATCTATTACACAAATTGAGAAACTTAGTTTCTAGAAAGACCGCTATTCGAATGTAGATGGCGCTGATTTAAATTTTTTACTGCCATCTAGCTAATAAAAAATAAACTATATTTGTTTAAGTGAGTGCTAATAGATGGCAGTAGCAGATCGTTTCAAGAAATATTCTATGAGAAATAACAAGTTTATTGTTTTCACTTCTGCCTGCACTCCCGGAGTGCGCTGTTTTTAATCTTAAGTTCTATAAGAAAATTAAAAAATCAAGACATATACATAGGCATAGTCATGGCAGTTATAGGTTTTATACGCCAAAAAATGTGTGCTAGTGTCATTATCCAGGGTGAAAACTGTTGACTACGTTTGTATGGAATGAGTGCAACCTTAACCCCCTTATTCCAAAACTAGGTTTAAGGATAGTCCGAGATGTGGATTTAAACCTTAGATTTAGACACAGATTTACTCGTAAACTATAGTCTCAACACTATACCTATATAATCTATAGTGATAGTGTTTAGACTATAGTTCCCTATATAATCTATAGGTATAGTGTTTGGACTATAGTTTTCGAGTAAATCTGTGTCTAAATCTAAGGTTTAAATCTACATCTCGGACTATCCTTAAACCTCGTTTTGGAATAAGGGGGTAAGTGTTCTAGAGAGAGAATAAAAACATAACCCTTTCCTGGCAGTCGGGTAAAACAAGACTCTATTACTAAAACTCCTCTGTCTGTCTGTCAGGCTGTTTCTCATGAACCGTGATCACCTCATGTGCCGTGATAGCTAGACAGTTCATATTTTCACAGATTGTGTGAACTAAAAACAGGAAAAAAAATTAGTGGGACTCCCATACATCAACCCTTCGTGAGCGGGGGTCCAACTCGCACTTTGCCGGTTTTTTGACCTTGGTATTTTCGTTTTCATTTCAGCTCCTTTCAATATCAGTTACTTAGAGCGCGTTCACATATACGTACGTTTTTACAGGATCCTTTTTAACGGATCCGTTGCTACTGGAGATACTATTCACACAGCATATAAAGGATCCTTTTTAACGGATCCGTCGCTGGCTCATACAACTACATACGCTAATAACACATACGTTTAAACGGACCTGTAAAACGGATTGCTGCTTATTTTGTCGGATCGGTATTTTCTACTGGATCCGGAATACTGTATTATGTGTGAACTCGCTCATACAACTTCATACGCTAATAACATACACGTTTTAACGGACCTGTAAAACAGACGTTATATGTGAACGCACCCTTACATTTCAGTTGCTTCAACCTTCCAACTACATCAATTATTTCATAATTATATCCACACATATTTTGTCCTTGCTATGATCTGACTAAAGATCTTACGTTTAATTATTGTTTAGAATCTATGCTTAGTTTACAATGGCTAAACTAATTGCAACCTTCTTGCGAAATTACAGTGACTGGCCACAAAAAAAGAAAAAGGCTTTGCTAATCACTGGCCAGTGAGAATGAAAAAAAAAACTCTTTGCTTATAACCTGGCCAGTGAGAATAAAATAAAACTTTTTGCTTACTGGCTAGTAAGAAATGACCGCTCTGAGAAAAAAAAATTATACGTCATAGATCATAGAAATCTCTTTTTTTCCTACGCTAGATAGGAACTTAGCCTAGGTTGTCGCGGCAAAAAAAATTAACACACCACATACACATGGTTACATTTACCATTTTGTCTTGGAGCTCTATTTTAAGTTTGTTAATGAAATTACCCATAGTTTAAAATTAAAAAAATGTTTTAATGCTTTCCAGCTATGGTTGTAAAAGTAGGTAAGTACTACTTTATAAATAAATAAATTCTCTGCTTTACTCATAGGCCGGAAAGTATTATTTAACCGTTTAGTGACGTAAATTATATTGTTGTAGCAGCAGCCAGTGTCAATGACTTAACACCAAAAAAAAAAATATCCGTACCTAGTAATAAAAGATGTATATTATAATTCGCCGCACGTTTAGCGAGAAACTGTTTAAAAACCAACATGGCGGTCATGTCAAACATTTTATTTAGCAATAAAATAACAAAGAGAAACAACTGCTTTGTTAGCTTCATTATTACGCATCGTGTTAACGCAATGCAATTTATACTTACAAGGAAATGTTCTTTGCTTCCTAGATTGTGAGTTTTTTTACTAGATTGGTTTAATTCTGTTAATGTAGTCAGGGATTTGTCCAAAGGTCAGAAAGTTTGAGTTGTCAAAATGTCTATATGCTAGGCAACTAGTCAAAAAGTACAAATGCCAAAATGTCCAAGTTGTCCAAATGTGCCAGTGTAAGACTTATAAAAAAACTCTTGCTTATTAAAAAACTTATTTCAAATTGTAACAAAACTTTTATGTCAAATAACGGACTTTAAGTGCAATTCTTGGACACTTTAGTAGAATTATGTCAATTCCCTGCCTTTACTGCTGTTTTACTGGCAATTTTAGGATTCGTATTTTCGGATTCGTATTGCATTTTTAATATTTTAATGGAAGTTGCTAGACTTTGTATGGCAAATGTAACATTTTCTTTAAAACGAACGGAATTTAACGTGCTTGCCTGGCGTGACGATCTTTGCGCATCAGTCAGAATGCATTCGAATGACGTGGTTCGTCCAATCCTACATTAAATTCGCCGTTTTCTGTCCAATATCGGCTATTTTTAAAGTTTTATACCAAGGCTTATTTATAACGAACAAAACTTATCTCATTATTTATATAAGTTTATTCAAATAAAGTAAATATTGTACGACATTTCACTCAGCGCAATTTAACCCAAAGCTAAGCAACTAGGCTTGTATTATGGTGGCCAGACAACAAATATAATACTTATTATTTTGCTTTTGTAAATATTCATTCGTAATATTCACATAGACAAATATATTTACTTAAATGTACAAAGTACATAAAGATACCACAGAAAATGACATAAAAGGCTATGTATTGCGTAAAACGACGGTGGCAATTAACTTAGAAAGAATTTCATCAAAGCAAGCAAAGGATTATAATGCTTATAAGTTTTTTGTACCGGAACATAAACTTGCGATGTTCTTAGATGATAAATTGTGGCCGCAGGGCATTATATTTAGAAGGTTTGTGCATTTCAAAAGCAAGAATACGAACAATATTAATATTGTGACGGCTATACAACATAAAGAATGACAGATACTGAAAATAAAATATTCTGCAATTTAGTTTCTTTTAATTGTAAAAACGTTAAGCGCTCAGTAGAGGATATTAGAGGATTGTGTCGTACATCGCACATTATTGCAATACAGGAGCACTGGTTATTGCCGCATGAAATTGATTACTTGAGCGGTATCGACGATGAGTTTGCATATACGGGTGTATCGGCGGTGGATACATCGGCAGGGATGCTGCGCGGCCGTCCTTACGGAGGTGTAGCGTTATTGTGGAAGAAAAGTGTTTTTCAAAATGTTACTGTGGTTCAGTGTGACAACCCGCGTTTATGTGCAATAAAAATAGTGATCGGTCAAAGGTCATTCTTAGTGTTTAGTGTGTACATGCCTACGGATAAATCGATGAATCTAACGGAGTTCACGGATTGCCTCGGTGCGCTAAATGCTATTCTAAGCAATGAAGGTACCGAGTCTGTTTACATGCTTGGTGATTTCAACGCGCATCCCGGTGAGCAATTTTATTATGAACTAACAAACTTTTGTCATGACTTTGATTGGACTTGTGCCGACGTAATTAAATTAGGGTTGTCATCTGACACGTACAGCTTCATTAGTGATGTGAACGGGTGTTTAAGGTGGTTAGACCACTGCGTAGTAACTAAGTCAGCGTTACATACAGTCGTTAACGCTCACGTTCAATATGGACCCGTTTGGTCTGACCATTTACCATTAATTATTCAGTGTGACATAAATTTAATTAATTCAAAAATAATGACATGTAATTTAAGTGAATGTAATAGGGTAAGATGGGGAGAAAGAAAGGTAGATCAAATTGACTTATATAGTCAACTATGTCATGAAGGTTTAAGACTTATTGATTTTCCACATGAATTATCCAATTGTTGTGATTATAAATGTAATAATGTAGATCATAGATGTATTATTGACCAAATGTATGATGATATTATTAATGTATTAAGTAGGGCTGCTGCTGACAGTTCTGTGAATAGGTTGAAAAAGAAAAAACCCATTATAGGGTGGAATAAGCATATACGAGAGGCTCATGAGGTGGCTAGGGATAAATATCAAAGATGGGTTTTAAGTGGGAAACGTGGGGAGGGAAGTGCCTGGTGGGAGATGCGAGAAAGTAGAAAAATCTTTAAATCTCGCGTTAAGTGGTGTCAGAACAATCAAGATCAAATTAAAATGGACATTCTCGCATCTCACCACACTCGGCAGGACTTCCGTAGTTTTTGGAAATCCACAAATAAATTAAAACCTAAACAGAGCCTGCCTGTGAGTGTGGATGGTCTTAGTGATGCAAAGTGTATTGCTGAGTTATTTAAGGAGCAATTTGTTGTTGAGTCACCCTTGGGGCAATCACAGTCGAGCAGTGAGGGAGGACTGAATGGACAGGAGATGAATACCAGGTTTACGGCTAAAGAAGTTAGAATGGCTATTCAATCTATGTCAAGAGGTAAGTCTCCTGGCCATGACGGTCTCAGTGTGGAACATCTGAGGTATGCTGGCGTCCATCTACCCCGTGTACTTGCGATGTTTTATACCTTTTGTTTAAATCACTCATACTTACCCGAGGGAATGATGAGGACTGTAGTAGTTCCGATTGTTAAAAACAAAAGTGGAGATGTGAGTGACAAAAACAACTATAGACCGATCTCATTGGCAACAATTACGGCTAAGGTGCTTGACAGTTTGCTTAACGCACAACTTGATAAGTACTTAGTTATACATGACAATCAGTTTGGTTTCAAGTCTGGGCTTTCTACTGAAACAGCAATATTGTGTCTTAAGCAAACTGTTAAGTATTATACCGAACGTAGTACACCTATTTACGCGTGTTTCCTAGATCTCTCGAAAGCATTTGATTTGGTTCATTATGACATATTATGGCAAAAGCTAAATGACATTTCAATGCCCGAGGAATTGATACAAATATTTAAGTACTGGTACCTAAACCAAGTAAATGTTGTTCGGTGGTCAAATGAAGTATCTGAACCGTATGGGTTGGAGTGCGGAGTGAGGCAGGGGGGGTTAACCTCTCCGAGGCTTTTCAACCTTTACGTGAACGCTCTAATAGATGAACTCAGCAGCACCCGTGTTGGATGCCACATCGATGACGTCTGTATCAATAATATTAGTTACGCTGATGACATGGTGCTGCTGAGTGCATCGGTCTGTGGGTTGGCTAAATTAATAAATATATGTGAGAACTATGCTCTGCAACATGGACTTAAATATAATGAAAAGAAAAGCGAGTGCATGGTCTTTCGGGTCGGGGGCAAAGAACCAAAAGTCATTCCTCCTATTAAACTTAACGGTAAAGAATTGCTAAGGGTAACCCAATTTAAATATCTCGGTCATATAGTTACCGCTGACCTGAAGGACGATGTTGATATTGAGAGAGAGCGGAGATCGTTGTCTGTAAGGGCTAATATGATAGCCCGCAGGTTTGCCAGGTGCTCCAGAAGTGTTAAAATCACATTATTTCAATCATACTGCACATCATTTTACACAAGCAGCCTGTGGGTTTCATATACGCGGAGGCAGTACAGCGCTCTCCGTGTACAATATAATAACGCGTTCAGGGTGCTGGTTGGACTGCCTCGATACTGTAGCGCATCAGGGATGTTCGCCGAGGCGCGTGTTGACTGTTTCTATGCAACCATGCGAAAGCGGTGCACGTCCCTGGTGCGCAGGGTTCGGGCCAGTCCCAACAGCATTCTGAGAACGTTTTCAAATAGATTTGACTGTCAGTACATTAATCATTGTTGCATGATTCATGTACTGACTAGTGGTGTTTGAATAATTTCATTTAATTGTTTTATAATTGATTCTGACATTTCTTGTATTAATTGGACTAATTGTGACTTTTTATTTGATTTTTGGATTTAAAATTGCATATTTATATGAATGAATTACTTACATCTTTTCCTATTTAATATTTAATTTAATTTAATGAATTTTTAATATTGATGTTGTTAATTTTGATTTGAATTGTTCGTTTTTTTTTTTTTATATGTATTTATTGATTTTTATATGAATTGAAATTTTGGTTTTTGAAGTTTTTGACTGTGACTGTAAGAAGATAGTTATTTTTAAATTTTAATCTTTAGTTTTTCATTATTTATTTATAATTTGATTGTTATTATGGATTTTAATATCTGAAAATAAATGAATAAATGAAAAAAATGAATTGAATTAAATACTTGATCGAGGAAGGAATCAAACCCGCAATCTTCTGCATCTCAAGCGGACCACAAAGTCTTCAATACGAACCAAGACGTTAAATAAAACGAAACAAATCCCAACAGAGTAATAAATAAATAAATATTGCAGGACATTCCACACATCGCCATCTAGCCCCAAGCTAAGTAACTAGACTTTTGATATGGGTACTAGACAACGGATATACTACTTATATACTTTTCTTTTGTAAATACATACTTAGAATACATAGAAATAACCAGACTACAGGCAAATATCTAAGCATAAATACATTTCTGAGGCGGGAATCGAATCCTCAACCCTGTGTTTGGCAGTCCGGCATGGTAACTATTGTGCCAACTGGGTCGTCTTAATAAAACGAAACAAATCCCAACAAAGTAATAAAACCAAGTTAACTTATTAATTAAAATTCATCAGTAACATTGCATTGAACAATAGTATGAGTGGTATGTATGCATTGCGTAAGTGTTGCCAACAATTATTAATTCAAACACATGATGTTATGTTACACAATGTTGTTATATGGATCGAGTTGTATGCACAAACAATGTTATTATCTTGGGATAAACTTTTTAAAATAGGGCTTTACGATGACTTATGCAGGGTTATTTTACAAGCCTTATCCGTTTTTGAAGTGAAAACTTCTTTAGCGGCGTTGAGCACTTTTTCTGTAATGGGTATAAAATCTTAAACTCGCGTCAGGACACGTGACCTGATCGAAAAAGCGTAAGACGGATGGAGAGTAGACAGCTATCCCCTCTCTACGGCGCGGCGAAAATGTATGCCTGGGCCTAATGTTTTTAATTTGGCTGTGAGTGTATTAAGACGTACATATGGTATTTTTTAACGGACGACTATTGACGGACGACAAATGTCGGACGACTATTGACAGACGACAAATGTCGGACGACAATTTGTTGGACGACAAATGTCGGACGACTATTTGTCGTCCGACTATTTTTTTTTTTTCATCTAAAACTCTTTTTGCGTATGTTCTCGCGACATATGAGATTTTACACAGATATACAGTTTTCACTTCTGCCTGCACTCCCGGAGTGCGCTGTTTTTTTTTAGGCAACGTATTCTGTGATTGTAATAAAACATAACTGTTAACAACCTACTTTTGCCTTTTTTTAGAAAAGGAAAAAAAAATCTGTAAAGTCGGTTTACGGACGATAATTTTACGCTATAACGTCATAAAAAAACAACGAAAAATTGTGATTTTTTTGTTATAATAATAACTAGCGACCGGCCCGGCTTCGCACGGGTATATTATGCATGTAATAAACATATAAACCTTACTCTTGAATTACTCTATCTATTAAAAAAACCGCCTCAAAATCCGTTGCGTAGTTTTAAAGATTTAAGCATACATAGGGATATAGGGACAGAGAAAGCGACTTTGTTTTTTACTATGTAGTGATAATTCAATTCATTTATTAGACAACAAAGGTCGACTTGTTAGTAGTACAGAAAATAAAAATGGGTTAGCAAATACAAAAAGAAAACCACTTATTAATTACCTATACATATAAAATCTAAAATTTACCTTCTATGCAGGTTTAGGAACCAATACTGACACAAAGTGTCTAAGCATAGTGTGTTATTTCTTTATATTTTTTTTCTTCTTTTTTATTTATATTTTTTCCTTTATAAAAGTCTTCTATTCACTCGTCACACCATAACACAAGCCCAGATGAGCAATAGTTACTTTCAAACTTGTTCTGCAAAACGATAAATTTCGTTCCTTAGTACGATTCTCAACAACATGCTTTAAAAACTGAAAGGTGTAGCAAAATTTAAAATAGCAAACATCAGTAATCATAAGTGTTTTACTACAACAGCAAAAAGTTCCAACTCAGCGTTTAATTTTACCTTGATTTACATTTGTGACCTGCATTTTTCAGCGTAATTTGTTGATGTTCTTTACCATTAATCAATCACGTTTTTATAAATACGTACCTAGACTTGGTCATCTTCCATACACTTAGCTATTATAACGGAGGCATCCGCTCAGAAAGGATTTTGGATAAAAATTCAAACCCTGCGAACGACGGAGTTGCGGGCAATAGCGACTTATAACTTAAACCAATTATGTTGAATTAAGTTTGTATATTTTTGTACCAAATTTTTGTGACAGATGCATTTATTTAGTGTTTGTTAGAGTGGAATTTATGTCAAAAGATGGTTTTAATTAAGTTGATCCCTAAGGTAATAAAAATACTTATTTAAAAGGAAATGTATCTAGTAATGTAAAGGATAAATTAATTATTATCAATTTAAATACAATCCCCAAATTCCATACAGCATCATTTAATAGGAAATGGTAACCACAAAAACGGCACACTGTAATTCAATACTCAGATAAAATCTTAACAATAAACTATTATAAACTACAATTTTTTGTTGATCGCAATCAACAGATGCAAGGTGTTGCTAGCGGAAAAAAATACCTACCTTCCTCAATATAAATGATTTCTACGAATCATTTGTTTGTTTAAAAATAGATCTTTTTGTGGGTGAGTCAATACTTCATTTGAGTTTATTTTTATTTTTAGTTATTGTGTACTGCCATTAAAAGCAAAGTAGATTTGTCCAACACCAGTAAGTACCACCTTCTCAGCTTAGTGTACCTACTTGTACTTGTACTTGTAGACAGGCTGTTTTCCGCGATTAGACCCTTTTTAATTGGGTCCTTTTTGCGTGAAGATGCAGTAGGCTTGCCCAGCACCTACTACCCTCTCAGCTTAGTCGACCATGTCCAGAGGAGAGAACTTGTCAATACTTCTGGAGCTAACTAAGCCGCGGGTTTCATCACGATGTTTTCCTTCACCGTAAGAGCAATGTCAATTAGCGCACATAAATTTTTCTTAAGAAAAATACATTGGTGCACGGCCGGCCTGGATTCGATCCCACGACCTTCAGAATGAAAGTCGAGGTATCTACCACTAAGCCAACACCGCTCTCCCGCTCCGCTAATAATACCTAATACCAGGATCAAACAATTTTTTTTGTCTAGTTACAAATTACGTCAATTACATCAATTTTTACTGGCCATTTAAGTTTAAGTTTTTTATTAAATTCTGCATCAAACTGTGTTTGCCAACTATCAAAGCATCTTGAACTAGCCCTTTTTATTTTAGTAAGCCCTAATAAAAAAAATAACTTTTTTTATAAATGTACGGGAGATTAATTATCGGTCTCCTTCATTCTCTCTCTTAAGGTTTTTCGTTTCAAGTTTTCGTAACGCATTACATTTTGTCTCCAATTATGTCCCCAATAACGAACTTCGTTGCAATAATAAATCTTCAATTAAGCTTAACAACGAGATAGATATGTAAGTATTTAGAAATATTTAAATAGAAAATAATAATAAAAAAATCTGTATTTTTAATTATGTGAATGTTCTATTGTTTGTATAGTTAGCGACTAGTCCGTGAGAACTTGCGTTTTAATTGCAAATGGCACAATCTTGTGACGGTATGAGCCACGATTCTTGTAAACGAGAGGCTTTGCGAAATTAAATTTATCTACATTAAAAAAAAAATTTTTATTAAAATTTTATTGTTAAGGGAATAATAAAATATTGAAAATATTTTAATAAAACTTTATAAAAAAATGGTTGTCTGTAAATTCGGTTTACGGACGATAATTTTACGTGATAACGTTAGAAAACGATGAACAATTGAGTTCTTTTTTTGTTATTCCTTTTTTTTCTTTTTTTTTTCCTTTATATACTTAAATTTTCTATTCGTCACTCGTCACACCATAACACAAGCCCAGATGAGCGATATTATTATTAAATACTCTGATTCCTAATGTTACCATGACGCAATGACGTCACACATCGGGAACGGGACGCATGACGATATTTCGTCAGACACTTTTTTGTGAATGCAGGTGTTCCATCAATAGGTGAAAGGGTACCTGCGCTACCTCCATACAAACGTAGTCGACTGTTTCCTCCCTGGATTACACTAGCACAAATAGTTTTGTGCCATAAAACCTATAACTGCCATGACTATGCCCCTATGTCTTGGATTTTTTCATTTTGTAATTGTCATAGAAATAAGATTGAAAAAATAAATAAAAACAAAAAATAGGGGCTGGTCAAGGTCATGGCAGTTATAAGTTTTATGCACCAAAAATATTTGCTCTAGTGGCATTATCCAGGGAGGAAACAGTCGACTACGTTTGTAATAGTTTGTATGGAAAGAGCCCCCGGTACCCTTTCCTCTTAATAGACGTTATCACGTCAAAAACAAATAAATTTTCCTTATAGCTGATCCCGTTCAAGCCGCTTATCTTATTCACTACCTAATACCTATAGTTTGGTAACCTTGTTCCTGCCGCATGCCGGTACCGCCTGGCACGATACAGATGTAATTTGTACCTAAATTGATCAATGTCACAACTTTGGACAATACAGTCCACGTACCCATTGAAGGGTTATACAGTACACTTATAGCTGTATATAGGTCACGTGTTCTACTTTGAACTAGTTTAAGTTGTTAGTTTTTTTTTAATGTTCACTTACGACTTGTACATTATTGACGACCCAGTTGGCACAATGGTCACCATGCCGGACTGCCAAACATTTCGGTTGCGGGTTCGATTCCCGCCACAGACAAGTATTTATGCTTAGATATTTGTCTGTGGTCTGGGTGTCTGTATGTACCTATATTAAGTATATATTTACAAAAGAAAAGTATATAAGTAGTATATCCGTTGTCTAGCACCCATAACACAAGTCTAGTTACTTAGCTTGGGGCTAGATGGCGATGTGTGGAATGTCCTGCAATATTTATTTATTATTATTTATTTGATTGGTCTACAAAAATCTAGCTAAAAAAAAAAAACATTATCGTTAAACTTGATGGCACTATTACTGGAGATTCTTAAATTTAAAATTGCAGACCTAACCTTAAGGTGTTAGGGTTTTGTCCGTCTGTCTCTCTGTCTCTCACCAGACTGTATCTCATGAGCTGTTCATGTGATAGCTAGACAGTTGAAATTTTCACAGATGATGTATTTGTATTATACTGTTTGCGTTAGGACAACAAATACTAAAAACAGAATATAATGGACCCTTCGTGCGCGAGTCCGATTCGCACTTGTCCCGTTTTTTATCTACAAGAATCGCCCCCTTCTCCCTACATCGGAAGGATTCCATAGTTCTTTCCAAAATAAAGTTCCAATCATTCATCTATTAGATTGTTAGTTACTGCTAAACTCAGATGATGGGACGAAGGAATGACATTTCGAACCTAATTTTGATTTAATTATTCGCAAATATAAAAAAGTTTACTACGCGTTATCTTTAATTTGGAACACCCTGTCAATAAACATAGATGTCTATGTTTAAACTGTTCGAAATTCAAAATTCAAAATTCCTTTGTTTTTTTTTTCCTAAATTGAATGCGCAATAGTGTTGTACTACGTATCGATATCACCATATCGATAACACGTGCGCGATGACAGACACTTTGACACTTATCTGTCAAAGCAGTGTCAAATGTCAAACTAATTAGGTTATCGTTAGATCAATAGTTTATAATTAGAATTTAATAGAACGTTTAATGTGCCGTGTCGTGGCGTAGGTTCTGATGAAATACTAAGATTTAAATTAATAGATAAATATTGCACATAGTGTCAATAAAATAAAAGGAAATAGATCAAGCTAAGTAGGCTTGGTTAAAATATTAGTAAAAAAGTACCTAAATTGACAGGAAATGATACTAATATTAATTCTATGGCGGGATTCAAACCTGTAACCTACGTGGCAGAGTGTTAGCATGGTATAGATTTATAGGTCACTTGAAATTTTAAAATATTTTCTTTAAAAAAACACGCAATAACGAAATCTCCGTTTCGAATTAGTCATAATCACAACAAATTACTATCTCGAGACCAAAAGACCTACGCGTATTCATACGGCTTGCAAAATATTAACCAAAACAAGCCAAAGGTAACTCTATGTTCATAAAATAAGGAACATTTTAGTATGAAAAGTTATAACTGCGAAATTTTACGCACATAATTCGTTTACTGTTTAAAATTAACTCTATCATTATATAAATAGAGACCGTTATTGTATGCAAGAGGAAAAACCGCAAAATAAACGCATTCTACGACGAAATATTATCATGTTCGCTGCGTTCTGATTACTTACTTAAATTATAATTAATTTTGTTTATAATTATTGTGCTCATTAAATTTTATCACATAGTTTAGTCTCTGATGGGAAATTTTTGTTTATATATTTTCTAATACATATATATAAATTACGTGTCACGTTGTCTTTGTGCGCGATGGACTCCTAAACTACTTAACCGATTTTAATCAAATTTGCACACCGTGTGCAGTTGATCCAACTTGAAAGATAGGATAGCTTACATCTTAATTTATCCCGATATTCCTACGGGATCGGGAGTAACGCGGGTGAAACCCCGGAGCGCTGCTAGTCTATACATATAAAGTGCTTTGTCCTGACTGACGGATCATCGCACAGCCTAAACCACTGATCGTAGAGACCTGAAACTTGGAGGGTGTGGTCTTTGTATGACATAGGCATCCTATAATAAAGGATTTTCCGAAATTCTACCCCTTAGAAGGTGAAAAGGGGGGGGGACAAACTTTGCATAGGACAACGTCATTTTCGACTTTTATTCGAATTATTTCGGATTTTTAGCATTCGTAGATCAGAATTTTATTGGATTTAATTGAAAAAATCAACGTTTTTTTTTACTAAGTATAGAAACTATACAAAAACTCTGTAGATTGAAGCGGTCATCATTCACCACGCGGTCTGTAAATATTTCGAATATTTGAAATCTTGCAAACGTCTTATGAATTCGCATCAAAACAAATTCTATTTTTATTACAGATCTGTTAATAGATAAAAACTACACAAGGATAAAGAGTTTCGCGGAATTAATTAGCAAAAGCGAAGCCGTACTGGGTATCTCCCATATACTTGTTTTTTTCTTTTCATAATAAATAATCTAATTTTCCTGTTATCTGTACCAGTCGCACTCATCTCCACATACGTCTTGTTTAATTAAAAAAACAAATAAGACCATAGTTTTCCTACTTTTGAGTTTGATTTTTAAATAATAATATTTAATTAGGCTGTATGTACAAGAAATTATGAAGCCAAAATCAATATAAAAAAAAACTTAATTTAAAAAAATCTACAATAATGCACAGTGAATCGTCATTGTCAAAAAATTTTTTTTTTTTATTAAGGGCTTTGACACGATTGATTAGAGTTTGATTTTTTCAATAATAATATTTATACGCACAAGACCAAAGAATTAGACGTTCGTACATCATAACCACAAGACATTTTGAAGCCAAAATCAATATCAAAAAAGTTTTTTTACAATTCATAATGTCATCAATGAAAAAATTTCCTTTTTTATATAGGGCTGTGACACGATTGTTAAATATATCGATATCAATTTTAATCCTTTTTAACGTTAAAGAAGACGCGTGATTATTCAAGACCTTTTCTATTACTATTTCCTTTATCCATCAGCCATTATTCCTTAAAAAACTACAATTTTAGAATGTCTCAAACACAATCGTACAATTTTACGAAATAGATTCGTTCTGAATGTCAAAAAAACGGCAACAATAGCATTCGTGTCTGCTTTCACTATTCAAAGTCAGAATCATCATTCAATTTAGTATTAAAGGCAACTGACTGCTTTTGAGGAATACAATGCCCCGTAGAGTACACGCCCATAGTACTGTTCTAATAAAGCGGCCAAGTGCGAGTCGGACCCACGCAGGAAGGGTTCCGTACCATTATATTCTGTTTTTAACCCCCGACGCAAAAACAAATGCAAAATACCCAAAATTTTGCAAATTACCCCATCAAACTTATTTCTTTCTTACTGCCTGCTAAGCAAAGCTATAATTTGCCATTTCCTTTTGTCTCTGGCATCCCTTCTACAAAAATGTTCTTGCCTCCTTTGATCCATAACACAATCGTCCTCAATTTACCACTTCTTGATCCTCCTTCCTTCTTCAGTCAATTTACCACTTTTTGATCCTTCCTCCTTCTTCAGTAAATTTACCACTTCTTGATCCTCCCTCCTTCTTCAGTCAATTTACCACTTCTTAAATCTCCTCCTTCTTCAGTCAATTTACCACTTCTTGATCCTTTCTCCTTCTTCAATCAATTTACCACTTCTTGATCCTTTCTCCTTCTTCAGTCAATTTACCACTTCTTGATCCTTCCTGGTCCTTCAATCTATTTACCACTTCTTGATCCTTCCTCGTGAAAGTTTCTACTTTTCACTTGGATATTATTTCCGTAGCTCCGATGTATCCATTCTTTACCGGTCGCCTACTTAACTAAGCCGTTGTCACAGCATCACAGACCAGAAAAGTAATAAATACACTTTGTTCTAGTTAAACTGACCGCATCTAATTTGGCATACTCAACGCTTGTTCTCTATAAAGGCGCTTACGTAACATAAAACCTACTTTTACATCGTGTTCACCGTTTACTGATTACTAACAGCTACATAATACCCTAGGATAAAAGTGACTTATTCAGTCCCGAGAATAGCCAATAAACTAGTTGTTGGCGTGATAACGCCTTATAAATCGATTAACACAAAAAAGTGTGACGTCATCAAGTTCCGTTATTGACAAGGTAACCATAGCAACGTATTGAAGTATGCAAAATGTTAATGTCAACGATACAAAGGAAATCTTATGACGTTATCACGTAAAATTATCGTCCGTAATAAATTGACAGCTGTCAGTTGTAAACGGTTCTCCCTAGGGCTGGAAAGTATAACTTTCAACCCACTCCTCAAGCAAAATTAGACCTACTTTCCGAGTATAAGTAATGAAAACATATTTTTTTACGATACCCTACTTTAGAAAGAAAGAAGAAAGAAAAATTCGGGGTGAATTTACTAGGGACTTATTCGCTTTTGCAGGTCTCATTTTAATGCCGTAAAAGAGGTTGAATTGGCAACACTATGACGTCATATTAATGACGATATATCCGTAATTATTATCTACTCTTTCGAAATTGGATTTGTTTTTCGTGTACCTACCTTTTTCATTGTCTCATTATCTTTTATCTATTTTATGACCTATATTTTGGACAGACAGATGTGGGATTTCCCATAGACTATCTTCGCTTAACTACATCCTGTTTCCTTATGTTCATTACAAATTATGACGTATTAATGACGTAATATCCGTTGATTTTTGCAAATGGTCGTCCATTCTTCTTACCTATTAAAACATAACTAATACAATAATACTTAATGCGATGGAAATTGACAATTTCTCCTAAATAACAGTAAAATTTCATAGTGTTTGATATAGATTTTTGACGACCCAGTTGGCACTATGGTCACCGTGCTGGATTGCCAAACGATTCCCGCCTCAAAGTTTTTATGTTTAGATATATGTCTGTGATCTGGTTGTTTCTAAAGTATATGTATATTTGCAAAAGAAAAGTATATAAGTAGTACGAGTACCTATATCCGTTGTCTAGCACCGATAACACAAGTCTAGTTACTAAGCTTGGGGCTAGATTTATTTATTACTAGCTGTCCCGGCAAACGTTGTTTTGCCATATAAAAAAAAACTAAATCAAAATCGGTTCAGCCGTTCGGGAGCTACGATGCCACAGACAGACACGTCAAACTTATAACACCCCGTCGTTTTTGCGTTGGGGGTTAAAAATCATACAAATCGGTTCAGCCGTTTTAGCAACTAACACCGCGACACGATTGACATCAATATTTATACGTCACTCAATTGTTTTGCCTTCCCGGCACCTCTCCATTAAAACTTGAACTTTATGTTATGGTATTAAAGTTCTTATTGACTTGTATTATTACGAATCGTTTGTATGGTATGGAGTATAGAAAAGTGTTGTTTTTAGACATTTTCAGGCAATTTTTTAATTTTTTCTCTCCGTAAGAACCATCCTCGTACCTTATGGAATATTCTAAAAAAAGAATTGGCCAAATTGGTCCAGGCGTTGTTGAGTTATGCGCTTACCAACACATTTTGCGATTCATTTTTATATATAAGAAGATTATATCACTAGAAATAACTGGCAGGTTAAAACCGTTAGTAATTTATGAATCTTCTTTCGTCATTTCTCAATGAATATGACGTAAGAATCCTCCTTTTAAACTAATGTATTTTGTTGTTGATGAGTCACGTACGGAACTGTTATACATTTCCAAAATACAGCTGATTTTAGTTAGTTCATTGACTCGTTTTTACAAGTAATAGGTCAGCGTTTGACCACTGTCACACCTGCCTGCGGTCTAAGATGTAAGAGATTTGAAATTTTTACAGATGATGTATTTCTGTTGTCGCTAAAAGTCGTCCGACTCGCACTTGGCCGGTTTTTGAAGTTATACTTCTTTAGGCGCGTTATGAAAAAATGATGAGAGTGAAATTTTACAAAAGCGAGACACAAAATTCTCACGTCACACAAAATTCTCACGGGAGAAGTTGTTTAAATCTAAATTGAACTTTATTGATTGTGTTGACAATCCTTTTCCAGTCCAGAGTTTTTTGTCGGACGAGTATTTTGCCCGACGAGTTTTTTGTCGGACGAGTTTTTTGTCGGACGAGTTTTTTGTCGGACGAGTTTTTTGTCGGACGAGTTTTTTGCCAGACGAGTTTTTTATCGGACGAGTTTTTTTTTTTGTTTTTTTTTTTTTTTTTTTTTGTCGGACGAGTTTTTTGTCGGACGAGTTTTTTGTCGGACGAGTTTTTTTTTTTTTTTTTTTTTAAATGCCAAAGAAGTATAACTTCTCACGCGCGTACATAAGTACACGCACCCTTTTTTTTATTTTTATTTGCTACTTTTTCTTCGTGTCGATAGCACAGAGTAATTTAAAGAAGGTCAAATCTGTTTTGTACAGTATGCTGCCAGATCTTTGACATTGTTATCAGCTGACATAAAGTCAGCAAACGTTCAGCTATTTGGGCTGGAGAGGCAGATTAGTAGTGCATGATCTGCTAACTTCCGGAGACGCTGTGCTGTCTAGATTCCATGGGAATTTTCTATATATAATTTATTTTACTTTACTATCAGTACATAGTATAAAACAAAGGCACTTTTCGCTGCCTGTCCCTATGTATGTATCTTCACTACATAGCATAAAATAAAGTCGCTTTCTCTGTCCCTATTTCCCTTTGTATGCTTAAATCTTTAAAACTACGCCACGGATTTTGATTCGGTTTTTTTAATAGATAGAGTGATTCAAGAGGAAGGTTTATTATAATGCATGCATAATATAGCCGTGCGAAGCCGGGGCGGGTCGCTACTTTTCGATGAAGTAGCCGTGTGGTCTGACCTTTTATGAAATTCTACAACAGTGACTCATAGATATTGGTGACTGGCTAAGCATATACAATGTCTCACAATATTCTGTAGCTAAATATCATTCTATCTAACCGCACTTACAAATGCTACCTATAAAAATAGTTTTTAAATAGTATTGCCAGATGCTGGTTTTTTTTCCTCGTACCAAAGTTGCCAAAAATCTTAAAAATCATTTCAATACCTACAAAATATATACCTATGTATAAATTTTACAAATTGTTTTAAATTAATATTTTACGCTAATCAAATTAGCTAAACTTATACTAATAAAATAAAAATTAGTTATGGGATAATGAATCTAGTATGTAATTTGATGTGTCGATTGTTAGTGGCAAAGACTAATCTTCTATTATATAAAAATTAATCGCTGAATGTTTAAAGCGAAGCGCAAATCACGGGAACAGCTTAACCGATTTCGCAAATTATTTTTTTGTTGTGTTTGTTATTGTCATGAGAACGTTCTTATGAAAGGAAAAAATTAAGAAAGTTGCAAAAAGCTTTATTTAAACTATATTATTTAATATAACTATATTTATATTTTTGCACATGGCTCAGCCTGTCAACATTGTAAAAATCTGTTAAAATTTCTTATTTATCTTAATTCGCGTCTACATGACTGTTAATTCGAGATTACTCGTGCGTCTGGCAGCCAAACCACATCGTTAACTTTTCTTTGTGTGCAATGGTTAATACAAAAGAATTACAATTTTTATCTAACTAGTAAAATATTTACACGTACCTAGTAAGCAAGTACATAAACCAAATAAGTCAATAATGAATAAAATAAATAAATAAATATTTCAGGACATATTACACATCGCCATCCAGCCCCAAGCTAAGCAACTTAATGCTTGTGTTATGGGTGCCAGATAACGGATAAACTACTTATATACTTTTTTTTTTTTTTTGTAAATATATACATATTATACATATAGGAAACACCCAGAACCAGAAACAAGAATTTATGGTCAGCATAAATACTTGTTCCCGGCGGGAATCGAACCCGCAACCTTCTGCGTCGCAGTCGGGTGTTCGCCCGACGCGCCACAGAGGTCGTCGATAATGACCTGATAACGACCACGAAAAATGCAATTAAGTAATAATTTCTTAATAATGTTGTTACAATTATTATTCGTGTCATACATAGTCTTTATTTAGAGAGCGGTGTTGGCTTAGTGGTAGATACCTCGACTTTCATTCTGAAGGTCGTGGGTTCGAATCCAGGCAGGCTGTGCACCAATGTATTTTTCTTAAGAAAAAATTATGTGCGCTAATTGACATTGCTCTTACGTTGAAGGAAAACGTCGTGATGAAACCCGCGGCTTAGTTGGCTCCAGAAGTATTGACAAGTTCTCTCCTCTGGACATGGTCGACTAAGCTGAGAGAGTAGTAGGTGCTTGGCAAGCCTTTTCCATCTTCACGCAAAAAGGACCCAATTAAAAAGGGTCTAATCGCGGAAAACAGCCTGTATACAAGTACAAGTAGTCTATTTATTTCTATATGTATGATTGTAGGTAAGAAAACAATGACAGGTGACACCGGTGACAGTGACAGATCTTATTATTTCGGCTCCGCACGACCCGCACATACAGTCAGGGTACATAAAATAAAACACTGTCCGTGACAACTATTCACCGGGAACAAGCCAGGAATCGTCTGCAATTCCATCTACTCAATAACAGCCATATCCTGTTGGATGACGAACCTTTATCTTCAGTTTTCCTGAAAGGATGCCTAGACTGTATCCGTGTTGCCATAGGGATGGGACGTGTCGATAGTTTGTTGACAGTTATCGATAAAAACAGAAACTGCTAAACATTGATTTTAAAAACCACTAAAAAAATCCTAAAATTAATTCAAACTGCAAAATCGACGCGATAAAAAGCTTACCTACTCTTCGTTACATAGTATAAAACAAAGTCACTTTCCGCTCTCTGTCCCTATGTATGCTTAGATCTTTGAAACTACGCAACGGATTTTGATGTGTTTTTTGACGTGATAACGTTTTATAAATTGGTGAACACCTGCAATCTCAAAAAAGTGTGACGTCACGCGTCGTTACTGGAACGCCTCATGTTATTGACAAGGTAACTATAGCAACGTTTTATTGTTGCCATGGTTACCATCAATGTTTTCTTATGACGTTATCACGTAAAATTATCGTCCGGAAACAGACTTTACAGACAACCATTTTTTTAATAGATAGAGTGATTCAATAGGAAGGTTTTTATGTATAATACATGCATAATATATAGCCGTGCGAAGCTGGAGCGGGTCGCTGTCAGTATATAAGCTAGAACACATCCACTGCTAAACATATGCCTCCCCCAAAGACGTCCAGAACAATCGGTCGCATGGTCTCTGCATCCAACGACTAGTAAAACTACTCTTACCCAATCTAAAATCAATATAAACTTAAAATTAGTATATCAGCCGACCGACCTTGCTTCCTTTAGATAACAAAGCGTCGTATTGACCTCTGACCTATATTAAATGCCATATTACGATCATATCAATTCAATAACAAACGATCTATTAGCCTGAAACCATTATTGTAGCACGAAGTCGTTGTGATAAATATTTAGAGCGAAATAATTTGCGCACTTTATAATCATTTTTATCGATCTATTTTGACGTATCTTTAAAATCAATTAGAAGAACAGAATATCTGTATAGATAAAACTGTTATTAGGTCTTTAATAAAACCGGCCAAGTGAGAGTTTGACTCGCGAACAAAAAGTTCCGTACCATATTCTATTTTTAGAATTTGTTGTTATAGCGGCAATAGAAATATATCATCTGTGAACATTTCAACCTGTGATTTCAACCGTCTAGCTAAAGGGTTCATGACATACAGCCTGGTGATAAACATTGGTGTTTTAGTCAAAAGTTCCTATTTTTACTCTTTTTGTAAGGAACCCTATTATCAAGTAGGTAACTGACATCATTTAATTGCTTTTTTTATTAAAAACTTGCAGTGCTCCGTGGTTTCTCACGTGTAACTACATGTCCCGTGCGAAAATCGGAATAAAAAGTAGCCTATGTTACTTCCAATGAATCAATGTATCCTCATACCAAGTTTCACCAAAATCGATCCAGTAGTTTTATAGCCTACTCGTTACAAACAAAAAATCCAAAAAAATATTGCCTCTTATAATATTATTACTATAGATAACGGCGCGTGTGCATAAAATAGTGATTATAAATATGGCTTTCCATTGATGTAATCAAGTTAATAAATAAATATTGCAGAATATTCCATACATCGCCATCTATAGCCCCAAGCTAAGTAACTAGACTTGTGTTATGGGTGATAGATAACGGATATACTACTTACATACTTTTCTTTTATAAATATATACAATTACATACAAACAATTAGACCACAGACAAATATCTAAGCATAAATACTTGTCTGAGACGGGAATCGAACCCGCAACCCTGTGTTTGGCAGTCTGGTATGATGACCATTGTGCCAACTAGGTCGTCAAATCAAATCTATGCCATCCTTTTACGACTTAAGACATTATTATATAAACTAGTAATGTTTATTTTAAGCAATTACGGTGCCTAAGGATATTACATAAATACCTATAACCTACAAAAACTAGAATAAATATACGAAGAAAGTTAATATTAGCAAATATTTTCACATTTTTAGAACATAATTACCATATTTCGGACATAAATATCCTAAAAACGGTAAGTTAATAATTTAGTATAGAAGGATATAATTAATTACAAAAACATTTATATATTTAAACTAGCTGCGCCCCGCGGTTTCACCCGCGTAAGTCCGATCTTTAAATTCTCACCGTTTAAACCTTCCCTGGACTACAACAAACACAACAAAAAAAGAATTGGCCAAATCGGTCCAGCCGTTCTCGAGTTTTAGCCAGACTAACGAACAGCAATTGATTTTTATATTATAGACTAGCTGCGCCCCGCGGTTTCACCCGCGTAAGTCCGAACCGTTTAAACCTTCCCTGGACTACAACAAACACAACAAAAAAAGAATTGGCCAAATCGGTCCAGCCGTTCTCGAGTTTTAGCCAGACTAACGAACAGCAATTGATTTTTATATTATAGATGTATTTTAATCTATTTTAAGTTTACGATTTGTGTATAGGTCATAATTTTACTTGAATTTCTAGACATTTTTAACTTTGAATAATTATTTTAATGGTTTTAAAAATATGCATATTTGTATTAATTTTTTTATTATTAAATATTTTCTACAAAATAGTATGAAGTTTTTTTCTTTATAACGTATAAGTTGTGAAACTAGACCGATTTTGATTAAACTTGGTATGAGGATACATTGCTTCACTGGGAGTAACATAGTCTACTTTTTATTCTGATATTTCAATAGGATCGAGACTTACACGGGTGAAACCGTGGGGCGGTGCTAGTTATACTGATATTTAAGATTTTATATATCTAAATACATATTTTTAAATAATTTACCCCGGTTAGATTGGAACCCACAACGAAAAGTGTGTTTAACCACTGTTTTTTTTTATTGTATGTCACTGATATTTGTATTTTTTGTCTTAATCATTTTTATATCAAAATAGACCTTATTTGTTTATTATTAAAAAAAACCTTATCGATATCGACTTTGTCTACTACACCACTAATAACAACAACGTGTCTTCTAAAATCAAAATTGGATCTTCCTTTTTTAAAATCCTCGAAATTGACCATTTGCAACGTCTTATAACGTTTCTAGAATCATCGATCAATCGACAACACCAATCCTGACTCTAGTATGAATAAACAAACAAGCATAGGTAAGTAATTTAAAAGAAAAAACTTGGCCAAGAGCTAGTCGGACTTGCGCACAAAGGGTTAAAGGGTTAAATTAAATTGGGCCCTTATTTTTTTTTTGTTTTTAGTATTTGTTGTTATAGCGGCAACAACAAATACAAGAAAATTTCAACTGTCTAGCTATCACGGTTCATGAGATACAGCATGGTGACAGACAGACGGACAGACAGTGAAGTCTTAGTAATAGGGTCCCGTTTCCACCCTTTAGGTACGTAACTAACCCTAAAAAGCTGTTTTTTTTTAAATGTCTTTTTTGCGAAATGTCCCATTAATATTTATTTATGTCAAAAAACTTGGGTACGGAAAAAATGATAATTATTTAAATGTCATTTACGGGAAATGTCCCATTTATATTTAATTATAATGTTAAAATAAATTATTATTATCGATAAAAACAAACCAAATTATCGACACACCCCATCCCTAGTAAGGCAGTGTGAATGAACGTGCCTATTGCATCAATGCCCGTTGACTTCGTATCAGCCCGTACTTAGCACGATAACACTCCAACACTAAACGTCATAAACAACTTCACAACACATACTAAAATCAATCTTATTTCTTAGAGTTAAAAGCTAGTTTTCTTTAGCAGATTTTTTAGATATAGTCTATTGGAATTGTTAAAGAATATTGGTTTATTCGATTATGTGTTTTATTTGTTTAGCATTAAGGTGAGGTTCTGTTTGAAAGTTTAAAGGCTAGGATTTGTATGTTATCTCGTTTTCACATAATACCTTTTGTTGAGATTTTTAACCGACTACAAAAAATGAGGTTGTCAATTCGTCCTTTAATTTTTTTAGGGTTCCGTATACCCAATGGGTAAAAACGGAACCCTTTTACAGACTCCACTGTCTGTCACCATCTCATGGACATTTTGGAAACAGGACATCTTGGGAAGTCATTTTTTGGAACCAAGTGATATTTTCGAAAAGGTACATTATGAACGTAAACACATACGCCGACCGTCAATTGTCGACCTTCCTTTGTCTATATAATTTTAAAAAAAAACCGGCCAAGTGCGAGTCGGACTCCCACACGAAGGGTTCCGTACCATTATTTTCCGTTTTTAGTATTTGTTGTTATAGCGGCAACAGAAATACATAATCTGTGACAATTTCAACTGTCTAGCTATCACGGTTCATGAGATACAGCCTGGTGACAGACAGACAGTGAAGTCTTAGTGAAAGGATTCCGTTTTTACCCTTTGTACGGAACCCTAAAAAAACTCGTCGCGGTAAGATTTGATCATTAGACAATTCCGAAGGTCTCTTTTGTTAGTAAATAAAAATCAAAGTGTCACTTCTCGCTTCATTGCTTAGATTTTAACTCAAGGACTTTTAACCTCTATCTTCTACTAGCTGCGCTTCACGGTTTCACCCGCGTAAGTCCCAATCCCGTGGAAATATCCGGATAAAAAGTAGCCTATAACCTTCCTCAATAAATGGACTATCCAACACAAAAATAATTTTTCATTTCGAACCAGTAGTTCTTGAGATTAGCGCGTTCAAACAAACAAACTATTCAGCTTTATAATATTAGTATAGACTAGCAGGGCGCCGCGGTTTCATCCGCGTAACTCTAAATCCCGTGGGAATATCGGGATAAAAAGTAGCCTATAGCCTTCCTCGATAAATTGACTATACAACACAAAAACAATTTTTCAATTCGAACCAGTAGTTCCTGAGATTAGCCAACAAACAATCAAACAAACAAACTCTTCAGCTTTATAATATACTAGCGACCCGCCCCGGCTTTCTACGGCTATATTATGCATGTATTATACATATAAACCTTCCTCTTGAATCACTTTATCTATTAAAAAAGCCGCATCAAAATCCGTTGCGTAGTTTTAAAGATTTAAGCATACAAAGGGATATAGGGACAGAGAAAGCGACTTTGTTTTATACTATGTAGTGATAAAGTATAGATAATATACTAGCAACCCGCCCCGGCTTCGCACGGCTGTGCATTATACATACAAACCTTCCTCTTGGATCTGAATTTTTTCACTCTATCCAATAAAAAAATCTGCATCAAAATCCGTTGCGTAGTTTTAAAGATCTAAGCATACAAATAGTGACAGACAGAAAATGAGACTTTTTATACTATGTAGTAAAAGAAGTACTTATAGATTTATACCTACCTACTCACATAATTAACTTATTATTATTAAAAAGATCTTATCATCTCACAGCATCATAGCGTGATACTAAATTCGTGACCTAATAAAATACCTACATTAATACCTAACTACTATATTAATTTATTGATTTAATACAATTATATACCTAAGTACATGAAATAAATATATACCTCATAAGTATATCACGACTTTTCAAGGACGTACTTGTACCTACTTCTATACGGGCTGTTTTCCGCAATTAAATCTCTTTGGTTGGGTACTTTTTTCGTGGGGATGGAGTAGGCTTGCCCAGCACCCAGATACAACCCTTTCAGCTTAGTCGACTATGTCCAGAGACAGTATTCTATAGCAGCGCTTTCTCTCATATCCTGAACTAGCGACCCGCTCCGGCTTCGCACGGCTATATTATGCATGTATTAGGTATACATATAAACCTTCCTCTTGAATCACTCTATCTATTAAAAAAACCGCATCAAAATCCGTTGCGTAGTTTTAAAGATCTAAGCATACAAAGGGAAATAGGGACATAGGGACGGCGAAAAGTGACTTTATTTTATACTATGTAGTGATAATACATGGAAACAACCAGACCACAGACAAATATCTAAGCATTAATACTTGTCTTAGGCGGGAATCGAACCCGCAACCCTAGATAAACATGTAATTTCTATAGAAAAAGCAATACCCACCCTGAAGCCGTGGGTTAGTCGGCTTCAAACGTTGTCCATCAACGATTGCGTAACAAAATATGTAACTACCCACATAATGAGATAAAGACAATTAAACCAGACATAACAATCGAGTATTACGGCCACGTGTCATGTATTAATAATGCGTATACATTTCCATACATATATCTAGCTAGAGGTATGTATTTGTTGACGCTCTTATTTATTTACGTTGTAATTTGTGCAGGTGGTGTACTTAAATAAAGTTATAGGATTTAGCTTCGCAACACGGTTTTACCCGCGTAACTCCCGATCCCGTGGGAATATCGAGATAAAAAGTAGCCTATGTTACTCCCAATGAATCGATGTGTCCTCATACCAAGTTTCATCAAAATCGATCCAGTAGTTTCGGAGCCTATTCTTTACAAACATAACAAAAAATCTTTCCTCTTTGTTAAAATTGGTGTAGATAGATAAATGCGCCTCGCGGTATCACCCGCGTAAGTCCCGATCCCGTGGGAATATCGGGATAAAAACTAGCCCAATATTCTTACGGGATCGGGAATTAAGCGGATGAAATTGCGAAGTTTTGCTAGTTTTAAATCATTAATTAAACGTCGTTCTACCCTCAAATAAAGAAGTGTAAAAGGTTCGAATAATAATTTGTTCAATAAATAATCAATATTTCAGGACAATCCACATAGCGACATCTAGCCCCAAGCTAACCAACTAGGCTTGTGTTATGGTAGCTAGACAACGGATATATACTACTTATATACTTACTTTACATAAATACTCGTTTGTGGCGGGAATCGAACCTGCAACCTTCAGGTCGTCTAAATATTGTGAATAATGAAAATATTATAGATATCATATACTAGCTGTTTCCCGCGACTTAATACGCGTGGTAGTTTTGTTTTATTTATACTAAAACCTTCCTCTTGAATCAGAATCACTCTTTCTATTATCAGCGTTTAAGGCTGCTTATGCAGCCAAACGCAACGCGCCAGAAATAACTCGTCGCTTACAACTAATATTGTTGATTGTAAGGAATGAGTTTTGTTTTTCTCAAAAGTGCTGAGATGGAATTGTAGGTGAAATTTTTACCGATATTTTGGGGTAGTTTTGAGGCGAAAATTCTTTGTCATTTCAAAGCTAGGCTACTTTTAATTCTTAATTTTAGGATAGCTTCAAAGCTATAAGAAATGTTTGGCTCAAAATCACACCAAAATGTCGGTAAAAATCTCACCTACAATTCCATCTCAGCACTTTTGAGAAAAACAAAACACATTCGTAACAATTAACAATTTTCACCAACGAAAGCGACCGGTGCCAGTAGTAACTATTTAGTAGTCTGTGTACCAAGGTCGTTGGCGTATGGACCCTCCTTAAATCCGTTGCGTAGTTTTAAATATCAAAGCATACATAGGGACAAAGGGAAGCGACTTTATTTTATACTAAGTAGTGATTATAAATATCTAATGAAAGCATTGTGTTGTTTGTTTCAGGATGTCAACCCTGCTGTTCTGGCAGGGGAAAGGCAAGGCGAACGGAGCGCCCAATGGAAGGAACTGGATACACGCGCCTGATGCCCTCGTCAAGGGACACGTCGCTTATCTTGTTAAGGTAACATATTCGTCACAAACTGTACGGAAAGGGTCGCTTTTGTCACGTATCATTTCCATTCACCACGGGCTGTAAGTAGTAACTTTCGGCCCGCAAAATAACGCATTTGATTGGCCAGTATTTTAACATTCCCGCCTGTATGATTGATTGATTTGATTAGCCAGTATTTAAATTTAAACGCCCGTATGATCCCTACGTAAAGTACTTTTCTATGAAAAACAACTTTATGCCCGCAAAGAACGCATATGATTGGCCAGTATTTTAACAATATAAAAAGTAGCCTTCCTCGATATATGGACTTTCCAACACAAAAATAATTTTTCAATCCGAACAGTATATACAGGGTGTCCCGTAATGAATGGCCAAGCGGGCCCCTACGGATAGAGGACACTGTGCCGGATCAGAAAAACGAAAGTTATGTTCTATGAAAGTCTCTTAGTTTCCGAGATATCCGCCATTTAAAAAAAAAAAATATTTCACTCATTTCTCCATGTTTTGTTATGCCAAAACTGCAAATGAAGGAATTATCCCAATCTGTTTTTTGGATAGTATTCCAGGATAAATGTGCTATCGAATGCAAACAATATTTTTTTTATCACAGTTGCTCATAAAGTGGATCTTATTAAACCGCTTTTAGGCTCATAATGCAACGTATTATACACGCGTGCGATAAAAAAAAATCCAACTAGTGCTAAAATAATACGTCATCCCGATATGTCAAATACGTATCTTACTGCTAATGACACATAGTAGATGAAACATTCTTAAGGACATCGTTCAAATCGTACCCAAAACTTAAGGTGCCGGCCAGAAAAAAAAATGTTTCTATCATGTAGAGAATAACATTTTAAACAATGTTTACTAAGGCAACAAAGAGCTACGATCAACCATCGTTGAGTTATTTTACATTGAAAACCCAAAAAAAATGCATTTTGTAGAGATCCGTTTGACCACTTTTAAGATATTACTACAGAAAAAATATAAAAATAAGTAGTAAATGGATAAGCTTTGTCTGTTTTATTATATTTATATAAATAGGTATATCCAATAACCCTTTCAGAAGTTTTAGTGGGATCTTAAAAGTGGTCAAACGGATCTCTATAAAATGCATTTTTTGGGTTTTCAATGTAAAATAACTCAACGATTTTTGATCGTAGGTCTTTGTTGCCTTAGTAAACATTGTTTAAAATGTTATTCTCTACAAGATAGAAACAATTTTTATTACTGGCCGGCATTTTTTTTTGTGGGTATTTTTTGTTAGAAACATGAATGATCTCCTTTATCTGGGTTATACTGTTTTGATGTATAGAAAAAGGTACCATCCAAAGAGGTTTTAAGCCTTGCTGGCTTAAAACTCTTTGTTGGTACCTTTTTTCTTCTTTTCAAAACGTTGTCTCTAAAGTCTGATAACGAACGATAATATTACGTGATGACGTCTTTGAAAATAATTAAAAATTGAGTTTTTTCTTTAGGTACCTAGTTACATAAATATATTTTTTCCTTACCATTATATTCTGTTTTTAACCGCCGACACAAAAACAAATGAAAAAAACCCTAAAAAAATATTGTATGTCAGACGCTGTATAGCTTAAAAGTCTTTTGCCTAGCCTTTCGGTAGTGTAATTAACAAAAAATAGTAAACATAACCTAAAATTCTTAAAAACTTTTTATTATTAAAATTTTAACAAGTTTTTTTTTATTCGCAATTGTGATAAAAAACGTCGTACGATACACGTGTGAATTGATCATTCCATCTCGGCTTTTGCCACGCTCGCGTTCCGCTCGCGCGTCATAAACCGCCTCTATGGAATGATCAACTTTCCACACTTGTATCGCAATGTACTATTATGACACATTGAAAGTTTTTTTTTAAACTAAGGTTTAACTCAAACTTCATGGTTTTTTAATTTTTTAACCTGAACTTTAACCTTTCCTGGTGTAAAAAAAATGTATGGTCACCCTGGTGCCAAATTTAAAAAAAAGTTGCCTATTGAGATTCTGAAAAGGTATAATATGTGGTATTGCCAGCATTTAATACTAAATAAATTTCTAATAAAATGAGCAAGAGCATGCTTTTTGTGAAGTAAAAGTAGTACCAAAATTTACTTTATTGTACTTAAAATAATTTAAGAAATGTTAATTCTGTAATTCCCCGAATTCACTATGAAAAAAAAAGAAAAAAAACAGCTCTGGCTCACTTTAATAGGAATTAATTTAGTATTGAATGCTGGTAATACCACGTATTATATCATTTTAGAATCTCAGTGAAATAGGCAAGTTTTTTTTAAATTTGGCACCAGGGTGACCATACATTTTTTTTACACCAGGAAAGCTTAGAAAGAAAGTACAGGTTAAAAAATTAAAAATCCATGAAGTTTGAGTTAAATCTTAGTTTAAAAAAAACTTTCAATGTGTCATAAAAAATATTGTTTGCATTCGATAGTACATTTATCCTGGAATACTATCCAAAAAACAGATTGGGATAATTCCTTCAGTTGCAGTTTTGTCATAATAAAACAGGAGAAAGGAAATAATTAATAGAAATTAATTTAGTATTGAATGCTGGTAATACCACGTATTATATCATATTAGAATCTCAGTGAAATAGGCAAGTTTTTTTTTAATTTGGCACCAGGGTGACCATACATTTTTTTTACACCAGGAAAGTTTAAAGTACAGGTTAACAAATTAAAAATCCATGAAGTTTGAGTTAAATCTTAGTTTAAAAAAAACTTTCAATGTGTCATAAAAATATTGTTTGCATTCGATAGTACATTTATCCTGGAATACTATCCAAAAAACAGATTGGGATAATTCCTTCAGTTGCAGTTTTGTCATAATAAAACAGGAGAAAGGAAATAAATTTTTAATTTTTTTAAAATGGCGGAAATCTCGGAAACTAAGAGACTTTCATAGAACATAACTTTCGTTTTTCTGATCCGGCACAGTGTCCTCTATCCGTAGGGGCCCGCTTGGCCATTCATTACGGGACACCCTGTATATAGTTCCAAAGATTAGAGCGTTCAAACAAACAAACTCTTCAGCTTTATAATATTAGTATAGATAGATAGTTTTTGTGAAGATTCACAGGATATAAAAGTTTATTGTAATCTAAGCTTTTTTTAAATAATAAAAAAATAGGTCAGCGTTTGACTATTATCCCACACGATAATAAAGTGACGATGCGGTGTAAGATGAAGCACGGTTACCCAGAATAAATGACAATATGGATATTCCGATAATAAAACAAATACGCCCCCTTATTTCCTTGTATTTTACACACGTGGTAATTAATAACTAAATTATCAGTGTTTTATTTATATTCAGATTGTTTTCATATCAAATATCAATGTCTTGACGCCCCATTATTTGAAATCAAACATTTTTGTACAATTTGTCATTGGACAAAAAAATATATATACGCGATTGAGAACCTCCTCCTTTTTTAAAGCCGATTAAAAATTAATTGATAGGTAATTAGTTTGGGTACTTATTGCTTTTTAACCGACTTAAAACAAGGAAGTGATCTTATAAGGGTTACTTTTTTAAACTAAACCCTAAAAAGAGAAGAAACTCTTAAATTCGTCGTAAACAGGGTAATATTTTTAAATGAGCCTTCAGGGCTATATCTTTAACTAAAAGAGATAGCTAAAAATTCTGAAACGAGCTGCTGCTAAGAGTGCTGTGTCCGATTGAAAAAAAAAAATGAAACTGCATAAATTAGATTATTGAAAAACTCGTTAAAATCGAACCTATTAATTTTTTTAAAATACTCACTATTCAATATAATCACTATTTTTATATAAATCGATAGTGTTGCTGATAGAAATCAATTCCTGGAAACAAATATAGTACGGCAAATCAAAGAAAACAGTTCATTTTTGTTATTTCACCTTTCTTTCTCTGGCAAAATAAACTCCTTATAATAATTAGTGTATAGTGTATATTGCGTATAATAACAACCTCATATTTCAAAAGTCTGTAAACAAAAGACAAAGAACAGTTTATTAGGCATTACATAAAACAAATAAAAACGGTCAAGGGTGAAACGTGTGAATTGCGTGCTAACTAACATCGTTTAACGAGGGTTGATTGAAAAGTTCGGAGACTCATACCTAGAGATTGTAGTTTAAATATTTATTAACAAATGTAAAATTGGATTGGATTAAATAGTTGTATCTATTTACTTAAGTTTATCTATATACCTACCTACTTATCTAAACAATTCTTATACCTATACAGGGTTATTGGTAATGATATTAGCAAGCGGTTAAGAGCCACTTCTGTGTACCTAAGCAAACAACTTTTGATCTACGACTTTTGGTAATAAGAACATTTTTTTGAATATTTTAGGGTTATTTAGATTCGAAAATCAGATGATATTTATATATTTTAAGACAAAGGTCATTCAGACTTTAGAAGAGTAGATAAAACTCAAAAACTAAGTATAATCTTAAGGTTAATGACCTCTCCGTCAAAGGAACAGCCAGTCCCTGGTAGAAAACTTTTATGAGCTCTGAATGGAAATGAGGAATTATACTAATAGACCAAAATCCCGCCTACGTTCGTGATTTTATAAAAGCTGAGAGTTACGTATGCCTCTAATACAGTTCAGACCATAATGGGTTGGAGAGTAGTCAGGTAGCAAAGCCAAGAATTAAAACTGTTAATTTTGCAAAAAAAAAAATCGCTTATATTTTTGTACCAATCGATAATGTAGACCGAAAGTATACTACTAAAGCAAATGTATCTTCAAATTAATCTCCTCATAGAATCATTTATTTAAGTAAGTCCGCGAACATATCAATCGCCCCAAGTAGTAATTAACAATAGGGTAATTATTTTAACTGAGGTAAGAAAGATTGGTAGATGAATGAATTAGGTTTCTAGGTAGGGGTACAATTATATGCGTTAATTACGGAGCTCAATTTCAACAAGAGTATTTTTAGTACACCGATTGTTTTTATTACTTACTATTTTATTTCATTATTTTTATTTAATTTTTAACCCCCGACGCAAAAACGACCGGGTGTTATAAATTTAATGTGTGTGTGTGTGTCTGCCTGTGGCATCGTAGCTCCCGAACGGATGAACCGATTTTGATTTTGTTCTTTTGTTAGAATTCCGTACCTTAATAAGTAAAAAAGGAACCCATATAAGATCACTTTCTTGTCCGTCTGTCTGTCCGTGTGTCACCACCGATTTTCTCAGGAACGGGTAGACCTTGCAAGTTAAAATTCATACCAGATACTGAGGTCTATAGTCCCTATTAGGTGTATAAATCAAGGTTCTGAGTCAACACGATAAAAAGATATGGGCAAATATACATTTGCGCAAAAACTTGTAAAAGTACCAAAATGTACCTTAATTTTCAACGTTTTTTTAATTATTTTCTTCTCTAATTTCCCCCAGTTCCTCGGCTGCACGCAAGTAGACCAGCCGAAAGGCATCGAAGTGGTGAAAGATGCCATCAAGAAGCTCCAATTCTCACAGCAGCTCAAGAAGTCGGAGGCGAAAGACGGTGCCAAGTGCAAGAAGGTGGAAATTACCATATCTGTTGATGGAGTTGCTATACAGGTCAGTATTTTTACCCGACTACGGCGAAACCAAAAAGGGAGGACTATGTTTTTGGCCCGTATGTATGTTATACCTATATGTTCCCGCCTAACTTCAAAACTACTAACATTCCATATTCATTTATTTCATAAAAAAACTGGTTGCCTGTAAAGTCGGTATACGGGCGAAAGTTTTACGTGACAACAACTGTGCTCGAGTGGAAGGGACGCGTGCCTTTCACTTTTTATGTCTGTCTCTCTCGCTCTTAGGCGGGCTAACCATGCCCGCGTGCCTCTCACTCGCTCTCATTGTGAGCGCATAACGTGAGCGGAGCGTAACGCAGTTTCTTGAAGTGTCACCCGGCAAACCAATTTATAAGACGTTGTCACGTCAAAACATGGGTTAACAATGATGGTTCACAGTGGTAGAAAATATGTAGGTACAGCCATGATTCGTCTTATCGGCATATGAAATTTCATTGGTACATTTATACCTAATTATTATTTTAAAATTTAGGTCAATACTAGGTTGCGAAATATACCTACAAAGGTAATAAAAATGGGTGCGTGTACTTATGTACGCGCGTGAGAAGTTATACTTCTTTGGCATTATTAAAAAAAAAAAAAAAAAAAAAAAACAAAAAAAAAAAAAAAAAAACTCGTCCGACAAAAGACTCGTCCGACAAAAAACTCGTCCGACAAAAAACTCGTCCGGCAAAAAACTCGTCCGACAAAAGACTCGTCCGACAAAAAACTCGTCCGACAAAAAACTCGTCCGACAAAAAACTCGTCCGGCAAAAAACTCGTCCGACAAAAAACTCGTCCGACAAAAAACTCGTCCGGCAAAAAACTCGTCCGACGTGAGAATTTTGTGTGACGTGAGAATTTTGTGTGACGCTTTTGTAAAATTTCACTCTCATCATTTTTTCATAACGCGCCTAAAGAAGTAGTGTGACGTGAGAATTTTGTGTGACGTGAGAATTTTGTGTGACGCTTTTGTAAAATTTCACTCTCATCATTTTTTCATAACGCGCCTAAAGAAGTATAACTTCAAAAATAAGAATTTCACATAATTATGTGAAACTGACTCACAAAATTTAATGTCAAAATATTAAGACCAGTGTGAGGCTGTCAATTTCCATACAAAAAGCGGTAACGTTTTCCCCCCCATAAACGAAGTCTGATTTTGATAATTTTTGAAAATGTTCTAGATCTAATGGAAAACTAGGTTTAACCGTTTTTATTTTATAGAAATATTGCCTAAGATAAAAGTTATTAGTATCTGAATATCTATATTTTTGACTTAAAATCTGTATCGAGCGTTTCAATTGTTTCTTAATAGACTAAACTGAATTACCAAAAAAGAAACCTAGAATAAGATGCAGTGAATTAAATGAGACCAAAATTTCATTTTGTGAAGGATAAAGGGGGTAAAAACGTTACGGCCCGCAACATTATTTGAAAGCAAAATGAAGGCAATTACGTCCGAACTTAAACTCTCTCTATCGCACGATACGGGTCATTTTTGACAATACCTACTCGCGCCGCGTATCGAAAACTCATGATCCTCTTAATAGTGTCAAGTAATTACAAAAATAATATTCACAATTAGGAGTTATTTTAACTAGCTTCTAATTAAGCTATATTTCCTCTTTGTATTATTAGTGTAGATGAACAAATCCACCTTATTGTAAAAGGTATAAAATGACGATAGTTAAAGTAAAAGTAGATTTTCCCAAATGATTGAGCCGTTACATTTCACTGGGTCTGACCTTCGCTCGCGCATGACAGAAAGTTGAGGATACCTACCTACTATAGAAATGTTGTTAGGATAAGTAGGTATTATAGTAGGTATTTTCTAGAGGTCTAGATAATTCCACGCAGCGCCATCTAGGCCCATAAAAAATCTTATAAATATCACTACATAATATAAAACAAAGTCGCTTTCTCTGTCCCTATATCCCTTTGTATGCTTAGATCTTTAAAACAACGCAACGGATTTTGATGCGGTTTTTTAATAGATAGAGTGATTCAAGAGGAAGGTTTATATGTATAATACATGCCTAATATAGCCGTGCGAAGCCGGAGCGGGTCGCTAGTACTTAATAAAATAGAAAATCATTTGTTTTAACGCCTCCCGATCCAGAACGTCAAACAAAGCGAAAAATCTAGTGAGCAATTTGCCTAGTTAGCTAACCGACCATGTAGCAAAACGTCTCTGTTAACAGGCCGCAGAACGTCTATTTAGGAAATCGTCAATTTCTTAAAATGCCTGGACACTTCACCACAAAAATTGTTATAATAATAATACTATGTGCAAGTATTACATGCATGCAAACTCTACAGACCTTCAAATTCCTTGATTTCTTTTTTGTTAGCATATAATATTTTTAGTAGCGACACTTATTGTGGACAACCGCACGACACAAAATATTTTAGAAAAGAAGAGAGCTTATGTAGGTACATAAAGTATATAATAAAAAGACAGAATATTAAGAGTACCTACATATACAATAGAAAAAAACATTGAAGATATAAAAGATAAGTGAGGAAAAGATAACAAAATGATAAGTTATAAATTAAAAAGGAAGGGTAAATATAGCCAGACAGATGGATTTCATGCCATGCTGCGCAAAAAAACAGCATCCTTGATACGCAGGTTGCGGGGCAGCGGCAACAGCATCCTGAGGTCAGTGGCAGATAGGTATGACTCCCCACTATGGCAGTCTCTAATGAGAAGGGTAATAGCAGAGTTCCCCTTACTGCCACCTCTATAACTGCTGGTCTGCCTCTGTACACTGGTCTTATTTTTACTCCCTACATAAGTTTAGTTTGTAAGCTACTAACATCTAGTCGTATAAGTTTTATTTTATTTTTGATTACTAACACTTTTGTATGGACCACATTAGTCGTCTGAAATAAATGATTTTTAGTTTATTTTATTTATTTATTTTTATTTTTATACCACCTACCTACGATGTGTTTTATTGATCAAACATAATAAAAGTCCCCTAAAGATATCTACTAATAAGGTACCAGCGGGTAATAAGGGCCACCTGCCACCTTAATTAAAAAAACTAAATATTTCGTAAAAATAGGGAAAACTACCTAAAAACAAGTCATTAGATAAGTATTTGCTTTAAGGTCAATCTGAAAAAAATTTGTTTATTTTTTTGTTATTTTGTCACTAATATCAATGTTTTTAAAAAACCTTTTAGTGCCCCTTATTGCGGGTAATAAGGGCTAATAAAAGGTTTTTAAAAACATTGATATTAGGTGACAAAAAAAAATAATAAAAAAATAAAAAACTTATATAAATTTAAATAAAACCCAAATATTTTTAGGTAGAGTTCACGGAATTACACACAGCACCATATCTAGCCTCATTAAAAACTCTTATTTTTTCAAAATTTAAATTTTGGTTAAGGTCCGCACCTACATCAGATCACATTATAGTTTTTTTTTTATTACACACTGTAGGTACACCGGATGTATTTAATTAGGTACCTATATACATTATATCTACCTATCTATATACATTGTTATGTATTATTGTACTGGCAATTTCGATTGTAACCAGCTATTTCTCGGTACTAACCGTCAATTTAAAATAATAATTGCCGAAATTTTGCATCGTTTTAAATTTTAATGACTTTATTACATGATTAAGCTGATCTCAAATGAATTGTTATGTTTGGTAGGAAGTCTGGGTTTAATAATATCGCGAGTTTTCAACTAAGATGGCAGGTGGATCTTAATACCAGCAAGTACCTTATTAAAAATCGAAATAAGTTTCCCTAGAGTGCCCAAAAAGTTGGCTGCATTGCCTCTTTGGATGGCAAATTTATTTAAATTTTAAAGTTAATTTTGAAATATTATACACTAGCCTTGTTCCGCGGTTTCATCCGCGTAACTCCCGATCCCGTGGGAATATCGGGATAAAAAGTAGCTTATATTATTCCCAATGAATCAATCTATCCTCATACCATTCATCAAAATCGGTCCAATAGTTTCGGAGCCCATTCAATTCATACAAACAAACAAACACCTCAGACAAGTATTTATGCTTAGATATTTGTCCGTGGTCTGGTTGTTTCTAGGTATTTTATGTATATATTTACAAAAGAAAAGTATATAAATAGAATATACGTTGTCTAGATGTCTAGCACCCATAATACAAGTCTAGTTACTTAGCTTGGGGGCTAAATGGCGATGTGTGGAATGTCCTGCAATCTTTATTTATTTTGTTTAAAAATAAATCTTTTTTAATTCCAGGAACCACGTTCAAACAACATTATGTACCAATTCCCTCTCCACCGGATATCCTACTGCGCCGACGATAAAGGCGCGAAGAAATACTTCTCTTTCATAGCGAAAGGAGGCAGCACCGTCAACGGGATGAACGGCCATGATGCCAACCTAGAGAAGCACGAGTGCTTCGTGTTTATATCTACTAAGTTGGCTTCGGAAATTACGCTTACAATAGGGCAAGCGTTCGATTTGGCTTACAGGTAAGTGGGGAAAAGATAACAGTGATCAAAAGTTTTTAGAAACAAAGACAGTAGGTCATTTTAAACAAGATATAAGTCAGTAAAAGATATTATAGTCAAAGACTATATGTGATTTAAAACAAAAGATAAGTATGAAAAAGATAAATTCAAATAAGTTTCACTAGGTAGGCAGCCCTTAAAGCTGGCTGTATTGCCTCTTTGGATGGCTAAAACTAGCAGCCAGCCCGTTTTGGTCTCCCGTAGATACATTTTATTAAAATAATATTTTTGTTGAATAGTATTAAGATACAGACAATGTTGTGAAACAATAGATAAGTAAATAATTAGTAATAAGCGGTAAGTGATTGTGTAAATTTGAAATTAAAAATATGATGTTATTTCTAATTCCAGGAGGTTTTTGAACGACAACGGCAAATACATTGAAATGCAGAAACTCACATTACAGAATAAGAAGTTAGAATTACAAATGAATGCGTACAAACAACGTTTACTGGTAAGTGCAAAATTAAATATATCCCAATGTACAAATTAGACAACAAAAGTGGAGACTCACCGTAGAGCTCAAATTTAACATTAAAGACTATAGAGCTTTGCTTAAGTTGCAAACATTCTAATAAAAATGTATTTGAGTATCGTGATTTCTTTTATATCACTTAGAACGTAGACTAGACTACCGATCACCAAACCTTGTAGGTATAATATTAGAAAAATTAGAATGTATAACTCAAATTATATTCATAAATCCCACATTAAGAATTTTCGTTTTGTACGCCAAATATCAGGTCTGAGATCACAGAGCACTAAAATTGTAAAGAAATAAACGTTATTATTCCAGGAATTATCAAAGATTACATACAAAGAGGACCTCTCAGCTTACCTCGCTCGCAACAGTCTCTCAGATATTGCCGAGTTCAAGCCGCCGGTGGATCTCGCCAAACAGATCGCATCCCTCTCTATTAGTAACGGGATCGAAGCCACGCATAATAGCGATAATGGTAAGATAATCTTTAATTAATTAAAAGATAAGTGATTAAAAGATTAATAACCAAACCAGCTCAGCACAGGTAATGTTAAAGCAGCTCTTGACGGCTATTCAGGTACCCGTACAGATTTTGTGCTACTTAAATACTTAGGTATATTTTTATCTTTATAATGTCGTGTGCTTAGCTAAAAAGGCTTTTTATCGCTTGCGACGCAGATTCGATTCCCGCGTTAAAGAAACATTTACGTACAGAATATTTGTTTCTGGTCTCACTCAGACCAGAAAATCTGTACATATTTACGAAAAAGAAAAGTATATGAGTGTTCTATCCGTTATTTGGCCAACATAACACCAGTCTAGTTACTTAGCTTGGGGCTAGATGGCGATGTTTGCAACGCGGTTTCACCCGGTTTAATTGCAAACGGTCTAGTAGTTTTAGCGTGAAGGAGTAACAAACATACTAACACACAAACAGGGCCGGATTAACTATCTCGGGGCCCCTAGGCACAGCTCGTTTCGGGCCCCCCCTTTTTCATACCACAACAAAGCAATTTGGAATTTTTTACTGTCTACATTACGAAATAGAATGAAGGTACCATTGCATCATCATCAACAACAGACTTCAGTCATCATATTGCAAAGGTATACGCCTTCCTTCAAGTGAAAAGACTTTCGCCACAATCTACAGGACGAAGTATCGGAGTCATTTAAAAATGAAACAAAGAATAGGAAAATCTTGCATATTTTTATAAAACTAACATATACATTAAAAAATAACCCTTCAAATTTTTTTAGATACATAATCGTTTAAAACCACACAATCCCCTTTTTTTTTCATTTTTTAATCGGGAGTGCTGGGCCCCTGGTCATTGTGGGCCCCTAGGCACTGGCCTAAAGTGCCTTATGGATAATACGGCACTGCACACAAACTTTCACATTTATAATATTAGTAGAATTATGATTAGTCTAATATTGACTATCTATGTTTCCAGCAACAGACGCAACATCAAACAACTCGTCGGACTCGACGCGGACGTTCAACTCGAGCGACAACAACTTGCTGCTGTCGACGCCGCCGCCGCCGCCGCATAACGGGAAACCACACTTTAATACAGGGTTAGTTTTAATATATGATTAGTTGTTCGAAAGATAAGTGATTAAAAGATAAATATAAGCAAAATAGAATTGAGTGAAGGCATAAAAATATACTTAGTTTATACAATCTATTATACCTACGCTACGTGTTATTGAAGTAGAAAATATTATAAAAGATAAGTGAAGAAAAGATAACAAAAAGATACTTTAAAAATAAAAAAGGAAAGGTAAAAATTCTATTAGTAACCTACCTACGATGTGATTTATTGGTCAAAAATAAATTATAGGTAAAAGTTCCCATATATTGCACATACTTCTTACCTACCTATTTATTGAAAGATAAGTTTAATTATGAAAAAGATAAGTTTATAAAAGATATTTTTCCTACAGGAAGATGAACGATTTATCAAGCAAGAACCCCGTTGTAGGAACTAAACTGGAACATTTGCTGATTAACTCGGATTCAGACAGTGGTGAGCTTATTTTTTATATATAAAATATATTATCAAGATCAAGCATACAAGTTCCCATAATGAGCCCTTTCTAGGGTTCCGTACCCAAAGGTGTCCGTCCGTCCGTCTGTCTGTTACAAGGCTTTATAAAAAGATAAGTTTATAAAAGATATATTTTTAATTAAATATATTTATCTATTATTTCTTTTCAGATTTCGATCCTCGCGCGTTTGAATCGGAGAGTTCATCCCATTATGTACCAGTTGAAAACGCAGTGAAATCGACACCGAAATGTAAGTATTGATGTAACTAGCAGAACTCCGCGGTTTCATCACCTATAGAGAAGATTTATTTCTTGCGATATTTTTTTTTGAAGTTATACTTCTTTAGGCGCGTTATGAAAAAATGATGAGAGTGAAATTTTACAAAAGCGAGACACAAAATTCTCACGTCACACAAAATTCTCACGGGAGAAGTTGTTTAAATCTAAATTGAACTTTATTGATTGTGTTGACAATCCTTTTCTTTTTCGAGTTTTTTGTCGGACGAGTATTTTGCCGGACGAGTTTTTTGTCGGACGAGTTTTTTGTCGGACGAGTTTTTTGTCGGACGAGTTTTTTGTCGGACGAGTTTTTTGCCGGACGAGTTTTTTGTCGGACGAGTTTTTTGCCGGACGAGTTTTTTGTCGGACGAGTTTTTTTTTTTTGTATGCTTAGATCTTTAAAACTACGCAACGGATTTTGATGCGGTATTTTTTAAAAGATAGAGTGATTCAAGAGGAAGGTTTTAGTATATAAAACTAAACTACCACGCGTACGAAGTCGCGGGCAACAGCTAATTTGTAATTTGTTTTTTTTTCTATCCACAGTGGCGCCCCCGCCGAAATCAAAACGCACTCCCCCCCAACCGACTCCATCAACTCAACCCCCCCTGAACGGGTCGGACCTGTTCGGCTCCCCCCCATTCTCAACCTCAACCCCTCCTCAAACGTTCCCAAACAACAAGCCTAACTACGACATAAGCGACTTCAATCTACAAACTTCTGGTAAGTTAAATTCTGGTAAGGCCACCACCGTGTTTTTCTTCCATACATAAATAAATAACTCATTTATCCCTTATTATTATCGGATTTCGATGTTTCTAATTTTGTGTAATTCATTCAGTAACTACTAGGCTTAATCACATAAAATTTCGATTTCATTCTATTTCATTCGATTTCATTCGATTTCATTCGATTTCATTCGATTTCATTCGATTTCATTCGATTTCATTCGATTTCATTCGATTTCATTCGATTTCATTCGATTTCATTCGATTTCATTCGATTTCATTCGATTTCATTCGATTTAATTTAATTTAACACATTAAATATTATGGACGTCGGCCATCTTGTCACCGTTTCCGCTAAACTATAACCTATTTTATTTTCCAGTATTCAATTCAACATCGTTTACAAACGGTCTAAGCGGCTACGATCCGTTCGACACACAGAAAGCTGGCAACATTTTCGGTAACGGATATGGCAACACATTCAACGGTTTCGGGAATTTGAGCGAGAAACAAACGGTTGAGCTGGACAGCAATTTCAATGGATTCCTTGATAAAACTATTTCAGAAATGAAGGTAATTTTATATTAACACTTATTTAAAAAAACATAGGGCTGTCCATTAATCAAGTCAGGCTTGAAAGGGGGGGGGGGGCTTTTTATAAATATCACGAAATATCACAAGGGGGAGGGGGGTAAACAGTCAACTACGTTTGTATGGAGAGAGAGAGCCGGTACCCTTTCGTCTTAACTTCACTTAGAAGTAGTTTTTAATTTACAACTTATTTTCATAGACAGTCTTTGAGAATTGATCAAATAATCACAGTCAGTCAATAGTCAAATAATATCTTATTTAATCTTTATATTATTTACCCAATTCTAAATCTTTTAACAGCTACACGAAGCATTGGTAAGTTTTATCTAAATAAAAGATTAATTCGTTGCAAATTAATGCACGGAATGAGCCCCTCCTTTTTAAAGTTTGTATAAAGTAATTTATTTTATTTAATCTCCGAAAGAGTAAGGCAAAGAACTTTAGGCCCATACAGCCCGTTCGGTCGGACCCGCAATTCAGTGGATTTTTTATAATTTATTTTAGTTTATTTATTTATTTGTCTTTATTTGTTTCCAGGACGGCTTCAGCAGAGGGATCACTTTTGGAAACGATGATTTTTCAATAGACAACCTGGACCCTCTGAAAAAGAATTAAATTTAATACAATTTTACATAAAAAACAACTAAAATAATTATAGTTCATTTAATTATTTTTATCGAATGAATTTTTACCTGTTTCTGGCAACACAGCCTCCTTGCAAATTTAAAAAAAACGCTGTGTGACCAGGAATAAAAATCTCAAATAGTATTGCCACATTATTGAAATTACATAGTTGTTACTGAGGATTTTTTATTCAATGATTTATAATAAATAGATAAATTGTGTATTATAACAACTTAGAATTATTTTTAATCGAATTTTTATTCTCAAAAATGTGGCAATACAAACGAATATTTTATTAAAAAAAACTTATTGGTGATAATTTTTAGGAAATAAGATTTAACGCTCAATGTCATTCTTTAGTGCCTTAAAAAGACAATAACTTATCCGATAATAAATAAATTAATATTTTAATTATATCATAAATATCACTTTATTGGGAAATTTTCATTAAAAACAAATGAATTAAAATAAAAACTTGTTCTTATCGGATAACTAATAGGTGTGCAAGTACTTCAAATTCAGTTAAACCAAGTTTTAAACAATTTTAAACTTTATTTTAGTTTTAAACAATATTTCGTAAGATTAAAAAAAGTATATTTTCAGAAGTGATTTCATCCAATTTTAAGTTTAGCTAATCACGGCCTTTTCGAGATTGCTAGAATTCGAAATCTCGGGTTAAAGCAGCCCTTGATTGTATTCTCTAACGTATGTGATTTTATCCACATTCCTTTCAAAGTGCCTTCTAAAATAACTATCTTCGTAGTTTTAGTTTTTTACTGAAAATTCCCCATTAAAAATAGTGATGTAAATAATTAATAAGAATTTTTAACCTTTATGACGTAAAAGGGACCCAAAATTTTATTAATATTTTTGAAGTACACCTCAAATTATTCTGTGATAATTCTTTTCATGTTGAGGTACTTCAAATTAACTTGTAAAAACGACTTTTTAAAAATAAAAAAATGTACATAATCTAAGAGAGAAAAAAAACAATGGATGACATTGCAGCTTTTCAACATTCCAATTATATTTTTTTTATTTAGCGGCCCCTTAACTATTTTTTACATTTTTTCACACAAAATTTCGTCTAGAATGCATGATTTTTTATAAAAAAAAAACATATAACTCTGCTACTATAGCGAAAGTTGGAAAAAGTAGCCCATATTACGTCTCGAGAATTTAAATTTATATCTGTTAATGTATTATCAAAATTGGCCCAGTAATTATGTTTCAAATTCACCTAAAACTTACCCTATATAATATTTGTATTTTCCATTGGAATTTAAAAATGCCTTTTCATTACAATGTAGGTTTCTATGTAAGAAAAACCTATGAAAAATTAGATTTTCAGAGCTATAAATCAATTTTAGTAAAAAATATTAAGAAAAATCATGCATTATACCAATTTTTAATGTCAAATTCGTAGAAAATCGTTAAGGGGACTCTAAACATATTTTATCCTTGATTTTATTTTTAAATAAACTATTTTAATATTTGTTTAATAGAATGTAGCCTGTTGTATTCTAGGTATGTCAATTCATTTTAGTATTTTAAACTAATTTTAATTATAAGGCCTTTTAATGCCTTATAGTGTTACTTTTAAGGCCAAAAGTTATACATAAATGTGTATTTTTCGATAATAAATTTATGTTCGTATGTTTTGGTTTTTATTTTCCGTACCTATAAGTCCGAATTCCGTGGGAATATCAAGTGAAAAGTAGCCTATGCGACTCGACTATACTAAATTTAATCGAAATTGAACCATTTCTTTCAAAACATATTTATCCTAACTTATTATAAATCAGAAAGATTGTGTTGCATGCAACCGACCACGAATCCGACACCTCTTTTCCTTCTGTATAAATGGTAGTGGTCAATGTGTATAAAGTAGCCATTGGTTTGTAAAAAGTACTAGGCAACCATAACTTAGTAGAAGGTTTAAATATCATACTTATTACATTATCTATCTCTTTCTTTTTTCTCTCCTTTTCTCTAAAATGGCGAGCATGATTTAGATCAGATGATTTTTTGTGGGATACCTTCTACCGAGTTCTGATAGCCTAGTACTCACAGACCAATTACTATCGTACTCCCTACATAATATATGAGACGTAGCTTGTTGCAATGAACCACTATAAGTGATTTTTTTGGATGTTTGTACTAGGCTGTAAGAACTCTTTAGGAGGTATACTGCTTCGTATAAGTGCAAGCCCGTACACCAACACGCCTTTCCGTGACTGTGTAAATTGTTTGATAGTGATTGGTCCGTAAGTACTAGGCTATCAGAACACAGTAGAAGGTACCCACAAAAAAACAATCTGATATCTAATGTGAAATCATGCTCGCCATTTTTGAGCAAAAGAGAGAGAAAAAAGAGAAAGAAAGAGATGATGTAATAAGTATGTAATAATATACCCTCTACTAAGTTATGATTGCCTAGTACTTTTTACAGACCAATGGCTACTTTACAGAAGGAAAGCTGGTGTTGATTCGTGGTCAGTTGCAACTCAAATTTTGTTTTTGAAGTGAAAACTTCTTTAGCGGCGTTGAGCACTTTTTCTGTAATGGGTATAAAATCTTAAACTCGCGTCAGGACACGTGACCTGATCGAAAAAGCGTAAGACGGATGGAGAGTAGACAGCTATCCCCTCTCTAAGGCGCGGCGCGGCGAAAATGTATGCCTGGGCCTACTGTTTTTAATTTGGCTGTGAGTGTATTAAGACGTACATATGGTATTTTTTAACGGACGACTATTGACGGACGACAAATGTCGGACGACAAATGTCGGACGACTATTTGTCGGACGACTATTGACGGACGACAAATGTCGGACGACAATTAGTTGGACGACAAATGTCGGACGACTATTTGTCGTCCGACTATTTTTTTTTTTTAATCTAAAACTCTTTTTGCGTATGTTCTCGCGACATATGAGATTTTACACAGATATACAGTTTTCACTTCTGCCTGCACTCCCGGAGTGCGCTGTTTTTTTTTTTAATTTACAACATCTCAAATGCGATGGGGGGAACACTTTTCGTGGAATAACCCCTTAATTTAATACTTACAAACAATACGTAGGTTGTAAACATAACATATTCCACGTTCCATAGTTGATTAGCGTCAGAATGGCAGGTTGCCTGTGCCGAATGGCACTAACAGTATATCCAAGAATTGCTATCTATTTGCTAGTTTTTGCAAAAAAATTCTATCTATAATATACCTATTCTGAGAAATTAAAAAAATAAAATGACCAGCCATTCTGACAACAGAATGGCTGGTTGCCTCTTTGTTCAGCAATAAGGACACCGTGTTTCTGAAAGTGCAATGAAAAAAAAATTGCTATCTTATTGCTAGTTCTAATGGGGGGGGACATTTTATAACTTCATATTATCCCCCATAACGGAAAAGCGTCAATGTGAACAAAAGAAATAAATCATATAGGTATATTTTTATTTAGTTCCGCTGACCCCATAGAATGGGGACAGAGTCAACAGTGAGTTTAATCTAATGGACGACCCAGTTAGCACAATGGTCACCATGCCGGACTGCCAACACAGGATTGCGGGTTCGATTCCTGCCTCAGACAAGTATTTATGCTTAGATATTTGTCTGTGGTCTGGTTTCTATGTATTATAAGTATATATTTACAAAAAAAAGGAAGTAGTATATCTGTTGTCTAGCACTCATAACACAAGTTTAGTTACTTAGCTTGGGGCTAGATGGCGATGTGTGGAATGTCCTGCAATATTTATTTTAAAAAAAATGGGTTTAGTCAAAATAAAAAAAACTTAAATTATTACAAGTTTTTTATTATGGCAACATACAGATCTTTACAACTGATTATTATTTGGCAATCATTTTTATAATTCTTACAAAAATAAATGCAAAATCTCCAAAAACCGTAGAGACTGTAGAGTAGACATGTTGATAATGGACTTATTAATCTTTTAAAGATATCTTATAAAGTGCATAAAAGAATCCAAACGCAAAATATGACTTTAACTAAAAAATAATTAATTATTGCATGGAAAATTATTGTTAAGGTGAAGGGTACCCTCTCTCCATACAAACGAAGTCGACTGTTTCCACCCTGGATAATGATACAAGCACAAATATTTTTGTGCCATAAAACCTATAACTGCCATGACTATGCCCCTACTTTTTTTTTTCATTTTCCAATTGTGATAATTGGAAAATGAAAAAAAAAGTAGGAAATCAAGATTAAAAAAAATAAAAACATAAAATAGGAGCATGGTCATGGCAGTTATAAGTTTTATGCACCAAAAATATTTGCTCTAGTGCCATTATCCAGGGAGAAAACAGTCGACTACGTTTGTAATAGTTTGTATGGAGAGCCCCTGGTACCCTTTGCTCTTAAGAGCTACTTGCATGAGATTGAGCTTAAACTTATTTATTTAAAAACATAACCCTTCCTTTTGGCTTCGCCGTAGTTGGGTAAATACTAAATGCATTTAACTACTTGAATAACCGCAAGGTTTATTCAGTTTGTCACTTTGACATTTGGTTGATCATAAGGTTTAATAAATACGTTTCAGTATTTATTTTACAACAATTTTCCATGAAATAATTATTAATAATTTCAGTTATACAAGAAACGTATTTTGCTTTTGGATCTTAAATCAGTTATTTTTAATACGATTTTAAACACAGCCATATCTTATAACTAACACAGATTTAAAAATATTAAAGCATTTTCTTAATATTTTTTAGTAAGTTAAATGTATTATCAAGAATTTAAAATTGCAACTTACAATCTGATACGCAGATTCTCTTTCAAATGAGCTACACGGCATTTCTTCGATATACATTTCTTACTATAGATAAAGCAACACTAACACTACTGTCAAAGTTAAGTTTTTAAACACTTATCGCTGTTTTCTGTCCACTATTTGTCACTAATCAATGTTTCTCGTGCACTATTTGTTGTTAATCAATGTTTCTAGGGCACTATTCGTCTTAAATCGATGTTTCTTGGGCACTATTCGTCTTTAATCGATGTTTCTCGCGCTGATCACTGTTTCTTGTGCACTTTTTAGGGTTTCATACCTCACAAGGTCAAAAAGGAACCCTTATAAGATCACTCTTTTGCTATCCCTAATAGCTATTTCTCGCCCACTTATTGATGTTTTCCGTGCACTAATAGCTGTTTTTCGTTCAATATTCGTCACCAATCGCTGTTCTTAGTGCACTTTTCATTGTTATTAATGTTTTTCGCGTACTTTTTGTTATGAAGCGCTGTTTCTTGTGCACTATTTGTTCCTAATAGCTATTTCTCGCCCACTATGCCTGGGCGCAAACGTTCTTTTTTCCGAATGCGGTTATTGCATGCGGTTCCAATTCGGAATTCCGATCGCCTAGCGCATACGTACGGTTTTTATTCTGCGGAATATAAAGTACGACTAGCGACAGCGTTGCGAAAGCACGACAATGGAGGACGACGATTTATTGACAATTGCACTTCTGTTATCAACGAAAAATGAAATGTCGGCTATTAAGTACATCCGTAAAATACTAGAGAATCTGAAAGAATCAATTTTAGTAAGAATTTATTAATTTAAATTCAATTTTTATCGTGGCGCTATTCCGATTCGTTATTTCCGTACGTGTGCGGCGGCCGGTACAAAATGTATAGAAACGCTGCGTTGCGTACGTTCCGTATGACGTCATTAGGTTTTTTTCCATACGGTTTCTCCGAACGCAAGGGCTAGCAATCGAAACGTACGTACGGAATGGATTCCGTACGGAGAAAAAACGAACGTGTGCGGTGACAGAGCATTTTGTATGATTTGACGTATTCGGGAATCCGAATGCGTTCCGAAAACCGAAACCGAAGTCCGAAAACGCACGTTTACGCCCAGGCTAATTGATGTTTTCCGTGCACTATGTTTCTCGCGCACATTATGTTGCACATATTGTTATTTTTCGCTGTTTCTTGTGCACTATTTGTCACTTTTTGATGTTTTTCGTGTACTAATCGCTGTTTACCGTGTACAATTTTATAGTTCAAGACCAGTAGACATCAGAAACTGGTCTAAGTCCATTTGTCATTCGTACTGCAGCGGATCCGAGGGTAGCGGTTCGGTGCACTCGGCGGTGTCAGTCCTCTCTTCTGAATGGTCGGGGGTTTGAGACCCGTCGCTGTTGTGGGAGATCTGCGAATCTGTATCGGTGTCCGAGTCGTCCTTCTGTGAAATAAAATGAATATAAATAATAAATATTGCAGGATATTTCACACATCGACATCTAGCCCCAAGCTAAGTAACTAGACTTGTGTTATGGGTGCTAGACAACGGATATAGTACATATATACTTTTCTTTTGTAAATATATACTTATAATACATAGAAACAACCAGACCACAAACAAATATCTAAGCATAAATACTTGTCTGAGGCGGGAATCGAACCCGTAACCCTGTATTTGGCAGTCCGGCATGGTGACCATTGTGCCAACTGGGTCGTCAATCGTCGTCGTAGAATGTTATAATTATATCTATTTTAACGGATATATTCATGTTTTATATTAATTTGTTTTAAACCTAAAGTTTCGGAAACTTTGCAGATCCCATGGTCACAGGCCGACTGCCGTCTACTTAAAATCGATCTCGATCGAATCGATCTGTCGATATTTAATACATATTACAGAAGTCTCAGGCGTGTGCTCAGTCAGCTCTTCTTCGAATCTGACCTTTATGTGTCTGATAACTAGTGTTGTTTAAGTGTTGTATGTATTTATTTTGTTTCTGCGAATCCTTCTTGTCGTTGTGTGCTTTCTGAATTTATTACTACATAGTATAAAACAAAGTCGCTTTCTCTGTCCCTATTTCCCTTTGTACGCTTAAATCTTTAAAACTACGCAACGGATTTTGATGCGGTTTTTTTGTAATAGATAGAGTGATTCAAGAGGAAGGTTTACATGTATAATACATGCTTAATACAGCCGTGCGAAGCCGGGACGGGTCGCTAGTAAATAAATAAATTTAGAGTATGAAGTGTTTTACCTTCAAAGTGAAGACGGTGTACTGCGGCGGGTCAGTGTGGTATCGACAAGTGAGCGAGGGGAGAGGGGAACGTGCGACCGGCTCGCGGCACGTGTCTACGCCGCGGACGTCACCGCACGGCTTGAACAACACCTGTAGTCACATAAGAGTTACGGTTAGCGCAACAAAAACATGTTATAGTACACAAAAAACTGTTAATAGTTAGATTAGCGCAAGATAAACATATATTAGTATACGAAAAACTGTTATTAGTTGGATTAGCGCAAGAAAAACATATATTAGTACAAGAAAAACGGTTAATAGTTAGATTAGCGCAAGACAAAAATTATATATGTATTACAAGAAAAACTGTTAATAGTTAGATTAGCGCAAGAAAAACATATATTAGTACAAGAAAAACGGTTAATAGTTAGATTAGCGCAAGACAAAAATTATATATGTATTACAAGAAAAACGGTTAATAGTTAGATTAGCGCAAGAAAAACATATATTAGTACACGAAAAACTGTTAATAGTTAGATTAGCGCAAGAAAAACATATATTAGTACAAGAAAAACGGTTAATAGTTAGATTAGCGCAAGACAAAAATTATATATGTATTACAAGAAAAACGGTTAATAGTTAGATTAGCGCAAGAAAAACATATATTAAGTACACGAAAAACTGTTAATAGTTAGATAAGCGCAAGAAAAACATATATTAGTACACGAAAAACTGTTAATAGTTAGATAAGCGCAAGAAAAACATATATAAGTACACGAAAAACTGTTAATAGTTAGATAAGCGCAAGAAAAACATATATTAGTACACGAAAAACTGCTTGTAAAAAAGTTTATTCGTTTTCACCCTAAACATAGTCGATGTTTAGGGTGAATACGGACTATACTTGTGTTTTAAAAGTCCCTTTTTATCCAGTAACAGAATATCATAATATGATAGGGAGTGGGATGATAAATATATTATTTGTATTTTGTTCGAATTTGTTGTGAGATATTATTTGGAATATTCTAACAAAAACTTGAATTAATAAAATAATGTGGGTATATACCTGATGTCTATCATGCAATATATGTTTGAGACAGTGTTTGGATGCGGGCACCACGTGACTGCCACATCTCACTCCACCTTCGGAGAATGTACATCTAGCTGCCGATGGTAGCGGCCGGTTTGTATGACAATCGTTCACCTGGAAACATACATATATAACATTACATATATTTATATCGACCTGACTTGACGACCCAGTCGGCACAATGGTCACCATGCCGGACTGCCAAACACAGGGTTGCGGGTTACATTCCCGCCTCAGACATGTATTTATGCTTAGATATTTGTCTGTGGTCTGGTTGTTTCTATGTATTATATGGATATGTTTACAAAAAGAAAAGTATTTATCCGTTGTCTAGCACCCAAAACACAAGTCTAGTTACTTAGCTTGGGGCTAGAAGGCGATGTGTGGAATGTCCTGTAATATTTAATACATCATCATCATATCAGCCCCTACACGTCCACTGCTGGACATAGGCCTCCCCCATACGACGCCACAACCAGCGGTCCTGAGCCGCCTCCATCAACCGACACCGCGATAGTGGAACGTGATTTTTTTATCAATGGTAGCCCTAGTTATGAGCAATTTTTCAATGTCAGTCACAAACCGCACTTTTGAGTTTTTTGGGAGAAAAAAAATAAAAACTAAAATCTTAAAAAAATTAATAACTCTGTAACCAGAGGTGATTATACAAAATTAAAAACGGGAAAATATGCGCCTAAAGATCCTTTATTAAACTGCATTAATGAAAAAATAATATCTTAATCAGATTGGCTTACAGAATCTAATTAGTCTTTTTTCTCACGAAATATAAATTATTTTTTATAATAAAAAGTATTTGAAATTCACACGCGGGTGTTCTACTCTGGCATTTAAAATGCATTTGTTGTAGCATAGGGAAATTTTTTGAGGCCTATCAAATGGCACTATCACTGTGCACTCACACAACTAAACACATAGCTAACATGTTGAAAATAATAATCACACTTGAGTACTTTCATTTCAAGTTTGTGTGTAACGTCTATTAGAAGAAGGTCGTAACTCCAATACTTTTTGATAGTATTATTGTAGTAAACTGATCATTTACTTATGACCCATACTGTACCTTCGCTCTCCTCTTGTGTAGTTTCCTTGCTAGTAGCGCATGCGTGCCGTGCGTGTGGTGGTAGCCAGCGTACGCCTTCAACTTCTTCAGTTGTCGACGTTCGTGGGGAGTCAGGCCTGAACTCCGGGCCTGGGAGTTTATACTACCTGGTAACATTAGAGTTTCTATTAGCATTTGGTTCGCAACGTTTGAAACATGATTTAGACAAATTCTTTGATAAATCTATAGCTAGCTGTCCCGGCAAACGTTTTGCAGTATAGATAAATTACCTAGATACAGACTGCAGCGCCATCTGCCGGGCTGATTTGTGAATCTAAACCATCCAGGGCGCCACACAAACGCATACAAAAAAATTCATTCAAATCGGACCAGCCGTTTAGGAGTTCAGTGACATACACACGTACAGTAGAATCTATACTTCACTATCATCACTACATAGTATAAAACAAAGTCGCTTTCTCTGTGCCTATATGCCTTTGTATGCTTAGATCTTTAAAACTACGCAACGGATTTTGATGCGATTTTTTTAAATAGATAAAGTGATTTAAGAGGAAGGTTCATATGTATAATACATGCATAATATAGCCATGCGAAGCCGGGCGGGTCACTAGTACCTTTATAACTACTGGACCGATTTTGATGAAACTTGGTATGAGGATACATTGATTCATTAGGAATAACACCCTATATATAATATTCTCGTGTCGCGGTGTTAGTTGCCAAACTCCACCTAACCGCTGAACCGATTTGTATGAAATTTTTTGTGTATATTCGTCAGGTCTGTTCTATTTTTTTATCTATAGAGCAAAACAACGTTTGCCAAGACAGCAGTCTATACATATAAAATCCTTTGTCCTGACTGACTGACTGACGGATCAACGCACAGCCTAAACCGCTGATCGGAGAGACCTGAAACTTGGAGGGCGTGTTCTTTGTATGACGTAGGCATCCGATAAGAAAGAATTTTCCAAAGTTCTACCCCTAAGGGGGTGAAAAAGGGGGGCAAAGTTTGTATGGAACAACGCGATTCCTTGGTCCATTTTCGACTTCTACGCGGACTAAGTCGCGGGCAACAGCTAGTTAAAAGTAAAAAGACTTACAATACTGTTCCTTTTCCTTCTTCAAGTTCTGCAAGTATTTGAGCCTGGCTGTCTGCAGCAACTGCGTTAGCCTTCCCATCTGTCTGATATAAGCCGCCTGCAGTGACCGGAGTACTGTCTTCGTCTCACGTACTGCTTCCTCGGCTGTGAACACGCCTGCGTGCCTGGAAACAACAAGCGTAAAAATAATAACACCTGAAGAAGCTCTCGCTGGATGGTTGGGTCAAGGGTCAGATTCAAAAGGCAGTCGCTCTGGATACGGCACGTATCGTAAGAAGGTTTCTGTCTTTGCAGCCCTAACCATCGGTAGCCTGGGCCTTGCTTCGCTGCCGACGACGGTCTTCTAGGTTTAGGTTTTTATAATAATTTACTGTTTTATATGCAAAATTTATACGTTATTGTTAAGACTTGTAAATTTAATTTTATTTAGGTACCTAGTACGTAAGTGCTTAGATGGATTTTTTTTATAAGTTTATATAGTGATGTATATATTTTGTATTCAGTTTGTTTTTGTAAAAACCTAAATTTAAGAAAAATAAATGAATGAGTATAATAAATATTGCAGGACATTCCACACACCGCCATCTAGCCCCATGCTAACTAGTGTTATGGGTGCTAGACAACGGATATACTACTTATATACATTTTCTTTTGTAAATACATACTTTACAAAACACAGACAAATATCTAAGCATAAATACTTGTCTGAGGCGGTAATCGAACCCGCAACCTTGTGTTTGACAGGCCGGCATGATGACCATTGTGCCAACTGGGTCGTCAAATTGAAATTGTTCGCTTTTAGATTTCTACCATTAGAATCGGCCCTTAAGACGAAGTGGTGAGCGTTAAATATCGCGACAGAGGTGTTTTAGAAACAGTTTTTAGGTATCAACCACTAAAATCCATAGAATGATATTGCTACTGTTGCAAATTTTTAAATCTTACGGCGATTGTAAGGAAAAATCAAGTTCAAAATTCGTAATCTATCATAAATACTTATCTGAGGCGGGAATCGAACCCGCAACCTTGTGTTTGGCAGTCGGGCATGGTGACCATTGTGCCAACTGGCCCTTATACAAGTACAGTATGCGTAATAAGTCCACTAACAGATTGTAATACTATAAACACGAATTGTACTTACGACCTTCTAATAGACGTTACACAAACATAAATACTTAAATTAAAAGTACTCAGTGTGATTATTTTCAACATGTGAGCTATGTGTTTAGTTGTGTGAGTGGTATAAGCCGTCACCCGCAACACAAACCGACGTGGGTTCGATCCACAGGTTACGTTGTTATAATGTTCAAATAGTGCTGCACAGGATTGTAAACGTTACGGTGCCAGTAGACTTTTGAGCGCCGATTGTATTATTTACCATTATGCGTTATGCCTTATGCCTTCGCTGTCACTCTCGCTACCACATTCCAGTATCGATGTCGAGTATGTTAGGTTTATTGTTGATATATATTTACCAGAGTGGTTCGTCTTCAGTGGATGCGTCTTCAGTATCGGAGGCGGGTCGAGTGTACCGACAGTTGCCGGACGCGCCCAGCGTTATGTCGACGCCTTCGCTGTCACTCTCGCTACCACATTCCAGTATCGATGTAGAGTATGATAGGTTTATTGTTGATATATATTTACCAGAGTGGTTCGTCTTCAGTGGGTGCGTCTTCAGTATCGGAGGCGGGTCGAGTGTACCGACAGTTGCCGGACGCGCCCAGCGTTATGTCGTCGCCTTCGCTGTCACTCTCGCTACCACATTCCAGTATCGATGTAGAGTATGATAGGTTTATTGTCGTCGCGTCCATTTGTTCTGTAAACATATTTAAATTTGAACATCGTAAAGAAACATTTCGCGAATCGGCTACATTTTTACCCAACTGCAAGGATGGTTAGTTTACGTTTTTCGCCCCTATCTTGAATGTTTGTAATATTCTTTATTCCCTCTATGACCCAGTTGGCACATGCCGGACTGCTAAACACAGGGTCGCGGGTTCGGTTCCCGCCTCAGACAAGTATTTATGCTTAGATATTTGTCTGAGGTCTGAAGGCCAATTCTCGTAAATAACATGGTTTAAATTACATTTCAATATCATTTCGATTGCAAAAGATACCCTTAAAGTCAGTTTTTTTTTTACAAAAAGCTAACTTTGAGGGTATTTTGAGCTAATTTGAGAGTATTTTTTGTGATCGAAATGCAATCGAAATGATATTGAAATGTAATTTGAACAATGTTATTTACGAGAATTGGCCTTCTGGTTGTTTCTATGTATTATAAGTATATATTTACAAAATAAAATTATATAAGTAGTATATCCGTTGTCTAGCACCCATAACACAAGTCTAGTTACTTAGCTTGGGGCTAGATGGCGATGTGTGGAAAATCCTGCAATATTTATTTATTTATTATTTTATTTATATCTTCCGAACTACTCGATAGATGAGAATAAATGGATTCATTGGAAGTGTTATAGCCTTTTTCAATTCCCATTATCCCCCAAATTGGCTAGATTCCCAGTATCCCCCATTTGGGAGATAAGGGGAATACCACTTTTTATTTCGATATTCCCACGAGGTCAGGAGCAACGCTGGTGAAACCGCGAGGTTATGCTAATCTAATAAATTAAAACAGCAATTCTTGTATTATATTATGTGTAATCACAATCTCGGAAACGGCTCAAACGATTTTCATGAAATTTTGTATGCAGGGGGTTTCGGGGGCCGAGGTAAAAAATAAACTTAAAATAACCGAGCACCCTGGTCACCCAGGTACTCTCTAATAATTAGAAAATGTAGTGGTGACTTACTGAAAGGATCGACAGCAACAGGTGACAATTGTTCCGGCTCCGATGGATCGCTCACTACTGACACTGATGAAGCACATGACGTTGTCCTTGGTCTCTCTGTCCTGGAATATACAGTATGGGTCATAAGTAAATGATCAGTTTGCTACAATAATACTATCAACAAGTATTGGAGTTACGACCTTCTTCTAATAGACGTTACACACAAACTTAAATACTTGAATTAAAAGAACTCAGTGTGATTATTATTTTCAACATGTTAGCTATGTGTTTAGTTGTGTGAGTGGTATAAGCCGCAACCCGCTACACCAACCGACGTGGGTTCGATCCACAGGTTACGTTGTTATAATGTTCAAATAGTGCTGCACAGGAAAGTATACGTTACGGTGTGCAGAGACTTTTGACCGTGGATTGTACACTCTGATATTAGCGTTCCATACCCAAAGAGTAAAAACGGCACCCTATTACTAAGACTTCGCTGGCCGTCCGTCTGTCTGTCACCAGGCTGTATCTCATGAACCGTGATAGCTGATAGTTGAAATTTTCACAGATGATGTATATCTTTTGCCGCTATAACAACTATGTAACAACTACATAATACTAAAAACAATAAGTATTTTTTTTTATTTCATTTCTTATCATTTATTTGCTTTCATATTGTATAATAGATCTTACAGAGGCATAACAGTCCACATATGAGCCCTGCCGGGCATTGCAATTGTGTGACGACAGACCGAGGTTTTTCTTACTATAGGTAGGTACATGATAAACAATAAACTCGTCTAGTTAATACATTTAGTATGTCTTTAAGAGATTTTAGGGTATAACATACCCTAAAATTCTTAAAAACTATATTTAGGCAATATTTTTTTGTTAATTATACAAAAGGGCAGGTAAAACTTAAAGACTTTTAATCTATACAGCCTCGTCTAACATACAATATTTTTCAGGGTTTTTTGCTATAACAACAAATAGTAAAACGGATCCTTTCGTACGGAACGTACGGCGAGTCCGACTCGCACTTGGCCGGTTTTTCTTTAATTACATAAATAAAATTAAAAATTTACAAATAATGAATAATATAATGTAGTATACAAACTTGACGTAATGTTGTAGTTGGGTCAACAATGTCTCCGTTGTGTTGACGGGCGGCGGCGGCGCACCGGTGCGTTGTCGGGCAAGCAACGCCAGCCGAGCGTGTTCGAAACATAATCTGTAATATTAACGGTAAGATTTAGAAATATTATGATAAAATAACTCGCACGAATTTAGAAACTTATTCTTTATTTGGTTAAAATTGTAAAACGTTAAAGACTTTTTTTAAATGTTAAAGATAGATTTTTCTTGTTTGAAGTGCATTGTAGTTGCTCAATAGCAATGCATTAGGGCATGAAAACTGCACGTGATTGTACAACAGCACCGCCGCGGCACCAAGACTACTGAATAGCGTAATGGGGTGATAGCAATTGAGTTGTGGCGCCAAGTCTGTTTGGAAAAGAATAGTAGCGCTCCGAGGCGGCGACAAAACTGTACATAATTGCATAGTACTGCCGAGTGATTGCGCCAAAACTGTACGCGATTGCACAATAGCGCTACAACGTGGCGCCAAAGCTATATGAGATTGCAGAATAGCGCCTTGATTATTGAGTACATACAACACAATGATCAGCTGGCGCTGGCAACTGGCACCGCTTCCCTCTGACCGACATGACAATACAATACGCCACACTATGGCGCTAAACCGTACGCAATTGCACAATAGCGCTTCATTATGGAGCCAAAGCTCTATGAGGTTGCAGAATAGCGCCTAGATCATTGAATACAACACAATATTTACTTAGTATTTAAAGTCACTATGGTGGATGATCAGCGGGCGCCGGCAACTGACACCTCTCCCCCTGACTGACATGACAATACAATACGCCACGCTATGGCGCTAACTATTGCAATTGCACAATAGCGCTACATTATGGGGCCAAATCTCTGAGATTGCAGAATAGCGCCAATAGATTATTTGTTAGAGTACAACACAATATTAACTCAGTATTTAAACTCACTCTGGTGGATGATCAGCGGGCGCCGGCAACTGGCACCGCTCCCCCTGACTGACATGACTGCACTGTATATACGGCGCGCCGGGTTCTCTCGTTATATGCACGGCACAGTGCTGCCGCCCTGTCACCACTGGCTGCCAACATTCGTAGTTTGTGTACGCGCATTGACGCGACCGGGATACTATTTCTTTTTGGAGCTGAAAATAGATAGTTAAATGATGAATTGCGGGGCCACATTGAGTGTAAAAGGGGTGGGTACTAAATGTTTAGAAGTAAAGATAGCAATGTGTATTATTGTCAAAATGTGCCAAAATGTCCTCGTGGTCAGTTTCAGTTTCACCAGCGTCCCCCGACTTCGTGGGAATATCGGGATAAATCATACGAAGTTTCATCAAAATCGGTCCAGTAGTTTTAGAGCCTATTTGTTACAAACAAAAAATATTAGTAGAGATTAAAATATGTCAAAATGATACTAATTATTTGGTAGTTCACACAGAACTCTCAACTTTTGAAGAGTTCTGTGCGAGAAGGTGGTTCTAAGGGCTCCATCAATCAGTACCGCGGAGCGCTGCCAGTAAAAAGATATACATTATACAGCTACCTGAATATATTAATATTGTATTTTAGAGCAGTGTTGGCTTAATGGTAGATACCTCGTGGGTGGGTCACGAGGTCGTGGGTTCAAATCCCGGTCGTGCACCAAGAAAAATTTATGTGCGCTAATTGACATTGCTCTTACGGCGAAGGAAAACATCGTGATGAAACCCGCGGCTTAGTTGGCTCCAGAAGTATTAAAAAGTTCTCTCTTCTGGACATGGTCGACTAAGCTGAGAGGGTATGGGTCTAATTGCGAAAAACACCCATAATACAATTTTATTTAATGTTTTAGCAAAATATTTTGTATATTACCTGAGCTCTCAGCTTATTCTCCTCCTGTTGCTTCGCACTCTCAGGGTTCAGTGGTCTAATAGACTTTACATTTGTTATCCTGACCCCGGACGTGATCTTCCCGCCTCGGGATAGCATCCGGACCTTAGGCAGGTGAAGAACTTTACGGGGCTGTGGTTGAGACATTGTGGATGTTTCAACTGAAATATTACAAAAAAATAGGTAGGTAAGTATACAAAAAAAAATATTTTTTTTTTAAATTACATTTGAAGTGTAATTTTATGAGTGTATTATTGTATATTTTCTTGATGACCCAGTTGGCACAATGGTCACCATGCCAGACTGCCAAACACAGGGTTGCGGGTTCGATTACCGTCTCAGGCAAGTAATTATGCTTACATATTTGTCTATGGTCTGGTTGTGTATATATTTACAAAAGAAAAGTATATAAATAAGTAGTATATCCGTTGTCTAGCACCCATAACACAAGTCTAGTTACTTAGCTTGGGGCTAGATGGCGATGTGTGGAATGTTCTGCAATTTTTTTTTCTTAGTTTTAACAATACTTAATTAGCATATTTAATTTTCATTAAAAAAAAATCCTTTCTAATGTGTGTACCTATATGTTTGTTACTCCTTCACACAAAAACTACTGCTTTAAGGTGAAAGGGTACCGGCGCTCTCTCCGTACAAACGTAGTCGACTGATTCCTCCCTGGATAATGATACTAGAACAATTATTTAGTGTAATATTTATATTTTAGTACCATAAAACCTCTTATTGCCATGACTATGCCCCTATGTTTTGTTTTTTTTTTTCATTTTCTAATTATCATAGAAATAATTCAAGAAATAATTATCATAGAAAAAATCTTAAATTTAAAAAACAAAACAAAAACAACAAAAAGGGGCATGGTCATGGCAGTTACAAGTTTTATGCAACTAAAATATTTGCTCTAGTGGTATGCATTATCGAGGGAGAAAACAGTCGACTATCTTTGTATGGAGAGAGCGCCCGGTACCCTTTCCTCTTAATTGCATTTGAAACAGGGTGTGAGATGACATTGAATTTTTTTGTATTAACCTTTATTTTATTCCTGTTTTTTATTGGGAATCCGTACCCAAAGGCCCAAAGGGTAAAAACGATACCTTTTACTAAGACTTCACTGTCTGTCTGTCACCAGGCTGTATCTCATGAACCGTGATAGCTAGACAGTTGAAATTTTCACAGATGATGCATTTCTCTTGCTGCATAACAACAAATACTAAAACCAGAATATAATTGTGCGGAACCCTTCGTGCGCGAGTGCGACTCGCACTTGGCCGGTTTTTTGCACAGGATGAAAATCTTAGGTGTTACCATGCCAATGAAGAGAATGAACCAAAGAAATATGGTTTTTATTAAGGGATCATTATATTAGTACTTACGTCGTTTTATGTGAATATTATGAGCACTCAAATGAAAATTATTTTCACTTATAAAAGGAAACATATTTTTTAATATTTTCAATGAATTTGAAGTTAGACTTGTTGACAAATATTTTTAGAAAACTGTTGTAGTGTTTTCTAAATGAATTACATCTATTTTTCTAATGAACTGCAGTAAAATATATTTTAATAATTTTCTTTTTCCGAAGAGAAAATTCACCACGTAGCAAGCCGCGAAAATTGAACTCACTACCTGTCATAATAAGTTCCAATTAATTTTTAAGCATTAAAATACTTAACCATTGCAATTATCGCTGGAACTTAACAGTTCCTAAAAATAATTAACTAATTATCGCAATATTAACTAGATTTTAAGTCATAATTAATGGATTTTACGCTCGTAAAAAGTAAATGTATTGTAAACAGTGGAGGGTCGGCCATTTGCACGGTGTGACAGAGTCCCTATGTTCGTAATTTTAAATTGCAATTTTCTACTACAAAAGTAAATGAACCGTAACAAAAATACGTACAAAAGAAAGGCAATCTTCTAAACTATAGAAATTAGCATAGTGACAAAGTGAAACTTACCTGTGCGTGCTGCAGAACATCTTTTTATCGCCGGAGTCTTCACTACGTTACACAAGCAAGTTTTGCAATGGCGTCTTGGAAAATACCTATCAAAATCTGATTATGTGACATAGTATTTTATGACTGAATATCGTTTTGCTATTGCGTCCAAATATTTTCTATAAGTTTTTTGTTGTCAATTATCTTCTTCAAACTGTACAATTCTCGTAAAATGTTAGTTTTTTAATTTAAAAGTTATTCAAATGTTAACGTTGTCAATATCCGGTCGCCGCTGGCATAGCGCTGTCCCTTTCCCACTCACGCACGTAGACGGAGCGCTGCTTTCCGTCGTGCTTTCTCGCGCGCAGTCTGAACATCCGTTCAATGGCTGGAGGGCAAGAAAAATGGTATTTTACAAAAGAACAACTACAGAATTCACCAAGCAGAAAATGCGGTTTAGATGCAGATAAAGAATTAGCATATCGGCAACAGGCCGCAAATCTAATACAAGATATGGGACAGAGGCTTCAAGTGTATCCTTTTCAAAAAAGTGGTGATTTCAGTGCATTGTTTTTGTCGAGTCATGTGCGTGAAACGCGTAAAACACGGGCTTGTATCGTGTTTTCATCTATGAAAACGTAAATAGAACGTGCCTAAATGTGTTTGGAGTGTCATAAAGTGTGGTGTGATCATGTGCATCGGTTGAAAGATGACGAAATTTCGTAATGGTTGCGGCGTCAGTTGGTTCCACTTTCGCTTGGATATGTGGGATTTCCCCTTAACAGTGAGTAACGCCTTTGTTTCAAGAGGTAAGAGCTATATTTTTCTAACAAATTCAAGATAATTCGATTGTTTGTATATAGGTTAGGGTCAGAATTCGCGTGGTATTTTTCGAGGTCATTCCTACGACAGCTGTACATTGACGAATCGCCTGCGCGTGACGTAGGGCGCCTCTTGGTAATCGACCTGTCTGCCCCGTGCTAAAATAACCCCGTATAAACCGTCTTTTTGCGACGTTCACGCGTGTTCCAAGAACTCGCTCCGACCTCCAATGTTATCATGTTTTCCTGGTACCTACTCGCGTCTCACGTATCGATACAAATTATTTGCGCAATTTATCACGTTCATGGCCAGAATACCTACTACTTAACTTTGTAAGAACTAATTTCTATTCAATTGTCTCCTTAGGTCGTTAAATTCACAAAAACAATTTGTTTTTATGTCAAAGTAACCTATCAAATGGTTGTTTCATAGAAATACAACGTAATCTAAGTAAATAAAGTGATAAACAGAACATTGCATTCGACAATAATAAAAACAACAGTTCTGACTAATCTAAATATTGCCCAATGTTTTTCAACTATTGAACAATTTAAACCAAACAAAAAAATAAGGAAACTCACATATAATACATCTTTGCCCTGTAGTTTCACCTATATGTAAGCCCGTTTATAATTTAGGATGTGATACATAGGGTTTCGTATGTCCCTGTAATGTTAAAAGAGTTACACACTCGCACACCGTGCGTACCTACTTATTTATACGAAAAGAAATAGTACTTTTCTCCCCCTAATACCATCTGCTTTTTGTGTTTTTAGTGTTCCATACCCAAAGAGTAAAAATGGGACCCTATTACTAAGACTTCACTGGCTGGCTGTATCTCATGAACCACGATAGCTAGGCATTTAGAAGTTTCACAGTTGTATTTCTGTTGCCGCTATAACAACAAATACTAAGAACAGAATATAATGGTACGAAATCCTTCGTGTGCAAGTCTTGTGTTTCTTTATGTAATAATAAAACATGTAAGCCTAGAATACAAACTACTCAAGCGTTTTACATCATTAATTAACATCTTTTTTTTTTTTTATATTTTTTTTACATTGCAATCTGTCCCTAAGACATTCAGCAACTGGTTAGGCGGGTTTTTAAGTTTGTCATGCATGGTGTCCGTCCAGTGAAGAACCCATATTAGTTTTACTCCAAAAGGTCTCTTGGAGCTGTTCGTTTTAATCGATTGAAGCTTGTGTTATCTTGCATTAGCTCATTTGCCAGTCTATTTGGGTGCGATTCTAACTTTTTTTATAAGATTTTAGGGCAATTTTTCAATCAATTAACATCTAAGGCAAATTTATTAACATGAAAAACTCTAAACGAATATGATTTAAAATTATATTATTTTAAAAAAAAAACTGGTTGCCTGTAAAGTCGGTATACGGGCGAAAGTTTTACGTGACAACAACTGTGCTCGAGTGGAAGGGACGCGTGCCTTTCACTTTTTATGTCTGTCTCTCTCGCTCTTAGGCGGGCTAACCATGCCCGCGTGCCTCTCACTCGCTCTCATTGTGAGCGCATAACGTCAGCGGAGCGTAACGCAGTTTCTTGAAGTGTCACCCGGCAAACCAATTTATAAAACGTTGTCACGTCAAAATGATTAAAAACAGGTATGCCCCGGAACAAAAATCCCTTAAAAAAGGAGAGCACTGGTCTGTGATCCCCATCACAAAGGTCAAGGAATCTTTAAAATGTTATTAGAAACAATAACAAATTCCTTTCTTATCAATGTAAAATATGTTTCTGAGTCACCAGTGCCTGACTCACTGAGTAATTTAGTTACACCAAGCATATTTACTCAGAACGTCTGTTTTGCAGTTTGTTTTTATTGAAATAACTATATTTGTTACAATGGTGAAAGAGACATGACCTCAAATTAATTTTGCAAGTTTTTAATTATATTTAGGTTAGGTCAAGAACTTAGATTTTTATCAGATTGTTTTGAACAGAATAAACATTATTTGTCTTTATAAACTTATCTTTACACAATGTTGCACCCGCGTAAGTCCCGATCCCGCGAGAATTTCGGGATCAAAAGTATGTCATTCTCCATCTCCTAAGCCCTAAGCTACCATTATGCCAATTTTCATCCAAATCTGTCAAGTTGTTTGACCATGAAGAACCACAAACAAACGAATAAATATACAAACTTTCAGATTTATAATATTAGTTGGGATCAAGATCAGGGTTCGAGGATATATATCGGATATATATCCAGTGGTTTTTTGTGATATATATCAATACAAAAATTGTTTAAAAATTTGATAAGAATAAGTCAATTTTCGCAGTTTTCTGCTGTATTTCTCCATCCTAAATGTAGATGGCGTTGAAGTAAAGTTAAAACATACTGCCTAGTAGTAAGTTTAGGTAAGTATTAACGTTTAAAGTTTAGGTATTATAAGTATTAGTGTAGGTATTAAATGAAGCCACTAAATGATTGGAATTTATAAGATTTTATCTTTTTGACTTAATTTTATATGCTTTAGTTTATCATTTTAATTGATTTATAAGAAGATTTTATGTTATCTCTTTCTTTCTTTTATTTATTGTTTTTTTTTAAATAATTTATTATGTTTATAAAACATAGGTATGGAAACAGTATACATAAATAATACAATAAAATAACAATATGGCTGTCATACAAAATGGATAAATATCATGTAAATATCACATTTTTGATATATATCGGATATATATCAAAAAAATCCGATATTTTGATATTTATTATAAATGTCGGATATTTTCGAACCCTGATCAAGATAATTGCATGGGGTGGCAGATCATATATGCCTACATATTGTCTCTATTATATTTCAGCCAATTTACACAAAACCTTAACAAATTATACACATAAAATTTCCTTGAATCACCCAGTCTGTATGAAAATTATGAGGATACATTAAATTAATAAATATAAATACTGTAGAACATTTTACACAGCGCCATCTAGCCCCAAGCTAAGCAACTTGGCTTGTGTTATGGTGGCCAGACAACGGATAGAATACATATATACTTTTTTAATTAATGAGAATGACATAGGCTAATCTATATCCCAATATTCCCAAGGAATAGGGACTGAAACTGGGGCACAGCATTTACTCCTAGAAACCTCATCATACCAATCCTGGTTCAATTTATAGAAGGGCTGAGGTTCTTCCCGAAAAGTAGAATCTCACACAAAAAGAACCAATTTATAGACATCTAGTTGTGAAAAATTATTCTAACACTAGCTGCGCTCCGCGGTTTCACCTGTAACTCCCAATCCCGTGGGAATATTGGGATAAAAAGTAGCCTATGACACTCCCAATGAATCAATATTCATACAAAGTATCATCAGAATCGGTCCAGTAATTTCGGAGCCTATTCAATGCAAACAAACAATAAAATCATTCCTCTTTATAATATTAGTATAGATAATAGAATCTTCGGGTGGTTACACAAATCCTTAATGTTCTTATCAAAACTAACTAGCTGCGCTCCGCGGTTTCGCCCGCGTAAATCCCGATCCCATGGGTAGCCTAGAGCCTTCCTAGTCGATAAATGGACTATCCAACACAAAAATATTTTTTCAATTCGAACCAGTAGTTTTTGAGATTAGCGCATTCAAACAAACAGACTCTTCAGCTTTATAATACTAGTATAGATTATTTTCTATAGACAACAAGTAGTATGTATCTGTATGACTCAAATTATCATTAGTAAATAACATGATTTTGTTATTATGTAATTAATTATTAAGTCAATTTAAAGTTGGTTCATTGTCATCAATACAAAGGTTAGGTAACTATTGGTATTAGTCATGTACAGTGGTTAGTTAGTGAATTTAGAAACTTTTACTTCATTTTCATGAAAAAAGTGGATTCAATTGCATCTGAATAGATTGTGATTTGCACAAGCCATGGCGTGGTATTACCTAAGCCTCTAAAATTCGGGTCTTTTGGGCACTAAGTTTTTTGGAAATTCAACCTCTAAAAGCCTGCAGTGTCCCACTGCAGGGCAAAGGCCTCTCTACTCCCCCTCCACAGAAGGCCAATTCTCGTAAATAATATTGTTTAAATTACATTTAAATATCATCCCGATTGCATTTCGATTGCAAAAGATACCTTCAAAGTCAATTTTTTTTTACAAAAAGCTAACTTTAAGGGTATTTTGAGCTACTTTGAGGGTGTTATTTGTGATCGAAATGCAATCGAAATGATATTGAAATGTAATTTGAACAATGTTATTTACGAGAAGCCTTCTGATTGCGATCTTGTGCGACGGATTGCCAATCTGCCAGAAAGTCCAAGTCGTCTCGCTACCTACGGCGTGGTGTGCCGGGTTGACGTTTTCCGTTAGTTGGGGTCCAAAGGGTTATTATTTTGGTCCAAAGTTCTTCCGGCATACGGCAGATATGGCCGGCCCAATTCCACTACAAACACACAGGGACACTACAGGCTCTTAATAATATAATATAACCTCTAAAAGGACTGTTAAAGTTTGTATTAGTCATATTTTCCTCCGCAGCATCTGGACAGGTTCCGATTTCAAAAGATCTTCTCAGCAAGATTGATAAAAATTGTATCAAAATCAGCTTAGCAAATGCGGTGAAATTGTAAATAACTAGCAGCGGATTGTCAGGCTTAAGGGCCTATGTTGCCCCAAGGATTCAATGAATTCTCTTTATCAAGTTTCATCAAAATCGCCCCAATAGTTTCATAACCTACTTATAGCAGGGTTCGAGGATATATATCAATGGATATATATCATGATATATATCGGATATATATCCAGTGGTTTTTTGTGATATATATCAATACAAAAATTGTTTAAATATTTGATAAAAATAAGTCAATTTTCACAGTTTTCTACTGTAGTTCTCCATCCTAAATGTAGATGGCGTTGGAGTAAAGTTAAAACATACTCCCTTATAGTAAGTTTAGGTATTAACGTTTAAAGTTTAGGTATTATGAGTATTAGTGTAGGTATTCAGAAAATGAATGAAGCCATTGAATGATTGGAATTTATAAGATTTTATCTTTTCGAGTTAATTTTACCTGCTGTAGTTTATGATTTTAATTGATTTTTCTGATTTATAAGAAGATTTTATGATTTTTAGTTAAATTTCATTTTATTTATTGTTTTTTTTTTTTTTTAAATAATTTATTATGTTTATAAAACATAGGCATGCAAACTGTATACTTATATAATACAACAAAATAACAATATGGCTGTCATACAAAATGGATAAATATCATGTAAATATCACATTTTTGATATATATCGGATATATATAAAAAAAATCCGATATTTTGATATCTTATAATATATATAAATCTCGTGTCACAATGTTTGTCCTCAATGGACTCCTAAACCACTTAACCGATTATAATAAAATTTGCACACCATGTGCAGTTCGATCCAACTTGAGAGATAGGATAGCTTACATCCCGATATTCCCACGGGATCGGGAGTTACGCGGGTGAAACCGCGGAGGGCAGCTAGTTTATTATAAATATCGGATATTTTCGAACCCTGACTTATAGTGAAGCCAAAAGGGTATGTTTTTGACCCCTATATGTCGGATGTATTTGAAGTACCCATTAACCTTTACAACTAAACAATCCGTTTTATCACATTAACAGCTCAATATTAGGTATTTATACCTATTGATAACAGACACTGATAAAAGCAAACACAAATAAATATAACATGCATAAAGCCAAATAGACGCGCATATAGGTACATTATCGCAGACTGTCGAAGTGCGTCATCTGAATTTACAAAATGGTAAATTCTCGCGGAAAATAACCATTGAAAACTATTTCCTTCAAAGAGTATAATATCAGTGGAATATAGAGGGAAATTTAACATTTTCCTTAGCAACATTTTGATCCTGAAAATCACAAACTGCAGTGCTCCAAAGCATTACAACTGCACCATCTGCTTTCCTGCCCATTTGGCCTTATCACCTGCATAAGGGAAGAAGCCACAACACCGCCTTAATTGTTTTATAAAACAGCGCCAAATCTAGGCCCAAGCTACTTGGCTTGTGTTATGTTTGTAAATAAATACAGAAACAAATATTTTTGTCTAAAACTCTTATCTGTCTGTTTCAATGTCTAAGCCAGAACAGCCTATTCATTTTGATGACCATATTGAGGTTCTTTTTACACTGATAGGTATAACTAATTCATATTAAATATACATAGTGTAAAACAAAGTCGCTTTCTCTGTCCATATATCCCTTTGTATGCATCTTTAAAACTAAGCAACGGATGTTGATGCGTTTTTTTTAATAGATAGAGTGATTTAAGAGGAAGGTTTTTATGTATAATATTAAATATCTTTGATTTCCTCCCATCAAAACTAACAAAAACAATGTAATTTTGCGCTGAATTTACACTCTTACACCTAGATATTATTAACCGAAGTTAATAAGGGAGGTTATGAGGTTGTTCAACTCTCGTTTGAACCCACGTGGGCGTTGATGCAGAGAGGTGACGGTAGCGAGGGTTTTTTTTACTGTCTGAGGGACAGGTGGGTAGGTAGGTCAGTGGCCCTTTCTTTTGGTGTCATTAACCCTAGCGGCGTCCCGCGGTTTCGCTTTTTAGTGTCGATCCTGTGGCAATATCGGGATGAATAATAGCTTAAGTTATTCACAATGAATCAATGTATCCTCATACCAAATTTCATTAAAATCAGGCCAGCAGTTTTGGAGCCTATTCGTTACACACAAAAATATGTTTTCTCTTGTATATTAGTGTAGATGACATTGACAAAAAATTCTACCTGTAAAACTTGAATAATTCTTAGTACTACCCCAATAATGGCGCATAAATTTGGCGGAATAAAGGTCTATTTTAGCGTGGACAGGTGCGAGGCAGGTAGAATTACCTGTTTTGGGTTGATTGTGCCGTTTTCTTGCGAGCTTTCAATATCCTTATGGAACACATGGTATTCATTCAAAGTAGCACGGGGCAGCGAGGTTTACACCACGTGAATAATTGGATAGTTTTTTTTTCATCCACCCAAAAAAAATTAACGACGCGGTTTAGGGAGTTAAGGCGTCTCTTTAGCGTTACAAGAAGATGGCAGAAAGATTATAAATGAAAGATGGAAGAAATTACTACGATTTGATGCACTGATTACTTGCTTTGACACTGGCAAAAAGAAGCCAAAAATTTAAAGAAAACTACATAATTGTTAAAAAAAAAAAACACGCACATGGCTCGAAATCAAAGATTAAATAATCAAGGAAATGTATTCTTCTATCAACCCTAGTGGCACCAATTAATTAAATATTTTCTTATATTAATATGTTGATAATATAGAAATTTCCTTAATTCAGTACATTAACAGCTCTCAACTATGTATAAACACAGCAATTGTTTACATGCATCGGTTCTACGCTTTCCACTCGTTTACTCAGTTCCACAGGAATGCGATTGCCGCTGCAGCCCTTTTCCTTGCTGCCAAGGTATGGAAATCACGTTAATTATTTATGTAAATGTTTTTTTAGCGAACACTGAAAGTTCCATAGAATTCAGTTGCTTACGTCATATAATTGGTTCACTCTGTGATTGCCGCTGCAGCCTTTTTCCCTGCTTCCAAGGGATATCATCTGCATTATATACTTAATGTTTTTTTTAGCGAATACTGAAAGTTTCATAAAAATCGGTTCAGTTGCTTACGTCATATACGTAATTGGTTTACTCAGTGATTGCCGCTGCAGTCTTTTTCCTAGCTGCCAAGGTATGGATATCATCTTCTTCATTTACATTTTACTTTGATGTTTAAAGCAAACAGTTAAAGTTTCAAAGAAATCGATTCAGTTGTGTACGAGATATTTTTACGCTTTCATTGTTTAACTCAGTGATCGTCGCTGTAGCTAAAATTTCATCAAAATTGGTTAATTTGCTTACGGAAATTTTTACATTTTGCATTCGCTCAGTGATTGCTACTGTAGCCCTTTTCCTTGCAGCCAAAGTATGGAGATCACCTTTATTATTTATATTAATGTTTTTTTTTAAATAACTGTTTAAGTTTCATAAAATCGGTTCAGTGGCTTACGAGATCTTATACGCTTCACTCATTCATAGCCGCTGCAGCCTCTTTTCTTGCTGCTTGTAAGGAAATTATATTTATTAACGAACAAAGTATCATTAAATTCTAAGATTCTAATATATCGTAAGAAACATCGGTTTAGTTTCTTACGATATATTTTAACACATTCCACCGGTTCCACAAGTCTTCCAGACCTATTTCTAGCTGTAGTAATTATTAAGTCCTCTCAAAAATCACATGCAGCTCTGTTTAGTCGGTTGTCATTATAAGTTCCTCTTGATCTCTTCTATCGATTGAAACAGATTTTTAGCTGTTACGTGAGGAAAGAACACTAGTTTTGTTTAAAAAAATCCGACATTTACTTTTGAGCTGGATATCTCGCGTGGAAAGATGACCCGGTTATAGCATTTCCTGGTGTATTTGTTAAAAAGTATTACAAAAATAATGTTGAGTTGGTCATGGTTTTAGATAAGTTGTCTGGTGACCTCGTTTTGTGGCATTCCATGACGCTCGCGACGAATAACTATTGACGACCCAGTTGGCACAATGGTCACCACGCCGGACTGCCAACACAGGATTGCGGGTTCGATTCCCGCCTAAGACAAGTGTTTATTTATGCTTAGATATTTATCAGAGGTCTGGTTGTTTCTATGTATTATAAGTATATATTTACAAAAGAAAAGTATATATGTAGTATATCCGTTGTCTAGCACCCATAACACAAGTCTAGTTACTTAGCTTGGGGCTAGATGGCGATGTGTGGAATGTCCTGCAATATTTATTTTATTTATTATTATTATTAATACTGAATTTTTAGTATTACCTATTGTTTTGGTGGTATGTTTCGGATCCGGGGGTAATGGCCACTGGTATGATGGTGGGTCCGTCATTTGTGGAAATAGAAGTTTAACGTCTATCTGTGGCATTGTTCCTAAACCGATGAACCGATTTTAATTTAGTTTTTTAGGGTTCCGTACTTCGAAAGGTAAAAAAAGAACCCTTATAAGATCACTCTCTTGTCTGTATGCCTGTCGGTCCGTGTGTCACCACCGATTTTCTCAGGAACGGGTGGATTCAATTGAAATTCATACCAGATACTGAGGTCTATAGTCCCTATTAGGTGTATAAACATCAATGTCCTGAGTCGACACGATAAAAAGATATGTGCAAATTTATTTTCTGTATTTTTTTATTAATTAGTTTTATTATTGTGTTTTCAGGTAGAAGAGCAGCCGAGGAAATTAGAATATGTTATAAAAGTAGCCCACGTATGCCTGCACAGAGGGGAGGGCGTCACTGCCTTGACGTCCGAACAATATCAAGAACAGGTCAGCATTTTTAATATATTTATCCATTTTTAGGGTTTCCTACCTCAAAACGTGTCACGCCGTTGCACGTTTTGAACGAAGTTCCTTTCGACAGACAGACAAATTTACTTTCGTATTTACAATATTAGCAGGGATAGGAAGGGGGGATATTTATATGTGTGAGAGATTAGTTTATCTTACGGTTTTTCGTTACAGATTTTTCGTAACGCTCAAACTAGATTGAACTTGATTTTTCATGGAATAGGTCTCGTCGGAAACCCGCGATGTTTTACGGGTTTCATCATGATGTTTTCGTTCACCGTAAGAGCAATGTCAATTAGCGATAATGTTTTCTTGAAACCATCTGATAGTGTTAAGTATAAAATAAATTAAACAATAATTTAAAACCACTAGAATAATGAAATGTATTAAATTAGGCACGTGTTTATTGACGTCAAACTATCACGGATGTAATTAAAGTATATTTAAATAGCTAGTCGTTAGATTGTTATTATTTATCAAAAGTTATGGAAAATTACTCGAAGTTAGAAAATTTTCAAAATGTGATATATTATTTATTAAGGGTATCGCTGCTGATAATGGCATGTTGAAAACTCCTTAAAGCCATTTTTTTTTTGCGTGGCCACCTTAAAAACCTAAATATGTAGGTATTTGTATAGTTAATGCAAACAACAAATGCAGTATCAGGTTTTCCTCTTATTTGATGTTAAAAAAATATTTAAGATTATGTTTGTAATCACTACATAGTATATAACGAAGTCGCTTCCGTCTGTCTGTCCCTATGTATGCTTAGATCTGTAAAACTACGCAACGTATTTTGATGCGGTTTTTTTTATTAGATATAGTGGTTCAAGGAAGTAGTACCACGCGTACGAAGTCGCGGGCAACAGCTAGTTTGTATTAGAAACTCTGACACTTCACAAGTGTACCCTTTAAGAAGATTTCGATTGATTTAAAAATCCACAGATTAAGGTGCATTAAAAACCAATTTCGTACATGAATTTATGATTCATTTCGAATGATTCAAAAATACAGCTCGTTCTTTTTATTTTCTTTCAATGTTAAGTAGGTACCTATCATACAAAGAAAGTACTTAAACTCAAGTGAAAGTTACCCAAGTACTGCGCGTAGGCCGTCTTCAGGTTTGCAAACGTGTGAATTTCGCGTCACAAGTAGGGCAACTGTGTCAGTTTGAAATGATAGATTGTATTTTGCGTATGACCTAGATTTTTTTTGCAAAAATGTTTTTGTTGCATTGTCTACGTAATCCATATAGCTAATTAATACTAATTATATAAAGAGAAACAGACTTATCAACAAATCTCTGAAAGTACAAGATCAGGACAAAGCATTTTATATGTAACTTAATTTAATATACGGCTTCGTACGGCTATATTATGCATGTATTATACATATAAACCTTCCTCTTGAATCACTCTATCTATTAAAAAAACCTCATCAAAATCCGTTGCGCAGTTTTAAAGATCTAAGCATACAAAGGGACATAGGGACGGCGAAAAGTGACTTTATTTTATACAATGTAGTGATTGATTAATTATTATTATTAAGAGTCTACACTGTCCCATTGCAAGGCAAAGGCCTTTCTACCTTTCTTCCAATGTCACGATAAAATTAAGAGAAAAATCATCAAGAAACCTCTGAAAGTACAAGAGTAACGAGTCTGAAACATCGGAAGGGGTTCCTTTTAGGGCTTAGTAGGCGAGCACTAAGAAAGGAGTTTTGGAAATTCAGCCTCTAATGTGAGTGGTATAAGCCGACACCCGCTACACCAACCGACGTCGCGTCGTCGGTTCGATCCACAGGTTACGTTGTTATAATGTTCAAATAGTGCTGCACAGGATTGTAAACGTTACGGTGGCAGAGACTTTTGACAGTTGATTGTACATGTATTAGATTTAATAGACTTGGACTTCACAATGCAGTAATCTATATGATATTCATGCAGTAATCTGTATGTTATTCATGCAGTAATCTATATATGTAATTCATTACCGCTACAGAATTTGACTGACAAGTTGAATCCCTATTCGTTTTGCGTTCTATATTCTGTATTTATATGAAGACCTAATATTGATTTTTGTATTGTTTCAGGCTCAAGACTTAGTATTCAACGAGAACGTACTACTCCAAACGCTAGGTTTCGATGTCGCTATCGATCATCCGCACACGCACGTCGTGCGAACGTGTCACCTTGTAAAAGGTGAGACGAGCCGTTTGTCGCACGCGGTCTGCCGTACGCGGTCTGTCGCACGCGGTCTGACGCTTGCGGTCTGCACTTAAAGCGCGGTCTGACGTTGTCGCGCTGTCTAGTCTGTTTAGTTTAACTCGTGAACTTGATTTTGACTCGTTTTTCTCGTTGTTTTTTTAGTGCGTTTGACTTCCAAAATATTGTGTAGAGAGAAAATATGTGTTTTGTGATTTAAAAGACTGATCGTTGATATGATGTAAAAATACATTTGTTTTAGTAAATTAAAAAATATTGAAAAGAAAGAATCTTAATTTTTGTTTTCCCAAGTTTTTCTGCACTTTCACATGCCATGCACTTTTTAACACCTAATTTTTTTTACCTGTTTTTTTGCCCTTCATAAAACTAAATAATTACGTCAGTGAGCAACAGCAAAAGCTTTATTTTTCTGTTTTCCTTTATAAATAAAAATATACACAAAGAACTGACAGCTCTTCTTCCTTGTTTAAGTCGATTAAAAAAGGCAATATTTACTTATTCTTATACCTCTCCAGAAATCAATATAGAATCAAAATTAATAATTAAAATTGTAATAAAATTATTATCAATTTAAAATTTAAAAAAAATTATACAATATTTTGGAAGCCACACAAACTGTTTCACACAATAAAGTACTGATTTAATATTTAAAAAGAGCTTTAAGATATTTATGACGAGTAATAATCAAAGTTATTATAACTAGCCTTTGCTTTTCTTGAACAGAAAAATGTTGGAATTAAAGCAATGAAAACATAGTGTTACAAAGGGCGTCTTATCGCTCAAAGCGATCTCTTCCAGGCAACATTTGAATCAACCAACAAGTTGAAGGTACAACTGGGTAATAAGTCTAGGAAGATTTTGCGCTTTGATCTTAGGCAGGGAACCACTGGGTTGATGTCTAGTTCTATCTAGTTTAGGAATAAAAGTAAATAAAAAAGAAACATCGCGTTTTTGGAACGAAAGTTCCTTATCGCGCATTGCGAAAGGGTGCTAGACGGAAAAAATTAAGACCAAAAGTTGTAACGACACTTTTTGCATAGAAAGCAAGCCAGTTATTTGCTTTCGTCTTTCTATTTCGCATTGAACAGTGTGGTGTCGCGACGATTATTTACAAAAAAAAAAACAATTATTACAATTCCTTCACTAATTAATCGAAAAGAACTTCGTTCAATCCGGGTGTCGCTTGACACCTCTGAAGTTTTTTTTTCTTTAATACCTATAGTTATTAAATCAGTAACTTTGAAAAATCGAGTCAAAAATCCAAAGTTCTGAGTAACTAATAGACTTGACAGTGATCAAAATACTAAGGCCTTATCAAGTAGCAAGTAAACTAAGGCCTTATCAAGTACCAAGTTAACCTCAGGCAATGTATGAACAAGTTACCCAACAAAATATTAAGGTATGTTTAAATTAAACGCAAAAAACAATCATCCCCTTTCACAAAATTCATTTTAACACCTTCACATCTAGTTGATTTAGACAAAGTTAGCAAGTTTAGTGCTTGCTACTCAGGGCGCTTTAGTGCCCTAACATGTATTAGATGGAGTAGGCTTACCCAGTTAGGTATACCATCTAGCTTAAGGTGACACCTAGCCGCACCGCACGCGCCGAAGTCGCCGCATTTGTATTCTTTGTATGAAGCTGTATGCAACCTCGCACACCTACCCGCGCCGCAGTCGCCGCATCGACGGAATTGCCCTACATCACGAGGGTTTCATCTTGATGTTTTCCGCGCACCGTATGAGCAATGTTAATGAGCGCACATACATATTTCGTAAGAAAAATCTATTGGTGGACGGCTGGTCGGGATTCGAACCCACGACCTTCGGAATGAAAGTCGAAGTATCCACCACTAGGCCAACACCGGTCGTTAGCAACGTTAATCTACGTTTAGGACTCTGCCCCTCTAGACGAGACTACTTTTCATTATCTATATAGCCAATCGACAGATAATTGACGTGATACAGTCTAATAAATTGATGGAACACCTGCATTCCTAAAAAAGTGTCATTTTCCGCGCCGTCATGTTCCGGTACCATGACGCCGTCTTGTTCCGCGCCGTCATTATCCGGTAATGGGATTATGACGGTAAACGTCACGCGCCTCGTGTTTGTTTAATAATAATATCGCTCATCTGGGCTTGTGTTATGGTGACGCTCTCGTCACCATAACACAAGCCCATAACGTTTAAAGACAGTTTTTTTTTTATCTTTAATGTTTCATCGTTTTCTTATGACGTTCACGTAAAATTATCGTCCGTAAACGTAAACTTTACAGACAATATTTTTTTTTGTATGAAATTGACATGAAAGTATGATGAAACTTGTCCACCATTTTTGGAATGGAATTCCTCATCGTCATACTATGTTTGTTTCCAAGAATTAATCGCTTTATGCAACATTATCGATTGGTACAAAAATATAGGCAATTTTTTTTGCAAAATTATCAGGTTCGATTCTCGGCTTTGCTACCAGATAACTCTCTAAGCCACTATAGTCTGAACTTTATAATGGCACATTGTTCATAACTGTGATATGGGCATGCGCTGAGCAATTCTCAGCTTTTATAAAATCACGAAAGTTCGGTGGTAACCGAACTTTCGTGATTCTTAGTCTATAACCTATTGACTATTCCAACTTTAGAAAAGTTATTTCAATCGGGTTTTTTTATTTTGTGAAGCTCGATATTTCGATGCTGTTACAAGCATCATTTTCACAAGACTGAAATTATTGCTAGAAGTTTTCAAAATAGAGGCGACCGCATTTTACTATCTCTCTTTGAGTTATACTCGTTACTCGTCCTTTATTATTTTCGAAAAATATAATTTATTATCCATTAAAAAAACCGCATCAAAATCCGTTGCGTAGTTTTAAAGATCTAAGCATACAAAGCGAAATAGGGTCGGCGAAAAGTGACTTTAATTTATACTATTTAGTGGAGTGTAGACTAACTTTTGCCGGCGACTTCGTCCTTGTAAAAGTTGAAAATAGACCAAGGAATCACGTTGTCTTGCTTTGTTTTGTTACTTTGTCCTGACTGACGGATCAACGCACAGCTTAAGGTAAAAGGGTACCGGCGCTCCTCCATACAAACGTAGTCGACAGTTTCCTCCCTGGATAATGACACTATAGCAAATATTTTTGTTGCATAAAACCTATAACTGCCATGAGTAAAGCCCTAAGTCTTGATTTTTTGCATTTTCTACTTATCATAGAAATTAAGATTTCAAAAATAAAAATAAACAAAACATAGGGGCATGGTCATGGCAGTTATGTTTTAAGCAACAAAAATATTTGCTTTAATGTCATTATCCAGGGAGGAAACAGTCGACTACGTTTTTATCGAGAGAGCGTCAGTACCCTTTCCTCTTAAACCGCTGCTGATCGTAGAGACCTGAAACTTAAGAGGGTGTGTTCTTTGTATGACGCAGGCTACTGATAAGAAAAGATTTTCCAAAATTCTACCCCTTAGGCCCTAAGGCTTAGGGGATGAAAGGGTGCCTTTCATCCAAACAAAAGTTTGTATGGGACATCGTGATTCCTTAGTCCAGTCTTATTAAAACCATTTTTGACTTCTACGCGAACGAAGTCGCGGGTGAAAGCTGTATGTATGTATGAAAATAGAAGATTTATGGTGAGCGCACACCTAGCCGCACCGCACGCGCCGCAGTCTCCGTTTGTATGCGTGCAGCGTTGGGTTGGTGACGTCATCAGCATCTGCCTCGGGGATTTCCTGCGGTGCGGCTAGGTGTGTCATCTTTAGATTTGCCACTGGAACCATCTGAATTTAAACCCTTTTCCATCGACAGCACCAAAAGACCTGGCCCAAACATCATACTTCATGGCATCAAACAGCTTGCACCTAACGACAATGTGCCTTCAATACAGACCGACAGTCGTCGCCTGTTTCTGTATACATTTGGCATCGAAATGGAGCAATTGGGCGGTGAGTTGTGAAAATGTTAGTAGATAGTGTCTCAGGTAAGGTTTCGTCTTGGGAATCTTCTGTCTTTTTGTTTTTGAGGGTAGGCAGACATTTCGACCTAGTTGGCACAATGATCACCATGCCGGACTGACAAACACAGGGTTGCGGGTTCGATTCCCATCTTAGACAAGTATCTTAGATATTTGTCTGTGGTCTGGTTGACTATGTATTTAGGGAAAAAAGAATTATTTTCTCTATAATATACAAGTATGTATTTTATCCGTTATTTAGCCACCATAACACAAGCCTAGTTGCTTAGTTATCTGCCGATAGAAATGTCTGCAGACTACTTTTATTGAGCGATAGAAGATTCCCAAGACTCGACTGTCACTTGAGAATTTTTATTTTTTTGCTTTATTTTGAAACTTTCAATTTGAAAGTTCAGTTCGTTTATTATTTGCTTTAGTTCGTTCAATAGGATCTTAGAGTATGTTCTTACGACGTGGAATTGTAGGTTTGTATCCTGAACAGACACAAATTAATTTTACGGTCTTAAAAATGATCCCCGAGGTTTCCACCCGCATAAGGATTCTTCTTCTCGTATAGTGGTGTGGCTCACCTACTGTTAGAGTTATCAGATCGCCCTAAGGCCTCTAACTTGACCTAACGACTGCTCCAACGGTTTAAAGCACGGAGGGGCTCACGAAAACACATTTTTGCCAAACTACTAATTGGCCACCCATCTAAGTAGTGACGGCGCCAGACGTCACTTAACCCGCACGATCGTAAACAATCAGCGAGCGTTGCTTAGCTGTGAGCCTCCTCAATATGGGGATAAAAAGTAGCCTATGTTAATCAGAAGGATGCAATGTATTCTACCCTCATACCAAATTTTATCAAAATCGGTCTAGTTTCAGAGTCTATTTATACAAAAAAAAAACAGGTTTTTTTTTAGCTACGTGTCAATGTGATCTCGTACAAACTGTATCCTTCCTAAATTCGGGGGCTTTCTTCATACAAACTATTACAAACGTAGTCGACTGTTTTCTCCCTGGATAATGACACTAGCACAAATATTTTTTGCCATAAAACCTTTAACTGCCGTGACTATGACCATATGTTTGGTTTTTTCATTTTCTAATCCTCATAGAAATTAAGGTTTAAAAAACATGGGGCATGGTCATGGCAGTTCTAAGTTTTATACAACAAAAATATTTGCTCTAGTGTCATTATCCAAGGAGAAAACAGTCGACGACGTTTGTATGGAGAGAACCCCCGGTACCCTTCCTCTTAATAAAAATTATGGAGCCGAATCATTTTTCAATATCTCTATTCTAGACTCAGCAGTTTTGACTAGGTATGCGTCTATATTTCTTTCTATCTTTTTGTCACTTTTATGTCCAGTTTATTCCTTGATTTGCAAAGTGGATTTTTAGATCCACTTCATCCATATTTCAATATTCATTAATTTTTTGAAGAAATGTGAATATAATATTTTAGATACCACAGTCGAACGAAGGCAGACATTGGTTCTCGTATGTAGATCGTTCTGTCACGATGGATTTGCTCGAGAAATTGACAGCTGAGTTCCTGCTCATTTTCGAGAAGTGTCCGTCGAGGCTCAAGAGGAAAATGATGAATGTTAGGGCTGCAGGTTGGTAAAGTATTATTTTTATACTATATAACTAGTTATATTCCTGTTTACTATAACTACGGGGCTGAAAAGCCTTTGGACATTTTTAGCTTAGGGGCTGTCCATTAATTACGTGAGGCTCGAAAGGGGGGGGGGTTGTAGATTACTATTATATTATTATTATATTATCACATGTATTTATTTCTTCGGCAAACGCGCCGTACTCATCCGAAAAGCGGCAATAAATATTCTATAATCAATTAGATGTCACTTATACTTCTTACTTACCTGTATTATTTTATAAATATAAAAAAAATTAAGATTGTTTGTAGGTTCTAAAAATACACGTGGAATAGGGGGGAGGGGGGTCTTAAACCTCACCATGTATCACCAAGGGGGGGGGGTTAAAAAATGCCAAAAAAAATAAATAAACATCACTTAATGGACAGTCCCATAGTAGCTTAGAATGCCTCGGTGCATTTCGAGACCCATGCCAATCGATAGTGGGTATTACTGCAAACATATAATGCGTTCACACCGAACCTCTAAAGCAGGGGTGTCAAACTGGATTTTCCATAGGGCCATTTCGAAAATTACAGATGTGTTAGCGGGCCAGACATAAAATAATTAACACGTGCATTTTTATTTGGTGAGGTAGGTACATTTATTGGGCACTTTTTATAATTTTCAAGGGTGGCTTGCAGATCAGTCACTGCAATTGCGAGAAAAATGAAAATTTAAAAATATAGCTTACATTTTTGAGATTTAGATTCCTACTGCGGGCCGCATCATTATGATTCGCGGGCCGCATGTTTGACATACCTGCTCTAAAGCGTCTCGGAAACGGGATTTTAACCAAACGTGTTATTGTTATATGATTTTACAAAAATGCGTGGTGCATTTTTAAAACCCATACCTATCCCACCGACCCAAAGAGGTTTAGTTGCAGAAAACAGCCCGTAAACAAGTAGATATAAATTGTACCTTATCGTTTCTAGATGGAAGTTCACCCCACGGCGGCGCAGCGCATCCGTCATCTAGCGCGGCCGCCATGCCGAGCGCTTCGGCTAAACATCCCCATCCACCTGCTGACGATTTCGACAAGAGCTTTGATAAAGGTAAATATAAATATAGCAGCGGTCCGCGGTTGCACCCGCGTAACTCCCGGTCCCGTGGGAATATCGGGATAAAAAATAGCCAATGAATCTATGTATCCTCATACCAAGTTTCAACAAAATCGGTCCAGTAGTTTTGGAGCCTATTCAATGCAAACAAACAATCAAATCCTCCTCCTCGTAGTCCTCTGCTACTTCCGGCTAGTTTGGCTCAAAGCGGTCGAAATAGTCTCGCCAACACCGTTTTTTATTATTAAAATTGTTTAAAACGCGATAGTTACCGATTTCCGCACTAAGACATCAATCTACCCTGTTTTTTATTTTGTGGAGATATTTCGATGATGTTACGTGCGTAATTTTCACGAGACTGGAGTTTGCATAACCCTACCTCCTAGATCAATTGATTCGCTCTATTTTTTCGCGCATATTTCCATACATTTGTTTTTCTTTTAGAATATGAACGCGAACGCCGCCGACAGCCCGTCCCAGGCGGGTACGTCCCAGCGACTGCCCCGCCCGCGCCCGCAGCCCCTCCACCACAGAAGATAGACTACAATCTCTACAGAGAGAAGCGAGAAAGAGAAGAGAGAGAGAGGCGGCAACAGGCATTGGCTAGGTAACTATACTGGGTTAATAAGAATCATCAAAATCGGACCACGCGTTTCGGCTCTACAGAGCCATATTACAGGACATTCCACACATCGCCATCTAGCCCCAAGCTAAGTAACTAGACTTGTGTTATGGGTGCTAGACAACGGATATACTACTTATATACTTTTCTTTTGTAAATATATACTTATAATACATAGAAATAACCAGACCACAGCATAAGCATAAATACATGTCTGAGTCGGGAATCGAACCCGCAACCCTGTATTTGGCAGTCCGGCATGGTAACCATTGTGCCAACTGGGTCGTCATTCAAACATACACACTCTTTTGCGTCGCGCAGTCGGTAAAAAAAGAGTAGATAGAGAGCAGTGTTGATTGGTCTAGTGGGAAATGCCTCGTCTTTCATCCTGAATAGTGGGTTCTGATTTTGACCGACCGTGCAACAATGGATTTTTCTTAAGAAAAATGTATGTGTGCTTTTAGACATTGCCCTTACGATGAAGGATACATCGTGATGAAAGTCGCGGGGTAGTTGGCTCCAAAAGTATTGACAAGTTCCGGTTCTGTAGATGCTGGGCAAGCCTACTCCATCCTCACGCAAAAAGGACCCAATTAAAAAGAGTCTAACTGCGGAAAACAGCCCGTATACAAGTAGTTAGTACACATTGCTTGTATGCTGCGCTTGAGTGCTCGATTTTAACCATGCCCTTACCTGATAGATATGAAGTGGTATCATTAAGGTTATCACTTAATCCATCCTTTTCCAGGACTAACCCACCGCAACCGGGACAGAGTCAAAGTCAACCGAATCCGAATCCAAGTCAGCAGAGGCCTGTGCCGAGTCACCATCAAAGGCCGCAGCACCATCACAAACCTCACCATCCTTGGCCGCAACATAAAACACATCAGGTGGGTGATTCTCTATGGTTACATAACTTGTTTTACGCGTGATATGGTGTAATATTCTAGAACTGGCTTCTCCCCGCTTTTTTACAAATGTTAATCACTAGATTTTTTTATTAATTTGCATATGTATGCTTATCTTCGTCCGTGTGTCACTTGAGGCTCCTGCTGAAAATCAGCGCTACAGTCATCTGTAGCATATTAGCTGAGCTCGAGCCTTTTCGTGACAGAATTGTATACATATGCACATCAAGTTTTGTATTTAGTTGTAGGTATAGTTAAGTATTTTAGGTTATTCTGTGTGTGTGTATCTTTTTTTCTGGCATGAATAAACTTATTTCTATTCTATTTCTATTCTATGTATACAGACTTTTGTCCTTACTTTCTCATTAGCAGTAGACTTCCCTATTTATAATACTCGCTGCGCCCTTCTGTTTACCCCCGTAAGTCCGGATCCCTCGGGAATATAGGGTTAAAAAATAGTATATGTGTTACTCCAGGTCTCTAGCTACATACCGAGTTTGATTGCAATTGGTCCAGTAGTTTTGCGTTTAGGAGTAAATCATACACAAACTTTCACATTTATAATATTAGTAGGAATTGCTGAGTAAGTGCACAATCATACAGAACCAATCAAATTAACCATATGCCGTATTCTTCCTCAGAAACCGCCTCACGAACATCGCCATCACAGGCCGACAGCGACCGTACCACCAACGCAGCAACCACAGCCTCGGGAAGCTCGGGAACCACCAGCCACAGTACCACACGAGACTGCTATCCCTCAGCGAACTCGACCACCATCCCTGTTCTCACCGGAGAACGTGACGACACCGTCAGCGGCCGCTGCGTCAGCACCGAGGCGCTCCCAACCTGCACAATCTCAACCTCAACCCAACCCACCGCAACCCAGACCTAAAGATGTCCGTCCACAGATCAAAGTTGAGACAGAAAAACCTCCCAGTCCGAAGAAGAGACCGGACCCATCGATAGCTATACGAGAAATGCAACCTCCTGCGATATTATCACCTTTCTCATCGCCACCTGCTAAAGAAAATAAGCCGAGAGTGAGACAACAGTCGAACTCTGAACCAGAATTAGTACCTGTAGTTAAAAAATTAGATGAAAAAGAATTTGAAAACGTTATAAAAGAGTCTCAAAGAACTAAAGTTAAAATTGAAAAGACAGAAAAAAGGACGGAGCAACCGGGTAGATCACTAAATGGTATCGAAACAGATCCTACACTCGTTTCAAACCTACTCAAAGAGAGCTTAGCTAAACCTGCACCGATAACAGTGCCCACAGAAAGGAAATCACCCATCATAGAAATCAAAAGGGAAGTTATCGAGCCTCCTATACAACCTCCTCAACCGCCCCAACCTGTTCAACAAGTTCAACCGGAACCACCCCAAGAGACAGAACAGGAACACAAACACAAAAAAGAGAAGAAGAAGAAAGACAAACACAAACACAAAGACCGCGACAAGTCGAAAGAAGAAAGAAAGAAACATAAAAAAGATAAAGATAAGGAGAAAAGAAAGGAGGAGAAAGAGAAAGATGTACTACAACAACAACCGATTGAACCACAAGATGGTACGTTGAGGATAACGATCCCACGGGATAAATTATCAGCTTCTCCCGGATTGAAGATCAAAATACCTAAGGAACGGCTTGCAGCACCGCCTCCACCACCCCAAACATCGGGCCTCAAGATCAAGATATCGAAAGAAGTGCTCGAGACATCGAGGAAACGTACGGGCGGTCCCGAAGCCGGTCCACCGGCAAAGATACAACGGAACGGAGCCCCACATAAGGTAGGTTGGAACGTCCCTTTCAGACCTCCTATGATACCCCAACAGCCTTACTATATGGTGCAACCGCCTCCAATGTACTTTAATAACTATAATAATAGCTATGGTAATAACTATATGGACGGGTATTATTATCCGCCGATGTTTGCGCCGCAACCGCCTCCGCAACAGATGCAGCCTCCTCTGCCAGCGATGCCGCCGCCGCCTGTGCCTCCGCCGCCGCCAGAATAGTTGATAATTACTGTTTGTATAGACGATGGACTCTTTTGTCCGCTAAAGTCTTCCTAAAGCTTCAAATTGGGACTTTTGCTTACAAAAAACGGTCAAAATTCCCCGTATTTGGGGTCTTTTTTCGTCTCATAATGGAAAATGAGACTTTTGTTTGCTAAGAATAGAGATTAATGTCGCTAAAAAAACAATTTAACGCCTAAGACAAAGTCAGTCGTCTTAGCAAATCTTTACATTCTACTAATTTTGTTAATGTTAAATTGTAGTATAAGATGATTGTACATTACACGACGAAAATATAGGTACATAGTGTGTTTTTGACAGCTATTCGTACGTATCAAAATACATATATTTTATACATAATTATATTTACAATGTAGATTGTATAAAAATCTATATAAAAACTATATATTTTATATTAGTCAAACGCTAGATTTTTATAACTTATATAAAATTGTTGAGCTTTATGTGTCTATTTATACAGTTATACTTATATAAAAATTAATCTTTATGGCAGAAAAAACATTTACAACAATCTAGGTTTTTAACTCGAATACAATATTAAAAATCCGTTGAGCTTAAATAATAATTTAGTGTGAAAGTTAAAAAAAAAAACATCACTCACAATCACAAAAATAAATTGACAGGGTTCTATAAGAATTTAAATCTTTATAAATATATATTTATATATATAAAATATAATATAAAATCTTAGATTAACAATGGTAATAAAGATTGTAAGATGTGAACAAAAAACCAGTCACACCAAAAAATCCCCTTACATAAAGATATCGTCGTAACGTCTTAAAATTTGATGGAACACCTGCATTCACAAAAAAGTGTAACGTTGCGGTACCATGACGCGTCATGGTAAACGTCACGCGTCTTGTGTTTCTCGTCTCGTGTTGTTCGTCACTCATCTGGGCTTGTGTTATGGTGACGAGACGAATAGAAGATTAAAAATATATAAAGGAAAACAAAAAAAAATCGCAATTTTTTATCGTTTTCTTATGACCGACTTTACAGACAACCATTTTTTTTGTATAATTTGTTTTATGATCTATATACCATTGCTAATCTAACTTTTTATACATTATAACATTTAAAAAAATCGCGTTGCTTCTCTTTTAAAAAATAAGATAATTTTAATTCTTAACTAAAAACACGATAAGACTTATAAAAAAAAAGTGGCCAACTTTATAGATATTTTGATGTTGTTATTGCGAAGAAAAAAAAGTAAAAAAAAGAAAAAAATATTATTATTTTGGTAATCGTTGTTGTGATGAGAAATTATATTTGTTTGTAAGTAAATATTTAATATCGTGTTAGATATTCATTTTATATATAATCTGTAAATAATTAATTATATATACAATATGTTTCATTCAACTAAGGGTTTAAATTACGAAAAGGTTGGGTTTAGACGTCTAACAATTTTTGTTCTATGACTTTAAAAGTTTGAGGTTATGTTCACTCAAAAATCAGCTGTTTCTTAGAGTTAGAGGTCATTGGCCTTTGGGTTTTATTTTTTTATTCAGATGAGACTACTGTTTCAAACATCAATTTTCTAGTATGTAAAAGACAGACGGAGAAGAAAGTGTTTTTATAAGTGTTCCTTTTTTTACCTTTTAAGGTGAGGAACCCTAACTAACGAAATTAAATAAATGTTCGAATTTCCAAAGGTCTTAGAACAAAAGTTCTTCGCATAGATGTCTAGAAGCCTATATACTTTTATTTATTTCTTCTAAAAACCTAGAATACCTATTAAACAAAGTCAGCAGCTAACAGTTGTCTAAAAGCCATATTACAAGCATATTGCTTAGTTTTGGGACTAGACGGGGCTACAATTTATATATTCCTTTAAATTATTTATAATACTTATAAAAATATATATAAATAAATCTATAAGTCTGATTATTAATGTATTTATTTATTTTTATTTAATGTTTTACATTTTCGGAAGATTATTTGTACAAAAATTACCTTAAGTTCTTATAAATTCAAAATAAATAGTTAGAAGAATAATTAATTTACTTTACATTTAATTTCGAAAAATGGCTGCTATTTAATAATATAATTTAATTCACAGTTAAAATTATTTAAAACGGGTTATTTATCATGCTTTTTGTTTAAATTTTTCAAGAAGATATTTCGATGATGTTACAAGTATCATTATTACGAGACTGAAGTTTGCTGTACGATCTCGATTCAATTTTATAATTACTTTATAAACAACAAAAAAATTCTGATTTGTATTAGTTACATAAAAGTATGACTAACTAACCAACCCGCCCCAATTTCTCACGGGTAGCATAACATACACATACATTTTTTTTGTCTCTAAAAATAACCTAAACCTTCATTTATCACTCCGTCCATTTGTGAAAATCGTATCAAATTCCGTTCAGTATTTAATTAAGTTTATCGCGTTCAAACAGACTGACAGACGTAGCGGCTGGGGGAGTTTGTTTTATAATATGTATTTATTAATTCCGGAAAAAACTAAGTATATGTATATCTAATAGGTATTTTGGTAAATAAACTGCATAAGTTACATAAAAAAAGCATTTAAACATAAGACTTGAAACATCCATCACACTCCATTTTGTAAATTAAACATAATAAAACTTTATTATTTTGTATATATACCAACTTATATATACCTATTCATATGTATGATAATATATTTTAAATAATATTTTGCTATAAGCAGGTATAGCTTTCTTCAATATTTTTTTATGAAACTTATATATATTTTTATATATTATGTATAAAAATCGCTCGTGATTTTAGCTTTGCTCAAAAAAAATAGAGTTAAACAGGGTGCGCTGTTCCTGTTATTGTAGTGATGATTTTTAACAAAAAATATTATACAGGGTGGTATTTTTATCTATAGGAAGAACTAATAATAAATATATTTACACACAGAACAAAATAAAAGTCTTTGTAAATTCCCCTACATGGCGCCTCTCTTTTTAATCCACTTGCGCAGCCTCTAGTCGATCTGCCTCATCCTAAACCTGCAGCTGTGGAAATTTAATTTGCCTCGACTTGAGCCACAAAATAGAGTAACGAGGTGGCACGCCACTGCCTGATACATATAAGTTTCCTAGTAGCAATAGCCACGCGCGGCTCACACTGAGGCTCACGTATTTACACCAAATGGCTTGTCAAGCGGCCGCCCGCTTCATTCGAGTCGCAACAAGGTTAGACTCGCGGCACGGCCTCCACTTGCACAGATCGAGGCAGACGCTCGACCCGAGGCTGGCTATAATGGAGATCGGGCTTATCGCGTATCTCATCACTTCTTACCCACGGCCTTTGTATGGAATCACGACAAGTCGATGCTTGTAGATATGTTTTAAAATTCCACCCTGTATATTGTTATATTTATCACCCTTTGTTGTTCAACTATATTATACATACTAGCTGCGCTCCGCGGTTTCACCCGCGTAACTCCCGATCCCGTGGGAATATCGGGATAAATTAAGATGTATTCTATTCTGTTTCAAGTTGGATCAAACTGCACACGGTGCGCAAATTTGATTAAAATCTGTTAAGTAGTTTAGGAGTCCATCGCGCACAAACACCTTAACACGTAATGTATATACACGGTGTAACAAGGGGGGTGGATCATCGGTTTTTCAACATGATGCCCTAGCTCTAGCCGAATGTAAATTTGAGGGTTTATTCTTTATAAAAGCCAGTAGTTTTTAAGATAGGTTGCAGAATAAATATTCTGTGAAATATTTTTTTTAGAACCATACAAAGATAATGTAAAAATTAGATTTTGAAAAAAAAAATGTTACTTTAATGGTTTTATTTTGAGTTTTATAAATCTAAGACTCTGATTGGTGCAGGGGTACAAAAGGTCGACTATTGAACTTGTTTCACAAAAAAAGGCAGAATCGCAGACCTGATAGTTGGGTTGTAATTGCGAAGTTCAGGGTGAAATCTGATTTTGACTAAAATTTCACTAAAACCCAAATAACTTTTGAACCACTAAATATTGCAGAACATACAGGGGGGTTAAATCAATAGGCACTGAGGTCCCCCACCCCCCAGCAACCGATGATCCACCCCCCCTTGTTACACCGTGTATATTAGAAGATTACGGTAGTAAATGCTATATCTTTTTATTATAATCTACTAATATTTATAAAAAGGTTATGCTCGTATGATCAAATGTTTGTAGTAAAATCGCCGAAATTGCTGAACAGATTATGATGAAACTTGGTATGAGGATACATGGAATCCTGGGAATTATCACACATTTTATTCCTATATTCCCACGGGATCGGGACTTACGCGTAACAAACATACTTTTCTTTTTTTATAATATTAGTTGAATAAAAATATATATAAAAAATGGTGCCATCGTCGTTACCATTATTGTAAAAGAAAATACAAAAAAAAAATATATTTTTTGATATATTTTGAAAGTGTACTTACTTAAAAAAAACAAATAGTTTTTTTTTTCTTTATGTATGTTTAAAGTTTATATTATATGAATAAAAATAGTTTATATTATAAAGTTAATTAATTTTAATAGGACATATTTTTTTAATTATAAGTAGGTTTTTGACTTTCCATTTTTTGTTGTTAGGTTTAAGCTATTTTTAACCCCCGCAATAACGACGGGGTGTTATAAGTTTGTTATAATATTTCTTTGTAGCTTTGCACAGAACAAGATACGCCGTTTTTCGCGCACTTTCCATTTTTTTGACGTGATAACGTCTTTTAAATTGATGGAGCACCGACCACAGTAATATTATGTGTCGTCATACGTCATGTTAACATGACCATGACGCGTCCGTTCCCGTTAGAAAACAGAGTATTTCATAATAATATCGCTCATCTGGGCTTGTGTTATGGTGTTTTACTGTGCAAAGTTTTAAGAGGCCGATTCTATGATAATTTAGAATTAAAATAAATAAAAAATGGGAAATTATATACGGTGGAATAATATTTTTGTTGACATATTAGAAACTATACTAGAATCGGACCCTAGAAAGAATTGAGATTAAATTACCTTTGACGAATTTCATAATTGTATACTAGTTTTAAGTGCCACATGGTTACACTAATAAACACTGCTAAGCATGTGATTAGTTAATCACCGTTTGTCACTTTCTGACGTAAAATGGCCCTCGAAAAAGTAGAACAAATCTTTGTGTAACTAATGATATGCTAAGCAGCGTTTATAAGTGTGGTATGTCTTGATTATATTACATCAGAAAGTATTTTTTTTTAATCAATATTGAGATAATTAATCCCAAGACAGTTCTATTTATTTTTACATTAAAAAAACAATTACATTAAATCTATAATTATTATTCCTATCCAATCTCTTTTATTTTCTATTAAAAAAAAAATAGTTTTCATGGAATGGCATTGTGTAATGGATGAATGTCTGTGGTCCGGCAAAGTTTAATATATCTATGAGTCCGCAACTAAAAGATATGGCTGTAATTAACTCTCCAGTCTGTAGCAAAATCGCAAAAAAAGCCAATCTTGATCGCAATGTTCTTTAAATCCAACCCTTAGGCCAGATTCAATCTTACACTTAAGCTGGGAACACATTATCAGTCGCTTTCGGACGCGTCCGACAGCCGCGACTTATAGGCATTGTGTAATGATAAATGTATAAACTGTGCCCACTATCGGACGCAATTTTAGGCCGCCCTTGAACGTTCGGACGTCCCAAAACGATCAAAGCCAATTCACGTTAATATCATTGTTTAAATTACATTGCAATATCATTCTGATTGCATTTCGATTACAAAAAATATTCTTGAGAATACCAAAAGCCGACTTTGAAGGTATTTTGAGCAACTTTGAGGGTATTTTTTTGAATGAATTTAGAATGATATTGCAATGTTATTTAGGTACGAGAATTGGCCTTCTGGGCCGCTGGATGCCAAACGACCGTGCACACTTATCAGTCGCGGCTGTCGGACGCGTCCGATAATGTGTTTCCAGCTTTACACAGCGCCATCTATTGTCAGCTATGCCGATTCCCGTTATTGATGATTCGTGTTTTAAAATACTGTTTACAATTAAGTCTTGCTCGTAATTTTTCACGATACGTGATTCGTGTGAACACGGCCATAAAAAAACCATTGTCCCCGTCAAATAATAATGACGAATTGTAAAAATTGAGAGTAAACAATAAAAAAAGAATTATCAAAATTATCAACTCTGTAAAAAGTTATACATAGGGCAAGAGGGTGATCTTATAAGGGTTCCTTTTTAATCTTTTGAGGCACGAAACCCTGAAAAAAACTCGGTTTTTTCGTCGGTTAAAAAGACGAATCGTCCTCGTGTGAAAGCTTTCTGATTTAATATAATTTAGTAAAAATAATAATTAAACACTAAGTTTCTCTGACGAATTAATCTGTATATTTTTATTATAATAACAGCTGATAATTAAAACACTGTTTAAAATTGATTTTTTTTATTTTATTTTCTTAAAAAAACAATAACATTTTTATTAATTAAGTTTTTACATGAATTTTGTGCATAATTTTCGCACATTTTTTTTTTATTAAAGATGCATGATTTGTTTTTTTTCTTTGCTTTCACACTTATAATATCGCAAGCTCTGTGAAATGCACTAGCGGTTAGTCTTAAGGCTTAGGGTCTACGCCCAAGTATCAGTTAAAGAGGGTCACTGATATTTTTCAATGGAATTTTCGTCCCTAGGCAGGCATACATGTTTTCATACCTTTAATTACAAGAAAATGTCATGTTATTGAAGTCAATCGCTTGAATATAATTCATTAATTTTTGATTTGATTATAAATACTTAAGTAGACAACAAAAAGAAACATCGAAGTCTTTCTATATTAAGAGGAAAGGGTACCGATCTCTCCATACAAACGTAGTCGACTGTTTCCTCCCTAGATAATGACACTAGATCAAATATTTTTGTTGCAAAAAACTTATAATTGCCATGACCATGCCCTATGTTTTTTTTTAGTTATTAAATCTTAATTTCTTTGCTATAGTGTCATTATGCAGGGAGGAAACAGTCGACTACGTTTGTTTGGAGAGAGCGCAGGTACCCTTTCACTTTAAGAAGGGGCTATTTTTTGTATTGAAAAGTACGCTGTGTTATCCTGATCGTATTTCATCATATACGATCCATAATTTCGAACTTTTACCAACTATGTGCTTTGGGCGAAGATCCTTATTTTGTGTATCTTTTTTCTCTCGATATTTTCATTTTTGTCTTAATGTGATTTATCGATGACTGCTTTTTGGTCATCGAATTTATGTACATAAAGGCTTAATTATTGTACAAAAATATTTTGTACAGATATTCTTACAATTGTTTTGACGACCTCTGTTGCGGGTTCGATTCCCTTCTCAAATGAATATTTCTTTGTGGTCTGAGTGTTTCTCTATGTATAAAAAGACAAAAAATAAATACATATATAAGTATTCTATCCGTTGTCTGGCCACTATAACAAGTCTAGTAGCTTGGGGCTAGATGGCGCTGTGTATAACGTCCTACAATATTTATTATCTGCAAAAATCTTGAGCTCCAAGTCCTGACCTCAAAATTTCATTGTAAAATTGATGTTTTGGAGCTGGTATCCCTTGCCCATAACCATAGCAATATGGCTCGTGTCATTTGTGCCGTGACTTGAGATTGAACAAGTGACTTGAGGGCGCATTACTTGAGACTTGAAGACGATCCTCATGTACCCACATCATATATATAAACACATTAAAAATATATATATAATTGTGACTGTCTATCCATTTCTTATATATTGCTTTAATTTATAAATATAATTAAAGCAATTTATAAGTTTATATTTAACAGCTAATGGAAGCTTGCGCGCAGCTGTGTTACCTTGTGGGGCTCACTATTCCAAATAAAAAAAACTCGCCTACTAATTTGGAATGGTCTAATTGGGTTGAGATAGCACATTTTATCACTGGGTCCTATGCTTTTTTTTGAAAATTAAAAAACCCTGGTGGCGGGAAGCACTGCACTATTCGATTTTTCTAAAACTACCCTCCGAATAGTGGCCGTGCAGACGTACGGCGGTGGTTTTTTGTCACGCTTTCGCGAATTTTTTTTTGCAACGTCTTTAGGCGTTATAGCTTTTATTCGTTGTCGTTTTTTTAACTTAATGTAGGAGATAATAATATATTTTTTTGTTAGGACGTCAATAAACGTTTAAAAAAAACCACCGTCGTCCGTCCAACCCTAATTGCAGCCTCATAAGGAACGCCGACACACTGCGCGCGCGCTCAAAACCTCCTACGGTTTACAGGTCGAGACACCGGCAAACGGGCACGGCAAGTGACGGCACCCGCTTATTGCATACGGGACGTGTGTCGACGTTTCTCAACTAACGGACCTCACTAGTGTACGAAGGATTTTAATTATCGTAATTATGATTCATGCTTTCTTGTCACGTCTCTTGACGTTGTCTCTTTGTCTATGTTTAAGGCATTGGTTTTTTTTATCATTACTCGCGTATATTTTACGCCAACACACAACATTTTTTATAATTATAGCTACATTTGTTAAAGAAACACCATTATAATATTTCGTATATTTTATAACCTTTGACCACTAACCATATTTTTCAGGCTTAGTAATTTATCAGCTTGATAAAATATAAAGGGAAAACGTAATATTCCCTGTGGCTATGTTTTTAAAGCGCTGGTGTTAAGGTCGCAGGTTCGAAGCCTAGGAAATGTATTCATTATTTTTTAATATAACTGTCGTTCCTATTGTGATAATTCTGAATGCTTGAAAACTCAATTTTAAGCGAAAAATACGCTGAAAATTGCTACATAAAACAAAAAAAAAATGACAGTGCTATACTATGTCTATAAAAACCCTTGCGTTAAATATAGTAAATGTCGTACTGTGGTGTTTTTTCATATCTATTAAATGGACGGATTATGTGTACATTTAAAGCGGCACTTCTTTACACACTTTCACTTTTAAATAAGACTAAAATGGTCCATTTTGACAGTTCTAAAGGGGCCCCTTAAATCTTTTGTAAATGTATTCTGTCCATTTAATGCAGTCAGATTACTAGTTAGGTGTCCAGGTTTGGTTTTTTTTTTCGAAAACGGTTCTTAAATGGTAGGGTATTTTGCAAAAAAAACTAATAGTTAAGGAGCTATATAATTTAGTGACTGGTGATGGTACCGTCATGCTTGGCATGGAATATTGTTTGTAGTGCCTAAGTCGCCTATGGTTTTCGAATCTCTTTAGGTCAAAGGGGATTTAAAAACAGATTTTGAGTAATCCTGAAACATTTCTGTCACTAAAGTTATTTATAACGGAATATTTACCACGGTCCGAAATTCCAAAAAAAAAAAAAAAAAAAAAATGGTAAATAATCCGTTTTAATTAACTTAGTTTCAGAACTGTTTTAGGACCAAAATCTTGACATTTTTATTCGCACAGTCCAAAAGTAATTCGAAAATCAAAACTAAGCTACTTTCGGCACTATCAGATTTTAAATGGTCCTGAAACAGTTCTGCCACTAAAGTTATTTAAAATCCAAAAAAACATGTTAAAAATCCTGTTTTAAACAACTTTACAAGCGAAAGTAACTATGGAAGTCAAATCCTATAACCAGCCGCTTTAATCTAGAATGATATCTACCGATATATTACAAGCTATTTCTATAATACATATTTATATACGACCTCTGTGGCGTGGCTGGCGAACACACACCTGTGCCGCAGAAAGATGTGGGTTCGATTCCCGTCTCAGACAACTATTTATGTAAATGTTTCTGGTCTGGGTGTTTCTATATGTATATTAAATATATGTTTATAAAAGAAAAGTATAAAAGTAGTATATCCGTTGTCTAGCACCCATAACACAAGTCTAGTTACTTAGCTTGGGGCTAAATGGCGATGTGTGTAATGTCCTTCAATATAATATATTGCATGCCAAGTAGACGGTACCATCGCCAGTCACTAAATCATATAGAAAGCTCACTTACTATAACACTTTTGATACGTTAGTGGTGTTTTTAAATTCACCAACTAAAAATCCGCTTTAAATTTCAATTTTGGAATCTGCCTGGATACCTATAAATTTATTTTGACTGTACAATTTCTTAAGCTATGCATATTGCAATAAAAAACATATATTGGGTCACATTATTAGATGATAATTATGTAAAAAAAATGTATATTAAAAAAAATGTTATTTCGCACAACGCCTATGGACGGAACGTCTGTTGACGTTGTTTGTAAATCGACTAGAAAAAAAAGTCATAAAAAATGAAGGATATTTTCGGCACGCCATTTTAAAAGTTTTAATTAATATTCCTGCAAACGCCCTAAAATACCTAAAACAATTAGCAGTTTTTTTTTTTCAAACCAAACGTGGCCTTGTTGAAAACAACCTTACATTTCGTGCTTTTATTTTCTAGTCTGTTTATATTAAAAAAAAAGCAATGTGCAGTAGCCTTTTCAGCGATTTTGGCTCCCAAACTAGGCGAACTCAGACATTCGCCGACCGTTCAGTTTAAAGTCAAAAAATTCACATAATTGCCTTAAAAGTGAACGGTGAGACGTTTAATAACTCCAATCTGTGTTCGTCTAAGTGTAAAAAAAATCTGACGGATAAACAAAGACGCCCCAGATAATACAGGATCTCCTTAAGAGGAAATATACCTGGCTCTTTCTCCATACAAACGTAGTCGACTGTTTTTTCCCTGGATAATGCACTAGCAAATATTTTTGTTGCATAAAACCTATATCTGCCATGACTATGCCCTGTTTTTCATATTCTAGATATCATAGAAAGTAAGAGTTAAAAAAACAAAATATATATAAAAAATAAGACATAGGGGCATGGTCATGGCAGTTATAAGTTTTATTCTACAAAAATATTTGCTCTAATGTCATTATCCAGGCATGAAACAGTCGACTACGTTTGTAATGGAGAGAGAGCCAATACCCTTTCCTCTGAACTAATTGATTCTGTGATGTTTTATTACTAACTATCATATTGCATGTGCTGGACTAGGTGCGACCTTTGTTTATCCGTCAGTTCTAAGTTAAAAAATAATTAAAATATCATTTTGTACATAAGTTCACAAATATATAATTTAAAAAGAAATGTAGAAAAATATGTTTTGTGCCTTTTCCGTAAGAGAGAGAAACCAGTGAATATGAATACTATAGACTGATTTTTAGAGCCAAAATCGTTTAAAAATAATAAACTTATATCTTATAGTCTTACTATTACATTAACAAACATTACAACAAGTAGCGAGTTAGTAAATTGCTCCACCAGGCGTCAAATTGCTCCACCAATGGGTATCTGGCGTCAAATTGCTCCACCAATAAGTTACTGACGTCAAATTGCTCCACCAATGGGTATCTGGCGTCAAATTGCTCCACCAAAGGGCATCTGGCATCAAATTGCTCCATCAATGGGTAACTGCCATGTCGTCAAATTGCTCCACCAATGGACATCTGACGTCAAATTGCTCCACTAATGGGCATATCTGGCTTCAAATTGCTCCACCAATGGGATCTGGCGTCAAATTGCTCCACTAATGGGTATCTGGCGTCAAATTCTTCCACCAATGGACATCTGGCGTCAAATTGTTCCATCCGTGGGCAAGTTGCGTTTAATTGCTCCTACAATGGGCAAATGACATCATATATCCACCAATGGCTATCTCGCGTCAAATTGCTCCAACAATGGGCATCTGGCGTTAAATTGCTCCACCAATGGGCATCTGGTGTCAAATTGCTCCACCAATGGGTCTGGCGTCAAATTGCTACACCAATGTGTAACTGGCGTCAAATTGCTCCACCAATGGGCACCTAGCGTCAAGTTACTCCACCAATGGGCAACTAAGAAAACACTAAATTCGCTACTTATTGAAGTGTAAATCGGCCTTTAAAGTAAGATTATTTTCTTTATTTAGGTGTGGGTACACTAGCTAAAGGGATAACCGCTAAAATATAGGTATATTATACACTTAACGAAAAAAAAATACACATTCTAAGTAATTTGTGTATTTTTTTTAAATAATAAAAACGAATAGGAAATGTAAAATACAAAAAAATATGTTAAAATGACAAAAAAACTTTCCTATTTGTATTAATTGACTGTTGTTAGATGTAATGTGAGATTTCTTAGTTTCTTTTTTTTTTTACATTTTGTAAGTGGTTAGGGCCTGTCTGGATTGCTAAAGTATTTGTTTTTCATCTCTGGCTGGCCCAAATTTGATGCGTACAGGTTGATTCGGAGCAGAATGTGCAAGGAATGAAAATTTAGTCGGAGAGGTCAATGTGAAAAATCTATCTGAGTGCTAACACAATTTTAAAGAAATTTGAATTAAAATACTATCTACAGATTCTGGTGGCTTCTTCACGTGCACAAAAAAAAACAATTTTGAAGCTATTAGTGTTTATCGGCTTACCGAAAAGAAATTTCACTCCTCAACACTTGATATCTAGTGACAATTTTAGTTATCATAGGAGCTAAACGCAAAATGTCTGCTGTCTACAACTACATTTTTTAATTATTGCGAGGAATTTTAACCTTTGAATATTATTTATAAAAACAATTTATATTAATGTGGGACGTGCACTTAACAATTTTCCATGCAATAATTAACAATTTAAGTTAAAGGCGAGACAGGCATTTTGCATTTGGCTGCCATATGCACCTAATGAAATTCCTTGTTAATACTGCTCCGAATCAAAACAATTAAATAAATGCAGTTAGTTTCCGAAATCTTATACCTATTTCTAATTAGGTGTATAATTGAACCACCTTGCCAATAAAATTAAACTCGGACGCAAAAAGAGAGGTTAATATTCGACCCCTAAACACCTACAACGAGTTGATTACGCAACGATCAAACGTACGAAAGTCATAATAAAGCCTCTGTACATGACGTATCAACATGGACCGATTCTATTTCTGGATGACATCTCGAAAGAATAGGTTCATTCCGAAGGGTCGAATTGATAACCTCTTTATTTAGAAGTCGGTTATAAATATTATGACACCATTTTTGGTAATATCGCGGTCGGGTAACGCTGTTTCTTTAATGAGGGTAGTTGTAAATAATTAGGGTTAACTTTAACGCCCTCTGTCGGAAAGTTAATCTTTGTGTCCTGTACGCCTGGTTAGTAAGTTCTACAAATTTGAGGTTTTTTTGGGGAATGGTAAGATTTCTCTTAAACTGCTTTTTAGGGAAGACAATGTTCGATCTATTGAAAATATCCCAATAAAACCACGGTTTTGTAGCGCTCTCCTAACCTTACGACTTTAAGTAACGATTCTTATGAGTATTTATATTTAAATAGGTAGATAGATGTTAATAAAAATAAATAATTAAATAAAATTAAACAAAAAAAGCGTAGTTGAAGAATGAATGAACAAAATATCAATTTAAATTATACGAAAAATACTGAAAATTGTGGGTGGTGATGATTTTGATGTAAATTTTGGAAATGGGAAGATTGGGATGGCTATAGTGTGGAATTGGCGTGAGCTATACGTAAAAGCTGGTAATAATGTCCACACTTTTGGATTGTTCGATATAGTTTTTAAGTTAAGAAAAAAAATTAAAAATATGTCGGTAATTTTAAAAAAAATTGCAATTTTTTCTTACCGCGCAACTGAAAAACTTAAACCATTTCTCGATTAAAAGTTTATGGTTAAGAAATACTAGTTATTTTAATAAATAATTGGGCACTTGTTTTCTAAATTATTTTTTAAAATAAAAGATAAAAAAAACGCCATTGGCTTTAAAAAAAAGTTAGCTAGCCTATACTTTGTAAAGTTTTGATCAGTGACCGCTTGGTCTACAAAACCTCTAAATAATTCAAGTGCTCTGAATAAAAGCATTTATATACCTTTCCATATAAAAATGTACATATATGGTTATTTCTCTATTTAAAATTATATCATTCATTTTATGGCCACGTTTCTTAAAGGTCTTCGTCCACTATTACCGGAGCAAAAAAAAGAACGGTCTTTTTTTAAACCAAGGGCTACATGTGCATTGTGCATAAAGCCAATGTCATATTTGTAACGGACTGAAAATGTATCAAGTTTGTCTATTGTCGATTAGCCAGCCACTACCCGCGATTTGTGCATACAGCCAGCATTATATTATTAGCATAAAATGTATGAAGTTTGTCTTTTATCCGCCAGTCCTCTCTAGGGCTTAGTTTGTCTTTAATATAGTTTTGATTTTGTTCTTGGTTCGAGCGGTACTCTGCGAGCTGTATAAAACGGTTAAAAACGATAAAAAAATTACCGGTTTACATCCTTTATCGATACGGGCTTGTGGGCGAAGACCGTAAATATAAATTATGTGATAAAAAATATGTCCGAAACCAGGTCTTAAAGGTTGTATGTAAAGTTATTGTAATTGTTATCTCGTAAAGGAGCTTGCATACTAGGCGAAAAACGGCGCGTTATTTCCTCGCGTTTTCTTTTTTTCTTTCTTTCGTAGAATCGTGCGTTTTATCGCTTTTGGTATAAGCCAAAAAGCCTAGTTGGAAATTAAAAGAATAACAAGTTCTCATCGATTAAAATAATTAATTAAAACTTATTTTAAATGTTCATTTTTGTGTCTATTTTATAACGTATTTCCTAAGCCGCTGGGTCTGGAAACGAGAAATTTTACACAGGGGTTCCAAGTAAAAATTTAGAAAGAATATTCGGTTATTTTTCTGATCTTTTTGTTAATTGCGTTGTAAAATAGACTTACCTTTGTACAAAGCCGTTTTAACTGTTAAATGTTTACCCCTCATGCTATTAATTATATTTATTATTAGTAACATAATATTGCCTTTGTGTCCAAACGACACTATGTTTATCCTATATTAACTGGGTTGTTATGTATATCTGTATATCCTTTTGAGTTCCAAAAAAAATATATAACTAAACTACCTAAATAAAATCTATACCTACATGGTATGCTATAGTCAATACAAATAATTTAATATTTTTTTTTTATAATTAACTCTACCACCAAGGTTTACGCACTCGATTGAATTTACCATGAAACTTCTAGACCAGAATCGGCTAATACACGAGCCGCAAGATCTATGTCATGTTTATGTCAGCTATCTACATAAAATAATATTTGGTCACACAGAGATACTGATTTAAGCTGTCTATCTCGGATTGCGTATTGTCCTATCCCAGTTTTAAAGTTTCGTGGGAAATACTCAATACGGTATACCCCGTGCAGCGAATGATGAGTTCTGACTGAAAGGATGCGCGTATCAAATATCGAATTCATTCGCTGCGCGGGGTATACGTTTGATACAGTGCGCAAGGCCTCTGGTGACGTCATTTCAATCAAATGAATGGTGGAAGATACGCAAACTTGCGAATAAAATGTAATAGGTAGGCGTTACCTAAAAGACAAAAAATATTAAACAAAATCAAGCAATTTATTGCTCATTATTAAGGCTTTCACCAACTACGGCGATGGTATTTGTCACAGTTTATAAAATAGTTACTTTGTAAGGCGCGTCTATGTGGGGAAGCCGTCATTTGTTAATAAAAAATCAAGATCTTTGCAATAAAAGGTCTTTAGTAATTAAATTAAAGTGATTTTTTTTATTCTTTAACGATAGGTTTTTAATCAGATTGCATTTATTGATTACAGTTTGACAATGATTTTTGAAAAAATGAGATACTGTCCTGGCTTGCAGGTTAGCACTTTTGACCGACTTCAAAAAAAGAAGGTTCATAATATTTGATAGCTGTAAGTTTACAGAAGGATTTCCCGGGAATTTCATGCTGTATTTTGTACAAAAAAGACACATGAAGTTTGTTATATCTACTTTTAATAATTATAGCTATATATATAAACCTTATTCGGTCGCGGGCGGTTTAAAATAAACGCTGCGTCAAAAATGCTAATCTGAAAGGTCCTTAACATTTTTTTTTTTGTTGTAGTCGAATTTATTTTTAGGAAACTAATTAATGTTTAGTTTTAGAGAAATCATGCCCGTTGCGGTGTTAGCAATATTTCAGACGTCGAGATTCAAAGCAAAGTTCTATACGTTTTTCTCCAAAGATGTATGTTCTGAATTTTATTTTTTTTAGAAAAATCATCCGGAAGGTAACTGCAGTGCTGTAAATATAGTTTTAGTCGAAAAATAAAGCGTTCTTTCTGGATATTTGTCTTTTTATTGACGAGTTTTTGTGACCTTTTAATATTTAGATAAGACTGAAACTGGAGCGACAGCCGAAACTGCTGGGAAACACAGCACAGAAAATTAAATATATGAAGTAGCACTAGTAAGAGATAGGTAACAACTGAAAATATAATAGAATTACCTTGTGCCTGCCTGTGGAACATTTTGCTTTAGCCGCCAAATGCACACTAGCGCCACGGTGCGGATGATTTTGCGTCAACAATGCCTCGTTTTTTTTTTTTCGAGCTATGGTTAGCATATAGCCAGTGTCAGGTATTTTTTGGGTAAGTGGTAAGTTGAAGAACCTTGTTACGTCATATCCACACGTTTCGAGCAATAAATTAAAAAAGCAAAGGACATCTCTTTGACCAATCAAAATCACACTTTTACTTAATATCTTGGCCAAAAATTATTTGGTACTTACTTTTTTAACAAATCTCTAGTGATAATATGAAACTAGTAATGTTCTTTTTTTAAATCGAGTACGTGGATATTAATCGAATGAACTAAAGAAAAAATAATTATAATGCATAGGAAAACGCATAATATGTCGGCTAAGTCCACTTCATTTTTTACTTGATGTATGTAACTTTCACGCTTGAACTAAACTCGTCTAAACAGAACATAATTAAAAACAACAAATTTGTCTATGGTCGGCAATAAGTTGTTATTTAAAAAACCCAAGAACTAAGGGTTAATTATTAAATTTTGCTTCGATTTTGTACATAAGTTTTAATATAGAGTAAGCAAACATTTTTTTAAATACATTTAATATCTTAAAATAATAATGACGTCACCATTTTCAATAGCACCACGTGCTCAAATAATGCGTGGAATGAAACGTTTTTAGTTTGTCTATGGGTAGAAGAATCATGGTGGCAATCGTTTCATATATCATTATTAATATTTCTTGAAAACAGCATTGACTAATGCTATCGATTATTAAAATAATTATATTTTATTTTTAAATTACATAATAATTAAAAAAATGTGGTAATATTAGTGAGTTTTAAACTAAAAGTAATTTAATAGACCATAGCATTTCCGCGTGTTCCTTCCCGCGTACGTCGCACAAGGTGGAAGTTGGTCATGGTCGTGCGCCAAACGGAAAGCCGCCATGATGGCTTTCTGTAAAGTACGCTCAATATGTAATGTTTCGTTATTGTTTTTCATTAATTGTGACTGAGTGCGTGCAAAAATTAACCATGGGAACGAACTAGAGTGTGCAAAGTGTAGTTTAAGGTCCTTTTGGACCTCCTGGAGGAGCTATAAAGTGTTTTATTAGTGCATTTTTGTGTCGACGCTAGCGTGTTTTGTTCTGTCAACAAAATGTCGAAACTCTCGTTTAGGGCGAGGGCCCTGGATGCATCGAAGCCAATGCCTATATATCTCGCCGAGGAGCTCCCGGATTTGCCGGACTACTCGGCGATAAACCGGGCAGTACCTCAAATGCCCTCTGGAATGGAAAAAGAGGAAGAGAGTGTGAGTATTTTGCGCATTTAGATGTTAAGTCATCGAGTCTCGAGAAATGGCTGCCATTGCGTTCATGTTTCTTGTTTTCACCGCTAGGGGCGTAATTAATTTCGTGGAAATATTTTTGTAAGGAAAATACCCTCTGTTGGCTGAGGAAAAACATGATTTTGAACTGTTTTACTTCGTGGTATTTTAATAAATACGAAAAATAGTGATAGCGGAGTATCTTCGAATAATAACACGTTGAAAGTTTACGTCAAATTTTGGCGCGTTCTCGCGCACATGTTATTTTTTGTAGGGCTCTCGGACCTTGTAATTCACCGATTTTCTGAACATTTTGAGTAGGAAAATTGCTTCTTCACCTCGAGCAAGCTGAATTTATGCCTTTTAACTTATTTATGACTAAAACACCACATAAACCGAATCATATGTTGTTTGTTTACAAACAAAATTCGCCGGTAACCACAATTTACTATTTTTATTATTATTTATTTTTAATCTTTTGAAACATTTTTCAAACAATAATCTGCTGCTTCTAAGCTATGCATTTAAATTAAATACGAATATCTCATATTAAACCAACTTCTCAAAAAGAGGTTTAATTTGGGACAGTGATTTTTAGATATTTTCTTTTCTTACTGCCATATAATTGAAGTTTTCATGTGTTGGCAAAGGTAACTAATCACCTATATAAATCTTAACCATTCCATGTACATCTTTTATTAGTAACCCATTAAAAATATCACTATCAAGTCGTTCCGAGTGAGAATTGAACCTGCTATCATCGTTCATAGTGGACACAGAAAACAAGAATAACTCATTTTCTGCTGCCTATCAGGGCTAGTATTTTATAAGACTATTCGATGATATTGAGCCTGAAACAGGACTTCAGCAATCATTTATTATGGAAAATATGATTGGAAACCACATAAAATAGATATTTAAAGATACTATGTTTGTCGATAGTTTTTGTCAATTTATAAGTAACATTAGAAATATTCATGAAAATATTTTAGTGTTGTCAAACGTAAAACAGTGTATCAGTGGGGTTTTCAGAATAAAGGCCCAGAATACTCTAAAAAAAAATCATTAAATCTTGCACAACTTAAACCATTGGATCTTTTAATTAAGGATTCCGTACCTCAAAAGGTAAAAAACGAACCCAAAGATCACTCTCCTGTAACCAGCAATTCTCTCGGGAATTAGTGGACCTAGCAACTTGTTTATACCAGATACTAAGGTCTATAGTCAACATGATAAAAAGATATGGACAATTTTCTTTCTCCTATCATCTGCAATCTTTCGACTGCATAATGGTTCTGTCTCCGAAGCCTACCGCTTGTCCTACTGTTGCTGATAAGGGATAAATTGTCCGTGTTTTATTATTAGGTTAAATAATCATTAAAATACTTCAGTTTCTATTGCAAAAGCCCCCTCTTTCCACTGTTCTTACAACGTGAGTCCAACTCTATTTGCCCCATCTGCTACTGGGCCTGTCGCAGGTCCGCCTGCTGTTCAGGACCCAGTCTGTGGTGGTATTGGACATACGGAAGATATGACCTAATAACAATGATTTAAAATCAAGTATTCTCGGACAACATTTAATCGAGGATACCCTTGACCTTAAATCAGAGCCTTTTTTCTACCAACATTATGCCACAGCCTTCCTGCTCTGACTAAATAATAAATGATTAAGTTAATGCTGGAAATATTGTTGGTTGTCCACTGCTGAATATATGCCTTCAAAGACTTCCAAAACAGCCAGTTGAATGCACCCTGCGTCCAACGTTAGATATGATAGTAAATTAAAATCTATAATTCTATGCTAACATTATAAAAAGAGGAAAGATTTGACTGTTTATTTGAATTGAATAGGTTTTGAAACTACTGGACCGATTTTGATGAAACTTGGTATGAGGATACCTACATTGATTCATTGGGAATGACATGGGCTACTTTTTATCCCGATATTCCCACGGGATCGGGAGTTACGCGGGTGATAATTAATACTAAGGCTTCAATTTAGAGAATACAATAAGGTGATGATGAGAAGATGTGGCCGGCATCTCTTCCTGAGGCCTGAAAAGGCTGCTAGCCTTCTGGGAGGACCTGGGATGGTTGGAGTGCCAAGTAGGATATTCACACACAAACAATGGCTCAAATGATGAGGCTTAGTGCGGAAACAGCCCCGTAAAACTAAACTTATAATTTTTATTACTCAGTCTTTGATTTTGAAACATAATAGACCATTTATGATGAATCACTCGTTCATTTAGAGTGCTGATAAGACATAAAACCTTAATTACCTATTTAAGTAATTAACTAATTACACGTCGCATTTGCTTGTTACTTTCTAATAAATATTGTGGTTACAAAGTACCTACCATCGTCTATCGAGTTTTTATACTACTAACTGTGACTTGCGGTTTCACCCTATGCGTGTGATCCGAAGATTGGGATAAAAGAAAGCCTATGTCCTCTAATGAAAAATGGAGCAAAACAGTGACAAATTGGTATCCTATAGATGGGAAAAGGAGAAAGGGAAGACCTAATGTGAGATGGGAGGATGAGTTGGTACTCACAGCAGGTCCATTATGGAGGAGAGTTGCCTGGGACAGGCAGCAATGGAGGGAGCTGGAGGAGGCCTTTGCCAATAGGCACACTGAACTTAGAGACATTATTTAAACTTATACAAGAGAAACTATGTATTTATTTAATTCAGTAATAAAGGCTTTATTATTTGTGTCCTCTATCTATAAATCAAAATCAAATCAATCATTTATTCAGATTAAATATAAACTAATTATTATAAAGCTGAAGAGTTTGTTTGTTTGAACGCGCTAATCTCAGGAACTAATGGTTCGAATTGAAAATATATTTTGTGTTGGATAGTCCATTTGTCGAAGAAGGTTATTGGCTATTTTATATTTCGATATTCCCACGGAATCGGTAGTTACGCGAGTAAAACCTCGGGGCACTGCTATCCTAACTAATAAATAAGTTATGATTATCATTTAGACAAACTTTCACATATATAATATTAGTAGGATTTACAGCTACGTCTATGACGGGCTTAATACCTACCTAACTACATAGCTAATTAAATTAATTAAAAAAACAACATCATCTTTCATAGAAAACATCAAATTCAGGTATTTTAAAAGCTTAATTAGTTCACGTAATGAATAATGAATGTCATCGCGTATCAGGAGACACGATTACTAATGACGTCATTATTCATCATTAAACTATGACGTAAGTACTAAATCGTTATTGTACGGTATTTTTAGATTAAATTCGTTTATTGCCCGTGTTCCGATTACGGAGTTCTACTGGTCAATCTATGGGTGATTCAATTGTTTTTTATTTTCAAAGATTCAGTAGAATTTTGCAAATAAACTATAAAATCTACACTAAAAATAAAAATATAAAGGAATGATTTTTTGTTTAGATAGAATGGGTAATATGGGTATCTAAACTACCTGGACCGATTTTGATGAATCTTGGTATGAGAATTTCCCCCGTGTAACTCCCGATCCCGTGGGAATATCGGGATAAAAAAGAATCGGAAAATCGGTCCAGTAGTTACAATTTACTTTACAAAAAATTTTTTTTTTTAATAAAACCGATTTTGATGAATCGTAGGTACTAGGTGTAAGGATACATTCAAACGTGGTTACTAAAATTATGCTACTTTTATTTATCCTGATATTCCCTGAAAAATAATTTTTGTGTTGCATAGTCCAATTGTCGAAGAAGGCTATATATAGGCTATTTTATATTTCGATATTCCCACGCAATCAAGACTTACGCGGGTGACACCACGGGGCGTTGCTAGTAATTTATTAACTTCAAACATATTTAGCCAAGAAAAACATTTTATAGTAACATCGTAAAAGTACTAAACAAGATTGTCGCTGACTAGAATTTAGCGGTTTTGTTAGGTCAACGTACTTACGACTCGTGTTTTATACGCGCTTTTAAAAGCGTTACATACTATTTCATACTTATTTTTACTTTTAACCACTATTTTTTACCCGACTTCAAGGAGGGGTTATGTCTTACGCGCATATCTTTGTATGGTTGTAATATTCTTTGTTTAATTGAACATTTTTCTTTAGAAAATTGGTGTTTTTATGGTTCCGAACCCAAAGGATAAAAACGGGACCCTATTATCCTGTAATATGAACCGTGATAGCTAGATGTTCACAGATGATGTATTTGTATTATCTGTTGCCGCTATGACAATAAATACTAAAAACAAAAAAATAATTTCAGTGGGGCCTATACAACAGGGTACGGAACCCTTCCTGCGCCAGTCCGCCTCTCACTTATCCGGTTTTTAGCTATGCTTATAAGTATATCCCCATTTGACATAACACATTCCCCGGCTATAGCATGGGGACCTAGGGCCATAGCACAGATGTATAAAAAAACGAATCAATTGGGTTGATTTGCGACGACATTCTATGAACACTGTGGTTTTCTTATAATGGCAATAATTACGGGGGGTTTTGTCTACCGTATCCATCCTTGCGCCCATGCTCGGGGGGTGGACCAAACTGACAGAGGGAAAGTAATGGATGGATTAGGCTTCTACAGTATCTATACCCATCTAAACCCTCAGCTTAGTCGACCGTGTTCAAAGGATAGAACTCGTCAATACGTCTGTATACAACTAAGCCACGGGTTTCATTATGTATTCCTTCACCGTAAGATCAATGTTAACATTGTTCGTAAAATAAAATCCATTGGTGGACGTCCGGCCGGGATTCGAACCCACGACATACGGAATGAAAGTCGAGGTATCAACCACTAGGCCATCACCGGCTTGTTTAAATAGGTAACCTTTGTTTAGTCTTAAACTAAATAGGTGTTGTTTTAAATTTTACTTGCGGTTGTCAGTTGTGGACCATCGTTCGTCCGTGAAGTCACACACTATGGGTATAGCTGAACATCAGTGTCTTGCTTCTTTTAGCAAATCCAACACTGAGCTACTGCCCATTTGCATCACTGCGGCACACTGCTCACCACGTTTTCAATGTATATTACACTTTTGGTTTTATTATAATTTATTTTTTATCATTTATTAGTTGCTTTTTATAGAATTATAATTAGTATTAGCGATAGTGATAAATGTGTATGTATGTGCCTTTTTGTGATGCAATAAATGATTTATCTATCTATCTAGGTAGGTACTTATATTACCAGCATGAATCTTGAAGTTATTGTCGCTTAAAATTCTTGGCAATGAGTTTTCGTACCACCAACCCCTCGTAAACTCGCAAAAAACCCTTTATTTTTTTGTAGAAAAGGTTCACTAAGGCTGTTTGTCATAAAAACATCCTAATAAATTGCTCCTTTCTCCATGTTTTTTCTAGTAGGTGTCCTTATCGTGGCTAGCGGCCGCCCGCCCTGGCTTCGCAGGGGTAGTCGAGATATTTTTCTGTCATATTTGCGTCAATTTACACAAAACCAGTACATCTAAACCTTTCTTATAATCACTTCCTCCATTGATGGATTGCTTCGGCGGATTCAAGTCAAGATTTTGTCAGCTAGCCTATTTTACACGAGGCCATTGCAGCCAGCGCTGGCTTGGTATTTGCCTCGTGTAAACAGTTTTTTAAGCCAATCCAGCGCAGGCTGCCAACGCTGGCGAGAATAGAGTGCCCGTCTATTTTTCAAGCCAGTGAGCTAAATTGTGCACACCTCAAGGAAAATCCATGAATAAATGGCCTCTTCTAAACAACAGGGGCCAAGCCAACGCTGGCTAGTTTACAGGACTGGCGCCAGCATTACTGGCTTCGTGTAAACTCTACAGAGTCCTAACAGTCTCTGCTTATACAGTAACAGCTAATGCTAAGGCTGATCCTGGTTAGCGGCACATGGCTCTTTAGACAATCTAATTAAGATTTCGTGATACGGTTTTTAGGGTTGCATACTCAAACCCCCTTATTCCAAAACGAGGTTTAAGGATAGTCCGAGATGTGGATTTAAACCTTAGATTAAGATCCAGATTTACTCGTGAACTATAGTCTAAACACTATCCTTAAATAATATGTAAGGATAGTTTTAAGACTATAGTTCCCTATTTAATCTATAGGAATGATGTTTAAACTATAGTCCACGAGTAAATCTGTATCTAAATCTAAGGTTTAAATCCACATCTCGGACTATCCTTAAACCTCGTTTTGGAATAAGGGGGAAAGGGTCCGTCCGTCAGTCTCGCTGTTCCAGACCAGGCTGTGTCTCATGAACCGTGATAGCTAGACAGTTAAATTTTTCACAGATTATGTATTTCTGTTGCCGCTATAACACGAATACTAAAAACAGAATATAATGGTACGGAACCCTTCCGACTCGCACTTGGCTGGTTTTTCATATTTCTATTTATTTTCTGTTATTCAATGTTGTCCTCTTTTACAATGTTGTGTGCTTGTCTAATTTATGTTTTTCTTTCTTTCTTTCTTTCCTTGTCATGATCACCACAAGTTCCCCACACCCCTAAATTGCCTTCTACGATACTCACAAGAAGAGGTGGTGTAGTTTTTTCACATATCTGCTTTTTTTTTCTTCATTTTTTACGCAAAATAGGCTTGCATTTTACTTCAGTTAACCTGATGGTGTAGCGACGTTGAAGTCGAGGATGTAGCATGCTCGCCTAGAAGGAGAACGCCTGCCTGGACAACATGATGGACGCAACGAGTCACTTGCCACCATGACATTGTCCAGGTGTTAGAAGCCACCTAGCTAGTTTCAGATGTTTTTATCGTATTTGGTCAGCTTCAAATGGTTAGGCTTTTCTCCGAAGGTACTTTAAGTCTGACTGAAATTTGTTGTGTCTTTTCAATTTAAAAAAAATGGCGATTACCTGCCAAATTGTATAACCTGCTGGGTTTATTTTAGATATTGTAAGGATTCCGTACCTCAACAGGAAAAAACGGACCCTTATTATTATTTGTCTGATGCAGCCTGTTAAGACCCTTTTTCTCAGGAAATGGGTAGAATATCACGTGTGTACGGAACCCTCGGTGCACAAGTCCCGACTTGCACCAGACCGGGGTTCTTTTTTGCAATTCTGTCTATTGTTAGAACGCTGTGTTTCGTGTTTGAATACATTTTTAATTTAATTTCGGCCCGTACGCTTCGCTCTGCATTTTAAACAATACACCCTTTATTTTTATGATGTTGGGTTTTTTTTATTTATTGTAATGACTATGCACTATGATTTCACTTGCTTTTTTGTTCCTTTTCCAAAGAATAATGATATTCATTTGTGTTTTGGCCATAGTTTATAATATAAACACACAGATCGAAAATCATAAAGTTATTTAGGTACCTCAAAACGTAAAAAAGGAACCCCTATAAGATCACTCTCTTGTCCGTCTGTTTTCTTTCTTCATCCTTCATAGCGCTCCATTAAATTCCCTAGAAAAACTCAGTCGAATCCATATTGTTTTAGGATCTGATTCTTTCGGGAAATTGACGTTCAAAGTATAAAGTGTTTGTATTCCATGTCCTCAATTTAAGGAGTTTCTTTAAAGCTGTTCATGGTCTAAATATTCTGAAATAATAAAACTTGATAATATAACATAAAAAAACTGGTTGCCTGTAAAGTCGGTATACGGGCGAAAGTTTTACGTGACAACAACTGTGCTCGAGTGGAAGGGACGCGTGCCTTTCACTTTTTATGTCTGTCTCTCTCGCTCTTAGGCGGGCTAACCATGCCCGCGTGCCTCTCACTCGCTCTCATTGTGAGCGCATAACGTCAGCGGAGCGTAACGCAGTTTCTTGAAGTGTCACCCGGCAAACCAATTTATAAAACGTTGTCACGTCAAAACCCTTGAACTCGTCTCATACCTACCCGGCCCTAATGGGACAATTTGAGGAATCATAAAATAATATGTTCCATCCTTCAACTCTATCCTTATTTTGTTTTGTATGGAGTTAAAAAGACAAATAATAAGTAGGTAAGTACCTAGCTACTTAAAAACAAATTAAATAAGTAAAATTAAGTACTATATATTTTCTTTTTTACAACATCGTAAGTAATAGACATCTATCTAACAAAGTCAGAGGGCTGACTTTTTTTGCCTCCAAAAAAATAACGCGTGCGACCTTGTGTTTTTCTTGTCTCATCATGAATTATATTTACATAATTTTCGATGTCATTTTATTTGATTTTATGTAAATTTGATTCAATTAAATTCTACAAGTGAATACAAAACTCAAATGATGTGTGACATACTCCGCTGTGGGGTTTCGTTAAAAAATTGTTCCTGACTTTAGCGAAACAAGAATATTTATTATTTGACACTGGTCATATGCACTTTTTTTAATTTTCTAGCTTATATTTTGTGTTTTTAAATCGTAAAGTCTTAAAGAGTCACCTTAATCAATGTTATGTTTATTTCTGACGTAAAAATGGTAATGCTTTACATCTGAAGGGGAAAGTGACCGTATACGGGATAACATATCTTATTCACTGGTCATTAAAGCCTAATATCGTGGTCCCAGACAGTGATGGTGTATCTCACTTGACTTTAGTTGGAACATAACATTCAAAATACATGTAAATTCTCTATTATTATGCTTAGTGGTACGCAGGTATGTTTTAAATGAGATTTTGGGGGAATTTAGTTACCACGTGGCCCTTTTAAAGTGGTTTCCTTGACTATTCCGTCGTTGATTTTACTAGGTATAATTTATTGTTTTACAGAAAGCATTTACATTTATTTATTAGTTTCCCCAACAGTAAAGCCCATCGTCCACCGCCAACTAAACTAAGTTAGTTTTAGTTGAGCCAGTTTTTCATACATGTGCGTCTACCGCAGACTATCCACCCTCACAGCTTAGTTGACCCTGTCCAGAGGAAAAAAACCCGTCAACACATCTGTAGCCAACGAAGCCTCGGGTTTCATCACGATGTTTTCCTTCACCGTCCCGTTCAATATTAAAACATTTTTTCCCTAAAGAGTTAATATCCTCCTAACATATGCAGTAATGGAGGCAATTTAATTTGTATTCAATACGCTTACCCCGCGTCTGCCGGATAGAAATTCCATAGTTGTATTGCAATTTTTACATGTTCTTCCCAGTAAGGGACTATAGGGCTATTTGACGTTCATTGACTCTTAGTTTCGGTACTTATCTGTTGCCGCTAAAACAACATACCTATACTAAAAAATAAGTGGTGCTCCCATCCTATACAACATGGTACGGAACCCTTCGTGCGCAAGTCCGACTCTCACTTTGCCGGTTTTTTGTCAACATAATCAGAACCCTTGTTTAATTATACCAGACCTTTCCAGATTCTAATTAAGTACAATCGACGCTCTAAAGTACACCGCCACCGTAACGTTTACAATCCTATGCAGCACTATTTGAACATTATAACAACGTAACCTGTGGATCGAACCCACGTCGGTTGGTGTAGCGGGTGGCGGCTTATACCACTCACACAACTAAAGACATGTACCTAACATGTTGAAAATAATAATCACACTGAGAACTTTTAAGAGGAAAGGGTACCTGGGGCTCTTTCCATACAAACTATTACAAACGTAGTCCACTGTTTTCTCCCTGGATATTGACACTAGAATAAATATTTTTGGTGCATAAAACTTATAACTGTCATGACTATGCCCCTATTTTTTGATTTTTTTGATTTGTTGATGTTTTTAATCTTAATTTCTATGATAATTAGAAAATGAAAAAAAAACCAAAACATAGGGGCATAGTCATGGCTATAGGCATGGCTTATAGGTTGTATGGCACAAAAATATTTACTCTAGTGTCATCCAGGGAGGAAACAGTCGACTACGTTTGTATGGAGAGAGCGTCTATTAGAAGAAGGTCGTAAGTCCAATACTTGTTGATGTTAATACTTGTTGATAGTATTGTAGCAAACTGATAGTCGACTTATGACGCATACTGTACATCTACATTTCCCCTAGGCCTGTCCCCTACCTAGCTTACGAAATAACTCGTAAACAAAGCTAAGTTCACTGGGGAATGTTCAAAGATATAAAAATTCGAACAACCGCTTTAGAAGCAGAAGGTTGCGGCTTCGATTCCCGGCTCTAACCAATGGTTATGTACAGTTTTTGTATCTGCTCTCAGTATTTCTATATCACTACATCTATAGTATAAAACAAAGTCGCTTTCTCTGTCCCTATATCCCTTTGTATGCTTAAATCTTTAAAACTACGCAACGGATTATGATGCGGTTTTTTAATAGATAGAGTGATTTAAGATGAAGGTTAATAATAATACATGCTTAATATAGCCGTGCGATGCCGGGGCGGGTCGATAGTGTATTATAAGTATGTATTTACACAAAAAGTACTTAAGTATTCTATCCGTTGTTTAGCTACCTTATTACAAGTCTGTAGATGGCGCTGTGTGCAATGTCCTGTATTATTTAAAACTAGCGACCCGCCCCGGCTTCGCACGGCTGTATTAGACATGTATTATATCTAAAAACCTTCCTCGTTAATAACTCTATCTATTAAAACAAACCGCATCAAAATCCGTTGCGTAGTTTTAAAGATCTAAGCATACAAAGGGACGTAGGGATATAGGGACGGCGAAAATGACTTTATTTTATACTATGTAGTGATAACAATAATCAAAAATATATTGGTACATACTTATAAAGTAAAAATAATTCAGATGTTTGTATACGTGCTGTTACAACCAGACCTCTTCAGTTGGATCCTTTTTGTGTGAGGATGGAGTAGGCTTGCCCAGCATACTGTACTGGCCTCTCAGCTTAGCCGACTGTGTCCAGTAGGCCAATTCTCGTAATAAAATTTGTACAAAAAACATTGCAATATCATTTCGATTCGCATTTCGATTATAAAAAACTAGCGACCCGCTCCGGCTTCGCATGGCTATATTATGCATGTATTATACATATAAACCTTCCTCTTGAATCACTCTATCTATTAAAAAAAACCGCATTAAAATCCGTTGCGTAGTTTTAAAGATTTAAGCATACAATGGGATATAGGGACAGAGAAAGCGGCTTTGTTTTATACTATGTAGTGAAGTGATAGTGATACCCTTTTGGTATTCTTCGGGATATCAAAAGCTGACATTGAGGGTATTTTTTGTAATCGGAATGATATGCAATTTAATTTGAACAATGTTATTTACGAGAAATATGTCTAGAGCCAACTAAGCCGTGGGTTTCATCACGATGGTACACTGTAAGACCAATAGAGACATTTCGTAAGAGTCATGCATTGGTCAGGATTGAAAGTCGAGGTATCCACCACTAGACCAACGGCAACACCGCTCGAGCGACATGATTGTTATCACAATACACAGCGATATGAACCGGACTTGGCCCCCAATTGGCTCGAGGATCGATATCTGTAAAACCCACACCCTCATGGGAATATTAAATTTGATGTTATGTAGACTTGAATTATAGGTGGCAGTAGTCTTTAAATTAGGGTCTTTTTTAGGGTTCCGTACTCGAAGAGTAAAAACGGGACTCTTTTACTAAGATTTCACTGTCCGTCTGTATATTATTATCTGTCACCAGGCTGTATCTCATGAACCGTGATAGCTAGACAGTGGAAATTTTCACAGATGATGTATTTCTGTTGCCGCTATAACAACAAATACTAAAAACAATATAAAGGTACGGTACGGAATACTTAGCGCGCTGTTACAACAAAATCACTACATAGTATAAAACAAAGTCGCTTTTTCTGTCCCTATTTCCCTTTGACTGCTTAAATCTTTAAAACTACGCAACGGATGGGGTTTGATGGGGTTTTTTTAAATAGATAGAGTTATTCAATAGGAAGGTTTATATGTATAATACATGCATAATATAGCCGTGCGAAGCCGGGGCGGGTCGCTAGCTATAAACAGAAAAATCTATACTAATATTATAAAGCTGAAGAGTTTGTTTATTAGTTTGAAGTTTGAACGCGCTAATCTCAGGAACTACTGGTTCGAATTGAAAATATATGTTTTTGTTGGATAGTTCATTTATCGAGGAAGGCTACAGACTACTCTTTATCCCGATATTCCCATGGGATCAGGACTGCTATTATAAACCAGAAGAGTTTGTTTGTTTGTTAGTTTGAACGCGCTAATCTCAGGAACTACTAGTTTGAATTGAAAAAATATTTTTGTGTTGGATAGTCCATTTATCGAGGAATGCTCTAAGCTACTTTTTATTTTGATATTCCCACGGGATCGGGACTTATGCGGATGAAACCGCGGGGCACAACTAGTAATCATATAAGTGCTAGACCTTGTGGCTCTTGGACTGCCACTAATACACTCCAAAACTAACCTTTGTCGGTGCTTATCAAAGAATTGTAATCTATCAGGCACTTTAAAACTAATTTCTTTGCATTGTTATCAATTTTTATTATCGTTAATACGTTATCGGTCATCATTGCGAACGTTTTTTTTGGGAGTAGATGTGGATATGTCTGTTTGATATCTGCGAGCATGTTTGATACAACATACATATTTAAAAAAAATGGGTGCGTATACTTATGTACGCGCGTGAAAAGTTATACAGTTTCTAGAAGTTACTTTAAGCGGGCGCATCTTAACATTTCACTCTCGCAGCTTCGACCTGTTTTACTTTTGTGTAACGCAGCTGCCACATGTGACTTTTATGATACAGTGATGCGCGCGCTGTATAAAATTTCAGTCTCATCATTTTTTCATAATGCGCCTAAAGAAGTGCGACTTCAAAAATTGAATTATTCGCGCCCCTTGAGTTTTTAAAGAATTAACCTCTAACTTTAGAAATAAATAAATAAATATTGTAGAACATTCCACGCAGCGCCATCTAGCTCCAAGCTAAGCAACTAAGCTAAACGTTGCCCGAAAGAGATCGCTTTGAGCGATATGGCCGCCCCTTGTATATTTTATATTTAATGTAATTTATAAATTGTATTTACAATAAAGAATGTATCTATAGATCTAGGCTTGTGCTACGGTAGCCAACGAATAGAATACTTAAATTTGCACCCATCTAAACTAGATGAATACAAAAGTAATTTTTTTTTAAATATATATTCGAAAGGCTCAAGGTGGATTCAATTCGGGCCTGTCTAAAATAAATGGACAAGAAAAGAAGAAGGATCCCTACTAATAATCTAAATACGAAAGTAATTCTGTCCATAACGTAAACACACCTAAACCAATTCGCTGCTTGGTTCACAAATAAGGTGACCTATCGCGTCTTTGGTCAACTATCAAAAATGACTAAGCAACGACTGCCTACTTCATATAAAATTAGCATCTTACTATGACGGACGGAAAAACACTAAATTAACAAAAAGCCTTATTTTATATTCCTTTTAGGGTTCCGTACCCAAAGGGTAAAAAAGGACCGATTTACTAAGACTCCACTGTCTGTCACCAGGTTGTATCTCATGAACCGTAAGATAAGATAAGATCATTTATTCGCCGGAATACATAGCATAAAGGTCTAAACCAACTAACTAGAACTAGTTAAAATTTTCACAGATGATGTATGTCTATTGCCGCTATAACAACAAAATACTAAAAACTGAATATGGTATGGAACCCTTCGTGTGCAAGTCCGACTCTCACTTGGCCGGTTTTTTATCGTATCACATATTAGGTACTTATTATATTTCAAAACCAGAATTTTTGAATTAGGTTGTTTACATTTTTCGAGTTAGTATTTTGAAAAAGCTCTACAATTATCATATTTTTAAAGCATCAGTTGATTAAAAAAACTATTTTTTCTTTGAATTGTCGCATGTAAACAGTCGCTGAAACCAGCGGTCTTGCTTTGAAGGCGCACTCCTTAAAGGTTTTGTATTTTTTACGGCAGGTTGTGTGGTGACGTCACAGTCGTAACCATCGTATTTCGTGTCGAGTTAATCAACAAAGAATAGCAAAATTTTGCAAAACAAAATATTTGCTGCTTGACATGAAAAAATGTTGTCTTATCTATCAGCTATAATATCTAATATCCTAATTAATATTATAACTCCTAAAGTTTGTTTATTTGTTTGTTTGTTTCCTCTTCACGGTCAAACGACTGGATCGATTTGAATCGCGGGGCGCAACTAATATTATAAAGCTGAAGAGTTTGTTTGATAGCGCGTTCAATCTCAAGAACTACTGGTTCGAATTGAAAAAATCTTTTGTGTTGGATAGCCCATTTATCAAGGAAAGCTATAGGCTACTTTTTATTTTGATATTCCCACGGGATCGGGAGTTTCATTTAGGTATATAAACCTTTATTTCATCCGTTTTCTTTTATATTTGTATTTTTTTATTTATTTTATTTTTTTATCTTATTTATCAGCTATACTTTATCTTTACCATTGAAAACTATCATACTTACACTAAAAGACAATTTCTCCTTAAATACATACACATAGACTACAGTTAAACATTTTTTGCAAGATATCTCAAGACACAAAGGAAAACACACAAATGCCTTAACATCTGCCACTCACAACAGCTGCTCCGTGAAAGTTGAAAGGGCTTCATTTTACTTCGTACTTTAAACGAAAAACACAATGATACATCCTTACTGGTACACATTATAGCTGACTACATAAATAAAATATAAATAAATATATCAGGACACTCCACACAGCGCCATCTAGGCCGCTAGCTAAGCAACTAGGTGTTAAAGTGACTAGACAACGGTATTTTCTATATTTCTGATACCAAAAGCTGACTTTGAGGGTATTTTGAGCTACTCTGAGGGTTTTTTGTTATCGCAATGCAATCGGAATGATATTGCAATATAATTTTTAACATGTTATTTACGAGAAATGGCCTTCAGACCTCGCGTCCCACGGCCCATGGGGCAATAAAATATAGATAACTAGCGACCCGCCCCGGCTTCGCACGACTGTATTATGCATGTATTATATCTAAAAACCTTCCTCTTTAATCACTCTATCTATTAAAAAAATACCGCATCAAAATCCGTTGCGTATGCGTAGTTTTAAAGATCTAGTGGTCGATGATCTATAAGCATACATAGGGACGGCGAAAAGTGACTTTATTTTATACTATGTAGTGATTATGCATAATACACAGTGCCATCTATCTAACCCTAAATTGAGCAACTAGGCTAGACAAAGAATAGAACAATTTTCTTTTGTTTATGGTATAAGTAGGTTAGTTACGTATGGTTTTACTTATTATCTATATACTAATATTATAATAAAGAGGGAAGATTTGATTGTTTATTTATTTGAATTGGCTCCGAAACTACTGGACCAATTTGCGACCATCACCTGGCGGTTTCATCCGCTTAACTCCCGATACTGTGGCAATATCGGGATAAAACGTACCCTATGGCACTCCCAATTAATCGATGTATCCTCATACCAAGTTTCAACAAAATCGGTCCAGTAATTTCGGAGCCTATTAAATGCAAAGAAACATTCAAATCTTTCCTCTTTATAATATAAGTATAGATAATAAATAAAACTATACGTAACTAACCCACTGAAACCATAAACAAAAGAAAAGTATACTATTTTTTTTTAGCTAGCCTAGTTGCTTAACTTAGGGTTAGATGGCAGTGTGTATTATGCATATTTATCTATATTTTATTGCCCCATGGGCCGTGAGACGCGACTCCTGAAGGCCAATTCTCGTAAATGACATTACAATATCATTTCGATTGCATTATGATAACAAAAACCCTCAGAGTTGCTCAAAATATCCTCAAAGTGCCCTTTTGGTATTCTCGAGAATAATGAAGCGTATTTTTTTAATGCAATCTAAATATTGCAATGTCTAAATATTTTATGCGTGGGAACCTCTAATTGGCTCTCTGTTTCTAATATGTTTATTTTTAAGTTATAGCTGTTGGTTCTCCTAAAAATAAATAAATAAAGTAATTTGAATAATTTTATTTACGGGAATTGCCCCAAGGGCCGTGGGACGATAGTCCTGAAGGCCAAGTCTCGTAAATAGCATTGTTAAAATTACATTGCAATATCGTTCCGATTGCATTTTAAAAAAATACCCTTAAAGTAGCTCAAAATATAAAGTCAGCTTCGGTTTGGTATTTCCAACAATACTTTGAGGATATTTTTTGTAATCGAAATGCAATCGGAATGATATTGCAATGTAATTTAAACAATTTTATTTACGAGAATTGGCCTTCTGAACTCAAGTATAGTAGTATAAGATGGAGCGTCCATTAGCTTGAATGAAACTGTATGAGTCAGACATCAGCTGCCGTCACGTGGCATGTGGTGTGTTCTGTCAAAGATTATAATAATGTAGAATGGACAGTATAGCTTATCGATTGCCTACTATTTTGTAGGATTTTTTTTATACATCGGCATCTAGCCTCAATCTAAGCTTGTACTATGAAAACCAAAAAATTAATAAAGAGTATTTCTTTATTAATTTTTCGGATCTGAAACAAATATTTTCAGATCATGACTTCCATTAAGGGTTATATACCCGCTCTTACGTTTCGGGAAAACATCGTGACCGCGGCTCAGTTGTCTTTGGACGGATTGATAGTTCTTTCTTCTGGACACGGTCGAGTAAGCTGAGAGGGTGGACAAGCCTAATCTTCCTAATAAATGTCTCCGGCTCTACAAAGCATACAGGATAAAATAGCTGGCGCTGTATAAAATCTGTTATTATCATTAGATAGATTACCATAATAAATCATTAGATGTAAGATTTTTACATCTAATGATTTATGGTAATCTATCTGTACCTGACCTGTAAAAATCCACCGAGAAGTTTGAAAGATATGACGGAATAAAGAATATTACAAACATAAAAGATAGGCGCGAAAAACATAACCCCTTCCTTGCAGTCCGGTAAAAATGCCAATATTATTATTAACTAGGTTATATAGGTATTTTATCTGTAGTTTTATAATCATTGTCAGAGAGAATATCCACGTTTCTTTAGCTCAGACAATAGTAGGTATTACGTATGCCACAGCTGATGCAAGTACTCCATTATGTTGTGAAACTAGTTAGGTATAACGCAATAGCTTCTCTCGCGGGTTCGTCTCACACCATCTTAGGGGTGGAATTTCGAATATCTACAACAAAAATAAGATTAATAGGAACACCCATAAAATAAACAAATTAATAAAGTCAGTTAGAACTATGTATTTAATATTTATAGATATTATTAGGTAGGTAATAAGTAGGTATAGATAACATTATCTGTCTCTTCAGATAGCAGAGTACTTTTTATGTAATTATCTATAATATAAAAATCAATTGCTGTTCGTTAGTCTGGCTAAAACTCGAGAACGGCTGGACCGATTTGGCCAATTCTTTTTTTGTTGTGTTTGTTGTAGTCCAGGGAAGGTTTAAACGGTGAGTACTTACGCGGGTGAAACCGCGGGGCGCAGCTAGTATAATCTATATCTATCTATCTATATTAATAAAAATCAATTGCTGTTCGTTAGTCTCGCTAAAACTCGAGAATGGCTGAAGCGATTTGGCTAACTTTGGTCTTGAATTATTCGTGGAGGTCTAGGGAAGGTTTAAACGGTGAGAAAGATCGGACTTACGCGGGTGAAACCGCGGGGCGCAGCTAGTTTATGATATTATCTTTACGACTTTGTCCGCGTATGGGTTGAATTTTCCAAAATCTTTCCCTAGCGGATGTCTTAGCTCGATCCGTCCGTTGACTTGAACTGTGACGTAATTTATCAGTCAGACAGAAGCCCATTTCTCGAAAATAAAATTGTTTAAATTACATTGCAATATCATTTCGATTACAAAAATACTCTTTCGGTATTCTTGAAAATACCAAAAGGTGACTTTGTTTGATATTTTTTGTAATCGTTATTGCAATGTAATTCCAACAATGTTATTTACGGGAATTGGCCTTCTGGAAGATGTTTTTCAGAAAACAAGTAGGGCTCATAAAAGAAGCCAAACCTTTCGTGTATAATTAAAATTATTAATTCTTGCATGAAAAACTAGAAAAAGACTGAAAAAAAAAACTAAAAAGTGAAAAATAATCCATTTCGGGTCACTAAAACAGCAGATAACATAAACATACTTGGAAGTCGGACTGGGTTAGATTGAATGTTGAGGGGTATTATAGGAAACATGGTGTCACCCAGTCCGACTTCCAAGTATGTTTATGTTATCTGCTGTTTTAGTGACCCGAAATGGATTATTTTTCACTTTTTAGTTTTTTTTTTTCAGTCTTTTTCTAGTTTTTGTTTTCAGGTTTCTTTTTCAGGTTTTTTTTAGTTTTTGTTACCAGGATTTTTTTTCAAGTTTTTTTTAGTTTTTGTTTTCAGGTTTTTTGAAGTCGGTTTTTTAAATTTTAATTTATTTTTTTATTTAACCATTTTTAGTGCCGCTGACACTGAAAATTCTACTCCATGAGGCGAAAGCGACTATTTCTTAAAATTGCAACCTGTACCTAATCGTAACTCATTGAAGGGTTTGGTGATGAGAAGGTTCAGATGCTCCATTCGTCGATAGGTAAATATTAGTGCATGGGCCAATTCTACTAGTGGTAATGGAAAATTGAGCAATTTGCTGAACCTCGCTGTGCAGATCTGTTCATCACTCCAAAGATCCTCATCATATCTTCATTTAGGATAGGGTTCTCTATCAACATTCATACAAGCCCAGTCCGGCGACTAAATTCGACTAAATTCTTCAAATTGTAACCTGTGATCGTAACCGATTGAAGAGTTGTCTGATGAGAAGGTGGGTTTAGATATTCCATTTATCGGTAACTATTAGTTTATGGGCCAATTCTACTGGTGGAAATCGAAAACAGAGCAATTTGCTGCACTCTCGAGGTGCAATGCTGTTCATCCCTCCGAAGACCCTCATCAGATCTTCATTGAAGATAGGGTTTTCTGTCAACATTCATACAAACCCAGTCCGGCGACTAAATTCGACTAAATTCTTCAAATTGTAACCTGTAATCGTAACCGATTGAAGAGTTTTCTGATGGAAGGTGGTTTCAGATATTCCATTTATCGGTAACTATTAGTTTATGGCCCAATTCTACTGGTGGAAAACGAAAACTGAGCAATTTGCTGCACTCTCGAGGTGCAATTCTGTTCATCACTCCGAAGATCCTCATCAGATCTTCATTCAATTTTTATGGGACCACCTCTGAGTTATCCCCTTTCATACAAAAAAAGATTTTTCCAAATCGGTCCAGGCGTTTTCGAGTAATCGGCGAACATACATAAAAAAAAAAAATATATATATACGCGACGAATTGAGAACCTCCTCCTTTTTTGAAGTCGGTTAAAAAGCGACCTCGCCGATGACTTTTAAAGTAGGTGAAATTGTTGCCCAAAACATTTGCTTTAAATTTTAATACGAAATTTAATTTATTATTAGCCGGGTTTTCTATTCAAAGTAGCGCGTTGTAAGAATCGTAAGTTACTCGCAAAAAATCTTGTTGATTTTAGCCCACACAGTTTTGTGAAGTACGAACAAATACTTTAAATGTACCTATAATATTATCAGAAGAAAACTGAACATCATTCCTTAAAATAAAATTATGCTTACTAGTACAAAATAGCTTAGTCTAGTACAGGGGTCGGCAACCTTTTGAGTCAGAAGAGTCAAAAATTAAAATTTAAAAGTTTTAAAAGAGCCACAATTTTTTTTTTCAATAATAAATGGACTGGTTAAACCTTGCCTAGGACCGAAATGCTTGGAAAGATGTTAGGGAGGCCTTTGCCCAGCTGTGGGACGATATAGGCTAACAAAAAAAAAATAAAGTTAATAAAGTTTTTTAAAGATCGCAATCGGGAAGACTTTTCTATGCGTCGAATATAAGTGCCTCAACTCGCGGTAATTCTTTAAAATATATATTTGCTAAAGAGCAACAGCTTCACATTCAAGGAGCCGCATGTGCCTCACGAGCCGCAGGTTGCCGACCCCTGGTCTAGTGAGATGTTTGTGTTCTGCGCTCCGCAGAATAAATACGACAAAGTTTTTGTATTAACAATGTCATCTCTATTAAATTTAATATCTCTGGGTACGAAGAGCTACAAATATCACGTTTTTGTTACATAAATAACTTTTTGGGGTTCCGTGCCCAAAGGGTAAAAACGGGACCCTATTACTAAGACTTCACTGTCCGTGCGTCCGTCCGTCCGACTGTTTGTCTGTCACCAGGCTGTATCTCATGAACCGTGATAGCTAGACAGTTGAAATTTTCACGGGTTTTGTATTTCTGTTTCCTCTATCTATAACAACAAATACTTGAAACAGAAAAAAATTAAGTAGGGCTCCCATAAAACATGGTACGGAACCCTCCCGACTCGCACTTGTTTAATTATTTACTTATTTCACATCAACATGAAATTTTAATACTAAGTACTTGGAAAACCTAAGTACCTAATTTAATTAAAGTGCTATTTAGATAAGGAATAATAATTAAGTGGGAACATGAAAAAAGTTATGTCAGTGAGCGACATTTTTTTGGCTATGGGCCAATCTGCCTCCAGCCAGACGTGAGTAAACGTCTTTCGAATTGATTTTAGGGCTGTGCGTAATATTTATAACCGACATTGGAGCCCGGAATTAGCACTGTATTTTTAACAGATTTCATTGACCTGGAAGGTGTAGTGGTTGAGAGTCTGGCTTCGGTAGTGGAAGTATGTGGATTCACAAAAGAATACTGGCAAAACTTTGAACAAAAATAACTTGGAGGTTAGGTTCTCGAAGTTCCTTTAAGTATAATTGGCGTCAGATGCTGATGATGAAACTGAAAACCACGTCACTTTAAATGCTTATATCTTTTTTCCATATCTAAATCACGAAATGCTATTAATTTTATTGTAACTAGTAAAACGGAGAATTGTATCATATGTTTTCTATTTGTGTATATGCTTCAGTATTGCATTGCCATCATTATTTGCCTTTCGATCGTTTCTATGATTTGATATCTTAATAATATTGGCATTTACAATTATTACATGTAATCTAGAAATTTCGACACTTCTTCAATGACTCAATGGCTGGTTACAGAAGTAAAGTACTGAAAAACTTTGGTTAGTCCTAGTCTTCAACTTACATTAATTTAATTTAGTCACTTAGTTGCTTTCAGCGATGCGGCCTTTTGTGCAACTTATACTTTCTAGCTATTACTTTACTTTGTGTTTATCGTGTTCTGTTTCTTTCTGTGTTGTACAAATATAGTTATCTATCTTAGTTAAGCCTTTAGAATTTGTTATTTTAACCAGACCCAAGAAGCTGTTAAGGCAAAGTTGTGTATACCTATTATTGGTAAATACACTTGAATATTATTTCAGTAATGTTTTTCTTTATTCTTAGAATTTAGTGTGTTACTGTCGGTATACCTAATAAATAAGTAATCTAGACGATTTCTACTAGATAGAATTTACGACTCATAAATTCACACTTTCTAACATAAAATAGCAACCCTACGGGATTGCAGTAGTATTCAGACGTTATTGAAAATTGCAAATGCATTTTGTACACTATAAATATATAGACGACCTCCACACCGCAGACGGGGAGTTTGGCTCGATTTGCAGTAACGAGGGCTAGTGTTTTCTGCAAGTTCCTGCCAAATCGACATATTATGTCGAAAGGGTTTAAAGGTCTTAAAGTTTACCAGAAAATATAAAGGCAGAAGGCTTCTTTCGATCGATATTATGGGCCGATATAAAAATCTATTCTATTTTAACCCTTTATCAACCCAATGTTGAGTATAGGCCATCTCTCTTCTGCGCCACCACGCACGTTCTGTGCTCAGTAAATTCATTGGTTGCGATGTCATCTGACCATTAGGCAGATGCTCTGCCGTAAACTAGTTAATAAAATGCCCAGGGTAAGAGCGTCTTCCCACTGGAAAGGTATAGCAGTAAGACGCCCCTAAGTTCTTAGACATCGCATGTCAGTTTACTCATGACATTTTTGATTGCCCGTACTTATTCGCATGTTACTGTACAAATATTACCCCCCCCCCTCCCTTCTTTTCTCGGCATAATGCCGATATGCCGATATGGATAAAAATACACCAATGTCCAAAGTATGGGGTTAGAAATTGTCCAAAGTATGGACATAATGATACTTTTCTTCCTACATCCTTATGGGTTCGAAAATCGGCCAAAATCGCGCGCCACTGCTTTGAGCATGACTTAACTTCATAAACTTAAGGCAATTCATATCTGTACAAATAAATACCTATTATCAAAAATTCTACTGTCTGGAGAGATAAAGAAAATTAGGAAGTCAAATACCATTTCAAAAATGTTATTATCCAAATAAGATTCCCAAATAGCCAACGTAATGGCAAACAATTTCCTTTCTGCAGACAGGAGCAAATAATTGCTCTAATGGAAGAGGACGCAAGACCATTCGGCTTTAGTAGGTCAGTAGGTGTTAGAAATAATTTCGATTTTATGAATTGAAACGTATAGAGAAAATTGCGAGTTTTCCGGATAAGAAAAAAATGGTGGAATTATAATTTGTCATATCCGCCGATGGCTACTTTTAATTAAAGGCCAGCGGACATCGGTGAATTGCGGGCCATGACGGGCGTTTTTTGCCAACGTAAATTGTTACAAATCCGATGGTAACAAGATTTTGAAAGATTAGATACTGACCACGGAGCATTAAAGAAAGCCTTTGATACTTCCTTGCCTAGGAATGTGACTTATAAAGGTGTAACTTTAGTTTCCAATACTTCAGATGGTATATAAAGCAAAAGGCTTACAACTGTGTTTGTTCCAAGTGACTGGTATCTCTGATAACAGACGGCTGGCCAAGTAAAAGGCCTTAGGGTGGTGATCATCAGACGTATGTTTCCTAATGTTTATATCGATTGTAACTAAATTAATTTGGATTCCACGATACAGGCATAGCCTAGTGTGGAATCTACCGCATGTTCTGTATAATGTAATTTTCTTTTTTGGTTAATAAATTTATTTATTACTAGCTGCGTCCCGCGGTTTCACCCGCGTAATAATTTTCTGCGTGACTTTCTTAATTTTTTCTTTCGTAAGATCCTTCTCTTGACAACAACGAACACAACAAAAAAAGAATTACAGAAATCGGTCCAGGCATTGTTGAGTTATGCGCTTACCAACACATTTTGCGATTCATTTTTATATTATAGATTATTTATGTCTATTTTATTTGAAAGATAGTAATTTCAAGTTTGTTTCATAATAATTTGGTAAAGATATGATGAGAATCTTCGAAATGATGAGCAGAATTGTTCCTAAAATTGCAGTCAATTGCTCACTTTTAGATTTCTGCCAGTGGAATAAGCCCTTTAACTATTAGCTAGGGATTGATGGAGAACCTAGAACCACCTTCTCATCACAATAGTCCCCAATATTTAAAGGTGCTCGCGAGGTGTACTATTCGCAGAACTTTTATAAAAAGTTTTGGGCCAAAACATAAGCTGGCTAAGCATTTGGCTTCGCCGGAATCGGGTAAAATACAGTTATCTACAGCAAAATGTATTATTAACTACGGACTAAAAACATAACCCTCCTTTTAGCTTCGCCATAGTCGGGTAAAAAATAAAAAAAAAAGCGCTTGAGTTCTCACCCTTAGGGTACAGTTTATACAACATAAAATGTAATTTACAAACTCGTCGAAGCGAATCGGGCGAGATGTAAGACGTTACGTGACGAAATGATAATAGTTCTATCGTGTTTCCTTCGATAGACAACTTATAAAGATTTAGATTCCTTTGAATTTTATATTTATAGAGGACTAGCAGCGCTCCGCGGTTTCGCCCGCGTAACTGCCGATCCTGTGGGAATATCGAAAAAAAGTAGCCTATGTTACTGTCAATGAATCAATGTATCCTCATAAGAAGTTTCATCAAAATCGGTCCCGTAGTTTCGGAGCCTATTCGTTACAAAAAAAAAGCTTTCCTTTATATTAGTATAGTTTTTTTTTATTTGGTTTGATTCATAACTAGCTTTTACCCGCGATTTCGACCCCATAGGGTTTGAGTTCTGCCAAAATAATTTCTTACCGGATGCCTATAGATATTTGTGAGCCTAATTTAAGTCTGTCTGTCACCAGGCTGTATCGCATAACCCGTGATAGCTAGATAGTTTAAATTTTCACAGATGATGTATTTCTGTTGCCGCTTTAACAAAACTATTAACAGAATATCTCTTACTTCAGGCATATGTATTTTTATTGTTTTCTTGTTAGTTCTTAGTTTACTATGTAAAATATGTTTTGATTAAATATATTACATATTATTAACTGTTATTAATATAATGGTACGGAACCGTACATACGCGAGTCCGACTCGCACTTGGCCGGTTTCCAGTTATAATGACAGGATACAGATTCGAAAACAAAATCAAAGGATAGCCAACGCTACTTGGTTTTAAAATTGTAATTTCCGTTGAACTAGACTACTTTTTTACTTCAAAGGGTCTTTTCAAACTTTTTCCACCTTTTTACTATGCTACCGATGGATGTTTTTAAATCTCATCCATTAGGTCCGGGAACGCGATGAATCAGTTATTCATGCATCATTCTAAAAACCGCCAGATTGCGTAGCTAGTTATTTCTTTTTGATAAAGTTATGACGTCATCGTGCATTCCTATTTGCAACCTATCGAATGTCAAATGGACATTTCTTAGTGGTTAACTATTTTCTATTATTATAGATTAGTCATAATAGTCGTTGGATTCGTTTTAACCGACTACAAAAAAGAAGGAAGTTCTCAAATCTCAATTTGTTATAGAGTTGTTAATTTAATGTATTTAGGAAGATAAAAGTTGGCGACAAAGTTGCAGACCTACCGTAGAGTTTTAAAATAACTATTATTGGCATGTTTTCATTCTAATAATGTTTGTTCAATAAATAATGAATTGAAAGACTTTAAACTTCTCAAGCAGGACCTTGAAATTGGTGTCCAACTAAGGAAGAGGGACAAAAATTCTATTCTTGGACATAAATTAAAAAACATTGTCTACGGGATTTAAAATTAAAAATAATATGATATTCTGAGAAGTAAATCACAAAGGCACGTGTACAGCAAACAGGTTTTATGAAAAGAGAACGAATGCTCTAAAAACATTACCTATTCAAGTCGTAAATAGGGGAAACCATTTGTATAAAGCATAGGTTCTCAACCATGGCGATACCGCCCCCCTAGTGGGCGCTGCACTAACGATTATTAGATCAATAAAATCGGACATAAGTAAAAATGTGCAACTTAGTCAAAAGTGTCATGTAAGCTATTGTTCCTATAGCCAGGTAACCGACCTTTTAGACGGCGGCCATTAAAAATCCCCCCGCTCTAGACCTGTTTTAACAAATCAGTCGAAACTCAGCCGTTCGTGGAGTCGCATGTCTTTGTTTTCGGCACTTTTGTTCGCACTATAACTTCGCTTCACAGTTGTGTGTTTGTGTGGTTCAATTTAGAAAAAACTTTTATTGGATATGGCAGAAGAAGGTATGTACTACATTTTAAAATATTACATGATTACTTTGTCGTATAAAATTTATATTTTTATGTGATATGAAAACAGTTACAATTTAGGTACATTTTTTTGCTTTACTTTTTCAAACAATCGTGTTTTTATGTATATGTCGTGTCTTGTCGGGCTACAACTTTTATAACAATATAATAATTGATTTGTTGGCTATTGTAAATCATAATAAAACCATCCGCCTACGTCCGCCATTTTGTTTTATATGACTTTTAAATCGTACGTAAAAATTACACAATTATTTTAAGTTAATATATTTATTTATTTGTCGTACAGATAATTCGAGAACTATCAAGATATTTACTAGAAGAGCATTGTGGGAGATCTTGAATGAATTCAAGGGCCACAAAATAGAAGAAAAGTTTTCATTGTTTGAAGATAGACTTGTCCAATTGACAAATTGTCCGGAACATGAGAAACATAAAATGGTAAATGGTTTGAAGCACTTTAAAAGTGAATTCAAAAAGAAGTGGAGAGGAGCTTCATACAAAGAAGAACGGTTTTTAAAAAGTAATGAAGTGTGGCTTACTTCTTCGATGGAATTACCTAACTGGCCTGAAATGACCTTACCAAAACCTGGACGTCCAAAAAAAACATTTGAAGATGTGTGTGACCGTAGCAAACGGAGAAAAACAAAAGATCTGCGTGAACAAGTATCTGTCGAGGAGTTGACTTATGCTGCTGGCGTGAGTCAGGGCACTTCAGGAAATAAAGATGCATCAAAAATAATTAAAGAATTAATGGCTTCACCCACCAGAGCTACTAAACTTAGAAAAGTTATTTCTAGTACCAAGAAGCAAACAACTGTAAAAAAATATACGCCAGCAGAAGCACTGGCTATCTTTGTTGAAGGTGATTTCACTAGAAGACAATGGGAAATAATCCACAGATCTGGTAAAGCTATTTACCCATGCTATTCTGTCATACAAATGGCTAAGATTGAATGTTATCCCGAGGAAGAATCAATACATGTCACTGAGACAAGCGCAGAAGTTAAACTTCAAGCATTACTAAATCACACTGCATTGCGCTTGTACAAATATATAGCGGAGGTTGTCAATACGTCATGCACTGAAGAAGAAAAACAAAATATGGTGTTAATTTCGAAATGGGGATGTGACGGATCTCAGCAGACACAATACAAGCAAAAATTCGAAAATCACGGAGATAGTGATGCAAATATTTTTCAAAGCTCACTAGTGCCTCTAAGACTATCTGTTATCATTGAAGAAGAGGAGAAAAAAATCATTTGGCAAAATCCGGTTCCGTCTTCAGTCAGATTCTGCAGACCCATACGTATAAGATTTATAAATGAAACAAAAGATATCACAAAACAAGAAATACAATACATTGAAAACCAAGCCGAACAGCTTCAGGAGACAGAAATTGATGGCAGCAAAATAAAACATAAACTGTTACTTACCATGATTGATGGCAAGGTATGTAATGCTGCTACAGACACCTCATCTACAATGAGATGCTACATTTGCGGACAGACTTCGAAGGATTTTAATAAATTATTTAAAAAAGAAAGTAAAGTAGAAACGTTGAAGTTTGGATTATCAATTCTTCACGCAAGAATTCGATTTTTCGAATCTATTTTACATTTAGCCTATAAATTGCCTTTACAAAAATGGCAAGCACGGTCTACAGAAGAAAAAATAATTGTAAAAGAGACTAAAGAAAAACTACAAAAAGCCTTTAAAGAGGAAATGGGATTACTCGTAGATGTTCCCAAAGCAGGGTTTGGGAACACTAATGACGGGAACACGTCAAGGAGATTTTTTGCAGATCCGGAATGCTCCTCAAGAATAACTGGCATCAATGTCGATTTAATAAAAAGGTTTAAAATTATATTAGAAGTAATATCAAGTGGCAATAACATTGATGTAGAAAAATTTGAAGCATACGCAAATGAAACTGCAAAAATATATGTCGATCTGTATGGTTGGCATCCCATGTCACCAACCATACACAAAATTTTGATACATGGAGGTGAAGTAATAGCTCATGCACTCCTACCTATTGGCCAGTTATCGGAAGAGGCAGCTGAAGCCCGAAACAAACATTTTAGGCAATACAGATTACATTTTTCCCGCAAATTTTCGCGCAGAGACTGCAACATAGATATAATAAACAGACTTCTTTTAAGTTCAGATCCATTTATCAGCTGCAGCAGAAAGACGCAAAATAAAAAAAGACAGCCTTTCTCAAAGGAGGCAATAGAAATGATGTCTGCCAGCACGGTATTTAAAAATAGACAAAGCGAAGACGAAAGTTCCGACGAAGAAGAAGTTGAAGAATCCTAAAAATGTAAAAAGATGTAAAATTTTAAATATATAATTATTATATTGGTCAAACTTTGTGTTTTATTTAATTTAATTGCACATAAAATTATATAAATAAATTAAATATTTTTGTCCGATTTTTTCACTCAAATACTCGTTAGTGCGCTGGAGCTTTTCGTGGGCGGTAGCGGGTTCAAAGGCAAATGTTGAACTAAACCCAAAATTATTGATATTTATGATTCTTATTGATTTTTTTATCTATACTAATACAACGAAGAAAGATTTGATTGTTTGTTTGCATTGAATAAGCTTCAAAACTCCTTAACCGATTCAGTTGAAAGTTGGTATGAGGATACATTGATTAATTGACAGTAGCATAGGGTACTTTTTATCCCAATATTCCCACTTGATCCGCAGTAAAAACCGCGGAGCGCTCCTAGTTTATTATATATATTTTTACTACACTGACGGACACATAAACTGCATCATAGTACAAGACGATTTTGAAATAATTATTTTATTATTTGTATTTTTATTATTTATTTTTATTATTTATTTTTATTATGTATTCTGATTCCTGAACGCGGGAACCTATAATTGGCTCTCCGTTTTTTATTATATAAGTCTACTTTTTGTTGAAGCTGTTGGTTCTCCCAATAAATAAATAAATAAATAAAAGTCAAAAAGAGTTTCGGTACCATATGGATTCAATTTAAATTTGTATGAAAAGTTCGCATACTTATTAAAATATTCATTTGAAAGTAATGCTTTGATACAGTTTATGTGTCCGCCAGTTCATTATGGGGGGTATAGGAATTGGTTTCTCTTGTAAAGGGGACGATAGTCCATAAAAGGTTGGGAACCTATGGTACAAAGCAACCGGTGCTTGGATACAGTCTTATTGCAAAGAAATATTGTCTCTTGAGATTAGAACTTGCGAGTGGCGACCTCTAACGCAACGTTTGTGTGGGTCAATGCGAACTTGTACCACTAGGCAATAGATGACGTAACACTTACGGATGTAGATGGATAGGTACCTCTTGGTGTTATCATGGGCATACGTAATTCGGGCGTGGGTGTTTTTTTTTTATAAATGGTGGCATCCCACTGGTTTTTCAAATTGCCAGCGTGATAAAAAGATTTATTCTTGGAAAAGCATCTTGTAAATTGGACTAATATTATAAATTGGAAAGTTTATTTATTTGTTTGATTATATATTTGTTACTTTTTATCCCGATATTCCCACTCAGCAGGGCAAGCAATGGGCCGAGGATAAAAATTATGTCCACCCGTTATATCCTCTGTCAAGGGAGAAAATTATTTTGTGCACCTGTTAAAGCACGGCAAAAGGAGGAAGGATAAGTATATCCCCATTTGACATAACACGTGGACATCTATTCCCCGCCAATAGCATGGGGACATAAGGAAGACAATAGAGTAAAATTAAGTTAAAATAAGTCAAACAAATGGCATTGACAAGAATGACAAGCACAGATGTGTAAAAAACGAATTTACTAAGTTGATTTGCGATGACATTCGATGTATTCTGTGGTTATCTTATTGGCAATAATTACGGGGATAAACGTTTCCCCCGTTTTGTCTACCGTGAATAGTCTATCCACCCTTGCGCCCATGCTCGGGGAGTGGACAAAAATGACAGAGGGAAAGACTATTTTGTCCATTCCCTGTGGATAAAATGTCTCCGGCCATGCTAGCCCAGCAGAAGTTACGCGGGTGAAACCGCGGAGCGCTTCCAGTGTTATATAAAATACCTCTACTAATTGGGTTTCGTTTTCAAAGATGAATCGGATCCCGTGTAAAATCCGAATAAAAGGAGACTTCTGTATAAATGTTTTGATAAAAAATACATGTGAAAAATTATAATTGGCAGTGAAATGCAAAGGACGATCGCTAAGTGCTTTTTTTTGTTATCTCTTTCTATAACGGTTTTCGTGAGAATGGAAAATAATATTGTAAAAAGCTTTGCTTAGCTTTGTCGGTAACCTATAAATATAAAATTCAAAGACCAGACTGACTGACTGATTAATTTAATAACGTACAACTTGAAGCGCTGGTTCTAGAGATATTAATTCGACATAGAGAAACTAATAAATAAATATGGCAGGACATTCCACACATCGCCATCTAGCCCCAAGCTAAGTGTTATGGGTGCTAGACGACGGATATACTACATAAATACTTTTCTTTTATAAATATATACTTATAATACATAGAAATAACCAGACCACAGACAAATATCTAAGCATAAATACTTGTATGATACTGGTATCGAACCCGCACCCTGTGTTTGGCTGTCCAGCATGGTAACCATTGCCAACTAGGTCGTCGTCAATTCGGAAAGTGTGTTCTTTGTAAAGTGCGAGTCGGACTCGCGCACGAAAGGTTTCATACCATTATATTCTGTTTTTAGTATTTGTTGTTATAGCGGCAACAGAAATACATCATCTGTGAAAATTTGAACTGTCTAACTATCACGGTTCATGAGATACAGCCCGGTGACAGACAGATAGTGAAGTCTTAGTAATAGGGTCCTGTTATTACCCTTTGGGTAAAGCATTCTGAAAAGTGTTTTTCGTTTTTCGAGTGAATAGGTATCTTCTAGGAAAGCGTGCTACAGCTTAGGCCGCATCATCACCTACCATCAGGCAGGTGTGCTAGTGGTCAAACGCTGACCTATCATTTGTAAATAAAAAAAAATGGTGGAGGCAGTCAGAAATTAGTCGATGTATGGAAGTTCATATTGACAAAAATAATGGAAAGAAATTATATTTCCAGGGTTTCTATCCTTCTCCATTGAAATTATTGACGTGATAACGTCAAATAAATTGATGGAACACCTGCATTCACACAAAAGTGTCATGTTCCGGTTCCATGACGCGTCATGGTAAACGACACGCGTCTCGTGTTTGTTTAATTATAATATCGCTCATCTGGACTTGTTGGTGACGATTGACGAATAGACTTTCATAAAGGAAAAAAAAACTAATTTTTTTATCGTTTTCTTATGTCGTTTTCACGTAAAATTATCATCCGTAAACCGACTTTACAGACAACCATTTTTTATCTAAAGATTCTTTTTTTTTTACGAATGATAGGTCAGCGTTTAACCACTATTACACCTGCCTGATGGTAGGTGACGATGCGGCCTAAGATGTAACACGCCTTCCTAGAAGATACCTATTCATTTTATCTCTGTAGCCACAAAAATACTAGCAAACTTACTTATACCTTTACAACATTAAGTAGGATACATTTCTACTTGAATAATCAAAGCTATAATAAAATTATATCTACGCAATAAGAAATGCCTCTACGCTATACAAATTGATGTTTTCCATATGAGCAAGCCTTATGAAATGTTAGAGAATAAAACCCAGCTTGAGTGACACAGACTACTAACTGTCAACTATAGACGCGATTTGAAGTCTGTTGTCTGCAGAGCTCAATAATAAATAAATATTGTAGGAAGGACATTTTACACAGCGCCATCTAGCCTCAAGCTAAGTAAACTAAGCTTGTATTATCGTGACCAGCTAACAAATAAAATCCGAACTCTTTTATAAATCCGAAAGTAGGTATGTATGTATAGTATTGTTTGTAAATTTGTTAGTTTGTTGTCTGTTCTTGGTGAAACGACTGGACCAATTTAGATGAAAATTGGTACAGTGGGACGTTAGTGGATGGAGATGGACATAAGATACTTTTGACCGCAGGATGCAGCGAGTTTTTAATACTTTTATTTTGTAAACGGCCCTACAGGGTTTCTCAAAGACCACTAAAAAAATGAACGACGAACCTTAGTTAGGGTCCTGTCGTGGTCCATTTTCTCTCACGATCAAAGAAAAGACGATATATATCAAACACCCAAACCATAACAAATATTTGTTTCAAGAAATATATATTAAATAGGTCAGGTTTGCATCATATGTTTGTGGGATCGACGCAATCAGATCATGTCTGATAGTTTATACTCGTCTGTGATGAAATTACGTATATACCTTTACAGCGGTTGCAGCTTAGCTCGCACTGAGGTATTTTTTCATACTTGTGTGCAGACCTCAAACTATGTTCACTCACGATTTAAAAACCCCCAAATTGTACATGCCAGTGGAAAGACAGATGCAGGCAACTGATTCCCTTGCTTTACGAATAAGGAATGAAGAAGCAAGACGCTTAGTGCGGGGTGTCTGGGATGTCCACCATGAATCGGTGTCGCTTATTAGAATTTCGGAAAATCGTACAAAATAGTTCTCAATCTGTAATTTATGTATGTATATTAAGTAATATATTTACAAAAGAAAAATATATATGTATTCTAGCCGTCGACTGGCCACCATAACATAACACAAGCTTAGTTTAGTTTTACGGGCCTGTTTCCGCACTTAGCCTCATCATTTGGGCCATTGTGCGTGTGAGAATATTCTACTTGTCACTCCAACCATCCCAGGTCTTCCCAGAAGGCTAGCAGCCTTTTCAGGTTGCTACAGGCCTCCGGAAGAGATGCCGGTGATTGAAGAGACCGAGCCCGTTGATCTGCCACGCTACTGCACTCCATGAGCACGTGCTGTGGGTTTTCTTCTGCCTCCATGCATCCTCTGCACAGAGGGCTATCTGTAACATCTATGGTAAATAAGTGTTTGTTTAATGCACAATGACCGGTTATGACACCTATGATCGTCCGGATTCGTTTCTTTTTAGTCTAATGATGCTGCTGGGCAAGTCTTTTAGGTGCTTCCGTGACTGCACTTTTTGTTTGCCTGCAGGTTTCGCTGTTTCTCCATTCTGTTTTATGGAACAACACAAACCTTGTTGCTTGGTGCTAGATGGCGGTGTGAGAAATGTCCTACAATATTTATTAATATAATACTGTTCTATTTCACCCACCCTCTTTTTATATCGTTTCAATAAAAGAGAGGGCGTATGTATACAGCAATGTGAGGGTTGGGTAATTCTCCATACTTTGAAAACATCTATTGTTGCGTTACGGTCCGGTTATAAATATCATATATTTAACAGAAGGAGATTCTAACAATGCGTTTAAATATGCCTACCTACGCTTGGAATTTTTTGTTTTAAAATGTTGCCCTAATTTCGTAGATTTATTTATCCTTTCACTGAATACTAGCAGCGCTTCGCGGTTTCACCTGCGTATCTCCATAAAAAGTAGCCTATAGCCTGCCTGGACTATCCAAAAACAGAATTTTTCAATTCGAACCAGTAGTTCCTGATATTAGCTCGTTCAAACAAACTCTTCAGCTTTATAATATAAGTATTGATATAACAGAAGCAGATTCTAACAATGCGTTAAAATTTATACGCTTGAAATTTTTTGTTGTAAAATGTTGCCTTTATTTTGTAGATTTTTACTGAATATTCCTGCGGGTTACCCGGGGGTTTTGGATGTTTCTTTTTAAAAGATTTAAGAGTTGAACTATATTTTTATATACCATTGTACCATTGGTACCAATATACCATTGGTATTAGTTTTTGGTACTGGAAAGGAATAGATCAATAAAAGTAAAGTGTTATACGTATATGGTTTTGGCCTAGTGGTAGATACCTCGACTTTCATTCTGAAGATCGTGGGTTCGAATCCCGGCCAGAAGTGCTCCAACAGATTTTGCTTACAAAAAAATTATGTGCGCTAATTGACATTGCTCTTACGGTGACGGAAAACGCGAATAAACACGCGGCTTAGTTGGCTCCAGAATTATTGACGAGTTCTTTCCTCTGGAAGCGGTCGACTAAGCTGAGAGGGTAGTATAGGTGCTAGGCAAGCCTACTCCATCCTTACGCAAAAAGCACCAATGGATTTTGCTTATGAATTTATGTGCGCTAATTGACATTGCTCTTACGGCGAATTAAAATATCGTGATGAAACCCGAGGCTAAGTTGGCTCCAGAAGTATTGACAAGTTCTTTCCTCTGGAAGCGGTCGACAAAGCCGAGAGGGTAATAGGTGTTTTTTTTATATATATGATAGGTCAGCGTTTGACCACTATCACACCTGTGGTGACGATGCGGCCTAAGATGTAACACGCTTTCCTAGAAGATACCTATTCACTCGCGACTTGAAGACCCCCAAATTGTACACGTCAGGAAAGACAGACGCAGGCAACCGATTCCATTCCCTTGCAGTACGAATAAGGAATGACGAAGCAAAGCGCTTAGTGCGAACGTGTGGTATGTCCACCATGAATCGGTGCCGCACACCAGTCTGCCTGGTTGTATGACGAAAGAATGGAGATGACAAGATTAGGTCGTGGAGTTCTGTTGCACACTCCCCGAAATGTATCCGATAAAAGGCCGACAAGCTCGCCACCTTGCGACGATGTTCCAGGTGTTGGGAAGCCTACTCCATCCTCACGCAAAAAGAACTTGGCTAAAGAGATCTAGTTGCGGAAAACAGCTCGTAAACAAATATACCATTTTTATCGGGTGTTTTGTCTGACACATAACTTGTTAGCTGAGAATGAGACTTGTTTACAATATGTACCACAAATGTAAAGTCTGCTTACTAATCGGACGGTTTCGGCGTAGTTGCTTTTGCGCGTTAGGCATTCAAAAACATATGAGTAAATACATTCCTAAGTTTGAGAACCCGATATAAATATTGCAGGACATTCCACACATCGCCTTTAGCCCCAAGCTAAGTAACTAGATTTGTGTTTTGGATGCTAGACAACGGATATACTACTTATACAGGGTTATTGGTAATTATACTAGCAAGCGCGTTGAGGGGTACTTCTGTTCACCTAAACAAAAAACTTTTGTTCTACGACTTTTGGAAAATCATACAATTTTTTGAAAATTTTGAGGTTAGGTTTACCTGAAAATCAGCTGTTCCATACACGAAGAGGCATGGAACAGCTGATTAACCTAAAAAATTTAGTTTTTTTTAAGTTTTATCTACTGTTCTTAGTCTGAATGACCTTTGTTTTAAAACATCTGCTGTTTTTCGAATTTACATAACCTCAAAATTAACATTTTTTTTTCGATTTTCCAAAAAGTTGTTTGTTAAGGTGCACAGAATTAGCCCTCAACGCCTTGCTAGTATAATTACCAATAACCCTGTATAGGTTATTTTCTTTTGTAAATATATAGGTAGGTACTTATAATACATAGGAACAACTATCTAACATAATAATCGAACCCGCAACCCTGTGTTTGGCAGTCCGGCATGGGGACCATTGTGCCTACTAGGTGGATAAAGTTCTAAACAAGTTCGAAATCGAAACAAGTAAAAAAGTTCGGCCAAAACGTGTTAATTGAATTTTTTTGGCGGCGACTTCGTACGCGTGGTAGTTTTGTTATCGACTAAAACCTTCCTCTTGAACCACTCTATCTATTAAAAAACCGCTCCAAAATTCGTTGTGTAGTTTTAAAGATCTAAGAATGCATATTGATAGACAGACGGCGGGAAGCGACTTTGTTTTATACTATGTAATGGTGAAGTGATAGATAGATAGATAAATCATTTATTGCATCACAAAAAGGCACATACGTACACATGTATCACTATCGTGAATACTAATTATAAGCAAAGCAACAGCGGCAAGTGCTGAAGTGAAGGCTCTTAAAAATTATATGTATTCTTTACCTTAAAAAGTACCTATATAGTATATTTTTTCCCGCAATTCAATTAAACTTTTCTCCAGTAAAGTTTCATTTATATTACCCCAATAAAGAATCCAAAGTGTCAGTTATCAAAACGGCCTTTAACAGAACGATTTAACATTTGTCAACAAGCAGACCAATAAAATAATATTGGTGAGTAATACCGGCTTATCATTACACGTTTCCAGGGCATGTAATTCGTTCTTATCTCGACGTATTAGGGTACATTATCGCTGGTTTTGTATTCGCTAAAATTTCGCACATATATCTCGCGCGCGTTTCAATTTATCTTACTTTGTGAGTTTGGAACTTGTTTGGTTTCTACCTCGATTGTGTTTAGTATTTGTTTTTTTGAATTAGCTGAATGTTTTTCGACACTAATATGAGGAAAGATTTTTTTTTGTTTGTGACAAATATGTTCCCAAACAACTGGACCGGTTATGGTGAAACTTTGTATGAAGAAACATTGAATTCTTGCACTGTTGTTATAGGCTTTTTACCCGACTACGACGAAGCCAAAAGGGTGGGTTATGTTTTTGCCCTGTATGTATGTTCATCTGTTCCCACTTAACTTCAAAACTTCTTCTTCCTTGCTCTTTCCCACTTCATGTGGGGTCGGCTATCCTAATTTTTTGGCGCCAAGACATACTGTCCTGGGTTGTTGGGTCGGGCAATTCTTCCTCTGAGATGAGTTTCGTCATGCTGGTCCACCACGTAGCTGGAGTCTACGAAGTTTTTATCTCGACATTTCCAGGGGAATGGGATTTATGCAGGGAAACCGCGGAGCGTCGCTATCGCGAGTCTTTAGGAGACAGGGTTATTCTGTAATGGCAGTGTGTAGATTGGTTTAAAAGTCTTTCTGAAAAGGAATTTCGTTTACTTAGTAGTAAAGACAAGCAAATAAAAAAATAAATAAAAATAAAAATACATTTATTCACCACCAAAAACAAACAAAGAAGGTATAATAAACTTAGGACTAATTAATCTAGGTGGCCTGGAGCCTAAGCTAGGTCAGAGACCTGTATTTCAGGACTCCAGGTCTCACTGCCGTCGGTTGAGAGTAGATAAATTCTATAAATTAATTATTTTTGTGGCGCAGGTTATGTGGGTATGTAGGAAATGGTTATGTAGGTAGGAAAATTGGGTAGGTTCAACTATGAGGAGTAGTAGTTCGGTGTCATCGTAGTCTAATTTAAGTAAGTGCTCTCTTAGTGTTAATTTACATTTATAAGTTGTGCTAGGATAAATATTTAGATATGTATTAAGTTGGTTGTATAGGTAAGCGGAAAGAAAAATCGAGTGTCGTTTAAAAATTTTAGTTCTGTGTTTTTTAATTTGGAATATTCTATTTCTGTCACGTGTGGAGCTGCAGAGATTTGGATCGAATGTCAGGTGCCTATGCGTGCGTAGTATGAGCTGTTGGATAAACAATTGACGGATCGTAAGGACTTTGCATTCTTTGAAAAGTATATCAGTTGGGTATCGATAAGGTTTCCTAAACATCACCTTCAGTAAACATCTTTGAGCGCGTTCTAATTTAATTATCTTTGTTTTGCATGCTCCACCCCAAACTGGGATGCAATAACTTAAAATTGATTGAGCTAAAGATAGGTAAATAGTTATTAGCAAGTTCGAGTTGACTATATCTCTAAGGTTTTTGAAAATCCATATCAATTTACGGGTGCGAGCTGCCAGAAGGTCAATTTGAGCGTTCCAAGACAAAGCATAGTCCAGTTGGACACCTAGGTACCTTAAGCTATTCGTTTTCTCTAAAGCTAGGCAGGAGCATGCAACGGCTGTATCATCACAAGTATGTGCCTTGAGAACCATGCCTTGAGGTTGTGTTGATTTATTTATTGAAAATGTAATGAATTTAGATTTGTTCACATTTAAGGTCAAAAGATTCTTTGTTAGCCATAGTGATGCTTGTTTCAAACCCTCTTCAGCGTGCTGATGTGCTTTTGCCCAAGTTCTTCCCTGAAATATGAGCGCTGTATCGTCTGCGTAAGAGTAAATTTTACCATTATGTGGTACGAAGTTGCAAAGATCATTTATGTAAATCAGGAAAAGACTTGGGCCGAGGACGCTGCCCTGCGGCACACCGTTTGTTATGGGTAAGGGTTTGCTAACAACGTCTCCTATTTTTATGGCTTGTGTACGAGAAGTAAGGAAATTTTCAAGAAGCTGCAGCGGTAGGCCGCGTACTCCGACATATTGCAGCTTTTCTAACGGAATTGGTGTAGAAACTGTGTCGAAAGCCTTAGCCAAGTCTAGAAAGACCCCGATGCATTTGCGGCCGCGATCTAGATTAAGTGCAACGTCGTTAGTAAGTTGCAAAGGATTAAGTCTTCAAGTCATTCGTCTGTACTGCACCAAAAATAGTTTCTAAAGCCAGATCAATCATTGAAGTGTTACATATCAAAACCCAGCGACACACCCCGGCTTCTCACGGGTTACAGAGCATATACGCCTACATTATTTAACGGTCCTATTTCACCAAATTTGAACAAAACCTTATACATCAAAACCTTCATCATGAATCAGTTCGTCCATTCATAAAAACCGTATAAAAATAGTTAGTTTCAGTGGTTTTAGATAGGTAGATAGACAGATATATAAATTCTATAGATTATATTCTGTGGTTTTTTAGTTTTTCCAGTACAGACAGACATACAGTGGCGTTGTTTTATAATATCTATACTAATTTTCGAAAGCTGAAGAGTTGTTTTGTTTGTTTGAACGCGCTAATCTCAGGAACAACTGGTTGGAATTGAAAATATATTTTTGTGTTGGGTAGTCCATTTATCGAGGAAGGCTATAGGCTACTTTTTAATTTGATATTCCCACGGGATCGGGACTTAAGCGGGTGAAACCGCGAGGCGCAGCTAGTGTAGTGATATTAGAAACTACGAACCCATCGGTAAGCCTCCTTCAGCTTAGATGCTCAACTTGCCTTCGAACTCTTAAGCTTCTGAAGCACGGCATATTTTAATTTAAAGCTGCGCCCTGCGATTTTAATAAGTAGCTCCAGCTATTTACATATTAAGTTGATAAGAATTGGTTCAGTAGTAATAAACAACTCAAACAGACGAACTTTGAAAAACACTACACAAACGATAGTATTTTTCTGCATTTGTAATATATTTGCTTCTTTTCGATTCTCCTCATTTAGTCGTCATCTCATCTTCCATCTCTCTCATATCTTGTCCTCACACTATCCATTTAACATTTCTTAGGTTCTCTTCCTTTGCATTCCTCTACATTTGTACTCAATACTCTTCTAGTCACATGCGCGTCATCTATTCTAATATGAAAAGCTGAAGAGTTTGTTAGTTTGCTTGAACGCGCTAATCTCAGGAAGTACTGGTTTGAATTGAAAAAAAAAGTGTGTGTGTCAGCTCCGACGCACGACTGGAGTTTACTCCTTAAGTATCACAGCCAAATTAGAAAGTTGCGCACTAAAGGTGCGCACCAAAAACGTGACACGATTTCGTTACTTGTTAGTAGGTTTTACCCCTCGGATTTTTCTCATACCGGGCGCCTTATATATGAAAATCGATTGGAGTAAACTCCAAAAATATTTTTGTTATGGATAGCCCATTTATCGAGAAAGGCTATAAGCTGTACTTTTCATTTTGATATTCCCACGGGATCAGTTAGTACTGATTATTTTGCGTAAGCCCCGATCCCCTGAGATTATCGGCATAACAAGTTACTAATAAATGTATCCTCATACCAAGTTTCATAATAATCGGTACAATAGTTTTACAGCCTATTCAACGAAATCTTTTTACCTGCGTAAGTCCCCATCCCCTAAGAATATCGGAATAAAAAGTAGCCTCTAGGTTATTTCCAAAGATTTAATGTACCCTCATACCGAGTTTCATAAAAATCAGTACAATAGTTTCAGAGCCTATTCATTGCGAACAAAACATATTTTCTTTTATATATTATATGTAGCCATGTCATTAGACTCTTCAGAGATCTTGTGTCGTCTCGCTCCATTATTTGTAATGCATTCATCATACCCCATTTGGAAACGGCTAGACCAGTCATATTTATTATAAAAAATCTTAAGGCCAGTGCATACTGAAAGCTTTACTGCGCTGAGAACTATATACTCGGTAGGATTGCCATACGGTCAAATAAGCTGAATTATCCCAGTATTTAACTATGGCATCCCGTATTATACAAGTCTCGTATTTGTCCTACAATAATTATCCTAAAAACAGCAGTCAAAAAGTCGGAAATTTAGCGGTCGCTCGTTACTGTTTTACATATTTCCTAAGTGCAACAGTCAAAAAGTCTGTATTGCAGTCTATTTCTTTTTTCTATATTCTCGACCCGTATTATTTTAGTCTTTAGCAACATTGCTAGGGACAGGACTGACATGCTGTTTTAAAGCACGATGGAGCTTGTGACACCTCCAATCGGTCACCCATCAAAGTTGTGACCGCATCAGCGTTGCTTAACTCACACTACAAACTTTGGGCACATGAGTAGGAATACAACCTCATGTGGGGTTGTATTCCTACTCATGTGTCAATAAAATAAAATAACGGCTTTTTAACAGTGTTTCGTATATATGTATTTTTAACTTTTTACAGCCATTGATAGCACAAAATCTTGTCAATAAAATAACAGAAGGCCAATTCTCGTAAATTCAAATGTTCAAATTACATTCTGATTGCATTTCGATTACAAAAAATATTCTTGAGAATACCAAAAGCTGACTTTGAGGGTATTTTGAGCTGCTTTGAGGGTATTTTTTGTTTGTTATTTATTTACGAGATTTGGCCTTCTGATCTTGTTATTGGGCGCCTCCAATGGTCTTTTTCACCATTGATTGAATCAAATCTAAGTACCATATGATTTTCATATTGCTGCTATCTGTATGCGACCAACCTTACCTACTAAAAAGATGGTAGAAAATCTTTTCATAGCAAAATGTAACAAGCAATTCCATGTTCTATAACCATCTTCACAAGATTCAATTTCTTTTGAAAGTTGTTGTTAAAAATATTCTTTAAAAAACTATCTAATAAGCTATACCTACCTACTTAGTTTGTGTTTATAAAGAATTTAAAATCAGAGTAAAAATAATAATTAGGAGTCATTGAACTTTGGTGACCTTTAGGTATTTGAAGTAGGTATAACATTTTATAAATTTTCTTGATAAGGCATTTTTTAAATATTCTCAAATATTTTAAATACGATTTATCGGTGGTAGGTAGGTTTTGAAAACGGTTTCTCAAAAAATAACTGTTAAGTGTTTTTTGACCTCGACTCTAATTATTATTTTTAACTTCAAAAAAAGGAGGAGGTTTTCAATTCGTCGGGTTTTTTTTTTACTAGTTACGTTAATCCCGCTTCATGAGATACACAGCCTGGTAAATGACAAACAGTGAAGTCTTAGCAAAATGGTCCCGTTTTTACTCTATGGGTACGGAACCCTGATAAGGGAAATACTTTAGAAATATTGTTGTTTATTTTTCTTTTCAAACTCTGTCCATTTATTTTCCTATTATTGTATATCGACATTTAATTTTCCCTTTTTCCTGTTGATAAACTTTCACCTACGAGTTATTTTTTACCTATTTCTCGGGAGATTTGAAGAAAAAACCGTTTTGAACGATTTATATCGTAATAGTACGCCCCGTGGTGTTTATACATTTATTGATCGAGCAAGAGAAGCGTCTGTTTTAAGTTTGGAAAATATTGCTTTACTCTGTCCATGTGAAAATCTGATGCGAAACATCGATGCTATGAACACAATAGCTTCTTTTCCGCATTTGTAATAACGGTGTGTTGTTTGGGACCCAATTTATTTTGGATCGGCGCAGTATGTCTTCTTTTTTTTTTTGATGCACTTCTATTAGTCATCATCTCATTGTTCACATCCATCTCTCTCATATCTTGTCGCATCTTTTCTCAGGTCGTCCTCTTCCTCGCCATCCCTCTACAACTACATTCATACTCATCACTCTTCTAGTCACATGCGTCCCTTATCTTCTCATTATCGACACAATGGGCGTATAATCATAGTGATGTGTCAACCAATAAAAAAAGTTCAATAAATACGATTATTGAATATATTTACCTCTATTACTTCCACCTTGAAACCAATTGTTCATAAGAGGTTTACAAGTAGCTAGCTACATACCTAGGCATAACCACAGAATATACATATGATTTTTTTAAATGGGCCTTCAGGGTTATTTCTTAAACTATAATAAAATTTCAGCAAATTTAACTTTCTGCACCTGAATCATACTATTAGACCTACCGCCACACTTTCGTGATTTTATATGCAATTATGAAGTTCAGACCATAGTGGCTTGGAGAATTACCAGGTAGCAAAACCGACCAAAACATACCTGTTAATTTTGCAAAAAAATCGCCTATAGTGTTGTGCCAATCGATTATGTTGCTAATAGCGATGGCAAATGAAAGGAAATAGCTCATTTTATAGTTATACCTACACCTTTGTGGATCATCTTTTGGTGGTCTAAAAAGTGTTGGAACTATTAAAACTGTTTGGCTATTAGCAACATTATCGATTGGTATAACAAATGTTTGCAAAATTAACCGGTTCGATTCTTGGCTTTGCTACCTGATAACTCTCCAAGTCACTATGGTCAGAACTTCATAATTGCACATCGCTCATAACTGTGTTGGAGACATGCGCTGAGTAATTCTCAGCTTTTATAAAATCACGAAGGTCTGGCGTTAAGCGGGATCTTACTCTATCTATATGGATAAATACGCGGATAAAGGATTCCCTCAGCAAGACGGAATTAATTAGTAGATTTAAAGTTCAATCGGTCGGGGATACCCTACGAAACAAATTAGCGTACATTGCGATGCGACCCTAGCTTTACTCTGTATTAAGCTTAATACACATCAAAGACGGCGACCCTCCAACTTATATCGGCAACTTTTTGTCGACGAGGAGGTTGGCGACTTTCATTGCAAGTCGGAATACTTTGTCAGTAGTATGTCAGCGGTTCCTAAACCATGTCGCGAAAAAATAATAGAATAGAACAGAATTTTTAATTGGGTCCTTTTTGCGTGAGGATGGAGTAGACTTGCCCAGCACCTACTACCCTCTCAGCTTAGTCGACCATATCCAGAGGAGAGAACTTGTCAATACTTTTGAAGCCAACTAAGCCGCGGGTTTCATCACGATGTTTTCCTTCACCGTAAGAGCAATGTCAATTAACGCAGATATATTTTTTTAATAAAAAGCCATTGGTGCACGGCCGATCGGGATTTGAACCCACGACCTTCAGAATGAATGAAAATTCGTATACCGTGCACGAAATTGCTTTCTAGTGCACCTTATTGAATGGCTTTTTGAATCATTCGAAATCAATGTTGCCACTGAATAGACGGGCGTCGTTCGGGCACGGACGAGACACGGATCATGCACTGTGTAAATTGCTTCATACAAAATGTATGTAACGTTTCAAATCCGTGCCCAGTCCGGGCCGATAATCCAGGTATTTTGCCATGGCGAAGGGCAACACGCGCGGACGTATGTTGCCGAAATGATTCTTTTCATATAGACCGGTGGGTTGTGTCGGTGGGTTTGCGACTTCAGTGTGTACTCGTATTACGCTTCACTTTAAATATATACCTTGTTACATATGACCTGGTTTATCTCACCAGGGGATTGGTATTGTATGCTCGGAACTCGGGTTTGAACAGAGGTAATACATTTTAATATTATCTACTCTTTCTGTGATGATAAGTATTATAGCTTCAATTACAGATCGTATCAAATAACTGTATCCAAGACTTTTGCATCATTTTGACTTAAGCATCCGTTCAGAAAGGTTTTAAGGAGAACACCTACGCGGACTTTGAACAGAAATAATACATTTTAATAATTATATACTATTTCTGTGATGTTAAAAGAAAATTTTACTAAAAATAATAAAAAAAATTCTAAAATTAAATTAAAAATTAAATGGAGATAGATCGTAAATTTACATCTATTTTAGGTCTACTTTTTTTAGTTTTACTTTTGTATCTTTTGGCATAGATAGCTATTTTTAAATTATGTGAAATTATATAAAATAATCTTAATAGACAGACCAACGAACGAACAGCCAAATGATCCTAAAATGTATGATGGTAGGTGAAGATGCACGCTTTCCTAGAAGATACCTCTTCATTGCGAATTGTACATGTCAGGAAAGACAGACGCAGGCAATTGATTTCATAGCCTTGTTGTACGATTAAAGAATGACGAGATTTTGTTTTTTCATGACAAAATATATAAATAAAATACATATTCTTCTTTATCTCAAGTTACGGAACCCTAAAAAAGACATGTTACCAGCCAATAAGCTATTTCCATTCAATTACCTACAGTAACAAAAAATTAAGGGCTTTTAAAAAAGTCATGGAGAATGGCGGACCCTCGCGTTGCGAATTTGATCACACTGACGTGGCGCAGTCGTGCTCAGCGTTGGAATAACATAGATATGCCAAATTACTTTATTTTTAGCAGTAATTATTTTTGGGTTCGATACTCGTCGTGGATCAAATATTTTTACCTGCTGAATTATACAAGTTTTTTGTCTGAGTGTTTCTGTATTATATACTAACAGCGGTTCGCGGTTTCTCTTAGATTTCACTCAAATTCTAACTAATATTATAAATCCTAAAGTTTATTTATTTGTTTGTTTGTTCTTCACGGTCAAACGGGTCGATTTGGAAGAAAATCGGCATAGTAATGTCTATTAAATCGTTGAACACCGGTAGCACTCACAAAAAAGGTGACGTCATCGCTCACGTTACGTTCACGTTACAGCTCACGTTCCGTTATTGACAAGGTAATTTACAGACAACCAACCAGTCAAGTCGAGACAATGTTTGACTCGAAATCAATGTTTTCTTAGGACATCATGTAAAATTATTAGTAATATTCCGAAATTCCCGCAAGTCTTACGCGGGTGAAACCGTGAGGCGCAGCATGGATAAAAATGGTTAGAAACGTGTATAACCTAGTGCCAAATTGTATCATAACCTAATTGGTTTTATTATCAGGATTGTAAAGATTATTTTGAAGGTCGAAATTGATAAAAATTACGTTATTTACCTATTTGCAAAATTAAATGATTCAGCGTTTCTTTTTTTGTTACACAAGCCTAGTTCCATAAGCTGGATGGCCCTGTGTTAAATGTCCTACATATTCCCCATTTGGGGGAAAACATTCTACTTAAGATATACTTTGGGGTATAATACAACTTTCAGTTCCCATCGATCTCATTGGCATGTGTAATAAAATATTTCAAAAATATTTATAAAAATAAAAAATTAAACTTGCTTGCTTTATTATTTACGGCCCGCGGTGCCGCATACCAACTGTTTTTTTTTACAAACTAAAGCTTATCCATACAATGTTTTCGTAAAAGAACGGTTCGATTGAGCGGCACCGGCCGGGCCTCAGGTTAATGACCCAATACTTACGCAACGCCGAAATCAAGGATTCACAGAAGGCCAGGAAGCTTTTTATTAGGTACGTTAAACTCAGAGAGCGGAGTTGGCCTAGTGGTAAATACCGCGACTTTCATTTCGAACTCACGACAGTTTGAATCCCGGCCGGCCGTACACCAATGGATTTTTTTAACACGCTTTTATTAGTTTCACCTGTATGTTTGCTTGCTTGTTTGCTTGTATGTATGTAACTGACTCTTTTGGGCTCGATTTTTCTTAAGAAAAATGTATGTGCGCTAATTGACATTGCTCTTACGGTGAAGGAAAATATTGTGATGAACCTCGCGGCTTAGTTGCCTCCTCCAGACATATTGACATGTTCTTTCCCCTGGACATGGTCGACTAAGCTGACAGGGGGGTATAAGTGCTGTACTGGGCAAGCCTACTCCATTCTCATGCAAAACGGACCCAACTTAGAGGTCAAGTGTCCATATTCTTATATAATAAGAAGAAAGATTTGATTGTTTGTTCGCATTGAAAAGGCTCCGGAACTACTGGACCCATTTTGATAAAACTTGATATGAGGATACATTGATTCATTGGGTATAAACAAGGCTACTTTTTATCCCGATATTCCTACTTTTTTGGGGTTTACGCCGGTGAAACCGTGGAGCGCTGCTAGTCATGAAATCTAAAACGGTATTGTTTGAAATACTAACTTTTAAACTCCAATAGTATTAAAACTTCACCTTTCATAAAGTTGTGCTTATTCGAAAATAGAATCGCTTAAAGTTACCTAAGACTTAATAATGATTAAAGTCTGCGAGTATTTAGTTGGGAGTTCGGACTTAGTTACTGTTTTTATTGAATTAAATTTGTCATTTAAGTAGTCTTAACTGGGTGTTTTCTTCTTGTCAGCGGACGTCAAATCTATCTAGGTATATACAGGGTGTGGCGTAATTAATGTATAAATAAAACTGTTTTTCACAAAACAAATTACATAGCAATTTAATTCCGATTGCAAAAAATATCCTCAAAGTAGCTCAAAATACCCTAATCGGTTCACGGACGAAAATTTTACGTGATAACGTCATAAGAAAACGATGAAAAATTTGGTTTTCTTCCTTTATATAAGTCTTCTAGTCGTCACTCGTCACCATAACACAAGCCCAGATGAGCGATATTATTATAAAATACTCTTGTATCCTAACGGGAACGGACTCGTCATGTTACCGGAACATGACACTTTTATGTGAATGCAGGTTGTGTTCCATCAATTTTTACGTATTCACGTCAATAAATAATAGAAAACAAAACGTAGGTAAAATGATTAGTGATTGCTTGAGTAGTAACAGTGGCAGTTCTTACTGGCAGTGCACTTCGTTTCGTTTATAACCCAGCCCACACAGCGCTTTACATAATGCGATGCAATGACTCTTACATCCCGTATAATAATTGAGTTAATATCTTGGCTCAAAGTGCCGTCTTTGCCACGTTTTTTGTTCTTGGCAAACGTTGATAATATTCTTGTGAACTTTGTCTTGTGTTTTTCTACGTGTTATGTGTTAGATAACTATCTTCTATACATATAAAATGCTTTTTCCTGACTGACTGACGCGGATCAACGCACAACCAAAAACCGCTGATCGTAGAGACCTGAAACTTGGAGGGTTTGTTCTTTATATGACGTAGGACACTGATAAGAAAGGATTTTCCGTAATTCTACCCCTAAGGGGGTGAAAAGGGGGGGGGGCAAGATTTGTATGAGACAACGTGATTCCTTGGTCCATTTTCGACCTCTATGCGGACGAAGTCGCGGGCAAAAGCTGGTCTTTATATATATAAAATGCTTTGTCCTGGCTGACTGTCTGTCGGATCTGTCGGTCGGATGGTGTTTACAATAAAGAATTTATCTATCTATCAACGCACAGCCTAAACCGCTGATCGTAGAGACCTGAAACTTGGAGGGTGTGTTCTTTGTATGACGTAGGCATCCCATAAGATATAATTTTACAAAATTCTACCGCTTAGGGGGTGAAAAAGGGGGGCAAAGTTTGTGTGGGCCAATATGATTCCTGGTCCAATCTACTAATTCTACGCGAACATAGTCGCGGGCAAAAGGTAGTGGTGCAGCATAGTACAAGTAAACATAAAACACGATGTACACAAAGTAAAGTAAAAAACCGGCCAAGTGCGAGTCGAACTCGCGCACGAAGGGTTCCGTACCATATTTTTTTCTGTTTTACTTTGTTGTTATATTGCGTCTGAAATACATAATCTGCGAAAATGTCAACTCTCATCACGGTTCATGAGATACAGCCTCGTACAGAGACGGACGGACGGATAGACAGTGAAGTCTTAGTAATAGGGTACCGTTTGTCACGGGATCACGCGTGAATGGCTGGACCAGTTTCGCTAATTCATTTTTGTTGTGTTTGTTATTGTCATTGCCAAGAGTTCAAGAAGCCAAGGTTCTTATGAAAGAAGAAAGATGCGCAGCAACGTACTATGCGGATGCACCCGCGGGGCGCAGCTAGGATAAAATAATTACATAGGTATTTTCCTACATTAATAAGTAGGTACCTGGGTGACCGGTTATTTTACGTTTTTGTTTTTACCACCTCCTGTATACTAAATTTCATGAAAATTCTTGGAGCCGTTTCCGAGATCCTGATAACACGTACAATAATTGCTCGTTTAAATATATTAAATAGATTATGATAGATGATGATTATAGGTTGTTGTAGAAAGTATTTAATAATAATAAATTGTGGAGCAAAAGTAATTGGAAAAAATTGCTCAACCAAGGACCAAAATGGGTTGTTTCGCAGCCAAATGGCAACTGGTAAATTACTAAACTCGCCACTTAACTTTTTGAAGTGTAAATCAGTGTTAATTAGGGGCCTTAAAAAGGCTGTACTTACTGGTATTTTTTAACGAAAATACATCCAGCTTGTAACATTGCCGAAAAGGCTTAGCTAGGCTGTCTTAATGGCCCGCGGCGGCCGGTTTGCAACAATGGATTTTTCATAAGAAAATATTATGTGCGGCTAATTGACATTGCTCTTACGGTGAAGGAAAATATCGTGTTGAAACCCGCGGCTTAGTTGGCTCCAAACATATTGACGAGTTATTTCTTCTGGACACGGTCAACTAAGCAGTGCCTTTATTCACGAAGGTTCAAGTCGTTGGGCGCGCGTGATTAGGGGCGGAGGGGGAGCGGTTTTTGTATGGAAATCTTACCTTAATCACGCGCGCCCGACGACTTGAACCTTTAGTGAATCAGGCCCCAGGACTGCTAAACACAGAGTTGCGACGACTCAGTTGGCAGTGTTGGCACAATGTTCACCATGCCGGACTGCCAAACACAGAGTTGCGGGTTCCATTTCCTCCTCAGACAAGTATTTATGCTCATATATTTGTCTGTGGTCTGATTGTTTCTATGTATTATAAGTATATATTTACGATAAAAAAGTATATAAGTAGTATATCCGTTGTCTAGCCCATAACACAAGTCTAGTTACCTAGCTTGGGGCTAGATGGCGATGTGTGGAATACCCTGCAAATCTGTTGTCTAGGACCCATAACACAAGTGTAGTTACTTAGCTTGGGGCTAGATGGCGATGCGTGGAATGTCCTGCAATATTTATTTTTTTAACTAAGCGAAGACAGTAGTGTGAAAGGGTAGTAAAGACAGACAGTAGAGTCTTAGTAATAGGATTCCGTTTTTATCTTTAAGTACGGAACCCTAGTACTTACCTACTTTAACCCTTACATTACATTTTTTTTTTAAGACGATTTTATGTGGTTCTGTATACTTTTATGTATTAAGCATCCAAAGAAATAAAGATTTTTGATTTGACATTCGAATGTAGTGAATATTTTCTGAATTGATGGGGCTACCTCAGTTATGAATGCCATGTAAATGGGTTCTTTGTCAAAGGACACAGTGTAAATTATTCAGTGAAGTAACTCTAATTACCTACGCTAATGATTCATTGATATTTTAGACGGAAAAAACAAACTTACGCTCGAATACTGAAAGGCTACTTGTTTATATTTAAATGGCGATTAAATTGACTTAAGTGTCATGTTGACATAGGATAGGAGCGTCTTAAATATTTAAGGGAACCCTAAGCGTTTGAGTATTCGAGCATTAAATATGTAAATATACATTTTGTAATTATAAATTGAAATTGATAAATACCAGATAATTTAATTTTTTCTATTTTAAGGGTTTTCCTGTTATGTATTGTAGTTGGATAAAACGGTTTATTGCACACACAAAAATAAACAACAAAATAGCTATATGTAGGAAATAAAGAAAATATCTTGTTCAATATTTTTTTAACATCAAATAACAGGCAAGCCTTACTTATAACGAGATTTTGTTTTTGGTATCAGTGTCAATTTTAAAAAAATATTGCCTAAAAAAAGCAACCTAAAAATCTTAAAAAACATACTCATAAAATATTTACTTTCTTCTGTTTCTAGTATTGGTTGTTATAGCGGCAACATAAATACATCATCTGTAAAAATTTCAATTCTCTAGCTATCATGGTTCATGAGATACAGCCTGGTGACAGATAGAACGGACGGACAGCGAAGTCTTAGTAATAGGGTCCCGTTTTACCCTTTGGGTACAGAACCCTAAAAAGAAACTATGACTGAATACAATGGAATGGAGATCTTCCTCCATATTTCAAAGTCGGTTAATAAAATATGATAAAATATGTCACAGTGCCCACTGCTAAGCGGGCACTGTGACAGTTTTATTTATTTGCGAGTCGAGCACGGATAAAGCGGTTCTCGATGAAAAATTGAATTTTCAATGAAAAGAAACCTTTAAACCGACTGTAAGTATTAATAATATTAACACAAACACACACCGTCATTCGTCGCGTCTGTCTGTAAATATTATAAAACTGGCTGCGCCCCTCGGTTTTGCCCGCGTTAGTGTCTCTTTTAAAGTGACTAGAAGCGTAATTCCCGATCCCGTGGGAATATCGAGATTAAAAGTAGCCTATAACACTCCTATTAAGCAACGTATCCTCTAAATCAAGTTTCATCTAAATCGGTTCAGTAGTTTTGGAGCCTATTACAAAAAATAAAAATTTCCTCTTTATAATCTCTATTATATATAAAATTCTCGTGTCACGGGCTTCGAACTTGAACTCCTCCGAAACGGCTCGACCGATTCTCATGAAATTTTGTGAGCATATTCAGTAGGTCTGAGAATCGGCCAACATCTTTTTTTTTTTTTTTTTTTTTTTTTTTTTTTTTTTTTTTTTTTTTTTTTTTTTTTTTTTTTTTTTTTTTGTAAATAGCAAAACAACGTTTGCCGGGACAGCTAGTATTAGTATAGATAGCTGCGCCCCGTGGTTTCACCCGCGTATATCACGTTCACGTGGGAATATCAAAATAAAAAGCATCCTAAAGCCTTCCTCGATAAATGGACTATCCAACGCAAAAATATTTTTTTTAATATGGACTTGTAGTTCCTGAGATTAGCGCGTTCAAATAAACAAACTCTTAAGCTTTATAATATTACTAGCGACCCGCCCCGGCTTCGCACGGCTATATTACGCATGTATTATACATATAAACCTTCCTCTTGAATCACTCTATCTATTAAAAAAACCGCATCAAAATCCGTTGCGTAGTTTTAAAGATTTAAGCATACATAGGGATATAGGGACAGAGAAAGCGACTTTGTTTTATACTATGTAGTGATAGTGAAGTGAAGTATAGAGTGGTATAGATACGCATTTCCTTAAAATACAGAATACATAGTTATACCGAAGTACAAACTTTAACGGTCTTAAAGTCGTAAAAAGCTGATCCTGCGCTATTTCACTAAATTATTTAAGCGGTTTAAAAATAGATTAGTTTCTTAGGTCCGTATTAATAAACCGAACTCAATATCGATTTCAATCTTAAGTTTGCTCTTGAGTTGTTGCGCTGATTAATAAACCTATCTTAAGACGCGATTAAAGAGCGACGTATCACTTGAGTAATACCGTATTAATAAATCAAACTCAGCTCTCAAGATGTAGTTTCGTGAACTCAAGTCTGATTGCGGGTCATACATGACTAAAGTTAGAGGGCATTACAGTGAACAAATAAAGTCATCACACCAAACCTTTAAAACGTCTCTGAATAATTATCTAATAGTAAAATCTTACATTTTGTAAAATATTTTTACATTAAAAATAAGTTGACAGTAAAATATGACGAAACTACCTACCATAGGGTAAAAACAGACCATTTAAGGTAAGAACATAGCGCTACTGTCATTCAAGGTCGCTCTCAAGATCAGTTTCAAATCTCAGGAGCGATATCAGCTTGGTTAAAACTTGAGTTTTATCTATTAATTAACGCCTAACTTAAGATAGTGACCACATCTCAAGACTCACTCGATTGATACGCACTCAAGATCGATATTGAGAGCGATTTATTAATACGGGCCTTAGCATCTTAAGACTCCATACATCTACATAGACGTACTACGCGGGATGTGGCTTACCACAAAGCAAGTCTGCTGATGGCTAGGGTTACATACTGCCTAATTAAATTAACTGTTCATGCGTCTCGATTTTCATAAACTAAAGGACAATGTCCACTTCTATAGAAGGTATGGCTTGCACTCAAACATTGTTTTACAACGTAATTATTATTTAGATTCAGTAACTAGTACAGCTAGCATCGTAATAGCAAAATATTGGAGTGCCAGGATACTGTCATGAGCCAAGTCTAAAATTGGAACGAAATCGATTCATAGTAAATAGGGGGAGGCCCCTATTTACTATGAATCGATTTCGTTCCAATTGCGTTTTGATCGATTCATATTACATGGAATCAATATAGTATGGTTGGGAGTTATAATAGTAACTTAACTATGACAAAATGATCAAAAAAAAAACACATACATACAACTGAATTGAGAACCTTCTCCTTGAAGTTGGTTAAAAATGAAGATTGTTGAATTCGAGTTTCCTGTAATCATTTAGAACACAAAAAAAATGCAATTTTTATTCATTCATTACACTAAAACGACGAAAATTAATATTAAAAATAAACTTAGTTAATTTATGATAATATTTTTAGGAACACTTTGTTTTTGATAAAGCCAATTATGGGTTTTGTCCTTTAATTTAAACCCAACTCCTTACGCACGCAAATTAGCAGCGCAATGTAAGATTTAAACCAAATCCCGTGTGAGATTGGCAGCCCTACCTCCCACTTTGATACAATCTACAAATCTTAAGATACGAAGTCTTTCGTTAAGTATTTAATTTCAAGAGATTGTTAAACCTTATAAAATAGACTGAATTAAATTAGCGAGTAAGAACAAATTTTCTTGGGGTTGTTATATTCTGGCATAACGTCAACGTTTTGGTTGCGCGGCCATTCTGATGTGGCAAATAAAAAAATGTTACTTATCAAAATTTATTATATTCGTCTCATCAATCTAGTCATATATCTATCATCTCTTGCAATTTGAAACGTGGATTGATAGTAAATAGTAATGTAAGTTGTTTTTTAACATCAAATAACAGGACAAACTTGACACTTACCGATATTTTATTACAAGGAATCCGTTTTTTGTATTCGATTAGTAAGGTGACCGCGCAAAAAAGTTTGAGAAGACTACTATGCCAGGCTTCAGGCCTTAATGTACTCCCTCTCCATAGTCGGCCCCTCATGACTGAGGATCGTGGTCATCATCGGGAAGTCTGCATTTGGATCGGATGATCTGTCTCCAACGGCTTCTATTCATCGCATCTCCTAAAATCATCTCGCCTAAATGTTACTACTTCTTTAATAATTATATTTTTTAAATAGTTGCAAATTGATTTTAATGTCAAAATTATACACTTACACTTAGCGCACATAATTTTTTTTAACAAAAATCAATTTGTCTGTATTTAATTTTATTGGTTTGGCATTGTTTATCAGCCAAGGGCTTAGTTTAAAATCAGTCAAACGATTTTAAACTAAGCCCTTGACTGATAAACAATGCCAAACCAATAAAATTAAATACAGACAAATTGATTTTTGTTAAAAAAATTATGTGCGCTAAGTGCTTACACATTGCTCTTGCGATGAAGCAAAACATCGTGATGAAACCCGTGGCTTAGTTGGCTGCAGACGTATTGACAAGTTCTTTCCTTTGGTCGACTAAGCTGAGAGGGTGGTATAGGTTCTGCGCAAGCCATGTTATAAATGTCCCAGGCACAAACATAGATAGATAGACGACCCAGTTGGCACAATGGTCACCATGCCGGACTGCCAAACACAGGGTTGCGGGTTCGATTCCCACCTCAGACAAGTATTTATGCTTAGATATTTGTCTGTGGTCTGGTTGTTTCTATGTATTATAAGTATATATTTACAAAAGAAAAGTATATAAGTAGTATATAAATAAATGATTGAATAAATGATTTATTATTTATTTTATTTTTTTATTTATATCCGTTGTCTAGCACCCATAACACAAGTCTAGTTACTTAGCTTGGGGCTAGATGGCGATGTGTTGAATGTCCTGCAATATTTATTTATTTATAGATAAATTCTTATCATCAATCATCTGGATTAGGGCAATACAGAAAAAGAAACCTACTTCAAAAGAAACCATTAGAAGATATTGCATAACCGCGTTACAATTTCCTATCTAAATATCTGAGCAAGGAAAACTTGGCAAATGTAACGTATACCCGTGCCTTCCAAGTTTACCCGGTGGACTGTGAACTCTATATGTATAACAATCTGAACTCTATCTCGAAAGGATTGGATTGGAATTCGTTTGAGCAGCTTTTTTGTCTGGTGGTTCTTAGGTTCGTTGCACATTTGAAAGAAGCAAGATGGCGGCGTTGCAACGTGGTAGGCACCATCTATATATAAATAATAAATAAATATTGCAGGACATTCCACACATCGCCATCTAGCCCCAAGCTAAGTAACTAGACTTGTGTTATGGGTGCTAGACAACGGATATACTACTTATATTACTTTTCTTTTGTAAATATATACTTATCATACATAGAAACAACCAGACCACAGACAAATATTTAAGCATAAATACTTGCCTGAGGCGGGAATCGAACCCGCGACGCTGTGTTTGACAGTCCGGCATGGTGACCATTGTGCCAACTGGGTCGTCAATATCGTATATGTATAATACATGCATAATATAGCCGTGCGAAACCGGAGCGGGTCGCTAGTCTATAAATATAATATTTAAAGTCCCTCAAAGCAATGGATATACAATGTTTCAGCGAAGGGGGTTTTAATAAGAAAGGGGTTTGTTCTAGACGTCTAGGCGAACAACTTTTGTTCTACGACTTTTGGAAATTCGAACTTTTGTTTTTACGATAATTCTGAGGGAATTTTTACTTGAAAATCAGCTGTTTCATACAAAAACTTCGAACGAAATGTTCGGATTTCCAAAAGTCGTAGAACAAAAGTTGTTCGTATTCCTCCTTTCGTATTAAAACCCCTTCGCTGAAACAAATTGTATATGGCATACAGATAGCTGTTATGATAACGTAGGCATCTGCTACAACGAAGTATTGTTTCACTGTCGTCTTCCTACCTTCACTCGCGTCCCTCGAAGGCTCCGTTTATTTAGGGGTCTTTGAGTCACGAGCGTATAGGTATCTACTAGGAAAGAGTGCAACGTCAGTGGTCACTTACCATCGTGTGAGATAGTGGTCAAACGCTGACCTATAAAATCCATACTAATACTAGCGACCCGCTCCGGCTTCGCGCTGCTATATTATGCATGTATTATACATATAAACCTTCCTCTTGAATCACTATCTATTAGGTATATATTTTATATGGGTCTGTACTTATTTATAAGGCTGTTACCTGAAATAAATGATTTATTTATTTATTATTAAAAAAAACCGCATCAAAATCCGTTGCGTAGTTTTAAAGATCTAAGCATACAAAGGGACATAGGGACGGTGAAAAGTGACTTTATTTTATACTATGTTGTGATAGTGAAGTGATTATAAAGAGGAATGATTTGATTGTTTGTTTGCATTGAATAGACTTCGGAACTATTGGACCGATTTTGATGAAACTTGGTATATGGATACATTGATTCATTGGGAGTGTCCGCTCCGCGGTTTCACCCGCGTACCTCGCTTTGAGCTATAAGGCCGCCCTTTGTAACACTTAGACTTAAGCTTTGTTTTTTTATTTAATGTAATTTACTATCTATCTCCCGATCCCGTGGGAATATCGGGATAAAAAGTAGCGTATGTTACTCCCAATGAAGTAATGTATCCTCATACCAAGTCTTCTTAAATATCAGTCCAGTAGTTTCAGAGCCTATTTAACTCAAACATACAAAACAATCAAATCTTTTCTCTTTATTATAATCTTAATATATATAAATCTCGTGTCACAATGTTTGTCCTCAATGGACTCCTAAACCACTTAACCGATTATAATAAAATTCGCACACCATGTGCAGTTCGATCCAACTTGAGAGATAGGATAGCTTACATCCCGATATTCCCACGGGATCGGGAGTTACGCGGGTGAAACCGCGGAGGGCAGCTAGTAGAAGTATAGATAAATTCGGTCGTAATCAAAAACTCGTGTTGGCAAGAAGAATATTGAGTGCCAAGTTTAGAATGCAAATGACAACCAATACATGGCATTCTTTTAGGTACGTTTTTATAGTTTTATTTTCCCTTGAAACTTAATGCTTGCTAGGCACGTGTGGTTTGCGGTAGCAGAACTAGTTTTAGTCTGTGAATACCGGTTTGTAAGGTTAAGACAGAATAAGAATTTGAACCGACTTCAAAAAAAGGAGAAAATTCTCAATTCGTCGCGTATATTTTTTTAATGTACTTACTATTCGTAGACGGCTCAACCGATTGAGATGGTTCTTTTTTTTTTCAAGTACAAACAAGGAAACGGCTAAAGTTATTATAATTCTAACATTTTGATTAAATCTTGATTTCTATTTATTTGACTGCCTTCCAAAGTTATGTTTAGGTTCAAATCCTGGGTGAATAACAAGTCTATTAAGGTGGGCATAGATAGACTAGAGAACTAACAGAACATCGGAGCTTTCGGTGTTTAATTTACTCGAACCACACTTTGAACATTTGCTTTGCATTTGCCTGGAAGTGATCGCTTTTAGCGATAAGACCGCCCATTGTGCTATATTATACAATATACAAGTATTATACAAAATAAAACTTCGTCTTGAATCACTCTATCTATTTAAAAAAACCGCATCAAAATCCGTTGCGTAGTTTTAAATATCTAAGCATATAAAGGACAGACAGACAGATGAGCGACTTTGTTTTATAATATGTAGTGATAAAATGTTTATCTCTATCTATCTATTGTTCCATTTGTAAGAACATTACATTTAAATGCTTGAGAAAATGCTCTATTCTACACTCACCTTTATACGTCTAATAACTGTTGCGTATTAATATTGGAAAATTCCCCGCCAATAACGTTATCAAAGTTAAATGTAGATAAATCAATAATATCCAGGTAGGAGAGGTGTGTCCTTAAACGTCCTCTATTCAATCTGTTTCACCTAGGCCAAACTGGTTCTTGGAAATTTGTCATCTTCTCAAATGTCCAGTGTGTTTTAACACCTGCACGAGCTGAGCGAGCTATCCAATGATGCTGCGGTAAGCTGTGGCGCAATTTTGGTCTGAAAAAAAATTAAAGGCTGTAACTGTTTTGACAAATTTTTATTTATTAAAGTCAATTGACACAATTATAAAAAAAAAACAATTACAGTAATAGACTAATTAGGACAAATCTTTCATACATATCTCTCGGAAAAATCCAAACACACTGGCAATATTATGTTCTATTCGTCCTCAAACAGATTAGTTCAGTTCAGTCTTCTATTCGACCTAGACCAAACTGGTTCTTAGAAATGTCTTACCTTCTCCATTGTCCACTGGGGCCTGTGCCCCAAGATCGTTCGATTTATGTTTTTGTTGTTATTTGCGTCTTACTTAATTTCCTAAGTTTGAACACCCTACCTTCACATTCCTCAATTTCTTGTCCATCGCAGCTTTCGCAGTTTAATTTACTCGAACCACATTTGCCTTTCCTTTGCCTGATCGGTTGCCTGAAATAGATAGCTCTAAGCGATAAGCGCCCTTTGTAACACTTAGACTTAGTTTTTTATTATTAATGTTATTTGAAATTGGTGTTTACAATAAAGTATTTTATTTATCTATCTAGCTTCAATGACGCCCATGATGCTGCTGTAGCTATGATTAATAGCTGTACTATATTCGAACTAGACCAAATTGGTTCTTAAAAATATGTCATCTTCTTTAATATCAACTATGCTCCAACACCAGCACGTCCTGCTTCAATGACGCAATTGATGCTGCTGTAGCTGTGGGGTAATTTTGGTCTGAAACAATTTAAAAGCTTTACTATATTCGAACTAAACCAAACTTATTCTTAGAAATGTCTTAACTTCTCCATTGTCGACTGTGCCTCAACACCTTCACATTGACTTCCTTATCAACCACCAATATTTCTTACCAATGATGCTGCCTTAGTTGTGGCGTAATTTTAGCCAGACAATATTTACCCAATATTAGACCTTACTGACACGAAAATAAAAAGAAATATACATCGTATGTGGTATAGTTGATTCTGTAAAGTTTTCATACTAAGTAACTATAATTGACCGAGCGGGCGAAGCGGCTCTGTTTTTCATGTCGGGCAAAATTTGCTTTCCTCTCAGTATGTCAGTCGTATTTTACAAACGATCTAGACAAAACTTGGTAAACAGGTTTTGAGATTTTATAAAATTGTTTTTGTCATCGGGGATTAAAAAATTAAAAAAATATAGGTAGTAAAATAACATAAAGAAAGAAAAACGTGTATTAGACAAACAAACAACTTATAACAAGAAAAACAATGAACGACGGAAAAAATACAGAACAAAAACAACAAACACAAAAATGCAGTAAAAAAGCTTTTCCGAAAAACGAGCGATAACAAAAATCGTTGTTATTATTATTATTTACCTATTCAAATAAAAGTATACATTTATTATTTCAATCACATATAAAAATTTATCAATCGTAAAGATCTCCCAACACAATGTAAGTACTCAAATGTCCCCCATCATCCGACCGCCAAGGAAACCCAACAAACAAGTACACAAGTTTTCAATCAACGTTATCTGCTATCATCGTACCAAACCCGTACCACGATCGATAACTGATAAAATATTACAACTGTGACGTCATTGTATGAGTGATTCCCTTGCCTAATGACGTTAGTATTCCGATCTAGAAACATCTTTAAAAACTCACACGATTCGTTTTCATAGTAAGTATTTTACAGGCTATTAATCTCGTATTTTTTAAATTTCTCTTACCTCGACGTTTCGACTATCTATACTAATATTATAAAGCTGAAGAGTTTGTTTGTTTGAACGCGCTAATCTCAGGAACTGCTGGTTCGAATTGAAAAATTCTTTTTGTGTTGGATAGTCCATTTATCGAGGAAGGTTATAGGCTACTTTTTATCCCGATATTCCCACGGGATCGGAAGTTACGTGGGTGAAACCGCGGAGCGCAGCTAGTGCTACAATAGCCATGGTCGCAATGAGACAGTATCATAAGAGAAATAAAGAAAAACTCGATTAAGTCCCGGGAAAATAATTACATCCTTCTAATTCAATATTATAAATCCGAAAGATTGTCTATTTGTTTGTTTGTCCCTCAAAGTCAAAAGGCCTATTTGAATAAAAATCAGCATAGTGGTAGTTTGGAGACAGACATGATACTTTTGAGCTCCGGGATCGGGACTTATGCGGGTAAAACCGTGGAGCGCAGCTAGTTGTCTATATTATTATGATATATCTAGTAGCAAAGGCGTAAATCCCGATCCCGTGGGGATGTCGGGAAAAGAAGCCTACGTTAATCCCAATGAATCTCTGTATCCTCATACCAAGTTTCTTCAAAATCGGTCCTGTAGTTTCAATAGTCTAATTTATGTAAGCTAGAAGTTAGACTAAGTATTTCTCTAATTGTCAACAGGAACACCATCTCCAGAGGGCAATATCCGGCACCGGTCTCATCATACCGACGCCAGAGGTCTGTCAAGTCAACGACATTGAATTCTACGAACGATGCTACCCGCCAGACTACAAAATGCCAAAACAGCACATACATATGCAACGTGAGTGGCTTTACTTAAGAACTTTCACTTGATAACGAAATACACCAATCAGCGGGTAGGATGTTACCGCTGATTGGTGCGTTTCGTGATCACTTGAGCTCCCCAAAATGCCAAAACAGCACATACTTAAGCAACGTTAGCGGCTTAACTTAAGAAGTTTCACTTGATAGCGAAATAGACCAATTAGCGGGTAGGGTGTTGCCGCTGATTGGTGCGTTTCGTGATCACTTAAGCTCCCCAAAATGCCAAAACAGCACATCATACCATATACCATATGATTAAATAAATACCATATGCAACGTGATTGGCTTAATTAAGAACTTTTACTTGATAGCGAAATACACCAATCAGTGGGTAGGGTGTTACCGCTGATTAGTACGTTTCGTGATCAGTAGCGCTCCCCTAAAGGCCAAAACAACTAATATATTTTTGCAACACGAGTGCTTAATCTAAAGAACTTTCTCTCGATAGCGAAATACACCAATCAGCGGGTAGGGTGTTGGCGCTGATTGGTGCGTTTCGTGGCACTAGAGCTCCTCAAAATGCAAAAAAAACAACTCATTAATGTATGCAAAGTGAGTGCTCAACTTAAAAAAACTATCACTTTAGTTTCCGCTGATTGGTGCGTCGTCGTGGTCACTTCAACTCCCCAAAATGCTCAAACAACTCATACTATGCAAAGTTGAGTATTTAACTTAAGAAATGGCAATTGATAATCAAATACACCAATCAGCGTGCAGGGTGTTGGCGCTGATTGGTGCGTTTCACTAAAAATTTTCTTGCAATAAATAATATAAAATTTTAGCATCGGCGACAGGCATTTTACGTCTGGCTCCTATAGGCCTTAAAGGATACGTGGCCGTAGTAACTAGGCAATAATTTAAATGTCAAACTAACTGAGTCCATATAAGTGAGTCATATAATTATCACTTTATTATAGGCAAGATAATACTGACGTCAATCGTATTGTAAGTGCCGGCATTACAAGCGCCATTGAATAACGTAAATAGTTGTAAGATTTACTAAGTATATGGCTTGAACAAGGACGGTTAACGATAAGTTATTTTCAAAGACTCCAACACAGGCCTTTCCCAAAATGGGCGATAACGCCCCCTTGTGGCCGCTGGAGGCCTAAAGGGGACGTTATGACAGTAAGAGACCCAAAATAAATGTAGGGACAAGTGGGGCACAGTGAAACGAAAAAAGCATTTTTGAGCTTTATTTAATCAATAGTTATTATCTCAATCTCATTTTTGTACTATTAGAAACTTTGCTTATTAAACTAATAATTAGTAATTAAAATGAGATCAATAATCAACTCTAACCCTATTTTTATTACGGTCTACGGAAACCATTTCTCTGTTTCAATGTACCCCAGATCTGGGATACAATGAAACACCCCCTGGGGTGCGATGAAACGCTGTAGGGCTCAGTGAAGCGTGCGTTTATAAAAATCGAAACTCATGCATTTCTGAGACTCATGCCATTTTGCACCAGTTCAACGGCCTCCTGCATATTTTGTTTACTATTTGTAGTCTTTATCAGGTTTTCGTTGCCTATTTCTTGAAACATGAAATATCTTATTAAATAAGTAATAGATAACTAACACCTATAACCTATACAATACACCAATAAGTGATAATAAATAAATAAAAATTAACTACCGTGAAATTCCTGTGAAACACCGTTTCATTGAACCCCGTTTGATTGTGCCCCATCACGTCAAAAAAAACGCAAAAGCTAACCATCAATATTTTTACTCTAAGGTTATGGCTGCAAAGTGCCTCAATTAAATCTTAAATATGTAGTTTAATTTAGGAGAAACATATCTCTTACCAATCTCCAACTGTTTTTTCACAAATCACATTGATTTTTAGACGTTAATTTCAACTTTAGACCCTATAAAACAATTTATTCGCTCGCAAATCAAACCAACAACAGGTAGTCTCCATACAACTAACTTCACGCATAACCCGTCGAAGCACGCGATTGGTCGAGTAAAAAGAGGGCGGAAATTTGAAAAATTGAAGATTTTATTTGAATAGTTTCATTGTACCCCGCGTTTCAAAGAACCCCACTTGTCCCTACAACCTACTGCGCTCAGGTTTCAAGTTAACTCTTGCGGGTTATAGAAAAAGTCTCGTTTAGAATTAACTAGCGACCCGCTCCGGCTTCGCAAGGCTATATTATGCATGCATTATACATATAAACCTTCCTCTTGAATCACTCTATATAAAAAACAACGCATCAAAATCCGTTGCGTAGTTTTAAAGATCTAAGCATACATAGGGACAGACAGTTTACATACATGTTTAATCTCCGCTAATATAGCTCACAATAATTAATTTGACTATAGGTTATAGTGGTTTTTACGTAGGTGAAAAAAGGGGAATTTATTCCCAAAGTGGGCAGTAGACAAAATAAGTTTGGGAACCCGTGCCAAACAGGTAGAAGAAATTAGAAAGATAGTCGACAAATTTTTTTACACAATATAGGCTTGCATTAGACCACATATCACCTGATGGTGTAGCGACGATGAGGTCGAGGATGTATCATGCTCGCCTAGAAGGAGAACAGCATGCCTAGACAACATGATGGAACGTGACGAGTCACTTGCCACCATGGCTTTGTACAGAGGGTGGTGCGAGCAATCGCTAAGTCCTTATGGGTCGTGTGGTGAGACGCTCGTGACTGAAAGGCCCCCATAAACGAAGGCCTTCAAGGGACGGGAGTGAAAGCTTCACTACTGTCCCTTGAAGGGAACCAAAATAAACGGGGGTCTTCGAGAGACGCAAGTGAAGGTAGGAAGACGGCAGCGGAACAACTGCTTTTCCGAGCCTCCTTTTGTGGCTGCACCGGGCTACGTATTGGAACACGGAAAAGTCTGCTTGGCGATACGACTTAGGCCGGCATGTATGTAGTTTTTTAATAGTGGGCCAAGCTTTCCTTATTCCCACCTCCCAAGACCCTTCATCATCACTATCACTACATAGTATAAAACAAAGTCGCTTTCTCTGTCCCTATATCCCTATGTATGCTTAAATTTTTAAAACTACGCTTGCAACGGATTTTGATGCGGTTTTATTTAATAGATAGAGTTATTCAAGAGGAAGGTTTATATGTATAATACATGCATAATATAGCCGTGCGAAGCCGGGACGGGTCGCTAGTCTACACTTATATTATAAAGAGGAAAGATTTTTTTGTTTTTATGTTTGTGACGAATTTGCCCCGAAACTACTGGAACGATTTTGATGAAATTTGGTATGGGGATACATTGATTCATTGGCAATAACATAGGCTACTTTTTATCCAGATATTCGCACGGGATCGGGAGTTACGCGGGTGAAACCGCGAAGCGCTGCTAGTAGTGTTTAAAGTTATTTGTAAACAAAAATCACCAATTAATGTGACCTTATTTCTTGTTGAGCGTCTCCATTTCCGCATTGAGCGATGTAGTTCGTAGAAATGTTGATCGGTATTGGTTATAGAGTAAGATCCCACCTACCACCGAACTTTTGTGATTTTATAAAAGCAAACATTATCGATTGTTACAAAAATATAGGTGATTTCTTTTTTGCAAAATTCGATTCTTGGCTTTGCTACCTGATAACTCTCCAAGCCACTATGGTCTGAACTTCATAATTGCACATCTATACTTATATTATAAAGCTGAAGAGTTTGTTTGTTTGTTTGAACGCGCTAATCTCAGGAACTACTGGTTCTTCGAATTAAAAATCCTTATTGTGTTGGATAGGCCATTTATCGAGGAAGGCTAAAGGCTACTTTTTATCCCGAAATTCCCACGGGATCGGAAATTACGCGGATGAAACCGCGGAGCGCTGCTAGTCGTTCATAACTGTGTTAGGGGCATGCGCTGAGCAATTCTCAGCTTTTATAAAATCACGAAAATTCAGTGGTAGGCGGGATCTTGGTCTATTGGTTCTGTTTGAAATGTTCGTCCGTTGTAGTACATTTCCCGGGGTATTGACTGACTGCAGAAACTATTGCGTCGATTGATTTGTTTCATTTTTAGTACTATTCATTAACAGTAACACCATGAAACACACATCAAATTAACTGTAATGGAATATTAATATATAGTTTTTAGTTCCGAGCCTAGTGCCAAAACACAAAAACGAAATATACATGTTTAACTAAACTAAAAACAATAATAATATAACTAAAAACTAAATATTAATACTTCCATTACAGATATGGAGTTCCGAAAAGTAACGCCGGATTAAGACAACACAAAATTTTAATACTTACCTGTTAGACTGTTTTTTTTGAAGTGAAAACTTCTTTAGCGGCGTTGAGCACTTTTTCTGTAATGGGTATAAAATCTTAAACTCGCGTCAGGACACGTGACCTGATCGAAAAAGCGTAAGACGGATGGAGAGTAGACAGCTATCCCCTCTCTACGGCGCGGCGAAAATGTATGCCTGGGCCTACTGTTTTTAATTTGGCTGTGAGTGTATTAAGACGTACATATGGTATTTTTTAACGGACGACTATTGACGGACGACAAATGTCGGACGACTATTTGTCGGACGACTATTGACGGACGACAAATGTTGGACGACTATTGACGGACGACAAATGTCGGACGACAGTTTGTTGGACGACAAATGTCGGACGACTATTTGTTGGACGACAAATGTCGGACGACTATTTGTCGTCCGACTATTTTTTTTTTTCATCTAAAACTCTTTTTGCGTATGTTCTCGCGACATTTGAGATTTTTTTGCAGGAATTCATGTTAGAATTAGGGTAATTGTAATATCTATACTAATATTATAAAGCTCAAAAGTTTGTTTGTTCGAACGCGCTCAAGAACTACTGGTTCGAATTGAAAAAATATTTTTGTGTTGGATAGCCCATTTATCGAGGAAATCTATAGGCTACTTTCTTTTTGATATTCCCAACGGGATCGGGACTTACGCGAGGCGCTGCTATTAAAATTATAAAGAGGAAATTATTTTTTTTGTTTGTAACGAATAGGCTCCGAAACTACTGAACCGATTTTTATGAAACTTGGTATGAGGATACATTGATTCATTAGGAATAACATAGGATACTTTTTATCCCGATATTCCCACGGGATTGGAAGTTACGCGGGTTAAACGTTGTGTTCTTAAAGGAAATATTGAGAATACTTTGTATTCATAAGTGTAGATTCTGTTGCTTATTAGACCGGGACTTCGCAGGACGCGAGTTTCTCATGAAAAACTACCTCACATCAAGCGGTCTCTCTGTAACTGTCTAGATTTAAAACACATGCCTCTAACTCAATTGTTTGTAGACAACGTAAACACTGTTTTATTACGGGTTTTTTATTATCTTTTAATGTGTACAGATAATATGTATTTCTGTTGCCGGTATAACAACAAATACTAAACAGACGGCAAGAAAGTGATCTTAAAAGGGTTCCTTTTTTTACCGTTTTGGGTACGGGACCCTAAAACAAAAAAAAAATAGTAGGAAATACAACATAGGACGAAAGTTACGGAACCAGTCTGATTCGCACTTGGCCGGTTTTGGTTAAAACCTGAACTTTACAACTTTGTCTGTGACCATCAGAGCTGTAAAGTTCTCGAAACGTCATGTTTTAACAAAAAACTAAATTTACGTATTTTTTTCTCCAAAATGTTAAACAACGTATAGACAACATCCGCCCCGTTGTTCGTATAATAAATATAATAATTACGCTGGTAATTTTTCAAATAACAGTCTGTTTCACAAATGAGTTCGGGTACGACCCCTCGCAACCCTCGCATAACTGAGAGACGATGAAATTAGGATTGTTTGCGTCCCGGGACATTGTGCTTATCATCATTGTACAATGGACCTAATGTTTTTTGGAAAGGATTTAATCCATACGGCATATAGTCCATTGAAAAGTTACATTTGGGGTTGCATTTGTCAGAGGACGCAATTTTATTTTTTAGATATCAAGAGGGGGTTAGTCTAACTAAGCTGAAATCCAAGTTTGAGGGATTGTAGCTCTTGTCCCATCTTGTGAAAAGGGATTTAAACGGTTTTTATGGTTTATCTGACAAACTATTGGTCTCACAAAAAATATTACTTAACATTTTTTGTTGCACCCCCCCCTCGGATTTAAGCTTAGATTAACCCCCTCTTAATATCAAAAAAATAAAATTGTGTCCTCTGACAAATGCACGCTAAGCCCAAAAAAATGTAACATTTTAATGGACTAATATAACTAGCTTCGCCTCGAAGTTTTACCCGCGTTAAGGTGAAAGGGTACCGGCGCTCTCTCCATACAAACGTAGTGGACTGTTTCCTCCCTGGATAATGACACTAGCACAAATATTTTTGTTGCATAAAACCTATAACTGCCATGACCATGCCCCTATGTCTTGATTTTTTCATTTTCTAATTATCATAGAAATTAAGATTTAAAAACATAAATAAACGAAACATAGGGGCATGGTCATGGCAGTTATAAGTTTTATGCAACAAAAATATTTGCTCTAGCTAGTGTCATTATCCAGGGAGGAAACAGTCGACTACGTTTGTATGGAGAGAGCGCCCGGTACCCTTTCACCTTAAATGTCACAAAAGCATAGAAATATATTAGAGCACGAAACACACAAAATTCCCAAAATCAAAATGTGTCTTTAAGCGACTTCCTATACAGAATACCTCTGTTTGTAAATCTTAGATCAAAAATGTAAACAATGGTGTTATCAGAGTAAAAAATACATCAAGCTTTGGTAGTTTTTTTTTTAGGGAAGTGGAAATTAGGTTAAAAAATAACTATGACCTCGATTTCTAAAAAATACGATTGCAAATAAAATCAATATGATTGTTTATTTTATATAAAATATTTTTTTTAACAAAGTTATTACAATATTCGAATTTGAATGGTAGTTTTTTTTACACACTAGCAACAATTACAGCGGCTTTCAACCTTTACGAAATGGCGTTTCTGTCAATATTTGACATTTCTTTGTTTACATTTTTGATCTAAGTTTTACAAATAGAGTTTAGTTACCACGAACTTGGAACTTTAACAACCCTTTTTACCCCTTTAGAGGTTGAATTTCCAAAAATCCTTTCTCAGTGCTTCCAAAAGGAACCCCCATACGAAGTTTCAGACTTGTAGCTCTTGTAGTTTCAAAGATTTCTTCATGAGTCATATTCTGTATTTTTTATCCCGATATTCCCACGGGGTCAGGAGTTACGTGGGTGGAACCGCGAAGCGCTGCTAGTAATCTATACTATTATTTAAAAGCTGAAGAGTTTGTTTGTGTAAACGCGTTAATCTCAGGAACTACCCTAGTTACCCTAGGTGTGAAAGTCACTCATTGAGCCCCGAGACGGAGTTTGGCGCCCGAGCGTAGCGAGGGCGCTAATAGTTCAAGGTAAACACTGTGCTTTTCATTACGAATAATACATAAAATCTTCCTAACAACGAAAGTGAATGAGAGACTCCATACTACCTGATCCTCTTAGAAGGTTGGGACCAAAGAGGTTATATACATGTAGTGTTATTCTTTGGTGTTACTTAAAGCAAGGAGGTTAGGTTTTTGAAGTTCCTAATGCGTAATGATACTAATACTGGCTACATGCACATTGCACAAGCCGTGCGAAGTCATAATTTGACATGACAGCTGTCAGTGAAAGCTATTTTCCCTAAGGCTGGATGTTTTTCTTTCTACACGCTCTTCAGGCACCTTTAGACCTACTTTCGGAGTACGAGTAATGAAAATATCTTTTTGTGTTGCATAGTCCATTTATCAAGGCTATAGGCTATTTTATATATCGATATTCCCACGGAATCGGGAGTTACGCAAGGCGGGCTAGTATGTAATAAATTAACTATTGACCTAATTTCAAGCCAGAAGTAAGAACCTATATATTTGTTTATTTCAAGTGCAAAATTGCGACAGAGTTGAGCAAAACTTTAGGTTGTTGTTTTAGGTATTTTTGCTAACAATTCGATATAAATACGACCAGTCATATCCGGTGTTTGTTTTTATTTGTCTCAGAAACAGAAATAAAATAACTAATTACTTGTACTTGTATCCGGCTGTTTTCCTGGACAATACCTCTTCAGATGATTTCTTTTTGCGTGAGGATGGAGTAGGCTTGCTCAGCCACTTATAATAAAACAAGCGACCCGCCCCGGCTTCGCACGGCTATATTATGCATGTATTATACATATAAACCATCCTCTTGAATCACTCTATCTATTAAAAAAACCGCATCAAAATCCGTTGCGTAGTTTTAAAGATCTAAGCATACATAGGGACATAGGGACGGCGAAAAGTGACTTTATTTTATACTATGTAGTGATAGTGATGAAAGGAAATACATAGCTCATTTTTGTGATGTTCTGTAATTTTCATACTCTATCTTTTCAGAATTTTTCGCTGTCTCTTATAGTTTCCATAAAGTTTCTTGTGCCTTCTTCTGCTCATTGTGGTGGGCGCGTTCCGAAGGCACACATCCTAACTTAGTTTTTAAAACGTTTCAAAGTGATTTCGTGCAAATTGTATGATTCAAAATGAATAAGGATTTTTGACTTCGGCTCCGGATAGCTTGGAAGGTCCGTTTAAAAAAAATCATCCTGTATATTTTGACTTCATAACGTCTAGTAATTTTATGAAACACCTGCATTCACACAAAAGTTCCATGTTCCGGTAACTTGATGCGTAATATCGTAATGTCCGTCCCTATGTATGCTTAGATTATAACTACGCAACGGATTTTGATGCGGTTTTTTAATAGATAGTGATTCTAGAGGAAGGTTTTAGTATATCAACTTTTCTACCACGCGTATGAAGTCACTTGCAACAGCTAGTACAAGATAAGAAAAACCCCATGAGCTTCTCTCGCTTTCTTCTCATTTGTGTGCGCGTTTCGAAGGCACACATCCTAACTTAATTTTTAAGACGTTTCAATGTGATTTCATGCATACATATTCCAAAATAAATAAACACATTTTCTCTTTGATATCTATTCGTTCGCATCGCAAAATCTTCTAAATTGTATAATAAAGACTGAAAATACCTATTTCTTTGCCACATCTTTCAATTTTTTTTCCGTCGTCTAGACGAAATGTTTGAAACATATTTTCTCTGTCATTAAATCGACTGGAGAGCTACATTAATGTGAATGTCAATCACAGAGAAGCGTCAACGTTCGGGGATAAAATGATGGAAAAATTTGATTCATGAGCTATGTGAAAAAAAATGGTTGTCTGTAAAGTCGGTTTATGGACGATAATTTTACGTGATAACATCATAAGAAAACGATGAAAAAAAATTATTTTTTTTTGTTATTCCTTTATTATTTTTTCCCTTTTTTTCTTTTATTTAAGTCTTCTATTCGTCACTTGTCACCATAACACAATTCCAGATGAGCGATATTCTTATTAAATCATCATCATCTTCCTGCCCTTATCCCAATTTATTTGGGGTCGGCGCAGTATGTCTTTTTCTTCCATTCACTCCTATTAGTCGTCATCTCATCGTTCACATTCATCTCTCTCATGTCTTGTCTCACGCAGTCCGTCCATCTTTTCTTCGGTCGTCCTCTTCCTCTCCATCCCTCTACATTCATACTCATCACTCTTCTAGTCACATGCGTCTCCTCTCTTCTCATCACATGTCCATACCAACTTAAACGGTTCTCTTTTACTTTTTCAATAATCGGTGCTACTTTCAGGCTTCCTCTAATATACTCATTCCTTATTTTATCCATCCTCGTTACTCCACACATCCATCTCAACATTCTCATCTCCGCTGCATGCATATTCTTATTAAATACGGACGATAATTTTACGAACCATTGGTTGCTATGGAACGTGAGCGGAATGCGATGACGTCACACTTTTTTGTGAGTGCTGCCGGTTTTAAAAATTACAAGGTGGTGTTTTGCGTTTGTGGAATTGTGCGTGATTGGTATTTTACGTAAGTATTTCTACTTATCCGCAAAACACCACAAAATCTCGAGTATAGTATTTCACATATTATATGGTGTTATGCGTCTAATGCATATTGTCACCAGGGCCATATATCTGCAAAGTATTTTTGTAGTGACACAAAAAATCCATTTTCCTCATTTATTTTTATATAATTTACCAATAAATACGGTTTAAGGAAAACCACTATATAATAATATAATATAATTTCCGTTCCAATGATCATTATATATCTAAATACCTTTTACAGTTTATTTTAGATGCCTACTTAGGTAATTAAAATTGAAGTATATGTGTATAACTAGCTACGCCCCGCGGTTTCACCCGCGTAAGAACCGATCCTGTGGCAGGGGTCTTCCACTCCGCACGTCGTCTACGTCCGGACGCAGACGCTCGAGGCATATCAAACAAAAGCCGCCCAGGCGCGATCGCCTACTGATACCCGAGGTTCTGTATTAAAATAATATTTATTACCTCTGTGGTATTAAAGCTCGCTCTTGCGCCCGACTCGTGTGATTTAATTATGTCACCGTATTTTTACGTATTTACAATATTAATTATTATCATTGTGTATAGTTAGGTACTTACAAGTTCTGATTACAACGACAGCTAAACTACCACATCCAAATCTGTCCAGTTTAACAATACAAGAAAAAGGAACCAAAATGGTGTTTGCAATTAAGAATTTATCTACCTAACAATCAAACAAATTAATGAATATTTTAAACAAACTTTCAGAGAAATTTGCTATTTTAGGGTTCCGTACCCAAAGGATAAAACGGGACTCTATTACTAAGACTTCACTGTCTCCGTCCATCTGTCTGTCACCAGGCTGTATCTCATAAACCGTGATATCTAGACAGTTGAAATTTGATGTATTTCTGTTGCCGCTATAACAACAAATACTAAGAAACAGAATATTATAGAATAGAATATAGTACGGAACCCATTGTGCTCGAGTCCGACTCGCACTTGACCGGCTCTTAATAATCGTTTCCAAACAACCCTATAGACATGACACAAAAGCGTTACACAAGATAAATTAAAATTCAACATATACGCCCAAAAACCAATCAATGTTTTCAAAGCCGAACCTAACAAATCCCCTTTTGAAATACCTAAAATATACCTATCAATATTGATCACAAAAAATTAAACCTTATTGGTTGACCAATAGAGCACATTTTTAAATGTACGGTATAAATTGATATTGGACCAGGAGGTGGATTCTTTATATTTGTGAAATCAGATTGTGATTTTCAAAGGCTTTTAAAATACCGCGTTGCATTTTCAGACCCATACCTTTCGATAGAGGGCATTACGGCGAACAAATAATGCTTTCACGCCAAATACAAATCTCTTTCAATTATATTTCACTATCGACCCGCTCCGGCTTTGCACGGCTATATTATGCATGTATTATACATATAAACCTTCCTCTTGAATCACTCTATCTATTAAACCTTCAGATCCGTTATTTTTGCAGAGAGACTTGGACGCTATTGCTAATTGGTGTGACGATAACCGTATGGCTTTAAATGTTGATAAATGTCACGTGATCTCTTTCACAAACAAAAAACATAAAATAATTTATGACTATATGCTTAAAGGTCACCCACTTGAGAGAATACCAGTCGTTAAAGATCTTGGTGTTCTTTTTGACGAAACACTCGCATTTCATGATCATTATAACTACATAATAAATCGAAGTACCCAACTACTAGGTTTTCTTTGCAGAACCACTAAAGACTTCAAAAATCCTGATAGTTTTATATATTTATACATAACTTTGATTCGTAGCATACTCGAGTATTGCTCCACCATCTGGTCTCCTTTCTACGCTGTTCACAGCAATAGGATAGAGCGGGTACAGAAGAAATTTTTATATGTATTGTGTCTAAAATACGGTTTGAAAAGAATACTCCCGTCATACGAGCAAAGATTAAAGAAGTTTAACTTATTGTCCTTAGAGGTCCGCCGCAAATATCATGATCATGTAACACTTTTTAAAATTATACACTCACATCTTGATTCCCCGTACCTCCTAAGTCATATTAATTTTAATATCAAGCCCATGACAGCCACATCTTAGAATTTTTGTACTTCAAATATATATAAATAACACTTCGTTTTATAATCCCATTGTCCGCATGTGTCGCCAATACAACGATCTCATGGTTAATCATAATGACAAAATTGATGTTTTTAACAATAAACTTAATAAATTTAAAAAATGCTTATTGAATATATTGTCTTCTTAGCTTCTTAGGTATCTGTTCACTACATACTAAAAAATTAATGAATAGACTCTAAATTAGGTATATACGTATGTTAACTGCTTAACAAGAAATAGCCATGCTGAGTACACATATTTTAGGATATAGTCTAGTTTTAAAATATTTGTTATTTTTATCTTATGTCCTTGATATGACTGTATTCTGTTTTGTGTTTCATTAAATAAATAAATTAAAAAACAATTGCATCAGTAACCGTTGCGTAGTTTTAAAGATTTAAGCATACAAAGGGATATAGGGACAGAGAAAGCGACTTTGTTTTATACTATATAGTGATTATGAATGGAAACTAAACAAAATAGATATAATATAACGATACAAAAGCCACTAACGGACTAAGTTTGTCGATAGTTTGTGTATTTTTTTTAGCAATTTAAGAAATATTCATGAAAATATTTGACCGTGTCACACGTGAGACACGTCAAGTTGGTTTACGGAATTACGACCCTGTATGTCGTTTTTTGAGTGAAATATCAAACAGAATGTCAACCCCATCCGAGAGAAGCCAAAGTATACTCGTGCAGAAAATTATATTTTTAATTAAAGCGCTTTTGAAAGCGACTGCGCTTTCGACGGGATTGAATAGAGCGTAGCGTTGTGACCATGGAAGCTGTACGGCATGGTATGGCTTTCGAAACGTCTGATAATGTCCGTGTTCCGCAGGCGCTGCAGCCACAGAAGGAGGACGGGTCAGGAAAGTTTTTGTTCGACTGCCGCTAGGGGAGGATAGGATTTTTGAAAAATCCTCTAAAGGGGTAAAAAGGGCTAATAAAGTTTGTGTACTTAATAATATTATGTATTCTGTGTTTGTAGGAAATTAATATCAATTTTTAAGATACATAAATTCAGGTAAAGCTGTGGGGCGCAGCTAGTATTATCTATACTTCACTACATAGTATAAAACAAAGTCGCTTTCTCTGTCCCTATATCCCTTTGTATGCTTAGATCTTTAAAACTACGCAACGGATTTTGATGCGGTTTTTTTAATAGATAGAGTGATTCAAGAGGAAGGTTTATATGTATAATACATGCATAATACAGTCGTGCGAAGCCGGGGCGGGTCGCTAGTATATTATAAAGCTGAAGAGTTTGTTTAATTGTTTGTTTGAATGCGCTAATGCGCTTTGGTGTTGGTTAGTCCATTTATCGAGGAAGGCTATAGGCTACTTTTTATCCCGATATTCCCACGGGATCGGGAGTTACGCGGGTGAAACCGCGGAGCCCTGCTAGTATTATATAAGAATTGTGCGATTGTTATCATCAGGTGTAGAAATATAAATCAAGTGCACTGGCCATAAGCTAAACTATAGAAATACTTAGACATGTGAATCACTGCTTGGTTAAACAAGCAATATAGAACACTTGCGGTCGGAGTCAGAATTGCAGACTCAACGTAGAGTTCTTAAATTACTATTATTGAAATATTTTTATTCTAATAAATTCATGAGTTGAAAGACTTTCAACTCGACCAAGACCTTAGAATTTTGCTTGAGTTGAAAGAGTTCAGTTGTAATTGTCACACATACTAACACACAAACTTTCACATTTATAATAAATAAATATTGCAAGACATTTCACACATCACCATCTAGCCCAAGCAAAGTAACTAGACTTGTGTAATGGTGTTAGACAACGGATATACTACTTAAATACTTTAATTTTTCAAAAATATACTTATAATACTTAGAAACAACCAACCAACATAATATTAGTAGGATATGATGTATTTTGGCTTATTAATTAAACATAACTTTGGCTCAAGGGTTGTATAACGTAGGGTTTTGTACACCTGCTGGCTAATATCCCCCTCATTTTAAGACACCTGCACTGACTTTCTGTTAAGTTCAATTAATTACACTACATTTTGATCGACAGAAAAAAACACGAGAGTGTTTCGTACCATTATATTCTGTTTTTAATATTTAGCGTCTGGACCTCCAACCCTTGTACGCGTGGCAGTTTGTTTTATATACTAAAACCTTCCTCTTGAATCTCTCTCTGTATCTGTTAAAACCGCATCAAAATCCGTTGCGTAGTTTTAAAGATCTAAGCATACCCAGCGGGAAGCGACTTTGTTTTATACTAGCCACCGTACCAAAAACCAATTAAGTAAGAAAACCACATTTCCTCATGAATAACACTCCCTCTCTGTTTTCCTTTAATCAAAATATTTTTCCACGCTCACACCAAAACAAGATCCAACTTAGTTCTTAGTAGAGCTCAAATGTTAACAGTTGTCAAAGAATAAGCTAACTAGAATAGACTTCTTGAAAAAATGCGCGAGAATATTGCGCAGGAAATGTTGCGGGACCATTGCATATAGCGCCATTTAGCCCTAATTAAGCAATTATGCTTGTGCCAGTTAGATATGGCCAATTCTTAATAAAATTGTTTGTATTATATTGCAAAATCATTCCGATTGCATTTCGGATATCCTACTAATATTATAAATGTGAAAGTTTGTGTGTGTGTGTGTGTATGTATGTTTGTTACTCCTTCACGCAAAAACTACTGGACCGATTGCGATGAAACTCGGTATCTAGATAGCTGGAGACCTGGATTAACACATAGGCTACTTTTTATCCCGATATTCCCACGGGATCGGGACTTACGCGGGTGAAACCGCGGGGCGCAGCTAGTAAGAAATAAAAAATAAAATTCTCAAGAGTACTAAAAGCTGACTTTAAGGGTATGTTTGCAGACTACCTTACTTGTTTTCAAAATAAATACTTATACATTTTGATAGGATTAAATAGGACCATGCAGAAGCACATAGGCTATTTTTTATCCTGATCTAACTAGGTGAAACCCGTCTCGAAACTTGGATAGTAGTAGTGGGCTAGTCCCCTATAAAAAAATTTGGTAACATAAGTCACCTAAAGGCCAAACACCTTATGAGCCCTTATGAGTCGTCGAAATCGACTAAGAAGATCATGTTCGACGACTAGTCCATTGAAATGTTACATTTTTTTGGGCTTAGCGTGCATTTGTCAGAGGACGCTATTTTATTTTTTTGTTATCAAGAGGGGGTTAGTCTAAGCTTAAATTCAAGTTTGAGGGATTGTAGCTCTTGTCCCACGGCCGCCATCTTGGAAAAAGGGATTTAAACGGTTTTATGGTTTATCTGACAAAGTATAGGTCTCACAAAAAATATTATTTAACATTTTTTGTTGTAAATATGATTATCTACAACTTTTGTTAAGTAACTTTTAGTCGTAGAACAAAACACAAAAAGTTATAAGCGAAAATCCATGAAAATTTGAGTTTTTATTTTTACTAAGAATACTGATTTCGTAGCACCATAGGTGTAGCCCAGGGTTTTCAAGGATGTAAACTCAGGTATAGACTACTCTCGGAGCGTCTTAAAACGTATAAAAATGATTACATGCGCTTTTTCGATGTTTACCTTTTTGTGTTCATATTTAGAAGAAGAAAAGTAAGCATATTTTGAAAATTATAAGTCCTATCAACATACTTTCAAGACAATTATTGTAGACAATTTGATGAAGAACATATCGGTTACTAACAGTTTTGTTATAGCTTTAACTGTTTTTATAATAAAATTCAAAAACTGTGAGACTGATACAAAACAGGATCGACGGGGCGTAAAAATCACTTTACAGCTTTTAAACTATAAGTCCGATCTACATACTTCTGAGGTAAATGTTGTAGTGAATTTGATGAAGATTTTTTTTCCAGTGAGCAATATGTGCTCACTGGCAATTTGGTTATTATAGCTTTAACCTTTTTCATAAAAAATGCAAAAAACTCTAATTTGGCACGCAAAAGGGGGGAACCAATCGCCATACGACTTGTTTCTACTACTATATCTTATTATCTATGTAAAAGCTACCTGCATGCCAAGTTTCATGCTTTCAGCCAGATGGGACCGTAAAAAGAGCTAAGGAATCTGAGTAATGGATTTTCGCTTATAACTTTTTTATTTTTAGTTTACGACTAAAAGTTACTTAATAAAAGTTGTAGATATCTTATTTGCAACAAAAAAATGTTAGATAATATTTTTTTGTGAGACCCATAGTTTGTCAGATAAACCATAAAATCCATTTAAATCCCTTTTCCAAGATGGCGGCCGTGGGACAAGTCGAGCTAAAATCCCTCAAACTTGGATTTAAGCTTAGACTAACCCCCTCTTGATATCTAAAAAATAAAATTGCGTCCTCTGACAAATGCAACCCCAAATGTAACTTTTCAATGGACTAGACATCGAGTGTAATAGTCTAATACCAGCCAACCACCATGAAGATGTAAATAAAAACACATGATAAGTATTAGATGCGTCCCGCGGGATTCGGACAAGCATCAATCCCTTGGGAATATCAGAGTAAAACCACCCGAAGTTTCATCAATCTAATAGGTACCAGCCGGTTTCCCATGAAGGTGTAAATAAAAACACACCCTCTCATAAAGTTTCCCATCTACATAAAATATGTAGATTAAATGCTGTTTGTAACGACATAATATTAGAAAACCTAGATCTTTTTTAGTACCTATTGACTGTCTCCGTGGCGTGGCTTATAAACACCCGCTTGTGATGCATATTTGCGGGTTCGATTCCCGTCTGAAACAAATAGTTATGTACGGATATTTGTTTCTGATCTGGGTGTTTCTATATGTATTATAACTCCCGATCCCGTGGGAATATTGGGATAAAAAGTAGCCTATGTTATTCCCAATGAATTCATGTATCATTATACCATGTTTCATCAAAATCGGTCCAATAGTTTGGAGCCTATTCGTTACAAACTAACAACAAAAATATGTTCTCTTTTTATTATTAACAGCGCTCCGCGGTTTCACCCGCGTAACTCCCGATCCCGTGGGAATATCGAAATATAAAATAGCCTATAGCCTTCCTCGATAAATGGACTATCCAACACAAAAATATTTTTTCAATTCGAACCAGTAGTTCCTGAGATGAGCGCGTTCAAACAAACAAACAAACTCTTTAGCTTTATAATATTAAATAGACTAGCGACCCGCCCCGGCTGTATTATGCATGTATTATATCTAAAAACCTTCCTCTTTAATCACTCTATCTATTAAAAAAAACCGCTTCAAAATCCGTTGCGTAGTTTTAAAGATCTAATCATACAAAGGGACATAGGGACGGCGAAAAGTGACTTTATTTTATACTATGTAGTAATAGTGATAAGTAATAAATTTAGGAGTATTTATTTACAAAAGAAAAGTTTCAAAGTAGTTTATCTGTTATCTGGCGACCATAACACAAGCCTAGTCGCTTAGCTTGGGGCATAGATCTCTGTGAAATGTTGTGCATTTCTATTTTGTTAAACACTAGCGACCCGCACCGGCTTCGCACGGCTATATTATGTATTATACATAAACCTTCCTCTTGAATCACTCTATTAAAAAACCGCATCAAAATCCGTTGCGTAGTTTTAAAGATCTAAGCATACATAGGGACAGACAGCGGGAAGCGACTTTGTTTTATACTATGTAGTGATACGTATTCCGTCGACTCTCACTGTTTACGGAACCCCGACAGGTTTTTAGTTCGTAAAACTCCAGCCGCCTGCCATCCCCAGGCTTTAGGGAGCCCCGCGTACCCTCGCCACTCCCATCGGAATGGGGAGAAAGACGCAGTAACGCATTTAATCATCGTTAAATAAACAGGTTGTTTAATAGCACATGTCATTGTGTGCTCTATTATAATAAGTTATACCTAATCTTAATATATATAAATCTCGTGTCACAATGTTTGTCCTCAATGGACTCCTAAACCACTTAACCGATTATAATAAAATTCGCACACCATGTGCAGTTCGATCCAACTTGAGAGATAGGATAGCTTACATCCCGATATTCCCACGGGATCGGGAGTTACGCGGGTGAAACCGCGGAGGGCAGCTAGTATGTATATAAATAAATAATCACTACACAGTATAAAACAAAGTCGCTTTCTCTGTCCCTATATCCATATGTATGCTTAAATCTTTAAAACTACGCAACGGATTTTGATGCGGTTTTTTTAATAGATAGAGCTTTAATAGATAGAAAAAATGGTTGTCTGTAAAGTCGGTTTACGTACGATAATTTTACGTGATAACGTCATAAGAAAACGATTAAAAAATTGATATTTTTTTTGGTTTCCTTTATTCTATCATATTTTTTTCCCTTATATTTTTTTTCCTTTATACAAGTCTTCTATTCGTCTCGTCACTATAACACAAGCCCAGATGAGCGATATTATTATTAAACAAACACGAGACGCGTGACGTACCGGAACATGAAACTTTTTTGTGAATGCAGAAGTTCTTTCAATTTATTAGACGTTATCACGGCAAAAAAGAACTTATTCCCTCTCATTCCAAAACGAGGTTTAAAAATAGTCCGAGATGTGGATCTAAACCTTAGATTCAGGCACACATTTACTCATGAACTATAGTCTAAACACTATCCCTAAGATTACTATAGGGATAGTGTTTAGACTATTACTTCACGAGTAAATCTGTGTCTAAACCTAAGGTTTTTTCCACATCTCGGACTATTCTTAAACCTCGTTTTGGAATAAGGGGGGAATTAGTTAGCAATCGCTGTTCTAGTGACTGTATAGTTGAGTCAAAGTGCCCTTGTCCATCAGCTGTGAACAATTCACTAGTATATTTTCCGTCGTACTCACACGGCTAAGTTTCGTGTTGTAGTGTCTCTTTGTGTGCGTGAATCGGGTTCGCCTGTGTGAGTGAGACGGTACACACGAGGTTTGCTTTCTGAAGATTTCGTGTCGATTGCTTTGAGTTACACTGGCTGTCTATAAATTGTTGGTTTTTTTATTTTGCTTGCAAATAATAACGAACTAACGCCCAAATACTGAAAGGCTTCTTATCTTAAGTGGCGATTAAACTGATGTTTAAGTGTATGCTTAAATAGGATATGAGCGTCTTAAAATATTTAGGGGACCCCTAAATATTTGAGAGTCGTTTGAGTATTTGGGCATTCTACTTTAGTCTGTTAAGGTGATGTCGAAGTAAAGGATTGCTAAATACTTCTTTTTTTTTAGTTTTTCGTAAAAATAGCCTAATTAAAATCGAAATGTAACATATTTTTTTTGTAATCTGTGCATCTAGAACATAATTTTTCCAACTACTAGATTCTTTATTAGGCCAAATTGAAATGAAAGTATTCGTAAGTTATTAAAGGAAAACCGTTTTACACTAATTTACTTTTTCGAAAGTTCTACAATATTTTTACTTATTTAATCCTGTTAATATTATAATATGAATATAAGGTCATATTTTCTCATTAAATCGCGCTCAAATTACAATAGAAGACACCGGATTAAGTTTTTTTCGGCCGTTTTCGGCCTGACATTCATATAATGTATTTTTAATTTAAAATGTCAGGATTGGATATTAAAACCGGTTTCCCAGAAAATATATTCTGCAAAGATACCGTCTTTTACGATTATTTGTACAAAATATCGCTCGACATGTCCGTCGACATATCTTTCTTATCTCAACCTCGTGTGCCAAGTCTACGTACCGCAATTCGATTACGAGAACCATTCCGTCCCGCTCTGTCTCGAACTCGGCATTCCCACTGAGTCCGCGGTCGAAGACGGACGTGCTATGATTTTAATTCAAAGGAATTTTACGTACGAGACGTTTGAATGATGTTAGTATAAAGAACAGACTCGATTTTTACCCGATGCGAGAAAGGATGTTTTTCGCTCCTATATTTGTAATACTAACACCCCGCGGTTTCACCCGCGTAAGTCCCGATCCCGTGGGAATATCGTATTGCCTTTGTTACTCCCAATGATTATGTATCCTCATTACCAAGTTTAATCAACATCAGTCTAGTAGTTTCAGCCTATTATTACAAAAATATTTAAAAAAAAACCTGTAAAGTGCGAGTCGTACACGAGGGTTCCGTACATTAGTTTCAACTCTTTCTCTACCCTTGCAGTGGTATGGTAGTTACCAATTTTACTTGACCTCTATTTCGTTTGGGCGCCCATACAATTGTAAGGGTCAAGCTAAATAGGTCCAACTTTTGTATACATATATAGGGACACCTTTTAATTTTAAACTTTTTTTGGGCTGTAAGACCTTGCTATATGCCAAATTTCGTGAGTCTAGGTCTTTCAGCACAAGTAAAGGAAAAAATCCGAAATATAAAAAAGTTGAAAATAAAGGTATATTTTAGTACAAACAGTTTTGCGAAATATTAAATTTGCTCATATATTTTTATCGTGTTGATTTAGGACCTTGATTTTGCTACACCGAATGGGGACTAAAGACCTCAGTACCTAGTATAAATTTCAACTTGCTAGGTCCACCTGTTCCTTAGAAAATCGGTGGATGGAGTGCGTCTGTGTGGGTTTAAGAGGAATGGGTACCGACGCTCTCTCCATACAAACGTAGGCGACTGTTTCCTCCCTGAATAATAACACTACAACAAATATTTTTGTTGCATAAAACTTATAACTGTCATGACCATGCTCCTATGTTTTTTTTTTAATTTTGATTCCTATAATAATTAGAAAATGAAAAAAACCAAGACATAGGGGCATAGTCATGATTTATTCATGGATTAAAAACGTTACGCTGATAGTGGACTTTTAAACGTGTCATTATACACAAAATGCCACTATACATAGGCATTTTGTGTCATCTCTGTCCACGAGAACCCTTATAACACGTTGTAAAGTCATAATAAACTATGTTTTAAACAGTGTTGTTTTATCTGTTTCAGCGCTATGGGAGGAGCAGGAAGCGCCGGAGTACGACATGGACTCGGAAGACGAACGGTGGCTGAAGCAGCAAGGGCATCCAGAGCTCACAGGTAAACATCACAATACATAGTGTTGCAGGTTCAAATCTTGACGGGGTGAATATTATATCCCGACAACTATATCACTACATAGTAAAAATAAAGTCACTTTTCGCCGTCCCTTGTAGGGACAAGGGACGGACGGGATGTATGCTTAGATCTTTAAAACTATGCAACGGATTTTGATGCGGTTTTTTTTAATAGATAGAGTGATTCAAGAGGAAGGTTTATATGTATAATACATGTATAATATAGTCGTGCGAAGCCGGGGCGGGTCGCTAAAATATTATAGAGCCGAAGAGTATGTTTGATTGTTTGAACACACTAATCTCAGGAACTACTGGGTCGAATTGAAAACTTCTTTTTGTGTTGGATAGTCCATTTATCGAGGAAGGCTATAAGCTACTTTTTATTTTGATATTCTCACGGGATCGGGAGTTACGCGGGTGAAACCGCGGGGCGCAGCTAGTAAATGAATATTGTAGAACATTTCACACATCGGCATCTAGCCCCAAGCTAAGTAACTAGACTTGTGTTATGGGTGCTAGACAATGGATATACTACTTATTATACTTTTCTTTTGTAAATATTATGCTTATAATACACAGAAACAACCAGACCACAGTAAATATCTAAGCATAAATACTTATCTGAGGCGGGAATCGAACCCGCAACCCTGTGCAGTCCGGCATGGTGACTGGGTCGCATGCGCAATATTAGCGTATTAGATCGTAGTAGCGCTATAGGCTGATCCGTATTCCTTTCTGTAACCAAGTTGTTTTTTTAGGGTTCCGTATTCAAAGGGTACAAACGGGACCCTATTACTAAGACTTCACTATCTGTTTGCCTGTCTGTACGTCCGTCTGTCTGTCACCAGGCTGTTTCTCATAAACCGTGATAACTATACAGTTGAAATTTTCATAGACTACGTATTACACCTTGATTGCAAAAGAAAAATAATGTAACACAATGTAACACGCTTACTATTTACAATATTCTTAATCCAAATTTATTAAATTTTATTTTATATTGTTTAGTTGGATTTTTTATTAAAGGGTGTTTTTTTTTAGTTTTTTTTAAACTATTAATTTATTTTTTTCTTATGGTAACGTTTTACCTTTGGTAATAAATAACCCTGTTTTCTTTCTTTCTTTCGTTTTTTCTTTCTCTATTGTAGAAAGTGCGTGGTCTGTGTGAACCGTCGTATTTATAGTAACCCTTATAAAGGTTATCTATCGTTATCTCCTTTAAATGACTAATGATAAAAATGAACTCGTCATTGACTTTGAACTCGATTACAGGGTCAGAGTTTGTTTACGTTGTGATGATCACGTTTCCGCTTTCCACAAATAACATAATTAAATTTTTATGTTAAATTTCCCCTTTTTTTGCAGTCGGGTAAAAATATACAGGATGGTTAGGGGCGGTGTTGGCTTAGTGGTAGATACCTCGACTTCCATTCTGCCTGCCTGCATGAAGACCAAAACACGATACGATAAAGCGATATAACTACATCAACTCTCAAAATATGATAAATAAAGCCGCCATGTTGAATTTTTATTATAAATTGCGATAAAAATTATGATAAAAATTCAACATGTCGGCTTTTTCTATCATATTTTGAGAGTTGATGTAGTTATATCGCTTTATCGTATCGTGTTTTGGTCTTCATGCTAGGCATACTGAAGGTCGTGGGTTCTGCACCAATTGCTGTACACCGGCTGTGCACCAATTGTGCGCTAATTGACATTGCTCTTACGGTGAAGGAAAACATCGTGATGAAACCCGCGACTTAGTTGGCTCCAGAAGTATTGACAAGTTCTCTCCTCTGGACATGGTCGACTAAGCTGAGAGGGTAGTAGGTGCTGGGCAAGCCTTCTCCATGCTCACGCAAAAAGGACTCAGTTAAAAAGCGAAAAACAACCCGTATACAATTACAAGTACAGGGTGGTTTATTTGAGTAGATCAGTAAGGCATGTCTTGGAACCGCTGCGCGTTGTAGCTACAAGAAAATGTTCTTAGGAGCATCTGCATTTAAATATTTAAAAGCATTCCTTTCGGATTCTATCATGTTTGATTACCCCCTCTCTACCATCTTAACATTGACGTTGATTTTGACGACCCAGTTGGCACAATGGTCACCATGCGCTGGACTGCCAAACATAGGGTTCGATTCCCGCCTCAGACTCGTATTTATGCTTAGATATTTCTCTGTGATCTAGTTGTTTCTATGTATTATAAGTATATATTTACAAAAGAAAAGTATATAAGTGGTATATATCCGTTGTCTAGCACCCATATAACAAGTTTAGTTACTTAGCTTGGGGCTAGGTGGCGATGTGTGGAATGTCCTGCAATATTAATTATTTATTTATTAACATTTCATTTCTACATGCATTATCTAGATATGAGTCTCCTTCACCGTCAAACAGTCTACTCAATATAAAACACAAATTAAATTAAATTAAAAATAAACTATTTACTTACCTATTTAATATTTATGAAAACTACTTTAAGCATAAAATTGATTAAAAAGAAAAACAGCGCACTCCGGGAGTGCAGGCAGAAGTGAAAACAATAAACTTGTTATTTCTCATAGAATATTTCTTGAAACGATCTGCTACTGCCATCTATTAGCACTCACTTAAACAAATATAGTTTATTTTTTATTCGCTAGATGGCAGTAAAAAATTTAAATCAGCGCCATCTACATTCGAATAGCGGTCTTTCTAGAAACTAAGTTTCTCAATTTGTGTAATAGATGGCAGTATAAGTTAAACAAAAAGACTAACACAAATAAAATCTCATCTGTCGCGTCAAAATCTGTCGCGAGATCGGTTGAAAATGCTCACCCACAAAAGTGCCCAACGCGCCATAAGAAGTTTTCACTTCAAAAACTTTCATTGGTGACTCTTTCAATGAATATAAATTAGTTGTTTCGTTTGCGGAATTTCTCTGTTTTAAATATTTAATTTAAAAAATGTTAAGCATCGCGCAAATTAAATGGTCCACCTTTAAACAATTGGAAGTTTTTCGCAATTTGCGGAATTTCTGATACTCTATGTTAGAAGAGTGATATTCTGTTCTTATTTTATTTATTATTATTATTATTTGAAACCGCATGTATTACTTATGTAAAATGCTGCTTTTCTCGTTAACTGTGCCAAATTACTAAATCAATTTAAATGCAAATGTCTAAAATAAGGTCTCCTACGAACGTTTTATCATAGCTACAGCGGTTCTAGGACATGCCCCCATTTAAATTAACCACCCTGTATACATGGATATACAAGTACATGCAATTGTGATTTCAAAAATTACGCCTAATTTGTATAAAACCATTTAGACTTAACTAGCGACCCGCCCCGGCTTCGCTCGGCTATATTATGCATGTATTATACATATAACCCTTCCTCTTGAATCACTCTATCTATTAAAAAAATCTGCATCAAAATCCGTTGCGTATTTTTAAAGATTTAAGCATACAAAGGTATATAGGGACAGAGAAAGCGACTTTGTTTTTGATAGTGATATTATAACGAGAAAAGGAGGAACTTGATTGTTTGTTTGTTTGAATTTAATAGGCTCCGAAACTATTGGACCGATTTTGATGAAACTTGGTATGAAGATACATTAATTCATTGGGAGTTATATATGCTAATTTTAATTCCGATATTCCCGGTGCTAGTAAATTATAAACCGTGTGGAAAAAAACGCGTAATTGATTCCTGCAGTGAGGTGTAGGCCTTCTTCTTCATAATAAAAAAACCGGCCAAGTGCGAGTCGGACTCGCGCACGAAGGGTTCCGTACCACTGTATTCTGTTTTTAACCCCGACACAAAAACAAATGCAAAAAAATAAAGAAAGAAAGAAAAGCATTTATTGAGTACAAACACACGACAAACACAGGAATGAAGAAATGAACATGACAATGAAAATTAATTACAAAACAATTAAGTAAAATAGATGGTGCTAGTGGTAAAAATACATAAATGAAGGGTAAATGGCGGTGTACGGTTTATGACGTATTATAAAAAACTACTTACCAGATCTCGTTCAAACCAATTTTGGGTGGAAGTTTGCATGGTAATGTATATCATATATTTTTCGAGTTTCAGTTCTAAGTATGGGGAACCCTAAAATTTATTGTATTTTTTCTGTTTTTGTGTGAACATCTTAATACGGTTCACAGAATACATCTACTTACCAAGTTTCAACAGTATAGTTCTTATAGTTTCGGAAAAGTGGCTGTGACATACGGCAGACAGACAGACATGACGAATCTATAGGAGTTCCGTTTTTTGCCATTTGGCTACGGAACCCTAAAAAGAGTGTGATATGTTAGCCCACTACAGGACATAATGGCTCTCTAAAGTCTCTCCACATCTTCCCATCACCGGCCTTTCATTGTGTAGGCCTTAGAAAATGGGTTTAAACATTTTATAACCTTAAAATTTCTCCATTTCAGAGTTAAAATTCGAGCAGATGATGGATAAACTTGAAAAGAGCTCCGGCCAGACCGTGGTCACTTTAAACGAGGCCAAGTTGTTACTGGAACGGCAGGATGATCTTGTCATCGCGGTGTATGACTACTGGCTTAACAAGCGGCTTACTACGGTTAGTACAGTATGGGTTATAAGTAAATGATCAGTTTGCTACAATAATACTATCAACAAGTATATAAGTTATATAGACCTAGGATTTGCTGTACACTTCTCGCATGTGTGTTTTCCTTTTTCCTAACAACTAATTTCTGAAGGACATATTATTTCATTTTGTTTTTATTGTTAGAAAATGGAATACATTTGTAGAGCAAACCTAGGTTTTATTAAATCCTTGAAGCATTCTTTAGGAAGACAATAAGCGATGGAGAAAGCGATGCCCGGTCTACGCTTTTAAAAATCGATTACTTTTAATGCCGCCGGTATAAAAATTTCATGGGTAGTAAAATCGACTGTTAAGGGTTGTCAAAGACTTACAAACATCATTCATTTAGCTCGAAAGTATACTCCCGTCACGCGTCAGATCTGACACACACCAAGCAGCATCATCTATCGGGTCATAACGGAACTGATCCTTCAATAATCATAATCATCATTTATTGCTTCATCTGTAGGTACGGTCGGCTGCATAATTGCAGACCCACCGTAGAGCTCCAAAACGGCTCACTAACGATTATTAGATCAATAAAATCGGACATAAGTAAAAATGCGCAACTTAGTCAAAAGTGTCATGTAAGCTATTGTTCCTATAGCCAGGTAACCGACCTTTTAGACGGCGGCCATTAAAAATCCCCCCGCCCTAGACCTGTTTTAACAAATCAGTCGAAACTCAGCCGTTCGTGGAGTCGCATGTCTTTGTTTTCGGCACTTTTGTTCGCACTATAACTTCGCTTCACAGTTGTGTGTTTGTGTGGTTCAATTTAGAAAAAACTTTTATTGGATATGGCAGAAGAAGGTATGTACTACATTTTAAAATATTACATGATTACTTTGTCGTATAAAATTTATATTTTTATGTGATATGAAAACAGTTACAATTTAGGTAAATTTTTTTGCTTTACTTTTTCAAACAATCGTGTTTTTATGTATATGTCGTGTCTTGTCGGGCTACAACTTTTATAACAATATAATAATTGATTTGTTGGCTATTGTAAATCATAATAAAACCATCCGCCTACGTCCGCCATTTTGTTTTATATGACTTTTAAATTGTACGTAAAAATTACACAATTATTTTAAGTTAATATATTTATTTATTTGTCGTACAGATAATTCGAGAACTATCAAGATATTTACTAGAAGAGCATTGTGGGAGATCTTGAATGAATTCAAGGGCCACAAAATAGAAGAAAAGTTTTCATTGTTTGAAGATAGACTTGTCCAATTGACAAATTGTCCGGAACATGAGAAACATAAAATGGTAAATGGTTTGAAGCACTTTAAAAGTGAATTCAAAAAGAAGTGGAGAGGAGCTTCATACAAAGAAGAACGGTTTTTTAAAAGTAATGAAGTGTGGCTTACATCTTCGATGGAATTACCTAACTGGCCTGAAATGCCCTAACCAAAACCTGGACGTCCAAAAAAATCATTTGAAGATGTGTGTGACCGTAGCAAACGGAGAAAAACAAAAGATCTGCGTGAACAAGTATCTGTCGAGGAGTTGACTTATGCTGCTGGCGTGAGTCAGGGCACTTCAGGAAATAAAGATGCATCAAAAATAATTAAAGAATTAATGGCTTCACCCACCAGAGCTACTAAACTTAGAAAAGTTATTTCTAGTACCAAGAAGCAAACAACTGTAAAAAAATATACGCCAGCAGAAGCACTGGCTATCTTTGTTGAAGGTGATTTCACTAGAAGACAATGGGAAATAATCCACAGATCTGGTAAAGCTATTTACCCATGCTATTCTGTCATACAAATGGCTAAGATTGAATGTTATCCCGAGGAAGAATCAATACATGTCACTGAGACAAGCGCAGAAGTTAAACTTCAAGCATTACTAAATCACACTGCATTGCGCTTGTACAAATATATAGCGGAGGTTGTCAATACGTCATGCACTGAAGAAGAAAAACAAAATATGGTGTTAATTTCGAAATGGGGATTTGACGGATCTCAGCAGACACAATACAAGCAAAAATTCGAAAATCACGGAGATAGTGATGCAAATATTTTTCAAAGCTCACTAGTGCCTCTAAGACTATCTGTTATCATTGAAGAAGAGGAGAAAAAAATCATTTGGCAAAATCCGGTTCCGTCTTCAGTCAGATTCTGCAGACCCATACGTATAAGATTTATAAATGAAACAAAAGATATCACAAAACAAGAAATACAATACATTGAAAACCAAGCCGAACAGCTTCAGGAGACAGAAATTGATGGCAGCAAAATAAAACATAAACTGTTACTTACCATGATTGATGGCAAGGTATGTAATGCTGCTACAGACACCTCATCTACAATGAGATGCTACATTTGCGGACAGACTTCGAAGGATTTTAATAAATTAATTAAAAAAGAAAGTAAAGTAGAAACGTTGAAGTTTGGATTATCAATTCTTCACGCAAGAATTCGATTTTTCGAATCTATTTTACATTTAGCCTATAAATTGCCTTTACAAAAATGGCAAGCACGGTCTACAGAAGAAAAAAGAATTGTAAAAGAGACTAAAGAAAAACTACAAAAAGCCTTTAAAGAGGAAATGGGATTACTCGTAGATGTTCCCAAAGCAGGGTTTGGGAACACTAATGACGGGAACACGTCAAGGAGATTTTTTGCAGATCCGGAACGCTCCTCAAGAATAACTGGCATCAATGTCGATTTAATAAAAAGGTTTAAAGTCATATTAGAAGTAATATCAAGTGGCAATAACATTGATGTAGAAAAATTTGAAGCATACGCAAATGAAACTGCAAAAATATATGTCGATCTGTATGGTTGGCATCCCATGTCACCAACCATACACAAAATTTTGATACATGGAGGTGAAGTAATAGCTCATGCACTCCTTCCTATTGGCCAGTTATCGGAAGAGGCAGCTGAAGCCCGAAACAAACATTTTAGGCAAAACAGATTACATTTTTCCCGCAAATTTTCGCGCAGAGACTGCAACATAGATATAATAAACAGACTTCTTTTAAGTTCAGATCCATTTATCAGCTGCAGCAGAAAGACGCAAAATAAAAAAAGACAGCCTTTCTCAAAGGAGGCAATAGAAATGATGTCTGCCAGCACGGTATTTAAAAATAGACAAAGCGAAGACGAAAGTTCCGACGAAGAAGAAGTTGAAGAATCCTAAAAATGTAAAAAGATGTAAAATTTTAAATATATAATTATTATATTGGTCAAACTTTGTGTTTTATTTAATTTAATTGCACATAAAATTATATAAATAAATTAAATATTTTTGTCCGATTTTTTCACTCAAATACTCGTTAGTGCGGCTGTTAAAAGAATGTTTTCAACACAAGCAGGATACCTAGACACCTGCTTTAGTTAAAGTTTAAAGTCTTCTAACTCATTAATTTATCAAACAAAAATTATTAGAATGAAAACATTCCAATAATAGTAATTTTCGAACTCTACCGAGGGCTGCATTTATCCGACTAGTTACATGGGGCCCTCGCCCACGGCGACTTTTTGTAGCGCTACTATTAACATCACTACTAACGCATGACGCATTTGCAACGCGGTACAAAAGCGATGCCAACGCGCTACTTACGCTGGCTGTGCCATTACTGAATCGCGTTTGCATCGCGCTCGTGTGGGCGAGGACAAATAGCTAGCGAACGCATTGCGACTGTATCGATGCGAACGCGCGACAGCATCGCTAAAGACAGAATCCATAGGCGAGGGCCCTACATTATAGACACAGCATGAACCCGTTTGTCAGGTCATACTTCGCCCTAAGAGGAAAGGGACCGGGGGCTTTCTCCATACAAACTATTACAAACGTAGTCGACTGTTTTCTCCCTGGATAATGACACTAGAGCATATATCTTTGGTGCATAAAACTTATAACTGCCATGACCATGCCCCTATTTTTTTTGTTTTTTTAATCTTAATTTCTATGATAATTAGAAAATGAAAAAAGAAAACAAAAAATATGAGCATAGTCACGGCAGTTATAGGTTTTCTGCACCAAAAATATTTGCTCTATTGTCATTATCCAGGGAGGAAACAGTCGACTACGTTTGTATGGAGAGAGCGCAGGTACCCTTTAACCTTAAGTTACGGGGAACAGAGAAAACGTCTTTAAATAATCATCACATTCATTCCATAATCATTAGAATTACTTACTGTTGTTCTGTTTAACAGCAACATCCCCTTATTCTCTCCGTAAAGACGGAGAACCGGCCCGGTCAGTCGTCGAACAACCCATACCTGGCGTTCAGGAGGCGAACCGAGAAGATGCAGACCAGGAAAAACAGGTGGGCAATTGATATGGATAGCGCTTGTGGATTATTGGTATGGTTTAGCTCTTGCTGTTAGAGGTCGTCCATTAATTACGTGAGGCTCGAAAGGGGGGGGGGGGGGGGCCATAAAAATTCACGAAATATCACAAGGTCACGTGTGGCGACGCTTCTCATCGCCACCAACAGATGGCACCACTAAGCCGATCGAAGATCCTAGATCGCGCAAACGAAGTTTTTCTGAAGATAAGCTCATATACAAGTTCTAACGAAACATCGTTGGGCCACGGCCTACCGGGTATAACACCTGCCCGGTGGAAGATTTCCCTTTGGAGGTCCATACCACCAAGTACCTCCAAACACTTGTATTTATTTTTTCAGCAAACGCGCAATACTTAACCAAAAAGCGGCGTTACTTGTATTTATTTTTTCGTCAAACGGTCTTTAATTTTCTATAATCAATTTAGATGATGATACTTATACCTCTATTTTATAAATATAAAAAAACTTAAGAGTCTTTGTAGGTACTAAAATACACGTGATGGGTATAGGAGGGGGCAGTAGTTAAACCTCACCATGTATCGCCAAGGGGGAGGGAAGGTTTAAAAAAATGACAAAAAAACATCACTTGATTAATGGACGGCCTCTTAGTTGTTTTGAATATCTGTCGCCTTCTATTCAGTGAGATGTAACAGTTATAGAGTAGTTATCTCGGAACTTCGCGTTCCTGGGGCCCTACCGCGATAAGTGCGTCGGCTTATGCCGACCCGCGCCCCACACTGGGCGAAATTTTGAACCTGCCTTTCATAGGAGTTATGAAAAATTAAGTGGTTTTTTTCGTGTGTTTCAAGTATGCAGGATTGTTGGGGACATCAAAACGTTTAAAAATAAGTGATTCTGGTTATGTTATTGAAGTGAAAACTTCTTTAGCGGCGTTGAGCACTTTTTCTGTAATGGGTATAAAATCTTAAACTCGCGTCAGGACACGTGACCTGATCGAAAAAGCGTAAGACGGATGGAGAGTAGACAGCTATCCCCTCTCTACGGCGCGGCGAAAATGTATGCCTGGGCCTACTGTTTTTAATTTGGCTGTGAGTGTATTAAGACGTACATATGGTATTTTTTAACGGACGACTATTGACGGACGACAAATGTCGGACGACTATTTGTTGGACGACAAATGTCGGACGACTATTTGTCGTCCGACTATTTTTATTTTTTTTTCATCTAAAACTCTTTTTGCGTATGTTCTCGCGACATATGAGATTTTATTTTTAAAAAACACCACAGAATATGACTTTGTTGTTTTTTTAAATACCTAATATAACCATAATCACTTATTTTTGAATGTTTTGATGTCCCCGTTTTGATGTTTCCACCCATTGTGAGACGCGGTTTGGGATATCGACGTCGGCTCGAAGCCGACGCATTAACCCTGTATTGTGACACAATAATTTGACGTGTCTTCATGCAATATGCGAAAACACCCGAGGGATCATGAGTCAATTGCCTTACTTTCGTGTGGTTTAGTTTATTTCGGGTTGACGTATCACTGCTTCTATTACGAGGTTACCAATTCTATCCACGAGGTCCTTTGGTTCGTCCTGAAATTGTGAACAGATGTCCAAAAAGGATGACTCTGTGTTGATTGTCAGTTATTTAAGGAGTTTGGAAATGGTGTTAAGCTACATCCTTTGCTTATATCAGTAACAAAATCAGTCTTATCATATCGCATAATTTCCAGACTTGAAAATGGAAATGTCCTGGTCCTGGGCCCTTTAAACCGAAAAAAGTGCTCTAACCCTTGGCGACAGAAATTCTTCGTCTTGGTTACTTATTTATAATACTTCTAACGTTCTTTATTCCAGGAAAAACGACGAAAGTTCGTACGAGAAGATGTTGAAACTCCGTCGGGACCTCGCCCGGGCGTTGAACCTGTTAGAACTGGTGGCCAGAAGGGAGAAAGCCAAGCGGGAGCTCGTCAAGCTGACCGCTCTGCTGGCAGAACGCCGATACGTCGCCGGGGACTTCGCTAACCAGCTGTTACCGGACCCACCGCCAAGGTAAGGACCCTATATCTCACTCGCCGGGTGTTGAACCTGCTAGAACAGTTACCAGAAGGCAGAGAGACAAGTGACTGCTACCTTTCAGGCACTACAGCCTTCCTAATAGCATGGATTTAAGTTAGTTGCTGAAGATGACTGAGTAATGTGGTGAAAATTTGCTCCAACCGCTCATTTCCTGAACCCTGCAAACATCCTTCCCACTGTCATGAATTGCCATGTTCAATGTGGTACTCAATAGACTGAGCCACTAATGTTGACCACTGCAGGGCAAATCTGAGGAGGTGGATGATTATTCCATGCCGGATCCAGTGGGACTCCTGAGCAAGTTTTACAGCACCTCCTTAATCTCTCCCTCCAACCTTTACTGTACGTTAGTTGACCTTATGTCAGCCAATAATGCCAAAGACCTGGCACCATACTTGAGTCGGCGGATATGACTTCAAAGTTACTGACGTTCTATATAAATCAGAATTATCTAATTTTATAGAGCGCCATCTAGGCCTAAGCTAAGCAACTAGGCTTGTGTTATGGGTGCTTGATAACGAATAGAATACTTACATAACGTTTTGTGAATATATGCGCCACAGAGGTAAAGGACTTGTCATGCGTTCTGATCAAATTTCTGAGTAATTTTAAGGACCTGGGTGCTAATTTTTTCAGAAGTTCGAAAGACACCAAAGTGTCGCCTGTAAGCACCTGGGTAACACCAGGCCCAGGTCCTCAAAGTGGAATAGACCAACGTATCCATTGTGACAAGCCCATAAAGACTTAAGTTCCTAAGCCATAGTGTTATTGTTTACAGGCCAGCGTATACCGCCGTACCTTTAACGTCGAACTTCCGCCGGGAAGCGTACAGCGTACCGCACTACCCGTCAAGACCGCCCCCCACACCCGTCGATCAGCCCAGACAGGTGAGGTTTTACTTAAAACGAAGTACTTACTACTTACTTGAAGTTTCCTAAATACGCCCCCCATATTTGCGTGAAGTACTAGGAAATTGGTGCTCCACGTAGCTCGATTGGTAAGAGCATAAAAGCAGTTAAAGAATGATGGCATGGCAATTACTTGTATTTCGTAAACTAGATGTGGAAAAAGATATAAGCATTTAAAGTCACGTGTTTTTCATTTTCTTCATCAACATCTGACGCCATATAGGAACCTTAAGAAACTAACCTTATTGCAAACAAGGAGTTTTGGTTCGAAGTTTTGCCATTATTCTAATAACATTTAGGGAGAGTTTTTCATGGTAGTCCCTTATTGGTTCTAAGTTATCGGAATACCTGTCGCACTCAGTGACGTTGCTTAGCGAGTGATTAGTTGATCACTGTTTTAGTACAGGCTGAAATTAATTAAGGTAAACGTAAGCCACATTAAGGTATATGTGGCTAACCAAAGGCAATACTACAGTCGGTTAATGGTTAACTAATGACATTGCTAAGCAGCGTTTGTCAGTGCAGGTTTGATTGGTAATTAAAATAATGATAGAACAGAAGGCCAATTCTCGTAAATAAAATTGTTTAAATTACATTACAATATCATTCCGATTGCATTTTGTTTACACAAAATACCCTCAAAGTGAAGAGGCTCACAGCTAAGCGACGCTCGCTGATCGTTTACGGTCGTGCGGGCTAAGCGACGTCTGGCGCGGTCATTACTTCGATGGGGGGCCAATTAGTAGTGTCGCAAAAATGTGTTTTCGTGATCTCCTCCGTGCTTCGGAAGGCACGTTAAGCCGTTGGTCCCGGTTGCTGCCTCTAGTAGCAGTCGTTAGGTCAAGTTAGAGGCCTTAGGGCGATCTGAAAACTCTAACAATAGGTGAGCCACACCACTATACGAGAAGAAGAATGTAATTTGAACAATTTTATTTAAGAGAATTTGCCTTCAGTACGCAAAAGCCCCTTCGCATCACCTAAATAAACACTGACCTCGATACGGATCTTTTTAAATGACGCATACAGAATTTATTAAATTTTAACTAAAATTGGGGATCATTTGTGAAGGGTTCTTTTCTAGCTATGACCTGTCTTTTCAGCTTAAGATTTAATGTTTGATAAATCAGGAGTCTTAGGAAACTCCTCTGTTTACTAAGACTCCTCTATTTGTCTGTCAAAAGACTGTATATGAGCAAGTGCACAAAAGAAAATATTTAAGCACTTATCTTTTTTATTTATTTCATTGTTCCCCCCATCGTAGGCACTGAACCCAGCTGGCACTAGACAAGAAACAGTGGAAATAAGGAGGCCTTTGCCCTGCAGTGGGAAGGCTAAAAATAAATAAATGCATTTTATAGTGCAGCCAGAGATAATAGCGGGTTTAGTGTCCACATCATACTTTGATTAAACGTTGTTATTGTGAAGGGCCTCTACGTGTTGGCTTCGGCTCCACGCACGCCTTCCAAAGGTCCGGGGCTCCATAGCCCAAATAAATAATATTAGAGGACCTCTAAGCAAATGGTTCCCAAATAGAATTTTGACAGTACAATCACGAAAAAACTTGCTATTTATAAAAGTTGATATTTTTTTAGCTCTTTTCGTGATTATACTAGCAGTTAATTTTGTTAGTATATTGTATATGTGTGCGTCATTTACTATGGTGATGTTTGGTTGGGTTTCCAGCGTGAGAAGCGTACATACAAGCGACGGAAACACAGACACGCTCCCGTCGGCGCCGGCGCCGGCGCAGCGCACGCCTTCCGAGGTGAGTGCCCGTACAACACAAACACACGGTATTTGACACTATATCTGTGTCTATATGACACTATAACTACGCCTATATGACACTATATCTGCGTCTATATCGATGGCAGCAAAGTAGATACGGACATCTGCATAGCTGCAATTTTACAGGAGAGCACATTTAGTAAAAAATAGTGGCCATTTTGAGAGTTATGTACCGATTAACATGAAATTTTCCATGATGCATTAAAATAACCTACTTTATTGATTGTGTAACAGTTTTTATCACTATATCGTTATTTTACTGAAATAATGTAGATGTATTTTTTTACTCTAAAAAAACTGCGACGTAGAAGAAAATATCTGCCTTATATCCGTTTCTACGTTGTGTTCAAAAAATCGCTCATACCACCTAAAATATTTAATAAACTAAGAGATAATAATTTCCAGTAATACTTTGAAGGGTATTAAAAAAAATCTAAGCAACGTGCAATTACAGTATCCCCCTTTTTTAACCAAATTTTGTAGATGTTCTAATTTACTTTGCACTTAACATTTCACTAAACTTTATTTACGTCTCTCATTGAAACTGATTTTGGTTCCCTACCACGCAAAATATAATATATTTTTAAATAAAAATGCTTATAATTACTGTTTTATTTATTCACACATAAACTTTCTTTATTAAAATAATTATACCTTTATTAAAAAACTATGAAAAACCTAAATAATTATATTTATAAGCAATTATGACACTAAATAACAGCTACTACTAAAGAAAATAAAAATATCAAAATAGACTCACTTAAATTAAACTTAAAGTCTTTGCTTCTAAAAAGTACTTAACAATCAGCCTTTTAAGTTCAGTTATCAGACTATTTTAATCATTCAATAATTATAAGCCTCGAAGGAAAATACGAGTAGGTACACATCAGGTATAAATCAAAAACAAACACGAAAAACAATAGTTTAAACTTAATAATCATCTAAATAGGAACAAAAGAGATCAAAACGTTAACGATTACGTACGAAAAAACTAAACTATTCTTCTGATTCAGCGTCATCAACAACTGCTGATTCTGATTCATCCATGGCGCTGTTGTGTTTAATATTTTTGTAAAAATCATGGTATCTTGTTGGGATTAAATTTTGTTGACACAAAGACATTAGGTCCTTGTATTTAGCTGTAGTGATAGGCAAAGTTTCACCATAAACTTTTTTAAGGTCTTGTGTATTATTACCGACTCGACAAACTCGTCTGCTTGTCCTCTTGTAGTTGTTAATACACATGGCTGATCTCTCATTCAAATCATATTTATAAAATATTTTATCGGGTTGTCTGAATTCCACCACTATTTCGCGCACCTGATTCCATTTGACTTTGTCTCCATCTTCATTTTTTACCCATTTGTGCTGATTAAGAGTAGACTTAAAATCCAAGATATCATTTTGATTGATCTCCACAACTTCATAGGGTTGGTCGTTTGTTTTACTCCAGCGTACACAGGTATACCACTCTTGCGGCGTGAAAATCATTTTATTTTTTGAGGATCGTTCGATTAATGCATGTACGCTATCACCCTCTTGCTGGGTATGACCCTTTTCTAAAAATCTATGACAAATGCGAACACCAAAGTTTTTGGCCACGTATAAATACATAGCAAAAACGATACGGTTACGGTTTTGTCCTCCACAATTATCAGACCATAAGCGTATATCCTTTACTCCCTCTTGGTTTTTTCTCTTTATGTAGTCAAAAAGGCAACTGGCAACTTCATTTGACCCCCTTCTAGCTGTTGTCTCATCCCACATGTAGCAAATGGCTTTTTTTACACCCATATCAAAAACGGTAAGATTGTAAACTGCTAATTTTCTTTTGTAATAAAACGAATTTACTTCACCATGAGGGCAGTTTAAGATTTTTTGAAAATCAAAAGTTGCAGCGCCTATATCCGAGGGACTGTTATGAGATTGTTGCTTATCTTCAGTTTTTAACGATCTGGCTACATTTTTATTTTGAATGTGTTTGGCGTACATTTGATCTTGAGATTCATTCGGCGGAATATTTTTATTAGCAGTGCATTGATCACACTGATCTTTTTTTGGTACAAAGAAGCCTATATTCATGTGGGAATTAACGACATCTCTGTACTGTCTCAATGTTTTGACAGTTTCTGTGAGGTTATTTTCGTGAGCCCATGTTTTGTACATTTTGAACATGATACTGAAGTTTAATGAGTTGTCTAAATACAGTTTATTAGTATCTTTGCGGGTGTAATGAGATTCTACTGGTTGATAACTTTTAACATGATCACATACGCTTTTGATAACTGTTTCAGTCAGCAATTTTGTTTGTTTGCCATGAGCACCACGTCGATCCTCTTCACAAAAACCTGTTGTTTTATCATATTTATCCATTGCGCTTTGAATGAACTGGTTGCTAATACAAAGAGTATTTTTAAACATAACTTTGCAAACTTTTACCGCACTATCATTCTCATTTTGTGATAATGTAGGTAGGAAGTACTGAACGCTCATATTACGTTTCGAATCGTTATCAGTCGTGATTCTCTTTTTCGTTTGACGTTTTGTATATTTACCAATAAATTCCCATTGTTTAACATGATTACCCAAACCCCAAAATAAGTCAAATATTTTTCGTCTTAATTCTTCACTTATTTTATTGCAACACTTAAATTTGCAGTTTTCGCATGGGAGCCGCATATCTTTTTGGTTTTGTTCTTTACCATTCCGTGATAAGTGCTTTTTACCTAAATTTAGCAATAATTTTCTTCTTGTATCGATCCAATTCTCTTTTCTGCATTTTCTCCTTTTTTTTGTAACGTCAACTGTAAATTTACGTCGTTTTCTCCCAGACATAACAGTTGACGAAGGTGAAGAGCATTCACTGGAAGCGCCACTTGCTGATGATGTTGCACTCGAATCAGTGAACAAAGTCGATGGTGAAGTTATTTGTGCATTTAATGTATGTAAAACATCATCTTCTGCAATAAGTTCCGGCAACTGTGATTCTGTCTCAAACGAAATATACTCAGAAGGCATAGGTGTAATAGAGCGTGATTGAGGGCAACCAGTTGAATTAGCTGGACTAGCATTCGGATTGTAATGAATATCAGCAGATATCGTAATAGATAACGCACTGTACTCAGAAAACGTAGGTGTAATAGAGCGCGATTGAGGGCCAACAGTTAAATTGGCTGGACTAGCATTTGGATTATTATGTATTTCAGTAGAAGTCGTAATAGATAACCCACTGTGGTGCTCGTCATCGTCATTCAAGATCTGTTCAAGGGTGTCATTTCCCAAAAGCGGTAAGCTTCTTTTATTGAAAGAGTTTAAATCTAAGTTGCCGTATATTTCTGTTTGTAGATCACTCAGCTCAATTAATTTATTTTCTGTATCTGTATCTGTAAAAAAAACAAAAAGATTATATGAAAAAATGTGTGAAATAGTAATCTCGAGAAAAAATATTGAATTTCCTAATAAAACAAGAAATAATAATTTTCATGGATTGGGACTTAGGCAAAAAGTACGACGTATAAACGGACAAGTGGCAGATGTCCGTGTTTACGTCGGACCATAACCTCAAAATTAATTTTATTACTCACGCTGATATTTCAATAATAACACTACTATTTTAACTATAAACACTATTATTATAATATAACTGTCATAGGTACTTACTTAAGTTGGCGTTTTGCATATTTTTCTTTAAGTTTGTTAAATCCGAAATCTCATTTATTTCTTTTTGTACACCTTTTTGGGCCATATTCAAAAGTAATTTATTCCTGGAGACACTCATTGTTAAAGAAGAACTGATATTTTAAAGATATTTGTAAGATAGGATGCGATAAACCGCATAATTTTAATAAAAAGGCACCATAACTAACCGGTACGGACAAGAATGTGACAAGTGACTGACGGCTTTGTTTACATTTCAATTATCTACTTAGGTTCCGAAGTAAAAGCGGACAAATTCAAATGTCCGTTTCTACTGCGACTTTTTTTTAAATTCGGGTGTAGATGTCTTCATTTACGTGCCAGATTTTTTTCATTATTTTGAAGTGTGATTTTTTTTAAATACAGACTTGTAAATAGGGTTGATTTAAGCTATTTTTTGTAAAAAAAGCATTTTCGAAAAAATGCAGATGACCGTATCTACGTTGCTGCCATCGATATGACATTACTAGCTGCGCCCCGCGGTTTCACCCGCGTAGTTCCCGTTCCCGTGGGAGTATTGGGATATAATATAGCCTATGTTACTCGTGGATAATGTAGCTTTCGAATGGTGAAAGAATTTTTAAAATCGGTCCAGTAGTTTTTGAGCCTATTCATTACAACCAAACAAACAAACAAACAAAGTTTTCCTCTTTATAATATTAGTGTAGATAACTACGCCTATATGACACTATATCTGCGTCTATATAACATTATAACTACGCCTATTTGACACTATATCTGCGTCTATGTGACATTATAACTACGCCTATATGACACTATATCTGCGTCTATATAACAATATAACTACGCCTATTTGACACTATATCTGCGTCTATGTGACATTACAACTAAGCCTATATGACACTATATCTGCGTCTATATGACATTATAACTACGCCTATATGACACTATATCTGCGTCTATGTGACATTATAACTACGCCTATATGACACTATATCTGTGTCTATATGACATTATAACTACGCCTATATGACACTATATCTGCGTCTATGTGACATTACAACTAAGCCTATATGACACTATATCTGCGTCTATATGACATTATAACTACGCCTATATGACACTATATCTGCGTCTATGTGACATTATAACTACGCCTATATGACACTATATCTGCGTCTATGTGACATTATAACTACGCCTATATGACACTATATCTGCGTCTATATGACATTATAACTACGCCTATATGACACTATATCTGTGTCTATATGACATTATAACTACGCCTATATGACACTATATCTGCGTCTATATGACATTATAACTGCGCCTATATGACACTATATCTGCGTCTATATGACATTATAACTACGCCTATATGACACTATCTGTGTCTATATGACATTATAACTACGCCTATATGACACTGTATCTGCGTCTATATGACATAACTACGCCTACATGACACTATATCTGCGCCTATATGACCTTTACAATATAATCAACAAAGAAGTGCGCCACGATACGTTGAACCAAAGACGGCAGGTCAGGTATTTATTTTACAGCAATTACGGAGTTCTCCTCCATAATTTCACTAACTTCTAGCGGATGAACTTAGAAGGCGCCTTAGCTAAGTTTTAGTAGTGTCAAATACCGAATAAAATTGGGGAACGGATTCTAATTAACTATTTTTATTGCACCATCATTTTTATTTAAGAAAAATTAAAAAAAAATGAAAATGATGTTTGTAATACAAGAGTTCAAAATTAAGCCGCGAAATTACGACTACTTTCATTGCTAGTTTTTTTAAAACTGTATTGATAAAAGCTTTTCTTAAAAGCGAAAAATAGAAAACGCCGGCTCGTTTTAGGTAGAAAAAGTAGCCGCGCGAGATAACTCTTTAAAATCTATAAAAACAGGTAACTAAAACGTATTATTATCAGCAAACATCTTTCAGTAGCACTATGAACTTTTAAATGCGCAAGAGTCAATGCTTATGCCTATTTTATTTAACAGGGAATTCTGCCCACCTGATTGGTTGATTTAAGTAAATACCAAGAAAGCTCATATTATATCAATCACGCGCACTTTAATCAACCAATCGGGAGCATGTATTTATTTTCCTCTAATACCCTTCCTAACGCAATTCGTGTCTTTTCAAAAGTGTATTGATTTCCTCAAAACACAATCATTATCATCATCCGAGCGATGTTCCCGGTTGCATCCCTCTCGGGAGCCCGGGGTCCGCTTTCCTACTTTTACGCCTCCACTTCGCACGATCTTCGACATTCTGGTTAGTAAGGCCATTTGGACGCATACCACCCTTTACGACGTCAAGCCAGCACTTCTTAGGTCTACCCAGTCTGCCACGACCTGGCGGAGGCGCCATGGCAAGACCTCAAAACACAATACTACGAACTATAAACATTACCAGCCCTTTTTACCGTTTTAGAGGTTGAATTTCCAAAAATTCTTCCTTACTGCGCGCCTACGTCTTCAAAGGAACCCCTATGCAAAGTTTTAGCCATGTAGCTCTTGTAATTTCAGAGATTTTGTTGTGCCTTTTTCTCTTTTATCTATCTATCTATACATATAAAATGCTTTGTCCTGACTGGCTGACAGCCCAAACCGCTGATCGTAGAGATCTGAAACTTGGAGGGTGTGTTCTTTGTATGACGTAGGCATCCGATAAGAAAGGGTTTTACGAAATTCTATCCCTTAAAGGGTGAAAAAGGGGGGCAAAGTGATTCCTTGGTCCAATCTACTAATTCAACGAGGTATATGTTATACGAGGTAATACATAGATAGTATATATGCAATGTAATTTAATATGTTAAATATTCTTTATGCCTAAGATGTTTGCTGATCTTTTCTCTAGATATTCCTGAAAAGCAGTAATGATCAATTTGAACTGTCAATTAATGCGGGAAACTATTCGTGTTTCAGATTCCGGTGTGTACACGTCATCGGAAGAGGAAAGTTCGCGCGTCGAGACTTCTTCGCCGCCGGACGATGGACCGTTCGCTTTCAGAAGAAAACCTGGATGTTATTATGAAATGGTTAGTGTTGTCATAACAACTATAGAATCTCAGTAGTTCCTAGGAATTGGTGACAAAAATAGACATACAATTCTTTTCTCTATCCTAAGGTTCCCTGAAAGAGGCCGCTTTTAGCGGTAAGGCCGCCTATTAAATATAAATAAATAAATTGCAGGACATTCCACACATCGCCATCTAGCCCAAGCTAAGTAACTAGACTCGTGTTATGGGTGCTAGAAAACGGATATACTATTTATATATACTTTTCTTTTGTGAATATATACATACTTAACAACCAGACCACAGACAAATATCTAAGCATAAATACTTTTCTGAGGCGGGAATCGAACCCGCAACACTGTGTTTGGCAGTCCGGTATGATGACCATTGTGACAAGTGAGTCGTATTGTGGCATGATAGGTTTAAGATTGTTTTTTTATTAAAAAACCGCATTAAAATCCGTTGCGTAGTTTGAAAGATCTAAGCATACATAAGGACAGACAGCGGGAAGCGACTTTGTCTAACACTATGTAGTGATCTATTTGTTTGTACAATAAAGCGTTTTACCATCTAAAATTTTGAAAGCAAACAGTATGTGGTCAAAGAAAGGAAACGCAAATTTTTATGATTGCACTAATTGTAGTGTCTTATCTTGTTACAGCCAACCTCTACGCTTAACGGTGATCCTGTGGACGCGGAAGATACCTCAAAAGACAGACTATACCAACACGAGATTGACCCGAGGCATAGGTAAGTTCTCGAGTTAATCTGGTCTTGGTATAACGAATTTCAACATATAACGCACTTGTGTACAAAATGCCCTATATTGGTGTGGTGTACAAAATATAGGGCACTGGTGTACAAAAGATAAGGCACATTTGTGCTAAATTTAAGACTCCTTTGTGCAATATGCTAGGGACCTCTGGCTTAAATATAATGCACCACTGTGCAAAATAAAAGGCACTACTGTACATAATATAAGGCATCCTGTGCAATATATAAGGGAATTCGGTGTAAAATATAAGGCACCACTATGTAAAATATGCGGTACCTCTGTGCTAAATACTAAGCACCTCTGTGCTAAATACTAAGCACCTCTGTGCTAAATACAAGGCACCTCTGTGCTAAATACAAGGCACCTCTGTGCTAAATACAAGGCACCTCTGTGCTAAATACAGGGCACCTTTGTGCTAAACGAAAGGCACCTCTGTGCTAAATACAAGGCACCTTTGTGCTAAACGAAAGGCACCTCTGTGCTAAATACAAGGCACCTCTGTGCTAAATGAAAGGCACCTCTGCTAAATGGAAGGCACCTCTGTGCGCAATACAAGGCACCTCTGCTAAATGAAAGGCACCTCTATGCTAAATGAAATGCACCATTGTGCAAAAATAAAGTACATCTGTGTTAAATATAAGGCAACGATGTGCAAAATATAACGCACTCTTGTGCTACATATAGGGCACCCATGTGCAAAACACTTGTTCCTGTGTTTACACTTTTTTGCACAGAAACGGGACTATCAATGGGCTAACTATAGTTAATTTAAATATTCCAGGTACACATTAACATCAATAAACGAACCTTACCGGCATTGTATCGGTTTCGCTCGCCGACGGGTCGGTCGCGGTGGTCGTATACTGCTGGATCGGATAGCCACGCCTCTAGACGATCTATGGCCGCATTTACCGTTCCATCAGAACGATGATACGGATAAACTTAATGAGGTAATTTTAAGGTTATACAATACAATGTAAAAATTGTTTTATTAATAAATATATAAATAAATATTGCAGGACATTTCACACATCGCCATCTAGCCCCAAGTTGCGGGTACGATTCCCGCCTCAGCTCGTATTTATGCTTAGATATTTTTCTGTGGTCAGGGCCATTATTTACTAAGCTTCAAGTCGTTGGGCGCGCGTGATTAGGGGTGGAGGGGGTGCGGTTTTTGTATGGCAATCTCGCCCTAATCACGCGCGCCCGACGACTTGAAGCTTAGTGAATAATGGACCTGGTTGTTTCTATGTCACGTATATATTTACAAAAGAAAAGTATATAAGTAGTGTATCCGTTGTCTCGCACCCATAGCACAAGTCTAGTTACTTAGCTTGGGGCTAGATGGCGATGTGTGGACTGTCCTGTAATATTTATTTGTTATTATTTATCTAAGCCTATGTTCAGAAGGTCAATTCTCGTAAATAAAATTGATTAAATTACATTGCAATATCATTCCAATTGCATTTCGATTACAAATTTAAAAATACTCTTTTCGTATTCTGGAGAATATCAAAATCTGACTTTGAAGGTATTTTGAGCTACTTTGCTGGTATTTTTTGTAATCGGAATGTTATTGGAATGTAATTTGAACAATTTTATTTACGATAATTGATCTTTAGACTGTAAAGGATATTGCCTCATTTAGTATGGACGTTGTCCCAAACAAATCGCTGCGATGTGTCGTGCCTCATTTGAAAGGTCATAATGTGTACTCCATTTTATATTATGGCAGCAAAAAAATCCCACCCAGTGGAACCGAGATATTTCGTCATCAATACAACGTCTCGTATGCAACAATGAAAGTTATAGAACTCGCATAGCCATTACTGTTTGATTAAACGTGTAACACCTTCATATGGTAGCTCAAATGAAAGGCCTTAACTAGGACTACATTTTTGTTTTACAGTACAAAAAAATCCCGGTTGCGGGTCGGTTGCGATTTGTTTGGGGCGCTAAGCAGCATTACCCTTTGAAATTTTGAAACATATAGAAAAGTAGTTGCCCCCCTCGGCTTAGATTAATATGTCTTAGAGAAATATGTGAACCTTTTACAATCAGAATGGATTTCTCGCGAAATTAAATTGAATTACCTAACGGAATTAATCAAAACTTATCACTCCTGAGATTAATTTATTAATCATCCTCAAAATAAATGTTATGAAATACTCCTAAAATATTTTTTATTATTTTACAGAGAGAACTTGAAAACAAATGGCATCGGACACCTAAAGAAATCACACGTGATTACCACACGAGCGGCAAATATCCCTGGAGACATGCCTTCAGAAGACATTTGTCAAGGCATCCTGAGCTTTGGGTCCAGGATGCAGAACCTAAAGTCGAAGAACCTAAACCTAGCCTTTTTGATGGGCCTAAACCAAGTGGGGTCTACGATGGATCTAAACCAAGTGGGGTCTACGATGGGTCTAAACCTAGCGGGGTGTACGATGGATCTAGTGGACTTTACGATTTTAAATCTAGTGGGGTTTATAATGTGCCGAAGTACGATGGTCTCAAATCAAGTGGTTTATTCGACAGTTCAAAATCAAGTGGAGTTTACGATAGACCAAACTCGAGTACAGTCTACGATAGACCAAATTCAAGTACGGTCTACGATAGGCCGAACTCAAGTAACATTTACGATGAGTCAAAAACCTGTGTATTAGATTCGAAGTCGGTTTATGACTTCAAAACTGATGTGGCTTCGTTACCGGACGTGATACAAGATAGTGTTAAAAGTGAAAGTGGTAAAAGTGCACGTAGTTTCGAAGTGAGAAAGAGATCGTGGAGTGACTGCAGTGATAGTAGTTATGACTCTGATGAGAGTCTTTATCCTGTCGAGAAGGAGTTTGAGAAGTTTATCGATGAAGTTAATAGAAAATGGTGAGTGTTGTTATTTGTTTAGTTATATCAAGTCAAATTTCTTTATTCATTTGTACGTCAGCTGCATAATTGCAGCCCTCGGTAGAGTTCGAAAATGACTATTAATGGAATGTTTGCATTCTAATAATTTTTGTTTGATTAATGGAAAATACTTTAGACTTCACCTAAAGCAGGTGCCTAGAATCTTGCTTGTGTTGAAACATTCTTATAACAGCCAGTTTGGAGCTCTACGGTGGGTCTGCAAATTATGCAGCCGACCGTACATGAAAGCACATTGAAACGCCTTAAAACACTAAGTTTGGATGTGTGTGGAAGGCACAAGAAACTCATGTTTGAGTTCAGCCATGAGTTTCTTACGCCTTCTTCAAAAATATTCATAATCAGGATGTGATGATCAACATCACAAAAAACCTTCTACTACCTTCTACCTTCTAAAATATCTTGACGATCATCACAATCAATCATTATCACAAAAGTCTAGATAATAAATATTTTTGAAAGTATATTCGAAATGGAACAATTAAAGCCAAATCCATGGCTAAAGCCACGTTACAACACGCGTTGTGAATCTTGGAAGAATTTCCCTGGGGTTCAGCTAGCCCAGGATATCTTTTCAGAGTATTGGTGATAGCAAATAAATTCTGAAACAGCTTGACGTCTGAAGGCCAATTCTCGTAAATACCATTGTTCAAATTACTTTGCAATAGCATTTCGACTACAGAAAATACCCCCAACGTAGCTTAAAATACCTTCAAAGTCAGCTTTTGGTATACGCAAGAATATTTTTTGTAATCAAAATGCAATGGGAATGATACTGCAATGTAATTAGAACAATTTTACTTTCGAGAATTGACCTTCAGAAGGCTAATTCTCGTATCTAAATAATGTTCAAATTACTTACTTCGAAGCTTAAAACACCTTCAAAGTCAGCTTTTGGTATACCAAAAGCTGAACAAGCAAGCCGAGCTGCTGCTGCATCGGAATGAAATTGCAATGTAATTTAAACAATTTCATTTACGAGAATCGACCTTCTGTGTCTATTTTACGTCAAAGATTGACTTATAGTTTATACCCGGTTATCAAAAACCAAAAATTTCGTCCCCCAGGTTACACTTCCGACCAAAAACCCCTCCCCCTTCCCCCCCTTTACCAGAGCCCACCGACACCTACCCCATAGAGCCGGACACACCGATCGCGGTCGAAATTAGAGGGGCGCCAACAGACGGACTCACCACCGATACTTTTACAACGACTGAATTTACACTGGGACAGCTCTATCCGGACGTGGGGCAGGATGTCGATAGCAGTGGGACCAGTTTGGACATATCCGGGGACGATTTGTTGGGTGAAAACTTTACAGGTAAGCGTTGATTTATTAGTATAGTGGCTTAACGTGCCTTCCGTGCTTCGGAAGGCACGTTAAGCCGTTGGTCCCGGTTGCTACCTCTAGTAGCAGTCGTTAGGTCAAGTTAGAGGCCTTAAGGCGATCTGAAAACTCTAACAATAGGTGAGCCACACCCACACCACTATACGAGAAGAAGAAGAGTATAGTGGCAATCTGCGGTCTCACCCGCGTAAGTTCTGATACGACCCAGTTGGCACAATGGTCACCATGCCGGACTGCCAAACACAGGGTTGCGGGTTCGATTTCCGCCTCAGATAAGTATTTATGCTTAGATATTTGTCTGTGGTCTGGTTGTTTCTATGTATTATAGGTATATATTTACAAAAGAAAAGTATATAAGTAGTATATCCGTTGTCTAGCACCCATAACACAAGTCCAGTTAGTTAGCTTGGGGCTAGATGACGATGTGTGGAATGTCCTGAAATATTTATTACCTTTTGGAATTAAAAGTAGCTTATACGTCTTTCTTCATTCCCTATCATTATGCCGATTTTCATTCAAATCCGTCCAGTTGTTTGACTGTGAAGCTGAATAAACAAACAAACAAATTAACAAACTTGCAGCAGAAGGCTTTGGGTTCGATTCCCGCTCAAACAATTATGTACAGTATTTGTTTCTGGTCTGGATATTTCTTTATGTAAAATAAGTACATATTCACAAAAGAAAAGTATAATAAATATAATATCTGTTATTTATCTACCATAACACAAGCCTAGTTGCTTAGCTTGGGGCTTGATGGCGCTGTGTGGATTGTCTTGCCATATTTATTTGTTTATTTTTATAGCTTCGTGTATAACTTCTACCGATTTTGGTGATTTTTTTTTTGTTTACCTGAATTCGATGAATCTCCACGTCGTCGTACCAAGCTCCAGCCAATTCTCGTAAATTTAGATTACAAAAATACCCTTAAAATTATCAAGAGTATTTTTGTAATCGAATTGCAATCGGAAGGACATTGCAATGTAATTTGAACCATGTTATTTGCGAGAATTAGCCTTCAGTACAACTCACGATAGTTAATTTGTTTTTAATTTTCCAGGGCTAACGGAAGACCAAATGGAAAGTATACTATCAGAAACTGACCTAAAATCTCTAGATGTGGACGAGAAGAAGATGAACTTGTCCGATGATATATTAGATGTGCTGGTTAATGATGTGGATGGAAAGGAGCCTTTTTTATTGCAAGGCCAGAGCAAGGACGGGCGGACTGCCTCTGGCCCAAGGAAGAAAAAGGTGGGGGAAATATTAAATAGGCAATAGACGGTATTTTACAGGCGTTTAATTCACACTTATTGAATTCAGGGTGACTTGCTTTGACTTAATTTTACATTTAATTGCGAACTATGAGATGATAGTAAATAGTTAAATGAAAATTAAGGAAAAATTGGTACTTACGTGTTTTCGCTAAAATTTAAAACCCATAGCTTTTATCTTGTTGACTCAGGACCATGATATTTATACACCTAATAAGGACTATAGACTCCAGTATCTGGTATGAATTTCAACTTGCTGGGTACACCCGTTCCTGGGCAAATCGGTGGTGTCACACGGACAGACAGACGGACAAGAAAAAGATCTTTATAAGGGTTCCTTTTTTTACCTTTTGAGGTAAGGTAACTCTGAAAGTAGTCTATGATACTCCCAAAGATTTCACGCATCCTTTTAGAAAAGCGTTACTATTACACACCCAAAAACTATCACAAGACAACGAACTCCTCGGTTCTTCCTGATTTCGCCTGTTAGAAAGAGAAAAAATAATTACAGTCCCCTATCGATTATACAATAGTATTTGCGCGAATTACTGTAAAAAATAAGTAAGATTTTCGCTACCATTCGAATACAAAGTTATTAAATGTACCTAAATTACATAGAAAATGTAATTAAACAAGTACAATGGACGTTTAAAAGTACACCGCCACCGTAACGTTTACAATCCTGTGCAGCATTTGAACATTATAACAACGTGACCTGTGGATCGAACCCACGTCGGTTGGTGTAGCGGGTGGCGGCTTATACCACTCACACAACTAAACACATAGCTAACATGTTGAAAGTAATAATTACACTGAGTACTAATAATTCAAGTATTGATGTGTGTGTGTGTGTAACGTCTATTAGAAGAAGCTCTCAACGTGACAACGAAAACTTTCTAGAGTGACAACTTCCGAAAACGATAAACTTGACAATTTTATGGTGCCCGCACATTGATACGCGCCGAGCGCGCCGAATTTTTGCCGTCCACGGAAAAAGGTACCTTATAATAATAGTGATAGGGTACATTTATTCATTTATTTATTTCAGAGTCGGCCGCCTCTGACGATGCGGACGACTCTGATGACGTCATCGGAAATATAAATGTAGATACCTTATCTCTGTTATTATAAGGTACCTTTTTCCGTGGACGGCAAAAATTCGACGCGTTCGGCGTATCAATCTGCGTCCACCTTTAAGATGACAAATTCCTAAGGTCGTATTTCCGATACTGGTTCATAGTATCATTGTAGCGCTCTGATAGTGCACTTATGACGCATACTGTACCTAATAATAATACTGTATTATAGGTGGAATCGTTCGGGTCGTCGTGCGTGATCGTGTCAGCGGGTGAACGCGAGCGCGTGCAGTGCTCGCTGCCCCCCGCGCCCCCCGCTCCAGCCCCGGTCGTCCCGGCCCCCGTGACCCGTGCCCCGCCCACCGTTCGCCCCTCGACTTCTGCCCCAATAACATTACGCGCCCACTCATCGCCACACCCACCCGCACTCAGGATACCGCCAAAGGTAAATATAAACTGATGTTATACACCCACACACGTGATCTGGGAAGTTTCCCTAAATATGAAGATGACAACAACAAAAGTCAGGAAATCTTTTTATCTATAATATAACTAGCGACCCGCCCCGGCTTCGCACGGCTATATTATGCATGTATTATACATATAATCCGTTGCGTAGTTTTAAAGATTTAAGCATACCTAGGGATATAGGGACAGAGAAAGCGACTTTGTTTTATACTATGTAGTGATAATGAATCGCTGAATGTGTTGCTAAGCGGAAATCTCGAGAAAGGCTGAACCGATTTCGCTAATTATTTTTTTAGAATATTCCTTGAAGTACGAGGATGGTTCTTACGGAGAGAAAAATTAAAAAAAATGCCTTAAAATGTCTGTAAACAACACTTTTCTATACTCCCAATTCCCATAAAAATCCGTACCGTAGATCGGGTTTTTCAGACCACCCATAGACAACATAACTCCAGAATATTGTAACATACTTGCTATCGTTTATAGCTACATCCGGTGGAAGTAACAACACCAGCGCCCACGCCTGCTCCGGCGCCGGATCCGAACCCGGTACCCGTGACTGTGGCGGTACCCAACTCTAAGATCATAGTGGAAGAGGTCAACGAGGTCACTCTAACTAGAGACAACAAGAAGTCACATGATACTATCGAAGAGGTAAAGTTTGTACCATCCCCACTCTAAAAACAAGCTTATTTTATTAAAAACTAGCGACCCGCCCCGGCTTCGCACGGCTATATTATGCATGTATTATACATATAAACCTTCGTCATGAATCACTCTATCTATTAAAAACCACATCAAAATCCGTTGCGTAGTTTTAAAGATTTAAGCATACAAAGGGATATAGGGACAGAGAAAGCGACTTTGTTTTATACTATGTAGTGATAGTGATAAATATTGCCACACATCGCCATCTAGCCCCAGCTAAGTAACTAGACTTGTGTTATGGGTGCTAGACAACGGATATAATACTTATATACTTTCCTTTTGTAAATATATACATATAATACATAGAAACAACCAGCCCACAGACAAATATCTAAGCATAAATACATGTCTGAAGCGGGAATCGAACCCGCAACCCTCTGTTTGGCAGTCCGGCATGGTGACCATTATGCCAACTGGGTCGTCAAACTTTTCTGTCACTTGGCATTTTTATTCACTGAAAACAGTGAATAAAAAAGCCTTTTACTCGCTGTTATGGTGTTTGTATATTTGACCTCTCAATGCTTATAAAACCTCCATGCGCAAAAAAAAACTGTCTGTCTCTCTGTCTTCTTTTTCTCGTAGTCATGGTATAATAGTTGGCACAATGGTCACCATGCCGGACTGCCAAACACAGGGTTGCGGGTTCGATTCCCGCCTCAGACATGTATGTGATGCTTAGATATCTGTCTGTGGTCTGGTTGTTTCTATGTATTATAAGTATATATTTACAAAAGAAAAATATATAAGTAGTATATCCGTTGTCTAGCACCCATAACACAAGTCTAGTTACTTAGCTGGGGCCAGATGGCGATGTGTGGAGTGTCCTGCTATATTTATCTATACTAATATTATAAAGCTGAAGAGTTTGTTTGTTTGTTTGAACGCGCTAATCTCAGGAACTGCTGGTTCGAATTGAAAAATTCTTTTTGTGTTGGATAGTCCATTTATCGAGGAAGGTTATAGACTACTTTTTATCCCGATATTCCCACGGGATCGGGAGTTACGCGGGTGAAACTCCTTGTGTTAAGGGTGCTAGACAACGGATATACTACTTATATATTTTTCTTTTGTAAATATATACTTATAATACATAGAAACAACCAGACCACAGACAGATATCTAAGCATCACATACATGTCTGAGGCGGGAATCGAACCCGCAACCCTGTGTTTGGCAGTCCGGCATGGTGACCATTGTGCCAACTGGGTTGTCAAACTTTTCTGTCAACTGGCCTTTTTATTCACTGAAAACAGTGCATAAAAAGGTATTTTACTCACTGTTTTGGTGTTTAAGTATATTTGACCTCCACCTCAATGCCTATAAAACCTCCTTGCGCAAAAAAAAACTGTCTGTCTGTCTTCTTTTTCTCGTAGTCATGGTATAATAGTACATTACGATATATATAAGTGTGGCAAATCGATCATTGCATAGAGGTGGTTTATGACGCGCGAGCGGAACGCGAGGGTGTTCAAAATGCCGAGATGCATCCGGACTCAGACCGTACATATTGATGGAACCGCCTTATCATCAGAAAACTCCTCAACAGGTTTAAGGTGGACGCAGATTAATACGCGCTGAACGCGTCGATTTTTTGCCGTCCACGGAAAAAGGTACCTTATAATAATAGAGATAAGGTATCTACATTTATATTTCCGATGACGTCATCAGAGTCGTCCGCATCGTCAGAGGCGGCCGACTCTGAAATAAATAAATGAATAAATGTACCTTATCTCCATTATTATACGGTACCTTTTTCCGTGGACGGCAAAAATTCGGCGCGCTCGGCGCGTATCAATGTGCGGGCACCATTATTGTCATTCTCATTTTAAAACAACCATTTCCTTTCAGATCCAGCTACCGCACGGTGTGCAACTAAAAACGGTCCAAACGAAACACTCGCCGCTAAAGAAGCACATAATAACGTCGGCAGCGCACACGGCTAGTGTCCGAGCGAGGAGCGAAGCCGCCTCCTCGACTGTCACTCCTACCGTGCATGTGTCCACTACGCAGCACGCGCCACAGATTGTAACTGTTGCTGTCTCTGACAGTTTGAAGGTAAGTCCGAAAGTTCTGACCGATATTCATAATTTCAAAAGAAATAAGGATGATCTAACCGTGCCCGGTAGTAGGCTCCGGAAAATAAACAGGTCGTTTAATAACACATGTGTGCTTTATTATAATAAACTAGCTGCGCCCCGCGGTTTTACCCGCGTAAGTCCCGATACCGCCACAATTTCAGGATCAAAAGTAGCCTATATCCTTGTTTATCCCCCTAAACTACCGCTTTGCCTATTTTCTTTCAAATCGGTCCCGTCGTTCAACCGTGAAGAGGAAACAAACTTTCGGATTTATAAGGGGCGCCCATTTCCGCCCCTTAAAATAGGAAATTTGAAAATCCCTGAAACACGTGATCATTTATTTATAATAAGAAGAGAGAATTTTAATTTTCAAGTTCCTACCTGTCGTAAATATTATACCTTCATACAAACTTCGACCCCCAGTTTCCCCCCTTAGGGGTCGAATTTTGCAAAATCCCGTCTTAGTGAGCACCTACGTCATAAAAGGAGCCCCCATGCAAAGTTTGAGACTCCTAGCACTTGTAGTTTCTGAGATATCGTGATGAGTGAGTCAGTCAGTCAGTGATTTACTCTTATATATATAGATTACCTAAAGATCTATTATTATATGACATGTCCAGTAACAATTTTTTGTTCTCTTAGCGCGGTACGCATATTTTTAGATGAGATTATATATCTGAACTCGCGACACCGTTACGAGACGCAGCTACAGTGTGTGCATGCATGTACAAATATTTGGTAGTTGTTTAGTAAATAAGTTAAAAAAAATTTAAGTGTTAAGTTTAATTTTTTTTTAAGTGATCACTTCTGTCGGCACTTCCAGAGTGGAACCGTTTTTTTTTTCTTGGCTTCGAATTCGAGTATTATCTTAACATATTGGTTTTAATTAACAGGTTCGCCTTCAAAACCACCTGCTGTCAAACCAATCTGGTGTGTTAGTACAAAACGGTCCGTTCCAGCCGGTAGTCGCAGTGCCGATGCAGCAGAACAGAGAGACGGGTGAGTGAAACACAATATTCACTAGATATAAAAACTGTTTATACTATACTATTCAATATATTTACTTATTAAATAAATAATAAAAATATTACGTTAATAAAAAACGAATTAAGTACTTAAATCTAAACATACAATTAAACTACACACAAAAATAGAAAAACTAACCCTAATCAAACAGACCCCTCCCCAACGTTCCCGGTGCAAAGCTGGACAATATGCAGGCAGCGTTACCCCGCTGAACCGCTATCGACAGCCTTTGCACTAGGAACGCCCCAGAACGCGGATCAAGCCCCCTCTCCCGGAGGTGACGACCAATCTCCCTCACAAATCCCAAACCCGCAACAGAGCCTTAATTCAACTTAATCAATTTGAATATTATTCAATTGACATAATAATCAAAACAGATTTATTATAATAAAGGCAAAAATAGGTGTATCAAGCTGCCCTAACTAAATAAAATAGGTAGAATACGGTTCTAGCAGTCGCCGGCCGCTGCTTGGCAGTTGCGTTGTGCTCGTGCGATCGCAGTTCTAACCTAACCTATCCTTGTCGTTTCTGGGTTTTCCGAGTGGGTATTTGTATTATGCTGCCCTAACCAAGTAAAATAGGTAGAATTCGGTTTTGGCAGTCGCCGGCCGCTGCCGCGGCACCAAAATTTAGCCTCAAAGTAGTTTAAAATATGGTCAAAATGTAGTAAGTCAGCTTTTTTTCTTCAAAAATCTGACAGAGTGTATTTTGAGCTATTTTGAGGGTAATTTATGTAATCAAAATGCAATCGAAATGATATTGTAATGTAAATTGAACAATGTTATTTACGAGAATTGGCCTTCTGGAGACCTTTAGTATAAGCCTCTGCTTAGTGTAGGCTTCAGATCTCCCACAACCGAACACAATCTGTTATTATTATTATGAGCCTGTAGTGTCCCACTGCAGGGCAAAGGCATCTCTACTCCCCTTCCACTGATCGCGATCTTGTGCGACGGATTGCCAATCTGCCAGAAAGTCCAAGTCGTCGCGCCATCTTCGGCGTGGTCTGCCGGGTTGTCGTTTTCCGTTAGTTGGGGTCCAAAAGGTTGTTACTCTAGCCCAAAGTTCATCCGGCATGCGACTGACATGGCCGGCCCAGTTCCACTTTAATGTGGCTGCTTTAACAATCTGTATTGTTTGTCACATTGTTTTCTGTTTTTAAAAGATGATTATCTAATTAAGTATTTTATTATTCTAGGTGTATCAACAGTATCCATAGCCGGTACAAGCGGCACGACACGCCGCGTGAGCGCACCTCTAGTGCAACTAGCGCCGGGTACGCTACACAAGTCGGCGGTCACTTCTGTCGCCTCTGTCGCCTCGGGGACAGTCGTCGGTAATAAATTAAAGGTAACAATAACAACTAATCACTACATAGTATAAAACAAAGTAGCTTTCTCTGTCCCTATATCCCTATGTATGCTTAAATCTTTAAAACTACGCAACGGATTTTGATGCGGTTTTTTTAATAGATAGAGTGTTTCAAGAGGACGGTTTATATGTATAATACATGCATAATATAGCCGTGCGACGCCGGGACGGGTCGCTTGTATAATAATAACTAGCTTTTGCCCCGAATTCGTCCGCGTAGAATTAGTACATTGGACCAAGGAATCACCTTGTCCTATACAAACTTTGACCCCCTTTTTCACCCGCTAAGATGTAGAATTTCGGAAAATCCTTTCTTATCAAACGTCATACAAGGAACACACCCTCCAAGTTTCAATTATAAGCCCATAGTTCCCTAGTATCCAGTCCACTACCATCACATCACAATAGCTTAAGAACTTTCTCCTGTGGTTTATCAATCGTTCTATCTAAACCGGATTTAGTCTTTGGCTGCATTTTATAGTGCAGACAGGGATAATCGCTGTTTTGGTGTCCACATCATACTTTTCTAACAAACTTATTATTGTAAAGGGTCTCTACGTGTTAGATTTGGCTCCATGCAGGCCTTCCAAAGATACGGGGCTACATAGCACCGCGATATAAGACATATTATCCTGTTAATAATTACACCTAAATGTGAAAGTTTGTATGTTTGATAGAAGGCTGGGGTTTGAACCTGATGTATTTTTCTCAACTCGAAAAATGTATGTGCAAAATATGCTTCTATAGTGAAAGAAAACGTTCAGAAATCGACATGATAATTTGGTTGAAGATCAAACTGGAGTAGGCATTCGTGGCGTCTTACTACAAACACCCCCTCCGAGAAGAAGCCCACGGTCTGCAGTGTGATAATTTTTAACAATATTAATGGAATCCCTTTATCATTACAGGTAGTCCACGCTCACCCTCTATCTGCGGCGGCGCGCGCGCAACTGCTACAGGCGCGACATCTCCAACACCTACCCACGGTCGTGTCGCTCGCTGCATTAGACGCGGCCAAACAGACCGCACTGATAAAGACACCTGGATCACAGGTATGTTCCTTTTGGCTAGTATCAGATGAACAAGAGTCATTATGCATTATGACAACGATATTTAAGTAATATGGCAACGATCCTTATGCAATATAGCAAGATTTCTTATACATGATGGCAACGAATTGTGCAATAACGCAAGAACCCTTGTGAAAATAGGGCAAAAATCATTATACAAGATGGCAACGATCGTTATGCAATATGGTCCATGATCATTGTGCAACAACGCAAGAATCTTTGTGCAAATATGGAAACTATCATTATGCAATATGGAAACTATCATTATGCAATATGGAAACTATCATTATGCAATATGGAAACTATCATTATGCAATATGGAAACTATCATTATGCAATATTGAAACTATCATTATGCAATATGGAAACTATCATTATGCAATATTGTAACGATCATTATGCAATATAGCAGCGATAATTATGCAATATACACATTACTTCGATGGTTGACTGTTTCACAGTGAAAAAAAAACGTTCTTGCAAACCCCTCCATTTCTTCAGAAATATTTAAAAAAGCAAAGCAAGATAGATTTTCAAATAGCTTCTTTTATTTTGTTACAGGTAGCGCAATTATTCGAAATAAAGGGAGGCGCCCACTTAGTGAACGTTGTACGCCCACCAGCGCCTACCAGGTTAGCGCGTCTAGATCCTAGGTTACTGAGACCGGCTCATCTCCTGAGGAAGGATAAGCAGCCATTAGCGGCCAATCTGCAGGCGATAGCATTCACAGCGCCCGGCGGGCTCAAGGCGAGGACTGCGAGGTTGGTCCCACCCAGGGCGGCCGCGCCCAATCCGCCCGCCCAGCACCATCCTGCGCCTGATGATAGGGCGTGATATTATATACTTGAGTTGGATTACGGATTAAACAACGGATGTGACTTTTTTTGCGCGAAATATTGGCGTTATAATATCATTGTCTTTAGGATTTTGAATTTTTTTTAAAGACTTTTTTCCACCATCATATTTTATTTTACTATACTATTATACTGGAGTTGCTGTGGCACGGATTTGGATTTAACAACGGATGTGACTTTTTGCGCGAAATATTGGCGTTATTAATTTCTTTTGAATTTTCTGATAGACTTTTTTTGTGATTAGACGGCTTTTATGTATGTTTGGACGTCTTTCGCGCGTGATTTAATGTCGTTTGCGCGTGATTAGACGTCTTTTACGCGTGATTGTATGTCTTTTATGCGCGATTTAATGTCTTTTGTGCGCGATTTAATGTCTTGCGCGTGATTGGACGTCTTTAACACGTGATTGGACGACTTTTATGCGTGACTGGACGTCTTTTATGCGCGATTTAACGTCTTTCCCGCGTGATTTAACGTCTTTAACGCTCGATTGGATGTTTTTTTATTACCGAGGTATAATTTTCTGAAGTTTCACCATTATACTTCTTACTTTTTTTCGTATTTAAAGGAAAATTCAAAGGAATTTAATCAATATGTTATTTAGCATCTAAACTATGAAATTACTAAAAAGTCATCATATAAATAAATAGAAAATAAAAGAAAAAAAATGTAACAGTTGATTTTGTGAGAAAAAATTAAAAAAATTAAAAATAAAAATAAATTCGATTAATTCGGAAAAAATAGTAGTTTTAGTTAAAATTCGATTTTTTTTTAGTTATTTTGCGCCTCAAAAATTTCCTTTTAATAAAATTACAAATACAGACAAACATAAAAACTTACAAAATCAACTGATTTTCTTAATAAACCTACTTGGTTTAGACCTTAAGACCTGATTCTATAGTCCTAAACATCTAAAATGACGAGAAATTAGAATATAATAAATAATTATAAATTTGCTATATTTTTTCTTCAAACTCTTTAAGAACGTCAGAATCGAGCCCCTTTTTAGAGTTCCGTGCCCGAAAGGGTTAAAACGAGACCCTTTTATTAGGACTTTACTATCTGTCTGTCACCAGGCTGTATATCATGAACCGTGATAGCTAGACAGTTGAAATTTTCAGAGATTATGTATTTCTGTTGCCGATATAACAAAAAAAAATTAGGGTAAATTTTGGTACAAACAAGTTTTTGCGAAAATCTAAATTGGCCCATATCTTCTTATCGTGTTGACTCAGGACATTGATTTTATACACCTAGTAAGGACTATAGACCTCAGTATCTGGTATGAATTTCAACTTGCTAGGTCCATGCGTTCCTGAGAAAATCAGTGGTGACAGACGGACAAGAAAGTGATCTTTTAAGGGTACCTTTTTTACCTTTTGAAGTACGGAACCCTAATTCTGATAATGAACTCGGACTTGGCTGGTTTTTTAATGTTTGAGATGTTATAGAATCGGGTCTTTATTATTGATTTTTACATAACAACCTTGTAAAAAAATATTTTAAGTGGCTGTGAAAATAATTATACATACCCTGATCTAACATAATTTTTAAGCAAATATGGCCGCCAAAAAAATCTACCCACTTCAATTTATTTTAAAGATATTTCTTAAATATTCCGAAACATATATTTTTCTACCTGCGCTTTGCGGTTTCACCCGCGTGAGTCCCGATCCCGTGGGAATATCAAAAAGAAAAGTAGCCTATAGCCTTCCTCGATGAATGGGCTATCCAACACGAAAATAATTTTTCAATTCGAACCAGTAGTTCCTGAGATTAGCGCGTTCAAACAAACAAACTCTTCAGCTTTATATATCTTCTTAATATATATAAATCTCGTGTCACAATGTTTGTCCTCAATGGACTCCTAAACCACTTAACCGATTATAATAAAATTCGCACACCATGTGCAGTTCGATCCAACTTGAGAGATAGGATAGCTTACATCCCGATATTCCCACGGGATCGGGAGTTACGCGGGTGAAACCGCGGAGGGCAGCTAGTATTAGTATAGATTAGTATAGATATGTGTCCCATATCACCTTTGGAAGGCGTGCGTGGAGCCGAAGCCAACACGTAGAGACTCTTTACAATAACAGCGTTTAATGGCAAACGTATGATGTGGACATCAAACTGGAGATTAACCCTGTCTGTACTATAAAATGCAGCCAAGGACAACCTCCGGTTTGGATAGAACTATTGATAAACTACAGGAGATACTTGGGCTATTGTGATGGGATGGTAGTGGACTAGATACTGGGGAACTATGGATACTATGACGTCTGCCGTAACAATTAATATTATCTATACTAATATTATAAAGAGAAAAGATTTAATTGTTTGTTTGCATTAATTAAGCTCCGAAATTACTGAACCGATTTTAATGAAACTTGGTATGAGGATACATTGATTCATTGACAGTAACATAGGCTACTTTTTATCCTGATGTTCCCACGGGATCGGGAAGTTATGCGGTACAAATACAAAAAACAAAAAAATTGGGGGCTCCCATGATACGGAACCCTTTGTGCGCAAGTCCGACTTGCTCTTGGCCGGTTTTTTTTAAACCAAATCAGTGGTGTACTTTTTTTTGGCGGCCAGTCTAGATAGTTATATCTGTCTTGTTTGAAAGAATCTGGACTTAGTCTACGGTTAATTCGCTATATTAGTCGAAAAAACTACGGTGTTGCAAGGATTTTAATGAACGTTATAATAAAAAAAAGGATTAACTTACCAAGCCACAATTGCACATCTATACATACAGGGTTATTGGAAATTAATTGACACGGCGTTAAGGGCTTCTTCTGTGCACCTTAACAAACAACTTTTGTTCTACGCATAAAATTTTTGCATATCTGTATGCCAAGTACCCAGTCAGTCTGGACAGAAGAGGTTAATTTTTGGTATATATCTAACTAGCTATCGCCCGTGACTTCGTACGCGTGGTAGGTTTGTTTATACTGAAACCTTCCTCTTGAATCACTCTATCTATTTAAAAAAACCCGCATCAAAATCCGTTGCGTAGTTTTAAAGATCTAAGCATACATAGGGACATACAGCGAGAAGCGACTTTGTTTTATACTGTGTATACTAGGAACCTCGGTTTTCCGTTATTTCTACTCGGAAGGAACGTGATCCCTGTAGCTCGGTTGGGTGAGAGCACCGCTTCTGTGAAGCGTAGTTCGTGTGTTTACAATCTCAAAGGGAAGAATTTTATTAGAAGGAATTTCGATTATTAAAACTTGGTATGACGGTACATTGAATGATAATCTAATTTTTATCCCGAAAATACTACTTACGCGGGTAAAACCGCAGCGCTCTGCTAGTGTTGGAGAATGTAGACATTTTATTATTTATAGTGCACGTAGCACTATGTTTCTGGAAATATTTTCAAGGAAAAATGCATCTCCAATTTGGCCTCGTAGCGTATGGCGTATGCGCACGGTAAGCGAGAGAACGCGAGTTTAAATCTCGCCACGGTGCTTAAAAATAATGGCAAGGCAATACTTGAGCATAAAAACAAAAAGAAAAAAAATATGATAAATATATCATTTTTTCTAGATTTCAATGAAATTGATAGTTTTCTGTGAACTAGATGTGGAAAAAAGATATAAGCATTTAGATGTCACGTGTTTTTCATTTTCTTCATCTAACGCCATTACACAATATTAGGAACTTCAAGAACCTAACCTTGCAAACAAGTAATCTTGGTTCGAAGTTATGCCATTATTCTTTTGAAGATGCATTTTTCAACGAATTGTTCATTAAGATCTTTGTCTTCTGAATTAAGGTGAAAGGGTACCTGCGCTCTCTCCATACAAACGTAGTCGACTGTTTCCTCCCTGGATAATGACACTAGCACAAATATTTTTGTGCCATAAAACCTATAACTGCCATGACTATGCCCCTATGTTTTGGTTTTTTCATTTTCTAATTATCGTATAAATTAATATTCAAAAAATTCTTAAATTAAAAAAAAAAAACAAAAATAAGTTTAGCAGGCAGTTTTAAGTTTTATGCACCAAAAATATTTGCTCTAGTGTCATTATCCAAGGAGGAAACAGTCGACTACGTTTGTAATAGTTTGTATGGAGAAAGCCCCCGGTACCCTTTCCTTAAGATTTATTATTATTGCGGAACTTATTGTATAAAGAAAAGGCTTTTTGTTAGTAATTTAGATTATTAAGCCGTTTTTCCACAGCCAACTAAGTTAATTTGGCTTAGCTCATGTGCGTCCACCGCAAACTATGCCAGATAAGCTACGTAAACCTGAAAAATCTGCAAGCTAAGCTAAACTTAAGTTGGCGGCGGATTGTCGGCTAAAGTCCGCATTCATGAGCAGTCCTAACTGAAAATTTAGTTTATCAATGACTTTGCTTAGCATTGCTTAACTAATGTTTCACTTGGGTATGTTTTCTGAAAGCGGTCGTGTAGATTAATACTTATACAGGGGATTCTTTTTTAAGTAATGCTTAGTTTTATTGTGTTTACAAATATTGAGTGAGTGTACTAATATAGCGAAAAAACTTGTGTGAAAAATTAATCAACATATTAATTCGACTTAATTAGGACCAGTAAAGGAACTCGCTTTTTCTGGGAAATTTGATAAATTTAACGCCCTTAAGCTGATAAGAAGATCTACCAGCTAATGAGATTGCGATTTCTATCATTGCAATTCGATTCATTTCAAACGTCATACATAAATGTACCAAGAAGAAATTACGTACAACTTATGAAGATGTTTTTATTTTATTTTGAGAGCAGGCCACTAAGGTTTTCACTATTACAACCGAATTTCAACCTTATTATTTTATACAATATTTATTTACCACTTTAAAAATATCTTTACCATCAAAATTTGGCGGGATCGAAATCAAAGCTAGATTTTTGCAAATATTAGAGATCGAAATTTAAAATTTAATTTAGCTTTCAAACGGAAGACCCGTTTGAATGCGCAATTTCTTAAAAAAAAAGACTTACAAGAGGATTAGGTATTTTTTCTTCAGTCGTTTAGAATAAAATTGCTTTGAAATTGAAACCAATCGCATTAGCTGGTAACGACCCTATTCTACTACAATTTTCATGAAAAAAATACCTGCTAAATTGTTTATATTTTAAGAAGAAAATTAGGAGAAAAAAAACACCCTTTGCGGGGCGGTATGCATTTAACCGATATCCGCAAAGATTAGTAATGTTATATGAACGTTTAAATGTGTATATAAGTGTACGCTATCGATGTATATAACTGCATGTATATGTAGCTAGGTATATATAATGTATTTGCGCTGGCCGGACCAGTCCCTTGCGTATTTACGAATAATTTAGTTATAAAAAAATATATATACCTCAATAAAAATATATATAAAACTTTATAAATATATTTGAAGAGTATATAAAAGTACAATGCAATTAATTTGCTAATAGGAACTATTTACGTACTATTTAGCATTATATTCGCATTATATTACTCATCAAAAATATATATAAGGATTTTATATATATTTTAAGAGTATATTGTATACAATAAACATATATCTAGATATGATATGTACTGAGTCTTGTTCTAGCGAACCGAGGCAAAGAAAATTTACAAAAAAAAGACAAAAAAAAATCTTAAATTCGTCCCGCATTGTAAAAAAATACAAAAAAATATGTTGTGGTTATTCAACTAATTGCCTTAGAATATAATCAGATAAATTGTCTATCAGTCGGAAGTTTATCGAAATTGGTTTAGCAGTAGCTGTCTACGAATTTTTTTTATAAAAAATACAGGTGTTAATAAAAAAATGTAATTTAAATTCAGCTGTTTTTAAATATAGCGTTGTCGATATGTACTGGCAAATTCTGAAACGCCCTCTGGCAAATCTGGCAAAAAAAACAACCGCTGGCTAATAAATATAGTTAAATGCCAGCTAACTTTCAAAAACAGTCTGGGTGTATTTAAACTTGCCCAACAAGTGTTTAATACACTTGTTGGGCAAGTTTAAATACAGCCTGGCAAAGTTTGCCTTATAGAAATTTTCAAATACAGTCTGGGTAAAGTTTATATTCCACCTGGCAAAATTTGAAACACAGTCTGGCAAAACACCTGACTAAACTGAAACGCTGGCAAATTATAAATGCTTACAGACAATTTAAATAGCGACTGGCAATATTGAAATATGGCTGGCGATATTGCCAAATCGCTATAAATCTGTTTAAAGGACTAAATTAATTGATTATTTTAGTCTAATATAAAGGTTACTTTACACTGTTGTGTACAGTTCCGAAGAAATTGCGCGTGGCTGACTGCATCAGTGTAAGGAAGACTTAACACGGTAAAATTGGTATTGAAAAGAAATTCAGGCAATAGGTATGATAGAAAGATAAAAGTTTGTAATTTTCTGTCTGTCGAATATTCTGCTTTTAAATCCGATCATTTTTCAAAATAAATTCAAAATTAGTCTTTAAAATTAACTAAGTAGAGTTCAAAATGACAATTTTGAATTTTATAGTTTTTTTAACGATGTATTTTTTCGTTTATTTTGATTTATTGTTCCAAATCTACTACTACCCCCCTTAAAATATTTTTATTAACTTATTTCTAGGCATATACCACAGCACTCAGAAATGCTGCTTAGCTTGTGATTAGTTGAAAAACGTTTTGTTAAGATAATAACGTCACTCACAAACAAGAATAATGTTTTTGATTAACTAATATTTCGCTCAGAAGTGTTTCTTTTAATATTTACTTAGCTTAGAAAATAATAATTTTAAAAATGTTTTAATCAATTTAAACCAATTTTGTTCAATTTAAACCATTGCAAACTTAGAGTTTAAAATCTAATTTATATTTTGCAAAAAGTAAAATGTGAACCTACTCATCTTTTGAAGTCTGTTATTGAGTTTTATTCAACGAAAATTAATTTATAAATATTTTTATAATAAATTTTTAATGATTTGCAAAAGTTGCTGAAAGTTCGTTTTCAAATTACGTAGGTATTTGTTTTTATCTTTCCAGTCCTGTTTATTTTTAAGGGGGGCTATTTTAAAGACTTTAAAAAATAAAAATGGCGTATTAATTATTAGATTATAATCACTTTTCTGTGTAAATTGTACATTGTTGACGCAAAGTGAGAAATTTAAAATTATTTTACATTCGTTTATACGATTGAGGTGTTCAGGCGTATTTTTTCTTCGAGAAACGGCACCGTACTATTTGTGCATACAGCCAATGTTAAGTAATAATATTTGCAAATTTAGTCTAAATAGGCTGAAAATGTGTAAATTTTTCCAATCTAAATGGAGTCGAGGAGTTTTGGGGTAACAAGAAAAATCATCATTGCACCTTCATTGACCTGAATTGAATAAAGATCCACCAAAAATTTTGCATTTTTGCACGAAATAACACCGAAGTCTTAAGAAACGTTCTTTGAACCGTGTTGTTTTCTTAAGAAACGTTCTTTGAACCGTGTTGTTTTCTTTTTCCGGCTAAAACTCACAAATCCGGTAACCCAATAAAGTTTTAATAAAATATTCTGTCAGTTTTACTAGCCGGCTTAGTTGTCTAGTTTTTCGTGGGATCATAAAAAAAGGCGTGGTTTGCCAATAATTAGTGAAAATTCGAGTTAAATTGCAAAATGTACGTGGCTTTTTATTTAATTTAGCATAAGGGGAAGATAGAAACCATGATTCGTGATAAACCAAAACTTCCAAGACTCAGACAATGTAAAGCCAAACTTAAAAAATTGGGCTACAATTTCATACTTTTTAACTTGACTGGCAAAATACAAGAAAAAAGTTGCCAGTATAAGCCGATCAATTTGGGACTACAATTTTCATCCAAATCCAAGATATACTTTTAACTTGGCTACATTTTACCTTGAAACTAGCAAAATTCAGAAAAAAGTTGCCATTGTAAAATTTGGACAAATATATTTTTGGACACTGGCAAAATACATGAAAAATGCCGATCAATTCGGACTGCAATTTGCAAATATATTTTTTGACACTGGCAAAATACACAAAAATGTCGCCAGTACAACAAGCTGAAATGTTGCCAGTTTTTTTTAAGAAATGCGCCTGAATTCCTTAGTAATATAAGAAAATGTATTATAAAACGTAGTTTGTAAAATGGATGTGTGAAGTGCTCGCACAGTGCAAGTTGTGCATGCACTAATGTGTCGTTCGTTGTATATAGAGCGTGTAATGTAATGTAGGGTAGGTATTATGTAAATAGTATATTGTTATGTAGTACATCGTATTTGTAATTGCCGATTTTCGTTCGCTGTTCCTTTAATAGGAATAAACAGACTAAAATATTGATTTTTTGCGTTTTATTTGTTTTTTTATACCTTTACCGGCTTCTAATTTTTTTTTAAATTGAAATATCTATAGGCGGAGGGTAAACCAGCCCCCTGATTCACAAACCGTCGGAAGGCAACGGAAACCTAAAAAAAATTTGCTGCTCTTTCACTACCGCAAATGTTGACGTGTTGCCATCCTTGTTACTTTTCTATACATATTTATAATGAGGGTACTTCTGAAAAAAAAAAATGGGTGCGTGTACTTATGTACGCGCGTGAGAAGTTATACTTCTTTGGCATTATTAAAAAAAAAAAAAAACAAAAAAAAAAAAAAAACTCGTCCGGCAAAAAACTCGTCCGACAAAAAACTCGTCCGACGAAAAGTTCGTCCGACAAAATACTCGTCCGACAAAAAACTCGTCCGACAAAATACTCGTCCGACAAAAAACTCGTCCGGCAAAAAACTCGTCCGACAAAAAACTCATCCGACAAAAAACTCGTCCGACAAAAGACTCGTCCGACAAAAAACTCGTCCGACAAAAAACTCGTCCGGCAAAAAACTCGTCCGACAAAAAACTCGTCCGACAAAAAACTCGTCCGACAAAAAACTCGTCCGGCAAAAAACTCGTCCGACAAAAAACTCGTCCGACAAAATACTCGTCCGACAAAAAACTCTGGACTGGAAAAGGATTGTCAACACAATCAATAAAGTTCAATTTAGATTTAAACAACTTCTCCCGTGAGAATTTTGTGTGACGTGAGAATTTTGTGTGACGCTTTTGTAAAATTTCACTCTCATCATTTTTTCATAACGCGCCTAAAGAAGTATAACTTCAAAAATGACTAGGCGCTTATACTTAACAGAAGGTCTCACCTTATTAGGCTCCTCCCATAGATGAATCATAGGCTCCTCCTTAGTACTACGAGATCTCTTGCTAACTATAAGCGCCTGGTACTTTACGTTTTAGACAACAATGTACAAAAGGGATTTTCAGTTTTAACTGAGGCACAGCCTGACAACAGACGGACGATTAGGAAAAAATACCGCCAAGCCTGGTACTTAATCCTGATGTGCACTGTTTTTGCAACTGTGATTGATCACAAGATCGTTTAACTAACTAATGAGAGCTCCTCATAACTTATGGACGCCTGGTACATTAGCTTCATATTACTAAAAAGTGTTGCTAGTAGTAGGTATATAATGAGAGCTCCTTATAATTTATGGACGCCTGGTACTTTAGCTTCATATTACTGAATTTTTCAATGAAGTAGAAGTGTTGCAGTATATTATTACAATGAGAGCTCCTCATAACCTATGGACGCCTGGTACTTTAGCTTCATATTACTAAATCTTTCAATGAAGTAGAAGTGTTGCTAGTAGTATATTATTATAATGACAGCTCCTCATAACCTATGGACGCCTGGTACTTTAGCTTCATATTACTAAATCTTTCAAAGAAGTAGAAGTGTTGTTAGTAGCATATTGACCAAAAAATAATTAAAAATGCCTTTTACATGAATAACAACATTTATTATTAAACTATACTAAATATAATTTACTTAATTAGAGTTACAGGAATGTCTAAGAATTAAATTGTTTATAAATTACGTAAAAATCCATAATATTTTTTGGGGGTGGGTAGGTAGGTATAAATTAATTTTTCAAAAATATTATATAGATGGGTAAGTATTTTCCAAAATATTTGTGCAACAAAATTATGGAGTTTTTTGCCACCAAGTGTAGAAATGGCGTCTTACTTTTGTCTAGTTATTCTCTTGGCCACCAAAAAACTCTACGGCGAGGTTTCGTTATAGATTGTCACATATTTTAGCAAAACAAGATTAATTAAAGAAAAAAACAAATCACTTGGCTACGTGCACGAATCGTGAGAGGCCTCAACTTGAAAAAAAAATAAAATTTTACGACCTACCCCCATAGTTTTAGAAACTAATCAAACAAAATAATAGCCTCTTTGAAATCACATAAAAATAACTCGTGACAACACTCTGAACATCAAGGCAAGAATAATAAAATATACAAAAAAATAAGCGAATAAAACCCGAAAAAACATTAAAATTAAAATTACAATTTTTGTCATGTTTTATATACTATTGCATCACACGGTTTTCCTCAACTCCTGATCCCGTGGGAATATCACACTATAAACCCTAATTTTATCCCGATATTCCCACGGGAACGGAAAATTGCGGGTGAAATCGTGAAACACTGCTATTGTAAATAAATAAAAACTGTCCATAATTTCAATGTGATGCCCGGAGCTCAGATGGTAAGAGCAACGCTATGGTATAGCAGGGGTATGGATTCAAAACCCACCTCGGAGAATTTTTGCGAGGAATTTAGAACTTCCTCCTTTTTTTTTAGTCGGTTAAATAATAGTTACTTCAGCCCCGAGTCAAGTAACAAAATAATTTAGCTGAAATGTTTTTTCTTAAAATATAAAAATTTCAAATCAGTCGGTTGTTTTTTTTAAATAAATGATGTCTCAAAAATTATGTAAGTAAGTACCAAAAGAATTTTCAGATAACTATTAAGAACAATAATAGAAAGGGAATTAGAAAGTATTTTTAATATAAATAAGAATATAGTGTTAGGAAAACAGCTATCTGGTTTTTTTTCTAAGGCGGTACTGAGCAAAGTTTTCTCCAACTCCATATTTCTCCATTTCTTCACATTTCTAACGTGATAACGTCTAGTAATTTAATGGAAAACCTGCATTCACAAAAAAGTGTCACGGTAATATTGTGTGACGTAACTGTCACGTTCCCATTGTGTGACGTCATTGTCACGTTCCTGTGACGTCATGTCAACAATGACGTCACACAGCACGCAGCTGTTTAATAATTATATCGCTCATCTGGGCTTGTGTTATTGTGACGAGTGACGAATAGAAGACTTGTAATTTAAAGGAAAAAAAAATAAAAGAAAAAAAATATATAGGTATGGAAGAATGAAAGAATTTTTTTTAAATATAAATTAAATTTTTCATCTTTTTCTTATGACGTTATCACGTTAAATTATAGTCCGTAAACCGACCGAGAAAACGATTCCAATACCATCTCTATTACAATCAATTTAATACAGAATACATAATTTCCAAGACATAAGTTTTAAACTATGGTTTTCACAACTAAAGTTATTTAAAACAGCGTATTTAGTACCGGAAGTCCGCCAAATTCGAAAATAATATATTTTTTGTAAAACTCACTCAGACCCAGTTACGCTAAAGCAGCTGGCCATAACCAGTTTTGTATATATTTGTGGTTTTAGTACCTACATACAATTAAGGTTTTTTATTTTATATTATTAAAAAATAGGTATGATAAATACCTACTTATTTCATTTTTAGTCATTTTTTTTTTCAAAGCATATTTTGCTTGTTGTACCCATGGATGTGTCTGAATTAAAAATCTATATTGAATTTGGCGGACCCCTAGTTCAACATCACCATAATTTAAATGACTTTAGAATATTTTCCGAGACATGTCCGTAATTTAAGCTCAAAACCGTCAGTATATTCTTTAATCCCCGTTACGTTTTGACTTTTCATCTTATTTCTTCTTCTTCATCTGTTTCAGTTTCTTCTTCTCTTCTTTTCTCTTCTCTTTCTCTTTTATAGACTTGTACAGTTTGTAGCCGAAGAAAACTGAAAAATTAACAAAAAAATGGTTAATAATATATAGATTTAATCTATACTAATATTATAAAGCTGAAGAGTTTGTTTGTTTGAACGCGCTAATCTCAGGAACTACTGGTTCGAATTTGTGTTGGATAGTTAAATATAACATTCCAAAGTCCTGACTGCTAGATCAACTCACACCTCAAAGCACTTTACAGCTTCTAAACTACAAGTCCGATCTACATACTTCCAAGGTAATTATTGTAGTGAATTTAATGAGGATCATATTGCTCATTGACAGTTTGGTTGTAGTTTGAACCGTTTTCATACAAAATCCAAAAAACTCTAATTTGGCACAAAAAAGGGGGGGAAACAATAATTTCTCGACGTGCTTCCATATCTAAATTGAAGCACATATATGACAGCTACATTCATGGCAAGTTTCATGCTTTCTTCACGATGGGACCGTATTTTACGTTGAGGACCTGTACTACTAGTCATTTTCTAAAAGAAAAAGATTTCATAATGAAATCTCTGAAATTCAAGAGCTAAGAGTCCCTTAGCTCTTGATGTCATGGGTCATTCATTAGTCATTAGAGTCATGGGGGTTCCTTTTACGACGATGAGGAGCACTATGAAAAATTTTTTCGAAATTAAACCCCAAAAGAAGTAATAAAGGCATAAATTATTGCTGTTTTGCTATTTTTGACTGACATTTATTGTATTTTTTGACATTTTTAATATGAATTGGATTATGTTTATAATTTATAATGAACTAGCTGCGCCCCACGGTTTCACCCGCGTAAGTCCGATGTTTCTCACCGTTTAAACCTTCCCTGGACTACGACAAACACAACAAAAAAAGAATTGGCCAAATCGGTCCAGCCGTTCTCGAGTTTTAGCCAGACTAACGAACAGCAATTGATTTTTATATTATAGACTAGCTGCGCCCCGCGGTTTCACCCGCGTAAGTCCGATCTCCAAATTCTCACCGTTTAAACCTTCCCTGGACTACAACAAACACAACAAAAAAAGAATTGGCCAAATCGGTCCAGCCGTTCTCGAGTTTTAGCCAGACTAACGAACAGCAATTGATTTTTATATTATAGACTAGCTGCGCCCCGCGGTTTCACCCGCGTAAGTCCGATCTTTAAATTCTCACCGTTTAAACCTTCCCTGGACTACGACAAACACAACAAAAAAAGAATTGGCCAAATCGGTCCAGCCGTTCTCGAGTTTTAGCCAGACTAACGAACAGCAATTGATTTTTATATTATAGACTAGCTGCGCCCCGCGGTTTCACCCGCGTAAGTCCGATCTTTAAATTCTCACCGTTTAAACCTTCCCTGGACTACAACAAACACAACAAAAAAAGAATTGGCCAAATCGGTCCAGCCGTTCTCGAGTTTTAGCCAGACTAACGAACAGCAATTGATTTTTATATTATAGATTTGATGGTTACTAACACTAGGTTAAGTTGTGTACTAACTAACAAATTTTATATGACCTATTTTAATTGGTTGAAATAAATGATTTAATAATAATAATAATAAAGATTGTTCTAATTACTCCTTCACGCAAAAACTACTGAACCGATTGGGATGAAACTCGGCATGTAGATAGCTGGAGACCTGGATCAACACATAGGCTACTTTCTATCCCGATATTCCCAAAGGATCGGGACTTAAGCGGGTGCAACTGGCTCTGCTAGTACCAAATAAAGAGAAAAGATTTGTTTTGTACGGAATACGCTCTGAAACTACTAGACCGATTTTGATAAAACTTGGTAAGGAGATGCATTGAATTCTTAGGAGAAACATAGGCTACTTTTCATAATCAATGTATCCTCATACCAAGTTTCATCAAAATCGGTCCAGCAGTTTCGGAGCCTATTCGTTACAAACATAAAATCATTATTCTTTATAATATTACTAGCGACCCGCCCCGGCTTCGCACGGCTATATTATACATGAATTATACATACATATACACCTTCCTCATTAATCACTCTATCTATTAAAAACCACATCAAAATCCGTTGCGTAGTCTTAAAGATTTAAGCATACATAGGGATATAGGGACAGAGAAAGCGACTTTGTTTTATACTATGTAGTGATGATGAAGTATAAATTACACTTATTCACTCAAGGCCGACAGGACCAAGATAATTATTTGATATAGGAGGCGTGTGGCTAGTGGTAAGTACCACGATTTCTAATCCGGAGGTCGTGGATTTAACTACCGGTCGTACAATAATGGATATTTCTACTAGAAAATAAATGCGCAGAAAAAAAAAATTTTTTTTTGAAGCAAAAATAATTCTCTCATTAGCTAGAGAATTTCTTATTTGGTTTAAGTAAAAAAAAATGTTAAAATGATAATCAGTAGGAATTCTTAATTTTAAAGCAATATTCTTAAATTACGTCAAATTAAATTAACTTTACTACTGAGAATTATTACTTGCTTCAAGATTGAAGAAATCAAATATAAAACCAAATCGTAGGTGAAAAACCGTTAATTAATTTAAAAAAATGTATTTTTCTCCAATAATTTGAACTATTGCACTAAAACAGTAAAATAATTGATGACGTTTCTTCATAGCTCCATGGAGGTTTCATATTTATTTTTTGGTACTGAAAGTAGACGTTATGTTGTGACGTCCCACTGGTGGCCGTCGCGATTCGTGTCTTGTAATCGTATATTTATTTATTGATTTAGATGAAACTTGGAATGACGATACATTGATTAATTGACAGTAACATAGGCTACTTGTCATCCCGATATTCCCACGTAATCGGGAGTTACACGGGTGAAACCGCGGACCGCTTCTAGTATTTGACGACCCAGTTGGCACAATGGTCACCATGCCTAACTGCCAAACACAGGGTTGCGGGTTACATTCCCGCCTCAGACATGTATTTATGCTTAGATATTTGTCTGTGGTCTGGTTGTTTCTATGTATTATAAGTATAATTTTACACAAGAAAAGTATTTAAGTAGTATATCCGTTGTCTAGCACCCATAACACAAGTGTAGTTACTTAGCTTGGGGCTAGATGGCGATGTGTGGAATGTCCTGCAATATTTATTTATTTATTTCATACTAGCTGTTGCCCGCGACTTCGTACGCGTGATAGTTTTGTTTTATATACCAAAACCTTCTTCTTGAATCACTCTATCTAATAAAAACAACCGCATCAAAATCCGTTCCGTAGTTTTAAAGATTTAAGCATACAAAGGGATAAAGGGACATAGAGACAGAGAAACCGACTTTGTTTTATACTATGTAGTGATTTTTACATCGCTACAAATGGAAACTAGGTAAGCATAATAACTTATCTTTTTGATTTCAAAGTCATCAGAGTAATCAATTACTAATATTATCGTAGTAGGTTACTGATTTTTTAAAATACATAGATAATAAATGGATTACATTCGGAACGTGTTAATAAAGTAATATTCTTATGTGATTTAAAAAACCGGCCAAGTGCGAGTCGGACTTGCGCACGAAGGGTTCCGTACCATGTCTTATGAGAATCCCACTTAAATATTATTTTTCCTGTTTTTAGTTATTTGTTGTTATAGAGGCAACAGAAATACATCACTACATAGTATAACACAAAGTCACTTTTTCTGTCCCTATATCCCTATGTATGCTTAAATCTTTAAAACTACTCGACGGATTTTAATACGGTTTTAAATAGATAGAATGATTCAAGAGGAAGGTTTATATGTATAATACATGCATAATATAGCCGCGCGAAGCTGGGGCGGGTCGCTAGTATTCTGTAAAATTTTCAAATGTCTAGCTATCACGGTTCATGAGATACAGCCTGGTGACAGACAGACAGACAGACGGACGGACAGTTAAGTCTTAGTAATAGGGTTCCTTTTTCACCCTCTGGGTATGGAACCTGATTTACAAACTGAACCAGATTTGTTTTATCTGTGAGGTAAGAAACTACTGGACCTATTTTGATTATACATTGAATTCTCAAAATCGGGGATCGGGGCTTACGCGAACGAATGAGTGTTAAACAAAAACGACACAAAAAAATTTTTTTTTTCGTATACTTAAAAAAGGTAAGTATAATATTCGTTGTCTGGCTAATAAAACATAAGCCTAACTGCTTAACTTGGGGTTAGAAGGCGCTGTGTCGTAAGTGAGTTTGATTTAACGCAGATTTTATTTTTTTCTTAGTTAATTACGAATTGATTCATAAATGGCGGGCTTTATAGCCATAATAATTGTCTTTGGGTAAGACATTTTAGGTATGTCTTAACCAAAGGCAAAGTGCTGCTGATGTTTAATACTTTTCTCTAAGGGGTTGAAACATTTTGGCTTGGTAAACGGTTTGCCACTTTTATTTTTGTCTAACTACACACATTTTAGTAATAACTAGCGACCCGCCCCGGCTTCGCACGGCTATATTATGGATGTATTATACATATGAACCTTCCTCTTGAATCACTCTATCTATTAAAAAAAACCGTATCAAAATCCGTTGCGTAGTTTTAAAGATCTAAGCATACAAAGGGAAATAGGGACAGAAAAAGCGACTTTGTTTTATACTATGTAGTGATATTGAAAACTTTATGTACGCTAATTAACGTCGTTCTAACGGTGAAGGAAAACATCGTAATGAAATCCGCGGCTAAGTTGACTCCAGTCGTATGGACCAGTTTTTTCCTTTGGATGATTGACTAAGCTGAAAGGTGCTGGATAAGCCTACTCCATCTAATAATGTCCGAGCACTCCAGCGTTCTGAAAGTTACTGGCGTTGTATAAATCATAGTCCAATATTATACATACCAATCAAAATTATAAAAATCACAAACGCAGCCCCATATAAATAAAGTTGGTTCATAACAGCCGCACTAATCGCTTCCTCTAATTTATCCATATTCAAACTTGTACTTGGATCCTGTAATCTCGCACTGATTTTACTAGCAAGGCCTTCTTTGATTTTCTTCGTAAACTCTTCCTTCTGTTCTGCACTCATCGATTGAAACTGGTCTATGACAGTTTGTAGTTTTTGACGGACGGACTCAGATTCTTCGTCTTCCGTATTGGTTGCTACTAGCTTCTGTAGGACGCTCATTACGTCCATGTTTTGTATTTGTTCGGTTAGTTTTTGGGTTATGACGTTCCCTAGGCCCAGGCCTTGGGGTTGGTCTTCATTTAGGGCTTGGGGTTGGTCATCGAAGCCTTCATATTCGAATGTTTGTGCTTCGTCCGCCATCTTGCTGTTTTGGAAAAGCGGTTTTATTTAAACTTGTAGTTTTTCAATATGAGTTAATTGGATAGCTTATAAGTGTTTTTTTAGATTGACAATTCTATGATCCCTACTAATATTATTAATGCAAATGTTTTTTTAAATAGTTTTTAAGTTTTTAATAAAACTAAGTTAAGCTTTTTCGTCCTTTTTGTTCTTTTTCAATGTTTTGTGTGTTGTACAAATAAAGTGTTTATCTATCTATCTATATAATATATTAATGAAAAGTACCGTTCTTGTATTTATTATACGGGTAGAATCGCGGGGCGCATCTAGTATTAAAGGAAGTGGTATTACCACTTCCTTAAAAAATACTACATATAAGTATTTTTTTAATAGAAAGACCATTATTAAGGTTGTCTCATAGAAATTTTATCAAAATCGTTTCAGTACGAGTTCGTTTCGTGGTGTTTTAATCAAAATAAATAAAATTTATTTATTATTAATTTATTTATTATTATTAATTTATTTATAGTGGTTTGAAACTGCCCGAAACAACTTGTTGAAAACCGTTTTTTTTTAATGAATTATAAATGAAATCTTACTTAGGAAATGGTAAATTTAGGTAAAATTAGATCAACAAATAACTTTTTTTAATGTCAAAGTCAAATTTCTTTATTTCTTTCGATGCTTTCGAATAGATATATAAAATACGAACGCGCAATGTATAATACTTACTTTATTTTTTTTAAACTAAAACAAAGGATACTAAGAAAGACAATAACAATCCTTAATCAAACACAAGACACTCTATCCACAACAAATGTGAAACTGCACTCGCTATCTTTTGATGCTACTAATTTTAGACCGCCCTTCGAGTTGGCTCAGCGCCATATTTATATACTAGTTGCGTCCCGAGGATTTAATCGTATTTTTCCGGGTTTTAATCGCGTATTTTTTATTTAATAAATATAAAAAAATAAATATCGAGTTACAATAGTCATGCTAATGACCTGTTTTTAACTAGTTTTCCCTATTTTTACGAAATATTTAATTTCTAATTATGGTGGCAGGAGGTAATTAATCAAAATATTATTGGCCTTCGAGTTATTTTTTTATTCATTACAATTTACAGTGTTTAACAGGACAATGCTTGAATAATATAAAACAACTAGCTGTCCCGGCAAACGTTGTTTTGCCATTTACAAAAACAAAATAAAGAAAAAAAATAGATAGTAGCAGATTCTCAGACCTACTGAATATGCATATAAAATTTCAAAAAAATCGGTCAAGCCGTTTCGGAGGAGTATGGTAACTAACATTGTGACACGAGAATTGTATATATTAGATATTATTACGGGAAAACTATCTTAATTTACTAAAAATCAAAATATTAAAGGATTTTTTAAATAAAACATAAGAAGCAGCGACTAGGCAAATAACAGCGCTCTCACATTTTGAAAATTCCCTAAAACCGGAGTAAATCAGGGTAATTTTGAGAAATTATAAGTTTTGTTTCTTTATTTATCAAATTTTTGGATGCTATTTTTACGTTTGTTTTCTATTTGAAGTTTTGTTTGATTAACAACATTTTGTTATAAGATGTTGTTATAAGTTAAAGAATAAAACAGGTATAGCGAAGATTACATCAAAAAATGTCATGGAGAAGCAATAGTTGGTTGTGACTTTTGCTCCTTTCTATTATCTTAAAGATTTTAATGAAAAAAATGTTACCTATTTACTAAGTAACAATAATAAACAAATAGCTAAATAGTAAGTTTTATTCGCCCGTATTCACAAAATGACTTAAGTTGCTCTTGAATAAGTAAAGGAACTGCGCTAAATGCGACCTTATGATTGGTCAATTTTGTGCTGCTCTCTTCACTCTACTATATTTGTGGCTCTATGCATATGCGCTCACTATGCAATCTCATAGGGTTAATTGTGAATAAGTGTGACTGTAAGTATTGTATGCCTGTATTATGTAACTTTTAATTAATTATTATTTTTATTTAAGAACTTCAATGTACCTACCTACATCACTTGAACAATAAAAATTCTTGATTCTTAATTCTCCAGCCACCAAAAAAACTTTTGTCAGTTTGAGCAACAAACATACAGACATTTGCATTTATAGTATTATTAAACATAGTTTCTTTACATTGTTTCAGACTATTGACTTTAGAACATTTAAGCGCCAAATTGCTATCAAAAGAGTATTTCAATCTACTCGCCCGCCAAATTCGAAAAATATGCCGAGTTATAAATGTTACATTGTTTTTACCTGACTAGGCGAAATCAAAGGGGAAGGTTATGATTATGTGCACAGAAAAAATGTTCTTTGAAGCAAGAAATAATCCTTTAAACGAAGAGAATAATAAAAAAAGAGAATAATTTCGTGGTTTTAGTCAGAAAAATCTTTAAATTAATTTCTTTAAAAAAATAATTCTTTAATTCTAATATTCTAGTAAGGAATACTGGTTATTATTTTCAAGAAAATTTAGTAAAAATAAGCAATTATTCTCTACCGGATTATTTGTTGTTTCAAGAAACCTTTTTATTTGTGGGAGATTAGTTTCTCATACGGTTTTTCGTTTCAAGTTTTCGTAACGCGTTATTTTTATCGGCTAGGTCCCCGCGATAGATAGAAATAATCCTTTAAACGAAGAGAATAATAAAAAAAGAGAATAATTTCGTGGTTTTAGTCAGAAAAATCTTTAAATTAATTTCTTTAAAAAAATAATTCTGTAATTCTAATATTCTAGTAAGGAATACTGGTTATTATTTTCAAGAAAATTTAGTAAAAATAAGCAATTATTCTCTACCGGATTATTTGTTGTTTCAAGAAACCTTTTTATTTGTGGGAGATTAGTTTCTCATACGGTTTTTCGTTTCAAGTTTTCGTAACGCGTTATTTTTATCGGCTAGGTCCCCGCGATATGGAACTTCATTCCAATAATAAAAGATTACAATATTTTGTATGAAGAAAGCAATTCGCGCCTCCGTTCTTAAATGTTAGTAATTAAAAAGTACAATAAAAATATTGTTTATATAACTGATAACTTACCACGTATGTATAGTTCGAAAATAAACGATAAACTAAAGGTTTATCTCAATATTTATTATCTATTGCAATGCTTTACAATGAGCTGATTGGGACGGCTACTATCTTAAGGAGATAATGGTGGTATTGTTTTTTTTTTTAATACTGACGTGTCCTTTTTATGGTTCCGTATGCAAAGATTACTAAGACTCCACTGTCTGTCACCAGAAGGCCAATTCTCGTAAATAACATCGTTTAAATTACATTTCAATATCATTCCGATTGCATTTCGATTGCAAAAGAGACCCTCAAAGTCAGTTCTTTTATACAAAAAGCTAACTTTGAGCAATCGTAATGCAATCGAAATGATATTGAAATGTAATTTGAACAATGTTATTTACGAGAATTGCCCTTCTGGCTGTATCTCATGAACCATGATAGCTAGACAGTTGAAATTTTCATGAATGAAGTATTCCTGTTGGCGCTATAATAACAAGTAAAAATAGAATATAATGGTACAGAACCCTTCGTGCACGAGTCCGATTCGCACTTGGCCGCGTTTTTTTTTGTTAGCCTCATTAGCGCACACTAGTGCGATGGCAGGGCTTGTAATTTTTTTGTAAATTCGTAAGAATATATTTAACTAGCGACCCGTCCCGGCTTCGCACGGCTATATTATGCATGTATTATACATATAAACCTTCCTCTTGAATCACTCTATCTATTACAAAAACCGCATCAAAATCCGTTGCGTAGTTTTAAAGATTTGAGCATACAAAGGGATATAGGGACAAAGAAAGCGACTTTGTTTTATACTATGTAGTGATTAATACGATGTAAATCTAGTGGTAGATACCCGGCTTTCATTTCGGCCATGGGTTGAAATCCCGGCCATGATTTTTCATAGGACATATTTTTGTGGGCTATTAACATTCCGGTAAAGAAAAACATCGTGATAGGTACCTACTACGGCCTAATATAGGACGATTTTAAGAGATTTTTTTTTAACTCCTTGTTTTATTTTTTTTGTATTGAGCTATGAAGTCAAGCATTTTATTTAAATATTGTTTTATTAATTAAAATTGTTTATGAAATTGGCTTTTAAGTAGGTAAGTAAAAGGTTTATCAGCCACGGAGTTAATTTAAAAAGAAAATAATGATAACGATTACGTAACTAAATACATTATTTTATCCACATTTTATCAATAAATACTTGTTGATAAGCGACCTATAGACCTATAGAGGTGCAACTATGAAATGTATAACAAAATAAATAATTATATGACGACCTCTGTGGCGCGTCGGGCGAACACCCGACTGCGACGCAGAAGGTTGCGGGTTCGATTCCCGCCGGGAACAAGTATTTATGCTGACCATAAATTCTTGTTTCTGGTTCTGGGTATTTCCTATATGTATAATATGTATATATTTACAAAAAAAAGTATATAAGTAGTTTATCCGTTATCTGGCACCCATAACACAAGCATTAAGTTGCTTAGCTTGGGGCTGGATGGCGATGTGTAATATGTCCTGAAATATTTATTTATTATTTATTTATAATAAAGTAGGTAACTTTACAACACTTGATAAGATAGAATAGAATAGAATATAGTTTATTCAAATAAACACACGACATAGTATACACACAAATAAGAAACAATAAGAGATAGTTACAGAGAATAGTAAAACAAATAAGAAAGAATATACTTAGTTACAGAGAATAGTAAATACAAAAGATAGAGAATAAATAATAAGTATCTGAGAAGTCGTGTGTTGCCCGAATGGGTAAAGCCTCAGGACTACTAACAAATACTAACAAAGTCCTGCGCAAGTCCCGATCCCGTGGGAATATCGGGATAAAAAATAGCCTATGTTACTGTCAATGAATCAATGTATCCTCATACCGAGTTTTAACAAAATAGGTCCAGTGGTTTCGGAGCTGATTCGGAACAAACAAAACAATATTTTTAATACTATGGGCCCCGCGTTATTACTCGTGTAAGTCTCGATCCCGTAGGAATATCGGGATAAAAAGTAGCCTATGTTGTTCCCAATGAATTAATGTATCCTCGTACTAAGTTTTATCAAAATCGGTCCAGTAGTTTCGGAGCTTATCCTACTAATATTATAAACGTGAAAGTTTGTATGTATGGATGTCTGGATGTATGGATGTTTGTTCCTCTTTAACGCAAAAACTACTGAATGGATTTGAATGAAACTTGACAATAATATAGCTTAAACATCAGAATAGAACATAGGCTATAATTTATAAAGATATTGTGTGAATTGTCTAAAATATAACGAAAAGCGTCGAAAAATTGACAGATGTCAAAGTGACAGATGTCAAAGTGATAGATGTCAAAGTGACAGATGTCAAAGTGACAGTTGTCAAAGTGACAGATGTCAAAGTGACAGATGTCACTTTATTTTGCCATACTATGTTTGTTTCCAGGAATTGATCTCTATCAGCAACACTATCGATCGGTATAAAAATATAGGTGATAATTTTTTTGCAAAATCAACAGGTTCGATTCCCGGCTAGGGTAATGACTTTTTCAAAAATCTAATGATGCAGTTTTAGTTTTTGTCAAAATCGGGCTCGCAACTCCTTTCAGCATTTTTCGCTATCTCTCATAGTTTAGGATATAGCCCTGAATGCCCACATAAAAAATTCACCCTGTATAATAATATTATAATACAAATATAATTTGTCCTACAGCGAAATCGAACCTGCAACCAAAGTGTGAAAGGTTGGTGTTCTCCCACTGCAACTCAGAGGTCGATAATGGGGACAGCGTCTATGGGGATAACGGGAATACACCGTTAATTCGTCATGATACATTAATAACGCCACCCCTTCAATAATAAAAAAAAATCCGAAAGAAGATTTTTCAAGAGAGATTGAAATGTTCCATTGAGTTGTCCAGCTTGTTGCAATTTTAGCCCATTCAACCACGTTTTTAAACCCACACCTGTGATTTTGCTCTTTAATTACTTACATATAACACTGAAAATCAGGATCACAAAAATGACACCAAGAACTGCACCGCTGCCGTAACCGCCGAAAACCTGCGGCATGTTAGCCATAACTAGTTGTCGCATGTTTTCTTTCTCATCCTCATCAAAATCGGCTGAGTCAATCATCTCCAGTATATTCTTTATGTTTGGTTTTTCGGCGCCACTTCCTACGATAAGCTCTTCTAATTTCTTCATGCTTTCCATGTCTTCCATTTTTTAAACTTTGAATTTACCGAAATTTGCAAATTTTTATTTATTTTTTTACTTTTTAGTTGTGATTGAGTGTATGGGATTTTTTAACTTGTGAACTATTTTTTTCTTACAATTATATATAAAACGTACTAGATTGTGTGTCGTTTACGAATGATAATATTATTAACAGCTTATCTATTGAGAAATGTAGCGATTCGTGGCTTCCACGTGGAGTATTGTTGTACGGTAAAAGGCACAGGATTGGAGCGATTTCGTTTTAATAAACACTTTAACATCCTTTGCGTTTAAAAACAAAGAGGTAGTAAATAAGTATGGCAAAATATTCGGCTCAATCTTACTTATTCTTAGAAAGAAAGAAATAAAATTTTATTTTCTGAACACAAAAAAAAGACACATAAAAAAGCATAAGAAAAAGTAGAACAGCGCCCAGAAAAAAAGGTTTCGTCTTCAGCACGATGTTAAAGCTTCCCTTGTAAAAAAATGTTTAAGAAGTTTTTTTTACTGTCATGTCACTTAAGAGGAAAGGGTACCGGCGCTCTCTCCATAGAAACGTAGTTGACTGTTTCCTCCCTGGATAACGACACTAGTGCAAATATTTTTGTTGCATAAAAATTATAACTGCCATGACCATGCCCCTATGTCTTATTTTTTATATTCATTTGTTTTTTAACTCTTACTTTCTATGATAATTAGAATATGAAAATAACCAAGACACGTAATACTACATTATTACGTCATACAGAAACACGCAGAAAACAGCAAATATTTCAAACTAGCATAACCTCGCGGTTTCACCCGCGTAACTCCCGATACCATAGGAATATCGGGAAAAAAAAGTAGCCTATATCACTCCCAATGAATCAATGTATCCTCATACCAATTTTCATCAAAAACAAAAAAATTCATCAATTTTGAGCTACTTTGAGGGTATTATTTGTGATCGAAATGATATTGAAATGTAATCTGAACAATGTTATTTTCGAGAATTGGCCTTCAGAGCTCATTATAAAATATCTAGATCTTTTAATTTGTACCATACATAAAATGGTACAGTAATAAATAATATAAACCACTAGCTTTAGCCTGCGATTTTACCTGCGATAGTGTCTGTTCAAAAGTGATAATGCATCACTACATAGTACGAGTATAAAATAAAGTCGCTTTCTCTGTCCCTATTTCCCTTTGTATGCTTAAATCTTTAAAACTACGCAACGGATTTTGATGCGGTTTTTTTTAATACATAGAGTGATTCAAGAGGAAGGTTTATATGTATAATACATGCATAATATAGCCGTGCGAAGCCGGGACGGGTCGCTAGTTTCCTATAAACACAGAATACATAATAGTTATTGCGAAATATAAACTCTTTAAAACTGAACTATTAATTATTATATTAAAAAATATTATAAAAAAATGGGTGCTTGTACTTATGTATGCGCGTCAGAAGTTATACTCTCCGACCTCTGTGGCGCGTCGGGCGAACACCCGACTGCGACGCAGAAGGTTGCGGGTTCGATTCCCGCCGGGAACAAGTATTTATGCTGACCATAAATTCTTGTTTCTGGTTCTGGGTGTTTCCTATATGTATAATATGTATATATTTACAAAAAAAAAAAGTATATAAGTAGTTTATCCGTTATCTGGCACCCATAACACAAGCATTAAGTTGCTTAGCTTGGGGCTGGATGGCGATGTGTAATATGTCCTGAAATATTTATTTATTGAAGTTATACTTCTTTAGGCGCGTTATGAAAAAATGATGAGAGTGAAATTTTACAAAAGCGTCACACAAAATTCTCACGGGAGAAGTTGTTTAAATCTAAATTGAACTTTATTGATTGTGTTGACAATCCTTTTCCAGTCCAGAGTTTTTTGTCGGACAAGTATTTTGTCGGACGAGTTTTTTGTCGGACGAGTTTTTTGCCGGACGAGTTTTTTGTCGGGCTTTTTTTTTTTTTAAGTATAACTTCTCACGCGCGTACATAAGTACACGCACCCATTTTTTTATTTTATTTAAAATTGTTTCACTCCAAGGTTTGTTAAAGCTGTTCATTTTAATCAATTGAATAGCTTGCTCATTGGCTCATTTGCCAGTCTATTTGGTTGGGATTCTAGCCTTTTCTTAAATGAAATTAGGGCAATTTTTATTTCCTCTTGAATAGTTGAGATTGTAAGGTCAAAGTTCATCAAATATTGTAAAGTGAGGCTAAACTTTCCCATATAATCCAGTAATAGGACATTTAAGTTATCTGATTTTTTCACATTTACTTACCTAAGACAAATATTTTAAAATAATATACTTACCTACCTCCATAAGTTTCTCTAGACAAAATACTACACTGAAAAGTACCTACCTACTTTGATTAGGTTTTTAAAACTAAAGTTTAGGTTTAAGGATGTCCTAGCTAGATTATATAGTAAGCTAGATGAATATTCGTGTACTTCTAGCTAAAATTATAGTAAATACCCGGAAAACAGAGAGACGATATGCCTAAAACTTCATTTAATTTCTTTGAAAAAAAACTATACTTCCCACTTATCTTCAAATTCCATTTTAGTCGCTCAATTTTCATCGAAACTTGTCTTAACACTTAGAACTTATTGATTAGAGTTTTTAAAAGAAGTCTTACCTGATAAACTGACGACAATTATCCCGGGAACGATGAAAACAGTGTTAGAAAACGCCAGCTCCAACGGGCCTTCAGATCCACCGCTGAGATCAACCATTTTTCTTTATAATACTGCGATATTCCTGTATAATACGTGGAACTATAAACTAGTTCAATTAGATGCTTTAGAACATTATTTTCGAGGGATCTTTATTAGTTTTCTCACAAAACAATGAAAAAATTGGCAAAGATACCGCCCCCGACATCAACAATACAATACAAGTCAAATAGGTGACAGCTGAAAACTTGACAAGAGTGACATTAGTAGTTTTTTAATTATACCATCAAATGTTTAGGCAAAAAGCTTCTATGCCATATAGCCTCATATAACATTATTATTTTCTCATTCATATTCTTTCTTTACTTCTTGCTTTCATAAAATAAAACCCGTGAATAAAACCAATGCATGGACCTAGAAAATATTAGTCTATGAACCAATGCTTCTTTTTAACCTCCTTGAACCAATGATAACATTGACGAAACCTGAGGACGAAACCTCCGCGTGCTTTGTAATTCGATCTCGAGCCGTACTTATGTAGTATGTATCAAAATTAGGAAACTTCTTGCTCTTTTTGCCCGAACTGTTCATAAATACAGTATTTATTCTACTTTGTCCATAGATATCTATAAAAATACTTAAAAAATAGCTATAAATATTGCAGGACATTCCACACATTGCCCTACAACCCCAAGCTAATTAACTAGACTTGTGTTATGGGTGCTAGACAACGGACATACTACTTAAATATTTTTATTTTGTAAATACATACTTCCAGAACACGAGACAAATATCTAAGCATAAATACTTGCCTGAGGCGGAAATTGAACCCCTGTGTTTGGCAGTCCGGCACGCAGTGGCGTAGCTAGCATGGGTGGCACCCGGGGCGAATATTGTAAGTGTCACCCCAAAACTTACACATAATGTTAAGATCATTTTTTATGTTTAATTATAATATTACAAATTACTTATATAATCCTAAAAAAATTGAGAACCCCACTGTAATTTAAAGCTATAACAATGAATCAGTAAAAAATTAAACTTTCTTCGGACTCAAACATTTGAAAACTCGGCAAAAAAAAATTTTTGGGCTGCTTCATGTTCTATGGCTAACATGATAAGATTGCTTAATCTATTTTCATCATTGTAGCCCGCAAGTAATTTATTATCAATTTCAATTTGCTGAAGCTTCTCTCACATGAGGTAAATATCGTTATAAATTACTTTAGTGCGTGCGACCCATGTGCGACCACTAGATTTGGAAGAGATTCAGTAAAATCCCATTCCACAATGAATTTAAGATAGTCTGTAGTCACCCATTTAGTCACAGTAACATTTGCAGCTTTCAAATGTCTACGGAGTCTTGTGATCTCTGAGAGGAGTTCTGATTCTGACACCTCATCGTAAAAGTCACAAAATTTTGTAGCAGCATATTTTAACTGCTCAGGGTTTGCCATAAGCAATGTATTGTAATATTAATGAGATCAATTTTTTTTTATCGAAAATATCTATTTTGTCAATTGAACTTCCGATTAAAATTACTTTTTAGGCAAAATAACTTGTATTTCTACTATTCTTTACCTCAAAAACCTATTAAACCATCATATTTTCTTGATTCCTCATGAAAGTTACTTGGAAATTACAAGTTTACCAATCTTCGAAGCTATTTATAGTCCATTGAAATGTTACATTTTTTTTTTTAATTTCTAGGGAAGGTCATTTTAAAGTTAAATCTAAATTTGAGGGATTGTAGCCCTTGTCCCTCGGTCGCCATCTCGGAAAAAGGGATTTAAACGGTTATAAATGGTTTATCTGACAAACTATAGGTCTCACAAAAAATATTACTTAACTTTTTTTTGTTGCAAATAAGGTTATCTACAACTTTTGTTAAGTAATTTTTAGTCGTTAACCAAAAACAAAAAAGTTATAAGCGAACATCCATGAAAATTTGATCTTTTTTAACTATGAATACTGATTTTGTAGCACCATGAAAGTAGCCCAGGGTTTTTAAGGATGTAAACTCAGGTAGAGACTACTCTCGGATGGTCTAAAAACGTATTAAAATGATATCATGCGCTTTTTCGATGTTTACCTTTTTGTGTTAATTTTCAGAAGAAGAAAAGTAAGAATATTTTGAAAATTATAAGTCCTATCAACATAGTTTCAAGACAATTATTGTAGACAATTTAATGAAAAACATATCGGTCATTAATAGTTTTGTTATAGCTTTAACTGTTTTTATAATAAAATAAAAAAAACTGTAAGGCTGATACAAAACAGGGTCGACGGGGCGTAAAAATCATTTTACAGCTTTAAAAACTATAAGTCCGATCTTCATACTTCCAAGGTAAAGTGAATTTGATGAAGATCATATTGCTCATTGACAGTTAGTTTGGTTATAGCTTTAACCGTTTTCATAAAAAATGCAAAAAAACTCAAATTTGGCACACAAAAGGGGGGAAAGGGGGGGGACCAATCGCCATACGACTTGTTTATACTTCTATATCTTATTATCTATATAAAAACTAACTACATGCCAAGTTTAAAGTTTTCAGCCAGATGTGACGGTAAAAGAGCTAAGGAAACTGAGTAATAGAATTTCGCTTATAACTACTTAATTTTTGGTTTATGACTAAAAGTTACTTTACAAAAGTTGTAGATAATGTTATTTGCAACAAAAAATGTTAAGTAATATTATTTGTAAGGGCTTTAGTTTGTCAGATAAACCATTTAAATCTCTTTTTTCAAGATGGCGGCCGTGGGACAAGGGCTGCAATCCCTCAAACTTGGATTTAACTTTAAACTGACCCTCCTTGATATCTTAAAACTAAAATTGCGTCCTCTGGCAAATGCAACCCCAAATGTAACTTTTCAATGTACTATTAGGTTTTCTTACTATTTTACAAGTAAATTTAGAAAAATCTTATGACTTCCGGTGAAAAATTAACTCGACTAAGGTCTAATCCTACAATAAAAAAATAAAAATGCACTATGGTTAGGTTCTTTTTACTTGTAATTAAAGTACTTCTTTTTTAAGAAATGTTGCTATTTTTTTTACCAATGTTACCATTGTAGGATAGTAAACTTGTACTATCGTGAAACAAGGTCCGCACCGGGTGTCACCCGCTTAGGGGTGACACCCGGTGCGGACCGCCCCCGCCGCCCCCCCCTAGCTACGCCACTGCCGGCACGGTGACCGCTAACTGGGTCGTGATTAAAAACAAACTTCAATTTATTAACACAATACTTTATTGGGCACTTTATACGATTTTCATAATCCACGAGTATCATAAATTCATTACATACATAATTTTACATTATTATTCTATATTAAACCAAATTACAAACAGACAAACACAACATTATTATCACTGATTGCGGACATATTTCATATATTTACTGCTATTTTTTTATTATTTATTTATTTATTAAAAAAATGTATATAAATGCAATTATTTAGGCTTTGCGTACAAACAATGTAAAATTCATAACTTTTATATTTTGAATAAAACAGAAAAAATGTGCCTAATTGGAAACTTTTTTGCGAATTAATTTAAATAAAAATCTAATATACAGGATGAGTTTTTTGAATGAGCCTTTAGGGGCATTTCCGAAATTATAAAACTGGTGAAAAAGCTGAAAGGAGTTGCGCTTTCGACAAAAACTAAAAATACTTCATTACATTTTTGGAAACCTGTCAATTTGTCAAAATAATAATTTTATTACGTCATTGGCCATACCCCTACATTATTCATTTTTTCACTTCATTTTTATCGGGGATAGTTGCATGAAAATTACAGAAGACTACAAAAATAAGCTATTTTCTTTGATTTTTCTAAAAATCTAACGATCCAGTTTTAGTGGCTGCCAAAATCGGGCACGCAACTCCTTTCAACATTTATTTGCTATCATATAGCTTATGAAATAGCCATGAAGGCCCATTTAAAAAATTTACCCTGTATAATATTTATTTTATGTCGTGTTTTTGTAAAAAAAATATTATAAAAGTATGTAGTATAGCAGTAATTGCATAATCCTTGTTTTGTTCGTCATATAAAAAACCATAAAAATTAATAAATAAATAAATCTTACATTTATTACATTTTGAGATTTTTAGGTCCATTTTGATCAAAATTTTATTTTTTTATTTACAATTTGATGCAAATATCGAAACAATATAAATTCGGCTGCTTTTTTATAAATTTTTAAATGTTTACTGTAAATTTTAATAAAGACGTGATTTTTTTTTTTCTGTAAAGGTGGTCCTACATGGGTTTTTAACTGAGTACAATAATAACTATTTGACAAGATACTTTAATTCGACCAAAAACTAGTCAAATAACATGGATTCTTCAAATACTATGGTCAAAAATGACAAAACCATTGAGATCCAGTCAAAAATAATAATAATAAACAACGTAAATGACCAAAAATTTCATAATTAAACTCATGCAGGAGCATCTTAAGTGCTTAAATATATTTATTTGCTCAAATTATCTAGATCTGACCTATTACTTCTTTAATAATATTGCAAATATTGCCAGTGTGTTTTAAAAACCTTAAAAAACTCTTAGATACAATTTTTTTATTTATTTTATATTTTCATGGGTCAACACTATTATATCAAAGCGAATGCTCTGTCAGATAATAGCCATTAATCCTTGAATTTCTTGTAATTTTCCTGAACTTTAAATGAAAACAGTTTTTTTGTCATTAAGTTTCTATTTGTTTTATTATCTAGTGTTGCCACATCTTGGAAAAATCCATGAATTTCTTGTAACTTTCGTAATCTTTGAATTCAAATAGCTTTTTTATTTTCATGCAAAGTTTTAATATTTCATGTTGATAGTTTTTTGGAGATACCAATCTACCAAGAAGTGTTAAAAGGTTTTTAATACGCGCTGCAAATAAGGTTTTATTTAACGACTTGAAGTTGCAATGAGCGCAGTCAAACCAGCAGCGTGAATATAGCCACAGTTGTCACTGCAACTTCATTTCGGTTTTATAAGGCCTAACCCGCACTTGGAAAAAAAAGCTATGGTATGTAGTCAGCTGCATAATTGCAGCCCCCGGTAGAGTTCAAAAATTATTATTATTGGCATGTTTTCATTCTAATATTTTTGTTTGATAAATTCATGGCTTAGAAGACTTTATACTTCAACTAAAGCAGGTGCCTAGAATCTTGATTGTGTTGAAAACATTCTTATAACAGCCGTTTTGGAGCTCTACGGTGGGTCTGCAATTATGCAGCCGACCGTACGTTTATATATATATATTTTTTCAATTTTAGGGTTCCGTACCTCAAAAGGTAACAAAAGGAACCCTTATAAGATCACTTTCTTGTCAGTCTGTTTATTTAGAATATTGATTGATTGATTGGAAAAAACACAGAGCGCTTTTAAAAAAAGATATAAGAAAAAATCAGTGGTTTTTTCTCTTAGTGCGGGTTAGGATTTAAAAGGAAAGGGTACCGACGCTCTCTTCATACAAACGTAGTCGACTGTTTCCTCCCTTGATAATGACACTAGAGCAAATATTTTTGAAGCATAAAACTTATAACTGCCACGACTATGCCCTGTCTTGGTTTTTTTTCATATTCTGATTATCATACAAAGTAAGAGTAAAAAACAAAATATATATAAAAAATAAGACATAGGGGCATGGTCATTGCAGTTAAAGGTTGATAATGACACTAGAGCAAATATGCAACAAAAATATTTGTGCTAGTGTCATAATCCAGGGAGGAAACAGTCGACTACGTTTGTATGGAGAGAGAGAGCCGGTTACCTTTCCTTTTAAGGTATGTATAAACTAGAGCATTTCCTCGAGCATTTCAATGTAATGTAACGTTCTTATGAAAGATACAATACAGGCAAATGTTCAAAGTGTGTTTCCTCTTAATGCCCTAGTCTATACCCACCTTAAGTTTTTCTATATAGTTTATTAAAGTTAATGATTTTCATGTATAATTGTTAGATCAGCTAGTTTCCGGTTGCGAGTGATCGCTTGCGCAGTCACCTTTAGGTGCTACAGTCGGCTTTGTGCTCTTGCCGACGAATATTTCCACTTCCTAGAAAACAATATAATCAAATTAATAATAAATCTTCTAGGAAAGCATGCTACATCTTAGGCCGCATAGTCACCTACCAGGCAGGTGTGATAGTGGACAAACGCTGACCTATATGTAAAAAATAATAATATATTGCAGGACATTCCACACATCGCCATCTAGCCCCAAGCTAAGTAACTAGACTTGTGTTACGGGTGCTAGACAACTGATACAATAAATATATACTTTTTTTGTAATATGTCTAGTTAAATAAAAATCAATTGCTGTTCGTTGTTCTCGCTAAAACTCGAGAATGGCTGAATCGATTTGGCTAATTTTGGTTCTGAATTATTTGTGGAAGTCCAGGGAAGGTTTAAACGGTGAGAAACATCGGACTTACGCGGGTGAAACCGCGGAGCGCAGCTAGTCATAAATAAATATGCAGGACATTCCACACATCGCCATCTAGCCCCAAGCTAAGTAACTAGACTTGTGTTATGGGTGCTAGACAATGGATATACTATTCTTTTGTAAATATAACAACCAGACCACAGACAAACATCTAAGCATAAATACATGGCTGAGGCTTGGCAGACCGGCATGGTGATCATTGTGCCAACTGGGACATCAAATATGTAGTACATTTTTCTTCGATATGTAAGGATGTATGTTCTCACCTGACTTCCTTCAATGCTCATGTCTTGATCTTGTTCCCTGCTCGTCCCGGGGGCGGAGGCTCGCGCCGCCAGCTGACGCTCACGGGCTACACGCCTGAAAGAAAAATATAAAATACTTTAAAAAAAATAAGTTTTTTGGTACTTACACGTTTTCGCGAAAATGTAAATTTGCCCATATATTTATCGTGTTGACTCAGAACCTTGATTTTTATACACCTAATAGGGACTATAGACCTTAGTATGTGGTATGAATTTCAACTTGCTAGGTCCGACCGTTACTGAGAAAATCGGTGGTGACATACATACAGACAGACAGACGGACAAGACAGTAATCTTATGGTTCCTTTTAAGGTATCGAACCCTAAAAAGACCGCATCATGGGGTAATATTAAGAGCTCTACAACTAAAGTTTTTTTGCGCAGTGCTTTTTAAGACCCCCTATCGATAGAGGGCATCACGGTGAACAACTAATGCCTTCACACCAAACCCCTAAAGCATCTCGGAAACAGGATATTTAACCAAACGTGTCCTACGATTTTCCAAAACTGTCCGGTGCATTTAAAGACCCGAATTTTCTCACCCGGCATCACGGCGAACAAATAATGCCTTAACACCAAACCCTTAAAGCATCTCGGAAACAGGATATTTAAACAAACGTGGTGTCCTATGATTTTCCAAAAGTGTCCGGTGCATTTAAAGACCCATACCTATCGATAGAGGGCATCACGGCGAACAAATAATGCCTTCACACCAAACCCCTAAAGAGTCTCGGAAACAGGATATTTAACCAAACGTGGTGTCCTAGGATTTTCGAAAAGTGTCCGGTACATTTTGTGACCCGAATTTTCTCTGGAATAGGTCACGTCGCAAACCCGCGATAAGAAACTTCGTTCCAAAAACGTAGGCTGGTATCGGACAATTGCAACCTACTGCGTCGCAGAGGTCGTCAAGTGCTAGCTTACAGAGCTGTTTTGGCTTAGTGGTAGATACCTCGACTTACATTCAGAAGGTTGTGGGTTCAAATTCCGGCTTTAAAAAATTTATGTTGCGCTTGTGACCCGAATTTTCTCTGGAATAGGTCACGTCGCAAACCCGCGATAAGAAACTTCGTTCCAAAAACGTAGGCAGGTATCGGACAATTGCAACCTACTGCGTCGCAGAGGTCGTCAAGTGCTAGCTTACAGAGCTGTTTTGGCTTAGTGGTAGATACCTCGACTTACATTCAGAAGGTCGTGGGTTCAAATTCCGGCTTTAAAAAATTTATGTGCACTAATTGACATTGTTCTTACGGTGAAGGAAAACATCGTGATGAAACTTGCGGCTAAGTTGGCTCCAGAAGTATTGACAAGTTAGTGACTAAGCCGAAAGGGTAGGTGCTGGGCAAGTCTCACCCGATTAAAAAGAGTCTAATTGCTGAAAACAGCCCGTATACAAGTACAAGTGCCAGCTTACCTCCTATGCTCTAACATAGCTTTACGATCAGCCTCCCGCTTCTCAGCAGCTAATCTTGCTTTCTCGTTCTTGACGACGGGTGTTGCGCGGGCGCGGGTCCGTGGTACGGACGCAGGAGTCGACGGAGGCTTCGTTAGGGGAGCCGATATCTGGGGTAATCAAAATAAGTATAAAATTATACATCAGTGCAGCAAAGTTGTGTATACCTATTATTGGTAAACTTGAACATAATTCCAGCAATGTTTTTTTAGGTTTCCATACCCAAAGGGTAAAAATGGGACCCTATTACTAAGGCCCGTATTAATAAATCGCTCTCAATATCGATCTTGAGTGCGTATCAATCGAGTGAGTCTTGAGATGTGGTCACTATCTTAAGTTAGGCGTTAATTAATAGATGAATCTCAAGTTTTAACCAGGCTGATATCGCTCTTGAGATTTGAGACTGATCTTGAATGACAGTAACGCTTTGTTCTTGACTAGAATGATATGTTCTTACCCTATGGTAGGTAGTGTCGTCATATTTTGCTGTCAACTTGTTTTTAATGTGAAAACATTTAAAAAATGTAAGATTTGTATGACCCGCAATCAGACTTGAGTTCACGAAACTACATCTTGAGACATATCTTGAGAGCTGAGTTTGATTTATTAATACGATATGACTCAAGTGATACGTCGCTCTTTAATCGCGTCTTAAGATAGGTTTATTAATCAGCGCAACAACTCAAGAGCAAACTCAAGATTGAAATCGATATTGAGTTCGGTTTATTAATACGGACCTAAGACTCTGCTGTCCGTCCGGCTGTATGTCTGTCACCAGCTGTATCTCATGAACCGTGATAGCTAGACAGTTGAAATTTTCCCAGGTTATGTATTTCTGTTGCCGCTTTATGGTGCTCGCACATTGATACGCGCCGAGCGCGCCGAATTTTTGCCGTCCACGGAAAAAGGTACCTTATAATAATAGAGATAAGGTACATTTATTCATTTATTTATTTCAGAGTCGGCCGCCTCTGACGATGCGGACGACTCTGATGACGTCATCGGAAATATAAATAGATACCTTATCTCTATTATTATAAGGTACCTTTTTCCGTGGACGACTTCGACAACCTCGTAAATGGGTAGTAATAAATCTCACCTCACACCAGCCGTTCGCCTTCAGCTCAGCTATATGAGCGTACAAAGCGTCCACGTTTCTTACTTGAAGGCAGACCATGTCCCAGAAGCCTTGCAGGTCTTCAACTGTAGTCGGGAACTGTACATCTTTACCCTCGTTTATATTGTTGTAGCATAGACCTGGAAGAAAAATGTTTTGATCTTTAAAACTAAGCAATTTGCTGCGTCACTTCAAAGATCCTTATTAGATCCTCACCAAATACTCCTTTTTTAGAGTTCCGTGAAAATGGAAGAAAGGTAGAGAGGCCTTTGCCCTGCAGTGGGACAGTGTAGGCTCTTAATAAATAAATAATAATAATAATATTAATAATAGAGTTCCGTACCTCAAAAGGTAAAAAAAGGAACCCTTATAACTTTTTTGTCCGTATGTCTGTCCGTGTGTCACTACGGCAGACAGACAGACCTAGCAACTGGAAATCTATACCAGATACTGAGGTCTATTATAGTCCCTATTAGTTGTATAAAAATCAAGGTCCTGAGTCAACATGATAAAAGATATGGGCAAAAGATTGTCGCGAAAACCTGTCAGTACCAAAATTTACCTTAATTTAAAAACATGCGGGCGTTTATTTACCTTGAAATTGTTGCATTTTCTGTGTAGCGAGCAACCTCGCTTTACCAGACGCAGCGCGAAGTAATCCTAATATCTCTTCGCTAACTTCTTCATTCTGAAACATGACAGAGAGTCATTCTATAGTAAATCGTAAGAATTATATTCGTGGCTTGATCACGTGAAATCTACTGAATCGTTGGCGATGAAACTTGCTTTGTAAGGTATTGGAGTTTGGAAGGGTAGAGGGTCCCACCTTACATGGACGCCATGGCGAAGTCACCGGCTTCGTAAACAACTATAATTTGTCTGTAATGGAAGTATTAATATTTAGTTTTTAGTTCCGAGCCTAGTGCCAAAACACAAAATGCAATGAGCACCGCCCTCCCGCCCACTTGAAGAGGCATGCAGTGAGGACAAGCAAAAGTTAGTATTAGTATTAGTGACACCATTCATAAACCACGACACGTGTTTCGCGTCTACACGACGCATCATCAGGATTGGACTCCGACCGCGCTAAAAGGGCGACAAACGTTAGAAACGATGTCGCTCTCCGAGATGTTGCCTCGCTGAACGCTGGAACAAGAGTTCCCTCTTGTTCTTTCTAACGTTTGTCGCCCTTTTAGCGCGGTCGGAGTCCAATCCTGATGATGCGTCGTGTAGACGCGAAACACGTGTCGTGGTTTATGAATGGTGTCACTAATACTAATACTAACTTTTGCTTGTCCTCATTGCATGCCTCTTCAAGTGGGCGGGAGGGCGGTGCTCATTGCATTTTGTGTTTTGGCACTAGGCTCGGAACTAAAAACTAAATATTAATACTTCCATTACAGATATTATGGAGTTCCGAAAAGTAACGCCGGATTCAATCAACTAACTATAATTTGTATTTGACGACCCAGTTGGCACAATGGTCACCATGCTGGACTGCCAAACACAGGGTTGCGGGTTCGATTCCTGCCTCAGACATGTATTTGTGCTTAGATATTTATCTATGGTCTGGTTGTTTCTATGTATAATAAGTATATATTTACAAAATAAAAGTATATAAGTAGTACATCCATTGTCTAGCACCCATAATACAAGTCTAGTTACTTCGTTTGGGGCTGGATGGCGATGTTTGGAATGTCCTGCAATATTTAGTATTTAGTGAGTTAATTTCCATACGAACAGTATTGTTGGATAAGTAGCCGGAGACAACGTTGCCGTGTCATCCGCGTGAGGTAGGGTTCTAAAGGTATGTCTATGCCGAAGGTCCATTGCAAATTGCAAAGATTTGAAGCCAGAGCCCATAGATTAACTTGGATCTATCGCAGTCAACTAACGCTCGGGTTTCATTACGATGTTTTCCTTTACCAGCTGTAAACTCTGGGCGTTATAGTTCTTTTAATATTCTAGCTTTCTGCTTAAGGTTTTATCAGCGAATGTTTTATGAATAGAGGTTCAGATATTAGCCAAATCAAATTTTAGGAAGGAAGTAGATATAAGAGCGCTGCGTAACAGCAAAATTTTCGGAGTAATTGTATTCATCTCACCTGTAAATTCTCCAACTCTTTTTCTGCAGTAGCAGACAAAGCCAGCAGTCTTTCCGTCTCTTTCTTCTCCAAAACCAAGAAATAATGTCCATCTTTAGGCACATCACTACTTTTAACACTTTCCACAGCTGTACCGTTCAAATCACCGTTAACTTTAACCGTAACACTTTCCTCACACTCGGAACCGTTCAAGTCTATCACAGGAATACCATTAACTTCTTCAGTCTTCGAATTTATTGGAATGTCTTCTTTTTGGGGTGATGTGTCCTGAGCCTTGGTAGTCTTTTTAGGAGATAGGATGGGTAGTTGAGCACGAAACTCTGGTCTTAAGTGCCTCAAGACTGGTAGAGAGACGTTTGATTCGGCTTCTCCATTTGGACTTGTGCATTCGAGGAAACCAGACGTCTCGGGTTTTCGGGGGCTGCTAAAACTGTCCGGGCAGTTTAGAGATTTCTCCTGTAAGACTTTTGGGTCGTCATCCTCGCTGCTGCTCTTGAGTTTGTGGCGCTTTTGGTTGAAAAACCCTTGGGCTAAAGCCCCTGGTCCATAAAGTCGCTCTACTCTTTGCTGTATAAAGCTTTTCATTGGGCTCGTGAGTTGTTCACCATTTTCTTTCGTAATTTCGACGCGTTTGGATACACCGTTTGACGAAATGGTGTACGATTCAGCGCTATACCTAGACTCTCTGGTTTCCTTGCCATTTGAGCTCACAGATTTACGGAAATTCGTCTCTGAATAACTAGATTTGAAGGTAGTTTCTTTAGCGTTATCGACCTCATCTTTCTGATGCAACATTGACGCTGCAAAGTTCTTGCTATCGGCTGACATATATGACCTTGTAGAAGTCATACTCGGGCCGAGGAAATCGTTCTTAAGTTGCTTATTTTCCGCCGCCATGAAGACATGCAACGGTGAAGTGGATATGTAAGGATCTGTGTGCGCCTTTGAAGGCGCTCGAGGTGTCAAATTGGTACTAGTATCATGTCCAAATGTAGGAACCAACAGTTTGTTCGCGCTGACTGGAACAGGTACCAATAAGGAGTTATTCTCACTTCTATACTGATATGTATGGGTTATTGGTCTGATAGGTGACGCTTCGCGACTTTTATTGATATCCTGACGTAATTTAGAATCGTAAGTCGTTAGATTTGTGTAACCATTGACAGAGCAAGCTAGATTTAAATAGCTAGGTTTCTTGTGAGGAAGATCGTCGCGTTTCTTGTGATGCCCTCTAGACCTGTGACTTCCTGAGTCTATATGTATTTTCACAGGTGGTTTTAGTAGATTGTCTGACTTTTTCGGGACAAGGGTGGCTTCGTCTGGTGTTCTGATAGGGGATGGAGTAGGGGTAGCGTTTGAAGGTGGCTGAAGGGTGGAGCCGGCTCGTTCCTGTATCCTGGAGGTGAATTCCTTGATTCTACTGGTGGTTGATGATGGTGTTAGGAGATTCAGGCTCCCTGATGTGGTATCTGGAATAGAATAACGACATTATTAGAAATAGAAGTACTGGCCATTAGATCTCGATAAGGGCTACGTTACGCAATGGGTACCGACCGATAGACGGTTAACATAATCGGAGCAGATGCACTCGATAAGGACTGGCCGAACATAGCCCAGGACCAGGTTTGGGAACAAATGAGGAAGGCCCTTGGCCTTAAACTTAAATAGAAAGACAATCAGGGAGTACAAATTAAAAAGTCTAAAAAGACAGCTCAACACATTTTTATCAAACTTAGCTAAGATTTGGTTTAACTTTTAGACATAGAAAGCTATGACACTACATACATAGACAAACATATAAGTAATGAGCAAGCAAAATGTTTAGTGCCACCCACACTAAGCGTTTTGCTTCTTAATTTTTTGAATTTTCATCACATGGATTTTCACCATAAAATTTCTAAATTCAACTAGTGAAATCTAAAACAATACATAGATAAACAAGCACAAAACAGCAAAAAGTCACAAAACATTTACTTAAAAAAAGTCTGAATTAAATTTGATGAAACTCACAATCAAAGGAAAACATAAGGAAATAGTCACACATTATTATGTAATAAAAAAAACTCACATAGTCTAGTTTTTAATAATAGTAAATTGCTTTCGCTACCCATTGTAGTACTATTAATTAGTTGTAATAGTGATGGGACATCAATCGAAATCTTAGGTTAAATATCATATTAGGTTAAAACCATATTGACAGCCTCTGGCTTGGTGGGTGAACACCCGCCTGTGACGCAATTTCCACTTCCAAAACATTGGAATTCAAAGCCTTTTGGATTGGAATTTAAGGTATCTACAACTAAGCTAAAACTTTTCTTTATAAAATTACAAACCAGCTGCACCCCGTGGTTTCACCCGCATATGTCCCAATCCCTTTAGAATATTGGGATAAAAAGTAGCCTATGTGTTAATCTAGGTCTTCAGCTATCAACATATCGAGTTTCATTGTTATCGGTACAGTAGTTTTAGCGTGAAGAAGTAACAAAGATACAATCATACTTACACACAAACTTCCACATTTATAATATTACAGATAATTTGTAGGTTGACTCAGTAACTTTTCAGTTTTAAGCGTTGAGCACACTGCGTCTTAAGAGTAGCATTTCAGCAGTGGAAATTATTGTAAACTTCAAGATTCTATACACCATGCCACACAGAGATCGGCAAGTGTCTCTATGGAACTTGGTGCAAAGAAACTCGAACATAACAGAAATTCCCACCCCATCAAAGCTCCGGTATGGCTTCAGTGTGCCCAGTCAGTGCTTAAAGTTGGTTAACAAAGTCACCAAGTGTATAATGCACAACACTAGAGGCATCTAATCTTTGATAACATATCATGCTAGATAAAAAAATGGATTGTTTCATCATCGCAAACAGATAATAAAATGCTGTAATACTATTGTTTTTTAAAGATTTGGCTTTGCATAACTTTTGCATAATGCCACTGTCAAGAAGTTGTGTCTGAGATTATTATCATTAAGTTTGCCTGATTGCTTTGCTTTTGATTATTTGTTCATCAACGGACGAAAAGAAACCAGCCCACATTTGAGTGAGATTTGCATGATTATGGTAAGTTAATCTATTATTCTCTTTTATTCATCTTCTTTCTTCCACCTTCTTGCTAAAACCAGCGAGGCCCATATAACGACAAACAATAAAATGTGATATTATTTGAGTTTTATGTTTTCAGGGTTTTTACTCTGTTAGCTGTGCGAAGGCAGGTTAGGTCACTAGTTTTAGGTATAAGTATCGCACATGAATTTCAAATTCCAGTTTATACCATTCTTCTTATTCCTTGTGAGCTGACTATAAATTGTCCATTTTGCTGGACATTTGAAAGTCAATCTTTGTAATCTAATTAGGCTAATAGACAACAAGCTTCAACTGATTAACCCAATGCTCATGACTTTTTAAAAGAACTGTTCTCATGCACAAAACCACATGCTTAAAAACAATAATGAACAAATAACATTTTAATTATAGGAGGAAATGATATCTAATTCTAAAAAAATTGTTAAAGAAAAGTACTAAGAAAGATACAAAACACATTAAACAAGAATTTTAATGTGTCTAAAAGCCACAGTCACGATTATTCATAGATATAAAACAAGTTTTGATTCTGAGAAACAAAATCGAACTTGGCCTACAAAAATACATCGATTAGTCATACTATTCCATTAAATTACACGCAAGATTTAATAACAATAAAGCTGTAAAACAGTTATTATTAGAAAACGGACATTAATCTATTTTCTATGAGAAATCAATTAGAAATTTTAATTATAAAGTCGGCAGGTAGTTACGACACATTGCAGATAAAAGTTTGTTTGTCGTGAAAACAAAAGTAAAAAAACTTACCGATTGTACAGAATCCACGATAATACAAAAACACTGTAAATTAGCAAGTTAAAATCGTATTAGACTAATTTAAATTCGAAATAATTTCAATTTTTCAACTTCAAACACAAAAAATGTGACATCACATCACGACAAACGTCAAACTTTTTTCTTTTTCTTTACGTTCCGTTCCGCACCCTGCAAGGCAAAGTGACGCAGACAGACTAATCAAATACGTCTCGTTCTACACAATCGATATAGTTTCACGGCCGCCGACAAGAAACGATCTAAACCAAGGAGGTTATAGTTTTACCTCGAAGTTTTACCATATTTTAATTTCCAAAATAAAAATAGCTCAAATTAATATTTTAATGAGAATGCGACTAACAAGCGTCATATAACGTTAAAAGCTTTGACGACAATGACCTGTTAATATGAGCGTAGGCCGCGAGGTCGGCGCCGCCATACATAGATTTATTTATCCGATACATGCTTATTATTTGCAATCTTTTAGCATGTGTCGTTGGGCAATGCATTGTTAGCAATGTACGACCTAGATCTTTGTTCAATTAAGTTGAAATATTGATGTTTGGACAGATTTTAATGAGGCATAGCATAACAATAAGATATTACCTACCTATACCTAGTTTAATCTTATTTCTAGTAGTTATATTATGTTCATTCATTCATACTTAGGTTTATTTACGATTCTATTGTTCTTTTGATAGCTATACTTATCGATTGACATCTTAATAAGCGGGAAGGTAAGTAGGTATTAATACAAATATCAACTCCACCTCTAAACGTCATAAGATCTAGCACGAACGTTCAGAAACTAAAGGTATTCTAAGCGGAACTTACGCTGCTTAGCAGGTGAATAGTTCATCACAGTTTGGGTACATTTTCCCTCAGCGAGCGTTTTCGATCAAATGTTACTTAGGGAGGTAGGTACTTACTTACTTACATTGATATAAGAATTTTATTAGTTGACTGGTAAAGTTGGTACTTACCTACTTATTTAGTCAAAATAGACACAAAAAATATGTGGAATAATAAATAAAATAGCTACTCAATCTATCTATCTTTTTCTTTTTCATTTAAGTACCTACCTACTTAATATGAGAAAATTAACTTCTGTAAAATTCTTTAAAAACGTACGTAATTTATTAACCGACCAAAAAGAAACAAAAAACGGACGCGTCCCTATATTTTTTTTATGTATGATCACAGATTATACTTTATCCATTTGTGGAACAAAATAAAGATGATTCCATGACCGTTGACGGTTCACATAAATTACGCCCATTTTGTACAGCTATATTCAAAATGTAGCTTTTCCGCCCTGTCCTTACAAAGTAAATATCACAAGTCAATGTCCAATACTGTAAACTAAGCTTTCCCAAAGATACTTTTAAACGAAATGTTTTCTAATTTTATCACTTGTCTGAGATTTACGGTGAAGGCGTTATGTTCGTAATCCGAGAATAAGTATAAATTAACACTTTAGTTATGGTACTGTTTATTTTAACTGTCATGTTAAGGGAGGGGTCGATTTCATTTAATCTATCTATATAGCGCGGTTTCACCCGCGTAACTCCCGATCCCTTGGGAATATCAAAATAAAAAGTAGCTTAAAGCCTTCCTCGATAAATGGACTATCCAACACAAATATTGTTGTTCAATGTATTTTTCAATGGGAAACAGTATAATAACTGAGATTAGCGCGTTCAAACAAACAAGCAAACTCTTTAGATTTATTTACTACTAGCGACCCGCCCCGGCTTCGCACGGCTGTATTATGCATGTATTATAATATCTAAAAACCTTCCTCTTTAATCACTCTATACATATAAAAAACCGCATCAAAATCCGTTGCGTAGTTTTAAAGATCTAAGCAGACATAGGAACGGCGAAAAGTGACTTTATTTTATAATAATATGTAGTGATAGTGAAGCAGCGCGCGCTCCGCGATTTAACCCGCGTAACTCCCGATCCCGTGGGAATATCGGGATAAAAAGTAGCCTATGTTATTCTCAATTATTTAATGTATCCTCATACCAAGTTTCATCAAAATCGGTCCATTAGTTTCGGAGCCTATTCGTTACAAACAAAAACACAATAAAATCTTTTCTCTTATTAATATTAAGATTAGGGCGGAGAAGATTTAAGAGGGGTCGCTTCACCAATGTTTCGTGACCACGATCGGTTCAATCCGATCGAACCGCAAATATTAAAAATAAATAGTACCTAGTTAAATTAAAAAATAAGTAGGTAAATATTGCAGAATATTTTAAACTTATGTTGTTAATAATTTTGATTGCTTTCCAACAAAAGGTGAATGTTGCAAAAAATATAAGATTATGTAAAAAAATAATACTTTCAAAACCAAATTCAAGCATTTAAAACACGATGGAAAAGAAAAGAAACACAATATAATGAAAATAATGAAGACATTTATTAGAATAAATAAAATAATTTAATAGTTTATAATATGAATAAATAAATAATTAGGTTAAACATAACAGATTTTAAGTTTTGATAAAAATATAAAGTGTGTAAGAAAAGCCGTATACTTGTGGGTACCAAAGGACATTGCCAAAAAGATATATAAAAATGCATGAAAATAAAACAATTATTTTAATTTTAAGTTCGGGAAAATTTCAGTTATTTACTGAATTTTAAGGTATGTGGCAACACCATTATTGGTAGCGGTGCCATCGGTAATGTGTTGCCACATTAAAAAAAATCAAATTTTTTTTTCAATTTCAAATAATAACTTATTTATTAAACAACTTAATTAAATATAAAAAATAAAAATAAATGGTTGTCTGTGAAGTCGGTTTACAGACGATAATTTTACGTGATAACGTCTAAACTAAGATGTAAGTCTTCTAGTCGTCACTCGTCCGTCACCATAACACAAGCCCAGAGCGATATTTTTATTAAACAAATTATTATTGCTGCGTGCTGTGTGACGTCATTGTTGACATGACGTCACCGGAACGTGACAATGATGTCACACTGTGGGAATGTGACAATGACGTCAACTTTTTTGTGAATGCAGCTGTTCCATCAATTTACTAGACGTTATCACGTCAAAATCTAAAAAGTTTCATTATGTAGGGTGCCCAAAAGGCTGGCCGCATTGCCTCTTTGCATGGTAATGTCAATGCGTTGCCCAAAGTAGCAGTCAGCCCTTTGGTCACCTGAAGCTAATACTGATAATTTTGAGAAAAAACATATTTTCTTTGGTTTTAAATTTAATTTATATTTTTTGGTAAAGTCCGGGTGCACCTATGGGTGGGTGGGCTAAGAGGGATTACAGGATTTTATTACACACTTTATACAGGGTTTAAATAATAATATAAGAAAGCGGCTGAGGGCTATTTTTGTGCAACTTAACAATCAACTTTTGTTTAACAACTTTTTGAAAAACTAACATTTTTCAAAAATATTGAGGTTATGTTTACTTGAAAATCAGCTGTTCCTTACACGGAGAGGTCATTAACCTTATGATTATTATTTATTAAGTTTAATCGACTGTTCTAAGTATAAATGACCATTATTTTCAAAGAGTTGTTAATTTTCGAATAACCACGAATTTGTAAAATTCGTACTTGGATGCACAGAAGTAGCTCTCTATCGCTTTCTTTTATAATTAAAAATAAACCTGTAAAACGAAAATACGATAAACATCTAAATACAGACCAATTTACACAAGACAATAGAAAATCATAGTGCAAAATATTATTTATCATAGTGATATAACAGAATCATTTTTAATCATAAAATGTTAGTACTACATGCCAATCTCCATGGTCATATATATTACGTAACTACCCTTTTAAAAAAACACGTGTTTAAAAAATAATAATACTGGGATTACAATTTGCAGATAGAATCTATAGAAAAACAATGAAAAATAATTCTGTTTCAAAGCAAAAATAACACACAGAATCATGCGCACTATTTTCTTAACAAACACAGATAAGCGTCACACAAGTTTTACCTGAAAAATCTGTACTAGCGTCGACATCTAGCGAACAACTGCCGATAGAATCGACCGATTTATCCATCACTTTCACTGTCAAATTCTTCTGACTTTTTAGCAAATCTGATTCTTTAATTTCTATTTCATATGGTCCAATACTATCGAAGTCTTGTTCAGTAATCTCCTCGGATTTTGGACTGACTGTTGAGCTTGGTAGCTTAATGTCTGTTTCTTCAGTGTTTATGGTTAGAACTGAAGTTACTTTTTCATTTTTATCAAGTATTAAAGTGCTTTGACTAGTGAAATTGCTCCGTATTGGTTCGATATATTCTACTTCGTCGTCATCATAACAATGGTTGGTATGTCCGCTCGGACCTTGTACGTCCGTTGCATCTTTAGGGACTGCGTCTATAACTGTTTTGTTATTAGCTATGCTTTTGTAATAATGATTCTCTAGTTTCTCGAGTTGACGACGTGTTTCCGAATGTTTTTTTCTTACAGAATCTATTATAATAGGTAAGTTTAGTAGGTCTGGAGTGCGTTCACGATTTTCGCTTTTGAATAACGGTGAATCATCACTTTCTAGTTCGAATCTTTTATATTTAGATGATACGTAGTCGTCTATAGATGATGTGTCAGATTTTTTATCGAAAAACGTGTCTAGAGAGAAGAAACTTTTTCGTTTCTTTTTAGGTTGGCTGGCTTTGCTAAAATTTGGCTGGACAAATGGTTCTGATGGTTTGAGAGGCTGGACGCATATATTGCTCGTACCAACAAGAGATTTAGGTCGATTCTGGGGAACACTCAAAGTTCTATTAGTGTCGACTTTCCTAGAATCGAGACTAAGCGTTTTTCGGAACCGTTCATTCAAATTGGAAAGCAGAAAGTGTCTTCTTTCTGTTGATTTTGGGGTTATATTGTAACTCTGCTTACTGCTCGATGGCTGAGCATCAGTTTTGTGTTCCGTATACTTAAATTCGATCTCATTTTCGGAAAGATTTTCTTCCAACTGATCAGGTCTATGAAAAGAAAACGACCCGCGATTTGAATTCTTCTTCCTGTCACATATACAGTTGCTAACACAATTCAATTTGAGACACCTATCTTCTGGTTCGATCGATACTTCTTTATCACTATGAATATAGTCATCTGATTTATTAGCACTTTTGTGTACAAGTAAATCTTTCCTTATTTTCTCTAGCCTTTCATCTCCTTGGAGGCCTCGGGTATATTTAGATTTAGGAGGCCGGAAAAACCTTATAGACCCTGAAGCTTCTACTGAACGACGACGAACGAATGGTGAGTCGGTAATCTTGTTGACTCCGAGCAGAAGAACTGGTGATTTTTTATCTTCTTCATCTGGTAGATCGCTGGAAAGAAATAGAAAGTTTGATAAGAAAATTAGAGTACATGATAATTAGGCATTGTGTTACATATTAATGGCGAATCTAATAATAGAAAAAGCACACAAGTTAAACACAACATAAAAACAAAAAATAAGTAAATGAAGAGTATACTCACACAAAAGAAAAACATACACAAACACATACACATAATTACGCAAACAGAATATTAATTAATTTGATAAGTAAGTGCTAATTGAATATTAGGGTGAAGTAGGACCTGGAAACCCCATTTTTTTTTTTTTTTTTTTTTTTTATCGATGGGAAAATGCATTATTGCATCGTCCCGCCACCCTGAGGGGGAGGGGGCGACGGAGGTATGTGGGGCTGCCTCCAGCCTGAGGATGGTAGGCGGCCGGAGGCTTACCCACTAAAAACCCATCGGTGTTCCGCCAACAGTCGAGGTCCGACGGAGTACAGGTATGCTTGCGCAGGACTTCTGTGACTCCATCGGCGACTTGTCTGTTGGGACCCAACTTCGAGCCTGTCGTTCTTTGCCCTTCCTACAAAAAGACCCAAAAAGCGGGAAAAAATCCGTCGAGGCGACGCGGAACACACGCTGCCGCCATCTCTGGCTCATTGATATGAGTGACGGTCTCGTGGACCTGGAAACCCCTAAGTATCTCTATCCCACGCGCGCGCCGCGCGATGATTCTATCTCTTTCGCGCCGTGAAATGGCCGTTTTAACTGTTTTATGTAATTAAAAGGCTCACGTCTATTTTAATGAAAAATCATCTGTACTACCTTATGGGATCTGCCCCCTGATTCACAAACAGTCGGAAGGCAACCGAAATGAAAAAAAATGTTGCTGCTCTTTCACTCCCGCGGGTTTTGACGTGTTGCCATCCTTGTCTTTTCAGTTTTATTCGTTTCGGTAGCCTTCCGACGGTTTGTGAATGAGCCTGCTGATGTAAAGTTTATGAAAATATAAATTTTGTACTTGTTTTTTCTTTACAATCGCCGTAAAATTGAAAAAGCTCAAAAAAAGACGATTTTTTGGGATTTTAAAGATTTTTTTCTATCGAGGCGAATCACTCTAATCGTGTTTCGAAGTGTATGACAATACAAAGCATTTCTTCATCTTTACGACGGTAGGAATAACATTCTATGGATTTTAGTGGTTGATATCCAAAAACTGTTTCTAAGACACCTCTATCGTGCTTCTGGTCATACCACTTCGGCTCAATTAAATATAGCATGGAACATTATAGTAGAGATGGCATCAGTAGCTCTAAAATAAAACATTATCCGATTAAAGATCCAAAACAAATATATTTATTGTTAAATATTTATTGTCAAAAAGTAAAAAGGGTACCGTTTTTACTTTTTGACAATAAATATTTATATATTACTAAGACTCCACTGTCTGTACTGCCAGGTCTCATGAACCGTGATAGCTCGACAGTTGAAATTTTACAGGTGATGTATTCTGTGACGGATTAACCCTTAATCAAATTAATCAATTGCCTAGGGCATGGGGCCCCAGGAGAAGCACAAAAAAAAAAGTTTACATCAAACTCACGCACAATTATATAAAATAATACATAAATAATACATTCCCTAATGTGAAAACAGCCCTGCGTATATTTTTATCGCTTATGATTACAAATTGCTCAGCGGAAGGTCCTTTTTTAAATTAAAAATATTAATAAATGAAAAAGGACAAAGATGATACAAGAAAGGCTCGATAATTTATCGATATTGTACATAGAGTCCGATATGTTAAAACGTAAGACGTTAATACTATCTTGCGTGAATTCAATGCTCGGAAAAGCTGCAAGGCGCATTTCAATAATTAAATAATAGTACATTGCGATACAAGTGTGGAAAGTTGATCATTCCATGGAGGCGGTTTATGACGCGCGAGCGGAACGCGAGCGTGGCAAAAGCCGAGATGGAATGATCAATCCACACCTGTATCGTACGACGTTTTTTATCACAGTTGCGAATAAAAAAAGACTTGTTAAAATAATAAATAGTTTTTAAGAATTTTAGGTTATGTTTACTATTTTTTGTTAATTACACTTCCGAAAGGCTAGGCAAAAGACTTTTAACCTATACAGCCTCGTCTGACATACAATATTTTTTTAGGGTTTTTTTCATTTGTTTTTGCGTCGGCGGTTAAAAACAGAATATAATGGTAAGGAAAAAATATATTTATGTATTTATGTACCTAAAGAAAAAACAAAATAAAAACAATTTTTTAAATTATTTTCAAAGACGATAACACGTAAAATACCAACAAAGAGTTTTAAGCCAGCAAGGCTTAAAAACTCTTTGATGGTACCTTTTTTCTATACATCAAAACAGTATAACCCAGATAAATTAAGAATGTTTCATCTACCTAATATGTCATTAGCAGTAAGATACGTATTTGACTTATCGGGATAATGTATTATTTTAGCACTAGTTGGATTTTTTTATCGCACGCGTGTATAATACGTTGCATTATGAGCCTAAAAGCGGTTCAATAAGATCCACTTTATGAGCAACTGTGATAAAAATTATGTTTTGGTTTATATTGTGGTCGCACCTACTCCACTTCTAAAGTACGTTACATCTCATCATCTTATTTTACAAAAAACTAATGGTTTTAGGCGGTAAAGGTTTAAAGACCGATTCTAGTTGACATATTTCTGATTCTATACGGATAGAGGGGCCAACAGGCATGAGATTGCTTAGGGCATCAAGTAGTCTTTATCCGTCATGGATGTATTTCTGTTGCCGCTATAACAACAAATACTAAAAACAGAATTTAATGGTACGGAACCCTTCGTGCGCGATGCTGACTTGCAATTGGACGGTTATTTATGCAAATAAAAGACATTAACTCATTCAATTTCAACTAACTACACAAAATGGCAAAAAAAAAACTAAAACAAAATGGCGCATGGCGTAGTTAAATTAAAATAAAACTACCGTACTTGTCACACTATGGCACCGGTACACCCTTTTATCATTCCATATAGATTTATTACCATTAGATTAACGACACGCAATTCTATTTCAATGAAAGAAAAAACGAATGAAAAAGTCAACTATTATCTACTAGCGACCCGCCCTGGCTTCGCACGGCTATATTTTGCATGTATTATACATATAAACCTTCCTCTTGAATCACTCTATCTAATAAAAAAAACCGCATCAAAATCCGTTGCGTAGTTTTAAAGATTTAAGCGTACAAAGGGATATAGGGACAGAGAAAGCGACTTTGTTTTATACTATGTAGTGATGATACATACTATTAGATATTCTGTACCCAGGGTAAAGTACTTCGTTTTGTAAGTAGGCGACGACTAGTGGTGTTTCACTCTCTTCGGCCCCTCAAGGCGAGGGGGACCGATGAGAGTGAAAAAATCTAAATTGTGGTGTCCGTTTAGAGTAGGAGATCTGTTCAAAGTCAATCGCTTCGCCGGCTGTTTAGAAATATAGAAATAGTCAAAATAATAATTACTCTTTTCTAACCAACTTTAAAAAAGGAGGATTTCAATTTGACTGTTTGTTTATTAGGGTTCCGTACTCAAAGGGTAAAAACGGGACCCTTTTACCAAGATTCCTTCCACCCACTGTCTGTCTGTTTGTCCGTCTGTCTGTCACGAGGCTGTATGTCACGAACCGTGAAAGCTAGACAGTTGAAATTTTCACAGATTATGTATTTATAATAAACTAGCGACCCGCCCCGGCTTCGCACGGCTATATTATGCATGTATTATACATATAAACCTTCCTCTTGAATAATCTATTAAAAAAACCCGCATCAAAATGTCTATCTATTAAAAAAACCCGCATCAAAATGTCTATCTATTAAAAAAACCCGCATCAAAATCCGTTGCGTAGTTTTAAAGATTTAAGCATACATAGGGATATAGGGACAGAGGAAGCGACTTTGTTTTATACTATGTAGTGATAGTGATATGTAGTGAAGTAACAACAAATACTAAAACCGAAGAAAAATATTTGAGTGGGTCTCCCCCCATATAACATGGAACTGAACGTGCGCGAGTCCGACTCGCACTTGGCCGGTTTTTTTTCTACAATAAAATCCATCCCATACACCCAGAATTGATAAAATCCAATTCGATTATTTCAACTCGATACGGTGATGATAACACAATCGATTCGCAATCTAAGATCGCCGTTAGTTAATCTTGTGGGCTACGGTTTGCTGTAACAGTAAGCTCGATCAAGCGTAGTGTTGACAGGCTAGTGATGGACGAGAGTATCGATAAATAATCCTACTAATATGTGTGTGTGTTTGTAACTCCTACACGCAAAAACCACTGGACCGATTGCGATGAAATTCAGTATGTAGATAGCTAGAGACCAGGGGCCTTATTCTGCTATTTGACCAACCATTGTCATTATATCGAGACTATTGATATTATATCGAGATTGTGACTTTATTTGGTATTCTGCTAAAGTTTTAATAACATCGCAATATAATCACTATGGAGTCTCAATGGTATGGTAATATTTACCTTGCAGGTGTTGCCTAGCAACATGGTATATGTTGCTAAGCAATATACCGTTTTGACAACTATCGAGATTCCATTAAGCCACGATTGTAGAGCAGAATAAAAAAGTGAGTCAGTGGTGTGTCAGTGGTGTCTCGATAGAATAGTCAACGTTAGCAGAATACCAATTTGACATGTAATGTCATATTTTTGACATTAAATTTCTATTACGATTATATCGACACACTATTCAAACACGATTGTATTAGCAGACTTAGGCCCCTGGATTAACATATAGGCTACTTTTTATCCCGTTATTCTCACGGGTACACTACTTTTCGCATAAACTCTAATGTCCTAATTACGAGGCATAACGTTTTAGGCTTAATTTCAATAGCCATTTTATTACAAAAAAAATGGTTAAGGGACTTAATTCCTAACGCGAACATTATTTTTTTTAAATCTTATCGATTGATAAAATCTATAAACTATCGACAATCTTGTAACATTTTTATCGACTATCGATAACTAACTCACATCACTGCTCACATTCGTCGAAAGGATGTAAGGCCAGTTTTTGTAAATTGCTGTAGGTACAACACGCAAAGTAGATCACTACATAGTATAAAATAAAGTCACTTTTCGCCGTCCCTATTTCCCTTTGTATGCTTAGATCTTTAAAACTACGCAACGGATTTTGATGCGGTTTTTTTAGTGGATAGAGTGATTCAAGAGGAAGGTTTATAAATGTATAATACATGCATAATATAGCTGTGCGAAGCCGGGGCGGGTCGCTAGTTTATAATAAAAAAATGTGAGCCGTCACGGGACGCCTGGCAGATGTGAAACATCGACATTATTTTGTAAAAGTAATATGCAGAAAAGAACAGATTGTGATAGAATCGCACAGTCGATTGCGCATGCACACCGTACACACTACTGCATATAGACTGTATTCATATAGCGTGGCGACGCGTGCGTGCCACGGCAAGCGTCGCCACGCCAGAAATCGGTTTTACGTGCGGCTATAGTGAGCTCTAACGATCTGCATCGAAAAACAGCCCTATAATATGTCCATCATTTGCAGTTCGACCCACTGTGCGTCGCCACGGCAGAAATCGGTTTTACGTGCGGCTATAGATGTTTCACATCAAAATAGTATTATTCCCTTTTTTGTTTGTAACAAATAGTATTCGAAACTATTCGACTGATTTTGATGATACATTGATTATTTGGAAGTAACATAGGCATAAACTTTTTATTCGGTTTCCCACGGTTTCCCACGGGAACTTAAGCCAATGTAACTGCGAGGCACAGCTGTTTGTTTGCATGAAATAGGCTCCGAAACTACTGGACCTTGATTTTGCTGAAACTTGGTATGAGAATACATTGATTCATTGGAAATTTTATTTTATTAACCCGATATTCGGGATTTGAAACCGCGACGTTAGGCTATTTGATCATAAATTAATTTCAAGTTAGTATTAAATTATCGATATAAATAAAGGAATTTATCGACAAGTAACCCCACATCACTAGTGAGGCCAGCAAATTGGTGTACAACACGCAAAGTAGACCAAGCGAGTATTGTCTATCAGTCTGTCTGTCTACCCCGTTACGTGGGTAATTGATAGAACTGTTTCGTTCAATTTAAACGTTTAATTACCTACTCACGAGGTTGTGGGTTCGATTCCCGATGTCGAAAATGTAAATGTTCAATAGAGTTTGGCCCTGGAAAAGGGCGGCAAAATTAAAAAAATCTAAGTAAATAACTATGAAATAATTATTCATCTATATCTATTTGCTACGCTGAATTATTAAGTTTCGAGAACAGTACTAATTACTCATCATAACATAGTATAAAAAAACTCTCAGCTGTCTGTCTCCTATCTTTAAATCTACGCAACGGATTTTGATGCTCTTTTTTTATTAGATAGAATGATTCAAGAGGAAGGTTTATTTGTATAATACATGCATAACATAGCCGTGCGAAGCCGGGGCGGGTCGCTAGATATATAATATTAATGCAATGATCTGTAGTTTATTCCTTTTCTTACAATAGTTAATTAGCCATTGTATCTAGTATTCTAAACCAATGACTGCACCAACCTTTTATTCATCAAAATTATGTTCATCCGAAAATCAGCTGTTTGTAATATTAAAGAACTAGCGACCCGCCCCGGCTTCGCACGGATATATTATGAATGTATTATACATAATATAAACTTTCCTCTTGATTGAGGGATAGAAAAAGTGACTTTGTTTTATACTATGTAGTAATGATGGCATGGCCAATACTTGAGGATATTATACCCAAATAGAAAAAAATATGTTGAAATTCTCCATTTTTAGGGTTCCGTACCTCAAAAGGGATATAATCATTTAAAGTCACGTGTTTTTCATTTTTTTCATCAGCATCTGACGCCATGACACGTAATATAGGAACTTCAAGAACCTAACCTCCTTGCAAACAAGTAATTTTTGTTCGAAGTTTTGCCATTAATCTTTATTTGTCAGTAAAAACCACAGCAAGTTACACCTTTAAAACTATCATGGCTCCTCTTTAACAGGTCTTTGACCGGTTTTTTCTCAGCTATTACGTCAAAAGCTTTTGTTTCGTGTAAAATTTAATGGGTTTTTTTCCGAGAATGTTGTAATTTTCGAGATAACATTAAAAGCTACGCGTAATCACTGGAACGGAAATAGATCGGTTGTGGACTGTGGGAGTTAGGTATTTAAGAAGTTAGGCATACTTACCTACTTGTACTTGTATACGGGCTGTTTTCCGCGATTAGACCCTTTTTAATTGGGCCCTTTTTGAGTGAGGATGGAGTAGGCTTGCCCAGCACGTACTACCCTCTCAGCTTAGTCGACCATGTCCAGAGGAGAGAACTTGTCAATACATCTGGAGCCAACTGAGCCGCGGGTTTCATCACGATGTTTTCCTTCACCGTAAGAGCAATGTCAATTAGCGCACATACATTTTTCTTAAGAAACATACATTGGTGCACGGCCTGCCTGGATTCGAACCCACGACCTTCAGAATGAAAGTCGAGGTATCTACCACTAAGCCAACACCGCTCTTTAGGCATATCTATACAAATTCCTAGCCGTGCTGCGCCCCTCAGTTTTACCCACGTAAGTCCCGATCCCTTGGGAACATCGGGATAAAATTTAGCCTATGTGGTAATCCATGTTTTTAGCTATCTACAAACCGAGTTTCATCGCAATCGGTCCAGTAGTTAAAGGACGAACGAATGCACAAAGATAACTCCATACTAACACGAACTTCAACATTTCGGTACTTAGTTTAACAGTTGAACGATGAAATATGAAATTTTTTGAAAATGGTAGTTAATAGATATGTAAATTGTTTGCAAAATAAATATCCGAATATATTCATGGAATAAATATTTGTTTTTATAACGGCAACAGAAATACATCATCTATAAAAAATTCTCTAGCTATCACGGTTCATGAGATACAGCCTGGTGACAGACAGACGGACGGACAGCGAAGTCTTAGTAATAGAGTCCCGTTTTTACCCTTTGGGTACGGAACCCTAAAAAGGTTTCTTGAAGCATTTATTAATCCTTAATTAATCCTTTAGAAGCTAGACAATAATTTCGTGTTTTTAGTAAATGTTCTGAAAAATATTAATAAAATCTGTACCGTCACTACCCTCTGAACACTTGGTCCGATTGCTACGTCTACTTGCAGTACATATTACCGGAAAATATATAAAACCTCCATGGAGTGAGCCTTCAAATTTGGCCTCAATTTTTAGGGTTCCGTACCTCAAAGGGTAAAAAAAGAACCCTTATAAAATTACTTTCTTGTCCGTCTGCCCGTCTGTCATCGATTTTCTCAAGAACGGGTGGACCTAGCAAGTTGAAATTCATACCAGATACTGAGGTCTATATTCCCTATCTATACCAATATTTTAAAGCTGAAGAGTTTGTTTATTTGTTTGAACGCGCTAATCTCAGGAACTACTGGTTTAAATTGAAAAAATATTTTTTGTGTTATATCTAACATGTCCATTTATCGAGGAAGGATTACTTCTCGTTTTCATATTCCCACGGGATCGGGACTTACGCGGGTGAAACCGCGGGGCGCAGCTAGTTAGGTGTATACAAATCTAGGTCCTGAGTCTACACGATAAAAAGATATGGGCAAATATACATTTTCGAGTAAACTTGTAAGTACCAAAATTTACCTTAAGAGGAAAGGGTACCGGAGGCTCTTTCCATACAAACTATTACAAACGTAGTCGACTGTTTTCTCCCTGAATAATGACACTAGAGCAAATATTTTTGGTGCATAAAACTTATAATTGCCATGACCATGCCCCTATTTTTTGATTTTTTTGATTTCAAATTTTTTATAATTTTAATTTCTATGATAATTAGAAAATGAAAAAAACCAAAACATAGGGGCATAGTCATGGCAGTTATAGATTTTGTGGCACAAAAATATTTGTGCTAGTGTCATTATCCAGGGAGGAAACAGTCGACTACGTTTGTATGGAGAACGCGCAGGTACCCTTTCACCTTAATTTTCAACTTTTTTTATATTTCGCTATTTTCCCTTTTTTCTATGCCGCATAAGATAACTTCAAATAATGACTGCAGAGCCTGCGGTGATGTCAGGGAAACTATGGAGCACGTACTGTGTGAATGCGACGTCTTAGCAGCGAAGCGTATGAGCCTCCTTGGGAATGCGTATCCCAAACCGGAGGAATATAGGTTTCTTCCTCTCAGTGGGATCACCGCGTTAATCGACCACTTCTTCAAAGAGTAAGAAACATTAAGATAGGGGTAAACACAAAAGATCCCATTGGGTCAAAGTGTTGCTGGCAATTTGTCAGCCCCCAATATCACTACATAGTATAAAACAAAGTCGTTTTCTCTGTCCCTATGTCCCTATATCCCTTTGTATGCTTAAATCTTTAAAAGTACCCAACGGATTTTGATACGGTTTTTTTTTAATAGATAAAGTGATTCAAGAGGAAGGTTTATAATATGTACAATACATGCATAATATAGCCGTGCGAAGCCGGAGCGGGTCGCTAGTTTTTTATATTTCGCTATTTTTACCTTTTTTCTAAACGGCATAATACTACATAGCGTAACTGTATAATAATATCGTGTGTCGTGAGAAGGGACTATGAAATATCTAAACGCAATACAATAAAAATCCCACAGTGCAAGAGTAATCGAAAGTAAAATAACTTTCCATTCGAGTTTCCCAGGCTAAAATAGTGTATCAATTGATTTTCTTTACTTTCATTACTTATTTTATTCGTTCACATTTCACACTGATGGAAAAACTGGCTTTTGTTTTTCAAGCGCCAAAAGCAAAATGCCTTTCGCCGGCTTTGTCCCAGTTTTTCGATTACCGAACTGTTGCAACTTTTTTATATTTATTTAACTAAAAAAGTATTAAGACATTTTTATTTCATTTTTTTTTTCACTTCAGCATTTTTTATTTTAATTCGGTTGGGGGAGACAACCTGTTGACACTATTTTGTCCCGGCATTTCGGTTGGTCGAATAATTGCAATTTTTTGGCGTTTATGGTCCGCTTGGAACATAAATAAAAGGCGATCGAAAAAAATATCAAAAGTAATGTAAAGTTGAATGAAAATTTCAACTTAACTGTCTAGCTATCACGGTTCATGACATACAGGCTGGTGACAAGACAAACGGACCTAAAAAAAGTTGAGAAGAGCTCTTTTAATGGATTATTAAGACTTATTAAGAGGTTAAATTTAGCGGTCAATTTAAATGGAACCAACATCCATTGCAAAATAAGATAAGAGCATTTCTTTTACAAATACCCGTTCAACATGTATTGGTCTGGCTTTTAGTGCTAACACTGGGCGAGTCCGGCAGACTTGACAGGTTTTTTTATAATATAGAAATCTAGGGACCATGTATTAAATGCTTTAAAGTCAAGATATCAATAAGTAACTTCGTTTTAGTATCAAAATGTACAGATAGCCGGTGTCAAAATGTCTTTATGACCAAAATGTTGCTATGACAGAATATTATAAAGATACATATATTGTAAAAAAAAACGCGTCATAGTTGTTATCATGACGCATGACGTGACACAATATTACCGTGACACTTTTTTGTGAATGCGGGTGTTCCATCAATTTATTGGACGTTATCACGTCAAAATGTACCTACTTATGGTACACTAGCTGCGCTCCGCGGTTTCACCCGCGTAACTCCCGATCCCGTGGGAATATCGGGATAAAAAGTAGCCTATAACCTTCCTCGATAAATGGACTATCCAACACAAAAAGAATTTTTCAATTCGCACCAGCAGTTCCTGAGATTAGCGCGTTCAAACAAACAAACTCTTCAGTTTTATAATATTACTAGCTGCGCCCCGCGGTTTCACCCGCGTAACTCCCGATCCCGTGGGAATATCGGGATAAAAAGTAGCCTATAGCCTTCCTCGATAAATGGACTATCCAACACAATAATAATTTTTCAATTCGAACCAGTAGTTCCTGAGATTAGCGCGTTCAAACAAACAAACAAACTCTTCAGCTTTATTATATTAGTATAAATTAGTATAGATTTACAAGCAAGTACCTACTTTCAAACTAAAAAACAAGCACAAACTTAAGTCAATCTAGGTCACTCTATGTCACAACATTTTTGAACAAACACAAATTTAAAGTTTCTCACCGAATTACTCAGTTCCAAAATACAATGCATTTGTAAGTGTTTTTTGTAACTTAATTAGATTCAAAAATTCTTATCTTTTAGACAGTAGTTTTACGTAATATTTTTGTTATTGAGTGTCTGAAGGAAATCTATATAAGTAAGTAAATAAAAATGAGTCGTACGCGCATAACTTCCGAACGACTGCACCAAATTGGATAAGTCTTTGTTTATTGTATTCGGTATTGTCAAGACACGGTTTCTATTAAAAAAATATTAAGACAATCAAAGGCGAGTGAAACGCATCACTACATAGTATAAAACAAAGTCGCTTTTTCTGTCCCTATTTCCCTTTGACTGCTTAAATTTTTAAAACTACGCAACGGATTTTGATGGGATTTTTTTTAATAGATAGAGTGATTCAAGAGGAAGGTTTATATGTATAATACATGCATAATATAGCCGTGCGAAGCCGGGGCGGGTCGCTAGTCTAGTAATAAAATATTATTATATTCATCAGGCAAATAGAGTCGCAGCTTCTTTTCGAAGTGGTTTCTTTTGCCTGAGTAGTCGAATATTTTATATTCTATGCCCACACTTAAGGAATTTCGGATAATATTGTATTTTTAATTTCATATTTCGCCAATACTGTCGGGGATTTTATTAAGACTTTTTAATTTTATAAGATTTCAGATACAGCTGATAGTTTATCAAAAGTTATTATTTAGGCATGTTAGATTTGTCCTACCAATATGTCTTGTTCTATGATTCCTCTATGGTCGTGTCTACACTTTTGAAAAGTCAAACTTTTACATATAAATATGCAAAATAAAAAAAGTAAAGTGTCAGTTTTAAACGACTTGTCGCCTCTTTCATCTGAACTAGTTTCCAGTTTTCCCTTAAAGGATTATGTTTTATCAATTTTAGATGCGTGAAACTTGAGATATAAATAATTTCTCTTAATTTTAACCTGTACAAATAGCAGATAGCTTTAATTTTAAAAAAGATTTAGCAAATACAGACCACACATAAAACAATTATTATAAGGCGCCAGTTCATTTCCAAAAAAAAAACAAACAGACAAAAACATGTACATCAATACGTTGTGAAATTTCACTTATTCCACATTCACCGCCAATGACTGAATGATTCATTAAAGATACCAATACAAAATGGACCTTAAAACGAATAAATAAAACCCACTTTCCTTAATCAATAAAGTAAAGGGTTACTCATCAGAAGATTTCTTCAATAAACACAAAATTGTTTACAAAAAATCGAACATAAATACTATTTCTACTTACACATTTGATGCATATTTTTTCTTTCAATCAGATCATTATTAATTTGTGTTTCGTTATATAATGAATTTCACAAAAATAAACACTTTTAAACATCACTTAACACATTAACATAAATAATTAATATTACCGGCCCAAATATTGCACCTTGAGGTGCACCGAATAACTTATAAGGCAAAAAAACGACTACACGTCTGCGAGAACGTAGGCGGTGTGACGATTTGATTGTGTGACGTGGAGTGAATCAAGTAAGTACTTACTAAACTACTTCGTACAGTTAATTTCACTGTTAATATCCAATGAAACGCTATCCAATGCTCTTCTTAAAACTAAGCCTCAATTTCAATAGGGAAAAACCACGCAATGGTTAAAAAATAACCTGTTTGGCTCGGGAGTGTTTGTATGGTATAGTTTGCGTGGTGGAAGAGTGAAGTAGGGGAAACGACCAGACGGTGTTCCTCTATCCTACTTTGTTTGTATTCATTGGTGTGGCACGTGCTATGTACCGTATGGGATGTGATGATCATACCTTAACAGATGCTACATTTTTTTATACGTCGTCGACTGCGTGCGGTCAATACTTCGATGGGAGATCGATAAGTGAAGTAATCAATATAATTTTTTCGAGTTCCTCTGCTTCGGAACGCCTTTTAGGCAGTTTGTTACTCTAGCTGCTATTTTTAGTAGTATTTGTTTAGAAGCTCTAAGGCAATTTAAAAGCTCTTAGGCACATCATAATACCAGGAGATCTTTATAGATAGGTACTTAGTTTTTTTGTAAAGTCATTGACCTCTATAAATTTAGTCAAGATAATTTACAGTCTCGATTTACTGTAAAATTGTTTTACGATCTTGAATTAATTATAGCTGGATTAAAACTATTAAATTTTATTACACTTTCTGCTATTAATTTTGAAGGAAGTATTGGTAATAGCAATAAAAAACTGCATTCGGATATTTTAAGCTGTGACGAAACATGGTTTACGTGACGTGGCTATTGCGTATAACTTGAAGGTGGTAAAAGTCCTGATTGACTGATAGGTATATAAACTCACAGTTCAAAATAATGGACGGAACGGATCAGGCTATTTAGCATACAGGTAGCTATTATAAAGTAGGCATACGTTAGAAAGGATTTTGGAAAATCCAACTACTATGCAAAACAGTTGCAGGTAAAAGCTAATTAGATAGATAGATAGATATTGATTTATTGCACCACAAGAAGCATACAACTTGTTCAAATAACAAAAAACAAACTAATATCATAAAGTTTAACATGAATTCCGTGCTGAAATGGTGCAGATGGAATTTTTTTACCAAATATCCGTTTTAAACACGACAAACAACGCTCGATATAATATATACATAAAAATAATCTACAAACGGGATACAAAACCGTTAAGATTAAAAATCAATTGAGTCCTTATCATTCTTTTGAATAAATGATTCAACATCAATTTATCAATTAAGTTTATTTTTACGGAAGATATCCCAATTTAGATAAAGACTATAATATAACCGGTTGGGTTAAGCATAAAATATAACTGACGTTTCAAACGGAATACCAAATCTAGCTTGTATTATAGGATACAGCGCTCCGCGGTTTCATCCATGTAGCTCCCGATCCCGAGAGAATATCGGGATGAAAAGTATCTATGAGACTCCCAATGAAACAATTTATCCTCATACTAAGATTCATCAAAATCGGTCAAGTAGTTTCAGAGCATATTCAATTCAAACAAACAATGAAATGTTTCTTTTTAAAATTCTCGTGTCGCGGTGTTAGTTGCCATTCAAACCGAAACGGCTGAACCGATTTGTATGAAATTTTTTGTGTATATTCGTTAGGTCTGAGAATCGAACACTATACATTTTTTTTCTTTAATTTTTATATTTTTTTGTATAAAATATGCTTTGCTAGTATAGGTATAGATTAATAGACAAAAGTTAGTTTTGCTGTCTTCTGTCTTTTCTCAATTTTAAGCTATTGCATAGCTTTTATCGCGGGCTTTGAGCGCTGCGACCGAATCAAGAAATTCCGTAACGAAAATAAAACCTAACATCCCCACTCTGCCTACCATGTAGCTTGGCCGAGCGTTCGCTTAACGTGTAATGGTACGACTGTACGAAGCTCGCTCGATGCAATAGCTTTACCGCGGCAGTCCCCGAGTGCCACACGTTTTCTTTTTTCAGAATGTTTTACAACTTCCATACAATGGATACAGTCATGGATTCTACTAATTATATACAATTTAAAGCACATATAGAGCAACAAATAACCGCCAACTTTCTGTAACGTCTGTACGAAACATCAATTATATGCGCCGATGGCTGTATGATGATTTAGTAAATTATTAGGTGTGGAGGGTAGTCATTTTATTTGCGTAATGATTTTTAAGGTTCCGTACTTAAAGGGTAGACACGGGAAAAACTAAGACTCCACTGTCTATATGTCACCAGGCTGTATCTCATGAAACTTGCTAACTAGACAGTTTAAATCACAGATTTTGTTGCCGCTATAACAACAAACACTAAAAACAGAATATAATGGTACGGAACCCTTCGTGCGCGAGTCCAACTCGCACTTGGCCGGGTTTTTTTATTGATAGAAAAAAGTTAAAAAGTGAAGTAAGAATCTACGCGTTTTTGTAACACGTTTCCGTAACGTTACATTTGTTTTCGGCTAGGTCTTCTCGCCAACAAGTTCAATAACAATTTTCAATCGGCGACAGGCATTTTGCGTTTGGCCCCTATTTGCACCTAAGGCAATATTCACGTGATGATAAAAATGTACTGCACCTACTGGGAAGCAGTTTTAGATCACAATCAACCACTTTGCATAACGAAGACATGCAATTTATCAATTAAATCCATTAATAACCGGTCTTGGTTAGATTAATAATTAAGTTTTTATGTAACTTACAAATTGTGTGCAATAGAGTTAAGCATTTTGTTTTTTAACCGACTTCAATAAAAGATGGTTCTCTATTCGACTGACCAGTAGCGAGGGGTGAAATTTCTGTAATGGTAAGCCGATTAAAAATAGATAAAACAAGCAAGAATTGTACTGAAAAAAATAAATATTTTTAGCACATTGTATCTGTAATATTTTTAGAGACCGGATAATATATTAAGGGAAGAAAAAGAGCTATTTTTAGGGTTCCGCAAAGGGTAACAACAGGACCCATTTACTAAGACTCCACTATTCGTCTGTCTGTTTGTCACCAGGCTGTATCTCATGAACAGTGATAGCTAGACAGTTGAAATTTTCACAGAATACCATCGGCCAGGTGAGGTAGTGGTCAAACGCTGACCTATATGTAAAAAAAAGATGATGTATGTATTTCTGTTGCCGCTATAACAACAAATACTAAAAACAGAATATAATTATATATTATAGTATTTTCTATTTTTATTAGATATCTACTGTACATTATATACATTATTATAAGCTTCCTATTTCTGGTATACATGCTAGACAGACATAAACTTACTCTCTACGACAAGTATTTGCTAAACATATATAGTGCGAATCTGTTATTGGCTGTTGGTGTTATATATCTGTTTTTGTTAAATTAAACTTAAACACTGTTGATTCGATGAAAATAAATAAATAAATAATAGTACGGAACCTTTCGTGCGTAAGTTCGACTCGCACTTAGCCCGTATTCATTTAAGTTTAAAAACAATTTTTGTATAAAAAAATATTATTTCAGTAAAAATACATTATGCAGACAAGGAAGCTGCATCTTTATATGGAGATCACTTTATGTAGGCGAGCTTAAAGTGGAGCAGATTGCTAAATTAACAATTTAACAACCCACTATCGACGTTCGAAACTGGATTACTTATTGTAGACCAAGATCCCACCTACCGCCGAACTTTCGTGATTTTATAAAAGCTGAGAATTACTCAGCGCATTACGCAGCGCCCCCTACACTGTTATGAACGACTAGCTGCGTCCCGCGGTTTCACCCGCGTAAGTCCCGATCCCGTGGGAATATCAAAATGAAAAGTAGCCTATAGCCTTCGATAAATGGATTATGCAACACAAAAATAATTTTTCAATTCGAACCAGTAGTTCCTGAGATTAGCGCGTTCAAACAAACAAACTCTCCAGCTTTATAATATGATATATAGTATAGATGTGAAATTCAAACCATAGTGCCTTGGAGAGTTATCAGGTAGCAAAGCCAAGAATCGAATCTTATAATTTTGAAAAAAAAAAAATGCTTAGGTAAGTAGGTAGGTGCTTAGGTAGGTTATTAAAGATCTAAAGAAGTATACTTGTATTTTTGTACCAATCGATAATGTTGCTAATAGCCAGATAGTTTCAATAGTTCCAACACCTTCTAGACCACCGAAAGATGATCCACAAAGGTATAGGTATAACTACAAAAATAAGCTATTTCCTTTCATTTGCCATATTTTTTCCAGGAATTAACCGCTATTAGCAACATTATCGATTGGTACAAAAATCTAGGCGATTTCTTTTTTGCAAAATTAACAGGTTCGATTCTTGGTTTTGCTACCTGATAATTCTCCAAGCCACTAGAGTCTGAACTTCATAATTGCACATCGTTCATAACTGTGTTGGGGGCATGCGCTGAGAAATTCTCAGCTTTTATAAAATCACGAAAGTTCGATGTCAGGCGGGATCTTGGTCTATTGATTTGCTATTCGTTGACCGTTTCTAATGTTTTAATAGTCCAATATATCTTTGGTGATTTATTTGAAAAGTGGCCTTGTAATTGTTAAATTTTATACCTTTCGATTTTTATTGGGTTCCGTACCCAAAGTGTAAAAACGGGACCCTATTACTAAGACTCCTCTGTCTGTCTGTCATTAGGCTGTAACTCCTGAACCGTGATAGCTAGACAGTTGAAATTGTCACAGATTATGTATTTCTGTTGCCAATATAACAACAAATACTAGAAATAGAAATAAATAGTGGGGTTAGAGCTTAAGCTCTAGAATTCTGGTTTTAACAAATTCCGGAATTCCGACCTTTTTCAGTATCGTTTGTAATACCGGAATTGGTGAGAGCAAAACCGGAATTTCGATATCGTTTGTTAAGAAAGTTCTAGTGAATGGATTACTTAATTTTTAATTATAATTACAGTTCTGAAACAGCTACATATTTCAATGGATTTATTATTCCTACCTCAAAATACCTCTTCATTTCGATAACATCTGTTATTCAAAAAATATTATGCATTTTGTAAAGGAAGCATCGAATTCCGGAATTCCGGAACTGGATAGATCAATATTGAAACTGAATTCCGGAACTGAAAAATGGACCGATATTCAAGCCCAGTGGGGCTCCCATACAACATGGTACGGAACCCTTCATGCGCGAGTCCGACCGTTTTTTTATACCTACATGACTTCGCAAGGCTTGTGCTGGCTTGTGCATTATAGTTAGTATCAAGTTATATTTTTGGCCGTCGGGGATTATAGATTGGAGGGGTCTTTTCCCAAATAGGGCAAAATGGATAGTATATGAAGATTGGTCAACAAATCTCTGAAACTACAAGTAGTTCATTGAAAAGTTACATTTATTTTTTAGATATCAAGGGGTATGGGGTATCAGGGGGATATCAGTTTAAAGAGAAATCCAAGTTTGTGGGATTGTAGCTCTTGTCCCACGGCCGCCATCTTGGAAAAAGAGATTTAAATGGTTTATCTAACAAACTATAGATCTCACAAAAAAAAAGTGTGTGCGTGTAACCTTTACGCGCGATTCTTTTCAAAGCGTAATTTTGAAGGAAACAAAATAAATAATAGATTTTTGCAAAAATATCTAGTATTTTCAAAGGTTTCCGCTACTCTAACTTATAATCAAACTATCTAATTAGAGATAGAAGAATAACATCGCGGACAGTCACTAACTTCCTAATACTAATGAAGGTCTCCGGTAAAGGTGTAATAGTTAATACCTCTATGCACCAACCTCTTTTTTAATTTCACAAAGTAGATTATAGGTCATATAAAGGTATGCAACCTATTAAGTCAGCTGTCATTTTGAGGTTAGATCAGCACATGTCAATATAACCGGAAAATACGTAAGCGTTACTTCCGTCAGAAAAAAAATCTGAGTTACTCCCTAGTCGCGCCTAAAGAAGTTTTACTTCAAAAATATTAGGTACTTGACATTTTTTGTTGCAAATAAGATTATCTACAACTTTTGTCTAGTCCGTCGGCCCTTGACATCTAAAAAATAAAATTGCATCCTCTGACAAATGCACGCTAAGCCCAAAAAATGTAACATTTTAATGGACTAAGGAGCTACAAGTCTGAAACTTCGCATGGGGGTTCCTTTTAGGACGTAGGCGAGCACTGAGATATCATTTTTGGAAATTAGACCTGTTAAAGGGCTGTTAAATTTAGTACTTAATATACTCCTAGTTAAAGATGAATTTGGTTAAACCGGAAAATAATGAATCACAACAGGCTGTTATAAAATTGTCATCAATACATATAAAATGCTTTGTGCTGACTGTCTGAGTGACTGATGGATCAACGCACAGCCTAAACCGCTGATCGTAGACACCTGAAACTTGGAGGGTGTGTTCTTTGTTTGTAGGCATCAGATAAGAAAGGAGTTACCGTAATTCTACACCTTAGGGAGTAACAGAGGGGGAGCAAAGTTTGCATGGGAAAACGTGATTCCTTGGTCTAATCTACTTTAAATATTGCATACACATTCTTTCGGCTTATACGCGAACGCTACTAATATATATAAAGTTATAAAATACTGCAATATAACAAATATGGCATATTTCCAACTGGGCAATGCGTTTATAGCCAGTTCAGAGCCAAATTCACATCGAATACCTACTTAGTTTTGTGACTTTATTGATTTTGTATTAAATATGGTGCAGTGTAATTTGCATTTTATTTTATGGTGTTAAACATAAATAATTTATCGTTTATTGTCAAAAATTTTAATAAAAGTACCACCTACTGTAATTCACAATTTTAACTTAGTCATTATGGCAAAAGGAGCCTGCGCTCAGCATATGCTGTCAACTACGCAGCATTTTAGCCTGACCTTTCTGTTTTTTTTTCCTATAGTGATTACTGCCTACTGTACATTTACTGATGAGCGCTGCCAACACTTTTGCACTATTGTTTTTTATTTTGTACTAGCGACCCGCCCCGGCTTCGCACGGCTGTATTATGCATGTATTACATATATCTAAAAACCTTCCTCTTGAATCACTCTATCTATTAAAAAAAACCGCATCAAAATCCGTTGCGTAGTTTTAAAGATTTAAGCATACATAGGCATAGGTATAGGGACAGAGAAAGCGACTTTGTTTTATACTATGTAGTGATGATAGAATGCAGTTTACAATTGGGTGTTAGTAATTATTATTTTGTGTTATTATTTATGTTAACGGTTACGCATTTTTTCCTACAACTGTGATCAAACATCATAAGATTAAGAAAATGTAGAAGTCCGTAATTGGCTGTTGATATGATAAATTATATTAATTTTGTAAGTTAAATTTAAGATGCTGTGGTCTACATAAATAAATAAATAAGAGCATCACAACTCACTGATATCTTGGGAATTTCGTTCCCATGGCATATCTGTGTTCATCCCTTAAATTGCAACTAAATATTATGTTTTTAAAGTCAATCGACATTTAAAAATGGCACACCTGGATAAGCGAGATTTTTTAGGTGTGCTGAATTGGTTTAACGGACAATTCAAGCTTTAGGTCTGCCAGTCGATTCTTTCCATCTTATTGGTCTCATAGCGAGCATTGAAATCGCAGTCGTAGCTATTATTCATAATTAACAAAACAAATGTATAAATCTATCATCAAAATACAATAGGTCTTTTGGCATATTGTTTAAAGCGGGCAGACCGGAACAAGGCTAAGCCATAAATCATTGATAGGCCCTGCAAGAATTACGTAAGCAGATTTTTTAAGTTATACTTCTTTAGGCGCGTTATGAAAATATCATGAGTGACATTTTAAGATGCGCGCGCGCGATCTGTAACACAAAAGTCACATGTTGCAGCTGCGTAACCCAAAACTAAAACAGGTCGAAGCTGCGAGAGTGAAGTTACAAGATGTGCGGGCATCACTGTAACACTAAAGTAACAGGTAGAAGCTACCCGCAATATAAATATCAGACGGACGGACGGACAGACAGACGGACGGACGTAAAAGTTCTCACGCGCGTACACGCAATCATTTTTTTTTTGCATTCATTAATCCCAATCTCCCTCTCGTCAGCAAAAGTAAGCAAAGCTCTTACCCCTTGCTTGGAAAAGAGGATTTTAAGGCACATAATATTTTCAAGAAAGCAAAGACGCATAGGTACCCCATAGGGACACGACCACGCGGCAGACCAGTGCTTTTATTCGCTAAGGTTCAAGTCGTCGGGCGCGCGTGATTAGGACGAGATTTCCATACAATAACTGCCCCCACTCCGCCTTAATTTTTTGCATTCATTAATCCCAATCTCCCTCTCGTCAGCAAAAGTAAGCAAAGCTCTTACCCCTTGCTTGGAAAAGAGGATTTTAAGGCACATAATATTTTCAAGAAAGCAAAGACGCATAGGTACCCCATAGGGACACGACCACGCGGCAGACCAGTGCTTTTATTCGCTAAGGTTCAAGTCGTCGGGCGCGCGTGATTAGGACGAGATTTCCATACAATAACTGCCCCCACTCCGCCCCTAATCACGCGCGCCCAACGACTTGAACCTTAGTGAATATAGGCCCAGGGCGACGATGGCGAGATGATTTTGACTCCTATTAGGAATGATTAATGTGCAATAGCGACAGATCGTAATCAATGGAAGAAAGTAGGCTCTTAATAAAAAAAGACGCATGTAGTTCAAACGAAATACTTGTATGGTCTCAAATACAGGCTTAAGCCTCCCCCCAAAATCATCGGAGTCCTTGAGCCAAATATGAATTGCAGAAAATTCCAAAAATAAGCTATTTCCTTTGATTTGCGAAATATGTTTGTTTCCATGAATTATAAGGCACAATATAATATTTTCGAGAAAGCAAAGACCGCACCCATGTAGCGCTTACTTAATACTTGAATGGTCCCCAGATACAGGTTTAAGGCTCCCCTCAAAATCATCGGAATCCCTGAGCCAAAATTTGCCATACCTACCTAGTATGTTTGTTTCCAGGAATTGATTTCTATCAGCAACACTCACGTTCAATAAAATAAGTTTAGTTTTTTGTTTACAAAATAACTGGTTCGATTCCAGGGGCCTAAGTCTGCTAACACAATCGTGTTTCAATAGAGTGTCGATGGAATCGTAATAGACATTTTATGTCAAAAATATGACATAACATGTTAAATTGGTATTCTCCTATTGTTAACTATTCTATCGAAACACCACTGACTCACTTTGGTATTCTGCTCTAGGATCGATGTAGTCGATATGTCGAAGTAGCTCGATGGAATCTCGATAGTTGTCAAAACGGTATATCGCTTAGCAACATATACCACGTTGCTAGGTAACACCTGCAACGTATCTATTACCATTCCATTGAGACTCCATAGCGATTCTATTGCGATGTTATTTAAACTTTAGCAGAATACCAAAAAAAAGTCACAATCTCGATATAATACCAATAGAGTCTCGATATAATGAGAATGGTTAATCCATTAATGCAAAATAGCAGAATAAGGCAAGTAATGGCTTTTACAAAAATCTAATGATGCAGTTCTAATTTTTCAAAATCGAGGACGCAACTTCTCTGTATATACTCAGAATTTTTCACTATTATCTCTTATGGTTTAGGAGACCCTGAACGCCCAGTAAAAACGAATGGCGGCCCAAAAGGACCGAATATGTTTTTTAGCCCTTATACCGGTCTGGGGTACATACTAGGTTATTTATTTAGATTTGTATATGTATTAATTATTAATCAAAAAGACGGAAAAATGTCAAAAGGTCTTTATTTCATGCTTTTAGTAACAACCAAACAAAACAATCGCTTACAATCACATATAATAAAACTTTACTAATTTGTTAATTTTTACAATAATTTGTTAACGAAATCAGTGTTAAGATGCCCCTTCACGATTCTTTCATAATAAAAATAAATAGTTTTACGTTTAAGGCGATCGTGAAATGACACCTTAAAAGAGAGTTAATAGAGTGCTTCGTCGGTCCGCCCGCGAGGTGACCGCCCGAATCGGGCGGACCGCAGTATTGCAAAAAAAATATTATTTTCGTTCCGCGTTCCGCCCGAATTTATTTGATACCTATTTTTCTATAAAAGTACAGTCGGCAACAAAATAATTTGATGAAATGAAAGTAAAAAAAGGTTTATAAATTGTATACTTAATACAATAATCTGAAGCTAAGTAAGTACATTAGTACATTCGTTATTCAACTGTATGAATATATAAACTAAAATAAATTACTTAACGTCTAGATATTAATTACCTTCTACATTTCATTTTACATTTTAACCATATTAGTGGTTCTGTGTTGCTGGTTATAGCAATTCCAATTACTAATAAAAAAAACCGGTCAAGTGCGAGTCGTACTCGCGCGCCGAGGCTTCCGTAATTTAGTTTTAACTCTCTCTCTACCCTTGCAGTGGTACGGTTGTTACCAATTTAACTTGACCCCTGTTTCGTTTGCGCGCCCTTATAATGTAAGGTTCAAGTTAAATTGGTTTAACTATGTAAACGTACGCTCTTTAATTTTCAACTTTTTTATTTTTTGGATTTTTTCCTGTATGTGTGCTATAGGTCTTGGGTCTAGAACCTATATATTATAGTAGTTCCCGTTGACCTAGAATCACGAAATTTGGCTAAAAGCAAGGTCTTACAGCACACATAAAGGAAAATTCCAATAGGGTACTTCCAGTTGACCTGAAATTGTCAATTTTGGTTAAAAGCTAGGTCTTACAGCACAAGTATAGGGAAAAATCCGAAATATAAAAAGGTTGAAAATTAAGGTAAATTTTGGTACTTACAAGATTTTGCAAAAAAATAAAAATTTGCCCATACCTTTTTATCATGTAGACTCAGGACTTTTGATTTTTATACACCTAATAGAGACTATAAACCCCAGTATCTGGTATGAATTTCAATTTGCTAGGTCCACTCGTTCCTGAGAAAATGGGTGATGACTGTACATACGGACAGACAGACAGACAAGAAAGTGATCTTATTAGGGTTCTCTTTTTACCTTTTGAGGTACGGAACCCTAAAAATGATGTTTCCTGTACCAATTAATCTACAAAATAGTAACTAAATTTAGTGACTTCCAGATTGATTGGACTTCGAGCTATTATAATCAACCACCCATCACTGACTGAGGTTTGTGGCAAATTAACCAAATCTGCACATTTTTAAGGTTCCGTACCTCAAAAGGTAAAAAAGGAACCCTTAAAAGATAACTTTCTTGCTCGTCTGTCTGTCTGAATGTGTTACCACCGATTTTCTCAGGAATTGGTGGACCTAGCAAGTTGAAATTCATACCAGATACTGAGGTCTATATAGTACCTATTAGGTGTATAAAAATCGAGGTCTTAAGTAAATATGATTAATAGATATGGGCAAATTTACATTTTCGCAAAAACTTGTAAGTAGGTATACCATAATTTACCTTAATTTTCAACTTTTTTATATTTCGGAATTTTCTCTTTACTTCTGCTGTAAAACCTTGGTTTAAACCAAAATTGACATTTCCAGGTTAACCGGAAGGTTTTGGGTCGCAAACCTATATTATATGGTAGTTCCCGTTGACCTAGGATCACGAAGTTTGGCAAAAGCAAACTCGTACAGCACAAATAAAGGAAAAATTAAAAAAAATTAAATGTTGAAAATTAAAGGGTGTCCCCATACATATATAGTTGGATCAATTTAACTTGACCCTTACAGGCGCCCAAACGAAATATGGGTTAAGATCATTGGTAACTACCATACCACTGCAAGGGTAGAGAGAGAGAGTTGAAAGTAATGTATGGAACCCTCGGCGAGCGAGTACGAATCGCATTTGACTGGTTTTTTATGTGCTTTTTCACAAGTTTAGACTTTTTTCTCCACAAACATCTTAGAAAGTGAAACAGACAACCCTAGTTTTTGGTGTAGGAAATACATCTTCCACAGCTTAATAGGTACTACATTATTATGGGTTTTTGTACTCCATAATCGCCATGCAGCGTAAATAACTGATAAAAAGGCCTTACGTAAAATTTAAAAGGGTCATCACAAAGGATTATCATGTCCTTTTTAATTGAGTAAAGATCCAGCGGTTTTTGAATTCATAACTCCAGTCTGTAGTTTTTATTAAATGTAATAAACCGATTTTGTTGCTAACTGTACTAAATCTAAGTAAGTTATTAAAATAAGTAGGTATAAATTACAATCGGGCGGTCTGCCCCATGGATTTATTACTGTATGTGGTCCGCCCGATCGGGCGGTCGCCTCGCGGGCGGACCGACGAAGCACTCAGTTAATAACACATCATTCCAAACAATATATAATTTAAAAGTACCTTCTTATCCAACGAAAAAATCTGTTTCCTCCTTTCTTTCCGTTGTTTCTCTTCTTCTTCCCCATTGTAAAAAAACACTTCACAAACACAACACTATATTCTTCTCACAAAAAAATAACAATTGTCTCTGGCCGGTACAGGACTAAAGGGCTCTAGAATATTAGAAAACAGTTAACCACAAAAAGTTAAAAAGCAAGGGGATAACACTAAAACAGCTATAAACTATTTACAGTTAGAAAAAACCTAAATATTTACCATAACCAAATAGAACAGTGTTTAAATATTTAAATATCGAACGCGCTATGGGGTGCGCGCGCGCAGACTGGCTCGTGGCCACGATTCAAATTTAGAATCTAAAAAAAAATATGGAGATGCACAGGCACATTGCGAGAAATGCATGTTTATTTTCGAATGAAATCATTCGAATTGGATTTGAATTTGAATCAATGGTACTCTTTAATGTATGGCATTTAATGAATTGAGTATTTTGAAGTTAAATGGAACATGTCAATAATATCTTAGTCGTTCCGTTTTTCGTTTTTTTTCAATGTTTCTTGCGTGTTATACAAATAAAATATGTATCTATTTATCTATCTACAGTATGTAAAAAACCTGTAATTTCTCTTTATCATGTACAATTACAGGTACATTACCCAAAACCTTACCCAAAATATATACAGGGTGTCCCGTAATTAATGGACACCCGGACACCTATGGATAGAGGACACTGTGCCGCCGGTTCAGAAAAATGAAAGTTATATTCTATGAAAGTCTTTTGGTATCCGAGAAATCCGCAATTTTTTAAATTTAAAATTTTCTCTCCCTTCTCTATGTTTTTTAATGTCAAAACTGCAAATGAAGGAATTATCCCAATCTGTTTTTTGGATAGTATTCCAGGATAAATGTGCTGTCGAATACAAACAATTATTTTTATGACATATTGAAAGTTTTTTTAAACTAAGATCTAACTCAAACTTCATGATTTTTAAAATTTTTTAACCTGAACTGTATACACGGTGTAACAAGGGGGGTGGATCATCTGTTGTTGGGGGATGGGGGACCTCAATACCTATCGATTTAACCCCCATGTATGTTCAGCAATATTCACTGGTTCAAAAGTTAATTGGGATTTAGTAAAATTTTAGACAAAATCATATTTTAGCCTGAACATCGCAATAACAGCCAAAGTATCAGGTCTGCGATTCTGCTTTTTTTGTTAAAACATGTTCAATAGTAGACCTTTTGTACCCCTACACCAATCAAAGTCTTAGATTTATAAAACTCCAAATAAAACCACTTAAGTATTATTTTTTTCCAAAATCTAATTTTTACATTTTCTTTGAATGGTTCCTAAAAAAATATTTTACAGATATTTTTTTCTGCAACCTATCTTAGAAACTACAGGCTTTTATGAAGAATAAACCCTGAAAGTTTTATTCGGTTAGAACCAGGACATCATGTTGTAATATGTACTTGATAGTCCAAAAAGTGCCCAAAAATTCTGTTAAATATATTTTTTAGAACCATTCAAAGACAAAGTAAAAATTAGATTTTGGAAAAAAATAATACTTAAGTAGTTTTATTTGTAGTTTTATAAATCTAAGACTTTAATTGGTGTAGAGGTAGAAAAATTCTACTATTGAACTTGTTTTAACAAAAAAAGCAGAATCGGAGACCCGACACTCTGGCTGTTATTGCAATGTTCAAGCTAGAATCTGTTTTTGACTAAAATTTTACTAAAGTCCAAATAACTTTTGAACCAGTGAATATTGCTGAACATACATGGGAGTTAAATCGATAGGTACTGAGGTCTCCCATCCCCCAATAACCGATGATCCACCCCCCTTGTTACACCGTGTATACATATAAAAAAATGAAAATAAGAAAAAATAAAATTGTGGAAAATTATGGTAATTTACCCATAGTTTGAGGAATTTTCAAAATGTGACAACACCATTATTAACCTAAAGGCTCGCTGCCAAAGACAATGTTGCCACATTAAATTAAATTTTCAGTTATATAAGGTACTTTTACCGAACTTTAAATTAAAATAACTCTTTTCAGCTGTTGCATTCTATCTCGGTATAGAAGCATTATTTTTACACAGAGATTTAATAAGTGTCTCAAAAAGTGATATTTGGAAATTCACGCAAGCATGCAGTGAAGCAGCGCTATGAAAATGTCTATTCCGTAGTTTGTTTACACAGACGTAAGCCGTAACCATAAATAAAGTATGTAGCAACGAATCATAATATTCATAGATTTTCTGTATAGTCGCCGCCATTTTGGATTTCTTCGTCTGTGGCATTATTGTCTATGCTCTTTATAATAATACTAGCTGCGTTCTGCGGTTTCACCCGCGTAAGTTCCGATCCCGTGGAAATATCAAAATGAAAAGTAGCCGATAGTCTTTCTCGATAAATTTACTATCCACAATTCTACAAACATCCTATCCACAAACACAATTTATTTTGAAGTGAAAACTTCTTTAGCGGCGTTGAGCACTTTTTCTGTAATGGGTATAAAATCTTAAACTCGCGTCAGGACACGTGACCTGATCGAAAAAGCGTAAGACGGATGGAGAGTAGACAGCTATCCCCTCTCTACGGCGCGGCGAAAATGTATGCCTGGGCCTACTGTTTTTAATTTGGCTGTGAGTGTATTAAGACGTACATATGGTATTTTTTAACGGACGACTATTGACGGACGACAAATGTCGGACGACTATTGACGGACGACAAATGTCGGACGACTATTGACGGACGACAAATGTCGGACGACAATTTGTTGGACGACAAATGTCGGACGACTATTTGTTGGACGACAAATGTCGGACGACTATTTGTCGTCCGACTATTATTTTTTTTTCATCTAAAACTCTTTTTGCGTATGTTCTCGCGACATATGAGATTTTACACAGATATACAGTTTTCACTTCTGCCTGCACTCCCGTAGTGCGCTGTTTTTTTTTTTATTCGAACTACTAGTTCCTGAGATAAGCTCATTCAAACAAACAAACAAACTCTTCAGCTTTATAATCTATACTAATATTATTAGACTTACGCCCGCCGGTGAAACCACAAGGCGCAGGTAGTATTATAATCACTATCACTACATAGTATAAAAAAAAAGTCGAGTTCTCTGTCCCAATATCCCTTTGTACGCTTAGATCTTTAAAACTACGCAACGGATTTTGATGCGGTTTTTTTTAAATAGATAGAGTGATTAAAGAGAAAGGTTTTTAGATATAATACATGCATAATACAGTCGTGCGAAGCCGGGGCGGGTCGCTAGTAGGTATATATTAAAATGAATAGTTTGACATTTGAATTTCTAAATTGTTATAAATTAATTAAGATATTTTGTCTTCTTCGAAGGTAGGTACATATTATAAAACAAAGTCCTGCCGTATCTTTATGTCAGTCTGAACGCGATGAACTAAAAAACTGGCCAAGTGCGAGTCGCGCACGAGGGGTTCCGTACCATTATATTCTGTTGACGTGACAACGTTTTATAAATTGGTTTGCCGGGTGACACTTCAAGAAACTGCGTTACGCTCCGCTGACGTTATGCGCTCACAATGAGAGCGAGTGAGAGGCACGCGGGCATGGTTAGCCCGCCTAAGAGCGAGAGAGACAGACATAAAAAGTGAAAGGCACGCGTCCCTTCCACTCGATCACAGTTGTTGTCACGTAAAACTTTCGCCCGTATACCGACTTTACAGGCAACCAGTTTTTTTTTCTTTTTTTTAGTATTTGTTGTTATAGCGGTAATAGAAATACTTACATCATCAGTGATAATTTCAACTGTCTATCTAGTACAGTTCATGAGATACAGCCTGGTAACAGACAGACAGACAGTCAGTGAAGTCTTAGTACTTAATAGGGTCCCGTTTTCACCCTTTGGGTACGAAACCCTAAAAATGGACGATTCAAACGATGGATACATAATAGATGTAGAAATAGATATAGGCTGGTAAAAAAAATGGTTATCTGTAAAGTCGGTTTACGGACGATAATTTTACGTGATAACGTCATAATATGTAAACATTAATGGTAACCATAGCAACGATAATACGTTGCCATGGTTAACTTGTCAATAACACTCACGTTCCCGTAACATGGCTATGGTTACCTACCATGTTAACATAACGTGAGCGATGACGTCACACTTTTTTGCGAGTAAAAAAAATTGAATTATTTCTTTTTTGTTTTTCCTTTTTTCCCTTTTTTTCAACTTTATTTTCCTCGTCCCCAGACTTCAGACTTGCGACTTGACAAATGGTTGTCTGTAAATTATTCTTCTGTAAATTCTTTTTTGCGAGTGCCGGTGTTCATCGATTTATAAGACGTTATCACGTCAAAAAATCAATACTTTGACTCTCTATTTGTAACACGACTAGCTGTTGCCCGCTACTTCGTACGCGTGGTAGTTTTGTTTTATATACCAAAACATTTCTCTTGAATCACTCTATCTAATAAAACCGGTCAAGTGCGAGTCGGCCTCGCGCACGAAGGGTTCCGTACCATTATCCTCACATAAAAATACATGAATGAAGGGTAAATGGTGGTTTAGGGTTTTTGACGTATTAAAAAAAAACTACTTACCAGATCTCGTTCAAACCAATTTTTGGGTGAAAGTTTGCATGGTAATGTTTATCACATTTTTTTTCATATTCATCATTCTCTTATTTTAGAAGTTACGGGGGGGGGGGGGCACTTTTTACCACTTTGGAAGTGTCTCTCGCGTAAACTATTCAATTTGAAGAAAAAATTTTTTTGAGTTTCAGTTCTAAGTATGGGGAACCCTAAAATTTATCGTTTTTTTTTTCTATTTTTGTGTAAAAATCTTAATGCGGTTCACAGAATACATCTACTTACCAACAACAGTATAGTTCTTATAGTTTCGGAAAAAAATGGCTGTGACATACGGCAGACAGATAGACATGACGAATCTATAAGGGTTCCGTTTTTTGCCATTTGGCTAGGGAACCCTAAAAACCGCATCAAAATCCGTAGCGTAGTTTTAAAGATACATAGGGAGAGGCAGCGGGAAGCGACTTTATTTTTAACCGACTTCAAAAAAGGAGGAGGTTCTCAATTCGTCTGTATGTTGTTGTTTTTATACTATGTAGTGAAGTATGCGAGTGAAATCGCGACACGCAGCTAGTAAACAAATGAAAACAACAATAAAAAAAGTAAGCATCACATGTGACGAATCCGTTGGGACCGTTCCAAAAACTACTAGGTGAACCAGGAAGTTACGGCATAAATATACTCTACTGACTATTGATATGATTGTTATGGTCCGAGCCCACAGTACCGTTCCTGTGACAAAATACAAATACATACAGGCTGGTTAATTTGAATGGGTCGGCAAGGGCAGAAGGGCTAAAAAAACAGCGCACTCCGGGAGTGCAGGGCAGAAGGGCAGAAGTGAAAACAATAAACTTGTTATTTCTCATAGAATATTTCTTGAAACGATCTGCTACTGCCATCTATTAGCACTCACTTAAACAAATATAGTTTATTTTTCATTCGCTAGATGGCAGTAAAAAATTTAAATCAGCGCCATCTACATTCGAATAGCGGTCTTTCTAGAAACTAAGTTTCTCAATTTGTGTAATAGATGGCAGTATAAGTTAAACAAAAAGACTAACACAAATAAAATCTCATCTGTCGCGTCAAAATCTGTCGCGAGATCGGTTGAAAATGCTCACCCACAAAAGTGCCCAACGCGCCATAAGAAGTTTTCACTTCAAAAAAAAAAAAATGCTACAATGACTAGCTCCATCCTCTTTGGATGGCAAAGCAAATCCGTTGGTCATAGTAGCAGTCAGTCTTTTGGCCACCGTCACTCTGCATTTAATAATTAGAAGGAAATTTATATTTTCCGAAAAAAAAAAAATGGTTTTGGGTCAGATCACTCTTAGAAATTAACACATAGGTAAGAGTACTTATCAGAAACTTTGCAAATTGCGAAAAACTATCTCCATTATTTTTGTACTAAATTTACTAAGTGCAATGGCTTGAAAGACTTTGAAAAATGGAATTTTATCATTTATGGATAAAGAGTTATTAAACTATTTGCAATGAATACATATGAGTACACTCATCTACGTTTTTCCTTAGTCAATTAAGGGCATACTAAAGAATTTTTTTAATAATGTTATGAACTAAGAATGAAGTTATGTTGATTGTTTAGTAAGTTTATAACTAGATCGATATAACAAGCACAGCAAACGCATAAATATCCAAGCTAACACGTGTCCAAAATAAACGAGTTCAAAGTATTTGTTGTGCAAACTGAAGACAACTAAAGTTTCTAAAACCGTCTCGTGCAACAAATCCCTTGCGCGTCATAAAGTATCTAAACACCAGTTAATGAAGATCTATACACTTTCTGGAATTTCTATCTCGCAACGTTTTATTAGAACAACTTAGAAGGCGTATTCTCGTAAATAAAATTGATTAAATTACATTGCTATAACATTTCGATTACAAAATCCCAGAGTTATATTATTGTGCCTGTGGCGGTCGAGACGTCTGGGAGTTGGGGGGTCGAGGGTTTGGCATTTGAGAGAGAAATTGGCCGTCGCCTCCGGGACAGGGGGTTTGATCAGCGTTTGAAGGCTAATTCTCGTAAATAACATTGTTCAAATTACATTTCAATATCATTTCGATTGCAAAAAATACCCTCAAAGTCAGTTTTTTTTGCAAAAAGGTGACTTTAAGGTTGTTTTGAGCTACTTTGCGGGTACTATTTGTGATCGAAATGCAATCGAAATGTAATTTGAACAATGTTATTTACGAGAATTTGCCTTCAGATTTAGATATACCTAAGTTCGATTTGTCCAAATAGATGATCCGTATCACCTACATTGCTTGGAATTTTTTCATATTTTGCTCGGGGCTCCTTTTATTTAAATAAACATCGATTCATAAAATGAAGCTGAAAATTACTATGTAGATTTTTTTTTTTGAGGTTATGAATTTTCTTAATGTTTTTCTTACAAACTTTGATTGATCGATGCTGGTTTTCTTTGTAATTGGCTATGGGTGTCCCTAAAGGATCAGTTTTGGGTCCCATTCTATTCTGGTTCTACATAAAGGATTAACATTTTAATTTTCTACTTCTTTTAGCAAGTTTTTCATGTCGTTGCAAAGCTTGGTCATGTTTTTCTTTATTGTGTTGAATTTTCACTGAGTTTTTGTCCAATTCGTCAGAAAGTTTAGTACGTTTGTCTGTCATTTAGTGAATATAATAGACAGTAGTTCACATAACACTGGTGGGACACTTTCGCGGGCTAACGAGAAAGCGAAATGACACGTTCCATTTTCAAAACTTCCTGTTCCGTTTTTATGTCACACGTGTCGTAATTTGACAGTTTGAATGTCGAACAACGTTTAAAAAACCGATTTGTTGAAAACCACTTATTTTATTTTTTGTCTTGTAATTTCGCCGATACCCCAAACCTTGCAAAGCGGAACGCAGCAATGTAAATGCACTACTATTTCAACTGCTACCACTATCACTATATTCGAATCATTAAGAATCGTAGAACCACAGCATAAACATTGTATTGTTCAATAAAAAAATGTAAAGAAAAAAATAAAAAGATTTTCACTAAATGATATAAAAATATAAGATTAAAATTTTAAAAGAATAGCTAGCAAATGTATGTATGAAATAAGAGCACATGAATAAGAAATTCGAATATGTTTTGTTTTAAATAATAACCGCAAGATGCGCAAGCGCAGATTTAGTCCCGAAACACCGGCAGATAGCGTCTCAACTTCGATACTGTATAAAAATATATTTCTGTCGACAAAAATACCAACGATTTGGGGAAGACGCGAGTAATTTTAGTTTTGTGATACACTCAGGAACGCTGACGTGTTGAAATATGGGACAAAATCATTTACAAGTTACATTTGAGGAGTGATGACTGATGAAATGATGGACATGAATGTGGAAGCATTCGAGGGATTGGAGGGGAAGAAAACAAAAAAAAAATACCGTTAACAATAAATCTAGCAGCCTGAATCATGAAATCTAGCATAAAATCTATCATATTTAATTGTTTTTATGTCATCTATCTAAGAAAACTTGGACTAATGAGACGAATCTAACGATACCTTAATTAAAGAAATCGAGTGGTTTGGATATTGGGGTATAAATAATATTATAAACATACAAACATATAAAGATTGGCGGGAAAAACATAACTTTTTCCTTGCAGTCGGGTAAAAACAGGTGAATGTGTGAAAAAAAAATATTTTAAAGGTGTAAGAGAAAATAATCACAAAGTCCTACCATAATTTTAGCATACACAAAGCATGTTGGTTCTATGGCATATTGGTTTTAAGGCTGCGCAGATCACAATTTGTCAGGAAAGAAATAAAAGCTAGATTTTTGCAAAAACAACTGGATTACAGACTGTATTGCTATTTTTATTTAATGTTGTTATTTCATTAAGATTGATTATGTGAAATTTCCTCGCGTTCTTTTTGTTAGGAACATAATTTTCAACCTCCACAAAGCCTAATTATGTTTTGCAACTAGTTAAAATTAGCTTTTTGAGATATTTATTTATTTTTATTTATAATTGAAAATTTTGTCGATTTACATTCTAGTTTAAGTATTACATTTTGTTCGGAAAACGCAGCGCAGGACGGCCTCCGACTAGATGGGCAGACGACTTAATTAATGTCGCTAAAGGCGTTGGCCGTAAAGGGCATGCAACTGATTGCTCTGGAAGTCTTTAGGGGAGAGCTGTGTTCAGCAGGGGATGTGATGTATAAATGACGATAAAATTTTGATAACAAATTGATTTTTTATTATGCAAAAATCGAACTTTTATTTCGTTCCTGCCAAATTATTCTCGTAACAACATGACAGTGTTAATATCACATACCTACATTTTTCGAAAAAAAAACCAATAACCTATTGCTAAAAAAACTCAGATTTAGTCATTAAAAAGGATCCACAAATCATCTAGCAATTTCGAAATAAATATAGCCCGAGGTTAATTTAATTAGCGTGTTGTGTAAATACAAAGTTAATCTCAAGGTAGGACATTATTTTATTAGAGAAGTTCTAAAGCCAAATGTCAGTTTCATGACTCATAGTTACAAAATACGCAGCCTAGGTCATTGATTAAGAATTTTATTACATGTACCTATCTACACTGAGGGCGCGTTCAGATGACACGCGTTGACCACGCGCCCACCACGCGCATCACACGCGTTGACCACGCGTTGAACACGCGTTGAAATTTGATCTATACATAATTTGAGTCTTATGACACATCAATAGATCTCAAATTGCAAAGACTCAAATTACATATAGAACCAATTTCAACGCGTGTTCAACGCGTGGTCAACGCGTGTGTTGCGCGTGGTGGGCGCGTGGTCAACGCGTGTCATCTGAACGCGCCCTGATGAACAAAAAAGTCACACAAAATGAAAAGTGAGAATTAGCATTAGTTATTTTATACTGTTAAAAAAATGGTTATCTGTAAAAAATTGGGATTTTTTTGTTATTCCTTTATATTTTTTTTTCCATTTTTTTTTCTTTTTTTAAATTTTTTGTTATTTCTTTTTAAGGTGGTACGTTTTCCCTACTAAATGTTTTAGAGATTCCTACGTTTTATACTGAGATATTTAACTTATTATGACATAAAGTAGGCCTAATTTAAGCTATTGTAGGGGCAAACCAAAAATATCACTGTTTAACATCCAGGAAGTACTCTGTTTCAGCGTGAAAAAAGAGACCAATTTTACGTATGTGGTGGTACACGGTTATATTGACGTATGGTCATAGTGTGAGTGACGCATAGATGTGTGGAAACACGCGACGTTGTCGCGTTGTGTGTGGAAGCAGGAACACGCAATTACGCTAGAGCAGAGCCGCAATACAGTTTGCTGGATAAGGGCGACGTTGCCTCTCCGTCTAATCTGTCTAATAAAAAATCAAAATAATTTCAATTGCATGATATTCAACTCAGTGCTGCCAGACCTACACCTGCAAGATTTTATGTAACTTTTGGCACTGTCGCGTCACTTTTGATACTTGAATTATACATTATTTTGATAGACTTATCAAATTATCACTTTACGTATATAATAAATAAATAAACATTTGTACTTGTTTGCATTTAATTAATAGTATAAAAATATAATAAAATATAAATGAAGTATAGTAATTCGCGTGAAACAAACCAAGCAGTCTTGTTGTTTTTTTGATACTGTTTGTTGTACACACTGGCAACATACACCCAGTCGATACTTTGCCTCGCACTAGATGCGCGCTTGTTACCTAGGCAACGGAGAGTCAACAGAGATGTCAAGTAGTCAGTAAATAGAAAAACCAAAAATAAAATATTATAATCATTTAATATATTCCTACTATTGTGTTTAAAGTATCATCCATCTGAGCACCTACTGAAAATAAACCTTGAGGGAATTTTAATGTCTTGTAAGTGATTGAATTATTTCACAAGTATACCCCTCAAGGTGGGTAACCTATCCACACAAGTTGGGCCGTAGGAACAAACTACGACTACTCTGGGTCCCAGGCCATGAAGGAATAGCAGGAAATGAGAAGACTGATGAGCTGCAAGAACAGGATCGGCAAGTGCTATGCTTGGACCAGAACCATGTACGGGCCTGCCAGCATGCACAATCACAAAGGCCGTAAAGGATTACGTTGATAAGAAACACACGCAAGAGTGGGAAATCAGTAAAGGGCTACTACATTCGAAGAAATTCATAGGTAGCAGGCCCAGAGGGGCTTCTAAATTTATATTGAACAACGGAAAAAGCAAAGCACGAGCTGTGATTGGTGCCTTGACATGGCTTTACAAAACCAATGACATGCTTTTAAAAATGAAGATAACTTCTAATATTGACTGCAGAACCTGCGGTGATATCAGAGAAACTATGGAGCACATCCTGTGTGAATGCGCCGTCTTAGTGACGAAGCGAAGGAGACCCATGGGCCTCCTTGGGAATGCATATCCCAAACCGGAGAAACATAGGATTTTTCCTCTTAGTGGGATCACTGCGTTAATCGATCCCAAGGGGTCGAAGTGTTGCTGGCTATGTCAGTCCCCGATATAAGATGATAAGATAGAACTAATTTTAAATAAATAAACCTTTTTGTACATTACTTTGTCTTTATTTTTCTCTTTCCATTCAGACCTAGTACAATTTGCATCGTTCAGAATTCGTCCTAGTTTAAAAAAAAATGATTACTAACAGTACCTACCATAAAATTGATCCTGTTTAAGAAAATTTATACAAAAATATATTTTCAAAAAAAAATTCTATTTGTATCGAGATTTGAACTGGGGCTCTTCAGAACACTACCCCGCCGCTCTAAATGACTACACCAATCGGTATCTGTAGGACTACGTCAAATATATTCTATAGTTGCTACAGTTTATTGTTTTGTATGTGTGCGTGTCATTTATATCGTGACAAGAGTTAAAAATTGTACTTTGGAAATACATTAAAATGTGACTTCCAAAAAATTAAATTATGTTTGAAATATGTTCAGAGCAAACTAGAAAACAGGCAACATATATACAAATACTTTAATTCCACGTCAATTATAGCAAAATAAAATAAAAATATACTTTCGGGGAAAACAAGCGCCATCTAGCGGAATACTTTGCTTAGCGATACGAAACATTCAACCTTAAGCTATTGCAAAGCTTTTATCGCGGGCTTTGAGCGCGGCGACCGAATCAAGAAATTCCGTAACGAAAATAAAACCTAACACCCCCCCCCCTCCACCTACCTCGGCGAAGCGTTCGCTTAACGTGTATGTATATGGTACGACTGTACGAAGCTCGCACGATGCAATAGCTTTACCACGGCGCAGTCCCTGAGTGCCACACGGTTTTTTTTACAAAGTCGCAAATCTGAAGTCTCGACTCGAGGAAAAAACAATTGAAAAAAAAAGGGGAAAAAATGAAAAACAAAAAAGAAAAGACTAAATTTTTCTTATGTCGTTACGGACGATGGTTTTACGTGATAACGTCATAAGAAAAATTGAGAAAAAGGTTTTTCTTTTTTGGAGAATACATTGATTATTTTGCTACTTTTTATTCCGATATTCCCACGGGATCAGGACTTACACAAATAAAACCACAAAGCTCTGCTAGCTTTCTAAACCAAACATGTTTAAAAGTAAGTGTGATATGTTAGCTATACAAAGTTAAATAAAATTGTAAATGCATTTTTCTTGCATTAACAGATGAAATCTCTTAATCTACTGTAGCTACCATCAAAGGCTGGCTATTCACGATCTTCAATGTTTATAATTTCAATCTAAAGGAACGTGGTACACTGTGACAAGGGTGGTTATGAAGGCAGGAAAAGACGGAAATATATTTTTTTTAATTGATTTATCACAGTTGCTCATAAAGTGGATCTTATTAAACTGTTTTAGGCTCATAATCCAACGTATTACGTACGCGTGCGTTTTACTTTACCTCTACGCACAATTGCTGGGGCCTAAGTCTGCTAACACAATTGTATTTCAATAGTGTGTCGATATAATCGTAATAGAAATTTAATGTCAAAAATATGACATTACATGTCAAATTCGTATTCTCCTAACGTTGACTATTCTATCGAGACACCACTGACTCACTTTTGTGTTCTGCTCTACAATCGTGGCTTAATGGAATCTCGATAGTTGTCAAAACGGTATATTGCTTAGCAACATAAACCATGTTGCTAGGCAACACCTGCAAGGTAAATATTACCATACCATTGAGACTCCATAGTGATTATATTGCGATGTTATTAAAACTTTAGCAGAATACCAAATAAAGTCACAATCTCGATATAATATCTATAGAGTCTCGATATAATGACAATGGTTGGGCAAATAGCAGAGGCCCCTGTAGTTATCCCGCTAAGTTAAATTAGTATCTTACTGCTAAATTACATGTTATGCAGATGAATACTTCTTAATTTAACTGGGTTATACTGTTTTAATGAATAAAAAAGGTAGGTACTAATAAAGAGTTTTTAAGCCAGTATAAACAGTTCGAATTTTAAAAAGACTTTAAGCAAATGGCTTTATATAAACTGGACCTAGACCATTTGAAAAATTGATTGCCGCCTTAACCACAAATAGTTTGTTAAGCTACACTACATAGTATAAAGCAAAGTCGCTTTCTCTGTCCCTATATCCCTATGTATGCTTAAATCTTTAAAACTACGCAACAGATTTTGATGCGATTTTTTTTAATAGATAGAGTGATTCAAGAGGAAGGTTTTTATGTATAATATATGCATAATATAGCCGTGCGAAGCCGGGGCGGGTTGCTAGTTTATTATATTAAGAAGTCTTTTCTTTCACTCGTGATAAAAACGTCGTAAGATACGCGTGTGAATGATTGATCATTGCATCTCGGCTTTTATTACGCTCGTTGTACCGTAATGTACTATTACCCCTTTTTATTCTCGCTAAAATATACATTTCACTCTTAAAACATCCTTGTCGGACTCGTCGCTCTATCTTAACTACATCACGCAAACGGAGACTATAAAAAATAAGAAAATTAAAACAAACAGGGTCGACGATCTCTTTGCGATTTGGCACCACGCCAGCTGCAGTCGGCAACTCGGCAGAGAAACAAAGTGCATGTCTAGCCCATAGACAAGATTGTTTTTTTTTAAAGGACAAATGGCACTGGGATGTATTTGATTCTGCCAGGAATAACCCACCTAAGTTATGATTACGGCTTATGTTTTGAGTGTTTCTTGTGATCCCTTGTTTTGTAAATTCCTTTTTATCACAGTTGCTCATAAAGTGGATCTTATTAAACCGCTTTTAGGCTCATAATGCAACGTATTATACACGCGTGCGATAAAAAAAAATCCAACTAGTGCTATAATAATACGTCATCCCGATATGTCAAATACGTATCTTACTGCTAATGACATATAGTAGATGAAACATTCCTAAGGACATCGTTCAAATCGTACCCAAAACTTAAGGGCCGGCCAGAAAAAAAAATGATTCTATCTTGTAGAGAATAACATTTTAAACAATGTTTACTAAGGCAACAAAGAGCTACGATCAACCATCGCATTCTTTTTTTGTTGGTATTTTTTGTTAGAAACATGAATGATCTCCTTTATCTGGGTTATACTGTTTTGATGTATAGAAAAAGGTACTATCCAAAGAGTTTTTAAGCCTTGCTGACTTAAAACTCTTTGTTGGTACCTTTTTTCTTCTTTTCAAAAGGTTGTCTCTAAAGTCTGATAACGAACGATAATATTACGTGATGACGTCTTTGAAAATAATTAAAAATTGAGTTTTGTTTTAATGTTGTTTTTTCTTTTGGTACCTGAATATATTTTTTCCTTACCATTATATTCTGTTTTTAACCGCCGAAGCAAAAACAAATGAAAAAACCCTAAAAAAATATTGTATGTCAGACGCTGTATAGGTTAAAAGTCTTTTGCCTAGCCTTTCGGGAGTGTAATTAACAAAAAATAGTAAACATAACCTAAAATTCTTAAAAACTTTTTGTTATTAAAATTTTAACAAGTCTTTTTTTTTATTCGCAACTGTGATAAAAAACGTCGTACGATACACGTGTGAATTGATCATTCAATCTCGGCTTTTGCCACGCTCGCGTTCCGCTCGCGCGTCATAAACCGCCTCTATGGAATGATCAACTTTCCACACTTGTATCGCAATGTACTATTCTATTTTGCACAGTTCCTTGTGTGTTGTAAGAAAGGTTTTTTAGAGCAGAACTGATGTTTAGTTTAGGAATGATTAGTTTCATTATGCCTTTATAGATGGCGCTGCTCTGTTACGGAAAAGAAACGAACTGAAAGATAGAAAAAATGTAAAAAGTCCATAGTAATAGTTAGGGAACTGCCAATATAATTCCGATTGGCATAAAATATCATAATTGGTTGGTAGTGCCCAAGTCGCCTGGTTATGGTTATTTAACGTCTTCAGGTTTAAGTCTGAGAGGCAAAAACAATTTAATTTTTTTTTTTTATGAAAAACAGTTTTTGACTGTTTTAAGTAAAATGATCCTAAATAACCAAGAGGACTCTTGTGTGTGAAATTCTTTTTATTTTAAGATTAGGACCAGACAAGGAAGTTAGGTCGGCCCATGGCCAGAGACAATTTCTAAGTCAGATAGCGCCACCTATCAATATTTAGAACTATGTTTCAAAAAAGGAATTTCAAAAGAGGCTTTAACCATGGAATCGGAACATTAGGATGGGACGTAATTATCTTATACGTAAATTTTTTTAAGCAACGCCCACATGTTTTTTTAAAGAGTTTATTGACATGACCAGGCCTGTCCTTAATCGATTATTAATGGTATCATTGATTTCTATATCTATATTTGGTTATTAAGATTTATAACGATTAAAATAATTTTCCTTAAATCGTAGGGTTCAACTAACTCCACTATAAAAAATTAAACAAGAAACTTAGCCACATAGATACCTTTTATAATTTCATAATTTACTAGCAGCGATCCGCGGTTTGACCCGCGTAACTTTCGATCTCGTGGGAATATCGAGATAAAAAGTAGCCTATGTTCATAGATATAGAATAGTCTATGCCTATGTTACTGTCAATGAATCAATGTATCCTCATACCAAGTTTTAACAAAATCAGCCCATTTATTTCGGAGCCTATTCGTTCCAACAAAAAACAAAAAATCTTTTCCCTTTGTAATATTAGTGTAGCTGTAAATTAAAGTAGATAAGAGTGTCCTTCCAAGAGTTTCTTGTGCCTTCTTCTCATAGGTGGGCGCGTTCCAAAGGCACACATCCTAACTTAGTTTTTACTAGAGACCCGCCCCGGCTTCGCACGGCTATATTATGCATGTATTATACATATAAACCTTCCTCTTGAATCACTCTATCTATGTATATAAAATACCGCATCAAAATCCGTTGCGTAGTTTTAAAGATCTAAGCATACATAGGGATATAGGGACAGAGAAAGCGACTTTGTTTTATACTATGTAGTGATAAGTTTCTATGTGATCCCGTACAAACCGTATGTTTCCAAATCAATAAAAAAAAATTGTCTTTGACTTTGACTTTAGATAAGTATAAGTAAGTATAGATAACAAAAATGGGGGAGGGCGGAAAATCACCTTACAACTTGTTTGCAATTTCAGTGCCAATTTTCATGCTTTCCGCCGGATGGGACCAAAATCGTCATTTCCTTAAACTAAGGACCCAAACTAATAGGATCACTAGAACAGCTTTTTAGGGTTCCGTAGCCAAATGGCAAAAAACGGAACCCTTATAGATTCGTCATGTCTGTCTGTTTGCTGTATGTCACAGTCACTTTTTTCCGAAACTATAAGAACTATAGGTACTGTTAAAACTTGGTAAGTAGATGTATTCTGTGAACCGCATTAAGATTTTCACACAAAAATAGAAAAAAAAAAAACAATAAATCTTAGAATTGCTTCAAAAAAAATTTCATCAAACTTATACGTGTGGGCTATCTATGGATAGGTCTTCAAAAATGATATTGAGGTTTGTAATATCATTTTTTTCTAAACTGAATAGTTTACGCGAGAGACACTTCCAAAGTGGTAAAAAGTGTATTCCCCCCCTGTAACTTCTAAAATAAGAGAATGATGAAAGTAAAAAAATATATGATATAAATTACCATGCAAACTTCCTCCCAAAATTGGTTTGAACGAGATCTCGTAGGTAGTTTTTTTTTAATTCGTCATAAACCGTAAACCGCCATTTACCCTTCATTCATGTATTTTTACCACTAGCGCCATCTATTTTTTATTATGTGATGATAATGGAACGGAACCCTTCGTGGGCGAGTCCGACTCGCACTTGACCGGTTTTTTTTAAACCACCACCTCCTGTATAACACTGGCCAGAGACAATATTTTTAACACAAACAAATGCAATTTAAAAAAAACGATCGATACATTTCGCGGTACAGTCACAACAAACCCTCAGCTATGTCACCTTGTCGTATGGATTTCCAATTAAAATTCTAAGTGTGTTAGGTCCCAAATTAGTAGAGAAATACGTCATTATATGAGGTCGATAGTTGAATAATGTAAGCTAAGGGTACGCTTCGACTGTAGCATTGTATCCGGGAAGAGCGGGCGTATAGTGAAATGCTAATTTCAATATACGTCCGCATTATATTATACATTAAATTAAAATTAAGCCGTTTCTTTCGAGCGGAAAAGTCACACACAGGGTGCGGCCGGAAGACCAGCGCTGCAGATGTGCGTGTGTATCTGCAGCACATGCTGAGGCTTTACCCATTCTAGCAACACACTACTTCTCAGATACTTATTATATTTTATTCTGTCTTTTGTATTTACTATTCTCTGGTGATTCTCTGTAACTATGTCCTATTGTTTCTTATTCTCTGTAACTATCTCTTATTGTTTTTTATTTGTGTGTATACTATGTCTTGTGTTGGTTTGAATAAACCATATTCTTTTCTATTTTAATACGTCTCCACAGATAGAGCTGAGTTGGATTAGTTATCTGTAAACAAGCGTTTACTGTCAATGCTGCTTCAATCTCAGACGGTGACGTACTGCAGTAGGATTGCTAAGTCAATAGGCATTTCATTAAACTAGTTATGGTCATTACATTGATCTCGCACATAATTTGACTTTTTAACTGACTTCATGAAAGGAGATTCTCAATTCGTCGCGTTAAGTATATTTTTAATTTTTTACTTTGTAAATATAACTATCTTCTTTTTTGTTTTTCCAAATTGTTTTTGAAATAGAAGATATATTGTTTGTTTACATATAAACAAATGCAAAAAAAAAAAACCAAATGCACAAATAAGTTTTGTAAATAACTAGCCGCGTTTTCACCCGTGTAACTCCCGATCCCGTGGAAATATCTAATAATAAATTGGTGGAACACCTCACAGAAAAGTGTCACGGTAATATTGTGTGACGTCATGCGTCATGGTTATATGATCAGACGCGTCATGGTCACTTAGAAAACAAGAGTATTTAATAATAATATCGCTCATCTTCTGTTATGGTGTGACAATAAAGAGGACAATAAAAAGGAAAAAAACATAAGTAAAGGAATAACAAAAAAAATCTCAATTTTTCATCGTTTTCTTATGACGTTATCACGTAAAATTATCGTCCGTAAACAGACTTTACAGACAACCATTTGTTTTTTTAAGTACACCGACGCGAAAATGCCAATTAAAACCAAAGGCACAGTGTATAAACGAGCTGTGAGACCGGCTTTGCTCTACGGATCCGAATGTTGGGGCATGAGAAAGTGTGACGAACAGAAAATGCATGTCACCGAAATGAAAATGTTGCGATGGTCGGGTGGTGTTACTCAATTAGATAAAATTCGGAATGAGTATATCCGTGGAACTTTTAAAGTGGCAGATATACAACATAAGATGCAGGAAGGTCGATTGCGCTGGTATGGACATGTGATGCGCAGAGATGAACAGCCCATGACGAGACGAGTCATGGATATTGACGAGGGCAAGAGAGGCAGAGGTCGCCCACCAACTACCTGGACTAGAACCATCACCAAGGATATGACCATGCTAGGCTTAACGCCAGCAGTGACTCAAGATCGCAATATGTGGCAATCAAGTATCAGGAGGGCCGACCCCAAATAGGGAATGCGCCAGGGGATTGATTGACCATATCCCTACGTCCGCGTCGCCTTCTAGACACGGGAGGAGATGGAGTAGCCCTATTCTATGCCGTTTTAATAGTATGTAGAGACGTACTGACCTGGCATTTGTATTTACGCGACCGTGTGGCGGTATTTCTCGCCCGGAGGTGACTCTTTATCGATTCTCTTTTACTAACAAATCACGCGCGGTCATATCGGCGAGGACCTTTAGTCGCTATGACATATTGAAAGTTATGAATTATAATGTTACCTATTTTATATGACAAGGATCTAAATATAGTACCTACTAATCGTATTGCAGTAATTCTTTTTTATTGGTATATAAATCTTTCAATATAAGGAAAGCTATCGGAAAACTAGCTCGAGAAAATATCCTTATCGGAACTGCAGTGTAATTTTTTTCCATTTGTTTTGCGTCGGGGGTTAAAGATAATGATACGGAAAAAAAATATATTTAGGTAAAGATGCACGCGTGCGCCCATTTGTTTTGCCGATACGGAAAAAAACATATTTAGGTAAAAATGCATGCGTGCATAATACGTTGAATTATGAGCTTATACGCCGTTATATAAGTACTAGCGACCCGCTCCGGCTTCGCACGGCTATATTATGCATGTATTATACATATAAATAAACCTTCCTCTTGAATCACTCTATCTATTAAAAAAAACCGCATCAAAATCCGTTGCGTAGTTTTAAAGATCTAAGCGGTCAAAGGGAAATAGGGACAGAAAAAGCGACTTTGTTTTATACTATGTAGTGAAGGTCCACTTTATGAGCAACTGTGAAAAAAAAAAAACAGCGCACTCCGGGAGTGCAGGCAGAAGTGAAAACTGTATATCTGTGTAAAATCTCATCTGTCGCGAGAACATACGCAAAAAGAGTTTTAGATGAAAAAAAAAAATAGTCGGACGACTATTTGTAGTGCGACAAATAGTCGTCCGACATTTGTCGTCCGACATTTGTCGTCCGTCAATAGTCGTCCGACAAATAGTCGTCCGACATTTGTCGTCCGTCAATAGTCGTCCGTTAAAAAATACCATCACAGCCAAATTAAAAAACTGTATATCTGTGTAAAATCTCATCTGTCGCGAGAAAATCTGTCGTCTGTCGCGAGAACCTGGAGAACCCGGCCGTGCGGGATGAAAGTCGAAGGTAAATACTTCGACTTTCATCCCGCACGGCCACTATGCGAGCACCACTCTCTCGGAACTGAAATAAATTAATAAAACCTTTCTAAGCCCTACCTGTTTTGTATGAACATACCATACAAGTCCTGTCACTTGTGTGGGTGTATCCTTCATAAACAACAATTGTATGGCTTGACAATGAGGTTTATAAACTACAATTATTTAGAGAGCATTTAAATAATAGATATTTATAGCTGCATTTACAAAAAAATTAAAGAAAGAAAACAATGGTTGTCTGTAAAGTCGATTTACGGACGATACTTTTATTTAATTTTTTCCCTTTATATGTACATACCTATACTTAAGTCTTCTATTCGCACTCGTCACCATAACACAAGCCCAGATAAGCGACATTTTATTAAACAATATAAAACAAACAAATAATGTTTTATATTGCTGCGTGCTCTGTGACGTCATTGTAGACATGACGTCACACAATGGGAATGTGACAATGACGTCACCTTTTTTGTGAATGCAGGCGTCAAAAAAATTGAAAAGCGTTTGATTCTCAGACCTATCGAATATAAAAAATAAAAAAAATAAACATCTATCGAATATACACAAAAAATTCATACAACTCGGTTCAGTTTAGGAGGAGATTGGTAACTAACACCGCGACATGATAATTTTATATTTAGGAATAAAATTATACTTAGTGAAAGGACTGGGCTAGTATTCTTTATTAGGGTCCGCCCGTCCGACTCGCGCACGAAGGGTTCTGTCCATATTATATTCTGTTTTTATAGCGGCAACAGAAATACATCATCTGTGAAAATTTCAACTGTCTAGCTATCACGGTTCATGAGATACAGCCTGGTGACAGACGGACAGACAGTGGAGTCTTAGTAATAGGGTCTCGTTATTACTATAATCCCGTATAATGCTAAAAAACAGATGAGTTATAAAGAATGTTGAGATGCTCTTTCTACATCAAACAATCTTGAGAGGCACACTGTATTATAAATGTCTTTGGCAGTATGATAGTGATGTCATTGCTGTGACAACAGAGCTGCATTTTATTGGTGAAATATTGGCATTAATCTATACTTTAATGCTTTATATTTAATATTATAAAGAGGAAAGATTTGATTGTTCTTTCTATTTGTTTGTTTTCATTGAACAGGCTCCGAGAGTGGTTGTTCATATCCCGGCCGGCCGTTTTTCTTAAGAATAATAATGTGCACTAATTGACATTGCTCTTACAGTGAAGAAAAACATGGTAATTAAACCTGCGGCTTATTTGTTTTCAAAATGATTGACAAGTTCTTTCCTCTGGACACGGTAGGCTAAGCTGAGAGGGTAGTATAGCTGATTGGCAAGCCTACTACATCCTCACGCAAAAAAGAGCAAGCTGAAGAGGTCTAATTTCAGAAAACAGTCTTTATACAACTACAGTTCTTGCAATTGATGAGTGTGCTAGGCTTTTGTTTGTAGTTGTAATCGTAAATGTTCGTTAGTGTGTGTACCCGACGACGAGTGCGAGAGCCTGGCTGCATACAAGGACGACATACTTGGCAACCTAACAACACTCCGAGAAGCGTGCTAGGACCCTAGGAGAATTTTGGGCTTCTGGTTGAAGCTGGGTTGGCTGGAACAGCCGAAGATCACACGCAATAGGCAGACTTATGCCTAAGTGCGGAAAATCGGAGCCCCTGATATGAATCCGATGACGAGATGGAGCGGTCAGTAGCGAGCGACACATATACAGATTGGTCACTCACACATACAAAGCTCGAGCGCACTCGTCAATTGCAATAACTGTACAAGTAGTTACATACTATTGACATCGAAGGTCAGAGTTATAATTTAATCATATCCTCATATTTATTATGATGATGACAAATAAGTATTTTCCTTAATAATTAGTACTTAAATAGATAGTCGTAGATCCAACTGAGACATCTGGCACATCCAGCTTAATTAATAAAATGTGAATATTTTATATAAAAAACAAAATAAAATAAAAATGTATGGAGAATTAAGACCGGAAGCAATTAAAAAAGGTTGTAGTAAAGATAATATGGCTGTTTATGCTTCTGTAAAAGTACCATTGCATTACTCTTTGTCTAGAATAGCAATTTTAATTTACTTAGCTATTTAGAAACCTAGGTAGGTATCTACCCTCTCGACTAGGTACCCACATGTTAAATGTTTTTTTTCTCACTTTAGTTAAAGTACCTACCTACTGAATATTCAAAAACATATTTTTTAAAACAGTTCCATTCACCAGTTATCATTTTAGAGGCAGTCATTGATTTTTAAAATATAGGTATGAAAAAAATAACAAAATAGACGAAATTGCAATAAAAATGCAACTACTTACCTACCTTTTAATATTAGAATCTTGAGTACTGAATACACATAACACTTAGAGCACACAAACGAACAGTTTTTCCTTATAAAAAATATTAAAATCACGTACAAAACATCAAATTTAATTTTTAATTCAATAAGAATTTGTTTACAACATCACACAACGCGAGATTTTTTGTGAATTCGATCGATTTTCTTCTGACAGCAAACTTATTAGGATTGACAGTGACGTATGTCAATTTTTTTTTTCTAACATATTGCTTTGGACGACTTTTTCATAAAGACAACATCATGTTTTCTCTTGTTACCCGAACAACGAAAGGGTAATGTTTTTTTTACACCCTATATTTATTAGTAAACGTAACTTGATAGATACTGAACATTTTTTACTAAATCAGGCATTGAATGATAACTTTTTGTACGGTGAGTGATAAAGGCCCGTTCCTAATTAGGTAGAGGCTTTTGCCCTGCAGTGGGACAGTATAGGCTCTCTATCCTATTCGCTAGCGGTTTCTTACGTGGGTGAAACTGCGTGAAATAATAGTAAATAATTGTATATGCCATATTATGTTGTTTTATTCGTGTTAATGGCAATGCATGATTTGCCAATATTAAGTCCATCAAGGGCAAGGAACTTTCATTTGGCCACAAAGGTCCACACAGAATCATTTTTTAATAATAACTGTGATTTTATTGAGAGCAACCCAAAAACTACTGAACCCACGGACTGATACAAATAGAACTGGGTTTTCAATAACAGGTACAGAATAAAACAGAACATTTTTTTTAAATAACTTTAATTTAAAGTTAAATCTATATTGCAATTTATCTACTTCAATTCGTATAAGATTAAAATACAGAATATTGTTAAGTTAGCGCGTGGTTCTATAAGATGCCTCCATTCCACTAAAATCCACCAACAAGGTTCCACTAGTGGATCTATGAATATTTTTTCCTCTTTAATTTTCCGGTGGATTTATGTGGCATTGACACAGCAACCATGGTCCGAGCAATTACATAAAAGTTCCATGTTTACATACGCATACAGAACCACGCGACAACATGAGTATAGAGTATAAAATACTATACAATTTTATAGAAGGACAAACCAGTATCCCTTCCACGAGTTTTTTTAGTATGTCCGTGATATCCATTCGCGCGGTGAAACATTGCGGATACTCATACATAGATATGACAAAATGTGACATGCTACCTAGTTTGTTATGTGCAGGACATTGCTAACAGCGCCATCTAGCCGCAAGCTAAGTCACTAGGCTTGTGTTATGGTGGCCAGACAACTGATACTATTTTTGACCAGAAACAAATACCTGCACATAAATATTTGTTTGAGGCGGGAACGAATCTGCATTTTAGACGGGTTAAAAAACTTTTTAATAGTTTTGTGTAATTGGTTGATATTCTGGAATAAAAACGAATTAATTGGACCTTCAGTGTAGCACAAAACGCAGCGTCTAGCGTTGTCTGCGTTTTCTATGGTGCAGCCATTATGCGCCAACACAGGGCTAACACCAATATTTTAAATCACAAGACTTGGCACACTTATCACTTATGTGGATCAGGGTGTTTCCCGATATTCTTTTTTTTCTTTTTCAGTCCTTTTATTCGCCCCATACGAAAGGTTCCAGAAACAAATATTCATACAAAATAACCCCATACAAAATAATGAGAAAACCACCCTCTTCAGTGGGATGTCTCCCAATGTCTGTGTTTTCCACTCTGGTGCACCAAAGTAACGAATTATAAACCAAAGTTATAACTTAGAAAAAACTAACGTGTGTGAAATAATGTCAAAAATATTGGTTCTCATACATAAAGTTGCTCATAATGACCCTTTTAGCAGTATACTGTTGCTCTATTAACTGTCAACTGGCAGAGAGGCATAAATGAGGCCGATTCATACATTTTCAATATAGCGCCATCTGTTTACCAGTTGATGAATTAATCAAGTACGAAAAACTTGTGGTAGGGACAATGTCATTTGAAAATCTATATATTAATTTGTTTATAATAAATATTAATAACAATTTCGAATATTTATAAGACAAATAAAAAACAAAACACTGTAAATATAATACAATATTATACAAACCCATGCAATTTATTAGAGTGAAATAACAGTCTGGCAAAGTAATCTGGCTTTTATTAGATCGCTAGCACGTTTTAACTTGGCAACCGGTTTAAAAATGTCATTAGTTCGATTTTTAGCGTTCCGTACCTCAAAAGGTAAAAAAAGGAACCCTTATAAGATAGCTTTCTTATCCGTCTGTCTGTTTGTTTGAACGGTTAAAGCTGGAAGTACCATTACACCTGGATATAGCCAGTTACAGCTGGATATAACCAGTTACAGCTGGTTTTTCCCAGTTACAGTTTGATTTAGGCGGTTTCAGCTAAAATTACCCGGTTACAACTGGTATTAACAGGTTACAACTAGTTTTGCTTTCTATTTCGTCGCCTATACTAATAAATATTGTGACATGGTAGCAAGTAAATGCATTATTAAATCTATATTACTATAGCAGCGCCCCGCGGTTTCACTCGGCTAAGTCCCGATCCCGTGGGAATATCGGATAAAAGGTAGCCTAAGTTACTACCAAAGATTCACTGTATCCTATAAAATTTTATCAAAATCGGTCGTGAAGTTTCAGAGCCTATTCATTACAAACAAAAAAACCCTGCTTTTTATACAGATATTCCCACGGGATTGAGTCTCACTCGGGTAAAAATGCGGAGGGCTGCTTCTCAATTATATTTGGCCAATAACAATTCGAATTAACCTAAAATACGATTTTGTACAATTAAATATATTGCACAATGTTTTTTTATGTGTGTGGGATTTATATGAAATTCCTACGGGATTAGAATCAACAAAAAAATAACAAGATGGTCCAATTAGTTACGTCGAATTTAAAAAGATATTAGTCCTAATAAAGCAACATGTACATTTTTTTAAATAATTGATATTGCTCAAAAACGGCTAGTTCCATTTCCTTCGTTAGATGGCAGCAGTATCTTTATATTAAGGTGAGTATAAAAAACAGAAAGATATCTACATTTCAATTAAATTTTAAGACCAAAAGTTGTAACGACACTTTTAAGACCAAAAGTTGTAACGACACTTTTAAGACTAAAAGTTGTAACGACACTTTTAAGACCAAAAGTTGTAACGCCACTTTTAAGACCAAAAGTTGTAACGACACTTTTAAGACCAAAAGTTGTAACGCCACTTTTAAGACCAAAAGTTGTAACGACATTTTTAAGACCAAAAGTTGTAACGACACTTTAAGACCAAAAGTTGTAACGACACTTTTAAGACCAAAAGTTGTAACGACACTTTTAAGACCAAAAGTTGTAACGACACTTTTAAGACCAAAAGTTGTAACGACATTTTTAAGACCAAAAGTTGTAACGACACTTTTAAGACCAAAAGTTGTAACGACATTTTTAAGACCAAAAGTTGTAACGACACTTTTAAGACCAAAAGTTGTAACGACACTTTTAAGACCAAAAGTTGTAACGACATTTTTAATGAGTCGCGACACCACACTGTTCAATGCGAAATAGAAATGAAAATATCTGGCTTGCTTTCTATAAGAGGGAGAGAGACAGACAGAGAAACATGCAACGCCGCACAGCTTACAATAGCTTACTATAGCAAAAAGTGTCGTGACAACTTTTTCGTAAGAATTTTTTCCGTCTAGCCCTCATTCACAACGCGCGATAAGGAACTATCGTTCCAAAAATCCCTGTAAAAATCGAAGTTTGTAAAGATGAGGCTGTATGGACTCACTCAGCAGCCCTTGCCTTGATCGGATAAAATTAAAAAAAAACTTTTAACCAGAGACAATGGTAGCTACAAAACCTGCCAAATAACAAGCGATTCGAAAGTAGCTTAGAAAAAAAATGTGTAAGTCAACTGAGTATTAATCACTGAAAATTAAACTTGTTTGATCTAAAAATGTCGTACCTTAGTTAGATATCTGATTATTTTATGAGTGAAAATACAATTATGTAAGTATATTATTATCTTCCAAAAAAAAAAAAAATAACTGGTTGTCTGTAAAGTCAGTTTACGGACGATAATTTTACGTGATAACGTCATAAGAAAACGATGAAAAAAGTTTTTTTTCTCATATTTAATTTTTATTTTCTTTATATATATTTTTTCCTTTACATAAGTCTTCTATCCGCCACTTGTCACCATAACACAAGCCTAGTCACGTACACACACGTCAAGGCTTGTAGTAGTGTACTAATCACAGAGCGTTGTATGAAACCACAATCTGGTCCTTATATAACCATGTGGTAACATCAACGATAATACGTTGCTATGGTTACTTTGTCAATAACATGCATGACGCGTTCCCGAAACATGACGTCATCTTTTTTGCGAATGCAGGTGTTCATCAATTTATTAGATGTTATCACGTCAAAAATATTGCTAAAGTCTAATAAGGCTACAAAGTTGGAAGAAAAATGCACTCCGCGCGCTATATTTTATGACCTTAATAAATCAAGTTCTATCCACTGGACATGGTCGAGTAAGGCTGCTTATGCAGCCAAACGCAACGCGCCAGAAATATCTGTCGCTTACAACTAATATTGTTGATTGTAACGCATGTGTTATGTTTTACTCAAAGTGCTGAGATGAAATTGTAGGTGAAATTTTTACCGATATTTTGGGGTAATTTCGAGGCGAAAATTCTTTGTCATTTCAAAGCTAGACTAGTTTTAATTCTTAATTTTAGGATAGCTTCAAAACTATAAGAAATTTTTGGCTTAACATCACACCAAAATGTCGGTAAAAATCTCACCTACAATTCCATCTCAGCACTTTTGAGAAAAACAAAACACGTTCGTAACAATCAACAATTTACACCAACGAAGGCGACCGGTGCCGGTAGTAACTATTAAGTAGGCTGTGTACCAAGGTCGTTGGCGTATGATCCCCCCTTAAGTTGAGAGTAGGTAGGTAGGTGCTAGACAAGTCTACTCCATCGAATATTTGTCCCAGGCACTACATCGTCCTTTATAGCATGGACTAAAGTTGTTAATAATGTATAAATTATCTAGATAAAGGTTAATATTATTATAATACTATTTTTATACAGGGTTATTGGAAATTATACTAGCAAGCCGTTGAGGGCTACTTCTGTGCACCTTAATAAACAACTTTTGGAAATTCGAAAAAAAAATAAAATTAGGGTTAATTATGTAAATTCGAAAACAGCAGATTTTTTAAAACCAAGGTCATTCAGACTAAGAACAGTAGACGAACTTAAAAAATAAGTAAAATTTTAAGGTTAATGACCTCTCCGTGTATGGAACAGCTTATTTTCAGGTAAACCTAACCTCAATTTTCGAAAAAATGTTCGTATTTCCAAAAGTCGTAGAACAAAAGTTGTTTGTTTAGGTGCACGGAAGTAGCCCTCAACGGCTTGCTAGTATAATTACCAATAACCCTGTATAAATTTGAAACAAGACCAAAAAACCCTTATTTTTAACACACTCCCATTAAACAATTAAAAAATTAACTTTTTTAAACTCACACGATTTGTCTTCATAGTAATAATAATAATTTAAATACATACTTGTATACCAACGCACTTGGCTTCGGCCCGTGCTCTCTTTTAGACCCCCCCCTGGAGGGGAGAGAAATAAAATATTCACCAAACATAATAATAATAAAAATCATTTATTTTCTACTCACAAAGGTATAAATTAACTAGTAGTTACACTTAATATACATTAAATCAAAATACCTTTGTGAGAGACTGATGTCCATACTAGGTGTGATTATTGACAATAATCACTATATACATATAGTGATTATTGTCCCTGGTCTTAATCGCGTGGTTTTTTTTTGTCAATGGTTAGAGAAATAATACGATTTCTTAATCGCGTATTTTTATTATTTCTCTTACTTTATTAAATTTTTATTTTTTCATTATTATTTCTCCCGAAAAAATAATTGCTATGAATTCAAAAAATAATTAGTAAAGCAAAGAGAAAAATTTGGTATTTTTTTTGTTGTATTGAAAAAGTTTTAAAAATAAAGGCAAATAAGAAAACTCCGGCTTCACCGTAGCGGTGCTCTTTATCAAATGAGCAACGGGGACCACACGATTTATCAATATACTTCATGAGTCTACGAATTGAACGATCTTGGACCATTACAGCTCACTGCTTCATTACATAGTATAAAACAAAGTCGCTTCCTGCTGTCAGTCCCTATGTATCTTTAAAACTACGGTTTTTTTAAATAGATACAGTGATTCAAGAGGAACGTTTATATGTATAATATAGCCGTGCGAAGCCGAGGCGGATGGCTAGTTTCTATATAAAACATAGGTAAATAAACGCATCGTTTAATAGTACACTCTGTGTGCTCTATTATAATAAATTACCTAAAGATGTATATGACAAGTCCATTCAGGTTCATTATTTTAAAGTGATCAACAGGCCGGTTTTGTACCCTCAACCGTAGCGATGCTCTTTGATTAAGCGAGGGTAGCGGGTTTAAATCCTACTGGAAGCATTACATTTTTGGAAACTTATTTTACAATTCAATTACTATATTTTTCAAATATTCGTTTTGGACCCATTACCCTTAACCGAAGAGCACCGCTACGGATAAGCGGGAATCGTGGGTTGACATCCTAAATCCCAATCCCAATGAAAGGACTTTTTAGTACATAATAATTCAATTTCTATATTTTTCTAATCTATATAATAACAAAATCCCCCTTAATACACTCAACAGCCCAGACACCGCCACAACGCGCTTAGTGCCCAAACGGAACTGAAGAGCACCGCTACGGTTAAGCGGGGGATTGGATTTTTGATGCTTTTCAAATTAAGTATATCTATATTTTTCTAATAATAACATAATCCCCCTTAGTGCTCTCAAAAGCCCTTTGGACACCGCCACAGGACACGCTTAATGCCCAAACGGAACCAAAGAGCACCGCTACGGTTAAGCTGGGGTTCGGATTTTTGGAAAGAGTTTACAATAGTATATAAATTTCTATATTTTTCCAATCTATATAATAACATAATCCCCCTTAGTGTATCATATGGTCAGTAAGTGTTGCAAGGCACGCGTGCTGCACTCACTCGCCCAGTGGACGCCACCGCAGGACGCGCTTAGTGCCCAAACGTATGGGGTGAAGAATTCTTCAGGGCGGTCTTCTTCTACGTAGCGGAATTTAAGATCGGGGAATTTCTGAAAATATAAAAAAAAAACATTAAATCAAAGTGGTCACAAAAGCGTTTGTATCTTTGTTTGTAACTTTGTCTATTTCCAAAAAAACCCCATGAGTTTTTTGTGCCTTCTTCTCATTGGTGGGCGCGTTCCGAAGGCACACATCCTAACTTAGTTTTTAAGACGTTTTTATGTGGTCTGTTATACTTTTAAGGTATTATGCATCCAAAGAAATAATTTTTTTTGACTTTTGACCATGCCGGACTGCCAAACACAGGGTTGCGAGTTCCATTCCCGCCTCAGACAAGTATTTGTGCTTAGATATTTGTCTGTGGTCTGGTTGTTTCTATGTATTATAAGTATTACTAAAGAAAAGCTCGGTTAAGGTTACAGAGTTTTGTTTTGAGTTTTGATTCTCTGTTTCCTACCTTACAAGGTGTAGAAAGTTGGGATAAAAGATAAAAATTTAAAAGATAAGAGTTCTTAGATGGGGGCGGTCTACTATTATCATAAACTAGATGCGCCCAGCAGTTTTAAGAGTAAAAGGGTACCGAAATTTACATCAGAATTCATCAAGTAGTAATTAAATTATATACAAAAATCAAAGTAGCTCGGTTAAGGTGAAAGAGTCCCGACGCTCTCTCCATACAAACGTAGTCGACTGTTTCCTACCTGGATAATGACACTAGAGCAAATATTTTTGTTGCATAAAATTTATAACTACCGTGACCATGTATATTTTTTTATTTATTAAATCTTAATTTCTATGATAATTAGAAAATAAAATAAAAAAAACCAAGACATAGGGGCAAAGCATAGTAGTCGTGGCAGTTATATGCAACAAAAATATTTGCTCTAGTGTCATTATCCAGGGAGGAAACAGTCGACTACGTTTGTATGGCTCTCCATACAAACGTAGTCGACACAACGACGATGACAAACAGACATTGGCTAAAGAAAATAAAGGCAAAAGAGTCCTGTTTTTACCATAATTAAAAAGTAACTAACAGGGATTTATTTTTAAAAACTATGAACCGGTGTGCTATTGCTTTTTCTTAACTTACTTTAAGCCTATCACTGGACCACTGCTCAGCTCCCTTCTTAATACAAGCCAGCACTTCTGTAACACCCAGTTCGCTGCCAGCGCCCTCTTGTACCCTTTGTAGACGTGTTGAGAAATAACCTATAACCTGTACAACAAGAAAATATATATTACTAGCGACCCGCACCGGCTTTGCACGGCTATATTATGCATGTATTATAATACATATAAACCTTCCTCTTAAATCATTCTATCTATTAAAAAAACCGCATCAAAATGCGTTGCGTAGTTTTAAAGATTTAAGCATACATAGGGATATAGGGACAGAGAAAGCGACTTTGTTTTATACTATGTAGTGATAGTGATAGTGAAGACGTGTTACTTATCTTATCATAATCGGTTCAGCCGTTAAGTTCAAAGGATTTACTAAAGTTAAATAGCTTTACAATTCCAATTTCACGAACACACACAACGTTTGCTTAAAGTTTCAATGCAACTGATTGCAAATAAAACTCAAACAAAAAAAATGGTTGTCTGTAAAGTCGGTTTACGGCCGACAATTTTAAGTGTTAACGTCATAAGAAAACGATGAAAACTTAAGATTTTTTTTGTTTATCCTTTTTTTTATTTATATAAGTCTTCTATTTGTTACTCGTCACCATAGCAAAAGCCCACAAGCAAAGCGGACCCCGGACTCCCGAGAGGGATGCAACCGGGAACATCGCTCGGATGATGATGACCATAGCACAAGCCCAGATGAGTGATATTATTATTCGTCTCGTGTTTGTTTTACATTGCTGCGTGCTGTGTGACGTCATAGGAACGTGACAATGACGTCACACTTTTTTGTGAATGCAGGTGATCATCAATTTAATAGACGTTATCACGCCAAAAGAAAAAAAAGAATTTCAATTTTAGTTACTCTATTTGACCTCTAGAATCAGCCTGTAAAGTATTTTCCTCGAATAAAAAAACACCCTGTACGACTTGTTTTATGTACTAGTTTAATTGGGAGGCGTCGTGAAAAATCTACGTAATAGGAGTTAAATAAATAAGTTTAAAATGAAAAATGAATAGAACAAACATATGCAATATTTAATAGAAATATAAAATACGAATATAAAGATCATATTTTAATCATATAAATTACATACCCATCGGCATTATTTTACCACAACGCTTAATCCACTCACTGAACGGTATTAAACTAATTAACTCAAATAAATGGTACGACCATAAAAAGGTTCGGACATCATGAAGCTACTGCGACAGACTGAATCACGTTCCGTCACTTTATTACTATTTATAGACACAAAACCGTAATCAAGATGACGGCGCCCTGACGTATACATCAAATGAAGCACTGTATTGTTGACTTTCCTTCAGTCGTTTTCGTTTTGTTACTGACACGAAATTTATAGAAAAATCTACTAAATGAGCTTAAAATAATTCACAGAATGAAGCTGTGAATTATTTTACGAGTGTAAAAAAAAACTACCCAACTAAGGTAACTCAATTTGACTTCTAGAATCACCCTGTGAAATACATATTGCCCAAATAAAAAACCACTTACTTACTTTACTGTACTTGGTAGGTTTACTAGCTTAATTGTGAGAAAAAATTATTAAGTAGCTTAAAATGACTTCCATTAATCATCCTGTAAATTATTTTACTTCAATTATAAAAATTGCTTGTCTACTATTAAATTCTTACCATTTCAATGTTCTGCGCTATAGGATGATGCCGGTGTTCGTGGAATAGCTGTCGCTTGTGTAACAACGCGTAAACGAGGTTAGAATTGGATGAAAGCTGATGACTGACGCACGAGTTGATTATTTCTAGCATCATGCGCAGGACCTCGTCTAATACGCTTATGTGCTCCATCTGTAGATAAAAACTTAGTTATTTTCGTGGTTTAAAATGCCACTTCTAATTATTATAAAACAGTATGGGATATGATGTATGTAGGGATAGTATGGGATGGGATTTTGGAGATAGTTGACTTCGAGCACAGACTTTGAGAAGTTTTGTGATGGAAGGTGGAAGTGCTCCATCGATCCCTACCTAGTAGTTAAGAGGAAAAGGTACTGACGCTCTCTCCATACAAACGTAGACGACTGTTCCTTATTTGGATAATGACAGTATAGCAAATATTTTGTTGCATAAAACTTATTACTGCCATGACCATGACCCTATGTTTTTTTGTTTATTTTTTTTGTTTTTTAAATCTTAATTTCTATGATAATTAGAAAATGAAAAAAACCAAGACATAGGGTCATAGTCTAGTCATGGTAGTTATAGGTTTTATGTAATAAAAATATTTGTGCTAGTTTCATTATCCAGGGAGGAAACAGTCGACTACGTTTGTATGGAGAGAGCGCCCGGTACCCTTTCACCTTAAAGAGCTGATTCTACACGGAGAAATCTAGAGCAATTTATTGCATTTTTGCATAATTTGTGAAAATTTTACCTCTAGCTATCAGGATTCATGAGATAACAACCGGATGACAGACGGACAGACAGGCAGACAGATAGACGGATGGATGGATGGACGGACGGACGGACAAAACGAATAGACGGACGGACTGACTGTGAAGTCTTACTAAATAAGGTCCACGTTTTCCCCTCTAGGGTTAGTTCGGGTAATTTGATCGGCCGATCAAATTGGGACATGTGTTAACACCTTTATACTTACAATTTCTTCAGTTTTCTCTTCAGCATGATGTGGCAACTCTAAATTAGTTATGTCTTCACCTGAAACAAATAAAAATAAATACGTTTAATACCATAAAACATGATTAACCAACTGTTTATAGGCATCTATAAACAAAAACAAAGTCCTGACTAACTGATCGGGCTATTTTGCATACAGTTCTTATACCGTAGGCATCCGCTAAGAGAGAATTTTGGAAAACTAGACTTCTACGCCTTCTACGGGTAAAAGCCAGTTTATATAAATACAATCAACGGTCAAAAGTCTCTGCCCACCGTAACGTTTACAATCCCGTGCAGCACTATTTGAACATTATAACAACGTAACCTGTGGATCGAACCCACGTCGGTTTGTGTTGCGGGTGACGGCTTATACCACTCACACAACTAAACACATAGCTAACATGTTGACAAATAATAATCACACTAATAATCATACAGTTCTTGCAATTGACGAGTGCGCTCGGCCTTTGTATATGTGAGTGACCAATCTGTATATGTGTCGCTCGCTACTGATCGCTCTCCATCGGGTACACACACTAACAAACATGTGTATTTACTGTGTATTTACTGTGTATTTACGATTACAACTACAAATAGAGCCCTATAGCGCACTCGTGAATTGCAAAAACAGTACTTTTAATTCAAGTATTTATGTTTGTGTGTAACATCAATTAGAAGAAGGTCGTAAGTCCAATACTTGTTGATAGTATTATTGTAGCAAACTGATAGTGGACTTATGGCGCATACTGTACATAATATAGTTTTTACCTTCAATTTGCGCGCACAATCTCGCTCTTCGTTTCGTTAAAGTTTCTATTAGAGATACTATCCTCTGGGCCACGTATGGGTGAAGATTTCTGAATTCACCTGAAAATTTATACGTAACTTTTATATGTACCTATTTACTAGTTTTAACTTTAAGAGGAAAGGGTACCGGGGGCTTTTTCCATACAAACTATTACAAACGTAGTCGACTGTTTCCTCCCTGGATAATGACACTAGAGCAAATATTTTTGGTGCATAAAACTTATAACTGCCATGACCATGCCCCTATTTTTTGATTTTTTTAATTGAGAAAATCCATAACATAGGGGCATAGTAATGGAAGTTATAGGTTTTGCAGCACAAAAATATTTGTGCTAGTGTCATTATCCAGGGAGGAAACAGTCGACTACGTTTGTATGGAGAGCGTGCAGGTACCCTTTCACCTTAACCCGAAAATTTATCCGATTTAACCTCAAACTTATTTATAAAATACCTACATACTGATAATGATAAAAATAGAAACAAACATACCTAACTCAAAAATAATGCAATTTAATTAATATTTTTTGCTTTAAAAATTATATAAAGCAAAAAATATTCAGAATCCAAATAAGTATATCCAAAGGTAAGTTAAGTTTTATTTTTTTCATTTTTTAAAGCTTTAACCAGATTTAAGTTAAGACAAATAATGGTGTTAACCAGGTTTAACATGAGACAAATTCTTTTTGACGTAATAACGTTTTATAAATTGGTGAACACCTCCAATCTCAAAAAAAAGTGACGTCACGCGTCGTTACTGGAACGCCTCATGTTATTGACAAGGTAACTATAGCAACGTTTTATCGTTGCCATGGTTACCATCAATGTTTTCTTATGACGTTATCACGTAAAATTATCGTCCGGAAACAGACTTTACAGACAACCATATTTTTTGTCTTTTTTGATTAAAATCCTCGTTTAATCAGATTTAACCTCAGACATCGAAGCGGTCTTTACCAGATTTAACCTAAGACAAATTCTTATTTGTGGGTTAAAACCCTTGTTTTAACTAGATTTAACCCAAGATAAAAAAACACTTACAACTCATATTAGCAATAGCCGCTGCGCAGTTAGTGTGCAGATATTTATCTCTAACCCGCGCCATGTTGTATTGTAGTGCTCTGATAATGACAAGCACCATTAATCCGCCGAGTGATATTTCTGATATTGATCTCTCCGTGTACCAGGTTAGGTTTTTTAACATCTGCGAAGTAAAATAAAATTAAAACGATTTTAAACCAATAGTTATTTGTTTATAAACATTTTTCAACATGTTTTAAGGTCTAATAATATATATCGGCGCAATTATAATTATTGACCTAAACTTTGATTGGTAAAACTAACCTTCATCTAGAATTCATGAAATTAGTGATTATTCAAAACAATATTGTTGTTTTGCAATAACATGTTTTCATTTCGTTATAATAATTCTTGAAACTAACGATTAATTTAAACTACACTAATAAACAGTTAAGAATTTAATTGATAGATCGATTTACATTGAATTTAACTATTAGAAACAAGATTCTAGTGTTTGAATTACACTCAATTGACTTAAACACAAAATCACTATAAATACAGTCGCAAAACAGTAGGAAAGCAATTCCAGCGCTAGACTTCGGACCGAGCGGACCTCCCTACAACCTGCGGTTTCTACTCAGCACCATCGAAGCTACTATTTGAAGACGAAGCTCCTAATCGAAGATTGGTCTACCTGATGACGTCGGCTTCACTGACGTCATTAATATTTCTAACCAAAAACCACTTACAAAAACTACTAACCGAAGAGTCGTCAAGTGGACGATGAGATTGGTGACATTCTTTAAGTCCATGGAAGACCCCCTCCGTCATATATATAAAAAAAATTGTCGTCCGACATTTGTCGTCCGTCAATAGTCGTCCGACAAATAGTCGTCCGACATTTGTCGTCCGTCAATAGTCGTCCGACATTTGTCGTCCAACAAATAGTCGTCCGACAATTGTCGTCCGACTTTTGTCGTCCGTCAATAGTCGTCCGTTAAAAATACCATATGTACGTCTTAATACACTCACAGCCAAATTAAAAACAGTAGGCCCAGGCATACATTTTCGCCGCGCCGTAGAGAGGGGATAGCTGTCTACTCTCCATCCGTCTTACGCTTTTTCGATCAGGTCACGTGTCCTGACGCGAGTTTAAGATTTTATACCCATTACAGAAAAAGTGCTCAACGCCGCTAAAGAAGTTTTCACTTCAATAACGACAATACACGTATCTATATAAACGAGCACCTTTCGCGACCGTTACGTCAACTATTCTGGGAAGCGAAAACTAAACTAAAGGAACACTTCAAATACATATGGATCCAACTTCATATATATTGATTTTAACGTACATGATTATTAGATTTAATTTTCGCTGCTGAGATGGAATTGTAGGTGAGATTTTCACCGACATTTTGGTGTGACTTAGCCAAAAATTCGGTATAGTTTTAAAGCTCTCCTAAAATTAAGAATTAAAACTAGTCTAGCTTTGAAATGACAAGGAATTTTCGTCGCAAATTACCCCAAAGTATCGGTAAAAATTTCATCTACGATTCCATCTCAGCAGTTTTGAGAATAACAAAACACATTCGTTACAATCAACAATGATAGTTGTAAGCGACGGGTATTTCTGGCGCGTTGCGTTTGGCAGCATAAATAGCCTTAAACAATATGTACTTACAATATTATGTACATTCTTGATCAAAGCGTCGTCCTCAGTCAATATCAATATGACAATTAGAGACATGTAAATATGATGTGAATTGCTGTCCGGAGCGTTGTATAATACTTGGAGAATTGGTACTATCTGTAAGAAAATTAATTCATAGTAATTATTTTCCCGGGTTTTAATCGCGTATTTTTTATTTTTATTTCTCTTACCTCGACTTTTCGACTATCTTACAATAGTCGCGAGGAGACTCAACTAGAGACAAGGGTATTTAAAGGTATTTTTTTAGCTAGTTTGATGGTATTTTTCAAATCAGAAGGATATTGCAATATTTGCTATGTTATTTACGAGAATTGGCTTTCAGAACGTAAAATTGAGTGTAATCTTACCAAATCTTCAATATGAGTGACAGTGGCTAAATGTCGCTTGTAAGCGTTACAAGAATGTAACATTAGATAGAGAAGTAGAGTCGAGTGTTCACAGCCAGCGGTCGCGCAGAGGAACTTGTGTAACTGGAAATATATACATAAAAACTATAAACATAAACCCCCTTATTCCAAAACCAGGTTTAATGATAGTCCGAGATGTGGATTTAAACCTTAGATTTAGGCACAGATTTACTCGTGAACTATAGTCTTAACACTATCCATATAGATTATAAAGGGAACTATAATCTAAACACTATCCTTTGAGATTATATAGGGATAGTGTTTAGACTATAGTTCATGAGTAAATCTGTATCTAAATCTAAGGTAAATCCACATCTCGGACTATCCTTAAACCTCGTTTTGGAATAAGGGGGAAAAGGACTGACTCCAAACTCAAAATTCTTTATTCAGTTGGAATCATACAATTTGTACGAGATCACAAATAGAAGCGTCTTAAAAACTAAGACAGGATGTGTGCCTTCGGAACACGCCTACCAATGAGGAGAAGGCACAAGAAGCTCATGGACTGACTGGTGACACATTTTTATGCAGAGATATTTGATTCTGGTCTGGTTGCTTCTGTATTTATATTATGTATTTTATTTATAAAAGAAAAAATCGGCCAAGTGCCACTCGGACTTGTGCAAGAAGGGTTCCGTACTATGTTGTATGGTAGCCCCATTTTTTTTTCTGGTTTTTGCATTTGTTATAGCGGCAACTGAAATCCTTAATCTGTGAAAATCACAACTGACTAGCTATCACGGTTCATGAGATACAGCCTGGTGACTGACAGACGAACGGACGGTCAGTAAAGTCTTAGTAATTATACACGACGGTGTATGGGGCTGGTATTATCAAAGATTCACAAACAATTTTCAAAAACTATTTATTTATGTAACTTAAACGCACTATAAACTTTGTGGACTGTAATGTTCGCACTTGATCGATTCTCTATTAGGACTACATAAGACTGGCAACGAAGGCTCGACGTCCCGCTTTTATATTATTATAAAAGTTCTCTACAAGTTTCTAGAAAATCCGCGAAATTACCTATCAAAATTCCATAGAGTAAAAATGTTCTGGACGTCGAACTTTCGTTGCTGTCAAAGTCAGTGTTGCAATCTGGTGGAGAATAGAGACAACTACGCAGCGCGGGGTATTATCGATGGCTAATGTCAGTGTCACTGTCAATTGTCAGTTTTCTGTCAAACACTATATTTCTTTTTGCTTATGGCGCGAATTTTAAATTCATAACTTTTCTGTCCTGCACAGTAATATAGGGTCCGGAATAATAACAAAATAATTTTACCCCTAAACCCCCTAAAAAATCTATTATTTTTGTACAAATAAATCAACTTACCGCTGCCATATCTATTCGTGGTGGCGTTATTTGTGTTCCGGTAGTCGTTGTTTCTTTTGATGGTGTTGTCGCTGTATTTTCTGAAATAAACAAAAATTGTTGTCATAAAATATTGACGTGACAATGTTTTATAAATTGGTTTGCCGGGTGACACTTCAAGAAACTGCGTTACGCTCCGCTGACGTTATGCGCTCACAATGAGAGCGAGTGAGAGGCACGCGGGCATGGTTAGCCCGCATAAGAGCGAGAGAGACAGACATAAAAAGTGAAAGGCACGCGTCCCTTCCACTCGAGCACAGTTGTTGTCACGTAAAACTTTCGCCCGTATACCGACTTTACAGGCAACCAGTTTTTTTACATTAGCTTTTGCCCGCGACTTAAGAAATACCACATCCTTTCTCGAAAATTGAGCTATCTGATAGTGAAAATCAGATATCATTTGGTTTAGCCGTAATTGTATAAATAACAGACAGACATACCTAAAATTTAAGAACTATTTATTTTTGCTCTACTACTTTTTCTAAGTCCCCTAGACTCATGCTTTTGAATTAGCTTCCAAGTACAGACTTTTTGTCCTGGCTTCCTTTATAAGTATAGATAATTAAACTGACTATGATATGAATTCCTTCAGTTCAACACTATTTTATTGTTTAATTTCGTTCGATTTACTAGATTTAAGTGGCATATTTATTCTAATTTACCAAATTTAACCCTAAGTTTTAACCCAATAATGAGACTTTTGGAAATATCTTACACACATTTTTTATAAAATTTATCCAATTTAACCCACAATTTTGACGACCTCTAGGGCGTGGGGAGCGAACACCCACCTGTGACGCTAAAGGTTCAATCCCCGCCTTAATCAAAGAAGGAAGTGCTACTAACATAGTTCTAAGCTATCTATTAACACATTCAATTATTGTTATAAAATATGTATGTTAGTCTATAAGGTATGTATCTATGGGCCTTTGTAGCCTGAAATAAATGATTTATTATTATTTAACAAATATTTATGTACATACAGTATTTGTTTTTGGTTTGAGTATTTCTATACGTATAATAAGTATCAATTTACAAAGAAAAAGTATTTTAGTATTCTATCCGTTGTCTAACTACCATAACACAAGCCTAGTTGGCGCTGTGCAGATTGTCCTGCAATATTTATTAATCATACACATATTTTTATAAAATTTAACCCAAAATTAATCCAATTTAACCCATTTTTTACCTGAGTTATCCTGAGCCTGTAACAAGGCCTGTCTATAAAGATTATCCGCGCTAATGCAATGATTGGCTAGAGTAAGCAGCAACAGACAGGATTGGTTTGCGGTCGGATGTTCCCGTTTCATACGATCAAGGAGTTCTTGTCTGTCTGTTGGTGGGTGTGTGTAGATAGTGCGGCGTGTTTGGGTTGTGAATGTAAGCATGTTCCATAGGCCGGCTGTGGGAAAATAGATAGTTTTAAAATTAAATTTTTATAAGAAAACTAGCAGCGCTCCGCGGTTTCACCCGCGTAACTGCCTTGGGACTATCGAAATATCAAAAAGGCCTATAGCCTTCCTCGATAAATGGACAATCCAACACAAAAATAATTTTATATATGAACCAGTAGTTGCTGAGATTAGCGCGTTCAAATAAACAAACTCTTTAGCTTTATAATATTACTAGCGACCCGCCCTGGCTTCGCACGGCTATATTATGCATGTATTATACATATAAACTTTCCTCTTGAATCCCTCTATCTATTAAAAAAAACCGCATCAAAATCCGTAAGAAGATTTAAGCATACATAGGGATATAGGGACATAGGGACAGAAAAAACGACTTTGTCTTATACTATGTAGTGAAGTACCGATTTTACTACTTTTTCGCAATAAAATTCTACGAATCTTTCTTATATTATAAATATGAAAGTTTGTTTTACTCTTTCACGCAAAAACTACAGAACTGATTACATTGTAACTCGGTATGTAGATAGCTGGGAACCTGGATTAACCAAATAGGCTATTTTTAATCCTGATATTTCTGTGAAATTAAGACTTACACGAGGAAAACCACGGTGCGCAGCTAGTCAATAATATTACTAGATTTTTTTTGTAACGAATAGGCTCAGAAACTACTGGGCCTATTTTGATGAAACTAAATAATATTAAGTTTGTATTTAGTTTGTATCCTCATATTATGAAGAAACATTAAATCATCGAGAGTAACATAGACTATTTTTATCTTGATATTCCAACGGGATCGGGAGTTACGCGGGTAAAACCTCGAGGTTCAACTAGTTTTAAATATTTTACGAATAGATTTTCTATACTTACAAGCTAAATCAATAAGTATACTGCCGCCAGGGCTGCCCGCCCCAAACATAGTAGGTGGTGCGGCTTGCACTGTACACAGATTATTTAATAGTGTCTTTACTAATATCGGTGCGTGCATACTGTAGCGGCCTTGGAATAACGTTCTGTGAATAAGAAAAAAGAAAGGGTAAAACAAAACAAATAGGTTAATGCGATTAAAAAAAGAGGTTAAAACGGGTTAATTTTTGTAAATGTTTATCATATCAGCCACAAGATGTCCACTGCTGAACATAGGTCTCTCCAAAAGACTTCCAGATTGATCGGTCGTAAAAAAGGTTAATTTCAGAAAAGGTTAAAATGGGTTAAAGACATTTTTTACTTATAAATAAGTGATGTTTTGTTGATTATCTATTTCTATCTAACTGACTGACTGATAAGACTCAGCTCAAACTTCAAACTAATGAACGGACTGATAGCTGTCATAATGTAGGCATAAGCTTAGATTTTTACAAAATTTAAATCATACGCGAAGTTCAGGGAAAAGTTAGTCGTCAATGAAACACGTAACAACGGGTTAATTTTTGTATAGGTTAAAACAAGTTAATTTTTGTTAATGATAAAACAAGTAAATTTTAGTAAAGGTTAAAACAAGTTACAAGTTAATTTTTGTAAAGGTTATAACGCGTAAATTTTTTGTTAGGGTTAAAACGGGTTAATAATAAAAAATTACCTGTATATAAGCGACGTTTCGACCAATCTAGTCTGTCCATGCATTCCGGCGAACATATAGACAGACATGAGGACCAATACTGTATTAATACACTCCAAGTGTAGGTAGTATGAGCTGTCACTGAAAAATACACTAAAATAAGTATTCAGAGCAACTAAAAACCATGAGTGACAAATATTGGCCTTTACATCTGATCTAGATTAATTAAATAAAGAAATATTGCAGGACATTCCACATATCGCCATCTAGCCCCAAGCTAAGTAACTACACTTGAGTTATATATTATACTAGCTGCGCCCCGCGGTTCACCCGCGTAAGTCCCGATCCCGTGGAAATATCGGAATAAAAAGTAGCCTATGTGTTAATCCAGGTCTCCAGCTATCTAGATACCGAGTTTCATCACAATCGGTCCAGTAGTTTTGGCGTGAAGGAGTAACAAACATACATACACACACACACACACACAAACACACAAACTTCCCCATTTATAATATTAGTAGGATACATAGAAACGACCAGACCACAGATAAATTTCTAAGCATAAATACTTGTCTGAGGCGGGAATCGAAACCGCAACCCTGTTTTTGGTAGTCCGGCATGGTGACCATTGTGCCAACTGGGTCGTCAAATAGGCATACACAATGTCTATGCCTTAACAATTTCTTTCTTTCTTTGCCTTAACAATTTCTATTAGGTTTAGGGTTCCAGTTTCTGGTTAAAACGCACTACTTAGAGCCTAAACTTAGGGACTAAACTAGGTTGAAGACTAGGACTAACCAAATCATTTCAGCCATAACTAATCATCAAATATACAGGGTGTCCCGTAATGAATGGATAACCTATGGATAGAGGACACTGTGCCGGTTTAGAAAAATGAAAGTTATGTTCTATGATAGTCCCTCGGTTTCCAAGATATCAGACATTAAAAAAAAAAAAACATTACGTGACACCTGTATATAAACAAATATTGCCGGACATTTCACAGCGCGATCTAGTCTCCAAGGTAAGCAACTAGGTTCAACAAATAATTGTGCTCAGATATTAATTTCTGGGGTCTAAAGCTCGCGTCCGCAGGAGATACCTAACCATAGGCCTGCATGTGTCCCCTGGGTGGTGCTAAACGAGCTTCGAAGTTTAAAAGGCATCAAATGCCATACGATTCAATTAAAATTTCTGGTCTGTATGTTTTTTTGATTATACTCTTTGTGTAATTAGCGGAATACACTTTGCATATTTATTTATTTTTCTCTTGGTGACCAAGCCGTTTCCTGGGAGCGGAAAAGTCACCCACAGGGTGCGGCCGGAAGACCAGCGCTACAGATGTGCGTGTGTATCTGCAGCACATGCTGAGGCTTTACCCATTCGGGTAACAAACGACTTCTCAGATGCTTTTTATTTTTATTGTCTGTTCTATGTATTTACTTTTCTCTGTAACTATCTCGTTAATGTTTCTTATTTGTATTACTTTTCTCTATAATTCATCAACTGGCGGATAGATGGCGCCATATTAAAAATGTATGAAGAAACCCCCGAGCGGTTTTTCCGCCAGTTGACAGTTAGCTATCTCTTACTGTTTCTTATTTGTGTCTAAATTATGTCGTGTGTTTGTTTGAATAAATTCTATTCCACCATAATACAAGCTTCGTTGCTTAGCTTGGGTCTAGATGGCGCTGTGTGAAATGTTCTATGATATTTATTTATTAATTTAATTTGTTTGTGTACTTACGTTACAGCTACGTCAACAATAAGACTCATTAGTGCATCTATAAGCATTTCAACTCGACTCTCGATGCCCAGCGTTTTAGGTGATGAATCGATGAATTCTGGCGCTATTTCTTCTAGCGCTGTCTGTAAATGAATCTACACTAATATTATAATGAGTAAAGATTTTTTTTTTGTTTGTTTGTAACGAATAGACTCTGAAACTACTGGACCGATTTTGATAAAACTTGGTATGATGATACATTGATTCACTTTTTATCCCGATATCCCCACGGGATCGGCAGTTACGCGGGTGGAACCGCGTAGCGCTGCTTGTAGTATATCTATACTAATATTATAAAGCTAAAGAGTTTGTTTGTTTAAACGCGCTAATCTCAGGAACTTTTGAATTGATTTTTTTTTGTGTTGGATAGTCCATTTATCGAGGTAGGCTATCCCGGCCCGGCTTCGCACGGCTATATTATGCATGTATTATACATATAAACCTTCCTCTTGAATCGCTCTATCTATTGAAAAAAAACCGTAGTTTTAAAGATTTAAGCATACATAGGGATATAGGGACAGAGAAAGCGGCTTTGTTTCATACTATGTTGTGATTTACATGAATTTACGCCCCAAACTAATGACGAAGGCTGTAAACTACTCGGAAATAATGTTTTTCACTCAAGTTATGGTCTTCGTAGCGGCTACGCACTTTCTGCATGCAGCCATATATTTAAATTACCATTATATACAGCAACCCTTTTCATAAAAATGTATAAACCTTCGATAGTTAAAGGTATGTCTTGTAAATTACAGAAATGTAGGAAAATGAGAAAACATTCATCAATTAATGAGGGCTTTCTAAAACTTATGAATTAAAAACAAATTAATTGAGATAAGTCATGGTCTACTCGTTTTTATTACATAGGTGACATATTCGTTCATTATAGATTATGATAACTAATTATTTAGGGTAACATTGGTTAAATATGATAAATGAGTGATTGACAATGGGCAAATGTGGGGTTGAAATTAGATAAATATGGGGTTACATTTGATATATATGGGGGTAAAATTTGATAAAAATGGGGGTTAAATTGAATGAATATAGGGTTAAATTGGGTAAATATAGAGATAACATCAATATATTAAGACTCTATCGGCATTAACCATAGCGTGAGATAGTGGCCAACCCTTCTAGATTTTTATTTATCTACCAAATCTGACCATTTTTGTAAATATGGGGGTAAATTGAGTAAATATGGGGGTTAAAATCGGTTAGAGAGGGGTTAAATCATGTAAAAGTAGAAAACTCACCCTCTCCTTTAAGTCGTCGTCGTCATTATTGAATTGTGGCACTCGCCTAGCAACTATCACGTCCATATGTCTACACAGTTCGTGTTCTGGTACCATTTCTACGAGATATTTGGTCACTGCTCGGATTACGAATAAAGCGTTGTATGTCTGCCACGTTAACATTACACTGTAGACAAAAATTTTAAAAAAAGTCACCTTAAGAGGAAAGGGAACCGTGCTCTCTCTATACAAACATAGTCGACTATTTCCTCCCTGGATAATGACACTAGAGCAAATATTATTGTTGCATAAAACTTATAACTGCCATGACCATGCCCATATGTTCTGTTTTTTTTAAAACTTTTTTACCCTTTCTCTTTCACCTTAAGCAATGAAATCTAACAGCCCTCATATTTATTTTTCTAGGTCACCTATATAAGAACACATGGACTCATGAGAAGAATCTAACGATACTTTAATTAAAGATATCAATAAAGACAAATCACACTTTTCAGATTTATATTAGTAGGATCATGAAGTTCTTTATCTCTTCTTCGAAAGTTGGAATATCCAGATCGTGGTGTTATTGTTATTACTAACGACCCGCCCCGGCTTCGCACGGCTGTATTATGCATGTATTATACATATAAACCTTCCTCTTGAATCACTCTATCTATTAAAAAAAAGCACATCAAAATCCTTTGCGTAGTTTTAAAGATCTAAGCATACATAGGGACGGCGAAAAGTGACTTTATCTTATACTATGTAATGATTTGTCACTTAAATAAGACTTACTTGTCAGTACTTGGCGATGCAAGTAATATCGATGCTCTGGTTATGAACACTTGCAATAGAGAGCCGAGGTTGCCAGTCAGCAAGTTGTTCTGGAGAAATTTCTGTAGTAACGCTTCCGTGCTACTGTCGAAGAATAGTTGTTCTTCTCTGTAAAATACATACATTAATATTGTAGGATACTTCAGACAGTGCCATCTAGGCCCAAGCTAAGTAGCTAGGCTTGTATTATGGTGGCCAGACAACGGATTACTCAGATAGGTTTCGTTTATTTACCCAAACCAGATAAAACTATCTTTCATGAAATATTTGTTAGACTTTTTTACTTTTAAAATGTCTTTATTTAATAAATGATAGTTACAGAGTTTATACATAACCTATACTATATTATGTAAGAACTAACTTATTTGAGTAAATGTTATTTTGTACAGACTGGAGCGCCTTTATAAAATATTATTAGTGAGGGTAGACAACGGATGAATTTTATTATGTATAAGAAACGAACAGAGCAACAATCATCTAGTTAATAAGTATTATGTAAGCTTAGTTAGCGTTACATTTGCAACAAGTATATTTGTTAATATTTGTTAGAGGCTGGAATGGAATTTGTAACCGACATGCGCACAGGTTGTTTTCTGCAACTGGACTTCTTTAGTTGAGTCCTTTTTGTGTAGGTTGGAGAAGGCACTTAAACTACTCTAGGTGTCCAGGGGTAAGAAACAAGAGCAAACTAAGCCATGGTTTTCATCACTATGTTTTCTTTCACCATAAAAGCATTGTCAATTGGTGCATAGTTGTGCAAAAAGTCAATTGCACAGTTGGCGGTGTTTTGAACTCATGACCTTCGGAATAAAAGTCGAGGAATCTCCCACTAGGCTAACACCACTAATATTCTATGCCTAAATATCTAACTCAATACACCATAGAGATAACAGATTTGATGCTTGTCAACTTACGCAGTAGAAGGTGGGTTAATATTGAAAGCCAGCATCTGATTCCAGAATGGATCGTTTGGTGATATGATATCAGTGGAACAGAATCTTGCGAGGAGTTCGTTGGAGGTCAGCTCCGAGTACCTACTGATTGCCACACCCATTTTTATTAACTGGAAAGATACCAAAAGATATTGCATTAATAATAAAATCTGATTTTCCTTTATTCTATTCGAGATGGTTCGGGAATCCAATACCAATTTTTAGAATTTAAAAAAATCTATGATTTCAATTAAGTTTTTTATTTAATTATTACCTTTTTCATGTTATTGAGTTACATAAACATTTATTTATAAATAAGCAACTAAATTAAGTATTAACTCTTTAATTCAGTCCTTCAAGTAAGTCTTACTCTAAAAACAAACTAAGTTACAAGTACACAAAGAAAATACAGACACAGGTATTCTACTGAAAAACTGCAAACAATGACAACGACGCGTGTTTTGATGAGAAAAACAAACAAATAAACACTTTCGACGTAGTACCCAACCCAGGTACCTATGTCTCAAAGCGTATGTAATAGAAATGATTGATTTTTAGTCACCATAACATTGAAGTAATTTTTCGTGCTTAAAATAGTATTTAAACGAAATGTTACACTTTGAATACTAAGTAGTATTTCTTGTTATCTAATATAGTGTCTAAATTCAATCTAAATTCATTGTAATTGAATATAAATAGCTCTAAATTTGTGACTCAAAACAATGTTTTAGTATCGACCAAATAGCTGAAGTAACTGCGGTTTTGCGGGAAGAGATTCCATTTTAATACTTACAAGGTTTGAGGAGAATAATTAAAAAACAAGAAAAATAGCAAATATGCACGAAAAACTGAATAAAATCGCTAAAATCTTCGCATTTCGCCACGAAACATTTCAGAGTCCGACTTGTCAATTTTACGAAGTATTGTACGTATTTTTTTTGTAAATTTATGTTTTAGTGTCAATGTCAATATTTGTCAATTGTCAATTTTATTACCACAGAGTCAAGTACAAAATCTAGGCCCGCGATTTTTAACTAATTTCAAGGAATTAAAATTAATCAAAATTATAAATTATTATCAGATTAAATAGCCCTCCAAACACAATCTTAATCGAAAACATGCGCTAAGAGTTTCTAAGGTCTAGAATCTTTGGTTTTCTCAAAGAGGGTGATCATTGGCTGAATACAATGGTCACTTAATTCCATGTTCCTGCCATTATTAAAAACTAAAACCTATAACTTAAAAAAAAAAAAACAAAAAACGTTTTGTTTTGCTTTGCTTTTGAAAAACGCTTTCTTCCACTTGCTTAGTCTGCAAATGCCTTGTAAAGGCCGAATAAGCAATGATTTAATATAAATTTTGTCGTGGAAACCTAGCCTAGGTATATCATAAACCCTGCCACGTAAGTACCCTACCCTTTTCTTTAAATTTAATCAAATTCCGATCGTTTCGTAAACTGCAACAAAATTTTTCTTTACAGCATGGATTCGGCAGCATACAAAATAGAAGTATTACACTTTCTAAACCCACATTTGATGTGGATAGAGAGAAAATACGAACCCGAAATATTACTAGAACAAATTGGTATCTTCGGTTTATTGCCTTTATCAAATTGTTTTGATATTGAAAGCAATAAAATATCAAAGCAAAAGGCTGAAGAATGGATGCCGGCAGTCATTAGTGTAATGAAAGATTTCTTCAAAGACAATAATGATGTGTATTTTGAAGCTATTCACATTGATCGAAGGTGAGTCCTTGCACAAATTGCTTGTCATCTCGTTCTATCCTACTAATATTATAAATGTGAAAGTTTGTGTGTTAGTATGTCAGTTACTTCATCACGCTAAAAATACTGAACCGATTGTAATAAAACTTGGTATGTAGATTGCTAGAGACCTGGATTAACAAATAGGCCACTTTTTATCCCGATATTCCTACGGGATCGGGACTTACCCGGGACGCAGCTAGTTTTTACATAAATTTCAAACAATCAATCTTCTATTTCCAGGAGCTCCATTTTTAACGACAACATACACAAAAAACTACGGGGCGCAGCTAGTTTTTACATAAATTTCAAACAATCAATCTTCTATTTCCAGGAGCTCCATTTTTAACGACAACATACACAAATTCGGTGATCTTTTCATACTACAAGATGACAACTCAAAAACCTATCTATCAACCTATATAATAGACCGTGGCTATGCTTATTTAAAGGAAACTGAATTCTTTCAAAAACTCTCAACTGGCAACATTAAAACTAAACTAGACATTCCTGAAACCAACAAAGTGATTATGGCCATCGAAAATTACATGACAACCCATGATTCATCCGTGAAAAGAAACAAAGCGATTGAGACAAGCACTTCAATGTTTCGAGCGATAAAACATATGGGTCAAACATTGACAGCAAAGAACTTAGAGCTGCACAATAGAAATCAAGATTTAGATCATATAGGAAATGTATCGAAGATCATCGAACAGAAGACTAAAGATTTCTTACTATGTAAAGTCGGAAATGAGAACTCAGTAGGTCGAGCCACTAGTCGTCTAAGAACTACATACTCTGATGTATCTAATAGTGAGGCTTCAGCTACATCGCCATCAAATTCATTGACAAAGAACCAACCTAACAAAAAAAACTTACCAAATTCAACATCTAAATCTCATGGTAACGAAACCAAATCCAAAGATGGAGTTATTGAATCAATGCAACAAGATGTTGAAGTGAAGAAGAAATTGTTTTCAAGAAGAAGTGGCTTTGAGAACTCTTCAAATGTCGATGTAAATGAAAACAACTCAAAATTTGTCAATGAAAATGACTCAAAAGTTGAACAAAACAACAAAAATATTCCAACTGAACAAATTAATGATAAAAATAAGGAAAATTTCATCTATCCAATTAAAGATAAACAGCCAGCTTTTAAAAAAGGTATATTTAATATTGATCACCAGTTGACACGACTCTGCTTTCATTCTGAAGGTTGTGGGTTCGAATCCCGGCCGGCCGTGTACCATTGGATTTTTCTTAAGAAAAATTTATGTGCGCTAATTGACATTGCTCTTACTGTGAAGGAAAACATTGTAATGAAACCCGCGACTTAGTTGGCTCCAGAAGTATAAACAAGTTCTCTCCTCTGTACATGGTCGTCAAAGCTGAGAGGGTAGTAGGTGTTGGGCAAGCCTACTCCATCCTCACGCAAAAAAGACCCAACTAAAAAGGGTCTAATTGCGGAAAACAGCCCTTATATAAGTACAAGTAGAATTTATCTTGAAACTCGTTTGTGGCGCCACCTACCAGTGCCAATTGTAAATCTCAACATCCCTGGAATCGCTCAACACACACAAAACTAGTTCATCAAAATCGGTCAATCTATTTTCGAGTAATTGTGGTTCTGTCCAGAAACGCCGAAAAACAGCAGAGGGCAAACGGTTAAAAAAATCTTCTAATTGCTGTCGAATTTTCACTTAAAAATTTTAGACTTATTAAAATTTGAATCTAGAGCCACCGCCTTTGTAATGTTAAAATGGTTTCCTTTTATAATTTCAGGAACTACCTTGAAAAGTACGAAGCCATACTACATGGCGTATGGACCTCCAATGCTAGACAGACATACCTACAAAATCACGCCAAAATATGAACTAACAGACACTCTAGCTCCCATGGAACCGGAACCGAAGACTAATGAAAACGTCATCCAGGTAGACTCTAAATTTGATGTAAAATCTACTGAAATAGAAAAAATAAACAACTCAACTGAAGTAGTCGAAAGACTTGAGGCTGTCAATACAATTGGCATCAAAAAAGTTTTAGTGAATAAGAAACATTGTCAAATACGTAATCGCGATAATGATAAACCCCAATCTAATGAGGCTACTACTAGTAGTGTAGAAACAGATAAGAAACTACCTGTAAATAGTTTAATGCAAAAAAAATTAAAAATGCTTAAAGATTTAACCGTTACTGTAACCAAAGTTAACAATTCTCAAACAAACACAGATTCGGATGAAGAAATAAATGAAATTAAGAAAAAACTTAATTCGGAATATGGATTGATCGACTTAACTCCTAAACCAGATAAAATCAAAACTTCATATAAAGTAGAACGAAATGTGAATCCTTTTAAAAATTTAGATTTAAACAAATCTGTGTTTGTTGATAAATTGGTAAGCCCTATTCTAATGGTACATACTAAAAATGATAGCCTTGTGTTGCCAAAATCTAACCTAAGAGATATTCCATTTAGGTCTAACGTTTACAAAGCCTTAAAGAACCTACAAGTGAAAGAACCATCTCGTTTGCAATCTGTATCTTGGCCTTACATTCTTAAAGGCCACAGTGTATTTATGATCAGTCCAGCTGGCAGTGGGAAAACTATAGGCTATATACCTGCTGTTTGTAATTTAGTTATGGATTATGTTATAGAAATAGAATCTGTTGGTCCTATCTGTATTATAGTATGTGCCACTGCTCGCTCCGTTAGTGACATTGCATATTTATGCAAGCTTTTCTTAGGTCTTGAGGAAAGCGTGCTTGCGTGCTTTAACGGTATTGATTTAACTACTTTAACAACGTCTGTGCTTAATGGTTGCGATGTTTTAATATGCACTCCACCTATGCTGTACAAATTACTAATTACTGATTTGGGTGTAGATTTACGACGTCTTGCAACGCTAGTTTTTGATGATTGCGAACGTCTGACTTTAGTTTACGAGTCTGAATTAAAAACGATACAATATTACGTGAAAGAAATGTTGAAAAATCGGTCAAATAAGAAGTTAAAAGTCCAATATATAATGGCGTCTAGGACTTGGTGTGACTTCATGAAACCTTTGGCTAAGAAAATACCAGATACCATTGTGGCAATCGCTGCGTTTCAAGAATGTGTATTATACTCTAAATGTAACACATCCGTTGAATTTGTTTTAAAAGAAAATAAGGTGAAATCTGTGTTAGATTTTTTGAATACAATAGACAAGTCTAAGAGAACTGTTTTAGTTTGCAGATCTGATGATGAAGTTGTGTTGCTAGCGGCTGCTTTATCTAAAAATTATACTGTTTTCGCTTGTGATAATACAATGACATTGCACGATTTATATAATTTGAATGTCACGTGGTCGAATTACCAAGAAACACTAAAAGGTCCTATATTAATTTGCTGCGACGGAAATTTAACCCACCTGAATATAGTAGACGCAAATTATCTAGTCCACTATTCCATGCCGGAACTCTTTTCGATGTTCTGCAAACGTTTTGCAGTCTTAAACGAAAATTACTCATCAATATTTAGCGTGACAAAAAATGATGTTAGAATTAAAATCTTGATTGAAGAAAACAATGTAGAACAACTGCCTAAAATATTACATTTTATCAAAAGATGCACTAGCGGAGTGCCTGTTGTTTTAGACGAGATGTCGCGTAGAGTTTTAGAGCAAAAAGATTTAGCTAAAGCTGAAAATTTGGTTCCACTTTGCGATACTATGATGACCTTTTCTGAATGTTCTGATATTTGGCACTGTCAAGAAAGGCATGCTATTCTTAAAGAATATGACGAACCAAAGGACTGGATGCCAAGAGATGGCATTATCACTTTTAAAATATTGCACTACCATTCTGCTGTTACGTACTCTGCGTCTATCCTATCGCATATTACGAACACTGATGTTATTAAATATCCAAAGACATATAGCACGCTTTCTTTAAAAATGGGCATGTATTTCAGCAAAGAGTCTAACAAAAAATCGCACGGCATTCCCAACATAGGCGATATTTGCGCCGTTGCGTTGAAACACAACTTATACGTAAGATGTCAAGTTCTAAAAATTCTGAGCTACCATAAAGGCAATCCTCAAGATATATTAGTTAGAATGATTGACGAGGAACAATTAGAAACTGTCAAAGATATACATTTGTACTACTTACCTGCAGAGCTTAAGAATATAGAAACTCATACTGTTAAAATAAGACTTGCTAACATCGGACCGCAAGATAAAGATGTAACTTTCACAGATCTAGCTAGTAATCAGCTAAAGAAAATCACGGACACAGACGAACAATTGTATATGCGTAGTAAAGTCGTGCTCACTATTGGTAACACTATTTTCGTAGACACTCTAGAAGCGTGTCAAGATTTGTCAATCCTGAACAAGACTGTTGTCAAACATAATTTTAAAAACGTACTTTTAGAATCACACGCTAAACCAAATCCCGATCACATTGTAAAATTGAAGGAATTATGTAAAGTAAGTGGTTTGGAAATACCCTCAGATGAAATACCTAAGGTTAAAAGTAAAAAAGTACAACAGAATTACCGCTGGGCTCATTTACCTCAAGATGAAATTTCTAGTGTTATATTTTCTTACGCAGTTAATCCATCTAAATTCTTTGTAAGACTTTCAAAGTTTCAGAAGTGTAGTAATTTGTTAATATCTGATATTCAAAAATATGTAGCTGAAAATCCAAAACCTTTAGAAACTTTCGAAGTAGGTGATGTTGTTTTAGCCGAATTTCCTCTCGATAATACATATGAGCGTGCGAGAATCGAAGCAGTTTTCGATAATGACGAAGTGACTTGCTTTTTTGTTGACAGTGGTGATTTGCTTGAAGTTCCTACTGAAAAACTTAGAAACATTCCCCGTAATTTCATTGAACAAATACCTTTCCAAGTTATAGAATGTCGTTTAATCGGGGTAGAGCCTTCAGCTGAAAACTGGACTGATTTTAGTAATAATTGGTTATGCGACATGTGTTTTGAAGATAGTGATGGTGAAACCAAGCAACTTTACGTAAAATACTTCACTAAAGAAAAGGCGGAAGTTACGGGGGGTAACAAATATGGAGTTTTGATCTTTGATACAAATACTGATAAAGATATAGTTATAAATAAATTGATGATCGAATTAAATTTGGCTCGAGAAAAAGCTGATGAACTTGAATATCTAAACCAAACTTTAGATATAGGAGAAGTCGGGAATGCATCGGATAATAATGATGATGATGATGATGATGATAATGATTGGGAAATACCCAAAGAAACAAAAGATAAATCGGTCATTCCTTTTGTAAGACAAGAAAATTCTACAAGAGCTAATGGAGATGCATCATTAACTAGTTTATTTAAACCAATAAGATCTGTACCTTTAGTCGATAATAATATATCATTGTCAGATTGCGATTTTAATATAGACGAAGATTTAACCAAAGCGTTTGGACTTCATCAGGTTATTAAACCTCATATGTTTAATACTAGTACTAGCGATGAATCTAACAAAGATACGTCCGAAGACGAAAGTATAGTACTTAATAAGATGCAAATTAATAATAAGAAAGATAAATACCTAAGTATCGAAGAAAATAAAATAAAGAGACACAATGAAACAAAAATTAAGGAATTAAAAGATAATTCTGTTGTTAAAATAGAAAGTACAATAGACGAAAGAACAAAAATTAAAGAAATTGTTCAAACAACTGATATTAATGTAAAACTAAATAGTGCGAATAAAGAAATATTAGATATGGATAGAAAACTAACTGATGTGGATAAAAAAATAAGTGATATTGATGTCAAAATAAGTGAAATTGATAAAAAAAGAAGTCATATAGATGAAGATAAAAGTAATAAAGTCGAAAAAGATGTAGTTGATGGAAATATAGTGCTAAAATCTAAAGAACCAGAGGAAACTAAGAAGACTGCTGTTGATAGTGCTTCAAAACTAGAAAACCCACAGGCAATCAGTAGAAAAGGTTCTGCCGAAGACCCTAACATAATAATGGATGATATACAAGAATTAAGCGTTACAAAACCTAATATATTCAAACTATTTGCCAAAACTCGCTCTGGATTACTAGAAAGACGTATAAACGCACAAACAACCAAACAAAACGACACAAAAACTGATACTTTCTCTACTGATACACAAAAATATATTAAAAGTGATGTTATATCTTTAGGAGAAACATCAAAAACTTCAAAATCAGACTTAGATTCTGATGACTTGTCATCTGCTAACGTATCAATAGAAAGCGGTCAAAAAGTGATCTATGGCACTGAAGAAGAAACTTCAAGAAAACCTAAATTAGTCTGGAGACAGAATAAAAAATCTGTTATTATTAAAATACAGTTGATTGGCGTAGAAACCTACGCATTAGAAATACATGAAAGATCTTTAATATTCTTCTGCTACCACAATGATATCCCTTATGAATTCCAAATAGAATTATATGGTGTTATTAATACTAAAAAATCTAGTCACGCTAATAAAGGACAGTATATCCAAGTTCATTTAGATAAAATACTAAAGACAAATTGGTTGAATTTAACCAAAGACAGTAGAAGCAAGATATGGATAGTATATGACATCGATTCAATCGATAAAGCTGTTTCTTCTGATGAAGAACTACCGCCAAATGATGATATATTAAAAATAATAAAGGAAGATTATGAAAAGGATCAATTGGATAGCGATGATGATGATGATTTTATGGATGATCAGCAGTTGGAACAGCAGCGGTATAAGAAATATTAGCTGTTCCGTAGGTTCCGATTCCGTGGATCACTATCACTACATAGTATAAAACAAAGTCGCTTCCTGCTCTGTCCCTATGTATGCTTAGATCTTTAAAACTACGCAACTTATTTTGGTGCGGGTTTTTTTTAATTGCTTGTTCGGTTCTTGAAGTTCCTATATGTGTAATGGCGTCAGATGCTGATGAAGAAAATCAAAAACACCTGACTTTAAATGCTTATATCTTTATTCCACGTCTTGTTTACGAAATACTATCAATTTCATTGTAATGTAAAAAACTGAGAATTTAATTTTATTTCCATTACTCATACTCCGAAAGTAGGTCTAAAGATGCATGAAGAGCGTGTAGAAAATAAAATTTCCAGCCCTAGGGCTTTTCTCTTTCACTGACAGCTGTCATGTCAAATTATGGCTTCGCACGACTTGTGCAATGTGCATGTAGCCAGTATCAGTAACATTACGCATAAGGAACTTTAAAAACCTAACCTCCTTGCTTTAAGTAACACCAAAGAATAACACTACATGTATATAACCTCTTTGGTCCCAACCTTGTAAGAGGATCAGGTAGTATGGAGTCTCTCATTCACTCTCGTTGTTAGGAAGAATTTTCGTAATGAAAAGCACAGTGTTTACCTCGGGTGAAAGACTCATTAAGTCCCTCGAACTATTAGCGCCCTCGCTACGCTCGGGCGCCAAACTCCGTCTCGGGACTTGTAATGAGTGACTTTCACACCTAGGATAACAATGTACTATTATATTTATGTATATGCTCAAATATTATTTGCTTTTTCTGTCAGTATGTTGGTAGTCCTCTACAGCTTGCATTTTACAACCGATGTGAACTAAACTTCAGAAAAGTCAAAAGTCATTTTTTTTATTCATTTGCAATCATACAGTTGCAAAAAGAGGCAATAACGGGGCTACCGGATATCTCCGTCTTATGAGATCCGATTTCGATGATTTTATTTTATTTGAAAGGGAGTAACTTTAAGTTGGTCTTTTAAAAGAGTGATGAGTACAATAACTTCTCAAAATTCAGTTAAACGGTATATTCATTCTTGTAAAATTTTTGCTCGTGAGATCTAGGCACTGTTCGCAGAAAGTAGTTTAGTTTTTTTATGGTTTTTTTTCCCTGAACCCCCTGCGCTTCTCTTTGAGAATCCCCATCATGTTTTGCGGGTAGTTGGTAGTACGTACAATCGAAGCTCAAAAGTCCACTACTAGCGTAACGTTTACAATCCTGTGCAGCACTAATTTAAACACTCCATGCAGTGTAAACTACGTAACCTGTGGATCGAACCCACGTCGGTTGGTGTAGCGGGTCGCTGTATATACCACTCACACAACTAAAGACAAAGCTAACATGTTGAAAATAATAATCACACTGAGAATCAAAATTCAAGTATTGATGTGTGTCATCATCATCAGCCATATCAGCCATTCCCGTCCACTGCTGGACATATAGGCCTCCCCCATACGACGCCATAAACAGCGGTCCTGAGCCGCATCCATCCACCGACTACCCGCGACCGCCACAATGTCGTCGGTCCACCGGGCAGCTGGTCTCCCAACACTCCGTTTCGCGTTGCATCGCGGCCGCCACTCGAGAACCTTTACTCGGTAGCGGTTGTCAGTTCTGCGAGCTGTATATCCGTATTTCGGATTCTATCACGTATCACATTGATGTGTGTATGTAACGTCAATTAGAAGGTCGTAAGTCCAATACTTGTTTATAGTATAATTGTAGGGCACTGATAGTGTACTTATGACGCATAGTGTACCTCCAAAGGGAAGATCTTCCACTGGGCAGGTGTTAAGCCCGGTAGGCCGCCCACCGACGATGTTTCGTTGGAACTTGTATATGAGCTTATCTTCAGAAAAACTTCGCTTGCGCGATCTAGAACGGCTCAGTAGTGCCATCTGTTGGTGGCGAGGCGAAGTGTCGCCACAATGTAATAAAACCTTTTTTTTTTTCGAAAATTTACACTTTTCTAAAACTTTGTAAAATAAAAAAAATTGATGTTAATTATATTTTTAAACAAAAAAGGGATGTGTTTTAAGAACGTTTTCTCGTAGCTATAGCCGCGGTTTATAAGATATGCCTTTACTGATCCACTCAAATTCATTACCCTGTATATTTAGGAAATTTTCCAAATTTGGCAACACCATTTGCAACAGGCCTAAGGTCCGTATTAATAAACCGAACTCAATATCGATGCTCTTGAGTTGTTGCGCTGATTAATAAACATATCTTAAGACGCGATTAAAGAGCGACGTATCACTTGAGTCATACCATATTAATAAATCAAACTCAGCTCTCAAGATATGTCTCAAGATGTAGTTTCATGAACTCAAGTCTGATTGCGGGCCATACAAATCTTACATTTTTTAAAATATTTTCACATTAAAAACAAGTTGACGGCAAAATATGACGACACTTCCTACCATAGGGTAAGAACATATCATTCAAGGTAAGAACAAAGCGTTATATTCAAAGTCGCTCTCAAGATCAGTCTCAAATCTCAAGAGCGATATCAGCCTGGTTTAAACTTGAGTTTTATCTATTAATTAACGCCTAACTTAAGATAGTGACCAAATCTCAAGACTCACTCGACTGATACGCACTCAAGATCGATATTGAGAGCGATTTATTAATACGGGCCCTAGTGTGGTAACATTTTGAAAATTCCCCAAAAATGTATGGTTATTTTCCCAAACTAAAAACAAATTGATTCTTAAGTTTCCTATTTAGTTTATAGGTTTTATCTGTTAAGTAGGAAACGGGGTTAAGAGTGATTACATACGAGAGTGTCATTACATACTGTATAATTACCATTATTTGATATTAGAATTGTCGAAAGTAGCAGGTTTGAAACCGGTCGTGGCAATTATTTTGTACATTCCTATTATGTTAAGATGACCTTCTAGAGTTGGTTTAAAATAATTTTAAAATAATATCGGTGTTAGTACTTAAGTACTTTTTTATGTATTCAAATATGTAATAAGTAAAATTGGTGTTCAATTTCTCAATTGTAACTTTAATACTTAAACATTATATTATAGAGTAAGATCCCTCCTACCACCGAACTTTCGTGATTTTATAAAAGCTGATAATTTCTCAGCGCATGTCTACAACACAGTTATGAACGATGTGCAGTTATGAAGTTCAGACTATAGTGGCTTAAAACAAAAAAAGAAATCGCCAAAATTTTTGTACTAATAGATAATGTTGTTAATAGTGATTGATTCTTGGAAACAAATATAGTATGGCAAATGAAAGAAAATAGCTCTTTTTTTTTAACACGCTTTTATTAGTTTCACCTGTATGTTTGCTTGTTTGTATGTAACCGACTCCTTTGGGCACGATTTTGCCCTACTTAGGTATAGTTATACCTACACCTTTGTGGATCATCTTTCGGTGGTCTGGAAGGTGTTGGAATTATTGAAACTGTCTGGCTATTAGCAACATTATTGATTGGTACAAAAATATCTTAGAGGAATCATAGAAAAATATAGGCGATTTCTTTTTTTGCAAAATGAACAGGTTCTATTCTTGGCTTTGCTACCTGATAACTCTCCAAGCCATTAGGCCGCGCGCACTTTAGACACGAATTTTAATCGTACGTGAACGTACGATCGTGGTCGTACGAATTGAGTGCGCACACTGCATACGTTTTGATCCGGTTTTTTTTCTAAATTTTAAATTTTTCTACATCTATTGCATCCATTCGTACGAACGCGTATCAATATCCCAACAAGTTCGGATTCGGAAGTCGTAAGTAAACGTACGTTCACGTACGACTAATTCGTATGCAGTCTGCACGCTTCCATAGTACTTAAAAAGATGGGATTGTTTGTACGCACGAATGAAATTCGGACGAAAACGTATCCAAAGTGCGCGCGGACTTATGGTCTAAACTTCATTATAAAGAAGTAAGATTTTTTGTTTGTAACGAATAGGCTCCGAAACCGATTTTGGTAAAACTTGGTATGAGGATACATTGTGTTTTATAAGTAGGTATGCGCTGTTTATACATAAGTGTGGCAACATTTCCGGTTTCCTCTCTCAGTATGTTGGTACTCCTTTACGGGTCGTATTTTACAATCGATCTGGAGGAAACTTTGTATATAGCCTTTAGATTCCATTAGTGATTAAAACCTCTTTGTTTAAAAATATGTTTAGTAATAAACTGTCCACGGAGGCGTAGCTTCAAAGACGTTTCAAAATACGCCAAACAGCTTGAGCAGCCCAGCGTACTACGTGGCGTATTTAACGTACGTTTTCATTTGCGACTATGCCGTCGGCCGATCCCGTTATTTGTACAAAAATAAACGATGTTGTAAACTTAATAATTCATCTGAGCTAATTCACCTAGCTAGTTGCATTAAATACACTTAATAAAACAATAGACTCATGGGTTTTTTTTTCTTTTTTGCGATCATGCTCACAAAGGTCAAGATACCTAATAAATATTTTTGAAGATATATTTTAAATGGAGCTATCAAAGTTATGTCCATGGGTCCTTATCATTAAGGTACGACGACGTATCATAGTACGCCTTACCGCACAATTCATCATCACCAGCCGGTATCAGTTCAATGCTGGACGTAGGCCTCTCCCAAGATACGCCACTGAGCCCGATCTTCGGCTCTTCTTCTCCATTCACTGCCCACCGCTTTGCGTATGTCGTCGCTCCACCTGGTCACAGGGCGTCCTACACTACGTTGACCAATTCGCGGTCTCCACTCCAGGACAAGTTTACCCCAACGATTATCAGTCCTGCGACAGATATGACCAGCCCACTGCCACTTCAGTTTGCTAATCCGTTGAGCTATGTCGATCAGTTTAGTTCTCTGGCGAATTACTTCGTTCCGGATTCGAAGAAACACCGAGCATAGCTCTCACCGCACAATTTATGGGATTAGTAGCAACTCGTCATAAACGCAAACTCGTCACTCATGCGCAACTCGTCATTTTCGTGACTCGTCATTTTCGCAACTCGTCATTTTCGCAACTCGTCATTTTCGTGACTCGTCATTTTCGCAACTCGTCATTTTCGCAACTCGTCACACGAACCTCATGATGTTCTTATAGATCAGCAATAGTCAGCATAACATGTCCAGGATATTTTCTACCAATCTTTGTTATTTATTATTGCTTTAAATATTGTTTGAATTAAACGAAAATACTGGGTTGAATTGTGAATCAGCCTCCTGATGCATTCGCGAGTACGCATGCTTTGTGCGTTTGTGAGAGAAGAAAACTAAGAGAGAGAAGAAAACTAATAAGGCAGGGACTTAAATACCGGTAAAATACAGTAACGTTATCTGTGGAATTGCAAGATAACGTTATTTGTGAGAGAAACGATATAACAAAACGATATTATTCAAAGCTTTGAATATGTATAACGTTATAATAACGTTACGTTATATTGTCAATTTAACGTTATTAAAAATATTGTTATTCATATAATAATGTTATAATTATTTGATTTTATGCTATCTCTTTTACTCAAAGTACCTAATGTTTACTTTTTCTTCGTGTGAACTATCGAACGCAGTGCTCTCTCTGGCTACGTAAGGGTGTAATCTATAGGTACATGTACGTACTATGTAATAGTATAAATGGGAAAGATTAGATTTTTGTTTGTTTGTTTGTTTGTATTGAATTTGCTTCAAAACCACTGGACCGATCTGAATAATTCTTCTAGTGTTGGATATCTCAAATATCGAAGAAGGCTAAAGGTTACATAACGTCCTGAAATTTACTATTACTTTGGTGTTAGATATATGTTTAGTAGGAATAGGTAAAATTTCCGAAACACATTTTTTTATCATAGTGAATCTACGATTAAAAGTAAAATAAACCAATCAATAATGTAGCGATAAATTTTCACAGTGCAATTAGTATATACCTAATACCTACCAACCACCTCTTCTGCGGCCAAGCAACGTTGCCGCTGCGTTCGAAACCGTGCGCGAGCGGTAGTACCTACCAGGTACCACCGCTCGCGCGCACACGGCGGCAACATTGCACGCGCGTGCTGCCGCACAGTGGCTCGAAACGGCAAATGATGGACATAGGGCTGTTTTTGATGCAGATCGTAAGCCGTCAAAATATGAAAAAAATGTATGAAACGTCACATGTTTTGGTCTCTAGGTTACAAACCAGAGCAGCTTACGCACTCTAACTTTTAGGCATGTTAGTTCAACTCATATCTCTCATTTGACACCACAAACAGCTTGCTATATCGATGACTTTGGAAAATAGAAGCCATTGAAAATACTCTATTTTCAATTGAATTTTTTATGACCAAATCTTTAACTATCGTGGTTTTTTTTACTAATCGCTAGAGCTTCTTTATAAAAACATAAAATATTTTATAAAAACATTCAAAACATTAATATGTTCCGAGAAAATCGGCATTATTTAAAAAAGTACTAGAAATTTTGGCCTTTAGCATCAAAACCAAAGTCGATAACTTTCATCACTGAGGCGTGTTAGTTCAACTCTTTACCTTTAATATGGCACCACAAACCACACAAACAGCTTGATCCATTTGCGACATGCGGAGCATTTAATTTTTTAGAGTAAAAAAACTATGAGCAATCTTTAATATTTTTTTTTATTGCTGCCTATCGCCAGGGCTCTTCGGAGAAACATAAAAGATTCTATAAAAAAATTGAAAACATTCATATTTTCTAAGGAAATCGGCATTATTGTAAAAAAATAAATATTAATAAGCCGATTTTCTTAGAAAATATTAGTTTTTTTTTAGAAAATACTACACATTACTACCTACTTACTATCTACTTCTTTCTTAACTTAACTTACCTTTAAAACTTTTTCGCAAACTAAACATTTTGAGGTCTTATTATTATCCTCAAGATTGAAATATCTGTAAACTTTGTTAATTTTTTTTCGACCCATTTCGCTTTTACCAACTGATGCGCAAATTCCACCGCGCGTGGCGCAGTTTTGTAAAATGAATAAGTTTGGCAACGTCGCGTATTTATCGTTATAATAACGTTATTTTTGCAGTTAAAATTTCGTTCTGTTACTCGTAAAACGTTATACAAAAGATCGATAACGAAATGTTTGCTGAGATACCGATACTATTATAACGTTTTTATAACGTTAAACATTCTGTTATGGATAACGTTTTAAGTCCCTGCTAATAAGAGAGAAAAAAACTTTAAAGATCGCATAATAATAATAATGCGATCTTGAAAGTTTTCTTCTCTCGTTTAAGAGGTAATAAATTTAACACGGGCTGAAGGCAAGTTCGTATTATTATTATAATGTGCATTATTATGCGATCGCATTATTATTTGGGTTACATTTAGAGGACCTTGTTTCGTTATGTAGGTAGTAGGCTTCAAATACTGTTTGAATTAAAATGGTTTCATACAAAGGCATCAATTAATAACAATAAGTACTTACTTGCTCAGTTTGAAGTGTTTACTTAACATATTTTATCTCTTCCTGGATATGTGTACCTACATTTACGAAGTGTTTCGACAATGGTATTTTATAAGACGAAAGCGAACAACTTTTACTTCACGACTTTTAAACACTATAGGCACAAGTTACTATAATATTTAAATTGGATAAAAACAGTTTTGATCAGAGTGGTATAAAAAGTAGAATCAAATCCATCGATGGATTAGAGTGGAATAAAAAATTTAAACTGATCATTTAGGAGAACACATTTTTGTTTTTGTAATTTTTTGACATTTATATTTTGTTTAATTTAATGTACTTATTGTAACACAATGTTATTTATATGGATCAAATAGTTTATCTGAAATAATTGAATTTGCCGTTACACATTTATGACGTAACATTTTATTACATGTTTTTGCAAGTGACCCCTACACTTCTCACAGATTTTTATGAATTTCTCGTCAAAAATAAGTTTTCATTTATTTTTATTTGGACACTATCAACCCCCATAGAGTGGAAGAATAAGTAAAAGCGTTTACTAGCTGTTTTTCCATCATTTCCAGTATTACATTAGTTTTTGGGTATCTGCCTACCTACATAACGAAACAAGGTCCTCTAAATGTAACCCAAATAATAATGCGATCGCAATATAATGCACATTATAATAATAATACGAACTTGCCTTCAGCCCGTGTTAAATTTATTACCTCTTAAAAGAGAGAAGAAAACTTTCAAGATCGCATTGTTATTATTATGCGATCTTAAAAGTTTTCTTCTCTTATTATTTCTCTTATTAGTTTTCTTCTCTCACAAACGCACAAAGCATGCGTACTCGCGAACGCATCAAGAGGCTAATTCACAATTTTAAAACCCAGTATTTTCGTTTTAAACAATATTTAAAGCAATAATAAATAACAAAGATTGGTAGAAAATATCCTGGACATGTTATGCTGACTATTGCTGATCTATAAGAACATCATGAGTCGCGAAAATGACGAGTTGCGAAAATGACGAGTTGCGAAAATGACGAGTCGCGAAAATGACGAGTTGCGCATGAGTGACGAGTTTGCGTTTATGACGAGTTGCTACTAATCCAATTTATGCTTTATACATTTTTTAAACCTGTTAATGGAAATTTCAATATTATAATATAGCACCCTGTGCTATTAAGGCTTACTAAGCGTAAATGACGAATAATATGAAGCTATGCGTCCGAGGATAGTAGGCCTAGTCTTCGGTGCCATTTGATATAAGTAATTTTTAGAATACAATATAATATTATTTGCAACAAAAGGACACAGTTGTTAAGGTGAAAGGGTAACGGCGCTCTCTCCATACAAACGTAGTCAACTGTTTCCTCCCTGGATAATGACACTAGCACAAATATTTTTGTTGCATTAAACCTATAACTGCATTATCATTTTCTAATAATCATAGAAATTAAGATTTAAAAAACAAAAAAAAAACATAATTATGGGTACCTATAGTCAGTTATAAGTTTTATGCAACAAAAATATTTGCTCTAGTGTCATTATCCAGGGAGGAAACAGTCGACTACGTCTGTATGGAGAGAGCGCAGGTACCCTTTCCTCTTAAAGCAAATAAATTGTTGTAAAACGGAATCCAACTCAGTCTTCCGACTAGCGCTGGTATTCCGGTGACGTCACTAATAGACGGTTTTATGTTTTTGTAATTTTTTAAGGTTTTTAAAGATTCAAAATGTTTTTATGTTTATTTTTATTGCTCTCTCCGTAAATGCCCTGTATTATTAAGGCTGCAGGTGACGCTGACCGCCAAATTTAATGTAAAATGTGGGATTGTAATATTTTGGCATTAATGCCAAAATAACTGGAACTTTTTAGTTGGACTGAAATTTTTTAGGCAACCCATTTGTAATATATTTCCTATTTAATTTGATATAAAATACTTTTCATCCATTAAACAGGTCGATGAAGGTTGTCCTTAAAGGGATCTCCGACTAATAACCGACCGTTTAGGTTAGACATTTTTATTTTTTCTAAATCGGCCAAGTGCGAGTTAAACTCGCGGGGGTTCGCACAAAGGGTTTCGTACCAAGTTGTGGAGCCCCACTTAATTTTTTTTAGTATTTGTTATAGCGGCAACATAAATACATAATCACTACATAGTATAAAATAAAGTCACTTTTCGCCGTCCCTATGTCCCTTTGTATGCTTAGATCTTTAAAACTACGCAACGGATTTTGATGCGGTTTAATGGATAGAGTGATTCAAGAGGAAGGTTTATATGTATAATACATACATAATATAGCTGTGCGAAGCCGGAGCGGGTCGCTAACAGCGAAGTCTTAGAAATTCTCGTTTTTACTCTTTGGATACGGAACCCTAAAAATGGCTGACTGTTTACTTTGCCAAAATTTTTACAACCACTTAAATTGTTTTTTTTTTAATGACAATGAATTTTGGTTCTAACATTACATCAAAAAACCTAAAAACACTTAAGAAAATTTGATTAAATGCGTTTTCTTGTGCTTTATTAATAATTTTAATTGTAGGCGGATGCCTTTTTGTTGTTTTGGCGTTTACCTACACCTTAATAAGCGGAATTTACTTTAGTATATAGATATTTATAAGATTTGTAACGCCTATTAAGGTGAAAGGGTACCTGCGCGCTCTCCATACAAACGTAGTCGACTGTTTCCTCCCTGAATATTTTTGTGCCATAAAACCTATAACTGCCATGACTATGCCCCTATGTTTTGGTTTTTTTCATTTTCTAATTATCATAAAATGTAAAATTAAAAAAAATTATTAATTAAAAAAAACAAAAAATAGGGGCATGGTCATGGCAGTTATAAGTTTTATGCACCAAAAATATTTGCTCTAGTGTCACTATCCAGGGAGAAAACAGTCGACTACGTTTGTATTAGTTTGTATGGAGAAAGCCCCCGGTACCCTTTCCTCTTAAAATAACTAATTATAAATCGGCAGACAGCCAGGCTCTGTACAAAAATCTTGAAACCCCTTTTCAATAATAAATATTGTTAAGTATATAGGGTGTCCCGAAACTTAAAGAAAAGGGCACGGGGCGAAATGTCAAAAATAGTGGTATGAAATTTAAAAAAAATTGACAATTATCACTTTTATTAGTTTTGTTTTTTCATTTTTCTTAGAACTGGTATAACCAACCATTGACCACCACTCTTGCCCCGTGCCAACATAACGCCGAGTTTCAGGACATCCTGTATTTTACTTACTTTATTTTTGAACGAAGTTTCTTATCGCGGGTTTCGCCTCGAAATTCGGTATAGTTTTGAAGCTATTCTAAAATTAAGAATTAAAACTAGTCTAGCATTGAAATGACAAAGAATTTTCGCCTCGAAATTACCCCAAAATATCGGTAAAAATTTCACCTACAATTCCATCTCAGCACTTTTGCACAATTTAATAAGCTTTCTTGTACTCTTTGATTTATTTTAATGTTTTGTGTGTTGTGCAAATAAAGTGTTTATCTATCTATCTATCTTTTGAGAAAAACATAACACATTCGTTACAATCAACAATATTAGTTGTAAGCGACGGGTATTTCTAGGTGTTAGTTTATAAGTTTTTGGAAATATTTTCAAAAAAATTAAAATTAAATATTTGTACAATTTGATTTTTTATTTACTGCCATATTTATTCCTTTATCTAAAAAAAAAACAGCGCACTCCGGGAGTCAAGACAGAAGTGAAAACAATAAACTTGTTATTTCTCATAGAATATTTCTTGAAACGATCTGCTACTGCCATCTATTAGCACTCACTTAAACAAATATAGTTTATTTTTTATTCGCTAGATGGCAGTAAAAAATTTAAATCAGCGCCATCTACATTCGAATAGCGGTCTTTCTAGAAACTAAGTTTCTCAATTTGTGTAATAGATGGCAGTATAAGTTAAACAAAAAGACTAACTCAAATAAAATCTCATCTGTCGCGTCAAATCTCATCTGTCGCGTCAAAATCTGTCGCGAGATCGGTTGAAAATGCTCACCCACAAAAGTGCCCAACGCGCCATAAGAAGTTTTCACTTCAAAAAAAGGTCTGTAAAGTCGGTTCACGGACGATAATCATTATTACACACATCGCCATCTAGCCCCAAGCTAAGTAACTAGACTTGTGTTATGGGTGCTAGACAACGGATATACTAATATACTTTTCTTTTGTAAATATATAAATAGAAACGACCACAGACAAATATCTAAGCATAAATACATGTCTGAGGCGGGAATCAAACCCGCAATCCTGTGTTTGACTTGGCAGTCGGGCATGGTGACCATTGCGCCAACTGGGTCGTCGATATCTATATTCATTACCCACCGCACTACCAGTCGACACTACCGGTAGTGTCATAGGGAATTTTTTTTCCCTTCTACACCACTCGCCAGTAGTGTTAACATCACATCCGTTCATATAATACCAGCTTTGTCAACCATTTGCTCTATAAAATAGTTGTTGGTCTGTAAAAAGTACTGAGTTTCTCGTGCATCTTTTGTTAGAAATTTTTACTACCTCTCTTTTGATATACAACTGGCGAGTAGTGTAAAAGGGAAAAAATTCCCTACGACACTACCGGTAGTGTAGACTAGTAGTGCAGTGGGTAATTAATGCGATATCAATAATAGAAAGCAATCTTGTAAACACTAAAACTAAGTTAGGGGGCTAAATTGGGATAAGTAGAGTTAAAATAAAACTACCAAGTCGACTACGACAATATTTATTTGAATACATTTTAAATAATACTTTTTCCAATAAATAATGACTTAAACTAACAAGATAAGTAGATAATAAATAAATAGCTTGCGGAATGCAAATAAAAGGGTTGTAACTAGACATGGGGCGGGTAGTGGTTTTGCCGGGTACTCGCTGAACGGGTACCCGACACATTCTGCGCCGGGTACGTATCGGCGATATATCTATGCACACCATCTAGTTCTGTATACAGCGAACGCCTGTTCTCAGAAGCAGGGCTAATTTATGACAAGAAACGCAGTCGCCTAAATGCTAACCGCGCAGAAAAATTGGCGTTTTTACATCACAACTTACCCATCTTAAATTACCAATATTAAAATAAAATATATATTTAGTTTTTTTAGTTCTTCCTGATAAATTAGTGAGCAAAACATAATTATAATGATTACCGTTTGTGTTCAGCATAATAAATAATTTAAAAAGTGTAGTATGTTTGATTATTTTTGGTCTATCAATTTACCCGGCACCATTACCCGGTACCCGGCCGGATCCTAAAAAAAGTGCCGGATCCGCCGGGTACCGGATCCAAACCGGGTACCCGCCCCATGTCTAGTTGTAACACTCTGGCATAGTAAACGTTCAGCCATTTTTTTTTATTTTATGTGCTCAGCCACCTTTTAAACCTATAGCAATATAAAAAGGTCATTTAATACAAACAACACATACCACGTAACAAATTAGGTTTTATTTTCGTTAAGGAATTTCTTGATTCGGTCGCCGCGCTCAAAGCCCGCGATAAAAGCTATGCAATAGCTTAGAACTCGTAAAGTGTCCAGTTTTTCTGTTAAAGATGAAAGATTTTTTGTAATTTTTTGGTTGTAGCTTTTTTTTTACTTTTTATTCTGATATTACCACGGAATCGGGAGTTATGCGGGTGAAATGAAATCGCGTAACTCCCTATATTCTAAAATGTTTTTTTAACATCAATTAACAGACAAACGTGACACTTTTCGAGATTTTGGTAAATATTTTTTGTTGTTTTATTAATATTCTCTAATACATTGTCATAAGTTCAAAAGGTGACCGCGCAATTAAAAAAAAAACATCGTGATGAAACCCGCGGCTTAGTTGGCTCCAGAAGTATTGACAAGTTCTCTCCTCTGGACATGGTCAACTGAGCTGAGAAGCCTACTCCATCCTCACGCAAAAAGGACACAATTAAAAAGGGTCTAATCGCGGAAAACAGCCCGTATACAAGTACAAATAGGCGGAGCGGGGGGTGTTAGGTTTTATTTTCGTTACAGAATTTCTTGATTCGGTCGCCGCGCTCAAAGCCCGCGATAAAAGCTATGCAATAGCTTACAAACAATATTTTTGCTACTACTATGCCAGTCTTTATACTTATATGTTACAATCCCTTTAATAAAGAAAGCGTAGAAGTCTACTAAAGTAAATATTGATTACATGTGCCCGCGGTTTCACCCGCGTATAATATCTACTGCTATACCAAAACGTATCAGACCGATTTACTTTCGCATAATATTAGTAGGGATACATATTTTTTTGAAGAGGAAAGGGTACCGGGGGCTTTTTCCATACAAACTATTACAAACGTAGTCGACTGTTTTCTCCCTGGATAATGACGCTAGAGCAAATATTTTTGGTGCATAAAACTTATAACTGCCATGACCATGCCCCTATTTTTTTTAAATCTTAATTTTTATGATAATTAGAAAATGAAAAAAAATCCAAAACATAGGGGCATAGTCATGGCAGTTATAGGTTTTATGGCACAAAAATATTTGCTCTAGTGTCATTATCCAGGGAGGAAACAGTCGACTACGTTTGTATGGAGAGAGCGCAGGTACCCTTTCACCTTAACAATAAATCGTAATTTTAGATACATATATACTTTCTAAAATTCAATGTAAATGTAATACTCAGTTGTTTTTAGGGTTCCGTACAAAAGTTCAAAAGGTAAAAAATGAACCCTTATAAGATTATTGTTTTGTCCGTCTGTCTGGTTTTTTTTTCTGGAGCAAGCTAGAAAAAGGGTGAGTTAGGGCCTTATATGTACCTAAAACTACTGATCGTACTGTGTGTTGTGTGCAAGGCTGCCTTTAACATATTTGAAGCCCCCCATATTAATATAATGGGGCCCCTATGAGTTTGACAGAACACTATTTTATATTATATATTCTAATTGATTAGTTTTATGTGAGATTATTGTTTATATGTAAAATATTAAGTACGAATAATATGTTATAATAAAAAATAGTCAGTAACGTTCGATATATTAGAAGTAAACAAGCTTTTTGATTATAAATGTCGGTTATCGTTTAGTGATCTGGCGAAAATTAGGGTCCTGTATGGGTGAGTAAGGGCCCTATATGTACTTAAAAGTACTATGTGTGCTGTGTATGTTTGTGTGTGTTGTGTATGTTGGTGTGTGTATACACTGAACCAAGTCCCGGATCCGTCCGCTCGACAGCCGCCAGGTGAGTTAGGGCCCTATATGTACAGTCAGCAAAGGCCTGAGGGTAGCAGGTGAGGGTTTAATGTTTTAATTTTTAAATAATTGTAAATTATTCTACTTGATATCATTTAACGACCTTGATTTTGACGACCTCTGTGGCGCGTCGGGCGAACACCCGACTGCGACGCAGAAGGTTGCGGGTTCGATTCCCGCCGGGAACAAGTATTTATGCTGACCATAAATTCTTGTTTCTGGTTCTGGGTGTTTCCTATATGTATAATATGTATATATTTACAAAAAAAAAAGTATATAAGTAGTTTATCCGTTATCTGGCACCCATAACACAAGCATTAAGTTGCTTAGCTTGGGGCTGGATGGCGATGTGTAATATGTCCTGAAATATTTATTTATTTTATTTATTTATTTAAGCTTTCGAAGTGTTAGTTATTTCGCGCAGAATAAGCAAAATCTAATAAACAGTCAAGATAAAAATTAAAACTTTAACATATGCACCTGCTACCTTTAGTACTTTGCTGACTGTACGGTCGGCTGCATAATTACAGACCCACAGTAGAGCTCCAAAACGGCTGTTATAAGAATGTTTTCAACACAAGCACCTGCTTTAGTTGAAGTTGTCTGCAATTATGCAGCCGACTGTACCTAACAGTACTATGTGTGTTGTGTATGTTTTTGTGTGTGTTTACACATTGAACCGAGTCTCGGATCCGTCCGCCAACATGAGTGTGACAGTACGCGAGTTGGTCCACACGAGACGCGCGAGTCTCGCCGGGTTGAGACGTGAGACGTCCGCCATTGGGGCGGTGCTGTAGCATTTCACGCAGCGGGTCTGGGCTGCTCCGAGACCGAACATACCTGGGGAAGAGATTCAACTTTATCGTTTTTGTAACTTTAACTGATAATATATTGTTATTAAAGTTATTTAAAACGGGCCATATGTTTTTACCCTTGCCGAAACCCAAGACCGACTATAGCCAATTGGAGGTTTGGGGCCCTTTACTAGCGACCCGCCCCGGCTTCGCACGGCTATATTATGCATGTATTATACATATAAACCTTCCTCTTGAATCACTCTATCTATTAAAAAAAACCGCATCAAAATCCGTTGCGTAGTTTTAAAGATTTAAGCATACATAGGGATATAGGGAGAGAGAAAGCGACTTTGTGTTATACTATGTAGTGTTAGATTCTCAGACCTAACAAATATAAAAAGGTAGGTATCAACAAATATTTTTTAAGCCAGCTAAAACAGTTCGAATTTTAAAAATACTTGAAGCAAATGGCATTAATAGACTGGACCTAGACTATTAAATAAATAATTAATTGCCGCCTTAAACACAAATATATTAGTTACTTTTATTATTTTAACAAGTCTTTTTTTAACTCGCAACTGTGATAAAAAAACGTCGTACTATACGCGTGTGGATAATTGATCATTGCATCTCGGCTTTTTGACACGTTCGCGTTCCGCTCGAGCGTTAAACTGCCTCTATGCAATAATCAATTTACCACACTTGTATCGTAGTGTACTATTTTATCACAGTGGCTCATAAAGTGGATCTTATTAAACCGCTTTTAGGCTCATAATGCAACGTATTATACACGCGTGCGATAAAAAAAAAACCAACTAGTGGTAAAATAATACGTTACGTAAAAATTACATATTAGGTAGATGAAACATTCTTAATTTATCTGGGTTATACTGTATTGATGTATAGAAAAAAGGTACCATCAAAGAATTTTTAAGCCTTGCTGGCTTAAAACTCTTTGTTGGTACCTTTTTCTTCTTTTCAAAAGGTTGTCTCTCCAGTCTGATAACGAACGATAATTTTACGTGATAACGTCTTTGAAAATAATTAAAAATTGAGTTTTGTTTTTATTTTGTTTTTTCTTTAGGTACATAAACATATTTTTTCCTTACCATTATATTCTGTTTTGAACCGCCGACGCAAAAAAATGAAAAAAACCCTAAAAAAATATTGTATGTCAGACGAGGCTGTATAGGTTAAGTCTTTTGCCTAGCCTTTCGGGAGTGTAATTAACAAAAAATAGTAAACATAACCTAAAATTCTTAAAAACTTTTTATTATTTTAACAAGTCTTTTTTTAATTCGCAACTGTGATAAAAAACGTCGTACGATACACGTGTGGATTGATCATTCCATCTCGGCTTTAGCCACGCTCGCGTTCCGCTCGCGCGTCATAAACCGCCTCTATGGAATGATCAACTTTCCACACTTGTATCGCAATTTACTTTTTCACCATACATACCAGCGGTACTCTGCCAGAAAGACAGCCTGTTATCCGCAGTGGCGTAGGAGACGAGGTATCTTCCATCGGGGCTGAAGGCGCAGGCTGTCACCGGGCCGGAGTGGGCAGCTAGAGACTGGCATCTACCAGCTCGTAGCTCGTACATGGCCAGTTGTCCTGTGTGGCTGCCAACTGGAACAAAGGACATTTATTCACTTCCATGTAATTACATTGAAATTTCTTACAAATTGAGTTGTGTGCCTTCGGAACGCGCACACAAAATGAAATGAAATGGACACAAAGTCAAAATTCTTTATTAATTTGGACTACACATTGAAACGCGTTAACAATTAAATTAACCGTAGAAAGATAATCATATTTTAGAAGTGGTTAAAGATAATCATACGTCTCTGAGACTTATGCTTAGTTTTTAGTATCTACTAGCGACCCGCCCCGGCTACGCACGGCTGTATTATGCATGTATTATATCTAAAAACCTTCCTCTTTAATCACTTTATCTATTAAAAAAAACCGCATCAAAATCCGTTGCGTAGTTTTAAAGATCTAAGCATACATAGGGACAGAGAAAAGTGAAAACCCTATGTATGCTTAGATCTTTAAAACTACGCAACGGATTTTGATGCGGTTTTTTTTAATAGATAGAGTGATTCAAGAGGAAGGTTTATATGTATAATACATGCATAATACAGCCGTGCGAAGCCGGGGCGGGTTGCTAGTTATTGAATAAAGAATTTTGATTTGTTTTGATTTATAAGTATAACTTACCAGCGATTCTCCTTGTGGCTGGGCAGTGTGAGACCTGGTTATACCGGCATATTGCCGGAAACACTTCGTTCAATCCTTTACTCTTCAAGTGAGATTGGTCTACGCAGTGAAGTATTATGTCCATTACCTGAAAATTTATTATTTATATTAGTACTTTTAAATAAAACTAGCAGCGCTCCGCGGTTTCACCTGTGTAACTCCCGATGCCGTGGGAATATCAAAATGAAAAGTAGCCTATAGCCTTCCTCGATAAATGGACTATCGAACACAAAAATAGTTATTCAATTCGAACTGGTAGTTCCTGAGATTAGCGCGTTCAAACAAAGTCAAAGTTTCATTCACTTGGATGCTTAATACAATCGTATAAAGATCACATTGAAATGTCTTAAAAACTAAGTTAGGATGTGTGCCTTCGGAACGCGCCCACCAATGAGAAGAAGGCACAAGAAACTCATGGGTCACTCAACAAACAAACAAACTCTACAGCTTTATAATATTAGCATAGATTTAATCAGTAATTACACATGGAACAAATAATAATATTAAAATACTAGTTGTACCGGCAAACGTTGTGCCATTTACAAAAAAAAGGAAAAAAGGGAGAAAAAATAGATGTTGTTCGTTTCTCAGACCTAACGAAAATACACAAAAAATGTATAAAAAACGGTTTAGGAGATGTTTGGTAACTAACACTACAACACGAAAATTTTTATACAGATTTTTTTGAAACAAACATAGTATGGCAAGTGATTATTTTTTTGCAAATTCAACAGGTTTGATAGCTGGTTAGACTTTTCAAAAAATCGAATGATGCAGTTTTAGTTTTTGTCAAAATCGGGCACGCAACTCCTTTCAGCATTTTTCGCTATCTCTTATGGTTAAGAATATAGCCCTTAAAGGCCCACATAAAAAAATCACCTGTATACAGGGTTATTGGAAATTATACTATCAAGCCATTGAGGGCTACTTCTGTGCACCTAAACAAACAACTTTTGTTCTACGACTTTTGGAAATTCGAACATTTTTTCGAAAATTTTGAGGTTAGGTTTACCTTAAAATCAGCTGTTCCTTACACGTAGAGGGCATTAACCTTAAAATATACTACTTTTTAAAGTTTTATCTACTGTTCTTAGTCTGAATGACCTTTGTTTTAGAAAATATGTTGTTTTTCGAATTTACATAACCTCAAAATTTTCATTTTTTTTTTCGAATTTCCAAAAGTCATAGAACAAAAGTTGTTTGTTAAGGTGCACAGAAGTAGCCCTCAACGGCTTGCTAGTATAATTTCCAATAACCCTGTATAGATAGATATTAGTATAGAAAAGCTTAGCTGTGAGGAGGCTCACAGCTAAGCGACGCCTGGCGCGGTCATTACTTCGATGGGTGGCCAATTAGTAGTGTGGCAAAAATGTGTTTTCATGAGCCCCTCGGTGCTTCGGAAGGCACGTTGAGCCGTTGGTCCCGGTTGCTGCCTCTAGTAGCAGTCGTTAGGTCAAGTTAGAGGCCTTAAGGCGATAACTGTAAAGCCTAGTTCGCATTAAGCTAGTATTTAAGTCGAGTAGCGAGTAATTTAGTAGCTAAAATACTCGCTACTGTCCAAAAACCGTTCGCACTTTGTTCGAGTACAGTTTACAAGTGAGTGGTGTATTGCAAGATGAACAACCTACAAAACAGTGCAACGATGAGGCGGCAACTAATACACTCGACTAATTCGACAGGTTCGGACTTGTTTAGCCGGTGATCCAGTGAGCAAGGGAGGCGTGGGGGTAGGGAGTTACTCGCCACTCGCTTAGTAAAAATTTATAATAAAATGGATCGACTCGACTAAATCACTTACTAACCTACTCGACTAAATTTGTGGTGTTCGGACACGTTTAGCCACTATATTACTCGCTACTCGACTTAAATACTAGCTTAATGCGAACAAGGCGTAACACTGAGCCACACCACTATACGAGAAGAAGAGAAGAAATATATAAAAGGTTACCTCAACAAGTAACTCAGCCAGTTCATTATGCATTCTATCGATGAGTAGTTCAATTCCTCGCAGTACTTCAGCCCTTCCCTTCTGTAGGGCGAGGAAGGCAGGCGAGGGCGGAGCCCCGGCGGGTGGAGCGCCCGCGCATCGAGCCACCTCGCGGGCCATTGTCGTTATAAACGCTGCTGGCCTGGAGGTGAGGATAACAAACAAATAAAAAATCACTACATAGTATAAAACAAAGTCGTCTTCTCTGTCCCTATATCCCTATGTATGCTTAGATCTTGAAAACTACGCAACGGATTTTGATGCAGTTTTTTTAATAGATAGTGATTCAAGAGGAAGGTTTATATGTATAATACATGCATAATATAGCCGTGCGAAGCCGGGGCGGGTCGCTAGTAAATAATAAATATTGCAGGACATTCCACACATCGCCATCTAGCCCCAAGCTAAGTAACTACACTTGTGTTATGAGTGCTAGACAACGGATATACTACTTATATACTCATCTTTTGTAAATATTATACTTATAATACATAGAAACAACCAGACCACAGACAAATATCTAAGCATTAATACTATACTGAGGTGGGAAGTCGAACCCGCAACCCTGTGTTTGGCAGTCCGGCATGGTGACCATAGTGCCAACTGGGTCGTCAATTAAGGACTACGGAACCCTAATAATTAGGTCCTCTAGCTTAATTTAGAAAACCGGTCAAGTGTGAGTCGGACTCGTGCCTTAAGGGTTTCGTACCATGTTGTATAGGAGCCCCACTTAATTTAGTTTTTTTGTTTTTAAGTTTTTGTTGTTATAGCGGCAACAGAAATACATAATCTGTGAAAATTTCAACTGTCTAGCTATCACAGTTCATGAGATACAGCCTTGTGTCAGACAGGCAGACGGACGGTAAGGAATCTTAAAAAAAGCAGCAAAAATGTCGGCACCATCAATAACTGATGGGACCAACTTATCTAGCCATATGTGTCAACACTTACCTAGCCGTAGCTATAAGTGTCAGGGCGTGTCTAGCCGTGCGACACGCGTCGGCTTGCGGCGCTAGGGGCAACCCATAACTCATTGATGGGACCAAGTTATCTAGCCATATGTGTCAACACTTACCTAGCCGTAGCTATAAGTGTCAGGGCGTGTCTAGCCGTGCGACACGCGTCGGCTTGCGGCGCTAGGGGCAACCCATAACTCATTGATGGGACCAACTTATCTAGCCATATGTGTCAACACTTACCTAGCCGTAGCTATAAGTGTCAGGGCGTGTCTAGCTGTGCGACACGCGTCGGCTTGCGGCGCTAGGGGCAACCCATAACTCATTGATGGGACCAACTTATCAGCGTCCGAACACATTTCTAGAAGACCTGTGGAAAAAAAGATATTGGAATTACTGTTATTAAAGTCTGCGAAGAAAATCTTTGGATTTTAATTAAGTATTTAGTTGAACTTTTTCTTATATTACTACATACATGCCTTAATTTTTTTATTAATGAATGAAAATATTGTGTAAAGGTGTAAAAGTTTTTTTAAGACATTTTTATGTGATCTGTGTACAAAATGTGTTAAGCATCCAAATGAATATTATTTTTTGGTTTTGACTTTGAACGTCTGAACGGCTGAACCGATTTGAATGAAATTTTTTATGTATATTCTTTCCCTCTTATTACAAAAAAACTGCAAAACCATAGTTTAAACCTGTACTAAAAGATCTAGGTTTTTGTGTTAGTTTTGGTTTAAAATTGATTCTTATTACAAAAAGTAAATAGACCAAGGACCAGAAGATCCATGGTTTTAGTCGCAACCATAGACAATAGATAGCAAACTCGAAACAAACCATTCTTTTGTTCGTTCAGCGTTCGAAACACCGTTCCTTTTCACAAAATGGTGGTAAGTGAGTAAATATTAAAAACTTATTTAAGAAATCGAATACTAAAGTGATAAAAATATAAATTGTGTGTTCAATTATTGTGAAATAGTGTGACTTGTATTTGTTATTCTATGTTCGCGATTACGTTGTTGTATTTAAATACATCAATTTATGTAGCGTATATCGGAACGCGGCTCGAGTTAAGCCTTTAAGCCTTTTGCCTGCCCCTTTAGAAGTATAAAAAAAAATACTACCTAAAAAATTGTAAACATGAAAATAACCTAAATTTCTCAAAAACATAAGAAAACGTAGTGATTATATCCTCTTTGAACATAAGTACGTACTAAAAATATTTACTTATTTATGTTTTTAGTAGGTTTACGTAATATGTTGTTAAAATCTGTGAAAATTTCAACTCTCTAGCTATCACGGTTCTTGAGATAGAGCTTGGTGACGGACAGAAGACGGACGGATAGCGAAGTCTTAGTAAGAGGGCCCCGTTTTTACCCTTTGGGTATGGTACCCTAAAAAGGAGCGAGAATTGGAGTAACAAGGAAAAGGTGAACGTCAGAATTTAATTTTTTGAGGTTAGAAACTTCGTACTAAGTTAGTTAAACTAGGGTGCTCGGCAGTTTAACTTTGACAGGACAGAAAAACCTGGTTTTAGCGGTAAACTTTGTTTTCTAATAACGTTTTTCTAAGTCCATGGTTTAAATGTCATTTAAACGTAGTTTAACTTTTAGACTTCGTTTTGGAATAAGGGGGTTTATGTCTGAGAATTGAACAACATTATTTTTTTATTTTTCCTTTATTTTTTTTTGTAAATGGCCATCAACGTTTGCCTGGACAGCTAGTCTATATAATACGTTACCTAGTAGCACATGGCTGACGTCCAAATAAGGTTCCCAGACCGTGAACCCTCGCCCCAGGAGGTCGACGGCCGCGCGACGTAGCGGGGTGTGCGCGGGGAGGCGGGGGGAAGCCGGTGACAGAAGCAGGTGGGTGAGCGCTAGCGCTGTCAGCCGGGCCAGGTTGTTTGATGATGATAGGGTGAAACCTGGAACATTGCATTCAAAATATTTGTTTATTACATTTTGATGTCAAACATCTATAGGCGGAGGGTAAACTGATTGTTGGCGTGGCGAGCGTGGCGACGCTATATGATGGTATATACAGGGTGTCCGGTAATGTAAATTAGAACCGGAAATTATTTCAATATGTTTTTCGCATAGTATACCAGAATAAATGTGCTATCGTTTAAGCGTGTTTGACTTTATATGACACATTGTGCTTGTTTGACCTTCCACGTATAATCCATCGAATGACATTTTTTATGACACATTTAAAGTTTTTTTGAAGTGAAAACTTCTTATGGCGCGTTGGGCACTTTTGTGGGTGAGCATTTTCCGCCGTTCTCGCGACAGATTTTGACGCGACAGATGAGATTTTATTTGTGTTAGTCTTTTTGTTTAACTTATACTGCCATCTATTACACAAATTGAGAAACTTAGTTTCTAGAAAGACCTCTATTCGAATGTAGATGGCGCTGATTTAAATTTTTTACTGCCATCTAGCCAATAAAAAATAAACTATATTTGTTTAAGTGAGTGCTAATAGATGGCAGTAGCAGATCGTTTCAAGAAATATTCTATGAGAAATAACAAGTTTATTGTTTTCACTTCTGCCTGCACTCCCGGAGTGCGCTGTTTTTTTTTTTAAACTAAGATTTAACTCAAACTTCATGATTTATTTATTTTTTTAACCTGAACTTTCACCTTTCACGGAATTAAAAAAAGGTATGGTCAATTGGTCACCCCGGTGCCAAATATAAAAAAAGTTTCCTATACCAACAAATAAAACATTTTCGATGTTTTATAGAACTCCACGGTGGGATTCAACTTTTGCTGCCGACTGTACCTACTAAAACATTGTTCTTATTTTTGATGTAAACCTGATTGTTGGCGTGGCCACACAGGATAATATACATATATGTACTACATATACGTAGTAGTGTGTAAGATATATCTGCCAGGGCGTCCCGTGACGGCCCACAATTTTTTAAAATTCATATTAACCTTTTTTACATTTTCATTTGTATATTTTTATCATTTTTGCTTTGAAATTCTACTTTCACTCGCATTTGAATTTTTACATTTTTTAAATTGTAAGTTGGAATTTGTTTATTTTACATTTTATTTTTAGTGTTTTGACGTGACAACGTTTTATAAATTGGTTTGCCGGGTGACACTTCAAGAAACTGCGTTACGCTCCGCTGACGTTATGCGCTCACAATGAGAGCGAGTGAGAGGCACGCGGGCATGGTTAGCCCGCCTAAGAGCGAGAGAGACAGACATAAAAAGTGAAAGGCACGCGTCCCTTCCACTCGAGCACAGTTGTTGTCACGTAAAACTTTCGCCCGTATACCGACTTTTTTATTTGATTTTATTGTAATGTAGCGAGTAACTAACAAAATACAATATCAGACTCACCTTCGACAACGGAACTCTTTCTACTGTCGCCATCTTTACGTCTCTTATTTCCGGCTGCACCTAGAGAATTTACCAGAAAAACCTAGTTAAAACATGTTAAGGTGGACGCAGACTGATCAGAGCCAAAAGAATCGAATGTTTGCCGTCCACGGGAAAAGGAACCCTCGATAGAGTTCGAAAATTACTATTATGTGAATGTTTTCATTCTAATAATTTTTGTTTGATTAATTGATGAAATAGAAGACTTTAAACTTCACCTAAAGCAGGTGCCTAGAAACTTGCTCGTGTATAAACCATTCTTATAACGGCCGTTTTTAAACTCTACGGTGGGTCTGCAACTATGCAGCTAACCGTACCTTAAATTAATAGAGATAAGGTCCATTTATATTTCATTTATATTTTTATATATCGCCTCTGACGATGCGGTCGACTCTGATGACGTCATCGGAAATATAAATGTAGGTATCTTATATCTATGACTATGTCAGTCGCATGCCGGATGAACATTGGGCTAAAATAACAACCCTTTGGACCGCAACTAACGGAACACTACAACCCGGCAGACCACGTCGAAGATGGCGCGACGACTTGGACAAGGTTCTGGCAGATTGGCAATCCGTCGCACAAGATCGCGATCAGTGGAAGGGGAGTAGAGAGGCCTTTGCCCTGCGGGACTGTGGGACACTACCGGCTCATAATAATAAAAAATAATAATAAACCTTTTCCCGTGGACTGCAAATATTCGATTCGTTCGACTCTGATCAATCTGCGTCCACCTTTAATGTCCCATCCATATCACGGGGCTATGGAGTCCCGGACCTTTGGAAGGCGTGCGTGGAGCCGAAGCCAACACGTAGAGGCCCTTTACAATAACAACGTTTAATTACAAACGTATGATGTGGACACCAAACTGGTGATAATTAATAAAATGCAGCCAAGGACAACCTTCGGTTTAGATCGGCTTGGACTATTGTGATAGGATGGTAGTGGACTGAATAAATAAATATTGCAGGACATTCCACACATCGCCATCTAGCCCCAAGCTAAGTAACTAAACTTGTGTTATGGGTGCAAGACAACGGATATACTACTTATATACTTCTATTGAGTAAATATATACTTATAATACATAGAGACAACCAGACCACAGACCCAGTTGGCACAGTGGTCGCCATGCCGGACTGTCAAACACAGGGTTGCGGGTTCGATTCCAGCCTCAGACATGTAGTTATGCTAAGATATTTGTATGCGATCTGATTGTTTATATGTATTATAAGTATATATTTACAAAAGAAAAGTAGGTATATCCGTTGTCTAGCACCCATAACACAATTCTAGTTACTTAGCTTGGGGCTAGATGGCGATGTGTGGAATGTCCTGTAATATTTATTTATATTATCTAACCTTCGCTAGTAATGTCTTGTCCAAATTCAGCTCCAATAACTCCCAACAACACGACAGATGTTGTCTGTTTACGTTTCAATTCAGCTATTGAAGATGGTTTACGGATTATTTCTTCCTCTTCCTCCTCGAACTCTTCCTCTTGCTGGAGAAGAAGAAATAGAATAATTTATAGGGTTTTTTTTTTTCTTCAGTTATGGCTTCGCACGGTTTGTGCATATAGCCAGTATCAAGTAATATTTTGCATCACGTTATGGCCCGATTTACAGAAATCGGGCTCAAAGTGTTTCAAGATGGTCAAGTCGTCAAGTCACAGTTTGTCAAGTCAGGGGTCATAGTAAAGCGGTGGCTACTTTACTATAACCTTGTAGGAGATTTTGGAGGCAACGAGAAAAGTCCATGTTTGACACTGATTTTTACTTTCACTACACTTGTGCACTTTCACAGAACTAAATTAGATAACTTTCCACCGGAATTATACAATTTAACTCGGTTTACAACTAAGTTTCGTGTAAATAAAACTGCAGCACGACATGTTGTTGGCTCGTTCCCGCCAAAACTCCAAAACGGGGGTTTGTATACTAATTAAACTAGGTACAGTCACATTACCAATTAGCTGAACCCCACGTGACCCAGAGCTCATTCGCATATCTGTAAAAAATATAGTATTTAAGTACCTATTTTGTTATATTTTAAAAATTGTAAATTGTTTTGTATGGTATATTGTTTAAAAGAAACAGAATCAGGTAACATTACTTTACAACCTTACAGATTTGCAAGTGAGCTCTAGGTAACGTGGGGTTCAGCTAATTGGTAATGTGACTGTACATACTACGACACATGACCTAGTACAATATTGATTTCTGTGTAACCTTGCCCTTGGCACATCTTCATATCAGTGCAGATGCGATATCAAATTACTATGTTTACATCATAGTTTTGTCTATAACTTTTACCACTGGTTTCACTTGCCTGCATTCTTATACTACAAGTTTGATCTGTGCGTTTATATGTCAGTCAGTCAGTAGTTTGAAATTACGGATTTGATAACATTAGTTACATTTAAGATTAGGATAAGGGAACCGTTTAAGTTGGTATGGACATGTGATGAGAAGAGAGGAGACGCATGTGACTAGAAGAGTGATGAGTATGAATGTAGAGGGATGGAGAGGAAGACGACGACCGAAGAAAAGATGGATGGACTGCGTGAGGCAAGACATGACAGAAATGAATGTGAACGATGAGATGCCGACTAATAGGAGTAAATGGAAGAAAAAGACATACTGCGCCGACCCCAAATAAATTGGGATAAGAGCAGGAAGATGATGATGAAGATTAGGATAAGCGTTATCCGGTTTCCATCTTACAAGTCGTGTTGCTCAGTTTCCGGTCTAGATGGCGCCGTGTACCTACAATGTCTCACCTACCTTTTCGATAGGTTCCTTGGGTGCGGCGTGTGGGTTGATGCTCTCAGTGTGAGTGTACAGCGGAAGGTACTGCGCCCAGTTGTCTACGAGGGACTTGCGCCCTTTCGGACCCAGTCTGGAAACAGAAACTGAAATTAGTGTCATCACAGTAGCGTACCGACCCGGGCGCTACCATTAGACCAGCCTGCCTAGCATGACGACCAAAACACGATACGATAAAGCTATATCACGCGATATAACTACATCAACTCTCAAAATATGATACATAAAGCCGCCATGTTAAATTTTTATTATAAATTGCGACAAAAATTATGATAAAAATTCAACATGGCGGCTTTATCTATCATATTTTGAGAGTTGATGTAGTTATATCGCGTGATATAGCTTTATCGTATCGTGTTTTGGTCGTCATGCTAGGCTAGCTGGGTCGATAATTTTTAAAACAAAAAAAAATAATAGTAGGATGAAACCCATTAGAAAAGGAGGGAAATATTATAAAAATTAAAGGAAAAATTTAAAATTACAGCGTATTTGGGACATAAAAAGGTAAGTTTTCACAAAATTTAGTGGAAAAAAAAACATTTTTGTAAAAGATAAACATAAAAAAAAACCAAAAACTTGGTTTTTTGAATTTTTCACAAAAATTTTGAGGTTATGTGAAAAAAGTGTGAATACAAAAGATTTAGATCTTTTTATTACTTACCTACAACTTTGCCATTAGAGTTTTTTCCATAGGACTTTTAGTTTTGCCGGAAATCGAGATAAACCGTTTTTTACCCTTAAAAGCTCACCCCCATACCCTTCCCGACCTCAGATCGCAATTATTATTATTTAAATTGTAAATTATTTTTCCTTTAATTTTTATAATACTACCCTCCGTTTCTAATGGGTTTCATCCTACTATTATTATTTTTTTCACTTTTTATTATTTTTAAAGGCTTACTGGTCTACATTAGGAGGGTGGCAAAATTAGAAAACTATTTTATGCGGTCACTGGTGGTCAGTCAGACAATTCGTTTTTCAAGAAATTCGCTCCTACCTACTTGCAAATATTGAATGTCTCTCCCGCCCAATACAGTTGTTGCAAATCTAAGTAGGTCCCGATTCCTTGGCAATATCAAAATAAAAAGTAGCCTAAAGCCTTCCTCAATAAATGGACTATCCAACACAAAAAGGTATTTCAGTTCGAACCAGTAGTTCCTGAGATTAACGCGTTCAAACAAACAAACTCTACAGCTGATACAGATAATATTATATTAGTATAGATAACGATAAATAATAACCTGCCTTTCCACTCTGACCAATTAAATCGACCAAGTAGTTTTACTCATACCGAAGAGCACTCATGAATGATTTTTTAAGTCTAGAAACATTAAGGGGCTATTGAAATAGCCTGGTTGAAGGATCTCACCTGCCAAGTTCAGCCAATAACAAAGCTTGCGAGGCATCCCTTACTTCGAGGCAATGATGCTGCCATCTGCGAGCTAGCATCTCAACTTGGGGACGTTTGAACAACTTTGCACCTTAAATATCAATATATATCAGATTAATTACGGGAAAACATGGTGATGAAACTCGTGGATTAGTTAGCTCCAGGAGGAGGAGGCTCACAGCTAAGCGACGCTCGCTGACCGTTTATGGTCGTGCGGGTTAAACGACGCCTGGCACGGTCATTACTTCGATGGGTGGCCAATTAGTTGTGTGGCAAAAACGTGCTTCCGTGAGCCCCCACCGTGCTTCGGAAGGCACGTTAAGCCGTTGGTCCCGGTTGCTACCTCTAGTAGCAGTCGTTAGGTCAAGTTAGAGGCCTTAAGGCGATCTGAAAACTCTAACAATAGGTGAGCCACACCACTATACGAGAAGAAGAAGAAGTTGGCTCCAGACGTATTGACGAGTTCTTTCTTATTTCGGTAAGGCATACTATGAAACTTCGTCTTATTTTAATAATAAGAACTCATGGACGTGACTTTAGTTGCTCCATTTCAAATATACCATCTAAAAGTATTTGTAATCTAATCTACCCCTGAGATTCTTGTGCCTTTAGTGCCGATTAATAATTTGGTCGGAATCAAGTTGCACCGCCAAATCTCAGTGTACGCTCATTAAATCTAGACCAGTAAGTTTTTAACCTCTTTAAGGTAGAGAAAGATCTTTCAGAGGTCCGTCCGTGGGAGCTACGATGCCACAGACACACACACACACACACAGAGACACGTCAAATTTATAACACCCCGTCGTTTTTGCGTCGGGGTTAAAAACTGTATACCTGCGGCAACAACTTTATCAGGTAACAGCACGCAGTGCAGCGTGGCCAGCAAGGACCATCCCTGTTTAATGTGCGCCTGTTGCGCTGCTAACTGCTCCTCGCGCTCTTCATCGCCAGCCCATGATGTGGAGCTTCGTGTTGAAGGTCTGCAGGTGGAAAGATATAAATTATAATATAATGAGAGGTGTCAAGGGACACCATTCGATTAATTAGTGAAAGAATTGTAATAATTTTATTTTTATTTTTTGTTAACAATCGTCGCGACACCACACTGTTCACGACGAAGAAGACGAAACGAAAATAACTGGCTTGCTTTCTATGCAAAAAGTGTCGTTACAACTTTTGGTCTTAATTTTTTCCGTCTAATCCCCTTTCGCAACGCGCGATAAGGAACTTTAATTCCAATAATAAATATTGCAGGACATTCCACACATCGCCATCTAGCCCCAAGCTAAGTAACTGCACTTGTGGTATGGGTGCTAGACAACGGATATACTACTTAAATACTTTTCTTTTGTAAATACATATATACTTATAATACATAGAAACAACCAGACCACAGACAAATAAGTAAGCATAAATACATTTCTGAGGCGGGAATCGAACCCGCAACTCTGTGTTTGGCAGTCCGGCATGGTGACCATTGTGCAATATTTATATTTAATCTAGGAAAACGAGAGAATTTTATCGTATTTTCTATTGCCATCACTATTTGGTATACAGATAGCTGTTATGACTATTTTGTATGAACACAACGGTAGAGGTCACAATTGCATAACAAAACTGTACCAATTAGAACAAAAATTAACGCCTGTTTGCCCCAGTTTAGCATCAAACTTGGTTTTTTTGAAGAAGATTCTTAACATAATATTCAAAAAAATAATCTGCCTATCACTACATAGTATAAAATAAAGTCACTTTTCGCCGTCCCTATGTGCCTTTGTATGCTTAGATCTTTAATGCTACGCACCGGATTTTGATGCGGTTTTTATTTAATAGATAGAGTGATTCAAGAGGAAGGTTTATATGTATAATACATGTATAATATAGCCGTGCGAAGCCGGAGCAGGTCGCTAGTAGTCTATAAGGTCTGGATAATTGCGAGCTTGGCATAGTGTTTTGCGATGGAAGGAATCTTTAGACAAACAATTCATGCTTCCAAGTGACTCGTCACGTTCCATCATGTTGTCCAGGCATGCCGTGCTCTTTATAGGCGAGGATGCCACATCCTTGACCTCATTATCTATCGCGACACCATCAGGAGAAATGAGGTTCAATGCCCACCCAGACGACCCAGTTGGCACAATAATCACCATGCCGGACTGCCAACTATTTATGCTTAGATATTTGTCTGTGGTCTGGTTGTTTCTATGTATTATAAATATATATTTACAAAAGAAAAGTATATAAGTAGTATATCCGTTGTCTAGCACCCATAATACAAGTAGGTATAGTTACTTAGTTTGGGGCTAGATGGCGATGTGTGGAATGTCCTGAAATATTTATTATCTAGCGACCCGCCCCGGCTTCGCACGGCTATAGGTATTATGCTTGTATTATATATATAAACCTTCCTCTTGAATCACTTTAACTAATAAAAAAACCGCATCAAAATCCGTTACGTAGTTTTAAAGATTTAAGCATACATAGGGATATAGGGACAGAGGAAGCGACTTTGCTTACTGCGCTAAATCCGGCCCTATGATTGGTCAATTTTGTGCTGTTCTCTTCACTATAGCCAATCAGCGTCTTATTTGCGGTTCTATACGTTTGCGCGCACTATGCAATCTTATAGATCTTGATCGTGTGGTGTTAGTCACATACCTATGCATCCTCCTAGCGACTTCCTGTTCAGGCACGAAGCTAGCGTTGCTCATAGACATGAGTGTGTTGGCCAGAGCCACGATGGATAGCAGGTGGTTGGTCGTGAGGGTAGTACTTAACTCCCAGTGCAGCTTCGATGTAAACAACCTGGAAGAAGATGGTTTAAATGCTGTATGAGCTGAATTTGGGCTTTCGGGATTCCCGGTCAGCCGTGCACCAATAGATTACTTACGGAAATTGTATGTGCGTTATTAAGATTGCTCTTACAGATAATATCGTAATGAAACCCGCAGTTTAGTTGTCACCCCAGTGAGCTGAGAGGGTTCTAGGCAAAAATCTATCTAAAACATGTCCCAGCCTACACTATCAAAGATGCTGGCGCTGTATTAATCATCTGGATTAGACGTAAAGGCCAATATTATTATTATTAAGGAAATAGTTGATCAAAAGGTTTATGATTGAAAAATTGCACTCTCTAAGCCCTCAATCGCAAAACGACTTAGCACAATATGCACTCCACGAAGCAAGAACCTCGGAAAGATTCTGGCGTCAAATCTTGGTTCACTCTCAAGACTTCCGATCCTCACAGCTGTCACTAACCTAGTCAGCTTCTCCTGCCTAAGTAGTTCTGGTGGTAGACCCGAGGTGTTGAGCACAGGGTCTTCGGGAGCTGAGGCGCAGGCTTCAGACCAGCCATCCAGCCAGGTAGGCAGCTGGACAGCCATGTGCCCGTGACGGGACACTACACCGAAACATACTGGCACCTGGTAGAAGATAAGTTAACAAGTTATTAACAACTTTCACCTCATTCACCTGTTCTAAATATGGTGCATACTGAGACGCATAGAGCTATTTAGCCACCAAAATTTGTCCAATAATAAATTAAGCTACTTCTAATATCAAGAGGCTATAACTGGTACCCTTTTTGATGTTCCGGAAAACTAGCTATCCACCGAAAATATAGAAATCGGTTTAGTGGATTTTGGACGAAAATTTCTTGGACGTGTGACATTGATCGAAACATACGTTGAACAAGACGAGACCAGCCGATGTACTTTGTAGTTTCGGCCACACCCAAAGCCAGGTTAATGGTTACTTATCATGGGTCTAAGTAGTCCAAGTTTTGACTAGCAGACTCTGTCCAAGTCAGGATCCAGGCCCCAGGCATGGAGTAAGGAGATCAAGACATGTGCGATCCCCATGGGGTGAGGTACAACAGGTCCCTGCTTGTATAGCACTGCCACGTTACTTACCATGGGTCTAAGTAATCCAAGTTTGGACTCGCAGACTCTGTCCAAGTCGGGATCGAGGTCCCAGGCATGGAGTAAGGTAATCAAGACATGTGCGATCCCCGTGGGGTGAGGTACAACAGGTCCCTGCTTGTCTAGCACTGCCACGTTACTTACCATGGGTCTAAGTAATCCAAGTTTGGACTCGCAGACTCTGTCCAAGTCGGGATCGCGGTCCCAGGCATGGAGTAAGGAGATCAAGACATGTGCGATCCCCGTGGGGTGAGGTACAACAGGTCCCTGCTTGTCTAGCACTGCCACGTTACTTACCATGGGTCTAAGTAATCCAAGTTTGGACTCGCAGACTCTGTCCAAGTCGGGATCGAGGTCCCAGGCATGGAGTAAGGAGATCAAGACATGTGCGATCCCCGTGGGGTGAGGTACAACAGGTCCCTGCTTGTCTAGCACTGCCACGTTACTTACCATGGGTCTAAGTAATCCAAGGTTGGACTCGCAGACTCTGTCCAAGTCGGGATCGAGGTCCCAGGCATGGAGTAAGGAAATCAGGATCTGTGCGATCCCCATGGCGGCATGTACAGCAGGTCCCTGCTTGTCCAGCATTTCCATGTTACTTACCATGGGTCTAAGTAATCCAAGTTTTGACTCGCAGACTCTGTCCAAGTCAGGATCGAGGCCCCAGGCATGGAGTAAGGAGATCAGGATCTGCGCTATCTCCATGGTATGAGGAGGGTCGGCGAGTGACATGTCTTTGGGGCGGTTCTTCTTGGACGGAGCGCCATCTTCTGTAAAGAATGAAAGACTTTATAAATAAAAACTTTGTCAAAGTCAAATTGTTTTTATTCAGTTGTAATAATTGGCATGAGATCACATTGAATCGTTCTTTTTTCCCCGACCATGACGTAAACAAAAGGAAGGGTTATGCTTTTGACCTTTATGTAACACAAGTCCAGTCATTTTAGTAAGTTCACCTCGGAATTCGAGATACCCAGCTGTAAGTCTGTAAATACTTGTATATTGACACCCTAAAAGTTGTCTCAAAACCTACATATGGTCACCCTACCATATGTAGGTTTTGAGACAACTTTTTAAAATTATAAATTGTAGTTTTTGTACCCTTTATTCCATTTTTTTTACTTTTAATAAAAATAAATGTATCGAATGATATTTTTTAGTAAAAAGGTTAATTCATAATTTATTTGTTTTTTTTTTCATCATGTAAGAAGTTATTAATATTCATTATGTTAAAATTCAAATATCCTACTAATATTATAAATGTGAAAGTTTGTGTGTGTGTGTGTATGTGTGTGTGTATGTTTGTTACTCCTTCACGCAAAAACTACTGGACCGATTGCGTTGAAACTCGGTATTTAGATAGCTGAGTACCTGGATTAACACATAGGCTACTTTTTATCCCGATATTCCCACGGGATCGGGACTTACGAGATAACTCCTTCACACAAAAAACTTCTGGACCGATTGCGTTGAAACTCGGTATGTAGATAGCCAGAGACCTGGATTAACACATAGGCTACTTTTAATCCCGATATTCCTACGGGATCGGGACTTACGGGATTACTCCTTTACGCAAAAACTACCGAACAGATTGCGGTGAAAATCAGTAAGTAGATAGCTGGAGACCTGAATTAACACAAAGGCTACTTTTTTTCCCGATATTCCCACGGGATCTGGACTTACGGGATCAGGACTCAAAATATATTTTAAAAGGTTGTAGTTGGGCGGAGGCGGAGAGAGTGATGAAGGGGAGAAGGGTAAGAAAAATAAAAAAGGGGAGCACAGGAAAGGGGGAGGACAGGAAAGGGGAGGATAGGAAAGAGGAAGGGGATGTAAGAGGGAAGAGACGAAATGGGGAGAAGAGGAAAGGAAGAGGAGAGGAAAGGGGGAGGAGAGAAAAGGCGGAGGAGAGGAAAGGGGAGGGGAGGAATGGGGAGGAGAGGAAAGAAGAAGAGGAGGAAAAGGGGAGGGGACCTAACCTAACCTTCTCCATCCGTGACGGTAATTTGTCAAAAAAACATTCCGGGCCTACCTGGACTCCTAGAAATGTAAGCGCTCGCTTCGCTCGCACGTGTTTGCTACTTATTCCACGACGGTTCTGTTTTTTTTCATCATGTAAGAAGTTATTAATATTAATTATGTTAAAATTCAAATATAATTCCTATATTTTCATTAACAATTCTGCAATTACATGGGCAGGTAAGTGTTGTTAAATAAATTACCTAATACTGAATAAAAAATGGATAGGTTAGGAAAAAAATGATAAAATAATGATATAATAGTTAAAAAAAATTGACAAATATTTATAATCATTGATTTATCGATAGTTCATCAACTATATAGTGCGTTTTCGACCGGAGGCACCTGTTGACTCGAAGTGATGCTGTGACCGCGCGCTCTATCTCGAAAACGGTTTACCGTATGAAAAATTTTTTAAGCAAAATTTGTAGAGAACTTTGTATTCTACAATATTGATTGTATATACAAATAGCAAAAACCCCATAGGAAATGAGATATTTACAAAAAAAGCACAAAAAAACGATTTTTGTGACCTTCGACCTTGAAATTTAATAGTTGCGTACACCCTACCATATGTAGGTTTTGAAACAACGTTTAGGGTGTCAATATACAAGTATTTACAGACTTACAGCTGGGTATCTCGAATTCCGAGATTCTTACCTAATTTAAGCTTAAATGACTGGCCTACACATCAAGTTTTTTTGGGGAAATATAGTATTTTTTTGGTTTTTTTGACTGGAGTGTTGCAAGTCAATAGAAGTGGAATTTTATACTGTTTTAATGCTGTGATTTAATTAAAGGGTTGCAAAGCTCGTCCATTGATTTGAGCTGTGCGTTGATTTATTATTAGTTAGTCAGTTCGGAATTTCGTAATTATAGATTAAAACCGGTAGATTGTGTACTTCAACAAAATTGTACAAGTAAATATATCTACATAAAACTTCCGCTTCCTTGTTTATTTGTTTGTTACTTGTAATTCGTACGATACTAATCAAAATTTGAATATTTCAACCATTACTTGCTCAAGTTGTTATAATTTGTGCGCATACCATAGAACCGAAATTATTTGATTATTTCATAATATCGTAGCTCCTGAACGTATGTACCGATTTTGATTTTCTTTTTTTTGTTTGATTATGGTTCCATAAGGAGAAAATGCAAATGTGTGCGGCCCAAACCGCAAAAAATAGCATAGACTTTATAAATCACTAGCTGCACCCCGAGGTTTCACCCGCATAAGTCCCGATCCCATGAGAAACTCAAATAAAAAGTAGCCTATAAGCCTTCGTCTTTAAATGGACTATCCAACACAAAAATATTTTTTTAATTCGAACCAGTAGTTTCTAAAATTTGCGCGTTCAAACAAACAAACTCTTCAGCTTTATAATATTACAAGCTTCGCTCCGCGGTTTCACCCGCGTAAGTCCCGATCCCGTGGGAATATCAAAATGGAAAGTAGCCTATAGCCTTTCTCGATAAATAAGACTAAAGAATTTTTCAATTCGAACCAGTAGTTCCTGAGATTAGCGCGTTCAAACATACAAACAAACTCTTCAGCTTTATAATATTAGCATAGACTAGCTGCGCCCCGCGGTTTCACCCGCGTAGCTCCCGATCCCGTGGGAATATCGGGATAAAAAGTAGCCTATAGCCTTCCTCGATAAATGGACTATCCAACACAAAAATAATTTTTCAATTCGAAACCAGTAGTTCCTGAGATTAGCGCGTTCAAACAAACAAACAAACTCTTCAACTTTATAATATTAGTATAGATGTAAAATCTAGATGTAAAGGCTAATAATTATTATCAGATGTAGATCGCGTCAACAATTCGCAATTCTTAGGTATTTGAGATATACCTACTAGCTAGATAGCTAGGTTCCTTCGTGATGCAATTTATAGAGAATGGCAAGCTAATGTTGTATTCACTATAGATGTAGGTAGGTATGTTAGTACATTTAGGTAATATTAGACTTTAGTCTGTGTACGATAATTTTAGTAACTTTACGAGGCTTTAAGAGGAAAGGGTACCTGGGGCTCTATCCATACAAACTATTACAAACGTAGTCGACTGTTTTCTCCCTGGATAATGACACTAGAGCAAATATTTTTCAAATTCATATTCATTTATTCGTTCATAAACATAGGTAATTACAATGGTCTTACTAAATAAAATATGGTCGGTTTCGCCTATTGACATGTAAACGTTAGTTATAAAATTAATTTCAAATTAAGAGGGAATAGTTATAACGCGGGTAAGCGAGGGGCCCAAGCCCAGAAAAAAAAAATGGTTGTCTGTAAAGTCTGTTTCCGGACGATAATTTTACGTGATAACGTCATAAGAAAACATTGATGGTAACCATGGCAACGATAAAACGTTGCTATAGTTACCTTGTCAATAACATGAGGCGTTCCAGTAACGACGCGTGACGTCACACTTTTTTGAGATTGCAGGTGTTCACCAATTTATAAAACGTTATCACGTCAAAACCGTATAAGATAAACTAATCTCTCACCTATATGAGAAACTGTAATGGATTGTACTATTAAAACCAAGGACTATATATTCAAAACGCGGGTGTATTTCAAAAATTGATCGACTAAATCAGCACTACCACTACATAGATAAAACAATGTCGCTTCCCTATCTGTCTGTCCCTATATGCTTAAATCTTTGAAACTACGCAACTGATTTTGATGCGGTTTTTTATAAAAAGAATGGGATACACAAACAACAAGTATAACAACAAATGCTAAAAACAAAAAAGCCGACTGCGTAAAAAGTACCTGAATAAAAAATATGTACAATACCTACAATAAACGAAAGTAATCAAAATAAAAGCTATTGCATCGTGCGAGCTTCGTACAGTCGTACCATATACATACACGTTAAGCGAACGCTCGGCCGAGCTACATGGTAGGCGGAGTGTGGTGTGTTAGGTTTTATTTTCGTTACGGAATTTCTTGATTCGGTCGCCGCGCTCAAAGCCCGCGATAAAAGCTATGCAAAAATTCTTAAAAAAACACTGTAAATTAAAAAAAACTAAAAACGAAAAAAAAAAACCAATATAATAAATTCTAATGCGAAGCGGAACGTAACGGAGCTGCAGTCGGGACCCATTATTGGGGAAGATTTGAGTCAAATTCAAAATTTAGAGCAGTTCAAATCCTCTCCAATAATGGGTTCCGACTGCAGTTATAGTCGTTACGTTCCGCATTAGAATTTACTATTTGTTTTTAAGAGGAAAGGGTACCGGGGGCTTTCTCCATACAAACTAATACAAACGTAGTCGACTGTTTTCTCCCTGGATAATGACACTAGAGCAAATATTTTTGGTGCATAAAACTTATAACTGCCATGACCATGCCCCTATTTTTTGTTTTTTTTAATTAATAATTTTTTTTAATTTTACATTCTATGATAATTAGAAAATGAAAAAAACCAAAACATAGGGGCATAGTCATGGCAGTTATAGGTTTTATGACACAAAAATATTTGTGCTAGTGTCAATATCCAGGGAGGAAACAGTCGACTACGTTTGTATGGAGAGACCGCAGGTACCCTTTCACCTTAAGATTTTTTCTTCAGTTTTTAAATACAATGGTACAGAATCGTTCGTGCGCAAATCCGACTCGCACTTTTATTTATTTTTTGTTTGGGGTATGTATATGCGGGAGCTTGAGACGACGCACGACGGCAGCGGGTTTGGCCGGAAGACCAGCGCTGCAGCCAAGTTATGCTTGACTGTGGCTTACAGCTGAGGTCGACCCATTTGGGCAGCACATGGCTTCTTAGAGAAATGTATACAACATGTGTATATCGATCTACAATTGTTTACCTAGTAACCTGAAAGCACTGGAAGGTAATCTTTTTAAGAACAAATTAAGTATGTGGCTTCTTGAACACTGTTTTTATGACCTAAACGAATTCAAATCATTTAGTAATAGGAAAATACAATATTTTTTTTTAATTTTTTTTTTTTAACTTTTGACATTATAATTTATTAATTTGATTATTGACATTATGTAATTTATATTATTTTTAACATTTGCACGTCTGCTTGCGGACCGAATACATGTTCTAATATTTTTTGTAAGACCTTTATACTATGTATTCCGGCGAATAAATGATCTTATCTTATCTTATCTTATCTTATCTTATCTTATCTTATCTTATCTTATCTTATCTTATCTTATCTTATCTTATCTTATCTTATCTTAAATATTCTGTTAAATGTACCTATGTTTTTTCCTTTTTTCTCTTCGTTCTATTTGTTACCTATTTCTTTACCTGTACCAAATAAATTTTAGTTTTTCTTTCTTTCTTTCTTTCACTTGGCCGGTTTATTTTATTTAACCAGCTCGAGTTAAAAACATTCTAACATTTAACAGCAGTTTTAGAACTCTACGTTGGGCCTTCGCTTTCGTTACCGACTCTACCTACCCATAGCTAAATGGTTGGGCGTAGCCTTTGATCTCAGATTAGTCTAGCCTTGGACCGAGACTCGCTGCAGAACAACTGGATATCTATACTAATATTATAATGAGAAAATATTTGATTGTTTGTTTGAATTGAATAGGTTCCGAAACTACTGGACCGATTTATATAAAACTTGGTATGAGGATACATTGATTCATCGGGAATAACACAGTCTAGTTTTTAACCGACTTCAAAAAAGGAGGAGGTTCTCAATTCGTCTGTATGTTGTTTTTGATAACGTTTTATAAATTGGTGAACACCTGCAATCTCAAAAAAGTGTGACGTCACGCGTCGTTACTGGAACGCCTCATGTTATTGACAAGGTAACTATAGCAACGTTTTATCGTTGCCATGGTTACCATCAATGTTTTCTTATGACGTTATCACGCAAAATTATCGTCCTGAAACAGACTTTACAGACAACCATTTTTTTTTAGTTTTTGTTTTCAGGTTTTTTTGAAGTCGGTTTTTAAAATTTTTAATTTTTATCTTGATATTCTCATCGGTAGTTACGCGGGTGAAACCGTGGAGCGCAACTAGTTTCTAAATATCTTGGTAGATTTTTGTTTAATTACGTCAGGAATAATTATTGCACTAAGTCCAGGTCGCGGGTTCTAAACAGATATCTGTTTAGAAAAATATGTCTTATAAAATATTTTTTATCACTGTTGCTCATAAAGTGGATCTTATTAAACCGCTTTTAAGCTCATAATGCTACGTATTATACACGCGTGCTATATAAAAATATCCAACTAGTGCTAAAATTAATGTTATCCCGATAAGTTAAATACGTATCTTACTGCTAATTACATGTTAGGACCCTTGCCCACGGCGACTTTTTGTAGCGATGCAGTCGCGCGTTTCATAAACGCGCGACAGCATCACTACTAACGCACGTTAGTCGCATTTGCAACGCGCTATATACGCAATGCCAACGCGCTACAGCATCGCGACTGTATCGACGCAAAAGCGCGACCGTGTCGGCAAAACGTCGAATAAATCATTCTATAACAACTTCTGAATGTATGCTCATAGTTTTTTAGTATTTTAAACGTTGTTACGTAATGTCTACCAAGTAATCTCTCTTTGTTAAATGGGTGCATCCAATTTTGACGCCGCTTTCGTTGCCCACGCTTCGGCTGCTTACAAAGCAGCACCAAAGACAACGTGACTAATGTTGCCTCAACGGAGTCCATCTTGCAACTGTAGCGATCACCACAGGCATTTTTGTGCCGTTACTGAATCGCGTTTGCATCGCGACAGAAGCGCGACGGTATCGCGTTGACATCGCGACTGAATCGTGGTTATGTGGGCGAGGGCACACAGCTAGCGATCGCATCGCGACTGTATCGATGCGAACGCGCGACAGCATCGCTACTGCATCGCTACAAAAAGTCGCCGTGGGCGAGGGGCCTTAAGTAGATGAAACATTCTTAATTTATCTGGGTTATACTGTTTTAATGTAAAGAAAAAAGGTACTAACAAAGAGTTTTTAAGCCTTGCTGGCCTCAAAACTCTTTGTTGGTACCTTTTTTCTTCTTTTCAAAAGGATGCCTCAAAGTCTGATAGCGAACGATAATTTTACGTGATAACGTCTTTGAAACAATTAGAAAAATTGAGTTGTTTTTATTTTGTTTTTCTTTAGGTACATAAATATATTTTTTCCTTGCCATTATATTCTGTTTTTAACCCCCGAAGCAAAAACAAATGGAAAAAACCCTAAAAAAATATTGTATGTCAGACGAGGCTGTATAGGTTAAAAGTCTTTTGCCTAGCCTTTCGGGAGTGTAATTAACAAAAAATAGTAAACATAACCAAAAATTCTTAAAAACCTTTTTATTATTTTAACAAGTCTTTTTTTTATTCGCAACTGTGATAAAAAACGTCGTACGATACACGTGTGGATCGATCATTCCATCTCGGCTTTTGCCACGCTCGCGTTCCGCTCGCGCGTCATAAACCGCCTCTATGGAATGATCAACTTTCCACACTTGTATCGCAATGTACTATTTTATCACAGTTGCTCAAAAAGTGGAATTAAACGGCTTTTAGGCACATAATCCACAGTATTACGTACGCGTACGTTTTACCTTACCATAACGCACAAGTGCTGTAAAGTTATCCCGATACGTTAAATACGTATCTTACTGCTAATTACATGTTAGGTAGATGAAAATTTCTTAATATAACTGGGTTATGCAGTTTTGATGTTTAAAAAAGGTAGGTACTAACAAAGAGTTTTAAGGTTCCGCTGGTCGATCGTGTTTTCCATACAAATGAATTTAGAGTGTTATCCATTTATTCTTTATGGAATTTGAAAAAACAAAAGTTAAATCTACATAACAAGTCTATATCTAGCCCATGTAGACGACGAAATATAATTTGTCTATTTCCTCGCTTTATATTAATATAAATAAATATAATTTGTCTATTTCGTCGCCTACATGGGCTAGATATAGACTTATTATGTAGATTTAACTTTTGTTTTTTCAAATTCCATAAAGAATAAATGGATAACACTCTAAATTCATTTGTATGGAAAACACGATCGACCAGCGGAACCTTAAGTCAGCAAAAACACTTCAAATTTTGAAAATACTACACAAAGCATTTTATAAACTGGACATAGACTATTAAAAAAACAATAAACTTGTAATTTCTCATAGAATATTTCTTGAAACGATCTGCTACTGCCATCTATTAGCACTCACTTAAACAAATCTTAATATATATAAATCTCGTGTCACAATGTTTGTCCTCAATGGACTCCTAAACCACTTAACCGATTATAATAAAATTCGCACACCATGTGCAGTTCGATCCAACTTGAGAGATAGGATAGCTTACATCCCGATATTCCCACGGGATCGGGAGTTACGCGGGTGAAACCGCGGAGGGCAGCTAGTATAGTTTATATTTTATTCGCTAGATGGCAGAAAAAAATTTAAATCAGCGCCATCTACATTCGAATAGCGGTCTTTCTAGAAACTAAGTTTCTCAATTTGTGTAATAGATGGCAGTATAAGTTAAACAAAAAGACTAACATAAATAAAATCTCATCTGTCGTGTCAAATCTCATCTGTCGCGTCAAAATCTGTCGCGTCAAAATCTGTCGCGAGAACGGCTGAAAATGCTCACCCACAAAAGTGCCCAACGCGCCATAAGAAGTTATCACTTCAAAAATTTGATTGCCGCCTTTAACTCAAATATTTTATTACTTTTTATTATTTTAACAAGTCTTTTCGCTCGCAACTGTGATAAAAAAAACGTCGTACGACACGCGTGTGGATTATTGATCATTCAATTTACCACACTTGTATCGTAATGTACTATTATTCTATTAAATAGAACAATAAGTATAACATACTTATGTATTTATAGTTTTATACAAATTACATAACATTACCTTGCTTAAGGCTGTGTTTGAATTTGAACAATAGATGCCTTGACCGAACGGTGCTATGAAACATATATTTATAATTAACATACACCTATTTATTTAGGCAATACAATCTTGAGGTAAAAATTAATTCATTATTTTATTAATTAATCAATTATAAACGGTTTTGTAAATGTTTGGATATAAAGCCAGTTTTTATTCGAATTATTAAAACAGCAGTTTGAAGTTTTTATGGATGTAGGTATGCATTTGTATATTATGATTTGTTTCCGCATGACTTTTAAATTATTGGTTCAAACAAACAAACAGACAAAAATTCTAAAAACTAGATATCCTATCGTGTTCAGCTCATTTTAAGACGACCTGACCGGCAAGTGTTATGCTTGGACCTGAACCATGTATGGGCCTGCCAGCATGCACAATCATAAAGGCCGTAAAGGATTACGCTGATAAGAAACACACGCAAGAGTGGGAAATCAGTCAAGGGTTACTACATTCGAAGAAATTCATAGGTAGCAGCACCAGAGGGGCTTCTTTTATATTGAACAACAGTGGAAGCAAAGCACGAGCTGTGGTTGGTGCCTTGACAGGACATTACGGAACCAATGACATGCTTTTAAAAATGAAGATAACTTCAAATAATGACTGCAGAGCCTGCGGTATTGTCAGGGAAACTATGGAGCACATACTGTGTGAATGCGACGTCTTAGCAGCGAAGCGCTTGAGCCTCCTTGGGAATGCGTATCCCAAAACCGGAGGAATATAGGTTTCTTCCTCTCAGTGAGATCACCGCGTTAATCGACCACTTCTTCAAAGAGTAAGAAACATTAAGGTAGGGGTAAACACAAAAGATTCCATTGGGTCGAAGTTTTGCTGGCTATTTGTCAGACCCCACTAGATAACATAAGATAAGACGACCTGTGTATTTTTTTTTCTCTTTCGATTTGACAAGTGAATATTATCGATTGCAATGATCAAAGTCGGTATACGGGCGAAAGTTTTACGTGACAACAACTGTGCTCGAGTGGAAGGGACGCGTGCCTTTCACTTTTTATGTCTGTCTCTCTCGCTCTTAGGCGGGCTAACCATGCCCGAGTGGAAGGGACGCGTGCCTCTCACTCGCTCTCATTGTGAGCGCATAACGTCAGCGGAGCGTAACGCAGTTTCTTGAAGTGTCACCCGGCAAACCAATTTATAAAACGTTGTCACGTCAATAAAGTCACTTTTCGCCGTCCCTATGTCCCTATGTATGCTTAAATCTTTAAAACTACGCAACGGATTTTGATGCGGTTTTTTTTAATAGATAGGTGATTAAAGAAGAAGGTTTTTAGATATAATACAGCCGTGTGAAGCCGGGGCGGGTCGCTAGTATACTTATATGATTAAATGACTTGATATTCTTTTTGATTTCTTTTATAATGTTCTTATTTTTGCTTGTCAACATCTCTTAAATTGTTCTAAATATTTATTTTTGTCGTGTGTTTGTCCAAATATATGTTTTTCTATTCTATTCTACTTATATGCTCGTGACTCAAAGACTCACAAATAAACGGGGCGGTCTACGAATGACGCGCGCGATTAAGCCTGTAATCCTTGACCGTGGGAACTTCTGATAGAACACACACATTGATATTTTCTAGCCACACAGGTGCAACGCAGTATTAAAATTATGCACCCTGGAAACAAATAAATCTACTTTCGATGCATCGTACATTTTGTACAAGTTACATATTCATCAAGCGTTCGTCTTCGTAGGATGTTTATGAATATCATAGAAAACACGCAATGTATGTAGTATTTAACTTGTCACATCGCAAAACTGCAGTCCGGTAGTAAGTAGCTGGCGGGAAAGGGTGGGGTCAGAGTGTACGTTTTTTGGGTATTTTGTTTGATAACGAAATTGTCAATAAGTAAATGTTCTGTACTATAATAATTTTTATATTTATATATTTTTATAATAATAATTATGCGAAATAATTATTACATCCGTCTCTATATATTGAAAATTCACACATAAACGTTCGTATGTACCTATGTGCCCTACTAAGAAACAGGTTAAAACGTGTCGGTATCGGCATCATATATTATTATATAAATATTCAGGCAAAACACCTACCAATCTTTATAATATTCGATATAGTTGGGTAAAAAGATGAGTACATTATAGTTACTGGTTTGTCTTAAATCTTCCTTTATTTTTTTGGGATTTATAGTAATTTCCTTTTACTTTTCCCATTATTATTAACCTTGAATAAAAATAAGTTACAATATATAGGATTAAAATATAAAAATAAGCTACAATTTTAATACATCCTACCTACCTAAATCATACCTTTTCCATATTTTTATTTAATTTTTGACAGTTCAATAAATTCCTATTTTAATTTCTTTAGAGAAAACAAAAAAAAAAATATGTCCTGCAAAAGGCAGGAACGTCAAATACTAGTTGAGTTTTTCTTTCCCGCAAATTGTTTGTAAAACATATCCAATTAGAGATCGAAATGTAAAGATCTTTGGACACAACCGGCATAGTAATTTAAAATGCCGCTGTGCAGTTTGACACCCATACCTATTGATAAAAGGCATTACAATAAAAAAATAATGTCTTTACACCAAACCTCTAAAACAGCTCAGAAACGGGATATTCAAATAAAAGCATTGTGACCAAGTATTTCTACAAGACGTATCACCGCGTCCTTTTCCGTGACACTTTTGAGGTTTGTTGTGTAGGCATAATTTTTTCGCTGTAATGCCCTCTATCGAAGGGTATGGGTCTCAAAGTGCACCGCGAACTTTTATAAAATCGTAGGATAAACGTTTCTTCAAATATCCCATTTCCGAGACGCTTTAGAGGTTTGGTGTGAAGGCATTATTTGTTTGTTGTAATGCCCTATATCGAAAGGTAAAAAACCACAGTCCATGAAGTATTTAATTTTTTGTCTATGTTTGCCTGTCATAATTATGTCAAAAATTAAAATGAAATATAGAAACAGTTATTTCTTAGGTTAAAATAAATAATCAATATCACATTATAACCCGCGCGCAATGAGAATGGGATGGAACCTTGTCAAAGTCAATCGAAAATGACAGAAAAGTAGCGTTAGAAAAAAAAGTTCTGAATAATAATTAGGTATAAATTAGTTATTTGCATGGTCATAGTGTCGCGGATTTGAAACAGACCCATTGATTTAAAGAAAAATTATTATTGTCTGTGGTAGATTGTCTATGGGGCAATGGCGATTTCATTTAAAAAATTTTTTTCTCCAAAATTATAAATAAAACGAGCACATAAGGACTGTGCTTATTAAAGTGATTAAATAAACAAATAATAAATTCCGACCGTGGTTTGTGTTGTTATAAATTGTGGTTTGTTTTATTATAAATGCTAGATTTATGTAATTAATTATTGTGTGATTATTTTAGTGATTTAGTGATAATGAGTGGAAAATGGGGTAAAACTTTGAATAGTCAACCACCTCAAATAGTTCTGGCAGTCGATAGATATTTCGATCAGGAACGAAGTCGGTTTTTCTAACGCATTGAAAATGATGACATAGTTGGCTGTGGATCACGAATCTAGTAATTCGGGAATTACATTGTCAAGAGATCTTTTTGACAAACCTATGGGTTTGTTCAAAAATACAAAAAAAATAACCGAACGAGCAACAAGCATATCTAAAACACGGTGTCACGCATCCGAGGTGAGGCAACTTTGGCTGCATCAACTTCATTTTTTTCAGAAAGCGATACTTCTGAAGAAAGTCAAAGCTCTGATGATGATTCCCATGAAGCACATATGAGTGGCATTGGGGAATAATAATTGGAATAACTAAAAAAAATATCCCTAAACATTATTATTGAAAGGATTACAACCATGAAACATTTTTGTGTATTTTTAACAGACTTCAAAAAAAGGCGGTTCTCAGTTTGACCCGTATATGTGTCAGTATGTATGTTTGTCCGTGAAGTCTTCACATACAGTAGAAATGCCTATACTATATATGTAGCTACACTAAATATGAATAAATAAAAAATAACTAATTACAACAAAACGAATTACCCATTATTCAGAACTTTTATGCTAACGCTACTTGAAGACGACCCAGTTGGCACAATGGTCACCATGCCGGACTGCCACACAGGTACGATTCCCGCCTCAGACAAGTATTTATGCTTAAATATTTGTCTGTGGTCTGGTTATTTCTATGTATTATAAGTATATATTTACAAATTTTTATAAGTAGGTAGGTATTTGCTGATTTTTTAAAACAAAGGTCATTCAGACCAAAAACAGTACATGAAACTTAAAAAATAAGTCAAATTTTAAGGTTACTGACCTCTCCGTGTAAGGAACAGCTGATTTTCAGGTAAACCTAACCTCAAAATTTTCGAAAAAAAATTCGAATTTCTAAAAGTCGTAGAACAAAAGTTGTTGGTTTGGGTGCACAGAAGTAGCCCTCAACGGCTTGCTAGTATAATTTCCAATAACCCAGTATATGTAGTATATCCGTTGGCTAGCACGCATAACACAAGTCTAGTTACTTAGCTTGGGGCTAGATGGCGATGTGTGGAATGTCCTGCAATATTTATTTATATATGTATTTATAAACTGTCATTTTCGATTTACTTTGACAAGGTTCCATCCTATTCTCATTGTGCGCGGATTATACCTAGTTTCGACTCCTTGCTCGAAGAATAGGTACAATTACAAATTAGTTGTCGTGTGCAACACTCGCACCCCACCCTTATGCCAGGTCAAACAATAAATGTCGGGAAACAAATGGACGTGCTCTCACCTTGAATACTGAGATGACACTGTCAATTTTGCGCGCCGTGACATCTAATATAAAGCGAAATGTCGCGAGCTACTGCTTCATACTAAAATGTATGGGCAGCGAGGAATGATTTTAACCAAAAAAAATATCTATGTTTCGGCATTGATTATTATTATTTGGTTTCAATAAGTAAAAAACTGCAATGATGAATGCATTCTCTATACTTTTGTCTCACAATTTAACCAAAAATATTTTCAAATATAACAACGAAGTAGCACAGATACTTAAAATAGAAAAGGTCGATTTCGATGTTTTTCATCAAAGTTAATAATTGTTTTTTCAAAAACTATGGATTATTTTCAAAATATCTGATAGTGAAACTGTAGACTCATCTAATAAGCTATCGAGAATTCTTTTTAGTGTCTTACAATGCAGGGAGTTCTTCAATATTTTTAAAATAGTAAATGACGTTTTCAGGGACTCGCCTCTTAAAGGTATAAAACTTTTACGACCCATCCTTTTGAGGCTGCACCGGGCCTACGTATCGGAAGACGGACAAGTCCGCTTGGCGATACGACTTAAGCCCACCAGGAGATTGCTCCTTTAGCACCACAAAGGAGTCACGTGTGGGACATTTGCATACCACGGACGCAAGCAGTACAACCAAAAACTGGGTCGTATTTTATATAGCTAAGCAGCTTTTAAACTACGGTCTTATAATTTTATATAATTGCAATGACCCAGGTCACTTAAGGTGAAAGGGTACCTGCGCTCTCTCCATACAAACGTAGTCGACTGTTTCCTCCCTGGATAATGACACTAGCACAAATATTTTTGTGCCATAAAACCTATAACTGCCATGACTATGCCCCTTTGTTTTGGTTTTATTTTGTTTTCTAATTATCACAGAAATTAAGATTAAAAAAATAAATTATAAAATAGAAGCATTGTCATGGCAGTTTTAAGTTTTATGCACCAAAAATATTTGCTCTAGTGTCATTATCCAGGGAGAAAACAGTCGACTACGTTTGTAATAGTTTGTATGGAAAGAGCCCCCGGTACCCTTTCCTCTTAAATTGCATTACTCAGACTTTTCCTTAAAGGAAACGAACTGAACTTTCTTTACCATTTAATCTGGTTAACCGCTAGACAGGACGTATAAAACCTGCTACATAACCTTGGCATTTGCGTCACATGTGCGTGCGTGCACTTTGAGTACTTCACCTACCTATTATGTGGGGTACATATGACTCATAAGGGCAAGGGCTTGGGTTTTCACATTACGTTCATGTTAAATAATCTAGATGACTAGTTTTCCCCGCGGTTTCATCCGCGTAAGTCCCGATCCCGTGGGAATTTCTGGATGAAAAGTATAGTATCTCCATCCTACTACCACTATGCTGATTTTCATCTAAATTGGTCCAGTCGTTTGACCGTTGACAGAGGGAATCAATTTAAGTACCTAATTGGATTTTTTATAACACCAGCAACTTTAATTCATGATATTTAGATCACTGTAGTGCCTAGATATTATAATATAACTAGCGACCCGCCCCGGCTTCGCACGGCTGTATTATGCATGTATTATACATATAAACCTTCCTCTTGAATCACTCTATCTATTAAAAAAAACCGCATCAAAATCCGTTGCGTAGTTTTAAAGATTTAAGCATACAAAGGCATATAGGGACGGCGAAAAGTGACTTTATTTTATACTATGTAGTGATTTAGATGCCTAAGCTTTCCCGCGGTTTCAACCGCGTAAATCCCGATCCCGCGGGAATGTCTGGATCAAAAGTATACTATTTACTACCACAATGCCGATGTTCATCTAAATCGGTCTAATCGTTTGACCGTGAAGAGGAACCCAACAAACAAATAAATAAAAGATTAGAAAAATAGTAGCCGTAGAATAGAATAGAATAGAAAAACATTTATTTGGACAAGCACACGACATAAATAAATATTTAGAACAATTTAAGAGATGTTGACAAGCAATCATAAGAACATAAAAAAATACAGAAAATGAAGAAGAATATTAGATAACAAAAAAGTATAAAATTGAAAGACAGAATAATCAGAGAAAAAGAACAGCAGAAAAAAAAATCTATTTTAAAAAATAAGATCTAAGGAGCCATGTGCCTCCAAAAAGGCTCTGCCTCAGCAAAAATAGCTGTAAGTACCAACAATAGGTTGCTACAGCAGCTGGGGCTCTATTTTTGAATCGCTCGTGTGACATATCTTCATCGTGTACGCCTACAAGTCACGCTCGACTTCCAAGTCGCATGAAACCAATTTTCTGTATTTTTGAATCGTTCGTCGTCGAAATTTAAAATGACAATTTTTGTTCGTTTTACGCAGAAAACTAAAAATCAGTAATTACCGATGAACATTCAAAATAATACCAAAAGATATAAATATTTTTTAAAGATCGTTTCCGAATGTTTGACTATGATTGTTTAACGTTTATTCTACATCTCGCCTGTCGGCGACGAGTGGTAGAGACCACTCGTTACGATCGAGCGATTCAAAAATAGCAAATTTCCAATGTCAGTAGCGATTTCTACTGACATTGGAAAATTGCGCGAAAATAGCGCTCGACGCGGGGCGAACGATTCAAAAATAGGGCTCCTGGTCTTCCAGCAGGACCCTTTGCGGATGACGCTTCGCACCGCGAGTAGAGCTGGCGAGTCTCAAGTGTCACAAACATAAAATAGCGAGTCGGTCCCACACGAAGGGTTCCATATCATTATATTCTGTTTTTTGGTATTTGTTGTTATAGCGGCAACAGAAATACAACATCTGTTAAAATTTCAACTGTCTAGCTATCACGGTTCATGAGATACAACCTATTGACAGACAGACAGACGGACAGTAGAGTCTTAGTAAAAGGGTCTCGTTTTAACCCTTTGAATACGGAACCAAATAAGCCAAAGCCAAAAAGCCCTCATTACAAGTACTAATTGTAATAGTTATGAACCTAACACCCGAATCTAAACTAACTAGACCTAAATATAAGTTACACTGACATCTCGTTTTACGCGGCAATAGGACAAGGCGAACTGTCAGTCGAGTTTGACAAGCGGACTGACGGGTTGTCACTGGACACCTTGCCGGGCGCAATCGTGCGCAATTTGTAGAGATGGGCCGTTTTATTTATCGATATAGGTAAATTAAAACAAAAACTAGAAAAAAACTGAAAAAATACTAAAAAGTGAAAAATAATCCATTTCGGGTCACTAAAACAGCAGATAACTTAAACATACTTGGAAGTCGGACTGGGTTAGATTGAATGTTGAGAGATATAATATAGGAAACACGGTGTCACCCAGTCCGACTTCCAAGTATGTTTAAGTTATCTGCTGTTTTAGTGACCCGAAATGGATTATTTTTCACTTTTTAGTTTTTTTTTTTGTAGTTTTTGTTTTCAGGTTTCTTTTTCAGGTTTTTTTTAGTTTTTGTTTTCAGGTTTTTTGAAGTCGGTTTTTTTAATTTTAATTTATTTTTTTATTTAACCATTTTTAGTGCCGCTGACACTGAAAATTCTACTCCATGAGGCGAAAGCGACTATTTCTTAAAATTGCAACCTGTACCTACCTAATCGTAACTCATTGAACAGTTTGGTGATGAGAAGGTTCAGATGCTCCATTCATCGATAGGTACCTATTAGTGTATGGGCCAATTATTCTACTAGTGGTAATGGAAAATTGAGCAATTTGCTGAATCTCGCTGTGCAGATCTGTTCATCACTCCAAAGATCCTCATCAGATCTTCATTTAGGATAGGGTTCTCTATCAACATTCATACAAGCCCAGTCCGGCGACTAAATTCTTCAAATTGTAAACTGTAATCGTAACCGATTCAAGAGTTGTCTGATGAGAAGGTGGTTTTAGATATTCCATTTATCGGTAACTATTAGTTTATGGGCCAATTCTACTGGTGGAAATCGAAAATAGAGCAATTTGCTGCACTCTCGAGGTGCAATTCTGTTCATCATTCCGAAGACCCTCATCAGATCTTCATTGAAGATAGGGTTTTTTGTCAACATTCATACAAACCCAGTCCGGCGACTAAATTCTTCAAATTGTAACCTGTAATCGTACCCGATTGAAGAGTTGTCTGATGAGAAGGTGGTTTCAGATATTCCATTTATCGGTAACTATTAGTTTATGGCCCAATTCTACTGGTGGAAAACGAAAACTGAGCAATTTGCTGCACTCTCGAGGTGCAATTCTGTTCATCACTCCGAAGATCCTCATCAGATCTTCATTCAATTTTTATGGGACCACCTGTGAGTTATCCCCTTTCATACAAAAAAAGAATTTTCCAAATCGGTCCAGGCGTTTTCGAGTAATCGGCGAGTAAAAAAAAATATATATAAGTATATGCGACGAATTGAGAACCTCCTCCTTTTTTGAAGTCGGTTAATGAGAACCTCCTCCTCTTTTGAAGTCGGTTAAAAAGTAGGCTGTTTCAGGGAGCCGTCTGTTCAGTTGATACAATTCTGATAAATGTAGCTAATCCAACCGGGATTCGAACTCACGACATACGTAATAAAAACGTATCTACTACTATGCTAATACTGCTTGTCGGTTCAAAAAGGGGAACAACTTCTCAGTCGAGTGAATAGTTTAAGCACTCTTTGCTAATCATTTTAATATGCTAAGTTAATGTTGCATTAAATCATTGCATTTAACTGTGTGCTTACTTATTTTATTTATGCAAAAATATAATGAAATATTACATCAATTAAAATTAAAATATTTTTAAAACATATTATGTAAATAGGTACTTGGACTAACTTTTTAACTTTGTGAAATTAGGAACAATGAACAATGCATATAGATTTTAAACGACTCAATCGATTTTCATAATATTTTTGTAGCATAAAACCTAAAACTGCCATGACCTATGTCTTATTTTTATTTATTTTTTTGTCTTTTTAAAACCCTTATTTCCTATGATTATTAAAATATGTAAAAAACCAAGACATAGGGACATGGTCATGGCAGGTTTTATGAAACAAAAATATTTGCTCTAGTGTCATTATCCAGGGAGGAAACAGTTTCGACTACGTTTGTATGGAGACAGACCGGGTAGCTTTCCTCGTAAATGTACCAGGCAAAGATATGTTAAATAATTATTGACTATCGATATTATAGTAACAGTAACAACATTAAATCCAGTACAAAACCTTGCACTTTAGGAGAGCCAAACAAGTGGGTAGAAGTGGGTACCAATGATCAATTAGGCAGTTATGTACGTTAATTAAATTATATCATTTGCTCTTTAAATTTTGGTATTTAATCAAGGTCACATAAAGGTTAGCTTGTATATTTCCCTCGATAAATACTTAATTTTAGTAATCAAGTATATAAGTACGGTACGGTCGGCAGCATAATTGCAGACCCACCGTAGAGCTCCAAAACGGCCGTTATTAGAATGTTTTCAACACAAGCAAGATTTAAAAAGCTAAAAACTACTAAAAAAAGCTATTGCATAATAGCGAACGCTCGGCCGAGCTACATGGTAGGCGGAGTGGGGGGGTGTTAGGTTTTATTTTCGTTACGGAATTTCCTGATTCGGTCGCCGCGCTCAAAGCCCGCGATAAAATAAAAATGTATCAAACCAAAATTATTAGAATGAAAACATTCCAATTAATAGTGGATTTAGAACTCTACGGTGGGTCTGCATTTATGCTGCCAATAGTAACTACTAGCGACCCGCTCCGGCTTCGCACGGCTATATTATGCATGTATTATACATATAAACCTTCCTCTTGAATCACTCTATCTATTATAAAACCGCATCAAAATCCGTTGCGTAGTTTTAAATATCTAAGCATACAGAGGGACAGACAGCGGAAAGTGACTTTGTTTTATACTATGTAATGAACAAAGTAATAAGTAGGATACCTGCTGGTATTAAGGGCCACTAAAAGTTTTTAAAAACCTTGATTTTAGTAACAAAATAAAAAGAAAATAAACAAATTAATTGATTTTCAGATTAATCTTATGATCTGTTTTTTTTACAAAGAAATTTTCCTCATTTCTATAACTATCGATTGGTATTAAAAAATAGGACGATTTTTTTGCAAAATCAACAGGATCGATTCCTGGCTAGGGTAATGACTTTTTCAAAAATCTAATGATGCAGTTTTAGTTTTTGTCAAAATCGGGCACGCAACTCCTTTCAGCATTTTTCGCTATCTCTTATAGTTTAGGATATAGCCCTGAAGGCCTACGTAAAAAAATCACCCTGTATATTTTGTTTATTTGTTAGCCTGTCTTTTTTAACCGACTTCAAAAAAAGGAGGTTCTCAATTCGGTTGTATGTATGTTTTTTTAAATCTAAATTTAAGAAAAATAAATGAATGAGAAAAAATATCAAATTCCAATTACAGAATACAAACTTTAGAAGCGATAATACACTTTTCATTACTCATACTCCGAAAGTAGATCTAAAGGTACCTCAGGAGCGTGTTGAAAATAAAACTTTCAGCCCTAGGGAGAATCGCTTTCACTGACAGCTGTCATGTCAAATTATGGCTTCGCACGGCTTGTGCAATTTGCATGTAGCCAGTATCAGTATCATTACGCAATAGGAACTTCAAAAACCTAACCTCCTTGCTTTAAGTAACACCAAAGAATAACACTACATGTATATAACCTCTTTAGTCCCAACCTTCAAGGGTCAGGTAGTATGGAGTCTCTCATTCACTCTCGTTGTTAGGAAGAATTTTATGTATTATTCGTAATGAAAAGCACAGTGTTTACCTCGGGTGAAAGACTCATTTAGTCCCTCGAACTATTAGCGCCCTTGCTACGCTCGGGCGCCAAACTCCGTCTCGGGACTTTAATGAGTGACTTTCACACCGAGGGTAACAATGTACTATTAATTTCTGATTATACCAACACAAACAAAAGGTCATGCAACAGACAGGTTCCCATACATTGAGCGTATCAAATCACAAGATATTACAATGTTTAGTTTAACGTAATAATTACTTATTGAATCAAACATTCGTGTGAAAATACAACTATATTGATTGTATCTTTATTTTGATGCGTATAGAGGTCAATATTAACAAGCTTATTTCAAATTTGTATTTTTAGAATAAATCTGTGAACAGGTGTGATTATCACACCAGGGCCTAAATTCAGTTTATTAGACACTAGCTGCACCCCACAGTTTCACCCGCGTAAGTTCCGTTCCCGTGGGAATATTAAAATGAAAAGTAGCCTATAGCCTTCATCGATAAATTTTAATGGACTATCAAACACAAAAAAAAAAATCAATTCGAACCAGTAGTTCCCGAGATTAGCGCGTTCAAAGAAACAAACTTTTCAGCTTTATGATATTAGTATAGATGCGTAGAGCTCAATATTAACAAACATATTTCAATTTTATATTTTTGGGAATTAATTTGAATAATGGTGGTGTGATATTCACACCTGTTCACAGATTTATTTATTCATATATGGCTCATTTTAATAGAAATTAATTTGGTATTAAGTGCTGGCAATACTACATGTTATACCTTGTCGGAATCTCAATGAAATAGGCAACTTTTTTTTAATTTGGCACTAGGGTGACCATACATTTTTTTTTCACCGAGAATAGTTCAGGTTAAAATATCATGAAGTTTGAATTAAATCTTTGTTTAAAAAAAACTTTTAACGTGTCATAAAAATAATTGTTTGCATTCGACAGCACATGTATCCTGGAGTACTATCCAAAAATGGATTGGAATATTTTTTGCAGTTTTGGCACCAAAAAGCATGGAGAAGAGGGAGATAAAAAATAAATAAAATGAGACGAACCGGCGCAGTGTCCTCTATTCGTAGGTTACCGCTTATCCATTCATTACCTGACACCCTGTATATGTATTAGGTATGTATGTATATAAATATGAACTATGTAGTCACGATAAGTTCGCGCAGGTCGTGTGAGACGCAACATTCACAATTCACAGGACCACAAATCTAGATATTTTGTAACAGAGGTAATTTCAACTAAACCGCGTAATACAGGCGGCACTAGATTTTTAAATAGAAGAGGTCGAAAATGTTTCTAATAGAATTGGACCAAGGAATCACGTCGTTCCATACAAAGTTTGTCCCCCTTTTCACCCCCTAAGGGGTAAAATTTCCTAAATTCCTTTCTTATCGGATGCCAACGTCAAACAAAGAACACACCCTCCAAGTTTCGGGTCTTTACGATCAGCGGTTTAGGCTCTGCGTTAATCCGTCTCAGGCAGCCGGCCAGGACAGCATTTTATATGTATGAGGAAGGCTATAGGATACTTTTTATATTAATATTCCCACGGGATCGGAACTAACGTGGGTGAAACTGAAGAGCGCAGCTAGTGGGGGATAAAATACGGGGGATTTTTAATTCTAAATTTAAGTTTTTACATTATTCAACCAAATCATATATTCCTAAGTTTACCTTTAACTTTTCTTTCGAGTGAACTCTTGTTTGCATTTTTTCCTTTAACATTAACTTGAAATATATTTTTAAATATTCTCTGACAGTAGTCACACACTTAAGTACAATTTAAGCACCATTTATGACCGCTAAGTTGCGTTAAGTAAACCAAAACAGTCTTCGATAAGATCTAAATAGCTATAAAAACATGATATTACCATGTTTGAAATTTCTAAAGTTTATGTTGACGTCAGTGAAGCGAATTTTTGACGACAAAAATAGATTAGAAGAATAAGAAAAGAGCGGGCAGTAATAAAATTGAATTTCTTATTTCATTGTCTCACTAACAGCGCTTCGCGGTTTCACCCGCGTAACTCCCAAACCCATGGATATATCGAAATATAAAATAGCCTAAAGCCTTCCTCGACAAATGGACTATCCAACACAAAAATATTTTTTCAATTCGAACCAGTAGTTCCTGAGATTAGCGCCTTCAAACAAACTCTTCAGCTTTATAATATTACTAGCGACCCGCCCCGGCTTCGCACAGGTATATTAGGCATGTGCATAAACCTTCCTCTTTAATCACTCTATCTATTAAAAAAACCGCATCAAAATCCGTTGCGTAGTTTTAAAGATATAAGCATACATAGGGATATAGGGACAGAGAAAGCGACTTTGTTTTATACTATGTAGTGAAGTGATAGTGAAGTATAGATAGAGGTAAATGCAAAGTAGAGTAAACCCCTCGTGATAAAAATATATTTTGCTTTTCCATACTTTGAATCCCTCGCTCCGTTCAGGATTTTTTGAAGTGAAAACTTCTTATGGCGCTTGGGCACTTTTGTGGGTGAGCATTTTCAGCCGTTCTCGCGACCGATTTTGACGCGACAGATGAGATTTGACGCGACAGATGAGATTGTATTTGTGTTAGTCTTTTTGTTTAACTTATACTGCCATCTATTACACAAATTGAGAAACTTAGTTTCTAGAAAGACCGCTATTCGAATGTAGATGGTGCTGATTTAAATTTTTTACTGCCATCTAGCGAATAAAAAATAAACTATATTTGTTTAAGTGAGTGCTAATAGATGGCAGTAGCAGATCGTTTCAAGAAATATTCTATGAGAAATAACAAGTTTATTGTTTTCACTTCTGCCTGTTTAATTCTACTTCCTCCTCGATAAATGGACTATTCAACACAAAAAACAAACATTTCCAGTAGTTCCTGAGATTAGCAGGGTTCGAAAATATCCGATATTTATAATAAATATCAAAATATCGGATTTTTTTGATATATATCCGATATATAGGGGAGACTGATGACACTTGATCCCCCCCTTTGTTTTTTGTTTCTAAAATCTACAATTTTAACCTATTCAATGAAATTTTTGGACCAAACGATTCAAAATTTATCAAGGAACTACTTTCTAAGTGGTCAGCAGTATCAAGTTATACTGAACGTTACAATCTTTAAAATTTGTAGGCTTTAGGTTTGTACCATGTGTCCCTTTATATGGACGATTTGATCCTACATGTCGGCTGACTTGATCCGGGGGATCAAGTCTTCCATATATGAGGAACACTTGGGACGTTTACACTTGTTGCCGGAAATTTGGGGACTGGAACATATTAATTTGAAATTCAACTGTATCAAGCTATTACTCAACGTCACAATATTCAAAATTTTACCTCAATATATTTGTATCAACTGTCCCCTTTGTATGGATGACTTGATCCTACCTGTCGAAAGTCATGATTTTGGAGGGATCAAGTCTCCCATATATGAGGGACACTTGGGGCTAGTTTTAACAATAAAGATTTTATTAATTATGTTGTTAAAATTGGAGTTTTTTAAGATAATAAAAGATGGTTAGATAATTATTAATGTTTCTTTAATTCGATAACCAGCAAAATAAGCTTACAAAATCAAGAAAATGCTATCAAGCCTAAAAATGCAATAATTATCATTATATATTTTTTCTATTAACATTAAAAGATTATCAAACTATAGGTTGATGCTTAAATTGCCTACCTACTAAACTTAAGTTAGTTACGGTCTTTGTACCTAAATATAACAAGTAAATCACAAAGGTCAGAGATTCTAGGAACGGATAATAGTCTTAGACAAAATCTTTTAAATTATAAAATGTTAAGCTTAAAGGAAATTGTTGAAATCAAATCAAACTTAAAAAATCTTCTAAATATTCTTAATAAGTGATTTTCGACAGTCCTATAATATTAGCAAAAATCAATAACATTATACCAAAATAAACTTGAACTAGTTATGGTCTTAGTAAATACCTATAATAAGTAAGTAAATGACAATGGTCAAAGTCTGAGATCCTAGTCTTATTAAGTCATAGACAAAATCATTTGTATCACAAATGTTAGATAATCTAGTAATCTTAGATAATAATGTAATATTCCAAAACAATCAATACCTAGGGAAAGATATCAAACTTAAAAATATTTTAAACATTCTCAACAACTTTTAACAGTCTTATAATAATTAGTCTCATGTTAATTTATCATATACTATCAAAAATCAACAACTAAATGACAATGGTCAGAGATCCTAGTAGATAAATCATTAATTCTTAGACAAAATCTTTCCAAATGTTAGAGAATCTAGTTATTTTAGATAATAATATAATATTCCAAAACAATCAATACCTAGGGAAAGATATCAAACTTTAAAATATTCTAAACATTCTTAACAAGTTTCAACAGTCTTATAATAATTAGTTTTATGACAATATCTTATGTTCATATCAACCTTTAACAGTCTCATAATAATTATAGTCTTATATTCTCATGTGTTTGCAAAAAGTCTTAGTAAATAGGTATAACGTAGCTTAGCAGTTACTTGTCTATTTTGAAAAGTTTTAACGATTTGGGAAATTCAAAGGCTCCTACTCTTTTGGTGGACGATTTAAATAAAGGAGGGGGAAGTTTTTTTACAACTCGATACTTCCCAATCACTGATAAATCAGCTTTTTCAGGCCATTTGAACTTTTTGTCGTTTATTTTCTTCGCAAATTTAATATCTAAGCTAGCCAGTGACTCGTTAACAACTTGTCCCACAAATCGATGGAGAACTTTTTTTTGTGATACAAAGTTGACTACCACCCAATCTCCTTGATGAACGTTATCCTCATCATGTCCATCTCCAACTTCTTCTACCTCGCTTTGATCTTCTTCTTCACATTCTATAGAGTAAACACTTTCTGGAGAAGGTGGTAAGCTCATATTTTCTTCTTCAGAACTGATATCTTTTACATTTTTTTTGTCTTTTTGCACTCTTTTTTTTTTCTTAGATTTTGGTTTGTTTGTAATTTTGTCTTTTAAGTTTTTTTTGACTAATTTACCTGCATTTCTCCTTTTCTTTTCTTCTCTTTCTAAAGCTTCATTTTCGATTATATTTTTTTCTGGAGTGTCGGTAAGAATTCTTGTGAACCCTTTTTTCCTCCCTTTGTTAGAAGTTTTTCTGGGTCCAGCTTTGGGGTATGGTCTGAGTACTTCTGGGCTCACATATTTGTTCGTCGAATCTCTTTTAGCAATCGAAGCAGAAATAGCAGTAGTTGGAGTTAACACCACTAAGGGCGACTGCTGATGATCTTGCAGTGAACTTTTTGTTATAAAAGAGTCGTCAGCAGGATCCACATTCAAGGTAAGTGGAACTTTCACATTTGGAAGAAATTGATATGTAAAAGGTACATTTTGTGGTATTGTAGTATCAGGAGATTTTTTGTGAGAAAAATCAGAAGAAATACATTTTTGTACAGCAGACAAAGACAGAAGAGTGAGCGGCGAACAAGTTTCAGTGATGAAATCATCTATGTTTGCAAGTCCAGTTTCCATATCGAAAGATTCAAGTAGCAATGGGGAGGGTGTTCTCTCTGTGGTATTGTTATTTTGTTTTAAATTGTCATTTAGATCTTCTGCATCAGTTAGGTCATCATCTATTTCGGCGGAAATATTATCCTGCATATTGAGTTCTATATTTTCTGGAACAGTAATTGTGTTTTGGTCTGCTTCAGGCTCTCTCACACTCTCATTTTCTTGTGCAATGTTTGCAATTGCAACCGAGTTTTCTGGTCTATCCGTGACATATGATGACAAGAATTCATCATCTGTGAAGATTTCACTGTTAAAGGGAAATATACCGGTTATTTCAAAGCTCTTCGTAATATTTCGTGGTATCATTGCAGTTGGGTATGCTTTCCCTAGACAACCAGAAATATCATAAATTGTCAATGGACGACCAGGGTGAGCCAACATCCAGTCATCGCATGCAGTGTTGTAATATGATTTTAAAGTTCCAAAGAGTATACGGTCTAACGGTTGTAATTTATGAGAAGTGTGAGGAGGAAGAGTTAGAAGATGAATACCGCTGTCTCTGCAGAAATTGATGGCATTAATGCTAATGTGACTTTCGTGATTATCAAATATGATCAAGCATGGATTTTCCTTTGAGCATCTCACATGTTTTTTAAAATGTTGCAAATAAAGCATAAAATTGTCCGCAGTCATCCAACCGCTTGGGTGAGGAGCCCCAGCGGTTCCAGGAGGAGCATTGTCAATCATGCGGCTTTGCCAGTTTTTCCTGGGGAATATCATGAAAGGCGGTATAAAATTTCCTCCAGCATTAATTGCACAGCAAATGGTCACTAGTTCACCACGTTCTGCTGAAGTTACCTTCGACACTTGTTTTGTGCCCTTGCTTGCAATAACTTTTTTGGGCTTATGTACCGTAGTAATTCCTGTTTCGTCTATGTTCCACACGTCTTTCGGTTCAAAGTTATACCGAGCGTATAGATTCCGCAAGTTTTCGAAAAATTTGGATACGTTGTGCTTGTTAAAACTGGTGGCACGAGAGAGGCTGGTAGCTTCAGGCACCCTGAGAGATAAATTTGTATTTCGGCGCATAAAAGCATGAAACCAGTCATACGAAGCAATTTTGTTATCGGTCCATTTCTGCGGCATATTTTTGTTGTTTACGTTTCCAAATTCGAATGCTAACTCTCTGACAGCTTTAGGAGTCAATCCATGGTACAATGAACTGGCTGTCTCCAGATATTTAGAAAGATCCGCTTCTTCGTTGATGGCAAAAATTTGGGATTGTTTATAGTTTGGTTCATAGCTGGGTGAAGCACTACCACTTGCTATTGCTTCCCATTTTTTTCTTACGTATCGTTTTAATGTCATCACTGACATGTTGTAACGTTTTGCAACACCTCTTAACGTTTTATTGAATGCAATAACATCATTTACAGCCGATCTTAGTTTTTCTTTTTCTATAGTTTGGCGTTTCTTGCTACCCTCTTTAGTTTTGTATACGCGAGGCATTTTACATCTGCAAACATCAAAAAATATGCTGATACAAAGAAATCCCGACTTGGGAGTCGGGATATTAGTTGGGATATTCTTTAGATATTTTCCATGCTTTATTTGGGAATAAAGCATGGAAAATATCTAAAGAATAGGCACCTACATAATAAAAAAAAGTCATTGTTGTAATAAAACTCATAATCCAACGATCTCTATTTACTAATAACCACAGTTGTGGGAGATTTGATCCCCGGATCAAGTCCACCCCCATCCAATTTACCATGTGTCCTCAATAATAGCAGCGTTTTACCTGAAATAAAACGCATATTAAAATACTTACCTAACTGAAAGCTTTATTATGAGATAGCATTTCCGCTTCCGTCTATTTTTCTACCAGTTTTCGTACTTTTTACTAGTTTTTACCTACTAGTGGCGCCACCTGGCAGACTTCCGGTGTACTTTTTTGTTTTCGTTTTAGCGACTGCGCCATTTTGGATCATTGGCTCATTACTACCAGGCAGATATTAAAGTGAAAGCTTTCAGTTAGGTAAGTATTTTAATATGCGTTTTATTTCAGGTAAAACGCTGCTATTAAACTACTTGACCGTAACTGAAAGCTTTATTATGAGACCTGTTTGTTATCGCCTGGTGGTGCCACTAATATCTGTAACGCCAATGTGATATTATAAAAACACAAATATTATGTTGGTTACTTATTTACTCTATATATTTAAAGAATCAATGTTTATTTATTACAAAACCTTCAATATTCTAATTAACTTATACCTATATTTTATTGCAAATCAATAATAGTTTAATCAACCGGATTGAACAATTGTGAAATATTTTCTGAATCATTGCTCTCGATTACTTCGCGTCGGTAATATTGTTGGAATGTGTTTGCGGAGCGCCAGTTTCCACGAGCCAGGATGTCTTCGATGGAATGATTTTGCATCCAATTTTTAGAAGCTACCGCAGATCGAACACTACCTGGAGCAGCAGCGATGCCAGCATCTTTAAATAAGGTCTTTATCCAACCTGCGATGACTGTGCGTGAGGCAGGTTTTGCATTACCTCTAACTGTAATAAATAAATTATACGAATTCGCAGCGTTACGTCTTTCATTTAATAATTCTATAGTTGTATCTATCCAGAAAATAGGGTTTAAGTTACGATTTTTTGCATTTAATAGTAGTTTCCAACCAGACTGCCTATGATTACTACTGTCGGTTTTTGAGCCAAATTGAGGCCAAAATATTATACTCTGATCGGATTTAATACAATGCTTTTTATCAGTTTTAAGTAGAGTAAGATCATGAATACGTCTACCAGAACATAGAAGTAACAGTATCGCAGTATGACGTGACGTTTGAAAAGTGTTATTTACATCAACGGTGTAGGTAGTTAAATATGAAACTAGTTTACCGACATCCCATATGGGTGATTTGGCAGTTCTAGGATGTTTCAAAGCAATGGACTTCAAAATATGTTTAACTAAGACATGTGAACTTAAACAGCTAGAATTTTCAACGTTACATAGAGTAGATACAACTGATTTATGTAAAAGAATAGTATTATAAGATATATGATTTTTTAAATATAAATCTGATAAAAGTTGAGCCAATTGTGAACCTGTTGGATTTTTCGGGTCAATATTTTTAGAAAAACACCACGAGGTCCAACGTTTCCTTGCTACTTCGTATGTTTTTAAAGTAGATTTACGCCAAGAGTTTTTGAGTAACGAAAGTTGTTCAGTATTCCATGCGCTCACCGTTTCTGACCACCCCCACATTTCCAAACTTCTAGGATTATGTTCTCTACTTTCGGTGGTGGTAGACCCGTCGACGTGTCGACTAGATGTCTCGGGAGATTTTTCAGAGTGAACGGTGCCGCTAGGGCTCGGGTCTTCAAGTCCGCCCTCCAAAACACTTTCGTCCATCGGGGCACCACCATTAGAAATATTCCTGTCGGTTGATTCAGATGAGTCAGTACTTTCGGAATTAGAAATGGTGGTGGGAACACCCACGCGAGTGGGTAATTCCATGGAACACTGAATGCGTCGTAAAATAGGGCTTGTTGACCTGTCAGGTCTCGGGTTACATAATTGTGTACTACGTGGGCTGATTTGGATGCGAACAGATCTATTACAGGGGTTCCCCACTTTGCAAACACTATGTCCACACATGCCGGTAGTAAGTGCCATTCCGGAGGCCGGCGATGGCGAGACAAGTGGTCGGCATGGCTGTTGTATTTGCCTGGGATATAGTGTATGCTGAAGTGTATTTGATTTAGATCTAAGAGATTCAGGATTTGATATGTTATTTCGGTTAGAACTATTGATTTCGTACCTCCTTCGTTCCGCAGATGAGCAACTGCTGTCTTGTTGTCGCATTGCATCAGAATTGAATTGTGACGCAGGAATTGTGCATGGCTCTGTAAGACATACAGTATGGCAAGCATCTCTTTTTGATTGCAGTGAAGTGCTTCTTCTGCACAAGACCAGGTCCCCGAAAGAGAAAGATCGTTTAGCTGTGCTCCCCAACCCTGGTCTGAAGCATCTGTTGTCAAGAAGTGCGTCGGAGGCCGATAATGTAAAGGTGTTGGATGTTGACAATTTCGAGTCCACCACACTAATTCTTCGAGGGCACCTTGGGGTAGTGCGTACCTCTTTGTTGGTAGGTCTTGAATCGAATTCATAAAGATTAGTGGTTGTCTGTGATGGAGTCGACCTCGTGGCACAACAAAACTTGCGAAGTTTAAAAGGCCTACTATGCTCTGCAGAGATTTCAAATTGATTGTCTTTTCGTGTATTGCTGTCGTTGCTTTTCGACTTATTGTGGCAATCTTTTCTTTTGTTAAGGATTTCAGATTGTCCCATGGCCGCCATAGTATTCCTAAGTATACTAGGTTCTTTTGAGGGACGAGAACGGATTTGTTGAAATTGACTTGCCAACCCAAGATTTGAAGTATTTCTACTGCAATATGCACATGATTGAGAAGTTGTTCTTGATTTTGATGGACCAATACGTAATCGTCGAGATATACGAGTACCCTCATATTCCATCTCTCTCTTAGTATCTGAGCGACCCAATTGGTGAGTACAGAGAATATTTTCGGTGCTGAACTTAGACCGAATGGGAGGCAAGTCATTTCCAGCAGTTCTTGGTCGTAAATAAGACGTAGATATCGTCTGTGCGATTTGGCTATGGTCTGATGAAAATAGGCCTGTGACAGGTCGACTTTGCACATCCAGTCTTGTGGTTGCAGAAAGTCCGGAATGCGATACATGTTTATTAAATGAAACTGTTCGGTTATTACATAACTGTTTAGAGCCTTGAGGTTGAAAATGGGCCGAGCAGACCCGTCGGGTTTTGCTACCAGAAACAGAGGGGATACAAAACTTGGTGACATCGGAGCTACTTTTAGAATGCCCTGTTTTTTCATATTCTTGATGATTGCCGTCATTTCTTTTGAAACTGGAGTTTGGAATTGATTCGAGCTTACATTTGGGTAAACTAGTGGCGGCTTTTGTAAAAAGGGTATGCGATACCCTTGAATTAATTTTAAGATAATCTCTGGTGCACCCATTTTCATCCACTGTGACTGGTAATGCACCAACTGACCTGCTCGAAATTGCCTGGCGTCATTGTTTAAATTGTCTTTGTTGCCCTCTTGATCCTCTTGTAGAATTTGCACGTCCTCGATTGAATCCACGATTGGGCCGCGAGCCTCGGTTGTGAAATGACCCTCTTGCATTTTGATCGAATTGAAAATGTTGATCTCTTTAAGGGTAATAATTAGAATTATTATAAGCACCCCGCGAGGGTGGATTAGCACAAGCATGCATTTGCATGTTATTTAAATTTTGCATTTGGTAATTATCATGAGAATAAAATTGATGGAACTTTCACAAGTTTTGCACCTTGCCCCCGCGAGGGGCGACGGTGAGATTGGTTTGACCTTGTTTGGGCAAAAACATCAGATTTGTTGGGCCAAAAAGCTTTGCGAACGCCGCCGGCTTTTTCTAGTGCCGATGTAAATGGTTCAGAATCGAATAAGTACGTATTGGATGGTGGAATCCTATTTAACGATGCTTTTAACAATGGATCTTTAACCTGGCTAGTTATTGATTCTCGGCGCATTTCAATACTTTCAGCTCTATGGCCGCATACTAATTGTAACAAATCAGAAGATACTTTATTTAATTCGCCGTTTTGAAAAAGTTCATCAACCTTTAGATTTAAATTATCAAAATTAATTTCTGTAGATTTAGCCCAAAAAAGTAAATTTCGAATGCTCTCTTGTAATAACTCTTTTTGTTTAAGAATGCAATAAGATATAGCTGCATATGATTTATCAGCATACGATAGGTGACGTAAGGTGTCGTATGTTTTTACCTCTTCGTTTGTTTCTAGGTCTACGAAACCTGGGGTATGATTATATATTTTTTGTGTATCGGCATATCGTATGTCTGACCATGATGAACTACCTAGGCGTTAAACATCGTTTAACATTTTTAAAAAGTTATCTGGGGTTTTAGGAACAGTCGGTTCTTTTAATTTTGTCTCAATATCGAAAGTGAAGTGTTGTCTCGAGTTTTGACATTCATCTGACACATCGTATTGTTCATATAAATCTCCACTAACCACAGTGTAAACAGTATCACCGTCATTATGGTTATCAACCTGGTTATGGGTCTCAACATTGTTAGATGTAGCAATGTGTTTGCGAAGTTCACCCACTTCTTTAACAAGTTTATTAATCATTCGATTTGAACGCTTAGAACGCTTACTTGTTTTTCGGCGGTGGCGACGTGACCGCTTACGTTTGCTTGTAGATGCGGTGCTCGACGATGAAGAGCTACTCGAACTACTGCTGGTATTACTAGTAGTAGAACGGCTGCGACGCCGTTTATGAGCCTCGCCACTTGGCCCGGCCCCGTTGTAATGGGGGTTGCCACTTGGTCCGGCTCCGTCATTCGGATTATCTTGATTATTCATTTCTGAAAATAAATTATGTTAATAAGCTGCAAAAAATCGTTATATTTTTCAAAATCTTGACAAAGATTTGCTTTAAGTAGTACGTACTGATAGAATGTAAAATATTCAATTTATAAAGTGATCCGAACGGAAAAAACCGTTAAGTATCGATCACTTTCACTTTTATAAAGTAAATTTTTGAAACTTACCTTATTTTAACACTGTTATAATATTCAAGTTAAACACTATTGTAATATTCAATACTAATTTATACTTATAAGTTTAACACGTGTTGCTTCGACGGAAAGTAAAACGCCAATGATCCAAAATGGCGCAGTCGCTAAAACGAAAACAAAAAAGTACACCGGAAGTCTGCCAGGTGGCGCCACTAGTAGGTAAAAACTAGTAAAAAGTACGAAAACTGGTAGAAAAATAGACGGAAGCGGAAATGCTATCTCATAATAAAGCTTTCAGTTACGGTCAAGTAGTTTAATAGCTAGATTACAAAATGTCTCACAACAATAAAACTGTACACAAAAGTTAATGTATTATCCATGGTAAGGGAAGCACATAATATGTTTAAAAACATAATATTAACATTACATTGGAATATTCTATTAAAACATATAAGAAAACTGAATGAAAAACTCACCAAAATTACTTCACAACGCTTAGAAACAATAACGTGACGCCATTTGCAAGCGCGATCGAATTTTGACACTAGTGTTTATTTTTCTTATGTTGGCGACGGAAGCCAACCAGTGTTGCTATCTTAAAATAATCTAAAGTGCGTGGTAGCTTTAATAATCGTCTGTACCAAGTCTGTCGCAGGGATCATGTGTCATCAGTCTCCCCTATCAAAAATGTGATATTTACGTGATATTTATCCATTTTGTATGACAGCCATATTGTTATTTTAATGTATTATTTATGTATACTGTTTCCATACCTATGTTTTATAAACATAATAAATTATTTAAAAAAAAACAATACATAAAAGAAAATTTAACTCAAAAACATAAAATGTTCTTATAAATCAATTAAAATCATAAACTAAAGCAGGTAAAATTAAGTCAAAAAGATAAAATATTATAAATTCCAATCATTCAATGGCTTCGTTAAATACCTTCACTAATACTTATAATACCTAAACTTTAAACGTTAATACCTAAACTTGCTATTAGGGAGTATGTTTTAACTTTACTCCAACGCCATCTACATTTAGGATGGAGAAATACAGCAGAAAACTGCGAAAATTGACTCATTTTTAACAAATTTTTAAACAAGTTTTGTATTGATATATATCACAAAAAACCACTGGATATATATCCGATATATATCGGATATATATCATGATATATATCCATTGATATATATCCTCGAACCCTGGAAATTAGCGCGTTCAAACAAACAAACAAACTCTTCAGCTTTTTAATATTAGTATAGATAAGGCAGAAGAAGTAGAAGGTATATCACAAACATTTCGTAATACCAAAACCCTAGTAAAGATTATTATTAAGCTATACCTACGTTAGGCGAACCAAACTAAAGTAGTCAAACCTAGGAACCAGTTAGGCAACTCCGTCTAGCCTTCGCTTGTGACCCTTCCTTGCAGGAAGTGTTCTTGCGACATAACCCACTGCATTTACGTTGGTTACTGTGGTATTTTTACTTATGTGCATTAAAGAGTTCTTTGAGGAGTTATGGTACTCAATGCCGACTTTCGTCACTATGCCATGTTTTACAAAACACCAAACATTGATTTTCGTGATGCCGACTTTATAAATTTCTTACTATCTGTTCCTAATAATTATGCCAACAATCCCTTGACGCCGAGTTATTGATTATGTCTTTACGTCAGTACCGTAAAGCCAAAAAGTAAATAGTCATGTAGAATGTAGTTTAAAAATAAATATTGGAAAATACAAGTTGAACCACAATTTTGAGAACTTTTTGTCGTCAATTTTAGGGTTCTGTTCTGTACTTAAAGGGTATAAACGGAGTCTCATTACTATGACTCCGCTGTCTGTCTCTATGCCTGTCACCAGGCTGTATCTCATGAACCGTTATAGCTAGACAGTTGAAATTTTCACAGATTATATGAATTTTTGTTGCCGCTATAACAACAAATACTAAAAACAGAAAAACAAAACATGGTATAGCAACTTTCGTATGTAAGTCCGACTCGTACTTGGCAGGTTTTTTTTTATAAATTGTGTATGCAATAAATCGTTGTACTTATTGTTGAATATTCATTGAAAATATGTTGAATTTTCATTGGAATTATGTTGAATTTTCATTGGAAATATGTTGAATTTTCATTGGAATTATGTTGAATTTTCATTGGAAATATGTTGAATTTTCATTGGAAATATGTTAAATTTTCTTTGGAAAATGTTGAATTTTCATCGGAAAAATGTTGAATTTTCATCGGAAAAATGTTGAATTTTAAAAAGTCATAGAACAAAATATCTTTGCCTAGACATCTAGAACCTTTTTTTGAAGTCAGTATCACCTGTAATATCACCAAACTTTCGAGGTAAACTAAAATTGGAGTCCAATTTATTACAACACATCACTTTTAGCCTCAGACTAATCAGATAGATACCAAACTACATAATAATGCTTTTTAGATCGAGTCATTGATTCGCGATACCTAATGCATTCTTTGGTGTCTAGGCGACGATACGATCCAGCTGTGTGGAAGGATTGCGAAACTTAATCATGATTGTTACGCAAATACCCCATGGGTATAGAAGGAGTGTGGTCGAAAAATATCGATTTTTCTCCCGAGTGCGGCAAAGTAAAAAGGAAGAGTTCTATTTTTGACCCGTATGGCTAAAAATAAATATTGTATGGTATTGCACATTAATGCATTCAGCGCCATTTAGCCTAAAGGTACGCAAGTAGGCTTGTGTTATGGTGACCAGACGATAAATAGAATATTTATACATAATATAGTTTATCTTCATAAATACACAATTTTAACATCGCACCTCCGCTCAAATAGTGTCATAAGTCAAAAAATGAAAATGTCGAGAAAAAGGTCTCTAAAGTAATAGTCCTAATTTTTTTAGGTCTTAATTTGAAAACTAATAGAATTAGCGATATTAACTTTCCAGTAGGTTTAAATGATTTTTTAAGCTTTACAAAATGGTGTATTAGGTTTCCAGATAATATGAAAAAAATATATATAAATATGATTTATAGTATCACCCAGACCAGTTTATACAAATACCGGAAAAAATGAAATAAAAAATTGCGCTTTTTCACTGTAATACTGTTAAATTTTAGTGATTTTTTAACCGACTTCAAAAAAGGAGGAGGTTCTCAATTCGTCGCGTATATATATATATATTTTTTTTATGTATGTTCGCCGATTACTCGAAAACGCCTGGACCGATTTGGAAAAATCTTTTTTTGTATGAAAGGGGATAACTCAGAGGTGGTCCCATAAAAATTGAATCAAGATCTGATGAGGATCTTCGGAGTGATGAACAGAATTGCACCTCGAGAGTGCAGCAAATTGCTCAGTTTTCGTTTTCCACCAGTAGAATTGGGCCATAAACTAATAGTTACCGATAAATGGAATATCTGAAACCACCTTCTCATCAGAAAACTCTTCAATCGGTTACGATTACAGGTTACAATTTGAAGAATTTAGTCGAATTTAGTCGCCGGACTGGGTTTGTATGAATGTTGACAGAAAACCCTATCTTCAATGAAGATCTGATGAGGGTCTTCGGAGGGATGAACAGCATTGCACCTCGAGAGTGCAGCAAATTGCTCTATTTTCGATTTCCACCAGTAGAATTGGCCCATAAACTAATAGTTACCGATAAATGGAATATCTAAAACCACCTTCTCATCAGACAACTCTTGAATCGGTTACGATCACAGGTTACAATTTGAAGAATTTAGTCGAATTTAGTCGCCGGACTGGGCTTGTATGAATGTTGATAGAGAACCCTATCCTAAATGAAGATATGATGAGGATCTTTGGAGTGGTGAACAGATCTGCACAGCGAGGTTCAGCAAATTGCTCAATTTTCCATTACCACTAGTAGAATTGGCCCATGCACTAATATTTACCTATCGACGAATGGAACATCTGAACCTTCTCATCACCAAACCCTTCAATGAGTTACGATTAGGTACAGGTTGCAATTTTAAGAAATAGTCGCTTTCGCCTCATGGAGTAGAATTTTCAGTGTCAGCGGCACTAAAAATGGTTAAATAAAAAAATAAATTAAAATTTAAAAAACCGACTTCAAAAAACCTGAAAACAAAAACTAAAAAAAACTTGAAAAAAAATCACCATGTTTCCTATAATACCTCTCAACATTCAATCTAACCCAGTCCGACTTCCAAGTATGTTTATGTTATCTGCTGTTTAAGTGACCCGAAATGGATTATTTTTCACTTTTTAGTTTTTTTTTTCAGTCTTTTTCTAGTTTTTGTTTTCAGGTTTCTTTTTCAGGTTTTTTTTAGTTTTTGTTACCAGGATTTTTTTTCAAGTTTTTTTAGTTTTTGTTTTCAGGGTTTTTGAAGTCGGTTTTTTGTGTAATTATTATTCATTAATTACTGGTATTTCTTTTAAAATAATTTAAAAGTTATACATTAAGTTATAGTTTTTTAAATAATAAAACACGTACTTAAGTCTATAATACCAACAATTGAAGCGATTGACATCAATGACATAATATTTTATTGCAATGGGATAAAAAACAGGTTTGCCACAGGACGAAAATCCCATTAAAATTGTCATTGGTATGTAATCTTAAGGCCTTAGGAATTAAGAGTGAATGGCGCGAAGGCGTGACGCATAGAATTATAATACGACCGGATATGACTAGGTACCACGTCCGTCTAGATACACAGGGTGAATTTTTTACGTGGGCTTTCAGGGCTATATCCTAAACTATAACCCCCTTATTCCAAAACGAGGTTTAAGGATAGAGATGTAGATTTAATAAACACAAATTAATGACACCGAAAACTAGATTAGTTAAAACAAAGAAACTAGGCATAAGCCTTAAAATAGATCTTTATAACAATCTTCCCTACCTCGTGAGGCAACTTCCGTACATTGAATTTAAAAACAAGATGCTTGCTTTGATGATGATTTTTTTAAACTTAACCCCTTCTATAATATTTCTGAGTATATGGCGTATTCATTTTTTGATTCGCATGATTCGTGATAAGTTGCTACTGTTCAGAGATAATGTTTTAAAATAGCATTTACCTAATAATTAACACTACTGTTACTCTAATACTTACCTGTTTATGTGTTTGAATTATCTATGTAATTGACTTGCCAATATTGCGAAATGTGATGACATGGTGAATAAATGATTTATGATTATTTATGATTTATTTAAACCTTAGATTTCGACACTGATTTACTCGTGCACTATAGTCTAAACACTATCCCTATAGATTATATGGGGAACTATAGTCTAAACACTACCCCTATCAATAATTTAGGGATAGTGTTTAGACTATAGTTCACGAGTAAATCTGTGTCGAAATCTAAGGTTTAAATCCACATCTCGGACTATCCTTAAACCTCGTTTTGGAATAAGGGGGTATGAGACTAGATATTTCTTTCCAGGATAAATGTGATATCACACAAGCAATGTTTTTTTTAAACTAACATTTAACTCGAAATTCGTGTTTACCGGAACTTTAACCTTTCGCTGAGTAAAAAAAATGTGTGGTCACCCTAGGGGCAAAATTTAAAAAAAGTTGCCTATTTCATTGAGATTCAGCAGCAGCATGCAGCCAGCATTTTATACTAAATTAATTTCTATTTAAATACCTACAAAATTTCGCTGTTTTCTCGTGGTCCCAGAATTTGATGCAAAATTGAACTTGATATTGGCTGTATGGATAAGCCATGCGAATCCTAAATCATCACATAGTATAAAACAAAGTCACTTTCCGCTATTTGTCCCTATGTATGCTCAGATCTTTAAAACTACGTAACGGATTTTGATGCGGTTTTTTTTAATAGATAGAGTGATTGAAGAGGAAGGTTTATAATAATAAGCTTAATATAGCCGTGCGAAGCCGGGGCGGGTCGGTAATTAATCACTACATAGTATAAAATAAAGTCACTTTTCGCCGCGCCTATGTCCCTTTGTATGCTTATATCTTTAAAACTACGCAACGGATTTTGATGCGGTTTTTTTAATAGATAGTGATTAACGAGAAAAGTTTTTAGATATAATACATGCATGATACAGCCGTGCGAAGCCGGGGCTGGTCGCTAGTATACTATAAAAAAAATATCGAGTTGATTGCATTACATATTATGTCAAATAATCGTAAAATTACATTCGATTATGAATAAAATCGAATAATTAAATCGATAAAACGACATTGAAACACCGGACCTTATTACTTCACACATACTTCCTCATATTACCAACAATTCTTTAATCATAATCGATTTTAAATCGATCAAAATAAGGGTCAGAATCGATTAATAAACTATCCATTACACCGGAATTAACAACATCGTAACTACCGAATATGTGATTTGCGAGAATGTACTCTATAATCAAAATAATTAGGTCGAATAATGATTAATATGTAAATAGGTAGAGTTGGAGTTTTAGCTGATGTTGATTTGCAAAATTGTACTCTATTTTTGAAGTGATTAGGTCGAATAATGATTGGTATGGAAGCAGGTGTACCGAGGTCGCTGGACTGGTCCAGTGTGGCCATGATCAAAAATGCAGGGTGAAAGGTGTGGTCATAGTAAGAGAGGGTGCGAAAGCGGATAGCGATTTATGCAGAAAAGATTTTATCTTAGAAATTCTAGAATCAAGAATTTTTATTGTCCAAGTGATGTACATTGAGATCTTAATAATTAAAAATAATAGTTAGATAATAATCACTTACCCATTACAGGCATACAATATTATTATAGTTTGAGCATCTATACAAATAAAACTTATTCTTAAAACTTTATTCATTTACGACCGGCCCCGGCTTCGCATGGCTATATTATGCATGTATTATACATATAAACCTTCCTCTTGAAACACTCTATCTATTAAAAAAAACCGCATCAAAATCCGTTGCGTAGTTTCAAAGATTTAAGCATACAAAGGGAAATAGGGACTGAAAAAGCGACTTTGTTTTATACTATGTAGTGAAGTTTTAAAGCAGTATTTGTTCCATACCCAAAGGATTAAAACGGGACCCTATTACTAAAACTTCACTGTCAGTCCGTCTGTCTGTCTGTCACCAGTCCGCATCGCATGAACCGTTTTAGCTAGACAGTTGAAATTTTCACAGATTATGTATTTCTATTGCTGCTATACAATAAATAAATAAAATAAATGGCGTTCCCAAACAACTTGGTACGGAACCTTTCGTGAGCAAGTCCGATTCCCACTTGGCCGATTTAATAAACCTGAAGCCGAACCGTTAAAAAATCTTTGGAAATTATTCTGGTTTGGACCTTATTTGACGACCCAGTTGGCACAATGGTCAGCATGCCGGACTGCCAAACACACGGTTGCGGGTTCGATTCCTGCCTCAAACATGTATTTATGCTTAGGTATTTGTCTGTGGTCTGGTTGTTTCTATGTATTTTATGTATATACTAGACCCGTCCCGGCTTCGCACGGCTATATTATGCATGTATTATACATATAAATCTTCCTCTTGAATCACTCTATCTATTTAAAAAAACCGCATCAAAATCCGTTGCGTAGTTTTGAAGATTTAAGCATACAAAAGGATATAGGGACAGAGAAAGCGACTTTGTTTTATAACTATGTAGTGATTTACAAAAGGAAAAGTATATAAGTAGTATATCCGTTGTCTAGCACCCATAACACAAGTCTAGTTACTTAGCTAACTAATGTCCTACAATATTAATTTATTATTTAAATTATCTAAGCCTTTGGTGCTCCTAATCTTTATCATAGAAGTTAGAAGGCCAAATATAAGTAGACAATAATAAATTGCACAATAATGATGGAGTACGGACATTCTGTCTGTGTGTCTTGTCTTTATTATATACTTTGGACATGTCATGGCCGCTTTCATATACTTAGGGGCCGTCCATTAAGGGGAAAGGGTACCTGCACTCTCTCCATACAAACGTAGTCGACTGTTTTCTCCCTGGATAATGACACTAGAGCAAATATTTTTTGGTACATAAAACTTAGAACTGCCATGACTATGCCCATATATTTTTATAATTTTCATTTTCTAATTACCATAGAAATTAAGATTAAAAAACAAATTAAAAAAAAAACAAAAAACATGGTCATGGCAGTTATAAGTTTTATGCACATAAAAAAATATTAGCTCTAGTGTCATTATCCAGGGAGGAAACAGTCGACTACGTTTGTAATAGTTTGTATGGAGAGAGCCTTTCCTCTTAATCACGTGATGTTTTTTTTGGCATATTTAACCCCCCCCCCCCCCCCTTTGGTGATACATGGTAAGGTTTAAGACTCCAATCAAAAATCACTGATGATAAATAAATAAAATAAATTAAAATGAAATAAATTAAGTCCATACAATTTAAATTAATTAAATTAAAAATCTAATTTTCATCCATTCAAAATATACCTTCACTATTTTTTTTTTCTTTTCAATTTTAAAACCTTAATCTTAAAATCTGTATTCTGCGTCTCGTCCGGGTCTATCTACGCCCCGCGGTTTCTTCTCTATGATGTATACAAATTGATTAGCAACGGTGATCTACAAACTCAAGAGAAATTACGACATGTGAGCAATAGTAGGTATACTAATAAATCAATACATCAACATTATAAATGTCAAAGTTTGTGTGTATGTTTGTTACTTCTTAACACAAAAAACTGAACAGATAGCGATGAAACTTCATGTAGAAATATTATTTTAAATTAGCGCTTATCGGCTCCCTCAGTCCAGGAGAGCCGTTAATCGTGACATAGTTCTTGACAGGGGGACCATTGAGCGTAGGGGAGCCAGTGGGAGAGCCGTTAAGCGTGAACCGAAAGAACACATTAGGCTATTTTTTATATCCCGATCTCGGACTTTAGGGTTTTTACTGACGCGGAGCTGCGTGGAGTGTTGAGGAGCAGACCGTGAATTGTCCAATCACAGTGCTTGAAATACACACAGACTTCTTCTTCTTCTCGTATAGTGGTGTGGCTCACCTATTGTTAGAGTTTTCATATCACTTTAAGGCCTCTAACTTGACCTAACGACTGCTACTGGAGGTAGCAACCGGGACCAACGGCTTAACGTGCCTTCCGAAACACAGAAGGGCTCACGAAAATACATTTTTGCCACAAAACTAATTGGCCACCCATCGAAGTAATGACCGCGCCAGGCGTCGCTTAGCTTGCACGACCGTTAAGCGAGCGTCGCTTAGCTGTGAGCCTACCCACACCGACTAAGGACTCAGGTTGGTCGCTGCAGGGTGAACCTGGGAAGGGGGCATGATCGATGCCGGGTTCAGTGCGACTGCGGGGCTCGAGAGCAAACTATGCTATACTTCTTGACCTGCCCCTCCAGCCCTAATAGCTGTACATTGGCTGACCTGATGTCAGTTAATAACAACGCCAAAGACCTAGCTGTTGCTAGGTCTTTGGCGTTGAGGTAGGGTCAGATCTATTCCCCCCTTTAATTTGTGATATCGATACGAAAAAGAAGAAGTGCTTGAAATCCCCATTCCCCATTAGTGGAACAGCAGCTATTCACGATCATGTCCTCTTCACTCCGCCCAACTCCGCGTCAGTGGAAACCCACTCTTACGCGAGTAAAACCGCATGTAGCAGCTAGTAATACGAATAAAACAATAGATAAATAAACCTATAGATTACGAAAGTAATCCAGGGTCAAATAAAGCTAACTTAAGCTAAGGTTAAACTTAGATTCTACTGTATCCAAACGAATCTAAACTAATATAACAAAGCTGAGAGTCTTTTAGTTTGTTTAAGCGGAAGTGCTATGACCAGAAGCGCGATAGAGGTGTCTTAGAAACAGTTTTTGGCTATCAACCACTAAAATCCATAGAATGATATTCCTACTGTCGTAAATGTGAAGAAATGCTTTGTATTTTCAAACACTTCGAAACACGATTAGAGTGATTAGCCTCAATAGAAAAAAATCTTAAAAAAACGTAATTTTTTGAGCTTTTACAATTTTACGGCGATTGTAAAGAAAAACCAAGTACAAAATTTATATTTTTATAAACTTTACATCAAATCCCATATGGTAGTACAGATGGCTTTTCACTAAAATAGATGTGAGTTTGTTAACGGGGCGCGGCGTTCTCTCCAAACGTAGTCGACTGTTTCCTCCCTGGATAATGGACACTAGCACAAATATTTTTGTTGAATTAAACTTAAAACTGCCATGACTATGCACCTATGTCTTGGTTTTTTTTTCATTTTCCAATTATTATCATAGAAATAAATATTAAAAAAATAAAAATAAAACAAAACATAGGGTCATGGCAGTTATAAGTTTTAAGCAACAAAATATTTGCTCTAGTGTCCATTATACAGGGAGGAAACAGTCGACTACGTTTGTATGGAGAGAGCGCCGCCGCCGGTACCCTTTCCTCTTAAGGAATCCCCATGGGAAATTTTAGACTCGCAGCTCTTGTAGTTTTAGATAAGTATTTATTGATGAGTCTTTTTCTCAATTAACTATTTAAAACTAGCGACCCGCTCCGGCTTCGCACGGCTATATTATGAATGTATTATACATAATATAAACCTTCCTCTTGAATCACTCTATCTATTAAAAAAACTGCATCAAAATCCGTTGCGTTGTTTTAAAGATTTAAGCATACAAAGGGATATAGGGACATAGGGACAGAGAAAACGACTTCACTATCACTACATAGTATAAAATAAAGTCACTTTTCGCCGTCCCTATTTCCCTTTGTATGCTTAGATCTTTAAAACTACGCAACGGATTTTGATGCGGTTTTTTTTAATAGATAGAGTGATTCAAGAGGAAGGTTTATATGGAAATACATGCATATTATAGCCGTGCGAAGCCGGAGCGGGTCGCTAGTTGTTTTATAATATGTAGTGATAGTGATTGTAGTCCCTTTTTTTAATAAATACTTTGACTAAAACAGCGGGATGCAGTTATCTATATGATTTAATAAAGATTTTAAAAATACGTTTCCATATTTGTAAGAATCTAATAAAAAACACAGCAGGAAATATTCGTAGACGATTGATTGTGTTGTCCATTTTGATTATATTACAATTAGGTAGATACGTTATTCAATGTATCTGTGTTTCAATCAATAAAATTACAAATTCTCAAATGATGACCTCTGTGGCGCGTCGGGCGAACACCCGACTGCGACGCAGAAGGTTGCGGGTTCGATTCCCGCCGGGAACAAGTAGTTATGCTGACCATAAATTCTTGTTTCTGGTTCTGGGTGTTTCCTATATGTATAATATGTATATATTTACAAAAAAAAAAAAAAAGTATATATGTAGTTTATCCGTTATCTGGCACCCATAACACAAGCATTAAGTTGCTTAGCTTGGGGCTGGATGGCGATGTGTAATATGTCCTGAAATATTTATTTATTTATTTAAATTTCATAACATCATATTTCAAAGTTAAATTGTAAGTTGAATTAAATGTTTTAAATTCATATTTAAATCGCCTAAAATAAAATTTAAAGTGTCAAAAATATGATTTACGAAAGAAAATAAGGTTTTGAAAATAGCTTGTATTTTTTTTGTGTTTTCCGAAAATGTTCACTTATTTACGACACATGAAGAAACCTCTCAGAATTAAATTTTTTAAGACCTATTGGTTTTAGAAATTGATTGTAGTCAGGTAAATATAAAATAATTTATACTAATCTATACTAATATTATAAACAAGTAAAGTTTGTGTGTTTGTATATTTATTAAATTGTAAGGGGTAATCTCGGGATCTACTGAACCGATTTTAAAAATTCTTTCACCAATAGCAAGCCACATTATTGCTGAGTGTCATAGGTTATATAAAAAACCGAAAAATAAAAAGGCTTTTACGTGGTAGTCCGTTTTGCAAAGTGAATCGGAGAAAAAACGGTCGAATGAAAGCGTTTCTTACGAACGCTGCCTTAACTATGAAAGATATATTTTTGAGTTCTAGAGAAGAGATGTGGAGCTTGAAAATGCCTACAAAAAAGTCAACGACAGCATATGTCTAACTTTTATATTTAAGTTACAAAAAGTATTTTTTTCCTATCATGCTATCCTGCGACTTGGTCCTCATGGAATTCGTTTATCGCAAATCCCCCAGAAAATGTTTTTTCTTTCGGACAGAGTTACTTTCGAATTTTGTATTAGCATGCAAATACAAACTATACCTACGTATAACCCTCCTTTTGGCAGTTAGAAATTAAAACATAATACTCTTTACTAAAAAAGGATTATTAACATTATGCCCAGCGAAGTGGGCACGGGTCAGCTAGTAACATATGTATAGATATCTAATACAACAGACTACTAACACTTGATAATACCAAGTTATTTCTACAGCTATTCCAATCTAAACAGTTGAATCGCTTGCATAGTTTATGGAGCGAATGCCCCATTTTAGTGTTACTATAGATAAAGTATAGTATTGTAGTGGTATGAGAAATGCCGCATCGTGCAGTTGCATAACCTAGTTACTTGAACTGTGTTAACTTCAAGTACTTAACGCATTGTTTTAGAGTTAAGTTTAATTTAAGTTATAGATTTTTGAATTAAAAATTTCGTTTTTACCCGATTGCAAGGAAGGGGTTAAGAGGAAAGGGTACCGCGGGCTTTCTCCATACAAACTATTACAAACGTAGTCGACTGTTTTCTCCCTGGATAATGACACTAGAGCAAATATTTTTGGTGCATAAAACTTATAACTGCCATGACCATGCCCCTATTTTTCGTTTTTATTAATTTTTAAATTTTTTAAATTTTAATTTCTATGATAATTAGAAAATGAAAAAAACCAAAACATAGGGGCATAGTCATGGCAGTTATAGGTCTTATGACACAAAAATATTTGTGCCAGTGTCATTATCCAGGGAGGAAACAGTCTACTACGTTTGTATGGAGAGCGCGCAGGTACCCTTTCACCTTAAGTATTATATGTTTTTCGCACCTATCTTTGTATGTTTTGTCTCTCGTTTTTTGCCTGACTGCAGGAAAAGGGTTAAGTATGTTTTTCGCGCCTATGCATGTTTCTATGTTTTCTCTGTCTTGAAAAATAAAAATAAATAGATGTTACCTATTTAAACTACATTTTTACAATTTAAAGTTTAATTTGAAAAGATCGCAAAGGTACCTACCTACTACAAAAAAAAATTTGATGCAATTTTCATTATGGGACAAATCTGTTTTTCGTTTCTTAAATCGTTTATTAAATCTACTTACATAAATTTCGAGTTTTAAATTAACTTAAGTATAAAAAATTTGACGGCACATTGTCTTAGTTAAGTTTAAGTTAGGACAGAAATCGTGCAATTTAATAAGAATTAGTGATTTTCGAAAACAGATTTTTATTTTAATACCTACCTAGTTCCGTATCGCGGCTTTTTTTACTTATATCCCCACGGGACCGGGACTTAAGCGGGTGAAACTGCAAGGCGCACCTAGTTTAGTGCAATTTAGATTTTGTTTTCGAGAATCAAGGTGTGTCCCTTTTGACACAACTAGACTTTGCAGATAGGTAATTTTGCGCGAAATACGAGCGCCACAAAACAAACGTCACTCGTATACAGACACATGTCAAATTTGGCGCGTTTCCTGCCACCCTTCCCGCCCTTGAGAACGAACGTTTACTTTTTTTTATTCAACCGTCCACCACTCTGGCGATTGGTATAAAAGCGGTTAGCAACCAAATGAGAGCAATCAGTAGCCGTCGAGCAGTCACTGAAGTGCAAGATGAGAGTTCTGGTTAGTTCTTTCATAACTAACTTAAATAAATGGTGCCTTTGTCTAATAGTGCATTAACGAATAAATAAGTGTGGAATTTAAATTAGTGAAGTGTCCTGGATTCTATTATTTGTTCGGAAGTTTGTGATAGTGAAATTTGACAGTGGATTCTTTGTGTTGCAGATTGTAGCCGCCGCTATCCTCGCCTGCGCCGCAGCAGTGCCATCTGGCCTGTTGGCCGCCCCGTATGCCGCGCACGGCTTCGCTGCGCACGGCTACGCTGCCGCACCGTATGCGGTAGCCCACGCTGCTCCCTTAGCAGTAGCCCACGCTGCGCCCGTCCTCCCCACCATCTCACCCGGAGACCTAGCCGGAGCAGCTATCGACGCCCACGTCGATGCCTCCGACCACGCCCGCGCCGCTGTCGATGCCCACCGCGAACTCCACGACCAAGCTTCCGAACTCCAAGGTCAGGCTATCAACGCCGCTGAGGACCACTCTTGGCAGGCCGTAGACGCTGTTAAGACAGCTCAGGCTCAACTCGACGGTCAAGCCGCTGGTGTTGCTCCTATCTTGGCTAAGCAGTTGGTAGGTCATGCTCCCGTTGTAGCTGCCCCAGCTGTGTACGGTCACGCTGCGTACGGTGCGCCTCTGGCCCACGCTGGGTATGCTGCACCTCTTGCCCACGCTGCGTACGCGGCTCCTTATGCCGCCGCCGCGTCCAAGACGGTCGTATCCCAGTCCCTCCATCAGACCCACCCCGGTGCAGTCATCGCACACGCTGCTCCCCTAACCTACAGCCATGGCATCGCCCCCGGATACGCCCACGGACTCGCGCACGGATGGTAAACTGTGATATATAATATTTAGATAACCAAAAAAAAAGTCAATACTCATTTTCGGTCTTTGTAAATAAATAAATTATGAAAATACAGGCAAAATGTGGCGAGGATGTGTGAATAAATGGATAAAGTAACTTACTCTATTGTTTTTTATTTCCCACAAATTATGCAAGTAAGTAAGTACTTATGCATTCGGAGCATTTATTCATTAGCAACTTACCGAGTACGTTAGCCAAGTACTTGTAGAAAAATTAGGCAACCAATGTCAAACACAAAGTAATCTAGGTCAAAATATGTTTAATTTGACCTTAAAATTGGGTCAGTTAGATTAGGAATCAGTAGATTATTACAAAACTACAGCCTTAATAAATAAATTACATTTTTAAGATTATTACGATTAAAATTTGCTATTTTGTCTATTAATTATGGCTATGCAAGGATTGCATTAAATTAAGGCCCTATTTTATGAATTGGCCTCTAAGTATTTTAAAACAAGCTAAGTCGTCATAGTTTGTCAAAATAATAAATAAATAAATAAATATTTCAGGACATATTACACATCGCCATCCAGCCCCAAGCTAAGCAACTTAATGCTTGTGTTATGGGTGCCAGATAACGGATAAACTACTTATATACTTTTTTATTTTGTTTTTTTTTTGTTTTTGTAAATATATACATATAGGACACACCCAGAACCAGAAACAAGAATTTATGGTCAGCATAAATACTTGTTCCCGGCGGGAATCGAACCCGCAACCTTCTGCGTCGCAGTCGGGTGTTCGCCCGACGCGCCACAGAGGTCGTCATCTATACTACGAGTATAATATTATAACTAGCGACCCGCCCCGGCTTCGCACGGCTGTATTATGCATGTATTATATCTAAAAACCTTCCTCTTGAATCACTCTATCTATTAAAAAAACCGCATCAAAATCCGTTGCGCAGTTTTAAAGATCTAAGCATACATAGGGACATAGGGACGGCGAAAACTGACTTTATTTTATACTATGTAGTGAAGCTGTAATATTATAAAGCTGAATAGTTTGTTTGTTTGAACGCGCTAATCACAGGAACTACTGGTTCGAATTGAAATATTATTTTTGTGTTGGAAAGTCCATTTATCGAGGAAGGCTATAAGCTACTTTTTTTTTTAATATTCCCACGGGATCATGACTTACGCGGGTGAAACCGCGGAGCTCTGCTAGTATTAAAATAGTAAATTAAAAAAAAAATTGAAATGGTTCCGTGTTTTACTAAGTATTTACGGAACCCGAAAAAATCTCAATTTAATTCTAGCGTAGTATGTCAAAAAGGGTACTTTCCGTGTTTTTCCTCTAGTATCTATACAGGATGAATTTTTTAAGTGGGCCTTCAGGGCTATATCCTAAACTATGAGAGATAGCGAAAAATGCTGAGAGGAGTTGCGTGCCCGATTTTGACAAAAACTAAAACTGCATCATTAAATTTTTGAAAAAGATTTTGCAAAAAAATAATCATCCTATATTTTTATACCAATCGATAGTGTTGCTGATAGAGATCAATTCCTGGAAACAAACATAGTATGGCAAAACAAAGGAAATGGCTGAATTTTGTAGTTTTCTGTAATTTTCACCTTTCTGTCTCTGGCAAAACAATAGTGTGCGACAAAGTGACAAGAAAGAGGACAAGTGATATCATTCTAAATATTATAAAATAAGTTCTAAATGAAGTTCTTTACATAAGATTTGTAAAAATTGTTCATATTTTTAGTGCAGCAGTTTGTTACGTCATTGGCCATACCTCCTCACTGCATTTTTTTCAGGGATGGTTGTATGAAAATTACAGAAGATTACTAAAATAAGCTATTTCCCTTAATTTGCCAGACTATGTTTGTTTCCAGGAATTGATCTCTATTAGCAACACTATCGATTGGTACAAAAATATAGGTGATTATTATTTTTAAATATGAACAGGTTCGATTCCCGGCTAGGGTACTGACGTTTTCAAAAATCTAATGTTGCAGTTTTAGTTTTTGTCAAAATCGGGCACGCAACTCGTTTCAGCATTTTTCGCTATCTCTTATGGTTTAGGATATAGCCCTGAAGGCCCACATAAAAAATTCACCCTGTATACTACGACCTAAATAACTTGAAACAATACATAACTAGCAACGCGTTTTACCCGCGTAACTCCCGATCCCGTGAACATATCGGGATAAAAGTAGCCTATATTACTCCCAATGAATCAATGTATCCTCATACCAAGTTTCATCTAAATCGGTCCAGTAGTTTCGGAGCCTATTCGTTACAAACATAATTTTTTTTCTTCTTTATAATATCAAGATAGATGGAGTACCACAGAATAATTAAATAGTAAGTACATATCGAAACAAGTTTAATATAAACTACTCTATTTTCGATCAATACAAAAAACAACTTAGTCACATTCGACAAAAAAAGCGGAAGCCCAAACTTGGGCCTTGAACTTACAATATTTAAAACTTTAGTAAAAAACATAACCCCTCTCCGCAGTTGGGTAAAAACGTAACTAATTTATTTATTGCTTTTGATTTTGATTTCGTGTAAATTTCTAAAAACCCCTATAATTGTTTTTCAACCAAATAATGATACAAACAGCGTTGACATCCATACTAATACTAGCTGTGCTAGTATAAAAATAAAGTCACTTTTCGCCGTCCCTATATCCCTATATCCATTTGTATGCTTAAATCTTTAAAACTACGCAACGGATTTTGATGCGGTTTTTTTAATAGATAGAGTGATTCAAGAGGAAGGTTTATATGTATAATACATGCATAATATAGCCGTGCGAAGCCGGGGCGGGTCGCTAGTAATATTATAAATCCGAAAGTTTATTTCATTATTTGTTTGTTTACTACTCACGGTCAAACGACTTGACTGATTTGGATGAAAATCGGCATAGTGGTAGTTTTGGGGATGGAAAAGGACATAGGATACACTTAATCCCAAAATTCCCACCGAGTCGGGACTTATGCGGGTGAAACCGCACGCGCAGCTAGTACTAAAATATAGTTACAAATGGTTAAGGAATTCAGGAAGCATTAATATTAATTACGCGGCATAACAACGTACGTTACCTAATTTAATTGGTCGAATGATCAAGCCGGTTCGTGCCTTAAAAAAAACAAGTTATTGGCGCCAATCAGCATAATTATAAAGAACTGGCAGCGCTCTGCAGTTTCACTTACGCTAATTGCGATCACGTGGGAATATCAGGATAAGAAGTATCATAATAAGCTCATGTTTATTCCCAACTAGCGACCCGCCCCGGCTTCGCACGGCTATATTATGCATGTATTATATCTAAAAAAAACTGGTTGCCTGTAAAGTCGGTATACGGGCGAAAGTTTTACGTGACAACAACTGTGCTCGAGTGGAAGGGACGCGTGCCTTTCACTTTTTATGTCTGTCTCTCTCGCTCTTAGGCGGGCTAACCATGCCCGCGTGCCTCTCACTCGCTCTCATTGTGAGCGCATAACGTGAGCGGAGCGTAACGCAGTTTCTTGAAGTGTCACCCGGCAAACCAATTTATAAGACGTTGTCACGTCAAAACCTTCCTGTTTAATCACTCTATCTTTTAAAAAAAACCGCATCAAAATCCGTTGCGTAGTTTTAAAGATCTAAGCATACAAAGGGAAATAGGGACAGAGAAAGCGACTTTGTTTTATACTATGTAGTGATAGTGATAGTGATGATTTGATAGTAATTAATTCAGAAAGTCTTAGAAGCATAACAAACTAACGTTACCTAATTTAATTGGTTCAATGATTGAACCGGCCTTTTTAACCAACTTCGACAAAGGAGAAATTATCGAAACGAAAGAATAAATCAATAAATATTGCAGGACATTCCACACATCGCCATCTAGACCCAAGCTAAGTAACTACACTTGTGTTATGGGTGCTAGACAACGGATATACTACTTATATACTTTTACTAACGACCCGCCCCGGCTTCGCACGGCTGTATTATGCATGTATTATATCTAAAAACCTTCCTCGTTAATCAATCTATCTATTAAAAAAAAAACCGCATCAAAATCCGTTGCGTAGTTTTAAATATCTAAGCATACAAAGGGATATAGGGACATAGGAACAGAGAAAGTGACTTTGTTTTATACTATGTAGTGATAGTGATGAAGATACTAGTAGTTTCGTTTTACCAAGACCTTCCTCTTTAATCTATCTCTTTAAAAAAACTCGCATCTAAATACGTTGTGTAGTTTTAAAGATGTAAGCATACATAGGGACAGACAGCGGGAAGCGACTTTGTTTTATATGTGTTTCAGCGAAGAGGTTTTAAAACGAAAGGGGGTTGTTTTAGGCGTCTAGGCGAACAACTTTTGTTCTACGACTTTTGGAAATTCAAACATTTCGTTCGAAGTTTTTGTATGACTGCTGATTTTTAAGTAAATAATTTTACGTGATAACGTCATAAGAAAACATTGATGGTAACCATGGCAACGATAAAACGTTGCTATAGTTACCTTGTCAATAACATGAGGCGTTCCAGTAACGAGGCGTGACGTCACATTTTTTGACGTGATAACGTTTTATAAATTGGTGAACACCTGCAATCTCAAAAAAGTGTGACGTCACGCGTCGTTACTGGAACGCCTCATGTTATTGACAAGGTAACTATAGCAACGTTTTATCGTTGCCATGGTTACCATCAATGTTTTCTTATGACGTTATCACGTAAAATTATCGTCCGGAAACAGACTTTACAGACAACCATTTTTTTGAGATTGCAGGTGTTCACCAATTTATAAAACGTTATCACGTCAAAATTCCCTCAGAATTATCGAAAAAAAAGTTCGAATTTCCAAAAATCGTAGAACAAAAGTTGTTCACCACGAAGTCTAAGAACAGTCAACCCCTTTTTTATTAAATCCCCTTCGCTGAAACAAATGGCATAGTGATAGTGATACATACAGAAACACCCAGATATTAATATTTCTTTAAAGTGTTTCTTTAAATCAACAACCTTTAGTTAGCTATTAATAGAGTTTTTCACGTATCAACTGCAGCTGCGTTATGCAGCGTACAAATATATAGTGTTATAATTTAACACCCACACACTAACAAACCGTATAGTAACAAGGTAAACCCACTCACACATTCACCATCATGACGTCACAATCAACTGTAAGAGGTATTGCAGATTTAATTCGATCGTGCGATTTTATACTTTACGATATTTTAGTACGACCCGATTTAAAAAAAAAAACTGGTTGCCTGTAAAGTCGGTATACGGGCGAAAGTTTTACGTGACAACAACTGTGCTCGAGTGGAAGGGACGCGTGCCTTTCACTTTTTATGTCTGTCTCTCTCGCTCTTAGGCGGGCTAACCATGCCCGCGTGCCTCTCACTCGCTCTCATTGTGAGCGCATAACGTCAGCGGAGCGTAACGCAGTTTCTTGAAGTGTCACCCGGCAAACCAATTTATAAAACGTTGTCACGTCAAAAATATAAAAATATATGTTGTTTTAATAAAAAAAGCTTTTTACACATCATTTTAACAAATTAAAATGATGTGATGATGAAGCTTACTTTTTATATTTTGTTATAGCGGCTTATTACTTACTAGCAACCCGCTCCGTCTTCGCACGGCTATATTATGCATGTATTATATATATATATAAACCTTGCTCTTGAATCACTCTATCTATTAAAAAAAACAACATCAAAATCCGTTGCGTAGTTTTAAAGATTTAAGCATACAAAGGGAAATAGGGACATAAGGACATAGGGACAGAGAAAGCGACTTTATTTTATACTATGTAATGATAACAACAAAAGTAAGCCTCATCACAATCATCACAACACAGGGTTGCGGGTTCGATTCCCGCCTCAAACAAGTATTTATGCTTAGATATTTGTCTGTGGTCCGGTTGTCTCTATGTATTATAAGTATTTAATTACAAAAGAAAAGTACATAAGTAGTATATTCGTTGTCTAGCACCCATAACACAAGTCTAGTTACTTAGCTTGGGGATAGGTGGCGATGTGTGGAATTTCCTGCAATATCACTACATAGTCGTCACTACATAGTATAAAATAAAGTCGCTTTCTCAGTCCCTATTTCCCTTTGTATGCTTAAATCTTTAAAACTACGCAACGGATTTTGATGCGTTTTTTTAATAGATAGAGTGATTCAAGAGGAAGGTTTATATGTATAATACATGCATAATATATCCGTGCGAAGCCGGGACGGGTCGCTAGTATAAAATAAAGTCACTTTTCGCCGTCCCTATTTCCCTTTGTATGCTTAGATCTTTAAAACTACGCAACGGATTTTGATGCGGTTTTTTTTAATGGATAGAGTGATTCAAGAGGAAGGCTATATTATGCATGTATAATACATGCATAATATAGCCGTGCAAAGCCGGAGCGGGTCGCTAGTTTCTTTTATTTATTTATTTTTGAATACGAAAGGATTAGTTTAAAAATGTAAACTTAAAAAAACTGAAAACCTCCACCCTTTTTACAGTCGGTTAACAACTGATTTCCTCGTTCCTTCCCAAACATTGGGTTTAAGACTATTTGAAAATTGTGAAGACAACGAAATAATAATCTTTTTTTCGTACAAAAGACATCAACGGGGTGCTTTTATTTTCAAATATTTTTTTGAGCATTATACCTACATATTTTTGGCGATATTATTATACAGGGTTATTGGAAATTATACTAGCAAGCCGTTAAGGGCTACTTCTGTGCACCTAAACAAACAACTTTTGTTTTACGACTTTTGGAAATTCGATTTTTTTTTCGAAAATTTTGAGGTTAGGTTTACCTGAAAATCAGCTGTTCCTTACACAAAGAGGTCAGTAACCTTAAAATTTGACATATTTTTTAAGTTTCATCTACTATTATTGGTCTGAATGACCTTTGTTTTAAAAAATCAGCTGTTTTTCGAATTAACATAACCTCAAAAAATTTTTTCGAATTTCCAAAAGTCGTAGAACAAAAGTTGTTTGTTAAGGTGCACGGAAGTAGCCCTCAACGGCTTGCTAGTATAATTTCCAATAACCCTGTATACTTAATATCGTTGTAATTGTATCACTTTATCAAATATAAATAAATTATTATAAGAAATACACAACTTCTGGCTGAACCTATTTTTATGAAACACTAGCTGCGCCCATCGGTTTTATTCGCGTTCGGTTTTTTGACGTGACAACGTTTTATAAATTGGTTTGCCGGGTGACACTTCAAGAAACTGCGTTACGCTCCGCTGACGTTATGCGCTCACAATGAGAGCGAGTGAGAGGCACGCGTCCCTTCCACTCGGGCATGGTTAGCCCGCCTAAGAGCGAGAGAGACAGACATAAAAAGTGAAAGGCACGCGTCCCTTCCACTCGAGCACAGTTGTTGTCACGTTAAACTTTCGCCCGTATACCGACTTTACAGGCAACCAGTTTTTTTTCAAACAATAACACAATAAAAAAGAATTAGCGAAATCGGTTCAGCCGTTCACGCGATGTCAAAGGAAAATAGGGACTCATTTTTTTATATAGATAGCCAATAATATAATAGTTATGGAACATTTGTTCATGGAGTATTTATTTTTGTTGTGCAAGTCTAAACTCCTTCAAAAAGATAAACTGTTTAGAAAAAGAATCGTATATCTAAAATCGTGTCGTCCCCAATAAGTCGGATCCGACGTGTAAACGAATGTAAAAGTAACTTTATACCAAGTAGATCGACTTTATACTTAACAATTATTAAGTTCAAGTTCGTATAAAATCGAAAGTAATTACTGTTTAAGAATTCGGAAGAGTATGAAGAAAGGTTATTAAAGTTTAAGTTACTTTGTTTTTAGGGTTCCGCACCCAAAGGGTAAAAACGGGACCCTATTACTAAAACTCCACTGTCTGTCTGTCTGTCGCCAGGCTGTATCTCATGAACCGTGATAGCTAGACAGGTGAAATTTTCACAGATGATGTATTTCTGTTGCCGCTATAACAACAAATACTAAAAACAGAATATAATGGCACGGAACCCTTCGAGGCAGAGTCCGATTCGCACTTGGCCGGTTTTTTTTATTTTTTATTTTAAAGGTTCCGTAGTCCTAAGAAGGAAAAGGAACCCTTATAATATCTATAATATTAAAAAAGAACTTATTAAAAGTATTAAAAACAGAAAAATAAAAATATTTAAGAGGGTTGGGTTCCATAATAATATCATACAACAGTCATGGTGCGGAACACATCGAGCATGAGTCACACTCACACTTGTTTTTACTTAAAAAAACCAAGCACCTGTTTGTATATAAATTAGAAATAAATAAAATAATTCTATAGTTTTTTTTTAATTTTCTTTCGTTATATAAACATGAAAATTTCAACTAACTAGTCTAGCTATCACAGTTCATGAGTTACAGCCTGGTGATAGACAGACTGACAGACAGTAATGTCTTAGTAATAGGGTCCCGTTTTCACCCTTTAGGTACGAAACCCTTAAAAACATACTGTTATAATAATAGATTATGCATCAAGGGCATAAAGCAATGTCTTATGTTGTGGGTGGCATATTGAACCCCTAGTGTAACGAGGGACTCTCGGGTTAACTCCCGAGCGCAGCGAGGGAGTATAAAGTTAACTCCTGAGCGAAGCGAGGGAGTTAAGTAGAGTCCTGAGTGAAGCGAGGGGTTTAAGCCGCCCAAGACGAAGACATGCTTTATCCCGAGGTGCATACTCTACTTTTCATACCGTCAGTCCAATTTTCTTTTTAAATTCTAGTGGTGGCCAGTTCCTATTTGAAAAAAAATCCACTTTAAAAAAAAATGGGGCAATTGCAATGAGATGGTAGCATGATGGTAAATATTTGGTAGGTATTATAGGCAAAACCTATTTGCTTAGACCTAACGTAACAATCAAAATAAAAAACACCTGCTAGATTTTTGTAGACCAATCAAATGACTTATTATAAATAAAACCTATTTGCTGAGACCTTCAAATTTAAAACCAAGAGTTTTCACACGAATTTCAACGTTCCAAATTCAAATCACCTTATTCCCTTGGGAGTTTCATACAACATTATCTCCCTTGGGAATAAAGTCTTGCTTTAAGTTGAGGTGAGGCTGCAGGTGTGAAAAACTCTTTAATCTTATTCCTTTAGTACCAAGTAAGTGATTTTACAAACACATAAACACACACACTAACTAAGTTATTGATGCAAACGGATTTTTATAAAACTAATTTTTTTATAAGCAATCATGAAGACACTAGCGCCGTCGCTAGCTTACATCGTAATTTTGTCAGACTTGTATCTTATTCAATTTCAAACCGTATATTAACGAAGATAAAGCACTTTTTACCTTGATTTTCGATGTAATAACTTCCCTACTCATAAGGTAAAGCAGGCAATGACATTTTCGAAAATCTATAACTGAGTAACTTTTACATACGGGTTCGCTTGCTTTGCGCCAAGTGCGAGTCGGAGTCGTTCAAGAAGGGTTCCGTACCATTATATTCTGTTTTTACTATTTGTTGTTATAGCGGCAACAGAAATACATCACCTGTGAAAATTTCAACTGTCTAGCTATCACGGTTCATGAGATACAGTCTGGTGACAGACAGACAGATAATGAAGTCTTAGTAATAGTGTTCCATTTTTACATTTTTGGATAAGAAAAATCTAGGACAGAGGAAGTTTTAGAATATCAATGCGGATCCGATTGTTTTTTGTTTATTGCCCGTGTTCAGAGTTGCAGTTCTATCAATCAGACCACGGACATGTCAAACTAACCGTAGTACAATCAATTAAATAAATATTGTAAGACATTCCACACATCGCCATCTAGCCCCAAGCTAAGTAACTAGACTTGTGTTATGGGTGCTAGACAACTGATATACTACTTATATACTTTTCTTTTGTAAATATATACTTATTATACATAGAAACAACCGGACCACAGACAAATATCTTAGCATAAATACTTGTCTGAGGCGGGAATCGAACCCGCGACCCTGTGTTTGGCAGTCCGGCATGGTGACCATTGGGCCAACTGGGTCAATTGAACCACGGGCAAATCAAACTATCCGTCATTCGAATCGGTCCAGCCGTTGAATCATGACAAGCTAAAGAACAAACAAACTTTCGTAGTATTAGTAGAGATTTTAAGAAAAAACTCGCTCGGCTTGACATTTCGTTAAATTATCGGTGACAGATACGAGCGTACTTGGAAATTGTTGTACTTTGTGGGTTCTTTAGACGAGATATACTTTAGGTAAGCTCTATACAGGATTATTGGAAATTATACTAGCAAGCCGTTGAGGGCTACTTCTGTGCACCTAAACAAACAACTTTTGTTCTATGACGTTTGGAAATTCGAACATTTTTTCGAAAATTTTGAGGTTAGGTTTACCTGAAAATCTGCTGTTCCTTACACGGAGAGGTCAGTAACCTAAAAATTTGACTTATTTTTTAAGTTTCATCTACTGTCCTTGGTCTGAATGACCTTTGTTTACAGAAGTAGCCCTCAACGGCTTGCTAGTATAATTTCCAATAACCCTGTATATTGGGCTATAGTGCTTGTTTGGCAATATATCTGTCTGTCAGCAGGCTGTATCTCATGAACCGTGATAGCTAGGCAGTTGAAATTTTCACAGATTATGTATTTCTGTTGCCGCTATAACAACAACAAATACTAAAAGTAGAAAAATAAATTAAGTGAGGCCCATACACCATGGTACCGAATCCTTCGTGCGCAAGTCCGACTCGAACTTGGCCGGATTTTTTTTTTAGAGTTTTTGATTTTGTAGAAGGTTTTGAAAAAAAATTCAAGAAAGAAAAGAAATAAGCAAAAAGTAATCTTAACGTTTACATAAACTTATAAGACAGGACGTCTGTTGGGTCAGCAAGTACAGTTGGATTACCAATTAGCTGAACCCCACGTGACCCAGAGCTCACTCGCACATCTGTAAAAATGTAGTATTTACACCTACTTTGTAATTTTTTTATATTGTATTGTATAGTATATTGTTTAAAAAAAAACAGAATCAGGTGACATTACTTTACAACCTTACAGATGTGTCAGTGAACTCTGGCTCACGTGGGGTTCAGCTAATTGGTAATGTGACTGTACATGGCAATATATTGTCCTGTAATATCACTATCATCACTATCATTACATAGTATAAAACATCACTACATAGTATAAAACAAAGTCGCTTTCTCTGTCCCTATGTCCCTATGTATGCTTAAATCTTTAAAACTACGCAACGGATTTTGATGCGTTTTTTTTTAATAGATAGAGTGATTCAAGAGGAATGTTTATTATGTATAATACATGAATAATATAGCCGTGCGAAGCCGGGGCGGGTCGCTAGTTGTCAATATATTGCCCGATTTGTCGGCAAGATATTTCCGAAAACAATTACCCGTCTAAAGGTACCCTATTTAAATTCATTATCTTGTTTAAAATGTATCAGTTTGGTTTATTTAAATTGAAGTAGGCAGAAATTACCGCGTTGCTTTTTCCGTAGTCTCAACAATTTAGTGAGAGTTCAATGAAATTCCTTTTTATCCGAATGCGCAGCACAAAGGAGAGTAATATGTTTATTACTATGCGCAGGTTCGATGCCTGCCTAGGGAGGACTTTTCGAAAAATCTAAAGATGCAGTTTTAGTTTTTTGTCAAAATCGGGCACGCAATTCCTTTCAGCAATTTTAGCTATCTCATAAACTTTAGAAAATGGCCACGAAGGCTCGTATAAAACAGACAGACAGAAAGACGGACAAGAAAGTGATCTTATAAGTAAGGTTCCTTTTTTACCTTTCGACGTACGGAACCCTAAAATCCTGTACACAAATAGAGCGCCCCCCAGTTACCTGCGTAACTATAGTAGTCAAAGGGCGGATTCCAGTAAAAATCTAAACTAGTCATTGAAAACCCATAATTTTATAAGAGAAAACCAGAGAAGATAATTGGTAGTTTAAAAACCGGATGCCAAGGAAAACCATTTTTATGTTTAATGAAATCGAAATAATTACTAAATTTTACAAACAACTAAATCCTTAAAATTTTCAACGAAAACCTCAACTAATGTTAAATATTGCATGAAATCTCCTTTAAAGTTTTCACTACAGGTCTACGAATACGTAAGCTTAATAATTTAGGGCAATTTTGAATATTACGTAGCTTAAAAATCGAGATCTACTTCTAGCCAGTAGGTACACAAAAAGTTCCTAAAACTCAAAACGTGAAATTACCTATCCAACATGGCGTCGCGGCAGCATCAGCTGTCAAAAAAGCGCGCGCTTCCTGCATTCTTCCCGCGCGTTTTTTTTGCTTTTTTTACACATTTAAGGCATCAAACTTGCTCTATATGAGGCCATATAAATAGGGCCGGTTAACGGAGAAGAGTAATCAGTAGATTATCGGGACTCAACGAGTAGCAAGATGAGATTTCTGGTCAGTTATTTTAAGTTTTTAAAGAAAAAATTGTATTTTTGTAAAAAAAAAATTATGTGGAAAGTGTTGTGTTTTTTGAAAGGTGTTAATTTAAAGTGGGGGTTGTGTTAATCAAAATTTTAGGTCATCTATCATCATCTTACTAAATGACGATATTTTCCTAACGTCTATATTGTTAAAACGTCATAGTTACTAAATAGACATAAATGCAAAATGTCTTAGTAGTAAAACGTCTGGATCATATTTAGCAGTTTCTTTGTTATGTCAATTATTTTGAAACTGTCTAAAAATTCTAAGACTATATACGATTATAAATCAGCGTTTCAAAAGTCCTAAAACCATGTGCAAAAGATTAAATCTAAGTGAAATAAGATTAAATCTTCATTTAAAGTTTTACAATTACAAACTATTAATTTAACCGTCTTCAAATAAACCGGCCAAGTGCGAGTCGGACACGAGCATAAAGGGACCGTTATTATTATATTTTCAGTATTTTTGTTATAGCCGTAACAGAAATACATCTGTGAAAATTTTAATCGTCTAGCTATCACGGTTCATGTGATCACCGTGGTGACAGACAGACAGACGGACAGTCTTAGTAAAAGGGTCCCTAAACCCTAAAAAAAGGAGGAGGGATTTTTTTAATTACTATTTTTATTATTTTCTATACTATGAATACAAATCGTGCGAGTTTAAAATGTTTATAAATATACCTACTGTTTTTGTTTATAGCTGTTCGGTGATAACTTTGTTTGATTTTGATAATTACTTTTTGTTGGAAAGGGTGCATCTACAAAATATTACTAAGAGGGATGATTTTAATTTATTAAAATTTAACGCGAGTGAAAACGCGGTGTGCTGCTAGTCTATTATATAAACACATATCTTATACTTCTATTGCTCGTATAAAGATTTATTGTACCAAATTTTTTGTTTGCAACGAAACTACTGAACCGATATAGATAAAACTTGGTATGACGGTATATTGATTTATTGACAGTAACATAGGCTACTTTTTATTCCGATATTCCCAAGGGATCGGGAGTTACGCGAGTGAATACGTGGTGTGATGCTAGTCAATCATACAAACACCTAAATGTACAAGGAATGTAACGAGATCAGTTTCAAGTAATGTATAATTATGCGACAATGTGGAGTAGGTAGTACTTGCACGGCCTCGAATTGAGTATAAATCATTTACCTTATATTGAAATGTGTCGATACTAGCTTTTACCCACGATTTTGCTCGCACAAGTCTTGAATTTTCATTTTTAGAAAGAAAGAAAGAAAGTAAACCATTTATTTGGTACAGGCACATGACAACTTTTAAATTAACACACACAAAGAAATAGGTAACTTAGGGTTAACTTTAGGTAACTTTTACTTTTTAGGGTTCCGTACTACAAAAGATAAATGAAGGAACCCTTATAAGATCAGTTGGCCGTCTGTCCGTGTTACCACCATTTTCTCAGGAATGGGTGGACGTAGCAAGTTGTTTTTTTTTACGGTCGGTCTGTGCCCGAAAGTTAAAGCTTACATGCCAGTGTCAAATTATATTTTGTATAATTTTATTGCCCGTTAGTTAGTTCGAAATCGGTTCGCCCTCAGCTTTATTAATAAAATCAAGTTTAGATGTATCAGAAAAAAAAACCTAATAAATGTTTATAAAACTTTTTTTTTCTTGGAAACCGAAACACGATAAAAATCAATCTTAAACTTTTCGTAAACCAAAAAATGCATATTTTGAGGTGGTGGTCGATAGAAAGAATCAACTTCATTTAGTTTTGTTCAAAAATATTGCCACAAAACAAGCTGTAATGTAATGCCTATGATATCACTACATAGTATAAAACAAAGTCGCTTTCTCTGTCCCTATATCCCTATGTATGCTTAAATCTTTAAAACTACGCAACGGATTTTGATGCGGTTTTTTTTAATAGATAGAGTGATTCAATTATTGTATAAGCAAACAACATATTTTAGTAAAATAAGGGTATTTTCACAGTCGCATCTCAGTTTCTATTCAATTCGACAGGGACTGGAGATTGGGAACTAGTGTGCGTCCGCATGCCACTGTCAAATTATTTTTTGCATCATGGCTTTATTATGGCCATCTCATATCATTGCCAATATTTTGCATCACATTTCCAAAAAATTAGGTTTCCTTCAAATAAATCCACATAAGAGTATAAATAGAGTAGTAACAATTTTTCACAGTCAAAATCGTAATAGGATTAATAACAAACTAGACTTGCGTATTTCTAATATTAGTAGAGATTGATATAAAATTACAAGTCATTGCAAGTTTGACCGGTGTTCCGTGAACAGAATGGGTCAGATTTAGTTTATAAATTCTAATAATTCTTGCGAAACGTATAGGAATTAGTAGTTCAGCGAACAGTGGACTTCGCAAACATCAAACCGTAGATCCTTATCAGATCTTCACCAAATATGAGACCAACTTGAAATCACTAACTTTCAATTAAAAAACCATCATCAAAATAGGATCTCATAAGGTACCAGATAGCCCACTTTTTAGGAGAAGTATCAATCAAAAATCTCCAACGAATAAAAATATCGTAAGATCTCTTTGGAGATATCCAGTAGCTTCCTTTTTGCCTTCTTTTTGGGGGAAGCTCAATCAATAAACAAAACAATACACAAATTGCCAGACTTGAAGCAGAATCGCTTCGCTTGCACCACATTCATAAATAAAACTTATAACACCCCGTCGTTTTTGCGTCGAGGATTGAAAGAAGAAAATAGAGGCGCATATGTTCAGCAAAAATAAGGCAAAAAACAGAGGTATAAGTCAGGAGGAAAATAGTGGAATACATTTTAAGGGGAAATCAAAACAGCATACCCTCTTAATGTAACGTCTATTAATTCTGTTTATTATAAATGAACAAGTAACTATACTATACTAAATAACAATTAAATAACGAAAACTTAAATTATTTAAATAAACTACCTACTTTACTTATACTAAATTAAAAGTCCAAATGGGGGTCCCTCTTAATAGTCTAACTTGAAGTTACCAAAAATCTCAAAACTCTCTTTAATTCACAGATCCTAACCGTTACCCTGGCATGCGCCGCGGCCGCGCCATCAGGCCTTATCGCTCCACTACCGGCTGTTCCAGTAGTTCCAGCACTTCCAGCTGTAGCCTACTCCGCTCTACCTACCATCTCACCTGGAGACCTGCAAGCCGCAGCCATAGACGCTAAAGTTAAAGCTGAAGACTTCAACATCGCAGCAGTGGATAGAGCGAGAGAATTATCTGAACAAGCAGCTGAGAGCTTGAACGAAAAAGTAAGTAAATGGGTCAGACAGAGCAAAACATTTTTCATAAAATGAGCATTACTTCTAAACAACTGAAGCAATTTTAAGAAACAGATAATACTAATGGAATCATAGACGAAGATTCTCATAAGGCTGTAACTAAAACTATTTTCTTATTTCAGGTAATTTCCACCAACGATCAAGTCCAAGAAAAAGCTGTTGAGAACTTCTGGTCAGTCGAAGACAAGAAATGGCAAGCCATCGACGCTTTGAAGACAGCTGAAGCCCAGATCGACGGTTCCGTGGCAAGCCAAGCTGATGTGTTAGCTAAAAGTGCTCTGGTACTACCCTATGCTGCTGTTCCAATAGCTGCACCAATCCCAGTAGTAGCACCAATTCCAATCTACCCCGGAATCGTAGCTCCTGCTCTCAAAACCGCTGAGCCAAAACCCGAAGAAAAACCTGAAGTAGTTAAATCTGAAGAACCTCTTGTCAAAGCTGGAGAAGGCATCAACGAGGAAAACAAAGATTCTGTAGCAGTGGAAGCTGTTGCAGCTGATGTGGCTAAGCCAATTGAATCTAGACCGGTTGTGGCATCTATTTATGCTGCAGCTCTGCCTGCACCTTTCGGATTCCCAGTTCCGTTTGGATATCCTCTGCAGAACATTGGTCTGTCCCCTGTCGTTGCTAAAGCTGTCTGGTAAATCTAAGTCATTGAGATGAAAATATATTAAATGCTTGAAAAATATTATTGTATTTTTATTTAATAGAAATCGAACAAAAGCAAAACTTTGAACTCCAAAAGTCAATGTACAATTAGGCAGCAAAGTGCAGACCCAGCGCAGAGCTCCAAAACTGCCAATATAAGAATATTTTCAACTAAAGCAAGATTCTAAAGTCCTGCTTTAGTTGAAGTTTAAAGTCTTTCAACTCATAAGTCATAGTCATTTTACAACACTAGTTCTAAAGTTTTTTATTATTTTGGAACTTTCTGCCCGCGTCGCTAGAGTGATCCTTCTAGGCGAGCATGCTACATCCTCGACCTCATTTATACGTAAAAAATAAGAACTCTTTTGTATCGTTGACATTACCATTTTGCATACTTCAATACGTTGCTATGGATACTTTGTCAATAACGGTAACGTGACATGCCGTCTTACTTTTTTATAAGTGCGGGTGTTTATCATCTCTTTCTGCCCTATGTATACTTAGATCTTTAAAACTACGCAACGGATTTTGATGCGGTTTCTTTTAATAGATAGAGTGATTCAAGAGGAAGGTTTATATGTATAATACATGCATAATATAGCCGTGCGAAGCCGGGGCGGGTCGCTAGTTGATTGATAAGACGTTATAACGTCAAAAGATGATCAGATTTTGGAAATTTTACGGGTGAAACCGCGGGATGCAGCTAATTTTAGTCGAAACCGCTAGGGTCTAAAAACATCTGGTACAGGTACAGTCGGCTGCATAATTGCAGCCTTCAGTAGAGTTCGAAAATTACTATTATTGGAATGTTTGCATTCTAATAATTTTTGTTTGATTATTGATGAGTTAGCAGACTTTGAACTTCACCTAAAGCAGGTGGCTAGAATCTTGCTTGTGTTGAAAACATTCTTATAACAGCCGTTTGGGAGCTCTACGGTGGGTCTGCAATTATGCAGCCGACCGTACCTTACCTATCGGGGCGTGGGGTTGAACTTTTTTTGGAGTTCCCACAAGTTGCTTATAATTAAGTAATTAAAAACACATGTCGTATTTTAAAATTAAATTTTAATGGCTTAACCGCTTTGGACAAAACTATGTTTAGGGGAGGTCCATATTATAGAGAACCACAGTGTAGTTCCAAACACAGGGTAGCTACAAGGAAAATTCCTTTAGGACAAACTAGTTTGACTAGAAAGTTTGATCAGCAGGAAGGTACGGTTTCACTCCAGCATTCCCAAGGGATCGGGGTTTAAAAACAGACCTATGAAATGTTAAAGTTTATGTGTTACTAGCGACCCGTCCCGGCTTTGCACGGCTATATTATGCATGTATTATAGATATAAACCTTCCTCTTGAATCACTCAATCTATTAAAAAAAACCGCATCAAAATCCGTTACGTAGTTTTAAAGATCTAAGCATACAAAGTGACATAGGGACATAGGGACGGCGAAAAGTGACTTTATTTTATACTATGTAGTGATGATAGTGAAGTGATAGTGATGTTGTTCACGCAAAAACTACAGAACCGATCTACAAAGGCCAATTCTCGTAAATATCATTGTTCAATTACGATTATATTTCGATTAACGCTCTATTCACAATATATTTACGAAAACTTGCTCTACGTTCACAAAAATCCTGATATTTTTCGCAAAAATAGCGATATTCATAATTTCAACTTAAGAAACAGGGATGAGCTGACCTTGCCCGGTAGTAGGCTCCGGAAAATAAGCAGGTCGTTTAATAGTACATGTGTGCTCTATTATAATAAATTACCTAAAGATGTATATGACATGTCCATTAACAAATTCAAAACTTTTATAAAGCATAAATTGTGCGGTAAGGCATACTATGATACCTCTTCGTACCTTAATGATAAGAATCCATGGATGTGACTTTAATTGCTCCATTTCAAATAATACTTTCAAATATTTGTAATATTGACCTTTGTGAGCGTGATCACATAAAAAAAAACCCCATGAGTTTCTTGTGCCTTCTTCTCATTGGTGGGCGCGTTCCGAAGGCACACATCCTAACTTAGTTTTTAAGACTATTTCAAGTGATCATGTGTATGTAAATACATAAGCATTGAAAGAAATAAAGAAATTTGAAATTTGAAAATTACAAAAATTACACTCAAAGTAGCTCAAAATACGCTCAGTCACCTTTTGGTATTCTTAAAAACTTTTTATTATTTTAACAAGTCTTTTCTTTTATTCGCAACTGTGATAAAAAACGTCGTACGATACGCGTGTGCATATTGATCATTCATTGCATAGAGGCGGTTTATGGCGTGTATCAAAGCCGAGATGATTTATTGAAGATTTACCACAGTTGTATCTCAATGTACTATTGTCATCGGCGATTTTATTGATTGAGGGGTACTTTCTTCAAATAGGAGTAAAAAGGGGGCTACTGATGGCCATTTAGGCCATTACATCATCGATGATTCTTTTTTTATTTGAATCTTCAAATTGATCTCATAAAAATTTGGTGATGATGAGAATCTTCGGAGTGACGAACAGAATGGATCCTCAAAATGCAGTAAATTGCTTACATTTTACCAGTGGAATCTTTAACTATTAGGTAGGGATTGATGGAGCACACCACCTTCTCATCACAAAACTCTTCGAAGGTTGAGCTCGCGAGGTCCTCTATTCGCAAAACTACTAGTTTATTTCTATTCCAAGGCGACAAAGACAGTGCATTAAAAAACCTGCCAAGAGCGAGTCGGACTCGCGCCTGAATGGTTCCGTACTATGTTGTATGGGAGCCCCACTTAAATATTATTACTTTTTCTGTTTTTAGTATTTGTTGTTATAGCGGCAAAAGAAATGCATCATCTGTGAAAATGTCAACTGTCTAGCTATCACGGTTCATGAGATACAACCTGGTGACAGACAGACGGTCAGACAGTAGAGTCTTAGTAAAAGGGTCCCGTTTTTACCCTTAGGACACGGAACCCTAAAAAGCTTGATTGTTTCTCGTTACAAATAACTTTTTGTCAATCACATTAAGATCAATTGGTATTTAGTTATGAACTGGTTAGTATTGGTATAGGAATTGTCATAAAGGTCGACTACTTATCTACGTACTTATACCTTACTAGCTGACCCGTGCCCACTTCGTTGGGCATAATGTTAATAAATTAAATTATCTATACTAATATTAAAAAAAAATACTTTTTGTAACTTAAATATAAAAGTTAGACATATGCTGTCGTTGACTTTTTTGTAGGCATTTTCAAGCTCCACATCTTTTCTCTAGAACTCAAAAATATATCTTTCATAGTTAAGGCAGCAACGACGCGATGTGGTCGGGCGTATATTTTGTATTGAAAATGAATATTGCAATTCACACGTACCACATTTTGCCGTTGTTATCGACCACCTGTGTAATATGACCACATCGCAACCACATCGCGACGGCAACGCCAACACCACCGGCGGCGGCACCGCGGCCACATCGACATTTTGTCGATGTGGTTGCCACAACGCAACTGCAAAAAGCCGTTGCGACACTATTCACACGTAACCACAGCTCGACCACATTTTGTTGCTGCGACGTGCTGTGGTTGTGGTACGTGTGAATTGACCCTTACTGTCAATGAATCTATGTATCCTCATACCAAGTTTCATCAAAATCGGTCCAGTAGTTTCAGAGTCTATTCGTTACAAACATATAATTGTTCCTCTCTATAATATTAGTGAAGAGTGAAGATTTGCGACTTTTCGACTTTATAATATTAGTGAAGAGTGAAGATTTGCGACTTTTCGACTTTATAATATTAGTGAAGAGTGAAGATTTGCGACTTTTCGACTTTATAATATTAGTGAATAGTGAAGATTTTCGACTTTATAATATTAGTAAAGAGTGAAGATTTGCGACTTTTCGACTTTATAATATTAGTGAAGAGTGAAGATTTGCGACTTTTCGACTTTATAATATTAGTGAATAGTGAAGATTTTCGACTTTATAATATTAGTAAAGAGTGAAGATTTGCGACTTTTAAAATACTTACTGGAAAACTGTCAACAAGAAAATTATGTCACACACCTACTTGCAAATTTTCTAGTTAAAATAAGGGTTAGGTATTTAAAAAGATTTCATTGCGGCTTAATCTGTGTAATAAATGAACTACTGAGTTTTTGATAAAGTTTAGTATCAATCATAGTCAGTAGCGTACCAATTAACTTATTAAAGTCAGTGCAACATGTTGACTTGAGTACCGATTGCACAGGAAATAAAAACTAAAAATATTATTTAGTTAAACAGACAGAGTTAGTCATCGATTATTTTGTAGTATACGACTCTAGAATATAATTTTTCAATAATTATGGCCGTTATTAGGCTTTGAACTGTCATAACTTTAAATGATAATGCCCTTTAAAATAGTTGACAGTTAATTCATAAACGATACCTACATTAAATTTGCCATAGTTTCGAAGCGTAGGTAATGAAGGAAAATAAAACAGTTTGAGAATTTATTATTCTAGAGTTGCCACTGAGTTGGTAAGGTAAACATTGTGAGCCTTTTGCAGCTGTACAAAATTTGCTCTACCTAAATATCAACGTTTTGTGATAGAATTCCCACTTGCAAACGCATTATATAGGTATGTATAATCATATTTTACTTTGCCATTAAACTTGTTATTGTAAAAGGCCTCTACGTCTCCAAAGGTCCGGGGCTCCATAACCCCGTGATATGGGTAATATTGCTATGGGACGTATAGTAATGATAATATAACATTTGTAGGTGTAAATTTTTAATTTCACGCGCTTCCGGTATACATTCTGTTTACAAACAAAAACAAGTTTAAAGCAATATGACATTTACCTACAAGACGAACTTGAAAAGTGATTGCATTCTAGGGTGCTTACTTTTTAAACAAAAAAAAACACTATAAAGAGGTATTTTGCAAATAGGTACCTACTTAGCCAAGCAGATGAGGTCTGGAACTCAAATCAACCAACAGAATATTAAAAAAAACCCTTCCTAACATGTCCCAAAAATCAAATTAACTACGAATCTAGAGTGACTAATTTGAAATTCGTCTATAAAGCAATAGCTTACACTCGCAATCTCTTCCGCGGGGTTAAAATTTCCAAAATTCATCGCATATTTTTTATGAAAATCGTTGGAGCCGTTTCCAAAATCCTGATTATACAGGGTTATTGGTAATTAATTATACTAGCAAGCCGATGAGGGCTACTTCTGTGCACCACCGTAACCAACAACTTTTGTTCTACGACTTTTGGAAATTCGAAAAAAAAATATGAAAATTAAAAAAATTCATATTTTTTTGAATTTTTTTTAGGTTATGTAAATTAAAATAACAGCTGTTTTTTTTAAACAAAGGTCAATCAGACTAAGAACAGTAGATAAAACTTAGAAAATAAGTAAAATTTTAAGGTTAATGACCTCTCCGTGTATGGAACAGCTCATTTTCAGATAAACCTAACATTAAAATTTTCAAAAAAATTATCGAATTTCCAAAAGTCGTAGAACAAAAGTTGTTTGTTTAAGTGCACAGAAGTAGCACTCAACGGCTTGCTAGTATAATTACCAATAACCATGTATCCATATATGCAAGAATTGCTGGTTTGAATATATTAGATAGACTAGCGACCCGCCCCGGCTTCGCACGGCTGTATTATGCATGTATTATATCTAAAAACCTTCCTCGTTTATCACTCTATCTATTAAAAAAAACCGCATCAAAATCCGTTGCGTAGTTTTAAAGATCTAAGCATACAAAGGGACATAGGGACGGCGAAAAGTGACTTTATTTTATACTATGTAGTGAAGTTATACAGGTTAAAGATAATATATATAGATTAGTGATTGGTCGAATTCTGCACCTCCTTTTTTCTTCAAAGTTGGTTTAAAACCTTCTAACCACTACGTCACCGGAGTCTGATGTAAAATTGATCGGATATTACAAATTAATCTAGAATAGTTCGGGACTAGGTAATATTATAAACGATTCGGTTCATTGGTTAAACGCCTTGCGTTTGCGCAACTAACAGGTATAAAGTGTCAGTTCATTTGTGTACAAAGTGGTCATATCTATTTTCTTTATATTTTTAACAGACTTCAAAATAAAGAGGAAGTTCTCTTAGTCGCGTTTTTTTAATGATTATTCGAAGACGGCTCAACCAATTTTCCCATTACTTTTTCCCAATTTTTGTCCCAATAATTTGGTCCCAATTTTCTTTTATATCAAGCATGGTCTTCTATATAGGTCAGAAGAGTAAGGTTGTACTTGTATACGGGCTGTTTTCCCGTAACTAGACACTTTGGTTGGGTCCTTTTTGTGTGAGGATGGAGGAGGCTTGCCCAGCACCTACTACCCTCTCAGCTTAGTCGACCATGTCCAGAGGAGAGAACTTGTCAATACTGCTGTAGGCAACTAAGCCGCGGGTTTCATCACGATGTTTTCCTTCACCGTAAGAGCAATGTCAATTAGCGCACATAATTTTTTCCATTGGTGTCCATTGGTCACAGTCCATTGGTGCACGGCCGGGATTCGAATCCACGACCTTCAGAATGAAAGTCGAGGTATCTACCACTGAACCAACACCCCTCGGCGAGGGACCTATAGCCGAGAAAAATGTAATGCGTTACGTTAGATTGAGAACTTCGTTCCAAAAATAATCGTCTTTGACACTAAATCAGTTAATTTAAAAAAAGGTTCATCCTGTACACAAAACGAACAATAAATAGCAAAGTCTTAAAGAATTGTCACAACTTCACTATAAGTAGGAAATCAATTTACCTTCCTTTAATGGCGATAATAACTTTACAATACAAAAAAGTACAATGTTTTAATTAAAATCATTGATTTAATGATAATATTGGCCTTTATATCTAGTCTTAAGAGGAAAGGGTACCGGGGGCTCTTTCCATACAAACTATTACAAACGTAGTCGACTGTTTTCTCCCTGGATAATGACACTAGAGCAAATATTTTTGGTGCATAAAACTTATAACTGCACTGACCATGCCCCTATGTTTTTATTTTTTTTTGTTTTCTAAATCTTAATTTCTATGATAGTTAGTAAATGAAAAAAAAACCAAGACATAGTCATGGCAGTTATAGGTTTTATGCAACAAAAATATTTGTGCTAGTGTCATTATCCAGGGAGGAAAACTCTTCTTCGATGATTCTGATTCAGTCAAAAAATGGAAAAAAATACTCTTTCCACTGCCGTTTTCCTACCTTCACACAGTCCCTCGAAGGCCCCGAAAAAAACCATGCCGTAACTCAAATACTACTAAACGGATGGACCTTTGCTACCTGTGTGAAGCCGGGGCGTGTCTCTAGTATATCTCTAGTAGCTATACGCATCAGTCGCGACAAATACATCACCATATTTTCATACGAAATCTTCTTACTTACTTACATTGTTTCGTATTCTAAGCGCGTATTGGAACTGGGTGACCAGGACATGTGTTCCTTACGTAACAACAATGCCTATTTCAAGTGGCAGACTATAATTCAATATGAATCACAGAGGTGTTGGAAGTTTGAAGGTCGAGAGAAAATAACAGGCTTTCCAAACGAGGTCAAGAAGCGTCTGTGGAGTCTAAGACCCCTCTGACTTCGTTCCACCTGCAGAACATCTGCCCCTTAGATAGATAGATAAGCACTTTATTGCACCATAGAAACAAAACGCAAAATGATTACATATCTATACTAATATTACTAGCTGCCCTCCGCGGTTTCACCCGCGTAACTCCCGATCCCGTGGGAATATCGGGATGTAAGCTATCCTATCTCTCAAGTTGGATCGAACTGCACATGGTGTGCGAATTTTATTATAATCGGTTAAGTGGTTTAGGAGTCCATTGAGGACAAACATTGTGACACGAGATTTATATATATTAAGATAAAGCTGAAGAGTTTGTTTCTTTGAACGCGCTAATCTCAGGAACTACTTGTTCTAATTGAAAAAATATTTTTGTGTTGGATAGTCAATTTATCGATGAAGGCTATAGGCTACTTTTCATTTTGATATTCCCACGGGCTCGGGAGTTACGTGTGTGAAACCGCAGGGCGGTAAAAAAATAAAATAAATAAATTCTAACATATGTAACTATCTGCTAAAAGAAAATTAATATTTATTACCTTAAAATATGGCAAAATGGGCGGCCTTATCGCTAAAAGCGATCTCTTCCAAGCAACCTTTAGACAAGGTTGCTTTCCATTATCGATATCGCCAATCGACAGACTCTTATTTTTGACGTGATAACGTCTTGTGTGACGTCAGGCGTTACTGACAAGTAACCATAGCAACGTATAGCAATGCATAATGTCAACGATACAAAAGGGTTCTTATGACGTTTTATCACGTATTTTTTTTTATCATAATGTATTTTTTTAATATGAAATTGACATAGGCCAATGAAAAGTCACGTGGTGTTGCGTTAGAAAAAAAACATTATAGGTGGAGTGGGGGTGTTAGGTTTTATTTTCGTTACGGAACTTCTTGATTCGGTCAGTCGCCGCGCTCAAAGCCCGCGATAAAAGCTATGCAATAGCTTAAAACCTTATTAATAAAAATTTAGTGAATATCTGATGAGGATCTTCGAAGTGATGAACAGAAATACACCTCGAGCGAGCAGAAAATTGCTCAGTCTTCTACTACCTATACAATTTTTTTGATTTCTCAAACTCGCCCTAATTGTATTTGGGACCAATCCAAGGGTGACCCGATTTCCTAAACCTAGCTAGCAGCTAGTTAAAGCATATTTATAATAACAGTAGATAATAATGAACGATATAAACAGTTCGGGTGTGGTTGGCTGCGGCTGGTTGGCTGACGAAATATCTGACTCGATTGGTGCTTAAGGTGGCATAAGTCGAGCTTTGCATTGTTGGGTAGTATTGAGCTTTGCATAGCTTTTATCGCGGGCTTTGAGCGCGGCGACCGAATCAAGAAATTCCGTAACGAAAATAAAACCTAACATCCCCCACTCCACCTATTTTTTTGTAAGAAGAATCCATTAATAACTTGCTAGCCTGGATCCGAACCCATGACCTTCAGAATAAAAATCTAGGTATCAACCACTAGGCTAACACTCACTTTTTAATTCTACATATTTTAGATTTTTTATTATACAGATAACAAATGAAATTAATTAAAAAAACCAGCCAAGTGCGAGTCGGACGCGCGCACGAAGGGTTCCGTACTATGTTGTATACTTAATTTTTAATTTAAATCCTACTGATTTGTTTCTGTTTTTATTATTTGTTGTTATAGCGGCAACAGAAATACATAATCTGTGTAAACAACTTTCTAGCTATCACGGTTCATGAGATACAGCCTGGTGACAGACAGACAGCAGAGTTTAAAGGTCGCTGCATACGTGACGGGATTTTTCCCGTGCCGGACGGAACGTGACATTTTTATATGAAACGCTGTCAAGAAATATAGGCACGGGAAAGATCATGTTACGTATGTTTTAAGTCCACGAACACTTTATGAATAACGAGCCGCTCCGGCTTCGCACGGCTATATTATGCATGTATTATACATATAAACCTTCCTCTTGAATCACTCTATCTATTTAAAAAAAACCGCATAGAAATCCGTTGCGTAGTTTTAAAGATCTAAGCATTCAAAGGGACATTTAGGGGGGAGCTATTATTGCTGAGGCAGAGCCTTTTTGGAGGCACACGGCTCCTTAGATTTTATTTTTTTAAATATGTAGTTTTTCTGTTGTTCTTATTCTCTGATTTTTCTGTCTTTCTCTTTTATACTTTTTTGTTCTATAATATTCTTTTTCATTTTCTGTATTTTTAATGTTTTTAGGGTTGCTTGTCAACATCTTTTAAATGGTTCTTAATATTTATTTTTGTCGTGTGCTTGTCCAAATAAATGTTTTTCTATTCTATTCTATTCTACATAGGGATATAGGGACGGCGAAAAGTGACTTTATTTTATACTATGTAGTGATGATGCACGTCACGTACCCGTCCCGTCCGAGGTTTTATCACGTTACGTATGCAGCGACCTTTAGTAATAGGGTCCCATTTTTACCCTTTGGGTACGGAACCCTAAAAATTCAAAACGCGACGCGGCATTGGTCGTAAGTTAATTGCTACACGCACTAATTATTCAATTTTAACAAATGAAATGTTTAGTTGCAGTTAGAAATTAATTAAATCTAAATGAATTTATTTTAGGTACTTACAGGATTTTGTTTCAATTATTTAAAAAAAAAAAAAAAATTACCGGTCAAGTGCGAGTCGGACTCGCGCACGAAGGGTTTTGTGAGTACATTAAATTCATCATCACTACATAGTATAAAACAAAGTCGGTTTTTCTGTCCCTATTTCCCTTTATATGCTTAAATCTTTAATACTACGCAAGGATTTTGATGCGGTTTTTTTAAATAGATAGAGTGATTTAAGAGGAAGGTTTATATGTATAATACATGCAAAATATAGCCGTGCGAAGCCGGGGCGGGTCGCTAGTTTAATATAATATGTTGTGGTATATTTTTTGCGTTTTTGTAAGTGTCGCCTCAGTCTGACTCAGTGTGACCATTGGAACTGCAAAGTTCTCGAAACGTCAGGTTTTCACAAAATAAAGAAAATAACGCAATTATGTCAGTTTAAATAATAGTTCAATTCGCGAAACCTTATAAAAAACAAATGGTCGTCTGTAAAGTCTGTTTACGGACGATAATTTTACGTGATAAGTCATAAGAAAACGATGAAAAATTTAGATTTTTTTGTTATTCCTTTATATATATTTGTTTCTTTATATAAGTCTTCTATTCATCACTCGTCACCATAACACAAGCCCAGATGAGCGATATTATTGTTAAATACTCTGTTTCCTAACGGGAACGGACGCGTCATGATCATGTTACCATGACGCATGGCGTCACACAATATTACCGTGACACTCTTTTGTGAATGCAGGTCTTTCCGCTCCGGCTTAGCACGGCTATATTATGCATGTGCATGTATTATACATATAAACCTTCCTCTTGAATCAATCTATGTATTTAAAAAAACCGCATCAAAATCCGTTGCGTAGTTTTAAAGATCTAAGCATACAAAGGGAAATAGGGACATAGGGGCGGCAAAAAGTGACTTTATTTTATACTATGTAGTGATGCATATTTTAAAGATACGGGTAAAGCCTCGGGGCACAGCTTGTTTGGTCATAAATCGAATGTTATCAACCAGTTATTAGCACGCACCCTGTTTGTGACATTTTTTAAGTAACAAAAAGCTTCCTGTATCACCTAAGCAATCTATTGTAAGCACATGATAGAATTAAGACGTTTTAGACATGGCTCGATTATTCTTAAAGTATCTTTCAAATATCACTATCGCTACATAGTATGAAACAAAGTCGCTTTGTCTGTCCCTATGTCCCTATGTATGCTTAAATCTTTAAAACTACGCAACGGATTTTGATGCGGTTTTTTAAATAGATAGAGTGGTTCAAGAGGAATGTTTATATGTATAATACATGCATAATATACCCGTGCGAAGCCGGGGCAGGTCGCTTGTTAGAGATAAGTAAAGGAAAATACGGATTTTCAAAATGTTCCAATATTTTGATACAATGTGAAATTGTAATTTCTACGACCTCCTATTAAAATTCGGGACTGAAAGACACTATAAAGCCTCAACCGCTTGGCCTAACCAAGCGGTTGAGGCTTAATGGGCCTTCGTAGCCTGAAATAAATGATTTATTTATTTATTTATTTATTTATTTATTTATTTATTTATTTATTTATTTATTTATTTATTTATTTATTTATTTAATAGTGTCTGTAAAGCAAAATTTTGCGTAAATCACTACATAGTATAAAATAAAGTCGCTTTCAGCATACATAGGGATATAGGGACATAGGGACAGCCCTATGTCCCTATATATGCTTAAATCTTTAAACTACGCAACGGATTTTGATGCGGTTTTTTTTAATAGATAGAGTGATTCAAGAGGAAGGTTTATATGTATAATACATAATACATGCATAATGCCGTGCGAAGTCGGGGCGGGTCGCTAGTATAATAAATATAAAGTTCAAAGCCCTGACTGATATATCAACGCACAGATCAAACGAATGGTCCAAATTTTGGCATACATATAGCTGTTATAACGTAGGTATCTCTTAGAAAATATTTAAAAAAAATTAACTCCTATGTGGACAAAGTCGTGGACAAAAGCTAGCTTCAAAATCTGTAAGAGTAGGGGTCATACTTGCAAAAACCAGGTACGTCATAAATCCAATATGTTTGGGTTATTTAGTTTATTTCATTAAAATAAGAACTCTTTGGTTTAAACACGACATTTTAACGTCAACAAAGCGGCTGCGTCTCCGATTTTTTTTAATTCCCACGAGATCATGAACTAAGCAAGCAAATCCCCAAATTGATTTTTATTTATTTATTCGTATGGCATTACAATCGTTCACAACAAATTGAAATTATAAAGTTACATTATCTTTTAATTGCTGAATCCATGGGATAGCGTCGTTTTCGAGGGAGAACTGGTCTGTTGGGCAGCCGTGGTACCTTGTGAGTGGGCAATCTCTAACTATGTGCTCAACATCCTGAACATCAGCTCCACACTCGCACTCCGGTGATTCTCTCCACCCGCACATTGACATGAAAGCGTTGCTCCGCCCGCATCCAGTTCGTACCTTATTAAGTTGGCACCATTCCCTTCTTGGAAGCGCGAAACCAGCAGGCTTAAGTGTAGGGTCGATGGTAATTCCCATGCTATCAGGGGGTAATTGATGTAAATCCTGGATCTTAAAATTAAGAAATAGGAACAATTTTATTCTAATTTTTTCTGTATTAATATTAGAAGAAAACGAATAGGCTTAAAAACTACCGGAATTATTTTGATGAAACTTGGTATGAAGATAATCTTTGGGTGGGCTGCTAGTCCAATCGACATAAAAACAAATGTATGTTTGTTAGTGTTGGTCAAACTCGAGAACGCCTGGACTAAATTGGCTAATTTTGCTTTTAAATTATTTCCAGGGAAAGTTCAATAGGTAACAAAATATGTAATTAGCACAGCAACTTACACAGATGAAACCGCGGACCGCTGCTAGTCGTTAAGTAGATAAGATTTTTTTTAACGTCCCCAGGATCAGGATCCGAAACCAAGCCCGCGGGGCAAACGACTTACATATCTAGATATTTTATTACTCTACATTTTGCCTTTACAACCTTAACATACCCGCCCTTATCACGCCTAAATAAGGTCTGAAATCGCGCAAAAAAATCAACAAGGTGTTTATCAAACTAGAGTTCGGTATAAAAGGCGTAGCTGAACTCCTATCAGTATTCAGTAGCTTTCGCGCAGTCAAACAAGAAGTGCACGATGAGATTCCTGGTGAGAGAAAAAAAAACATTTGACAGTGATGACAGATCTGACAGCTACATAAAAACGCGAGAAAAGTGACAGAAAAATGCACGTTTCTGAAAAAATAAAAGCGAAAAGTGTTATTTTCGAATCGTTTGCAAGGATTTATCTTTCGTTTGTTTGATAACAAAATGTTGCCAGTGATAAGTTTAAATAATTAATTATTAATTGTGATCGATTTAAAAAACTAATAATGGTCGTCATCTGTGTCAAATGTGTGTTTTAATAAACTATTTTGAACCTTATTCCTTCACAAAACAGACAACTCAAACCGCAAATTTGTATGAGCTTCCATACATTTACAGTCTATACATTCAATTTTGAAACATTATAATCTTTATGTCATTACAATAGAGATCATATAAACTGCAGATTAAAAATTGTATGGACTTCCAAACAAGTCAATCAAACTTGCTTGTATCGCAATAAGAACTTTAATTTTATAGTGTTAAAGTATAAATAACAACGTTTATAAATTTGTATGAATAGTCATACAATTCATACATAATACTTGTTTCAATGTTATATTTAATAATTACTTTTAAGTATGTAATTAAAATATGGAAATAATATAAGTAATTTCCTTTTATAAGACATTCTTCACGCAGTGTAAAATCATCTAAAAATATAAAATTAAAAAAGCAACATCTTAGGACTCCCCCTTGAACTCGCCCCATATGGGACACCGAAAATGGGGCGAATTTGATATCTAAGTCAAAGTCATAATTCATTTGCACTTTGCATGAAATCACATTAAAACGTCTTAAAAATTAAGTTAGGATGTGTACCTTCGGAACGCGCCCACCAATGAGAAGAAGGCACAAGAAAGTCATGGAACTCATAACGAATTTGATACTTAAAATAAACAACAATTTAAAACAAATAAAAACAACCTATTACGTCTAACGAGGCCCGGTGGCCCAATGCGCAGCTCAGTACCTACGTGATGCGCATGCGCATCAGTTACGGTAGGGTCAAGAACAAGCTGCGCGTGATTGCATCTTTTAATTCATGTGAGATTTCCTATTTGGAATTTCGAGTTTCACAATTCGGTAGTAGACAGTCGTAATGATAAAATATGAAATACTAGTTGCGCACTGCTGTTTCCAGCGTTAGTCTCGATCCTGCTGGAATTTTAAGATCCAGGGTAATGTCCTTCTTTATCCTCTAAACTACCACTTTGCTGATATTCAACCAAATTTGTCCAGTCGTTTCTCTGTGAAGAGGGAAGAAAATTGCTATTTTTTTTACAAATTTGAGGTCAGATTTGGCCACTATTACACCCAGCTGATGATAAGTGACAATGCGGTCTAAGATGTAGAGCACGCTTTTCTAGAAGATACCTGCTTAAAAATAAGTAACGGTTTTTTTTAAAAAGGCCCTGGATTGAGGTCCGCGTAGGAGTTGAATATTCCAAAATCCTTTTTTAGCGGATATCTACATCATAAAAGTTAGCTCCAGATAACTTTCGACTTTTTTCTTTTCTTTTTACAGCATTTAGAGTTCGGCATACATGCCTACCTCGATCTATCCATTGGTTTAAGCAGTACGTTGATCAATCAGTCAGTCAGGAATTTAAAATTTATATTTATAGATAACTCATTATTACCATCAGTAAGTAGATACAACCCGGAAGTCGTCCCAACAAATCTATTATTAAAATTATTTAACAAAAAATGTTACATTTTTTTCGCCATCGTAGCGTATTCAATTAGGCATATGCTATTGACATTTCAAGGCCAATTTGACATTGACATTGGGTCCTAATATGTCATGGTATCAATTTGTCAAGTAATTTGTTGTACGTGCGTGACCATTTACGATCATACTTTATCATACGATCAACCTAAGTTTAAATAAAACTAGAGTTACGTCATATATTAGTATTTTCTAAGATTTTCGCGACTAACGCCCGAATACTGAAAGGCTATTTATTTTAAGTGGCGAATTAGTTGACATTTAAGTGTCATATTTTAACAGGATAGGAGCGACTTCCATATTAAGGGGACTCCTATACGTTTGCGTATTCAGGAGTTAAAATCACTATCTTCGCTTCGATGAGGTACTGGCTGCTGAAAACCAATTTGTACCTAGAATGCTTCGTGAGGCAATTTAAATTCAGAAATATTACAATAAATTTAATAGAGAAGATGGTTGGAGAGTACCACTAGTTTGGGACTCAGGTCTACATTTGGTCAAGTCTGAAGCCAGGCAAACAACAGCTGCAAGACCTCGGGACATTGTTAGTCACATATGCGTATATAGGGAACGTTTTGATTTATTATAATTAGACGGTTGTTTATCAACATTCCATAGATTTTCGTAAGACTAATTGTCGTCTGCCTGTGACCATGAGATCTGCAAAGTTCACGAAACGTCAGGTTTAAACAAAAAAACATGATTGTATCCATTAAAAGAGTTTCATTATGAGTTCAAGTCGCGAAAACCTTAGAAAATATAGTTATTAATAAAAAAAATGTAGTGCTACGAATAGATCGTGCGAGTTTTAAAAGTTAATTATAATTTCGCTAGTTGATTCCGTAATTAAAATCGTTCAGTTCCATCAAGTTCAGCATGCACAATCTTTCACAACAATGTAACTACAATTTACATGTAAACAATTACAGCTAACAGCGTGCTTACGAAAAACTTAATTAACGATTAGGCAGGGATAATTGTTAAATATTTAGCCCACATTAGTATTCTTTGTCTTATGCAACATACCGCGCATTCTAAATATCAAATCAAGGATCACGCCGCAAAATGAATAACTTATCTTTACTTGCTCCAATTGATCTGGATATCATTTCTATCACTGATGCGGTCCAAAATGGGACTTTTTGTACGCTCACGATTTTGATCCGGGACATATGATCACTGTTTATCCAATCTAGACCAAAGCCTTCTGATAGACGTAAAAATGACAGAAAAGATATACGTAACTGATAGGGCAAGTAAGAAGCGTTATAGATTTCTACTCGATACATATTCAGGGATTTGGTTGAAATTATGCAGATACTTTTATTTGACACTGGCTTTATGCACAAGTTATACGAAACCAAAATATGAAAAAAGTCGACATTCAAAATACAGGAACAAATTATAAAATAAAAGTACTAACTTTGGAATTCGTGTCTCGTTCCATATAAGAACACCTTATGGTCCGAATTCTCGACTAACCCTCAAAATTTTCCACCCAGATCGCTTTCGCCGCCGTCCTCGGCTACGCCTCCGCCGGCCTCATTGGCGCTCCCCTGGTCTACGGTGTCAACGCCGGTGACGCCCAAGCGGCCGCCATCGACGCGACAGTAGCTGCCCAGGACCATGTCCGTGCTGTCAATGAGAACCACGCGAGAGCATCCGAGGCTGCGGTACAGTACAACACTGAAGCTGCCAGACAGGTATGGACCAGTTGCGAATCACCATCAATGGCAGGGCAAATCGTCCCAGTTTTAAACTAGGACCAGGGAGTAGTTCAACCCTTTCGAATTTCCAATTAGATAATAGTTTATAGGACCCACTTTAGTAATTTATTTCTTCACTACATAGAATAAAAACAAAGTCGCTTCCCGCTGTCTGTCCCTATGTATGCTGAGATCTTTAAAACTACGCAACGGATTTTGATGCGGGTTTTTTAATAGATAGAATGAGACCATAGGGAATACTTGGTACAGTTCTTGCTAGAGTTGCGAGCACAAATTGACGCGAAAATAAGCGAGCCATTGATTCATCAGTCGAAAATCATCAGAGAATTCCATGAAGACCAATAAAAAGCAAGCAAACATAATCAATCCGGAAAGTACAAATTCACTTGCACAGCGTTATGATTTAATTATGTTTCACAGGTAGCTGAAGTCTCCAGGGATGTCAACGAGAACGCTTACTGGAACGGAGTAGCTGCTTCCCAAAACCTGGTAGCCGCTGCCCAATCCCAAGCCGCTGCTTACAACGGTGTTGTAGCCGCCCGTGGAGCTTACGTAGCAGCTCCCTACGCCGGTCACTATGCCGCAGCTCCCTACGCCGCCGCTCCCTACGCCGCAGCTCCCTACCTAGCAGCCCCCTACGGTGAGTAACTAAACCCCGAAACTCGGTAACCGCTCTTCAATCCCAACTCTTGTAATTTCTTTAAAGAAAGGCCGTGCAGATGGCACTGTCTTTCAAGAAATTTCAAAATGCGAGTTGGTATTGAAAAGCGGTTACAGAGTCCTTTCTTCTTTCTCTTTCTACGCCCCACAGACACGCTGTCCTATCGAATGCTAAAAAATATGCATTCAAATATATTCTACATTACATAAAAATAGTTTTTCCTAATAAAGCATCAAGTAACAGCCAAAACTGCTTAGTATATAAAGCTGTTAGAAAAATAGATATTTGGAAATTCCAACTTTAAGAGAGGGGGGGGTTTCGTCCCATACAAACCAGGATCGGTTTTTAGGGTTCTGTACCCAACGGGAAAAACGGGACCCCTTTACTAAGACTCTACTGTCCGTCTCTTTCTCAGTCTGTCACCAAGCTGTATCTCATGAACCGTGGTAGCTAGACAGTTGTTTTCACAGATGATGTATTTCTGTTGCCGCTAACAATAAATGGTAAACGGAATTAATGGTACGAAACCTGACTCGAACTTGGACGGTTTTTAAAACATAGGAACTTAACTTGTTATAAAATTGTGCCACTCGTCCTACATGGACTATTTACTCGTGGTCCGAATAATCGTACAACCCCATTTTTTTTTATTAGTATACTAGCGACCCGCCCCGGCTTCGCACGGCTGTATTATGCATGTATTATATCTAAAAACCTTCCTCTTGAATCACTCTATCTATTAAAAAAACCGCATCAAAATCCGTTGCGTAGTTTTAAAGAACTAACTAAGCATACAAAGGGACATAGAGACGGCGAAAAGTGACTTTATTTTATACTAGCGACCCGCTCCGGCTCGCACAGCTATATTATGCATGTATTATATCTAAAAACCTTCCTCTTTAATCACTCTATCTATTAAAAAAAACCTCATCAAAATCCGTTGCGTAGTTTTAAAGATTTAAGCATACGTAAAATATAGGGACAGAGAAAGCGACTTTGTTTTATACTATGTAGTGAAATTGTGCCATTCGTCCTACATGGAGTATTTACTCGTGGCCCGAATAATCGTACAACCCCATTATTTTTTTAAATATATTAATTTTATTTTCCTTTTTGTTACAGGTATCGCCTCCCCCTACGCTGGTGTCCACGCCTGGTAAATCCTCAATGATGAACAGAAACTGCTCAATAAATAAAGGTCTCAAGTCAATATAACAGTAACTCTCTTTGTAGATAAATGCCATCACTGCCAAAGTGTAAATAAAACACGTTTTAAAAACATACCTGTGTGTTATTTTACTTTTATAAACTAACTAGCGACCCGCTTCGGCTTCGCACGACTATATTATGCATATATCTTAATATATATAAATCTCGTGTCACAATGTTTGTCCTCAATGGACTCCTAAACCACTTAACCGATTATAATAAAATTCGCACACCATGTGCAGTTCGATCCAACTTGAGAGATAGGATAGCTTACATCCCGATATTCCCACGGGATCGGGAGTTACGCGGGTGAAACCGCGGAGGGCAGCTAGTCTATTATATAAAAATAAGTCGGGTTTTCTTTCCTGACGCTATAACTCCAGAACGCACGAACCGATTTAGATGATTTCGGTTTTGAAATGTTTGTCGTAGTCCAGGGAAGGTTTAAACGGTGAGAAAGATCGGACTTACGCGAGTGAAACCGCGGGGCGCAGCTAGTTATACATAAAAACCTTCCTCTTGAATCACTCTATCTATTAAAAAAACCGCATCAAAATCCGTTGTGTAGTTTTAAAGATTTAAGCATACATAGGAATATAGGGACAGAGCAAGCGGCTTTGTTTTATACTATGTAGTGAAGTGATAGTGATCGTGATACTTGTACTTGTAAACGGGCTGTTTTCCGCGATTAGACCCTTTTTAATTGGGCCCTTTTTGCGTGAGGATGGAGTAGGCTTGCCCAGCATCTACTACTCCCTAAGCTTAATCGACCATGTTCAGAGGAGAGAACTTGTCAATACTTCTAGAGCCCACTAAGCCAAGGTTTCATTACGATGTTTTCCTTCACCGTAAAAGAAATGTCAATTAGCGCTCATAATTTTTTCTTAAGAAAAAATAATTGGTGCACGGCCGGCCGGGATTTGAACCCACGACCTTCAGAATGAAAGTCGAGGTATCTACCACTAAGTCAACACCGCTCTTTTGATACTAATAATAAATTGTTTGTCAAATTGGTATTCTCCTAATGTTAACTATTCTATCGAAACACAACTGACGCACCACTGACTCACTTCGGTATTCTGGTCTAGAATCGTGGCTCAATGAAATCTCGATAGTTGTCAAAACGGTCATTGCTTAGCTTAGCAAAATATACCATGTTGCTAGGCAACACCTGCAACGTATCTATTACCATTCCATTGAGACTCCATAGTTCTTCTATTGCGATGTAATTAAAACTTTAGCAGAATTCCAAATAAAGTCACAATCTCGATATAATATCAATAGAGTCTCGATATAATGACAATTAGCAGAATAAGGCCCTTGGTTGTATGACGAAAGAATTGAGATGACAAGATTAGGTCGTAGAGTTCTGTTGCACACTCCCCGAAATGTATCCGATAAAAGACCGACACAATATCTAACTTCATCATAATATTCTTTCTTTTGCAACATAGCCTCTGATAAAGGTATTTTAAAAACAAGAAACAGAGCGCAAGGGTCAGGCTGAAAACCAGCACTGTGCAGCTGCGTCTCACAGCATACAGCTTCTTTTGCCACACCTATTAGTTTATTAACTGTATTAAAATTGTATTCTAATGGCAATAAATTATCATTTACTAGCGACCCGCCCCGGCTTCGCACGGCTATATTATGCATGTATTATACATATAAACATTCCTCTTGAAACACTCTATATCTTAAAAAAAAACCGCATCAAAACCCGTTACGTAGTTTCAAAGATCTAATCATACATAGGGACAGACAGCGGGAAGTGACTTTGTTTTATACTATACTAGCGACCCGCCCCGGCTTCGCACGGCTATATTATGCATGTATTATACATTTAAACCTTCCTCTTGAATCACTCTATCTATTAAAAAAAACCGCATCAAAACCCGTTACGTAGTTTCAAAGATCTAATCATACATAGGGACAGACAGCGGAAAGTGACTTTGTTTTATACTATACTAGCGACCCGCCCCGGTTTCGTACGGCTATATTATGCATGTATTATACATTTAAACCTTCCTCTTGAATCACTCTATCTATTTAAAAAAACCGCATCAAAACCCGTTGCGTAGTTTTAAAGATCTAATCATACATAGGGACAGACAGCGGAAAGTGACTTTGTTTTATACTATACTAGCGACCCGCCCCGGTTTCGTACGGCTATATTATGCATGTATTATACATTTAAACCTTCCTCTTGAATCACTCTATCTATTAAAAAAAACCGCATCAAAACCCGTTGCGTAGTTTTAAAGATCTAATCATACATAGGGACAGACAGCGGAAAGTGACTTTGTTTTATACTATACTAGCGACCCGCCCCGGTTTCGTACGGCTATATTATGCATGTATTATACATTTAAACCTTCCTCTTGAATCACTCTATCTATTAAAAAAAACCGCATCAAAACCCGTTACGTAGTTTCAAAGATCTAATCATACATAGGGACAGACAGCGGAAAGTGACTTTGTTTTATACTATACTAGCGACCCGCCCCGGTTTCGTACGGCTATATTATGCATGTATTATACATAAACATTCCTCTTGAAACACTCTTTCTTTTAAAAAAAAACCGCATCAAAACCCGTTGCGTAGTTTTAAAGATCTAATCATACATAGGGACAGACAGCGGAAAGTGACTTTGTTTTATACTATACTAGCGACCCGCCCCGGTTTCGTACGGCTATATTATGCATGTATTATACATTTAAACCTTCCTCTTGAATCACTCTATCTATAAAAATAAACCGCATCAAAATCCGTTGCGTAGTTTTAAAGATTTAAGCATACATAGGGAATAGGGATATAGGAACAGAGAAAGCGACTTTGTTTAATACTATGTAGTGATAGTGACTATGTAGTAATAATGACTAACTGCGCCCCGTGGTTTCACGCGCGTAAGTCTCGATCCTGCGGAAATATCAAAATAAAAAATAGCCTATAGCCTTCCTCGATAAATGGACTATCCAACACAAAAATAATTTTTCAATTCGAACAAGTAGTTCCTGAGATTAGCGCGTTCAAACAAACTCTTCAGCTTTATAATATTAGTATAGATGGATCATCGTTCTAGTTCTACGTCGCATTTAGATAGGACCATAAAACGAGGACCCATGGAGATTTTTTTAGAGTAACTGAAGTGACTTATTATATACCAGCAACATTATCAATTGGTTAATAAATAAAAAACCGGCCAACTGCTAGTCGGACTCGAGCAGGAAGGGTTCCCTACCATTAATATCGATACATATCAAGCAAAAAACCCTAAAAAATATTGAATGTCAGACGAGGCTGTATAGATTAAAAGACTTTTGCCTGCCTTTTTGTGAGTATAATTAACAAAAAAAAATCTTATAAAAATACCCTATGATTCTTAAAAACACACTCAAACAAATGTTTTTAGTATTTGATGTTATAGCGGCATCAAAAATACATCATCTATGAAAATTTCAACTGTCTAGCTATCACGGTTCATGAGATACAGTCTGGTGACATACATACGGACAGTGGAGTCTTAATACCCGTATTCCCGTTACCCGTTGTCCCGTATTTACTCTTTGGGAACGGAACCCTTAAAAAACCTAAGAGGGATTATAAAATTTTAGTCACTATTTAGATAGTAGATAAGCAAAGAATTTCGCGGGCTTCCTGTATAAATTCACTTTAAGTTTTTAACTATATCAATTTACAGAAAAAAAATGCTTTCGCATAAAACAAAATCCACTTCCTTATATCTCTGACATTTGGTACAAATACCAGACCCAGCCCTTATAGCATACAAAGGAAAAACAACCTTATAATTACAAACATAAGATCCAATATTACATAGCAATACATGTTCTAAATAGTGAAATGTAAATTGAGCCTTAAAAGCGTTGAAATAAGGTGTTAAATTGATTGGTTGAGGGTCAAGCTAGATAGATCTAGACTACCTTGGGAAGGGCGTAGGCTTTTGTTGTTTGAAATATACGGGAGAGTATTCGGTCGAGCTTGTTGGATGATTTGTTTGATAAATGCTGGACAATGGTCTTATACTATGATTCGTGACTATAGTGTTTTTGACGTGATAACGTCTTATAAATCGATGAACAATGGCATTTACAAAAAAAAGTGTGACGTCATGTGTCACGTTATTGACAAGTAACCATAGCAACGTTATTGACAAGTACCCATAGAAACGTTTTTGTTAAGGTAACCATAGCAACGTATTTTCTTTGCAATGGTCACCATCAATGTTTTCTTATGACGTTTTCACGCAAAATTATCGTCCGTAAACCGACTTTACAGAGTACGATTTTTTTTGTGGATTGTAGATGGTAAAATCAGGGATGGTTAAAGAAAAATGTTGTTTTAAAGCTATCATTGCTGCGTTGGTCTATCATAAAATATGTCAAAGGCTGTGTTTTTAGAAAATTATTTGGTCGTATATATTTTTATACGGCGAAACATGGCAGACCTTCGCCTAATCATTATTATCACCGTGTGTAAATTAATAAATAGGAAATAAATGAAAAAAAAAAGAAAAATTAAAACTATATTTCTGGACCCAAGGATTGGATTTGCGTAGTCACTCATTCACTGAGTACAAAACAATTTATCAAGCATAAGCAACTAAAATATTTGTAATCAAAACATCAAGACGTAAAGAAATCAAAAAGTTAGCTCTGTTCCACCCAAACAAGTCTAAATCTGGTTTTTTTTACTTTTTGTTATATTCAGTATTCTGATTCGTTACCGATTGAATTAGATTCCAAGAACCAACACAATCGGAACAGAAACAGAAACAAAAGAAGATCAAAATGCAAAATCAATTAAAATATATTATTTTGGGCAAACCTCACTCAAAATTATACGCTAAATCTTTTACTTTTTTGTATTATTCTATGAAATATTACTTGTGCATAATTTTTGTTGTTTCTCATAATAATTGTAAATAAGTGATTATTGTATAATCTTGGAAAAATAAAGATATGTAAATCTAACAAAAGACGATCAACAACTCGATTAGACCAACGCCTTCCTAATGGTTCGACACAATTCCCTCCCGTGTGTTCACAAAAAGCTACAGTTTGAACGAAAATAAATTTACGAATGTAGATCACCTTGGTTTCGTTAAATGAATATACAATAATTACATTTATACAGTACTTGTTTATAATTATATTGTGTAGTTGACACGCCCCGGATTTACGCGGTTAAATGTTAAGATAGGGTTTTTTATAAGGAAATGTCGCTAAGGAAAAAATTACATCTGAAAAAAAAAAACGTGTGACACTCGGGGACTGCCGCGGTAAAGCTATTGCATCGGCCGAGCTACATGGTAGGCGGAGTGGGGGTGTTAGGTTTTATTTTCGTTACGGAATTTCTTGATTCGGTCGCCGCGCATAAAGCCCGCGATAAAAGCTATGCAATAGCTTAAAACGAAGACTTTTTTGCCAATCGTTTCTTTCTTTCATCTCATTTATGAATTTGCACGAAATATGGGTAACAATGGTCTTATAATTAAAATATAATAAACAACTTAAATACCATTTTTGATAACGTCTTATAAATCGATGAACACCGGCATTCACAAAAAAGTGTGACGTCATCGCTCACGTTACGTTATCGACAAGGTAACCATAGCAACGATGGGGTTACCATCAATGTTTTCTTATGGCGTTATCACGTAAACTTATCATCCGTAAACCGACTTTACAGACAACCTCTATTTTTTTTTTTAATGCAAGACACGAAACAAGGACTGTGACACCACGCACCCTGCAAGTACATTTTACCGGGGAAAAATACAAAATATTCATGGAGTGAGCCTTTAAAGATGACATGGGACGTAATTGACTGATTTCGACAGACAATTCAAATTAATGAAGAAAAAGGTATTATTAATTGATTAACCGTTTCCTAAAAAAATAAATAAATAATAAAAATTGATGAGTATTAAAATTCTTACTATTAAACTGTCAATTATTGTATTTTCTAGCGTTTTCGCGACTTAAGCTCATAAGTCTTGTCCGTCTGTGACTATGATAGCTGTGAGGTGCTCAAAACGTCAGGTAATAAACGCGATTATATCCGTTAAAATAGTATTTGGTAAATAGAAATAGTAACAATTCACAATTACTTAGTCAAATCTAAAATTAGATCTGAAGTTAGAAAGGTAGAGAGTGGAGTGCCGCAAGGCAGTATTTTAGGCCCGATGTTATTTTTATTATACATGAACGAATTACCAAAAAGTATTTGCGCTTAAAAATATATTTATACCTGTGTTTTAGTTAATAAATAATCTGTTTCTGAAATAGTTTTATTCATATTTATGCCTGTTTAAGCACATAAATATTCAGATTCTGAAATAGTTTAATTATGAAGTCAATTACCGGTCGTAGGCCGGTGAAACGACCCATGTATCGCTAGAAGAACACAGTGGAAGCTGACCTGCGCTAACTTTAATTCAACAATTGGCAAGAAATAGCACAGGGGAACTATGGAAGACTCTCGGAGGCCAAGATACACTTTGAGTCGCTGAGTCAGCGGAGTAGTAGTAAGTTTGACGCTCGCCCGCCAACGCCCGGAGTGGCGGCGTTTCGTTAATCAGCACCGGTCAGCACGTCTCTGATTTTGAATCTGAACGATGTGCTGATTTAGACCAAATGAGACGCGATAAAGGCCAGACCACCTTTTGCCATTTCGTATAATATTGTGAATTATGTGCTTACGTGCCCGATATGCTATAGATCATTTTCTACAAAAATCGGGAACGCCAGTCTCCAAAGAGCACACCATAGACGAGCTGCTGAACGTTGAAGCTCGTCATCTTCTTCTGCATAGGTAGAAATCGGTCAAGGGGACATCGTCATCAGTAAGTTTAAAGGTTGACGTCTTAGCAGCGAAGCGTATGAGCCTCCTTGGGAATGCGTATCCCAAACGAGAGGAATATAGGTTTCTTCCTCTTAGTGGGATCACCGCGTTAATCGACCACTTCTTCAAAAGATCTCACTGGGTCGAAGTGTTGCGATGCAAGATAAGAAAAGATAAGTTGATAGACAATTATGTTGTGTCTGAAATCCTACATTTCTAGCACTTACCCTTTGGTTCGAGATGTCCTTTCAGCTGATCAGCTTTGGCCTGTAGCTTAGTTTGCATCGTCTCTGCGCCTTCCTTCATTTTCGCCAAAATACCTATGGAAAATATTTCAATTATGACATAACTATAATTACAATCTACTGTCTCTTTCACTCACGTGGTTAAACCCGCAGTTTCATTCATGGCTTACAAGTCGTATCCAATCGTATCTAAAAATGTTACTGCTTTAATTTCTTATGAGTATATTTGGTATTTTCAGTAGAACTCAATCTCTTGCGTGATTTATCAGCTTACCTTTAAAGACATTTCACCCTTCGCTAATGAAAGATTTATTTTTGACACGTTATGTCTTATAAATCGATGAACACCGGCACTCACAAAAAAGTGTGACGTCATCGCTCACGTTCCCGTCGTGAATCATGTCATTGACAAGGTAACCATAGCAAAAAATTATCGTTGCTATTGTTACCATCAATGTTTTCTTATGACGTTATCACGTAAAATTATTGACCGTAAACAGACTTTACAGACAACTTTTGGGAACGATAGTTCCTTATCGCGCATTGTGAATGAGGGCTAAACGGAAAAAATTCTTACGAAAAAATTGTCACGACACTTTTTGCTATAGTAAGCTATTGTAAGCTGTGCGGCGTCGCATGTTTCTCTGTCTGTCTCTCTCTCTCTCTTATAGAAAGCAAGCCAGATATTTTCATTTCTATTTCGCATTGAACAGTGTGGTGTCGCGACTCATTAAAAATGTCGTTACAACTTTTGGTCTTAAAAGTGTCGTTACAACTTTTGGTCTTAAAAATGTCGTTACAACTTTTGGTCTTAAAAGTGTCGTTACAACTTTTGGTCTTAAAAATGTCGTTACAACTTTTGGTCTTAAAAGTGGCGTTACAACTTTTGGTCTTAAAAGTGGCGTTACAACTTTTGGTCTTAAAAGTGTCGTTACAACTTTTGGTCTTAAAAATGTCGTTACAACTTTTGGTCTTAAAAGTGGCGTTACAACTTTTGGTCTTAAAAGTGGCGTTACAACTTTTGGTCTTAAAAGTGTCGTTACAATGTTTGGTCTTAAAAGTGTCGTTACAACTTTTGGTCTTAAAAATGTCGTTACAACTTTTGGTCTTAAAAGTGTCGTTACAACTTTTGGTCTTAAAAATGTCGTTACAACTTTTGGTCTTAAAAGTGTCGTTACAACTTTTGGTCTTAAAAGTGTCGTTACAACTTTTGGTCTTAAAAATGTCGTTACAACTTTAGGTCTTAAAAGTGGCGTTACAACTTTTGGTCTTAAAAGTGTCGTTACAACTTTTGGTCTTAAAAATGTCGTTACAACTTTTGGTCTTAAAAGTGGCGTTACAACTTTTGGTCTTAAAAGTGGCGTTACAACTTTTGGTCTTAAAAGTGTCGTTACAATGTTTGGTCTTAAAAGTGTCGTTACAACTTTTGGTCTTAAAAATGTCGTTACAACTTTTGGTCTTAAAAGTGTCGTTACAACTTTTGGTCTTAAAAATGTCGTTACAACTTTTGGTCTTAAAAGTGGCGTTACAACTTTTGGTCTTAAAAGTGTCGTTACAACTTTTGGTCTTAAAAGTGTCGTTACAACTTTTGGTCTTAAAAGTGGCGTTAAAACTTTTGGTCTTAAAAGTGGCGTTACAACTTTTGGTCCTAAAAGTGTCGTTACAATGTTTGGTCTTAAAAGTGTCGTTACAACTTTTGGTCTTAAAAATGTCGTTACAACTTTTGGTCTTAAAAGTGTCGTTACAACTTTTGGTCTTAAAAATGTCGTTACAACTGTTGGTCTTAAAAGTGGCTTAACAACTTTTGGTCTTAAAAGTGGCGTTACAACTTTTGGTCTTAAAAATGTCGTTACAACTTTTGGTATTCAAAATGTCAAAAGGAACTTCGTTCCATCCGGGTGTCCCTTGACACCTCTCTAGTTTTTTTTTTACTTTGTCATGAACTACCCACCATGTTTGTCCTTTTCTTTCAATATCCTCTCCATATCTCCAGCCTTGTCTTTCACACGACCGAAGAAATCTATCCATTTTGTAAGCGTGTTAAAATAAAAGACATGCAATTTTAAATAACCAGAAAATATTTTCCAGTAGTTTTGCATGAAAGAGTAACAAACACATTACTCCTTCATGCAAAAACTACTGGACAGATTGCGATGAAACGGTATGTAAATAGCCGAAAACCTGGAGTCACACAAACTTTGACATTTATAATACTAGCTGCGCCTCGCAGTTTCACCCGCGTAACTCGATTCCGTGGAAATATCGGGATAAAAAAGTAGCCTAGAATATCCAGGGCTCCAGCTACCTACCTACATACCGAGTTTCATCGCAATCTGTCCAGTAGTTTTTGCATGAATAAACTTTTATATTTTAACATATGATAGGTCATCGTTAGACCACTCTCACACCTGCCTGATGGTAGGTGACGATGCGGTCTAAGATGTAACACGCAGTGTCTAAAAGATACCTGTTCACACTCGACTTGAAGACACACAAATTATACATGTCAAGAAAGACAGACGCAGGCAACTGAAAACAATCTCTATCTATACATATAAAATTCTCGTATCGCGGTGTTAGTTGCCAAACTCCACCTAAACGGCTGTGTATAATCGTTAGGTCTGAAAAACGAACGACATCTATTTATTTTTTTCCTTTTTTTTTGTATATGGCAACACAACGGTTTCCTGGGTCAGCTGGTAATATTTATAATATTAGTGGAATATTTAACTATTTTACCTGATATTCTTTTAGTAGCATCAGGGCTAGCAGACTGCGTCAAAGCTGCCACCTTCATATATTCACTGGTGATAAGACCAGCGGCTTCCAAGCTAGCTGGACTCATTGCTGAGTACTCCTCGCTTAACAGCTCAACGATCAGACCTTCGATGTCGAAGAACAGGATGTGGCTCTCCGGATCTGATGACAATAAGGGGATGGTTGGTTTATTGTTTTGAGGGGATTGTTGGCTTATTTTTCATAAGGGATAGCTGGCTTATTTTTTTATGAAGATGGCTTATTTTTTTGAGAGGATTGTTTGTTTGGATTGTTTTAGTAGCATCAGGGCTAGCAGACTGCGTCAAAGCTGCCACCTTCATATATTCACTGGTGATAAGACCAGCGGCTTCCAAGCTAGCTGGACTCATTGCTGAGTACTCCTCGCTTAACAGCTCAACGATCAGACCTTCGATGTCGAAGAACAGGATGTGGCTCTCCGGATCTGATGACAATAAGGGGATGGTTGGTTTATTGTTTTGAGGGGATTGTTGGCTTATTTTTCATAAGGGATAGCTGGCTTATTTTTTTATGAAGATGGCTTATTTTTTTGAGAGGATTGTTTGTTTGGATTGTTTTAGTAGCATCAGGGCTAGCAGACTGCGTCAAAGCTGCCACCTTCATATATTCCCTGGTGATAAGACCAGCGGCTTCCAAGCTAGCTGGACTCATTGCTGAGTACTCCTCGCTTTACAGCTCAACGATCAAACCTTCAATGTCGAAGAACAGGATGTGGCTCTCCGGATCTGATGACAATTAGGGGATTGTTGGCTTATTTTTTTGAGGGTATTGTTGAATTATTTTTTTAAGGGGGATTTTTGGCTAATTTTTGATAAGGGATAGCTGGCTTATTTTTATATGGAGATGGCTTATTTTTTGAGAGGATTGTTTTGTTTTGATTGTTTTAGTAGCATCAGGGCTAGCAGACTGCGTCAAAGCTGCCACCTTCATATATTCACTGGTGATGAGACCAGCGGCTTCCAAGCTAGCTGGACACATTGCTGAGTACTCCTCGCTTAGCAGCTCAACGATGAGACCTTCAATGTCGAAGAACAGGATGTGGCTCTCTGGATCTAATGACAAATAGGGGATTGTTGGGTTATTGTTTTGAGGGGATTGCTGGCTTATTATTTTGAGGGGATTGTTGGCTTATTATTTTGAGGGAATTGTTGGTTTATTTTTTATAGGGGATAGCTAGCTTATTGTTTTATGGAGATTGTATATTTTTTAGAGAGGATTGTTTGTTTGGATTGTTTTAGTAGCATCAGAGCTAGCAGACTGCGTCAAAGCCACCACCTTCATATATTCACTGGTGATAAGACCAGTGGCTTCCAAAGTAGCTGGACTCATTGCCGAGTACTCCTCTCTTAACAGCTCAACGATCAGACCTTCAATGTCGAAGAGCAGGATGTGGCTCTCCAGATCTGATGACAATTAGGGGATTGTTGGTTTATTGTTTTGAGGGGATTGTTGGCTTACTTTTGAAGGGGATCGTTGGCTTATTTTTTTTAAGAGGATGGGTGGCATATTTATTTTTGAGGGGATTGGTTGACTTATTTGTTTGAGAGGATTGTAGGCTTTTTTTTTGAGGGGATAGTTGGCTTATCTTTTAGAGTTTCGTACCTAAAGGGTTTAAACGGGACCCTATTACTAAGACTTCAATATCTGTTTGTCTGTTCGTCTGTGGCTGTATCTCATGAACCGTGATAGCTAGAGAGTTGAAATTTTCACAGATTATGTATTTCTGTTGCCGCTATAACAACATATACTAAAAACGTAAAAATAATATTTAAGTTAGGCTCCCATGTTTTTATTAGATAATAAGTTTAAACATATTTTTTCCGAAATACCTTTTTACATATACATTCCTTGGTTTTAATAGTACAAACATTTACAGTTTATCTTTTCGCGTAACGTGTAACATTTTTTCTGGGCTACGATCCCTCGTTCCCCAAGCAACATCGTTCCAATAACTCGTCATACGTTACCAGTAGGGTTAGATCTGAAGCCCTGAACAGTGAGGGGAGCACGCCTCGACCGCGGCGGCTCCGCTAACGGTGAAGAGTGAGCAGGATGGCCTGTCTGTAGAGCTGCTATACCGCGCGCGGTCGCAGCACGCATCGCATTCAGATTGCGGTGACGTAGACCCCTGGGGAAGGAAAACACATGTTTGATGACGATCCAGTTGTCACAATGGTCACCATGCCGGACTGCCAAACACAGGGTTGCGGGTCCGATTCCCGCCTCAGACATGTATTTATGCTTAGACTAGCGACCAGCCCTGGCTTCGCACGGCTATATTATGCATGTATTATACATATAAACCTTCCTCTTGAATCACTCTATCTATTAAAAAAACCGCATCAAAATCCGATGCGTAGTTTTAAAGATCTAAGCATACAAAGGGACATAGGGATATAGGGACGGCGAAAAGTGACTTTATTTTATACTATGTATGTAGTGATATTTGTCTGTGGTCTGGTTGTTTCTATGTATTATAAGTATATATTTACAAAAGTAGTATATCCGTTGTCTAGCACCCTAGCAACCTAGTTACTTAGCTTGGGTCTAGATGGCGATGTGTGGAATGTCCTGCCAATATTTATTTATATTTATTCAGTTTCTTCATCAGCACCTGACGCCATTACACATATAGGAACTTCAAGAACCTAACCTATTTGCAAACAAGTAACTTTCGTTCGAAGTCTTGCCATTATTCTTTTACGGACGCAAGCAATACGAGCCCCCAAACAAGAGTACATGGACCAGAGTGAACATGACTGACCTTCTTCTACCCTAACAAGAATTTACCTTATAACTTGCAATATAACGAAATGGATAAAATGGTCCAATTATTTACATCAATCAAAAAAACTGGTTGCCTGTAAAGTCGGTATACGGGCGAAAGTTTTACGTGACAACAACTGTGCTCGAGTGGAAGGGACGCGTGTCTTTCACTTTTTATGTCTGTCTCTCTCGCTCTTAGGCGGGCTAACCATGCCCGCGTGCCTCTCACTCGCTCTCATTGTGAGCGCATAACGTGAGCGGCGGAGCGTAACGCAGTTTCTTGAAGTGTCACCCGGCAAACCAATTTATAAAACGTTGTCACGTCAAAAACATAAAGTAATGGAACTACTTGGCCAAAAAAGTTCAACTAATCTAAATTAGTTCTAATAGAACAATCAATAGAACTAGTAGGAACAGACCGGTCACCTTACCTAAAGAAATGTACAGCAGGATTGGCCAATCCCTGCATATCACCACCGCCGGATACGGAACCACCGAGATCGTCCGTGCTCGCTTCATCACATGCAGCCAACACTTCTTCAGCAATCATACCTGTAACAAGAAGTATTTTATAGCAAATCTTTAAAAAAGAAATTAAACTTCCTTCGTTTTATTATATTTACCCACGCCCTATCTAGCTATCTCTCGCTCTTCTAGCCGATCTTTTGTTTTTTAACTTCTAACATGAAACGCACCTTCTAGCCCCCACTAAATTCAACCCCCTCTCTAAATTCACCGCGTTTCACACTAACAAAAGGAAAAAGGAAGGAAAGGGTTAGATTTGTATTGAACAGTATTGGTTTTACAGCTAAATTAGATGACTACAGTGTTAGCATCTTTACTGTATGATATTCAGCAAGCTATAGTGCCTGTTACATGTATTACATGGACTTGACTATACTTTTCTATCTGACATTTATACGTTTCTCCATAAGATTCATACTTTTCTCTATAAGACTCATACTTACCTCCATTAGATTCGTACTTTTCTTCATAAGATATATATTTTTCTCCATAAGATTCAAACTTTTCTCAAAAAGAATCATACTTTTCACCATAAAATTAATACTTTTCTCCATAAGATTCATACTTTTCTTCATATGATTCATACTTTTCTCAAAAAGAATCATACTTTTCACCATAAAATTCATACTTTTTTCCGTAAAATTCATAGTTTTATTTATAAGATTCCTACTTTTCTCCGAGAGGTTCATACCTCACGAAGTTCCATGAAATTAAAACTTTTCTACGCGATAGTCATAATTTTCTTTATAAACATGCGTGAGATTTATACTTTTGTCAATGAGATTCATACTTTTCCTCATAAGATTAATACTTTTCTCCATAAGATTCCTACCTTTCTCTATGACATTCATACTTTTCTTAGGAATTCAAACGAGAGATTCTTACCGTGTAAAACCCTGTCCAAATGTCCGGTCTCCATCTGCCACACGTAGACGGTGCCGTCACTGCAGCCGACCACCATGAAGTCGTCCATTGGCCGCCATTTTATCGTCACTACGGGGAACAGGTGGCGCGAAGCTAACGTTACGCATTTACGTTCCGTTAGACCTGGGGAGGAGGACATTTCATAGTGTCCGTCAGCCGGGCAAAAAAAGTGCTTCTAGAGCGAATTGGTTCCGTGAATAATTAGTGCTCAGTCTGCTGTAAATGTGCGCGAAATAAAAAATTAGTGCATGAAGGCATTGAGGAAAAAAACGGGAAAAACAAATTCTGCTGGAATGACGGTGCTCCAGCAGGAAGATTTTTAAACGAATGACCGGAGAGGTATATAATGTATATCGGCGGATAGCTTATATTTGTGCATAATTGTGCGCGAATAATTAAATTTGTGCGTCTTAGGGTTTTCGAGATATTTCATTTCCTGCTGGGCTGACGTTTTGCAAAAACTTGTATCTCCGAAACCATTGAATGTGCGACCTTGGATTAAACATATATAAGTAGCTCTTAATTTGTGCGTATTTGTGCGCTAATTTGTTTTTCATAAATATCTACTGTTTAAGAGAAATCATGCAACCCTGAAAATTCGAAAGAAACTCCTTGCGCTTAAATGAGAACACGCAGAGGTTCACTGAAAGCGGTATTTGGCTCGTTTTGTTATTCTTTACATGTATAATAAGTTTCAAGACAGTACATACGCGCATTTTTCAATAATAACACTTCAAGTCAAATCTGAAAATGTCATAGCTTTGCAAGAAACCTATTCAACTAAAGATATGTGCGTATATACCAAAAATTAGAGTGACTTTTGAAATACATATCCTGAAAATTTCAGCTTCAAATGTCGCGTATTTAAGTAGATATAAACGAAAAACAAATCATAACTTCAGTTCTTGGCTAACCGACCAAATTCGAATGGTCACGAAAAAGCGACGGTTTCATACATTTTGATGACTTCTTAAATGGACTGTATTATACTGAAGCTGTTGTCCGTACAGTCGCGCTTAGAACGTTTATAGAGGTTTTAGTGCATTATCATTTTTTCAATAGGTAGTAGGTACATTAGAGATATATTAATGCATGTATTTCTAAAATGACACGTTTATCTATAGGTACTTCTATACCTACTCTATAATATTATAAAGAGGTAACGTTGGTAACATGTTTGTATATGTGTATGTTGGTATCTCCAGATTCCAGAACCACTGGACTAATTTGGATGAAATTTTGCACAGAGATAGATTGAAGATAACTGAGTGTTATTGGCTATTTTTTATTCCGACAGTGCCACGGAATAGGTAATATAAATCAATTGTAGCGCGTTTATCTCCCAAAACGAGTGACCTGATTTTGATTTTTTTTTAATACTGAGGTATAGTTAAGATCACAGTAGGACCTTGTGGGTAGTGCTAGGATCACATTAAATTACAAATCAAATAGTTTAAGACAGGTAATTGATTGTAATTAGAACACTTAAGAAGGTATTTATGCTTATACCTAAATTATTATACTATTATGTTTGAACTTAAAATAAAATATTAAGGAAATACAAAAAAACACATTTTTTTTAAATATAATATATGTATTTCTATATAGTTTTGATCAATACAATACTTCTCAAAACTTTAATAGTCTCATAAATACCTCTTTTTACACGTAAGTATCTCGAGACTGTTTTAAATAGGGTTTTATAACATAATGGCTTACATCCTACTATATATGTATATCCTATCCTACTAATATTATAAATGTGAACGTTTGTGTGTGTGTGTATATGTATGTTTGTTACTCCTTCACGCAAAAATTAATAATTACATTATTAATGACAAAAAATATTAATGACAAACTTATTACTACGTGGAATTGAAACTTAAAATGCCAAATCGAGCATAAAGATTATGCTAAATTGGCAACACTAGATATACCCCGGACACTATTGGAGCGGGGTGAGTGAACCGAGAGCGGAGAGCGGTGCGGGAGGCAAGGAGCGAAATGCGTCTTAACTAGCGTCTGACTCTTTCCCACTAATGCCGCATTCTGTGTAACTGTTTCACACAGAGCGAGTTACAACCACCCGGCGCGCGGCGGCCGGAGATTTGAACCTACACAATCGTCTTTTTATACAATTTTAAAATCAATGCAATGGTGCCCGCACATTGATACGCGCCGAATTGTTTGCCGTCCACCTTATAATAATAGAGATAAGGTACATACCTACATTTATTTATTTCAGTGTCGGCCGCCTCTGACGATGCGGATGACTCTGATGACGTCATCGGAAATATAAATGTAGATACCTTATCTCTATTATTATAAGGTACCTTTTTCCGTGGACGGCAAAAATTCGGCGCGCTCGGCGCGTATCAATCTGCGTCCACCTTTAAAGTAATATTATTATAATTTTATTACTTATTATATTATTTATTAAGCACAAAACCGACATTTTTGTTTAACTTCGTATTGCGAACTTAGTAAAATGAAGTAGATACTTACCTACCTGAGCTATCAATAATCTATAATAGGTAAGGAAGATAAAAGCGTACTTACTAGTTTCTACTATCTTAATCTCAAAATAAAACTTTTGCAACTTCCCATAACACTTTTCCAATTCAAAGTACCTAAACCCAATTAACTGCTTCAGTATAATACAGTCCATTTAAGAAGTCATCAAAATGTATGAAACCGTCGCTTTTTCGTGACCATTCGAATTTGGTCGGTTAGCCAAGAACTGAAGTTATGATTTGTTTTTCGTTTATATCTACTTAAATACGCGACATTTGAAGCTGAAATTTTCAGGATATGTATTTCAAAAGGCACTCTAATTTTTGGTATATACGCACATATCTTTAGTTGAATAGGTTTCTTGCAAAGCTATGACATTTTCAGATTTGACTTGAAGTGTTATTATTGAAAAATGCGTGTATGTACTGTCTTGAAACTTATTATACATGTAAAGAATAACAAAACGAGCCAAATACCGCTTTCAGTGAACCTCTGCATGTTCTCATTTAAGCGCAAGGAGTTTCTTTCGAATTTTCAGGGTTGCATGATTTCTCTTAAACAGTAGATATTTATGAAAAACAAATTAGCACACAAATACGCACAAATTAAGAGCTACTTATATATGTTTAATCCAAGGTCGCACATTCAATGGTTTCGGAGATACAAGTTTTTGCAAAACGTCAGCCCAGCAGGAAATGAAATATCTCGAAAACCCTAAGACGCACAAATTTAATTATTCGCGCACAATTATGCACAAATATAAGCTATCCGCCGATATACATTATATACCTCTCCGGTCATTCGTTTAAAAATCTTCCTGCTGGAGCACCGTCATTCCAGCAGAATTTGTTTTTCCCATTTTTTTCCTCAATGCCTACATGCACTAATTTTTTATTTCGCGCACATTTACAGCAGACTGAGCACTAATTATTCACCGAACCAATTCGCTCTAGAAGCACTTTTTTTGCCCGGCTGACGGACACCATTTCATATATTTGCTTATAATATTAGCGTAGATACTATTATTATAAGAGGAAAGAATATTTTTTTGTTTGTTTTTAACGAATAGGCTCCGAAACTACTGGACCGATTTTGATGAAACTTGATATGAGGATACATTAATTTATTGGTAATAACATAGGCTACTTTTAATCCCAATATTCCCTCGGGATTGGGAGTTATGCGGGTAAAACCGCGGAGCTTACCGAGGCATAATAGCCCGCATATAAGCCATGCCGGGAATCGCGATTGCATGGCGACAGTCCGAGGTTTTTCTTACCATAGGTAGGAATATTTCTTACTTTTTTAAAGTATAACTATAATTAATAAATTTATTGATGTTCAGTAATGAGGTAATTATAAGTTGGTATTTAAATAGTTTATGTACGGAACTATTCGAGCGCGAGTCCGACTCGCACTTGGCCGGTTTTTTATTTATTTACTCGTAACTTTTGTACTCAGTTTAAAAGCTTTCTATATGAGTTTTTTTTCGTTTATAAAAAAAAGTCGCTTTTGTTTTTTATTTACTAGTAGCTTTTGTAGTTTAAGAGCTTTCTACATGAGCCTTTTTTTTCTGTTACAAAAAAGTCGCGTTTGTTTGTTTGTACACCATTTATAACTTGATAACGGCTGGACCGATTGCGATGAAACTTGGTATGTAGATAGCTGGAGTCCCGTGCTAATATGGAGTCCGATATTAGCACGGTATCGGGACTTACGCAGGTTTTACCTGCGTAAGTCCCGAGCGCACAGCGGGCTCAACTTGTAGCATTTCGCGTTCTTTAAGCACAAGGGCACTGCGATACTTACTCAATAATGTGACGCTATGGTCCGAAGCGACAGAGCAAATGCACTTTTGAATCCGGGACTGAAAGAAAAACAATAATTCGAAAATGAAACACATTTTGTTTACTTTGAAAAAAAAATGTACGCTGTTAACCAAAGTTTAGGGCCAAGGGTAAAATAGTATTTTTTGGGGTAGGTTTTTGTTTTTGTCTTAGTTGTCCTGTTGTGTGTTGTTGTTATTGTAAATAATATTCTATTCTATTCTTGTCCGCCCATAGGTTTAGCAAGAATGAGAAGTCAAATACCATAGACTTACACTGCAATTATACGGTGGTACAATAAGCTGCGTAATTTCACCGGCGTGGACACAGAACCGATGTAACAGAGCACCACTGAACAGGTCCCATAAGCATACGGCGAAGTCTATACCGCCTGACACTAGGTATGATTTGTCGTATCTGAAATAAATAAAATAATAACTACTATGCCTTTAGGTCGACCCATTTCGACACAGGGTTGCGGGTTCGATTCCTGCCTCAGACAAGTATTTATGCTTAAAAATTTGTATGTGGTCTGGCTGTTTATATCTATTATAAGTATATTATTTACGAAAGAAAAGTATATAAGTAGAATATCCGTTGTTTAGCACCCATAACACAAGTGTAGTTACTTAGCTTGGGGCTAGATGGCGATGTGTGGAATGTCTTGCAATATTTATTTATTCTGTTGCCGCTATAACAACAAAAAAAATCCAGGACAAAAAAATGCTAGGCGGCCATGCAACATGGTACTTGTACTTGTAAACAGGCTGTTTTCCGCAATTAGACACTTTTTAATTGGGTCCTTTTTGCGTGGAGATGGAGTAGGCTTGCCCAGCACCTACTACCCTCTCAGCAACATGGTACGGAAACCTACGTGCGCAAGTCCGACTCGCACTTGACCGGTTTTTGTTTTTAATAAGTTTTATTCCTACCTAGGATGTACGTGGTGTGGGTATAATAGACAATTGACACGGCCATTATGCCCGAGCAGTAGCTGATGGGGTGGCCAATCTGAAATACATAGAGAAAAATAACATGGAACTTGTTGTTATAAAAGTGTTCGCATAAAAATAATACTCTTTCTTTTTTTCACACTGTTTACGGTCTGAGTCAGAATTGCAGACCCACCGTAGAGCTCCAAAACTGTTTCATTCTAATATACAATTTATTGAGTTTCAACTACTTACTAATACATTTTAAATAAAGACAATAAAGATAAAAATTAAATAAATTATAACTTAATAAATACATATAAAACTACAAATAAAAAACATCCTCAAGCGCGTCTCCCCGAGGCATCGTTCCGAGAAGGCTGGCAACATTTCCCCTCTGGATGGTCAGACTGACCCTTTGAGCGAAAAAGCCACCAGCCCTCCGATCACCAGACACCTCGATAAGACGCGCGCCGAGGTCCCTAAAAAAACAGAGGCTTCGGGACCCCAAGATCCCAAAGTCTCCACCCATATCGGGACGAACATGACAGGTTCATGTCCGCCAGCTCCGAATATTTGCGATACACTAATATACTAATCTGATCTAATCTTAATCTAATTCTAATTCACAAGTTGAACGACTTTATCAACTGCAGCTGGACCTTAGAATCAGGGTTCGAAAATATCCGATATTTATAATAAATATCAAAATATCGGATTTTTTTTATATATATCCGATATATATCAAAAATGTGATATTTACATGATATTTATCCATTTTGTATGACAGCCATATTGTTATTTTATTGTATTACTAGCTGTTGCCCGCGACTTCGTTCGCGATGTGGTTTTGGTTTATATAGAATGCCTAGCATTTTCCCGCATAGATACTATATAACGTTCCGTGAAAGTTATAATAACAAAATAGATACATTGTTTTTAAGCTATATTTTTTGATTGATTTGGCAAAGGCACTTATGTAGGTAAGTAATATTTTTATTTATTTATTTCACTCAAATAGAACATAATACACAACACTATAATAAGCTAAAACTAAGTCCAATTCATATTCGCACAAAACTTTCAACATCTTTGTCTTCCTCATCATCTCTTCTTTGGTTTTTTGTAAATTAAAGTAAAAAAGAATTATTAACTACCGTTGTCCCTCTATCCATATTTTTGTATTCATAATATAAGACGTTATAGTATTTATAAACACCAACATCATGCAAATAATAATCTATTTTGGTGCAAATAAAATTTTGTTTTTTATTTTCAAATATTATTATTGATTAAATATGAAAGGCCATTGGACAGAACAGATACTTATACATAAAATAACGTCCTTACCTATTGATAGCGGGTATTACATTGAACAAAAAATGCTTTCACACCAAATATCTAAAACGTCTCGGAAACGGGGTATTTGAAGGAACGTGATGTCCTATGATTTTACAAAAGTGCACGATGCCCTTAGATACCTTTACCTATCGATAGAGGACATCGAAGAAAACAAATAATGCCTTCACACCAAACTTCTAAAGCGTATTGGATACAGGGTTTTTGAAGAAACGTGATGTTCCATGATTTTCCAAAAGTGCGCGGTGACTTTATGCCAATAATAATTGTGTAAAATTACGGTATGCCTAGGCTTATTTTATTATGCTAAAACGTTTATGCCAAACTACAAAAGGACATTTTGTTTATGCCAAAAGTGTGGTTCCCATCTAAAACCTCTAAGCCAACCTTCAACTACTAAAGCGTCTGGGAAATGGAATATTTAAAGAAAACAGATGTCCTATGATTTTTCAAAAGTGTGCGGTTCACTTTGAGACCCATACCCACCTAAATGAACAAAAAATCCCCTTATACAAAACCTATAAAGCGTAAGGGCATTAATTATCGGGTCTAAAATCACAGCGCAAAAAACATAACACTGCCACGCTCCCATACTGAATGTCCGGACCCTTATTACTTACTCGAAAATGCTTGAACCGATTTGGAAAATTCTTTTTAGGGTTTCGTACCTCAAAAGGTAACAAAGGAACCCTTATAATATCACTTTCTTGTCTGTCTGTCTGTCTGTCTGTCTGTCCGTGTGTCACCACCGATTATCTCAGGAACGGTTGGACTTAGCAAGTTGAAATTACTGAAGTCTATGGTCCCTATTAGGTGTATAAAAATCAAGGTGTATAAAAACTAATGTACGGAACCCTCGGCGCGCGAGTACGACTCGCACTTGGCCGGTTTTTTTTATTTTGTTTTTATTTTCTAAGGTGTCCGCGACTTGAACTCATAATTCAAACTATTTAAATAAATTAGTTGAGCGCGATATAAGTGTAACATCGAGGAGGTCTTCGGTAAAGCAGATCCGTAATTTTATGTAGTAGTACCTCTTTGTACTAACCTCATTTTCAGTTTCACGTAGGTAGTAGATATATGCAAACTATTTGGTTTTATGACAACTGTCATCTTGAGCGGAGGCATGTACCTGTACGCCTAGTATGACTTGTTGAAGCACTCGAAAATAAGGAACCCTTATAAGGTTACTCTCTTGTCCGTCTGTCTGTCGGTGTGTCACTACCGATATTCTCAGAGACGGGTGGATCTAGTAAATTGATTTTTAGGAAGTTTCATAGTAAATACTCAATATAGTATGTTTGATCGAATACGTAAAAAAGTAGTGCTAAGCGTACTGTTCTTTTTTGACGTTTGATTACGTTTTACACGGAAAAATATTTCGATTTCACATTTTTTAAATGTTTTTTATCAAATATCATAATTATTGTATTAAAGTTATATTGAAAAATACCCTAAATGTTAATCTGGTATTTTCTGAACATATTGGTGTGGACCTCGTTGAAATCTGTTCTCTAGTTTATGAGATTACCTGGTTCAAACAAACAGTCAAACAGACAAACAAAAATTCTAAAAACTACCCTATCGTGTTCAGCTAACGATTCTAAGACGACCTGTGTATTTTTTTTCTGGATATTTTACAATTACAGATTTTTTTATGTCTACAGATTTATTAGGTATATGTATAGATTTATGTACCTATACTGTTTGCATACCTATGTTTTATAAACATAATAAATTATTTAAAAAAGAAACAACAAATAAAAGAAAATTTAAGTTAAAAACATAAAATCTTCTTATAAATCAGAAAGTCACTAAAATCATAAACTACATCAGGTAAAATCAACTCAAAAAGATAAAATCTTATAAATTCCAATCATTCAATGGCTTCATCAATTTTCTGAATACCTACACTAATACTCATAATACCTAAACTTTAAACGTTAATACCTAAACTTACTATTAGGGAGTATGTTTTAACTTTACTCCAACGCCATCTATATTTAGGATGGAGAAATACAGCAGAAAACTGCGAAAATTGACTTATTTTTATCAAATTTTTAAACAATTTTTGTATTGATATATATCACAAAAAACCACTGGATATATATCGGATATATATCATGATATATATCCTCGAACCCTGCTTAGAATCTTGCTTGAATTGAAAACATTCTAACAATAGCAGTTTGAGAGCTCTACGGTGGGTCTGCAATTCTGACTGCGACCGTACATGGAGGACATTTAGATAATAGGACGTTTTGCTATTAGATAATTTTGATATTGTGTCTTTCTAATTATAATTAGAGCATTTGACTAATGTAATATTTATTTTATGGGTGGTTCAATGCCTGCAATAAAGATTATTTATTTATTTATAGGGTACTAGCGACCCGCCCCGGCTTCGCACGGCTGTATTATGCATGTACTATACATATAAACGTTCCTCTTGAATCACTCTATCTATTAAAAAAACCGCATCAAAATCCGTTGCGTAGTTTTAAAGATTTAAGCATACATAGGGATATAGGGACAGAGAAAGCGACTTTGTTTTATACTATGTAGTGATAGTGATTTGTGTATTAGCTCAATTATTTTCATGCCATCATTTTTTTAATGGCGGTAAGAAAGGATTTTGTTAAAAATACCTCCTTCCTGGACGAAGCCGCAGTCAAAACCTAGTTTCCAATAACAAATACCATCAAAACAAATATAAATAGGCTTACCATCTAACTGTTGATGGCTACCATGTAACAATTGCAACTGAACCGTATGAGTTGCGTTCACAATCACAATGGATCCATCCTCTCTACCGACCACAAGTCTATTGGCGGCCAGTAGGTATATGGATGATGTTAGTTTCAAATCTGAAAGACAAAAAATAATGTTTATTGACCGAGTGAGTGAAGAGAGTAAAGGTCTAGTGGTACGCGTTTCGCTCGCGTGTCATAAACCAGTTCTATGCAATGATCAATTTACCACACTTGTATCGCAATGTACTAGTGTATGTTGGTAAAATGAATCGCTCCCTATGAACACGTGGTCCGACTGCTCTGTCCGACTAATCGGACCATGTAAACTTTTTATTCCTGTAGGTTCGATTAATCGTACAACAAGAAATCGCAATTCCGCTTTGTCCGACAAATCTGACCATGTTCGCTGCGATAGGTAAATCGATTTTTAGTTTTATTTTTAGATTTTCAATTTTTAGTAAACAAGTAGCAGACCTCCTATAGGAGTTTTGTATGTTTGTTACTTTGTAACTTTGTATATTTGTAACTTTGTACGTTTGTAACTTTATGTGTTTGTAACTTTGTACGTTTGTACCTTTACGTGTTTGTAACTTTGTACGATTGTAACTTTATGTGGTTGTAACTTTGTATATTTGTAACTTCGAACGTTTGTAACTTTGTACGCTTGTAACTTTGTGTGTTTATAACTTTGTACGTTTGTAACTTAGTATGTCTGTTTTAGAGTACTTTTGCTCCAATCTTCATGGTTTTTTGTAGACGAGTTTTTATGTTTGTAACTTTGTATATTTGTTCGACGATAACTTAAGTACCGTTGCTTCAATCTTCATGATTTTTAGTACACGATTAGTTTTAAAGTCTAGGTACTTACCAGGCTCATCCGGATGGTTCAATTGATCCAAAATACCAACGGGACTGGGGTTCATTTCCGCCCAGGCCATGTCTAGACTCGTCAGCACTATGGGAGCGTGGGCTATAAACAAATAATTAATCTATACTAACAAGGAATTATTTGATTGTTTGTTTGGTTGCATAGGCTCCGAAACTACTGGACCGATTTTGATGAAACTTGGTATGAGGATACATTGATTCATTGACAGTAACATAGGCTACTTTTTATTCCGATATTCCCACGGGATCGGGAGTTACGCGGGTAAAACCTCAAAGAGTTGCTAGTAAATAAATAGACACAATAGCCTAAGTAGTTTTCTCCTGTAATTTATCAATAGTTCTATCCAAAGCGGTCGTTTTCCTTGGCTGCATGTTATAGGGCAGACAGGGATAATCTCCGGTTTTATGTCCACATTATTTTATTATTTAGCAATGTTGTTAAAGAAGAGCGGGTCTACCTGGCACAGGTATTTTTGTACCTAAAAGGTAGTCCCAACCTCAATATCATAAGGACTTTTTGGTAATGAAATAAACTATTTATTTATTATTATTTATTATACGTTTGCCATTAAACGTTGTTATTGTAAAGGGTCTCTACGTGTTGGCTTCGGCTCCACGCACGCCTTCCAAAGTTCGGACTTGTTTAGCCGGTGAGCCAGTGAGAAGGGACGCGGGGGGAGGGGGTTACTCGCCACTCGCCTAATAAAAATAGAATAAAATGGATCGACTCGACTAAATTACCTACTAACCTACTCGGCTAAATTTTTAGTGCTCGGTCACGTTTGGCTACTAAATTTCTCGCTACTCGACTAATATACTAGCCCAATGCGAACTAGGCTTAACGCTATAACTCGGCGCTAAGTACAGTTTTTTTGTAGGATGTTTATCTTGCAATACACCACTCACTTGTAAACTCAACTGGAGCAAAGAGCAAACGATTTTTGGGCAGTAGCGAGTATTTTAGCTACTAAAATACTCGACTAAAACACTAGCTTAATGCGAACTAGGCTTAAGCGACGCTCTGTTTGACAGTCTTCTACTGTCACAGTACAATACAGTTTGTCGCAGCACTCTGTTTAGCAAAGCCGAAAGGTCCGAAGTTGATTATTAACTTTTTTTTCAATACTCACAAGTTAACTGCGGTTGAGGTGCGGCCGCCTCATCAACGTTCCACAATGACACCACGCCCGCCGAATCCCCTCTGACCAACAAACGCCTCTGTTTCCCACCACACGATGTCAGAACGAAACGCATCGCCGGCGGGCACGATAACAACTGAAATTACAACTGGCTTTAAGCAACAAGCAAGAAGACTTCTCAGATACTCTTTTTACCTATTATCTGTTTTTTGATGTGAAACGACGCGTCGCCACGCTATATGATGGTATATATATATATATATATAGTCTATATGCAGTAGTGTATACGGTGTGGCAACGCGTCGCCATGCGCAATCGACTGTGCGATTCTCTCCCACTCGATCCGGCGTTAAATCTGTTCTTTTCTGCATATTACTTTTACAAAATAATGTCGATGTTTCACATCTGCCAGGCGTCCCGTGACGGCTCACATTTTTTTTGGTATTTTTTTTTCTCTGTCACTATCTCTTACTGTTTCTCATTTGTTTCACTTTTCTTATCCTTTTTGTTATTATATCGTGTGTTTGTCTGAATAAATTAAATTCTATTCTATTCTAAATTTCGAATTAGCGCTTATCGTCTCCCCAAGTCCAGGGGGGACGATAATCGTGAGATAGTTGACGCGCAAGAACTATTTCCGTTAGGGGAGCCATTCAGCTTGAGCCAAACCAAATACCAATAAAATATATATTGTAGGATGCGCCATCTAGGCCCAGATTAAGTAACTTAGCTTGTAATATGAGCGTCAAAACTTGAGTTTTTGAAGTTATACTTCTTTAGCCGCGTTATGAAAAAATGATGAGAGTGAATTTTTACGATGCGCGCGCACTTCGACACCTAAATTCTACATCGTAAAGTTAGTTCTAGGTGGCCGCAAGATGACAGCTGTCATAAAACCATGTTGAAGTTGTCCGCAAACCGCAAGATGACAGCTGTCATAAAACCAAATAGTTTGCATATATCTACTATGTGAAACTGAAAATGAGGTTAGTACAAAGAGGTACTACTACATAATTATTTTAATGTAATTAATTATTTATATGTGAAGGAAAAAAGTGTACACGTACCCATTTTTTTCTATATGGTCAAAAGAACAAATGAAAGACGGTATAATCAATTGAATGTCGTGAAAAAACAAATAAAAGTCTGTATAAACAGTTGAAATGTAAAGTGAAAGTTGAAAATACAGTTAATGTTAGTAAACTTAAAGAGGAGTCCAAAAAATAACAGATGAATGTCGGAAAAATGACGTTTTTAGGGTTCTGTTCCTCATAATGTTAAAAAAGGAACCCTTATAAGATCACTCTCTTGTCCGTCTGTCTGTCCGTGTGTCATCACCGATTATCGAAAAGCCGTCTTACATAACATGAAATATTATACCTTATTGTCGGGATGAGCCAACATGCCAAATAGGACTGGGCTGTCGTGGGCCACGGTTGGTCCATGGAATCCCTTATGATCCGGCACAGAACTGAAAAAAACCCCATAAAATGTAACATGAAATATATCGCTTATTTCTTTATTAATTAACTAACTATTTTATGCCTAAATACAATATCAAAATATATACAATCAAAAATACATTTAACATATATCTATCTATATGTATAAATATAAATGTAGGTAGCACTTAGCAGTAGCGAGGAGTGAATGAAGAGTGAAGGTACGCCGATAAACCACCAAAGTATCCAAAGGTTGAAAGAGGAAAGTTTTTTTTATATTTGTAACGAAAAGGCTCCGAAATTACTGGACCGATTTGATTGAAACTTGGTATGAGAATTGATTCATTGGGAATAAGGCTACTTTTTATCCCGATATTCCCACGGAATCGGGAGTTACGCGGGTATAAAAAAAAGATAGGATCGGGTTGTGTGAACCCCCCTCGCTACTGGTAGGTAGGTAGAAATATTTATGAAAGAATCTTTACATGTTCAACTCCCAACGAATCCCCAGGGGCTCCACGAGGCATTCAGATCTACTTTTAAATTAGCACCCGTCTCGTCTCCCCTAGTCCAGGGGGCACGACGGCCGTGAAAAGTTCTCGACAAGGGGATCCGTTAGGGGAGCCGACGGGCGTGAACCATATTTATATGTATGTATATAAATATGGTTCTAGTATATATGTTAACTGTTAGATGAAAGATAAAAACTAAAAAGATGAGTAAAATGTAAGTGCACTGCAAATTAAAGCTAATAAATACTACACACTGAGAAGTTCTCTAATCGCTTTTTAACGGACTGAAAAAAAGGAGCAGGTTTTCAATCCGTACCTCAAAATGCAAAAAAAAGGTACCCTATTTTAGATCTTTTCTGTCTGTCCGTGTGTCACCACCTATTTTCTCAGGAACGGGTGGACCTAGCAAGTTGAAATTTATACCAGATACTGAGGTCTATATTATAAACAAGCTTTTGCCCGCTACTCCATCCGCTTAGAGTTCGAGTTTGAATTTTACCCAAAATTCTTTTATAACGAATGCCTACGTCATAACAGCAATCTTTATGTCAAATCGTTCGTCAGTTTAAGCTATCAGTCAGGACTTAAAACAAAGTCGCTTTTTCTGTCCCTATTTCCCTTTGACTGCTTAAATCTTTAAAACTACGCAACGGATTTTGATGGGTTTTTTTAATAGATAGAGTGATTCAAGTGGAAGGTTTATATGTATAATACATGCATAATATAGCCGTGCGAAGCCGGGGCGGGTCGCTAGTATATTTATAAACTATAGATGGCGCTGTAATATTTTGGTTGCCTGGAAGAGATCTCCCTTAGGCTACAAGGCCATCCTTTGTGCCTTCTTCTCCTACATTTAAGTACAGTCGGCTGCATAATTGCAGCCCCCGGTAGAGTTTAAAAATTACTATTATTGGAATGTTTTCATTCTAATAATTTTTGTTTGATAAATTCATGAGTTAGAAGACTTTAAACTTCTACTAAAGCTGATGTCTAGAACCTTGCTTGTGTTGAAAACATTCTTATAACAGCCATTTTGGAGCTCTACGGTGGGTCTGCAATTATGCAGCCGACCGTACCTATCCTATTTTAGTATTTTGTATGTAATCATTTTTGTTTGCGTTTTGTTTTTATGATGATATAAAGTGTTTATTTATAAATAAACCAGCGAGCCGCCCCGGCTTCGCACGGCTATATTATGCATGTATTATACATAAAAACCTTCTTCTTGAATCACTCTATCTATTAAAAAAACCCGCATCAAACTCCGTTGCGGAATTTAAAAGATTTAAGCATACAAAGGGATATAGGGACATAGGGACAGAGAAAGCGGGTTTGTTTTATACTATGTAGTGATGATAAATATTGCAGGACAATGCGCATAGCGGCATCTAGCCCAAGCGGGTCAACTAGGCTTGTGTTATGGTAGCTAGACAACTATCTTTCTATCTAAGTCAAAAAGATCCTGTGACGAAGAGATTTTGACATTTACACATGAATTACATTAGAGCGTCATTTATCCAAAAATGTTTAAAAGAAAAAAAAATGAAATTAGAAAACTCCTCATTCTCAAAAATTATTAAACAATCGGTAAAGTGGGGTCTTCAGTTCGAATCCTACCTGGATTTTTTTGGGAAATATCTCAATTTTCAAAATAACGAATCTAATAAGCGTACTTCGACAGTGCAAGCAAAATAACTAACAAAAATCTATCTAATTATATATTTATAAAACATAATATGAACAGACAAACATTTGTGCTGACCTACTGAGAGCCCTTCCACGAAGCTTGCTAAAAAAGAAATGTTTAATTGTTATTTTTAAAATTTTATTTAGCATTAGGAGTACTGTTCGTAAAATATTTTTTGTCACAACCGTTCGGAAAGCATCGTTTTTAACCCGCGTTATCAGGCAGAATGTATAGTACTTGTGGTTGTATATTTACAGTCGGAATACCAATTAGCTGAACCCCACGTGACTCAGAGCTCACTCGCATATCTGTTAAAAAGTGTAGTATTTTTACCTATTTTGTTATTTTTTTATATTGAACATTTTAATGTTTAGTATATTGTTAAAACTAAACAGAATCAGGTAACATTACTTTACAACCTTACAGATATGCGAGTGAGCTCTGGGTCACGCGGGGTTCAGCTAATTGGTATTCCGACTGTACAATCAGGCAACAAAATTGCAGACCCACCGTAGAGCTCCAAAACTGCAGACCTATCGTAGAGCTCCAAAACTGGTATTGAAATGAGTTGAGAGTTGCCTGAGTTGAAGTCTATCAACTCATGAACTTATAAGACAAACATTATTAAATAAAAACATTCTAATAATAGTAATTTTAGAACTCTACAGTGGGTATGCAATTCTGTTACTGAATGTACTTGGATACAGGATTTTTTCAGCAACTAAACCTCTTTAGTTGGGTCCTTTTTGCGTGAGGATGGAGCAGGCTTGCCCGGAATCTATACTGTCCAAGTATGGCACTTTGCCGCACATGTGTGGAAAAGTAACATTACCGCTCGCTAATGGCCGCATCTGATTGGTCTTATAACACTCCCACTTGCTGAAGGACCAATTCAATTGGTTTCAAATTCTAGTAGGCCTGTATTCACAAACAATACTTAAGTTGCTCTTGGATAAGTGAACGCACTGCGCGAAATGCGGCCCTATGATTGGACAATTTTGTGTTTTGAATCAGCGTCTTATTTCGGCTCTATGCGTTCGCGTGCACTATGCAAACTCATAGGGTTGATTGCGAATACATGCAATTGCGAAACTTGCCATACTACAAAAAACATTCTTGATAAAGATTCAAAGAAGAAATCTTTCCCGATGTTGTTTTTTACTTGACAGCTTCTTCAGCTTTACTCTTAGACTTTCATCGTTCCCCCACACGTCTCAAACCGGAACACAGCAGTGCAACGTATAGTTTACAAACAGTACACCAAAAAATAACTAACACAGGCGTATGTGCTCGGATGGATATCTAATGACTTTTAATTTTAAATTGACAAGAAAAACAAAAATCACGGTGTTTTCAAAAGATCTCATAAATATTTTCTAATAGAAAGAAATGAAAAGTAGAATGTACTACTCGGGACGCAAAAAAGGACCTCACCGTTAAAATATTATTTTACTCCCTTATGGTACAATCTACAAAAAATTAAACTTAAAAAATGATTTTTATTTTTCGAATTAATTTTACCATGCCTATTTTTAAACATAGCCTAATTATTTAGCAATGTTTATTACCTAATATTTATAAATTACAATATTTATTTATCAAGTTTTGGCTTCGCCCGAATATTGCATAAAGCCAGTGTCAAGTTAATATTTGTAACAAGTTTTATTATTTCTATAATATAGCTACATAAACGAAACGGCTTAAATCGTTAAAAAATAGTGAATTTAAATTAACATCCTAGCTTAGTATTTTAAAGAGTTTTATCCTTAACTTAAGGGGCCGGCGAAAGTTTGAAAAAAATCATAACACCTAATTTAGTATTCGTGATCATTCGGAATTAAATCAAAGAATGATGGCAAGGCAATAATTGAGCATATACACAAATAGAAAAAATGTGATAAAATGCACCGTTTTTCTAGGTTACACAGAAATTGATAGTATTTCGTGAACTAGATATAGAAAAGAGATATAAGCATTCAAAATTTTGTGTTTTTAATTGCTTCATCAGCATCTGACGCCATTACACATATAGGAACTTCAAAAACCTAACCTCCTTGCAAAAAAATATCGTTCAAATATGTTCGAATTTTGCCATTATTCTTTAAGGGTGAGCGCACACCTAGTCGCACTGCACGCGCCGCAGTCGCCGCAGCGAAGGAAATCCCCAAGGCCGACGCTGATGACGTCACCAACCAGGCGCATACAAACGGCAACTGCGGCGCGTCCGGTGCGGGTAGGTGTGCGCTCACCATAAATCTACGCCGGTCCCCTAAAGACCCGAAAGCTTTTAACATTAAAATACCAACTTACTTGGCCGGCAATCTGTACAAATATCCCTTCCCCTCAGTAGACCAAACTAACACCCTGTCTGGTGCTAAGAAGTCCCCGGACATCCAGCGCTCACCAGATGGGGCTTGGATTGAGCACAGCACTGAGAAATCACCTAAAAACACATAATAAATAAATATTGCAGGACATTCCACACATCGCCATCTAGCCCCAAGCTAAGTAACTAGACTTGTATTATGGGCGCTAAACAACGGATATTACTACTTAGGCTGACATCAGACGGACTGCATCGCAGCGTATGCAGTATATGCGTATGCGACTGTATGCAGTTAATATTGACTTCACACGACTGCAGCCGTCTGCGTGCAGTTGATATCATGACTGTATGAAGTCGAACATACAACATGCAGTTAAATATATCGACCGCGCGCAGTTGCTGCGATGGCAGCCTTTAATACTTTTATTTTGTAAATATTTACTTATAATACATAGAAACAACCAGAGCACAGACAAATATCTAAGCATAAAAACTTGTTTGCGGCGGTAATCGAACCCGCAACCCTGTGTTTGGCAGTCCGGCGGCATGGTGACCATTGTGCCAACTGGGTCGGCATAATGGCTTTTACTTGTGTTTGTATACTGTTTTCCGTAACTAGACGTCTTAAGTTTGGTCATTTTTGCGTGACGATGGAGTAGACTGTCTAGCACCTATACTACCCTCTCAGCTTAGTCGACCGTATCCAGAGTAAAGAATTTGTCAATACTTCTAGAAACAACTGATGGAGCTTGGATTGAGCAGAGCATATTTGTATTAGGATATTATGTTTTGACTCGTTAATTTGACTTACCTGCGTCATATATCTGGCAGTACTTAGCACACACAATGAGAACAGTACGTTGGTTGTATGCACAGCAGTTCAGTGACAATGCGTTTAGACAACGGATATGTTTTGACTCGTTAATTTGACTTACCTGCGTCATATATCTGGCAGTACTTAGCACACACAATGAGAACAGTACGTTGGTTGTATGCACAGCAGTTCAGTGACAATGCGTTTAGACAACGGATATGTTTTGACTCGTTAATCTGACTTACCTGCGTCATATATCTGACAGTACTTGGCACACACAATGAGAACAGTACGTTGGTTGTATGCACAGCAGTTCAGTGACAATGCGTTTATACAACGGATATGTTTTGACTCGTTAATCTGACTTACCTGCGTCATATATCTGGCAGTACTTAGCACATACAATGAGAACAGTACGTTGGTTGTATGCACAGCAGTTCAGTGACAATGCGTTTAGACAACGGATATGTTTTGACTCGTTAATCTGACTTACCTGCGTCATATATCTGACAGTACTTAGCACATACAATGAGAACAGTACGTTGGTTGTATGCACAGCAGTTCAGTGACAATGCGTTTAGACAACGGATATGTTTTGACTCGTTAATCTGACTTACCTGCGTCATATATCTGACAGTACTTGGCACACACAATGAGAACAGTACGTTGGTTGTATGCACAGCAGTTCAGTGACAATGCGTTTAGACAACGGATATGTTTTGACTCGTTAATCTGACTTACCTGCGTCATATATCTGACAGTACTTGGCACATACAATGAGAACAGTACGTTGGTTGTATGCACAGCAGTTCAGTGACAATGCGTTTAGGCAACGGATCTGTTTAGATTCGTTAATCTGACTTACCTGCGTCATATATCTGACAGTACTTGGCACACACAATGAGAACAGTACGTTGGTTGTATGCACAGCAGTTCAGTGACAATGCGTTTAGACAACGGATATGTTTTGACTCGTTAATCTGACTTACCTGCGTCATATATCTGACAGTACTTGGCACACACAATGAGAACAGTACGTTGGTTGTATGCACAGCAGTTCAGTGACAATGCGTTTAGACAACGGATATGTTTTGACTCGTTAATCTGACTTACCTGCGTCATATATCTGACAGTACTTGGCACACACAATGAGAACAGTACGTTGGTTGTATGCACAGCAGTTCAGTGACAATGCGTTTAGACAACGGATATGTTTTGACTCGTTAATCTGACTTACCTGCGTCATATATCTGACAGTACTTGGCACATACAATGAGAACAGTACGTTGGTTGTATGCACAGCAGTTCAGTGACAATGCGTTTAGGCAACGGATCTGTTTAGATTCGTTATTCTGACTTACCTGCGTCATATATCTGGCAGTACTTAGCACATACAATGAGAACAGTACGTTGGTTGTATGCACAGCAGTTCAGTGACAATGCGTTTAGGCAACGGATCTGTTTAGATTCGTTTTCGTATATCGGTTCTGACTGTTTGTTCTCGTGGCCTAGAAGAGACCAGACCTGGGAAAAATAAGACATGCGTTAACACCTGATCTAGAAGTGTAGCCATGGCAAGAAACAGCAAGTTTAAATGATAAATATTACAGGACATTTTACAAACACCGCCATCTATCCCCAAGCTAAGTTCAAGTTTTTTATTCCATAATCATAATTTACAGATGGTGATACAAATAAATACAGGAAAAGTATTTATGTAGTGCACAAATTTCGGTATGTTTTAGGCACATTAAAATAAAAAATACTGTTTTTTTATTTTGGAGCTAACTCAAAAACTTTTAGAGCTATAACCATTTAAGTGTTTCTAACAAAACGACGAAGTCCATGGACACAATACTAGCGCCAGCGAGTTTAATAGCGCGCTCTAAATGAAGGTAGGTACCTACGTGTCACTGTGTGTATAAATACTGAGATAACCAATAATTTAGAAATTGCAGGAAGTTTTTCACATTAAGTTTTGGTTTTTTTTTTTTTATTTCTTTGCGTAAATGTACTCCACTGGCGACATATATTCAGCAGAAAAAAAAATGTGCACTACAAAAATACTTTTCCTGTATAAGTTCATCATGATACCCGTTTGGGGCATAGCAATGTGTTTAAACAATGGCAATAGCATTGTTTTTAAGCTATTGCATAGCTTTTATCGCGGGCTTTGAGCGCGGCGACCGAATCAAGAAATTCCGTAACGAAAATAAAACCTAACACCCCCCACTCCGCCTACCATGTAGCTCGGCCGAGCGTTCGCTTAACGTGTATGTATATGGTATTAATTTGTTTTATTTTATTTCAAGTTCTTAAACGTGAAGCAGGTCTATGAAAAGGTAAGCAACTCGGCTTGTATTATGGTGACCAGATATTTGATAGAATACTTTTATAACTAGGTACTTTTTTTGTAAATAAGTACATGATGATAACACATGCAGAAACGCCCAGACCAAAAAAATATTAAACGGTTCGACGGCGGGAATCGAACCCGCAACCTTCTGCATCGCAGTGATAGTGATTTGTTGTGTGAACTTACCTTTACAGTGCCAGTAATGGAAATGGCCAGAACAACATCATCTTTCCTTGATGAAGGGCGTAAAACCTAAAAAAAATAACCAATCAATATTTACACTAGCAGCGCTCCGCAGTTTCACCCGCGTAAGTCCCGATCCCGTGGGAACATAAAAATAAAAGTAGCCTTCCTCGATAAATGGACTATCGAACACAAAAATATTGTTTCAATTCGAACCAGTAGTTCCTGAGATTAACGCGTTCAAACAAACAAACTCTTCAGCTTTATAATCACTACATAGTATAAAAGAAAGTCACTTTTCGCCGTCCCTATGTCCCTATGTCTCTTTATATGCTTAGATCTTTAAAACAACGCAACGGATTTTGCTGCGGTTTTTTTAATAGATAGAGTGATTCAAGAGGAAGGTTTATGTGTATAATACATGCATAATATAGCCGTGCGAAGCCGGGGCGGGTCGCTAGTATTAGTATAGATTAGTATTTATATAAGCGGGCTTTAAATCTCGCAACTATAAGAGCTACGAGGCTGAAACTTTGCATGGGGATTTCTTTTAGGATTTTTTGGAAATTCGAACTTTGAAGGGCGTAAAAAGGGCTGATAAAGTTATAGGAATTATTATGTTTGTTCTTGAGAGAATGCGCTCTGTGCAACTCTGTGGCTTTTTTAGGGGATTGAAGTCGCGGGCAAAAGCCATGGCGCCTCCGCCGGGCCGTGGCAGACTGGGTAGACCCAAGAAGTGCTGGCTTGACGTCGTAAAGGGTGATATGCGTGTAAATGGCCTTACTAACCAGGATGCCGAAGATCGTGCGAAGTGGAGGCGTAAAAGTAGGAAAGCGGACCCCGGGCTCCTGAGAGGGATGCAACCGGGAACATCGCTCGGATGATGATGAAGTCGCGGGCAAAAGCTATCCTACTTATGTTTTAAATGTAAAAGTTTCTATGTTTCTTCACACAAAACTAATAGATTGTGTTGAAACTTGTCAGGGGAAGAATTAGACCAGCTCTTCCAAAAAAATTCCCACCAGATTTTTGAAATATATTTTCAAATTTTTGACACAAAAAAAATTTGGCGCCGGTTTTGATGTCACTTATAATGATCAGTCTGCTTTCCACCCTACGCAATCTAGGAGTCCGGGCGAGTTCTTCATTTCCATGGGACTTATTATTAGATATAAATGTAAAAGTCTTACATGCAAAGCGGATATCCAATCCGGGTTCATCTTCGAGCTGAGACTGAACAATATCTCCAATGAGAAGGGATCCATGATCAGTATCTCTGCGTAGTAGCCGTTACAGAACAAACGTAGGTCCTCACTGTTGCACATGTGGTACGCCTGGAAATATATAAATAAATCTATACATATAAAATCCTTAGTCCTGACTGACTGACTGACTGACGGATCAACGCACAGCCTAAACCGTTGATTGTGGAGACCTGAAACTGGGACGGTGTGTTCTTTGTATGACGTAGGCATCCGATAAGAAAGGATTTTCCGAAATTCTACTCCTTAGGGGGTGAAAAAGGGGGCAAAGTTTGTATGGGACAACGTGATTCCTTGATCCAATCTACTTCAAACTTTCAACTTTTACGCGGACGAAGTCACGGGGAGAAGCTAGTAATAATATAAATATGAAGCTTGTTTTAATTTTATTTAGGTAGTAAATTATTTATTTATTTATTTATTTATTAACATTAAAAAAAAACAATACATAGTTTAATACATTAAAAACAATGCCACAAAAACTCGATCGAGTTTTACCGGGCATTATACTACCCGCGTCGACTTATAAAATAAATAAATAAATAAATATTTCAGGACATATTACACATCGCCATCCAGCCCCAAGCTAAGCAACTTAATGCTTGTGTTATGGGTGCCAGATAACGGATAAACTACTTATATACTTTTTTTTTTTGTAAATATATACATATTATACATATAGGAAACACCCAGAACCAGAAACAAGAATTTATGGTCAGCATAAATACTTGTTCCCGGCGGGAATCGAACCCGCAACCTTCTGCGTCGCAGTCGGGTGTTCGCCCGACGACGGTTTTAGTACTTAGGTATAATCTAATATATATATAGAGTACGTGTCACGTTGTTTGTGCGCGATGGACACCTAAACTACTTAACCGATTTTAATCAAATTTGCACACCGTGTGCAGTTTGATCCAACTTGAAAAATAAGATAGCTTACATCTTAATTTATCCCGATATTGCCACGGGATCGGGAGTTACGCGGGTGAACCGAGGAGCGTAGCTAGTTGTTTTATAAGTTTTTTAGTGTTGTATATACATACTATTTTGTATTCAGTTTGTTTTTATAAAAATCTAAATTAAAGAAAAATAAATGAATGAGAAAATCTAAAATAAATAATATTTAGTTTAGTTCTAAGGGGCTGTTTCTGCACTTAGCCTCTTCATTTGGGCCATTGTTCGTGTGAGAATATCCTTATTGTTTTATTTTTTTTTATCTTATTTTCTATGATAATTAGAAAATGAAATGAAAAAAGGGGCATAGTCATGGCAGTTACAGGTTTTATGGCCCAAAAATATTTGTGCTAGTGTCGACTACGTTTGTATGGAGAGAGAGACCCTTTCACCTTAAGGGCGGGGAGATGATGAGTAATTATCTAATACTAGCTGCGCCCCGCGGTTTCGCCCGCATAACTCCCGATCCCGTGGGAATATCGGGATAAAAAGTAGCCTATAGCATATATCCTCAATAAAAGGACTATCCAACACAAAAATAATTTTTCAATTCGAACCAGTAGTTCCTGAGATTAGCGCGTTCAAACAAACAAACAAACTCTTCAGCTTTATAATATTAGTATAGATAATTAATTACCTGTATATTAGTATGGACTTGTGACAACTTGACACTCTCCCTGCACTTCCCATCGACGAGGTCCCATGTACACATCTCACCGGCTTCAGAGGAGCTCACTATGTAGTTGTTATCCTGTAATATAATTTAAAATATTAGTATATCACTTATTCTTTTTTTTTTAAATAAATAAATATTGTAGGACACTCCCCACCCAGTTGGCACAATATGGTCACCATGCCGGACTGCCAACCACAGGGTTCCGGGTTCGATTCCCGCCTCAGAGATGTATTTATGCTTAAATATTTGTCTGTGGTCTGGTTGTTTCTATGTATTATAAGTATATATTTACAAAAGTAAAGTATATAAGTAGTATATCCGTTGTCTAGAACCCATAATACAAGTCTAGTTACTTAGCTTGGGGCTAGATGGCGATGTGTGGAATGTCCTGCAATATTTATTTATTTTATTTATTTAATAGGTTAAATAAATAAATATTGCAGGTATATCACTTATTCTTTTTTTTTTAAATAAATAAATATTGTAGGACACTCCCCACCCAGTTGGCACAATATGGTCACCATGCCGGACTGCCAACCACAGGGTTCCGGGTTCGATTCCCGCCTCAGAGATGTATTTATGCTTAAATATTTGTCTGTGGTCTGGTTGTTTCTATGTATTATAAGTATATATTTACAAAAGTAAAGTATATAAGTAGTATATCCGTTGTCTAGAACCCATAATACAAGTCTAGTTACTTAGCTTGGGGCTAGATGGCGATGTGTGGAATGTCCTGCAATATTTATTTATTTTATTTATTTAATAGGTTAAAAATATCACTTGAAACTAGGAAATTAATTATACAGGGTGAATATTTTACGTGGGCCATCAGGGCTATATCCTAAATAAACTATAAGAGATAACGAAAAATGCTGAAAGGAGTTGTGTGCCCGATTTTGACAATAACTAAAACTGCATCATTAGATTTTCGAAAAAGTCATTACCCTAGCCGGGAATCGAACTTATTGAGTTTGGCGGGTCTTCAGTTGTCAGGTAATCTTTTTTTTTTTGGCATGCCGGCTTGTGCAAAATCGGACCCCTACTTGTATATGGGCAGTTTTCCGCAGTTAGACCCTTTTTAATTGGGTTCTTTTCGCGTGGGGATGTAGTAGGCTTGCCCAGCACCTACTACCCTCAGCTTAATCGACCATGTCCAGAGGAGAGAACTTGTCAATACCTCTGGAGCCAACTAAGCCGCGGGTTTCATCACGATGTTTTCCTTCACCGTAAGAGCAAAGTCAATTAGCGCACATACATTTTTCTTAAGAAAAATTCATCGGTGCACGGCTGGCCGGGATTTGAACACACGACCTTTAGAATGGATGTCGAGGTATCTACCGCTAAGCTAACACCGCTCAAAGCCCTATGATCTAAACATACCTGTATAATAGAAGCTCTTGATAGACAAGTGACAGGGGCCGTGTGTCCGACCAGGAGACATCTTGGTGTCATCTTCAGGGTCTCAGGATCAACCTGTATATAAAACAAATATCTTATTTGGTCTTAACTTTTTAACCGACTTCAAAAAAAGGAGAAGGTTCTCAATTCGGTTGTATGTATTTTAAATAGCATAGGAAATATACAGGGTCCGCCAAGACGGGGCGGGTCGCTAGTATTGATATAAAATACTAGCGACCCGCCCCGGTTGCGCACGGCTATATTATGCATGTATTATACTTATAAACCTTCCTCTTGAATCAATCTATCTACTAAAAAAAACCCATCAAAATCCGTTGCGTAGTTTTAAAGATTTAAGCAGTCAAAGGGAAATAGGGACAGAAAAAGCGACTTTGTTTTATACTATGTAGTGATGATGGCCTTCTGCTGACACGATGTGCAATTTCGGCCAGTATCACGTGAAAAATTAGATGGCGGAGAACCATGAAAAGGTACATTTTATTCCTATTTATAGACACAGTAGTCAAGATGGTGGCGCCCTGACGTATACATCAATTAAAGCACTGTATTGTTGACTTCCTTCAGTCGTTTTCGTTTTTTCACTGACATTAGTGTAGACATTAGTGTAGATATATCTTACTTACCTGCCATATACAAATCTGTCCATCGTAACACCCGGTGACCAAGGTCTTCTGGTCCCGAGAGAGGTACACGGATGAGATGCAGTGTGTCGGAGCGTGCTTGCCCCAGAGCACTACCGGCACTATGAGGTTAGTGCCCGGCATTTTGTGCTGGAAATAAGGATTGAGATCACAGTTAAAGTCGAAATTCTTTATTCATTTAGAATCATAAAATTTGTATGGAAACACAATGAAATGTCTTAAACAGTGGCGTTGTCGGGGCGGAGTCAAAATTTGCCGCCCTTTTGACGTCATAAAATTAGTAATGTTGGCAATTTGCCGCCCTTTAGACGTTATAAAAATAATATGTTGACAATTTGCGGCTATTTTGACGCCATAAAAATAATAATATTGGCAACTTGCCGCCCTTTTGACGTCATAAAAATAATATGTTGTCAATTTGCCGCCCTTTTGACGTCATAAAATTAATAATGTTGACAATTTGCCGCCCTTTTGACGTTATAAAATTAATAATGTTGGCAACTTGCCGCCCTTTTGACGTCATAAAATTAATAATGTTGGCAATTTGCCGCCCTTTTAGACGTCATAAAATAATAATATTGGTGTTTGAAAGATCAAGCTCAAAGGGCAGACTGATGCCTAAGTGCGGAAACCTGAACCTGGTGTTCGTGAGAAAAAACGTAACGATTTAAAAGGATTGAATGAAAAATATTTATTTTAAAATTATGTAAGGATGCGCGGGGCGACTCGTGATTTGCAACTGTATTAGGCGGGAGGGATATTCAATATGTGCAAGTGGGTTAGAGCTAATTTCTTGAAACAATTAATTGTCTGACAGACTGCCAGAAACCGCATAAAAAAACCCTAAATTTGCCGCCCTCTTAATAGTGACGCCCGGGGCGGTCCGCCCCTCCGCTCCCTACGCTACGCTACTGGTCTTAACTTTTGAGATATTCATTTAGCTTTTATTTAATAGGGGATAGACTACTAAATCTAATACATGTCTTAGGTACTACAGCATAAGTTCAAGTAGCTGACGTTGTATTAATTATATAGATGGGACGTAGAGGCAGATATCATATGCCTGAATATATTTTATCACAGCTGAAGAGAATTATGTTTGTTAATTGTATTATTGTACTAGTGACCAACCCCGGCTTTGCACGGCTATTTAAAAAAAAGGAATTGTCTCAATCGGTTGAGCCGTCTTAGAATGATCGCTTAACAAACATACAAAAAAAAACAACATACAGACGAATTGAGAACCTGCTCCTTTTTTGAAGTCGGTTAAAAAACAACATCAAAATCCGTTGAGTAGTTTTAAAGATTTAAGCATACATACGGATATAGGGACAGAGAAAGCGACTTTGTTTTATACTATGTAATAAGTAATGTTTAGATTGTTACAAAAAAATTTCATCCAGTGGAATGGAAAATAAAATGGTTGTTTCACTTCGCACGTAGGTATAAAACTTCGCTTGAGCCCTATTAAACAAAAGCCGCCGGCGCGATCGGTAAACAGTATAAGAGATACGCGAGCAACTTGCAGGTAAATATCCCGGTAGTAAATTGGCGCTGAGCGACTTGAATTTTGACTTTGTTGAGTTGTAGCGAGAGGCGCTATATATTGCAAAACGAAGATACAACTTTCTTGCACCTAAGATTTATAATATTTTTGATATGAATTGTAAATTTAGATACCTTAGTAACCATCAAATCAAGTGTAAAATCAAGATGTGGTTAGATTCTTTGAGTTATGACGAGACAGACGAGAATACCTATTGTATGTGGAAACTTGATTGATTTGAAGTTATGGAAGTATCTAGTAAGTAAGTATACCCCGCGCAGCGAATTATGAGCGCTGGAGTAAGTGGAAGGGGTATGCGCAGAACTCGAAATTTATATGAAAATTGAGTTCTGCGCATACCCCTTCTACTTTCCATCAGAGCTCATCAGTCGCTGCGCAGGATATAACTCTCTTTTTTTTCTGTACGGTTCTTATTTTAGTTATTATGGTAACCTAAAAAAACATTGTATAATTACTGTAAGGAATGAACTGCCGGCTATAACACAGCCCAAGTAGCACGTTAGTGAATTTTGGAACTTATTTTGCAACTGTAGGTAGCATATTAGTGATGCAAGAGTGTTTGGTATTACTTAAAGATGCAAACAGCACTCGAATTTGCAAATGAGTAACTCTTATCACTAATGGTTGCTTTAGAGGGATTTTTGTTTCTTCTTTATTACCTATGGTAGCATTAAGCCGAATCTATTACTCATAGGCGCATAAAGGTTTTAATTTTCTCTCTTATAGAACTCAAAGAGGCATATGACATCTTAAAATCCCCCCTAAAGAACTGTGCCCTAATAGGTGGTATTTTTCCCTCATTTGGCACCTTTAGTACTAAATAAGTAGTATATATGAGTTATTTATCACTTGTAGTGGCTTAAGAGTTATTATTGAAGCTCATTTGGAACCTTAGTGTAATTGCCTTTGTAAGGTCTAATATACTCTTATGCCACTGTAAAGCGTATATCGGTTCCATTTTTTTCTCATTTAGAACCACAAGATCTAATTAAAATAATAACGGGTCGAGTGCGAGTCGTACTCACGCGCTGAGGGTTCCGTACATTAGTTTCATTCCAGACAGTTACAGATAGTGTCAGACAGTTCCAAACAGTGCCAGACAGTGCCAGACGGTGCCAGACGGTGCCAGACGGTGCCAGACGGTGCCAGACTGTACCAGACAGTACCAGACAGTACCAGACAGTACCAGACAGTACCAGACCGTACCAGACAGTACCAGACAGTACCAGACAGTACCAGACAGTACCAGACAGTACCAGACAGTACCAGACAGTACCAGACAGTACCAGACAGTACCAGACAGTACCAGACAGTACCAGACAGTACCAGACAGTACCAGACAGTACCAGACAGTACCAGACAGTACCAGACAGTACCAGACAGTACCAGACAGTACCAGACAGTACCAGACAGTACCAGACAGTACCAGACAGTACCAGACAGTACCAGACAGTACCAGACAGTACCAGACAGTACCAGACAGTACCAGACAGTACCAGACAGTACCAGACAGTACCAGACAGTACCAGACAGTACCAGACAGTACCAGACAGTACCAGACAGTACCAGACAGTACCAGACAGTACCAGACAGTACCAGACAGTACCAGACAGTACCAGACAGTACCAGACAGTACCAGACAGTACCAGACAGTACCAGACAGTACCAGACAGTACCAGACAGTACCAGACAGTACCAGACAGTACCAGACAGTACCAGACAGTACCAGACAGTACCAGACAGTACCAGACAGTACCAGACAGTACCAGACAGTACCAGACAGTACCAGACAGTACCAGACAGTACCAGACAGTACCAGACAGTACCAGACAGTACCAGACAGTACCAGACAGTACCAGACAGTACCAGACAGTACCAGACAGTACCAGACAGTACCAGACAGTACCAGACAGTACCAGACAGTACCAGACAGTACCAGACAGTACCAGACAGTACCAGACAGTACCAGACAGTACCAGACAGTACCAGACAGTACCAGACAGTACCAGACAGTACCAGACAGTACCAGACAGTACCAGACAGTACCAGACAGTACCAGACAGTACCAGACAGTACCAGACAGTACCAGACAGTACCAGACAGTACCAGACAGTACCAGACAGTACCAGACAGTACCAGACAGTACCAGACAGTACCAGACAGTACCAGACAGTACCAGACAGTACCAGACAGTACCAGACAGTACCAGACAGTACCAGACAGTACCAGACAGTACCAGACAGTACCAGACAGTACCAGACAGTACCAGACAGTTTCAGACAGTACCAGTCAGTGACAGACAGTTGTACAGACAGTTGCACAGACAACAGACAGTTGCACAGACAACAGACAGTTGCACAAACAGTTGACAGACAGTTGCACAGACAGTTGTACAGACAGTCCTCGACTTTACAAGTTAAGTAAATTTTACTTTTTTTTTACTTTATTAACCTTCACAATGGGTTTTGTACCCGTCTTGAGGATCCCCAATTCAAAGTAGAGACAGCAAGACCTGTGAAGTGAAAAATATCACTACTAGGTACTAATGAGTGATTTTTGGGCTTAAGAGTTCCAATAAGGTAACAAATGAGTGAAAATAAGAACTAAAAGGTCTACTTTAAATCGCCATGTTTCAAAATAATGACCTTGAAAAGCAATTTGTTTAATGGTATTTTATTACAATAACATTTAACAAAATAAGTTTTAATAACTGTTGTTGACATTATACTTTTTGTGAAACTATAATGTTAGGTTTTTAACAACCAAATTGTTGTAAAGTATTATCTTATTTATTTGATCAGCATATATTTTTTGATATTTTTTGATTAAATTGTAGGCGCATCAAAATTTACTAAGTAAATATACCATGGTTTCACGATAAAAAACCATTTGCAAGGGCTCCATGATATTATGCTGCGGTTTACACGTACATTTTTAATACTCACCAAATAGATGCAATATGGCTGTCACAATTAACACAATAGAACAAAGCACACCGTTTTTCGTTTATCTCCGCCGAAAATAAGACTAGTTATGACAAATTAATCACTCAACGAATGAATGTATCGCTTTATCGTTCAATCATTCATTCACAGCGCGCAATTTGCACCGTTAGTTCCAAGTACCACTCAGGGTAACAATTCGAACTCTTATGCAACGCTTCTGCAACTATAAATGAGTTGCAATTTTTCTCCCTTTGGTAATATATAGGTTGCATATAGGTTCTAAGCACCTATATAGAACTTATCAAGGTGGATTTTATTACTAAAGGTTCCAAAAAAATACTATATGCAAGCTATTTGTTACCAAATGTGTTACTTGGGAGCTTACACTAAAGCAGCTGGTAGGGCCAAAACTTGTATTGTAAATATTTGTTTTGTGTTACATTATAGATTTTATTTATTTATTATTTACTAGCGACCCGCTCCGGATTCGCACGACTATATTATGCATGTATTATACATATAAACCTTCCTCTCGAATCACTCTATGTATTAAAAAAACCTCATCAAAATCCGTTGCGTAGTTTTAAAGATCTAAGCGGTCAAAGGGAAATAGGGACAGAAAAAACGACTTTGTTTTTTACTATGTAGTGATTTAAATTTGCTTTTAAAGTGGATCTTCTGTACTTGTACATAAATATATTCTATAGCGATTGCATCTAACTGCTGTGGATTCCATCCAACCGTGGCTTTGAAAAGAAGTTGTAAATCATCTTTGTCATCTTCTATAATATAAAAATGAAGTGCTGAATGTGTTGCTAAGCACAACTCTCGAGAACAGCTGGACCGATTTCGCTAATTCTTTTTTTGTTGTGTTTGTTATTGTCAGGAGAAGATTTGAAAGAAAAAATTAAGATGCGTAGTAAATTATTACGCGGTTGTAACCGCGAGGCGCAGCTAGTTGCTCATTTTTAATGGACTTCAAATATCTAGGTTCCTTCTAAAATTATATTAATTAAATAATTTTATCCTTATTTTTTTATGGTAGGTACCTATGTGCTCGAGACGTTGGAAAATGTCCCTCGCGAAGAAAATATGTTTTTCTTCAAGTCACACCATTTTTTTGTAACGTCTACACAGCAAAGAACAAGAATCTAACTAGCATTGGATGAACTTACACGCTTAAATAACAATTAGTTGCAGTCCTATTGTAATTTAGAGATGTTTTGTTTGTATAGTTTGAAGTTAGCACAGGAAAATCTTGATCGATAATGAACAAGGTCGTATCAATTTATAACTTACCCGAGGGTCTTATCCGCTAGAGTACGACTTCAATACGGCGGCCGTATATCAAACCACCATACAAACAACACAAAACTGATATTCTAGGAAATAAATAGATTTACTGCGATAAAATGGAGATGAACACCGAAAAATCGATCAGCAACTGATTGACATTTGACATTTGATCACATTTGTCATTAAAAAAATATCCTCCTGTCTGTTAGCTGCAGGCAAAATACTTTCTGCTCATAAAGCCTGTACTGACTATTAATTTCTTTTATATTCTTTGTCAAAACAAAACCTCATTCTGAGCTGTGCGGATAGTCCTTCAAGCACTTCTAGCTTCGAGTTTATGTCATTTTCACTGGCCAATCCATAGTGGAAAATTATTCAAGCGTTGCGCTTAGTTCGTCCCTGGGACCATCCTGGGACGAACTTGCGATTTCTATGATTGATTCCGGACTCCGGCCAAAACTTGACAGTTAGTTTCTGAAAGGGGTTCGGACATTTAGTTTAGGAACTTGGCATAGTGTTTTTTTTGCGTGGTGCATTTCAAGACCCATGCCACCACGGAACAAGGAAGCTGTTCTGTGGCATGCACAGAACAGCTTGCCAATCGTTAGAGGGCATTACGGCGAACAAATAATGCCTTCACACACCGCTTAAGCGTCTCGGAAACGGGATGGAAACGGGACATTTTTGAAAGATCGCGTTCAAAAAAGAAAATCCTCTATTGCACAAATCGAATTTCAAAAAAGGAAGCTGACATCAATAAAAAATACAATTTTAGCTGACTCTTACGTAGTATTTAAATTCTCTTTGAGCTGACTTTTTGTCAACAACTTAAAAGATACTAATTTAATGTAATTTTGTAATTTAATTTAAAATGAATAAAGCAGCAAACGTAAAACATGCTCCCGCTGTGAATGTAAAACCGTCGAGGTCAAACTCTCCTGGGAAAGATGAGAAATTATCAGATTTGGCTGCTAAAATAGATGAAACTGATGATATGAAAATGAAAATGTTCGCGGCTCTTGAAAAGCCGGATCCAGACGATATACTGTACCCTCCGGAGTTAAACTCACATTTAATTGAGCAACTCAAGGTAAAGTGCCTAATAATTATCAAAACATATTCACAAAAATACCGCAAAAATGGGTCACTTTACTTTTCTAGAGGTACCTAGTACCTACCTAAAGGCCATAAATTTTAATTTACACTTACCTACGGCCTGCGATTTCACTCGCGTAAGTCCCGATCGCGTGGGAATATTAATTTTCATTGTCATGTTCATTTCTTCATTCCTGTGTTTGTCGTGTGTTTGTACTCAATAAATGCTTTTCTTTCTTTCTTTCTTTCTAATATCAAAATAAAAAGAACTTTCTCGATAAAATGGACTGAGCCAGTAGTTTCTGAGATTAGCGCGTTCAAATAAACAAACAAACAAACTCTTCAGCTTTTTAATATTAATTTTACACATTTACTAAAATTACTAAAATGTAGAACCAAAGTTTCCGCATTGATAAAGCCTGCAGCATTTTTTTTCAGGTCATGACATCGGAAAACAATGAACTCCGAAAATGCGTTTTCTCAAAAGACCAGCAAATAAATGAACTAAACAATACAATCAGCGATCTAAACCAAAGAATACGTGACATTATATCCGGTACTGGACCGGTAATCTCATCGAAATCTGCCGGTATTATCAGTGCAAAAATAACAGACTTGTGTAAGCAAAACCGACATCTAGTCGCTGAACTGGAAGCGTTTAAAACTAAGAAGGCCGCGCTAGGTAAGTATTTTTATCAAACTATTATGTTAATTACTAAAATTATTATGTATTTATTTAATCGTATGACATTTAATGCATTTTAAACTTCGAAGCTCATTTAACACCACCCAGGGGACACGTGCAGGGTTAGGTAACTCCTGCGGACGCGAGCTTTAGATATAGTAAATTTATATAAAACGTTATTTAGTACCTATACCAGGTATTTTATTTTTATTTTGTAGACAAAATATCCTAGTAATATACTTATAACAAATGTGAAAGACTATGCATGTGTTTGTTTGATACCTAACTCTTGCTAACTATAAACTACCGAATCGATTGAGGTGAAACTTAGTATGCAGAAACATAATCCTCCTCCTAATCCTGGAATATACCTAACTAATGTTCCTTTGTATGAATGTATTCCCACAGGATCGGAACTTACGTGAATTAGAAATTAGAACTTATCCAATTTCATCTTATAAGATAGGTACGATCTCAATTTTATTTTTTTCTAGAGAGAAAGATTATACAGCTCGAAATACTAAATAAAGAACATGAAAAACTAGATCTTTGCATTTGCAAAGATGAACCTCCAGATTCATACCCAGAAGAACTTAAAGAACTTAACACAAAACTAGCGGCCATTAACAAAAAACTATACGACAGTAAAAATAAGAACTTAGAACTTAAAAACGATATTCTGATAGCAACAAAGATTTTACAAGAAGAGTTGGGTGATAAATTCACTAGTATTAAAGAGCTACAGAATGATTTAGCTGGATGGAAAGGCAGAGCTCAGCAAATATTGACTCTGCAAGCAAAAGTTAACGAATTGGAAGGGAAATTACATATTAAATCGAAGGAAAATCACGATGAGAAGAGATATAACGACCAGAAACAGGTTATTTATTGTATTTATTATATAAAAATTGGTGAAAACAAAGACATATTTAAGAGTCCTTAAGATAAAACGGATTAAAATTATCCCACTGGGCACCTCAAGGATGATCCTATCCAAGTATACATTGCACCTTCTATTCACCGTGATGAATCTAAGAATATATAGTTATATGTTTAAAAAGTTAATGATAAAAGTATTGTTCCAGATAATTCGCGAAATAGAAATTAAAAGGAAGAAGGAAGTGGATCAAGCTATGAAAGAATTGGAGAACCTTCGATTGGAGAATCATGATTTGAAGAAAAAATTGGATGGAGCAAAGTGTAGGATACGCAATCTAGAGTGTGATGCGACTACGATTAGGCAGAAGATGCAGACTTATGTTGAGAAAAGCAATGCTGATGATATGCTTATTAATGAGCAAAGGGTAAGGATTTTATGCCTTCCCAAAAAATATGTAGGTTTATTGTTACTTATATTTATTGATATATTTTATTCCGAAACCCAAAACAATGCTAAAGTTTGATATGCTTCAATTTAGGTGCAGAATAGCTTTATAATTAGTGGAGATTATTTTCAGATCCAATTAAAGAATTCTGAACTCTACTACCAAGAAATATTAAAGGAAAATACTGTGAAAATAAACAAAATGAATGCCGAAATAACTGAATATCAAAAGCTCATTTCAAACACTGATGCCAAAATTGACGCACTTAGAAAACAATCTACAGAAAAAGCCACCAAAATAGATGAGCTAAGAGCACAATTGCTGAGATACGAAGAATGTTCGCTTCAGAGCGTGTTTTTCACACCAATGAAGACAGCTACTGACAATGAAATCAAAAAGCTATCAGATTTAGTTAAAACACTAAACGATCGATTAGACGCAGAACGTCACAAGTGGGAAGAACTTGAAATAAACTATCGTAAAACAAAAGAAAAGAAGCGTCGCTTAGAAAGACGTGTTGCTACCCTGGAAGACGAGTTAAGAATAGCCAAGGAAGCACGAAGAGGGTCCAGAGTTTCGAAGACGTCGCTGTCCAAGGAGCCGCAATATGATATGTTTGGAGGACCCTCAAACACTGTTACGAAAAAACAATCATCCATCGCAGCTGTGGCTGAGAAACCAAGCGATACTACCACTTCTGAATCTTCACCTGAAGGTTACGAAACCTTAGATCGGGAAGAATTGGGTTACAAACTGGAATTAGCCGAGGAAAAGCTTAAAATAATGGAAGATAAACTAAAAATGATTGAAGAAGAGAAACAAGAGGATTATAATAATTTGACGGAGATGATTGCGACATCGAAGCAGTTGTTCAATGAAGCTTTGGCCGTGCTTCAGAGAGAGAAATGTCTTTGTTCTTAATTTTTATTTTGTTTTTATTTTATTGTTGGTTAATAAATGTGTTATTAATTAATACTTATTGGTTAAAATAAAATCCTGGAACTAATAAAATAATAATGCGTGAATAATGTTGTTAGAAAGAAAGTGATATTATGTACAACTCCTCTTTGCAAATTGTAATGTTAGATAAATGGTCGAAATCAATCAATCTCAGTCTTATCTCAGTTGATTACCTTTTTTTTGTGCTAAGTAATTCCCAATGGCTCCATGGAGCAAAGTGGAAAATGTAGTTTAGAAAATGGCAACAATTTAAAAAAAATTATAATAATTCTGTTTGAGGTTGGTATCCCTGACGGCCGCCATTTGTCATTTTTTGGCATGCGCGTTCGGAGATGCTACGATTTTCGTGCTCTTGAGTGTTTTACTAAAAAGTGTGTTGAAAACTTTGTTTTTGAATCGTGAAAAGTTGTGTTGCTCTGTGAAATATCAGTGTTGATATTTTATAACTGTGCTAAAGTGAAATATACGTTCAAAATGAATAAAACTTGTGCGAGGTGTGAGAAAACAGTTTATCCGACTGAAGAATTGAAATGTTTGGACAAGGTAAGTAATTTTCACTTGCATTCCGACAAACTTGCTACTCTAACTTTCTAGTTCAATTAAAAAGTTAGGACGTGGTGTTTGCTTTTAAACTTCGCGAGAATCAGTTAGCTATTGTGTTCGAAATTCGAAATGGGAGCAATATTTTTCGTTTTCTATTGTGGCCGGTCTTGGTTTACCAATGATATCATTGTTGATACACATAATACCATAATAATTGTATACCTATCTAATACCTAAAACGATAGAATTATGTAAGAAAAAGCATCAAGTAGGTATAAAGTAGAAAATTAATAAGATGTTTTGCCATAGAAATTCTCAAAGAAATACCTACTTCTTGGACCTAAGTACTTCATAGTAACTTTGCCTTTAATTAGGACCAACTTTCCTACTTTAGCAATTTTTCAGGTTTTCCAGGAAAAGCATCTAATTAACTCCTCACTTTTTACCTAATAAGGTAGTTTTTATCCTTATTTTGAGGTCTGTATTTTAAGGCAGTATATGACACATTAGCAGTGATCCCCAGTTTTACCCAAATAAGTCCCAATCCTATGGAAATATTTTGATGAAAAGTATACCAGTTATTTGGGTGTCTTCAAGTAGAGAGTGAATAGGAAATCTTCTATGAAAGCGTGTTACATCTTAGGCCGCATTCAGACAGTAGGGCAAGCAAGGGCCGAGGATGAAAACTATGTCCACCCGTTGTGTCCTCTGTCAAGGGAGAAAATTATTTTGTCCACCAAAGCATGACAAAAGAGGAAAGGAAAGTATATCCCCATTTCTCCCCCTGCCCAACTCTCAAGAGGCTGGTAAAGAGGGGGAGGCCTCTGCATCTCTTAAAATTAAGTGTTCATCCTACCTGTTATTAATTTTTATGTGCCATGCTGAATTTTACAGGGAGGGACCTGGCGATCCGTAATACAGGCATTACGTCACCTCGGACACCAGCATCCCACAATGTATCTAATTCTAACCTAGTCCTAATTTACATTATCACTACATAGTATAAATCAAAGTCGCTTCCTCTGTCCTTATGTCCCTAGGTATGCTTAAATCTTTAAAACTACGCAACGGATATTGATGCGGATTTTATTTAATAGATAAAGTGATTCAAGAGGAAGGTTTATATGTATAATACATGCATAATATAGCCGTGCGAAGCCGGGGCGGGTCGCTAGTAGTACTATAAGTTTGCCATGTACCTTTCTTTATTTTTTTATTGAGGGATGAAATCAACTTTATTTAGTTAACATGACACGTGGATATCTATCCGCCGATATCTATCCGATAAAATATTTTCCAATTCGAACCAGAAGTTCCTGAGATTAGCACGTTCAACCAAACAAACAAAGTCTTCAGATTTATAATATTAAATATAGATTCCCACGGGATCGGGACTTGTCTGGTTGAAACTGAACCTAGTAAATATTAGGGAATATTATAAATCGGAAACATTTTTTTGTTTGTCGAATATGCTCCGAAACTACTGGACCGATTTTGATGAAACTTGGTATGGGAATACAGTGATTCATTGGGAGCATCGACCACTACCAATAGACTCCTAATGAAGGGTCTGTAATGTTCACCACGCATAGTAGTTTTAGCTTCTATATCAAAGGGTCCTTTCGAATACAACTTTAGTGGGAACCAAGGAGTGGTGCAGTCGATTACTCGCAGTTTTTTATTATTTTTTGCTGTTGTCGTCGCGAGAATCGGTTCAGAAATGGCGTATTGTTCTATAAAATGGTGTGGGAAAAATAAAAAAACATCCAGCTACCAGAAAGATGGGATAACTTTCCACCGGTAAGTGATTTAAACTTTCATTTTGACTGTCCCAACTGCAAAAGATATCTTGGTAAAAATTGTTCGTCAAATAAAACGGGCTCGCGTTGAAGTCTTTTTGTAGTAAAACCAACACTTTTTTGCGTGTAACAAAACAAAAACTAACCATATTTTGGTGCGAAAATTCAGTTTTAGTACGGACACTAGCGCCTCCACTCAACTGCACAAATAAGTTGGTTTTAAAACAATTTTATTTTTTTGATGCGGTATACACGCAAACTAATTGGTAAGGAACAAATTTGTTTGAAATATCGATACAGCGCCCTCACTCAATAGAAAACGAATTGTGCTATTTTATCAAAAATATTAAGCACGTGTAAGTAGTGGTGGGGTATAAATGAAAAAAATAATATCGATTCGATAAAACTTAGAACTGACATGTTTTGTATTTTACATTAATGAATTTATTTGTCAAAAAGTATTTTAACTGACTTAAAAAAGAAAGGGTTTGCGTATATTTATTCGTCGATTACTCGAAGACAGCTTAAAGATAAGGTGGGTTCATGAATAAAATTAAACGATGTAAGTCGGCTCAGTGGTTAATTATTTATATTTATTTAAAAATAATACATTCGTTGCAGTTTTTTTTTTCTATAATTTTATAATACAAACATCGATAAAATCTATGGTATCGATATTTAGTAATTACTTATTACCAACACTATGACATCGGCAGTTACGCCCCCCGCTACCTCATGATTTGGTGAACTACGTCCTGAACAAAAACGAAGCGATGTTGTATCTATTCGGTTATATGATCGATGATTGGGAGTAACATAGGCTACTTTTTATCCCGATATTCCCACGGGATCGGGAGTTACGCGGGTGAAACCACGGAGCGCTACTATCTATCACTACATAGGATAAAATAAAGTCCCTTTTTCTGTCCCTATTTCCCTTTGTACGCTTAAATCTTTAAAACTACGCAACGGATTTTGATGCGGTTTTTTTTTAATAGATAGAGTGATTAACGAGGAAGGTTTTTAGATATAATACAGCCGTGCGAAGCCGGGGCGGGTCGCTAGTACTATTATAAAGCTGAAGAGTTTGTTTGTTTGAACACGCTTATCTCTGGAACTACTGGTTCGAATTTAAAAATTAGTTTTTTGTTGTGTAGTCCATTTATCAAGGAAAGCTATAGGCTAATTTATATTTCGATATTCCCACGGGATTGGGAGTTACGCGGGTGAAACCACGGACCGCTGCTATTTAAGAATGAACATGCAAAAACTTATTTTCCTAACTATATGTAGTTGTTTGCGTAAACTGTTTACAATTCCATCGCTGACTAGCTAAACGTACCTAAAGATAAGATAAACCTATTTGGTTGATAAAATTAATCTAAAATTAGCGGGAAATTATCAACATGGTTTTTTAATCATCTAGAAAAATAGTTTATACTATAGCTATATAATAGACCAGATAGATTAAAATTACAATTAATAGTGAAAACATTCGGACATTTTTCATAAAAACTTTGCTCTGAATACCTACTTATGGCTCCCTCTACAATCTACATGATGTGCCATCATACTGGCCCACTAATATGGGCCAGCGTGTAGAGGGCGTAGTGGTGTCTGATGGCTTATGGTTCGCGGGATGGCGACTGGATGGCCACGGTGTCGACTTTTCGGTCGCACGTCAAAGGCACTTCCTTTGATGTGCGACCGAAAAACCGACACCATTGGCTGAACGACAACGATGGCTAAACGTGGCGATCGTGTAGTTGCGTTTCTACTATCGCATGGCCATCTCACTGCTCCAGTGCTGGGCCATCATGTACAGGGGCCATTATACATGCTGACTGGTAGATACTGCCTTAGCATTAGTCCAGCTTTTTTCTTTTTCTTTGGGTTTTATATAAAGACTTTAACCTTAGTTCTTAAAAACCGACACCTTTGACTGAACGGCAATGATGGCTGAACGTGGCGATCGTGTAGTTGCGTTTCTACTATCGCATGGCCATCTCACTGGTCCAGTGCTGGGCCATCATGTACAGGGGCCATTACACATGCTGACTGGTAGATACTGCTTTAGCATTAGTCCAGCTTTTTTCTTTTTCTTAGGGTTTTATATAAAGACTTAACTTTAGTTCTTAAAGTTGTGAATCCCGGTGCAAGACGGGTGGGATAAGTTTTCGTTCCACAGCCGTCTTCCCTTTACTTGCATCATTCAAAGGATTATTTGAGTGTCTTCAAGTTACGAGGGTATAGGTATCTTATAGGAACGCATGATACAGCTTAGATTGCATTGTCACTGACCATCGTGTGATGATAGTGGAAACCCTCTATAATCACTACATAGTATAAAACAAAGTCGCTCTTTCTGTCCCTATTTCCCTATGTATGGTTAATTCTTTAAAACTACGCAAGAGGAAGGTTTATATGTATAATACATGCATAATATAGCCGTGCGAAGCCGGAGCGGGTCGCTAGTGAAAGTATAAATTAAGAAAATTACCTAGAAAATGATTACACGGGTGAAACCCCTAGGCGCAACTAGTCAATTATAAAAAACTTTTCTTTTGTAAATAAATACAGAAACCCAGAACCAGTAACAAATACCTTATAGCTCAAAGCGATCTCTTCCAGGCAACCTTTGGACGGACAAGATGTCCCAGAACCTTCTATGTCGTTAGGCAGTGACGTACAAAATTGCTAACCATAATTATGGCTTATTATTTATTATTGAATTTTATCCTCAATTACAAATAATTAATCATACTCTCCCATTCATATTTTAAATGAGTATGTATGTATGTTAGTTACCTCTTCACAGTAATTACCATTGGAAATAACGTATTTTTTATAGGTAAAACTACAGAGTTAGTTTACCATAAATGGATATTAAATTACTAAACACCAAAGAATTACCAAAGATGAAATGCTAATCCAATGCCGATTCGATTCAGTTGACACAATGGTCACCATGCCGGACTGCCAAACACAGGGTTATGCGTTCGATTCCCACCTCAGACAAGTAATTTTGCTTAGATATTTGTCTGTGGTCTGGTTGTTTCTATGTATTATAAGTATATATTTACAAAAGAGAAGCTATATAGTATATCCGTTGTCTAGCACCCATAACACAAGTCTAACAGCTTTTGTTCTACGACTTTTGGAAATTAAAAAAAAAACGGAAAATTTCGAGGTTATGTTAATTAGAAAAACAGCTGATTTTTTAAAACAAAGGTCATTCAGACTAAGAAAAGTAGATAAAACTTCAAAAATAAGTAAAATTTTAAGGTTAATGGCCTCTCCGTGTATGGAACAGCTGATTTACAGGTAAACCTAACCTCAATATTTTCAAAAAAAAATTCGAATTTCCAAAAGTCATAAATCAAAAGTTGTTTGTTTATGTGCACAAAAGTGGCCCCCAACAGCTTGCTAGTATAATTACCAATAACACTGTATTTCTAAACTTTTCTTATTTTGCGCGCACCCAGTATCCTTTCCATTTAAATTAGAAAAGTCCGCATTTTTCTCGCGTGTTTCGCTAGCATTTTATAGTCAGGTAGTAGGTACCTAGACCTATTTCAATTAATTTTTCTCAGTAAACTATTAAAGAAGGCTAGTTAAATTAAATACCTACTAGAATTACCTTTTTTGTAAAAAAATGTTTTGATTTATGTTTTTCCTGAAGTAGGTTAAGAGTTTTTTGGCGCCAAGAAATAATGCCCAAATGAGCAGAGTGCGTGAAGTAAAAAAAAAATCTATTCACACGAACTCTTCCCATTTTATAATCAAAACTAGCTACCCGCCCCGTATATTATACATATAAACCTTCCTTTTGAATCACTCTATCTATTAAAAAAACCGCATCAAAATCCGTTGCGTAGTTTTAAAGATTTAGCATACAAAGGGATATAGGGACAGAGAAAGCGACTTTGTTTTATACTATGTAGTGATAGTGATGATATTTGGCCTATTGTCTTTGGTTTTCATTTAACCATCATCATCATCCGGTGTCAGTCCAATGCTGGACGTAGGCCTCTCCCAAGATACGCCACTGAGCCCGATCTCCGGCTCTTCTTCTCCATTCACTGCCCACGCTTTGCGTATGTCGTCGCTCCGCCTGGTCACAGGGCGTCCTAAACTACGTTTACCAATTCGCGGTCTCCACTCCAGTAGGTCTAATCTCTATCCAGTGGCTAACTCGGTGGACATCAATTTGACAGGCACTTTGCAGTACATTGCTGTTTTCCTAAAGTGATGGTGATTACCACATTACGTCATAGCAGCAATGTACTGCAAAGTGCATATCAAATTGATATCCGACGAGTTAGCCACTGGATAGAGAATAGGCCTACAGGACAAGTTTACCCCAACGATTATCAGTCCTGCGGCACATATGACCATTCATTATTTAACCAATATAGTAAATAAATATTTTCAGTCAAAAGCGGCGTTAACCGCATATATTCATAGGTAATCAGCAGTATATTTATGTAAATAAATATTTCTTTAAAACGGGTATCGAACGCGCAATCTTTGTATCGTCGCAGAGGTCGCGCGTCGTAAAATAGAAAGGTGTAAACAATTTCGCGTTAGCTGTCAACTGGTTCCGTGGTGTAGTGGTTATCACATCTGCTTTACACGCAGAAGGCCGCCAGTTCGATCCTGGCCGGAATCACATTTTTTTATTATTTTTGCTTTCGTATTTTTTATTTTGTACGCTTTGCGCTTCGATCGCAAAAATATCTGGGGAAAAAATTCAATGTTTGAGGACACATTGTTTTTTTTTAATTGAGTACCTTAGTTTCGATGTTTCTTAGATATATAATTTACCAGTAACATATTTATTGGTTCGTCCATGACGGAATAAATACATTATCTTGTTCCAAGGCCAAGGGCAGAGGTTTTTGTTAGAATCACACGTTTTCGATTGATATAATTTATTTATATCGAATACCAAGGAAACGCATCGAAGTAGTTATGTGGGAAACGGGACATTTAAAGATACTTTTTCGGACATTGAACATTTTAACCGACTTCAAAAAAAGGAGGAGGTTCTCAATTTGGTTGTATGTATGTTTTTTATTGTAGTTTTCACCTTTCTATCTCTAGCAAAATAATAGTTATAGAGAACAAGTGTTATTTTTTTAATGTTTTAAAATCTATACTAATATTATAAAGCTGAAGAGTTTGTTTGTTTGTTTGAACGCGCTAATCTCAGGAACTGCTGGTTCGAATTGAAAAATTCTTTTTGTGTTGGATAGTCCATTTATCGAGGAAGGTTATAGGCTACTTTTTATCCCGATATTCCCACGGGATCGGGAGTTACGCGGGTGAAACCGCGGAGCGCAGCTAGTATGTTCTAAATTCTCCTCACATAATATTAGTCACCTTCTGCAATCATGTGGTTCAGGTTCACAAAATTTAACCATTCGCTCTCCATCCAGTAATTATCTCTATTCAAAAACCTAACGCCATTGACACGAAAAAAAAAGGAAAGAAAAGAGCTTATTTATTGTATGATGGAAAAGTACGCGGTTAACCCTCGGCACCAAAGTACTATATTTCGTTATTATTCAACATCTCAGTCACGAAGTGTTACATTTGACGGTCACAAATCTAGGCCTCGAAGGTATTATGGTTTTACCTAGCCATTGAATGAAATACCTAGTCATCGAGTAGACAACCAGTAAGGCGTAATGCGGGCTATGGCAAAATTTCAAACAAAAATGACTTTATTGCAAAGCAGGTTCTTAAAGTTCCTTTATGTGTAATGGCGTCAAATGCTGATGAAAAAAATGTAAAACACATGACTTTAATACTTAAATGCTAATGTCTTTTTCACATCTAGTTTATTGTATAATATCAATTTCATTGTAATATAGAAAGATGGATAATTTAATCAATTTTTTTTCTATTTGTGGGAGTCCAGGGAAAGTTAAAATAATGAGAAAAAAAATTAGGTACGAGACTTACGTAGGTGAAACCGCGGAGTCCAGCTAGTTATATAGCAAAATGTAGTATTAAACATTTATTTTGTTTAAACAATCAGTAAGAAAAAACCAATAAGTAACTCAATGTACCTAAGATATACCTACTTACTTTAATTTTTACTTGAAAATTAAAATAAGTTTCATATTCGAAATTCCACCAAAGACGGTGAAATGACGGTCAAAGCCGCGGGAGGAAGTTAGTACGAGTATCAAAAGTTGAGTGTATATGAAATACTAGCTGCGCTCCGCAATTTCACCCGCGTAACTCCCGATCTCGTGGAAATATGAAAATGAAAAGAAGCCTTTCTTGATAAATGGACTATCCAACACAAAAATATTTTTTCAATTCGAACTAGTAGTTCTTGAGATTAGCGCGTTCAAACAAACAACCTCTTCAGCTTTATAGTATTAGTATAGATAAATTAACGTTGTGGCCTTCGCTTGCTGTTTGACTAGTCTTATGTGTCTACTCCACATTTGGCCAAAGCCTAAATTCTTTACAAGCCCTTTGCGCGAAAATTTCGCGTTGTCTCACGTTCGCGCAAAATAAGTTCCCAACATTGATATTTGCTGCGCCCCGCTGTTTTACCCGTGTTGTCTATAGATAAAAAAAAGTTAGAAGATAATATACCTACTTATTTGTAAAAAAAAATATGATGCGAAAAACCCAAGCCCGAAACAAATATCTATAAGTAGTTCTTATAATTTTTCGTTTTGACGGTGGAAATCAAACCTGCAACATTTTGCTTTGGAAAAAAGTTTAGATTTTCTCTATAATTCACTAAGTATACATACTAATATTTAAAGGAAAGATTTGATTGTTTGTTTGTTTGCATTGAATATGCTTTGAAACTACTAAACCGATTTAGATGAAATTTAGTATGAGGAGATATTGATTCATTGCCAATAACATAGGCTTATTATCCTGATATTATTCTCACGGGTAAGCGGGTGAAACCACGAAGCGCTATTCGTTTGAAATATCTTTGTTCAGACTAAATCACAGACAGCTGGCTAGCCGGCGCATGCGCAGGCGCGTCACGGTCGTACGCGCAGGCAATGACATTTGACGGATCGCCGCACAACAATTTTAATATTTGACCGAGTATTTCAAGTACCGTATGATAGGGTTACGATTCAATAAGTAAAGCTTGTACTATGGGAACCAGATAACGGAGTAAATTTGACAAAGATAAGACCTGTAATACAAAGAGAAATCCTAACTTCACTACATAGTATAAAACAAAGTAGCTTCCCGATGTCTGTCCCTATGTATGCTTAGATCTTTAAAAATACGCAACGGATTTTGATGTAGACTGATTCAAGATGAGTGAACACTCTAAATTCATTTGTATGGAAACACGATCGACCAGCGGAACCTTAAGTATACAATGTGTTTCAGCGAAGGGATATTAATACGAAAGGAGATTGTTCTAGATGTTTAGGCGAACAACTTTTGTTCTACGACTTCTGGAAATCCGAACATTTTGTTCGAAGTTTTTGTATGAAACAGCTGATTTTCAAGTAAAAATTCCCTCAGAATTATCGAAAAAAAAGTTCGAATTTCCAAAAATCGTAGAACAAAAGTTGTTCACCTAGACGTCTAGAACAACCCCCTTTCGTATTAAAACCTTTTGCTGAAACACATTGTATACCTAAAGCCTTCATCTTGAATCACTCTATTAAAAAACCGCATCAAAATCCGTTGCGTATTATAAAACAAAACTACCACGCGTACGAAGTCGCGAACAGCTACTATCACTACATAGTTGTATTATATAAAAAGATCCAAACGAAGCCAAAAAACTTAAATTAACTTGATACTCGAGTATATCTGCTTACATACCTACTGGTTGGTATTCTGAGTATTATCCCCCATAACTTTCAGACGGCTGGACCGATTTTGATCAAACGTAGATATTTGTAATGTACAAGTCATGTTCTTTCATTTGATACCCCACTCGAGTATATCTACTTCAATTCGGTTTTTGATCCTGACTTTTATCCCCCATAACTTTAAGACGGCTAAACCGATTTTGATCAAACATAGCTAAGAACACTCCCGACTAAATTACATTTCAAACAAAAAAAAGTGAAAACTGTATATCTGTGTAAAATCTCATATGTCGCGAGAACATACGCAAAAAGAGTTTTAGATGAAAAAAAAAAAATAGTCGGACGACAAATAGTCGTCCGACATTTGTCGTCCAACAAATAGTCGTCCGACATTTGTCGTCCGACATTTGTCGTCCGACATTTGTCGTCCGTCAATAGTCGTCCGTTAAAAAATACCATATGTACGTCTTAATACACTCACAGCCAAATTAAAAACAGTAGGCCCAGGCATACATTTTCGCCGCGCCGTAGAGAGGGGATAGCTGTCTACTCTCCATCCGTCTTACGCTTTTTCGATCAGGTCACGTGTCCTGACGCGAGTTTAAGATTTTATACCCATTACAGAAAAAGTGCTCAACGCCGCTAAAGAAGTTTTCACTTCAAAAAATCAAAATCGGTTCATCCGTTCGGGAGCTACGATGCCACAGACAGACACACACACACACACACACACACAGACACGTCAAACTTAAACTAACCCCGTCGTTTTTGCGTCGGGGGTTAAAAATAAAGTCACTTTTCGCCGTCCCTATGTCCCTTTGTATGCTTAGATCTTTAAAACTACGCAACGGGTTTTTATGCGGTTTTTTTTAATGGATAGAGTGATTAATGATATAAGTATAGATTGTAGGCAAACTGATAGTGGACTTATGACGCATACTATACAATAATAAAGTAACACAACGTGAAATAGGTTGACATATAAAATATGTTGTAGAAAGTGACCTGATTTGCCCACAAATGGTGAGCTAAGGTCATAATTCTCATGAGGGAGGTCGAGCGTATGTAACTTATTGATTATGTAATTGTTAGTAATGTTGTTAGGTATTTGTTGGCCGAGCGAGCGAAGCGTCTATGCTGGCATGGTTTCCTTTGTCAGTATGTATCTTGGTACTCCTATACAGGTCGTTTTTTACAACCGATCTGGATGACATATTCGTGGCATATCTAGTATAAACCAGTCTTATTGGAACGATAGTTCCTTATCGCGCGTTGTGAATGAGGGCTAGACGGAAAAAAATCTTACGAAAAAATTGTCACGACACTTTTTGCTATAGTAAGCTATTGTAAGCTGTGCGGCGTCGCATGTTTCTCTGTCTGTCTCTCTCTCTCTCTTATAGAAAGCAAGCCAGATATTTTTCTTCTTCGTATCGATAGCACAAATTAAAGGGGGAGTTCATGAGGTATGGTCAGATCCGCCCACTCCAGTGTGCTGCCAGGTCTTTGACGTTGTTATTAGCTGACATCAGGTCAGCCAATGTACAGCTATTAGTTCTGGAGGGGCAGGTCAAGAGGTGTAGCATAGTTTGCTCGCGAGCCCCGCAGTCGCACTGAACCCGACATGGATCGATCATGCCCCATCTTCCCAGGTTCCCTCGAACTATTACGGGACTTTTAATGAGTGACTTTCACACCTAGGGTAACAATGTACTATTACAAGCGATCTCGACGAAATATTCGTGGCTTCTCTAGTATAAACCAGAGCGTGAATCAGCCGAACTAAACTATCCCCAGATCCTCTCGAATAATACCGGTTAACAAGTAACACAATGTTTACGCTATTACCATGTGACTCATCGGATGCCTAGGTAGGTACCAGTACCTACGAATGGCCTGAATAACACCATTGCCTATGACGTCGTTGCCTATTTTTAACACGGGATGTGTATGATAATTTTTACCAGAGAACTCACGGATCAAATTAGGATGCAATTTCAAAGTTAAAGTGAAAAAACCGGCCAAGTGCGAGTCGGACTCGCGTTAAGGGTTCCGTACCTAATGGTACAACAAATACTTACTAAAAATATCGCAAAATATCCAAAAAAAACACGGGATGTGCATTGTGCATGTTTGATAATTTTTATCCGAAAAACTGATCAAATAAGGCTGAAACATCAAAGTAAAAAACCGGCCTGTTTTTTTTAGGTATATTCTTTTTTTTTTTTATATGATAGGTCAGCGTTTGACCACTACCACCTGCCTGATGGTAGGTGACGATGCGGCCTAACGGGTCTGTTTTTAGTATTACAATTTGTTGTTATAGTGCCAACAGAAATACTTAATCTGTGAAAATTTCAACTGTCTAGCTATCACGGTTCATGCTGAGGGTTCATGAGATACAGCCTGGTGACAGACAGACAGTAGAGTTTTAGTAATAGGGTCCCGTTTTTACCCATTGGGTACGGAACCCTAAAAATGGAAAGATTTGAAATGAAAAGGCAAACTGTTATTAGACACCGTTTCATGGCGGAAATCCCAGACTACTGAACTAAGTGCTTCGTCATTCGTTATTCGTACAGCAAGGGAATGTACGTGTACAATGTTGTCTGTCTTCAAGTAGCGAGTGAACAGGTATCTTCTAGGAAGACGTGTTACATCTTAGGCCGCATCGTCACCTACCATCAGGCAGGTGTGATAGTTGTCAATCGATAAACTACCAATTTAAAAAAAATTACATCTAGTTTTTGGAACGAAAGTTCTTTATCGCGCGTTGCGAAAGGGGGCTAGACGGAAAAAATTAAGACAAAAAGTTGTAACGACACTTTTTGTTGTGGTTTTTTTTTTGTCGCTTGGGCGCATAATGTTAAAAGCGCAAAATGATAACGACTCGCAAACGACGACGATCCAGTTGACACAATGGTCAATGGACTGCCAAACACAGGGTTGCTGGTTCGATTCCCGCCTCAGACAAGTATTTATGGTTAGATATTTGTTTGTGGTCTGGTTGTTTCTATGTATTATAAGTATATATTTACATATCCGTTGTCTAACACCCATAACGCAAGTCTAGTTACTTAGCTTGGGGCTAGATGGCGATGTGTGGATGTGGAATGTCCTTTCCTGTGATATTTATTTATTGTGAGAAGACAAATTCTCCTTCTTTTAAGTTAGCTTAAAGTATAAAAACAATATTGAAGGCCAGACTGTGTGAATTTCCAAACGGTTCATCCACAATGTCTCTCCCACATGTCGTCATGCAGTTCTCGTGACCTACTTTACACCGTGAGCTTATGACAAACAAACTTACTTTATCTACAATGCTATTATCAAATGGCGAACTGCCCCGACAGACGTCGCACCGCTCCGCACCACTAAAAACAATAATGTCTAATAAAATTATGCAATTTAGCGCCAGATAAACCCTAATATAGCAAAATTGAAATACAGCACATCATGTTTTTTAGGATTCCGTACCCAAAGGGTAAAAACGGCACCCTGTTACTAAGACTTTACTGTCTGTTCGTCCGTCCGCCTGTCTATCACCAGGTTGTATCTCACGAACCGTGATAGCTAGACAATTGAAATCTTCACAGATTATGTATTTCTGTTCCGCTATAACAACAAATACTAAAAACAGAATACAATAGTAGGGAACCCTTCGTGCGCGAGTTCGACTCGCACGTAGCCGATTTTTTTATGTTTTTTATATCCCGGCAAAATTTGTACAATTAAAATCTCCAAACTGAGGTAAGTCTCGCTATCATAGACTCACTTCCCACAACAATATAACTTACTGTCGAAACGAAAAATGCTTGCCAAAAATAGGTATTGTTTTAGTAAAATATCCCACACACTGTGGCTTAATATACCTATTGATTGCGTCGCTTTGGGTCACTAGACACGTACCAAGTTAACTTGAGACTTCCCTTGTGAATATACGTTCACATTCGGGTCTCGAGTAAATTTCGTTTATTGAATTAGTCATTCATTTGGAATTACATTGTGTTTCACGTCATAATACGAATTGCGTCATTGTATTACAAATCTACGCTGAGGTAAAATAATAATATTTACTCATTAATAAACACGAAAAACCCCGTATAATACACAGAAATTAGTGGAAATCGTCTAACATATAATTGCATATTTAAAAATTTCTAAATCTACACTAATATTAAGTACTTAGATAGATAGATATACTTAACGTTTATTTGTTCTCCAAAACACACATATTGCTATACAAAAGGACTTAATCTAATTATTACAACGTTTTCTCTCCAATCAAAGTATACTAAGTAAGTACTTACTAGTAAAGGTAAAAGAACTCAGCAAAGAAATTCCGCTACGAATGTTACTAATATTATAAAGCTGAAGAGTTAATTTTTTTGAACGCGCTAATCTCAGGAACTACTGGTTCAGTCTGGTTCGAATTGAAAAAATATTTTTGTGTTGGATAGTCCATTTATCGAGGAAGGCTATAGACTACTTTTTATTTTGATATTTGCACGGGATTGGGACTTTTGCGAGTGACACCACGGAGCGCAGCTAGTCTGAAATAACCTCCATTTCAGACTCGTAGGTCTTGTAGTTTCAGAATTTTCTTTGACGAGTATTTTTACCGTTTAGTTTGGACATACTGGAGCACTAAAAAGGATTTTTTGGAAATTTGACCTCTAAATGTAAAAATAATATTACAAACAAACATACAAAGATCGACGCGAAAAACATAACCCTTTTCTTGCAGTCGGGTAAAAAACACTGACAAAGTTTGAAGTAAGTTTAAATAAAATGATTACACACACTAACTATTAGATATTCTGTGTTTGTATTGTAGGAAATCAATACCAAAGTTAGTTGGTTCCTTCTTCATACGGCTAAACCGATTGAAAACGGGTGATAACTTCAAACAAAGGAGGAGATCATCAATTCGATTATATGATGACCGATGGCCTGAAGGATAATTGATTTTCTTTTAATAGGCAAGGTTTTAAGGTTACAGCACATTACAGAAGGTTGTGGGTTCGATTCCCACCTCAAACAAATATACACACGCACGGCACTTTTTGGACTATCAAGTACCATTTTTCAACATGACGCCCTAGTTCTAGCCAAATGAAACTTTCAGGGTTTATTTTTCATGAAAGCCAGTAGTTTTTAAGATAGGTTGCAGAAAAAAAAATCTGTAAAATATTTTTTTTAGAACCATTCAAACATAATGTAAAAAATTAGATTTTGGAAAAAAAATTACTTAATTGGTATCATTTGGAATTTTATAAATCTGAGACTTTGATTGGTGTAGGGGTATGAAAGGTCCACTATTGAACTTGTTTTAACAAAAAAATCATAATCGCAGACCTGATAGTTTGGCTGCAATTGCGAAGTTCAGGCTAAAATCTGATTTTGACAAAAAATTTATTAAAGTCCAAATAACTTTTGAACCAGTGAATATTGCTGAAGGTGATTAAATGGTGATTAAAGGTACTGAGGTCCCCCACCCCGCAGCAACCGATGATCCACCCCCCTTGTTACACCGTGTATAAGCACATATATTTGCTTCAGTTTCTCTATGTATTAAATATGTATGTGTTAATTAAATAAAAGTATTCCGTTGTCTAGCCACCATAACACAAGCCTAGTTGCATAGCTTGGGGCTAGATGACGCCGTGTGGGTTGTCCAGCTATATTTATTATGAAATATCCAACACAAAAAATATTTTTCAATGCGAACCAGTAGTTATTGAGATTAGCGCGTTCAAACAAACAAACTCTTCAGCTTTATAATATTACTAGCGACCCGCCCGGCTTCGCACGGCTATATTATGCATGTATTGTACATATAAACCTTCCTATTGAATCAATCTATCTATTAAAAAAACCGCATCAAAATCCGTTGCGTAGTTTTAAAGATTTAAGCATACAAAGGGATATAGGGACAAAGAAAGCGACTTTGTTTTATACTATGTAGTGATGATTAATGATAGTGAAGTATAGATTTAAATGTTAACATTTTTTCTATTGTTTTACTTGATAAAGAGCATTTTTTTTGTTCACAGGTGTGGCACAAAGGATGTTTCAAATGCCAGGAGTGTGGGATGACACTCAACATGAGGACCTACAAGGGATACGGGAAACTACCATATTGCGAATCGTAAGTTCATACATACTATTAAAAGTGAGCAAGAATGATGGCACGGCAATACTTTAGCATATACATAAACTACCTGCGCCCCACGGTTTCACCCGTGTAGTTGCTAATCTGATTGCTGATAAAAATTAGCCTATATTTTTCAACTTGATCTAGCAGTTACTGAGATCAGCGCGTTTAAACAAACAAGAAAGCCCTCAAAGATGAATAATTATCCTTGTTTTTTCCACATCTCCACTGATTCTTCGGTCCTATTGGTCGCAGGCATGATGTTATATAGCCTAACTAAAGCCTTCCTCAATAAATGGACTATCCAACACAAAAATATTTTTTTAATTCGAACCAGTAGTTCTTGAGATTAGCGCGTTCAAACAAACAAACAAACTCTTTAGCTTTATAATATAAGTATAGATTACTTAGCAATTGATTTAATTACTAGCTTTACCCCGCTGTTTCACCCGCGTAAATCCCGATCCTGTGGGAACCCTAAAAACCAGCCCAAGAAGTTAATGTTCTTCTCCAATATCGCTCCTTAACTATTTATAACTTCGTTTAATGCAATAACTAATCTACGCTAATAATTATAAAGAAAAAGTTTTTATGTTTGTAACAAATAGGTTCCGAAACTATTGGACCGATTTAGATGAAACTTGGTATGAGGATACATTGATTCATTGACAGTAACATAGGCTAATTTTTATCCCGATATTCCCACGGGATCGGGAGTTACGCGGGTGAAACCACGCAGCGCTGCAAAATAAATGACCTACATAGTCTATTTTGAAACAAGTCTTCCAATTATGAATGACACAATCTAAACACGTAATAATAAAGAAGTATTGTTTGTGTGTTGTTAGTATGAATCATCAATAATGACTTATTTTAAACATACGACGTAATGGTAAGATAATTAGTGTGAGGAAGTATGGAATTACCAATTAAAATGTGCGAGGAAAATAATATGTGAGGAATTGACGAATTTTTCCCGCTTTTATACGATTTTACATAAGGTTTAGTCATCTTTTTATTAACTGATTTCAAAAAAGAAAAAGGTTTTTTTAGAACGACGCGTATGTTTTGTAAGTTAAAAATATATAAATAATAAATATTACAGGATATTACACAATCCACAAACCGCATCAAAATCCGTTGCGTAGTTTTAAAGATTTAAGCATACAAAGGGATATAGGGACAGAGAAAGCGACTTTGTTTTATACTAGGTATGTAGTGATAGTGATTTTTTATTTTAGGTACGTTTTTTTCCATAAAATTAAACTTTTGCGTATTAATGCAATAAAATATAACACATGCAATGACCTTCAAAACTCAAAGATACAAATAAAATAAAATCTAAATTCTTTATTGATTTTTATCATACAACTAGCTGCCCTCCGCGGTTTCACCCGCGTAACTCCCGATCCCGTGGGAATATCGGGATGTAAGCTATCCTATCTCTCAAGTTGGATCGAACTGCACATGGTGTGCGAATTTTATTATAATCGGTTAAGTGGTTTAGGAGTCCATTGAGGACAAACATTGTGACACGAGATTTATATATATTAAGAAGAAAGATTAAGAAGATAGCATGACATCACTTTGATGCGTCTTAAAAATTAAGTTAGGTTGAGTGCCTTCAGAACGCGCCCACCCATGAGAAGAAGGCACAAGAAAGCGTCCCTGATACTGCCTTAAGCAGCGCCATCTATCAAATAATTAAAAATTTTGCACTTTCAATTTTACCTATATTTTACAAGTGAATGAAGCGTGTTAGTTTTTACTAAGTATTTACAATAAACTGCCTTCGTATAAAATGTAAAAGCGGATATAATTGCTACTTTTACAAGAAGCTTGATTAATGCGGAATGTCACGCGATGTATATTTTTTATTATTTACATTTATTTTTCGTTGTTTTTACTTCTATTTTAGTCCGGACTCTGCAGACTTCGAATCTAATACTGTATTGTGTATTGTAGAATATTATAAAACAGACAGACGGACAAGAAAGTGATCATATTATAAGGGTTTCTTATTTTACTTTTGAGGTACGGGGAACCCTAAAAATGAGCCATTTCCTCTTCTTCTTCTTTACGTGTCGATTCCGAGTGTTAATATGTTTATTTAAAAAAAAAATTTAAGGATTTTATATTTTTGTATTTCGTTTTTGTACATTTTATAATTTTTTTGAAGTGAAAACTTCTTTAGCGGCGTTGAGCACTTTTTCTGTAATGGGTATAAAATCTTAAACTCGCGTCAGGACACGTGACCTGATCGAAAAAGCGTAAGACGGATGGAGAGTAGACGGCGGCGCGGCGAAAATGTATGCCTGGGCCATCGATCATATGGTCGATGGCCTGGGCCTACTGTTTTTAATTTGGCTGTGAGTGTATTAAGACGTACATATGGTATTTTTTAACGGACGACTATTGACGGACGACAAATGTCGGACGACAAATGTCGGACGACTAATGTCGGACGACTAATGTCGGACGACTATTTGTCGGACGACTATTGACGGACGACAAATGTCGGACGACTATTGACGGACGACAAATGTCGGACGACTATTGACGGACGACAAATGTCGGACGACAATTTGTTGGACGACAAATGTCGGACGACTATTTGTTGGACGACAAATGTCGGATGACTATTTGTCGTCCGACTATTTTTTTTTTTTCATCTAAAACTCTTTTTGCGTATGTTCTCGCGACAGATGAGATTTTACACAGATATACAGTTTTCACTTCTGCCTGCACTCCCGGAGTGCGCTGTTTTTTTTTTATTACTATAATTATTTACATGCCAAATCCAGTCCAATAGGTTGCCACAGCTACGGCATCTTAACTTGCTTTGTAGAGATCTTGTAAGGTGCAGGAGGCAGGTGCATTTCCTCTGATTTGCCGTGTTAGGTTTGTTTCCGGCACCACTAAACTGATTTTGATGAAACTTGGTATGAGGATACATCGATTCATTGGCAGTATCATAGGCTACTTTATATCCCGATATGCCCACGGGATCGGGAGTTACGTGGGTGAAACCGCCGAGAGTCTATACTAATATTATAAAGAGAAAAGTTTTATTGTTTGTTTGTGTTTGTAACGAATAGGCTCCGAAACTACTGGACCGATTTTGATGAAACTTGGTATGAGGATACATTGATTCATTGGAAATAATATAGGTTACTTTTTATTCCGATATTCCCACGGGATCGGGAATTATCACTATCACTACATAGTATAAATATAAAACAAAGTCGCTTTCCGCTGTGTGTCTGTCCCTATGTATGCTTTAGATCTTTAAAACTAGGCAGCGGATATTGATGCGGTTTTTAAAAATGGATAGAGTGATTCAAGAGGAAGGTTTTGGTATATAAATCTGTACGTGTGTATGTGTATGTCACTGAACCTCGTCCTAAACGGCAAGACAGATTTTAATGTTTTTGAAACGCAAGTTTATCGCGGGTTGCGAAAGGGGGCTAGACGAAAAAAATTAAGACCTAAAGTTGTAACGACACTTTTTGCATAGAAAGCAAGCCAGTTATTTTCGTTTCGTCTTTCTATTTCGCATTGAACAGTGTAGTGTCGCGACAATTATTTACAAAAAAAAAAATTACAATTCCTACACTAATTAATCGAAAGGAACTTTGTTCCATCCGGGTGTTCCGTGACACCTCTCAAGTTTTTTTTTTGTGGTTGGGTGGTCCCTGGATTAAAAAAAAATGTATGCCGGGACAGCTTGTATATTATAAAAATTAATGATATTATTTGTAAAATATTTCAGGCACGTACCAAAAGCGAAACACACGACAATGGCTGAGACGCCAGAGTTGAAGAGGATAGCTGAAAACACAAAGATACAGAGCAATGTCAAATACCATGCAGACTTTGAGAAAAGCAAGGGGAAATTTACACAGGTCAGCTTTGATTCATTTACTTATTACAAGTTACAACAGTACTTAAAAATAAGTACAGTATGCGTCATAAGTCCACTATCAGTCTGCTACAATAATACTATCAACAAGTATTGGACTTACGACCTTCAAATAGACGTTACACACAAACAAATACTTGAAATAAAAGTACTCAGTGTGATTATTATTTTCAACACGTTAGCTATGTATTTAGTTGTGTGATTTTTTTGTAAATATATACTTATAATACTTTGAACATTATAACAACGTGACCTATGGATCGAACCCAAGTCGGTTGGTGTAGCGGGTGGCCCCTTATACCACTCACACAACTAAACACATAGCTAACATGTTGAAAATAATAATCACACTGAGTACTTCTAATTTAAGTATCTGTCATCATCATCCGAGCGATGTTCCCGGTTGCATCCCTCTCGGGAGCCCAGGGTCCGCTTTCCTACTTTTACGCCTCCACTTCGCACGATCTTCGGCATCCTGGGTTGTAAGGCCATTTGCACGCATATCACCCTTTACGACGTCAAGCCAGCCAATTTAAGTATCTGTGTCTACGGCTATTAGAAGAAGGTCGTAACTCCAATACTTGTTGATAGTATTATTGTAGCAAACTGATCATTTACTTAAACCCATACTGTACATATTTAAACAAAAACTTAGCATTTATACATTAATTATGATTTTTGACGTGACAACGTCTTATAAATTGGTTTGCCGGGTGACACTTCAAGAAACTGCGTTACGCTCCGCTCACGTTATGCGCTCACAATGAGAGCGAGTGAGAGGCACGCGGGCATGGTTAGCCCGCCTAAGAGCGAGAGAGACAGACATAAAAAGTGAAAGGCACGCGTCCCTTCCACTCGAGCACAGTTGTTGTCACGTAAAACTTTCGCCCGTATACCGACTTTACAGGCAACCAGTTTTTTTTAGTTTATAGATTTAATTACGTATTATGTATGGTTATATTATGCTTATTTAATATTATTCTCACTTGTCTTTGTTATCTCTCAATCTTTGCTATGTATTTATTATCGTTGAAAACTGTTTTGGCTAGTGTAATATTTTGTGTATCACTACATAGTCACTACATAGTAGAAAATAAAGTCACTTTTCGCCGTCCCTATGTATGCTTAGATCTTTAAAACTACGCAACGGATTTTGATGCGGTTTTTTGATGTGAAACATCTATAGCCGCACGTAAAACCGATTTCTGGCGTGGCGACGCACAGTGGGTCGAAACTGCAAATGATGGACATAGGGCTGTTTTTCGATGCAGATCGTTAGAACTCACTATAGCCGCACGTAAAACCGATTTCTCGCGTGGCGACGCATGCCGTGGCGACGCACGCGTCGCCACGCTATATGATGGTATATATATACAGTCTATATGCAGTAGTGTGTACGGTGTGCATGCGCAATTGACTGCGATATTACTTTTACAAAATAATGTCGATGTTTCACATCTGCCAGGCGTCCCGTGACGGTTCACATTTTTTTTAATAGATAGAGTGATTAAAGAGGAAGGTTTTTAGATATAATACATGCATAATATAGCCGTGCGAAGCCGGGACGGGTTGCTAGTAATGTTTATAAGTAATATATGTTTTCTTGAATAATTAAAAATAAATCTAACATTTTCTTTGTAAAATCTCCAGGTAGCCGATGACCCAGAAACTCTCCGTATAAAAGCGAATACACGAATCATATCGAATGTAGCATATCATGGGGACTTGGAGAAGAAAGCACAAATGGAGAAACAACGTCAGATCAATGAGAACGGAGAATTAGTCGGTAAGAAATATTTTTTTGATCTCCTATAGAATTAGAACATAAAATAAAACATGTTTTTACACTAGTTCTGTGAACAGTAGACCTTTTTGATTTATAAATATATGAACACCTGCACTTACAAAAAAGTGTGACGTCATGCGTCATGTTATCAACAAGTAACCATAACAACGTTTTTGACACGGTAACCTAACAACGTTTTTGACAAGGTAACCTTAGCAACGTATTATCGTTGCTATGGTTACCGTCAATGTTTTCTTATGACGTTATCACGTAAAATTATCATACGTAAACTGACTATACAGACAAACATTTGTTTTTACTGCATTTTGAAATGCTATTCTGCTCATTACTCTGAAGATCCTCATCTGATCTTTACCATATAGTTTTTAGGAATCCGCACACAAACGGAAAAAACGGAACCCTAGTACTAAGACTCCACTGTCTGTCTGTCTGTCTGTCTGTCACCAGGCTGTATCTCATGAACCGTGGTAGCTAGACAGTTGAAATTTTTACAGATGATGTATTTCTGTTGCCGCTATAACAACAAATACTTAACAGAAAATCGGTCAAGTGCAAATCGGACTCGCGCACGGAGGGTTCCGTTCCATGTTGTATGCGCGCCAACTTATTTTTTTTTCTGTTAGTATTTGTTGTTATAGCTGCAACAGAAATTCATCTGTGAAAATTTCAACTGTCTAGCTATCACGGTTCAAGAGATACAGCCTGGTGACAGACAGACAGACAGACAGTGGAGTCTTAGTACTAGGGTTCCGTTTTTACCGTTTGTGTGCGGAATCCTAAAAAAATATCTGGTAAAGATCAGATGAGGATCTTCAGAGTGATGAGCAGAATAGCTCTTAAAAATGCAGTAAAAAAAAATGGTTGTCTGTATAGTCAGTTTACGGATGATAATTCTACGTGATAACGTCACAAGAAAACATTGATGGTAACCATAGCAACGATAATACGAGTTGAAAATAAAGATCTGATGAGGATTTTTTTTCCGTTAAGTTTTGACTTTATGGAGTATTTCTTAAACATGTCCAGAAAATAAAAAACATGTTTTATTTTATGTACATCATAAATTTTTTCATGTTGTGTTGGGTTGGTTGTCTTTAAAACACTTTTCATTTGTGTTTCATATTTTTATGTTGGAATGGATTCAATATAATTGTTGTACATGAATACATATTTTAATTTTATGTTGAACATATTTCATAAAAGAGGTTGTGATATTTTGGCATAGCAGTCAGCCTTTTTTTTAATTGCTCGGCCATCTTTCAAACTTTTGGCAATGTATAGAGCACATTTATACAAACAGCAAATACCATGTAACAAAATATTGTAAAGTGTCGGGTTTGCCTGTTATTTGATGTTGAAAAAAAATTAAGAAGTTATTTTTTTTATTATACCTGACAGATTTTGTTACATGGTTTTTTTTGTTTGTATTAATGTTCTCTATTTATACAAATGCATTGCCAATTAAAAATAAAAATATTAAGGCGACTACTATGCCAGTCTTCACCAGCACAACATCGCAAGCTACCAAATCAGGTCTGACCCACACAGCTGCGATTTATCGCAACTTATACAGGGAAAATTTTTTACATGGGCCTTTGGGCTTTTTACATATCCTAAACTATAAGAGATAGCCAAAAATGCTAAAAGAATTTCCATGCCCGATTTCTATACAAACTCTACCTTAATAATTAGATTTTTGAAGTGAAAACTTCTTATGGCGCGTTGGGCACTTTTGTGGGTGAGCATTTTCAGCCGTTCTCGCGACAGATTTTGACGCGACAGATGAGATTTTATTTGCGTTAGTCTTTTTGTTTAACTTATACTGCCATCTATTACACAAATTGAGAAACTTAGTTTCTAGAAAGACCGCTATTCGAATGTAGATGGCGCTGATTTAAATTTTTTTAAAGTCATTACCCTAGCCGGGAATCGAATCTGTTGATTTTGCAAAAAATAATCTATCGTATTTTTTAAATCTTAAATCGTATTTTTATTTTTTATACCAATCGATAGTGTTGCCAATAGAGATTAATTTCTAGAAACAAACATAGTATGGCAAATCAAAGAAAATATAACATACTAGCTGCGCCCCGAGGTTTCACTCGCGTAAGTCCAATCTTTCTCACCGTTTAAACCTTCCCTGGACTACGACAAACATTTCAAAACCGAAATCATCTAAATCGGTTCGTGCGTTCTGGAGTTATAGCGTCAGGAAGGAAAACCCGACTTATTTTTATATAGTAGATTTCTTGTTGTCTACAATTTTCTGATTTTACCAATTTTTGAAAAATGTTCTAAATTCTCTACAGCACATAAAAGTTGTAAAAAAAACAGTTATTTTTTGTGAAGCAGTTTAGTCATCCGCCATACCTCCTCACTACATTTTTTCAGGGACAGTAAGGTATGAAAATTACAGAAGATTACAAAAATTAGCTATTTAGTAATAGGCAAATCAAAGGAAATATATGCTATGCATAGTATGCTGTTTGTTTCCCAGAGTTGATCTTTATTAGCAGCAATATCGATTGGTATAAAAAAAAATTTTTTTTTTTTTTTTTTTTTTTTTTTCTTTCTTTTTTTTTTTCTTCAAATCTAACAGGTTCGATTCCTGGCCATGTTAATGACTTTAAAAAAAATCTAATGATGCAGTGTTAGTTTTTGTCAAATTGGGCACGCAACTCCTTTCAGAATTTTTCGGTATCTCTTATAGTTTAGTTAGAATATAGCCCTGAAGACCCACGTAAAAAAATCATCCTGTATATCAACTGTCATTCATAAATTTTATTGTGTTAAAAAGAAAACTACCGAATAAAATCACAGCTGTGTGGGCTGACCTTTATGTGTTAGCTAACATTCATATTTTAAGGTTGTCAACACTAATTCAGTAAAAAATACACATTATAAAGTGTGTAAAAAACCTGTGATACCAAGTTCTTGTATACCTTTGCCTTATTATACTCAAGAATTACAGGATTTGCTGTAAACTATACAAGATTGTTGGTAATTATACTAGCAAGCCATTGAGGGCTACTTCTGTGCACCTAAACAAACAACTTTTGTTCTACGATTTTTGAAAATGCGAATTTTTTTTTGAAATAAATATAAATAAATATTTCAGGACATATTACACATCGCCATCCAGCCCCAAGCTAAGCAACTTAATGCTTGTGTTATGGGTGCCAGATAACGGATAAACTACTTATATACTTTTTTTTTTGTAAATATATACATATTATACATATAGGAAACACCCAGAACCAGAAACAAGAATTTATGGTCAGCATAAATACTTGTTCCCGGCGGGAATCGAACCCGCGACCTTCTGCGTCGCAGTCGGGTGTTCGCCCGACGCGCCACAGAGGTCGTCGAATGTTGAGATAATGTCAATTATTTTAGCAATAAAGGTCATTAAGACTTAGAACTATCAATAAAACCTAAAAAATAAGTATAATCTTAAAGTTTAGACCTCTCCGTGTAAGTAACAGCTATTATCTTATTATTTGACGACCCAGTTGGCACAATAGTCACCATGCCGGACTGCCAGACACGGGGTTGCGGGTTCGATACCCGCCTCAGACATGTATTTATGCTTAGATATTTGTCTGTGGTCTGGTTGTTACTATGTATTATACGTATATATTTACAAAAGAAAAGTATATGAGTAGTATATCCGTTGTCTAGCACCCATAACACAAGTCTAGTTACTTAGCTTGAGGCTGCAATGTGTGAAATGTCCTGCAATATTTATTATTTAAAAAAAAAAATATTATTCAAAAGTCGTAGAACTAAAGTTGATTGTTAAAATAGCCCTCAACTGCTTGCTAATATAATTCCCTGAATAGACTTTGTTGACAACCATTTTCACAAACCATTGTGTTATCTAATTATCATATTTGTTTATCACAACCATCTGTAGATGTACCGACTGATTACCACCAACAAATTGACAACTACGCGACCGAAATGCTGCCACCGCCGAATCTACCGCCAAGAAACAATTACACAACCCAACAATACCCCCAATACACTCCAAACCATAACATGCCACCGATCACACACCAGACTGCACCACACCAGACTGCACAACACCAGACCGCACCACACCAGACCGCATCACACCAGAACATGTTACCACCCCAAAACGTGGCACCGACTCACCAGAACATACCACACCAAGTTACACAACATCCGATGACACACCAGAATGTGACCAATTATCAGAGATATCCGGAACAATATTACAAGGCGCCGAAAGATGATTACGCGTACCAATATCAGGAGTATCAGAATCAGCAGAAAATTGGCAGAATCCAGGATTATGATCCATTGAGTGATGGGCCTAGAACGGTGCCTAATACGCAGAGGGCATCCGCTACTCTAATATATAATAGCACGAATGATAAAAGAGGTTTGTTACTATTTGTTTTTTGCATGTTACATTATGCCTTAAAGTTTTTTTTTATGTGCGTGGAGCCAAAGTTAATACGTAGAGGCCCTTTGCAATAACAACGTTTAATATCAAAGCATGATGTGGATACCAAACCGGCGGCGGGTGATTATCCCATCAGTCAGGATCTTCAATTTAATGTCTCTAGACAGATTGCAGGTTACTTTAGTTAAATGAGTGACCATAATACAGCCCTAGTTGCGCTTCACTTAGGCGCTAAATGGCGCGGTTTTTAAAGGTCTTGCCTTTGTTTATTTTATAACTGTTAAATTTTTTAGAAGAAAAAATGAAATGGACGTGACCTCCACGGCTGTCGCGCCTCCTTATATAGGTGGTTTTTAAATATGGCGCATCTGTCGCACCTCCTTATGAGCATGTTCACAAAAAAAACCAAAAGAGTTTCTTGTGCCTTCTCATTGGTTCCGAAGGCACACATCCTAACTTAGTATTTAAGACTTCAATCTGATTCCAGACAAATGTTTCCATGACTTTAACCTATAATGTTTATAACAATAGGTGCTCACCAGTCCAGCCAATCACAGCCGAGACAGATAGGGCGTGTGACCGACATGGATCCTCTAGCAGCCAGCGATCACCAGCCGCCTCGCTCTAGCCACCACCAGGCCGCTTCTACGCCGGCACACAATCAGGTAAACACGGTTTCTCTTATTTCATTGAATTTTTCTCATAAGAAAATAAAGCATTCCTTTTCACTACAATGAAAAGAGGGGAGGTCCCTCCCCTCTTTCCATTGTACCCTGTCTAGTGCCAGCTGAGTCCAGTCCCCACGATGCGAAATACTCAAAGAAAGACCCCCAAACAGCGGCCTTCGAGGGATGGCCTTTGCCATGCAGTGGGAAGGAATGGGCTAATAATAAATATACATAACTAGTTGTCCCGGCAAACGTTGTTTTGCCATTAAAAAGAGCCGGGCTGATTTGTGAATCTAAACAGGACAATACCCATCTGAAAAAAGTTTCAATTTGACAGCAAAATCCCTATTAACAAAAAGATCCGCAATTTATTGAATTCATTTGTTACAAAAAAAGTGATAAATGAAAAACCGCTCGCCCGATTTTGTGCAAACTTCACTTAAACCATCTACTAAATAGTCCGAACAAAGCTTAAACATTTGGCTTGGATAGGTGAGCCCGTTCTTGAGTTATAAAATTACAACGAAAAGTGGCGTTGATTTTTTATTTAGTAAAACAAACAGACAGACGGACTAGAAAGTGATATTGTAAGGGTTCCTTTTTTATCGTTTGAGGTACGGATCCCTAAAAGTATTGTAAGTATTTGTATATGGGTGTTTTCGCAACTACACGTCTTCACCTTTTTGCGTGATGATGGAGTAGACTATGTCCAGTCCAACACCTATACTACCCTCTCAGCTTTGTCGACCATGTCCTGAGGAAAGAACTTGTCAATACGTGACAACCCAGTTGGTATAATGGTCACCATGCCGGAATGCCAACCGGTCACGGGTTCGTATCCCGCCTCAGACAAGTATTTATACTTAGATATTTGTCTGTGGTTTGGTTGTTTCTATGTATTATAAGTATATATTTACAAAAGAAACATATATAAGTAGTATATACGTTGTTGTAGTATACCCGTAACACAAGTGTAGTTACTTAGGTTGGGGCTAGATGGCAATATGAGGAATTATACATCTATGGCCAACTAAGCCGCACGCGCAGGTTTCATCACGATGTTTTCCATCACCGTAAGAGCAATGCCAATTAGCGCACATAATTTTTTCTTAAGAAAAATCCATTGGTGCACGGGCGCCTGGGATTTGAACCCACGACCTTCAGAATGAAAGTCGAGGTATTTACCACTAGGCCAACACTGCACTACAAGTTTAACTTCTTAGTTTACTTTTTAAATTATCTAAAACTTATTTTAAATTGTTATTATTTACATTTTCAGAAAGTCTACATTGCAATGTATGACTACGACTCCAATGATACTGATGAGGTAAGTCCCGATCCCGTGGGAATATCGGGATAAAATGTAGCTTATGTTATTCCCAATGAATCAATGTATCCTCATACCAAGTTTCATCTAAATCGGTCCAGTAGTTTCGAAGCTTTATGGTTATAAATGTCAAAGCTGTAGACACTAATGAAATTACTAGCAGCGCTCCGCAGTTTAACCCGTGTAACTCCCGATCCCGTAGGAATATCGGGTTAAAAAGTATCCTATGTTATTCCCAATAAATCAATGTATCCTCATACCAAGTTCCATCAGAATCGGTCCAGTAGTTTCGAAAACATCGTTAAAAATAAAAAAATCAAAGTTGTACTTATGAAGTAATAAAACATTAGCGCCTAGAAATACAAACTGTTCAAACGATTGACACCAATTTTGTTGTCGAAATCTCCATCGAAAAATGTCAGTGATATTTTGCAAAAACCGGCCAAGTCGGCGAGTCGGACCTGCGTATGAAGGGGTATGTACCATATTGTATGGGAACCCCACTTTATTATTTTTCTGTTTATAGTATTTTTTGTTATAGCGGCAACAGAAATACATAATCTGTGAAAATTTCAACTCTCTAGCTATCACGGTTTATGAGATACAGCCTGGTGACAGACAGACAGACGTAAGGACAGTGAAGTCTTAGTAATAGGGTCCCGTTTTTAGCCTTTGGGTACGAAACCCTAAAAAAATGATGTTTTCAATAAAGAATTTATCTATCTAACCCTAAAAAAATGTCAATTGTTCTAAATATTTATTTTTGTCGTGTGCTTGTCCAAATAAATGTATTTCTATTCTATTTTATTCAGTGGTATTTTGCAAAAATGTGCGATTATTTTTTCCAAATTTTTAGGCGTTTTTTTAACGAAAATTACGCGCACTTTTTCCAGGTATCATTCCGTGAAGGCGACCTGATATCCAACGTCTCCAGCATAGACGAAGGTTGGATGACCGGCCAAGTTTTACGTACTGGCCACTCTGGCATGTTGCCGGCCAACTACGTCGCAGAATGTCCACCTCAGCAACTCAACCAGTATTAGATGGACTATTTATTATTTCATCAACTGAGCAACAGATGGCGTAGCTTGGAAAATAATCGTGGTACGCTACCCAGTTGCTATGATTTCAGATTTTAACCTGAACTTCCTATAGTCCGCTAAATGAGGAGTTTTCCAATCTCTCAAACGGTATTAAAAGGGGTTCCTTAAGAGGAGAGGGTACCGGGGGCTTTCTCCATACAAACTATTACAAACGTAGTCGACTGTTTTCTCCCTGGATAATGACACTAGAGCAAATATTTTTGGTGCATAAAACTTATAACTGCCATAACCATGCCCCTATTTTTTGTTTTTTATTATTTTTTCTAATCTTAACTTCTATGATAATTAGAAAATGAATAAATCAAAACATAGTGGCATAGTCAAGGCAGTTATATAGGTTTTATGGCACAAAAATATTTGTGCTAGTGTCAATATCCAGGGAGGAAACAGTCAACTACGTTTGTATGGAGAGAGTGCAGGTACCCTTTCACCTTAAGATCTTATGATAAGATCACTCCTCTTGTCCGTGTGTTACCACCGATTTTCTCAGGAACGGGTGGACCTAGCAAGTTAAAATTTATACCAGATACTGAGGTCTATAGTCCCTATTAGGTGTATAAACATCGAGGTCCTCAGTCAACACAATAAAAAGATATGGGTAAATTTAGATTTTTTTGCGAAAACTTGTAAGTACCGAAATTTACCTTATTCGACGATCAATTAAGTAAGCATCTGCTAAGTATTTAGCAAAATTCAGATCTTTGGCTTTTCACACAGAGGTTGAATTAGCTACATCTGTTAGCATTTGTTTCGAATTCGAATTGGAATTGTGTGGAATTTGAATTGTGTCGAATTGATGAACGCATATATAACAGTGATGAACGCGGTAGATAACACACTAATCTAACTCCTGGTCAAATTTCAAAAAGAACTTTTGGTCCCGACCAGCGACAATTTTGACATAGATCTCTATAAACAGAGAAATTGGAAAACTTCTCATTGTCGGTGGTCTTAAAAATATTTGATATGAAATACAAGCGACTAAATTATTAATAAGAATCAATACCAATTCTGTCCTTGCTAAGAAATATAGTGCTACATAATTTTGTCGTACTTTAAAAATTTTATCATTAAAATTTTCTGTCGCAGAATTAAAAAAAAAATACGAAAAAAAAACCAGTCAAAATCATTAGATTTTTTGATATTGATTAACATATTTTTAAATTCTGCTTGTAAAAAAAATTGAAATAGTTTAATTATTTAAAAATATACCTATCCCATTTTTTTGGTCGTATTTTATACATAAACTAATAAAAAAAAACGAAATATTAATCTTCAAAGAGATGGTATCACTAAATACCTACCCAGCAGTGTTGCCATTTTAAAAACATTGCCACTAGAATAACAAAATAAATATATATTTTTCTATATATTTTTTTAAATCTACTTACTTTATATTGTAAAAACATATCTTTTAAGATGTTATAATAATAATCGAGTATAAGTATCATTATACATTTTTTAATTTTAAGTATAATTAATATTATACATTTTTTATATTGTAAGTATATATACATAAGTACCTATATTTTTATAGTCACAAAAATGACTAGTATAATTAAATTAAGTTAAAAATATTGTATTTTGTTGAGCAAACTAATATTTAATTAAAAATTAAAGTATATCCCCAGCGTTTCTCAAACTAAAGTCCGGGAAACCTGGACCCCTAGGGGGCGAAGTCAATATCGAAATTAAAGATCTTTATAATATACATTTCCAGGTCCTATGATACCCTAACTAAAGCAATAAACAAGTGTAGAATTAGAAAATTATTTGATTAAATGAAAGGCCTGAAAAAAATTATCAATCATTCCTTTTTAGAACTCTTTCTAAATGGAATAATGGGCTTGAAGTTCGAGACTCATCACACAATCCTTTTTAAAATTAAAGGGTTTCGTGGTCCTCTAAAGTTCGAGACTTATCATGCATTCCTTCTTAAAATTAAAGGGTTTCATGGTCCTAAATTTGAGACTCATCAAGTAATCTTTCTAAAAGGGTTTAATGGGCCTAAAGTTTGAGAAACTCCTCCTTTACACTGCAGTGTATCCGCGTCTTATTACTATAATCTGTGTCATTTTCAATTATTATTGACACAGATGACTTTGTGCAACAGCTGTTTAAAAGGGGGTAACTTTAATTTACATGTATAAAATCTAGTTTTAACAATAACTTTATCAAAATCGGTTCAGTATTTAAAAAACTTAAAACTTGTTTTCATTCCAATTATACTGCGTGTAACAAAAACACTATGAAAACCCTTAGTACATTATAGGTACACTGGGACCTTATCAAAAAAATATAAGAAATTGTACTTTTTTTTGGAAAATAATACGCAGAGTGTGACATTTTCAAAATGTATCAACACTTTTTACAATTACCAGCTAAGGACTTGCTGCCAATAATAGTGTTGCCATTGCCACGTCTTGATAAGTCCTTAAAACTTTCAGTTAATTTTCCTGAACTTATAGTTGAAATAATTCTTTACTATTCTTTCATATAATTATTTTTTTGTAATGTCCTAGAGGTACCTACTAGTACATAAGAGGGTTTAGAGGGTTTTTGCTAAACATTGTATTTATTTATTTTAAATTGCATTTATTAACAAAAAAAAACTTGATAAACCCGATCAAAAATAAATAATAATCACTTTTTTAAATGTTGAAGGGATGGAAATAGATGCTAGACAAACAAAATTAATATTGCAAGACAAATATTTGTTTGATGCGAGAATCGAACCCGCATCCTTCCGCGGCACACTCCAAACTGTTTTTTCGTAATAAAATAATTTAAAAAGTCGTGTCTCGTAAAAATGGTGCTTGAAACAGCATCATAGCACCACAAAATTAAAACAGTGTGTTTTGTAAAGAAATTGTCTTGACACTTCGTTTAGTTGAACGTTACAAAAAGCCAATGGGTTTTATTATTTCCCAAGCATCTGATATCCATTCCTAAAACACCGAACAAAACATTCCTTGAAAAGCATTTTAGTTTGCTTTTTTTTTAAATTATGTTAGTTTTTAATTTTTTAATATAACCCTACCGGCTAGTATAGTTACTTTTAATTATTTTAAACTCCAAAAACGGGTGAACGGCAAATTATTTTTCTTCCTGAAAGGGTTTTATAGGCCTAAAGTTTGAGACTCATTTTGCTTTCCTTAAAAAGTAATTTTTCTTTGTGAAAAAGTTTCATGGGCCTTATAGTTTGAGACTAATTTGGCATTCCTTTTAAAATTATTTTTTCTATTTGAAGGGTTTCATGGCCCTAAAATTTGAGACTCATTTTGCATTCCTTTTTAAAACTTTCTGTCTGAAAGGGTTTTATAGGCCTAAAGTTTGAGACTTAATTTGCATTTATTTTTAAAATTATTTTTCTTTATGAAAGGGTTTCTTTTGAGTTTGAGGCTCACTTTGAATTCTTTTTTAAAATTATTTTCTTTCCGCATCACAGGTCGTGACACATATTGCCCTCAGCGTCATCTAGCCCCAAACTAAGCAACTAGGCTTGTTATATGAGTGCCAAAAAGAGATAGAGTACTTATATACTTTTCTTTTGTAAATACATACATCGAAAAACATTAAGATTTTTTCTAGGTATATTTTTAAAGAAAATAATAGATTTTTGTTTTCTTTTTCTGCCGAATGCAGGCTCTAACGCACTTAAAAAATAAATAAAAAATGTTCGCCTGCTGGAATCGAATCTGCCACCTTCAATTACTTTGAAAGTAACTATTTTACTCGGTAGAGGTCCTAATTTTAATATAGTTTTTTAATCGCTATTTATTTTTCTAACATTGTTTTATTTCATCACAATATTTTGGTGTTATGTGAGTTTTTTTCAACGAACTTTCGCGTCTACTTCGAACGAAACGAACTAAAAAGTTGTAGTAGTGTTCTTGCAAGAAAAATAAAACTAATTTTGGATAAAACCGATCAAAAAAGCCATTTTTATTTTGAAAATGCTAGAAACAAATGGCCGTGAAATAAAAAAAATATTGCAGGACCAATATTTATTTGAGGCGGTAATCGAACCCACTAAAAGAACACTATAATGTTTAGGCCCACTCGGTTTTGTAAAAACAAAGCATGTTTCATCAAAATCTGTTAAGCTTTTTGAAAAATATAAACTTCGCAATTTATGAAACGAAATGACTAGTAGTTCAACTGGTAAGATTACTCGGTAAAACTACTGGGAATTGCCGATTCCTTCGACTTGGACAGAATAATAACGTAAAAAAACTCACACTACGTCAACTCTGGTGTTACATGGTTCAGTATTGCATCCATGTTCGTGCCTTTTTAACTGTTTAATAAATTTTATAAGCAATATATTGTTTTTTATTTCATACTCTCCACGGTTTCACTCGTGTAACTTTCGATCCCGTGGGAAAATCGGGATAAAATGTAGTCTATGTTCCGCCAAATCCCAAATAAAATAACTGTTAAAATCTCATCTGTCAAAATCTCATCTGTCGCGAGAACGGCTGAAAATGCTCACCCACAAAAGTGCCCAACGCGCCATAAGAAGTTTTCACTTCAAAAATTGAGGTATTAGCGCAGTCATTTTGAAGCGCATCTAAACTATTCCTCGAAGCGCATCTTTTAGTTGCGCTGCAATATAGATGCGCTTCGGTATCAAAAATATTAAAATTTTAAGCCGCGAGGCGCACCTGTCTAATTTTTTAATAGAGATAGGTACCTACTAACTGAAACGATAACAAGTAAATGTACTTTTTTTGTGTTAATGATATCGATTATCTTCTGAAACTAATTTTTGTATCGACACTATCAAAGTAACCAAAATACCACATTGACAGAAAATATGTTCTTACATGTTTTAATATTTTCATAAAATACTTTAACGTAATGATATTATAAAATATGACATCACAAAGACATACCATGACGACTTTATAGCAATCCAAAAACGAGTGAGAAAGCGAGATAGCGCATTACGTCATGTAAGGCGACATCTTGCTTGCTCAATCATTTATGAATTATTATAACACATTGTGATAAATAATTTTAAACTACCTTCTCATAATCAATCATAAATCCTCTTAGGTAATAAAAAATAAACGTGATATAAATATAGGATGGGGGAGGGGTTAAAAATGCCAAAAAGACATCACGTGATTAAAGGACGGCCCCCTAAGAAGTGTCGGAGGAGGAGCTTAATACGATGAGATCTCCTGCTAAGTATAAGCGCCTGGTACTTTTCGTTCATATAACGTAGGTACAAATAAGAATTTAGTTATACTGAGGACGGTGAGAAAAAAACACCGCCAGTAACTTATGAACGCCTGGTACTTTTTCCTGCTGTTCACTGTTTTTGCAACACAATCGTTCAAATACTAGATATAATGAGAGCTCCTTACAACCTATGGACGCCTGGTACATTAGCTTCTTAATCCTAAATCTTTCAATGAAGTAGAAGTGTTGCTAGTAGTAGGTATATAATGAGAGCTCCTTACAACCTATGGACGCCTGGTACATTAGCTTCTTAATCCTAAATCTTTCAATGAAGTAAAAGTGTTGCTAGTAGTAGGTATATAATGAGAGCTCCTTACAACCTATGGACGCCTGGCACATTAGCTTCATATTACTAAATCTTTCAATCCAGTAGAAGTGTTGCTAGTAGTAACGACTGGAAATAGCTCGAGTATTGTAAATGTTCAGTGCCATTTTTGCCCAGTTTCCACTGAAAACTTTCAGTTCGTTCATAATGACTGTACTTCACCAGGAGCACCTTAATTTCTTCAAAACCAATCTAAGCTCACTGAGTATAGAGTTTTAGCAAATTGTAACAAATAAAGTGAATTAGGTACTGGTTATCGATAGTTTCAGTTAGTAAGTACCCATTTCTATTCAAAATTAAGACATGGTGCGCTTGCGGAATAAATTTTTAATACCTATCGTCTGCGTAACTAATAGGTGCGCTTCGCAGAATACCTCAAAAATTAGAAATTCGGAATGTTTATGCAAAATTTGAAGTAGATTGGACCAAGGAATCATGTAGTCCCATACAAACTTTGCCCACTTTTTCACCCCCTACGTTACGGGGTTAAATTTTGAAAAATCCTTATCGGATGCCTACGTCATACAAACACACCCTCCAAGTTTTAGGTCTCTACGATCATCAGTGTGAAGGCCTTATTTGACCGTAATGTCCTCTATCGATAGGTATAGGTCTCAAAAATGCGCGGCCTTGGCATAATACCTGTTGCGTCTAAGGCCTTTACGGCCGTAACCCTAACTATTAATTAAATAATGTAAAAGTAAAATAAAAAGCTGTTCATTTTGGTTGTATTTTATATCAAAATATAGGTAGATATAGGACCTAGCTTTGTAGTATATATACAAACACATAGATGTCCAATGTCATGTAAAAAACAAATATGTAAAAGTTACATAGATCCAGAGTGAGGAATTGCTTGCTGATGTACTGACTAAAGGTCTTTGTCACATTAAACATTACCCCCCTTATTCCAAAACGAGGTTTAAGGATAGTCCGAGATGTAGATTTAAACCTTAGATTTAGACACAGATTTACTCGTGAACTATAGTCTAAACACTATACCTATAGATTATATAGGGAACTATAGTCTAAACACTCACTATAGATTAAATAGGGATAGTGTTTAGACTATAGTTCACGAGTAAATCTGTGTCGAAATCTAAGGTTTAAATCCACATCTCGGACTATCCTTAAACCTCGTTTTGGAATAAGGGGGTAAGTTTATGAATTTATTGGGCATTGTATAGTGGTATAGAGTATAGATAGGTACATAACATACATACGTAGGTATTTAACTAGTTTATTTTGATAAGTAAGGGTGTTCGTTTTGGTTGTATTGTATATCAATATATAGAAAACTGTGTAACTTATTGTCTATTCTCTGACCTTTGACGTGATAACGTTTTATAAATTGGTGAACACCTGCAATCTGAAAAAAGTGTGACGTCACGCGTCGTTACTGGAACGCCTCATGTTATTGACAAGGTAACTATAGCAACGTTTTATCGTTGCCATGGTTACCATCAATGTTTTCTTATGACGTTATCACGTAAAATTATCGTCCGGAAACAGACTTTACAGACAACCATTTTTTTTTTAAATAAACGACTGTCTGTTGCGAACCGTCTAACTTTGTTTTAATAAAAGCAGAAACTTAAAAAATATACATTTATTGATAAAATATTATACATTTTACACAAGTTTTACCTAATTCATGCAAATATTTTTATTACAAAACTTATTTCTAGTTTACTATAATACTCCATTGCAACGAAGCGATTCCGACCAAAACACATTTATCTAAATATTTAAGTTTCCCGCGGGAAAAAGGCCGGGTAGTTCACGATCCCGTGGGGAAAAAAAATCTATACCTACTCAGCGCTGACTTACGAAGTTTTTTTTTAATTCCCACGGGAACCCGAAAAACAGCTATTACAGTTGCAATTCCCACGGGAAACTAAAGACTTACAGTATTTCTCACTCTATTCGAGCGAAGCTATCTTTAGTTAAAATATTTGTATTTTTAACACGTATTTTTACAGGCACATTCAAGGCACTAAGAAACTTTCCTAAGCGAATCTTTAATTAAGCGTAGTCTCATTTTTGCTGACGTTGAATGTCACTAACAAAAGCAAAGCATTGAATAACTAAAGATTCACTTAGAAACATAAAACTATTATATTAATTAACACTCTTATGAAATTAAGACCTTTTTCTTGGAAAAATATGCATTTCCTAACTTATTCCTATAAGATAGGAAAATTACCCGGCCGGGAACTGAACCCGCACCCTCGAAAACTATTCCACGAATAGACGAAAAAATTAACTCCCTAAGTTAGTGCTAATTAATTTACAACATACTAAAAAAATATTACGACCGCACTAAAAAAACGTTCCTAAGCGAATCATTAGTTAATCAATGCATACTATGTAAGAGAAATCGTTACAATTAACTAAAGTCTAACTGAGCAACATTTTACAGTGCGGCCGTTACGCCTCTTAGGCGTTTTTCAGATATTAAAATCTAGATTAATCTTTTTTAACTTAAAAATAAATTGTTTTTCTTTTTAACTTAAAAACTTTTCACTTTGAAAAATAACAAAAACCTTTTTTTAGGTTTCTTACGTATTATCTTTTTTAACTTAAAAATAATTTTTTTTTTTTTACTTAAAAAACTTTTTCACTTTAAAAAATAACAAAAACCTTTAGGTTTCTTTACTTTACTAAAAAAATAAGGCACGTTTTTAATATAGGAGACCTTTTTCTAAATAAGGCACTAAATACTTTTTTTTTTAACAAAATAGACAATCTTAAAATAATCAAAAAATTAAACATTCTCTTAGAGAAATCCTTAACAACAACAAAATAAGTATTTTTGGTAAATATTAAAAATTACATGCCACTTAATTAACAATGTTTATAAAACAGCGACTCTACCGTCTAATTCAATTACTTTCACTTATAATCCCTTTCAAGGAAACTGCTAAGTTAAGAAAAACATATATTTTATTTCAATTTCTTTCCACTTTACAGAAATTGCATTTAAATGTCACTTTTGTACTTTTTCGTTGCGTTAAAAAGTGATAATTGAACACAATTTACTAGCAATTTCCATTTCCTTCAAAGAAATTGTATTTAAATGTCACTTTTGGACTTTTCGGTAGCGTCAAATAGATTTTTAACGTCAAAAAAGTGCAATTTGAACTTAATTTTGAAACACTTCTCTTCAACTTCTATTTCCTTCAAAGGAATTGTTTCCAAATGCTACTTTTATAGTACTTTAATATGGCGTTAACATTATTTTAACGCCAAAAAAAATGACATTTAAGCGCAATTCATATACAATTTTATTGAAAGCGAAAGTAATTGCATTAGGTAGTAAAGCCTCGGGCTTAATATTGCACTATTCTACAGAATAATTACACAAATCCTTCCTTTCAAACACTGCCAAGTGAGTAATAAGTTCAATAACGCTTTGTTATGACTAATCATTCACTAAGAAGCGTTTTTAAGGAGAGATACACTAAAAATAATTAAAATCTAACAATAAAAAATATATTTCGTTAGTATTTTAAGAGATGAAAATTAGTAAATCTATTTAATTTAAAGCTAAACCGTTTTTCATAAAACTCTGGGTTGACAGTTCCATACCTACTTTTTTTAAAGTCGGTTAAAGCTCTGCTGAGCGTGTCGTTTTGCTTTAAATCGATCAAAAATTAATTTCAAGTTTTTTTTTTCGATTTTTAGCAAGTTTGATTCGAGTATTTTTCTCAAATTGAGTTTTTAGTCTCATGTCCTAGAACTTACTCATGACCCAAGACATATAACTTCATGTCCTAGAATTTAGACTTCATGATCTTTTTACACGCATTATGGCCGAAATGACGAGTGCGGAAACAGCCCCATAGAACTAAACCCTTCGGAATAAAAGTGAAGGTATCAATCACTAGGCCTCGCTCTAGACCACGTTAATTGCTTGTAGCACACAATAGTAGTTCATTATCACCGGTCCTGTCCAGTCTGTACGTGCAGTTGTCAGGTAGGTGACGGACCAGCTCGTCAGTCAGCTTCACTCGGGCACCGTTTGGGCCTGACACTAGGACCGTTTCACAATCCTGTAATCATAGAAAAGATGATTGATGTTGGTAAAATAAAAAAAAATTATTTATTTCAAGCCACTGGAGGTAGGTACAATGTATAAACAAAACAAAAAAGTATTTGACATGTCTCATCTCAGTTTTTTGAAGACGTTGGTTATTTCTTTGAAAAATCACTACATAGTATAAAATAAAGTCACTTTTCGCCGTCCCTATATCCCTTTGTATGCTTAGATCTTTAAAACTAAGCAACGGATTTTATGCGGTTTTTTATAATAGAGTGTTTATTGATGAAGGTTTTTAGATATAATACATGCATAATACAGCCGTGCGAAGTCGGGGCAGGTCGCTAGTATTTTCATATAGCCTAGTGCAGGTCACGCACTATAAAATTAAAATTACCTTAGCACAGTCGACCAATGCCTTGAGCTTGGCAAGTAGTTCCTGAGCACGACACGCGTGCAGATAGAGGGCGCTGTATATGTTGGAGCCGGACGGACAAACGTACACTGTTAGTCGGGGCTCTATGCGTCTGTAACACAAATATTATATATTATAATAGCTGTCCCGGCATACAATGTTTTTCCATATAATAATTAAGGAAAAATAATTGATGTTGTTCGATTCTCAGACCTAACAAATATATACAAAATATAGCATCGTGTGAGCCTGGTACAGTCGTACCATATACATACACGTTAAGCGAACGCTCGGCCGAGCTACATGGTAGGCGGAGTGGTTACTCCGCCTACCATGACCGAATCAAGAAATTCCGTAACGAAAATAAAACCTAACACGGGGGGTGTTAGGTTTAACACCCCCCGTGTTAGGTTTTATTTTCGTTAGTTGTGTTAGGTTTAACACCCCCCGTGTTAGGTTTTATTTTCGTTACGGAATTTCTTGATTCGGTCGCCGCGCTTAAAGCCCGCGATAAAAGCTATGCAATCGCTTAAAAATTCATACAAATCGGTTAAGCCATTTATGAGGAGATTCACCGCGACACGAGAATGTTATATATACAGGGTGAATTTTTTATGTGGGCCTTCAGGGCTATATCCTAAACTATGATAGATAGCGAAAAATACTGAAAGGAGTTGCGTGCCCCATTTTGACAAAAACTGCATCATTAGATTTTTGAAAAAGTCATTAAAATAGCCGGGAATCGAACCTGTTGATTTTGCAAAAAAATAATCATCCTATATTTTTGTACCAATCGATAATGTTGCTGATAGAGATCAATTCCTGGAAACAAACATAGTTTGGCAAAACAAAGGAAATGGCTTATGGTTTAGGATATAGCCCTGAAGGTCCACATAAAAAATTCACCCTGTATAGGGATTGATACATGTATATGGCTGTTTTCCGCAACTAGACCATTAAGTCATTCTGAAGATAGCAGGTTTGAATCCCGGTCGGCCGTCCACAAAAGATACGATACACTTACGATAAATTCATGTGCGCTAATTGACACGGTGAAGGAAAACATCGTGATGAAACCCGTGTTTTAGTTGTCTCCAGACATATTGGCGAGTTCTTTCCTTTTAACACGGCCTACAAGCCCCAAGCACTACAGCGTCCTGTATATAGTGTAAGGTTCACATAATTTTCTAAAAATATTATTAAAATTGTTTTAAATAATAGCCATTAATTTAACGATTATTTAAAATAATAAGAAGCTATTTCATTCGGTTTGCTATTTTTATCAATCAAATCATACTGGTGACGTCTTTCCGGCTGAAATGTGTCATGGCGGACACTTGGAAAATGGCGGCATTCTGAGCTAGCTCGCGGACTAGAACGGTTGTATGAAACGAAGTGAAAGTTTAAACGGACTTAAAGTAATAAAATAGTTGTCATAGATATTTCTGGTGTTTTCCTGAATATTCCTAGAGAAAAGGGCCACATTAGAATAGGTTCCGAAACCACTGTAGCGATTTTCATTAAACTTGGTATGAGAATACGTGGATTCATTGGTAACAACATAGGCTACTTTTTATCCCGATATTCCGACGGGATCGGGAGTTACGCGGGTGAAACCTCGGAGCGCTGCTAGTTATTTATATAGGTAACTTACTTGGCATGCAGCGCATTGAAGAGACGTATCCCATCAGCGAGGCCACAGATCTGGATTATGTCATCACGAGATAATCTGAAATGTAAACAATTTCATATCAATTATATATAACTAGCGACCCGCCCCGGCTTCGCACGGCTATATTATGCATGTATTATACATATAAACCTTCCTCTTGAATCACTCTATCTATTAAAAAAATCCGCATCAATATCCGTTGCGTAGTTTTAAAGATTTAAGCATACATAGGGATATAGGGACAGAGAAAGCGACTATGTTTTATACTATGTAGTGATTATCTGCGTCGCGTTGTTTCACCTGGGTAAGGGTCGACATTTCAGAAAAAGAGCGAAATATAACACTCTTTTGACTTTAGCCTCAAGTGACTAAAATTATATTAATTTCAGAACTCTACAGTGGGGCTTCAGTTTTGTTCCCAGGTTCTCCTTACCTGAGTAGATCGGCCCCGGAGAAGTTAGCGAAGGTGGCGACATGCTGCGTGAACCGATGCCTCGTGAGCCACGCCGCGGTCTCCATAGCGCTCGCTTCTTTACACAGACCGTAGTTCTGATAACGATACAAACAAAATACAATATAAGACTTATTTTCATTTAGATGGTACACACACCCATGCCCCCTGCATGCAGGGGAGTAAAGTACTACTTTCTGCCCATTATCCTTTTCAACCAGACGTAGAATTGAATATAACAAAAAAGGGGAGAGGGGGTTTGATCCGCATTCCTGGTGCAAACGCTGTCGATAGCGGTTCAGCGGGGTAACGCTGCCTGCATATTGTCCAGCTTTGCACCAGGAACGTTGGGGAGGGGTCTGTTTGATTAGGGTTCGTTTATTTTCTTTTGTGTGTAATTTAATATAGTACAAGCGACCCGCTCCGGCTTCGCACGGCTATATTATGCATGTATTATACATATAAACCTTCCTCTTGAATCACTCTATCTATTAAAAAAACCGCATCAAAATCCGTTGCGTAGTTTTAAAGATCTAAGCATACAAAGGGATATAGAGACAGAGAAAGCGACTTTGTTTTATACTATGTAGTGATGTTTAGATTTAAGTACTTTACAATAAATGTGAAGTATAAACAAAATTTTAAAACTATAATATTTTGTACAGCTAAAATGATGTGAATGTGATAATAGTACATTGCGATACAAGTGTGGAAAGTTGATCATTCCATAGAGGCGGTTTATGACGCGCGAGCGGAACGCGAGCGTGGCAAAAGCCGAGATGGAATGATCAATTCACACGTGTATCGTACGACGTTTTTTATCACAGTTGCGAATAAAAAAAAGACTTGTTAAAATTTTAATAATAAAAAGTTTTTATGAATTTTAGGTTATGTTTACTATTTTTTGTTAATTACACTTCCGAAAGGCTAGGCAAAAGACTTTTAACCTATAGGTACAGCGTCTGACATACAATATTTTTTTAGGGTTTTTTTCATTTGTTTTTGCGTCGGCGGTTAAAAACAGAATACCTATAATGGTAAGGAAAAAATACATTTATGTACCTAAAGAAAAAACAAAATAAAAACAATACTCAATTTTTAATTATTTTCAAAGACGTCATCACGTAATATTATCGTTCGTTATCAGACTTTAGAGACAACCTTTTGAAAAGAAGAAAAAAGGTACCAACAAAGAGTAAGTTAGAGCATCCAAAGAGTTTTTAAGCCAGCAAGGCTTAAAAACTCTTTGGATGGTACCTTTTTCTATACATCAAAACAGTATAACCCAGATAAAGGAGATCATTCATGTTTCTAACAAAAATACCCACAAAAAAAAATGCCGGCCAGTAATAAAAATTGTTTCTATCTTGTAGAGAATAACATTTTAAACAATGTTTACTAAGGCAACAAAGAGCTACGATCAAAAATCGTTGAGTTATTTTACATTGAAAACCCAAAAAATGCATTTTATAGAGATCCGTTTGACCACTTTTAAGATCCCACTAAAACTTTTGAAAGGGTTATTGGATATACCAATTTATATAAATATAATAAAAACAGACAAAGCTTATCCATTTACTACTTATTTTTATATTTTTTCTGTAGTAATATCTTAAAAGTGGTCAAACGGATCTCTACAAAATGCATTTTTTTGGGTTTTCAATGTAAAATAACTCAACGATAGTTGATCGTAGCTCTTTGTTGCCTTAGTAAACATTGTTTAAAATGTTATTCTCTACAAGATAGAAACATTTTTTTTTCTGGCCGGCGCACCTTAAGTTTTGGGTACGATTTGAACGATGTCCTTTAAGAATGTTTCATCTACTATATGTCATTAGCAGTAAGATACGTATTTGACATATCGGGATGACGTATTATTTTAGCACTAGGTGGATTTTTTTTATCGCACGCGTGTATAATACGTTGCATTATGAGCCCAAAAGCGGTTTAATAAGATCCACTTTATGAGCAACTGTGATAAAAAAAAAATACAACTTTCTAGTACTGAGCTCAGTCGAGGATGGAAGGACGTGACGAAACTATAAGGGTTCCTCGTTATGACTACGGAACCCTAAATAGTATATTTACCTTATCAGGATCTTCAGCAGGTTGTGGTAGATCCGGTAATATTGCGCCCGGCGAGTGGCACGGTGGCGAGCTCACTTTCATGTCACTACTGTTGGATAATATATATACATGGTTATATACTTGTACTAGCGACCCGCCCCGGCTTCACACGGCTGTATTTTGCATGTATTATACATATAAACCTTCCTTTTGAATCACCCTATCTATTAAAAAAAACCGCATCAAAATCCGTTGCGTAGTTTTAAAGATTTAAGCATACATAGGGATATAGGGACAGAGAAAGCGACTTTGTTTTATACTATGTAGTGATACGGGCAGTTTGTCCGCAATTAGACAGATTAGTTGGGTCCTTTTTGCGTAAAGATGGAGTAGGCTATGTCTAGCACCTATACTACTTCTCTTTCTTCTTCTTCTTCACTTTCGTCTAAATGTGTTAATCCAAGTCTCCAGCTATCTAGATACCGAGTTTCATCGCAATCGGCCCGGTAGTTTTTGCGTGAAGGAGTAACACACATACATACACCCACACAAATTTTCACATCACTACATAGTAGAAAACAAAGTCGCTTTTTCTGTCCCTATTTCCCCTTGTATGCTTAGATCTTTAAAACTACGCAACGGATTTTGATGCGGTTTTTTTTATAGATAGAGTGATTCAAGAGGAAGGTTCTTAGATATAATACATGCATAATACAGCCGTGCGAAGCCGGAGCGGGTCGCTAGTTTATAATATTTGTAGGATTCACAACCTATCATAAAAGCTAAATCAGTTATTTTCCATCCAAAGGTTGCCTGGAAGAGATCGCTTTCAGCGATAAGGCCGACCATTTGTGCAACTTATATTTTCTAGCTATTACTTTACTTTGTGTATATCGTGTTCTGATTCTTTTTGTGTTATCTATCTATCAGGGTAAGGTTCATTTTGAGAATGGGACATATTGAACCTAAATCATATTTATGCGATGATATCTTATGATCTTATCTTAAATACAATTGACAGATAAGACATTATAAAAGATAATAATAAATACAATGTATTATATAAGTGAAGGTTAACTATTTATAGTTATATTTTCTTGGCACAAAATAGAAAACAATATAAAAAGTGAGTGATATTGTTTATGAACTGCGTCCCGCGATTTAACCCGCGTTAGTCCCGATCCCGTGGGAATATCGGGATATAAAATAGCCTATAGCCTTCCTCGATAAATGGACTATCCAACACAAAAATAATTTTTCAATTTGAACCAGTAGTTCCTAGAGATTAGCGCGTTCAAACAAACAAACTCTTCAGCTTTATAATATTAGTATAGATAGAAACTCCCCGCGATTTACCCGCGTAGCTGCCGATCCCGTGGGAATATCGAGATATAAAGTAGACTATGTTACTCTTGAGAATTTAATGTACCTTCCTTTCAAGTTTCATCAAAATCGGTCCAGTAGTTGTGGAGCCTATTCGTTACAAACAAACAAACAAAATATCTTTCATTCTCATAATATTAGTAAAGATATAATACATATACAAATTATAAAACGAATAAAACGACTAGCTTACGCCTCCCTGTGCTTAATTTCATTAAATTGTATTTTTTTTTGGGTTTGTTATTGTTGGGACAAGATTTGGAGAACAAAAAAAAATCGAACGCGGGTGAAATCGCCGTGCGTAACTAGTTTTTAATTTAAATTTTAGTGAGGGTAGTAAAAAATACTTACTCTTGACAATATAATGGCTTCATACTTTGCGGAGGCGAGGCAAGAATAGCTAGAACAATAAAACACAATTTATGGTAAAGAGTCTAAACAGTGTGTCGATTCTGTGATAGAAGAGCATTCTGGGTAAGCACATGCTAGGAACCTAAGTACTTTATTCGCTTGTGCATGTTTGGTCACAATATCTACCCTAATCTGCCATTTGGGATGGCTGGTGGTAACTACAAGTAATTAAACACAACAAATGTGTCAAGATATATAAACTTCCACGCCCTAATGTTTTACAGGGAGTCTTTCTAAGTCTAGCCTTTTCCCCAAAACAAATTATTATTAGAAGACCAAACTGATGTTACTTAATATACAGTTCAGCTTTATTATTAAAAAAACACTAATTATGAAATTAGCGTCGGATTGCATTGAATGATGCGATGGGCTTAATTTAATCCAGTCCAGAAATGGAATTGTTAGGCTCATGTCAGCATGTTAATAAAAAATCTTGTGATAGATACCTGGTTGAGACTTTGCTGCCACCATTGGGCTTCCAACAGCTTTTGGGGTGACACTGTAACAACATATAGGTAACTATTCAATATCAAGTTTTTTGACACCATAAAAAATACATACAACCGCATTGAGAACATCCTTCTTTTTTTGAAGTTGGTTAGTATATGGCTCTTTTGCAACCTCTAAAATAGCAAAATGTGCCTTTCTCATAATGTCCCTTTCACAAAAATCAGGACATTCTGGGAACAGTATAATTTGCTATCTTTAAACATTTTGTAAAAGGACAAAAAGATACTGTTTCATCCTCGTGTCTGAGTATTATTTAGCTATATTGGACCTTGAATTTAATTGAATAATTAACATAAAACCCAGGTGATAGACTTTCTCCTCCACTGTAAGGTTTTGTTAAAAAAAGTCACCAGTTTTCACAAGAAGATGAATCAAAGAAAGAAGAATTATCAAAACTTGATGCTTTTTACTAGACTCTGGCTTAATGAATAAATGGTGTGAAGACAAAACTTTAAAAAAAGGTTTACTGCAATAATAATGTTGCCAGACTTTGCCATCACTACACAGTATAAAACAAAGTCACTTTCTCTGTCCCTATATCCCTTTGTATGCTTAAATCTTTTAAACTATCTTTTAAACTACTATTCAAATTTGAATATTGTAATAACTTTGTTAAAAAAATTATCACTACATAGTATAAAATAAAGTCACTTTTCGCCGTCCCTATGTCCCTATTTCCCTTTGTATGCTTAGATCTTTAAAACTACGCAACGGATTTTGATGCGGTTTTTAATAGATAGAGTGATTGAAGAGCAAGGTTTATATGTATAATACATGCATAATATAGCCGTGCGAAGCCGGGGCGGGTCGCTAGTCTACTATATTGCCTGAACCTTGGCCACAGTAATCAAGAGACCCGGAGTCTTTGATTGCTTGTCTGTAGCAACGATGGGTGCACAAAACCATAAAACATATAGACTGAAATGTTGTAAGGCTTAACTTGTTGGACACTGGTCATATGCACAAATCGCATGAAGCCATAATTAAGAAAACTAGCTAGGAACCAACCTATACTAATATTACAAAGAGGACAGATTTGATTGTTTGTTTGCATTGAATAGGCTCAAAAACTACTGGACCGATTTTGATAAAACTTGGTATGAGGATACATTGATTTATTGGGAGTGTTATAGGCTAGTTTTTATCCCGATATTCCCACAGGATCAGGAGTTACGCAGGTGAAACCGAGGAGCTCTGCTAGTTTGTAATATACAGCAGATCACTAATCTAAAAGTTAGCTTGGTTCTGTAGATAGTTAGTAGTTTATTTACAAACGAAATAATACAAGTACAAGGTTATAAATAATTTAAGATAGTCAAATAATCGTAAACTATAAATAAATTCAATAGCAAAATGTGTTAAATCAGTGAAATATTACTTTAAAATGATCACGTAGAGCATTATTGTCGAAAAAAACCTCGTATTGAAGCGGTATAATTCGGTAAAAACTAGATATTTACGGTAATCTCGTTCGACGACTTCGTACTGTCACATTAGCAGCACGAAACCTCCTCGCTAACTCTTCGTAAGTCACGGGATCGGCATCGATTTCCACCTCAGCTTTGATGAGGGAAAATTTCATCCGCCAACCCTTGGCTTCGAGGCCATGCACCATCCGCGCTTTGAGTGAAACTCCACGGGCTCTGTGACGGGCGCTAAGTCTCTGCTCGAATACGAGCATAATTGTACTCTGGTCAGCTGTAATCCTGTCTTGTCAGGTTGAAGAAGATGAAAGCACCCGATCCCAGGCGGTATGAACGCCTCGCAACCACCATAGCTCCAGTACGAGTACCTTCAAGAACCATTTGTATTGATGGGTCACGTAAACACAACATGAAATTTAACTCTTGGAAAAGTCACTTGTCCAACATTTTACGCGATGATAACACACGAAAAACTCATAAAGCACTTGAATGAAACACTTTAGAAGCTATAGAAAATTAGTAAGACCGGTTTTTACTATCGAAAACCAAAGAATTGGGCAGAAAATTGAACAAATTCTTATTTCGTAATAAAATTGGATTGATGTACGCGACGGCAAACGACGAGCGATTGACTGACACTACGCGCTGATTGGCCGGTAATTTGTGGCTGGTGAGCCGCGGTCGCTGATTGGTTGATAACCGGTTCGAGTCGGTTCGCGGAGGCCGCGGCCGGCTACGGTCGGTGCATTCGGCTGGGGCTGCCGCGCCGAGAACGTAATTTAGTGATGCGACACGAATATTTATAAATTATCGTATCGATTGATTTTTTCAAATGATTTCTATCAATGTTACTCGCGTATAACGGTTTCAAGGAATTATTTTCACGGGATAAATCGCGTTTATTTTGTTTTTATGGATACGTATGTACCGCAAGGAATAATTCAGGGATTTATAAGGATCAGACGATTGTCAGTCTCCCTGTCAAAAATATTTTTTGACGTGATAACGTCTAATAAGTTGATGGAACACCTGCATTCGCAAAACGATGACGTCATTGCGTTCCATAGCAACGTCATATTATTGACAAGGCAACCATAGCAACGTGTGAATGGTAAATATCTATTAAATCCATGATGGTAAATGGTATAGAGAACGCAACAAAAGAGTTTTTAGGACGTTATCACGTAAAATTATCGTCCGTAAACCGACTTTACAGGCAACCATTTTATAAAACCTGGTTTTTTGGAACCTATGCTATTCCCATGATCTAAGGAATTAACATGTTAATTACAAAAAACAGATACTGTTGAGTCAATATCTTTCTTAATATATATAAATCTCGTGTCACAATGTTTGTCCTCAATGGACTCCTAAACCACTTAACCGATTATAATAAAATTCGCACACCATGTGCAGTTCGATCCAACTTGAGAGATAGGATAGCATACATCTTAATTTATCCCGATATTCCCACGGGATCGGAAGTTACGCGGGTGAAACCGCGGAGGGCAGCTAGTATTATTATAACAAGCACTTAAATTGCAGCAAACACTATAACTACAAGTGAAATAAAGCGTACCTACTTGTTTACGCTTGATAAAAACATAAACAATGGAATATTAACGATGTAAACCTTATGTAAACATACTACATTGTGGAATTACAATGTAGTAATATTTAGATATCGGAGTTCGGAATTTTTCTACGTGATAGAATCCGAAATACGGAAAACCGTAGAAGAACCAAAGTCACCGACATAGCTCTCAGGATTAGTAAGCTGAAGTGGCAATGGGCAGGTCATATAGCTCGCAGAACTGACAACCGCTGGGGAGTAAAGGTTCTCGAGTGGCGGCTGCGATGCAACGCGAAACGGAGTGTTGGGAGACCAGCTGCCCGGTGTACCGAAGACATTGTAGCGGTCACGGCTAGTCGGTGGATGGAGGCGGTTCAGGACCGCTGTTTGGGGCGTCGTATGGGGGAGGCCTATGTCCAGCAGTGTACGTGTATGGGCTGACATGATGATGATAATATTTAGATATTTATAAATTATGCAAACTTCAGAAATGGGATTTAGATATAAAGACATTATTTTTTAAACATGTAATATATTTTTTAATTATGTTCACCTATTACTCGAATTCGGCTAAATGTAGAAATGATTACAGGAAATTATTATGTTTTGCATAATATCTGTATTTGTAGAGGTTTGGTAAAACAGATGAGGCAAAAGAACTCTACGTACCGTAAAACGGGGTGGATAGACACAATTTTGAACTTTTACTTCATTTTTATATTGTGTTTTAATAGTCAAGATATTATATTGTGCTTTTAACATTATCTCTTGTTGTTATTATAGTTTTCAGTGATCTAAATTGGCATTTATTCATTAATTAACGTACCTAATGCAAAAATATGTGGCCTTTTCTATTGACCCGCACATGGATTCAATATGAAATGAAATGAAAAAAACTTTATTGTCTAAATTAACCTTATCAGTAACTAGCGACCCCTCGCACGGCTATATTATGCATGGATTATACATATAAACCTTCCTCTTGAATCACTCTATCTATTAAAAAAAACCGTATAAAACAAAGTAGCTTTCTCTGTCCCTTTATCCCTATGTATGCTTAAATCTTTAAAACTACGCAACGGAGTTGATGCGGTTTTCTTTAATAGATAGACTGATTAAAGAGGAAAGTCTTTAGATATAATACATGCATAATACAGCCGTGCGAAGCCGGGGCGGGTCGCTAGTTTTACATAACTGTAATTCTTTTGTCTACATTTATGGTATTGCCAAACAATTGGAATAATATGCATCATTTCAGAGCAAATTTTTTTACAGGTAACTGGTTATTTATTTTCTTCGTTTTTATACTTGGCGTTAGTTTTAAGGTTAAAATGGATTTAGATCTCAGTAATAATCATTTATTTATTACAAAAAAAACTAAATCGGTTCCCCCGTTCGGGTGCTACGGCATAGTGCACACGTAATAATAACAATCTATTTATTACCACCATTCCCAGTGACATAACAATCAAACCATCAAATGAACTCCCGCGCAACTCTCATGTCAATGACTAACACAATACACCGAGATTCGCTCACAATAGACACAATACCAGCTATAACAGGATAAGATGAAATAACTCAAACGTAATCATTTAATTTTGTTACCGCTTTAAACTAGTTCGGTTGTGGAGATCTAAATATAGGTATTTGTTAGAGTTAGGGGTCAATTGGTGAGTTATTTACTGAAATAATATGTAACGTTCCAAGCTTTATGGTACTACTCGGTAGAGTCAAAAGGGGAATTTTAAAAGAATTCATCAAACGACTAGCTGCGCTCCGCGGTTTTACCCGCGTAAAGTCCCTGTCCCGTGGGAATATCAAAATGAAAAGTAGCCTTCAAAGAAGTAGTTATCGAGGAAGGCTAAACACAAACAGAATTTTTCAATTCGAACCAGTAGTTCCAGATATCTCACACCATGGATTTGACAAGAAAAACCAAAAATGACTTTACATGTTGGAGATGAGAGGAACTCCAAAAAAATATTTTTTTGGATTCCGTACATCAAAAGGTAAAAAAGAAACCCATATGAGATCTCTTGTCCGTCTGCTTTGACATTGAAAGTGTCTTACACTTTGTTGAAATATGGGCCGTAAATTCGAGAAAGTGTGCGACGTGGCCGTAGGTTGCTTGAATTTGCATCGATTTTGATCGAATCGTAGTTCGGACTAAGTACTTAACCCTAACAATAACCCTTCACAATCTATACTTTAATATTATAAAACTGAAGAGTTTGTTTGTTTGTTTGAACGCGCTAATCTCAGGAACTACTGGTTCGAATTGAAAAATTATTTTTGTGTTGGATAGTCCATTTATCGAGGAAGGTTATAGGCTACTTTTTATCCCGATATTCCCACGGGATCGGGAGTTACGCGGGTGAAACCGCGGGGCGCAGCTAGTAATATTATAAAGCTGAAGAGTTTGTTTGTTTGAACGCGCTAATCTCAGGAACTACTGGTTCGAATTGAAAAATTATTTTGGTGTTGGATAGTCCATTTACCGAGGAAGGCTATAGGCTACTTTTTATTTTTATATTCCCACGGGATCGGGACTTACGCGGGTGAAACCGTAGGCCGCAGCTAGTGGGTTCATAAATAGCCCTCATCGAGGTCAATCTACTAAAGACTTCTCCTCTAACACGCTAACAGCTTGTCCTTTCAATAATATGGGCTATAAACGACCACAATTGCAGACCATTGGGCAACAACACAATAATTGCGACGATTGTTACTCCACGGATGTAACAATCAACTCCGTTTATTACGATCTATTTTTGTATGAGAACCTTAGGTCGTTACTTTGAATGGATGGTTTGAATTACTTTGACAATAAATATATATTCAATCCATCAAGTTTGAGTGCTGGAATTTATCGTTTAACTTTTCCACATAAATAATTTTTACGAAAAAGTCTTCAAAATCGGTCAGAAGAGTAGGAAAAACCAAATGATTATTTAACGTTATTATTAAAGATGTAGCCAATCTAATCTCTTTGTTAAAATCGAGGTGGAGGCGTACGTACCTTCTAACAAAGAGGTTGAATTAGCTACTAATTAGCTATAAAATGAGAGTTTAGACGTTTAGGCGACGAGACGTCTAGACGACGACACTACAGAAGCTGTGTCCGTGATACAGCCAATGATTTATTTTACATCAAAAAATGGTTGTCTGTAAAGTCGGTTTACAGACGATAATTTTACGTGATAACGTCCTAAGAAAACGATAATAAATTGAGTTTTTTTTCTTTTACTTATATATTTTTGTTTCATTAATATAAGTCTTCTATTTGTCACTCGTCACCATAACACAAGCCCAGATGAGCGACATTATTATTAAATATTCCTAACGGGAACGGACGCGTCGTCAATATTACCGTGACACTTTTATGTGAATGCAGGTGATGATGTTATAACAAGTCAACAAATGATTTCATCATATTTATCTCCCGCCCATTCGTCTACCATTATTAAAACGGAGACACCGTCCGTACAATATGGGTAACAAACACATTAATTACGTACGTGTTAAATAAGATTGACAGCTACCAAATTATAATAACAACTAGCTGCGCCACGCAGTTTTATTTGTGTAAGTTCCGATCACCGAAAAGAAAAAACTGGCAAAGCTGAAATGAAATTGGGCGGATTACATCTGCTGCCTGTCGGATAAAATTTGGACTAAAATTACAACTATGTGGGTAAAACGTTAAATGCCCACGCGCCAAACCAAGACGAAAATGGAACGACGAACTTGGCGTATTGAAAAGATAGGCCAGATATCGCAATAGATCGGGGTGTGTTGAGAGACGAAAGGGAGGCCTTCAAAAAAATACGCCCCGACAGTTTTTTGTATAAACAAAGTTAATTTGTAAAGTCAGTTTACGGACCATAATTTTACGTGATAACGTCATAAGAAAACATTGATGAAATGGTTGGTTACCTATCATGTCCTGACACATTACCATTTTGCATACTTCAATACGTTACTATGGTTACCTTGTCAATAACGCAACGTGAGCGATGACGTCACACTTTTTTGCGAGTGCATTCCTTTTTTTTTTGTAAGACGTTTACACGTCAAAAAATGAGTAACAGTCCACTACAATCCCATCACAATAGCCCAAGTCGTTTTCTCCTAAAGCGGATGACCTTGGTTAGCGGCATTTTATAGTGCAGACAGGGATAATTGTCCATTTGGTATATCTACACCATTGCTATTAAACGTTATTATTGTAAAGGGCATCTACGTGTTGGCTTCGGCTCCACGCACGGCGTAAAAGGTCTAAGGCTCCATAGCCCCGTGATATGGGACATAATCAGTAGCAAACACATAATTCACAATAATGTAACAACGACGCGACGTAGGTGTTAAATTCGGATGACAGCTATCAAACAATTAATATTCGTTTATAATAATTTGTTTACCACCGTCTGTTTTTGCGGAAAATTCTGGACTAATGCAGTATGCTTTTTTAAATTGTCTAGACAGAGACGAAGTTAATGAAAATCAATGGTAATTTTATTTGGTGATTGAAATCAATGAAAACACTGTTGTTTCTTCTGTGTCGTCATCGCGATCGGATCATTAATTTTGGCACTTTAGTAAATTTAAATATGCTTTCGGTCGTTCAACAAAAAAGCTTTCAAGATGGCTTTTGACGTGATAACGTTTTATAAATTGGTGAACACCTGCAATCTCAAAAAAGCGTGACGTCACGCGTCGTTACTGGAACGCCTCATGTTATTGACAAGGTAACTATAGCAACGTTTTATCGTTGCCATGGTTACCATCAATGTTTTCTTATGACGTTATCACGTAAAATTATCGTCCGGAAACAGACTTTACAGACAACGATTTTTTTTTTTTTTTTTTTAACTTTTCGCAATTTGAACTCATATCTTGACGTTTCGGCAGTTATTTCAAAACTGCCGAAACGGCCTCCTCTGATGGCCGTGGCCGTAAGCAGCGACTTTTCAAACGATATATCTCGCCCTTGAGTAGAAGATGCTAAAAATATAAACATTAAAACTAAGAATCTCATAGGTTTTTGAAGTTGACGCCAAAAATGTATTATATATTCGTGCAAATATTGCACAGGAATTAACACTTGAACTATGACGAATCAAACAATCCTTTTATTATAGAAATCCGGCCAGCAGTAAAAACATAACCCTTTCCTTGCACTCGGCTAAACATCAATATTGCCTTCTCGCTAGGTCGCTGCTTAGCCCTTTATCGCAAACGGAAAAATCAAACCATAACTTTACGTCTTGTTAAGTAGGTCGATCGTGATTATCGTGTTGACGTCTATTTTTAGATCGAGTGGCTGATACGAACGCTTGATAACAATCAGTGGGCGTAACTAGGCTCTCCGGGGCCCATGGAAAAATCAAAGGATGAAGACCTCTCTGAATTTAAAGAAATTCAACCAAAAGTGTAATATGCAACTAGTTTTAGCAACGTATCAATACTTATATTAAGGTGAAAGGGTATCTGCGCTCGCTCCATACAAACGTAGTCGACTGTTTCCTCCCTGGATAATGACACTAGCATAAATATTTTTGTGCCATAAAACCTATAACTGCCATGACTATGCCCTATGTTTTGGTGTTTTCATTTTCTAAATATCATTGAAATAAAAGTAAAAAATTTAAAAAAAAAATTGGTCTAGTGTCATTATCCAGGGAGAAAACAGTCGACTACGTTTGTAATAGTTTGTATGGAGAAAGCCCCCGGTACCCTTTCCACATGAGTAGGAATATGCCCTTTTCTCTTAAAGAGTATGTTTTTGTATGTAACAAATAGGCTCTGAAACTTTTTATCCCGATATTGCCACGGGATCGAGACGAAACCGGATCGGAAAAAGGGAGATGATCCTTCAACGCGCTGCCTGGGAACTTTTTCAGGCCTTGGCGTAGCATTTTGCCAACTTCACCAGCCTTTATTAAGTCACCGTACCTATATATTAACGTTTCAATTTGAGAAATCGTAATTAAGTTTTATGAGTTTTTACTTCTATGAGCAGAGAACCTCGATGGAGGACTCGCTCTCATGCCTGACGAAAGCTCGGAACACATCCGCTCATAGTCCTAGGACTGATTGCAGATGCACCCAAAAAAAGTGCGTCGGTCAAAAAAAGGTCAAGTGCGAGGTGGACCCGCGCACCGAGCGAGGGTTCCGTACACTTATATTAATAAAAAAACGTGTGGCACTCGGGGACTGCCGCGGTAAAGCTATTGCTATATCGAGAATAATTTCTTGTCTTAGTAAATGTTCTTATAAAATAATAAATAAAAAAAAATATAAAAAAAAAATAGTCGTCCGACATTTGTCGTCCGTCAATAGTCGTCCGTTAATAATCGTCCGTCATTTGTCGGGGGTCTTAGGTGTTTTCGTTACGGAATTTCTTGATTCTCCCCCCAAGGCCCGCGATAAAATCTATGCAATAGCTTAAAAAAAAAGAGAGTTTTTACTGTTATTAGAAAGCTCCTGCAATTATTGACGTCACTACGAGAGGCCGTGCCGCGCTGTGGTTATAAATCTTAGTCGTATTGCAAGAAAAATATAGTTTCAATTTAAACTAGGTCAACAGATACGAAACGCTATGTTCCGTAATTTTCTTAACCGTGCCTAGAGAAGAATGGATTTAAGTTAAGGTTGACATAATAATTACCAAAAATAGATAAACACAGCCCTGGATACGAAATAGCGTACTTGCATTTGAGTAACTCCATCTGTTACAAATCTTACGAAACGTACAAACTTTTGAAAATGAGATAGCGTTTTTTAACAGTCAAAGTCAAAACTTTGACTTCATTTTGAAGAAAAATATTTTTTAACATGGTAAATGAGCTGTATAAATAACTTAAATTGAAAATAACAATGGTAGCTCAAAATCATGTAGTAGCTGATTATTATTACTGTTTAAAATAAGAAAATAAAACTCTAAACGTATTAGTTACTAGCATCACCTCGCGGTTTCACCCGCGTAACTATCGAGAGTTACGCGGGTGAAACCGTGAAACCCGTGGGAATATCGGGATAAAAAGTAGCCTATCACACTCCTAATGAATCAATGTTCCCTCATACTAAGTTTAATTAAAATCGGTCCAGTAGTTTCGGAGCCTATTCAATGCAAACAAACAATCAAATATTTCCTCTTTATTGACCGAACGAGCGAAGCGAGAGAGGTCTAGTGTTGAGAAGGGTCGGTCGCTCGTATGTTTGTATGTTTGTATGTTTGTTCGACGATAACTTGAGTACCGTTGCTCTGATCTTCATGATTTTTGGTATACAAGTAGTTGAGGTCCATAGAATTTTTAAGTTCGAACATGAGCAGGATCGGTCAGGGGGTTACGGAGATAGGGGTCCAAAAGGGGATCTACCTATATGGCACACAATCTATACTGCAAATATACCCGAGTGGGGTATCAAATGAAAGGGCGTAACTTCGGTGACAATAATATGGTACCATGGAACTGATCTGATGATAGAGCTGGAGGGAATCTGCAGGAATTATCTCATTATCCATACTTCATAGTTCATTCATTCAAACTACTCGTCAAGAATCGCCTTGACGAGTAGTTTGTCTTTCAATGGTAACCAGGGTCTGATGATGGAACTGGAAGGTGGTCATAGGAACTTCGCAATGAAACGACACAACCCCATCGAGTTTGGGCTCGTTAGAATCGTCTTGACAAGAAATTTGTCTTTCAATGGTGACCAGGGTCTGATGATGGAACTGGAAGGTTGTCATAGGAACTTCGCAATGAAACGACACAACCTCATCGAGTTTGGGCTCGTTAGAATCGTCTTGACGAGTAGTTTGTCTTTCAATGGTGACCAGGGTCTGATGATGGAACTGGAAGGTGGTCATAGGAACTTCGCAATGAAACGACAGAACCCCATCGAGTTTGGGCTCGTTAGAATCGTCTTGACGAGTAGTTTGTCTTTCAATGGTGACCAGGGTCTGATGATGGAACTGGAAGGTGGTCATAGGAACTTCGCAATGAAACGACACAACCTCATCGAGTTTGGGCTCGTTAGAATCGTCTTGACGAGTAGTTTGTCTTTCAATGGTGACTAGGGTCTGATGATGGAACTGGAAGGTTGTCATAGGAACTTCGCAATGAAACGACACAACCCCATCGAGTTTGGGCTCGTTAGAATCGTCTTGACGAGTAGTTTGTCTTTCAATGGTGACCAGGGTCTGATGATGGAACTGGAAGGTGGTCATAGGAACTTCGCAATGAAACGACACAACCCCATCGAGTTTGGGCTCGTTAGAATCGCCTTGACGGGTAGTTTGTCTTTCAATGGTAACCAGGGTCTGATGATGGAACTGGAAGGTGGTCATAGGAACTTCGCAATGAAACGACACAACCTCATCGAGTTTAGGCTCGTTAGAATCGTCTTGACGAGTAGTTTGTCTTTCAATAGTAACCAGGGTCCGATCTAACATATTAAGTTATCAAAGACCAAAAAGTATAAAATAAATTAATAGAATAAAAAACAAAAAAAAAAACACGCTTTAATAAAAAAAGACCAACTAAAAAATAGAAAATAAAATCTAATAAATTTGGATTAAGAATATTGTACTTAAATAGTAAGCGTGTTACATTGTGATTGCAAAAGAAAAATAACGAAGGTGTAGCATCACAAATTCACAATGTAACACGCTTACTATTTACAATATTCTTAATCCAAATTTATTTAAAATTAAAATTTATAGAAATTTATTACTTTGCCCCAAATCGTCCGAACTCTCTTTGCTTCATTTCCTATAATTATTTATTTCATAATCATGGGCTGTTTTACAATAATAGTGGTGGATAGTATTAAATAGTAGGAATGTTCGGTTCTAGCCGATCTAGAGACTCTGATAATTATAAAATTTGTGACTCATTTTTTTATAATTTTTATTGACTTGTTATATTTTAGTTTAGGGACTTATTACAGGACATATTGGTCTCAAACTTCTCTAATATATTCTCGTTCTCGAGCTTGTCTTCTCGTTTCCTCTTACGTAACATTATGATAAGTAGATACATAAGGAAGGAAGGAAAGGAATTACTATCTTCTGGATATTATGTTGGACACATTCAAAATGTCTTGAGTAAAAATAAAGAGTCAACGGATGTCCAGGGTGTGATGATTGAGCTGGCCTATGCTTTTAGAACATAACAACAACAACAAGTTATGCCTATCGTGTTTGGATTCTCTAAATCATCCAATGTCAGATAATAGCGATACTAGGCACCTATCATTCAAATAAGATAGACCTGTCGTATTTGGAGTCTTTCGTCGTTATATTATACATTTTAGTACTTTACGCTGAAATATAATTATTTATTTATTTTTAGCCTATTGCGTCCCACTGCAGGGCAAAGGCCTCCCTCCCCTCCTTCCACTGTTCCCTGTCTAGTGCCAGCTGGGTCCAGTCCCTACGATGCGAGTCCAACTCGTCCCGCCATCTCCTTCTGGGCCTGCCGCGAGGGCGCCTGCTGTTCGGGTACCAGTCCGTGGTAGTTTTTGCCCACATGTGATCGGGCATGCGGCAGATATGTCCAGCCCAGTTCCACTTAAGTTCGGAAGCGGTGTGGCCAACGTCCTTAATTTTGGTTTGGGAGCGCAGTTCCGTGTTTCTGATCTTGTCAGTAAGTTTGACACCGAGTATACTGCGCTCCATGGCACGTTGGCAAACCCCGAAGTCGGACTTTTGACGTTTAGTTAATGACCATGTCTGCGCTCCGTAAGTGAGGGTAGGTAATATGCACATGTCCATGAGCTTTCTTTTTAAAGTTAGTGGTAGTTTTCCCTTTAATAGATCTTTCATTGACCAGTAGTTCCTCCAGGCGTTTTCTGTGCGTCGTGCAACTTCTTTCTCTTGTCTCGCCTGGAAGGAAACTAACTGGCCAAGATAAATGTACTCATGGACATATTCCACCGTAGTACTCCACACTGTGATATTACGCTTGGCGCCGTTGGTCATCAACTTTGTTTTCGTCATATTCATTTGAAGTCCGACCTCAAGGCTGGCCTTGCCAGCCTAAAGAAACATACTTTTGAATATAATAAACGCTGAAAAAAACTCGTGAGGTCTCAGTTCGGGGCGAACTACTAGTAATATTAGTACAGAAAAAACTCAGCGGTGGCGCCATCTAGATATAAGGGATATTGTGTGTGACTTTTTTTGACGTGATAACGTCTAGTAAATTGATGAACACCTACATTCACACAAAAGTGTCACGGTATTATTATGTGACGTCATGCGTCATGGCAATAATGACCAGACGCGTCAAGGTAACTTAGGAAACAAAGTATTTAATAATATTTCTCATCTTGGCTTGTGTTATGGTGTGACGAGTGACGAATAGAAGACTTATATAAAGGGAAAAAAAAAGGAAAAAAAAAATAAACTTTTTTTTGCTCATGTTTACAAGTCTAAAATTATTATGTCAAATGGTTATATGTTTAGAGAATTGCACATATCCTATCGAGGCCAATATATAATGTTACTAACAATAGGAACCTACAAGGCGGTTACATATTGCGTACAAATTGCTTGAGACACGATAGAGGTCATGTCAGTTGACATGAAGTAACTGCAACAATGCAGGGTTCTAGAAACATGAGCTAGAAACTAAATAAATATTTCAGGACATTCCACACATCGCCATCTAGCCCCAAGCTCAGTAACTAGACTTGTGTCATGGGTGCTAGACAATGGATACTTATATACTTTCTTTTGTAAATATATACTTTTAATACATAGAAACAACTGGACCACAGACAAATATCTAAGCATAAATACATGTCTGAGGCGGGAATCGAATCCGCAATCCCGTGTATGGCAGTCCGGCATGGTGACTATTGTGCCAACTGTCGGTATAAGTTCGTAAATAAGTTAGATGCAAGATGGTGCGAAATTAGCCGAATTTTGGTATTGTTTATTATAAAATTATTTTTTGTATTTTACACAAAATAGTTCCATGGATATAAAATACCATTGAAATTACATTACAGCTTGTTGTGATTTTCCTGAGGTATGAGGAAATTTCTCTGAGGTAACAAATTCTGAGCTAAAAGACTTAATAAATAAATTAACAAAACAACAACCTTTGAACTTCACTAAGCTGGAGAATGAAATATGTACAATTGGAAGTCAAAATGCAGATACTCAAAAATCATTAGAGTTTCTCTCAAACAAGTACGACGAATTACTGCTTAATTTTGAGAAAATCAAACAAGAAAATAGTACATACAAATCCCTCGTCAGGTCTTTAGAAAATATAGTGGAGTTACTTGAAAGAAAGTTCAAAACTTCTACAATAGAACTACGTGAAACGGGCCAATTCTACTGGTGGAAATCGAAAAATGAGCAATTTGCTGCACTCTCGAGGTGCAATTCTGTTCATCACTTCGAAGATCTTCATCAGAACTTCATTTAAAATAAGGTTTTCTATCAACATTCAATCTAACCCAGTCCGACTTCCAAGTAAGTACTTATTTTTAAATTATCTGCTGTCTTAGTGACCCGAAATGGATTATTTTTCACTTTTTGGTTTTTCTTTTAAGTTTTTTTTTCACATTAAGTTTTGGTTTTTTTTTATTATTTTTTTGCGTAAATGTACTCCACTGCCGACATATATTCAGCAGAAAAAAAATGTGCACTACAAAAATACTTTTCCTGTATATAGGCTATAGATGTTTCACATCAAAAAAAACATTCTACGCAGCCTTAACAAGTAAAAAAAACAACAATCGGTATAATAGACAGTAATTTATACCGATTCAGTAAGTACCAAGTCATGTGACAGTCAATCTGTATAACATAGCGTAATATAATTGCGTCAATTTATCCAAATAATAGTATATAGTATAGGAATGCGGACTTGCCATGATGTAGATGTAAACCGAAAAATAATGTTAGCGTACTTAATGTTTTCTTTTGTATTCGTGTATCGAAATGCTGTTTGTTAGTTTGTTTGTTTGAACGCTCTAATCTCAGGAATATCTCAGGATAGTCAATTTATCGAGGAAGGCTACTTTTCATTTTGATATTCCCACGGGATCGGGAGTTACGCGGGTGAAACCGAGGAGCGCCGCTAGTAAAATATACGCCACACACCTTTGGAGTGAGGCGATGGAGAACCACGGTGAAGCTCTTGCGGTATCTCTGGATATCTCCAAAGCCTTTGACCGAGTCTGGCACGACTGTCTGATTGGCAAGCTTCCTTCCTATGGACTCTCCTCTGACCTTTGTGCTTGGATAGCCGACTTCTTGAGGGAACGGTCGCTTCGTGTGGTTGTCGACGGCCACTCTTCCGACCTAATGGACATTAATGCCGGGGTACCTCAGGGGTCTGTTCTCTCTGCAACACTCTTCTTGCTGCACACAAACCTGGTATCGTTGGGTATGCAGACGACAGCACTGTTGTGGAGAGATATCTGTCTAATGCGCGTGCTCGTAGAGCACAAATCCAAGCCAGTAGGGAGGCCCTAATCGAGCGCATGAACTTGACTTTGCAGGCTGTAGCCGATTGGGGTGATGCCAACTTAGTCAAGTTTAAGGCCTCTAAGACACAGGCCTGTCTTTTTTCAGCGAAGCGGAGCCACTTTCACCTGACTCCAACTTTCCGAGGTGAGTCACTGCCGTTGACCGATAGGTTGGATCTTCTTGGTGTTTCTCTTGCATCAGACCTGAATTTCGGGCCTTTTGTGGAGTCGAGAGCTCAATTGGCATCTAAGAAGCTTGGTGTTCTTGCCAAGGTAAAGCAGTACTTCACACCGGGGCAGCTTCTTAATCTGTACCAGGCACAGGTCCGATCGTGTATGGAGTACTGTGGTCACCTGTGGGACGGAACCGCCAAATACCAGCTTGAGGCTCTTGATTCCATTGACAGGCGTGCCAAGAGGCTGATAGGCGATGACGCGCTCGTCGAGTCACGCCTTCTAAGTCTAGGACACTGTCGTGAGGTCGCCAGCTTGTCGGTCTTCTATCGGATTCACTTCGGTGAATGCTCTCAGGAACTCCATGAGCTCGTGCCATCCTGCCCTTTCTTCCATAAGACAACGAGGTGTACGAAGGCTCGCCATCCACACATGGTGAAAGTTCCTATTTCGCGCACAAAGCGTCATGCATCCACCTTTCTCGTACGCACTGCTAAGATATGGAACTCACTACCCGCGTCGCTGTTCCCACAAAACTACAACCTTGGAGTCTTCAAGTCTAGAGTGAATAGGTACCTTCTAGGCGAGCATGCTACATCTTCGACCTCATCTTCGCTTCCCATCAGGTGAGATGAGGTCAAATGCAAGCTTAAATTGTTTTTAAAAAAAAAATATATATAGATAAACACTTTATTTGTACCGCAACCAAAAAAACATTGGGTAGAACCAAAATGCTTATTAACTAAAAAAAAAATTGACTCTCTAGCTATCATGGTTCATGAGATACAGCCCGGTGACAGACATGCGGACAGCGAAGTCTTAGTAATAGGGTCCCGTTTTTACCCTTTGGGTACGGAACCCTAATTACAAATAGACGACTTAATCGCTTAAATATCGGGAATTATCGGTTCTTAGACAGTAGAAATATCGGTATTTGAACAACACATTCCCGGGATTTTCAGTACTTTAAATAAAGAAACATTTATTCGTAATTATTTAAATTAAGTAGCCGTTTTTGAACATTTAGAAAGAATAAAGAAAATAATAGTCATAAAAATATCGATATCGATTAAATTAATTTTGTTTAAGCAACATCACTATCTATCACATGATTGAGGAAGACATTGACAATAACTGTGACTTCTTTTTTCAATATTATTATGGTTTCGCGCGACATGGGTATACAGCCAACGTCAAGTGTTCGTCCAACATACTTTACCTGTTTCTGCTGCCAAGGAGAACACAGCATTTGCACTGCTGTGTTCACCTTTTTAGAGTTCCGTAGCCAAATGGCAAAAAACGGAACCCTTATAGATTCGTCATGTCTGTCTGTCTGCCGTATGTCACAGCCACTTTTTAATAATAAATGATAGGTCATCATTTGACCACTAACACACCTGGCTGATGGTAGGTGACGATGCGACCTAAGATGTAGCACGTAGAAGATATCTGTTCACTCGCTACTTGAAGACACACAAATAAGCGTAGGCCTTCGAGGGACGCGAGCAAAGGAATACGACGTATATGAGTATAACCTTGTTCCTGTATTATTAACGATCCCGTGGGAACGACGTGTAATGACGACGCCATCATAGATTAATCAATAGTTACTATGTACCTATAATACCACAGAATACCTATATTTAAAGTAAACAGATGAATATTGTATTTCAGTAATATAATCCATTCCTAGATAACCATATTAGTTAATTCTTATTAATTTTGTAAATAAATCAATATACCAAATAAGGCACCGCAACGAGATAAGTAACATTTATTGTAAATTAAATATTAAACAATAAGGTAAAACATACGTCATTACCTACTAGCATTAAGTAGTATACAGGGTTATTGGAAATTAATTAGCACGGCGTTAAGGGCTTCTTCTGTGCACCTTAACAAACAACTTTTGTTCTACGACTTTTGGAAATTCGAACATTTTTTTTTAAATTTTGAGGTTAGGTTTACCTGAAAATCAGCTGTTCCTTACACGGAGAGGTCAGTAACCTTAAAATTTTACTTATTTTTTAAGTTTCATCTACTGTTCTTGGTGTGAATGACCTTTGTTTTAAAAAATCAGCTGTTTTTCGAATTTATATAACCTCAAAATTTTCATTTTTTTTTCGAATTTCCAAAAGTCGTAGAACAAAAGTTGTTTGTTTAGGTGCACAGAAGAAGCCCTTAACACCGTGCTAATTAATTTCCAATAACCCTGTATAAGGGCATAATAATCCCAGAATAAATCAGTTATAACCTGGAAGTCAAGTCTTTCATTACAACCCTCGCTCCACACATTACAACTTGCCTTAGTTACTGTCAATGAATCAATGTATCCTCATACAAAGTTTCATCAGAATCGGTCCAGTAGTTTCGGAGTCTATTCAATTCAAACAAACAATCAAATATTTCCTTTAATAATATTAGTATAGTATAGACAATTACTTACTTTCATCCGCAACTGCGTCCGCGTAGGTGTTTTTCTAAAATCTTTTCTTAGCGGATGCCTACGTCATAATGGCTATCGGTATGCCAAATGTCTTTAGACACGACAGGCATTGTAATTTTAAATACGGCGGTGCATTTTGAGACGCTTAAGAGGAAAGGGTACCGGGCGCTCTCTCCATACAAACGTAGTCGACTGTTTCCTCCCTGAATAATGACACTAACACAAATATTTTTGTTGCATAAAACCTATAACTGCCATGACTATCATATGCGGCCCCTATGTATTGGTTTCTTACATTTTCTAATTATGATAGAAATTAAGATTTGAAAAATAAACAACATAGGGGCATGGTCATGGCAGTTATAAGTTTTAAGCAACAATAATATTTGTGCCAGTGTCATTATCCAGGGAGGAAACAGTCGACTACGTTTGTACGCCGCTTTCACCTTAAGACTCACCTAAGAAGAGAAGAAGAGGTTTGGTGCAAAGGCATTATTTGTTCGCCGTAATGCCCTCTATTGATGGATACGGGTCTCAAAATGCATCGCGCACTTTTTAAAATCATACGACAATACGTTTGATTACATATCCCGTTTCCAAAGCTCTCTAGCGGTTCGATGTGAAGGCATTATTTGTTCGCCGTAATGCCCTCTATCGATAGATATGGGTCTCGAAAAGCACCGCGAAATTTTGGAAAATCATAGGACAATACATTTTGTTAAATAACCCGTTTCAGAGACGCTTTAGAGGTTCGGTGTGAAGGCATTATTTGGTTGCTGTAATACCCTCTATCGATAGGTATGGGTTTCAAAAAGCCCCACGTATTTTAGAAAAATCACAGGAAAACCACCTCCGTTTCCAAAAATCTTTAGATTTTTGATGTGAAGGCATTATTTGTTCGCCGTAATGGCCTACATCGTTAGATATGGGTCTTGAAAAGCCCCGCGCATTTTAGAAAAACGCTCGGTCGATCTACATGGTAGGCGGAGTGGGGGTGTTAGGTTTTATTTTCGTTAGGGAATTTCTTGATTCGGTCGCCGCGCTCAAAGCCCGCGATAAAAGCTATGCAATAGCTTAAAATCTTAGGACAACACATTTGGTTAAATAACCGGTTTCCGAGCCGCTTTAGAGGTTTGGTGCAAAGGCATTATTTGTTCGACATAATGCCCTCTTACGATTGGCATGGGTCTCAAATGCACCGCAACATTTTATGTTACAATGCCTCTTGTGTCTAAAGGCCTTTTTTCATCAGCATCTGACGCCATTACACTTAAAGGAACTTCAAGAACCTAACCACCTTGCGAACAAGTAATTTTTCAACGGTCAAAAGTCCACCGCCACCGTAACGTTTACAATCCTGTGCAGCACTATTAGAACATTATAACAACGTAACCTGTGGATCGAACCCACGTCGGTTGGTGTAGCGGGTGACGGCTTATACCGTTTTGGAGCATAAGGTCAAAAGCGCAAAATGACAAACGATTGCATATTGTCAAAAGAGCAGAATGTCAAAAGCGCACATAGTCAAAAGCGCAGATTGTCAAAGGCGCAGAATGTCAAAAGCGCACATAGTCATAAGCGCGGAAAGTCAAGGGCGCACAATGTCAAAAATATCATTGCGTTGTCAATTTTAATCGTCGTTATTTTTGATTAGTCAGACTCGCAATAGGAAATGAAATACTCATTGATATTTTTAGGAAACTTATTTATTTTTATGTAAACTAAATATAAATCAACATAGCAATAATAGACCAGGGTAGAAGCCTTTAAAAATAATAAAAAGTGAAAGAAAATAATAGTAGGATGAAACCATTAGAAACGGAGGGGAGTATTATAAAAATTAAAGGAAAAATAATTTACGGGCGATCTGAGGTCGGGAAGGGTATGGGGGTGAGCTTTTATGGATAAAAAACGGTTTATCTCGATTTCCGGCAAAACTAAAAGTCCTATGGAAAAAAACTCAAATAGCAAAGTTGTAGGTAATAAAAAGATCTAAAACTTTTGTATTACAGTAGTAAGAACTTTTGTACTTTGAATTAATATCGAAAAAACACCCTAATTTTCAATCGAAAATTCACCCGTCAAAATATCAGCTTTTTTAAAAAAAATGGTAGGCTTTCTATTTGCTGAAATCTCTACTTTCCGACGGTGAAAAAAAAAATATATGTTACTATAGATATATGTTACTATAGTTACTATAGATATGAGAAGATTTACTATGTAGTAAATCTTCTCAGAAAATGCAAAACACCGATCGAGAAAATCTTTTTTTTTTGTACGATGTTGTATAGTATTAGTTGTATAGTAGTACTGTGTACGTAATTATAGTAGTATATTTTGATATGCAATTTTTTTAATAATGTTACATGTAATCTTACGTTTTTCGAGTAGGTAATTAAAGTATAAATTTTAATAATAGCTCAAAATTTAATTTAATTTAAAAAAAAATTCGATCGGTTTTTTGCATTTTCTGAGAAGATTTACTACAGGTGAATTTTTGATTGAAAATTAGGGTGTTTTTCGATATAAATTCAAAATAAGGTGAAAAAATAAAAACAAATTTCGTGAAAAAAAAAAAACATTTTTGTATAAGATAAACATAAAAAACCAAAAACTTGGTTTTTTGAATTTTTCACATAAATTTTGAAGTTATGTGAAAAACCGGTATGTGTGTGCCGGAAATCGAGATAAACCGTTTTTTATCCATAAAAGCTCACCCCCATACCCTTCCCGACCTCAGATCGCCCGTAAATTATTTTTCCTTTAATTTTTATAATACTCCCCTCCGTTTCTAATGGTTTCATCCTACTATTATTTTCTTTCACTTTTTATTATTTTTAAAGGCTTCTACCCTGGTCTATTATTGTTATGTTGATTTATATTTAGTTTACATAAAAATAAATAAGTTTCCTAAAAATATCAATGAGTATTTCATTTCCTATTGCGAGTCTGACTAATCAAAAATAACGACGATTAAAATTGACAACGCAATGATATTTTTGACATTGTGCGCCCTTGACTTTCCACGCTTATGACTATGTGCGCTTTTGACATTCTGCGCCTTTGACAATCTGCGCTTTTGACTATGTGCGCTTTTGACATTCTGCTCTTTTGACAATTTGCAATCGTTTGTCATTTTGCGCTTTTGACCTTATGCTCCAAAACGGGCTTATGCCACTCACACAACTAAACACATAACTAACATGTTGACAAATAATAATCACACTGAGTACTTTTAATTCAAGTATTTATGTTTGTGTGTAACGTCTATTAGAAGAAGGTCGGAAGTCCAATACTTGTTGATAGTATTATTGTAGCAAACTGATAGTGTACTTATGAGGCATACTGTACTTACCATAATTCAGGCGAGTATGGAGGCGAGGTTGTGACCAAAGATGGAGGCGGCATTAGAGCGTCGTTTGATAACTGTGGACAAGAGAAATATATAATTGACGACCTCTGTGACGACCTCTGTGGCGCGTCGGGCGAACACCCGACTGCGACGCAGAAGGTTGCGGGTTCGATTCCCGCCGGGAACAAGTATTTATGCTGACCATAAATTCTTGTTTCTGGTTCTGGGTGTAATATGTCCTGAAATATTTATTTATTTACTAGCTGCCCTCCGCGGTTTCACCCGCGTAACTCCCGATCCCGTGGGAATATCGGGATGTAAGCTATCCTATCTCTCAAGTTGGATCGAACTGCACATGGTGTGCGAATTTTATTATAATCGGTTAAGTGGTTTAGGACTCCATTGAGGACAAACATTGTGACACGAGATTTATATATATTAAGATTATTTATTTATAATTGACGACCCAGTTGGCACAATGGTCACCATGCCGGACTGCCAAACACAGGGTCGCGGGTTCGATTCCCGCCTCAGACATGTATTTATGCTTAGATATTTGTCTGTGGTCTGGTGTTTCTATGTATTATTATATAAGTAGTCTACCACCCATAACACAAGTCTAGTTACTTAGCTTGGGGCTAGATGGCGATGTGTGGATTGTCCTACAATAAATAAAAATAAAATAAATAAATATTGCAGGACACTCCACACATCGCCATCTAGCCCAAGCTAAGTAACTAGACTTGTGTTATGGGTGCTAGACAACGGATATACTACTTATATTACTTTTTTTTAACAATATTTATTTATTACTTATTTATATTAACTAGTCTTGTATTAAAACATGCATATAATTATGCATTACTAGCAGCACTCTGCGATTTCACCCGCGTAACTTCCGATCCCGTGGGAATATCGGGATAAACAGTAGCCTATGTGTTAATCCAGGTCTCTAGCTATGTACATACCAAGTTTCATTTAAATCTGTTCAGTAGTTTCGGAGCCTATTCCTTACCAACAGCGGCAACAGGACATCTCTATATATATAAAATTCTCGTGTCACGGGGTTCGAACTTGAACTCCTCCGAAACGGCTCGACCGATTCTCATGAAATTTTGTGAGCATATTCAGTAGGTCTGAGAATCGGCCAACATTTTTTTTTTTTTTTTTTGTAGCAAAACAACGTTTGCCGGGACAGCTAGTAATCTATGAAAATTTCAAATGAGGTCCTTGTGACAAACAGGAAGTCTTAGTAATAGGGTTCCGTTATTACTCTTTAGGTACGGAACCCTATGCAAATCACTACATAGTATAAAACAAAGTCGCCCGCTGTCTGTCACTATGTATTATTTAAAACTACGCAACGGTAACACATATTTTAATAGATAGAGTGATTCAAGAGGAAGGTTTTGGTATATAAAACAAAACAACCACGCGTACGAAGTAGCGGGCAACATCTAATTATTTTATTAAGAGAAAAGGGTACCGGCACTCTCTCCATACAAACGTAGTCAACTGTTTCCTCCCTTTATAATCTTCTTCTTCTTCTCGTATAGTAGTGTGGCTCACCTATTGTTAGAGTTTTCAGATCGCCTTAAGGCCTCTAACTTGACCTAACGACTGCTACTAGAGGTAGCAACCGGGACCAACGGCTTAACATGCCTTCCGAAGCACGGAGGGGCTCACAAAAACACATTTTTGCCACACTACTAATTGGCCACCCATCGAAGTAATGACCGCGCACGGCGTTGCTTAACCCGCACGACCGTAAACGAACAACGAGCGTCGCTTAGCTGTGAGCCTCCTGGATAATGACACTAGCGCAAATATTTTTGTAGCATAAAACCTATAACTGCCATGACTATTCCCTTATGTCTTGGCGTTTCCATTTTCTAATTATCATAGAAATTAAGAGTTAAAAATAAAAATATAATAAAACGAAAAACATAGGGGCATAGTCATGGCAGTTATAAGTTTTATGCTAAAAAAATATTTGCTCTAGTGTCATTATCCAGGGAGGAAACAGTCGACTACGTTTGTATGGAGAGAGCGCCGGTAGCCTTTCCCCTTATGTCCGGTAATTCCAATAAACTTACAGTAGTAAGAACTGTAGCTTCACACCCAGGCTGGTATTTGTCCATATCAGCGCGAGGACGACGCATCACCTTCTCTCTGTCTTGCTTGTGTTTCCGATCTGCACCTTTTAATTTAAATACCTAGAAAAAAATACAGATTTTATTAATATTTCTTCCACCATTCTCGTGCGCACTGATAACAAGTAGTATCCTCTGCCAATTTCGACGACCTCTGTGGCGCGTCGGGCGAACACCCGACTGCGACGCAGAAGGTTGCGGGTTCGATTCCCGCCGGGAACAAGTATTTATGCTGACCATAAATTCTTGTTTCTGGTTCTGGGTGTTTCCTATATGTATAATATGTATATATTTACAAAAAAAAAGTATATAAGTAGTAACAGTTTATCCGTTATCTGGCACCCATAACACAAGCATTAAGTTGCTTAGCTTGGGACTGGATGGCGATGTGTAATATGTCCTGAAATATTTATTTATTTTATTTTTATTTTTAATTTGTATCCTTTGCCCACTTGTATCCTTTGCCAACTTGTATTCCTTCCCAACTTTTATCCTTTGCCAACTTGTATTCCTTGCCCACTAGTATCCTTTGCCAACTTGTATTCTTTGCCAACTTTTATCTTTTGCCCATTTGTATTCAACTATATCATGTGCCCATGTGATTCCTTTACCCACCAGAATCCTTTGGATAATTGGATCTGCGTACAACAACAGCAATATGACCACTCGACAAAGGATACAACGGGGCAAGGACACAACTTGGCAATGGAGACAAGTTGGCTAAAGACTCAAGCAGGCAGAAGGATACCACTCGGCATAGGACACAAGTTGGCTAAAGACACAAGCGGGCAGAAAGATACCACTCGGCAAAGGATACAAGTTGGCTAAAGACACAAGCGGGCAGATGATACCACTTGGCATCTTTTGCCATTATTAGTTAGCAGAAGGTACAGGTGAGTAGAGGATACTACCCGGCAATGGATACAAGTGGGCATAGGACACAAGTTGGCTAAAGACACAAGCGGGCAGAAAGATACCACTCGGCAAAGGATACAAGTTGGCTAAAGACACAAGCGGGCAGATGATACCACTTGGCATCCTTTGCCATTATTAGTCAGCAGAAGGTACAGGTGAGTAAAGGATACTACCCGGCAATGGATACAAGTGGGCATAGGACATAAGTTGGCTAAAGACACAAGCGGGCAGATGATACCACTTGGCATCCTTTGCCATTATTAGTCAGCAGAAAGTACAAGTGAGTAGACTATACTACCTGGCAATGGATACAAGTGGGCATAGGACACAAGTTGGCTAAAGACACAAGCGGGTAGAAAGATACCACTCGGCAAAGGATACAAGTTGGCTAAAGACACAAGCGGGCAGAGGATACCACTTGGCAAAGGATATAAGTCGGCAGAAGATGCAAGTGGGCAGAGGATACCACTTGGCAAAGGATATAAGTCGGCAGAAGATGCAAGTGGGCAGAGGATACCACTTGGCAAAGGATATAAGTCGGCAGAAGATGCAAGTGGCCAGAGGATACCACTTGGCAAAGGATATAAGTCGGCAGAAGATGCAAGTGGGCAGAGGATACCACTTGGCTAAGGATATAAGTCGGCAGAAGATGCAAGTGGGCAGAGGATACCACTTGGCAAAGGATATAAGTCGGCAGAAGATGCAAGTGGGCAGAGGATACCACTTGGGAAAGGATATAAGTCGGCAGAAGATGCAAGTGGGCAGAGGATACCACTTGGCAAAGGATATAAGTCGGCAGAAGATGCAAGTGGGCAGAGGATACCACTTGGCAAAGGATATAAGTCGGCAGAAGATAAAAGTGGGTAGAGGAGTCAAATAGGCACAAAATACAGGTGGGAAGATACCACTCGGCAAAGGATACGAATGGGCAAATGTTACAAATAGGAAGATAAACTCACCTTGATCTGACAAGCGGCAGCATGTAGACGGTTATGTTCATCGCTTGCAAGGTACGTCTCGACTTGTATACGGAATGGAACACCTTTTTCGCCGCCATGTTTTTTCGCTGTGAACTCTGTTGATATGCAGTTTACCTGTGTAATGTTAAATAAATAGTGTTATTAAAGATAACAGATTCGATTCCTGTTTAGGGTAGTGATTTATTGAAACAAGTATTGGTGTAGTTTTTGAGACAAAATCTGTCTTGTCAGTAATAGTAAAAAAAAAAAAAAAAAAAAAAAAAAAAAAAAAAAAAAAAAAAAAAAAAAAAACTTTGGGTTGGGTTTTTTGGGTTTTGAACTTCTAAAAACAAATCCTACTTCCTACTAATATTATAAATGTAAAATTTGTGTGTAAGTGTGTGTGTGTGTATGTATGTTTTTTTGCCCCGATATTTTAGTTATTTTTGACGTGATAACGTTTTATAAATTGGTGAACACCTGCAATCTCAAAAAAGTGTGACGTCACGCGTCGTTACTGGAACGCCTCATGTTATTGACAAGGTAACTAAAGCAACGTTTTATCGTTGCCATGGTTACCATCAATGTTTTCTTATGACGTTATCACGTAAAATTATCGTCCGGAAACAGACTTTACAGACAACCATTTTTTTGGAATAAAATGTTGTTTTTTTATAGGTAAACTAGCTTTTGCCCGCAACTTCGTCCGCGTAGAAGTCGAAAATGGACCAAGGAATTACGTTGTCCCCATACAAACTTTGCCCCCCTTTTTACCCTCGGCAGAATTTCAGAAAATCCTTTTTTATCGACTGCTTATGTCATACAAAGAACAAGTTTTGAAGCTCTACGGTGGATTTGCACTTATGTTACCTGATTGTACAGTCGGCTGCATAATTGCAGTCCTCGGTAGAGTTCGAAAATTACTATTATTGGAATGTTTGCATTCTAATAATTTTTGTTTGATTAATTGATGAGTTAGAAGACTTTAAACTTCACCTAAAGCAGGTGTCTAGAATCTTGCTCGTGTTAAAAACATTCTTATGCCAACCGTTTTAGAACTCTACGGTGTCAGCAATTATGCAGCCGACCGTACATACCTTAATATAAACGCCAACATCTTTAGTAGGGTCCCAGAATACTTGTAAAGCGTTCAGTTGCGACGGCTGCTCCACTTTGATAACGCCGTATGATAGAGGTACGTCCACCTGGAATATCAAATATACATCAATATATAACTAGCTTACAACCGTGAACCGTTTCATTCTGAAGGTAGTGGGTTCAAATCCCGGCCGGCCGTGCACCGATGAAATTTGTAAATAAAAAATGTTTGTGCGCTAATTGACATTGCTCTTACGGTGAAGGAAAACATCGTGATGAAACCCGCGGCTTAGTTGGGTCCAGTTGTATTGACAAGTTCTCTCCTCTGGACATGGTCGATTAAGCTAAGAGGGTGTTGGGCAAGCCTACTCCATCCTCACGCAAAAAGGACTCAATGATATTTATTTATTTATTTAACTAGCAGCGCTCCGCAGTTTCACCCGCGTATCTTCTGATCCCGTGGGAAAATAAGGATAAAAAGTAGCCTATAGTGTACGAGCCAATACCTACAGAATTATTGCTCGTACAGCATTTACTCAATTTACTCATTTTATTCATTAATTATAAGTCAGTCGTAACTAAGACGCCTAGCGTACTGTTTGTGCGATTCAATAAATATCCTTATAATCAATACATCGTGGTTTGGTGTAACTATAAACTAACAACAGGGTACCTACTACCATCATAACAGGCAGGAATCCCTACATCGTTTTGGTCCTTCGATTTTTTTGGAGTGCTTAGTGTGGTTTTTCTCGTTTACGTTAGCAAATCGGCTTTGGTGGCTTGCCACAAGCGGCATCCCCCACTAGAGTTGAGAAGGTGCACATAGCGTAATTCGGGAAGGCTGCATTGAGCGCTACCTACGAACCAGCGAAACTTACCTACGTCTACTGCTACAAGCAACAACTGTGAACACGAACAACGTGAATCACTACGTCTACTGCTACAAGCAACAACTGTGAACACGAACAACGTGAATCACTACTTCTACTGCTGCAAGCAACAACTGTGAACACTAACTACGTGAATCACTACTTCTACTGCTGCAAGCAACAACTAGCTGTGAACACTACCTACGTGAATCACTATAACTACGCGCCAACCACGAACAACATCTACAACAATGTCTGAAGAATTTGTAGAGCTTCTAAAGAAACAACAACACAGCTACGAACAAATCGAAACTATCCATACCAACTACAAAAAGGATTCAGCGGTAAGGAAAACCGTACCTTACCTTAACATACGCCTCGACGCGTTACAATCACACTGGGACGAGTTCCGTACGAATAACGACATCCTGAAGAAGTTCGAGTCTACCAATGTCGACCACGAATACTACAAGAAAGACGTTTTCAAAATAACATCAGCACTGTACGAAGAAACCTTCCAAACTATGACTCAACTAAGAGATCGTTTATTAAACGAATCAAAAACGCCAGAAAACAACGGTATGCAAAGTCCGGAACCCAGAGCCGGAACTTCTAAACAGATCGAAACCATGCAGTTCGACACCTCAGATTTACATTTAAACGTCCCTGAGGACGCGGACGAGCAAATGGCTACACTATTTCGTACTCAAACCTGCAACTTCAACGCCTTGGAACGAGCGATTACCAAAATAAATATAGATGACTTGAAGGGCGAGTGGCAACTTCAAGAACAGCTACGCATACTTAGATCTAAATGGGATTGCATCGATAAAACTCACTGGCAGTTGAACTACGTCTTACAAGATGACGATAAGGAGTATGAAAAAACATTCAGCTACTGGGAAAAAGTCTACGATCGTCTAAAAGACGACATAAACAGAAAAATGTTTGACACGGCTCACTATGAGAAAACCAACCCAAGGATAGAAGTTCCCTATTTCGATGGAGATTACACAAACTGGGAGTCGTTCCGAGATCTGTTCTTGGAAACTATTCACGACAACCCTACACTCAACAATGCGCAAAAAATGAAGTTTTTGAAGTCTAAGTTGCGAGGTGAAGCTGAAAAGCTAATAAAACATCTTCCCGTGAGTTCAGCTAACTACGAGCCATGTTTGCAGATTATTCAGCAGCGCTACGATGACAAACGAATACTTTTTAAGTCATACATGGATACTCTCCTTAGTCAGCCTGCCATCGATAATCCAAACTTGACTAACTTGAAAAGGATTCACGATACCACGAGAGAATGTTTGAACGGCTTGAAAAATCTCGGCTTGGATATTCATGCGTTGGGACCTGTCATCGTGTACTTATTACAAGCAAAGTTGGATGACGTCACCGACAAAGACTACCTTCTATCGGTCAAACAATCTACTGAGCTACCAGACTTGGAAGAATTTCTCAACTACCTAGAAGAAAGGTTCAAGGCGCTAACAGGATCCCGCTTCAAAAAGCTAGGACAAAAACAACCATATCCAAAGAATCTTCAATCGAAAAATTACAGTAACTTCTCGAATTACAAATCAACGAATAATAACATCGCTGAAAAACGAACAAATACCTACCATGCTACGCTTCGAATTTGCCCACTATGCAATAATGAGCACGCGCTATGGAAATGTACAGCATTCTTGAACATGGATGTCGCAACTCGAAATAAAACAGTCAATAATATGAACATTTGCAAGAATTGTCTATTTCGTCATACCGACAAATGTAATTCGAGACAACGTTGCCGTACTTGCAATTACAAACATCATACTGTACTGCATGACGACAATATAAAAAAGGGATCACAATCAAGGTCAATAACTAACTCGGAGATGTCTTCGAATCACCTAAGTGGAGAGCAAGAGATACTCCTAACGACTCTTCAACTTAAGGTTAAAAACAAAGAAGGTGATTACGTCACACTTCGCGCGTTACTTGATCAAGGTTCTCAAGTATCTTTGATCACAGAAAACGCCGCTCAGCGACTTAACTTGCCCAGAAACAAACTGAACGCCTCCGTGACTGGCGTCGGCACCATCACGGGCACTAGCAAAGGGATGATTAAACTCGAATGTAAATCAATCCACTCTGACTACACATTTCAAACAGAGGCATTGGTAATGCGTAAACTGATCAACAACTTACCAAATCAATCATTTGACACAATTAACTGGACGCTACTAGAGAACATCGAACTAGCCGATCCAAGTTTTAACATTTCTGGGCCCATCGATCTCCTGCTGGGTGCAGATATCTACTCCGAAGTCATCGTAGAAGGAGTACGTAAACATAACAACCGCTCGCTACTGGCTCAACAAACAAAGTTGGGTTGGATCCTATGTGGAGCTACAAAAAAGCAGTATAACTGTTTCGTCACTCTAACGGAACTGGATAACTTATCACAGTTTTGGGAAAGGGAAGATATTCCTTCTGAACCCGGAAAAACTGAGTCGGACGAATACTGCGAACAATACTACACTCAAACGACGGAACGATTGCAAAACGGGAGATACGTAGTGAAAATGCCGATGAAACCAAACTATGAACAAAACCTAGGCAATTCAAAATCTCAAGCGATTGCTCAATTTCGTCAGTTAGAGAAGAAAATGACTAAACAAGAACATTTTGCTACATTATACAAACAATTTATACATGAATATATTGAACTCGGTCACATGAAACCAGCGGAGAAATCTGAGAGTCAAGTACAAGTATATCTGAGCCATCACGGAGTCTTAAGACCGACGTCCACTACGACAAAATTGCGTACGGTTTTTAACGCGTCAATGAAAACAGACTCCGGGTACAGCCTAAACGACTTGATGGAAAAGGGACCAAACCTACAAAAGGACATTTTGACACTGATCATTAAATGGAGGTGTTACAAATATGTTTTAACAGCTGACATAAATAAATTTTACCGTCAAATAAATCTCCATCAAAGTCAGCAAAATCTTCAAAAAATTGTCTGGAGAGACTCCGTGAACGAACCGCTGAAAGAAATGCAACTCGGCACGCTAACTTACGGTACAAAAGTCGCACCATTCCTTGCGATGCGTACTCTTGCACAACTTGCTGCAGACGAAGGCAAAGCCTTTCCCTTGGCTTTAAGGGCGCTGCAACAGGATTTTTATATGGATGACCTTGTAACGGGAAACCATACTATTGAGGCAACAATAGCCCTACAAAAGGAACTGTACGACTTGCTCAAAAAAGGTGGATTTATTCTACGAAAATGGGCTTCTAACGAGTCATCTATCCTCAAAGAGCTACAAGAAAGTGAAAAAAGTGAAACCAACAGCTTTAATTTCAAACAGCAAGAGTTCAGTAAAACCCTAGGGCTGTCATGGGATCACGCCAGCGACACATTCCAGTTTCAATACGAACCTACAAACGACAACAAAACTACAGTCTACACAAAACGCAGATTATTGTCGGAAATCAGTAGGATATACGATCCACTCGGTTGGTTAGCTCCGATGACAATACGAGCTAAACTAATCTTCCAAAAACTATGGAAAGAAACCTATCAAAACATTGGCTGGGATGAAATCGTACCCGAGAAAATAAAGGAAGAATGGATACAAATAAAAACCAACTTACCTACATTAAACAAAATTAATATACCAAGATGGATAAAAAACGAAAACAATAAGAAGTTCGAATTACAAGCCTTCTGTGACGCCAGCGAGCACGCGTACGCAAGCGTCATCTATAGCCGCACGACGTCACCGACCGGCGCTTACGTCACTACGCTACTCGCTGCAAAAACTAAAGTAGCCCCTCTAAACAAGAAAATTACGATTCCCAAACTCGAACTTTGCGCTGCAGTTTTATTAACGAAACTCCTAGAGAAGATAACTAAAGTCCTGACAGATTACGATCTTACAATATCCTGTTGGACCGACTCAAAAGTGGTTCTAGCATGGATCCAAGGAAATCACTCTAAGTACGAGAAATACGTAACTAATAGAACTGCACAAATAATAAGCATCGTTCCTGCCACGCATTGGGGTTACGTAAAGAGTAACGAAAACCCCGCCGACTGCGCAACTAGAGGACTTTCCCCATTGAAGATAGTTAACTTCTCTCTGTGGTGGGAAGGACCCCAATGGCTCAAGAATCCAGAACAACAATACTGTGAAATTCGAGAAAATTACACCACCGACGAGGGTCTCATGATAAGTTCTTACGCAACTAAGTCGACGGAACCCATCTACAATAAAAACGAATTAATTAATTTATTATTGGAGCGACATAGCAACCTAGATCGCATTACAATAATACTCGCCTGGGTGATGCGATTCGCTTATGCCTTTAAAAATAACAAAAGGTCAAACGAGTTCACAGAATTGCACTATAAGGAAATAAACAGTTCATTGATTGTCATTGTAAAGTCCGTACAAATAACTTACTTCGAAAACGAGATAAAATTCCTCAGCAACAGCGGAAAGCTTCCTAAAAGTAGCTCTATTTTGAAGCTGAACCCGTTTTTGGACTCAGAAGGAATTCTGCGCGTCGGAGGACGCTTACAGAACTCAACTTTGCCAGAGGAAACTAAACATCCTATACTTATACCATCAGACGGACGATTGACAAAACTTATTGTCGAAAAATCTCATCAACTAACTCTACACGGTGGAGCTAGACTTACTTTAGCTCACACACGCAATAAATATTGGATCGTCAGTGGCAATCGAACAGTCAAGAAGATACTACGTCACTGTGTTCGATGCCGACGGTACTCTACATCTAGAACAGAACAGCTAATGGGCAATCTTCCTAAAGAAAGAATAACCCCATCAAGGCCGTTTTTACACACCGGGGTCGACTTTACGGGTCACGTCGAGGTAAAAATAAACAAAGGCCGCGGGATAAAGACCAGCAAAGGTTATATCGCCGTCTTCATCTGCATGTCTACCAAGGCAGTACACATTGAACTGGTCTCGGACATGTCGACGCAAACCTTTATCGCCGCACTAAAACGTATGTGTGCCCGAAGAGGTACTCCTAAGTATATGTACTCCGATAATGGGACAAACTTTGTCGGAGCGGCAAAAATACTTAAAGAAGAATTCCTATTGTATAGAACACTACTTTCTTCTGAGTTCTTCAAAGAAATAAATGAACTTCAGATCGAATGGAGATTCAATTGTCCTCTGAACCCAGCGGCAGGTGGCATCTGGGAAGCGGCGATCCGAGGGATGAAAAATCATTTAAAGCGAGTCATTGGCCATCAGAAGCTTACTTATGAACAATTTGCAACTCTGCTCACTCAGATAGAGGCTTGTATGAACAGCCGACCGCTAAGTCCCTTATCGGAAGACGTAGAAGACCTGAACTACCTGACACCTGGACACTTCTTAACTGGGGGTCCAACACTCTCTCTACCGCTCAATGAACCCGAAAACTTTAAGTCTGTGGACCTTAGAAACAACTGGAAACTCATCGAACTTATGCGCCGACACTACTGGGATCGCTGGTCAAAAGAATACCTACACTTATTACAAAATAGAGATAAATGGCAACACGTCAAAGAAAACATAAAGAAAGGACAACTAGTACTCGTAAAAGAGACTAACTTACCTCCGGGCAAATGGGCGATAGGCCGGGTCGTGGAACTGCACCCGGGCACCGACAACTTAGTTCGAGTGGTCACGCTCAAAACCCAAAATGGAGAGATAAAAACAAGCAAAAAAAAATGTATAAAAAGAAAAAGCCACAAAAAGAACAAAAAAGGTATAAACGTGAAACCCTACAAAAAGAAAAAAATAACCTCGAAATTATGATTCTACTACGTAAGTACATGTGAATTTTTTTGATTAAATATTGTCGCGTCGGGGGACCGCTCTTTTTCGAGTCAATTTAATATAATGTTAACATTTTTATTTTAGCATTTTATCACTAGTAATTCTTAATACTTTAACATTTTCGTTGAAATTTTAATATCATTTTACTTAAGAAGGTGTTTCTATAGGTAAAGAGCGGTCCCCCGACGCGACAATATTTAATCAAAAAAATTCACATGTACTTACGTAGTAGAATCATAATTTCGAGGTTATTTTTTTCTTTTTGTAGGGTTTCACGTTTATACCTTTTTTGTTCTTTTTGTGGCTTTTTCTTTTTATACATTTTTTTTTGCTTGTTTTAGGCTTTTTACGTTCATACTATTTTTATTATTTTGTGTCGGGGGTTTTTTAAATTTTTAATTTAATTTTTTATTTCATTCTTTTTGTAGGGAGGGACTTTTTAATTTTTTTTATTTAATTTTTATTTTCTTGCGATTTATGATTCAGATAATTTGGTGTAAACAATAACTATTATTAATTTATAGTTAACTAGCGACCCGCTCCGGCTTCGCACGGCTATTTTATTTATGCATGTATTATACATATAAACCTTCCTCTTGAATCACTCTATCTATTTAAAAAAAACCGCATCAAAATCCGTTGCGTAGTTTTAAAGATTAAAGCATACAAATGGATATAGGGACAGAGAAAGCGACTTTGTTTTATACTACGAGTATGTAGTGAAGATTATTTTTAACCCTAAACAGTTTTTTTATTAAAGGTATTCTTTTTCAATTTTTTCCTTTAGATATTCAACTTTTACAACTACAAGTAGGTATTTCATAGCTATTAAATATTAGAACTACCTAAGTATACATAGAAGAAGACGTCTAGATCTAGGTTATCTATACATCTTCTCTAATATATATAAATTACGTGTCACGTTGTTTGTGCGCGATGGACTCCTAAACTAGGTACTTAACCGATTTTAATCAAATTTGCACACCGTGTGCAGTTTGATCTAACTTGAAAGATAGGATAGCTTACATCTTAATTTATTCCGATATTCCAACGAGATCGGGAGTTATGCGGGTGAAACCGGGGAGCACAGCTAGTAATATAATTAAAAAATGGAAAGAAAAGTAAAAAAGATCCAAACGAAGCCAAAAAACTCAAATTAACTTGATACTCGGGCATATCTACTAACATTCGGTTGTTAATCCTGAGTATTATCCCCCATAACTTTTAGACGGCTGGACCGATTTTGATCAAACATAGATATTTGTAATGTACGAGTCATGCCCTTTCATTTGATACCCCACTCGAGTATATCTACTTACATTCGGTTTTTGATCCTGACTTTCATCCCCCATAACTTTAAGACGGCTGAACCGATTTTGATCAAACATAGCTAAGAACACTCCCGACTAACTTATCTTTCAAACAAAAAAAACTAAATCAAAATCGGTTCATCCGTTTGGGAGCTACGATGCCACAGACAGACACACACACACACACACACACATACACACACACACACACACACACACACACACAGACACGTCAAACTTATAACACCCCGTCGTTTTTGCGTCGGGGGTTAAAAACGACCTATAACTAAACTAGCTCCGCTACCCGTAAACGCAGACTGTGAGAGCTCTGACACGATCAAACCGAGTACTGAAACAGTAACTCCAGGCAAATCTAAGCCTAAAACTAACACTAATAAAGTTAGTAACCTACTCATGGTATTACTGGTTGCATTCTTTAACTTGTCCTGCGGAATGGCAACTCCCGTGCAACCATTCAAAATAACAAAACTCTCTGAGAACCATCCTATCTATTTCGACTCAGCGGGAACCGTTCAAGTAATCCATGACGAATGGAAACTTCTAGTTTACTACAACCTAACGACATTCTGGGAAAGCACTGAGAAGCTCGAAGAGTTCGTTAACCACTTAACCAAGATATGCGCTACGATGCCTAACGAACAATGCTATACTACGTTAAATCAACTGAAATTCGATATCAAGCAACTGAACGAATACAACGCACTGTTACTATCCCGACACCAAAAACATAGTCGAAGGCGTCGTGGCTACATCAACGGCGTGGGAAACCTTGCCAGAACCTTATTTGGTGTCCTTGATAGCGAGTTCGCCGAGAAATACGCTCAGGACATACATAAAGTTCAAACAAATGAACAATACCTACTACAGCTTATACGAAATCAGACGCTCATTATCGAAGCGGAAAACAACATAATAAAACGGAACGAAGATTTCGTTAAGCAACAAATGACTATAGTTCAACATTATATGAACGATACGAGAAAAGACATGAACTTATTAGAAAACAGATTCCAAATAATGAAAACTATGAATGACGTTAACGCTGGAGCGCTAACTGCAAGCTTACTTCTCTCAGTATTAAGAAGAAGCCAACAAATGCTCCTAGATGCTTTGACGGACGTATACAGAGGTCATCTCGACATGAATCTCTTTACACCTGAACAACTGCTAAAACAACTTAACCATATAGCTGGAATTATATCCAAACGGTTAACACTACCTATAACAATAGATAGTAAAGCGAGCATGGAAGACATATATAAATTAATCTATGTCAAAGCCCGACTTACAGAACAGTACCTACTGTTCGAATTACACATACCTCTACTAAGCGATGACGCATATACCTTGTACAACAGTATACCTATACCTAAACGTCGCGTGCCAAATCAATGCCAGGTAATAGCGACTAAAACAAAATACATTGGAGTGAACTTTGCAAAGAACACATATATACAGATGGATGAGGCGGACCTGCACCAATGTACAACTCTAACCGCTGACAACTACATCTGCCACGCCTTCACGCCCATACTGCACTTACATAGAGCCACAGCATCCTGCGAAGCTAAAATGCTGAGTCAAAATGTAAACATCACCTGTGATTGGATACAGCGACCTTGCTCTGACCAATGGGTCAAACTACAAAAACCTAATAAATGGCTTTATAATTGCATCAATGAATGCCCGACCCGTATAGTATGCGAGAATCGGATTACAACAACATTGATAACAAAGGCCGGCCTCCTTGCAACGGGACAAGATTGCGTCATACAATATCAAGACACGACAATTTATTCGCAAAATGTTTTTAGTAGTGAAACTAGAATGGGAATGAATCTGGAAGTTCCAACAATCGATTCACCAAATGATATGTTGGAAATCTATAATCACAAAAACATCAAGCTAGCCGAATTGAATCTTACGAACGAACACTTGATGCTGGATGACCAGATAAAAGCACAGAAGGAAGGAGAGCACCTACTAAGTGACTTATCCGTCCACGAAATCGGCAATTATACTATCAGCTCACTACTGCTGGTGGGAGGAATCGCCGCCTCCTTCATAATATGGCGATTGAGGAGCGTTCCTGCAGCTGCCCCTACGACTACAGTAAAAGTTGAGGAGATCGAGCTACAGGACATGGCCCCCCGCGTTGGAAATCCGAAACCAACGGCTCACACCGGGTTCACACTGTGACCTTAATAATATGATAATGAATGATTTTATATTGCTTACTTTTGTTAATTGCTTGAATGTCTTTTATATTTTAATTGTGTTCAGTTATTTCTTTCCCTCGGGAGCATGTACGAGCCAATACCTACAGAATTATTGCTCGTACAGCATTTACTCAATTTACTCATTTTATTCATTAATTATAAGTCAGTCGTAACTAAGACGCCTAGCGTACTGTTTGTGCGATTCAATAAATATCCTTATAATCAATACATCGTGGTTTGGTGTAACTATAAACTAACAACAGGGTACCTACTACCATCATAACAGGCAGGAATCCCTACATATAGCCTTCCTCGATAAATGGACTATCCAACAGATAAAGAATTTTTCAATTCGACCCAGTGGTTCCTGAGATTAGCGCGTTCAAACAAACAAACAAACTCTTAGAATAGAATAGACATGTATTTGAAAAGCACACGGACAAGAAAACAAATATTAAATAGGCTCTTCAGCTTTATTATATTTTTATAGATTAAAAAGATGCCCAATCGCGGAAAACAGCCCGTATACAAGTAAAACTCTACCGGCTTCTCCCTTTGTAGAGCAGCGCCACCTATCGAGTGATAATGAAACAAGTATCAATGTAACATACCTCAACGATCCTCTCCTGCGGCCGGTCGGCGTGCCACTGCGCAATCTGCTCTTTCTCCATGTACTGAAGCCGACGCTCGTGGAAACATATCTTTATTATACTCTGTAACAAATTATAGGACATATTCATTACTAAGTTAATGTCCAGGGCCTAAGTCTGCCTATGAATGGATCTACCATTGTCATTATATCGAGACTCTTAAGTAAATAATAAATATTGCAGGACATTCCACACATCGCCATCTAGCCCCAAGCTAAGTAACTACACTTGTGTTATGGGTGCTAGACAACGGATATACTTTTCTTTTTGTAAATATATACTTATAATACATAGAAACAATCAGACCACAGATAAATATCTAAGCATAAATACATGTCTGCAGCGGGAATCGAACCCGCAACCCTGTGTTTGGCAGTCCGGCATGGTGACCATTGTGCCAACTGGGTCGTCGAAATATATCGAGATTGTGACAAAGAATAATGGCAAAACTTGGAACAACAATGAAATGTATGCAAGAAGGTTAGGTTCTCAAAAGTCAAATGTCAAAATTGTTTATTTCTTTGGATGCTTAAGACATTAAAATTTGTATAAAGACCACTTAAAATCGTCTTAAAAACTAAGTTAGGATGTGTGCCTTCGGAACGCGTCAACGAATAAGAAGAAGGCACAAGAAACTCATGGGGGGTCTTTTTTTTCAATATCACTATCACTACATAGTATAAAACAAAGTCGCTTTTTCTGTCCCTATTTCCCTTTGACCGCTTAGATCTTTAAAACTACGCAACGGATTTTGATGCAGTTTAATTTAATAGATAGAGTGATTCAAGAGGAAGGTTTATATGTATAATACATGCATAATATAGCCATGCGAAGCCGGAGCGGGTCGCTAGTTACAAATATTTGAAAGTATTATTTGAAATGGAGCAACTAAAGTTACGTCCATGGGTTCTTATCATGAAGGTAAGACGAAGTATCCTATATGTGTAATGGCATCAGATGCTGATGAAGATAATGAAAAACACGTGACTTTAAATACATCTTTCACATCATCAATATATCTTCACGAAATACTATCAATTTCATTGAAATTTAGAACGGAAAATTGTACAATTTTTTTTTCTATTGGTGTTTATGCTCAAGTGTTGCCATTCCATAATTATTTCTGTATATTTAAGATACTGTAGATTTTATAAATAAATAATCTATACTAATATTATAAGGCTGAAGAGTTTTGTTTGTTTGTTTGAACGCGCTAATCTCACGAACTACTGGTTCGAATTGAAAATAGTACATTGCGTTACAAGTGTGGAAAGTTGATCATTCCACAGAGGCGGTTTATGACGCGCGAGCGTGGCAAAAGCCGAAATGAAATGATCAATCCACACCTGTATCGTACGACGTTTTTTTATCACAGTTGCGAATAAAAAAAGACTTGAATAATAAAAAGTTTTTAAGAACTTTAGGTTATGTTTACTATTTTTTGTTAATTACACTCCCGAAAGGCTAGGCAAAAGAGTTTTAACCTATACATCCTCGTCTGACATACAATATTTTTTTAGGGTTTTTTCATTTGTTTTTGCGTCGGCGGTTAAAAACAATATAATGGTAAGGAAAAAATATATTTATGTACTTACTTACCTAAAGAAAAAACAAAATAAAAACAAAACTCAATGTTTAATTGTTTTCAAAGACGTTATCACGTAAAATTATCGTTCGATAACAGACTTTAGAGACAACCTTTTGAAAAGAAGAAAAAGGTACCAACAAAGAGTTTTAAGCCAGCAAGGCTTAAAACTTTTTTGATGGTACCTTTTTTCTATACATCAAAACAGTATAACCCAGATAAATTATGAATGTTTCATCTACCTAATATGTAATTAGCAGTAAGATACGTATTTAACTTATCGGGATAACGTATTATTTTACCACTAGTTGGATTTTTTTTATCGCACGCGTGTATAATACGTTGCATTATGAGCCTAAAAGCGGTTTAATAAGATCCACTTTATGAGCAACTGTGATAAAAAATATATTTTTGTGTTAAGAGGAAAGGGTACCGGGGGCTTTCTCCATACAAACTATTACAAACATAGTCGACTGTTTTCTCCCTGGATAATGACACTAGAGCAAATATTTTTGGTGCATAAAACTTATAACTGCCACGACCATGTCCGTATTTTTTGTTTTTTTTTTTTAATTTTAATTTCTATGATAATTAGAAAATGAAAAAAAACCAAAACATATGGGCATAGTCATGGCAGTTATAGGTTTTATGGCACAACAATTTATGTGCTAGTGTCATTATTCAGGGAGGAAACAGTCGACTACGTTTGTATGGAGAGAGCGCAGGTACCCTTTCACCTTAGATAGTCCAATTATTGATGAAGGCTATAGGCTACTTTTCATTTTGATATTCCCACGGGATCGGGACTTATGCGGGTGAAACCGCGGGGTGTAGCATGTAGTATGTTATAATTTTTTATCTATGGTAACACTTACCTTCAACATTTTCCCTTTATAATGCGACAGGTCTCCCAATTTCTTCAATTTGATCTCGTAAGGCTGTCCCTGATTCAAATAGGTGAGAGTTTCCTCGTTCTGTTTCGTTGCTATAGAGGTCGCTGCTGCTAACACGTACTGGAACCTGGGGAATATTGATTGCAAGAATTAGACAGAAAAAAGTAGGCACTCTGCTAAGTCGTCACTTTGAAGTAGGCTGAATGAGAAATAGGACGTTTGCTAAGTAGTCCAGTTGCGAAATAGTCTAATGCCTGCTCTTCACGTTGGCCAACATTGTGGCGAATGGTTATGGCCAAACCTATGGCCATCATGTAAAGCGGGTGTTTGTGCTTAGGTTGGTATGTATTGGAACGATGGCCCACAAGTTGGCGCAAGATCCGTGTGGTGTCGGTTTTTAACAAAAGATCAAAGGGTTATGGCCGAGTGATGGCTGCCGCGTCCACACGTTGGGCGTGCGTTTAGTTTGCTACGAGCTCCCAGAGTGATCGCACGCACGCACTTGATTTTAATATATTCACACGTCGTATGTTCGTAACTAGTGCCTACAAAATGGCAGGAATGAAGAAACTTTTCGCTTTATAGAGCTCTACCAAGCCGAAATTGTTTAATAAATACGTGCGCACATTGGCCTGAACCGAAGCAAACTGAACGACCTTCCAACGTGTGGACGCCATCACAAACTGTTGGAGAATACCTTTGCCACAATATTCGCCACAATGTTGGCCAACGTGAAGAGCAGGCATAACAGAGAAGTAGGTATGAAGAGAAGTTGGCTATTTGCTAAGTAGACCCCTGGCGCCTGAAGGACTTTTTGGTATATCAAGTACATTTTTCAACATGATGTAACCGAATGAACCCTAGTTCTTACCGAATGAGACTTTCAGGGTTTATTTTTCATGAAAGCCAAAAGTTTTTAAGATAGGTTGCAGCAAAAAAATATTATGTGAAATGTTTTTTTAGAAGCATACAAAAATAATGTAAACAGTAAAAAGGGTTTGATTTTTATTTTTTACTAGCGACCCGCCCGGCTTTGCACGGCTATATTATACATATAAACCTTCCGCTTGAATCACTCTATCTATTTAAAAAAACCGTATCAAAATCCGTTGCGTAGTTTTAAAGATTTAAGCATACAAAGGGACATAGGGACGGCGAAAAGTGACTTTATCACTACATAGTATAAAACAAAGTCGCTTTCTCTGTCCCTATATCCCTATGTATGCTTAAATCTTTAAAACTACGCAACGGATTTTGATGTGGTTTTTTTAATAGATAGAGTGATTCAAGCCGTGCGAAGCCGGGACGGGTCGCTAGTTTTATACTATGTAGTGAAGACTCTGATTGGTGTAGGGGTACAAAAGATCCATTATTGAACTTGTTAGAAAAAGGTAGAATCGCTGACCTGATAGTTTGGCTGTAATTGCGAAGTTCAGACTGAAATCTGATTTTGACTAAAGATTCACTGAAGTCCCAATAACTTTAGAACTACTAATTATTGCAGAACATACAGGGGGGTTAAATCGATAGGTACTGAACATACAGGGGGGTTAAATCGATAGGTACTGAAGATGATCCATCCCCCTTCTAACACCGCGTAAATACACACAAAAATGAATAAAATAAGAGAGAAAGACCAAAGAAGAGATGGAGGGATTGCGTTAGGTATGATATAGAAGAAAGGGGAGCGAACGCGGACTTGACGGGAAATAGAGTGGGGTAAGAAGGATACCTCCATAGTGGGAAAAGAGAAAGAAAAAGGGGAATCTTACCTTGTGTCATCTTGGAAACTAGAGTCGGAGTGTAGAATCCCATATCCGTCGAGGGAACTCGCTGGGGAACACATTAGTAATCCACTATCTATAACAAACATAATGTGCAGAAATTAAAACTAAGTAACTAAAGCGTTCTATCTATCTATCTAAATTTTCCTGCGTTAAGAGAATTTTGAGTTTTCGATACGCGGCGCGAGTAGGTATTTTCAAAAATGATCCGTATCGTGCGATAGAGAGAGTTTAAGTTCGGATGTAATCGCCTACATTTTGCTTTTAAATAATGTTGCGGGCCGTAACGTTTTTACCCCCTTTATCCTTTAATAAAATAAATTTAGTCTCATTTCATTCACTGCATCTTATTCTAGGTTTATACCTACGTTTTTATTTTTAGTACTTAATTCAGTTTAGTCTATTAAAAAACAATTGAAACGCTCGATGAAGTTTTTAAGTCAAAAATATAGATATTCAGATGCTAATAACTTCTATCTTAGGCAATATTTCTTTAAAATCAAAACGGTTAAACCTAGTTTTCCTTTAGATCTAGAACATTTTCAAAAATTATCAAAATCGGACTTCGTTTATGGGGGGAAAATGTTACCGCTTTTTGTATGGAAATTTACAGCCTCACACTGGCCTTAAAGTGTTCTTTTGTGTTTTTTTTTTTCAATAAACCTCTTTCTATTTGCAAGCCAGTCCAAAATTTAAATAAAACCTTTGTTAAGTTACCTCCTTGGTTGCCATGTTTCGGAGTAAAAGATCAGTCCATTTAAAAAAAACAGAAATGATATAATATGGATTTTCATACAACTTTTGCCGGCCGCTGCTCGCATGAATTTGGCCAGCACAGCAATTTCGATTTATCTCGAAGAAGGTTGAAAAATGATACTCAATGGGGTCCGGACATTTAGTATGGGAGCTTCTCCCGTCTCCCATACTAAATGTCCGGGAGAGCGGTGTCGGTTTAGTGGAAAATACCTCGACTTTCATTCTGAAGGTCGTGGGTTCGAATCCAGGCCGGCCGTGCACCAATGTATTTTTCTTAAGAAAAATTATGTGCGCTAATTGACATTGCTCTTACGGTGAAGGAAAACATCGTGATGAAACCCGCGGCTTAGTTGTCTCCAGATGTATTGACAAGTTCTCTCCTCTGGACATGTTCGACTAAGCTGAGAGGGTAGTAGATGCTGGGCAATCCTACTCCATCTTCACGCAAAAAGGACCCAATTAAAAAGGGTCTAATCGCGGAAAACAGCCCGTATGCAAGTATAAGTACTAAATGTCCGGACCCCTTTCTAAGCTTGTTTGAGAAAAATATATTATGCTTACTCTTGTTCTCCTGTCCGGTAGGTGAATGGTATCCATTCATAGACATCATGGTTGCCATTGATGGCTGACATTGCATCGCTTCAGGATTACCTGGATAGTTTGAAAACAATACATTAAGCCTGTAATCCTTGACCGTGGGAACTTCTGATAGAACACACACATTGATATTTTCTAGCCACACAGGTGCAACGCAGTATTAAAATTACGCACCCTGGAAACAAATAAATCTACTTTCGATACATCGTACATTTTGTACAAGTTACATATTCATCAAGCGTTCATCTTTGTAGGATGTTTATGAATATCATAGAAAACACGCAATGTATGTAGTATTTAACTTGTCACATCGCAAAACTGCAGTCCGGTAGTAAGTAGCTGGCGGGAAAGGGTGGGGTCAGAGTGTACGTTTTTTGGGTATTTTGTTTGATAACGAAATTGTCAATAAGTAAATGTTCTGTACTATAATAATTTTTATATTTTTATAATAATAATTATGCGAAATAATTATTACATCCGTCTCTATATATTGAAAATTCACACATAAACGTTCGTATGTACCTATGTGCCCTACTAAGAAACAGGTTAAAACGTGTCGGTATCGGCATCATATATTATTATATAAATATTCAGGCAAAACACCTACCAATCTTTATAATATTCAATATAGTTGGGTAAAAAGATGAGTACATTATAGTTACTGGTTTGTCTTAAATCTTCCTTTATTTTTTTGGGATTTATAGTAATTTCCTTTTACTTTTCCCATTATTATTAAACTTGAATAAAAATAAGTTACGATATATAGGATTAAAATATAAAAATAAGCTACAATTTTAATACATCCTACCTACCTAAATCATACCTTTTCCATATTTTTATTTAATTTTTGACAGCTCAATAAATTCCTATTTTAATTTCTTTAGAGAAAACAAAAAAAAAAAAAAAAGTCCTGCAAAAGGCAGGAACGTCAAATACTAGTTGAGTTTTTCTTTCCCGCAAATTGTTTGTAAAACATATCCAATTAGAGATCGAAATGTAAAGATCTTTGGACACAACCGGCATAGTAATTTAAAATGCCGCTGTGCAGTTTGACACCCATACCTATTGATAAAAGGCATTACAATAAAAAAATAATGTCTTTACACCAAACCTCTAAAACAGCTCAGAAACGGGATATTCAAATAAAAGCATTGTGACCAAGTATTTCTACAAGACGTATCACCGCGTCCTTTTCCGTGACACTTTTGAGGTTTGTTGTGTAGGCATAATTTTTTCGCTGTAATGCCCTCTATCGAAGGGTATGGGTCTCAAAGTGCACCGCGAACTTTTATAAAATCGTAGGATAAACGTTTCTTCAAATATCCCATTTCCGAGACGCTTTAGAGGTTTGGTGTGAAGGCATTATTTGTTTGTTGCAATGCCCTATATCGAAAGGTAAAAAACCACAGTCCATGAAGTATTTAATTTTTTGTCTATGTTTGCCTGTCATAATTATGTCAAAAATTAAAATGAAATATAGAAACAGTTATTTCTTAGGTTAAAATAAATAATCAATATCACATTATAACCCGCGCGCAATGAGAATGGGATGGAACCTTGTCAAAGTAAATCGAAAATGACAGAAAAGTAGCGTTAGAAAAAAAGTTCTGAATAATTATTAGGTATAAATTAGTTATTTGCACGGTCATAGTGTCGCGGATTTGAAACAGACCCATTGATTTAAAGAAAAATTATTATTGTCTGTGGTAGATTGTCTATGGAGCAATGGCGATTTCATTTAAAAAAATGTTTTCTCCAAAATTATAAATAAAACGAGCACATAAGGACTGTGCTTATTAAAGTGATTAAATAAACAAATAATAAATTCCGACCGTGGTTTGTGTTGTTATAAATTGTGGTTTGTTTTATTATAAATGCTAGATTTATGTAATTAATTATTGTGTGATTATTTTAGTGATTTAGTGATAATGAGTGGAAAATGGGGTAAAACTTTGAATAGTCAACCACCTCAAATAGTTCTGGCAGTCGATAGATATTTCGATCAGGAACGAAGTCGGTTTTTCTAACGCATTGAAAATGATGACATAGTTGGCTGTGGATCACGAATCTAGTAATTCGGGAATTACATTGTCAAGAGATCTTTTTGACGAACCTATGGGTTTGTTCAAAAATACAAAAAAAAAAAACAGCGCACTCCGGGAGTGCAGGCAGAAGTGAAAACTGTATATCTGTGTAAAATCTCATCTGTCGAAATCTCATCTGTCGCGAGAACGGCTGAAAATGCTCACTCGTGTATCAGTGATGGCGGTAGCGTGCGACGCAAACTGCGTACGGCAGCTCGCTGCGAACCTGCACCATCCACCGACAGATGTCGCTGTTAACACTGTTGTACAGAAGTGAGTATCGTAGTTCGGCCGTTTGCACAGAGATGGCGCTGTTTTCAATATTGCATAGTAGTAGAAGCACAATAACTGTTAAAATCTCATCTGTCAAAATCTCATCTGTCGCGAGAACGGCTGAAAATGCTCACCCACAAAAGTGCCCAACGCGCCATAAGAAGTTTTCACTTCAATAACCGAACGAGCAACAAGCATATCTAAAACACGGTGTCACGCATCCGAGGTGAGGGAACTTTGGCTGCATCAACTTCATTTTTTTCAGAAAGCGATACTTCTGAAGAAAGTCAAAGCTCTGATGATGATTCCCATGAAGCACATATGAGTGGCATTGGGGAATAATAATTGGAATAACTAAAAAAAATATTCCTAAACATTATTATTGAAAGGATTGCAACCATGAAACATTTTTGTGTATTTTTAACAGACTTCAAAAAAAGGCGGTTCTCAGTTTGACCCGTATATGTGTCAGTATGTATGTTTGTCCGTGAAGTCTTCACATACAGTAGAAATGCCTAATACTATATATGTAGCTACACTAAATATGAATAAATAAAAAATAACTAATTACAACAAAACGAATTACCCATTATTCAGAACTTTTATGCTAACGCTACATGAAGACGACCCAGTTGGCACAATGGTCACCATGCCGGACTGCCACAGAGGTACGATTCCCGCCTCAGACAAGTATTTATGCTTAAATATTTGTCTGTGGTCTGGTTATTTCTATGTTTTATAAGTATATATTTACAAATTTTTATAAGTAGGTAGGTATTTTATAAAACAAAGGTCATTCAGACCAAAAACAGTACATGAAACTTAAAAAATAAGTCAAATTTTAAGTTTACTGACCTCTCCGTGTAAGGAACAGCTGATTTTCAGGTAAACCTAACCTCAAAATTTTCGAAAAAAAGTTCGAATTTCTAAAAGTCGTAGAAAAAAAGTTGTTGGTTTGGGTGCACAGAAGTAGCCCTCAACGGCTTGCTAGTATAATTTCCAATAACCCAGTATATGTAGTATATCCGTTGGCTAGCACGCATAACACAAGTCTAGTTACTTAGCTTGGGGCTAGATGGCAATGTGTGGAATGTCCTGCAATATTTATTTATATATGTATTTATAAACTGTCATTTTCGATTTACTTTGACAAGGTTCCATCCTATTCTCATTGTGCGCGGATTATACCTAGTTTCGACTCCTTGCTCGAAGAATAGGTACAATTACAAATTAGTTGTCGTGTGCAACACTCGCACCCCACCCTTATGCCAGGTCAAACAATAAATGTCGGGAAACAAATGGACGTGCTCTCACCTTGAATACTGAGATGACACTGTCACTTTTGCGCGCCGCGACATCTAATATAAAGCGAAATGTCACGAGCTACGGCTTCATACTAAAATGTATGGGCAGCGAGGAATGATTTTAACCAAAAAAAATATCTATGTTTCGGCATTGATTATTATTATTTGGTTTCAATAAGTAAAAAACTGCAATGATGAATGCACTCTCTATACTTTTGTCTCACAATTTAACCAAAAATATTTTCAAATATAACAACCAAGTAGCACAGATACTTAAAATAGAAAAGGTCGATTTCGATGTTTTTCATCAAAGTTAATAATTGTTTTTTCAAAAACTATGGATTATTTTCAAAATATCTGACAGTGAAACTGTAGACTCATCTAATAAGCTATCGAGAATTCTTTTTAGTGTCTTACAATGCAGGGAGTTCTTCAATATTTTTAAAATAGTAAATGACGTTTTTAGGGACTCGCCTCTTAAATAAAATTTATTTAATATTGAAAAATAATGAAAAATATTTGTTGAATTACTGGGTATAATTGGGGTTCTTACATGATACAGTGCCTAGCAGTTTATCCTTTACGGATGTACAGTAGGCTGCATAATTGCAGACTTACCGTAGAGCTCCAAAACGGCTGTTTTAATATAAGAATGTTTTCAACACAAGAAAGATTCCAGACACCTGCTTCAGTTGAAGTTTAAAGTCTTCTAACTCATAAATTTATCAAACAAAAATTATGAGATTGAAAACATTCCAATAATAGTTAGATCTCTACCGGGGGCTGCAATTATGCAGCCGGCCATAAAAAAGTAGGTAAAATTATAAATAGCAAAGGCTATATTTTTGCCCATATCTTTTTATCGTGTTGACTTAGGACCTTGATTTTTATACACCTTATAGGGACTATAGACCTCAGTATCTGGTATAAATTTCAACTTGCTAGGTCCACCCGTTCCTGAGAAAATCAGTGGTGACACACGGACAGACGGAGAAGACAGTGATCGAGGGTTCCTATTTTTACATTTTGAGGTACGGAACCTTAAAAATAGGTATTGTAGTCAATAATTATACTCTTTTAAATAGATTGTACTCTTTGAAATAAATTACCGGAATATACTTTGTATATTTATTTATTTTTCTCTTTGTGACCAAGCCGTTTCCTGGGAGCGGAAAAGTCACCCACAGGGTGCGGCCGGAAGACCAGCGCTGCAGATGCGCCTGCGTATCTGTAGCATATGCTGAGGCTTTACCCATTCCAGCAACACACGACTTCTCAGATACTTTTTATTTTTATCGTCTGTTCTCTGTATTTACTTTTCTCTGTAACTATCTCTTACTGTTTCTTATTTGTGTCTAAATTATGTCGTGTGTTTGTTTGAATAAATTCTATTCTAATTTAGATTTGATTTATTCGATTTAAAAAAGTTTTTCGGTTAAAAATATTTGTTATCGTTTAGTGGAAGAAACTAGGAACCTTTATCGATCACGGAGCCTTAGGCTCTTGCTCAGAGGGCCCAGTCTTCTTCTTCTCCGTACCGCCTTAAGGCCTCTAACTTGACCTAACGACTGCTACCAGAAGTAGCAACCGGGACCAACGGCTTAACGTGCCTTCCGAAGCACGGAGGGCCTCACGGAAACACATTTTTGCGACACAACTAATTGGCCACCCATCGAAGTAATGACCGCGCCAGGCGTCGCTTGACCCGCACGACCGTAAACGATCAGCGAGAGTCGCTTAGCTGTGAGCCTCCTCACCCAGAGGGCCCAGTGGGAAAGGGAGAGGTCTGACCATCAGGCAGATGTGATAGTGGTCAAATGATGACTGTGAATAACTTACCCTGTTGATTGATGACAGCCCCATTGTGTGGCGGCGACTGTTGGCATCCATCCTCCATGCCATCACGGTTGTCTATCACCATGCTTGTTATCTGCATATAATAATAAATATTGCAGGACATTCCACACATCGCCATCTAGCCCCAAGCTAAGTAACTACACTTGTGTTATGGGTTCTAGGCAACAGATATACTACTTATATACTTTCTTTTGTAAATATATACGACCCAGTTGGCACAATGGTCACCATGCCGGACTGCCAAACACAGGGTTGCGGGTTCGATTCCCGCCACGGACAAGTATTTATGTTGAGATATTTGTCTGTGGTCTGGTTATTTCTATGTATTATAAGTATATATTTACAAAAGAAAAGTATATAATTGTATATCCGTTGTCTAGCACCCATAACACAAGTCTAGTTACTTAGCTTGGGGCTAGATAGCGATGTGTGGAATGTCCTGCAATATTTATTTTTTTATTTATTTTATACTTATAATACATAGAAACAATCAGTACCATACATGTCTGAGGCGGGAATCGAACCCGCAACCCTGTGTTTGGCAGTCCGGCATGGCATCCATTATACCAACTGGGTCGTCAAGAAGATTAGTGTAGATATTTTTTTGAAAAAGAAACAATAGAAGAGCTATTGTGATATTTTAAGCACCATATCCCCACGGGATCAGGATATCAATATAAACGGGATCTAACCTGTCTATCGTCCCGGCGGGGCCAGTTGCGTCGCGGTGGGGACAGTACGTTTCCCGTCGGGGAGGGGGCTTCTTGCTTGAACACTGCTAGGGAAGGCAGAGCTAGCAGGGCTTCACTGAAATAACATAATATAAATAAATTAATATTGCAGGACAATGAAAAAAAAAAAACGTGTGGCACTCGGGGACTGCCGCGGTAAAGCTATTGCTATATCGAGAATAATTTCTTGTCTTAGTAAATATTCTTATAAATAAAAAAAAATAAAAAAACAGCGCACTCCGGGAGTGCAGGCAGAAGTGAAAACAATAAACTTGTTATTTCTCATAGAATATTTCTTGAAACGATCTGCTACTGGCATCTATTAGCACTCACTTAAACAAATATAGTTTATTTTTTATTCGCTAGATGGCAGTAAAAAATTTAAATCAGCGCCATCTACATTCGAATAGCGGTCTTTCTAGAAACTAAGTTTCTCAATTTGTGTAATAGATGGCAGTATAAGTTAAACAAAAAGACTAACACTAATAAAATCTCATCTGTCGCGTCAAAATCTGTCGCGAGAACGGCTGAAAATGCTCACCCACAAAAGTGCCCAACGCGCCATAAGAAGTTTTCACTTCAAAAAAAAAAAATATAAATAGTCGTCCGACATTTGTCGTCAGACATTTGTCGTCCGCCATTTGTCGTCCGACATTTGTCGTCCGACATGTATTCTCTATTAAGTGACATGTACTTGTCTTTTTTTGAGAATAAATTCTTTAAACCTTAGGTTTTTTTCGTTACGGAAATTCTTGATTCGCCCCCCAAGGCCCGCGATAAAATCTATGCAATAGCTTAAAAATAGATTAGAATAGATAATATTTCTTAGTATTATAGGTATGGGTGCTAGATAACGGATACAATACTTCCCATACAAACTTTACACCCCTTTTTAGAAGTAGAATTTCGGAAAATCCTAGTGCCTACGTCATACAAAGAACACACCCTCCAAGTTTCAGGTCTCTACGATCAGTGGTTTACGCTGTGCGTTGATCCGTCAGTCAGTCAGTCAGGACAAAGCATTTTATATGTACTTACTTATAGAAGAACATAGAAAAGATTATTCACATGAAGGAAAACATCGTAATGAAACTCGCGGCTTAGTTGGCTCCAGAAGTATTGATAGCTTCCTCTGGACATGGTCGATCAAGCTGAGAGGGTAGTAGGTGCTGGGAAAGCCTACTCCATCCTCACGCAAAAAGTACCCAACTAAAGAGTTCTAATTGCGGAAAACAGCCCGTAACAGTATCAGATTACTTACTTCATAGACAATTCCGGGGGTAGATCCAGATCGAGGTCGTTGACCTGCCACCCTGATGGAGACATGTGGGATGAAGATGAGCTGGTCCCGCTGCCTCCCATGTCGCCGAGCGCAGCTTGAATGTAATAATAAATGTTATAGGACATTCCACACATCGCTATCTAACCCCAAGCTAAGTAACTAGACTTGTGTTATGGGTGCTAGACAACGGATATACTACTTATATACTCTTCTTTTGTAAATATATACTTATATAGAAACAACTAGACCCAGACAAATATCTTAGATCGTTAGGATCCTGCCGGAAGACCAGCGGCTGTGTCAGCTAAATGTTGGTGCAGCTATCATTGCTGAGGCGAAACCTTTTTGAAGGCACACGGCTCCTTAGATCTTATTTCTTTTTTATTATTATTTTTTAGTTATTATTTTTATTATTATTTCCTATATGTATAATATGTATATATTTACAAAAAAAAAAAGTATATAAGTAGTTTATCCGTTATCTGGCACCCATAACACAAGCATTAAGTTGCTTAGCTTGGGGCTGGACGGCGATGTGTAATATGTCCTGAAATATTTATTTATTTTATTTATTTATTTTTATTTGTATTTTGTATTCTCTTACCTATCTATTAATTTTTTCGTTTTATTTTATACTTTTGTTTTATGTTAGTGCTTATAATTTTGTTACTACTTTTCTGATTGTCTTGTGTCGTGTACTTGTCCAAATAAATGTTTTCTTTCTTTCATACATGTCTGAGGCGGGAATCGAACCCGCAACCCTGTGTTAGGCAGTCCGGCATGGTGAACATTGTGCCAACTGGGTCGTAAGTATAAATAGTATACTAGTATAAATATGCAACAATCGTCATTAAAATTATTATCACCTACATCGTATCCATTTGCGTAAAAAAAATTGGAAAAAAAATGTAATAAAATTATTATGAACATATAAAACTAAATATTATGTCAAGAGATAACGGTTACAAAAAGATACCTAGTTCACAAGAGTCGTTAACTTAACGAGCCAAATTAAATAGGTTACAATATAAATAAAACTAAATAAACCTACTCTGTTTAAATAAAACTAGCAGCGCCTAGACTCATTGGGTTCCGTACCCAAAGGGTGAAAACGGGACCCTATTACTAAGACTTCCCTGTCCGTCCGTCCGTCCGTCTGTTGAAATTTTCACAGATTATGTATTTCTGTTGGTGCTCAAAATTTAAAAAAACATTTTAAGCCCTTAACACCCATAGGTACTACCTATAAAAATTCATCTATCGGCTGAGTTATTTCACCTTGTAGACCCGAACCCGGAACAAGGGAAGTCCCGATCCCGTGGGAATGTCGGGATAAAACGTAGTCTAGGTACTAATACAGGTTTTCAGTTATTTACTTACCGAGTTTTATTGTTATCCGGTCAGTAGTTTTTGCATGAAGAAGTAACAAACAAACATACTAACACCATTATCGAGTGAATGCAAGCAAATCAGTGAGAAACATCTAGTGCAATATATATATATATATATTTAAAATGTGCTAATTAAGCCCTTTCATTTGATACCCCACACGATACATTTTGATTATTTTTATTTTTTAATTCATGACTCTATGTCCTCTTGGGGGCGCCACATTTGATTTATTGTGACGTCATATAGCCTATAACCAGCGGATCATTGAGACGCTTCTAACGATACCTCATTTGTTGAATTACAGTAAGTAGTTTTGACGTTACGTGGGAACAAATGAACATACATACATACATACATACAGGTCAAACACATAACCCTCCCTTTTGGCTTCGCCGTAGTCGGGTAAAAAAACAGTGGGGCTCCCATACAACATGGTACGGAACCATTCATGCGCGACTCCGACTCGTACTTGGCTGTTTTTTAATATTTAATTTGCATCCAGACTTTTTGTCCTCTCTTCCTTTATTATAAGTATTGATTGATAAGAGGCACACCATAGGCGAGCTGCTGAACATCGAAACTCCTCATCGCCTACTGCAGTAGCCAGAAATAGTAAATGTGGCCGAAATCGGTCAGAGATCTTTAGATTAAGTAGTAGGATTATCAAACGCACAGGTAGGATAGGATCCAATAAGAATAAAGTAGAATCATACTTCTTGGTCTGTATAAACTAAGTATCTGTCTCGCTTAGATTATTATTAACTACTATCAAAGGCGCAGGTAGAATCTAATAAGTATGACATCACAATTCTAACTGTTACTGTCTGTCTATCTGTCTCACTCAGATTATTATTTTCCATTTCAAACTGGACATTTCAACATAATTATTGATCTGTAACCTTTATATCTTTGTTTATTGTTATCTTTCTAGTACTTTGACTTGGGGCTACCTCAGGGTTACTAGTTAGAACCGCTTCACTATATAATTGAACCTAATGATTTTTGTTATTTAATTTGTTTTGTAATTTGTCTGCTATTTATTATTACTTTAACTAGATTTATATCCCATCTCGTAATCAAATGGAGTTAACAGGGATTTACGGGTAACTACTGTCAATTTACTTTATTATAATACAAACAAAATGTTATTTTACTTTATTTTATTACGAGATGGATAGATAAATGTGAATGTTTGTTTCTTACTTCTTCAAGCAAAAACTACTAAATAGATTTCTAGGTGTGATAGTTTTAACGGGTTGCAGCTAGTCTATTATAAAAAAGCTTTTAAAAATATATACCATAAGCATTATAAGTGATGCTGGCAAACGCGTGCGCTCCAAATTCTGTGAATCTCCGTCCTTCTCTAGCCTCTCTCGCTGCGAACTGCAGCACAGCAGCTGCGGACACCCTATCTGTTTGCAGATTGGTATCTTCCACCATATTCAGGGCAGCGACGAGGTCGTCCAGAGTAGCCGTGGTGGATGCGGTCGGTTGAGGTCCCGTTGCACCGTATTGGCGAGAGATGTCGTTGTTTTCAATTTTGACAAACTTATAAGTTCCGATTTAAGCTGATAATATAACTGCTTGCAGATTTATATCTTTCACCATATTTAGGGCAGCGATGAACTCGTCTGATGGTATCGACTTCGGGTAAAGTTACACCGTATTGATAATAGATGGCGTTCTTTTCAATTTTGTAGACATTAGGGTTTAAGATTCTTCTGGGTCCATATTTAAAGATTTGATTTTATTGATATAACAAGTACATCATTCTTAATGTTTTTAATTTTACTATTATTCTCTAATGATCTTTCACAGAGAAATCTTTTGTTTTTCAACAGATAAACGTCTGTGGTAAATGTACTGTGTTAAGATATCTGATCTTCTATAACTTTAATAATTTTTTATCTCCTTTACAGTTCTGTTATTTCGTTTACTCCTTCTTTCGGTTACTAATAGATTTCTTCGGTTGAAACTCCCGTGTCTCCTTACCGAAGTATATTTACTCTGACTTTTCTATTTTCACTTCACTTTTCAAACCATTTGTCAAAAACACCAACAATATAACGTCCATTTAAATGATTGTTTGCCCGCACTGTTAAATAAATTTGTTGATTTAATACGATCTAACGTTCCAGTCATTTTATTTTGTATCTTATTCGTTAGCACTTTGAGTTTGTTATCGAGTTTTCGTTGGTAAATTATCAGAATCACTCAAATATCACGTCGTTGTAGGTATTCTGTCGTATCAGTGCGTGGCTAGGATTATAGTGACATAATTACAAATCTAAGAATGAAAATGTTTTCTGCACTTTAATCACTATTAACATTAATATTTTATTGGCTGGCTGTTCGTTGTTACTTTAAAAAAGACATAAATTGATAACTTGCTCCTTTTTTGAAGACGGTTAAATATATTTTACAGGTAATAAAAAGTAAATGGTCAGAATACACTTATAAAACTCTTGTATGTATATCACAAAACAATAAGGCCCCAAAATTGACCCCTATGACACACCAAATTTTATTACCGATTTTTTAAACTTTAATGTTTAAAACGCGCCCGAATTCGACGGCAACAGAAAAATAACTGAAGTAAAACATAATTTGATCAACAAATCAATTAAAATTGTATGATAAGTTCAAGTAATTAGTAAAGACACATCGTCAAAGGTCTTTGAAAAGTCTAAAACAATAACGATAAGTTATAACTAGCCTTGTAAAATGTTAGTAACTGTTATGTAAAAAAGTTTTTATCACAGTTGCTCATAAAGTGGATCTTATTAAACCGCTTTTAGGCTCCTAATGCAACGTATTATACACGCGTGCGATAAAAAAAAATCCAACTAGTGCTAAAATAATACGTTATCCCGATATGTCAAATATGTATCTTACTGCTAATGACAGTAGATGAAACATTCTAAAGGACATCATTCAAATCGTACCCAAAAATTAAGATGCCGGCCAGAAAAAAAAAATGTTTCTATCTTGTAGAGAATAACATTTTAAACAATGTTTACTAAGGCAACAAAGAGCTACGATTAACCATCGTTGAGTTATTTTACATTGAAAACCCAAAAAAATGCATTTAGTAGAGATCCGTTTGACCACTTTTAAGATATTACTACAGAAAAAATATAAAAATAAGTAGTAAATGGATAAGCTTTGTCTGTTTTTATTATATTTATATAAATAGGTATATGCAATAACCCTTTCAGAAGTTTTAGTGGGATCTTAAAAGTGGTCAAACGGATCTCTATAAAATGCATTTTTTTGGGTTTTCAATGTAAAATAACTCAACGATTTTTGATCGTAGCTCTTTGTTGCCTTAGTAAACATTGTTTAAAATGTTATTCTCTACAAGATAGAAACATTTTTTTTTCTGGCCGGCATTTTTTTTGTTGGTATTTTTTGTTAGAAACATGAATGATCTCCTTTATCTGGGTTATACTGTTTTGATGTATAGAAAAAGGTACCATCCAAAGAGTGTTTAAGCCTTGCTGGCTTAAAACTCTTTGTTGGTACCTTTTTTCTTCTTTTCAAAAGGTTGTCTCTAAAGTCTGATAACGAACGATCATTTTACGTGATAACGTCTTAGAAAATAATTAAAAATTGAGTTTTGTTTTTATTTTGTTTTTTCTTTAGGTACATAAATATATTTTTTCCTTACCATTATATTCTGTTTTTAACCGCCGACGCAAAACAAATGAAAAAAAACCCTAAAAAAATATTGTATGTCAGACGCTGTATAGGTTAAAAGTCTTTTGACTAGCCTTTCGGGAGTGTAATTAACAAAAAATAGTAAACATTACCTAAAATTCTTAAAAACTTTTTTTTATTACAATTTTAACAAGTCTTTTTTTTATTCGCAACTGTGATAAAAAACGTCGTACGATACACGTGTGAATTGATCATTCCATCTCGGCTTTTGCCACGCTCGCGTTCCGCTCGCGCGTCATAAACCGCCTCTATGGAATGATCAACTTTCCACACTTGTATCGCAATGTACTATTTGATACCTATTTCTGTATATGTGCCTATATGGGTATTTAGATCTTAAGTAATTAGTATAGTTTCGAAAAAAACTGGTTGCCTGTAAAGTCGGTATACGGGCGAAAGTTTTACGTGACAACAACTGTGCTCGAGTGGAAGGGACGCGTGCCTTTCACTTTTTATGTCTGTCTCTCTCGCTCTTAGGCGGGCTAACCATGCCCGCGTGCCTCTCACTCGCTCTCATTGTGAGCGCATAACGTCAGCGGAGCGTAACGCAGTTTCTTGAAGTGTCACCCGGCAAACCAATTTATAAAACGTTGTCACGTCAAAATATACCAATTCAAATGTAGTTTTTTGACGCGTAAACGTCTTAAAAGTGTTAGAAGACTAGAGGATTACTAGCAAAAACGAAACGCAGATCTAACGTCACAATTTCAAACATATATAGGGCAAGAGGATCCAGCTACTTCTTTTGTGGTTAAAGTTCATAAGAAGCGAAGCGAAACGAAGCAACATCAGTCAAAATTCTGTAGACTTGATCTTTAAATAAAATTGTGACTTTTCGCGAATAGAGGCCGCACAGAAAAACGAATACTGCATAATATCATTTTTATTTTTTACCTAAACCAAGAAATTAATTCTCTAGCGTCTATAGGCAGAGGATTATTTCTTGCTTCAAGAAACCTTTTTTTCTGTGAGTGTGATTTTTAATAAAAATCGGTTCGTCTGTTTAAAAATAATTCTCTATTGATCAGATAAATAACTTGTTTACGTGCTATACGTGTCGTGTGTCTTAGTTTATTAGTATAGTATTTACATTTTATTTAGCCCGTATTGTCGCCGTAAAGTGTGTAAAACTTAGGTAATATTGGTTGCAATACCTATTTAAAAAAGCGAGTTTCAATACCGCATGGAGAATGGCAAGACTTGGCACAGAATAGGGAAGACTGGAAGAAAAGGCTAGTGTTGAAAATTTGTGAAAAATTTGGACACGTAATTAAAATAAGTGGGATTTAAGGTTTAATCGAGACTAGCGACCCGCCCCGGCTTCGCACGGCTATATTATGCATGTATTATACATATAAACCTTCCTCTTGAATCACTCTATCTATAATAAAAACGGTTAAACCTAGTTTTCCATTAGATCTAGAACATTTAAAAAAAATATCAAATTCGGACTTCGTTATATATCTATTAAAAAAAAATTAAAAACACCGCATCAAAATCCGTTGCGTAGTTTTAAAGATCTAAGCATACATAGGGACATAGGGACGGTGAAAAGTGACTTTATTTTATACTATGTAGTGATATACCTAATTCGTATCTTTCCACCACATATTCAATGCGTGAAGCTATAATATTCAATTCATTGTTTACAATATTAAACGATTTAGTATCTATAACCCTAAATGTTTACTTTAAATAATGCAAAACAATTTATTAATCTTGTTTTTATCAGTTATTACTGGTTTATAATATAACACGTAAAAACCTAAATCACCTATTCACCTAGAATAAAGGTAAATTAACTTCAAAGAGTTTCTGATGAAATTTCAGTTAGAGAATTACATACCGCGTAGGGCGTAGGTACAATCGACGCTCAAAAGTCCACTGCCACTGTAACGTTTACAATAATGTGCATGATTTATCATCATTTATTGTGTTTGTCATGTGCTATTTGAACATTATAACAACGTAACCTGTAGATCGAACCCACGTCGTCGGTTGGTGTAGCGGGTGGCGGCTTATACCACTCACACAACTAAACACATAGCTAACATGTTGACAAATAATAATCACACTGAATAGGTACTTTTAATTAGACTATTGTGTGTAACGTTTATTAGAAGAAGGTCGTAAGTCCAATACTTGTTTATTTTACTGTACCACACTGATAGTGGACTTATGACGCATACCGTACACATATTCACACAAAGAGAAATAGCTCTTTTCTCCCCTTATTATTGTCCGATTTCGGTTTTATTTTTTTGTGTAATTAATAGTAAAAGAGAAAATATAAACAGAAAAAGATTAATTTAATGAAAATTTATAGAACTTTCAAGATGTGGCAAACACCATTAGAGCACGGGCTATTAGGTCAATGTTGGTGTTGTCACAAATTCCCCAATCTCAGGCAAAATGAGAAAAAAAAATCCAAAGCAAAAAAGTTCTTTTTTTTTTATTTTGTTAAATTCTGGACTTACAAGTACCTAAAAAGGATATTCCCAAGCTCAGGTAAAATGAGAAAAAAAATCCAAAGACAAAACAATCCTTTAATATACTTTTTTTTTGTTAATTTCTGGAGATCGGGACACATGGAGGGAAATGGGGGAGGCCTTTGCCTAGCAGTGGGACACAAAAGGCTAATAAAAAAATTAAAATTAAATTACGTTCCCATAGTAACCAAAACACGAAACAGCGCCATCTATTAGCAGTATTGCAAAATTCAGTCTCAAACCAATATGGCAGACTTAGGGTCAACATGTTAAAGATAAACTGGACGGTATATCGGTTATCACTAGAACCACACGAGCCGGGGCAAAGGTGGTTGTCTGTATGGAAACAACGTAGATTAGAGATATGGACAGTGGCGTAGCTATCGTAGGGCAAGGTGGGGCAGAGCACCAGGGATCCAAAGCGCAGGGGTCCTCTCTTTTTAATCTCACCCACCCAGGATCTAATCTCATCGTACCCAGGATCTAAACATCCTGGGGTGACGTGGAAATTCCTTAGCTCCAAAACGTCATTCACATTTCACACACACGCACTCACATTCACGCTATATGACACTAACACACAAACAAACATTCATTTATGCTATATTTAGGCAGTCAAGTGTTTTTAAAGGTCTTTTCGAAATGTTTTTATCAATTTGAAATTATAATGTTATTATTTGACGACCTCTGTGGCGCGTCGGGCGAACACCCGACTGCGACGCAGAAGGTTGCGGGTTCGATTCCCGCCGGGAACAAGTATTTATGCTGACCATAAATTCTTGTTTCTGGTTCTGGGTGTTTCCTATATGTATAATATGTATATATTTACAAAAAAAAAGTATATAAGTAGTTTATCCGTTATCTGGCACCCATAACACAAGCATTAAGTTGCTTAGCTTGGGGCTGGATGGCGATGTGTAATATGTCCTGAAATATTTATATTTATTATTATTATAATGAATTTTCTTCTTTTTATTTTTATGATAAGTAACTACTTGTAATTTCTATTCACAACCATTCACCTATCTAATCAATTCTGGCTTTTATGAGGTAATTTATAAGAAACAGCATACAAAATGTAGATTCAATTTGGTCTAAGTTCTGTGTACAATATGTTAGAATATAAGGTATTATAATTACTGTAGAATCTTTGTTAATAAATAAATCTCAGCTTGAAAAGAGAAAAGCATAAAAGAAAAAGAAAAAAATCTGTGTTGTACAAATAAAGTTATCTATCTATCTCGAGACTCAAGTCAAGACAAGAGAGGAGGTGGCCTATACTTATTTTTGAGAATCACAGTGCACAGTTACTGTGCACTTGTGAATCCTATCCTGGATATTGTATCCTTATCCCTCATTTATTCCTATCTATAATTTTGAAGTATAGGTAAGTTCAAGCTACGCGAAATGAGGGGGCCCCGGTGGCCCTTGTCCATCTAGCTACGCCACTGGAGATGGATATGTTCGTATTATATACTTGAACTAACGACCCGCCCCGGCTTCGCACGGCTATATTATGCATGTATTATACATATTAAACCTTCCTCTTGAATCACTCTAACTTTTAAAAAACCGCATCAAAATCCGTTGCGTAGTTTTAAAGATTTAAGCGTACAAAGGGACATAGGGACAGAGAAAACGACTTTGTTTTTACCCGACTACGGCGAAGCCAAAAGGGAGGGTTATATACTATGTAGTGATAGTGAAGGGGTATGTGGTTTTGCTTTCTCCAAACGAATGTCTTCCCCTATGCAGGGGCCCTATAAAATAAATAAATAAAATAAATAAATATTTCAGGACATATTACACATCGCCATCCAGCCCCAAGCTAATACATATACATATTATACATACACATATACATACATATTATACATATAGGAAACACCCAGAACCAGAAACAAGAATTTATGGTCAGCATAAATACTTGTTCCCGGCGGGAATCGAACCCGCAACCTTCTGCGTCGCAGTCGGGTGTTCGCCCGACGCGCCACAGAGGTCGTCAAGGTCAGGGTCAGGGTCGTCGGCCCTATGAAGGAAACCTATGGCTCGCGAGCTACATGCGGCTCTTTGCTGAAGCTGTGGCTGTTTAGTCCCAAATGCAAAGCATTACATAGTATAAAACAAAGTCGCTTCCTACTGTCTGTCTCTATGTATGCTTAGATCTTTAAAACTACGCAACGGATTTTGATGCGGATTTTTAATAGGTGTATATGTATAATACATGCATAATATAGCCGTGCGAAGTCGGGGCAGGTCACTAGTATTATATATTTTAAAGAAATACTGTCATAAGAATAGTCTTCCCGATTGCTACAGTGAGGTGAAGAAGTTGGCATTTGGAGTGCTGACTATTTTCAAAAATCTTTATTTACGCAAGTACCTACTATTTATTATTGACAAAAAAAATCAAAAACATTTAGGCTCTTTAAAAACCTTGAAATTTTGTAAAAATCTGCTGTTTTCGGTAATAAAGACTTAACATTTAAAATTGTAGTCCGAAAATCAATAAACAACTAACAAAGGTGAATGACCTCAAGCTCTAAGAAACAGCTGATGTTTTTAGTTAAAAAAAACTAAATCAAAATCGGTTCATCCGTTTGGGAGCTACGATGCCACAGACAGACACACACACACACACACAGACACGTCAAACTTATAACACCCCGTCGTTTTTGCGTCGGGGGTTAAAAATAAACTCAACTACTACTCAACTAACAATAAAAATAAAAATATTTTTTTGAAAAAGTTTCTAAATTTCAAAAGTTGTAGAACTAAAGTTGTTCGCCTAGACGTTTAAACAATTCGTTATTAAAACCTTTAGCTGAAACACATGATCAACATCTATGTAAAATTGCAATAATTTGAGAGAAATATAAAAATGGATCGCTGAATGTGTTGCTAAGCGCAAATCTCGAGAACAGCTGGACCGATTTCGCTAATTCTTTTTTTGTTGTATTTGTTATTGTCAGGAGAAGCTTTTTATGAAAAAAAAGTCGGTATACAGGCGAAAGTTTTACGTGACAACAACTGTGCTCGAGTGGAAGGGACGCGTGCCTTTCACTTTTTATGTCTGTCTCTCTCGCTCTTAGGCGGGCTAACCATGCCCGCGTGCCTCTCACTCGCTCTCATTGTGAGCGCATAACGTCAGCGGAGCGTAACGCAGTTTCTTGAAGTGTCACCCGGCAAACCAATTTATAAAACGTTGTCACGTCAAAAAATAAGAAAATTGCGTTGAAAATTATTACGCGGTTTGAGAGCTACTTTGGCTAGTTTGAGATAAATATATGAAATTCGTAATCGTTAGATCATATTATCTGAATACTTAAAGTACAAGGTTTGAATTATAACTTTTTCAATTAACACGTTTAAACTACGTGGTAACAATAATATACCTACCTACCTACATACTTCAATCTTAGAAATACTTTAACTGCGTCTGAAAAATATACTCATACTTACAAGAAAATAGTACATTACGATACAAGTGTGATAAATGTCTCAGTTTTCATTTTTTTTGGTATGAATGTCATGTACTCATGTACAGTATGCGTCATAAGTCCACTATCATTTTGCTACAACAATACTATAAATCAAGTATTGGACTTACGACCTTCTTCTAATAGACGTTACACACCAACATACATACTTGAATTAAAAGTATGATTATTATTTTGTGATTGTTAGCTATGTGTTTAGTTGTGTGAGTGGTAATAAGCCGGCACCCGCTACACCAACCGACGTGGGTTCGATCCACAGGTTACGTTGTTATAATGTTCAAATAGTGCTGCACAGGATTGTAAACGTTACGGTGGGCAGAGACTTTTAACCGTTGATTGTACATAAGACACATTACAGAGTTTTCTACACAAACTGTATAGAAACTTAATTGAGAACCTTTTTCAATCTTAGATTTGTTTTTACTTTAAAAAAAAACACACTGATACACCAAAAAAAATGGCTGCGTGTACTTATGTACGCGCGTGAGAAGTTATACTTCTTTGGCATTATTAAAAAAAAAAAAAAAAAAAAAAAAAAAAAAAAAAAAAAAAAAAAAAAAAAAAAAAAAACTCGTCCGACAAAATACTCGTCCGACAAAAAACTCGTCCGACAAAAAACTCGTCCGACAAAAAACTCGTCCGGCAAAAAACTCGTCCGACGTGAGAATTTTGTGTGACGCTTTTGTAAAATTTCACTCTCATCATTTTTTCATAACGCGCCTAAAGAAGTATAACTTCAAAAACAATTCCCTCACTTCAAAACACTTTCAACACAAGGACACAATAATCACTTTTTTCTTCTTCTTCTTGAGGTGCCATCTCCTACCGGAGGTCGGCTATCATTAAGGCTATTTTTACTTTTGACGCTGCTGCACGGAAAAGGGATCTAGAGCTTTGCTTAAGGTGAAAGGGTACCTGCGCGCTCTCCATACAAACGTAGTCGACTGTTTGCTCCCTGGATATTGACACTAGCACAAATATTTTTGTGCCATAAAACCTATAACTGCCATGACTATGCCCCTATGTTTTGATTTTTTTCATTTTCTAATTATCATAGAATGTAAAATTAAAAAAAATTATTAATTAAAAAAAAACAAAAAATAGGGGCATGGTCATGGCAGTTATAAGTTTTATGCACCAAAAATATTTGCTCTAGTGTCATTATCCAGGGAGAAATAGTCGACTACGTTTGTATTAGTTTGTATGGAGAAAGCCCCCGGTACCCTTTCCTCTTAAACCATGTCCGGAGGTTCTTAAGCCATGACGTGCGCCTCCTTCCGGGTGGTCGCTTCCCTTGGATTTTTCCTTGCATCATTAGTTGGAGCAGTTCGTATTCATCATTGCGCATGATATGACCAAAATACTGTAGCTTACGTTTCTTTACAGTACTTAGAACCTCCACTTTCTTATTCACCAACAACAATCACTTTTTTAACAACTCTCGTCGTAAAAAAATCGTCAAAATATTTTTTTCACTTTTTCACCGATTATATACAAAAAATATACAAATACAATCCGAAAATATACAAAACACTTTTTCACCGATTTTCCAAAAAAAAAATTTTTTGAAACCACTTTTAATTACTTAATTCTAAAAGTTTTTCGAACCAGTAAACACTTTATTTTGACAAAAAACAGTGTGTAAACACATTACACTCCCGGGTCGGGTAAATACGTGTTAAATGTACGCTCAAATGACATATACTGCTTTTGTGTACAAAATTAATAAATTCATTATCAACATGTATCAAAGTAGACTATGTAAGATTTAGAAGGTACATTGTTAACTATTATTTGCCTAAACTCTAGATTTCAAAACGAGGTTTGAGAATAGTCCGAGATGTGGATTTAAACCTTAGATTTAGATACAGATCTACTCGTGAACTATAGTCTTTAGACTATACTTCACGAGTAGACTATAGTTCCCTATATAATCTATAGGGATAGTGTTTATATCCCTATAGATTATATAGGGAACTATAGTCTAAAGGCTATCGCTATAGGTTATTTAAGGATAGTGTTTAGACTATATTTCACGAGTAAATCTGTGTCTAAATCTAAGGTTTAAATCCACATCTCATCTATCCTTAAACCTCGTTTTGGAATAAGGGGGTAGATGGATCACTGAAGATTGGTTTATAGATTAACTAGCTGTTGCCAGCGATTTCGTACGCGTAGTATTTTAAGCAAGAAATTCCGTAACGAAAATAAAACCTAACACCCCCCCACTCCGCCTAACATGTAGCTCGGCCCAGCGTTCGCTTAACGTGTATGTATATGGTACGACTGTACGAAGCTCGCACGATGCAATAGCTATACTGCGGCAGACCCCGAGTGCCACACGTTTTTTTGTTTTGTATACTAAAACCTTCCTCTTTAATCACTCTATCTATTAAAAAATGAAAACAATAAACTTGTTATTTCTCATAGAATATTTCTTGAAACGATCTGCTACTGCCATCTATTAGCACTCACTTAAACAAATATAGTTTATTTTTTATTCGCTAGATGGCAGTCAAAAATTTAAATCAGCACCATCTACATTCGAATAGCGGTCTTTCTAGAAACTAAGTTTCTCAATTTGTGTAATAGATGGCAGTATAAGTTAAAAAGACTAACACAAATAAAATCTCATCTGTCGCGTCAAGATCTGTCGCGTCAAAATCTGTCGCGAGATCGGTTGAAAATGCTCACCCACAAAAGTGCCCAACGCGCCATAAGAAGTTTTCACTTCAAAAAAACGGCAACAAAATCCGTTGCGTAGTTTTAAAGATCAAAGCATACATAGGGACAGACAGCGGGAAGCGACTTTGTTTTATACTATGTAGTGATGATCGAAATTGATACCATGCTTGCAGTTAGTCGCAGTTTTGGAGCTCTACGGTGATTCTGCACTTTTGTTGTCTGATTGTACCTACAGTACCTACACCCAAAAGGTAAAAACGGAATCTTATTACTAAGACTCCAGTGTCTGTCTGTCTGTGACCTCATGAACCGTGATAGCTAAAAAATTTCATTTTCACAGATGATGTATTTTCTGTTGTCACTATATCAAATACAAAACAGATTATAAAGGTAGGGAACCCTTCGTGCGCAAGTCCGACTCGCACTTGGCCGGTTTTTATTTTTTTTACTTACAAAACCATAACGCGAACTAAGTCGCTGAAAACAGATAGATACTCTTCATCCAGGGATAAGAACATCAATCGATTAAGTCGCGTTCTTGATTTAATAAATATTTCATATTTCTGTAAAACTGTAATACTTGTAATTACTACTGTGTAATTACTTAAGTTAGAATTTATTTTGTGTTATTTTTTTTTTTATGTAATTATTTTTCGTGTTTGTTTTTATGGTGCAATAAAGTGTTTATCTATCTATCTATCTAAAATCTAATAATATAAAGTGTCATATCTACGACATTTACTAATCTATGTACCTCGCTTCCTATTGGCTGGTCTTTGTAAACAGTAGGCATTTTGTAAAACTAGTCTGTTAAGACTGCGCCGAGCATAATATGGCGGGAAATAATTTGGTCTAAGTTCTGTGTTTTGTTCTGTGTGGTCTAACTTGACGACCCAGTTGGCACAATGGTCACCATGCCGGACTGCCAAACACAGGGTTGCGGGTTACATTCCCACCTCAGACAAGTATTTATGCTTAGATATTTGTCTGTGGTCTGGTTGTTTCTATGTATTATAAGTATATACTAGACCCGCCCCGGCTTCGCACGGCTATATTATGCATGTATTATACATATAAACCTTCCACTTGAATCACTCTATCTATTAAAAAAAACCGCATCAAAATCCGTTGCGTAGTTTTAAAGATATAAGCATACAAAGGAAAATAGGGACATAGGGACGGCGAAAAGTGACTTTATTTTAAACTATGTAGTGATTTATAAAATAAAAGTTAAGTAGTATATCCGTTGTCTAGCACCCATAACACAAGTCTAGTTACTTAGCTTGGGGCTAGATGGCGATGTGTGGAATGTCCTGTAATATTTATTTATATTTTTTTTAAAGGTTTTTCAAAAACCTTGATATTAGCGATACAAATTGTTTGTATTTGTTAAGTAACTGACCTGTAAAAAAAAGATTTTTCATTACTCATACTCCGAAAGTAGGTCTAAAGATGCATGAAGAGCGTGTAGAAAATAAAATTTCCAGCCCTAGGGCTTTTCTCTTTCACTGACAGCTGTCATGTCAAATTATGGCTTCGCACGACTTGTGCAATGTGCATGTAGCCAGTATCAGTAACATTACGCATAAGGAACTTTAAAAACCTAACCTCCTTGCTTTAAGTAACACCAAAGAATAACACTACATGTATATAACCTCTTTGGTCCCAACCTTGTAAGAGGATCAGGTAGTATGGAGTCTCTCATTCACTCTCGTTGTTAGGAAGAATTTTATGTATTATTCGTAATGAAAAGCACAGTGTTTACCTCGGGTGAAAGACTCATTAAGTCCCTCGAACTATTAGCGCCCTCGCTACGCTCGGGCGCCAAACTCCGTCTCGGGACTTGTAATGAGTGACTTTCACACCTAGGATAACAATGTACTATTAAAAAACCGTTTCTTTTTTAATTTTGTTAGATGCGAAATAATGCAATAAGTAAATATTTTTTTGCAAAACTTAACTTCATTTCGTTGTTCGAATTTATATTATCTGTGGTCTTTCAATAGTAACTACACGTTAAGCATGCATCTTTTGAATCCTGATTAATTTTAATGACATTGTTGCATAAATAAAATATTTGTCTTATTATATGAGAATTTCAAACTTCCAGTCCGAAAATGGTGTATTAGTTACCGGACGTCTACCATTAAAAAAAAAGATTAAAAAAAATAGAAATCAAAATGTTACAATATTTTGTAAACCGTTAATGTAACATAGGCTTTAAAACTATCTAAAATAAAAATAACAGTGCTATCTCCAAAAAAGAAAGATTTTTTGTTTGTAACGAAAACGTTCCGAAACTACTGGACCGATTTTGATGAAACTTGGTATAAGGATACATTGATTCATTGACAGTAACATAGGCTACTTTTTATCCCGATATTCCCACGGGATCGGGAGTTATACGGCTGCTAGTAAGACATACTTTACTAAAATAATGCGGTTCAGAGAATACATCTACCTACTTACCAAGTTTCAACAGTATAGTTCTTATAGTTTCGGAAAAAATTGACATACGGCAGACAGATAGATATGACGAATCTATAAGGGTTCCGTTTTTTGCCATTTGGCTACGGAACCCTAAAAAGGCACTCACCCATTAACTTCTTCGGTGGCATCTTCCTCTCCCTCTCTTCGCTTCCTTCCCTCTTCTTTCCTTCCCACTTCCTCTTCCTCCCCTCCCTTTCTTCCAAATACATCCCAATCTCCTCTTCCCTCATCAGAGCCAATTTCACACTAGACTCCCAACCCAGATCCTTGTCATGCATATTATAATTTGGAAATTCCATTAAAAACTAACTTAATTTCTGTTAAAAATGATATATGACTTCCCAGGGGGAAAATTGTTAAAAGAAGAAGTCTTCTTAAAGACTTTAATAGGAAGAAGTCTTCTTAAAGACTTCAATAGGAAGAAGTCTTCTTAAAGACTTCAATAGGAAGAAGTCTTCTTAAAGACTTCAATAGGAAGAAGTCTTCTTAAAGACTTGAAAAAGTCTTAATGACTTATAGGAAATAAAGTATTCTTTATAACTAGAGAAAGTAGGAATGAGTCTTCCCATAGACTTAATTTAAAATAGGAAAGAAGAAGTCTTCTTAAAGACTTAATTTATATTACGATATAAAAGTCTTCCTAAAGTTTTAAGTCATAGAAAGAAGTCAAAAGACTTGTATTTAGAAAAGGTTTTTTTTTAATAACAATGAATTTATAATTTAAAGTCTCCGAAACTTTTTAATTTAGAAATAACGAAGAAGAAGTCTTCCCAGAAGTTTTGGACTTAACTTAAGGAGTCTTCTTTGCGATTCCAATTTAGAATAGAACGAAAAATGAGTTGTATAATTTCTTTATCCCAGTTGTTTCTCTTTGACGATGGCTCTGGAGTAGTTGATTCTCGATTTTCAATAGCATATTGTTGTAAGAGCGGTCGAAGTGGTACTGAAACAATACAATCAATAATTTTTTAAAAAATGACAAGTTTTTAACTTTGGTAACTAGATGGCGCCACAGTAAAATTGAAACGTACAAAAAATTTTTTAGCTGTCGTGGCAAACGTTATTTTGCCGTTTACAAAAAATAAGAAAAAAATATATTTTTTATCACAGTTGCTCATAAAGTGGATCTTATTAAACCGCTTTTAGGCTCATAATGCAACGTATTATACACGCGTGCAATAAAAAAAAATCCAACTAGTGCTAAAATAATACGTCATCCCGATATGTCAAACTGCTAATGACATATAGTAGATGAAACATTCTTAAGGACATCGTTCAAATCGTACCCAAAACTTAAGGTGCCGGCCAGAAAAAAAAATGTTTCTATCTTGAAGAGCATAACATTTTAAACAATGTTTACTAAGGCAACAAAGAGCTACGATCAACCATCGTTGAGTTATTTTTCATTGAAAACCCAAAAATATGGATTTTGTAGAGATCCGTTTGACCACTTTTAAGATATTACTACAGAAAAAATATAAAAATAAGTAGTAAATGGATAAGCTTTGTCTGTTTTTATTATATTTATATAAATAGGTATATCCAATAACCCTTTCAGAAGTTTTAGTGGGATCTTAAAAGTGGTCAAACGGATCTCTATAAAATGCATTTTTTGGGTTTTCAATGTAAAATAACTCAACGATTTTTGATCGTAACTCTTTGTTGTCTTAGTAAACATTTTTTTTTACTGGCCGGCATTTTTTGTTAGAAACATGAATGATCTCCTTTATCTGGGTTATACTGTTTTGATGTATAGAAAAAGGTACCATCCTAAGAGTTTTTAGGCCTTGCTGGCTTAAAACTCTTTGTTGGTACCTTTTTTCTTCTTTTCAAAAGGTTGTCTCTAAAGTCTGATAACGAACGATAATATTACGAGATGACGTCTTTGAAAATAATTAAAAATTGAGTTTTGTTTTTATTTTGTTTTTTCTTTAGGTACCTACATAAATATATTTTTTCCTTACCATTATATTCTGTTTTTAATCGCCGACGCAAAAACAAATGAAAAAAAACCCTAAAAAAATATTGTATGTCAGACGCTGTATAGGTTAAAAGTCTTTTGCCTAGCCTTTCGGGAGTGTAATTAACAAAAAATAGCAAACATAACCTAAAACTCTTAAAAACGTTTTATTATTGAAATTTTAACAAGTCTTTTTTTTATTCGCAACTGTGATAAAAAACGTCGTACGATACACTTGTGGAAAGTTGATCATTCCATAGAGGCGGTTTATGACGCGCGAGCGGAACGCGAGCGTGGCAAAAGCCGAGATGGAATGATCGCAATGTACTAAAATAGATGTTGTTCGATTCTCAGACCTAACGAACATACACAAAAAATTTCATACAAATCGGTTCAGCCGTTTAGGTGGAGATTGGCAACTAACACCGCGACACGAGAATTTTATACAGGGTGTTTTTTTTACGAGGGCCTTCAGGGCTATATCCTAAACTATTAAGAGATAGCTACAAATCCTGGAAGGAGTTGCGTGTCCGATTTTGTAAAAAACTAAAACTACATCATTACATTTTTGAAAAAGTCGATTCCTCAGTACCTATTTTTAAGCTATTGCGTAGCTTTTATCGCGGGTTTTGAGCGCGGCCACCGAATCCCAAAATTCCGTAACGAAAATAAAACATCCCCCACTCCGCCTACCATAAAAAATGCTATGCAATAGCTTTACCGCGGCAGTCCCCGAGTGCCACACTTTTTTTTTACTATTTCTATTATTTGTTGTTATAGCGGCAACAGATATTAAACGGCTGAACCGATTAGTATGAAATTTTTTGTGTATATTCGTGTTTGAGAATCGACCAACATCTATTTTTTTTGTCCTTCAGACAGCTAGTATGTGTATACAATGTGTTTCCGCAAATGGGGTTTTAACACGAAAGGAGGTTGTTCTAGACGTCTAGGCGAACAACTTTTGTTCTACGACTTTTGCAAATTCGAACATTTTCGATAGTTCTGAGGGAATTTTTACTTGAAAATCAGCTGGTTCATACAAAAACTTCGAACAAAATGTTCGGATTTCCAAAAGTCGTAGAACAAAAGTTGTTCGCCTAGACGTCTAGAACAACCTCCTTTCGTATTCAGACCAGTGTGAGGCTGTAAATTTCCATACAAAAAGCGGTAATATTTTCCCCTCCATAAACGAAGACCGATTTTGATATTTTTTGAAAATGTTCTGGATCTAATGGAAAACTAGGTTTAACCGTTTTTATTTTAAAGAAATATTGCCTAAGATAAAAGTTATTTGTATCTGAATATCTATATTTTTGACTTAAAACTTCATCGAGCGTTTCAATTGTTTTTGACGTGACAACGTTTTATAAATTGGTTTGCCGGGTGACACTTCAAGAAACTGCGTTACGCTCCGCTGACGTTATGCGCTCACAATGAGAGCGAGTGAGAGGCACGCGGGCATGGTTAGCCCGCCTAAGAGCGAGAGAGACAGACATAAAAAGTGAAAGGCACGCGTCCCTTTTTAATAGACTAAACTGAATTACAAAAAAAGAATAACGTATAAACCTAGAATAAGATGCAGTGAATTAAATGAGACCAAATTTATTTCATTTTGTGAAGGATAAAGGGGGTAAAAACGTTACGGCCCGCAACATTATTTGAAAGCAAAATGAAGTCAATTACGACCGAACTTAAACTCTCTCTATCGCACGATACGGGTCATTTTTTAAAATACCTACTCGCGCCGCGTATCGAAAACTCATGATTCTCTTAAAACCCCCTTAGCTGAACCACCCTGTATAATAGTTACCTGTATGTGCGGGGGGCACGTTATAGTCTTGTTCGTGAATCTGTTGCCAATAAGATATGTCCGGAGAATGTTGGTGATGGTGGTCTCCATGGATTAGAGTGAAGTCGAGTCGGGCAGCTTGCTTGTGGCTATGGCTCCTGTTGAACAAGAACACAATATTTGTATAATGGATTTTTTTTATAATGGCCTTAAGGTGAAAGGGTACCGGCGCTCTCTACATACAAACGTAGTCGACTGTTTCCTCCCTGGATAATGACACTAGCACCAATATGTTTGTGCCATAAAACCTATAACTGCCATGACTATGCCCCATGTCTTGGTTTTTTTGGAAGATTTAAAAACAAAGAAAAATAATTTAGAAACATGAAAGAACGTGCCCGATTTTGACAAAAACTAAAACTGCATCATTAGATTTTTGGAATAGTTATTACCCTGGCCAGGAATCGAACCTGTTCATGTTCCAAAAAAATAATCAGCCTAAGTATATTTTTTACCAATCTATAGTGTTGCCAATAGAGATCTATTTCCCGATACTGCCACAGGGTTTAATTTGCCATACTATGTTTGCCTCCATATTCCCGGAAACAAACAGAAGGCAAATTAAGGGGGGTCCATACGCCAACGACGTTCCTACACAGGTTACTAAATAGTTACTACTGGCACCGGTCGCCTTCGCTGGTGAAACTTGTTGGTTGTTACGTATGTGTTTTGTTTTTCTCAAAAGTGCTGTGATGGAATTGCAGGTGAGATCTTTACCAATATTTTGGTGTAATTTGAGACGAATTTTAAATGAAAATAAAAAGGAAAAGGGCCTTCGTTCCGCAACATGTTAATTTTTTTACCAATACTCAAGCACTGCAGCTAGTTCTAGCCAGTATGATGAAGGCTTAAGGTGAAAGTTTACCTGCGCGCTCTCCATACAAACGTAGTCGACTGTTTTCTCCCTGGATAATGACACTGGCACAAATATTTTTGTGCCATAAAACCTATAACTGCCATGACTGTGCCCCTATATTTTTTTGTTTTCATTTTCTAATTATCATAGACACTAAGTTAAAAAGGGCATGGTCATGGCAGTTATAAGTTTTATGCACCAAAAATATTTGCTCTAGTGTCATTATCCAGGGAGAAGACAGTCGACAACGTTTGTAATAGTTTGTATGGAGAGATCCCCCGGTACCCTTTCCTCTTAACCTATTTCTAACTGAAGATAAGTAGGGCACATCTAAGTTTAACCACCTTTCACCGGTTGTAGCTAGTTCTAGCCGGTTAAAACCAGCTGTAAATATCCGGTGCGGAAAGATTGCGGGAAGTCGTTGGACGCAGAGATCATGCGAACGATCGATCAGAAGGCTCATTCTCGTAAATAACATTGTTCAAATTACATTGCAATATCATTTCGATTACAAAAAATGAGTCAACCCTCAAATTGAGTTTTTTTGGCAAAAAGCGGAGTTTGAGGGTATTTTGAGCTACTTAGGGTATTTCTTGTAATCGAAATGCAGTCGGAATGATATTGAAATGTAATTAAAACAATATTATTTACGAGAATTGGCCTTCTAGAAGTCTTTTACGGTCCCGTTTTTACTCTTTGGGTACGGAACCCTAAAAACTAAAAGCTTCCGTTTCCTTTAAACCTTAACACAACACCCACCTTCCACAACAGTCTTAAAAAAACACTTTTTATCACTGAAATAGTTTTTTTTAACACAAAAAAGTCGTTTCACAGTGCCATATTGGCGAGATAAATCAGTTTCACTGTCCACCTCCGTCTCCGTCCTTTAGATACATTATTTAATCAACCATTATTAATTTTGTTAAAAAGACGGTAGATAGAAAAAACTTTTTAAATTTCGAACGCGTTGCCGCCAACTTTACAAAGAAACTGTCACAGAGCGAACAAAAAGCGGTTGTTAACGGGCTGCTTGCAGTAGAATTGCAAAATTTCGAGTTTAATAAATTTATTCCATTCATATTCGACAAAAAGCTTAATATTAGTATCAAATTGTGTCTAAATAAATGGAGAAATTTAGATTTAATAAAATCGAAACTTTGAAATTTTGCTGCAAATTGCCCAAGATTTTTATTTTCAAGATTCTGAAATTCAGAACGACAATTCAAATGAATTTTCAGATCAGATTGTAATTTTTAGCTTAAAATGTTATGAGGTATCAAAGTGTATTCTGTCATTCTAAAAGTTTATTTCAGATTACCTAAAGTTCTGAATTTTACTATTTGAATTGCCATTTTTTAGTTTCCATAGTTAAAGGCAGACTGAGGTGAAGATCAACTAATAAATAATTTAAATTTGTAACAAAAGTATCATCTAAAAACTTATAACAAAGGGAATTAATTCAGATTCCTGAAATTAGGAACCTTTAAAATGGGAGCTTGATATTTGGATTCTGTTGCAAGCACAGCTTTCACGAGATGAAAGTGTGAAAATAACCATGTTCAAATCTTTTATGATTACTGAGTTGTCGCAACAGTGAATCACTATTTACTTCCCCATTTAGTTTCATGAAAATTTCATTAATTTAATTAAGGACTACAACAACACATACACATTATTTTCAAGCGAAAAAATTAAGTCAATCTAAAAAAGGATAGAATTCTAGAAGTCTAAAAATCAGAATCGTAAATCAAAAACGCGTTTCGCCAACTTTAAAAAATCAACGTTAACTTTCCCGCCAACTTTTGAAAACAGAACACTTTTGAGGGTCAAATATTCGCAAAAAAAACTTTGCGAAAGCAGATCGTGCAAAGAGGTTTGCAGCCGTGACAATATTGGAGAATTGACCGTCTCGGTCAAATGAATAAGTACGCTGTATTCTTGTTAATTTGTCGTCCAATAGCAGCGCGGGAGGCGATTGGACGTCTTGGAATTAAACCACTTGGCTGGCAGGGTCACGCGGATCAAAATAGGGTACTGTTTTAGGTTATTTCGTTGGCGGTTCTGTAGTATTAAGGCAACGTAAGCGAAGAACTATCGCAGAAAGTCGAATCTTTGCAACTATTATTAAATTAAATTCATTTATTTCAGATATTAAGATCCATTATTACAATTAAAAATAAATACTTTTGACCTTAAACATGATTCAACTGTCAAAGTATCAAACTGATTCAAAGGCTACTTTTTATCCACTATTTACGCATTTTCCCCCTTATGATCGAGTTACCTAAATGCGGAATGCCAATGAAGGCATTATGCCTAAAAGGTTTTCGCCCTAAGCGAGAGATGACACTGAAGCAGAATGCCTGACTAACAAGCAGTTTGCTGAAGTGACAGTTTGCTTAAAGGGCAAAATGCCTAAGCGGTTAAATGCTTACAAAGCTATACGGCTAAGCGGTTAAATGCTTGTAAAGTTAAATGGCTAAGGTAGGTATATCACGTATCTATATAGTTCGTTAATCTGGTTGTCTGCTTCAGTGGCATCTATCGTTTAGAGCGAAAAGCTTTTTATATTAGGCATAATACCGGCTGTTTTCTCGTGGTCCCAGGATTTTGTCCCATTAATGGGACCACGAGGGAGAACTATTTCTCGTAGTCCCATTACGATATTCAGTAACGTATTTATCCTCCTGTATATATATTGGTAACAGCTCGTGCTTCACCTGCCGGTAAGTACGTTGTTTATTACCTTCATTGAGATCTCGCAACTAGATCATCATGGGTTTTTCTATAAAACTAAAATGTGATTTTTCATTACTCATACTCCGAAAGTAGGTCTAAAGATGCATGAAGAGCGTGTAGAAAATAAAATTTCCAGCCCTAGGGCTTTTCTCTTTCACTGACAGCTGTCATTTCAAATTATGGCTTCGCACGACTTGTGCAATGTGCATGTAGCCAGTATCAGTAACATTACGCATAAGGAACTTTTAAAACCTAACCTCCTTGCTTTAAGTAACACCAAAGAATAACACTACATGTATATAACCTCTTTGGTCCCAACCTTGTAAGAGGATCAGGTAGTATGGAGTCTCTTATTCACTCTCGTTGTTAGGAAGAATTTTATGTATTATTCGTAATGAAAAGCACAGTGTTTACCTCGGGTGAAAGACTCATTAAGTCCCTCGAACTATTAGCGCCCTCGCTACGCTCGGGCGCCAAACTCCGTCTCGGGACTTGTAATGAGTGACTTTCACACCTAGGATAACAATGTACTATTACTCCTTCTTATTAGTTTTATTGTATCATAATTGTAATTCTTATAGATGGAAAATCTCTAGATTCACCCAAGGGAAATGAAGCAAGTCGATTAATAGCAATGGAGGACGACATGGCTAACAGCTTTTTTCTATCCAATTAGGATTAGGGTTTCGCACGACTTGTATTGTCGCCGTATAGCCAGTGAAATTCCTTAGAAATCACAATATTAGAGATTAATCTATAAATATAAAAAATCAAAGTCCTGTCTGACTGACTGATAGTCAAAGTCAAAATTCTCTTATTCAAATCTCTTATTCAATTATGACTTAAGGTGAAAGGGTACCTGCGCGCTCTCCATACAAACGTAGTCGACTGTTTCCTCCCTGGATAATGACACTAGCACAAATATTTTTGTGCCATAAAACCTATAACTGCCATGACTATGCCCCTATGTTTTGGTTTTTTTCATTTTCTAATTATCATAGAAATTAAGATTATAAAAAAAAAAATAGGGGCATGGTCATGGCAGTTATAAGTTTTATGCACCAAAAATATTTGCTCTAGTGTCATTATCCAGGGAGAAAACAGGCTACTACGTTTGTAATAGTTTGTATGGAAAAAGCCCTCAGTACCCTTTCCTCTTAAGCATCCACTAATATTGGATTAACAATCCTAAAAATTGCTGTTTGCGAACCATCTTGCATCTCTCTCATTTCTATAAAGTTCGACGAGACAGACTATTCGCTCCTGTGGGCGACTTAAAAAATAGTTTAACGAGTCTTAAAAACAGTAATTGATTTGACTCATAAATAGTATAAGTAAGCAGAATCATGCGCAGGAAATTCAATATATTAGATCTATCGTAAAAAAAGGAGGAGTTTCGTTGTGTATCATCACTACATAGTATAAAACAAAGTCGCTTTTTCTGTCCCTATTTTCCTTTGACTGCTTAAATCTTTAAAACTACGCAACGGATTTTGATGGGTTTTTTTTAAATAGATAGAGTGATTCAAGAGGAAGGTTTATATGTATAATACATGCATAATATAGCCGTGCGAAGCCGGGGCGGGTAGCTAGTATTTTTATAATGTATGTTCACCGATACTCGAAGACTTTTATGCTTGTTGTTTTTGGAAATTATATTCTAGATGTGTGATTTCATTATTTCTAAAAAATCATACCAATGAATTAATTAGTTAGTCACCGTTAGAAATTTTAAAAAATCCTAGCGCCTCCAATGACGTAACCCCTCAACCTAAAAAAGTAAATATATTTTTAAAACCTTAGTTCCTAAAACACTATAAGACAATATTGAATCCTAACTAGAACGAAAATAGAGATGAAAATTCTTTGAAAATCTTATATGAATTATGAACCCGGCCAAAATAAGACTCATTAGATGCAAGGTTGTAAATTATTGCAGGTACTTGTACAATCAAACCTCTTATGTTGGGTCCTTTATGCGTTAGGATAGAATAGACTACGTCTAGCACTTATCTTATATTACCCTCTCAGCTTAGTCGACCGTACAGAGAAAAGAACTAGTAAATACGGAGACAATTAAGCCGCAGGTTTCATCACGATTTGTTCCTTCGCTGTAAGAGCAATGTGAAGCGCACAATTTTTTTCCTAAGAGTCCATTTTGGTGCACGGCCGGCCGGGATTGAAACCTACGACCTTCGGAATGAAAGTAAAGGTATCTACCACTAGTCCAGCACCGCTCAAGCTTATGATTGCCTTTGTTAATTTAGAACAATCATATATAATGAAGAAGCGAGTTTCTTAATAGATATTTATTGGTTCAATTATACTTGGCCATTACGGTATCGCGAAATTAAAACGTTGATCTTAATTTTTTCGAGAACTTTTAATAAGATGATAGGTTACCGGATGGCCGCGAAATTAATTTAAAGACCGAGCGAGAGAGTCTCTACTTTACGTCTGGAAAAATAATGATGGTAAGGCAATGCTTGAGCACATACACAAATAGAAAAAAAATATGATAAAATTCTCCGTTTTCCTAGATTACAATTACATTGATAGTAATTTCGAGAGCTAGATGTGGAAAAAAGATGTAAGTATTTAAAGTAAAGTTCACGGGTTTTTCAGTTTCTTCATCAGCATCTGACGCCATTACACATATAGGAACTTCAAGAACTAAACCTCCTTGCAAACAAATAATTTTTGTTTCAATTTATTTCACTTGGTTAAGGCAGCTTTTTTTAAATTAACTATCAATCAAATGGTATCAGTGTTTGTATGAAATGAGTACTTACTAATTTGACAAACGAAGTACCTACTTGGTGAAATGAATATTTTTCAAAGGATAATATTAACCATTGAAATAATTGCAAAGTAAAACATTTGCGAATTTTGTCAAAACTGATATTACTTTTTAAGTTATTTTTAATATAATCATTTGGCCTTTTTTTCAAACATTAGTGAAGCAAAGGTGGGGAAGGGGTACATAAGTTTCCCTAGCTAAGTCATAATATAAAGGGTGACAAGTTTGAAAAGGTTAAAAACCACTGATGTAGAGGTAATGAATCAATTGCATATTGATTGCTGATACATATCTCTAAAACGTGTCATGAGATGCGCACGAGTGCCTCGTGACACGAGCAATTGACTCCGCAGTATTTTCTCATTGTGCTAAGGGTCTGCGTCGAATCACGCGCACGTGTAAAACAACGACGATGGCAAAATAATATCGACGAAACTCCACCGAGGGTTAAAGACTTGTCATTTGACTTTAGCGAAACAAGATGAGATTACCGAAATTCGTATGGAAACGTCAGAATCGAAAACCACACATAGCTTCACAGCGAGGTTTCGTTTAAATCTTTTGTAAAACAAGAATATAAATTAAATATATGAAGCAATCACAAAAATTGATGGAATCATTACTTGACACTTGCATGTACAAATCGAGCTAAACTAAAAAATAAAACTTAAGATCATGGGGTAAAATATAGAACCGGAAAATCTTGGAACTTCCGGTTTATCTACAACTATATAGCGACCCGTCCCGGCTTCGCACGGCTATAGCATGTATTGTACAAATAAACCTTTCTCTTGAATCACTCTATCTATTAAAAAAACCGCATCAAAATCTGTTGCGTAGTTTTAAAGATTTAAGCATACATAGGGATATAGGGACAGAGAAAGCGACTTTGTTTTATACTATGTAGTGATGATTACGAATAACCTTAGTTTTAAACGAAATATTCCTTAAATTTTCGGCACTTTCGGTACTCGTTTTTTTTTGACAATTTGTGGAATGGTGTGAACTGGAATGTTTCTTTTTTATAGTAATGTTAGCTCTAAAACTACCAAACCGATTTCTATGAAATTTGGTATGAGAATACATTGATTCATTGACAGTAACATAGGCTACTTTTTATACCGATCTTCCCACGGGATCGCGACTTACGCAGGTAAAACCGCAAGGCGTCGATAGTAATTTTAACTCACCATTCACAAGCCGTTATTTCAAATTGAACTTCAATCGGACTTGAATTTGAAAGATATTTTCATTCCCCAAAATCGAAAGTTGCAGAAATATATCTATCTCTGTTTCACGAAGTTTTATCAGGCGTGTCTTCAAGTCCGGACCCTGAGTGATTGCAGGTTGTGATCTGGAAAAGGAAAGAAAATTTTAAACAAAATATTTAAGACTAGTTAGTGGTATAACCCGCGTAAGTCCCGATCCCGTGGGAATATCGGGATAAAAACTAGCCAAAGTTACTCTCAATGAATCAATGTATCCTCATACCAATTATTATTATGAGCCGGTAGTGTCCCACTGCAGGGCAAAGGCCTCTCTACTCCCCTTCCACTGATCGCGATCTTGTGCGACGGATTGCCAATCGGTCAGAAATTTGTCCAAGTCGTCGCGCCACCTTCGACGTGGTCTGCCGGGTTGTCGTTTTCCGTTAGTTGGGGTCCAAAGGGTTGTTATTTTAGCCCAAGTTTCATCAAAATTCAAAACCCGATATCTCGAAAAATTTACGTCCGTTCTTCACGTCCCAACCCTTTTTGGTTTCTATATGATATGTCCTCTCACGTCGACGTCAAATAAACGCCGTTTACAGACCACATAGTATGGTCTGTGGACAGGGAACCTGTTAAGAGGAAAGGGTACCGGGCGCTCTCTCCATACAAACGTAGTCGACGGTTTCCTCCCTGGATAATGACACTAGCACAAATATTTTTGTTGCATAAAACCTATACTGCCATAACTATGCCCCTATGTTTTGTTTTTTTTTTCATTTTCTAATTATCATAGAAAGTAAGAGTTAAAAAAACAAAAGGGGAATGGTCAAAGTTTTATGCTGCAAAAATATTTGCTCTAGTGTCATTATCCAGGGAGGAAACAGTCGACTATGTTTGTATGGAGAGAGCGCCGGTACCCCCTTTCCTCTTAAAGTTTGTAATACATAGTAACTATTATGTATTCTGTGTTTTTAAAGACATCAATGTTTTCAAAGCGACACTTACGCAAGTAAAGTCGCGGGCCGCAGCTAATTTATAGATAATAGACTTTATACGTAACAATTTACAGTTGAAAATTGATCTGGGAAGTGGTTCATTAAATTCCTTGAGGATTGGTTCCTTTGTTGTTCGACTTTGTACCGTGTTGCAATTGTGATAAAGTGGAGTATTGTATGGCGAGGGTTAAGTGGGATTTATTGAATTTGGTATAGTCTGACTAAGACTGGTTCGTATTGGTTTTTTTTATGGGAACGGAGATGTCGCCATATTTTTAAACTAGCTGCGCTCCGCGGTTTCACCCGTGTAACTCCCGATCCCGTGGAAATATCGGGATAAAAAGTAGCCTATAACCTTCCTTGATAAATGGACTATCCAACACGGAAATAATTCTTCAATTCGAACCAGCAGTTCCTGAGATTAGCGCGTTCAAACAAACAAACAAACAAACAAACTCTTCAGCTTTATAATATTAGTATAGATTACACAACAATGGGGAATTTTCCTTCGGTAATAGGGATTTTTTTTTGCGATAGACATTTTTTTCAGGTAATGGGGAATTTTCTTGCAGTAATAAAACTGATTGTCAGATTCTTTTAAATGGCCCTTCAAGGTGATTTGCTAAAAAAAAAAACAGCGCACTCCGGGAGTGCAGGCAGAAGCGAAAACTGTATATCTGTGTAAAATCTCATCTGTCGAAATCTCATCTGTCGCGAGAACGGCTGAAAATGCTCACTCGTGTATCAGTGATGGCGCTAGCGTGCGACGCGAACTGCGTACGACAGCTCGCTGCGAACCTGCACCATCCACCGAGAGATGTCGCTGTTAACACTGTTGTACAGAAGTGAGTATCGTAGTTCGGCCGTTTGCACAGAGATGGCGCTGTTTTCAATATTGCATAGTAGTAGAAGCACAATAACTGTTAAAATCTCATCTGTCGCGAGAACGGCTGAAAATGCTCACCCACAAAAGTGCCCAACGCGCCATAAGAAGTTTTCACTTCAAAATAATGCGGAAAGAAGTTGTGTTCCTACCCGATTTCAACAAAAACTGCATCTTTATGTTTTTGGAAAAATTATTACAGTAGCCAGGAATTGAACCTGTTAATTTTTCAAATAAATAAATCATTCTATATTATGTATGTTTTTTTTTTAAAGATTATAGCTGTTTTAGTTTTTCTCAAAATTGGACACGTGACTTCTTTTAGCATTTTTAGTTAGGTAAATATGTTATGTTAAATATGTTATGAAAATGGCCACAAAAGGTCCATTTAAAAAATTATCCTGTATAAGAGAAGTGGGAACACATTTCTGTTTTTGATGTGATAGCGATAAACACAATAAAGAAAAAAAACTAGTTCAGAATTACTCTGTAGATGGCGCTTTCTGAATCTCTCTTGCCAAAAAAAATGTAACTGGTTTTCAACGCGATTTTGCGTGAAGGTGAAGTAAGATAGGCGCTTTTTTACCCTTAAAACCCCACCCCCTCCCACTTCCCGAACTCGGATCGACCGTAATTTATTTTTCCTTTCATTTTTATCATATTCCCCTCCTTTTCTAATGGGTTTCATCCTACTGACGACCCAGTTGGCACAATGGTTACCATGCCGGACTGCCAAACACAGGGTTGCGGGTTCGATTCCCGCCACAGACAAGTATTTATGCTTAGATATTTGTCTGTGGTCTGGTTGTTTCTATGTATTATAAGTATATATTTACAAAAGAAAAGTATATAAGTAGTATATCCGTTGTCTAGCACCCATAACACAAGTCTAGTTACTTAGCTTGGGGCTAGATGGCGATGTGTGGAATGTCCTGCAATATTTATTATTTATTTATTTTATTATTATTACTGTAATTTTTTTTTTTGTTTCAAAAATTATCGACCCTGGTCTATTACATCTTAAAAGAAAGATGAAAACTTTCAAGATCGCATTATTATTATTATGCGATCGCATTATAATGCGATCTTTAGAGTTTTCTTCTCTCTTATTAGTTTTCTTATCTCTCTTAGTTTTCTTCTCTCACAAACGCACAAAGCATGCGTACTTGCGAACGCATCAGGAGGCTGATTCACAATTCAACCCTGTATTTTCGTTTAATTCAAACAATATTTGAAGGAATAATAACAAAGATTGGTAGAAAATATCCTGGACATGATAATTATGCTGACTATTGCTGATCTATAAGAACATCATAAGGTTCGTGTGACGAGTTGCGAAAATGACGAGTTGAGAAAATGACGAGTCGCGAAAATGACGAGTCGCGAAAATGACGAGTTGCGCATGAGTGACGAGTTTGCGTTTATGATGAGTTGCTACTAATCCCTTTGTTAGTACCAAAATTACGTACCAAACTCTATTATTATTTTTTCGGTATTTATTTTATTTAATATATTCAGTAAAAAAAAACAAAAACCACAAACAAATATTTATGTAGGTACAGATTGTTTCTGGTCTGGTAAGGACTAAGTAACAAGGCGCTGTGAGAAATATCCTAAAACATTTATTTAATTAAGTAAATTAAAAAAAAACTCACCAAAACCGATCATCGAGGTCTCGAAAATTCTCCATTTCACGAAAAAAAAAAAAACAATTCAAAATGATTTTGCTCAAAAGCCACAATAAACTATGCCTTTTTAATAGTAACTATGTATAAACTGTTTAACACGAGGACTGGCTAGCGTATTGCCCAAATCGCCTCTGTCAACTGTTAGATTCCAATGAAATAAAAGGGGACACAACAATTGGTTTCAAAATGTAGCATCCTAACCATAGTTAAGATGATTACATACCAGTTACACATCTATACTTCATCACTACATAATCACTACATAGTATAAAATAAAGTCTTTTTTCGCCGTCCCTATTTCCCTTTGTATGCTTAGATCTTTAAAAATACGCAACGGATTTTGATGCGGTTTTTTTAATAGATAGAGTGATTCAAGAGGAAAGTTTATATGTATAATACACGCATAATATAGCCGTGCGAAGCCGGAGCGGGTCGCTAGTATAAAATAAAGTCGCTTTCTCTGTCCCTATGTATGCTTAAATCTTTACAACTACGCAACAGATTTTGATGCGGTTTTTTTAATAGATAGAGTGATTCAAGAGGAAGTTTTAATGTATAATACATGCATAATATAGCCGTGCGAAGCCGGGACGGGTCGGTAGTAATATTATAAAGCTGAAGAGTTTGTTTGTTTGAACGCGCTAATCCCAGGAACTACTGGTTCGAATTTAAAAAAATTTGTTGGATAGTCCATTTATCTAGGAACATTTTGATATTCCCACGGGATCGGGAATTATGCGGGTGAAATAACGGAATGCTGCTAGTTAAATATTAACTAGACTTGTATTTTTAAGCTATTGCATAGCTTTTATCGCGGGCTTTGAGCGCAGCGACCGAATCAAGAAATTCCGTAACCAAAATAAAACCTAACCCCCCCCCCCCCACTCCAAATGCTATGCAATAGCTTTACCGCGGCAGTCCCCGAGTGCCACACTTTTTTTTTATATTTTAAATCACTTAAATTTTTTTGCAAATAAAACTTTCAGGATAGCAAATAATTGTTTATTCTCATAGAAAATAAATAAACTAAAACAATAAATTTATTTTTGCCTGAAGGAGCAGGCAAAAGGCCTATACAGCACATCATATGATTCTAAACTCCTCTTGTTTTCATCAAGCCAATGGAATTTAACAAGAAAACTCGTCTTGGAGCTTTAATTAACAAGACAAGACGTACGCTTGAATTTAACGTTTACTTCACTGGCAATCATAATTTATGAATTTAAAAAAGGGTCATTTTGGACCCTTTTTTTAAATTCAGGAGAGCGGTGTTGGCCTAGTGGTAGATATCTCGACTTTCATTCTGAAGGTCGAGGTCGAATCCAGGCCGGCCGTGCACCAATGTATTTTTGTTAAGAAAAATTTATGTGCGCTAATTGACATTGCTCTTACGGTGAAGGAAAACATCGTTATGAAACCCGCGGCTTACTTGGCTCCAGAAGTATTGACAAGTTCTCTTCTCTGGACATGGTCGACTAAGCTGAGAGGGTAGTAGGTGCTGGGCAAGCCTACTCCATCCTCACGAAAAAAGGACCCAATTAATAAGGGTCTAATCGCGGAAAACAGCCCGTATACAAGTCCAAGTAATGATTTAAAAGGCCTTTGAACACAACAGGCATAGTAACTTAAAATGCCGCGGTACACTTACCATTTGAAGGCATTCTTTTTTCGCTGTAAAGCTGGGGACACATTGCTTCGACGCGGCTTACGGACGCGTCCGACAGCCGCGACTTAAGGCATCTGTGTAATGTAAATGTATGTAGCTGTGCACACTATCGGACGTAAGTCGCGGACGTAACCTTGGGCCGCCCTTGAGCGTTCGGACGTCCTAGAGCGATCTGAGCCGCTGAATGCCAAACGACCGTGCACACTTATCAGCCGCGGCAGTGGGACGCGTCCGCGGATGCGTCAGAACAATATGTCCCCAGCTTAATGGTCTCTTGGTCTCTTTACAGAGAACAAATAATGCCTTCACACCAAACCTCTGAAGCGTATCGGAAAAGTGCACCGCAGACTTTTGGAAATAAGTACTTATTTATAATGCGTTTCTTTGAGTATTCTGTTTTCGAGACGCTTAGAGGTTTGTTGTGAAGACATTATTTGCTCGTCGTAATGCCGTCTATCGATAGGAATAAAAATTCACCACGCAAAAAATTACTATGCTCCCATCTATACTAATATTATAAAGCTGAAGAGTTTGTTTGTTTGTTTGGACGAGCTAATCTCAGGAACTACTGGTATGATTTGAAAAATTATTTTTGTGTTGGATATATGTAGTCCTTTTATCGAGGAAGGCTATAGGCTACTTTTCATTCAGCGCTGCTAGTAGTGAATATTAGGGCCTTTATATGTAAGTATTCTAGGTTTAGCAGATATAGTACCTATTCTTAAAATGGCTCGCGGCGAAAAAAGGACCTGTTCTCGGAATGGCTTATTATTTAAACGACCTGAAGGCCAATTCTCGTAAATAATATTGTTTAAATTACATTTCAATATCATCTCGATTGCATTTCGATTGCAAAAGATACCTTCAAAGTCAGTTTTTTTTTACAAAAAGCTAACTTTGAGGGTATTTTGAGCTTCTTTGAGGGTGTTATTTGTGATTGAAAAGCAATCGAAATGATATTGAAATGTAATTTGAACAATGTTATTTACGAGAATTGGCCTTCTGTTCTCATAATACCTCATTCTGCAAAAGACTTATTGGTATAATATAAATACCTAAATAAATATTACAGGTCATTCCACACACATCGCCATCTAGCCCCAAGTAACTAGACTTGTGTTATGGGTGCTAGACAACGGATATAATACCTATATACTTTTCTTTTGTAAATTTAAAGATATAATACATAGAAACAACCAGACCACAGATATCTAAGCATAAATACATGTCTGAGGTGGGAATCGAACCCGCAACCCTGTGTTTGACAGTTCGGCATGGTGACCATTGTGCCAACTGGGTCGACAAATGCCTCATTCGTGTAATGACCTATTCTTAGGACACATTTTTTAAAATCCCTGCCAGCTCTAACGTTAAAACCAAAATAATGATGTATGGCAGTAGTTCGGTGAAGTCACCTGAACTAGAAAAATCAAATTAAAAGCTGACTTCAGCTTTTAATTTGATTTTTCTAGTTCAACTTTTTCTCTGGCCTGGATTCTTTTGAGAGATTATGATCGTAGAGCGTGCTATCTATCGAGCGATTCGAACCTACTTCATCGCATCTGGTTGCCGCGAAACCCGGTAAAAATCCCGTAAATACTTCAAAATGGTGATTCAAAAATGGCACACAATGTAATTTATCCTTAGATATAAGTGCACCTTGTTCTTCATTTTTATAACAAAAAAACACCCTTTTTATCCTCGCATGGACAAGTCCCATCGAACACATAACACATGGTTCCCTTAGCAGATAAATATAATATCCTGTACATAAATATGGACACTCTAGTTCTTTTTCTGACGTTTCTCTTTTAGTTAAGTAGTGTCGATTTCCAAATTTTAAATCGGGATACGTTTGTTTTAAGTTGTCTAATATTTCATTTGAATTGTTCAGCCAACTGCCTCCGTTTTGTGTCTTTGCTACGTTGTCTATGGTGATCATAGAAGCATGTTGTATCGGATGATTCTCTCTGTTATCTATGGAAATTGTTACTATAGATTTAATTAGAGGATCATAGACAATTGCGACGTTAAAATTATGTAATGAATCTTGGTTTACTTCTTGATTTTTTGATTTGAAATGTGATTGGGCTGCGTCGAAAGCAACGGACATGAGTAATCTGTGTTGAGTCAATTCGTTTGGTTCAAAAAATGAGTGGCTTAGTAATTTCTCTAAGTATTTATTCGGGTGGTAGTTGCAAGGCCATTTTTGATTGGCTTCAACATACTGTCTTCTGGATTTCGGTGGGTTTACTGGTACGGAGACTTCTTTGATTGAATCAAAAGTATCCAATAATTCTGGTATTCGTTCATGTAGCATATCTTTAACTTGTTCCTCCTGGTTTTCTTCAACCAATGATAAAAGAACATGGTTTTTGTTCACTCGTTTTAAGTGCTGCAGTTCTTTTAAAGGCATTCTTTCGTTCAAAAGTTTGATTAACATCGATAGTTTTCTCTTATCGTTAATATTGCCTATGAAAACTTGAACATACTCAATAGGGCTCTCAAATTCATCACTCAACACCGCTGTTAAGTTAGTCCTTGAACTTTTTAATTCATTTTTAAGTTTTTCCATATCAAAATTAAGTTTTGCCTTTTTCGTTTCAGGTTCGTCTGCCATTTTCTGTTAAACAGAATTCCGCTGAAATATAAAACAAAAACACTGCTATTTCATTGTAAAACACTGGTCACTTTTCACGGAATAATTAGCACTTAGCACTTCAGAAAATCACATAGTCGGTATAAGTAATCTTCAGTTTTAACACTATGATGGTGGAAAAATAATAAAACTCTTAGCTTAGTTATGTTGCTAGTTTGTTAGCAACATAATAAGTATGGAGACTAGCATATAAATTGCTTTAATATTTATTTTATTGGCTAACGCCCGAATACTAAAAGGCTACTTATCTTAAGTGCGAATTAATTGACATTTAACTGTCATATTTCAATAGGATAGAAACGTCTTACAAATTAAGGGGACTCCTAAACGTTTGAGTATTCAGGGGTTTATCACCTTTTAAATCTATGCCAATTTATATAGGACATTAATCATAATATCAGCAACATCATGTTCACTGCTGAACATAGCCTTCTCCCAAAGAATTTCAAAGTGATTGCTCACAGGCCCGCTGCATCCAATGGCTTCCCACAACTTTGATTACACACAAAGTTGTCTATCGATCTAATATCTTTGAAGACATTAATAAAAACAACAAATGGCATGTAACGCAATCTCGGTAAGTGTCAGGTTTTTCTGTTAATTAAGGTTGAGAAAATTATAACTTTTTTTGCTAAATAACAGGAAAACCTGAAATTTTATGGCATTTTTAACATGATAACGTCAAATAAATTGATGTACACCTGCATTCATAAAAAACATGACGTCATGCGTCATGTTCCGGGAACGCGTCATGTTATTGACAAGGTAACCATAGCAACATATTATCAGTACTATGGTTTACCATCAATGTTTTCTTATAACGTTATCACATAAAATTATCGTCCGTATACCAACTTTACAGACAATGTTTTTTTTATATGGCATTTGTTGTTTGTATTAATGTCCTCTATACGTTGCCATAGGTTTAAAAAGTGGCCATGGAAATGAACAAAACATGGCAGACTGTTTACGATGCCAGAATGTAACAACCCCTTGGTTTTAGCATGCTTTTAAGCTATTGCATAGCTTTTATCGCGGGCTTTGAGCGCGGCGACCGAATCAAGAAATTCTGTAACGAAAATAAAACCTAACACCCCCCACTCCGCCTACCATGTAGCTCGGCCGAGCGTTCGCTATGCAATAGCTTTAACGCGGCAGTCCCCGAGTGCCATTTTTAATACAATAAGGCAATTATCTATCTCAATATTGAGGTTAGTTGTGAAAATTATATCTTTGTGCTCATCTACAATACTTATTTACCGCTAAGCACAGTTTAATGTTTTTCAAACCAGCAGTTTTGACTGTGTTACGTTTATTATGTACTAGCTGCTCTCCGCTGTTTCACCCGCGTAAGTCCTGATTCCGTGGAAATGTCAAAATGAAAAGTAGCCTATAGCCTTCCTCGATAAATTGACTATCCAACACAAAAATAATTTTTTAATTCGAACCAGTAGTTCCTGAGATTAGCGCGTTTAAACAAACAAAGTACAAAAACAAAACAATCATACAAAGTTTTGCGTTTATAATGTTAATAGAGATAAGATTCATATTTCTCACAGTTATCTACATAGAATACTTACATAATATTGTTTAAATACCGACCCTTGTTTGTTTGTCTAATCTTTCACTAATCTTTAGATGATGTATAGCTGCCAAGGTTTAGATAGCAAGTAAAACCGACGCCTAGAACTAGTTTATCGGTACTTTAAACCTTGTTTACTATAACAGTAGCACTGTTCATTATTATTGACATAAAATTGATAATGAAATGCTAACTTAGAGGTATTTTGGAATTAGTATGTGTTGAAATTGCATTGAAAATTCTTTATATAAAACGTGAAAGTAGTGTCTCATTACACGGACAGCTTTAATATGTTTATATAATTAGTTTCATCTGATAAAATAATGATTTAAAATTATGTGTGTAATTTTCTTTACCTTGGATATGGGGTCGTGATTTTAGGTTGTCTCCGTTGGCAGAGTCGTTGTTTCTCCAAAATGATGATTAAGTCTTTGTCATAGGACACAAATACAGCTGAATTAGCAATTTAGAGCAGTAATTTTAAATTATTTTCCTTTGCCACACACTTGAACGTAAAACAACGCAGCCATTCAACAATTTGACAGAAAAATTTGAGTGTTGCCAAAGCTTACATGTTAAATGGTACCGATCCTTGTGCAAATTCATTTCGTTGCTCTTCTTTTAAACCAATCAAATCTTACTTTAAAATTGATAATTACATTTTAAATAAAAAATCTCTGAAAAACACATAAACACAAAAAAGTAATAATGTTAGAAAGTTGAATGTAATGCATAATCGATTGCCGATATTCAAAAATGAAAACTGTATATCTGTGTAAAATCTCATCTGTCGCGAGAACATACGCAAAAAGAGTTTTAGATGAAAAAAAACAGCGCACTCCGGGAGTGCAGGCAGAAGTGAAAACTGAATATCTGTGTAAAATCTCATATGTCGCGAGAACATACGCAAAAAGAGTTTTAGATGAAAAAAAAAATAGTCGGACGACAAATAGTCGTCCGACATTTGTCGTCCAACAAATAGTCGTCCGACATTTGTCGTCCAACAAATTGTCGTCCGACATTTGTCGTCCGTCAATAGTCGTCCGACATTTGTCGTCCGTCAATAGTCGTCCGTTAAAAAATACCATATGTACGTCTTAAATAGCTGTCTACTCTCCATCCGTCTTACGCTTTTTCGATCAGGTCACGTGTCCTGACGCGAGTTTAAGATTTTATACCCATTACAGAAAAAGTGCTCAACGCCGCTAAAGAAGTTTTCACTTCAAAAAAAAAAATAGTCGGACGACTATTTGTCGTCCGACATTTGTCGTCCAACAAATAGTCGTCCGACATTTGTCGTCCGTCAATAGTCGTCACGTTAAAAAATACCATATGTACGTCTTAATACACTCACAGCCAAATTAAAAAACTGTATATCTGTGTAAAATCTCATCTGTCGCGAGAAAATCTGTCGTCTGTCGCGAGAACGGCTGAAAATGCTCACCCACAAAAGTGCCCAACGCGCCATAAGAAGTTTTCACTTCAAAAAGAAAATTTTTGGTGGAAAATGTTGACAGAAGGCAACATTATAAAATGGAGTTGTCAAAAAACATTTTTCAATTCAAGAAAATTGTTAAGATATCTTATTGGTTGATGTCAAGCAGCTCACGAATTCTATTGGTTACATGTAGTTATTTAAATCTACCCATGCAATGGCATGGCTTATATTATCACTAACGATTTAAAAATTCTACGTTCCATTACACGTGTTTTTCGTGTACATCTTGATTTTCCAATAGGTTTTTAATGGGATTTTAGAACAAAGATTATACTCATCAATCAGCTTAAATATTTATTTATTCATTTTATACATGGGCTGGTAATTTATCACATCTGCGTTAAAATATTCATACATTATACAATCAGTCCAGGCATACATAAAAATCTCAAGTAATGTGGATTCGTGGTTTTATGGTGAACCTACATGCAGCTTTGATTTGTTTCTTAGTATTTTATTTATTTTCCAAAGCTTGGTACCACGCCTGGCAAGTTTCTGCAGCAATTTCACACAACGCCGACACTGCTCGGCCCGTAGAATCGTACTCTGCAAAAAAAAAAGATTGATCTAAAAATTTATAAAGGCACAAAAATATCCAACGAATCTGAAAGACAACGTACCAACAGTGCCCCTTTTCCCAAAAATAGATCCATTAAATGGAGGTTTCCGGTATGTAGCCTCAGAATGCATGAAGCACAGGATACCGAAGAAAAGGCAAAGTGGAATGACGAAGCGCATCTTTGATTGCTCTAGTTCCGTGGCTGTAAGACAAACATGTTTTAGACTTTATCACAGAAAACTTAATAACTTGATACTAAACAAATATCAGATAAATAAGTTAAACATTTATTAGGTTTCAAACATGATTATATTTGCGCCTGATAGGCATCATTAAATCATCATTTGATTACATTGTTAATGTTTGATCAGGCGATATTTTTTAAAACTTTAAGGTGAATAATTCTAGCTTTATTTTCTCTGCGGCAACAATTACATCTCGACTTTAAGATGGAATATCTTATTTTTCTGCGTAGTTTTAAATTATTTTATACCTTTTATGTCTTAAAATTGCAACGATCTCAACAAGAAATCAACAACAACTGATACATTACCCACAGCATACGTCCATTTTATACCCTCCAATATTTACTACAATAAATATTATGATTTCCCTCTAATAGATTATTAACAAGTTTCTGAAAGGATATCGTCCAGAATTAATGAGATTAGTGTGGTCGTCCCTTGAGGTTGGTGTTTGATTATGGGATTACAAGGGGATAGAATGTTTTAGATTGTCCATTAAGTAAGAAAACTACTTTACTATATGAGAACCTGCTCCTTTTTTGAAGTCGGTTAAATAAACAATGTCTAACAGAAACCCTGTTATACGAAATAAAGTATAGAATAATCTCTTTAAAAACAATGGTATCAACTGCCAAAATCCATAGAATGATAAATTCCTTCTGTCGTAAAGGTGAAGAAATGCTTTTGTTTTGTCATACACTTCTAAACACGATTAGAGTGATTTCCGCCGATAGAAGAAAATCGTGGAAATCCCACAAAATCTAATTTTTTTAAGCATTTTCAATTTTACGGGGATTGTAAAGAAAAAACAAGTAGGTACAAAGAGTTTGTTTGAACGCGTTAATCTCAGGAACTACCTACTGGTTCGTATTGAAACATTATTTTTGTGTTGGATAGTCCATTTATCGTGGAAGGCTATTATCCTACTTCACCTTAGTAATAAGTACCTACACAGATTGTGACAAGAGGAGCTTTCGACATTCTTGCAGCTTTTAGAGTAGGTACTTACAGCGTACCTACTAGCCAGCATACTATAATACGCCATACATAACACTCAGGTTTATAAAATATCAGTTTTTTGAGGGAGTTTACTTTCCATATAAACATCATAGACATGACGTCATAGATATAAATCACTACATAGTATAAAACAAAGTCGCTTTTTCTGTCCCTATTTCCCTTTGACTGCTTAAATCTTCAAAACTACGCAACGGATTTTGATGGGGTTTTTTTAATAGATAGAGTGATTCAAGAGGAAGGTTTATATTTTATATATAATACATGCATAATATAGCCGTGCGAAGCCGGGGCGGGTCGCTAGTCTATACTATTATTAAGCTGAAGAGTTTGTTTGTTTGACCGCGCTAATCTCAGATACTACTGGTTCGAATAAATATTTTTTTTGTGTTTCATAGTACATTTATCGAGGAAGGCTATAGGCTACTTTACATTTTGATATTTCCACTGGATCGGGACTTACCAGGGTGATACCGCGGGGTGCAGCTAGTGTACTATGTATGATCATCTGTTCCCACAAAACTTCAAAACATCTTCAAAACTACCTTTTGGTAGTTTTACCTATAACAAACCTTTTACTATAATGTACCTTTTACCTATAACAAACAACCTCTTTGGGTTATTCAGTATATTGTATTCAAATTATTGCTCTTAGGTTTAAACAAATTGTTTAAATAAGTTGCTAATGTGGCTGCTGTGAGCGTCCCGGATACAGTCCACCCTATTTTTTCAGACTACCCACATCATAATTCGATAAATTTCTCGTTAGTAGACTCGCCTTGAAGTAAAATCTTCCATTTGCCACTAATCTCGTGCACTAACAAAGTTTGTAATCCCTAAGGTCCCTCTCTTGCAAACATGCGGTCAATATTCAATAATCCATTTAATTGATGAGACGCCATTATTCTCTCGTTGGGTATAAATTGGTACGTAGATCGGAACGTGATATCAGTTCCCAACTGTCAACGGTAGAGTTACCAGCTCTTAGGATTTTACCATAAAATACGGTAAAAAACTCTTTAAGTTTTTAAAGTAAAAAATAGCTTAGTGAAATCAATGTATAAAAATATAAATTATAACTATTTGGTACGCTGGTACGAAATTATTTGTGGTTGCTAATTAGAATGGTCAAATAGAATGATAGTGTCGCCACACGACTTAAACTTAAGATTACCAAGCTGTAGGTATCAAAATTCACTTTGTAACTTTGTAATTTCTTTTTTATTTCCAGCAACATGATGAAGTTTATGATCGGTTTCGTCTGCGTGGTTGTGGTTCTCCTTTCGCTGGCAGAACTCAGCGAAGCCAATTACAAAAACGCGCCCATGAACGGCATAATGTTTGGCAAAAGAGGACCTACGGGTAAGAAAAAATAACCACCTTTAACTGCTGTACCTAGGTAAAAGGTATTTGGTTATTGATTCTATTCGTTTATGTGTTTTAAGTTTTTTTTTCCTAATGGATTTTAAATTTCTTATTGCATTTTAACATATTAAATTATTAAATTAAAATTCATTTATTCAGATGTCAATAATCCATGTTGTTAGTTACGATCTTCTTATGTTCTATGTTAGTAATTAAATAAATATTTGAAGTGTTTTTTTTCTATTAGAGAATATGTAAATTGTAAATTCTTAAAATATTTTAATTTATTAAAATCTAATAAATCTTTTTTTCAATACAAATGCAACTAATGTCAATTAGTTTGAGATTGCAGTTAAATTTTGTATATTTTTAAGGTTTTATAATGCTTTAGTCTAAAAGAAAAAAACTTATTATTACAGATTACGATAATCGCGGCAAAACGTTCACAGCCCTTTGCGAAATCACTGCAGAAGCCTGTCAAACATGGTTTCCAGTTGCAGAAAACAAATGATCACCAATACCTATGAATGGCCGACAATACGCATTTTACGATCAATGACTGATTAAATTATTATGGAGTGTATTAATGATTATGCGATAATGTATAGAAATAACTAATAATACAGAAAAGCTTTACAATTTTGTAGCTATTAAGGGCTGGAGTAGAAATAAATGAATATATTGAAGTGAATTTTTACCGTTTTATTTTTAAGTCAAACCTTTTCCTTTTTTTTAGAGTCCCGTAGTCCTAAAATTTTTATTTATTTACAGTTTCATAGTTTTTTAGTTTAAGAATGTATTTATTCCAAAATTCGCTATAATTGAGGTATTTTTCAGATATGAATCGTGCCCTCCTTTTGTCATATTTAAAAATAATGAGGTCAATTTTAATTTTACGTAAAACGAAACGTTAATTTAACCTACTTTGATATTTTATCATGGCAGCACCGTGGGAAAATAAAGATATGAAAACTTTCGATTTCTATTGTAATTTAGATATTATGTCAATAGTTTTTGTGATACTACATTCTAGTTAGAATTTTACACTTCCTTGTGAAATCAATGAGATTCTTATAAGTTTATAAGTTACCTATCCACTTAATAATTGAACTATTTTTTTAAATTATTAGTTAAATTGTTGCAGCCGGAACTGATAACACTGTTCCGAAATGTCAATATGTTGTACTGTTGTAATCAAATGACAAAGATTTGCAATTTTTGTGGTTCTACCTTAAAATTATTTACAAAATAAAATGTATTTTCTAAGTTATCAACACGTGGTTAAGTAAATTGTGCTATTTATTTAGAAAATAGTGAATAAAACAGTGGAATCATGACAACGAAGGAACTTTACACCAAGGTAAAAACACTGGCTGGATATAAAAATATTTTTGTGTTCCAATTTCAAAATTGCATGTTTTCGTTTGTTCAGCTGTTTTCTGCCTCTAATCTTCTACCCAAAGGCGTTTCGTGTCTAAATACCATGAAATATGATAATTACTTCATTTTGTTGAATAATTTACACGCTGAGATGGGTCCATGATAGTTGATAGCAATAAATTAACACAGCTATTTATCTGATTATGATTTTTATCACAAAAATTTTGAACCTGATTATTTTGTCTACGCCTTTTAAAACTTTGTCCTAATGTTAGAACTAATGCGTTTCTAAATTGCATCATTAAAATGACATCATTGTGTTTAGATTATTTTGATTGTAGATATGTATTGTTAGAATCTAGAATCCTCATATTAAAATAAAACCTACATTGTTCCTTTGAAATTACGTTCAAACAATTTTAGTAGGTAAACATCTTTGCTTTTTGCCAGGGTTCGATGATATACAGGCTGAATTTTTTATGTGGGTCTTCAGGGCTATATCCTAAACTATAGGAGATAGCGAAAAATGCTGAAAGGAGTTGCGTGCCCGATTTTGATAATAACTAAAACTGCATCATTAGATTTTTGAAAAAGTCATTACCCTCGCCAGTCATCGAACTTGTTGATTTTGCAAAAAAAATATCATATTTTTATACCAATCGATAGTGTTGCCGATAGTGTTGCAGTATGAAAAAACAGAAGACTACAAATTTTGTAGTCTTCTGTAATTTTCATACTACTGTCCCTGAAAAAATGTAGTGAGGAGGTTTCGCTGATGACGTAACAAACTGCTGCACAAAAAAACATTTACTGTTTTTTCCCATTTTTACATGGTGTAGAGAATTTAGAACTTATTTAAAAATTTAGAAAATTATTACTGCCCCTCTATGTCTCATACGCTATTATTTAGCTAGACACGGCAAGATGAAAATTGGTGAAAACTACAATAAAGAGCTATTTCCTCTGATTTTCCATATTATGTTTGTTATTAATCTCCATCAGCAACACTATGGATTGGTATAATTGATTATTTATTTGCAAAATCAACAGGTTTGATTCCTGGCTAATGACATTTTCAATCAAAAATCTAATAGAGCAGTTTTAGTTTTTGTCAAAATGTGGCACGTAACACCTTGCAGAATTTTTCTCTATCTCATATAGCTTAGGATATAGCCCTGAAGGCCCACATAAAAAATTCACCCTGTATATCAATATGATAATTAAATAAATAAATAAATAAATATTGCAGGACACTCCACATCGCCATCTAGCCCCAAGCTAAGTAACTAGACTTGTGTTATGGGTGCTAGACAACGGATATACTACTTATATACTTTTCTTTTGTAAAAACTTCAATTGTTTAAAAACGTAATAAAAAACGGTACAAAAATTGACTTTTTGATAGAAATAATGATACATTAAATACGGCTACTTCCTAGTTAATGGCCACCGACAAAATAAGAATATAAAACAAAGTCCTTCCGCCATGTCTGTCTATCTGAACACGATAAACTCAAAAAAATACTGTACGGATGTTCCTCGTGAAGCCAGGGTTGTCAGTAGAATATACCAAGAAAAAAAAAACAGCGCACTCCGGGAGTGCAGGCAGAAGTGAAAACAATAAACTTGTTATTTCTCATAGAATATTTCTTGAAACGATCTGCTACTGCCATCTATTAGCACTCACTTAAACAAATATAGTTTATTTTTTATTCGCTAGATGGCAGTAAAAAATTTAAATCAACGCCATCTACATTCGAATAGCGGTCTTTCTAGAAACTAAGTTTCTCAATTTGTGTAATAGATGGCAGTATAAGTTAAACAAAAATACTAACACAAATAAAATCTCATCTGTCACGTCAAAATCTGTCGCGAGAACGGCTGAAAATGCTCACCCACAAAAGTGCCCAACGCGCCATAAGAAGTTTTCACTTCAAAAATATGGTTGTCTGTAAGTAAAGTCTGTTAACGGACGATAATTTTACGTGATAACGTCATAAGAAAACGATAAAAAAATGTTTTTTTTTGTTTTTCCTAAATATTATTTTCTTATTTTCTATGTTTTTTCCTTGAAATAAGTCTTCTACTCGTCACCATAATACAAGCCTAGATGAGCGATATTATTATTAAACTAACACGAGACGCATGACGTTTACCACGACGCCGTAATGATACCGGAATATGACGGCGCGGAACATGACGGCGTTAAGGTACCGGAACATGACACTTTTTTGTGAATGACGGTGTATCATGAATTCGTTAGACGTTATCACGTTAAAAATTCACACCTGTTTCTGCTAATAACCAGTAATGTCTCTGTCCTGGAAAACGCAGGCGTAACCGTAGGATGGCGCTAGTATTCATATACACAAACAGACAAACTCAACTTTCTTAAACTAGTAAGATAATCTACAAGTACATATGTACCTACAACTAGTTATTCCAATAAAAAGATTCCAAAATTAATAAGGATATATCTTACACTTGATAAGCATTTGTTTTAGCATTAATTTACATACTTTGAATAAAAAATACGTGTTTGATTTGACATTCATAATTGAGTATTTATTTACTTAGTGGACCTTACTAGCTGCGCCCTGCGGTATTTATTACCTTGTTACAAATTGGATTTTGGATCTACTTGAGAGCGGTGCTGGCCTAGTGCAGGGGCCAACCTTTTGAGTCAGAATAGTCAAAAAATACAATTTAAGTCTGCATCATCACTACATAGTATAAAACAAAGTCGCTTTTTCTGTCCCTATTTCCCTTTGAATGCTTAGATCTTTAAAACTACGCAACGGATTTTGATGCGGTTTTTTTTAATGGATAGAGTGATTCAAGAGGAAGGTTTTTAGATATAATACATGCATAATACAGCCGTGCGAAGTCGGCCGGGGCGGGTCGCTAGTTAAAGATAAAAACGTGTGGCACTCGGGGACTGCCGCGGTAAAGCTATTGCATCGTGCGAGCTTCGTACAATCGTACTATATACATAAACGTTAAGTGAACGCTCGGCCGAGCTACATGGTAGGCACTCCGCCGGGCGGTGTTAGGTTTTATTTTCGTTACGGAATTTCTTGATTCGGTCGCCGCGCTCAAAGCCCGCGATAAAAGCTATGCAATAGCTTAAAAATATTTTATTTTTGTCAACAATAAATAGTACTTACTACTTAACTTACTACGTGTTAGTACGTACGTACTTAGTACTTTAGTAATAAAGTTTTTTGAAAATAGTCAGCACTTCAAATGCCAACTTCTTCACCTTACTGTAGCAATCGGGAAGACTATTTCATGCGTCGAAGTGCGTCAACTCGCGGTATTTCTCTAAAATTAATTAAACTAGCTGCGCTCCGAGGTTTCACCCGCGTAAGTCCCGATCTCGTGGGAATATCAAAATGAAAAGTAGCCTATAGCCTTCCTCGATAAATGGACTATCCAATACAAAAATATTTTTTCAATTAGAACCAGTAGTTCCTGAGATTAGTGCGTTCAAACAAACAAACAAACTCTTCAGCTTTATAATATTAGTATAGACTGGATTAGGTACTTACATACGAACTGCGTTGGCCTAGTGGCATACCTCGATTTTCATTGCAAAGGTCGTAGGTTTGAATCCCGGCTGGCCGTGCACCAATGGAGTGTTCTTTCGAATAATGTGCGCTAATTGACATTGCTCTTACGGTGAAGGAAAACATCGTGATGAAACCCACGGCTTAGTTGGCTCTGTAAAATCATATGATAATCATAGGTATACGTAGCGCAGCGAATGTTGACCTCTGATGGAAAGTAGAAGGGGTATGCGCAGAACTCAATTTTCATATAAATATCGAGTTCTGCGCATACACCTTCCACTTACCGCAGAGGTCACCATTCGCTGCGCGAGGTATATTTAGGTATATTTACGCAGCGCGGATAAAATCACGGGGTGTTGCTAGTAATATCAATATGTCGATTTTTTCTTTCTAGTTTTGGCATTACACGATTTCTTGCATAATTATAGCAAATGTCAGCAAATAAAAGTTGCATTTCCTGCTACAACTTTTCTTAAAGTTTTAATTCTTCCGTATTTTAACTAATAACGTCCTTGGTGATTTTAATATCTATACTGTTGCAGTATCATCCGCATAAGTCCCGATCCCGTGGGAATCACTATCACCTACATAGTATAAAACAAAGTCGCTTTCTCTGTCCCTATGTCCCTTTGTATGCTTAAACTACGCAACGGATTTTGATGCGGTTTTTTTTTGTAGATAAAGTGATTCAAGAGGAAGGTTTATATGTATCATACATGCATAATATAGCCGTGCGAAGCCGGGGCAGGTCGCTAGTATCAAAATAAAACGTAGTCTATATCCTACCTTGATAACATCTTGATAAATGAACTAGGTACCTAACACAAAAAAAAACTCAATTCTAACCAGTAGTTTTTTTTTCTAAATGATAGGTCAGCGTTTGACCACTATCACACCTGCCTGATGGTAGGTGACGATGCGGCCTAAGATGTAGCACGCTTTCCTAGAAAATACCTATTCACTCGCGACTTGAAGACCCCCAAATTGTAGGTACACAGTTCCTGAGATTAGGACGTTCAACCGAACAAATAAATACTTCAAGCCACCACTAGGCATTTCAAGAAAATGGCTGCTCTTAATCGCGGGAAATAAATAAATGCATATTCTAATTTGGACCTATACTTGGCGGAAGCTTAAAAGTTACCAATTTTTTTTCAAAAGTCAAAGTCAAAATTCTTTTAAGTACTTGAGATTACATTAAAATGACTTAAAAATTAAGTCAAGATGTGTGCCTTCGAAACGCGCCCAGGCGACCTCATTGCTTAAAGCGATTTCTTCTTTAAATTCTTTTGGAATTTAAACGTTTTTCCGCACCGCAGGCAGGGTCGTAAAATAGAGGCTATTTGAGGATACTTACCTTATTTAGTAAGACCATATTTGGAACCCTTGAGATGCTATCTGATATGAATTAGTAATTCTATTGCTTAATTTACGCATACTTTTAAATAATATTTGAATTAATTATGAAGATATTTACAACTAGCTGCGCCCCGCGGTTTCACCCGCGTAATTCCCGATCTCGTAGGAATATCAAAATAAAAATAGCCTAAAGCCTTCCTTGATAAATGGACTATCCAACACAACAATATTTTTTCAATTCAAACCAGTAGTTCTTGAGATTAGCGCGTTCAAACAAACAAACTCTTCAGCTTTATAATATTAGTATAGATGGAGAGGAAATATTTTTTTATGTCCGAAATATTGAAGGATTTTGGTATAAACTTTTTAAACTAACACGACTTGTATTCATAGTAATTATTTTCCCTGGTCTTAATCGTTTTTTTTTTATTTCTCTTACCTCGACGTTTCGACTATGTTACAATAGTCATGGTCGCGTAGAGACGGGAGGATGGTTGAGTCTCCTTGGTAAGAGAAATAAAAAACTTGAGAGGTGTCAAGGGACACCCGGATGGAACGAAGTTCCTTTCGATTCATTAGTGAAGCAATTGTAAATTTTTTCGTTTTTTTCTTTTATTTAATGAAAATATCTGGCTTGCTTTCTATAAGAGAGAGAGAGACAGACAGAGAAACATGCGCACGCCGCACAGCTTACAATAGCTTACTATAGCAAAAAGTGTCGTTACAACTTTTCGTGAGATTTTTTTCCGTCTAGCCCCCTTTCACAACGCGCGATTAGGAACTATCGTATAAAGGACCAGGTATTTTAAGCAAATCTGATTGTAGTTTACGTAAATATGAAGGCACTTATCATCAGAACATATTTTAATCATATAAATTACATACCCATCGGCATTATTTTACCACAACGCTTAATCCACTCACTAAACGGTATTAAACTAATTAACTCAAATAAATGGTACAACTATAAAAAGGTTCGGACATTATGAAGCTACTGCGACAGAATGAACCACGTTCCGTCATTTTATTCCTATTTATAGACACAAAACAGTAGTCAAGATGGCAGCGCCCTGACGTATACATCAAATGAAGCACTGTATTGTTGACTTCCTTCAGTCGTTTTCGTTTTGTTACTGACAATCGTTTCAATAAAAATAACATGGTAGGCGGAGTGGGGGGTGTTAGGTTTTATTTTCGTTACGGACTTTCTTGATTCGGTCGCCGCGCTTATAGCCCGTGATAAAAGCTATGCAAAAGCTAAAAAAATACGCGATTAAGACCCGAGAAAATAATTACTATGAATAAAAATCATGTAAGTTAAAAAATTTGATGTATATCTGTTGCAGCTATATTTTGAAGTTTTATCAATGTTTGGTTCCAGGGTGCCCGGATATGGGTCGAGCACCCCGAGAAGGTGTGGGAGAGTGCTACTGTCACCGCCGACTACCGCTCCGGCGTCTTGATCGTTAAAGTTGATCAGAGTGGAGATGTTAGGCAAATTAAGGTAAGATGCTCTGACCAGTCATGACATTTTCAGAATTACCTCCCATACCGAGCATGCATGCTTGGAGGCTGAAGAGACGGCAACACACGTACAGTCACATTACCAATTAGCTGAACCCCACGTGACCTAGAGCTCAGTCGCAAATCTTTAAGGTTGTAAAGTAATGTTACATGTTTCTGTTTTTTTTTTAAACAATATACTATACAATACAATTTACAATATAAAAAAAATTACAAAATAGGTACTTGTACTTGTATACAGGCAGTTTTTCCGCGATTAGACCCTTTTTAATTGGGTCCTTTTTGCGTGAAGATGGAGTAGGCTTGCCCAGCACCTACTACCCTCTCAGCTCAGTCGACCATGTCCAGAGAAGAGAACTTGTCAATACTTCTGGAGCGAACTAAGCCGCGGGTTTCATCACGATGTTTTCCTTCACCGTAAGAGCAATGTCAATTAGCGCACATAAATTTTCCTTAAGAAAAATACATTGGTGCACGGCCGGCCTGGATTCGAACCCACGACCTTCAGAATGAAAGTCGAGGTATCTACCACTAAGCCAACACCGCTCTCTACAAAATAGGTAAATACTATATTTTTTACAGATATGCGAATGAGCTCTGGGTCACGTGGGGTTCAGCTAATTGGTAATGTGACTGTACTCCTTGATTAAGTTCGAATTTAGCTAAAGAGGGCCGGATCTCATAAAAAAAATATATAAATACATACTAATATCCGGACTCCGGAGTCCGCACATTTTGTATGGGAGCTTGGCATAGTCATTTTTTGTGCGCGGTGCATTTTAAGACCCAATCGATAGACGGTATTATGGCGAACAAAAATTCCTCTACACTGAACCTCTAAAGCGTCTCGGAAACGGGATATTAAAATAAACTTAATTCAACAAATATACCGTTTCCGAGATACTTTAGAGACTGTTTAGAGGTGTGTGTGTGTGTGTGTGTGTGATTTGTTCGAACTAATGCATAGCCGTAATGCCTTTAATGATAGGTATTGGTTTCAAAATGCGCCGGGGTTTAAGTCACAATGCCTGTTGTGTTTAAGGTGAAAGGGTACCTGCGCTCTCTCCATAGAAACATAGTCGACTGTTTCCTCCCTGGATAATGACACTAGCACAAATATTTTTGTGCCATAAAACCCTATAACTGCCATGACTATGCCCCTTTTTTTCATTTTCTAGCTATCAAAGAAATAAAGATTAAAAAAAAAAACGTGTGGCACTCGGGGACTGCCGCGGTAAAGCTATTGCTATATCGAGAATAATTTCTTGTCTTAGTAAATGTCGCCGGACGACAAATGGCGGACGACATTTGTCGTCCGTCAATAGTCGTCCGTTAATAATCGTCCGTCATTTGTCGGGGGTCTTAGGTGTTTTCGTTACGGAATTTCTTGATTCGCCCCCCAAGGCCCGCGATAAAATCTATGCAATAGCTTAAAAAACAAAACATACATACATACACAAAATAGGGGCATGGTCATGGTAGTTATAAGTTTGATGCACCAAAAATATTTGCTCTAGTGTAATTATCCAGGGAGAAAACAGTCGACTACGTTTGTAATAGTTTGTATTGAGAGAGACCCCGGTACCCTTTCCTCTTAAAGAACTTTTTTCTAGGTCCATGGTTAAAAGCTCAGTTTAAAGGCCTTTGAGTATAAAGCCGCCTTAAATGTCGTAGTAAATGTCACTGAAACTTTTTCCAAACTTGTCAACCATCCGTCAATCAATCACCAACAAAAGTAAACAAACAAATGTGCTATGGTATCCTCAGATCAAGGATGAGAGCCACATGCCTCACCTCCGGAACCCCTCACTCCTTATCGGCCAGAACGATCTCACATCGCTGTCTTACCTCCATGAACCTGCCGTACTTCATAACCTTAAAGTCAGGTAAGGATTAATAGTTTACTCTTGGTTTACTCATTTCTGAAAGCTAGGTAACTATATTATATCCGCGATGTCAACCGCATAACTCCCGATCCCTTGGGAATATCGGGATAAAAAGTAGCCTATGTTACTGTCAATGAATCTATGTATCCTCATACCAAGTTTTAACAAAATCGGTCCAGTAGTTTGAGACTGAGTAACTTATCTATTATATCCATATCTATATTATCTATACATATCAAATTCTTTGTATTTAATAATTAACTGACTGACGGATCAACGCACAGCCTAAACCGCTGATCGTAGAGACCTGAAACTTGGAGGGTGTGTTCTTTGTATGATATAGGTATCCGACTGGCATCCGATAAGAAAGGATTTCGAGAAAATCACCTTCTACGCGGGCGAAGCCGCGGTTAAAAGCTAGTTATTAATAAAAATAAATAAATCAATATTGTGAGACAATTCACACATCGCCATCTAGCTCCAAGCTAAGCAACTAGGCTTGTGTTATGGGTACCAGATAACAGATAGAATACCTAATATGTCTTGGCTTATGAAATATGCAAACACTTGGCCGGTTTTTTTCTTAATTGGTTTTAATCTTGATTCCCCTGTGATTTCAGATTCTGCGACCGCAACGCCATCTACACATATTGTGGAATCGTATTGGTTGCTATCAATCCATACTATGATCTTCCTATTTACGGTAAGACTAGCTAACTAGCTCCTGCGGTTCCACCTTAGGATAAACAGTAGCTTTTTATTTTTATTTATTTTTAGGATTTTGTACCTCAAATGGTAAAAAAAGGAACCTTTATAAGACCTTGTCCTTCTGTCTGTTTCTTTAGCAAAAAGCTACCGCTTCAAGGTCGCTTAATAGGACCTTTATAAGATCACTCTCTTGTTCGTCTCTCTGTCTGTCACCACCACTTTCTTAGCAACGGGTGGAGCTAGCAAGTTATTCATACCAGATACTGAACCTCAGTATCTTGTATTTTCAAAATAAAAATAAACCTTAGTTACTGAGGTTTATTATATTTTGAGAGGATGTAGCTAGATGGACTTTGACCTAGAAAAAGCATGCTACGACTCACTTGGCACCTTGAGCCTTAAGAACGTAATCATCTTAACGAAACTTGGCATTTGTCCATGGGGTGGTGTTAGAAGCCGCCGGGCAAGGCCTTCTACCGACTGTCGGCGACCCAGTTGGCACAATGGTCGTCATGCCGGACTGCCAAACACAGTATTGCGGGTTCGATTCCCGCCTCAGACATGTATTTATGCTTACATATTTGTCTGTGATCTGGTTGTTTCTATGTATTACTAGCGACCCGCCCCGGCTTCGCACGGCTATATTATGCATGTATTGTACATATAAACCTTCCTCTTGAATCACTCTATCTATAAAAAATCCGCATCAAAATCCGTTGCGTAGTTTTAAAGATTGAAGCGTTCAAAGGGAAATAGGGACAGAAAAAGCGACTTTATTTTATACTATGTAGTGATAAGTACATATATATTTACAAAAGAAAAGTATATAAGTAGTATATCCGTTGTCTAGCACCCATAACACAAGTCTAATTACTTAGCTTGGAGCTAGATGGCGATGTGTGGAATGTCCTGCAATATTGTGGGCTACTTTAGTGCCACTCAGAGGTACCTGAAATAAGCCCCAATAATTTGTATTTAAAGGTGATGAAACCATCATGGCGTACCGCGGGCAGGCGATGGGCGACCTGGATCCTCACATATTCGCCGTCTCCGAGGAGGCCTACACCAAGATGGAGAGTGAGAAGAGAGACCAGAGTATTATAGGTAAATAATGCACTTGCATTGGTTTGAAGCTAAAGCCGGCCTGTAAAATTACAAGCAAGAATTAGAAAAAAACTAGCGACCCGCCCCGGCTTCGCACGGCTATATTATGCATGTATTATACATATAAACCTTCCTCTTGAATCACACTATCTATTAAAAAAACCGCATCAAAATCCGTTACGTAGTTTTAAAGATTTAAGCATACAAAGGGATATAGGGACTTAAGGACATAGGGACAGAGAAAGCGACTTTGTTTTATACTATGTAGTGACTTGACGTGGGTCATGTGTTTTAATTTATTTAGTTTTGATTGTTGTTGTTGCTTAGCAAATTAGGGTGGCCCAGTCTGAGAGTTGCCGAGTCTTTGTCATATTACATGTTTGTTGGACATTGTTACGGCAAGCGCCGTAGTTCCCATAATTCCCCAGTATTCAGTCCACTACCATCCCATCAGAATAGCCCAAGTAGTTTTCTCCTGTAGTTTATCAATAGTTCTATCCAAATCGGAGGTTGTCCTTGGCTGCATTTTATTAGAGCTACATAGTCGCACTGAATTTGACATGGATCGATCATGCCCCATCTTTCCCCTGTAGCAAGTCATTAATAGAATCATAGATTAAATCCTACGTGTTGAAATGTTTGTTTTGTTTCCCAGTGAGCGGTGAATCAGGCGCAGGTAAAACGGTATCAGCAAAGTACGCGATGCGTTACTTCGCTGCAGTCGGCGGGAACGCTACGGAAACTCAGATAGAGAAGAAAGTACTCGCCTCAAGTCCTATTATGGAGGTATGACGTTTTACTAGTTATACTTTTTTAGGCACGTTATGAAAAAATGACGAGAGTGAAATTTTAGGAAGCGCGCGCATCTGACTCAAAAGTCACATGTTGAAGCTGCGTAACTCAAAAATAAAACAGGTTGAAGCTGCGAGAGTGCAATTTTAAGATGCGTGCGCATCACTGTAACACTAAAGTAACAGGTTGAAGCTGCCCGCAAAATAAATATCAGACGGACGGACGGACAGACAGACAGACGGACGTATAACTTCTCATGCGCTTACATAAGTACACGGAACCATTTTTTTTATTTATTACTAGCGACCCGCATCAAACTCTGTTGCGGAGTTTTCAAGATCTAAGCATACATAGGGACAGACAGCGGAAAGTGGCTTTATTTTATACTATGAAATGATTTATCGTAGGATTACCCACAACTAATACTACAAACTAAAAACAAAAATACAAATCAGACGGCCAATAACGTGTATCCGAAACTAGAACCAATCTAATGTACTTTAATTATAACTGCTTTCATTATTTTCATATATTTTTCAGGCGATAGGAAATGCAAAAACGACAAGAAACGACAACTCGTCACGCTTCGGGAAGTTCATAGAAATACATTTTGATGAACTGTATAGAATATGTGGAGCTTCTATGAGGACTTACCTTTTAGAAAAGTCAAGGTACCTTATTTTTTCCTTGTTCAAAAAGTGTCGCTTTCCTCCCGCACTTATTCTTACGAAAAGTGATACTTTTCCGCCCAAGGATGGTTAAAAATTCAGTTTGGTTTTATATGTTTTTTTAATTTACTAGCTGTTGCCCGCGAATTCTTACGCGTTTGAATCACTCTATCTTTAAAAAAAACCGCATCAAAATCCGTAGCGTAAGTTTTAAAGATCTAAGCATACATAGGGACGTACAGAGAGCGGGAAGCGGCTTTGTTTTATACTATGTAGTGATGATAGATGTTTGCTAGAGACGTAGAAGACTTAAGAAAATGTAGCAACAAAAGAAGGAAAAAGAGTTACAAATGATAGCTCAAGAGTAATTTACTTTAATGGCATACGATAAATAAATAAGAGTGCGTTATAACTGGGGCCTTATTCTGCTATTTGGCCAACCATTGTCATTATATCGAGACTCTATTGATATTATATCGAGATTGTGACTTTATTTAGTATTCTGCTAAAGTTTTTTTATCACAGTTGCTCATAAACTGGATCTTATTAAACCGCTTTTAGGCTCATAATGCAACGTATTATACACGCGTGCGATAAAAAAAATCCAACTAGTGCTAAATTAATACGTTATCCCGATATGTCAAATACGTATCTTACTGCTAATGACATATAGTAGATGAACCATTCTTAAGGACATCGTTCAAATCGTACCCAAAACTTAAGGTGCGCCGGCCAGAAAAAAAAATGTTTCTATCTTGTAGAGAATAACATTTTAAACAATGTTTACTAAGGCAACAAAGAGCTACGATCAACCATCGTTGAGTTATTTTACATTGAAAACCCAAAAAAATGCATTTTGTAGAGATCCGTTTGACCACTTTTAGTCTGATAACGAACGATAATATTACGTGATGACGTCTTTGAAAATAATTAAAAAGTGAGTTTTGTTTTTATTTTGTTTTTTCTTTAGGTACATAAATATATTTTTTCCTTACCATTATATTCTGTTTTTAACCGCCGACGCAAAAACAAATTAAAAAAAACCCTAAAAAAATATTGTATGTCAGACGCTGTATAGGTTAAAAGTATTTTGCCTAGCCTTTCGGGAGTGTAAATAACAAAAAAACAAAAAATTCTTAAAAACCTTAAATTTATTTTAACAAGTCTTTTTTTTTATTCGCAACTGTGATAAAAAAGTTGTACGATACAAGTGTGGAAAGCTGATCATTCCATAGAGGCGGGTTTATGACGCGCGAGTGGAACGCGAGCGTGGCAAAAGCCGAGATGTACTATTATAATATCGCAGTATAATCACTATGGAGTCTCAATGGTATGGTAATATTTACCTTGCAGGTGTTGCCTAGCAACATGGTATATGTTACTAAGCAATATACCGTTTTGACAATTATCGAGATTCCATTAAGCCACGATTGTAGAGCAAAATACAAAAGTGAGTCAGTGGTGTTTCGATAGAATAGTCAACGCTAGGAGAATACCAATTTGACATGTAATGTCATATTTTTGACATTAAATTTCTATTACGATTATATTGACACACTATTGAAACACAATTGTGTTAGCAGACTTAGGCTCCTGGTATGTAATCATCTTAACTATGGTTAGGTTGCTACATTTTGAAACCAATTACCGAACTGTTAGATGGTTGTAATATGGACGGTGAACCTTAACGATTCGAGTGTATTATGTTATTATTAGGCAGTCGTAATTGTAACAACGCACACCGAAGACGTTTTATTAAATCTTTAAAATTAACTAGCGACTCGCTCCGGCTTCTCACGGCTATATTATGCATGTATTATACATATAAACCTTCCTCTTGAATCACTCTATCTATTAAAAAAAACCGTATCAAAATCCGTTGCGTAGTTTTAAAGATCTCAGCATACAAAGGGAAATAGTGACGGCGAAAAGTGACTTTATTTTATACTAGCGACCCGCCCCGGCTTCGCACGGCTATATTATGCATGTATAAACCTTCCTCTTGAATCACTCTATCTAATAAAAAAAACCGCATCAAAATCCGTTGCGTAGTTTTAAAGATTTAAGCATACAAAGGGAAATAGGGACAGAAAAAGCGACTTTGTTTTATACTATGTAGTGATAGTGACAAGTTCAGTTGTTGTGTCCCCTTTTATTTCATTGGAATATAACAATTGACAGAGGGTTTTGGGGGAGGGAGGCGAATTGGGCAAAACACTAGCCAGTCCTAATGATAACTATTTCACCCTTTTTCCTATTGATTCTAGGGTGGTGTATCAAAGTAGAGGGGAGAGGAATTATCATGTTTTCTATCAGTTGTGTGCGGCCGCTAAGAGCTATCCTGACTTACAACTTGGTAAGTACTTACACCTCTAAAGCCTGGTTCCCATTAAGGCTGTTTATGCTGCCAAACGCAACGCGCCAGAAATGCCAGTCGTTTACATAAAACATTGTTGATTGTAACGAATGTGTTTTATTTTTCTCAAAAGTGCTGAGATGGGATTTTAGGTGAAATCTTTACCGATATTTTGGGATAATTTGAGACGAAAATTCCTTGTCATTTCAAACTTAGACTAGTTTTAATTCTTAATTTTAGGATACCTTCAAAACTATAGGGAATTTTTTGCTCAGAGTCCCACCAGAAAGTCGGTAAAAATCTCACCTACAATTCCATCTCAGCACTTTTGAGAAAAATTAAACACATACGTAACAATCAACAATTTTTACTAACGAAGGCGACCGGTACCAGTAGTAACTATTTAGTAGGCTGTGTACCAAGGTCGTTGGCGTATGGAGCCCGCTTAAGCTAGTATTTTAGTCCGAGTAGAGAGTAATTTAGTAGCTAAACGTGTATGAACACCAAACATTTAGTCGAGTCGTTTCATTTCATTATTAGGCGAGTGGCGAGTAGCACCCTTCCCCCCACGCGTCCCTGCTTACTGGCTCTTCGGCTAAACAAGTCCTGTCAAAGTAGTTGAGTTTATGAGTTGCCGCCACATCGTTGCGTTGTAGGTTGGTCATCTTACAAAACACCACTCACTTGTAAATTGTACTCGAGCTAAGTGCGTACGATTTTTGGGCAGTAGCGAGTGTTTTAGCTACTAAATTACTCGCTGCTCGACTAAAATACTAGCTTAACGTGAACTAGCCTGCGACTTCGCCAGCTACGTATCCAACTTTGTATTACCCAGTTGTCACAATGGTCACCATGCCGGACTGCCAAACACAGGGTTGCGGGTTCGATTCCCGTCTTAAACATGTATTTATGCTTAGATATTTGTCTGTGGTCTGGTTGTTTCTATGTTATTATAGGTATATATTTGCAAAAGGAATGTTTTTATGTAGTGTATCCGTTGTCTAGCACCCATAACACAAGTCTAGTTACTTAGCTTGGGGCTAGATAGCGATGTGTGAAATGTCCTTCAATATTATTTTTTTATTTTACACTAGCTACCCGCTCCGGCTTTATTATGCATGTATTATACATATAAACCTTCCTCTTTAATCACTCTATCTATTAAAAACACCTCATGAAAATCCATTGCGCAGTTTTAAAGATTTAAGCATACATAGGGATATATGGACAGAGAAAGCGACTTTGTTTTTTACTATGCAGTGATGAAACAATAAGAGACAGCTAAATGTTAATAAGAAAAGAAAATACACAGAGAATAAATATTAAGTATCTAAGAACTCGTGTGTTGCCCGAATGGGTAAAGCATGTGTTGCAAATACAGATTACTCCTAGTTATTTGTTTTATATTTAATTTTCAGATCACCAAGATTCGTTTCACTACTTGAATCAAGGCGGTAGTCCGAACATCGATGGAGTGGATGACCTCAAAGCATTTCATGAAACTAAGAACGCACTAACTATCTTAGGTAAGTAAAAGTTACTAGCATTAACTTGCGGTTTCACCCGCGTAAGTCGCGATCCCGTGGGAATGTGGGGGAAAAAAGTAGCCTATGTTACTCGTAATTAATCAATGTATGTATTTTTCGAAATAGAAAGTAATGAGCTATGCTGGATTAACTGTTTTGCTTTAAACTATTTCCGAATTTCTTGATTGGATCTAATCGTATTCCAGTAAAGAGAATGCCATTTTTTAAAATCTGTTTTTTCAAGTTTTTTTGCTATCAACATAAATAGTTTTAACGTAATCAGTTCAGAAGTTTTTGTGCAAAGAAGTAACAAAAATTATTATACTGCTAAAAATGTCATTTGGACCAAATTTTAATATTTTTTTTAAATATAGGAAGTCATTTATTCATACACAAATTACCATTAATTAAACTATGTACTAACAAAAAATTTAAAACAGACGTAATTTTTTTTTTACTTATTGTTACATTTTCAGGCGTATCAGAATCGGAACAGCACGATATGTTCAGAATATTATCTGCCATTTTACATCTTGGAAACATCGATCTAAACGCACACGACGACGAAGCTAACGAGGATGATCAAAACGCATACATTGACGTAAGGTTTATTTTTGTTTATTCTCTCGCAAGGGCAGGCGAAAGGATTTTTAGTCCATACAGTCGTCTAATGTATTTTTAGCTTCTTTCGATCGAAAGGCTAAATTATTATTTTACGTTTTTATATTGAGATTTAGGATTGGTTTTCCACGAAGTCGAAATCAATAAACCTATCATACTGCTTTTGTCAGTCGCAGATACGGTCCGAAATGGATAGCAGCATGTTAATTCATTCGTAAGCATGCAACCTTCTTAGTGACGAGAAATAAAAAATGTTAAGGTGAAAGGGTACCGGCGCTCTCTTCATACAAACGTAGTCGACTGTTTCCTCCCTGGATAATGACACTAACACTAATATTTTTGTTGCATAAAACTTATAACTGCCACGACCGTGCCCCTATGTTTTGTTTTTGGTTTGGTTTTTTGTTTTTTTAGTCTTAATTTCTATGATAATTAGAAAATAAAATAAAAACCAAGACAAAGGGGCATAGTCATAGCAGTTATAGGTTTTATGCAACAAAAATATTTGTTCTAGTGTCATTACATTATCCAGAGAGGAAACAGTCGACTACGTTTGTATGGAGAGAGCGCCGGTACCCTTTCACCTTAATAGATATGCCAAATCGGTTAAAAGTTTGTTACAGTAAAGCTTGTATGTATACAAATACACTAGTTTTTGTTCTAGTCAACGTCAATTTATAACGCTCCGCTTAGTACCGCATTGTGTACGAGTCCGCGTCGCACGTTTACTTCTATAAATCGGAAACTAATCGACGTATTAAAGTAATTCTTTCACTTGTATTTTTTATTTTTGACAAAGAATATGGAGAGCCAATATTCAAAATTAGTTAACATTCTTCCACGACTAACTGGAGCAAGTATGATAGGTTATCGAGTCGCAGCATTCGTTGTTTATTCTAACAATAATAACTGTTTGTTTTACTGTAGGTATTGAAATAATATTCTTTTTTCACAGTTGCTCATAAAGTGGATCTTATTAACACGCTTTTGCAACGTATTATACACGCGTGCGATATAAAAATATCCAACTAGTGCTAAAATAATATGTTATCCCGATAAGTTAAATACGTATCTTACTGCTAATTTCATGTTAGGTAGATGAAACATTCTTAATTTATCTGGGTTTTACTGTTGATGTATAAAAAGGTAGATACCAACAAAGAGTTTTAAGCTAGCAACAATAGTTGTCTCTAAAGTCGGTTTATGAACGAAAATTTTACGTGATAACGTCAGAAAACAATTAAAAATGGAGTTTTGTTTTTATTTTGTTTTTTCTTTACATAAATATATATTTTTCCTTACCATTATATTCTGTTTTCAACCTCCGACGCATAAACAAATGGAAAAACCCTAAAAAAATATTGTATGGACATATTTAAATATTATACAGACTAGGCTGTATAGGTTAAAAGTCTTTTGCCTAGCATTTCGGGAGTGTAATTAACAAAAAATAGTAAACACACCCTAGAATTCTTAAAAACTTTTTATTATTTTAACAAGTCTTTTTTTTATTCGCAACTGTGATAAAAAACGTCGTACGATACACGTGTGGATTGATCTTTGTATCTCGGCTTTGTTAAACGCCCTCGCGTACCGCTCGCGCGTGTTAAACCGCCTCTATGCAAAAATCAATTTTCCACACTTGTATCGCAATGTTATTCAATTTCTAGGAATCAGATCACCATCTCTCGATCGTTTGCTCTCTCCTGGGCATATCACAAGTCAACCTCCGCCAGTGGCTGACTCATCGTCGGATACAGACCGCTCACGAAGTCATCGTGGCCAAGGTATGTACAATCCACGGTCAAAAGTCTCTGCCCACCGCACCGTTACGTTTACAATCCCGTGCAGCACTATTTAAACGTTATAACAACGTAACCTGTGGATCGAACCCACGTCGGTTGGTGTAGCGGGTGCCGGCTTATACCACTCACACAACTAAAGACTTAGCTAACATGTTGAAAATAATAATCACACTGAGTACTTTTAATTCAAGTATTTAAGTTTGTGGGTAACGTCTATTAGAAGAAGGTCGTAACTCCAATACTTGTTGATAGGATTATTGTAGCAAACTGATCATTTACTTATGACCCTTACTGTACTAACTACGCCTCGAGGTTTCGTTAACAATGGCTGCATTGTTGCATTCCCGCCTCAGACAAGTATTTGTGCTTAGATATTTGTCTGTGGTCTGGTTGTTTTTATGTATTACTAGCTGCCCTCCGCGGTTTCACCCGCGTAACTCCCGATCCCGTGGGAATATCGGGATGTAAGCTATTCTATCTCTCAAGTTGGATCGAACTGCACATGGTGTGCGAATTTTATTATAATCGGTTAAGTGGTTTAGGAGTCCATTGAGGACAAACATTGTGACACGAGATTTATATATATTAAGATAAGTATATATGTACAAAAGAAAAGTATTGTATTATATCCGTTGTCTAGCACCCATAACACAAGTCTAGTTACTTTATATTAGGGCTCGATGGCGATGTGTGGAATGTCATGCAATAGTTATTTTATTTTTATTTATTGTCGGGAACAAAAAAAAAGCTAATCAATTGGTCTTACGGTGAAGGAAAACATCGTGATGAAACTCGCGGTTTAGTTGGCTCCAGACGTATTGACAAGTTCTTTCCTCTGGATACGGTCGATTAAGCTGAGACCCTCTCAGCTTAATCGACCGTATCCAGAGGAAATTATTATCATAGTGACGTACTATAATGTTTTAAGGTCGAGCCTGCAAGAGCCGAAGCAGCCAGGGATGCATTGGCCAAGAAGCTATATGGTGAACTGTTCGCTTGGCTCGTCTCTGCTATAAACAGAGCTCTGGATACTGCCAGGAATAGGAGACATTTTATTGGTAAGTTTATTTTTTTAGTGTTCCGTACCCAAAAGGTAAATACTAAATACATACATACAGGTCAAAACCATAACCCTCCCTTTTGGCTTCGTCGTAGTCGGGTAAAATGGGACCGTTTTACTAAGACTTCACTGTTTGTCCGTTTGTCTGTGTGTCATTAGGCTGTATCTCATGATCTGTGATAGCTAGACAGATGAAATTTTCACAGATGTTGTATTTATTTTACCGCTATAACAACAAATACTAAAAGCAGAATATAATGATACGAAACCTTTCGTGCGCAAGTCCGACTGGCACTTGGCCGGTTTTTTTACCGGAACAGGAAGTTCGTAAATAGTTTTTACTGTGATTACTCACCAGAGGGTGCGAATGTTCCCATTTAATTCCAAAACATCATCATCATCAGCCGGTGTCAGTCCACTGCTGGACTTAGGCCTCTCCCAAGATACGCCACTGAGCCCGATCTTCGGCTCTTCTTCTCCATTCACTGCCCACCGCTTTGCGTATGTCGTCGCTCCACCTGGTCACAGGGCGTCCTACACTACGTTTACCAATTCGCGGTCTCCACTCCAGGACAAGTTTACCCCAACGATTATCAGTCCTGCGGCAGATATGACCAGCCCACTGCCACTTCAGTTTGCTTATCCGTTCCGTCCTAATTCCAAAACGGCTGGACTTATTTAGACGACAAAGACAATAACCTAGCAACACTTGCTCCATACAAAATGTTATCCATTTTTTACTTCCTGAATAATGCCTCTATAACAATCAATTTTTTTTTCATAAAACCAAAGTTGCATGCACAAAGCATGTTACAGTAAACATGCTTCTGCATCTTTTCAGGTGTCCTGGACATATACGGATTTGAAACGTTTGAAATAAACTCCTTCGAACAGTTCTGTATAAACTACGCCAATGAAAAACTACAACAACAATTCAACAGCCATGTTTTTAAGTTGGAACAGGACGAATATATTAAGGTAAAATTGTTATTTTGACGTGATAACGTCTGATAAATCGATAAATGCCGGCTGCACGCATAAAAAAGCATGACATGACTAAAAGTTTTGCATAAAGTTAAGCCCAAATTAACTGAAAATATGTCAATTTTAAGCTGTAAATACCTTGGCTTTTCTAAACTTAGAAATAAAAAAGCTATTGCATCGTGCGAGCTTCGTACAGTCGTACCATATACATACACGTTAAGTGAACGCTCGGCCGAGCTACATGGTAGGCGGAGTGGGGGGGTGTTAGGTTTTATTTTCGTTACGGAATTTCTTGATTCGGTCGCCGCGCTCAAAGCCCGCGATAAAAGCTATGCAATAACTTCTAAGTTGACGTTTTATGTTTTCTGGGTGAATTGAAGTTTTGAAAATGATTTTATTTGTTTGTTTGCATTGAATAGGCTCTGAAACTACTGGACCGATTTTGATGAAACTTGGTATGAGGATATATTTATTTACTAGCAGTGCTCCGCGGTTTCACCCGCGTAACTGCCGATCCCGTGGGAATATCGGGATAAAAAGTAGCTTATAGCCTTTCTCGATAAATGGACTATCCAACATCAATAATTTTTCAATTCGAACCAGCAGTTCCTAAAATTAGCGCGTTCAAACAAACAAACTCTTCAGCTTTATAATATTATAGTATAGATTGGTCGTACTTTTTATCCCGATATTCCCTCGGGATCGGGAGTTACGTGGATGAAACCGCGAAGCTCTGCAAGTCAATAACAAAAGCGAACGCAATTTTGCTTTTGACACACGTTAAAAGAAGCTAAAAAACCAATTTCCTTACTCCAGGAAGAGATATCCTGGGAGATGATAGACTTCTACGACAACCAGCCTTGTATTGAGCTGATAGAAGACCGGCTCGGGATCCTGGCGCTGTTAGACGAGGAGTGCAGGGTACCGCAGGGTTCCGACGCGGGTTTCGCGCAAAAACTTCACAAATCATGCGTCAAGTATCAACATTTTATGAAACCTAGATTCGGGACTTCTGGTGAGTTAGTTGTACAGTACAACATGTATTTATGCTTAGATATTTGTCTGTGCTCTGGTTGTTTCTCTGGTTGTTTCTAAGTATGGTTAGTATATTTACAAAAGAAAAGTATATAAGTTAAGTTATAAGTTGCCGGACTGCCAAACACAGGGTTGCGGGTTCGATTCCCGCCACAGACAAGTATTTATGCTTAGATATTTGTCTGTGGTCTGGTTGTTTCTATGGATTATAAGTATATATTTACAAAAGAAAAGTATATAAGTAGTATATCCGTTGTCTAGCACCCATAACACAAATCTAGTTACTTAGCTTGGGGCTAGATGGCGATGTGTGGAATGTCCTGCAATATTTATATATCACTCACTAGACTTGTGTTATGGTAGCTAAACAACGGATATACTACTTACATACTTTTTTTTGTAAATATATACTTATACTACATAGAAACAACCAGACCACAGACAAATATCTAAGCATAAATACTGAGGCGGGAATGGAACCCGCAACCCTGTGTTTGGCAGTCCGGCATGGTGACCATTGTGCCAACTGGGTCTTGGTGGATATTTCTACTTTTATTCCAAAGGTCGTAGGTTTGAATCCCGGTCGGCCGTGCACCAATGGATATTTCTTTAGAAATATGTGCGCTAATTGACATTGCTCTTACGGTGAAGGAAACATGACGGTGATGAAACGGTGATAGACAGACAGCGGAAAGCGACTTTGTTTTATATACTACTAGCGACCCGTCCCGGCTTCGCACGGCTATATTATGCATGTATAATACATATAAACCTTCCTCTTGAATCACTTTATCTATTTAAAAAAACCGCATCAAAATCCGTTGCGTAGTTTTAAAGATATAAGCATACAAAGGGAAATAGGGACAGAGAAAGCGACTTTATTTTATACTATGTAGTGATGTAGTGATAGTGATCTTTAAACTATATATTCTTGTCCCCAGCCTTCATAATAAAACATTTCGCTGACGACGTAGAATACCAATCGGGTGGTTTTCTCGAGAAAAACCGGGACACGGTATCAGAAGAGCAAGTGGAATGTATAAAAACTGCTACCAAATGTCACCTGGTACATGATATATTTACTGTGGATAGCCCTGCGACTAGTAATACACTGCCACCGCCATCGAAGAGGCGAACTACGCCTTCACTGCCTATTGGGAGTCTTACGGTAATATTAGTTATAATTAGGATGGTCTTATAGAGGGACAGTCATAATTAGGACTGTCTTAGAGAGAGTCAGTCATAATTAGAACGGTGTTAAATAGAGTCACTCATAATTAGGATGGTTTTAGAATGAGTCAGTCATAATTTGAACGGTCTTAGAGAGAGTCAGAGAGTAATTAGGGCGGTATTAGTCTGAAAAAAAACAAGTAGGAATATATCAAAACTGCTACCAAATGTCACCTGGTACATGATATATTTGCTGTGGATAGCCCTGCGACTAGTAATACACTGCCACCGCCTTCGAAGAGGCGAACTACGCCTTCACTACCTATTGGGAGTCTTACGGGAAGATTAGTTATAATTAGGATGGCCTTATAGAAGGTCAGTCATAATTAGGGCGGTCTTAGAAAAGGGCAGTCATAATTAGGGCGGGCTTAGAGATAGTCAGTTATAATTAGGACTGTCTTTAAGGGTTAGACATATTTGGGGCAGCCTTAGTATAAAGAAACAAGTAGAATGTTCCAAAACTGCTACCAAATGTCACCTGGTACATGATATATTTGCTGTGGATAGCCCTGCGACTAGTAATACACTGCCACCGCCTTCGAAGAGGCGGACTACGCCTTCACTACCTATTGGGAGTCTTACGGTAAGATTAGTTTTAATTAAAATTGTCTTAGAGAGAATCAGTCATAATTAGGACGGTCTTAAAGAGAGTAACTCTTAATTATATTGGTTTATGAGAGAGTTATTTATAATTAAGATGATCTTAGAGATTGTTAGTCATTATTAGGGCGGTATTAGTATAAAAAATACAATGTATTATAACGGCTACCAATTGTCACCTGGTACATAATATATTTGTTGTGGATAGCCCTGCGACTAGTAATACACTGCCACCGCCTTCGAAGAGGCGAACTACGCCTTCTCTACCTATTGGGAGTCTTACGGTAAGATTAGTTATAATTAAAATTGTCTTAGAGAGAGTCAGTCATAATTAGGATGGTCTTAGAAAGTTATTCATAAAGAGACGATCTTAAAAAGTCAGTCATACTTATGGCGGTCTTAGCGAGAGGCAGTCATAATTAGGGCGGTCTTAGAAAAGGGCAGTCATCATTAGGTTTTAGAGAGAGTCAGTTATAATTAAGACTGTCTTTGAGAGTTAGACACATTTAGGGTAGCCTTAGAATGAAGAAACAAGTATAATATATCAAAACTGCTACCAAATTTTAATGTCACCTGGTACATAATATATTTGCTGTGGATAGCCCTGCGACTAGTAATACACTGCCACCGCCTTCGAAGAGGCGAACTACGCCATCTTTACCTATTGGGAGTCTTACGGTAAGATTAGTTATAATTAAGATGGTCATATAGAAGGTCAGTTATAATTGGGGCGGTCTTAGAGAGAGTCACTAATAATTAAGATTGTTTTACAGAGAGTAAGTCATAATTGGGACAGTCTTAGAGAATGTCAGTCATAATTGGGGCGGTTTTAGAGAGAGTTAGTCATAATTAGGACAGTCTTAGAGAATGTCAGTCATAATTTGAGCGGTCTTAGAGAGAGTTAGTCATAATTAGGACGGTCTAAGTGTAATTCGGTCAAAATAGGTACGGTTTTAGGAAGAGTAAGTAAAATTATGGCAATCTTAGGGAGAGTTTAGGTCATGTTTAGGGCCAGCGAGAGTCAGTCATAATTATGACGGTGATTGAGGATTGGCTTTTTTAATTTGACTGACAAATAAATTAACTTTTTTTCAAAAATGTACTTCTTTGGCTACTCAAATGTGTCTTGTAACAGTTAGAATATGTGTTTTATTTTCTTATTTATTATTTATAGCAACCCCCTCGCCGTACATCCGGTTCTAAACAGACGGTAGGCTCACAATTCCGTCAGTCGCTGTCAGCTTTGATGGTGACGTTGTCAGCTACAACGCCGCACTATGTCAGATGTATAAAGCCTAACGATCAGAAGGAACCTTTTCAATTCGATCCTGCGAGGGCTGTTAATCAGTTGAGGTAAGGAATGTAAAAATGTTTTAATAAGGAATTAAAGGAATTAATTTCGATTTGCGTCAATAGTATTTTGTAATCATAATTTTAGTCTTTACTTGTGCCAAATAAACATAATAATATATTCTTTAAAAAGTATGTTTTAAAATTAAGGCTAAAGTAATACATAAAGTGCCTTGAATAGGTTACGAAAGATAATCTGTATTTAGAGTTTATTCAATGATAAGGAATTCATTCCAACATAAGGAATTGATTTCAAATAGAGGTTTAAATATAATAGGGAATTGATATCTTCATTATTAAAGCATATATATTTAGCACTACAATTTCAATTATAAGGAATCCATTTCAATAATAAGGAATCAATTTCAACATAAGGAATCGCAAGCACACTATTTCTATAATAAGGGATGTGTAATTTACTGAATTTTTGCGTATTGTTTCAGAGCTTGTGGTGTCTTAGAGACTATAAGAATATCTGCCGCCGGTTTTCCATCAAGATGGCCGTACATGGACTTTTTCAACAGGTATTTTAAGTCTTAGTGCGCACTTTCGACACATAAAGAACCTCGATTTTATCATTTATTCTGATATAATATGATAATAGTGATGTGTGTTTAGTACGTGTATCTTTATTACTCCTATACTTATAAAATACGTATAAACATGTCTGTCTCTTTCCTACAGATATCGTCTTCTATGCCGCCAGAGAGAAATAGATAGAGGTGACATTAAAGGTACCTGTCGAAGGATCTTAGGCAAGCATATAAATGATACTGATAAATATCAGTTTGGTGCTACTAAGATATTCTTTAGAGCTGGACAGGTAAGGAAACTCTATAAAAATCTATAATAACTGTGTAAGTTCGCATCGTTGCAATGTTTACATCTACAAGTAGGTATGTAGGTATCTGATGTAGTTGTTCATAGCCGAACGGTGAGCCTACTCTGCCGCAACACGGTTATTAAACTAGTGCGGAGGGTAGTTATCACTTTTTCGCTGTTACTCTAGAGAATTTAGATATTTTACCAAAACACTTGTAACAAACCTGAGCTATAATGAGTAACAGCTGCTAAAAATGTAATTTCTGGACAAATAAAGATTTTTTTATTTTTTATTTTTTATATTAATTATTTCAATTTCATTTACTTATCCACACAGCTGTGTTAGTTTATTATGTGTTTACGACCTCTGTGGCTTGGTAAGAGACTGCCCTCCCGCAGAAGGTTGCAGGTTCTATTCCCACCGTCGAACAAGTATATAAGCACTAATATTTAATTCTGTGATGTATACAGGGTGGTTAAGGTGAAAGAGTACCTGCGCTCTCTCCATACAAACGTAGTCGACTGTTTCCTCCCTGGAAAATAACACTATAGCACAAATTTTGGTTGCATAAAACGTATAACTGCCATGACCATGCCCCTATGCTTTGTTTTTCTTTTTGTTTTTAAATCTTATTTCTAAAATAATTAGAAAATGAAAAAAAAAACAAAATATAGGGGTATAGTCGTGGCAGTTATAAGTTTTATGGCACAAAAATATTTGTGCTAGTGTCATTATCCAGGGAGGAAACAGTCGACTACGTTTGTATGGAGAGAGCGTCCGGTACCCTTTCCTCTTAATTGACTTGATCAGTAAGTGGAAAGTTATTTTTTATATTTTTTTACATAAATCGATGTGGTTTTGTATAAGGAACAAATCACACTAAGAAACTAACACAGTGAACTACTCTGGAAAAATATAAAAAAAACTCAATTTTATTTATTTATTGAGTTTTTGAAATTAAATAGGTTCCTATTTCGTCCAACAGGTGGCGTACTTTGAAAAGGTCCGTGCTGACATCCAGCGCAAGTACTGCGTCGTGGTACAAGCTTGCGTCAGAAGATTCGTGTGTCAGAAGCGATATAGGCGTATCAGAGCTACTGTTTGTGGACTACAGGCTAGGGGCAGGGGCGTTTTGGCTAGACGGTAAGATTTGAAAATAAATTAAGCAAGAAGAGTTTACTACTGTGTAAAACTGGCAAACTTTAGGTTTTGTTCTTTGTTTTTGAGGCCTTTGACTTTCTAACAAAGAGATTGGTTTCGCTACATCTGTTAAATAAAATAGTATCGCACGTAAAGAGTAAACTCCGGTTCGTTGGTACTCTCAATCCCCTGTATTTTACAAGCAAGAGATAGACGATTTTATAGTTTTTTTTTCCTGGAGATTATTGTTACTTTCCCCAAAAAAAGGCATAAAGGGGACCACTGTATATTTCTTTTGAAAAAGATCTGATGAGGATTTTCGAAATGCTAAGCAGAATAATAATTGACAATAAATCTTTAAGGTTGGATTTTACCATCCATATTTGAACGCGATTACTTCAAGCTAATCTCCGTTTTAGGCCTTCATCTCGTTCAAAACTCCAAATTGGATTTTACCAACGAAAACTGATCACGATTAGAGCTAGAACGCGTTTAATTTCTGAACGCCCAATTTTGGACGTTTAGCGCGTTGAACACGATCAAATGAACTGTCATTGGATCTGTCATCGTGTTGTTAGGTTATTTATCTAACATTAATTACGTATTTTCGAAAACATCGTCATTTTTATTAAAGTAATAGCATGAAAAGGGCTTTAGCGCTCGCATTTGATGAAACCTATGATGAAAATATAGTTCGCCGTCCAAGATGGATCCGTGAACGTGAAGAACATTTTGACACCCTTGATGATAAGGATTTTGTTACAAGATTTCGTCTCATGAAACACACAGTTCTAAACTTATTGGAGTCAATTGAAGATAAACTAGAGTTTCCTACAAATATGTAAGTTCCCTTTTGTAGTTTGTTAGTTCTCACTACCCCGGTATGCGGTTGAACCTATACTTATGTGTTTGTTCTTTTTTAGGAACAACAGTGTATCACCCATCAATCAATTGCTGTGTGCCCTACGCTTCTACGCAACAGGATGTTATCAAATGACTGCAGCAGATTTATGTGGGTTTACCACTTCTACTGCCCATAGATTTGTGCACAAAGTCAGCGCCGCTATTGCTACACTGCGACCTCGCCACATTTATTTTCGTGAATTACCAGAAGAGATCCGCCAGACACAAATAGAATTTTATAAGAGAGCTAAATTTCCGAATGTTATAGGTGCTATAGATTGCACTCATGTGAAATTTATAAAATCACCAGGTTAGGCATTGCTTTTTTAATTTTCATGAGTTTCTTAAAATATTGAAGTGCACTATGAAATATACTTACTTACTACTTTTTTTTTCAGGTGGAGATCACCCGGAGATTTTTCGAAACAGAAAACAATATTTTTCTTTAAATGTACAAGCGATCTGTAATGCTTAACTGGAATTCACTGATGTGGTTGCACGATGGCCAGGAAGCACCCATGACTCATACATTTTTAACAACTGTTATAGAAGAGCTATGTTTGAACAAGGACTTAAATCAAGGAAATATAAATACTGGAAGTGGAGATGGAAGACTACAAAGGACTAATCCAAATCATAGAAGGCGTAATGAATTTGTAACAAACTATTTTGCACGGTAAGTCTACACCTTTTTGAATTTATCAATAACTAGCGACCCGCCCCGGCTTCGCACGGCTATATCATGCATGTATTATACATATAAACCTTCCTCTTGAATCACTCTATCTATTTAAAAAACCACATCAAAATCCGTTGCGTAGTTCTTAAGATCTAAGCGTACAAAGGGATATAGGGACAGAGAAAACTACTTTGTTTTATACTATGTAGTGACTAGCAAGATTTTCTTTTAATTATATTTAAAAAAAAAAATGCTATGCTATGTGTACGGACAGAGGAAAGCTACTTTTTTATACTATGTAGAGATCAATGTTAAGACCTTCCTTCAAGCTCAGTCTAGTCAGGGAAAGCTTTTGCTTTTCAAGGCACATGAACTAATTATTTTTATTTCAATATTTATACTCCTAGAAAAGTAGAAAGTAATTCCTATTTTGTATCTTTTCAGATTACCAAGATAATTGAGGGAGAAGGTTGACTATTCCACCTTTTGCTTACTTATTTTAAGTCTCAGCTAGGTACAATCACTAAAAAATTATATGAAATTAAATAACATGCTCAGAACACAATATAAGGGTACAGCTTTATGTATAAACTGGCTGCGCTCCACGGTTTTACCCGATCCCGTGGGAATATCAAAATGAAAAGTAGCATAGAGGCTCTATCTCTATCCTCGATAAATGTACTATCCAACACAAAAAGATTTTTTCAATTCGAACCAGTAGTTCCTGAGATTATTAGCGCGTTCAAACAAACAAACTCTTTAGCTTTATATTATAAGTATAGATTCTGAGCATGTTATAAATTTAAATAAAAGTAAGTATCTATAAATATCAATGAAATATATCAATGTGTTTATGAATGTTAAATAAAGATCAATTTGTGATTGTAAAATATTAATAAAACAACATTATTTTGTAAAAATCTAGTCTTTTAATTTTATTTAGCTGTATTTTTAATATTTCCAGCTTTATTTTTTCCTGCTCTGTTTTGAGCTTTTCCTGTTCTAGTTTCTCTCTTTCCGCCTTCTCCTGAACCTTTAAAATACTCATATTAAGTCGATGCTCCTCCTCCGCAAAGGCATTAGTTGTGAGCAAAGTTTGTATACGCTCATCATTCAAACTTTGCTCCCTTCTTAAAACTGGCCTCCAACGACTGGCCCTGGCAGAGGTAGTAGTTGCACTGAAAAGAACAGAATAAATTAATCTAAGATCACCAGACATGTATATGTGAAAACTTTAATTGTATATACTATTACTACTAGCAGTGCACTGCAGTTTTAATAGTTCCGGTTCCGGTAAAATATAAGAATACTGCCTTTCTCGCTATCCAACACAAAATAATTTTCAATCATATAAATACAGACAGACACACTTGGCGGGGGACTTTGTTTTATAACATGTAGAGATAGAGATTTACTAACCTTAATGGAGTGGGCAGTGGATTCTGAGCCTCTGGCTGCATATGAGGCGAGGGACTCCGGGAGCTACTGCTGCACTGGTACTAGCTTCTGCTGTACTGCTACCAGTTGCTGTAAAAATAATGCACATAAGCTATCGACAAAGTATCAAAAATTTATGATTACCTCATTTATTTAATACTAACTTTTGCCCGTGACTTTGTCTATGTAGAAGTCGAAAATTCAGGACAAAGCATGATATTATTGTATAGATATTATATAATAGTATTATATAATACTCACCTAGAACATGAGCGCCATCGGTATCAAATGGATTATCGAAGCCGGTCACTCTTGTTTGTATTATCTCAGATACACGTTCAATGACCGGATCTTCATTAAATTTTTTTGGGGGACCTCCACCTGTTACATAAAAAATATAAAATATAAATAAATATTGCAGGACATTCCACACATCGCCATCTAGCCCCAAGCTAAGTAACTAGAGAAGGTAAAAAAGAAAAAAGAAGGTAGGTACAGATTGGATAAAGAGAAATTAGAATTACTCAAAGTTTCTAAGGTTTTATGTAGGTACTTTTTAAGTGTACTCACCTGTAGCCAAATGATGTTGATTACGCAAGGTTATTAAATTTTTCGCCCTTTTCTTTAAATTCTCCCAACATGTTTTCAGGGATACTGAATCTCTGGGATGGAGATACGACGCAGAATCAAATTCAGTGGCAATTTTTTGCCACTGTTCATTTTTGGCTCGAATTGTAACGTTGTCCGTCTTTTTATTTTCGATTATATCGAAATACTTTTCCACCAACTCTATCAAAGTATTTTTTTCACTGGCGGCAAATGTTGGTTCTCGTTTGCGTTTCATTTTCACTTCACTTCCTCTGCAGTTCGTTTGTAAAAATTCAAATCCGAAAGCACAATCACTCACAATCTCACAATATCAACACCACGGGTCAGCAATTATGACAGAATTTAAAATTTCCCAAATAGCTACGTTGGTATTGCCAGTTATGAATAGAAATATCCACAACAAACATATGATTTCATTAATTTACAATCAATTTAATTATTTTGATAATATTTAAGTATATTATAGTTTATTATTAACAGTAATAAATATATTTATAGTGCAGTAATAAAATAATACAATTTAAAATATTATAACACAAATTCAATTTTCCATTTTGTAGTGGAACAATTTTGTGACCTTGTAACAAATTGCAATTGTCAAACTATTCTTATTTTTCCTCTAAAATTTGGCATCGCGTGGCAGCCATTTTGCCCTCGCTCATCATCGTTTTGTCTATGATTGTTTCAATCAATTGCGAGTTTACTTTATTAGGTTGGCGAAAGTTTGGTTTTCATGAACGCGATCAAAATGTAGTCGGTAAAATCCATTTGTACTTGAACCGAGATCGAACGCAATACGAAAACGCGATCAATTTAATCTTCGTTTTATCAATCTCCGATTAGCGTGGCACTGGTAAAATTGGCCCTAAGTGAGCAGTAAATTGCTCACTATTAGATTTCAACCAATAGATTCCGCGCCTTAACTATTAGATAGTGATTGATAGAGAACCTGGAGCCACCTTTTCAGTTAAAACTCAAAGTTTATTGTCGCGAAATGTACTGTTCGCAGAACCACTCTTAGGACTCAAAGGTTAAAAACGGGACATTTTTACTAAGACTCCACTGTCCGTCCGTCCGTCTGTCTGTCACCAGGCTGTACGGTCGGCTGCATAATTGCAGACCCACCATAGAGCTCCAAAACGACTGTTATACGAATGTTTTCAACACAAGCAAGATTCAAGGCACCTGCTTTAGTTGAAGTTTAAAGTCTTCTAACTCATGAATTTATCAAACAAAAATATCAGAATGAAAACATGCCAATAATAGTGATTTTCGAACTCTACCGGGGGCTGCAATTATGCAGCCGACTGTATCTCATGAACTGTGATAGCTAGACAGTTGAAATTTTCACAGATTATGTATTTCTGTTGCCGCTATAACAACAAATATACTAAAACAGAATATAATGGTATGGAATCTTTTGTGCGCGCGTCCGATTCGCACTTGGCCGGTGTTCTTTAATAAATCTGCCAAATAACTTAATTCTGTGAACAGTAAAGCACAAGAGATCCGACGTCGTCGTGCAGCCATCAGGATACAGAAGACGGTTCGAGGATGGTTAGCCAGGAGAAGGTACCTGAAGCTGCGGCAATTGGCCATTGGTCTCCAGGCGTATGCCAGAGGATTCTTGGCCAGGAGACTTTACAAGGATAGGAAGATGGTTCTGGCTGTAAGTATAATCAGGTTTTTAGGGTTCCGACCTAAAAAGGTAAAAAAAGGAACCCTTATAAGATTACTCTCTTGTTCGTCTGTCAGTATGTCACCACCGATTTTCTCAGGAACGGGTGGACCTATCTAATTGAAATTTATTGAAACTAGCTTTTGCCCGCGACTTCGTCCGCGTAGAAGTCGAAAATGGACCAAGGAATCGCATTGTCCCATAAAAACTTTGCCCCCCCTTTTCTCCCCGTAAGGGGTAGAATTTCGGAAAACCCTTTTTTATCGCATGCTTACGTCATACAAAGAACACACCCTCCAAGTTTCAGGTCTCTACGATCAACGGTTTAGGCTATGCGTTGATTCGTCAGTCAGTCAGGTATAGATAGACTATAGTTATTTTATATTGATATATTTTATGTTCCAGGTTATAACCGTCCAACGTTTCGCCCGTGGTTACCTCGCGCGGCAGAAGGCAAGGAAAGTCAGGAGGCAGATCGTTGTCGCTCAGGCTGCTGTAAGTGATTACAAGTTGCTAAGTTTGTGGATAGATGGCGCTGTGATAAATTCGTTGGTATAATTGTTGACCCAGTTGACACAATGGTCACCATGCCGGACTGTCAAATACAGGGCTGCGGGTTCGATTCCCGCCTCAGACATGTATTAATGTACAGATATTTGTCTGTGGTCTGGTTGTTTCTATGTATTATAAGTATATATTTACAAAAGAAAAGTATATAAGTAGTATATCCGTTGTCTAGCACCCATAACACAAGTCTAGTTACTTAGCTTGGGGCTAGATGGCGATGTGTGGAATGTCCTGCAAAGTTTATTTATTTATTTAATATACAGGTATTTTTTTTACTTAGCCTGTTGTGTCCCACTGTTCCCCAAAGGCCACCCCCATTTCCCTCTCATATACCCGAATGGGGTATCAAATCAAATGGGCATCACTTCGTTGACAATCATATGGTAACAGGAACTGTTGAAAGGAAGAAGCTGAAAAGTTAAATTCAGTGAAAAACATTCATGAGGTCTCACTTCGGGGTGAACTACTACTTTATTGAGCTATTGCATAGCTTTTATCGCGAGCTTTAAGCGGCGAGCGAATCAATAAATTCCGTAACGAAAATAAAACCTAACACCCCCCACTCCGCCTACCATGTAGCTCGGCCGAGCGTTCGCTTAACGTGTATGTATATGGTACGACTGTACAAAGCTCGCACGATGCTATAGCTTTACCGTGGCAGTCCTCGAGTGCTACACGTTTTATTTTAGTTTATTAAGTTTGGTTAATGGCTGCGCAAAAAGAAAGGCGCCAATTTTCCCCACCGGCTGTAACTTAGTATACCATTTCCCCCATAGATTCGTCGGTTCCTAGCCCGTCGACTATACAAACGCTTACGCATCGAGGCCCGCAGTCTCGACCACGTCAAAACACTAAACAAGGGCCTGGAGAACAAGATCATCAGTCTACAGCAGAAATTGGAAGCTTCGCAGGAGAAGGCAAAGAAAATAGAGCCTCTGCAAGTTACTATTGTCGATTTGAGGTAATTTTTCGACCTTTTTACTGACCGAGTGAGCGAAGAGTCTGTGTTAGAATAACACCTATCGTAGAGTTAATATTTATCTAATAAATTCATGAGTTGAAAGACTTTAAACTTAAAATCAGCACTTAGAATCTTGAGTTGAGTTGAAAACATTCTAATAATGGCAGTTTTAGAGCTCTACGGTGAGTCTGCAATTCTAACTCCAACCGTGCCTTTACTATTTTTTTATCATCAGTGATTTTTGATTGGAAGTACTACCCCCAAAATGGTAAAAAGACTTACTGAGTTCCGAATTCGATAATTTTTTTTAAAAGTAAAGTAAAGTTTTAAAACCCTGTTAAATCTGCAAAATAATTTTTTTAAGGTTCCATACCTCGAAAGGTAATAACAGGAACCCTTATAAAATCACCCTCTTGTCCTTCTGTCTGTTCACCATAGATTTTGCTCAAGAACGGATGGACCTAGCAAGTTGAAATTTATACCAGATACTGAGGTCTATTAGGTGTATAAAAATGAAGGTCCTGAATCAACACGATCAAAAGATATGGGCAAATTTAGAATTACGCGAAAGCTTGTAAGTACCAGAATTTACCTTAGTTTTGAACTTTTTTATTATTTTTCCCAGGTCAAAACTGGAAGGTCTAAAACTAATAGAAATAGAATCGAAAACATTAAAAGTTGATATTGACGAAAAAGACAGACTGATAAACGCTCTCCAAACCGAACTAACTAAAGAAAGAGACGCCAATTGGAAACTTATTGAAGAGAAGAAGGAAATTGAAGAGAAATATAAAAATGATAGGACACTTTGGGAAGCGGAGAGTGTCAAGTTGGCAGAGGAGTTGAAGAGTAACAAGGAGCATTATGACATGGCTATTGAAGGTAAGGCTCATTAAAGAGAAATATAAAAATGGTAGGCCACTTTGGGAAGCGGAGAGTGTCAAGTTGGCAGAGGAGTTGAAGAGTAATAAGGAGCATTATGACATGGCTATTGAAGGTAAGGCTTATTGAAGAGAAATATAAAAATGGTAGGTCACTTTGGGAAGCGGAGAGTGTCAAGTTGGCAGAGGAGTTGAAGAGTAATAAGGAGCATTATGACATGGCTATTGAAGGTAAGGTTTATTGAAGAGAAATATAAAAATGGTAGGTCACTTTGGGAAGCGGAGAGTGTCAAGTTGGTAGAGGAGTTGAAGAGCATTAAGGAGCATTAGGACATAGATATTGAAGGTAAGGCTTATTGAAAAGAAATATAAAAATGATAGGATAATGATAGGTGGCCTTTTAGCTAAAAGCGGTCATCAAGGCAATCTTAGGATTAAAAGTTTTTTTGCTTGACTGATAGTCTGGTAGAGGCTTAAAGGTAGTTCCAGTTGGTAGAATGAACTGTGTTTTTCTGAGTTAAATCTAAATTCCTGGATTGACGGCGATGGAATCTAATTCTAGGATATTTCTGGTCAAAATAATGTCATTTTTAGGGTTCCGTACCTAAAGGGTAAAAACGGAACCCTTTTTGCTATAACTCCACTGTTTGTCAGGTTGCATCTTATGAACCGTGATACCTAGACAGTTGAAATTTTTACAGATTATGTATTTCTGTTGCCGCTATAACAAAAAAAAAACAGCGCACTCCGGGAGTGCAGGCAGAAGTGAAAACAATAAACTTGTTATTTCTCATAGAATATTTCTTGAAACGATCTGCTACTGCCATCTATTAGCACTCACTTAAACAAATATAGTTTATTTTTTATTCGCTAGATGGCAGTAAAAAATTTAAATCAGCGCCATCTACATTCGAATAGCGGTCTTTCTAGAAACTAAGTTTCTCAATTTGTGTACGTCAAAATCTGTCGCGTCAAAATCTGTCGCGAGAACGGTTGAAAATGCTCACCCACAAAAGTGCCCAACGCGCCATAAGAAGTTTTCACTTCAAAAATATTTAGTATTTGACTCGCAGTTGGCCTGTTTTTTTTAACCCCCGACGCAAAAACGACGGGGTGTTATAAGTTTGACGTGTCTGTGTGTGTGTGTGTGTCTGTCTGTGGCATCGTAGCTCCCGAACGGATGGACCGATTTTGATTTAGTTTTTTGACGTGATGACTTTTTATAAATTGGTGAACACCTGCAATCTCAAAAAGTGTGACGTCGCGCGTAACGTAACGCGTCGTTACTGGAACGCCTCATGTTATTGACAAGGTAATTATAGCAACGTTTTATCGTTGCCATGGTTACCATCAATGTTTTCTTATGACGTTATCACGTAAAATTATCGTCCGGAAACAGACTTTACAGACAACCATTTTTTTTTATTTTTTATTATAAAACGGGGAAGGCAAAGGTTGCTGAACTCATACAGCCTCGTCATTACTTCTGTCGATTTTTTACTTGCCATAGATATGTTGGATATTTTTTATCCGATGCTGCGGCGTAATAGAACTAGTCTATTATTTTATTGAGTGAGCCATTTTAATACCAAGATTTATATTATATTACTTTATCTGACTTTTATTATGGTAGCGAGTTTGATAGGTCTTTATGACTGTCTCAGCGTGACTTAACGATTCATAAAATATTGATAAAAAATTGAGTCGAAATACTTTTAATAAAAAAACACTATACACTGCACGCGAACACAGCCGCAGTAGAGAGGTAAAAATAAATAGGTGGAGTGGGGGTGTTAGGTTTTATTTTCGTTACGGAATTTCTTGATTCGGTCGCCACGCTCAAAGCCCGCGATAAAAACTATGCAATAGCTTAACAAACAGACAGACAGACGAACAAGAAAGTGATCTCATAAGGGGTATTTTTATCCTTTTGAGGTACGGAATAATTCCTAGAATCGAATAATTCATTTTGACTTTTATACAAAAACCGGGCAAGTGCGAGTCGGACATACGCACAAAGGGTTCCGTACCATTATGTTCAGTTTTTAGTATTTGTTGTTATAGCGGCAACAGAAATACATCATCAGTGAAAATATCAACTTTCTAGCTATCACGGTTCATGAGATACAGCCTGGTGACAGACAGACAAACGGACGAGTCTTAGTAAAATGGTTTCGTTATACTGTATATTTGGGAGATTATTTCTTACGGTCTTCCGTTTCACGTTTTCGTAACGCGTAATGATAAAGAACTTCGTTCCAAAAGGCCATACGTCAAAAACCATCCGAATCCATTAACATCATACCTTTTTGATATGAAATGATAATAGTTAATCGCTAGATACCTACTACATGATAACGTTAATTACACGAATGTTTTATCTACCTCATACACAAGTTCGCAACAAAACATGTAACCTAAAAAAACTGTTTACGTGGTTACGAAAAAAGTGCAAAAAATAACTAATTTTGCATCGATTTAGGATTTTATTCTGTGTTTTTGTTAAAGATTCGTTTAGATATAGCGTGAGAAGCTCGAAGAAAGTCCCATCTTAGTGCTGTTTTATAATAATATGTGAAAATTTGTGTTTAAAGTGCCAGATGTTTAGACAATCAATCAACCAATCTTGCTAAAAATCTAAATAGCAGATCGCTGCGGTTTCGCCCGCGTAAATGTCGATCTCGTGGAAATATCGGTATAAAAAGTAGCCTAGGTTATTCCCAATGAATCAATGTATCCCTCATACTAAGTTTGTTTAAAATTGGTCCAATAATTTCGGAGCCTATTTGTTACAAACGAAAAAATCTTTCCTCCTTAAAATTTGTGTAGACGTGATTTTTTTTTGTAACTTTGTTACTTATTTGTGCAAAAACTACTGAACCGATTGCGATGAAACTTAGTTTGTAGATAGCTGGAGTCCTGGAACAACATAATGGCTACTTTTTATCCTGATATTTCCACGGGATCGGGACCAAAACGAGTCTAAAACCGATATAGTCTAACCTAAAATCAAATTCCATAGATTTGAAAATGAAGTTGATTTGTTTCATCGTCACGGAAAAACGGCTTGACCGATGTGTATGAAAATTTGCCCAGGGATAGTCCATAGTGTGGTATAGGACATAGGATATATTTTGGTTCCTAAAGTATTTTCAAAATGGTAGTACCTCAAGAAGTATTAGTGCAAGAAGCGAACGATGCGAATAATAATACCTATTCATGGGATAAAGAGTTCGTATCCAGAGCACAGTTTTGGAAAGGTTTGTAAAATTTGTGAAGAAGCATATAGACTAAACTTACAACACGAAAACTTGCTCTACATTCACAAAAATCCTGATATTTTCCGTAAAAACAGCGATATTCATAATTTCAGGATGAACTGACCGTGCCCGGTAGTAGGCTCCGGAAAATAAACAGGTTGTTTAATAGTACATGTGTGCTCTATTATAATAAATTACCTAAAGATGTATTTGACATGTCCATTAACAGGTTCAAAACTTTTATAAAGCATAAATTGTGCAGTAAGGCGTACTATGATACTTCGTCTTACCTTAATGATAAGAACCCATGAACGTGACTTTAGTTGCTCCATTTCAAATAATACTTTCAAATATTTGTAATATTAACGTTTGTGAGCGTGATCACATGAAAAAAAAACCCCATGAGTTTCTTGTGCCTTCTTCTCATTGGTGGGCGCGTTCCGAAGGCACACATCCTAACTTAGTTTTTAAGACGATTTTATGTGGTCTTTATACTTTTAATGTACTAAGCATCCAAAGAAATAAAAATTTTTGACTTTGACGTTGACAAACATAGTTAGTTACAGAAGAAAACACATTAAAATTGACAAGGACATCAAAATAACGAAAAGAAAAACAAATGGTTGTGCGTAAAGTCGGTTTACGATAATTTTACGTGATAACGTCATAGGAAAACGATGGAATTAAGATAGTTTTTTGTTATTCCCTTTATATAAGTTTTGTTTGTTATTGTCAGGAGAAGGTTCCTATGAAAGAAAAAAAATAAAAAAAATTGCGTAGAAAATTATTACGCGGAAGAAACCGCGGGGCGCAGTTAGTTTTTTAATAAAGTAATCCTTATTATTTATCCACAGAACGCGACAAAAAGCATGAGCAAGAAAAGAATGCAATCAACGCAGAACTGGAGTCCGAGAGGCAGAGCCGGCAGAAGTTGCTCTCAGCACAATATGAGCTGCAGGAACGTCTTGATTCATTGCAAAGGTTAGTTTTTGGGTCAAGTGCGAGTCGGACACTGGCACGAAGGGTTCTATACCATGTTGTATATGGAAGCCCCACTTATTTTTTACCCGACTACGGCGAAGCCAAAAGGGAGGGTTATGTGTTTGACCTGTATGTATGTTTGTTTGTATGTATGGATGTTCATCTGTTCCCACCTAACTTCAAAACTACTTACTATCATTCAACAAATGAGGTATCGTTAGAAGCGTCTCAATGATCCGCTGGTTATAGGCTATGTGACGTCACAATAAATCAAATGTGGCGCCCTCTAGAGGGCATACAGTCATGAATTAAAAAATAAAAATAATTAAAATGTATCGTGTGGGGTATCAAATTAAAGGGCATAATTAGCACATTTCAAAAATATATATATTTTCTGGTTTTTTTTAGGATTTGTTGTTATAGCGGCAACAGAAATACACAATATGTGAAAATTTTCAACTGTCTAGCTATCACGGTTCATGATATACAGCCTGGTGATAGACAGACAGACAGACAGCGGCGTCTTAGTAATAGGGTTCCGTTTTAAAACTTTGGAACCCTAACAACTATTTATTTATTATTTATAGATAATTTAAAATATCTAAACAGAACTAGACGGACAGACAGACATACAGCTGAAAGGGTCCCGTTTTTACCCTTTGATTACGGAACCCTAAAAATCAGCTGGTTCTTAGAGTAACAGGTCATTGAACTTTGGGTTTTATTTGATATTTTATTTGAGTTTGTCTTTGTTATTTCTTTTGTTTAGCCACCACAACACAAGCCTAGTTGTTTAACTTCGAGCTAGATGGCGCTGTGTGAAATGTCCCACAATTAATCTCTATTATGTTGTTCAAACAGAGCTCCACCAACAAAAGAACACAAAAGATCTCTATCAGATGCCAGTACTAATTCTCAACAAGAAACGACCGTTGAAGATGTAAGTTACTAGCTGCGTTACGAGGTTTTAACCGTGATCCCGTGGGAATATCGGGATGGAAAGTAACCTATGTTATTATCAAGGATTCAATGTATTCTCATACCAAGTTTCATTAAAATCGGTCCAGTATTTTATGCATAAAGAAAGGATTAACTAACATGTGCATAAATTTTTCAATTTATAATATTATTGCGCCCCGCGGTTTCAAGATAGAGTGATTCAAGAGGAAGGTTTTTAAATATAAAACAAAACTTCTACGTGTACGAAGTCGCAGGCAACAGCTAATTAGTAGTATAATTGATTTATTCTTTTACTAGAGACCCGCTCCGGCTTCGCACGGCTATATTATGCATGTATTATACATATAAACCTTCCTCTTGAATCACTCTATCTATTAAAATAAACCGCATCAAAATCCGTTGCGAAGTTTTAAAGATCTAAGCATACAGAGGGACATAGGGATATAGGGACGGCGAAAAGTGACTTTATTTTATACTATGTAGTGAAGCTATTGTATAGCTTTTATCGCGGGCTTTGAGCGCGGCGATCGAATCAAGAAATTCCGTAACGAAAATAAAACCTAACACCCCCCACTCTGCCTACCATGTAGCTCGGCCGAGCGTTCGCTTAACGTGTATGTATACGGTACGACTGTACGAAGCTCGCACGATGCAATAGCTTTACCGCGACAGTCCCCGAGTGCCACACGTTTTTTTGGGAACCGATTACCTTAACGGTGGTCCCATTTCAATTTTTTTTGTATTAGATTTTGTTAAGGTCGCTTATTGACCTTTTTTAATAATGTTTGACCGTTTTTCTTGTAGGACTATGGCTACGGTTCTGTTCGTTCAGTGGAGACAGTCCGGCCAACTTTGGAAGCTGTCAATTGGTCAGCGGGAACGCAACAGCAGCCGGTCAATGGCCATGCGCCGGTACGTGTTATTGTCATTTGAAATGTTGATACTAAGACCAATTCTGGACACTATTACCAATACTTGACATATGTGCCAATAATTGATACTTAACCAATTCTTGACGCTTAGATCAATTATAGACACTTTGATCAATTCTTGACACTAAGACCAATTTGACACTTAGACCATTTCTTGACACTTAGGAAGTATAATTTATTAATAAAAATAAAAAAAAAATTTGAAAAACAGATAATTGATTAAAAAAATCCTTTTTTCAGATCGCAGACGCAGGTTTAGTATTACGTATGCAGAACAGGATCTCGGTACTTCAGAGCGAACTTTCTAGAACTACAAAACGTGCAAAGGATCTTGAAGAACGGCTTATGAGTAAGTATACAAGCATTTAAGGGTATTTTGACTTACTAGCCCGACAAATTTGAAAAAAATATTGTAGTTTTTTGTATAAAATACCCCAGTTAGAAATCGAATAGTATTAATATTTTGTAAACCGCGCCTTTAAAACATAATTACATAACTAGTAAAATCTGTATTAGACTTTAAAACTTTCCTAACTACTACATTCTAAACAGAGTTGTATTTATTTTAAATTCTTTTTTATTTTGACGTTTTTCGTCACTGTTTTGTGACTGTTTGTACCATAGCAACGTATTGAAGTATGCAAAAAGGGTAATGTTAACGATACAAAAGAGTTCTTATGACGTTATCACGTAAAATTATTGTCCGTAAACCGACTTTACAGACAACCATTTTTTATACATTTTAGCCCGCCTCTCATCTACACCAACGAATCCAAACATCGATCGTTTCAAAGTGGAGGAATTAGAAATTGAAAACAAGAAGTTACGCGAACATTTGGACAGATTGCGAGCCGCTGGCGATTCTGTCATCGTCTCTAAGGAGGTTATTGGTGAGTTTACTGATTTTTGACATTGTTTACTAGTTTTTGATATTTTGACCAATTAATTAATTAAAACCGACATTTTGGAAGCCTGATTATAATATATTTTTAAATATTGACTCACTAAAACAATTGACACGTTGACCAAATTTGATTATTTTATTAATCAAAATTGACACTTGAACCAATTATAAAACACATAATTAAAGTGTATTTGTTCAGTTTGGGACTAAATGGCGCCGTGTGTCATATCGTAAAATGCAAACTAATATTATAAAAAGGATTTTTTTTTGTTTGAATTAATAGGCTCCGAAACTACTGGCCCGATTTTATGAAACTTGACAGGAGGATACTTCGATTCATTGGGAATAAGATAGGCTACTTTTATAAAGTAAAATGTTTATTAATTTTAGAGCAATTGGCTGTTATGCAGAAGGAATTGGATAGAAGAAGAGAAGAATGCATACAATTGAAGAGTGTTCTCACTAATCAGGTATGTTTTATTCAATAACTCTTATGTATATTTGGTTGGTATGTCAAAATTGTATGTTGACATTTGTGTCAATATAAAATCTCTTGACCCGAAGGACCTTGGATGGTCGCCATTTATGATGACAATGATGTGTTTTTTTCGATTTTTTTTTCGCTGAAAATATTCAACATTTTAATAAATGTAACAAAAAAGAATGTACATTACAACCTACTATTTCCAACATAATATTTCATATCGTTACCACTGAAAAAAAAAATCTCTATTTTGTAATAGGTAAATTATCTCTTATGGTTTTTAAAACAATATTTACTCGTTAAATTATCATGTTTGTTGACCTGTCTCTGAGTAAGAGGAAAACTGAACAATTCACCTTAGAGTATATCTTACCAGTTATAGAGTGCTCATGTCACTCGTCATTCTTTAGGCCGATCGTAATCAGTTAAAACGATTTACTTAGGGCCATTTGCGGCAATATTGCAATGTAAAATATTATTTTTTTCTAAACCTAGATTGTGTTGTTTAAGGTCTTAAACACCAACTGTCAAAGTAAATATAAGACTTAACGGTGAAATATAGGATCTTTATAAATTTTTTTATACTTCCGAAGTTTGTGTTTGCTCATTTTACTATATTTGCAAAGAAATAAATGGTATTTGCGGAGATAATTATTAATAAGAAAGGATATGAGTATTCTGTCAGTTGTCTGGCACAAATATTACAAGCCTAGTTGCTTAGTTTGGAGCTAGATGGCTAATGTCTGACAATGACAATATATTATACTAACTGCGCCTCGCAGTTTCACCTGCGTAAGTCCCGATCCCATGGGAATATCAAAACACAAGTAGCCCCATAGCCTTTCTCGATTTTTTTAATTCGAACCAATAATTTCTAAGATTAGCGCGTTAAACCAAACAAACTCTTCAGCTTTTTAATATTAGTCATAACAATTGTAGGAAGCGAAGCGTATGCCACAGAATTCATAGTACTCTTTCATACTTCGTTGTGAGCTCTCTATGTTTAATCTATTCTCTAAGGTGACTTCTTTTTTCACTTTACAACATCAAACAAGATTAATTTATTTAGAAAGAATTAAAAATGTCGTGTTTTCAAATAGACATGTTTTTATAACCTTGCAACTACATTTTTTTAGTATTGTTTTTTGAACTGAATTAGTTTTACGAGTTCTTCTTTACGATCTATCTATTAGTGAAAACTTGATGAGTGTGAAAGTGTTTAGCTTTCGTGAACTTTTTTAAATATAGTGTGTAACAGAAACAGAACCATGTAATCTACAATCAAACCTTACCCAAAAATTTAAGTTTTTTTCATGTTACAAGGGAAAATTACTCTAATTTTCCCAGAGTTTGGGAGATTATTGATAATGTGACAACACCAATTTTCACTTAAGGGCTTGCTGCCAATAATGGTGTTGCCACAGCTTGGAAATACCCTAAAGTTTCAGTAAACTAAGATAATTTTCTCCATCGCCTTTAGTGGTCAACACACTACGAAGACATTTATTTCTTCTGGACAAACTAGTTTGACCAGAAAGTTTGATCAGCAGAAAGGTACCATAAAAACCTGCCTAAATAAAAATATTATCAGGCAAAAACAATATTTTATAATAATAGCTTAGGGGTACCAACAAGTACCTATCTAAGAGCGAAAAATTTTTTTGCTACACACTGTATTTGAAAGATTAGTGTTGTGTTTAATAAAAAAATATTATAATTGTAAAATAGTGATGTGACAAATTAATAAATTCTTGTATCGATATCAAAATGAGCGTGTCAGGCATAAAAATATCGAAAACTTTATTCATGGACAATCCATTGAAACGTAGTGTTTTTTATTACAGTCACAAACCAAATAAGGTACAAAAATAAAAAAAATATTTACGACCCAGTTGGCACAATGGTCACCATGCCGGACTGCCAAAAACGGGGTTGCGGGTTCGATTCCCGCCTCAGACATGTATTTATGCTTATATAATTGTCTGTGGTCTGGTTATTTCTATGTATTATAAGTATATATTCACAAAAGAAAAGTATATAAGTAGTATATCCGTCGTCTAGCACCCATAACACAAGCCTAGTTACTTAGCTTGGGGCTAGATGGCGATGTGTGGAATGTCCTGTGATATTTTGTTAATAATTGTTCTTAAAAACAGTTTTATAATAACAATTATCAAAACACTTTGCACTTTATTTTGAGAAATCAACTGATTTTTCAAACTAACATTACCTGAAAAAAAAATGTTCTATTTTCCAAAAGTAGTAGAACAAAAGTTGATTTTTAAGGTGCACATAAAGCCCTCAACCGCATTCTTATATACCAAAACCCTACACAGGGTGATTTTTTTACGTGGGCCTTCAGGGTCATATCACTACATAGTATAAAACAAAGTCAGTTTTTTCTGTCCCTATTTCCCTTTGTATGCTTAAATCTTTAAAACTACGCAACGGATTTTGATGCGGTTTTTTTTAATAGATAGAGTGATTCAAGAGGAAGGTTTATTTGTATAATACATGTATAATATAGCCGTGCGAAGCCGGGGCGGGTCGCTAGTTCTAAACTATAAGAGAGAGCGAAAAACGGTGATAGGAGTTGCGTGCCCGACAAAAAACTAAAACAATTAGCTATTTCCTTTAATTTACTATACTATGTTTGTTTCCAAGAATTGATCTCTATCAGCAACACTATCGATTGGTATAAAAATATTGGATGATTTGTTTCTGCAAAATGAACAGGGTCGATTCCTGGCTAGGGTTCACTTTTTCAAAAATCTAATAATGCAGTTTTAGTTTTTGTCCAAATCGGGCATGCAACTCCTTTCAGCATTTTTCTCTATCGCTTATACTTTTGAGTATAGCCCTGAAGGCCCACGTAAAAAATTCATCCTGTATACCTACTTAAGCGTTACACTCGTAAAGTTAAAATTTAATACTTAGGTAAATATTAATATTATTTCTTTATGGCAACAGAAACCATGGTATCAACAGGCAATAAAGAACGTTGTAAGTAAGAATATATAAAATAGCATGCCATAAACTGCCTCAAATGACTTTTATTTTATTTTTGTGTATAATTTGTGGCATGTGACTAGTTTGCATTAAGTTTATAAATCAGAAAAAAACATTAGCATGCCTTAATTGCCTCAAATTACTTTTATTTTGCAATTTTTCTTTAATTTTGTGTATAATTTGTGGCATATGACTAGTTTGCCTTAAGTTTTTAAATCAGAAAAAAACATTATCATGCCTTTATTGCCTCAAATTACTATTATTTTGCATTTATTTTAAAACATTTGTGTATAATTTGTGGCATGTGACTAGTTTGCCTTGAGTTTGTGAATTAGAAAAAACGTTATCATTACTTAATTGGCTCAAATTACTTTTATTTTGCAATTTTTCTTTAATTTTGTGTATAATTTGTGGCATGTGACTAGTTTGCCTTGAGTTTGTGAATCAGAAAAAACGTTATCATTACTTAATTGGCTCAAATTACTTTTATTTTGCAATTTTTCTTTAATTTTGTGTATAATTTGTGGCATGTGACTAGTTTACTTTAAGTTTGTGAATCAGAAAAAACATTAGCCTGCCTTAATTGCCTCAAATTACGGTTTTTTTTTTTTTTAAATTTTGTGTATAATTTGTGGCATGTGGCTAGTTTGCCTTGAGTTTGTGAATCAGAAAAAACATTAGCCTGCCTTAACTGCCCCAAATGCTTTTGTTTTTGCATTTATTTTTTCAAATTTCTGTATTTATGGCATTAAATTGGCTTTAGTTTGTAAAACTGAAAAAAAATAAGCATGCCTTAACTGCCTCAAATAAATTTTCTTTGCGTTTGATGCTAATCGTTTGCCTTAAGTTACTGCACTAGCATGGCCTATATTAATTTTAAAAAATCCTTTAACATATAAGTATTAATTGAACTTAATATTGCAATTATTGTAAGAGTATAAAGGATATTAGAAAATTTAGAAGAATTATTTTAAGAAGAATTTTTTATTTTTTATTTTTTTATTTTGAATTTGATAGAAGAATTTTAGTACTTATTAAGTTTATGTTTACCAACGACCTTAGCGACCTCCGCTTAACCGTAGCTTATCAACTGAGCTACGTGAAAAGAGAATCGCTAGATGAAACCGGGGTCAAAGATTTTCAATAAGCATTTCAATTTAAAATATCCCACTTCCTCGTCTTGTTCATCCAAAGGTTGCCTGGAACAGATTGCCGCCCTTTGTAACTCTTAGTAGACTTAAAATTAAATAAAATAAATTAATCTTTATTCAGGCAACTATAGACCCTAATACAGAGTATCATATTATTCCAATTCTTAAGCTTTGTTTTTTATATTTAATGTAATTCAAAAATGGTGTTTTTTAATAAAGAATGTATCTATCTATTTATCTAATGTCCCATTTGAAAATGACCCTTATGTCAACAGACTGTGAATCTAAAGTCGCTCGCGTCCTCCAACTACGGCTCCGACGTGGATATCATCAATGAAGATGGAGAACTTGCTACTGCTTATGAAGCTCAAAAGGGGATCAATAGGTAAGTCAATTAATTGTTGTGAAGAGTCAAAATACATGAGGCAAACTCCACGAGTCAAAATACATGAGGTAAAATTCATGAGTCAAAATTCACGAGGCACAAAGCCCAAGAGTCAAAATACACGAGGCAAAATCCAGGAGTCAAAATCCATGAGGCAATTCAGGAGTCAATAATTAACATGAGTCCACCAGTTAATTGTGAATCAAAATTCACGAGGCAAGGTTTACTTGTCAATTTTAGACACGAGTCAAAATCCACCAGTCAATTATTGACACGAGTAAAATACACCAGTACAAAATATATGCAGTTATTTGTTTCTATGCCTATATCTATAATAAGTAAATATGGACAAAGGAAAAGTATTTAAGTATTCTATCTTGTCTAGCTACCATAACACAAGCCTCGTTGCTAAGTGGGGCTAGATGGCGCTGTGTTGATTGTCCAGCAATATTTATTTAACCTGAGTCAAAATACACCAGATAATCATGGACATGAGTCAAAATACACTAGTTAATTATTAACACGAGTCAAAGTCAATAATTGAGATGAGTCAAAATCCATGAATCAATTAATAACATCGGTTCACTTTTTATTTACGTGTATCAACACAAAGATCACATAATATTATTATTAGGTTATTTATTTATGAAATATAACTATTACAGACAACTCCAAGAAGAACTATTGGCCGAAAAGAAATTCTATTCGGATCATATATCAAAAACGAAAGCCGAAATCGATCGGCTGAGAGAAGAAAATGAAAAATATCAGAAGTAAGTACCATTTAATTTACCAACTAAAATATATATTAAGTTTTTTTGTGTCCAAAAATAGACCTATTTTGCTAAAAATGATTGGTCATCGTTTGACAACTATCACACCTGCCTGATGGTAGGTGACGATGCGGCCTAAGATGTAACACGCGGTGTCTAGAAGATACCTGTTCACTCGCTACTTGAAGACATAAATTATAAAATTTGGACTAAGAAAAATTCTTTGTTTGCTTCATTTTTTTTGTATTTCATTCATCTAGTTTTTCTAAGGTCAGTGACAATTCTTTTACGAAGTCTCGCGGTGTAATTTTTTGCGTCAGCGAGAAAATGTTACATAAGTAATTTGAGTATTATTGTATTTACAAAATTACCCCATTTAACTGAAATACGAAAATGTTACTTAAGTAACTTGAGTTTTGTATTTACAAAATTACCCCTTTTAACTCAAATACATTAGTAAAATTTGATTTTATTTATTATTAAAACTAAATTACAGCATCATAAAAACTAAGCCATTGCCATGAAGTGACTAAACAAAGAAATTCGAAAGTTTTGTTTATTTGGTCCCTCCATGATCAAACGACTAGAGCGATTTTAATGAAAATTAGTATAGTGGTAGTTTAGTTGATAAATATAGATATAAGATACTTTTGATCCCGAAATTCCCGCGGGATCGGGACATAAGCGCTCTTAAAAACTCTTTTATATCGTTGACATTTTGCATACTTCAATACGTTGCTATGGTTACTTGTCAAAAACGCATGACGTCACACTTTTTTGTGAGCTGCACTCACCAATTTATAAGACGAAATATATATTACATTTTTTCCAAGTACAGTCACATTACCAATTAGCTGAACCCCACGTGACCTAGAACTCACTCGCAAATCTGTAAGGTTGTATAGTAATGTTACCTGATTTTTTTTAAACAATATACTATACAATACCATTTACAATATAAAAAAAAATCACAAAATAGGTAATTAGGTACTATATTTTTCACAGAAATGCGAATGAGGTCTGGGTCACGTGGGGTTCAGCTAATTGGTAATGTGACTGTACCTAAAAGCCACTTCTGTAAATTTCAGAAGGCTATCACAAAAAAATGTCCTTTGCTACATTGATAGCTAGAATGAAAATGGAATTATTAGTAAACATAGAAACAATACAATTTTTACTAGATAGAGCATATTAATTTCAATCTCTTCCAGCCTAAACGAAGACATAAAAAGGACATTATTAAAGGAAGCTATCAGAAGATATATAAAACGACATTTCAATATAAAAAATCACTTAAAATCTATAATATCTTCAAGTAATATCGTTCATTTCACGTTTTCAATTATAAATATGTTTTGATTTCGTTTATAAATATGTTTTGATTTCGTTTATAAATATGTTTTAAATCAGATTTAATTTATAAATTTGTTAAAATCTTTTAAATTATTTTGCATGTGATCTATTTAATAAATTATAGTTGATTTTTATAGATTATTTTTTCATAAAATAATATTTAAAAATGTATAAAAAATTCTAGAAAACAGGTATTGACCATTGAAGTAATGAAACTACACTCTGTAACCACTAAGGCCACTCTGTAACCATTGTGACCACTTTGTGATTTCTGGGGTGACTGCGAGGGTGACTCCGTAATCACTGGGGTCACTCTGTAACCACTGGGAACACTATGTAACTATTCGAACCACTCTGTAATCATTGGAGCGACATTGTTACCACTGGGTGACTCTATAACCACGAAGACCACTTTGCACTGGGGCGAATCTATAACCTACCACAAAGACCGCTTTGTAACCACTGGGTCAACAACCACGAAGACCACTCTGAAACCACAAAAACCGCTTTATAACCACTCGGGCAATTCTGTAACCACGAACACCGCTCTGTAACCACTTGGGCGACTGTTTAAGCACGAAGACTGCTCTATAACCATTGGAGCGACTCTGTAACCACGAAGACCGCCATGTAAGCATTAGAGCAACTCTGTAACCACTGGGGCAACTCTGTAACCACGACGACCGCTCTGTAACCACTGGGTCAACTCTATAACCACGAAGACCACTCTGTAACCACAAAGACCGCTCTGTAACCACTGAGGCAACTCTGTAACCACTGTGTTGACTCTGTAACCACTGTGGTGATTCTGTAACCACTGTGGTGATTCTGTAACCACTGGGGTCACTTTGTAACCACAAAGACTGCTCTGTAACCACTAGAGCAACTCTGTAACTACTGGGGTGACTCTGTAACCTCGAAGACCGCTCTGTAACCACTGGGGCGACTCTGTAACTACAAAGCTCGCTCTGTAACCACTGAGGCAACTCTGTAACCACGAAGACCGCTCTGTAACCACTAGGGCGATTCCGTAACCACGATAACCGCTCTGTAACCACTGGGGCGACTCTGTAACTACAAAGCTCGCTCTGTGACCACTGAGGCAACTCTGTAACCACGAAGACCGCTCTGTAAACACTAGGGCGATTCCGTAACCACGATAACCGCCCTGTAACCACTGGGGCGACTCTGTAAAAAAGCTCGCTCTGTAACCACTGAAGCAACTCTGTAACCACAAAGACCGCTCTGTAACCACTGGGGCGACTCTGTAATCACAAAAACCGCTCTGTAACCACTGTGGCGACGTCACTCTGTAACCACGAAGACCGCACTGTAACCACTGGGGCGACTCTGTAACCACGAAGACAGCTCTGTAACCACTGGGGCGCCTCTGTAACCACGAAGACAGCTCTGTAACCACTGGGGCGCCTCTGTAACCACAAAGACAGCTCTGTAACCACTGGGGCGCCTCTGTAACCACAAAGACAGCTCTGTAACCACTGGGGCGCCTCTGTAACCACGAAGACAGCTCTGTAACCACTAGGGCGCCTCTGTAACCACAAAGACAGCTCTGTAACCACTGGGGCGCCTCTGTAACCACGAAGACAGCTCTGTAACCACTGAGGCGACTCTGTTACCACGACGACTGGGGCTACAGTGGCAACTCTGCAATCACAAAAGCTTAACCAGAAAAAAATAGTAATACCAAACCTTACTCTACCATTTGGCTTCGTTGTAATAAATAACCACAAAAACAACTCTGTAATTATTAAATCAACTTTGTAACCATCAACAACAACTCCATAACGTCTAACCACACAAAAAACAACTTAATAACCACGAAGAACAACTCAACAACCACCAAAACAACATCGCAACCACCAAAACAGCACATCAACCACTAAAACAACATCGCAACCAATAAAAACATTTTTATAACCACAAAAAACAACTCTGTAACCGATAAATAAACTAATTTCTAATTATTATTTTGTTTGTTTTCCCCCCTTAGGTTGTTGAGCGTCGATCTGAGCGCAGAACCAAAGGATAAGACGCAGGAGTTCGCGCAGAATGAAATTATTAGACTTGCGGCTGAAAATATGGCGGTACAGGTGAGATTTACTTTCTACTAGCTGTGGCCCGCGACTTCGTTTGTTTTAATTACAAAGTATAAATCCCGCTGTCTGTCCCTATGTATGCTTAGATCTTTAAACGTTATTTAACTTAGTTCTAGGTGGCGCTTTGTCCAATGTTCTTATTACTTTTAAGATTGGTTTTATAGAAATTTCAAAATCGGTTTAGCAGTTGCAGCAGCTGATTTTTAAATCAAAATAACTGCAAAAATAAAAAAATGTTATCCAAGAAAATGTTTTTTTTTTTGACAATATACATTTGATAGTTGATTGAATCCGGCGTTACTTTTCGGAACTCCATATATTATGTAATGGAAGTATTAAGATTTAATACTTATTTAGTTCCGAGCCTAGTGCCAAAACACAGAATGCAATGTGCACCGCCCTTCTGCCCACTTAAAGAGGCATGCAATGAGGACAAGCAAACATTAGTATTAGTGACACCATTCATAAACCACGACACGTGTTTCGCGTCTACACGACGCATCATCAGGGCCCCGACCGCGCTATTTGGCCGACAAACGTTAAGCCTAGTTCGCATTAAGCTAGTATTTTAGTCGAGTAGCGAGTAATTTAGTAGCTAAAATACTCGCTACTGTCCAAAAACCGTTCGCACTTTGTTCGAGTACAGTTTACAAGTGAGTGGTGTATTGCAAGATGAACAACCTACAAAACAGTGCAACGATGAGGCGGCAACTAATACACTCGACTAATTCGAGAGGTTCGGACTTGCTTAGCCGGTGAGCCAGTAAGCAGGGACACGTGGGGGGAGGTGCTACTCGCCACTCGCCTAATAAAAATAGAACAAAATGGATCGACTCGACTAAATTACTAACATACTCGACTAAATGTTTGGTGTTCAGTCACGTTTAGCTACTATATTACTCGCCACTCGACTAAAATACTAGCTTAATGCGAACTAGGCTTTAGATACGACGTCGCTCTATGAGATGTTGCCTCGCTGAACGCTGGAACAAGAGTGAAATATTCATTTTCATTACTCATACTCCGAAAGTAGGTCTAAAGATGCGTGAAGAGCGTGTAGAAAATAAAATTTCCAGCCCTAGGGAAAATCGCTTTCACTGACAGCTGTCATGTCAAATTATGGCTTCGCACGACTCGTGCAATGTGCATATAGCCAGTATCAGTATCATTATACATTAGGAACTTCATAACCTAACCTCCTTGCTTTAAGTAACACCAAAGAATAACACTACATGTATACAACCTCTTTGATCCCAACCTTGTAAGAGGATTAGGTAGTATGAAGTCTCTCATTCACTCTCGTTGTTAGGAAGAATTTTATGTATTATTCGTAATGAAAAGCACAGTGTTTACCTCGGGTGAAAGACTCATTAAGTCCCTCGAACTATTAGCGCCCTCGCTACGCTCGGGCGCCAAACTCCGTCTCGGGACTTGTAATGAGTGACGTTCACACCTAGGATAACAATGTACTATTGTTTCAGGAACGAGTGGACAAATTGTCAGAGAGTTGCCGCCGGTACAAGAATCAGATACGATTGTTGGTCCAGAAGTTGAATGAAGTTGGCATTGAAGATGTACATGAGATTCTGGAGAGCAGTGGTTTGTACTAAAATACTAGCTGTAATGACCTATTGGTAGACACCTTTCATTCTGAAGGTTCGAATCCCAGAAGGACATGCACCATTCCATTTTTGAAGTGAAAATTTAATTTAGACGCATATTTTAAGATGAGTGAAGTTTTCTTTTAGCGCGGTACGCATATTTTAAGATGAGATAAAATCTCTGAACTCGCGACACCGTTACGAGCCGCAGCTACAGTGTGTGCAATTATGCATGTACGGTCGGCTGCATAATTGCAGACCCACCGTAGAGCTCCAAAATCGGCTGTTATAAGAATGTTTTCAACACAAGCAAGATTCAAGGCACCTGCTTTAGTTAAAGTTTAAAATCTTCTAACTCATGAATTTATCAAACAAAAATATTAGAATGAAAACATGCTAATAATAGTATTTTTTTAACTCTACCGGGGGCTGCAATTATGCAGCCGACTGTACATATATTTTGTAGTTTAGTGAATAAGATTTTTAAGTTTAATTTTTTTTTTTACTAGTTTTTTTGTCGGCTTCACTTTTGGAGTGCAACAGAGTTTTTTAACCACTGTGCGCTAATTGACATTGCTCTTACGGTGAAGGAAAACATCGTGATGAAACCCGCGGCTTAGTTGGCTCCAGAAGTATTGACAAGTTCTCTCCTCTGGACATGGTCGACTAAGCTGAGAGGGTGTATATGTGTCTAGTTGCGGAAAACCCGCAAATAAATTTTTAATAAACCAATACAATCAATCGAAATGCAAATACAATAATGCAATCGAGTTATTTTTAAATTGTAATTTCATGGTAATTTTTTTTGACGACTCAGTTGGCATAATGGTCACCATGCCGAACTGCCAAACACAGGGTTGCGGGTTCGATTCCCGTCACAGACATGTATTGATGCTTAGATATTTGTCTGTGGTCTGGTTGTTTCCATGTATTATAAGTATATATTTACAAAGGAAAAGTATACAAGTAGTATATCTGTTGTCTAGCACCCATAACACAAGTGTAGTTACTTAGCTTGGGGCTAGATGGCGATTAGTGGCATGTCCTGCATTTTTTATTTTTATGTCTTACTTATTTTACACTGGCAACTCTATTTATCTATATCTCACGTAATGTTTTGGTTTAATTCCCCCAGACACCATAGTACAAGCGAACGCGTCAACATCGCTACAGATGGCACCCGTCACTCGTAAGAAAGAGAGGGAATATCTCGGAATGTTCGAGTATAAATTGCAAGATGAGGGCGTTATTATTAAGAAACTTATTACTGGTGAGTTGGTATTATTTATTACTAGCGGCCCGCTCCGGCTTCGCACGGCTATATTATGCATGTATTATATATACAAACCTTCCTCTTGAATCACTCTATCTATTTAAAAAAAACGCCATCAAAATCCGTTGCGTAGTTTTAAAGATTTAAGCATACATAGGGACAGAGAAAGCAATTGCATTGCAAGTTCCTAATAAACTGAAATAATCAAACAAACTAACACAACTATTCAAATACCAACTTACCTCATTATTTGAACATCAAAATAACCATGTATTAACTAGACGAGTATATTGTTTATCGTGTACCTATAGTAAGAAAAACCTCGGTCTGTCGCCACACAATTGCAATGCCCGGCAGGGCTCATATGTGGACTATTATGCCTGTGTAAGATCTATTATACAATATGAAAGCAAATAAATGAAATGAAAAGAAAAGCGACTTTGTTTTATACTATGTAGTGATTTTCCCCCTCAGATCTAAAACCAAACATAGCCATGACACTACTCCCCGGTCTTCCCGCATACATACTGTTCATGATGCTACGTCACATGGACCACGTTGACGACGAACCTAAGATGCATCAGTTCATGAAGGCAGTACGGACGGGCGTCAAGAAGACGCTCAAAAAACGGAAGGATTCCGTCGAATATAACGCGCTTTGGCTCGCTAATATGCTGAGGTAAGTTAATTCATAATCACTTTCAGATGGCTGAACTATTCACCTTTTAAACAAAAGAAACAAAATCAAAATCGGTTCATTTGTTCGGGAGCTACGATGCCACAGACAGACACACACACAGACATGTCAAACTTATAACACACCGTCGGGGGTTAAAAATGAAAGATTTGATCAATTGTATGTAATATTATACATACATTTATTTTCGAAATATATTTATCAATTTTAAGTCAATTTATGTAAATTTATTAGAAAAGAAGTACATTTTGTTTAAAAAAAATAGGTGCGTTAGAAGTTATACGTCCGTCCGTCCATTTGAAATTTTAAATTTATTTTTCATTACTCATACTCCGAAAGTAGGTCTAAAGATGCCTGAAGAGCGTGTAGAAAATAAAACTTCCAGCCCTAGGGCTTTTCGCTTTCACTGACAGCTGTCATGTCAAATTATGGCTTCGCACGACTTGTGCAATGTGCATATAGCCAGTATCAGTATACATTAGGAACTTCAAAACCTAACCTCCTTGCTTTAGGTAGCACCAAAGAATAACACTACATGTATAAATAACCTCTTTGGTCCCAACCTTGTAAGAGGATCAGGTAGTATGGAGTCTCTCATCCAATCTCGTTGTTAGGAAGAATTTTATGTATTATTCGTAATGAAAAGCACAGTGTTTACCTCGGGTGAAAGACTCATTAAGTCCCTCGAACTATTAGCGCCCTCACTACGCTCGGGCGCCAAACTCCGTCTCGGGACTTGTAATGAGTGACTTTCACACCTAGGATAACAATGTACTATTGCTTCAACCTGTTACTTTAGTGTTACATTGGATCACTGCGCGTATTTTAAAATTTCCCTGACATCATTATTTCATAACGCGCCTAAAACAGTAGGTATAACTTCAAAAAATATCTCAATTTATAAACGTATCTGCATTTATAAACGCTAAATACTTTTTCTATAAAATCTATGACACAAAAAATACAAAACTACCCTCCGTTCGTCCACAGATTACTAAATAATCTACGTCAGTACAGCGGCGACACAGTCTACCAGTCCGCGAATACTCCGCGCCAAAATCAACAGTGTTTGAGGATATTTGATCTGTCGGAGTATAGGCAGGTGCTGAGCGATATTGCTGTTTGGATATATCAAGGTACGTATAAACGTGTTTATATATATTATATATACAGGTGATTATATTAGTAAGCGGGGGGACCTCTTCTGTGCACCTAAACAAATTTCCTAAAAAATAAATATCCTATACTAACGACCCGCCCCGGCTTCGCACGGCTATATTGTGCATGTATTATATATATAAACCTTCCTCTTGAATCACTCTATCTATGAAAGAAAACCGCATCAAAATCCGTTTCGTAGTTTTAAAGATTTAAGCATACATAGGGATATAGGGACAGAAAGCGACTTTGTTTTATACTATGTAGTGATTTATGTGTAACATGACGCGTCCGTTCTCGTTAGGAAACAAGATGGTTGGGCTTGTGTTATGGTGACGAGTGACGAATCTATTCGTCACTCGTCACCATAACATAAGCCCAGATGAGTGAAAAAAAAGAAGAAAAAAAAATGGTTGTCTGTAAAGTCCGGTATCAGTATCAGTTTCCGGACCAGTATCAGTTTCCGGACGATAATTTTACGTGATAACGTCATAAGAAAACATTGATGGTAACCATGGCAACGATAAAACGTTGCTATAGTTACCTTGTCAATAACATGAGGCGTTCCAGTAACGACGCGTGACGTCACACTTTTTTGAGATTGCAGGTGTTCACCAATTTATAAAACGTTATCACGTCAAAAAAAGGGGAAAAAATAGTAAGGAACAACAAAAAAAATCTCATTTTTTTATCGTTTTCTTATGACGTTATCACGTAAAATTATCGTCCGTAAACTGACTTTACAGACAAACATTTATTTTTTTGCTCTGGGCGGTCAGCTATTCTTCCATTATCATTTTCATCATTAAAAATACTAAATTTTTTGCACGTATCTATGTTATTTTAAAGAAAAAATTGAAATTAAATTATCATTAAGTAATTTTAAAAATATATTCTTGATTAACGTCAGGAAAGACAGACGCACAGTGTTATTTTGGACTCAATTTTCGGTCATCCCCTTTTTATATAATTAAACGATTCTGTAAGCTATTTAAAAATGAAAGAGTAAAACCCCAATGCGTTTTAAACTGTGCAGAGCCAGAATTTGGGGTTTTAATTTTTTTTTTATGAAATCGAAAAATGAAGATTATTACATTCCTGTAATTTATTTTTTCAATTTTGTAGAAGCGAATCTTGGTGGTTTACTTGAGGTTTAATTACGCGATAAAAAAAACCAAAATTTATAAAAAAATAAAAGCTATTTAGTAATTTAAAAAAATGAATTTTATTTTTTTATTAAATAGTCCTACCTTAGTTGGATATTCTTTTTAGCTTCGCGTATACTATAATTCTTTACCTATCACTAGAAAAAATAATTAAAAAAAACAGCGCACTCCGGGAGTGCAGGCAGAAGTGAAAACAATCAACTTGTTATTTCTCATAGAATATTTCTTGAAACGATCTGCTACTGCCATCTATTAGCACTCACTTAAACAAATATAGTTTATTTTTTATTCGCTAGATGGCAGTAAAAAATTTAAATCAGCGCCATCTACATTCGAATAGCGGTCTTTCTAGAAACTAAGTTTCTCAATTTGTGTAATAGATGGCAGTATAAGTTAAACAAAAAAGACTAACACAAGTAAAATCTCATCTGTCGCGTCAAATCTCATCTGTCGCGTCAAAATCTGTCGCGAGAACGGCTGAAAATGCTCACCCACAAAAGTGCCCAATGCGCCATAAGAAGTTTTCACTTCAAAAATTAAATCCATATCTCATAGGACTCCGTAGAAATACGCTTTCTAAGTTGGTCAGAAAATTCTATGAAATTTCTAAGTAATAGGGTTGACACATATTGGTTTCCTATTTATTGGTTACGATTCAATTGTATTATCAAGAAATTATATAAAAAAGGGGATGACCGAAAATTGAGTCCAAAATAACACTGTGAGGCGCAGGCAACCGATTCCATTCCCTTGCGGTACGAATTAGAGATAAAAAACAACTGTGCTCGAGTGGAAGGGACGCGTGCCTTTCACTTTTTATGTCTGTCTCTCTCGCTCTTAGGCGGGCTAACCATGCCCGCGTGCCTCTCACTCGCTCTCATTGTGAGCGCATAACGTCAGCGGAGCGTAACGCAGTTTCTTGAAGTGTCACCCGGCAAACCAATTTATAAAACGTTGTCACGTCAAAAAGTCATATTTATCAATTTTAACTTATTTAATAACTCTCATTCCAGGCCTAGTAACCCTCCTAGAACGAGAACTAGAACGTTACATAATCCCCGCCATACTGGAGCACGAAGAGATCACGGGTCTCTCAGGCCCAGCGCGCGCGCCGCAACCCGCTGCCGCCGGACCCGCTCGCCTCAAACAGGAACTCACAGACATACATACCCATCTACACACATTCCATGTCGATCAACCGTTACGTATCATGATATTTAAACAGGTTAGTCATAAGTTATACTAAACTCATGCTAATTCATTCTCAACTCATGCGAAGTTATCCGTAAGTCATGCTAAGTTATCCTTAACTTATGCTAAGCTATAATACTAAACTCATTCTGAATAAACCTAAACTTATACTAAGCTATACGAAACTCAGGCTAAGGTATCCTCAACTCATGCTAGGGTATCCTAAACTCAGGTTAAGGTATCCTAAACTCTAAGTTTTAATAACATCACAATAGAATCACTATGGAGTCTCAATGGTATGGTAATATTTACCTTGCAGGTGTTGCCTAGCAACATGGTATATGTTGCTAAGCGATATACCGTTTTAACAACTATCGAGATTCCATTAAGCCACGATTGTAGAGCAGAATACCGAAGTGAGTCAGTGGTGTGTCAGTGGTGTTTCGATAGAATAGTTAACGTTAGGAGAATACCAATTTGACATGTAATGTCATATTTTTGACATTAAATTTCTATTGCGATTATATCGACACACTATTGAAATACAATTGTGTTAGGCCCCTGAACTCATGCTAAGTTATCCTGAACTTATGCTCAGTTATCCTAAACTCATGCTAAGGTATCCTCAACTCATGCTAAGGTATCCTCAACTCATGCTAAGGTATCCTAAACTCAGGTTAAGGTATCCTAAACTCAGGCTAAGGTATCCTCAACTCATGCTAAGAAAACTGTAACACCCTCAGCAAAATTGTAAAAATTATTAAATAAATAAAACCCCATCCCCGTAGATAAAACCTGAAAGATGATTGCATAAAAGAAAGAACCCGTATGCAGAAAGAAAGAGATGTATGAGTGAAGATGATTAAAGACTCTGACTGCTGTCAGGGGGAAACGGATAGGACGTAGCTAGAGTCGCGGGCTACCCCATCGCGGGTAGACAGTAGGCCAACTAGGTCATAAAAAAAAAAAAAAAAAACTCATGCTAAGTTATCCTGAACTTATGCTCAGTTATCCTAAACTCATGCTAAGGTATCCTCAACTCATGCAAAGGTATCCTCAACTCATGCTAAGGTATCCTAAACTCAGGTTAAGGTATCCTAAACTCAGGCTAAGGTATCCTCAACTCATGCTAAGTTATCCTGAACTTATGCTCAGTTATCCTAAACTCATGCTAAGGTATCCTCAACTCATGCTGTGTTCCAGAGTCAGACAACTAATATACATCTTTAAGACCTTAAGATATGTTGCATCAAGACAAATAGTTAAGACTACTTACTTCGCGCTGTGTCAATCGATAATCTCCTATTGTATAACTTCATGGGGAGGTACCCCTAAAACTCACTTTCTTAATCTCGAAAGGGCCCAGAGGGCACTCCTTAAAGTCAGTACCTTCAAACCACGAATGTTTTCGACGCAGCAACTCTATAAAGAATGTAATGTGCTTACCGTCCGTCAACTCTTCATTTTATATTCTGTCCTCCAAATACATTCCATAACCCCTTTGATACCTGACCAGAGACGCAGCAAATTCAACGTTTGCAATGTAGTCAAGGGCAAGTTATCCTTCACACATCATTTTCACTACTTCATAGGCCCGTACATTTACAACAACATAAACAAAGCCATATCTCATCATGTCCTACCTCGCGCAAGTTGTAAAATTCAATTAACAAAATGGCTCTTGGGAAGATCCTATGAGGAAACAGAGGAAATAATGGTCTTTCTTACTTAATTTCTTTTCAAACTTCTAATAATTTTTACTCATTCTATAAACCTACTTAACTGATTGTAGTCAAATTCTATCCTTAACCATCCAATTATATCATGTAATAATTCGTACATATAGTATATAGCTTTTATTAATTGTGTACCCACCCATATTAAATATCCTTATCATTATTTATATTATATTTTTATGTACTAAACGATGTATGTATATATATATATATGCTCTACTAATATTCTTATATTATTTGTGTACCTATATATAAATATCTACATATACAATCATCCTATTCAAGTAATTTATACAAACTATAATCTTAACCTAATAATATATTGTAATAAATCAATGTCCAGCTCAAGCCATTATTTTTTGTTGTAAATAATTTACTTTTTTCTTTCTGTTATTTGTTAGTTAGTAATTTAATTGCCATCTCAACGTAAATATTAAATTCCAAATTCCCACCAATATACCAAGGTATTTACGAGGGAATGGGACTGTCGCCCTTAATACAGGTTGCTATCCGTAGCCTAGCTAGGGGACAGTTGTGACTTCATACTATGATGCTTAGCCATGACCATAACCTTAGTGTATTATTTTCCATGTTATATTTTACCCTGTATGTTTCGTTGGCAATAAAAAAAGATTTATTATTATGCTAAGGTATCCTAAACTCAGGTTAAGGTATCCTAAACTCAGGCTAAGGTGTCCTCAACTCATGCTTAGTTATCCTGAACTTATGCTCAGTTATCATGCTAAGGTATCCTCAACTCATGCTAAGTTATCCTCAACTCATGCTAAGTTATCCTGAACTTATGCTCAGTTATCCTAAACTCATGTTGAGGTATCCTCAACTCATGCTAAGGTATCCTCAACTCATGCTAAGGTATCCTCAACTCATGCTAAGTTATCCTCAACTCATGCTAAGTTATCCTGAACTTATGCTCAGTTATCCTAAACTCATGTTGAGGTATCCTCAACTAATGCTAAGGTATCCTCAACTCATGCTAAGGTATCCTCAACTCAGGCTAAGTTACATTAAAGTCATGTTAAATTATCCTATGTTATCCTTATAGCTACCATAACACAAGTCTAGTTCCTTAGCTTGGTACTAGATGGCGCTCTGTACATTTTCCTACTAATATTGTCATTAATAATTCCAGATATTCTACTACATCTGCGCGTTCAGTTTGAACCAGCTGCTGCTCCGGAAGGACCTGTGCTGCTGGGCCAAGGGTCTGCAGATTAGGTATAACATCTCACATCTGGAGACCTGGATTAAGGAGCATCTCGCTGAATATGGACAGGCTGGAGTTAGTACAACTGATTATACTTATTTTAACTTATACTAATACTAGCTGCGCTCCGCGGTTTCACCCGCGTGACTCCCGATCCCGTGGGAATATCGGGATAAATTAAACGCACACGGTGTGCTGATTAAAATCGGTTAAGTAGTTTAGGAGTCCATCGCGCACAAACAACGTGACACGTAATTTATATACAGGATGATTTTTTTATGTGGGCCTTCAGGGCTATATCCTATACTATAAACTATAAGAGATAGCGAAAAATGCTGAAAGGAGTTGCGTGCCCGATTTTGATAAAAACTCAAACTACATCATTAGATTTTTGAAAAAGTCATTACCCTAGCCAGGAATCGAACCTGTTGATTTTGCAAAAAAATAATCACCTATATTTTTGTACCAATCGATAGTGTTGCTGATAGAGATTAATTCCTGGAAACAAACATAGTATGGAAAATCAAAGGAAATAGATCTTTTGGAATCTTCTGTATTTTTCATCCTAGTGTCCCTGAAAAAATGTAGTAAGGAGGTATGGCCGATGACGTAACAAACTGCTGCATAAAAAAACTTTAACTATTTTTTCCAATTTTTAAGTGATGCAGAATATTTAGAACTTATTTATTTATTTATTTATTAACAAAGATTCTACAGTAATTATAATACATTATATTCTAACCTATTGTACACAGAACTTAGACCAAATTGAATCTACATTTTGTATGCTGTTTCTTATAAATTACCTCATAAAAGCCAGAATTGATTAGATAGGTGAATGGTTGTGAATAGAAATTACAAGTAGGTAGGACCTACTTATCATAAAAATAAAAAGAAGAAAATTCATTATATAAGTTCAGATTGATAAAAACATTTCGAAAAGTTTAAAGACCGTTAAAAACACTACTATTTCTCGAAAAATAAACAAACCTTGACTGCCTAAACATCGCATAAATGAATGTTTGTTTGTGTGTTAGTGTCTTATCGCGTGAATGTGAGTGCGTGTGTGTGAAATGTGAATGACGTTTTGGAGCTAAGGAATTTCCACATCACCGCAGGATCTTGAGATCCTGGGTACGCAACTTATTACTGACTGTGACTTATTTAAACATTTTGAAAAATATTACTTCCGATCTATGCTTCACACGCTACTCTCAATTCTATTATTTTGCCAAAGACGGAAAGATGAAAATTGGTGAAAACTACATAAAAATTCCTATTTTCTTTGATTTGACTTACTATGTTTGTTTCCAGGAATTAATCTCTATCAGCAACACTATCCGTTGGTATAAGATAAGGATGTTTTCTTTTGCAAAATCAACAGGTTCTATTCCTGGCGAGGGTAATGACTTTTTCAAAAATCTAATGATGCAGTTTTAGTTTATACCAAAATCGGGCACGCAACTCCTTCCAGCATTTTTCGCTTTGTGTTAAAGTTTAGGATATAGCCCTGAAGGCCCACATAAAAAATGACCCTGTATAGATAATATTATAAAAATATTTTTTTTGTTTTGTTTTTATGTTTGTAACGAATAGGCTCCGAAACTACTGGACCGATTTTGATGAAACTTGGTATGAGGATACATTGATTTATTTGGAGTAACATAGGCTACTTTTTATCCCGATATTTCCACGGGATCGGTAGTAAGGAGGGACGTTCCAAACGAGTGTCCCGCGACAGTTAATTTTTTTTTTTATTTCTAGGTTGAAGAAATCCTGAGCGTATTACGTCCCATAACACAAGCGGTACACTTGCTTCAAGCTCGCAAGTCAATGCAGGATGTCCAGAGCACGGTCGAAATGTGCGCCAATTTGAACGCCATGCAAGTTTGTAAGGTAAGTCTAACAGATGGCGTTAGCAGTAGATAGTAGCTTCTTATGCCTACCTTATCGGGAGGTTATGGCGAAGTCGCCGGCTACGTATTTATGCTTAAAAAAAAATCAAATGAAACTCGTGAACAAAAAAAGTCACACAAAAAACCTCTCATTTCTAAATGGCGTTGCTGATATTTATACGCCTTCTATCGAGTTTTTTTTTAAATCCGACTTTAAAAAACCCGCAAACAAAAACGAAAAAGTGAAAAATAATCCATTTCGGGTCACTAAGACAGCAGATAACTTAAACATACTTGGAAGTCGGACTGGGTGACACCATGTTTCCTATAATACCTCTCAACATTCAATCTAACCCAGTCCTTTATATATTTTTGACAGACATCTGTCTTGTAGTCATGGCTGTTCTAGGAGTAAAAAGTGTTCCGTATTTCTGTTCTTTTTATTAATCCTTTCTACTCAATATCCGTTTGCTTCTCTTACAATGATATCTATTCTCATTTAAGATGTATATAATATACGGTTTTAAGATATATATAATACTAGCGACCCGCCCCGGCTTCGCACGGCTATATTATGCATGTATTATACATATAAACCTTCCTCTTGAATCACTCTATCCATTAAAAAAAACCGCATCAAAATCCGTTGCGTAGTTTTAAAGATTTAGGCATACATAGGGATATAGGGACAGAGAAAAGGACTTTGTTTTATACTATGTAGTGATTTTATACTATGTAGTGATACAAATATACATTTCCAGATACTAAACATGTATACACCGGCGGAGGAATACGAGGTGAAAGTAACGCGGGAATTTATACACGAGATACAGAAGAAAATGCACGAGAAGTCTGGTACCAATCCGGATAAGGACCAGGTGAGAAAAACAACTAAAAAAATTTAAAAAAAACTCTAACTTTTATGTCCCATCTTGCAGACGGGTTAACCGATTTTTATCAAACATAGATAAGAACACCCACGATTAATTCACATTTAAAACAAAAGAAACAAAATCAAAATCGGTTCATCCGTGAGCTACGACGCCACAGACAATGTCAAACTTATAACACCCTGTCACTTTCGCGTCGGGGGTTAATAAAATAATCAGAATCCGTCCACATAGTTGTGCCTGAACAGAATTGAGTAGTTAAAAACCTAACGATTAACTAAATTGTAAAAAAAATAAAATCGAATTGAGATCCTTCTTTTTCAAAGTCGGTTAACAAACTAGCTTTCATTCGCACTTCGTTTGCATGAAGTTGAACCACCTGCGAAGCAGAATATTGTGGGTTTGATTCCCACAAATCAAATATTTATGTGTTTCTGTATGCTTATTAGGTATGTTTACAAAAAAAAATGTATAAGTATTCTATATGATGTATAGTACTTATGTAAATATCGCAGGACATTCCACACATCGCCATCTATCCCCAAGCTAAGTAACTGGACTTGTGTTATGGGTGCTATACAATGGATATACTACTTATACATATACTTTTCTTTTGTAAATATATACTTATAATACATAGAAACAACCACACCACAGACAAATATCTAAGCATAAATACTTGTCTGAGGCGCGAATTGTACCCGCAACCTGTGTTTGGCAGTCCGGCATGGTGACTATTGTGCCAACTGGGTCGTCAAATCAATATTTATAACCTAAACTTTTTGTCCACAGAAAAACACACTATTGGATACCAAAATGATATTCTCCGTTCAATTTCCCTTCAATCCGTCACCGATACGGCTTGAGGCCATCGAGTTACCTGAAGTCCTCGGCTTGGACGGCTTACTCATCAAAATATAAACAAAAACACATAATAATGTCATGTTATAACTAATAATGTGTGAGTTATGTCATATTATAAATTATACCACACTATTAATATCATGTTATAAATAATAATATGTTAGTAATGTCATATTATAAATTGTAAACTCTATTATAAAAACACAAAATTTTAAAACAAACCACCAAAGAAAAGCAAAATTAATTATATTGTTAAAATAGTAATGTCATGTTATAAATTATAACACTATAAATGTTATGTTATAAGTAATAATTACTGGAAGCAGAGACATGCTATTAATGTTGTGTTAAAAGTTAATATGTGTTAGTAATGTCACATTATAAGTAATTATAAACAAGCTAATAATGTCAAAGTCGTGTTATAAGAAATAATTACTGGAAATATCCTTAGTTACAAGTAAAGACATGGTATTAATGTTGTGTTATAAGTTATTGTTCGTTAGTAATGTCATATTATAAATTATAACACTTGTCATTTATAAACATAGCAAATAATTAAAAACACTATAGAAAAGCAAAATTTATAAGTTATAATAAATGTTGATAACACGTTAGTAATGTGGTGTTATAAATAATAATTATTAAAAAAAAACATTCCAATGTATTTGTACTTAGCTGTTTTATTAGCATAATATTGTTACTTTTAGCGTTGAAAGTTGAATTATAATAGAGTTTATTATGTATGTAATGTTATAAATAATAATTGAATTATTTATATAGGAGTGTTATAATTATAAATAATAAGAAACGTAAATAATTTAAACACCAATATTTAGGTAATCTATGCTAAAATAATATTCTCGGCTACAATTATTCTGAAAAAATTGTTAAAAACACAATAAAAAGCATAATTTTGGATTATGTTTTTAAAAACACATATGTAACTTAAAATACCTGTTCAGTATAATTTGAACAATTGCATAATACTGCTCAAACGTAACAGTTGTCAATAATTTTAAACTTTATCAAAGTCGGCTCAGCATTTTGCTTTCTCGCGTAAAAAACTGCGTGCTTTAAGATTAAATATGAAAAAACAAAGCCTTGCCTAAATGCATTTCTTTTGTATAAAAAAAAATAGTATACGGAAAAAATATTTCCAAAAATATTCGCCTTGTATTCCAAAACTATCTCGGGCTGGATTCGAACTTGCGACTTGTTATATTTCTATAACAGCTTAAATAGCTGTAAATAGCATCAGTGCATCATAGAACCGCAAAGGCCCAAAAAATTTTTTTTTTTAAATGTCGTGGGTTCAATTCTCGCCGGGGTGAATTTATCATACTTAGACATTCCTAGAACCATTCCATTATTATAATATTTATTATTAATATGCCATAATAATTTGAAATTATTAATAATCAGGTGCCATTGAATTTAACGAAATTTTTTTTTTTTTTTTGTTCTTTCTTCTATTTTTGTACGAATGCCCCGCGGTTTCACCTGCATCAAGTTGCCTGTCTTTCTCCACATTATTAACTATCCCCAAGTACAAGTTACATCAAAATCGCTTTAGCCGTTTGACTGCAAAAGACAAACAAAAAAAAAACAATCGCATCTTTAAAATAAAGTCGTGTTCGTTTTACCATTTACAAGGTTATTGGCAATACTAGCAAGCCTTTGAGGGCTACTTCTGTGCACCTAAACAAGCAACTTTTGTTCTACGACTTTTGGAAATTTAAAAAAATATGAAAATTATGAGGTTTTGTAAATTCGAAAAACAGCAAATTTTTAAAAACAAACGTCATTTAGACTAAGAACAGCAGATAAAACTTAAAAACAAGTAAATTTTAAGGTTAATGACCTCTCAGTGTATGGAACAGCTGATTTACAGTTAAACCTAACCTCAAAATATTCAATAAAATGTTCGAATTTCAAAAAGTCGAAGAACAAAAGTTGTTTTGTTTAGGTGCACAGAAGTAGCCCTCAACGGCTTGCTAGTATAATTCCCAAAAACCCTTTATAACTCGGAAACGGCTGAACCGATCGATCGCCATGAAACTTAGTATGTAGATAGCTAAAGTACTAGAATACCGTATAGACTTTACGTTCGGGACTTACGCGGGTGAAATCGCGGGACACACAGCTACTTTATAATATTAGTTGATATTAGAACATTTTGACAAAATACTTTTAAATTATCCAAAAATCGGATTTATTAGTAAAAATCGTAATTAAGTTAATTTTTTTTCTATTTTTTCCAAAAAAAAATGTCTTCCTTATTTTTATTCCTATTTTGTAAGTCACAGCCTAAATAACACCGAATTCAACGAAATTCTAGTTTAAATAGTTACTATAGAAAATACACAGTATATGCAAAAATTAAGGGCGCAGAATAAACAATAAAATGTAGAACTCTGGGCAGGGTGAATCCCACTATTTCCCTGGAAATGCAAAATAGAAAAAGTGGGACAATCGTTTTTTTCCAAATTATATACCATTATTTATTTCCATTGCGGCAAAAAAAACTCAGTTGTAGTATTTGAGAATCTGTTTCTCTTTCATATTTATAACGGCCTCAATAATAAGTGATAAATAAAATTCTAAAGAGATATTTATGTAAATTGAAGAGCTATATTTCTATTCTAATATATATAAATTACGTGTCACGTTGTTTGTGCGCGATGGACTCCTAAACCACTTAACCGATTATAATAAAATTCGCACACCATGTGCAGTTCGATCCAACTTGAGAGATAGGATAGCTTACATCCCGATATTCCCACGGGATCGGGAGTTACGCGGGTGAAACCGCGGAGCGCAGCTAGTAGAGATATGGTTTTTTTGTCGGTACCGCCAGCATTGGAAATAGAGCGAGAACCTGTCCCGGTATTTCCATCAATGGAAATTTTGGGATACACCCTCGTGACCCTATCTCACCGGGACGTCAAGGCGACGTCGCCTGCTACGTATTCAAACAGTTGACTACATGACGGATCATCATCATCATCTTCCTGCCCTTATCCCAATTTATTTGGGGTCGGCGCAGTATGTCTTTTTCTTCCATTCACTCCTATTAGTCGTCATCTCTCTCATGTCTTGTCTCACGCAGTCCATCCACCATTTCTTAGGTCGTCCTCTTCCTCTCCATCCCTCTACGTTCATACTCATCACTCTTCTAGTCACATGCGTCTCCTCTCTTCTCATCACGTCCATACCAACTTAAACGGTTGCCTTTTACTTTTTCAGTAACCGGTGCTACTCTCAGGCTTCCTCTAATATACTCATTCCTTATTTTATTCACACATCCATCTTAACATTGCCATGGATACGGAGCCGCCGAAGACACCATTAGGTCCCAGTGATTTAGGGCTTTTAAGGGTAACCACAGAATTCAAACTTTCGCGTCAATCCGGCCGAATAGTGTTAAGTCTAAACTCAGCCTAAACACAATGTTACCATAGTATAGGTGCTATTAAGGCAACTTTAGTGAAATATATGTGTATACTTATATATAGTCTATTTCAAAAATAGAGAGAATTTTTATAATTTTATGTTACACAGAATACAATTCTCATGCATCTTAATTTTCATAGGATGTCAAACTGATTTGACAATAATTATTATTATGATAGATATTTATCATGTTTTCATATTCCTGTTTTGAAGAGTCTCGTAAACATGTCACTTGCAACACTTTACACTTTACACTCCGTGATTCACAAAACAATAAACATAATATTTCCTATTTTATAAAACTTTAGTATCGATTAAAATCGGTTAGAAAAGTAGGCGATCGCATGCAAAAATCAAATGATTGATATGACGTCATAAATACGTCATAATTGGTAAACGATTCTTATCTTTTTATTTCAGTGGAACATAGTACTTTAGTTAAATATTATGACCTTATCTCTCTCTAGCATTGAAATGGACTATAGCTAATAATTTTTTTTTTTTATATTTAAAATCAGTATTTAATGATGTACTTAATTTTTTGTCTATTATTTAGTAATATAAGGAATAGCTTTTAATTCTTATTGAAAATATTTTGACAAAATTAAAAATTCTCTCGGTTAGAAAGTTATAAGGCATTGGACCGTATCATTATAATGTTTTTCTTTAGAAATTTCGAGGAAACTTTATCAAAAACTGTTCAGATTTTCGAGATTAACGATTTATTTCAAACAAACAACCATACAAACAAAGTGTAGTTAACAGAATATATTTTACTGGGAGTTCCTCAGGGATCCATTTTAGGTCCCATTTTGTATTTTATATGTCAAAATATTTTCCATTTTCGTTTAAAATGTATGTAAATTTAGCATATTTGTATAGTGAGATGAAGTTATATACATAGACTAAATATATAGAAAATTATATATACTTAGTATTCGTGTTGAATGTAAAAATTCTATTTAATTGGGGTGTTCAACATTTCATGAAAACTTATGCTCTAAAATTGCTTAGTTAGACTTAGTCTGAATAGGTTAAGAACCTCTGGCAAGCATAATAATTAAACTATGGTACGCGCCAGATTAGTTTGCGCGCAGTCAAAGTCAAAAGTCAATATTTCTTTATTCAGATTATTGATATGAAATCATTTATTTAAAACGGGATATTTATCATGTTTTTCGTTTTTAGGGTTCCCTACCGAAAGGGTGAAAACGGAACCCTTTTACTAAGAATCCACTGTCCGTCTGTCTGTCACCAGGCTTTATCTCATGAACCGTGATAGCTAGACAGTTGAAATTTTCACAGATGATGTATTTCTGTTGCCGCTATAACAACAAATACTAAAAACAAAACGGAACCCTTCGTGCGCAAGTCCGACTCGCACTTCGCCGGTTTTTTTTAATTAATGGAGCTTGTTTCGATGCTGATCATGAGCACCATTTTCACGACACTAACAAAAACATGGTAAATATCGTTCAAATAACTTAAACGTTTTAAATAGCTTTAATAATAAACGTGTTTAACTTTTATAGCAATATGTTATAGCATATCTATTTAATATTTATATATTGTGTTGTTAAAATGTATACAAAAATGTTTAATTTATTGTTTTATTATAAATAAATCTTTCTCTTATTTATGTTGAGTATTTATGTGTTTGTCTACTTATTTTATGTATAGACAGAAGAAAAGGTTTCTTGGAGGAAGAAATCATTCCAAGACGCTTGAGAGTAATTTTTATTTTTAACCGACTTCAAAAAAGGAGGAGGTTCTCAATTCGTCGCGTATATATATATATATTTTTTTTTATGTATGTTCGCGGATTACTCGAAAACGCCTGGACCGATTTGGAAAATTGTTTTTTGTTTGAAAGGGAATAACTCTAGTATATTTTCTTGAAAATAATAACAGTGTTCTTAATTTTTAGGGTTTCGTACCCAAAGGGTAAATACGGAACCCTATTTATTACTAAGACTTCGCTGTTCGTCCGTCTGTCTGTCTGTCACCAGGCTGTAAGTTGAAATTTTAACAGATGATGTATTTCTATTGCCGCTATAACAACAAATAACTAAAAATATAAAATATTTATTATATAATATTTTAATATTTTTTATATTTATTATATAAATTTTTTTTTTTATTTATTTATTTAAATACTAAAAACAGAAAAAAGTGATTATTTTTAAGAGTATTTTCTTTTTTTTAGGCATTTTGTTTTGATTTATACTCCCAAAAGGGCAGGCAAAATACTTTTAACCTATACTGCCTCGTCTGACATACAATCTTTTTAGGGATTTTTGCATTCGTTTTTGCGTCGGGGTTAAAAAGAATATACGGAACCCTTCGTGCGCGAATCCGACTCGCACTTGGCCGGTTATTTAATATTGCTTTTAAATTTCGTATCAGCTTAAGATTGTTTTAACTAAAACCAAGAAATTACTCTCTAGCTAGAGGTTTCTTGCTTCAAGAAACCTTTTTTTTTTTCAGTGCATTATCGGAATTCCAGTTTTCCTTTGAAAGATAAACGTTATCACCGGATACTGGGTTATTAAAAATAATCCCTGATTATAATATTAATATTTTAACGATAAAATTATTATTATTTTTAATATTTTATTACATTGATAAACAATGTTGTTGGTATGTGAATTTATTTATCTTTATAAAACACGTGTGAAATCTGACGACCTTTATGACGTGGAGGTTGCAGGTTCGATTCCCACGGTGGAACAAGTATTTTTATGATTATGTTTCTGTATACAGGGTTAATTTGAGTGGGTCAGTAAAGGCAGGTTCTAGAAGCGATGAAGCTACGAAAAAATTCATAGGTGGGATCCGAACCCGTTTTGATTGAGAGTCGAGGTATCCACCGCTAGGCCAACAGCACTCGCACAATAAATAGGTAAGTACAAAGTCAAAGTCGATTTTTTTTATTCATTTTGATACATAGGTAGGTAAAATCAAAGGTCAAAAGTCCACCGCCACCGTATCGTTTACAATCCTGTGCAGCACTATTTGAACATTATAACAACGTAACCTGTGGATCGAACCCACGTCGGTTGGTGCAGCGGGTGGCAGGGCCGGATTAACCATCTCGGGGCCCCTAGGCACAGCTCGTTTCGGGCCCCCCCTTTTTTATACCACAACAACGCAATTTGGAAATTTATACTGTCTACATTACGAAATAGAATGAAGGTACCATCATCATCAACAACAGACTTTAGTCATCACATTGCAAAGGTATACGCCTTTCTTCAAGTGAAAGACTTTCGCCACAATCTACAGGACGAAGTATCGGAGTCATTTAAAGATGCCATTTAAATTTATTTAAGGCTGCTTATGCTGCCAAACGCAACGCGCCAGAAATACCCGTCGCTTAAAAGTAATATTGTTGATTTTAACGAATGTGTTTTGTTTTTCTCAAAAGTGCTGAGATGAAATTGTAGGTGAATTTTTAATCGATATTTTGGGGTAATTTCGAGGCGAAAATTCTTTGTCATTTCAAAGCTATATGTACTAGTTTTAATTCTTAATTTTAGGATAGCTTTAAAACTATAGGAAATGTTTGGCTCAAAATCACACCAAAATGTCGGTAAAAATTTCACCTACAATTCCATCTCAGCACTTTTGAGAAAAACAAAACACACTAGTAACAATCAAAAATTTTCACCAACAAAGGCGACCAGTGTCAGTAGTAACATTAAAGTGTCTAATACAAAAAAAATAGATTAAATTTCAATACAATTAAAAAATTCAGACATTCACCGTCACTCTTATAGTGTCAATAATGGGGGCCTTTACCTTATAATGTGAAAAAAAGTTTCACATTTACCGTGGCTTCATAAAACCACACAATCCCCTTTATTTTCATTTTTTAATCGGGAGTGCTGGGCCCCTGGTCATAGTGGGCCCCTAGGCACTGGCCTAAAGTGCCTTAGGGATAACACGGCACTGGGTGGCGGCGTATACCACTCACACAACTAAACACATAGCTAACATGTTGACAAATAATAATCACACTGAGTACTTTAATTCAAGTATTTATGATTGTGTGTAACGTCTATTAGAAGAATGTCGTAAGTCCAATACTTATTGATAGTATTATTGTAGCAATTTGATAGTGGACTTATGACGCATACAGAAGGCCAATTCTCGTAAATAAAATTGTTCAAATTACATTTCAATATCATTTCGATTGCATTTCGATCACAAATAATACCCTCAAAGTAGCTCAAAACACCCTCAAAGTTAGCTTTTTGTAAAAAAAAACTGACTTTGAAGGTATCTTTTGCAATCGGGATGATATTAAAATGTAATTTAAACAATATTATTTACGAGAATTGGCCTTCTGTACATTTTGTACGAAGATCACATAGAAACGTCTTAAAAACTAAGTTAGGATGTGTGCCTTCGGAACGTGGCCACCAATGAGAAGAAGGCACAAGAAACTCATGGGGGCTTTTTCATGTGATCACGCTAACAAAAGTCAATATTACAAATATTGTTATCAGTTTTAGACGAATTTTCCTCAAATCAGGTATGTACTAAGTGTAATAAGGAATGTTATTGAATTAAAAGATTCAAATGGACTTAAAGCATAATAATATATAAATAGATAGATTAACTCTACTAAGTCCGATTCGCACTTGGCCGGTTTTTGAGTACCTACTACAAGACAACTCATTTAAAATTCTGAAAGATAAAAACTAAACAAACAAAAAATATTTTTCTTTGAAAATAATATCGCGTGACTGTTTCGCGAATCATCACATCACTGATCATCGAGAGGCAAAAAATGCAAACAAAATACATTGTAGGTATTTAGTTATCAAGGTTTTTATGTAGGTACTACGACGAGTTCTTTCAGAGGACAAAATTGCGCCAAATACAAAATGTTTATTATACATACGCCACTCACGACTGTTAAAAACATCTTTCGAAGATGATAAAGGCCAATGATGATGATTATACTTACATATAAACCTTCCTCTAGAATCACTCTATCTATTTAAAAAAACCGCATTAAAATCCGTTGCGTAGTTTTAAAGATTTAAGCATACATAGGGATATAGGGACAAAGAAAGCGACTTTGTTTTATACTATGTACCTAGTGATGATAGTGATACTGGGTTCCGCTGTTTCATCCGCATATTCCTGAACCCGCGGGAATTTTGGAATAAAAAGTCCTATCTCATTCTCATTTCCCTAAACTAGCCACTATGCCGATTTCCATCCAAATTAGTTCAGTCGTTTGACCGTGAAGACGGAACAAATAAAATACAAACAAACAAATAAATAAACAGATTTTTTTTTAAATATTTTATTGTACCGGCGTAATAAGGGCCAACTGTCACATAATTAAAATGTGGCACTCGGAGACTGCCGCGGTAAAGCTATTGCATAGCGAACACTCGGCCGAGCTACATGGATAGGTTTTATTTAGGGGTGTTAGGTTTTATTTTCGTTACGGAATTTCTTGATTCGGTCGCCGCACTCAAAGCCCGCGATAAAAGCTATGCAATAGGTTAAAAACTAATTCGTAAAAATAAGCAAAATTACTTAGAACAGATAAGAAGATAAATATTTGACCTTTGTGAGCATGATCACAAAAAGAAAGAAACTGTTGCATCGTGCGAGCTTCGTACAGTCGTACCATATACATACACATTAAGCGAACGCTCGGCCGAGCTACATGGTAGGCGGAGTGGGCGGTGTTAGGTTTTATTTTCGTTACGGAATTTCTTGATTCGGTCGCCGCGCTCGAAGCCCGCGATAAAAACTATGCAATAGCTTAAAACCCCATGAGTTTCTTGTGCCTTCTTCTCATAGGTGGGCGCATTAAAATTCCGAAGGCACACATCCTAACGTAATTTTTAAGACACTTCAAAGTGATGTAATGCACTGCAAAACTCCTTTGGAATAAAAAAATTTATGTGATTTGCTTTATTATGTAACTATTATCAAAGTTTTTAAAAACCGTTTTTTGGCCTTTATTACTACCCGCAAGTAACCTACATAGTTAGTAATGATAATCGTTGCTCTAAACCTGGAGGCTACCTTATTATTAGTTCATAATAAGGTAGCCCCATGAGTTTCTTGTGCCTTCTTCTCATTGGTGGGCGCGTTCCGAAGGCACACATCCTAACTTAGTTTTTAAGACGTTTTTATGTGGTCCTGTATACTTTTAAGTATTAAGTATCCAAAGAAATAAAGATATTTGATTTGATTTGATTTAAAACCTTTTATTATTTACGTGTTAAATTAATAATAAATATTGCAGGACATTCCACACATCGCCATCTAGCCCCAAGCTAAGTAACTAGACTTGTGTTATGGGTGCTAGACAACGGATATACTACATATATACTTTTTTTTTTTTGTAAATATATACTTATAATACATAGAAACAACCAGACCACAGACAAATATCTAAGCATAAATACTTGTCTGAGGCGGGAATCGAACCCGCCACCCTGTGTTTGGCAGTCCGGCATGGTGACCATTGAAAATTAAAACAATCACTAGTACTTCAGCTGTTTGAGATTAAAATTTATGTTGTGATAATACTTCAGTTTCGTCAGTGCAGTGGCATTCGTTTCGCGCGCTACACGCGTCGCCATTTTGTATTTAATTTTAATTTTTTTAAACGTGTGCGTTCGGAAATTATTTTATTTTATTGTAGAAAATAATCGATTTGTAGTATAAATAGTTTTTTCATGTTTTTTGCTGTTTAAAAGTGATAAATTAGTTTCTCCTTGAAAATTAAATTATAAAGGTAAGTTTACGGTTTGTTGATTATGAATCACGAGGATTATAATTGTTTTTTAAAAGATAGGCAGGTAGTTTTTTTAAATAATTTGCGGCGTACTTTTAAGTAGGTAGACATAGATACCTACCGACCTTTTTAGAAATCAATTATTCATCAACAAATTATTGGTAATTGTACGTAATTAAAAAGTAATTAAGTATTTGGGACATACGGCATGTTTAACATTTTTTGTAAAATTTTAGTTAAAACTGCAAATATGTTATTTATTTAACAAAAAAAATTTCTACGATTCTGAAGATCGTCTGTTGATTATAAGACACGAAACGCGACGGTTAAAACTATGACGTCACAGGCAGTAGGTACCAATAAAAAATAAAAATAAAAATTATTCATGTATTGAGCCGTTAAAGATGACAACGATGCGGGCGTCAACTGTTTTCTTGCAATTTTTGCAAAGCTCTGTGTAGGTCCCGATCCCGTTGTAATTTCGGGATCAAAAGTATCCTTTGTCCTTCTCCATTCCCTAAACTAAGACCATGACGATTTTCATCCAAATTGATCCAGCCGTTTGACCGTAAAGCAAAAAAAAAAAAACAGCGCACTCCGGGAGTGCAGGCAGAAGTGAAAACAATAAACTTGTTATTTCTCATAGAATATTTCTTGAAACGATCTGCTACTGCCATCTATTAGCACTTACTTAAACAAATATAGTTTATTTTTTATTCGCTAGATGGCAGTAAAAAATTTAAATCAGCGCCATCTACATTCGAATAGCGGTCTTTCTAGAAACTAAGTTTCTCAATTTGTGTAATAGATGGCAGTATAAGTTAAACAAAAAGACTAACACAAATAAAATCTCATCTGTCGCGTCAAATCTCATCTGTCGCGTCAAAATCTGTCGCATCAAAATCTGTCGCGAGAACGGCTGAAAATGCTCACCCACAAAAGTGCCCAACGCGCCATAAGAAGTTTTCACTTCAAAAATTATGTGATTTGCTTTATTAAGTAACTCTTATCAAAGTTTTTAAAAACCGTTTTTTGGCCTTTATTACTACCCGCAAGTACCCTATAGTTAGGATTCGGAGTAATGATAATGGTTGCTCTAAAGTCTGGAGGCTACCTTATTATTAGTTAAAACCTTTTATTATTTACGTGTTAAATTACCGTTTGAAAATTAAAACAATGACTAGTACTTCAGCTGTTTAAGATTAAAATTTATGTTGTGATAATACTTCAGTTTCGTCAGTGCAGTGGCATTCGTTTCGCGCGCTACACGCGTCGCCATTTTGTATTTTATTTTTATTTTTTTAAACGTGTGCGTTCGGAAATAATTTTATTTTATTGTAGAAAATAATCGATTTGTAATATAAACTGTTTTTTTCATGTTTTTTACTGTTTAAAAGTGATAAATTAGTTTCTCCTTGAAAATTAAATTATAAAGGTAAGTTTACGGTTTGTTGATTATAAATTGAGTCACGAGGATTATAATTATTTTTTAAAAGATAGGCAGGTAGTTTTTTTAAATAATTTGCGGCGTACTTTTAAGTAGGTAGACATAGATACCTACCGACCTTTTTAGAAATCAATTATTCATCAACAAATTATTATTGGTAATTGTACATACGTAATTAAAAAGTAATTAAGTATTTGGGACATACGGCATGTTTAACTAGTTTTGTAAAATTTTAGTAAAAACTGCAAAAAAATTACATTTTTAACAAAATAATTTTACGATTCTGAAAATCGTCTGTTGATTATAAGACACGAAACGCGACGGTTAAAACTATGACGTCACATGCAGTACCACCAATATATTTAAGTGGTAAAAATGAAAAATATTCATGTAGTGAGCCTCTAAAGATGACAACGATGCGGGCGTCAACTGTTTTCGTGCAATTTTTGCAAAGCTCTGTGTAGGTCCCGATCCCGTTGTAATTTCGGGATCAAAAGTATCCTTTGTCCTTCTCCATTCCCTAAACTACGACTATGCCGATTGTCATCCAAATTGGTCCATGTTTGACCGTTAAGCAAAAAAACAACCTTTCGGGTGTATTTTTAATTTTAGACGACAAGCTGCGCTCCGCGGTTTCACCTGCGTAATTCCCGATCCCGTAGGAATATCAAAATGAAAAGTAGCCTAAAGCCTTCCTCGATAAATGGACTATCTAACACAAAAATATTTTTCGATTCGAACCAGTAATTCCTGAGATCAGAGCGTTCAAACAAACAACGGAAGCCCTCAAAGATGAATAATTTTCCCTGTTTTTTCCACATTTACCACTGATTCTTCGCTCCTATTGGTCGCAGCGTGATGTTATATAGCCTAACTAGCGACCCGCCCCGGCTTCGCACGGCTACATTATGCATGTATTATACATAAGTATAAACCTTCCTCTTGAATCACTCTATCTATTAAAAAAAACCGCATCAAAATCCGTTGCGTAGTCTAAGCATAGAAAGGGAAATAGGGACATAGGGACGGCGAAAAGTGACTTTATTTTATACTATGTAGTGAAGCCTTCCTCGATAAAAGGACTATCCAACACAAAAATATTTTTTCAATTCGAACCAGTAGTTCCTGAGATTACCGCGTTCAAACAAACAAACTCTTCAGCTTTATAATATTAAAAAGTAGGTATAGATTGTGGTTATATTTTTTATGGTGAAGTTTGAAGTACTTACTCATAAAGTACTTAATTATTTACCTGTTACCTTCAAGATCCTTCAAATAAAATTACAATGTTACAAAACATAAGGAAAACTAAAGAAAATTACCTCAGATGTATAAGGAAAACACTGAGAAAACAATTATCGTTAAGAATATCATATCCGTTAATCATATTAAGTAGGTACTTACCTATGTCTTAAAATATAGTGAGTTCTGTAGCGAATATAGCGATTCCAAACGTTTTGTGTTCAGCTTCTTTAAAAAACTAGCGACCCGCCTCGGCTTCGCACGGCTATATTATGCGTGTATACATATAAACCTTCCTCTTGAATCACTCTATTTATTAAAAAAACCGCATCAAAATCCGTTGCGTAGTTTTAAAGATTTAAGCATACATAGGGACACAGGGTCGGCGAAAAGTGACTTTATTTTATACTATGAAGTGAAGTAGCGACCCGTCCCGGCTTCGCACGGCTATATTATGCATTTATTATACATATAAACCTTCCTCTTGAATCACTCTATCTATTAAAAAAACCGCATCAAAATCCGTTGCGTAGTTTTAAAGATTTAAGCATACATAGGGATATAGGGACAGAGAAAGCGATTCTGTTATCTGTTAGAGAACTTCTTACACGATTACAAATGTAAGAAACTGGTGAAAAGTCGCGTTCAGCGTCGACACTAGTAGGCGGTATTGTTTTTAGATACTTGAAACATTGTCCTCTATCGCCGCCGTCTTAGGAAACTGCCTTTTCGACTCTTAACAAATGATATCGAAATTCCGGTTTTGCTCTCACCAATTCCGGTAATACAAACGATACTGAAATAAGTCGGAATTCCGGAATTTAGTTAAAACCGGAATTCCGGAGCTCAAGCCCTATCTCACTTATTTCTATTAAAGCTAAATTTCTATTTCTATAAAATTAAAATGTGTTAATTGCTATAGGCTGTTGCGAATTTCTTTATATAACCAGTTGCTTTAAGCAGGTTAGGTTGGCTTCGGCTTCGACTGGTATTTTGTAGGCACAGATGGTTCAAAAACGAACTATACAGAGTTATTGGTAATTATACTAGCAAGCCGTTTAGGGCTACGTCTGTGCACCTTAACAAACAACTTTTGTTCTACGACTTTTGGAAATTCGAAAATAAATATGAAAATTTTGAGGTTATGTTAATCATTGAGGTAATATGTATGTAAATTCGAAAAAACAGCTGATTTTTTTAAATCAAAGGTCATTCAGACTAAGAACAGTAGATAAAACTTAAAAAATAAGCAAAATTTTAAGGTTAATGACCTGTTCGTGTATGGAACAGCTGATTTTCAGGTAAACCTAACATCAAAATTTTCAAAAAAATGTTCGAATTTCCAAAAGTCGCAGAACAAAAGTTGTTTGTTTAGGTGCACAGAAGTACTTAAAATTCTTAAAAACATATAGTTACCTACCTACTTAAAAATATTTACTTTTTCTGTTTTTACTACCTATTTGTTGTTATAGCGGCAACAGAAATACATCATCTGTGGGAATTTCAACTGTCTAGCTATCACGGTTCATGAGATACAGCCTGGTGACAGACAGACAGACAGCGAAGTCTTCGTAATATTAGGGACCCGTTTTTACCTTTTGGGTGCGGAACCCTAAAAATAAACGAATTTATGGACAAGTAGGTCACTACATCCTTAAGTAAAAACGATGCAAATTTTTTGACACAGAAAAACGTGTACCAACATAAGAAACGCTTCAAAAGGACAGTCTTTCGTAATCCCAGGCTGTTGAACTTTGTGCAACGGTTAGTTTGGTACTTAAATACCTAAATTAGGTACTTCGCCGACCAGATACTTGTATTGCGTGTTTCGTTTGATTGAGTATTTAAGAGGAAAGGGTACCGGGGGCTTTTTCCATACAAACTATTACAAACGTAGTCGACTGTTTTCTCCCTAGATAATGACACTAGAGAAAATATTTTTGGTGCATAAAACTTATAACTGCCATAACCATGCCCCTATTTTTTGGTTTTGTTTATTTTTTAATTTTTTTAATTTTAATTTCTATGATAATTAGAAAATGAAAAAAAAAAAACAAAACATAGGGGCATAGTCATGGCAGTTATAGGTTTAATGGCACACAAATATTTGTGCTAGTGTCATTACCCAGGGAGGAAACAGTCGACTACGTTTGTATGGAGAGCGCGCAGGTACCCTTTCACCTTAATGGAGGTACTCTTTGAATTGGATTCTGAGAATGAGTTATTTTTCAAGGAGTTAATTGCATTTTTTATGCATTTTTTTGTAAATGACTTAATATTAAGGTTACGGCGACAAATGAGGGCCACCTTAATTAAAAACAAAATGTTTTGTAAAAATTAGGAACAATTACTTAAAATTATTTAATTATATAAATATTTGCTTTATTGACAATCTGAAAAACCATACATTGGTTTGTTTTCTTGTTATTTTGTCACCTAAATCAAGGATTTTAAAAAACCTTCTAGTGGCTCTTATCAAATAACGGGTATTTAATAAGGACTACCTTAAAAATAACAACATAGACGCCCTGGTTGAGTTGATGAATCTCATTTACGAAACAGGAGAGTTACCAAAAGACTGGTTAGTGTCAGCTTTCGTTACCCTGCCGAAAAAGAAAAATGCTAAGAAATGCGAGGAATTTAGAACTATAAGCCTAATGAGTCAAGTACTCAAACTATTTCTTAGCATTATACATGAACGTATTAAAATCAAATGCGATGAACAGCTTTCCGACAACCAATTTGGATTCAGATCTGGAGTCGGCACGAGAGAGGCCCTCTTTGCTTTACAAGTTCTGGTGCAAAAATGTAAAGACATGCAACAAGATGTCTACCTGTGCTTAATTGATTATGAGAAGGCGTTTGACAGAGTACTACACGATCGACTCATCGCGCTATTAGTAGACATCGGTTTGGACGACAGGGACGTCAGAATTATTCAGAACTTGTATTGGAATCAGCGAGCTACTGTCCGTATAGATGGTGAGGAATCTGAAGAGGTTGAAATCAAAAGGGGAGTACGTCAAGGTTGCATACTATCACCTACACTCTTCAATGTCTACTCAGAGGCTGTTATGGCTGAAGCATTAGAAGATCTAGACTGTGGTGTCAAAGTTAATGGGAGACTAATTAATAATCTCAGATACGCGGATGACACAGTGCTCATAGCATCCTCAGAGCAAGAGCTTCAGACAATAGTCGACAAAGTGAACGTGTGTAGTGAGAAAGGAGGTCTTAGCTTGAACAAGGCTAAAACGAAAATTATGGTCGTTTCAACCAGGCAGCATGGTAACGTGTGTATATCTGTTGAGGGACACACACTTGAACAAGTAAAAAAGTACAAATACCTCGGTACGTGGTTAAATGAATCTTGGGAAAGTGATCAGGAAATAAGAACCCGTATCGAAATAGCTCGAAGTTCCTTCAATAAGATGAAGCGTGTTCTCTGCAACCGTAGCCTCGGACTGTGTTTGCGCATTAGAATGCTTCGTTGTTACATCTGGCCCATTGTTCTATACGGATGTGAGACTTGGACAATCAAAGAAGATCTCAGAAAACGTGTAGAAGCGTTTGAAATGTGGGCATACAGGCGGATGCTTGCTATTAGCTGGACTCAAAAAGTAACCAATGTTGAGGTCCTCCGCCGCGTAAAGCAGAAACGTGAACTTTTGCAGACCGTCAAGCAAAGAAAAGTTGCCTACCTAGGACATGTATTGAGACATGATAGGTACGAGTTACTGCAACTAATTATGATGGGAAAAGTCGCGGGCAAAAGACGTGTCGGTCGGAGGAAAAAATCTTGGCTGCGTAACATCCGGGAGTGGACGGGGATAGCGAGTGCAGCCGAACTCTTTCGCCTCGCTAGAAATAGAGAAGAATATTCCAAATTGACTGCCAACCTTCGTTAGTCGGAGAGGCACCTTAAGAAGAAGAAGACCTTAAAAAACTAAAACTAAGAGAATAATTGACATAAAATATACTTTTGCTAGTTCGTTTTACCTTATAAAAATAATTAAACAAAAATCACATTTTTACTGTAAGCATATAAAGATAAAAACAGGGGGTGGCCTGGGGTGGCCCTTATTAAATATATAATCTACTAGCGACCCGCCCCGGCTTCGCACGGCTATATTATGCATGTACCTATTATACATATAAACCTTCCTCTTGAATTACTCTATCTATTAAAAAAACCGCATCAAAATCCGTTGCGTAGTTTTCAAGATTTAAGCATATAGGGATATAGAGAGGGACAGAGCAAGCGACTTTGTTTTATACTGTGTAGTGAAGAAACAACGTATATAAACAATAAACAAGTTTCTCTTGTTAGACTTACGAAATCTTATGTGGCCCTTATTACACTCCCACGTTATTTTTTGCGGAATTCCATAAAAAAAACAGTTTAGAAAGCGGGGGTTAAAAACCATAAGAGAAAGAGATTGAAAGAGATCGTTAACTAATCTCTGACACAAGAAAAAAAGGTAAAAGTTCATTTTTTTTCTTACCACGACGTTTCGATTATGTTACAATAGTTATGGTCGCGATAAATAAATACGCGATTTTAAGGCTAAGTATAATAATTACTATGAATACAAATCTTGATTTTAAAAAGTTAACTATAATGAATAATTTAAACAAAGCAAATAAAAACCTCAACTAATGACACATTAAGTATGGTATCTACCTACTTATTTACTTATCTTATATACGATAAAGATATATGTAAGTACCTATCTAATTTGTGTTACAAGATAATGGCGTAGGTAACTAAGTGTGACAAAAACACTGGGACCTTAGAGGGGGTTTGTTAGGACCGTAATAATAATTGTAGAAGGCTCATAAGAATAACATTAAAAATTATAAAAGTGATTTTACTAAACCTGCGGATAATAATAAAACTCTAAATAAAAATTAAATATTTTGTAAACAAACAAAAAAGAAATTTCCAAATCGCTCCAGGCGTTTTCGAGTAATCCGCGAACAAACATAAAAATATGTATATACGCAACGAATTGAGAACCTCCTCCTTTTTTGAAGTAAAAAGGGAATAAGGTACCGTCGACAAATAAGGGTCACCTTAATTGAAAACGAAATATTTCGTAAAAATTGAAAAAAATATTTCATTACATAGTTATGTATTTTCTTTCTTGACAATCTGAAAAATCATACATTTGTTTGTTTTGAGTTTTCTTTGCGACACGACGCAGTTCAATTCGCTAATTTGAATCTCTCCTACTGACAAGATGGCAGATATTTATATAAGTATTGGAACGATAGTTCGCGCGTTGCGAAAGAGGGCTAGACGGAAAAAAATAAGACTATAAGTTGTAACGACACTTTTTGCATAGAAAGCAAGCCATTTATTTTCGTTTCGTGTTTCTATTTCGCATTAAACAGTGTCGTGTCGCGACGATTAGGTTTTACAAAAAAAAATATGACAATTCCTTGGTAATTTCGGGTGTCCCTTGACACCTCTCAAGTTTTTTTAATTTAGGTTAGCTTTTCTAATGGTTCTTTAAAATTGTACGTAAGTAAGATGTAAAAAAAAGCTGTTAGAAGTGTGTTTTTTATCACCCGCGCCGTACCTACCATATGTTTTCTCGAAAGGCCTTTGCCACACAACTCGGAGGACCTAATTACGCCACCGTCACAAGAATTTATTGATAAAACTATAAAATACCGGCTTTTATCAAGAAGGTATTTAAGTAGGTAAATTACCTACGTAGTTAATTATTTATCAATGTTGATTAGAGCATTTGAATACCTATCGCTTGTTCGAGGACACTCCCCCCATACTTATTTTGTAATTTTTAATGTGAGTTTTTAAGTACAATTGTGTTAAAAACCGGCTAAGTGCGAGTCGGACTCGCGCACTAAGGGTTCGTATCATTATATTCTGTTTTAAGTATTTGTTGTTATAGCAACAACAGAAATACATAATTTGTGAAAATTTCAACTGTCTAGCTATCACGGTGCATGAGATACAGCCTGGTGACAGACAGACGGATGGACGGACGGACAGACAGACAGAAAGAAATACAGACAAACCCATTAGAAAAGGAGGGGAATATGATAAAAATGAAAGGAAAAATAAATTACGGTCGATCCGAGTTCGGGAAGTGGGAGGGGGTGGGTTTTTAAGGGTAAAAAATGGTTTATCTTAATTTCCGGCAAAACTACAAGTCCTATGGAAAAAAGTTGAATAGCAAAGTTGTAGGTAATAAAAAGATCTACAACTTTTGTATACACAATTTTTTCACACATTCAAATAACCAAGTTTTTGGTTTTTTATTTTTATCGTTTTCAATAATGTTTTTTTTTCTACGAAATTTGGTGAAAACGTACCTTATACGTATTAAAATAAGGTGAAAAAATAAATATATTGTAAATCAAATAAATTACAGTGTATTTGGGACATAATAAGGTAAGTTTTCACCAAATTTCGTAGAAAAAAAAACATTTTTGAAAAAGATAAAAATAAAAAACCAAAAACTTGGTTATTAGAATTTTTCACCCAAATTTTAAGGTTATGTGAAAAAATTGTACCTAAATACAAAAGTTGTAGATCTTTTTATTACCTACAACTTTGCCATTCAACTTTTTTCAATAGGACTTGTAGTTTTGCCGGAAATCAAGATAAACCATTTTTTACCCTTAAAACCCCACCCCCTCCCACTTCCCGAACTCGGATCGACCGTAATTTATTTTTCCTTTCATTTTCATCATATTCCTTTTCTAATGGGTTTCATCCTACTGTGATTTTTTTTCATTTTACCATTTTTGAAGGCTTCGGCCCTGGAGCTCTATTTTTGAATCGCTCGTGTGGCCAAGTTTCGTCGTATACGTCTGCCAGTCACACTCGCCTTCCCAGTCGCATGACACAAATTTACTGTATTTTTGAATCGTTCGTCGTCGAAATTTAAAATGTCAATTTTTATTCGTTTTACGCAGTTATTTGAAAAGCGGTAATTACCAGCGGACATCCGAAATTATCCCAAAAGAAATAAATATTTTTCAAAGACCGTTTCCGAATGTTTGACTATGATTGTTTGATGTTTATTCTACCACTCGCCTGTCGGCGACGAGTGGTGGACACCACTCGTTACGATGCATGGAGCGATTCAAAAAAAGCGAATTTCTGATGTCGAACGAATATCAGTAGAAATCGAGCGCTCGACGCGGGGCGAACGATTCAAAAATAGGGCTCCTGGTCTAATATCCCAATACCAAATATAAATGACATGCAGACGCGTATACGGTGTCAGTTAAATATCTAACGTTTTAAAAAAAAACTGTATATCTGTGTAAAATCTCATATGTCGCGAGAACATACGCAAAAAGAGTTTTAGATGAAAAAAAAAAAATAGTCGGACGACAAATAGTCGGACGACAAATAGTCGTCCGACATTTGTCGTCCAACAAATTGTCGTCCGTCAATAGTCGTCCGACAAATAGTCGTCCGACATTTGTCGTCCGTCAATAGTCGTCCGACAAATAGTCGTCCGACATTTGTCGTCCGTCAATAGTCGTCCGTTAAAAATACCATATGTACGTCTTAATACACTCACAGCCAAATTAAAAACAGTAGGCCCAGGCATACATTTTCGCCGCGCCGTAGAGAGGGGATAGCTGTCTACTCTCCATCCGTCTTACGCTTTTTCGATCAGGTCACGTGTCCTGACGCGAGTTTAAGATTTTATACCCATTACAGAAAAAGTGCTCAACGCCGCTAAAGAAGTTTTCACTTCAAAAACGCCTTAAGTACAAGTAACATCGGCTACCTGAAGAGATCGTGGGGGTTAAGCAACGCTTATTAATTCCTTTACAGTTTCGATAGCCACCCAGCTATAGGTACCTACTTAGAGTTTGTGTTGCAAGATATTTACAGTTGTAAACATTGCTATCTTATATTTTATCTTATTTAATTTATGATACAGTCAATTCATTAGGTATTATAGTTGGGTAAAAAGATATTGTTTTTCTTTACGTAAATACAGTCACGAGAAATGTATAACGTTCGGGCAAATGAGATTAAAAGGAAAGGGTACCGGGCGCTCTCTCCATACAAACGTAGTTGACTGTTTTCTCCCTGGATAATGACACTAGCACAAATATTTTATTTGCATAAAACTTATGTTTTTTTTGATGTGAAACATCTATAGCCGCCCGTAAAACCGATTTATGGCGTGGCGACGCATGCCGTGGCGACGCACTGTGGGTCGAAACTGCAAATGATGGACATAGGGCTGTTTTTCGATGCAGATCGTTAGAGCTCACTATAGCCGCACGTTAAACCGATTTCTGGCGTGGCGACGCATGCCGTGGCGACGCACAGTGGGTCGAAACTGCAAATGATGAACATAGGGCTGTTTTTCGATGCAGATCGTTAGAGCTCACTATAGCCGCACGTAAAACCGATTTCTGGCGTGGCGACGCATGCCGTGGCGACGCACAGTGGGGTCGAAACTGCAAATGATGAACATAGGGCTGTTTTTCGATGCAGATCGTTAGAGCGCATTAAAACGAAGCTAAACTATTCTGTAAATTTTTGATGTGAAACATCTATAGCCGCACGTAAAACCGATTTCTGGCGTGGCGACGCATGCCGCTTTATGATGGTATATATATATATATACAGTCTATATGCAGTAGTGTGTACGGGGTGGCGACGCGTCGCCATGCGCAATCGACTGTGCGATTCTATCACAATCTGTTCTTTTCTGCATATTAATTTTACAAAATAATGTCGATGTTTCACATCTGCCAGGCGTCCCGTGACGGCTCACATTTTTTTTTTGTTTTTAAAATCTTAATTTCTATGATAATTAGAAGATGAAAAAAAAAACAAAATATAGGGGCATAGTCATTATTAGTCATGTCATGGCAGTTATAGGTTTTATGGCACAAAAATATTTGTGCTAGTGTCATTATCCAGGGAGGAAACAGTCGACTACGTTTGTATGGAGAGAGCGCAGGTACCCTTTCACCTTAAAACAAATATTCAACATCAATGTTTTGTTCTTGAAATGTAGAGTTATTTCCATTTAAATGCGACCAATACACTTATTTACCAATTACACGCATCACGAATTAAACGAATAATCATTCAGACAATACCGTCATTGGCGGTCATTCAGACAATACCGTCCTTGGCGGTTATTCAGACAATACCGTCATTGGCGGTCATTCAGACAATACCGTCATTGGCGGTCATTCAGACAATACCGTCATTGGCGGTCATTCAGACAATACCGTCATTGGCGGTCATTCAGACAATACCGTCATTGGCGGTCATTCAGACAATACCGTCATTGGCGGTCATTCAGACAATACCGTTATTGGCGGTCATTCAGACAATACCGTCATTGGCGGTCATTCAGACAATACCGTCATTGGCGGTCATTCAGACAATACCGTCATTGGCGGTCATTCAGACAATGACTTCAAAAGGGTGGCAAATTATGACTCTGCCCCGGGCGACAGTGACCCACGCTACGCCACTGCTTATAATATGGCAATATTTTCCTTTAGTTGATGTACGTACATACGTAGGTTGGTACCTATTGAATAAACCGAGGTAGCTTTGTTATATCAATTCACGTCTTCCGTAGATGTTTTCAAACAAACATTGTATTGTATAAACTGGCTACTCTGGATTCACACGCGATATAGTCTCGATCCCGTGGGAATATCAGGTAAAAAAAGCTAATAAAGAATAGTAAGTATATTATTAGGTCACATATTTTTCTGCTACATAGACAGGGTTGACAATTTCGACATAAATTCGATTAACTGAAAAGTAGGCATGGTGCGATCTAAAGTATGCGATTGTAGTAATCTTGTCTTTGTGCTACAGATTCTATGAACGTTAAAAAACTCGGCTAACTGCGATAGTAGGCAGGCATCCCGCTACGAAATCGAATTTTTCACATGGGCCTTCATGGCTATTTATAAACGAAAAATGCTAAAAGGAGTTGCGTGTCCGCAGTAGCGTAGCGAGGGGGGTGGAGAGGTGGACCGCCCCGGGCGCCACCATTGGGAGGGCGGCAAATTTACGAAAATATATATTGTCAAAAGTCAAAAAAAAATTATTTCTTTAAAAGTATATAGACCACATAAAATCGTCTTAAAAACTAAGTTAGGATGTGTGCCTTCGGAATGCCAATGAGAAGAAAAGAAGGCACAAGAAACTCATGGGGTTTTTTTTTCATGTGATCACGCTCACAAAGGTCAATATTACAAATATTTGAAAGTATTATTTGAAATGGAGCAATGGAGCATGTGCGGTCACTGCCGGGTCAGTCAGAGAATACATTTTTGAAGAAGGTAGTTTGATTTCTTCATATCTTTACGTTTTTTCTTACCAACATTATTACTTTTATGACGCCAATAGGGCAGCAATTTGCCAACATAATTTTTTGTATGACGTGAAAAGGGCGGCAAATTATGACACCGCCCCGGGCGACAGTGACCCACGCTACGCCACTGACTGCGAGCCACCAAGAGGCGCTGATAGTAGTCAAAACAAACGGCCTTCAATCGTCAACAAATAATATTTACGTTGGTATTCTCCATTGATAAGCAAACGACCGTGTAACATGGTGAGAGTTGGTGTAACTAATTGGTAAATACATTCAACGGCTTTGTTTTAATAAGACTAACGACCTAGGTACTCTCGGCTTTGCAAATACAAATAAAAATGGTTGTCTGTAAAGTCGGTTTACGGACGATAATTTTACGTGATAACGTCATACGAAAACGATGAAAAATAAAAATAAAATTTGTTATTTTTTATATACCTTTTTTTTCTTTTGTTTCCTTTATATTTTTATGCCACAATTTCACAAGAGTCACAATTTGCCGCTTTTTGTTTTTATAAAAATAATATTGGAAATTTGCCGCCCTTTTGACGCCATAAAAATATAGTTGGTGTTGAGTATAATGTCATAATGTTGGTGTTAATGAGAAAAAACGGAACGATATGAAAGAATTGAACGAAAAATATTTATTTCAAAACTATGTAAGGAATTAATTGAAGAATTAATAGGCTGACTGACCCAGACACAAAATATTTTTTTAGAAAAATAAAAATAAATATTACAGGACATTCCACACATCGCCATCTAGCCCCAAGCTAAGTAACTAGACTTGTGTTATGAGTGCTAGACAACGGATATACTACTTATATACTTTTCTTTTGTAAATATATACTTATAATACATAGAAACAACCAGACCACAGACCAAATATCTAAGCATAAATACTTGTCTGAGGCGGGAATCGAACCCGCCACCCTGTGTTTGGTAGTCCGACATTGACCATTGCGCCAAGTGGGTTGTCAAAAAAATTCCGTCCCGGGGTGGTCCGCCCCTCTGCCGCCCTATTATGTTGGGCCCTCTCGCCTCTCGCCCCTTTCTTATTTCTTATCTCTGTTTAGTAATGTTTAGTAATAAGTTAATTACTAAATGAGCTTAAACATTACTAAACAGAGATAAGAAATAAGAAAGGGGCGAGAGGCGAGAGGGCCCAACATAACAGCCCCACTCGCTACGCTTCTGCTCGTAGTGTATATTTAAGTTGTGGTGCCGTCAAAGGCAATTTTTATTTATTGAAGTGAAAACTTCTTTAGCGGCGTTGAGCACTTTTTCTGTAATGGGTATAAAATCTTAAACTCGCGTCAGATGATCGAAAAAGCGTAAGACGGATGGAGAGTAGACAGCTATCCCCTCTCTACGGCGCGGCGAAAATGTATGCCTGGGCCTACTGTTTTTAATTTGGCTGTGAGTGTATTAAGACGTACATAAGGTATTTTTTAACGGACGACAAATGTCGGACGACTATTGACGGACGACAAATGTCGGACGACTATTTGTCGGACGACTATTGACGGACGACAATTTGTTGGACGACAAATGTCGGACGACTATTTGTCGTCCGACTATTTTTTTTTTTTCATCTAAAACTCTTTTTGCGTATGTTTTTATTTGGATACCTACTTAAGTAGTTTGTACGAAGATCACTAAAAAACTCGCACGGCGGACAGGCGTAGGGTTTTGTTATACAAAAAAAACTCAGGACTCGAGCACGAAGTGTTCAGTATCATTATATTCTGTTTTTAGTAGGTAAGTATTTGTTGTTATAGTGGCAACAGAAATACATCATCTGTGGGAATTTCAACTGTCTAGCTATCACGGTTCATGAGATACAGCCTGGTGACAGACAGACAGACAGACAGACAGTGGAGTCTTAGTAATAGGGTTCCGTTTTTGACACACGAAGAATTGTGAACCTCCTCTTTTTTGAAGTCGGTTAAGGACATATGATTACATAAGTGTTTAAATAGTTTTTAGTAAATTAAATATTTTTATTTTACAGATACCAACATGGAAAGAAATCAAAACACAATATATCAACTCAAACATAATACATAAAAACAGAATGAATAATTAAACATACAAGTACATAATAAAAAGGAAACAATGGAGACTAGAATGGACGTGCCTTATCCATCGACGGATAAAAACGACAACATGGTAAGTCTTTATTAAAATATTTATAAACTAGTAGTACAGTCATATTACCAATTAGCTGAACCCCACGTGACTCGCACATCTGGAGCCCTATTTTCGAATACTTCGCCCCGCGTCGAGTGCTCGATTTCTACTGATATTCGTTCGATATCGAAAATTCGCTATTTTTGAATCGCTCGATCGTAACGAGTGGTCGCCACCACTCGTCGCCGACAGGCGAGTGATAGATTAAACCTCAAACAATCACAGTCAAACATTCAAAAACGATCTTCGAAAAATATTTATATCTTTTGGGATTGTTTTGGATGTTCGTCGGTAATTACCAGTTTTCAATTTAAAATTTCGACGACAAACAATTAAAAAATACAGAAAACTGGTGTCATGCGACTTGGAAGTCGAGCACTACTTGTAGGCGTATACGACGATGCTATGTCACACGAGGGATTTAAAAATAGAGCCCCTGTGGAGTTGTAAAGTAATGTTACCTGATTCTGTTTTTTTATAGTAGTTTACTACACAAGGTATGTAAGCGAGCTATTACAGAACAAGATCCAATATGGCTCGAGTGCACCCGAGCCGAGTGTAATAGCTACTTACAACCGAGGTAGGTATACTACTTTACATCATTCATGCGAGGTAAATAAAACATTTTTGTACGACTTCAAATATGACAGAAATCAAGCGTGCCGACCACTTATTCATCAGACGAATACTTGACATGATGAACTAGCATAAACTTGTATGTTCTTTTTTAAAATTTTAATACAGTCGTCGCTAGTGAACAGACATTTAGTTCAAATGAAATGCCGCCATTTTCATTTTTTTACGGTATAAATCATTTTATGAAAAAAAAAAATTTGACCAAGGAGTTTTGCATAGCTTGAACTGAAATAAAATGCCGCCATTTTTATTGTTGTTTTTTTACAGTAAAAAGTTATGTCATTTTAAAACAAAAGAGATTGGTTAACCAAGGAGTTTGACATAGCTTGAATGGTAAAGTGAACTTTACAGTTCAAGCATTCACCCTATGCTTGAATGGTAAAGTGATTTGAAAATGGAACGTTCCATCTAAATAATGCACTGTGTTGTAAATGACAACTTACACAGCCCCTTACCATACTAGTAAATCCTACTTACCGAGCAGTATGATGTAAAATAATATACTATACGATACAATATACAGTACAAAAAGAACAAAATAGGTAAATACTACATTTTAACAGATGTGCGAGTGAGCTCTGGGTCACGTGGTGTTCAGCTAATTGGTAATCCGACTGTATATAAACTAGTAGTACTTATTAGTTTAGCTTTTTTACCCGACTCCAAGGAAAGGGTTATGTTTTTCGCGCCTATCTTTGTGTGTTTGTTTGTAATATTCTAATAGTCTCTCATATCTTCAAAATCACTCTATGAATTTCTTTAATTAATGATCCAAACTAATATCTCTATATATATAAAATTCTCGTGTCACGGGGTTCGAACTTGAACTCCTCCGAAACGGCTCGACCGGTTCTCATGAAATTTTGTGAGCATATTCAGTAGGTCTGAGAATCGGCCAACATCTATTATAGTTACATATAAAGAGAAAAGATTTGATCGTTTATTAATTGTCTGTTTGAATTGTATAGGATCCGAAACTACTGGGCCGAATTAGATAAAAATTGGTATGAGGATACATTAATTCATTGGGAATAACACAGGCTACTTTTTATCCCGATATTCCCACGGGATCGGTAGTTATGTGGGTGAAACCGCGAGGTGATGGTAGCTGTTTAAGTCAACAAGCAATTTAAAATTTTATGATCTATAAAAAATCTTATCAAAAGTAGGTAAGTAGTTCTGCTAATATAATAAAATGTGAAAGTAGGTAACTAGGTAGGTATCATAATATACCTCAGACAGAATATACAGTGTGTAAAGAAAATCCTAGATTCGGGCGGGGATGTTTGATTCTAAGTTTTCTAACTAAGCCGATTGAGCTATCCCTCATTGTTGGTTCAGTCTGAAAAGGACAGAGGGTAACCTAGGTGAATAAATATAAAATATTACAGGACATTCCACACATCGCCATCTAGCCCCAAGCTAAGTAACTAGACTTGTGTTATGAGTGCTAGACAACGGATATACTACTTAAATACTTTTTTTTGTAAATATATACTAAGACTTATAATACATAGAAACAACCAGACCACAGACAAATATCTAAGCATAAATACTTGTCTGAGGCAGGAATCGAACCCGCAACCCTGTGTTTGGCAGTCCGGCATGGTAACCATTGTGCCCACTGGATCGTCAACATTTTATATAATATTTTAAAGTTTTGATTTTTTAATTACCGGTACAGTACCTAATTGTTAATTATTCTGCTTGATATCACTAAAGCTTTCGAAGTGTTCGTTATTTCATGCTGAATAACCAAAAATTATTGAACCGTCATAAAAAAAATTAAGACTTTAAAATATGCACCTGTTAGATTCAGTCCTTTTCTGACTGTAAATAAAAGTAGAGTTTTTAAATTGTGTTTTTTTTTTGATAATGCAGAATAATAATAATATGGTACCTACCTGTGGGTAATAAAGGACAATTGCTACATTAATTAAAAAATAAAGATTTCGTAAAAATTGGGAAAACTAAGTACTTAAACAGATCGTCTATACTCTTATCTATACTAATATCATAGAGCTGAAGAGTTTGTTTGAACGCGCTAATCTCAGTAACTACTGATTCGAATTAGAATAATATTTTTGTATTGGAAAGTCCATTTGTCGAGGAAGGCTATAGGCTATTTTATATTTCGATATTCCCACGGGATCGGGAGTTACGCGGGTGAAACCGCGGAGCGCTGCTAGTTAGAAATATATTTGCTTTATTGACAATCAGGAAAACAAATTATTTGTTTATTTTCTTGTTATTTTGTCACTGATATATCGAGGTTTTTAAAAAACATTTTAGTGGCCCTTATTACACGCACGGTAGGTATATATTTTTCTAATTATGACCGGAGAATCTCCTGGAGATTTTTGTTACACGCTGTGTAGATTTGTTAAACTGTTATGAAACCTTCAACCTTCTGCGAATAAAACATTTTGCGAATACACCACATTTTTAATTCATTTTAAAATGTTTTTAGTTGCTTACTAATTTTGTTTTCCCAAAAGGTGGAATTCTCAAAATATGAAATTTAATTTTTTTTTTATATTTCCAGCACAATGATGTAGAAATGACGGAGGTGAGAAAATCGAATGGAATCAATAATGGATTTGTAAGTATTTTTATATATTTATTGAAGTGAAAACTTCTTATGGCGCGTTGGGCAATTTTCTGGGTGAGCATTTTCAGCCGTTCTCGCGACAGATTTTGACGCGACAGATGAGATTTTATTTGTGTTAGTCTTTTTGTTTAACTTATACTGCCATCTATTACACAAATTGAGAAACTTAGTTTCTAGAAAGACCGCTATTCGAATGTAGATGGCGCTGATTTAAATTTTTTACTGCCATCTAGCGAATAAAAAATAAACTATATTTGTTTAAGTGAGTGCTAATAGATGGCAGTAGCAGATCGTTTCAAGAAATATTCTATGAGAAATAACAAGTTTATTGTATTCACTTCTGCCTGCACTCCCGGAGTGCGCTGTTTTTTTTATATTAAATAATATAATTTGGTTTTACTAATTTTTCTAAGTCCCTAGGACTCATTTTTTTTCAAGTTTTCAAGTACAGACTAATTGTCCTCAATATTATTTACCTATTCACTCAGAATCATACAATTTGCAAAAAATATGAAATAGTCTTAAAAACTAAGTGAAGAGTATGCGTCTCTCTTCCTAGATTAATTACGAAACACATCTTTCTAAAATGTGGCATTCTTATAAAAATGTGAAATTTTTAAAACGACTGCCTTCTGTGTTTTTTAGGGTTTCGTACTCAAAGCGAAACCCAAAGGGTAAAAACGGGACCCTATTACTAAGACTCCACTGTCCGTCCGTCTGTCTGTCACCAGGCTGTATCTCATGAACCGTGATAACTAGACAGTTGAAATTTTCACAGATGATGTATTTCTGTTGCCGCTATAACAACAAATAATAAAAAAACAGAATATACTTAATAAATAAATATTGCAGGACATTCTACACATCGCCATCTAGCCCCAAGCTAAGTAACTAGACTTGTGTTATGGGTGCTAGACAACGGATATACTACTTATATACTTTTCTTTTGTAAATATATTCTTACTAGCTGCCCTACGCGGTTTCACCCGCGTAACTCCCGATCCCGTGGGAATATCGGGATGTAAGCTATCCTATCTCTCAAGTTGGATCGAACTGCACATGGTGTGCGAATTTTATTATAATCGGTTAAGTGGTTTAGGAGTCCATTGAGGACAAACATTGTGACACGAGATTTATATATGTTAAGAATAATACATAGAAACAACCAGACCACAGACAAATATCTAATCATAAATACTTGTCTGAGGCTGGAATCGAACCTGTGTTTAACGGGCATGGTGACCATTGTGCCAACAAGGTCGTCAAATGGTACGGAACCCTTCGTGCGCGATCCGACTCGCACTTGGCCGATTTTTTATGTTTTTTTTTCTTTTTTTTTTCAGATCACACATGAACCCTTAGATTATGAGCCAACAGGATGGTTAGAAACAAGTTTATCCAAAATGGGTGATTCCACAGAGAGTTTCATGACCAAAAATGGTTCATCAATTAAAGTTGTCACTATTTTTGTGCTTAATGGCGTCGTTTTTGGATATTTTATAGGGTGTTTATATTATTATTTGACTTATAGTGAGTATATTTTTGTGGTGTCAGTTATACAGTGTGTAAGAAAAACCCTTTAATACAACCCGAAAGACATTTGAAAAAAAAATGCATGAACATAAAAAGAAATTGGTATTGACACACGGACAGACAAGAGGATGATCTTATAAAGGCTCCTTTTTTACCTTTTGACATATGGAACCCAAAAATTACTTTTTAAATTTGGGAAAGTTAGCGATTAATTAAATATTTAGGGGATTTTCAATAGATAGCAGCACCGTAGTTGACAGCGAGCCCTTAGGTAGGTAAATAAATAAGGATGTTATCACTTTTGAAAATTCCCTAAAATCTGAGTAATTTTTCCAGAAGTAATATAAATCTTTATTTTCCAAAATTTTTTTTGGTAAGGTCCGTATGTATTAAGTGGGATTTTTGCTTTTGTAATACACAAGGTGATTAGTTTCCAATCCAAAACCGTAAAGGGGGTGATTCTCCACATCAAAACGAATAACTTTTGTTCTACGACTTTTGTCAACACTCATATATGTATATCCAAAATAAAAAAATTAGTGTTTTGAGTACGGTCTGGCCATTTTCTAAGTCTATGCGACAAAGAGAGCGCTGTCGGCGCGGCGCGGGCGCACTGCGCGCGGCAGATAATAATATTACAATTTTATTAGAATAGAATATTCATGTTTTATTTTTGTATTAAAAAAAATAGAATTAATGGGCAAAAGTCGTAGAACTAAAGTTAAATTTTGATGTGGAGTTATTTTTATTAAGTTAATAATTTTTACCCCCTGCACGGTTTTAGATTGGAAACCAATCACCCTGTATAAAGATATTAAAACGGATTTTTTTTATTTTTTCAGCTAAAGAACAGTTAGAAATATGCAATGGATTTGGAAGTCTCATAGCTTTTTTTTCTATAATATACTTTTTTGTAGTTTATTTCTTAGTTGTTAAGCGACTTATTGGGAAATGGTTCGAGGAAAATGTATGGAATAAGGTTGAAGAGACTTGCGGGCGATTGTGGAGCATTCCGTAAGTTTATATTTTAGAAGGGAATGGAAAAAAGGAAGTTAATTTACAAATACAGTGTTAATTACGATTTTTTCCGTGTTTTTCGCTGTTATATTCAAAAAATTGTACAAAGAAATCAGACGAATACATTTTAAGCACTTAAAATAAACCTAACATTTTGGGAAAACAATGTTTTGAGAATTCGTTACAAATTTTGTATTTCAAATAAATAAGTAAATACATTTTGATTATTTTGACTTGACACTGCAACTACTCATATTATTTGTTTAGGTACTAATATTTAAATTATATCACTTAAACTTAAAAATCATTCTTTATTCATTCACACTAAAAAATTCACAATTAAATACAAATAAAAACAAAAGCAAATAAAACTAAAAGAAAATCACAATCATTAAAAAAAAATAAACAAATACTTAAATCGATACAAAAAATAAATAAATAAATAAAAAAAATAAAAAAACATCCTAAAATTATAAAAACTACAAATAAATAACTTATATCTAATCAAATAACCCACTTATCACTTAAATAGGAAATTTCTTATAGAATTTAGGATTGTATCAATGTTATGAATTAGTTAAACCAAAATTAAGATACATGGGATTAAAGAGCCTGCCCCCCTTTAGTCGGCCATTTTTTTTTTTGTGAATTCGCCAGTGGTCAGTATATTGCAAAAAAAATTTGCCAGTTGACAAGATAATGTATAAAATTTGTATTTTTGAAAATTAAATAATTTAGATATGTAACGTCGTGGAATTAAAACGCGATTTAACATTTTTATCTGACTTCACAAGTAATATTAAAAGAAAACCGAGTTCAACAAAGTCAAAAGCTATTGAAATAATATTGATATAGGAAAAATCAAAGAGAAAGAAATAACTTTACTTTATTCCGTACTAGCGACCCGCCCAGGCTTCGCACGGCAGGCTTCGCACGGCTATACATAAAAACCTTCCTATTGAATCACTCTATCTATTAAAAAAAACGCATCAAAATCCGTTGCGTAGTTTTAAAGATCTAAGCATACACAGGGAAATAGGGACGGCGAAAAGTGACTTTATTTTATATACTATGTAGTGATAAATGTCAATAAGGTAAGAGAAAACTAAATTTAAACAATTAAATAAACTTCTAAACCTGTAGTGTAACTAAAAAAGGATTATACTCAATGTTGTGACGCCAAAAACAACACAACACTGATTTTCAGATACCAATGATTAGGTACCATTAAGCCCTTTTTTGGGTGTGTGGAAACCATTCCAACCCCCAAAAAAGGCTTATTATTATTATTATTCGTTTATTTCAACATCGTTATAACAACCTTACAATGTATGATAATAAAAAATAAAAAAATAGATGCAAATTATAAATGCACAACCCGGCAGACCACGTCGAAGGTGGCGCGACGACTTGGACAAATTTCTGGCAGATTGGCAATCCGTCGCACAAGATCGCGATCAGTGGAAAGGGAGTAGAGAGGCCTTTGCCCTGCAGTGGGACACTACCGGCTCATAATAATAATAATAATAAATTATAAATGAAAATATGAAATAAAATATGATGTAAATTATAGGTACCTAAATGAAAACTGAAATAAAATTAGGAAAAATATGAATCAAAATTATCCAACTGAAAAGAGAATGGGCATAGTGGCCCACCTATTGTATAGAGTCGAGTTATATGTCATTTGAAAGGTCATGACAGTAGCTTTATTTTATTGTATGACACCAACCCTGTATCTCGAATAGGGACGGATCTAGGACGTTTTTAGTTTTTGAAAAATATCTTTCTGTTTAGGTCGAGATGTACGTCATTTGAAAGCTCTTGACAGCGGCATTATTTTATTGTATTACACTGGTCCTGAAATATGAACAGGGACTGATATAAAACGTTTTTAATACTTAAAAACATTAAAAAGTTGAGATCGAGATGTATGTCATTTAAAAAATACTGTTAGTAGCTTAATTGTATTGTGACGGACTAACTCTGAAATCCAAACAGGAACAGATCTAGGATGTTTTTAGTAAAAAAATATTGTTGTCGAGATGTTTATCATAGTTTGAAAGGTCGTAACAGTAGCTTTATTGTGTGACTCTTCTGGAAATACGAACAGGAACGGATTAAGGACGTTTATAGTTAAAGAACAGGTTGATGTTGCTATGTACGTTATCTGAAAGGCTGAGATGTATGTTATTTGACGCAGCAAGCCTTTTCGGGGGGTAAACAATTATTTTGATGCTCGGATCCTTGCCGTGAGCATAAATCAAGACGCTAGAACAAGCTTTTTTGACGTGATAAATCTTTTAAATCGGTCAGAAGAGTAGGGGTTTAATTACCTGTAAAGATTAAATGCAACGAACGTTGTAACGTCATAAACGTGTTATAGCGTGTAAAGGGTGCATAGAAAGAAGACAGAGCTAATCTAACCTTCTAACAATGACTTTGAATAAGATATATCTGTTAAGAATCGTGTTAATTTGACGTAAAATAAAACGTTTTATGAATTACACTGAGGCTGCGTCCTCGACAGAGTCTACCCGTTTTTTCCTTGATTTCTTTCTGGCGACTGGTCTTGGACGTTGTCATCATCATCATCCGAGCGATGTTCCCGGTTGCATCCCTCTCGGGAGCCCGGGGTCCGCTTTCCTAGCCTCCACTTCGCACTATCTTCGGCATCCCGGTTAGTCAGGCCATTTGCACGCATATCACCCTTTACGACGTCAAGCCAGCACTTCTTGCGTCTATCCAGTCTGCCACGACCTGGCGGAGGCGCCATGGCAAGACATTTGTTTCCCACGTAACTAGCAAGTTTCCGCAAGACGTGACCATATCAACGTAGGCGACATTCTTGCAATTTATCTGCAATGTCACGGACATGAAGGCTGCCCCGGATGCGAGAGTTTTGCGTCACTCCAGACATCCAGCGCAACATCTTCGTCTCCATGACATGCAGTTCCTGCTTATGTCGCTCAAGCACCGGCCACGCCTCTCTACCATACTATAGAACAGATCTAATGATGGTTTTGTAGGCCTGTCCCTTTAGTTTAACCGGCATTTTGTTGTCGCAAATGACACCAGTCACCTCACGCCACTTGGCCCAAGCTGCTGAAATGCGTGACTTGACGTCGCAATCCGTCGTGTCGCCGGACGCGTGAAGCACCTAGGTACTTTAACTGGTCTGTCCGCTCAACCATATGACCGTCTACGCAGACAGGTGTGGGATCTGTGGTATTGCAAGCCAAGTACTCTGTCTTCGCCACATTTATTGCATGCCGCCGTTCTCAAGTGACTTCTTTCACGTGTTTACACGTTGGACCAGTCGCCCCTTATCCGAGTCCGCCAGCGCAATATCATCAGCGTACATGGGCAGCCACGGAGGATGCTCGCGTGCATCTCTGATGGCTACAGACAGTGCATCCAATATTACGCTAAACAAGAACGGGCTTAGGACGAAACCCTGGTGGACTCTAACGGTAACAGGAAAGGGCTTAGTGTCACCAACAGCAGTTCGCACCACGGAATTAGAATTTCGGTACATGTCTCTGATGATTTGAGCATAAGCTTCCGGCACCTATTTGGGCCGCAGCGTCCACCAGATCATCATGCGAGGAACACAGTCAAAGGCTTTCTGCAAATCTAGGAATAGAAAATGCAGAGGCGTATTCTTCGTCCTGTATTTCACAATAACGATCCTTAGGGCGAAAGGGTCCATGGTGCCATGGCTAGGGCGGAAACCATACTGACACCCAGAGACAGTGCACTTCTGTCGGATCCGAGAGGTGACTATCCGCTCGCTTCATGGTGTGGGACATGACCTTTATACCTCGATAACTGCCACACTCCTACACCGATCCCTTGCCCTTAAAAACTGGAGTAATACTCGTAACACTCAATCTCCATTGGGCAGGGATCTCGCTGGTCTCGAGTATGCGGTTAAAGAGGTTGGTCAAGATGCCCACGAGAACCTATCGCCTTCCATGGTCTTGGACGTTGTACATCGGGTTAACTCTGGATGGTGGAAATGGCGACAGGTCACATCAACCACTTGCGAGCCGCGAATACCCGTTAAACTGAAGGGTCAAATCTATAAAACCATAATAAGACCTGTCTTCATGTATGGATCGGAATACTGAGCCATGAAGAAGAAGGATGATAGAAGATTGCATGTGGCGGAGATGAGATTGTTGAGATGGATGTGTGGAGTAACGAGGAGGGATAGAATAAAGAATGTTTAAATTAGAGCAAGCCTAAAAGTAGCACCGCTTACTGATAACGTAAAATAGAACCGTTTGAGTTGGTATGGACATGTGATGAGAAGAGAAGAGATGCATGTGACTAGAAGAATGATGAGTATGAATGTAGAGGAAGACGTCGACCTAAGAAAAGATTCATGGACTGCGTGAGACAAGACATGATACAGATAAATGTGAACGATGAGATGATGACTAATAGGAGTAAATGGAAAAAGAAGATATACTGCGCCGACCCCAAACAAATTAGGTTAAGGGCAGGAAGATAATATATATAATGTCTGGTTTTGGGACCATAATTGGCTTGGGCTGAACCGAAAGAAACAGAACAAGTCATGAAACGAACTGCGACGAAAGCGTCTACAAATATCAGAAATGTTACCTACTTGATCTAATGGACCGATTATCGCTGGACTAGTATTGGAGATTTCTTATTAGTGCCACCTTCGCGCTACTGGTATAATGTTCGTTGTCGGAGGTTTAAGCAGTCATAGTCTAAACTTAGAGGAATGTAGAGTGGAAGAGTGGGCTGAATACACTGACCTTTAGATAAAATACCTGCTTTTTTAAATATTGGTCGTTACAAAAGGTAACAACCAGGATTTAATTCATGGCAATGAAATCTTTGTTCTGATAAACATGAGTACTATTACCAAAGTCTTTGCTTTCATAAGGGAACTTGACTGGCAAAAAATACCCAAATCGACATCACCACAGTTCATGCTTATTTTGTCCTAGTAAATAGGAAACCTTCAATTTAGAACATTCTATGTTTGCTACCAGAATGGGGTTAGTATGTAGCGTAATACAATGGATTGCCAAAGGATAGTGACCCTAATTTTTGAATCTATACTCCCAAGCATAAAACACTAAAGCTTTTTGCCTATGACATAAGTTTCACCCTGCAGGTGAAATATTTTGAGTGCGTAGAAGAGGGATTTATCAAACGCTTCCAGGATTTTACTGACAACACAGTGAACAAGCTAAATACTAATTCGACTAAGAACCAACTCTGAGCATTTAACCTACGTAAATAAATGAAAAATTAAGGGTGACGAACACCAGCAACTCTAAAATATTACGGCGTTGTGGTAGACAAAATATGTTTGAAAAAACGAACGGTATTCCGATTACAGGATCAACCCACGCATTATGTATACTATAGGTCTGCTGCTGTATGCTATTTCTGCCTGAAAAAATCTTTGCATAGCCATCGAGTTGATGTCACCCTAAATAATACATCTGTCATCATCATAAGTTCAAACAAAACAATGTCTGAAGTTCAGAAAAATCTTTTTAATTAACATCTCTCATAACTGTTTCTACAAGAGAATTGAAACTAACTCCAATAATGGGAGAAAAATACTCGTTTAAGTAGGCTAATTTTGACAACCCTGCTGTCCGGCGATCCTAAAAAGAACTTTTTGGAGCCTCATTTTCTTCCCATGGATTATATTTCTTATACTTAAATTAATATAACTGGGTTTTATATGTGGATTAATTCATTTAGTGACTTGCTTTGGCGTCATAGTTATACTAACGGTGAGAACCAAATGGTTAATCAATTAATAACTACAATTTCTTAAGATTTTCCACAAGACACAAGATAGTTGAGAAATCATAGAAAATAGTTAATTCTTGTTTCAATCACTATCAAACCAACTGAAATAGATATAGATAGTTTTTAACGTGATAACGTCTAATGAATTGATGAACACCTGCATTCACAAAAAGACTGTTATCAGGCGTCATGGTAACAATATGCCAATGACGCCGTTATGTTCCGGTAGACGTCACGCGTCTCGTGTTTGTTTTATCATCATCATCCGAGCGATTTTGTTTTAATTAATTATTATTTTTATGTTTTAAATAATTTAATTATAATATCGCTCATCTGGCTTGTGTTAAGGTGACGAGTGACGAATAGAAGAATTAAGTATATAAAGAAAAACATATATATGAAAAAAAAAAAGGAAAATAAATATAAACGAAAAGAATAAAAATAAAAGCTAATTAAAAAAATCACAATTTTCCATCGTTTTCTTATGACGTTATCACGTAAAATTCTCGTCCGTAAACTGATTTTATAGACAACATTTCTTTTTTCAATAAATTCATTATGCGCTGAATCCGTTCCAGTTTGTATCTCTCTGGAATGGTGTTAAACAATAAAGCTACTGTTACCACCTTTTAAACTATATAAATCTGGGCAGGGTTTTTACTAAAAACGTTCTAGATCCGTCCCTGTTCTTATTTCAGGATCAGTGTCATGTAATAAAATAATGCTACTGTCAAGAGCTTTCAAATGACGTACATCTCGACCTAAAAAAAAAACATTGTTTTTCAAAACTGAAAACGTCCTAGATCCGTCCCTATTCGAGTTACAGGATTAGTGTCAACAATAAAATAAAGCTACTGTCATGACCTGTCATATGACATATAATTCGACTCTATACAACAGGTGGGACACCGTCTATACGAAAATGCCCATTCACCTTTAAATTAAATTGTGTCAAAATTATATAAAATCAAAAAAAAATGTTGTTGGTAAAATAATCACAACAATGATAAATGTCAAAAAATTAAAAAACATACACATTATCATGAGCTAGACGACGCTCATCATTGCATATCGGAGCGTCCGACACACTACACTTACAATTTACACTACTTACTTACACACTTACAATTTAGATGATTATTTTTTTAAGAACCCTTTTTATATTAAAAAATATATAATAATCTACATATACCAAGGACCTGGTTATATATTTTTTGTTTATATATTTAAAAGGGTGGATTTATCTTTTTAAAAAAAGAATCATAAAATGGTTACATAAGCAAATAATTGTAATATTTATGAATCTGTACGTAAACTGAGAATTTGTATGCCTTTAAATTATTAATAAAATATTTTTGTTTACAGTTATTGCAAATGGGGTTTCGTGCTGGCCGTGTTGTTGGCGATCGCATTATTTTTATATTTCGATACAATCGGAGCTACTGAGAGGCTTATTTCAATTATAGGTTTAGCTGTTCTTATGCTTTTGGGCAAGTACTTTTGTGTTATTTACTAACTAAGCGCCCCGCGTAAGTCCCGATAAAAAAGTAGCATACAAGTTACAGGTTATTGGTAGGTAATTATATTAGCAAGCCGTTAAGGGCCACTTCTGTGCACCTAAGCAAACAACTTTTGTTCTACGACTTTTGGAAAATCAAACATTTTTTTGAAAATTTTGAGGTTAGGTTTACCTGAAAATCAGCTGTTCCTTACACGGAGAGGTCATTAATCTTTAAATGTACTTATTTTTTTAAGTTTTATCTACTGTTCTAAGTTTGAATGACCTTTGTTTTAAAAAATCTGCTGTTTTTCGAATTTACTTAACTTCAAAATTTTCATATTTTTTTTCGAATTTTCAAAAGTCGTAAAACAAAAGTTGTTTGTTACGGCGCACAGAAGTAGACCTCAACGGCTTACTAGTATAATTACCAATAACCCTGTATATGTTAATCTAGGTCTCCAGCTATCTACATTATTCTACATACAGAGTTTTATAACAATCGATATACCTACCTACCTACACACAAACTTTCACATTTAGGTATAACATTAGTAAGTAGAGTAGGATTAACTAGCGTTTTCCCGTGACTTCGGCCGCATAAGGTTGTAATTTTTCAAACTCCTTTCTTAGCGTATGTATACGTTGTAACAGCTATTTGTATATCAATTTTTAGCCCGATTGGTCCGTTGATTTATCGTCAGTCAGGACTTAAATCTTACATTTATATTGTGAAGTTATGTTATATTGAGAATTTGATATTCTGAGACGTATTTTTCAACCCCCGACGTAAAAACGACGGGGTGTTATAAGTTTGACTTGTGCGTGTGTCTGTCTGTGACATCGTAACTCCCGAACGGCTGAACCGATCTTAATTTTGTTTCTTTTATTTGAAAGGTGAATTAATCAGGAGTGTTCATAGCTATGTTTGATCAAAATCGGTTTAGCTTTCTGAAAGTTACGGGGAATAAAATTCGGGGGTTTTTAAATTCTAAATTTAATTATTACTATTATTTCCCAGGTTTCGTATTCTCAAAACACCCGGGCCGTATAAAATGGCGGACGGTGACATCCGGTTTGCTAATACAGTTTATATTTGGTATTGTATTCATACGGTGGGACCCGGGACGGCATGCGTTGCAATGCTTCTCTGACAAGGTAAATGTTGATTTACAAGGTTTTTTCAAAGTTCTGGCTTAGCACGATTGTTGCATACCATTTATAAAGAGTATATAATTGCCGTGTATATAAATCTAGTGTTTTTTTTTAATACGATACAATCATGAAAAAAAAATCATGTGTAAAGTTCCTTTGTAGATTTTGAGAATATTATATTTTGAGAATCGAAAAGAAGCCTTTCAATTATTGTATTTAAGTACTCCATTGCTCAACATTGCTCCCAGCGCCATTTTGTCACAAGCTTAGCAACTAGGCTTGTGTTATGGTGGCCAGATAACGGATAAAATAAAATGTACATACTTGTAAATGTCAGTTAAAAATATATTAATTTACCTACTTATTCTTAAGAATAAGAGTTGAAGAGAAAACTAAGTAGGCCAAATTTTTATTTTATTATTAAGGTTCCGTAGCCAAAGCGCAAAACACGGAACCCATATAGATTCGTTATGTCTGTCTGTCGTATGTCACAGCCACTTTTTCAATTTCAGGTGGCAACATTTTTGTCATATGGTGTGGAGGGGGCTGCATTTGTGTTTGGTGATCTGTTAGTCGTAAAGGAGGGGGTGTTCGCATTTAGTGTAAGTATGCAAACATGTCAAGTTCTCAAAAGCTTTAATTCGTAAAATGTAGAATTTCCGAAAACCTAAATTTTCAAATGTTTTATTATGTAGGTTGGAAGGAACTTACCATAAAATCGAATTCTCAAAATGTTATCCTTACTAATATTATAAATGTGAAAGTAACTCTGTCTGTCTGTCTGTCTGTCGCGTTTTCACGCCTAAACCACTGAACGGAATAAGATGAATTTTGGTACAGATCACAGACATAGATATAGCTAGATAATGCAAATGCATGTACTTCGCGTGTCCGAACCCCGACGAAGCGTCAAGGTTGGTCGCCGCTGACATCAGTCCGCACGCGTTCGTTATTGCAGCCGGACGGCCGCAAAAACTAAAAAAATGCCTCGTTGCATGATAATTAACTGCAATAGCCCAAAAATTTCGAACACCCAAAGGCAGGAACATATTTCCTATCACAGGTAAGTTATTTTTAAATTATATTATGCGTAAATTCATATTAAAACTGTTTTTTTAAGTAACCAATCTATGTGTGAGTCCCAGAATATACCTAACTATAAATTAACGTTATGTTAACTATATTCACATTACGTTGCTGCGTTTTCTTTGGATGTTTGATCTGACTTTGCGTGTTAGGAGATGATGAATATCGGACAAGCGATACTGTCGCGCATCACTTCGACTTCGTGATACAGGCAATTTCTCATTCGTCTGTCAAATCTAGCGACTAGTGTTGTTCGTTCTACAACTATATCAATAATCGATTTTAATCGATTTCGGACAGACGAATGATATTATAAAAAGCCAATTTTAGTAGATAAAACAAGCTCATGCATGACCTAATTTACACGACAGCTTTTAAAAAGGAGGGTAAATTTTTTATGATTATTTTGTCATGACGTTTTCGGCTAGCTCTTCTTTTGACTTCTAAAACGTCTTCTCTGGTTTTATTTCGGAATTTTGTAATATGATTACGCATATAGTAAAAAACTTACACTGTATATACAGTGTAAATTTTTACTATTCACACACATCACAGCTTGGTCTTATTTGTATCAGTTAAACTAAACGTAAATGAATTACAACAGACGTCAAACTTGACCAATTTGCTTTACATATTCATATAATCCTTTGCTTTAATTCGTGAAAAAAGTTGGCTACCTCAGAGATGAAACGCCATCTAGGATGTGTACCTACTGGTAACTCCCCGAAACTCTCCCATTCAAACATATCATTCGTCTGTCTATATCATTCGTCTGTCTATGGCATTCGTCTGTTAGAAAATCGATATTACAATATCGATATCATTCATATTAATCGATTTATAATTTTTATAGGTTATCTAAAACTACTGTTTCTTATCATACATGTCTATACTTAATGCCTTGTGTTTCAAAGAAATATCAAGGAATATATTTTAGTAAACTTACTTGATATTATGCGAAAGTATCCAAAATGCAGAATGAAATCGTTCTAAAGCGCGACTGCTCACATTAAAACAACTTAGCTGACGATTGCTGGCGTGGTTGGCGGGCGGGGTGAGCGCGAAGTGAGAGCGAGCGGGACCACAGATATAAAATATATGAGTATGAGCGAGATGATCACGGCGGGCGGCTCCAGTTAAATCGTAGCGGGGCGGACGCGGAGGGACATCGCCGGCATCGGTGTCTTGGAATCGGTTTGGATTTCCCATCACTAAATTTAAGCTGTGACGTCACAGTAGGTGTTAAAAAGTCGGCACGCTTGGTTTTAATACAAATTGTGATACTTGCATTGTCTAGGTATAATCTATGGTCTGTGGTACAGATATAGATGTGACCCTGGAGAAGAACATAGGCTACTTTTCATCACGATTTTGTTCATAAATCAATAAATATAAGACGAAAATTAGTTTGACAGCTGTCACTTGACATGTGTCACTTTGACAGCTGTCACTTTGACATGTGTCACTTTGACAGCTGTCACTTTGACATGTGTCACTTTGACATGTGTCACTTTGACATGTGTCACTTTGACAGGTGTCCCTTAGACAAGTGTCACTTAGACAGGTGTCCCTTAGACAAGTGTCACTTTGACATGTGTCACTTTGACAGCTGTCACTTTGACATGTGTCACTTTGACAGCTGTCACTTAGACAAGTGTCCCTTAGACAGGTGTCCCTTAGACAGGTGTCCCTTAGACAAGTGTCACTTAGACAAGTGTCACTTAGACAGGTGTCCCTTAAACAGGTGTCCCTCTGACAGGTGTCCCTTAGACAGGTGTCCCTTAGACAAGTGTCACTTAGACAAGTGTCACTTAGACAGGTGTCACTTAGGCAGGTGTCACTTAGACAGGTGTCACTTAGACAGGTGTCACTTAGACAGGTGTCCCTTAGACAAGTGTCACTTAGACAGGTGTCCCTGAGACAAGTGTCACTTAGACAGGTGTCACTTAGACAAGTGTCACTTAGACAAGTGTCACTTAGACAGGTGTCCCTTAGACAAGTGTCACTTAGACAGGTGTCCCTTAGACAAGTGTCACTTAGATAGGTGTCCCTTAGACAAGCGTCACTTAGACAGGTGTCCCTTAGACAGGTGTCCCTTAGACAAGTGTCACTTAGACAGGTGTCACTTAGACAAGTGTCACTTAGACAGGTGTCCCTTAGATAGGTGTCCCTTAGACAGGTGTCCCTTAGACAGGTGTCCCTTAGGCAAGTGTCACTTAGACAAGTGTCACTTAGACAGGTGTCCCTTAGACAGGTGTCCCTTAGACAAGTGTCACTTAGACAAGTGTCACTTAGACAGGTGTCACTTAGACAAGTGTCACTTAGACAGGTGTCCCTAAGACAGGTGTCACTTATTTCGAAGTGCATATCATTTCATACGTTTCCGAGGGTGCGAATTCCGAATCCGGGATCAGTTTTCAGATCATAGTATACATCTGTCAAATTTTAATGTCCCTTAGACAGGTGTCCCTTAGACAGGTGTCCCTTAGACAAGTGTCACTTAGACAAGTGTCACTTAGACAGGTGTCACTTAGACAAGTGTCACATAGACAGGTGTCCCTTAGACAAGTGTCCCTTAGACAAGTGTCCCTTAGACAAGTGTCACTTAGACAGGTGTCCCTTAGACAAGTGTCCCTTAGACAGGTGTCCCTAAGACAGGTGTCACTTAGACAGGTGTCCCTTAGACAAGTGTCACTTAGACAAGTGTCACTTAGACAGGTGTCCCTTAGACAGGTGTCCCTTAGACAGGTGTCACTTAGACAGGTGTCCCTTAGACAGGTGTCACTTCGACAGGTGTCACTTCGACAGGTGTCCCTTAGACAAGTGTCCCTTAGACAAGTGTCACTTAGACAGGTGTCCCTTAGACAAGTGTCACTTAGACAGGTGTCACTTAGACAAGTGTCCAGGTGTCCCTTAGACAGGTGTCCCTTAGACAGGTGTCACTTAGACAAGTGTCCCTTAGACAGGTGTCCCTTATACAGGTGTCCCTTAGACAAGTGTCACTTAGACAAGTGTCACTTAGACAGGTGTCACTTAGAAAGGTGTCACCTAGACAGGTGTCACTTAGACAGGTGTCACTTAGACAGGTGTCACTTAGACAGGTGTCCCTTAGACAGGTGTCACTTAGACAAGTGTCACTTAGACAGGTGTCACTTAGACAGGTGTCACTTAGACAGGTGTCCCTTAGACAGGTGTCCCTTAGACAGGTGTCCCTTAGACAGGTGTCCCTTAGACAGGTGTCCCTTAGACAGGTGTCCCTTAGACAAGTGTCACTTATTTCGAAGTGCATATCATTTCATACGTTTTCGAGGGTGCGAATTCCGAATCCGGGATCAGTTTTCAGATCATAGAATATACATCTGTCAAATTTTAATGTCACTTTTATTTTGGAGTTAGGTTTTCGGGGGCTTATGGTATTTTTTATTTAATTGAAGAGATAAAAAAGTCTACTCGATGTAGTAGTTATACGCAGACGAAGTCGCGGGTAACAGCAGCTAGTTTTTTCTTAATCTTTTAAAGGTCTTGGACACAACAGGCATTGTATCTTTTTCTTTTAATTTTTTTTCAAATATTAATACTTTTTTGGTCACAGGCATTGTGACTTAAAATACCGCGGTGAATTTTGAGACTCAAACCTATTGATAGCGGGCATTACGGCGAACGAATAATGCCTTACACTGAACTGCTAGCTAAACCGTCTCGGAAACGGTATATTTGTTGAATCATGTTGTTCAACACATTATGTTTCTTTGACGCTTTAGGGTTTGGTGTAATGGCATTATTTGTTCGCTGTAATGCCCTCTTTCAATTGGCATGCGTTTCAAAATGCATTTTTGAAAATTCAATTTTTATTTTTGATAAAGTTTTATAAATCGATGAACACCATACTTCACTCACAAAAAAGTGTCATGTTACGGGAACGCGAGTGAGCGTTATTGACAAGGTAACCATAGCACAAGTTATTATCGTTGCTATGGTTACCATTAATGTTTTCTTATGACGTTATCACGTAAAATTATCGTCCGGAAACAGACTTTTCAGACAACCATTGTTTTTTTTAAATTCCAGACGCTGCCCGTGATATTTTTCTTCAGTATGTTAGTCGAAGTGTTGTTCTTCTGGGGCGCACTACAATGGTTCTGCCTCAAGCTTGGACAACTGCTTAGGGCGGCAACTAACACTACAGTCGTCGAGAGCGTTATAGCTATTGGAAACATATTCTTGGGGATGGTGAGTCTCAATTACTACTAATAAAAAAAAACAGTGCGTGTACTTACTTATGTACGCGCGTGAGAAGTTGTACATTTTTGAAAAAAAAAAGCACAATATTTTATAGCATGCATACAGGTACAATTAAATAATAAAAGGACTGGAAAAGGATAGCCAACACAGTCAATAAAGTATAGTTTTAATTTGAAAAATTAAATACTTAAGCGGTTTAGAGGGCAGCTTCAACCTGTGACTTTTGAGTTACAGATGCGCGCGCAACTTAAAATTACACTCTCATCATTTTTTCACCATACTTTAAAACATTTGAGGTCCAAACCAGGGACTTAAAACGTTATCCATAACAGAATGTTTAACGTTATAAAAACGTTATAATAGTATCGGTATCTCAGCAAACATTTCGTTATCGATCTTTTGTATAACGTTTTACGAGTAACAGAACGAAATTTTAACTGCAAAAATAACGTTATTATAACGATAAATACGCGACGTTGCCAAACTTATTCATTTTACAAATCCGCGCCACGCGCGGCGGAATTTGCGCATCAGTTGGTAAAAGCGAAATGGGTCGAAAAAAAATCAACAAAGTTTACAGATATTTCAATCTTGAGGATAATAATAAGACCTCAAAATGTTTAGTTTGCGAAAAAGTTTTAAAGGTAAGTTAAGAAAGAAGTAGATAGTAAGTAGGTAGTAATGTGTAGTATTTTCTAAAAAAAAAAATAGGGTGCGTGTACTTATGTACGCGCGTGAGAAGTTATACTTCTTTGGCATTAACTCGTCCGACAAAAAACTCGTCCGACAAAAAACTCGTCCGGCAAAAAACTCGTCCGACAAAAAACTCGTCCGACAAAAAACTCGTCCGACAAAAAACTCGTCCGACAAAAAACTCGTCCGGCAAAATACTCGTCCGACAAAAAACTCTGGACTGGAAAAGGATTGTCAACACAATCAATAAAGTTCAATTTAGATTTAAACAACTTCTCCTTGAATTTTGTGTGACGTGAGAATTTTGTGTCTCGCTTTTGTAAAATTTCACTCTCATCATTTTTTCATAACGCGCCTAAAGAAGTATAACTTCAAAAACTAATATTTTCGAAGAAAATCGGCTTATTAATATTTATTTTTTTACAATAATGCCGATTTCCTTAGAAAATATGAATGTTTTCAATTTTTTTATAGAATCTTTTATGTTTCTCCGAAGAGCCCTTGCGATAGGCAGCAATAAAAAAAAAAATATTAAAGATTGCTCATAATTTTTTTACTCTAAAAAATTAAATTCTCCGCAAGTCGCAAATGGATCAAGCTGTTTGTGTGGTTTGTGGTGCCTTATTAAAGGTAAAGAGTTGAACTAACACGCCTCAGTGATGAAAGTTATCGACTTTGGTTTTGATGCTAAAGGCCAAAATTTCTAGTACTTTTTTAAATAATGCCGATTTTCTCGGAAAATATTAATGTTTTGAATGTTTTTATAAAATATTTTATGTTTTTATAAAGAAGCTCTAGCGATTAGTAAAAAAAAACCACGATAGTTAAAGATTTGGTCATAAAAAATTCAATTGAAAATAGAGTATTTTCAATGGCTTCTATTTTCCAAAGTCATCGATATAGCAAGCTGTTTGTGGTGTCAAATGAGAGATATGAGTTGAACTAACATGCCTAAAAGTTAGAGTGCGTAAGCTGCTCTGGTTTGTAACCTAGAGACCAAAACATGTGACGTTTCATACATTTTTTTCATATTTTGACGGCTTACGATCTGCATCAAAAACAGCCCTATGTCCATCATTTGCCGTTTCGAGCCACTGTGCGGCAGCGCGCGCGTGCAACGTTGCCGCCGTGTGCGCGCGAGCGGTGGTACCTGGTAGGTACTACCGCTCGCGCACGGTTTCGAACGCAGCGGCAACGTTGCTTGGCCGCAGAAGATGTGGTTGGTAGGTATTAGGTATATACTAATTGCACTGTGAAAATTTATCGCTACATTATTGATTGGTTTATTTTACTTTTAATCGTAGATTCACTATGAAAAAAAAATTTGTTTCGGAAATTTTACCTATTCCTACTAAACATATATCTAACACCAAAGTAATAGTAAATTTCAGGACGTTATGTAACCTTTAGCCTTCTTCGATATTTGAGATATCCAACACTAGAAGAATTATTCAGATCGGTCCAGTGGTTTTGAAGCAAATTCAATACAAATTAACAAACAAACAAAAATCTAATCTTTCCCATTTATACTATTACATAGTACGTACATGTACCTATAGATTACACCCTTACGTAGCCAGAGAGAGCACTGCGTTCGATAGTTCACACGAAGAAAAAGTAAACATTACTTTGAGTAAAAGAGATAGCATAAAAACAATAATTATAACATTATTATATGAATAACAATATTTTTAATAACGTTAAATTGACAATATAACGTAACGTTATTATAACGTTATACATATTCAAAGCTTTGAATAATATCGTTTTGTTAAATCGTTTCTCTCACAAATAACGTTATCTTGCAATTCCACAGATAACGTTACTGTATTTTACCGGTATTTAAGTCCCTGGTCCAAACTGACTTTAAAAGTTCTAGTGAGTACTGAAAATAATTTTATATTTAGGTACCTAGTCCCACAGTCAATTATTTTTAGTAGTTCCAAGCAAATACCATAAATATATCTAATTTAAAAATAGTCTGAGCAACTACTAATACAAAATAAGTTTGAATGACAAACAAAACCAAAACAAAACCTTTTTAAGACTAGTTGGTATAAAAAATAAACTATGACCTACCTACCTTTCCCTGCATATGCTTATTTTTAAGATATTTTGAGAAGTGCATATTTTGTGAAGACTCTATAAGTGACAATCAGAATGCTCAATCAAGCACATTAAAGCAATCCATTCTCCAAAATGCTTAATCAAGCACATTAAAGCAATCCATTCTCCAATTGCTAAATTAACGTTTTTCAATCTTTTCACGAAATGAGAATTCGAGCAACAGCACTTCAACCCATTAACTTAAATATTAAATTGTTTCAGTCGGAATCAGTTCTCCTAGTAAAGCCTTACCTAAAACTATTAACACCATCGGAACTCCATGTTGTCATGTCATCTGGATTCGCTACCGTCTCAGGTAAATATTAAATACTAGCTCGTGGTTCCACCCGCGTAACTCCTGATCCCGTGGGAACATCGGGATAAAAACTACCCTATCTTACTGTCAATGAATCAATGTATCCTCATACCAAGTTTCATCAAAATCGGTTTAGTAATTTCGGAGCCTATTCAATGCAAACAAACAAACAATTGGCTTGTGATATAGCCCTAACTTGCTGTACTTCAATATCTCCAAAATCCCATCTTTCCAGATTTCGACGCAGACATTGGACTCTATTTTTTAATCGCTCGTGTGACATAGCTTCGTCGTATATCATGATCGACTTCCAAGGCCGCATGACACCTTTGTATTTTTGAATCGTACGTCGTTGAAATTTGAAATGTCAATTGTTTATTCATTTTACGTAGAAAATTGAAAACCTGTAATTATCGACGAACATCCAAAATAATCCCAAAAGATATAAATATTTTTGAAAGAACATTTCCGAATGTATGACTATGATTGTTTAAACGTTTATTCTACCACTCGCCCGTCGGCGACGAGTGGTGGAGACCACTCGTTACGATCGAGCGATTCAAAAATAACGAATTTCAGAACGATTTAAAAATAGAGCCCCTGCATCTAGTAACTGCCTCAGTTATGTCAGGACCTGCAGCTATTTATTATTCCAAACAGCTATATTAACTTATCGAATACTACAATTTCCCTGACTTTACCATACCAAATACTTACCAATATCAAATAGCCCCAACCTGCCATACCAAATACTTAAATATCTACAATCTGCCATCTTCCCAGGTACCATACTAGCAGCCTACATAGGTTTCGGCGCGGAACCTGCCCATCTAGTAACTGCCTCCGTTATGTCAGGGCCTGCAGCTATTTGTTATTCTAAATTATTGATGCCAGAGACAAAAAGATCGCTCACTAGAGTCGATAATTTGCAGACTGTGGAAAGGTATGTTTATCTGCTATTACGTTCAGTTTTATGAAAAATATATATTATATATTAAAAAGGTAGAACAATTTACCTATCGCCATCTAGCCCCAAGCTAAGCAACTAGGCAACTTTTGTTCTACGACTTTTAAAAATTCGAGAAATATTATGAAAATTTTGAGGATATGTAAATTCGAAAAAAAAGCTGATTTTTTAAAACAAAGGTCATTCAGACGAAGGGTGAGCGCACACCTAGCCGCACCGCACGCGCCGCAGTCGCCGCAGCGAAGGAAATCCCCCAAGGCCGATGCTGATGACGTCACCAAGCAAAACGGAGACTGAGGCGCGTGCGTTGCGGCTAGGTGTGCGCTCACCATAAGAACAGTAGATAAAACTTAAAAAATAAGTAAAATTATAAGGTTAATGACCTCTCCGTGTATGGTTTCACCTGTCATCACGGTATTAGTGATAGGGTGATCTGTCCCCCATATAATTTAATGTATTAAGGTGAATGGGTACCTGCGCGCTCTCCATACAAACGTAGTCGACTGTTTCCTCCCTGGGTAATGACAATAGCACAAATATTTTTGTGTCATTAAACCTATAACTGCCATGACTATGCCCCTATGTTTTGGTTTTTTTCATTTTCTAATAATCATAGAAATTAAAATTAAAAAAATTAAAAAATAAACAAAACCAAAAAATAGGGGCATGGTCATGGCAGTTATAAGTTTTATGCACCAAAAATATTTGCTCTAGTGTCATTATCCAGGGAGAAAACAGTCGACTACGTTTGTAATAGTTTGTATGGAGAAAGCCCCCGGTACTCTTTCCTCTTAAGAGTATGAGGAGATTTTCCAATAACATTATCTTAAATGATATTTAATTTTCATTTACAGCGAGGACCAATCAGCTCTCTCAGCGGCAACAAAAGGTGCTACAAACGGAATAGCCCTAATTTTGAACATAATAGCCAATCTTGTAGCCTTTGTGGCTGTAATAGCTTGGTTTAACGGGGCTATTGCATATTTTGGGGGTATGTTGGGCTATCCTGATTTGACGCTGGAGTTTCTCATGGGGAAAGTGTTCATACCTCTTTGTTGGGTTATGGGTGAGTTTAAATTTAATATTTTTTTAATAGAAAAATGTTTAGTGCGGAATTTTCCTAAAGAACTGGAGCTTTAAATAAAGAAAATAAGTTTTAATTTACATAATAAAAAATACTTTTTCATTACTCATACTCCGAAAGTAGGTCTAAGGTGCCTGAAGAGCGTGTAGAATGGATAATCGCTTTCACTGACAGCTGTCATGTCAAATTATGGCTTCGCACGGCTTGTGCAATCTGCATGTAGCCAGTATCAGTATCATTACGCATTATGAACTTCAAAAACCTAACCTCCTTGCTTTATGTAACACCAAATAATAACAATTATGGCTAACAAACTGCCAGAGTTTAGTACTTCTTAGGTTTTTTCTCAGTAATCGAATTCAAGTAGATATATTTAGTTCAAGATATCTTATTTAATAAAATAAATGTAAAGATGGAAATGGTCAAAGCGACCTATGACCATGCCACGCCGCCGCCCGCGCCATGTCGATATGTTGCTGATGTGGATCAAGTAGTATGGAGTCACTCATTCACTCTCGTTGTTAGGAAGAATTTTATGTATTATTCGTAATGAAAAGCATAGTGTTTACCTCGGGTGAAAGACTCATTTAGTCCCTCGAACTATTAGCGAGCCAAACTCCGTCTCGGGACTAAATGAGTGACTTTCACACCTAGGGTAACAATGTACTATAATAAAATATAAACAATAATAAAACAAAAACTTGTGGCTGCTAAACTTGTGGCTGTAATAAAGCTATTATTGCGTATTTTGGGGGTATGTTGGGCTATCCTGATACATACATACAGGAACTACTGGTTCGAATTGAAAACATAGTTTTGTGTTGGATTGTCCATTTATCGAGGAAGGCTATAGGCTACTTTTTTTTTAATATTCGGGAGTAGGGGATTCGTTTGGGGAGCCGATGGGCGTGAATAATATTTCCCCTTACAATAAAATTGTATGTTTTTAGGAGTGCCATGGGAGGAATGTGAACTAGTTGGATCATTGATTGGTTTAAAGACTATTCTGAATGAATTCGTCGCTTATCAGAGGATGGGAGAAATGAAGAGAGATGGATTGTTGTCTGTGAGTTTACTGTTTTATTATAAGCGCCATCTAGCGCCGTCTATCTATACCATCGATCATATAACCGAATAGATACAACATCGCTTCGTTTTTGTTCAGGACGTAGTTCACCAAATCATGAGGTAGCGGGGGGCGTAACTGCCGATGTCATAGTGTTGGTAATAAGTAATTACTAAATATCGATACCATAGATTTTATCGATGTTTGTATTATAAAATTATAGAAAAAAAAAACTGCAACGAATGTATTATTTTTAAATAAATATAAATAATTAACCACTGAGCCGACTTACATCGTTTAATTTTATTCATGAACCCACCTTATCTTCAAGCTGTCTTCGAGTAATCGACGAATAAATATACGCAAACCCTTTCTTTTTTAAGTCAGTTAAAATACTTTTTGACAAATAAATTCATTAATGTAAAATACAAAACATGTCAGTTCTAAGTTTTATCGAATCGATATTATTTTTTTCATTTATACCCCACCACTACTTACACGTGCTTAATATTTTTGATAAAATAGCACAATTCGTTTTCTATTGAGTGAGGGCGCTGTATCGATATTTCAAACAAATTTGTTCCTTACCAATTAGTTTGCGTGTATACCGCATCAAAAAAATAAAATTGTTTTAAAACCAACTTATTTGTGCAGTTGAGTGGAGGCGCTAGTGTCCGTACTAAAACTGAATTTTCGCACCAAAATATGGTTAGTTTTTGTTTTGTTACACGCAAAAAAGTGTTGGTTTTACTACAAAAAGACTTCAACGCGAGCCCGTTTTATTTGACGAACAATTTTTACCAAGATATCTTTTGCAGTTGGGACAGTCAAAATGAAAGTTTAAATCACTTACCGGTGGAAAGTTATCCCATCTTTCTGGTAGCTGGATGTTTTTTTATTTTTCCCACACCATTTTATAGAACAATACGCCATTTCTGAACCGATTCTCGCGACGACAACAGCAAAAAATAATAAAAAACTGCGAGTAATCGACTGCACCACTCCTTGGTTCCCACTAAAGTTGTATTCGAAAGGACCCTTTGATATAGAAGCTAAAACTACTATGCGTGGTGAACATTACAGACCCTTCATTAGGAGTCTATTGGTAGTGGTCGATAATCTATACCAATATTATAAAGAGGAAATATTTTTTTGTTTGTAATGAATATAGGCTCCGAAACTACTGGACCGATTTTGATGAAACATTGTATGAGAATACGTTAATTCATTAGGAATGTTCTAGGCTACTTTTTATCCTGATATTCCTACGGGATCAGGATTTACGCGGGTGAAACCGCGGAGCGTTGCAAATGGCAAATAATTGTAATGTTTAATTGAATACTGTTACCCGCGACTTCGTCTGCGTAAAATTAGGTACCTACTACTCGGGAAGCAACATTTTTTTTAAAGCTTATCTCTTAAATTAAACAAAAAATACCTTTCTCAAGCATTCTCTATTAGGTATATGTTGAATTTTGTCAACTCTGATCTAAAAATGGATTCCGGATTCAGAATCAGCATCCTCGAAAACGTATTAAACGACATCCCAATCCAAAATCAGAGTGAAATTTGACAGATGTCAACTCTGATTTAAAAATGGATCCTGGCGCTCTATTTTTGAATCGCTCGATCGTAACGAGTGGTCTCCACCACTCGTCGCCGACAGGCGAGTCGTAGATTAAACGTCAAACAATCATAGTCAAACATTGCGAAATGATATTTGAAAAATATTTATCTCTTTTGGGATTATTTCGGATGTTCGTCGATGGTTTTCAATTTTCTGCGCAAAATGAATAAAAAATTGACATTTCAAAGAATGATGGCAGGGCAATAACCAAGCATAGCAATATAGAAAAAATATGATAAAATTCTCCGTTTTTCTAGATTACAATTAAATGTTAAGTATTTCGTGTGTGGAAAAAAGATATAAGCATTTAAAGTCACCTGTTTTTCATTTTGTACGTCAGAATCTGACGCCATTACACGTAAGAAACTTTAACAACCTAATCTCCTTGCTTTATGTAACACCAAAGAATAACCATTAAGAGAAAAAAATACTCATAGCCTAGTGTGATGCCGGTTCCCTATATTTCTATGCAGCAAAATTTTGTTCGAGGTTATGCCATTATTCTTTCGACGACGAACGATTCAAAAATACAGAAAATTGGTGTCATGCGACTTGGAAGTCGAGCATGACTTGTTTACGATGAAGCTATGTCACACGAGCGATTACAAAATAGAGCCCCTGAATTCGAAAACAGCACCCTTGAAAATAATTTTAATGTTTTTTTTGTATATTCTAGCCCCGAGCGGAGTTAATAGCTACATATTCGCTCTGTGGTTTCACAAACCCTGGCTCGGCAGGTATTATGATCGGTGCTATATCAGCCATGGCACCAAACCAGAGGGAAACTTTATCTAGCGTGAGTATATCAGGAAAAGTATTTTTGTAGTGCACATTTTATTCTGCTGAATATATGTCGGCAGTGGAGTACATTTACGCAAAAAAAAAACAAAAAAAAAAACCAAAACTTAATGTGAAAAACTTCCTGCAATTTCTAAATTATTGGATATCTCAGTATTGATACACACAGTGACACGTAGGTACCTACCTTCATTTAGAGCGCGCTATTAAACTCGCTGGCGCTAGTATTGTGTCCATGGACTTCGTCGTTTTGTTAGAAACACTTAAATGGTTATAGCTCTGAGAGTTTTTGAGTTAGCTCCAAAATAAAAAAAACAGTATTTTTTATTTTAATGTGCTTAAAACATACCGAAATTTGTGCACTACAAAAATACTTTTCCTGTATAGTTATATTCATACAGGGTGGTTTCTTAAACTAAGTCTTAGAACCACTGTAGCTACGGGAAAACGTTGTCACAATTGTTTTTCTCGACTAATTTAACTATCAATTCACTTTATTATTTTAAATATCTTATAACCATCATAAGAAACATTTTCTTATTTTAAAATAATTAACATCTGTATTTTTTTTTTCAAATTGAAAATTGAACCATATAGTGACCGAAAAAACGTGGCATTTTTTTAAAATAAGTTTATCACTACATAGTATAAAATAAAGTCACTTTTCGCCGTCCCTATGTCCCTATTTCCCTTTGTATGCTTAGATCTTTAAAACTACGCAACGGATTTCGATGCGGTTTTTTTTAATAGATAGAGTGATTTTCAAGAGGAAGGTTTATATGTATAATACATGCATAATATAGTCGTGCGAAGCCGGAGCGGGTCGCTAGTAATACATAAATCGTTGTAGTTTTGAATAAGGAATGAATCAATTTGAAACCAACATCAGGAACTTCGCAAAGCGCGAAATTTCTTAAACTTTAAACTCTCATTTTCTAATTATAATAGAAACTAAGATTTAAAAAATTAAAAAATAACCAAAAAATAGAAGTCAAGGCTGTTATAAGTTTTATGCATCAAAAATATTTGCTTTAGTGTCATTATCCAGGGAGGAAACAGTCGACTACGTTCGTAATAGTTTGTATGGAGAAAGCCCCCGGTACCCTTTCTTAAAGGCAACCATAAATAGTTTTTTTTCAATGACCACAACGCGTTGTGAGCTGTTTTATCGCTCAATGAGCGTTTTCGGTTATTACATATTTTTCTTCACAATTATAGATGGCGCTACGAGCGTTCTTCACTGGTTGTGGAATATGCTTCATGACGGCTTGTATAGCAGGTGAATAGAAACTACATTATTAATAATATAATAATACTATCTTTCGCCGGCGACATCGTCTGCGTAAAGTTTAACTTTTTCAAAATCCTTTCTTATCGGATGTCTACGTCATACAAAGAACACACCCTCCAAGTTTCAGGTCTCTCTCTCTTTTAAGACCAAAAGTTGTAACGACACTTTTAAGACCAAAAGTTGTAACGCCACTTTTAAGACCAAAAGTTGTAACGACATTTTTAAGACCAAAAGTTGCAACGACACTTTTAAGACCAAAAGTTGTAACGACATTTTTAAGACCAAAAGTTGTAACGACACTTTTAAGACCAAAAGTTGTAACGCCACTTTTAAGACCAAAAGTTGTAACGACACTTTTAAGACCAAAAGTTGTAACGCCACTTTTAAGACCAAAAGTTGTAACGACATTTTTAAGACCAAAAGTTGCAACGACACTTTTAAGACCAAAAGTTGTAACGACACTTTTAAGACTAAAAGTTGTAACGACACTTTTAAGACCAAAAGTTGTAACGACATTTTTAATGAGTCGCGACACCACACTGTTCAATGCGAAATAGAAATGAAAATATCTGGCTTGCTTTCTATAGGAGAGAGAGAGACAGACAGAGAAACATGCGACGCCGCACAGCTTACAATAGCTTACTATAGCAAAAAGTGTCGTGACAACTTTTTCGTAAGAATTTTTTCCGTCTAGCCCTCATTCACAACGCGCGATTAGGAACTATCGTTCCAAAAAAATCAACTTGTTCGACGGCGGAAATCGAACCCGCAATCTTTGGCGTCCCTGGGTGTTCTGATTTATTAAGACGAGTAACTACGTACAGATGTAGTTAGATTCATTTGACATTACCTACTTTTGAATAAAAAATGTATCGCCAAGAAACATGGAATTTTATTTATCTAAAAATCCCGTTTATAGATTCCCACGGGATGTGTTTATGTAACTATAAGTAGTTTTTTTGAAGTGAAAACTTCTTATGGCGCGTTGGGCACTTTTGTGGGTGAGCATTTTCCGCCGTTCTCGCGACAGATTTTGACGCGACAGATGAGATTTTATTTGTGTTAGTCTTTTTGTTTAACTTATACTGCCATCTATTACACAAATTGAGAAACTTAGTTTCTAGAAAGACCGCTATTCGAATGTAGATGGCGCTGATTTAAATTTTTTACTGCCATCTAGCGAATAAAAAATAAACTATATTTGTTTAAGTGAGTGCTAATAGATGGAAGTAGCAGATCGTTTCAAGAAATATTCTATGAGAAATAACAAGTTTATTGTTTTCACTTCTGCCTGCACTCCCGGAGTGCGGGCTTTTTTTTTTTTTTTTTAGCTTGTTTATATCACTACACTAAATCTTTTTTTGTAACGAATAGGCTCCGAAACTACTGGACCGATTGAGATGAAACTTGGTATAAGGATACATTGATTCATTGACAGTAACATAGGCTACTTTTTATCCCGATATTCCCACGGGATCGGGAGTTACGCGGGTGCGGTGCATTTTGTATTAAAATTTTGCTTTTTATTTTCCAGGTATTCTAATGCCAGATGGTGCATTTGGATAATAACAGTTAATTTTATGTTTAAAAAATAAAGTATTTTACGAAAATGAGTGATATTATCTATACAATTATATAACAAAGTCTCCCGTCGCGTCTGTCTGAACGCGGCAAATTAAAAAAACTACTGAATGGATTTTCTTCTGGTACTTGAGCGAAGCCGGGTCGGGTCACTAGTTATATATTTTAATTATTTATTTATCATTGTACCTACATAAAATGTAATATACGAAAAGATAATTTCTATGAATAAATAAATATTTTACTTAATTTGTTTATTTTTATTTGCGGGTTGTTTCTAAAATATTGTAGTTGGAAGTCCCTAGAATTAGACCAACGTTCCAGTAGCATCACACCTGTCTATTAGCGTCATACGGACTGATTTAGATGAAACTTGGTACGAAGATACAATTAACGCTCAAAAGTCTCTGCCCAGCGTAAAGTTTACAATCCTGTGCAGCACTATTTGAATTTCAACTGTCTAGCTATCACGGTTCGTGAGATACAGCCTGGTGACAGACGGATAGCGAAGTCTTAGTAATAGGGTCCCCGTTTTTACCCTTTAGGTACGGAACCCTAATAAAACTGGAAAAATAATTCAATTAACTCGAGCATGATTTCAAATTAGATATCTGACAGTTTTTTTGTAGAATACCCTCTACTGAGTTCTGATTGCCTGGTACTTACAGACCAAATTACTATCAAACAATTTACACGGTAACGGAAAGAGATCAGTTGAAGAAAGAGAGAGATAGCGTTACAAATGTGATTTTATACCTTCTACTGACTTGTGATTGCCTAGTACTTACAGACCAATTAAGAATTTACACGATAAAGAGAGGAGAAAAATTAAAGAAAGAGAGAGATAACGTTCTATGTGTGATTTTATACCTTCTACTGACTTCTGATTGCCTTTGTACTAGGCGTTCATAAGTTATAAGGAGATTTCATCATACCTTGATCTAGGTTTGTTTTATTCAGTGTAATATTGCTTAATTACAATACAATGGTCGATTATTCCCAGTCGTGGAAATGAGGTGAGGTACTACTAGGCGTTCATAAGTTATAAGGAGATTTCATCATACCTTGATTTAGGTTTGTTTTATTCAGTGTTAAGAGGAAAGGGTACCTGACGATCTTTCCATACAAACTATTACAAACGTAGTCGACTGTTTTCTCCCTGGATAATGACACTAGAACAAATATTTTTGGTGCATAAAACTTATAATTGCCATGACCATGTCCCTATTTTTAGATTTTTTTAATTTTAATTTCTATGATAATTACAATATCAAAAAAAACAAAACATAGGGGCATGTTCATGGCAGTTATAGATTTTGTGGCACATAAATATTTGCTCTAGTGTCATTATCCAGGGAGGAAACACTCGACTACGTTTGTATGGAAAGCGCGCCGGTACACTTTCACCTTAATATTGCTTTATTACAATATAAAATGGTCGATTATTCCCAGTCGTGGAAATGAGGTGAGGTACTAGGCGTTCATAAGTTTTATGGAGATCTCATCATACCTTGATCTAGGTTTGTTTTATTCTGAGTAATATTGCTTAATTACAATACAATGGTCGATTATTCCCAGTCGTGGAAATGAGCTGAGGTACTAGGCGTTCATAAGTTATAAAGAAATGTCACCATACCTTGATCTAGGTTTGTTTTATTCAGTGTAACATTGCTTTATTACAATGGTCGATTATTCCCAGTCGTGGAAATGAGGTAAGGTACTAGGCGTTCATAAATTATAAGGAGATCTCATAATACCTTGATTTAGGTTTGTTTTATTCAGTATGTATGTCAATTAGTGCCTAAATACTTGAAGTCGCTGTTTTCTCGTGGTCCCAGGATTTTGTCTCATTAATTACCAGGCGTCAACTTATCATACTTTGATGTAGGTTTGTTTTATTCAGTGTAAATTAGCCAAACTTTGCTGCTGCAGTATTGAAGAAATAAGAAAAAACCACTTGGAGGGGTGGCATTCTAAAATAAACAGATTCGTTGCGAGTAAGAATCCAACATTAGCTCAAGACATGGATATTTTAAAAAATAAAACAGTCAAGCAAGTTATAGGTTTTATGCAACAAAAATATTGCTCTAATGTCATTATCCAGGGAGGAAACAGTCGACTACGTTTGTATGGAGAGAGAGATAAAAATAAAACAATTTATTTTATATACAAACCACACATTTTTATTGTAGTTTTTTTATATAATTTAACTTCTACGTCTCACACTCAGTGAGATCATAACAGCAGGCAAAATAATGTACGCGATTTTATTACTTACAATTTTTATCTAAAACATTATCGGAAATTTTTCTTTTTAATTTAGCAAATAATTGCCTAAAAAAAAACAGTACCTACTTACTTATACATTTCACTTTTTGGAACTGTTATTTTATAAACTAGTTTATTTAAACAAAAAAAACTTATTCTAAAAAGAAAAAAATATAATAAAATTTACATAAAAATTTGGGAATGAAAAATATTTTTTTAACTATTATTATTTTTAAACTTATACCTAAGTAGATTTTTTTCTAATAAAAATTGTAAGTAAATCGTCGCTGACTCGGGAAAGCCGTGTTAAATAATCTTATGAAGCTTAAATCTATAATTAACATAACTTAATATTTTTTTATAATTTTATGTTGTATAGTCTCAAAACTATTTGAAAAATAATACAGGCCAAACAGGTCTTGCAGGCCTCATATTCCATTCATTCTCTCTCATTTCCAATCTGACTTTACAACAGTCTAGTAGTTTGAATTTACTATCTTATCTTCCCTCTACATTTGATATAAACCATACAGTTTAACAGTGTTTAACCATAATAGAAAAATGAGTAGTGTAACGCGGGGTATTTTCTGCGAACACTCGCCCGTAGAGAAAACGTTCCGTTGACCGCGCCGCGTACCCTTTTTCGGACACATCTGGACCCCAGATGTGCGTGGGATTTCGCGCGCCCGGGCAAGTATCGACAATACTGACGCTCCTCGCCGGCCAATCAGAGAACTAGGTTGTAAAGTGACGCCAACCGTAAGCCAATAGTGGCCTAGCGCGGGACTCATCCGCTGCGGCCACGAATATTGGCGGGGGTGGTGGCTCAAGGACATTTCAGCCACACTGATACGTACACCCTTGTACCGTACGCCCGTAGTAGTTAGGTTCGCTCTAAGCCTATTGTTAAGTGTCTCTATTGTATAGTCATAAGATCCTCATGTGTGTATATTAATGTGTAGCGAGTAGATAAAAGTGATTAAGTATCGTAGCAACTTCGTGTTTGATATCTCCATCACACCTCCTGCACGTAGAAATTATAGAAGAACGACAGAGGAAGACCGACAACTGCTTATACCTCAGGCATCAACTATGCTATGGTGCCAACAACAACAGAAATACTATAGAAGCGCCATCCACACTAATACATCAGGGGGAAACAAAAACAGTAACAATATCACAGTCACTGTTCAATGCGCCACTGATAACGTGACAAGCTATGACAACCAGGGCAACGGGAAAGATCGCCGTAATTGTGAAACATATGACCACTACCACCAGAACCTGAACAACCACCACAGATCTGATTCTCTCCCGATGACATCCAATTTTCCGCCGGCAACCTCGATCACAACCGCGAAGACGCTCCACTGTGACAGGATATTTTATAAAATATTTAACCATGACTGTTTCAACGGTACATATCCGGAAAGAATCCAAAAGGCCAACACATTTATTTATAAAAAAAAAAAACATTATCAATCGAATACTTGAGATCAAGAACATCATAAGAGAAAATCTTACATGTCCTGATCATCATCACCAATATCAATGGCCTCCTTATTTTCATCATCATCAGAATAATAATATGGTCTCCGGCTTCAAAACATCAATTGTCCATAATAATAATGGAAATATCCCGATGCTGCAGTCACTTCCTAGCAGCAACAGTGGAGCAACAATCGAAACTTTCAACGGATTGTATTGTATTTGGCACCAGACACTTTAAATGCAGAGCAATACCATGATGAGGTTTTGTACTCTTTGGTGATACCCCACCAACGGCACCTTACCGATATTTCATGTTCATGTAAGATAATGGACGTATTCACACCTTAAGGCTGGTTGTGAACGAGTTCACGTAACCTGTGGATCGAACCCACGTCGGTTGGTGCAGCGGGTGGCCCCTTATACCACTCACTAAACACATAGCTAACATGTTGAAAATAATAATCACACAGTACTCAAGTATTTAAGTTTGTGTGTAACGTCTATTAGAAGAAGGTCGTAAGTCCAATACTTGTTGATAGTATTATTGTAGCAAACTGATCATTACCTTATGACCCATACTGTACTTCGTTAAAAAATGTTTTTGCAGAAACTATACAACATAAAACATATATTTTTACAAACAAAAATAATAATAATTATGTCAATAAAGTATATGTATGTAACAGTAATTTTTAAATACACCAAGGTATTTTTTAATCAAATTTATTCCATAAAAAACATCAACTGAACAGTGATTGTATTAAAAAAATACATTTCATTAAATATTTTCAAATTTTTATCAAAAATCAATTTTTATACATCTCTTTCGTCATTATTTTCTTACATCATTTCTTGTATTACAATAAAAAAATTTAGTTTTTCCTGTAGTTTATCAATAGTTCTATCCAAACCGGAGGTTGTCCTTGGCTGCATTTTATAGTGCAATCAGGGATAATCGCCGGTTTGGTGTCCACATCATACTTTGTTATTGTAAAGGGTCTCTACGTGTTGGCTTCGGCTCCACGCACGCCTTCCAAAGGTCCGGGGCTCTATAGCCCCGTGATATGGGACACAACAGACAGTAAAAAGTTTACTTAAATAATCTTTACAAAGCCCAAATTCAAAAACAAATAGGTTTCTGACGTTACAACGGCGCAACCGATTTCTTTAAAACATAGCTAACAATATTCACAGAACATTTAGCTAGATAAAACAAACTGCACTTAAATCGGATGATCCGTTTTAGACACCCCTATAAATAAATAAATATTTCAGGACATATTACACATCGCCATCCAGCCCCAAGCTAAGCAACTTAATGCTTGTGTTATGGGTGCCAGATAACGGATAAACTACTTATATACTTTTTTTTTTTTGTAAATATATACATATTATACATATAGGATCTATGTTCAAATGTAAAAAACAATAGTACACAATGAATTGGAAACCATATCCTTTTTTAAAGTCCGATAAGGACATACTTTTAGCTTATATTTATTTATATTATTTTTTAAGTAATACAAGAAAATATGTAAAAATATCATTAAACACACCGATTCCTTCATTATAGCACCATTCCATGATATTATAGTGCGTTCAAACGATTATGTACTTTTAGGTCATTGACCTTTCCAAATATTTAGCTGTCTGAGACTTAAAGCTAAAAAAAATAGTTTAAAAAAAGAAAGGCTTTTAAGAAGAAAAACTTTTAACCTTTTTTTTCATCATTTTTTTTAAATTATTTATTGACACCTCCGGGTGCTTGGCAACGTCAATGTCGTCCACGAAAGCTTTGGCCAGACTTAAAATGCCTCGAGCCAGATTGGCCAGAGGTGGCCCAGGAACACGACCGATGGCCATCAGCAGTGGGGCACTTGTGGTTAGCTTTTTTTAGAGACATCTGTCAAAATGTACATAACCATTGAACGCACTTCAAAATGAATAACCAGTCGACGGCATTTACCAAAATATCTAAAAATAAATTAACATAGCACGTAAAATAATTGTACAAACATTAAAATAAAACATTATGTATAAGTAGGTAAATACAAAAAATTAATAATTTCGTCAATTCGTCAAAAATTAAAATCATTTAAACACCCATTTTTTTTGCTTTTTGGTGGTTTAGAAAACTTTAAAGATAGGATTCTTTGGCTATACTTTACAAGCATAATATTAAACAGCTGAATATTTTTACCCGAATTAAAAATTATAGGGGTTCCTTTATTACCTTTTGAGGTACGGAACCCTAAAAAGCTAGGTAAAATCCTAGCTTTCTAACTGCTTTGGATATTTTTACTACTAAATTTTAAACGGGATATTATCATTTATTTTGTGAATCTCGGTGTTTCTTGAAAATGATGTTTGTTGTTTGTTGACGATGCATCGGAACTAGCTCCACAAAATAAAAATAAAATATTAGGTTAATAACTTTAGTAGTAAAAAAGATGTTCTTGGGTTCCGTATCTAAAGAATAAAAACTTAAAGCTAACCCCAAGGTAGCGAGTTCAAATCTTAACACAGCAAATTATTTTAGAATATTTTTATAAAAGCAGTAAAAAACAATAACGGTCGTAGATTACAATCCCGTCATGGTGCAATATTTTTCGTTTTCTTTTTTCAGTCGGGTAAATATATTCAGAAGGTACTTGAAAATTATATAATTTAATTTTTATTTAAATTAATAATTAATATTTAATTATGCCGTCAACACACTCCTTTACAACCCAACATTTCTTATACTTATTACATTTCTTAGATATTTATTAAATAATGGGGATTTTTGAAACAAAAATGATATTTCGAAATCGAACTATTTGTCTGATATGGCTTGACCGATATTCATAAAACATAGCTTAGAACAATCAGCTTTCAGACAACAAAAACTACATTTAAATCTGTAGATGCAAAAGCTTAAAAAAGATGCAATAGTAATTTCAATCTCAAAATAAACAAAAGAGTTTGAAGATTTTGGCTACCTTGTATCCGCCATTATCATTTCTGTTTCAAAATAGCCCCTATATTTAAAAAATTGCTAACATTCATCACATTCCCAAATCAATGACCTCTTGTAACTTACGAAGACGTATTTAAAAAAAAATAAAGAAAAAAATATCCCAAAAATGTTACAGCTTAATCAAAACAGCTCGTAAATGTGTACTTATATATATTTTTTTTATATAAAATTATGACACGAACGAGTTAAATAACAAGGTGTGCTGTTCAAATAAATGCATTGCATGGCGAAATAACAATAAAAATCAACTTGGATACGACAAAAGCGGATCACTTTTTACAAGCCACCATAGCACATGCCTAGTTGCTTAGCTTGGAATGGCACTGAGTGCAGTGCCTTGCAATATTTAAAGGGTTAAAAAACCTTTATTTGATTTTGTGCCCATGGTGTTATCCACCATTTTATTCTTTTTATTGCGAAGGATAATAGAATGATTAACAAAAAGTTGTACTTTTACAGAGTTCTTGATGATTATAATAAGAAACATATGACAGGCTACTTATTAATATTTTAATAACAATTTTGAAATGAAAAATATAAAAAAAGCTTTATTAAGATTTAACTAAACTTCATTTTATTATCAATAAATCTGTTTTCAACAAAATAAATTGGCGGATCGTCAACTATGACAGAGTTCATGCAAAATATGTCAAACCCCATTTTGTACTTAAATTGTTTGCTTTCCAAGATTTTGTCGTATTCATATTGATAGTAAAAAGTAATGTGCTTAATCTAGGTATAAACATGATTGTACATAAAAATATTATATAGGTATAGACTTTCTTTTGTAGATCGACTATCACTATCACTAAATAGTATGTATATAAAAACACGCTTTCCGCTGTCTGTACTTATGTATGCATCTTTGAAACTACGCAACGGATTTTGATGCGGTTTTTAAAATATATAGAGTGATTCAGGAGGAAGGTTTTGGTACATAAATCAAAACTATCACGCAAACGAAGTCGCGGGCAACACCTAGTACAAAATATACTTCAGAAACTCATTTTTTACGCGATAATAAATATGAAAAAAATACACAGAATTTTCATCTGAGTACCTGAGTACAGGGTCACTGGTATTTTATAAGAAAGCGACTGACGACTACTTCTGTGCACTTTAACAATCAACTTTTTTTTTATATTTTTTAAATTTTGATATTATAGTCGGTCTAAAAAAGAAAGGCCACCATTGTGTTTTAAACTGTTAAAATCTCATACTATTGCTTTTCGTTTTGTATACACAAGTAGTTTATAAAGACTAGGTCACAATTTGATGTCAGTATCAATAACTAGATGGCGCTGTGCTTAACTTTTTTATACAGCGTTATTGGAAACTATATTAGCAAGCCGTTGAGGGCCACTTCTGTGCACCTAATCAAACAACTTTTGTTCTACGACTTTTGGAAATTCGGATATTTTATTGAAAATTTTGAGGTTATGTTTACCAGAAAATGTGCTGTTCCTTACACGGAGAGGTCAATAACCTTAAGATTATACTTATTTTTTAAGTTTAATCTACTGTAAGTCTCAATGACCTGTGTTTTAAACAATCTGCTGATTTTCGAATTAACATAACCACAAAATTTTCAATAAAATGTTCGAATTTTCAAAAGTCGTAGAGTAAAAGTTGTTTGTTTAGGTGCACCGAAAAGGCCCTCAACCGCTTATTATATGGTTAGCAATAACCCTGTATATAAGCATGGTTATAGGATTCCAATTCAAAAACGTGCAAGGGGTTATTTTAAGCATCAAAACGAATAACTATTGTCTATTCATTCGTATTTCTGATACAAAAATAATAATCTGTTCTTAAATATTGTAAGATCTGTAGTAAATACGACGCACGCAGTGCGCCCGCGCAGACCGCGCGTGCATTCTTTACCCCATAGACATAGAAAATGGCCAGACAGTACAAGATACACTTAATTTTTTTTTGGATATGTTTTACGTTATAAAAGTATGTAGTTTGTTTTGATGTAGAAAACTAAACCCAGAAGCCCATTGTCGTAAATTAAAATGTCTCAAATTACATTGCAATATCATTCCGATTTGATTTGATTACAAAAAATATCCTAAAAGTCATTTTTTTATATTTTTGTAATCAAAATGTAATCGGAATATTTGTAATTTGAACAATGGTATTTATGAAAATTGGTCTTCTGCAGGTTTTTTGATTGGAATCCAATAATCCTTGATAATATATAGGTCAGCGTTTGACCATTATCTCACACGACGGTAAGTGACGATGAGGTCTAAGATGTAGTAGATCATTTGCTAACTGATGTATGAAAACCTTGTGCTATTTTTTGTATGGAAACTTGATGGAAAGTTTTAAATAAATAGTGTGTACTGAGTACCCTTCATTAGTTTTTGGTAGCCTCTTTTTTAGATTATTGGTACTGACAGCAAATAAATTGATAACAGTAAATATTTCCGCACACTTTTGTAGGAAATTAGCATTTAATATTTACATTGTAAGGTTGTATTTATCTTTACCGGTGAAATATTGAAGTACCGTCAGCAAAAACGATTTCAGTAATATATCATTTTCTTTGTAGTGACTTATTTTTTCAGGTTCATGTCTTTTTTGTAGTAGGTATGAAATTAATTAAAATATTTTTTATTCAAATGTTGTTGCAGACCGTATTTTTCTTTCAAAACTACAATTCGATTTTCGAAAAAAAAATGTAGACATGTAGACGAGACATTAGTTCTAAAACGTCAAGTGTAGATCAACCCTAAGTTTTACAAAACACATAAGACACAATAATAGAAAAAACCAATACAAAAATGTATTATTCGTTTTAAAAAAACTACGTATGAATGTCTGTGCTTAAAGTTTTTCTTTTTCAATATGGCTTCGCGCGACTTATGCATATCGACAGCGTCAAGTAAATTTTTAGTTATAAGGAAATTAGTTTTGATTTTGAAGATTTGTAAATACTCATTCCAAAAAAAAAATCCAAATCATCCTAGATTTATTTTTATTTACGGTTAAGGCTCGTAGCCCCCATCTATAATTTAATTTAGCGCGATGGAAATTTATAATATTATGAAAAACAATTGAAAAGCCTAGTTTATAGTGTTGCCAATCGAGAGTCTATCGACATCGATAGTTTTGCATTATATCGAATAAGTAATTTTACTCCTGTAATTTTACGTATCTCAAAATTATCGATAATAAAACGATCGATATTTTGGACAACACTATAAAAGTTTAAACACAGACATGTTACTAAACACGTTACAACTACGTATGTAAGTTATATAGAGGTATTTTTACTTGAGCTATTTAATTTAGCTTTATTCTGATGTTTTGTAACTCTGTGGACAAAATATAAATCATTAGACCACAATGTGAGCTTAAAATCAGCGAGGTTAAAATCGGATTGGGCATGCCATATTTCGAGAACTAGCTGCGCCGCACTGTTTTAACTGTTCTAACTTATTTACCCTGTATTTTAATAATTTATCTATAGTTAATAGTAGAGGAATGATTTGTTGTTTGTTTGAATTGAATAGGCTCTGTAACTACTGGACCGATTTAGATGAAACTTGGTATGAGGATACATTGATTCATTGAGAGTGTTATAGAGGTTTTCATCCCGATATTCCCAAGGGATCGGGAGCTACTCGGGTGAAACCGCTGTCAAGAAATCACTGAAACTACAAGAGCTACGCGTCTGAAACTTTTCTGAGCTCCGAGAAAGGATTTTTTGGAAATTCGCCCTCTTAAAGGGGTTAAAAGAACTGGTTTTTTTGTTTGTTTTTTTTAAAGTTTGTAGTTTCTAGTAACTATGATGTATTCTGTGTTGGTAGGAAATCTATATGGCTTTTAAAGAGACATTAAGGCGGTTATAACGCAGGGCCAGTGGCGTAGCGTGGGTCTCTGTCGCCCGGGGCGGAGTCACAATTTGCCGCCCTTTTGACGTCTTAAAAGTGACGATGTTGGCATTTTGCTGCCCTTTTGACGTCAAAAACATAATAATGTTGGTGTTGGTAAGAAAAAACGTACCATTATGAAAGAATTGAGCGAAAAATATTTATTTCAAACTAACTTCTTGACAAAATTTATTGTCTGACTAACTGCCAGTGACCGCACAAAGTATGTTTACCCAATTTTGCCGCCCTCCTAATGGTGGCGCCCGGGGCAGGGCGCAGCTAGTTATATTTATTTATTTGTAGGACTCCAGGAAATCAGTGCACTTGTATAATACTGACCTAGGACATAGAGGAGCAAGGCAGACGGGGACTGCCCATCTGTGTGAGCACACGGTCCAGCCATTGCAACGGACCGTTCAGGTGCAACTCGATCCAGCACGGAGTCGATGTCACTGTTTGACGTCTGCAGAGTAAAATACATTTTTGTACATTTCACATAGTGCCATCTAGGTCTAAGCTTAGCAACTATGCTTGTATTATTTGACGACCCAATTGGCACAATGATCACAATGCCGGACTGCCAAACACAGGGTTGCGTGTTCGATTCCCGTCATAGAAAAGTATTTATGCTTAGATATTTGTCTATGGTCTGGTTGTTTCTATGTATTTTAAGTATACTAGAGACCCGTCCCTACTTCGCACGGCTGTATTATGCATGTATCACTACATAGTATAAAATAAAGTCGCTTTCTCTGTCGCTATTTCCCTTTGTATGCTTAAATCTTTAAAACTACGCAACGGATTTTGATGCGGTTTTTTTTAATAGATAGAGTGATTCAAGAGGAAGGTTTATATGTATAATACATGCATAATATAGCCGTGCGAAGCCGGGGCGGGTCGCTATTATACATATACACTTTCCTCTTGAATCACTATTAAAAAAAACCGCATCAAAATCCGTTGCGTAGTTTTCAAGATCTAGGCATACATAGGGACCGACAGCGGAAAGTGACTTTGTTTTATATTGTTTTATGTAATGATATTTCCAAAAGAAAAAGTATATCTGTTGTCTAGCACCCATAACACAAGTCTAGTTACTTAACTTGGGGCTAGATGGTGATATGTGGAATGTACTGCAATATTTATTGTCTGTTCCGTATCCCATATCACGGGGCTATGAAGCCCCGGACCTTTGAAAGGCGTACGTGGAGCCAACACTTAGAGGCCCTTTACAATAACAATGTTTAATGGCAAACGTATGATGTGGACACCAAACCGGTAGAAGTCTTTGGTGGAGGCGTATGTTCAGCGGTGAATGTCCTGTGGCTGAGGTGATGATGATGATGTTTTTTTTCTTTACTCTTCCTATCTGCGATCGGTCGAGAGACCATAAGCTGATGTTGTGAGAGTCGATGTCATGAAGGACGTGACCACTGCCTCGTCTTCCCTGTCTAATGCCGGCGCCTCACATTGGCTATGTTGGCTCCAAGGTATACTGTTGGATCCAACGCACCAATGTGAGGATCGATCTTGGAACGTTCAATAACGTCCAATAACGTTCCAAGATCGATCCTCACATTGGTGCGTTGGATCCAACAGTATACCTTGGAGCCAACATAGCCCATGTGAGGCGCCGGCATAAAGCACTTGCCGTTTCAGTCTTTGCTTGCCCTCACAGCTTAGGAGCTCAGAGGCGAGAGGGTTGGGGTGATTTGAGAGTTTTCTGGTGTGTAGGAGTCTGTATCGTTTAATCTCATTGTTGATTGTCGGCATGTCAAGATACTTGTGAATCTCGTTGTTTCGGTGTGATGATGATGATGATTAAAGCTATATTCACCTGTATTCAGCTCCCCATCCTTTAACGAAGGACATCCTTATGGTACACATCCGTGTCAGCTGAAAAACTGCTTCAAAACCTTGCGATACTGATTGTGATAGTAACGCTGCAAACTCTTGGTTGTTGAATATCTTTAGATTGCAACCTGAAAAACAAAAATGTCTATATTTAGCCAAAATATTTCTTTTTATTCAATTTATTTAAAAAAGCACTTAAATTATTATTACAAAACTCTCTGCCAAACTGCAAAGCAATTTTTCGGCAGTAGTTCCCGCTTTTCAACATAATATATAGAATTATAGATAAATAAATCGCATTATTGCCACATATAAGTTATAAAAGTCATAGTCATAGTAAAAGCAGGGTTCGAAAATATCCGATATTTATAATAAATATCAAAATATCAGATTTTTTTTTATATATATCCGATATTTATCAAAAATGTGATATTTACATGATATTTATCCATTTTGTATGACAGACATATTGTTATTTTGTTGTATTATTTATGTATTCTGTTTGCATACCTATATTTTATAAACATAATATTTAAAATGAAAAAAACAACATAACATAAAAATCAACTAAAAAACATGAAATCTTCTTATACTAAAATCAGAAAAATCAATTAAAATCATAAACTGGATCAGGTAAAATCAACTCAAAAAGATAAAATCTTATAAATTCCAATTATTCAATGGCTTCATTAATTTTCTGAAAACGTACCTACACTAATACTTAAAATACCTAAACTTTAAACGTTAATACCTAAACTAAACTTACTAATATTATTAGTATTTATTTAACTTTACTCCAACGCCATCTATATTAAGGATGGCGAACTACAGCAGAAAACTGCAAAACATGACTTATTTTTCATCAAATTTTTAAACAATTTTGTATTGATATATATCACAAAAAACCATTTGATATATATCGTATATTTATCATGATATATATCCATTGATATATATCCTCGAACCCTGAGTAAAAGGGTTCCGTTTTTACCCTTTTGGGTACGGAACCCTAAAAACAGTTAAATAGATTTACCCGGTGGTATTTTGCAGACAGTAGCTGGATGCCAGCCATAGCGCTGGTTGCAGTTCGGGCTCTGAACGAATATAGACGAGTCGCTCAGACACTCTGCGAACACCTCCCCTCCAATGTAGTACAGTCTGACACCTTTACCGATGTGTCTGCGGGTCTGTTCCACTACTTCGTTCCTGTTCACGTTCGATAGGAGACCGAGGCAGAATCTGGAAATAGTTTATTTAGATCTAGTATTATCTCTATAAATCTATACTTCTTTAGTAACATCAACTACTACTAAAATTAGCTAGGCTGGCTGGAGTAGCAGTCAAAGATCACGCGCAGATCGGAGCACTCAACCTATAACCTAACCTATACTAAAATTATAAAGAGAAATAAATAAATAAATATTGCAGGACATTCCACACATCGCCATCTAGCCCCAAACTAAGTAACTAGACTTGTGTCATGGGTACTAGACAACGGATATACTACTTATATACTTTTATTTTGTAAATATATACTTATTATACAAAGAAACAACCAGACCACAGACAAATATCTAAGCATAAATACATGTCTGAGGCGGGAATCGAACCCGCAACCCTGTGTTTGGCAGTCCGGCATGGTGACCATTGTGCCAACTGGGTCGTCAACTGGGTTATTTTATAAATGAATAGGCTTTTTAAACTCACACGATTTGTATTCATAGTAATTATTTTCCCGGGTCTTAATCGCGTATTTTTTTTTGTTTTTTATTTCTCTTACCTCGTCTCCTCGCGACCATGACTATTGTAACATAGTCGAAACGTCGAGGTAAGAGAAACAAAAAAATACGCGATTAAGACCCGGGAAAATAATTACTATAAATGAATAGGCTCTGAAACTCATGGACCGTTTTTGATGAACCTTGGTATCAGGATTCATTGGGAGTCACATAGGCTACTTTTTATCGCGATATTCCCACGGGATCGCGGACGGCTAGTGAAATATAAAGTTAAAGTACTGTCTGACTGATTATCAATACAAAGCTCAAACTAAAAGACAGATCAGACTAAAAGAACAATGGCAAAACTTTGAACAAAAATTACTTGTTTGCAAGGAGGTTAGGTTCTTAAAGTTCCTATATATACAGGGTGATTTTTGTAGGCCTTCAGGGCTATATCCTAAACTATAAGAGATAGCGAAAAAACGCTGAAATGAGTTGCGTGCCCGATTTTGACAAAAACTAAAACTGCATCATTAGGTTTTTTAAAAAGTCATTACCCTAGCCGGGAATCGAACCTGTTTATTTTCCAAAATAATAATCAAAATAATAATTTTTGTACCAATCGATAGTGTTGCTAATAGAGATCAATTCCTGTAAACAAACATAGTCTGGCAAATTAAAGGAAATAGCTCATTTTAGTAATCTTCTGTAATTGCAGAGACTTGTAAATGGTTTTTTAGTTAGTAAGGTTGATTTATATGTTTGTGATTATTGCTGTCTGTCTTCCGAATAAAATAAAATATGTGTAATGGCGTCAGATGCTGATGAAGTAAATTAAAAACACGTGACTTTAAACGCTTATACCTTTTTCCACTTCTAGTACAAGAAATACTAAAACTGTTATTGTAATCTAGAAACACGGAGATTTTTGCAATTTGTGCATAATCCTCAAGTAATGCCATGCTGTCATTTTTAGCGTGGAGCTAAATGGCACTGTGTTCTAAAATATTTCTATAACATGTAAAGGTGATTAACCTCTCACTGTTGGACGGGTCAGTGAACCCGTCGACTGTGATCGATGGCTGTGAAGCGTGGAAGGTCTCCCCGACTCTCGTGTTCAGCTCGTAGTAGCTGATGCTGCACCAGAACGCCGGCTCGTGGTACAGGACCGGGGCCGCCTCCGTGCCCAGTCCGGGGGGTGATGGAGTCAGGCGGGTTAGGTCTGGAAGGGAAAATATATTGTAAGCTTGCCTATTTCCAACATGACTAACAGACTGACAAAATAACAGGTTCGATTCTAGGGTAATTGCCTTGTCCAAAAATCTAATAATGCAGTTATAATTTATGTCATAATCAGGAACGCAACTCCTTTTAGGATTTTCCAACAAAGTTTTGACAGGCAGGTTGGCAATCCGTCGCAGAAAATCGCAAACTATGGAAGGGGAGTAGAGACGCCTTTGCCCTGCAGTGGCAACATATGTCAGTGACAAAACGAGGACGACTGAAGGAAGTCAACAATACAGTGCTTCATTTGATGTATACGTCAGGGCGCCGCCATCTAGACTACTGTTGTGTGTCTATAAATAGGAATAAAATGACGGAACGTGGTTCATCCTGTCTCAGTAGCTTCATGATGCCTGAACCTTTTCATAGTCGCACAATTTATTTGAGTTAATTAGTTTAATACTTTTTAGTGAGTGGTTTAGGCGTTGTTGTAGTAAAATAACGCTGATGCGTATGTAATTTATATGATTAAAATATGTTCTGATGATATGTGCCTTTAAATTTATGTAACCTACGCTCAGATTTTGGCTAAAATAGCTAGTCCTCTAAATGACTCTTAATAAAAATAGATGTAGTAAAATAATGTAAAATTGTGGAAATACAAACTCACTCATGTTGTCGTTATGGTCCATGGGATCACCATCTTCACTGATATACCCTGGCGGTGGAGTCTCTACTGCTGATGTACTCCTGCAACAGAGACGCATTTGATGACATTTGTGGTGTTGTACGACGCAGAAGATTGCAGGGTCGATTCCGGCCTCAAACAAGTATTTATGTACAGTATGCGTCACAAATGCATTGTCAGTGCGCTACAATCTATAATAATATTATAAAGCTGAAGAGTTTGTTTGTTTGAACGCGCTAATCTCAGGAACTACTGGTTCGAATTGAAAAATTATTTTTGTGTTGGATAGTCCATTTATCGAGGAAGGTTATAGGCTACTTTTTATGCCGATATTCCCACGGGATCGGGAGTTACGCGGGTGAAACCGCGGAGCGCAGCTAGTCTATACTTAATATTATAAAGCTGAAGAGTTTGTTTGTTTGAACGCGCTAATCTCAGGAACTACTGGTTAGAATTGAAAAATTATTTTTGTGTTGGATAGTCCATTTATCGAGGAAGGCTATAGCGTACTTTTTACTTTTTGATATTCCCACGGGATCGGGACTTACGCAGGTGAAACCGCGGGGCGTAGCTAGTCTACACTAATATTATAAAGAGGTTTTTTGTTTTTAACATACAGCACTAAATAGCACTAACATTTTTTGTTTTTTTTTGTAACTACAGTCTGCCGGCCCCCGTTTAAATGGGGTTCTTTGAGTCTAAGCGTGTATAGGTATCTTCTAGTGGCGTATGCTCTACATCTTAGACAGCTTCATCACTTATCATCGTTTGGCATTTTTCCATTTTCCCCAGATTTCTCCCATGAGTTTCTTGTGCCTTTTTATCATTGGTGGTGGCGCGTTCCGAAGGCACACATCCTAACTTAATTTTTAAGACGTCAAAGTGATGTAATGCATGATCACTACAGAGTATAAAACAAAGTCGCTTTCTCTGTCCCTATTTCCCTTTGTATGCTTAAATCTTTAAAACTTCGAAACGGATTTTGTTGCGGTTTTTTTTAATAGATAGAGTGATTCAAGCGGAAGGTTTATATGTATAATACATGCATAATATAGCCGTGCGAAGTCGGGGCGGGTCGCTATTAATATTAAATAAAGAATTTTGATCAAACGTTGATCTATTTATTAACAAAATAAAAAGTTAACTTCTTCATAATTGCGTGTCGATTCCAAATGTTAATATTTTTTTTTATTTATATATGTATTTTATATTTTTGTATTTCGTTTTTGTTATTTAATAAAAAAAAAAATTATTTGTGTTATATCTGTGGCAACCTATTGGACTGGATTTGGCATGTAAATAATTATAATAATTTAAGAAATAAAAAGTAAACTTACAAGGTAGTGTTCCCAGGTATTTGTTGTGCTAACGTTGCCTCTAGGTACATAGCGCTGTGTGGTCCAACGCCTACGCCAACTGTCTGCATTACTCTGTCAACAAACACTAGCATTTAGTCCATTATATATTATGACGACCCAATTGGCACAATGGTCACCATGCCGGACTGCCAAACATGGGTTGCGGGTTGCGATTCCTGCCTCAGACATGTATTTATGCTTAGATATTTGTCTGTGGTCTGGTTGTTTCTATGTATTATAAGTATATATTTACAAAATAAAAGTATATAAGTAGTATATCCGTTGTCTAGCTACCATAACACAAGTCTAGTTACTTAGCTTGAGGCTAGATGGCGATGTGTGGAATGGTCCTGCAATATTTATTTTATTTATATGGTTAGGGATGATTTACATTAGACCGAGCCGTGTCGGAGCTAGAGCCCGTCCGTGTTGCACTTTTAATATTACACAGGGTTATCAGCTGCCGAGGGGACGGGGAGGATCCGTGGTGTAGACGAGCGTCGTCCGGGCACGGGGGGACACGGATCATGCACGGTGTTATATAAATTGTTTCATATAATATGTTTGTACAATATGTAACGTTTCAAATCCGTGCCCGGGTAGACGTATAAGGCCCGGTCTAATGTTAATCACCCCTTACCATAATACACGATTTGTTCAGTTTGGTGGCGCTGCGATATATTAATTGCTACCTGCGTCCTGAAGGTCCTCTATTACGGTCAAACTACTTGACCAATTTGGATGAAAATTGGGATAGCTTAGTGGATGAAGACCGATGTAGGATACTTTTAAACCCGAAATTGTCGCGGGATCAGGACTTACGCGGGTGAAACCGCGGGGCGCAACTAGTAACCCTATCTTATATATTGGGGGCTGACAAATAGCCAGCAACACTTCGACCCAGTGGGATCTTTTGTGTTTACGTGTAAGTAAGAAACATTAAGGTAGGGCTTAATGTTTCTTACTATTTGAAGAAGTGGTCGATTAATGCGGTGATCCCACTGAGAGGAAGAAACCTTTATTCCTCCAGTTTGGGATACGCATTCCCTAGTAACCCTATATACAGGGTTACTAGGGCAACTATATTAGCAAGCGATTGAGACTTCTGTGCACCTAAACAAACAACTTTTGTTCTACGACTTTTGGAAATTCGAACATTTCTTTTTGAAACTTTTGAGGTTATAATAAAATAATTAAATATTAAATAGTATACTAACGGGTCTGTATGATCGTGATGTGGTTGATGGTAGTCTGTGTAGGGCGGAGGCGCTCGAACTTCGCCCTCGTTGCAACGAGGCACCAATATCGGTGGCAATGCTGAAATAAAACGAAATCTTTTAGGCTGAACCAACAACACTTTGTCCCTGTGCGCGTGATTTCAATGACATATCCATTACAGAGTAATTGTTTCTATTTGTACTTGTATACGGGCTTTTTTCCGCAACTAGACCTCTTTTAAGGTGAAAGTGTACCTGCGCTCTCTCCATACAAACGTAGTAGACTGTTTCCTCCCTGGATAATGACACTGGCACAAATATTTTTGAGCTATGAAACCTATAACTGCCATGGCTATGCCCCTATGTTTTGGTTTTTTTCATTTTCTAATTATCATAGAAATTAAAATTAAAAAAAAAAAACAAAAAATATGGTCATGGAAAAAGCCCCCGGTACCCTTTCATCATGAAGGGTCCTGTTTGCGTGAGTATGGAGCAGACTATATCCAGTACCCACCCTCTTAGCTTAGTCAATCCAAAGGAGAGATCTCGTCAAAACACCTGGAGCCGACTAAGCCGCGGGTTTCATCACAATATTTTCCTTCCATAAGAGCTTTGTCAATAGCGCACAGAAATGTTTCTTTAGAAAAATCCATTGGGCCACGACAGTTGGCTTCTATTGTCCATAGAAACACCAAAATAGTATTAAAACGTTTATTGAGCTAAGGAGCAACACAATTTGCCATTTTGGAATTGATCAACTACCTTCAATAAACTACCCTCTAGTGATAATCTTATTAGTCAATAAGAGTACCTAGTTGGCTAACTACATAGATACATAACAGCTTCTATATTTACTAATATCATATAGAGGAAAGATTTTTTTGTTTGTTTGTAACGAATAGGCTCGGAAACTACTGGACCGATTTTGATGAAACTTGGTATGAGGATACATTGATTCATTATGAATAACATAGGCTACTTTTTATCCCAATATTCATTCGGGATAGAGATTTACGCGGGTGAATTAGGTGCTATAAAGTCAGTTAGGGAACTTACCAGGTGTATCAATTTTATTATAATGATAAGGATTGATGCACACTTCGTCTTTCTTTAATTGATAGGCAAACTCGCAGTGGTCGACCGGCTTTAGTTCGTTATGGCTCTGGAATTCAGAAAAAAGTTGGTTTTTATTATGTTTTATTTGAAAATTGAATTGATGAAACTTGAAAATGTTGAATTAGAATTACATAGGCTACTCTTTATTATGAAATCGGGACATGAAATTGCAGGGACGTCAAGTAGATCGCAACTATTGTACCAATTTTAAAATAACTTGGTATGTATTATTGTATTTGTTGTCAGCTTGTTTTCTGCAACTCGACGTCTGAGCGCACTTTTTACGACCGTCTTGTCTTTTGCTGCTCGACCCATCCCAACTTCTCGAGAAAGGCCAAATGACCCATAATGTTCTAGAAGAGAAAAACTTGGTATGACGACCCTGTTGGCACAATGGTCACCATGCCCGACTGCCAAATACAGGGTTGCAGGTTCAACTTCCCGCCTCAGACAAGTATTTATGCTTAGATATTTGTCTGTGGTCTGGTTGTTTCTATGTATTATAAGTATATATTTACAAAAAAAAGTATATAAATAGTATATCCGTTTTCTAGCACCCATAACACAAGTCTAGTTACTTAGCTTGGGGCCAGATGGCGATGTGTGGAATGGTCCTGCAATATTTATTTATTTATGATGATTTTGCTACGGAGCAAAATTTGGAGTTTCATTTAGACTAATTTAATGCTTCTAAGCCCATATACCTGAATTATTATTTATATTTCCAATAATTATTATTTATATACTAGCTTTTGCCCGTTACCTCGTCTGCGTAAAAGTAAAAAATGGAGCAAGGAATCACGTTGTCCCATACAAACTTTGCCCCCCTTTTTCACCCCGTCAGGGGTAGAATTTCGAAATATCCTTTCTTATCGGATGCCTACATTGTACAAAGAATACACCCTCCAAGTTTCAGGTCTCTACGATCAGCGGTTTAGGCTGTGCGTTGATCCGTCAGTCAGGACAAAGCATTTTATATGTATAGATTATATGGCATTAGTTACCTGTAGCTGCGGCCATCGCCACAGCCTGCAATAAACAACATGCGGCAATCCCTTCCTGTACTGGCCGTTGATTATGTTGTCTGTTGGCTTCACTCTGTAAACAATGACAGATTTTTTACTAACTTTAACTTGTAAATGTATATAGACACTGGCCCCAAAGCATTATGGAACCAAAGACATGCTTTTAAAAATGAAGATAACTTCAAATAATGACTGCAGAGCCTGCGGTGATGTCAGGGAAACTATGGAGCAACTATGTGTGAATGCAACGTCTTAGCAGCGAAGCGTATGAGCCTCCTTGGTAATGCATATCCCAAACTGGAGGAATACAGGTTTCTTTCTCTTATTGGGATCACCGTGTTAATCAACCACTTCTACAAAGAGTAAGAAACATTATTTAAGTGTTGCTGGCTATGTCAGCCCTCGATATGTAAGAAAGACACCGGCCGGTCTCTGTATGGCATGATGCATAGAAACTCAAACATTACAGCAAAATTCTGCTCATGGAATGTCCTTGTTACCTCTAGTGTGGTCAGTGCTTATCGGCTGTTTTCCACAAGTAGACTTCTTTGATTTGGTTCCTTTTGTGTGAGCTGCTACTTGTCAGGGGATAACCAGCCTAGCTCTTCCATTTTTGCCACCAGAAATTTTAAGTAAGGTTCTACTTGTCAAGGGGAAATGGCCAGCTCTTCCGTTCTTGCTACCAGGTGAGGTTTTATGTTAAATTTTTAGAAGGCTGTTGACCTAATAGTCATTAGTGTAATTTCCATTAGTAACCTACTTCATTTATAGGAAGATGTTTTCAATTTAATTCAATTTGCTCAATTGACTCACTGTATGGCCAGGCCTCCTTACAAAAGGGGGCAGGCATTAAGACACCACAGATGCCTGCTTAGACTTGGCGAATATCTCACGCCTTCAATCTGTGGTGAGTTCTTGGGTTTTTGAATTAAACTAAGAATGGATCTATGAACAGTCTCAAGATATTGAAATCGAAAGGAACAATTTTTTTAAGTGCTACCAGTTTTTAGAATTTCGTACGTATAAGGTAAAAATGGTACCCTATGACTAAGACTTCACCATCCCCCTGTCTATCTGTTTGTCACCAGGCTGTATCTTATGACCCGTGATTGCCACCGAGGTCTCTGCGGAAAACAGCCTGACAATAAATGCAACAAATACAATGACCCGTGATAGCTAGTCAGTTGAAATTTTCACAGATTATGTATTTCTGTTGCCGCTATAACAACAAATACTAAAAACAGAAAAAAAATAAAGTGAGGCTCCTATACAACATGGTACGGAACCCTTCGTTCGCGAGTCCGACTCGCACTTGACCGGTTTTTCACTTGAATTGTTTTTTGCAATCTTTTAGCAGTGCGCCAATGATAAATGATTGCAAAAAAAAATTGGTCATTGAACTTAACCTCTAAAACAATAAATTGTGAAAGTAATTGGTTAATTATCTAATTATAGTCATGAAAAATTCGTTTCAATATTTCAATAAGTAATTTTTGGGAACTTTAAACTTGTTTTCTATTGAACAATAACAGATAATTACAAGCAACTTTAGAAAATAAATGTGTTAAGTATTTTATGGTTTTCTAATTAGAAACATAATGGTTTTCATTAGAATAGGTAAAAAGATTCAATGTCAGCTTGTTATTTTCTACTTTTAGCTGTAAATTAATGAAAATATGACAAGAATACGGTATGTAATAAATAGTATTAATTTATGCACAAATTAATTCAATAGTTCGTCTATTTTAACGAAATACACAGATTTTTATACCTTCCAAGTCGTGAAGAGTCGCCTTAAGTGATAAGAAATGCACGCAAGACAATTAAAACACTTAAAATCGTTTATAACTCGTAATTTTCCCCGAAATGATAAAATAAAAAATCTGCAGGATCAAAACACCGCCGCCATGTTGAGGGTCTTCGATTTGTTTTCGTTCCGTTCGTGACCTTTCCGATTTTGCGTCCCGTCTGTATAACCCGACCAAATACAAAACGTGGCCGTTTTACTAACAGACAATAGTCTTTTGGTACCATTTTAATTCGGCAAGGTTATACACCGCGAATTATCAGGCAAGAATTTTTGAACGAAACATTAATTTTTATCTATACCAATAAAACCAAACTATTTCTTTAGAATTGAATACGAGTTTCAGTGCGGACATTCGCGATAATATTTCATCGAAATATAAACCACTTATCAAGTCATCATCACTAATCTAATTAGATCTACAAAACAACAAGAATATCCGTTGATACCAAGACATACACTGAGAGCAAGGAATATGGCCTCTATTACTATACCCATAAGGTACACGAACTGTATAAACTTTTTAGCAGATTCAAGTAATACTTTGAGCAAATCTTTTGTTCACAAACCAAGAATCAATAAAGTTAAAACCCACCTGGGAATAGTAACGCATCTAGTATGACTGTTCTGGCTGGATATCGCCTTCTCTAGCTCTTCCAAAGCTCCAGATTTCTTCAATTTCTTTACCAAACTCTTGACTGCTTTTTCAGACCACTTATCTTCAGCAACAGACGATCCTTCGGGACCCTTTTTCCATCCTAGCAGCCGTTTAACCACCGGAGGAGTTAAAGGAAACATCACGGATCACAACACTAACTAAATCATGTAATTAAACAAAGACCTATTGCAAGGAGTAGATTTTATCTAATTCACACACAAACACTGGTATCATAAATGGCCGCCATATTGCAAAAATAATGAATGAATCGGAGAATGACAACCGAGATCTCTGACCGAGATTGACATGAAGGCTGTTGAGGAACTGTTACTGTCAATTAACTCTTTCTTCAAACGGAAGTGCGCTTTTCTTATTTAGTTTTTTGATGCACCAACATGACAGGCAAAAACGTTTAAGTCCATACAGCCAAATAGTATTTAATTTAGTCATTACCCGACCCGAGAAATGGAGAGAATGTGTTTCTATTGGTGCATAAACCTTCTGCCATGACCAAGCCCCTATTTTTTGTTTTTATATTTCTGACGTGATAACGTTTTATAAATTGGTGAACACCTGCAAGTTCAAAAAAGTGTGACGTCATGCGTCGTTACTGGAACGCCTCATCGATCGCTTAACGTGTATGTATGTATATGGTACGACTGTACGAAGCTCGCTCGATGCAATAGCTTTATCGTGGCAGTCCTCGAGTGCCACACGTTTTTAAGCTATTGCATAGCTTTTATCGTCAAGAAATTCCGTAACGAAAATAAAACCTAACACCCCCTACTCCGCCTACCATGTAGCTCGGGCGAGCGTTCGCTTAACGTCGTAAGTAGCTGTTTGTGAGAAAGTATTATAGGTAGGTACTTGAACTAGTAGGTACTTGTTTTTAAGCTATTGCATAGCTATTATCGCGGGCTTTGAGCGCGGAGCGATCGAATCAAGAAATACCGTAACGAAAATAAAACGTACTCCGCCTACCATTTTTATTTATTGTGCAAAATGCATAACAAGGGTAATTGAATTAATTACTTTGTGTAATGAATGATGTTATGTCCAAGAAAAATACTCCATATGCAAGACAAATACACTTTTAAAAAAGGCTGTTCTAGTTCTTCCCAAAGAGCATAATATTATAATGATTACGTTTTGTTCTAGGGGTCATGCTACGAAAAATCTGTGGTTTTCTTTTTAGGTTTTTTTTACAATGCTTTGTATTTTTTTTCCACATATTTATACGCTGACAACATTATTATCCATATCCGGTTACAATATGCGGCGGGTTTTTCATTTGTTTTTAAAAATGGCAAATAATTTTGACGGCATCACTGAAAAATTCAATTGTTTTTGCATTTTTTGTGCCAGTTGGCTTGGAAAATCAATGTTTTCATAATTTTTCACTTGCCGGTGAGTTTCTAATCAAGTAAAGAAAAAATATTTCAGACATAACAGCCCGAGACGTGTTAAATGCTGGTTTGTATTATTGCCAGCCAGCATCAGGTTTCTCGAACCTGGAATTATTTTGTGACCAGCCAGTCAATAAGTCATCATTATTTCATTTTACTACTTGCCGGCCAGCATTTATCTACGTTCTCTGCAAACAAAAACTTTGAATCGATATTAGATTTCTTTGAGATAAATTCTAGATTGTCTAAAACCCTATACCTAGGTACACCTTTATTAGACCTAGAAAGATTTGGGTTTTAAGACAGTGCTTAGTTCAAGCAGTACCTAGTAGCCAGCTTAGCTAATCTATTTTATTGAGATTTTGCCTCACACTTTCATCTACCTATCTAATATTTTTTAGGTTTGTTTGCATTTTTAATGTCTGTATGTACTTACATGGGACCATAACTCCGAATGAACCGATTTCTATTCGTTTTTATCATCTGATAGCTCCACGAGTGTCCTTAGCCATCATTTATGGAAATCAGTAATACTGCTTATACGTAATATAATCATTTTTCATTAGCAGTAGAGGTTTTTCTTTCTGACTAACTATACCTTTTGCCCACATAGAAGTCGAATATTTGAAGTAGATTAGACTAAGGGATCATATTGTCCCATACAAACTTTGCCCCCCTTTTTCACCCCCTAAAGGGCAGAATTTCAGAAAATCCTTTTTTATCAGATGCCTATGTCATACAAAGAACACACCCTCCAAGTTTCATCTCTACGATCAGTGGTTTAGGCTGTACGTTGATCCTTCAGTCAGTCAGGAGTCAGGACAAAGCATTTTATATGTATAGACTATAGATGGTATAAAATGCTTTGCATAAGTGCAATTTCAAAAAAATTCTTAATTCTGATTTTGATGTGTCCCACAAATTGACTTTTGTTTTTATGTAATATAAACATATTTTGTTCAAGATAACAATTACATAAATAAAATCACTGAATTATTGTTTGGATTCTGCCTTACGATTTCCAATTACAAAAGTTACTAACAGGAAGTAACGAACATGAGAACGAAAGTTTAATTTCATCTTTTCTACAAAAAATCTGATAAAATCGACTGTTTTGTGATAAGATATCGAAAACTTAATATACAATTATCAATCCATATTACTATAAACGTAAAAGAGCATTAACTTACACTTGTTTTTCCGTAACTAACCAGGAAACAATTTTTGAATCCGGGGAGCACCACACAATCCAACAATGTTTTTAGATTAATTTGATAGATTACAGCAAAATAACTTTGTGCTACGTTCTTCTTAAATGTTTCCAGTGCACAGAAAACCATAATCTACTTAACTTTATTTAAATATTTTCGATTAATCACGTAACTAGCTAGGAAACCGCAAAATGACCTTTTTTATGAATGTTAAAAAACATTAATTATTTTAAAATGATGCATTGTTTTCGCAGAATTGTTTATTCAAGTGATAAATGATTATAATCAGTGTAAGATAGTACCAAAAAGTTAAATGCAAACTCAATTTTTTCTTAAATATTCATATAGAAAGTCAACACTGCTTAATTAATGGGACACATCACTCTCCATACATTTGCACTCAAAGTTCTAATTTTTAATATTTTTTTCATAAATGATCTAACTTTTACATGAATTAGAGCAGGAATATAAACAATAATTCAGTGCTTTTATTTATGTAATTGTTATCTTGAACAAAATATGTTTATATTACGTAAAAAACAAAAATCAATTTATGGGACACATCAAAATCAGAACTCAGATTTTTTTAAAAAAATGCTCATATAAGAATAGCAATATTACTCTAGCCATATTGCTTTAATTTTTATTTATAAAAACTTATTCTTAGGAGGAAAGGGTACTGGGAGCTCTCTCCATACAAACACTAGAGCAAATATTTTTGTGGCATAAAACTTATAACTGCCATGACCTATGTTTTGTTTTTTTATTTTTTTTAATCATAATTTCTATGATATTTTGAAATTAAAAAAAATCAAGACATAGGGGCATAGTGGGGCATAGTCATGGCAATTATAAGTTTTATATTTCAAAAATATTTGCTATATGTAGTGTCATTATCCAGGGAGGAAACAATCGACTATGTTTGTATGGAGAAAGCGCAGGTACCCTTTCACCTTAATAAGTGGTAAGGAAAGATTTGATTGTTTGTTTGTTTGCATTAAATAGGCTCTTGAGTCTACTGGACCAATTTAGATGAAACTTGGTATGAGGATACATTGATTCATTGACAGTAACATAGGCTACTTTTGACGTGACAACGTCTTATAAATTGGTTTGCCGGGTGACACTTCAAGAAACTGCGTTAGGCTCCGCTGACGTTATGCGCTCACAATGAGAGCGAGTGAGAGGCACGCGGGCATGGTTAGCCCGCCTAAGAGCGAGAGAGACAGACATAAAAAGTGAAAGGCACGCGTCCCTTCCACTCGAGCACAGTTGTTGTCACGTAAAACTTTCGCCCGTATACCGACTTTACAGGCAACCAGTTTTTTATCCTGATATTTCACGGCTTGTTACTAAATATAATGAGAGCTCCTTATAACCTACTTGTATACGGGCTGTTTTCCGCGTTTAGACCCTTTTTGCGTGACGATGGAGTAGGCTTGCCCAGCACCTACTGGTTAGTCTCAGCTTAGTCGACCATGTCCAGAGGAGTGAACTTGTCAATACTTCTGGAGCCAACTAAGCCGCGGGTTTCATCACGATGTTTTCTTTCACCGTAAGAGCGGTGTCAATTAGCGCACAAAAATTTATCTCATGAACCATGATAGCAAAACAGTTAAAATTTTCACGGATTATGTATTTCTGTTGCTGCTATAACAACAAATACAACAAAAAAAAGCGAACGCTCGGCCGAGCTACATGGTAGGCGGAGTGGGGGGTGTTAGGTTTTATTTTCGTTACGGAATTTCTTGATACGGTCGCCGCGCTCAAAGCCTGCGATAAAAGCTATGCAATAGCTTAAAAAATACTAAAAAATACAACCGAATTGAGAACCTCCTCCTTTTTTTGAAGTCGGTTAAAAAACAGTATAATCTTACGGAACCCTTCGAGCGCGAGTCGGACTCGCACTTGGCCGGTTTTTTCTTATTATATTTAATTTGCCAGGTGCTCTAAAAATGGAAGATCCACAACCGCTGGTGCTGTGTATGGAGAACACGGCTGGAGAAGAGGTGACTCTGAACGTGGAACATAATGATAACTTCCAGACATTTCTCGATAAAGCCAAGTAAGTCATTCATTAACTTTTGCGGGACGATTCTCTTTACCAGGCTGTGTGCGGGCAGGACCGAGTCCAGAGTGAAGCCCGTCTGTGCGTTTATATTAGGTACACCGGGTTATCAGCCGCCGCCGAGGGGACGGGACGGATCCGTGGAGTAGCGTGTCGTCCGGACTCGGGCGGGACACGGATCATGCACGGTGTTAAACAGGGTTATTCTAAATTATACTAGCAAGCCGTTGAGGGCTACTTCTGTGCACCTTAACAAACAACTTTTGTTCTACGACTTTTGGAAATTCGAATAAAAAAATGAAAATTTTGAGGTTATGTAAATTCGAAAAACAGCTGATTTTCTAAAACAAAGGTCATTCATACTAAGAATAGTAGATAAAACTTAAAAAATAAGTAAAATTTTAAGGTTAATGACCTCTCCGTGTAAGGAACAGCTGATTTTCAGGTAAATCTAACCTCAAAATTTTCGAAAAAATGTTCGAATTTCCAAAAGTCGTAAACCAAAAGCTGTTTGTTTAGGTGCACAGAAGGAGCCCTCAACGGCTTGCTAGTATAATTTAAAATAACCCTGTATAAATTGCTTCATATAAAATGTATGTAACGTTTCAAGTTCGTGCCCCGTCCAGGCCACGTACACGGCACGCCCGAGTCTAATGAGAATCATCCCTTAAGAGGAAAGGGTACCGGCGCTCAACAAAAATATTTGCTATAGTGTCATTATCCAGTATGCCTAGCATGAAGACCAAAACACGATACGATAAAGCCATGTTGAATTTTTATCATAATTTTTATCGCAATTTATAATAAAAATTCAACATGGCGGCTCTATCATATTTTGAGAGTTGATGTAGTTATATCGCTTTATCGTATCGTGTTTTGGTCTTCAAGCTAGGCAGGCTGGGAGGAAACAGTCGATAACGTTTGTATAAAAAGAGCGTCGGTACCCTTTCCTCTTAATGCTGCTCGCTCATCGTCGGTCACTGTAGGATTTAATAGAAATAAGTGAGATGCGAGATGTTGCGAAATTATACTAATTGCGCTTTATTTGTTCAGTTTACTACACACACACAATTAGGTATTTTAGTATTCGGGCGTTTAGTGTTTTACACAAAAAAGTTCTAAGGATAGAAAATATCACTGGTACTAAATATTATTGTGGCAATATCTTTGAACAAAAAAAAACTGGTTGCCTGTAAAGTCGGTATACGGGCGAAAGTTTTACGTGACAACAACTGTGCTCGAGTGGAAGGGACGCGTGCCTTTCACTTTTTATGTCTGTCTCTCTCGCTCTTAGGCGGGCTAACCATGCCCGCGTGCCTCTCACTCGCTCTCATTGTGAGCGCATAACGTCAGCGGAGCGTAACGCAGTTTCTTGAAGTGTCACCCGGCAAACCAATTTATAAAACGTTGTCACGTCAATAAATGAAGTTAATTCTTTGCATCGACGACAACCACAAAATGAGGATTTTATTTTTACGAAAACTCCAAACGACTCTCAGATATTTAAGGGTCTCCTAAATATTTAACACGCCCCTATTCTAACCACTTAAGATTAGTAGGTAGCCTTACAGTGTTCGGGCGTGATTCATTTCTTTCGAGCAAACGTTTGCAAATTGTCTTTAGTTTTCCAAAAAATAATATAGTTTTTTTAAACATTTAGGTTCTTGATTTTTTTAGTTATGCTAAAGCTGAGTTGAAATCGTCCAAAATAGTTCGATTTAGAAATTACTTCATTTTATTTGCATTTAGCCTAGACTCGGAATTTGAAATTCTGGCTATACATTTGACTTAGTATAATTTAATAATTGAGGTTCGTTTCGTGCTGGAATTTTTGGATATACATTTTTCTTAGAGAATATTTCTAGAAATCAAATTCCTACGCGGACAAAGTCGCGGCTATAACCTAGTTAGATATAAACGTCCGTAATTAAATAAAAATGTTTGACCTTCAAAGGCCATAATGTTACAGGTTATTATTTTTAAAGCTTCATAACTCTGTATTTAATTCCAAATTAGTTATAAATACCTAATATAGACGATTAGATATTGATTAATATAATCCAAACCGGAGTTTTTGGTGATTTAAGCACAAATACATTTGGTACTGGCTTCGATCCTCGGGTTTGCCCGTGTTTTACCCCGTGTTAGTTTCTATCTCGAACGCAAAAATAACCTCGTACTAAGTTTCATTAAAAACGGCCCAGTAGTTTCAGAGTTTCAAACTACCTATTTATCGACCCAGTTGGCACAATGGTCACCATGCCGGCCTGTCAAACACAGGGTCGCGGGTTCGATTCCCGCCTCAGACATGTATTTATGCTTAGATATTTGTCTGTGGTCTGGTTGTTTCTATGTATTATAAGTATATATTTACAAAAGAAAAGTATATAAGTAGCATAAGTAGTATATAACTAGCACCCATAACACAAGTCTAGTTACTTAGTTTGGGGCTAGATAGCGATGTGTGGAATGTCCTGCAATATCACTTCATCACTATCACTTCACTAAATAGTATAAAATAAAGTCACTTTTAGCCGTCCCTATTTCCCTTTGTATGCTTAGATCTTTAAAACTACGCAACGGATTTTGATGCGGTTTTTTTTAAATAGATATAGTGATTCAAGAGGAAGGGTTATATGTATAACTAGCTGCACCCCGCGGTTTCACTCGCGAAAGTCCCGATCCCGTGGGAATATCGGGATAAAAAGTAGCCTATGTGTTAATCCAGGTCTCCAGCTACCTATACACCGAGTTTCATCGCAATCGGTCCAGTAGTTTTTGCGTGAAGGAGTAACAAACATACATACACACACACACAAACTTTCACATTTATAATATTAGTAGGATAGGATTAGTAGGATACAAGCATAATATAGCCGTGCGAAGCCGGAGCGGGTCGCTAGTATATTTATAAGTTCTCAATTCGTTCTCGTAAAATCTCGAGTGTTTTGAAATGTAACAAACACACAAAAGCTCTTAATTTTTTACTATTAATTATAGATATACTTAATATAAATATTTACATACATGATATATATTTTTTAAGTAAATATCTTTTTTATTATACCTGATATTTGTTGACATTTTGATTTTGACGTACTGTTTTTAATTTAAATACTTTGATAAACCGGAACAAAATACCTGGCAATATTGATAAATAAGTAATTTGGTGAGCATTTGACAGTTGGTAACGATAAAATATGAAATACACCTATGTTGGAAAGGGTAGCCAATAACAATTAATTTTCTAGGGTTCCGTAACCAAAGGGTTAAAACCAGTCAAGTGCGAGTCGGACTCGCGCACGAAGTGTTCCGTACCATTATCATCACATAAAAATCACGTCTGTTAAATAGGAGTCATAAAAAATAGTTGGCGCTAGTGGTAAATATACATGAATGAAGGGTAAATGGCGGTTTACGGTTTATGACGTATTATTAAAAAACTACTAACCAGATCTCGTTCAAATTAATTTTAGGTGATAGTTTGCATGCAAAAAAGTGGCTGTGACATACGGCAGACAGACAGACATGACGAATCTATAAGGGTTCCGTTTTTTGCCATTTGGCTACGGAACCCTAAAAAGGGGACCCTATTACTAAGACTTCGCTGTCCGTTTGTCTGTCTGTCACCAGGCTATAGGTATCTCATGAACCGTGATAGCTAGACAGTTGGAATAACAGATTATTCCTGCGATTTGTTCTACGATTATTGAAAATTGAATTTTATTTTTTTTTAAGAAGAAAATTTTAAGATAGAACGGTACAGAAAACTAATAAAATATGTATAATCTTAAGGTTAATGACCTCTCCGTGTAAGAAAAAGCAGATTTTCAGGTAAAAATAATCTCAAAATTTTCAAAAAAATGTTAAAAAATCCAGAAGCCTAAAACCAAATTTTTTTTGAAGTAGCCCCCAACCGCTTGCTAATATTATTACCAATTACCCCCCGTGGAACCTTGACAGACTGTTTTTATTATTTATTTATTTAAAAAATCGAACCAATTTATTGATAGTCGTAAATTTATATTTATGTAACTGTAACACAATAGTTACAAGATTGACGCATTAAAAACTGACCTCGATACATTATTAATTTTTTTAAATTATTTTATAAAGTTAAGGACGATCTCGGAAGTCGTTAAAAAATGACAAAAATAGATGTAAAGGTTAATTTATTATGTTTTGGTTTTTGACAACGTTTTGTGGAGCATTGAACGATAAAAAAAATTGATTTAGTTATTTTCGAAAATCTTTTATCTTGTTGTCGTTGTTTTCGCGCATTTTTGTATACCCTGACCGCTTAAGGTGAAGTTAAAAAGGCCATTTCGCGGCGCCCTGACGCGACCGCGCCGCTAAATGGCCGTTTTAGCTGTTTAATGTAATTAAAAGACTCACATCTATTTTAGTGAAAAACCATCTGTACTACCTTATGGGATTTTATGTAAAGTTTATGAAAATATAAATTTTGTACTTATGTTTTCTTTACAATCGACGTTAAATTGAAGAAGCTCAAAAAAAATGTCATTTTTTTAAGATTTTCATAATTTTTTTCTATCGAGGTTTCGAAGTGTAAAACAATACAAGGTATTTCTTTACCTTTACAACAGTAGGAATATCATTCTATGGATTTTAGTGGTTGATACCCAAAAACTGATTAAACTTTATATATGATACCTCTATCGCGCGTCTGGTCTTACCACTTCGGCTTAAAAAAATGAACTAACGACTGAACAGATTCTAATTTAAAAAAATATTAAATTAAAAAAACCGACTTCAAAAAAACTAAAAAAAACTGAAAAGTGAAAAATAATCTATTTCGGGTCACTAAGACAGCAGATAACTGAAACATAAGTACTTACTTGGAAGTTGGACTGGGTGACACCATGTTTTAAGTATACCTCTCAACATTCAATCAAACCCAGTCCGACTTCCAAGTACTTATGTTTAAGTTATCTGCTGTCTTAGTGACCCGAAATAGATTATTTTTCACTTTTCAGTTTTTTTTAGTTTTTTTGAAGTCGGTTTTTTAAATTTTAATTAATTTTTTTATTAATTCATTTTTAGTGCCGCTGCCACTGAAAATTCTACCTACCCCCTGAGGCGAAAGCGACTATTTCTTCAAAATGCTACCTGTACCTAATCGTAACCCATTGAGGTGTTTGGTGAGGGGAAGGACCACCTTCTCATCACCATCTGAAACCATTCAGATGCTCCATTCATAGGTACCTAGAGTATGGGCCACTTCTATTAGTGGAAATGGAAAACTGAGCAATTTGTTAAATCTCGCTGTGCAGATCTGTTCATCACTCCGAAGATCCCCATCAGATCTTCATTTATGATAGGGTTCTCTATCAAAATTCATTCAAACCCAGTCCGGCGACTAAATTCTTCAAATTGTAACGCGTAACCGTAATTTATTGAGGAGTTTAGTGATGAGAAGGTAGTTTCAGATGCTCCATAAATCTTTACCTATAAGTTTAAGAGTCGATTATACTGGAGATCTTAAAAACTGAGCAATTTTCTGCACGATCGAGGTGCCATTCTGTTCATCACTCCGAAGATTCTGATCAGATCATCACCAAATTATGGGACCACCCCTGAGGTATCACCTTTCGAACACAAAAATAATCATCTCAATCGGTTGAGCCGTCTTCGAATGATCGCGTAACATACACCAAAAAACAACAACATACAGACGAATTGAGAACCTCCTCCTTTTTTGAAGTCGGTTAAAAAATAGTAATTGTTTTATGTCGGCGTTTGGCCACTATCTCACACGATGGTAAGTGACGATGCGGTCTAAGATGTAGCACGCGCATCTAAAAGATACCTATGGGTACGTTCGTGACTCAAAGACTGCCAAATAAACGTGGGCCCTCGAAGGAAGCGAGTAGAGGTAGGAAGATGGTATTGGAACAACCGACCCGTCCTCCTTCTGTGGCTGCACCGGGCTACGTAACGTATCGGACAAGTCCGTTTGGCGATACGACTTAGGCCGTCCGTTTGGCGATACGACTTAGGCCAGCGGGTGGTAACAAGCCGCGGCCGAAGCCGAAGCGAAATGGTAGTCAACTGGTCAACAATTAATGAACTATATTTTTTGCATTAAAATATGTTGCAAAAATGTTTAATTTTAGCAAAATAAGAATATATAATATTTAGGGTAAAAAGAAATAAAAAAATTCAAAAAAAATGTCAAATTGCCAAAAGTCGTACAACAAAAGTTCATTGTTTAGGTGCGCACTGCGCAAGTCTTTGGTCATTCTTAACGCAAGAAAAAAGTAAAAAAAATCCGGGAAATCTTTCGCGGTCTTTAATTCCGCGCGTTTTTCGCGGGTGAAACTTATGAGCGCACCTATAGTTCGTTATACATAAATCGTTTAAAAAAACCTTGACGTTCCTAACTAAAATATTTATGTTTTAATGTGTCAGAACACTCCTTGTTATAAAAAACTTAATTAACATAAGTATGAAAAGTTCAAGCAAAAGTTGAGAAGGTTATTAAATCAACGATCGCAGAAGGAAGGTTGCGGGTTCGATTCCCGCTTGAAACAAATATTTTTTATATTTTTTTATACATATATGATAGGTCATCGGTTGACCACTATCACACCTGCCTGATGGTAGGTGACGATGCGGCCTAAGATGTAACACGCCTTCCTAGAAGATTTGTTTTTGGTATGGGTGTTTTTGTATGTATATAAAATAATATAATTATTATTATTTATTTATAAAACAAAGTCACTTTCCGCTGTCTGTCCCTATGTATGCTTAGATCTTTAAAACTTCGCAACTGATTTTGATGCGGTTTTTTTTAATAGATGGAGTGATTTAAGAGGAAGGTTTATATGTATTATACATGCATAATATAGCCGTGCGAAGCCGGAGAGGGTCGCTAGTTAAATATATATTTACAAAACGAAAGTACATAATATAAATCAAGTATCCTATCCGTTGTCTGGTCACCAAGCTTAGTTGCTTAGCTTTTGGCTAGATAGCGCTGTGTGGAATGTCTATCAATATTTATTTATTAGAGATTTAATTTACAAAGTGACCACATAAACTAGGTATTTATATTATTCATTTATATTTTATATTTATTGTTCTTAGATATAGATTTTTTTATATAACATCACTATAAAAACTTTAAAAAAAAATATCTAAGTAGGTAAGTAAGTACTAAACCAAATTAAAATAAATTTACAAAAATTCTAAATTATGTATAAATCTACAAAAAACAGTAAATTATTATTATACTATCAATCAATTTATCTATTAAGTATAACTTATATTTATAAATAGCTGCGCCCCGCGGTTTCACCCGCCTCCGTGCCACATACAGAGTGAATTTTTAACGTGGGCCTTCAGGGCTTTATCTAAGAGATAGTGAAAAATGCTAAAAAGAGTTGCGTGCCCGATTTTGTCAAAAACTAAAACTGCACCATAATTTTTTTTAAAGTCTACGTTGGCCAGGAATCGAACCTGTTGATTTTGCATAATATTAATTTATATATTAATATTAATTTATACAGGGTTATTGGTAATTACACCAGCAAGCCGTTGAGGACTACTTCTGTGCACCTAAACAAACAAGTTTTGTTCTACGACTTTTGAAAATTTGATCATTTGTTTGATAATTTTGAGGTTACGATTACTTGAAAATCAGCTGTTCCATACACGGAGAGGTCATTAACCTTAAAATGTTACTTATTTTTAAAGTTATCTCTACTGGTCTTAGTCTGAATAAACTTTGTTTTAAAAAATAACTTGTTTTTCGAATTTACATCACTTCAAAATTTTCATATTTTTTTTCGAATTTCCAAAAGTCGTAGAACAAAAAGTTGTTTGTTAAGGTGCACAGAAGTAGCCTTCAACGGCTTGCTAGTATAATTACCAATAACCCTGTATAGGCTCTACTGATTCGATTTCGATGTAAAATATACCACGACCCCCTAGAAAATATAGATATTTAATAGTAAAAACCAGATTTCAATTGGTTTAGCCGTTTCTATTTGTATAGACAACTTTATTTGTACGAGACAGGAAGAAACAGAACACGATATACACAAAGTTAAGTACCCAAAAGCTAGAAAGTATAAGTTTCGCGGTCTTTGAGCGCATCGACCGAATCAAGAAATTCCGTAACGAAAATAAAACCTAACACCCCCCACTCCGCCTACCATGTAGCTCGGCCGAGCGTTGGCTGATTTTGTGTATTTTTGTCCCTTATACTATTTTTAAGGTATTGCATAGCTTTTATCGCGGGCTTTGAGCGCGGCGACCGAATCAAGAAATTCCGTAACGAAAATAAAACCTAACACCCCCCACTCCGCCTACCATGTAGCTCAGAGCTCGGCCGAGCGTTTTTTTTAATTTGCTTCCAAGTACAGACGTTTTGTCCTCTCTTCCTTTATTATAAGTATATATAATAGATACCTAGACACCTACCTATTAAAATTATCATACCTACCTAATTAATCAACATTCCAAAATTGTGTTTTGAAATTGACACATTATTTTTGTTTAAAAAACTAGCTGAGACGGCTCACTAAGTTATGTCTTCCTTTTGTATTTCTATGACCATTAGTGGAAACCGGACCGAAATCGTTTTAGCTTCTGAGTGGTCCAATTTAGGTTTTATTTAAAATGCTTTGATTAACATAGTCATAAATAATCCTGTAATAAAAAGTAGCAAAAATAAATACTTTTGTAAAAATATGTATTGTAACGAAGTTCCTTATCGCGCAGAAAAAATGTTACGCAAAATTGTAAAACGAAAAACCGTAAGATTAACTGTAAAGGTTTTTACTATTAAAACCAAGGACTGGATATCCGAAATTAATAAATATTGCAGGACATTCCATACATCGCCATCTAGCCCCAAATTAAGTAACTAGACTTGTGTTATGGGTGCTAGACAACAGATACACTACTTATATACTTTTCTTTTGTAAATATATACTTATAATACATAGAAACAACCAGACCACAGACAAATATCTAAGCATAAATACTTGTCTGAGGCGGGAATCGAACCCGCAACCCTGTGTTTGGCAGTCCGGCATGGTGATCATTGTGCCAACTGGGTCGTCGAAAACTCTAGTATTTCAGAAATCATCATCAAAAAAAATAATCAACCCAAAACTTATAAATACCTATAATTACCAATTAACTTTACTTAATATAACCCAAAACTTAATAATCCAAAAAGGTTGGATTAACAACTCCGTTACAATTTATGATGTCACAACCGTCCTTTGGTTTCGGGACTTAAGGCCAGTGTGAGGCTGTAAATTTCCATACAAAAAGCGGTAACGTTTTCCCCCATAAATTTTTGAAAATGTTAAAAACTTTATCGAGCGTTTCAATTGTTTTATAATAGACTAAACTGAATTACCAAAAAATAAAAACGTATAAACCTAGAATAAGATGCAGTGAATTAAATGAGACCAAATTTATTTCATTTTGTGAAGGATAAAGGGGGTAAAATCGTCACGGCCCGCAACATTATTTGAAAGCAAAATGAAGGCAATTACGTCCGAACTTAAACTCTCTCTATCGCACGATACGGGTCATTTTTGAAAATACTTACTCGCGCCGCGTATCGAAAACTCATGATTCTCTTAAGCGGATGAAACCGTGGGGCGCCCGGCGCAGCTAGTATTAAATAACTAGTATTTTTCAATAATCCAATGCAACATCCGTTTCAATTATTGACGTCACCATTTGGTTTTTGCAATATTTTGAAGAACACACTTTACACGTCAACTGTTTTCAAATCGAAATTTGCTAAAAATTATAATTGCTACTTAATAAGGAATGTATGAGATACGTAAACGACAAAAATATTAATATTTAAATCAAGGCTAAATCGATATATAACGAAATGGTATCATATAACAGATTGTTAGATAATCCCGACTAATGTTATAAATGTGACAGTTCGTTTGTCTGTCCCTCTTCCCGGTATAAACGGATCGGTTTAGATGGAAAGGGGTAGTAACATATGAGTATGGAGACTGACATAGTAGACAAGGCCAAACCAATCTTTTTTTTTTGCGCCAAACGGCTTATACCAAATCAATTTTTTTCCCAAATCGATCCAAAAATGTCGTAATATACGGAATGATCTACTGCCTCCGTAAATGGCCTCCGTAATGGTAGCAACGCGTAATCTATGCATGCGTATGAGCAAACTAGGGGCCTTCTCAAGTCGACACCGTTCGGGGTGTCATTAAGAAGTAACACCCGGACTGTGCGTGGAGATAGAAAACCTGCTGGGGTATTAGTGATAAACTAAAAAATATATAAAAATGGGTAACCGTACAAAGGGCCATTTTGACATAATGACAAGTTGATATCGATTTTTATTTTAAGTAATTTTATTCAAAAGTTGTGTTTTAATTTTTGATGCTGAATCATATTGATTATGTCATGGATTAGGTTGTTTGCCATTGCTTAGCCTAGTCTAGATTATAAGTTACAGTCTGCGTCCACTACACTCAGGTCGACCTTTGTGACGCAGGTTGCGGATTCGATTCCCGCCTTTAAAACATGTATAGTCCAGGAGGGACGTTGGGCTTGAAAAAGTCCGTTAGGGAAGGGGGGAGACGTCGTGCGTCAACCATAAAACTTTTTTTTTTCGGTATTTCTGTACGTATTAAAAAAAAAGTAGTATATAAATGCTTATTCTGTCCCTCGTCTGGTCACTATAACACAAGCCTAGTTGGTTATTTAGGATATAGATGTCGCTGTGTGCAAAGTCCTGCATTTTTAATGTCAAAGTTAGTAGTCTGACATACTGTACCGACCCTAAATAAATTGGGATAAAGGCAGGAAGAAGAAGATGATTTAAAGTAAGTAGTCTGTCTTTCCTGACATGTAGGTATAATTGAAGGGTCTTCAAGTGACGAGTGAACAGGTATCTTGTAAGCTTTCTCCATCTTGGACCGTCACTTACCATCAGTCGGTCAAAAGCAGTATCAGAGACGCAGTTGCAAAAGATGCCCCCCTTTTTATGCCCTAACGGGTAGAGTTTCGGAAAATCCTTTCTTATCGGATGCCTATGTCATACAAAGAACACACCCGATTCTAGAGGTAGTTGTTCTACCTTTCGTTTTAGAGTTTGAGCTTAATTAAGAGGTTATCTGACCAATAGCTTGCAGCAGCGATGGCGGTATCATTGACCTCGTAATCATATGAGATAGATAGGGGCTGTCCATTAATCAAGTAATGTTTTTTTTTTGCATTTTTAACAACCTCCCACCCCCCCTTTCGAGCCTCACGTGATTAATGGACAGTCCCTTAGAATAAGTAAGAAAGCTCCCTTATTATCAACATCTTTACTGTGTAACTAGGTTCGTCTCCGGACCAGCATCATGCGCAATACTATATCAATCTGATCCCTATTTGTCATCAAATCTGTGACGTTTTCATACATTGGGTTTTGCACCTGGTGATCTTTAAAAATCCTTCCCCAGTGCTCACTTACGACAAAGAACCTCTATGCAAAATTACATGTTTGTAGGCCAAGCGGTTATCTGCTGTGCCTTAAAATTAAGCCTATATTGTCTTACTATATATTTTCCGCAACTTCGTTGATAAGGGTTGAATTTTCTGGAATTCTTTCTTAGCGGATGCCTACGTCATAATAGCAATCTGTATACCAAATTTTAGCCCAATTCGTCTATTGGTTTGCTCTGTGTAGATAAATCAGTCAGTCGCGTTTTCCTTTTATAAATATTTAAAACATAGATTCTTGCCCTATAAGCAGTTGACAAGTTTAAAATTCACTAATTTCAGAATTAACTAAATTGTCAATTGACTGGGAAGGAGTTGCACAGATGGCAAGGCAATACTTGAGCATATACACAAATATTGATAGTATTTCGTGAACTAGATGTGGAAAAAAAATATAAGCATTCAAAGTCGCGTGTTTTTCAGTTTCTTCATCAGCATCTGACGCCATTACACATATAATAACTTTAAGAACCTTGCAAACATTTTGAAGTTATGCAATTATTCTTGAATAACCAAATTCTCAACTAACCAGATTAGGTCTGGCTGGTTGAATAAATAACACATTTCAGTCGTCGTCGCCTCATTTTTGGCTTTTATTCATTTTATTACAAAATCGACCATTTAAGCAATGCTGCTTCTCAAAGTACAAGCACCGAAAGTAGGCGATACGGGCCTGGTTTTATCCAAAACCAGGCCGTATCTCGATACTTTGATCCTTAAAGAGCGGCATTGCTTATTACATTTATGTGAGCAATTTCTTCAATTATTTGAGAATTTAGCAACCTGACGGGATTATATTAAAAAAAACCTTTATCAATAATTTAAGTTCCTGTTTAGTGTTTAAATCGTTAGGAGATGCGCAAGAGTTGCTCGTATAAACACACAGTTAATTTCTGGACAAATAGTTGCGATTAGACGCATGACTAATCGCACTATTTTGTTCAGAATCTTATTTATATGGTATTACTAGTTATTGCCTATTCGTTTTTGTAGTGCGTAACTAATAGGCTTTTGGATAAGAGCGGAAGACAGAAGGAATATATGAGACCAATCACGTATTCCGCTATCACCTAGAAACCTATTCAATTACGTCTACCATTTTCATCAGTTCAGTAGTAAGGGGCGCGGGCGAAAGGAGTGTATGGTGATTGACCAAAGTTGTAGTATGGGGATCCGTAGTAGGGATCTTGGTAGTATTGAGGGTATGCGGCTGGAGCTGAGTAGTATTGAGAATTGTAGGTCTGAGGATAGTATCCAGGGTTGTGGAGCCCGTTGAAGTTGTAGTTCAAACCGTTGTATCCGTTGTAACCGGGGTAACCGGGGTAGACAGGGTTGACAGGGTTGGGTGCAACTTGGGCAGAGTAACCTTGTGGGGCGAAACCTTGTGCGGCGAAACCTTGTCCTACAGCTGGAGCTGATTGCGCAGTTGGTACGGGACCTTGGGCAGCTGATACGGATGACGTATAACCTTCACCAGATCCTGCAGATGAGGAAGATGTCTTAACATCGGATGTCTTGAGGATGTCTTCAGGTGCGTCATCAGGAATTGCGACGCTAGATGATACGTCGGAGGAGGATGCTAATAAACCTGGGGCAGCAACGTCGGGGGCTACGGTGCTAGCGAAACGTGGTGCTACGACTGGAGCTCCTGGGGTTGGTAAAACAGTAGGTAAGGGACCGAGTCCAGGTCCGTAGAGACCAGGGGCGTACGCTCCTGGAGCGACACCGTAACGTTGTGCTACGAATGGAGCGGCGTATCTTTGATCTCCATAGATACCAGGTCCAGCCACACGTGGGACCGGTTGGATACCATTCTGTCTGACGTATTGCTTGACTAACACAGGTGTTGCAGCAGCTAATGCGCCGTCTGACCTAGCTTCTATCGTCTTAATATTATCCACTGTTTTCCATGCCTGGTCATCAGCCACGTCGACTTGCTGGCGTTGAATCTCGGCATAATGGTCATTTACTTGGCTGGCTGCATCGAAGGCTGCTCTTTGGAAGTCAACAGCTACCACTTGGGCGTCTTCTTGTTCTACTGCAACTTCTATGGCGGCGCCGTTGATGTCTCCGGGGGAGAAGGTTGGTTCTTTTGGTGGGAGAATGACTCCTGGACCAGCTGGTTCAGGGTTGGGCTCGGGGGCACAGTACGCCCCTGTGGCGCAGGCCAGAACGACGATTGCAATCTGTAATTATAATTTTTATTAGATACTTCAGCTTTAGCTACATAAGTTCTTTCTACCAAAAATAGCCTGGTAGAAATTCGCTTTTAGCGATAAGGCGCCCATACTTTTTAGCTATTTCGTTACTTTCTTTCTTTGTTCCCGTGTTGATAAATTTATGTATCTATCTCATTTAATTCGCCTCGGTAAGATTCAAACTTGCCACCTTGGATCAATGCGGAAGTTCCATTGTTTTAGGTGACATTTTATTTCATATTTTTAATTGGATTTATTTAGCGTTTCGTTTCACATAAAATTAATTTTATTTTTATCAGCATTAAGATTAAAATATGTAAATGTGTGCTTAAATTGAAGATCAAAATGGCTTAAATAAATCAAATAATCGTAAATAACGTTTTATGATTGAGAAGAACTTTGATATTTATAACCGAATAGAATTGAATTGATTTGCATCAATTTGGATGTATAACTCATTGCTTTTATTAATTGATATATTTTTATTTCAATCACCATGTCAGACAGACACCTATACTTTAATGATATCTAAACTAGCTGCGCCAAGTGGTTTTACGTGCTCTTTAAATTTTTTATTAATTTTTAGCCCATTCCATCCTGTCCCTCCCCTCTTTCCACTGTTCCCTATCTAGTGCCAGCCGGGTCCAGTCCCTACGATGCGTCTCTTTATAAGTGATTTTTATTTTCAACATACACAGAATACATGATATCACTATCATCACTTCACTATCACTACGTAGTATAAAACAAAGTCGCTTTCTCTGTCCCTATTCCCTTTGTATGCTTAAATCTTTAAAACTACGCAACGGATTTTGATAGATAGAGATAGAGTGTTTTTTATTAGATAGAGTGATTTAAGAGAAAGGTTTATATGTATAGTACATGCATAATATAGCCGTGCGAAGCCGGGACGGGTCGCTAGTTTACTATAAATTACAAACTTTATCGACCATTTTTACCCCCTTTGTGGCCGAATTTACCAAAAAATCCTTTCTTGGTGCTTCCCTACGTCTTAAAAGAAAATGCGAAGTTTCAGACACATAGTTCTTGTAATTTCATAAATTTCTTGATGAGTATTTTTTTCTTTTAAATGAACATATTTAGAAATAAACGCCCGTTGCACTATCTATCTTCTTTATATTTATAACTAGCGACCCGCTCCGGCTTCGCACGGCTATATTATGCATGTATTATACATATAAACCTTCCTCTCGAATCACTCTATCTATTAAAAAAACCGCATCAAAATCCGTTGCGTAGTTTTAAAGATTTAAGCATACATAGGGATATAGGGACAGAGAAACCAACTTTGTTTTATACTATGTAGTGATAGTGATTCTACTGTACGTGTGTATGTCACTGAACTCCTCCTAAATGCCTGGACACATTTGAACGATTTTTTTAAACTATTGCATAGCTTTTATTGCGGGCTCTGAGCGCGGTGACCGAATCAAGAAATTCCGTAACGAAAATAAAACCGAACAACCCCACTCCGCCTACCATGTAGCTCGGCCGAACGTTCGCCTAACGTGTATGTATTTTGATTGGGTGGGGCCCTGGATGGTTTAGATTTACCATACAGCCCAGTTTTTTTTAAATGGCAAAGCAACGTTTGCCGGGATAGCTAATATATATATAAAATTCCTGACTGATATAACAACGCACAGCTTAAATCAATGGACGGATCTGGGTATTTTGCATATAAATAGCTGTTATAAAGTACTTAGGCATCAGCTAAGAAAGTAAACCCTTTGATTTTAGAATTCAATTCCTAAGCGGAAGAAGTCGCGGGTTATAGTAATCATAGTAAAATCGTATCCGACTTTTAGATTGTTTTTTTTTTGGTGGTTCCTCTGAGCAATCAGTGGATGACCTACTGGTGGATCATAAAGGAACTGCTGATTTGGTCACATTTTCACTTTCCAGCCACCATCTAAACGTTCCCGCAACTGGGCGGGAAACGTTTAAAACTGTATTATATCTTTTTTCTTAATAAATATAATATTATTATTATCATAAAGGGTATACACAAGCTGGCCAATTCCGATTCCCTGCCCAAATGTGTTTTTTTAGACCGTTGTAAAAAAAAATTGATTCCAGTTTTCATTTTTCGCAAATGGGCGGGAAGAGAACAAAACTATATTTTTGTTTTTCTTAATAAATATATTATTATTATTATCATAAAGGGTATATTTTGGCACAATCTGGCCAATTCCGATTCCCTGCCGAAATGTAATTATTTTATTTTTAGACCGTTGTAAATATTTTTGATTCGAGTTTTCATTTTTAGATCTTGAATTTATTTAGACCCTTCATAAATAGTCAATAACAAAATTATCAATTTAATTTTTATTTTGAAAAAAGTAATTCTTTGTGTTTTTTTCATTCAAATGGTCACTTTTTAAATGAATTTACAAAATTTAACTATTATCTCAGATTTTTCTAAACAAAAAAAATTTGTAATACATTGTAACACTGCACTGAAAAATTCCCATTTCCGACCATCCAAATCACTGCAACACAACTCAAAAATACAAAAAATATTTTTTAAATCATTTTTTCCTGATTTACTTGTAGCTTCCGTCAAAACCACGTATATTTATTTTTTAAATCACCACATTTTTTAAAAATAAATCTCAACTAACCAAAAATCTCATCTTGCACTTCTCTAGACTGCTCGATAGCTACTGATTCATAGTATTGTCATACTTAAGCTTTTTATACGCGAAAAATGGAGCGCGATCAAATAAATAAACAACAAGGGCGGAAAGTGCGCCAATTTATTGACGTGGATTAAATAAAAATCCAATTTATTACGTACGAAGAGGCAATTTTTAGCGCTCTTTGTGCCTTTTCGTTAGCTAAGAGCCATTAGGGGTGGATTGTTCCGCTGTTTATTTTTGATTTTCTATTCAAAACATTTAAGTTCTATGATCGAATTTAAAATGCATGTTTCATTAGAGAATATCTATAGTAATATTAAAAAGTTACAATAAATTAACATTAAATATCTATCATTTTTCTATTTTTTGAATATTTAATATTTTGTTTATTAATTAATTTAGCATGTTTTTTTAATACGTTTTCTTACCTTTTTGGAAGTATATTCATAACTTGACTACGTTACTATGATATTAAAAAAACGTATATGCGTAAAAATATAAGTTTTTTTGAAGGTTAATAGCGATGAACTTTTTAACAGAGCGGTAATAGTGATGTGCAGACAGCCAGGATGCGTTCAATTTCTCTTCCGGATACATTTCTTTAAGATCAAGGTTTCCGATCTTATTGAAGATTCAAGGTTAATAGCTTATATCGCGGCTTCGTTTGCGTAGGAGATTTAGTTTTCTATTTTTTTTAGCTTTCGTCATAATAGCCTTTACACCCGTGCTTTAGACTCATAACACCACATACGCGAAACACCAACTCGAGATTTTTTGGTGTTTTGCGGATTAGTAGAAATTATTACTTAAAATACCAACTACGCACCATTCCACAAACGCAAAAAAGTTTACCACCAAAGTAGAGTGGAAACGAAAACACCACCTTATAAATTTTAAATCAGACCCCTATTCCAAAGCTATTCGTGTACCAAATTTTAACCAGATCCGTGTGGGCCTGGAACCCTCTGGACTCTTAATATTTATCCCCTGGAATAAAAGTTTTAGATTTGGCCTATACAGGGTTATTGTTAACTATATTAGCAAGCGGTTGAGGGCCACTTCTGTGCACCTAAACAAACAACTTTTGTTCTATTAATTTTGGGAATTCCAACATTTTTTTTGAAAATTTTGAGCTTATGTAAATTCGAAAATCAGCAGTTTTTTTTTTAACAAAGGTCATTCAGACAGAACTGTAGATAAAATTTAACAATGTTTGTTTGTAAAGTCGGTTTACGGACGATAATTTTACGTGATAACGTCAGCGTCATAAAAACTCTTTTGTATCGTTGACATTACCATTTTGCATATTTCAATACGTTGCTATGGTTATCTTGTCAATAACGTTTCTATGGTTACTAGTCAATAACGCATGACATCACACCTTTTTGAGAGTGCAGGTTTTCACCAATTTATAAGACGTTATCACGTCAAAAATTATAATCGTAAGATGAATGACCTCTCCGTGTAAGGAACAGCTGATTTTCAAGTAAACATAACCCCAAAATTTAAAAAAAAATGTTTGAATTTCCGAAAGTCTTAGAACAAATATTGTTTGTTATGGTGCACAGAAGTGGCCCTTAACCGTTTACTAATATGATTACCAATAACCCTGTATAGGTGTTCATTGGTAGGAGACCAGATATAATCCGCGCGCAATGAGAATGGGATGGAACCTTGTCAAAGTAAATCGAAAATGACAGAAAAGTATCGTTAGCAAAAAGTCTTTAATAATAATCACTACATAGTATAAAACAAAGTCGCTTTTTCTGTCCCTATTTCCCTTTGTATGCTTAGATCTTAAAAACTACGCAACGGATTTTGATGCGGTTTTTTTAATAGATAAAATGATTCAAGAGGAATGTATAATACATGCATAATATAGCCGTGCGAAGCCGGAGCGGGTCGCTAGTTAGGTATAAATTAGTTATTTGCACGGTCATAATGTCGCGGATTTTAAACGGACCCAATAATTAAAAGAAAAATTATTATTGTCTGTGGTAGATTGTCTATTGAGCAATGGCGATTTCATTTTAAAAAATGTTGTTTCTCTAAAATTATAAATAAAACGAGCACATAAGGACCGTATATGTGTCAGTGTGTATGTTTGTCCGTGAAGTCTTTAGATACAGTAAAAATACCTACACTAAAGATGAATAAGTAAAAAAAAAACAGCGCACTCCGGGAGTGCAGGCAGAAGTGAAAACTGTATATCTGTGTAAAATCTCATATGTCGCGAGAACATACGCAAAAAGAGTTTTAGATGAAAAAAAAAAAATAGTCGGACGACAAATAGTCGTCCGACATTTGTCGTCCAACAAATTGTCGTCCGACATTTGTCGTCCGTCAATAGTCGTCCGACAAATAGTCGTCCGACATTTGTCGTCCGTCAATAGTCGTCCGTTAAAAAATACCATATGTACGTCTTAATACACTCACAGCCAAATTAAAAACAGTAGGCCCAGGCATACATTTCGCGCCCCGTAGAGAGGGGATAGCTGTCTACTCTCCATCCGTCTTACGCTTTTTCGATCAGGTCACGTGTCCTGACGCGAGTTTAAGATTTTATACCCATTACAGAAAAAGTGCTCAACGCCGCTAAAGAAGTTTTCACTTCAAAAATCAAAACTAATTACGTATTATTCAGAACTTTTATGCTAACTCTACTTGAAAACCGTCATTTTCGATTTACTTTGACAGGGTTCCATCCATCATTGCGCGCGGATTATACCAATCAATATCCATTGGTTTGAACTGTACGTTGATGTAACAGTCAGTCAGTCAGTACTTAAATTTTTATATTTATAGATTTATAACACAAGTCTAGTTACTTAGCTTGGGGCTAGATGGCGATGTGTGGAATGTCCTGCAATATTTATTTATTTATTTATTTATTTATAAATATAAAAATAAGATGGAATCAAAACATTAATATGAATTATTTAGTTGATATTTAGATTGACAATGAAATGATTTGCATTAAGTGTTTATATTGACAAAGGTTTTTTCATATAAGGAATTATTGAATTTAATTATTGGACTCAATTTCAGTAAGGTGTCCGCCCATATTGGAGCCAAAAGCAAAAGTTCTTTTGCATAAAATATAAAATTGTTTATTATTGCAATGGTATCGTAGTGTAGTGTAGTTTTTAGGTGAAATCTTTTCCTACATTTTCTTCTATTTAATAAAAGAAAACCGGCCAAGTGCGAGTCGGACTCGCACACGAAGGGTTCCGTCCGTACCATGTTGTATAGAAACCCGATTTAAATATTTTTTCCCTGTTTTTAGTATTTCTTGATACAACAAAAATATATATGCTGTGAAAATTTCAACTGTCTAGCTATCACGGTTCATGAGATACAGCCTGGTGACAGACATAGGACAGGTAGTTGGAGTCTTAGTAGTAGGGCTAGGGTCCCGTTTTTACCCTTTGGCTACGGAACCCTAAAAAGAGGAAAAGACACCCCTGGAATCGATTAACCCAATAGACAACGAACCAATCGGCTAAAATGTCCGGGAAACCAACCAATGAAAAGTACAATCACGACTGTTGCCGTTTTTTAGATAGTTAAATGTTCCTTTACGCGATGCGCTATGATCATTATTAAATTGGACTCGGGGTTGATTGTCGTCGAGTATTTATTGACCCGCGCAAAGAAACGGTGCCCCAACAAAATATCTATCAAACACATTTTCGGGATATTTTTCACATCGATTAATGGCAAAACTTCGAACAAAAAAATTACTTGTTTGCAAGTAGATTAGGTTATTGAATTTTCGATATATTGTGTAATGACTTTAAGAGGAAAGGGTGCCGACGCTCTCTCCATACAAACGTAGTCGACTGTTTCCTCCCTGGATAATGACACTAGCACAAATATTTTTGTTGCATAAAACTTATAACTGCCATGACTATGCCCATATGTTTTTTATTCATTTATATCTATAGGTAATAAGAATTATCATAGAAATATGAATTTCGATGATAATTAGAAAATGAAAAAAACAAAGACATAGGGGCATAGTCATGGCGGTTATAGGTTTTATGCAACAAAAATATTTGCTCTAGTGTCATTATCCAGGGAGGAAACAGTCGACTACGTTTGTATGGAGAGAGCGCCGGAATTTATTTTTATTCCACATCTAGTACAAGAAATACTATCAATTTCATTGTAATCTAGAAAAAACGGAGAATTGTATCATACTTTTCTATTTGTGTATATGCGCAAGTATTGCCATCATTATTTGGCATACAAACAGCTTTTAGAACGTAGGCATCCGATAAGAAACAATTTTGGAAAATTTAACTATTCAAAGTCAAAAGTATTTTTTTAATAATTTGGATGCATTGGTAGGTACCTATATTTTGTACGAAAATGACATAGAAACATCTTACGACGTAATTGCGGACTAATAAAGCTAATAAAGATTAAAGGCCTATCCGCACAGCTCAGTGACGACACAGTGCCCGTACCGTGATTTTCCATCAGTGTCATTGAAAAATGATATTGTTTCATACTTTTTGTACTAGACTATCCGTACTGGTCAGTGACAGTGATGTTCAGTGCTGTCAGTGCTGCTCCGACGCTCGCCGTGATCCGGCGTGAATTTGTAGCGTACAATATTTTGCCTGACACGGTCGCAGTTTTTCAAGATGGCCGACGAAAAGTTAATTGAATTGGTTCATGTGTTGCCCGTATTTATCACGTTTTTTTTGACGATCGACCCCTAGGTACATTCATTTTCCTTATAACCGCAGTTAAAATATTACGGAAATGTTGCGGTCGTTATCTTTGCTCGCTCTCGTTTTTTTACATAATATAATTAAAAAAACCGGCCAAGTGCGAGCCGGACTCGCGCATGAAAGTTATGGTAACCCTAGCGATAAAGTACTAAAAATCACTGTGTCGTCACTAAGCTGTGCGGATAGGCCTTCACGGCACTGTACGGTACGGAACTGTTGTCACTGTGCCGTCACTGTGTCGCCACTGAGCTGTGCGGATATGCCTTAAAGATGATACCATAGAATGGACGTAGACTTTTAAAAACGTCTTAACACAATATAATATTGATGTTGATCTGTTAGTTTGTGTAATAAAACATAGCTTCCTGTTGACCTATAGACTTGTTTGACATTAATTATATTTACTGGTTCCGTTTTGTGACCAAACATCTTTATGACAGATGCATCTTAGATACGCAATGCTATTTGACGGTCATTCCTGATTGACTAGAATCCCAAAAAAAAGAATATTTATTAATGAACTAGCGACCCGTCCCGGCTTCGCACGGCTATATTATGCATGTGTTATACATATAAACCTTCCTCTTGAATCACTCTATCTATTAAAAAAAACCGCATCAAAATCCGTTGCGTAGTTTTAAAGATCTAAGCAGACATAGGGACGGCGAAAAGTGACTTTATTTTATACTATGTAGTGATAGTGATATTTTAGCAGAAATGTCTTTTCCTTTTTTGTTTGTCACTACATAGTATAAAATCTGGTGGGGCGGGTCGCTTATAAATCATATTTTCGTATTTGCTCAAGTATTTCAATGTAAGTAAGTAAGTTTTTATTTGTCCAAGAATTCGGTAATTACAATGGGTCTTAATAATAATATAAGTACAAGCGAACTCTGCCTTACAGATGGCGTTCAAATATTAATAGCTAGAGAACTTAACATAATAGGACTAGATATAACTAGTAATGTTATTTCTCCATAATAAGTGCTATAATAAAAATCTAAACTATAATTTTAATAACTTAAACTATAACATTATCATGCCATCATTCTTTTTAAATTGCTTTTATTTAAAACTTGCAATGTATGTATATTAGTTCGGTTGAGCTGCAACTGCAACTGAATTTTTCATCTAGTATCGCCAAGCGGACTTGTCCGTGGGCGTCCCTCGAAGGGCCCTGTTTATTTGGGCTAGTGCGCTAGTCCCTACCTACGTATCCCCCCTGGTGGGTAAGAATGGATTTTTTGCACCTATCTCTACTGGGAGAGATACTTGGAAATTGACTTCCGCTTATCCCTACCTTGTGGTTTTGTTGACATGTGCAATTCGCTAAGTAGCTACGCTAAGACATGGACTTAATTAATATTAAGTCCATGCGCTAAGATGATCGAAATGGAAACAGAAGACGATCGAAAACATAAACCAAAGACGATCAAATGTAAATCAGCGTAGGCGACATTCTTGCAATTTATCTGCGATGTCTCGGACATGAAGGCTGCCCCGGATGCGAGAGTTCCTGACGCGATCCTTTCGCGTCACTCCACACATCCAGTGCAACATCTTCATCGGGTGTAGTCTACTTCATCAAATACATGTCTCAGGTGCCTTGAACAGTATGGATTAAAGATTCTGTTTAAATTATCTAGATTGGATATGTAAAGGCCAATACCATTACTCAGAAGTTTAACTGGTTCATGAATTTTTATTCTACCATTTATTGATAAGTTACAAAAAAGCTGGTTCCAAAAGTATCAAAAATCCCGGGAATCTATTTTTTAAATTCCAGTTTTTTAACTGACTAAAAACCGGTACCTACTTAAATTATTTGGGGCTATATGGCGCTATGTAAATATTTATGTCCACTGTCCATTGTTTATTATCTATCTAAATATACTATTGTATAACAAATATGTTAAAGATTGTTTGTTTTGACATCTTTTATGTATTTGGAAAAGTTTAGTTCCACTGCCGTCTTCCTACCTTCACCCTCGAACCCCACGTTTTTTTGGTGGTCTTTGAGTCACGAGCGTATAGGTATCTTCTAGACTGCATCGTTACTTACCATCGTGTGAGAAGTGGTTAAACGGTGACTATTTATTATAAAAAAAAAATGGTTGTCTGTAAAGTCTGTTTCCGGACGATAATTTTACGTGATAACGTCATAAGAAAACATTGATGGTAACCATGGCAACGATAAAACGTTGCTATAGTTACCTTGTCAACTATCAAAGTATCGTTGGCTCAGAGACAGAATACATGGGCCGGTGGGTGGATGGGGCGTTCCAGTAACGACGTGTGACGTCACACTTTTTTGAACTGGCAGGTGTTCACCAATTTATAAAACGTTATCACGTCATAAAACCGGCCAGGTTCCGTACCATGTCCGTACCAGAACTCCACGACCTAATCTTGTCATCTCCATTCTTTCGTCATACAACCAGGCAGACTGGTGTGCGGCACCGATTCATGGTGGACATACCAGATGTTCGCACTAAGCGCTTTACTTCGTCATTCCTTATTCGTACTGCAAGGGAATGAAATCGGTTGCCTGCGTCTGTCTTTCCTGACATGTACAATTTTGGGGTCTTCAAGTCGCGAGTGAATAGGTATCTTCTAAGAAGGCGTATTACATCTTAGGCCGCATCGTCACCTACCATCAGGCAGGTGTGATAGTGGTCAAACGCTGACCTATCATATGTAAAAAATGTTGTATGGGATCCTCACTTAAATATATATCTTTTTGTTTTTAAGTATTTGTTGTTATAGCCGCAACATAATGTTAAAATTAAAATTTCAAGTCTCTAGCTATTACGGTTCACGAGTGTCTGTTGACATTCAGACGGGCAGACGGATAGTGAAGTTTTATCAGAGGTTTTAGTAATAGGGTCCCGTTTTACAGTTTGGGTACGGAACTCAAAAAAATAACCCTTGTGTAAAGGTAATATTTTTCAGCTAGAAGCTATTTTTTTATACAGAATCGGAACTCACACAAGTAAATCTCTTACGAGACTAGAAACTCTGAATACAAACAAATATATTGTGATTATCTTTACTCCGCTACTGCCCCATTACTTGGACCACAACTTGTTTACGTACTAATGTTCGTCGCTCATTATTTTTACTTACCCTCATCAGTTAATGAAATTGTAACAAAATTGTATAGGTATTTTAATATTTTCTTTTAAATGTAATATTTATAATAACAGGTATTGTATGTATAATATTTATATTGCTTAATAAAATTGTAATAATGATGAAGAGCGGAGTCTTCTGATACAGGCAAATATATGCTTAAAAGGAGACTCCCACCCATGTATAAGATATTGTAAGCATCTTGTAAAGAAATGAATGATTTATTGACGTGACAACGTTTTATAAATTGGTTTGCCGGATGACACTTCAAGAAACTGCGTTACGCTCCGCTGACGTTATGCGCTCACAATGAGAGCGAGTGAGAGGCACGCGGGCATGGTTAGCCCGCCTAAGAGCGAGAGAGACAGACATAAAAAGTGAAAGGCACGCGTCCCTTCCACTCGAGCACAGTTGTTGTCACGTAAAACTTTCGCCCGTATACCGACTTTACAGGCAACCAGTTTTTATTATTATTAAGTAAATCCGCAGGCCGCTGCTAGTGTCATATAACCACCTACTATCTATTTAACATTTAAAATAGATCAAGTATAAAAAACCCATTGCTATAACTGATATATTTTACGATCAAACTTGTATTCTTACGGAAAAGATAAACTATATTGATGCCATCATTTTTGTTTTTGATGTTGGATTTATGTAAGACTAGCCACGGTCAGCGATTTCACTCGCATATGTCCCGATCCCGTGGGAATATCGTATATTTTTGTTAATATGAAAAACATAATATAAAAAGTACCTAGCTGAGTAATTATTGATATAGCTGATAATTGACACTGGCTATATGCAGAAGCCACGCGGAGACATTACTAAAAAAAACAACCAAAAAATTATAATCGGTCGACCCTTTGTGATATTTTTTCCTTTGTCAACGTCTCTTCGAGTAATCGTTGAAAAATAAAAATACACGATAAATTGATAATTTTTTTTTTGAAATCGGTTTAAAAGTAACTCTTGTTTTTTTATTATAGAGCAGTTTTGGCTGTATGTCGCTAAGGCGTTTATCAAAGAGATTAAACATACCCATTCATAGAGTGGTCATTATGGCAATTTTCATACTAAAACGACCAAAGCTTTTCAAATGTATAGAAGTAGATAGGATACTAGTAAACAAACTTTTGTACCAAAAATGTTGTGGTTCCTTACTAGTACAAAATTTCCCACTCTAATGGTACCATTGGTGTTCATCGTAAAAATGCCACGCTGTACAGAAAACAATGAATAGGTTTAATCTCTTTCGTCAGAAACTAATATACTTTACATCTTGTGCTTTTTGTTTGTAACGAACAGGCTACGAAACTACTGGACCGATTTTACGATACATTGATTCATTAGGAATAACAAAGGCTACTTTTTTAGGGTTCCGCACCCAAAAGGCAAAAACGGGACCCTATTACTAAGACTTCGCTGTCCGTCCGTCTGTCCGTCTGCCTGTCACCAGGCTTTTTCTCATGAACCTTGATAGCTAGAGAGTTGTAATTTTCAGAGATGATGTATTTCAGATTTTCAGAGATGATGTATTTCAGTTACCGCTATAACGACAAATACTACAAACAGAAAAAAGTAAATATTTTTTTTAAGTGTGTGTTGAAGAATTTTAGGTTATGTTTACAATTTTTTTATCCCGATATTTCCGGAATCGGGAATTAGCTAGGGAGCGCTGCTAGTCCAACATATTTAGGGCGCTTTAGTGCCTGGGATATGTATTACACCAAGTAGTAGGTGTCTAGCACCTATTAATTCCTCTGGATACTGTCGACTAAGCTGTAAGGGTAGCCTAGTCGACCGTATCTAGAGGAAAGAAACGAAAGGAAAGAAAGAAAGAAAAATAACTTGTCAATAAAGACTTATTGACACAACTAAACCCGCGGATAAAAAAGTTTGGTATATTTTATTACAAATGTTCGGTCTACTACTAGTTATATATTTAAAGTCTATATTTTATTAATCAATTAATCCGGTTGCTATACATACAGATCTAATTTTGTCTATTTCTCTGTCCTTTATTTGTCCCTCATAAATGTATATTACTTAAAGATATTTAAATTAAAAGTAAAATAGAGAGAGCGTCTGCTTATTTACCGGTTTAAAATCCTTCATCTAATGACCGAGTGAGCGAAGCGTCTATGCTTCCAAGTCTGGCAAAACGGCTTCTACGGGTCGTATTTTTGGTATACAGATATTACAATTTTTATATATTTTTTTACTTCTCCCAAGAGGAGAGTAGTTCGTATTTCGATGATTCTCTTTTTATTTGAAACTTTAAATTGGTCTCATAAAAATTTGGTAAATACCTATCTGATGAAAATCTGCGGAGTGATGAACTTTCTGTTTGATCTTGGAGTTTTGAAGGTTGATAGGAAACATTGCACATTTTTAGCCAAAATCATAGACCAAACATCCATGGCCAAAATACGTTAAATTCAAAACTTCGAACCATAGACTAACAAAGACTTTTTTAGGACCTATATGCTTCGAACAAAAATTAGGTACTTGATTGCAAGGTTAGGTTCTTGAAGTTCCTATATGTGTAATGGCGTCAGATGCTGATGAAGATAATGAAAAACACGTTACTTTAAATGCTCATATTTACTTTACCACATCTAGTTCACGAAATACTATTAATTTCATTGTAAGCTAGAAAAACGGATCATTTAATCATATTTTTTTTTCTATTTCTGTTCCATACAAACGTAGTCGACTGTTTCCTCCCTGGATAATGACACTAGCACAAATATTTTTGTTGCATAAAACCTATAACTGCCATGACTTAAGTATCATAGCTGCATAGAAATAAGGTTTTTAAAAACAAAAATAACATAGGGCCATGGTCAATAATATAAGTTTTATGCAACAATAGTACATTGTTACCCTAGGTGTGAAAGTCACTCATTTAAGTTCCGAGACGGAGTTTGGCGTCCGGGCCCGAGCGTAGCGAGGGCGTTAATAGTTCGGACTAAATGAGTCTTTCACCCGAGGTAAACACTGTGCTTTTCATTACGAATCACTACATAGTATAAAACAAAGTCGCTTTCTCTGTCTCTATATCCCTATGTATGCTTAAATCTTTAAAACTACGCAACGGATTTTGATGCGGGTTTTTTTAATAGATAGAGTGATTCAAGAGGAAAAATACATAAAATTCTTCCTAACAACGAGAGTGAATGAGAGACTCCGTACTACCTGATCCTCTTACAAGGTTGGGACCACCATTACGTCGCTTTGACCATTTTCGTCGTTACATTTATTTTATTAAATAAGATATCTTGAACTAAATATATACTTTAATTCGATTACTGAGAAAAAACATACTAAGTACTAAATTCTGGCAGTATGCATGAGCCGTGCGAAGCCATGATTGTTATTCTTTGGTGTTACCTAAAGCAAAGAGGTTAGGTTTTTGAAGTTCCTAATGCGTAATCATTGCACAAGCCGTGCGAAGCCTTAATTTGACATGACAGCTGACAGTGAAAGCGATTTTCCCTAGGGCTGGAAGTTTTTCTTTCTACACGCTCTTCAGGCACCTTTAGACCTACTTTCGGAGTATGAGTAATGAAAAAATATTTGCTCTAGTGTCATTATCCGGGGAGGAAACAGTCGACTACGTTTGTATGGAGAGAGCGCCCGGCACCGCTTCGCTGCGTCTTACGCGGTTCGCCCATCATACTACAGAGGTCATAAAAGTGGCTAACCATCGAAAAACAATCAATAATTATAGTAAAATATTAACCAAATAAATCAATGATTTAAAAACTAAAATATTTATCGAATCGGTAAATGTCAGGAATACAATGCTCCGGCCTCGCACGGTGACATATTGCAATGCTAGTTACCTTTTTTGGTAGGCAGAAGGTTGCGGGTTCAATACTCACTGTCTAACTAATATTTTTGAAGTTATACTTCTTTAGGCGCGTTATGGGAAAATGATGAGAGTGAAATTTTAAGATGCGCGCGCATCTGAAACACAAAAGTCACATGTTGCAGCTTTGTAAACTTCGTAAAAATAAAACAGGTCAAAGCTACAAGACGAGAGCTACGTTTAATTTTAAGATGCGCGCGCATCTGAAACACAAAAGTCACATGTTGCAGCTTTGTAAACTTCGTAAAAATAAAACAGGTCAAAGCTACAAGACGAGAGCTACGTTTAATTTTAAGATGCGCGCGCATCTGAAACACAAAAGTCACATGTTGCAGCTTTGTAAACTTCGTAAAAATAAAACAGGTCAAAGCTACAAGACGAGAGCTACGTTTAATTTTAAGATGCGCGCGCATCTGAAACACAAAAGTCACATGTTGCAGCTTTGTAAACTTCGTAAAAATAAAACAGGTCAAAGCTACAAGACGAGAGCTACGTTTAATTTTAAGATGCGCGCGCATCTGAAACACAAAATTCACATATTGCAGCTTTGTAAACTTCGTAAAAATAAAACAGGTCAAAGCTACAAGACGAGAGCTACATTTAATTTTAAGATGCGCGCGCATCACTGTCTCTGAAGTAACAGGTTGAAGCTGCCCGTAAAATAAATATCGGACGGATAGACAGACAGTCGGACGTATAACTTTTAGAAGTAAAGCTTCTCACGCGCGTACATAAGTACACACACCCATTTTTTTATTATTATCAAAGATATGTTTCTGATCTGTGGCATTACCGCCTAGTTTCAATTAAACGTATTTTATTGTATACTGACTGTTGTCCGCGACTTCGTACGCGTGGTAGTTTTGTTTTATGTACCAATACCTTCCCCTTGAATCACTCTATTTATTAACAAAAACCGCATTAAAATCCGTCGCATAGTTTCAAAGATATAAGCATACATAGGGTTACCGAAAAGTTGCCAAAAAGCTACTTAGCTTTGGGCTAGATGGCGATGTGTGGAGTGTCCTGCAATATTTATTTATTACTAGCTGCGCCCGCGGTTTCACCCGCGTAAGTCCCGATCCCGTGGAAATATATAGATAAAAAGTAGCCTATGTGTTAATCCAGGTCTCCAGCTATCTAGATACCGAATTTCATTGCAATCGGTCCAGTAGTTTTTGCGTGGAGTAACAAATATACATACACACACACACGCACATGTACATACACACACGCATATAAGCAGAGTATTAAGAGATCTATATAACTAGTTAAAATATTAAATATCTTTAATATTACATCACACAAAATCAAATCACACATCCGTGTTGTCCACTTTATATGTATAAAAATATGTCTGGAATTTATCGACTTCAAAAATATAGATGATTGACCTAAAACGACCTTAACGACTAAATATCACAAATGACTCTATACTCAATTAATATATAGTTTTTATTATTGCAAAAAAATAAAATTAACTTTATACATATAGGTGTGGGAATTAACGTCACTTAACACCACTATGTTGTCCAACTCATCATTACATATTAGAAAATAAAGTCTGTCTGTCTGTTTGGACGCGATTTTCATACTGTTTTTATAATGGACGGACAATGAGTGATTCATGCTGCGACTTCGTACGCGTGGTAGTTTTGTTTTACCAAAACCTTCCACTTGAATAACTGTGTCTATCAAAAAAAACCGCATCAAAATCCGTTGCGTAGTTTTATAGATCTAAGCATACCTAGGGACAGACAGCAGAAAGCGACTTTGTTTTATACTATGTAGTGATTTACTAGTTGCGCCCCGTGATTTTACCTGCGTTATCGTATATATTGATTTTCTACCAACAAATAATACATAATAACGTAGTTACTATGAACTACAAACTTAATCAGCACTTTTCACCTCTTTAGAGAGGTAAGCATATATACATGTCTGAGGCGGGAATCGAACCCGTAACCCTGTGATTGGCAGTCCGGCATGGTGACCATTGTGCCAACTGGGTTGTCATTCTTTCTTTTCTATTAACACCGATCCTAATATTAGAATTACGAGGGTGAAACCGTGTGAGAAACATACTTAGTATAATACAAGTTTGATCATTAACATTGGTATTTAGACGCAACAATTATGATTTATGTAAATTCAGGAGACGCCATGTAAACGGACCTAGAGAAGGATATTATTTATTTAATATTAATAAACCAAGTTAATTAGATAGGTATTGCCGTCTTTCTTTGACCCGTGTTGTGTGAAAGAGACAGTTTTTTTTAGTTGATGGTTGCTATATGTTTTTATTTACAGTAAAAAAATCACTAGGCTATAAAACTCTATGTCTTCTATAATCACTATCACTATCATCACTATCACTACATAGTATAAAACAAAGTCGCTTTCTCTGTCCCTATGTCCCTATATCCCTTTGTATGCTTAAATCTTTAAAACTACTCAACGGATTTTGATGCGGTTTTTTTAAATAGATAGAATGATTCAAGAGGAAGGTTTATATTTTATGTATAATACATGCATAATATAGCCGTGCGAAGCCGGGGCGGGTCGCTAGTACTTTTATAAAGCTGAAGAGTTTGTTTGTTTGGACGCGCTAATCTCAGGAACTAATGTTTCGAATTGAAAAAATATTTTTGGGTTGGATAGGCCATGTAAGTGTACTATACTAGCGTATAGGCTACTTTTCTTTTTGATATTCCCACGGGATCGGGACTTTCGCGGGTGAAACCGCGGAGCGCAGCTAGTAGATCAATAAACAAACACTGTGGGAAATTCCACCCAGCGCGAGCGCCATCTACTTTAAAGCTATGAGTGTGTACAATGTGCAAGTTCCGCCGCCCGCCGCTAGATGTCGCCGTACAATATCTCAGTTTTCCTAGATCGCGCTATCGTTGTGTTTCACATGTATGTAGACTACGAGTTGACACGGGTGAATTGGATATAAAAAGCTTATGAGGGTTACGATGCTGTAACACTACGTTACACTGTATTTTTGAAGTGGTCGAACGATTTGATTCGACTCAATATGTTACAGTACGAGTTTCTATCGCCCAAATACTGAAAGGCTACTTAACCCCTATCCCTTTCCCACGCGCGCGCCGTGCGATGACACTATCTCTTTCCCCCGCGCGCCGCGAAATAGCCGTTTAACTGTTTTATGTAATTAAAAGACACATCTATTTTAGTCAAAACCGTCTGTACTACCTTATGGGATTTGTTGTAAAGATTGTGAAAATAAAAAAATTATACATGTTTTTTTTGTACAATCGCCGTAAAATTCAGAAAGCTCAAAAAAAAAAGACGATTTCAAAAAATCACTCTAGGTCGTGTTTCGAAGTGTATAACAATATAAAGCATTTCTTCACCTTTACGACAGTAGGAATATCATTCTATGGATTTTAGTGGTTGATACCCAAAAACTGTTTCTAAGACACCTCTATCGCGCTTCTGGTCATACCACTTCGGCTTAAGTGGCATATTAATTGACATTTATGTGTCATATTTACATTATAAATATTTAGGGGACCCCTAAACATCGTGGGTATTCGGACATAAATCACTACATAGTTTAAAACAAAGTCGATTTCCTGTCTGTCCCTATGTATGCTTAGATCTTTAAAACTACGCAATAGATTTTGATGCGGCTTTTTTAATTTTAAGAGGAAGGTTTTAGTTAATATAGCTAGAGTTAAAATCCCGTTGCAGGCTAGTCAGAGTCCATTTTTAGGGTTCCGTACCTCCGTAAGAAATCCTTAGAAGATTACTTTCTTGTCCGTCTGTCTGTCTGTCATCAGGCTGTATCTCTAGAGAGTTGAAATTTTCACAGATGATGTATTTCTGTCGCTATGACAACAAACACTAAAAACAGAAGAAAGTAAATATTTTAAGAATATGTTTTTTAAGAATTTTAGGTTATTTTTGGCAATTTTTTTGTTAATTATACTTCCAAAAGGGCAGGCAAAAGACTTTTAACCTATACAGCCTCGTCTGACATACAATATTTTTTAGGGTTTTTTACTATAACAACAATTACTAAAAGCGGAATATAACGGTAGTCGGTACGGAATCCACCGTGCGCGAGTCCGACTCGCACTTGGCCGTTTTTTTGTTACTTATTTCTGTATCTCGATTGTTCACAGGTCACTCCTCGGCTACGAAATAGACCTTGCATCACTAACAAAAGAACAAAAAGTTGACTTAAACGACAATGCTTACCAATTTCTTATGAAACTAGAACTAAACGATACGGATACTGTTCAGTTTGAAGAAGCAATAGACTCTAATGGCGACCAGTTGTACGTACTTGATGATGGGACGCAGATTCGAGCCTCGCAAATACATTTCGATAATGAAGACGAACTTCTAGACATAACACACGAAATACTACCATTTGTAAAGATAAATGAAGTTGAGAATGAAGTAGATGCTACTACCTCAGTTTTTGATGATGTAAATTACAAAATTGTAGCTAGCCCTGTTCCGAGTACAAATTCCAGTCCGAAACATGGCTTTATGACAACAGTGCCTTTTAAACTAATTTGTAATAATACTATTGGGTTTGAAGCACAATTTACCAAGTATATAGAACAAAGTACTAAAACTTATGCTACTTTGAACAATGTGGCGAAGAAAAACAAGTCACCAAGGAGTCTGATCAAAGACAATTTTAATGATAAAGAATTTAGGTATACAAGAGAAGAAATACTTAATATTTTAAAAGATTCACCCGTTACCAGTATTCCTTATGAAGTCAGCGATAGAAAACATGTTAGGAAGACAGATCCGACGCGGATGGTTCAAAAAAGTTCAGCGAAAACAGTCGATATTGAAGGATTGGTTATTGGAGACGGGGGTAGTAAGAACTGCTTTATCTGCGGTCTAAACGTCATAGACAAAGTTTACATATTCGATAAAGAGGACCAGAAAATCCATAGACGATCGCCGCAAAAGAAATCCACACAGTTAAAAGTAATCTGCGAGAAATGTTTGAACGAAAATTTCAAAACGTCCCGAATGAAGGGTGCTAATCAATTTTTGAACTCCGACGAATACTTAGTCATTAGGAATAATCAACAATACATATTTCAAAAGATAAAACACTTTAAATTTCGTACTGAAGAGAAAGAGTTACCTAAAATTAAGAAAGATGAATTCGTCAAAGTAGAAATAGGATCTGATGGTGAAATAGTAACGAAACCAATAGATAATGACGATGTAATTATAGTTGATAAAGGGAAGGATAGTTCTAGCGATGTGGAGATTGTTGAGGAACCGGAGTTGGATAAGATTATTGATAATTTGGAGGAAGCAGATGAAGATGTTAAAGAGTTTTTGGGGAAATATGAGTGTGATGCTGTTGAACTGAAAGAGTTGAAATGCAGGTAAAGAAAATAGAACATTTCGTTTCTACCTGCGACGGAACGGAGGGCTGTGAGAGGGTGTTTGTGGACTCAAATGTTCGCATTTATTTCCAAAACTGCTGAACCGATTTAGATACGGTTTTCTGTAGAATGTTTATGATTCATTGGTGATGGTCCGTACATAGTTGTTACGGTGATTACTCACCAGAGGGCGACGCAATTTTATTGCAAAACAATTATTTGGTTTAAAATGCGGATGTTTCCAGTTTTAACGACAAAATATGAAATATGTTGGAAATTGTAGCTAATTGGTTAACCATAACTGTACCTACAGTATTTTTTGCATTTAAATATGTTGCATAGCGTATTTTTTTTCTGTTGATTACAAAACACGAATCCCGCGGTGGTCAAGACTGTCATGTCACAGGGCAATCTCTGCAGTACATTTGACCGGAAAAAATACAAAACTTTTATGGAGTGAGCGTTCAAAGACAAGCTAGATTTAAGCTACGTTTACGTACGACTTTAAAATTGATGATGAAAAATGTATTTATTAATTAACTAGCAGCGCTCCGCGGTTTCACCCGCGTAGTTCCTGATCCCATAAGAATATCGGGATATAAAGTAGCCTATAGCCTTCCTCGATAAATGGACTATCCAACACAAAAATATATTTTCAATTCGAACCAGTAGTTCCTGAGATTAGCGCGTTCAAACAAACAAACAAAAACAATAATGCTTTTGCTTAAACTTAATGCTTTTAAAAATTAAAACAAGCGGCTTTTAAAAATCTCTCTCTCTCTCTTTTAAGAAACATCGTTCCTCTAAGACCCTCGCTTATTTGGGGTTTTTAAAGTTACGGTAAACAGTTACTTATCTTGTAGACGCGTGTATCTTGGAAGACATCCTCACTTACCACCAGGTAGTGACAAACCTAAAAAATTAAATTAAATTTTCCAGGTTTTGAGACAAACCTAAAAAATGAAATAAATTTTCCAGGTTTTGTGAGCTCCTGTTTCCCGGTACAGCTGATGTGATAGCTCATGGTGAAACTCATAAGCATGACCTTGAAGATGACGTCGTCTATCCATGTCCACTATGTGATTATGGTAAGTGTATTGTTCCCATGTTTCTCTTAGGTTCCATACCTCAAAAGGTACAAACGGGACCCTATTGCCCGACCGAAGACGACCCAGTTGGCACAATGGTCACCATGCCGGACTGCCAACACAGGGTTGCGGGTTCGATTCCCGCCTCAGACAAGTATTTATGCTTTGATATTTGTCTGAGGTCTGGTTGTTTCTATGTATTACTAGCTGCGCCCCGCGGTTTCACCCGCGTAATAATTTTCTACGCAATTTTCTTAATATTTTCTTTCATAAGAACCTTCTCCTGACAATAACAAACACAACAAAAAAAGAATTGGCCAAATTGGTCCAGGCGTTGTTGAGTTATGCGCTTACCAACACATTTTGCGATTCATTTTTATATTATAGATAAGTATATATTTACAAAAGAAAAGTATATAAGTATTATATCCGTTGTCTAGCACCCATAACACAAGTCTAGTTACTTAGCTTGGGGCTAGATGGCGATGTGTGGAATGTCCTGCAATATTTATTATTATTATTATTTATTACTAAGACTTCGCTGTCCGTCCGTCAGTCTGTCATCAGGCTGTATCTCATGAACCGTGATAGCTAGACAGTTGAAATTTTCACAGATTATGTATTTCTGTTGCCGCAATAACAACAAAAACTAAAACCTGAAAAAAAGGAAATGTAGTTTCAAGTATGTTTTAAAGAATTTTAGGTCATGTTTAAGTATATACTATTTTTAGGCAATATTTTTTTGATTTGGCTGTTCTTAAAACCGCTTAACCCCAGGGAATCACTTAGAGAAAAATTTAAAGAGATAAATAATATATTAACGCTCTATTCACAATATATCTACGAAAACTTGTTCTACGTTCACAAAAATCCTGATATTTTCCGTAAAAACAGCGATATTCATAATTTCAACTTAAGAAATAAGGATGAACTGACCGTGCCCGGTAGTAGGCTCCGGAAAATAAACAGGTCGTTTAATAGTACATGTGTGCTCTATTATAATAAATTACCTAAAGATGTATATGACATGTCCATTAACAGGTTCAAAACTTTTATAAAGCATAAATTGTGCAGTAAGGCGTACTATGATACTTCGTCTTACCTTAATGATAAGAACCCATGGACGTGACTTTAGTTGCTCCATTTCAAATAATACTTTCAAATATTTGTAATATTGACCTTTGTGAGCGTGATCACATGAAAAAAAACAACCCAACAAAGAAACTCATGGAGTTTCTTGTGCCTTCTTCTCATTGGTGGGCGCGTTCCGAAGGCACACATCCTAACTTAGTTTTTTAAGACGATTTCATGTGGTCTTTATACTAATGTATTAAGCATCCAAAGAAATAAAGAAATTTGACTTTGCTAAATATTTTAGCCGACTTAAAAATGTGTTATGATTTTAGGATACCCATCGCTGAAATGGTTGAGAGGCCACATCAAAGCGGCACATGAAAATAAACATAACATCACGAAGAACGAATCTGGGAAGATTCTGTCAAAATCTGATATGACAAAACTAACATCAATATCATTCAATAATATGGAATCTAAAGGTAATTCTGATTTAGGTACGGTTGGAGTCAGAATTCCAGACCCACCGTAGAGCTCCAAAACTGCAATTATTAGAATGTTTTCAACTTAAGCAAGATTCTTAAGGTCTTGATCGAGTTCAAGTTTTCTTTCAACTCATGAATTTACTAGAATTAAAACATTCCAATAATATTCATTTTAGAACTCTACGGTTTGTCTGCAATTTTGACTCCGATCGTTCATCTACAAAAAATATTATATACCTAACCTCCATGGAGCGAGCGTTCAAATATGGCCTGTGACGTCATCGACTGATATCGTGCGATTCAAATTAATGAAAAAAATGCATTTTTTCTCATTACATTTACGCAAACGACATTAACGTTAGCTATATGAAAAATCTCGCACCAATATCGCAATAGCGGGTAAAATTGCAGGGCATCGCTAGTTAATAACATGCTTTCTTATTTTAACATACTTATCCCAATCTATCCATATTTTTATCCCTAGATGAATTTTTGAAGATTGAAGAACAGAAAACTGAATCCACGGTTAGTCGATTATTTATAGCAGGGGTGTCAAACTGGATTTCCCATAGGGCCATTTAGAAAATTGTAAATATGTTAGTGGGCCAGACATAAAATAATTAAACACGTACTTAAATATTTGGTGAGGTAGGTACATTTATTGGGCACTTTTTCAATAGGTAGGTAACACTAACAAAAATAAGTTTTTTTAACTGTAGGTAAGTTCTGCAAAATTATTAAAAAAGGCGAAGTAAATTTATCTGTAGGATCCGGAAACTTGACTTCTTTTAATTTTCATAATATCATATACTAGCGACCCGCTCCGGCTTCGCACGGTTATATTATGCACGTATTATACACATAAACCTTCCTCTTGAATCACTCTATCTATTAAAAAAAACCGCATCAAAATCCGTTGCGTAGTTTTAAAGATTTAAGCATACAAAGAGATATATGGACAGAGAAAGCGACTTTGTTTTATACTATGTAGTGAGTAGCGATGTTGAGGGCCGCATCATTACGATTCGCGGGCCGTATGTTTGACATGACTGATTTATAGTATCTACCTTTTTAGGGTTCCTCAAAAAGTAAAAAAGAACCCTTATAAGATCACTTTCTTGTCCATCTGTGAGCGGGTTACGGAGATAGGAAGAGGGGCGGGAGTGAGGGGATGAAAAGTTAAATACCGGCCAAGTGCGAGTCGGACTCGCAAACGAAGGGATCCGTACCATGTTGTATAGGAACCCCACTCAAATATTTTTTCTTTTGTTTTTAGTAAGTATTTGTTGTTATAGCGACAACAGAAATACATAATTTGTGAAAATTTCAGCTCTAGCTATCGCAGTTCATGAGATACAGCCTGGTGACAGACAGACAGACAAACGGACAGTGATGTCTTAGTAAAATGGTCCCGTTTCTACCCTTTGGGTCAAGGTCTCTAGCTATCACGGTTCATGAGATACAACCTGGTGACAGACAGACGGACAGTGAAATCTTAGTAATAAGGTCTCGTTTTTACCCTTTGGCACCATAAAAAATCAAGGTCTCTTACGACACAAAATTTTATTTATAAATACTTTATAGGAACCACAAATGATAATAAAAACGGAAGTGAAAACTGAATCCCTAAGTTCAGACGAAGAGATATGGATTGTCCAGACAGCTGATGATGAGGCTAATGGGAAGTTCAAGGATATACTGCAGGCTGCTAATGTAAGTATACATTACCATAGGATGACGTCGCCTAAGACGCAGGAGGTGAGGGGTCCGGGAGAGACATCCGTCTAGCAGGATCCTTTAGACTGGGTGTAAAAGGGGTACGGTAGCCCCTTGGGAAAATGCCTTACTGCATTCTCCCCCCACCCTGAGGGGGAAAAAAAAAGGAAATTGTGCAGTAAGGCGTAATTACTATGATACTTCGTCTTACCTTAATGATAAGAACTCATGGACGTGACTTTAGTTGCTCCATTTCAAATAATACTTTCAAATATTTGTAAAGTTGACCTTTGTGAGCGTGGTGACATGAAAAAAAAACCCCATGAGTTTCTTGTGCCTTCTTCTCATTGGTGGGCGCTTTCCGAAGGTACTCATCCTAACTTAGTTTTTAAGACGTTTCAATGTGATCCTTATACCAATGTATTAAGCATCCAAATTAATAAACATTTTTGAATTTGAATTTAGGGGCGATGGGGGTATGTGGGGCTGCCTCCAGCTTGAGGATGGTAATTGGGAGGTTGCTTCCCTCTCTCTTTCCGCATTCTCCTTCTGCAACACAATTGATTTGCAGAAGTTCTGACCGCCATCCACTTTGAGTCATCCTCATTCATGGCGCCAACAATAGCAGGCAGGCAGAGAGGAGACATCCCGTCTAGCAGGACTCTTTAGTCTGGGTGTAATAGAATAGGGCTACCGTAGCACCTTTGGGAAAATGCCTTATTGCATTCTCCCCCCACCCTGAGGGGAAGGGGGCGATGGAGGTATACGGGGCTGTTTCCAGCCTGAGGATGGTAATTGGGAGGGATGAAGACGGATGGAATATCGGATGTTGATGTATTAGAATGGAAATCGAAGTAGAATCAAATCCACTGATTACAATGGAATAAAAAGTAGAATTAAATCGATCTGGTCCGGCGAGCGATTAGAGCGGGGGCTTTGATCGGAGAAGTGGACCTGGGATTGGCTGCGATGTGGCCCCGTGAAAACTGGTACCCTCCCTGCACCAGTTTGCTCCGGGAAGTTCGAATGAAACCCCCAGCCTCCAAACTGCACCGAGGAGGGTCAACGGAGAGTTTTTAGGCGGGTTCGATTCCCACCTCAAATGTTAATGTACGGTCGGCTGCATAATTGCAGACCCATCGTAGAGCTCCAAAATGACTGTTATAAGAATGTTTTCAATACGAGCAAGATTCTAGACACCTGCTTTAGGTGAAGTTTAAAGTCTTCTAACTCATCAATTAATCAAACAAAAACTATTAGAATGCAAACATTCCAATAATAGTAATTTTCGAACTCTATCGAGGGCTGCAATTACGCAGCCGACTGTGATCTGATCTGACCAGAAACAATTGACCTACAGATAATTATTTCTGGTCTAAATGTTTCCATATGTATATTAAGTATAATTGCATCCCGCAGTTTCACCCGCATAAGTCCTGATCCCGTGGGGTTATTAAAAAAAAACAATAAAAAAAAGTAGTATAAAAGAGAGAGAGTATAAGAGAGTGTATGAGAGTAGAGAGTATAAAAGTAGTAGTACAAGAGAACAGTATATAAATATACTGTTCCCTATCTGGCCATCATAACACAAGGCTAGTTGCTTAGTTTGAAGCTAGATAGCGCTGTGTGAAACATACGATATTGATTTTTTCAAGTTCTTATATTCATTTTTTTTTTTAGGTTGATAAAGAAGATATGAAACACAAATGCTACATTTGCAGGTAAATAATATTAGTTATATGTAATCAAGATGATTTATACAGCGTCAACCACCTTAAAAGGACACGGTACCGGCGCTCTCTCCATACAAACGTAGTCGACTATTTCCTCCCTGGATAATGACACTAGCACAAATCTTTTTGTTGCATAAAACATAACTGCCATGACCATGCCCCTATCTCTTATTTTTTATATACTTATTTTTTTTACTCTTACTTTCTATGATGATTAGAAAATGAAAAAAACCAAGACATAGGGGCATAGTTATGGCAGTTATAGATTTTATGGGGTTAGTTCACTTTTCCCCATTGATTTTCCCCATCAATGGGGATTTGTGAACTTTTAGTTCACTTTCCCCATTACTTGCTGATTCCGATTATGACTGGAGTTTTGTTGCCAGCCTTGAAAACTAATAGTTCACTCTTTTTTGTATTGTATCTGAGGCCGTGAGTCACCGCGTACCTCTCACATATTGCCAGCAGAATGTTGAGTGCCCTGACCGATGGTGTCAGTAGAGCCATGTCATCTGCATCATAATAAATGTGCAAATCAACTTGCATACAATGTTGATCTCAAGTAACTTATCAAATCACAGATTCAATAATACTTGATCGACTAGGTAATTTACAAAATGTGCAAATCAAATTGCACATTGTTAAATTTCTTTAGATCAATATGTGTGCAATTTGATATTATTATGCACATTTTGTTAATAACCTACCTAGTTGATTATTTTTAAATCTGTGATTTAATATCACTTTAACGTTATGTGTTTACTTATCTTCAAACATAGCCAATAATACGTTTGACTATGTATTAATGTAATTTATCATTATAGAAAAAATACTCTTTGAGATTAAACAATAATTTTAGATAAAATATTTGTTTTATTTTTGGTGTAGGTAGTTTTCAAAAAATCTTCACAATTTTTTAATCAAATTATTATTTTGAAATTAATAAGGACGTGTTAAAATATTTGTTACTTTTGTTCCGTCCACTAACCTCCGTTATGAACTAACTCTGTCAAATTGATGGCGATTTGTGTACGTCCACAAAATATCTCTATCATAACCTTTTATTTCTTTTGAGCTGAGATTTCCGAATTTTTTGTTGACAAATTCCCATTTTAAAATAAATTTATAAACCGATGGGGATTTTTGAACTTTTTTTTCACTTTTCCCCATTATACTCGGAATCAGCAAGTAATGGGGAAAAGTGAACTAACCCGATTTTATGCAACAAAAATATTTGTGCTAGTGTCATTATCCAGGGAGGAAACAGTCGACTACGTTTGTATGGAGAGAGTACTGGGTACCTTTTCTCTGAATTGTATAATTTAATTTCCAGTCAAGTGTACCTAAGTAAAGAGTCGCTATCATCACATAAATGCAGGAGAGGCGGTAAGAAGAGAAAGTCTGATGATGATGAGGATCTCATACGGATACCTTCCGAGGAAGACTTTATACGGGTAAGGTCATCTTTCAATATGATAAACGACGGAAAATAAACAGGTCGTTTAATAGTACATGTGTGTTCTATTATAATAAATTACCTAAAGATGTATATGACATGTCCATTAACAAATTCAAAACTTTTATAAAGCATAAATTGTGCAGTAAGGCGTACTATGATACTTCGTCTTACGATAATGATAAGAACCCATGGACGTGACTTTAGTTGCTCCATTTCAAATAATACCTTCAAATATTTGTAATATTGACCTTTGTGAGCGTGATCACATAAAAAAATCCCATGAGTTTCTTGTGCTTTCTTCTCATTGGTGGGCGCGTTCCGAAGGCACACATCCTAACTTAGTTTTTAAGACGTTTCTAAGTGATCAATGTATATATACGTAAGCATCGAAATGAATAAAGAAATTTGACTTTGATTGGTCACACCTGCCTGATGGTAGGTGACGATGCGGCCTAAGATGTAGCACGGGGTGTCTAGAAGATATCTGTTCACTCGCTACTTGAAGACAGACAACTTGACGACCCAGTTGGCACAATGGTTACCATGCCGGACTGTCAAACACAGGGTTGCGGGTTCAATTACCGCCTCGGACAAGTATTTATGCTTAGATATTTGTCTGTGGTCTGGTTGTTTCTATGTATTTTAAGTATATATTTACAAAAGGAAAGTATATAAGCAGTATATCCGTTGTCTAGCACCCATAAAACAAGTCTAGTTACTTCGTTTGGGGCTAGATGGCGATGTGTGGAATGTCCTGCAATATTTATTTATTGGACACGTCAGGAAAGACAGACGCAGGCAATTGATTCCTGAAGCAAAGCTTTGTGCGGAAAAGACTGACAAGCTTGCCCACCTTGCGATAAGTTAAGGCAGCGCCGGTTGGGAAAAAGCAAACCTGCCAAAGTGACTTTGGTTGCGAACGCAGTGGACTTTCATCTTGTCGGAAACAACTGTTTACACAGCAGAAATGACCAAAGTCACCTATGATAATTTGCTTTTTTTTTCAACTGTGTACCGCTGCTTTTATTGCTTATTTTTATTTTAACTGATATAATTCTTTTCCAGAGAGCTCAAGGAAGACCTCGTATAATAGATAATATGAACATTCAGGTAATAAAAAACATCTTATTAAGGTGAAAGGGTACCTGCGCTCGCTCCATACAAACGTAGTCGACTGTTTCCTCCCTGGATAATGACACTAGCACAAATATTTTTGTGCCATAAAACCTAAAACTGCCATGACTATGCCCCTATGTTTTGGTTTTTTTCATTTTCTAATAATCATAGAAATTAAAATAAAAAAAGTAATAAAATTAAAATAAGCAGAAAATAGGGGCATGGTCATGGCAGTTTTAAGTTTTATGCACCAAAAATATTTGCTCTAGTGTCATTATCCTGGGAGAAAACAGTCGACTACGTTTGTAATAGTTTGTATGGAAAAAGCCCCCGGTATCCTTTCCTCTTAATAGTTTTTAATTGCAGAAAACTACCAAAATAAAAAAATTCTATGATTTGCCATACCTACTATACCTGTTTCCAAGAATTGATTTCAACCAGCAACACTATCGATCGATACAATAATACAGACTGATTATTTGAAAAATTAACGGGTTCGATGCCTGCCTGGTGCCTTTTTCAAAAATGTAGTAAATTAGTTTTGTTTTTGTCATAATCAGGCACGTTAGAGGGCCCATTTAAAAATTCACCCCGCATAAAGTGGAAGTTTTTTTTTGTTTATAACAAATAGGCTCCAAAACTGCTGAATCGATCTTTATGAAACTCTGTATAAGGATACATTGATTCATTGGAAGTAACATAGGCCATGTTCAACTCCCGACGAATCCCCTGGGGAAGCATAGGGGATCCGCGAGGCGCTCAATTTAAATTAACGGCCGTCGTCTCCCCCAGCCCAGGGGACCCAACGAGCGTGAAAAAGTTCTCGACAGGGGTACGGTCGGGTGTAGGGGATCCTTTAGGGGAGCCGACGGGCGTGAACCCTATTTTTATCCCGATATTCCCACGGGATCGGGACGGGAAAGACCGCGGGCGTTACTAATTTTATTATAATTTGTTTTAGAAACTGCGTAAAAAGACTAAAGACTTTTCCGAAGCCCAAATAGTTACCTGTCATAATTGTAACCAATCTTTCACTTCTAAAGTTAGACTCAAGTTTCATATGTAAGTTTCACATTTATAATATTAGATAGATAGATAGATAGATAAACTCTTTATTGTACCACATTAAACCTTAATTCTAACATAAACTCCTGCTACAAAACAATAATAAACCAAACAATATGGCACAATGGACGGCTTTATCGCTAAATGCGATCTCTTCCAGGCAACCTTTGGATGGATAAGAATTAAAGAAGGGATGGGTGGGTTGTACATAACGTGATAGGAATAAGGAGGAATATAAAATAAATCATTAAAATACATAGAAAATAAAAGCACAGCAAAGCAGTATTAGTAGGATTATTAGCACATAATACAGACTACAATCTAATTAAAGTTTGCCGCGCGCGACGCGCCACAGACGACCTCTGTGGCGCGTCGGGCGAACACCCGACTGCGACGCAGAAGGTTGCGGGTTCGATTCCCGCCGGGAACAAGTATTTATGCTGACCATAAATTCTTGTTTCTGGTTCTGGGTGTTTCCCATATGTATAATATGTATATATTTAAAAAAAAAAGTATATAAGTAGTTTATCCGTTATCTGGCACCCATAACACAAGCATTAAGTTGCTTAGCTTGGGGCTGGATGGCGATGTGTAATATGTCCTGAAATATTTTTTTTATTTATTTTTTTATTTATTAAGAAAGAGATAATTTAATGCACTAATTAAATCTAAACCTAAAATTAAATTAAACAACAATATAAATTAAAATGAATTTTTATTTTTAAAGTGCTAAGCCTGCACTGGGCTATCTGAAAATATTTTTAAGGAAAAATGCGTCTTCAAAAATTGCGACTAAGACGAGACTCGAACTCGCATCCCTTGAAAACCGTTCAAATGCGTTGCCAATTACGCCACTTAGTCAAGTACCGTCATAGTCGAATTTAAGAAACGAAACTTAATTCGTAATTGGCAACGCATTTGAACGGTATTCAAGGAATGCGAGTTCGAGTCTCGTCTTAGTCGCAATTTTTGAAGACGCATTTTTCCTTAAAAATATTTTCAATATAAATTTAATTAAACTAACCCTTATCAAACAAACCCCTCCCCAACGTTCCCGGTACAAAGCTGGACAATATGCAGGCAGCGTATGTAAGTAATAATATATTTTCACGGCACATAGCGCCATCTAGCGTTAAACTATGTAACTAGGCTTTATAATATTGGCTATTTAAATCTGTCTACTTTAATATAAAGAGGAAAGATTTTTTGTGTTTATGTTTGTAACTAATAGGCTCCTAAACAACTGGACTGATTTTGATGAAACTTGATATAATGGTACATTGATTCCTTGGGAGTAAAATAGGCTACTTTTTATCCCGATATTCCCACGGGAACGGGAGATACGAGGAGCAAAGCAACCGACCAATCCCGAGCGAGCTAGTATTACCATTCAAAGATCTTATTGATTAAAAAGAAGATATTATTATGCGCGAACATCCATAAAAAAAACATACACACAACCGAATTGAGAACTTCCTTTTTTTTGAAGTCGGTTAAATAATTATTTCCCAGGCAATTCCACGAGAAGACCCCAATGTTGCCAGCTGAAGGGCAGTACACGTGCACGACGTGCGCGCGCGTGTTCGTGCACGAGGCCGCGCTCTTCGACCACGTGCACTTCCAGCACGAGAAGAGGAAACGGTGGCAGTGCCCCGTTAGAACGTGTGGGAAGACATTCAGGCTTAGGTGAGAGAAAGCAAAGGATAAAGATATACCAATAATATACGACTAGCTTTTGCTCGCGACTTCGTCCGCGTAAGTCGAAAATGCTTCTAATAGGATTGGACCAAGTAATCACGTTGTCCCATACAAACTTTGCCCCCCTTTTTCACCCCCTTAGGGGTAGTAAAGTCACAATAACTAGTTAAGGCGCCCTCTGGAGGCAATCATTTCAGATTTCTACTAGTGGTATCGGTCCGACGAATCCTCTGGGGGAGCATAGGGGATCCGCGAGGCGCTCGAATCTAGTCCAGGGGACCTGACAGGCGTGGAAAAGTTCTCGATAGGAAGACGGTCGAGAGTGGGGGATCTGTTAGGGGAGCCGACGGGCGTGAACCAAATAAGTAACAAAACTGTTTGTTATTCAACAGAGCGACCCTGACGAAACACAGCCGCAGTCACACCGACACACGTCGATACGGATGCGGTACTTGCGGGAAGCGGTTCCTTGACAAGCAGACGCTTGACGAACATTCCGTCACACATTTACAGGTTCTATACCCTATTATAATTTACCATAGACAATATAATCAGATATAGACTACTCATTAAGCAAACTCAGTATCTGGTATGAATTTCAACTTGCTAGGTCCAAGTATTCCTGAAGAAATCGAGCAAGAAAGTGATCTTATAAGGGTTCCTTTTTTTACCTTTTGAGGTACGGAGCCCTAAAAAAGGTGACACTTTTACCCTTGACATCTTGCCCCAAGGCTATTTATATAGTTTATACCCTTTACATCTTCCCCGGAGTATCTTTTTTTTTAAAGTTTGCTAGCCTTCTGGAAGGAGCTGGAATCTTCTCACACGCACAATGGCCCAAATGAACAGGCTAAGGGTGACAAATCAACATCGAGCTATGCTGCGCTGTACTGCGCTGTGCTATGTTTGGTCAACTCGCTCGTCTTATATTTTAATGAGGATACAAACAAACCATGCTGTGCTGCGCTGTGTGAGGCTACGTTCTGTTTAAAAACGCAGCAGTCTCGAGCGAGGCGCGCTACCCACCGTGCTGAGCCGCGCTGTGCCGCACTTCTTCACTTTCATCTTCATCGGATTGAACTATGTCGTAATGTTTACGTTTTTTTTTTAAATAAAGTCATTTTTGACAAGATAAACGACTACACGAGCTGCTGATTACTTTTATACTGAGCTGAGCAAAGCGCAGCACAGCTTGATGTTGATTGTCAAAAAAACGTAGCTAAAGAAACACAGCATAGCACAGCACAGTATAGCGCAGCATAGCTCGATGTTGATTTGTCACCCTAAGTGCGGAAACAACCCCGTAGAACTAAACAAAACCCCTTACATCTAGATGGCGCCACCTGATAGCTACGAACTACGTCTGAACCAAAACCCAGTATTTCTAGATGGCGGTGCCGCAATCAATACAGTTTATAGAAAGGGCTATCTAGATGGCGCCACCGGTTGTATTACCATTAAAGTTTTTTTAATACAAATAATGTTTGAATCCTGTTTTAAATTATAGTAATTTTAAACTGAGAAAAATCGCTTTTAAATCAGTAAAAAAGAAATAAGTGAACGTTGTCAAATTCTTTATTACAACTCCATCTGTATTACACATATTCAAAAGATTCTAGATTTTATTAAACCGTTTGATGGCTACTTCTGGACCTTAACAATCAACTTTTGTTCAACGACGATTGAAAATTAATACATTTTTTTTATTGAAGTGAAAACTTTTTATGGCGCGTTGGGCACTTTTGTGGGTGAGCATTTTCAACCGATCTCGCGACATATTTTGACGCGACAGATGAGATTTTATTTGTGTTAGTCTTTTTGTTTAACTTATACTGCCATCTATTACACAAATTGAGAAACTTAGTTTCTAGAAAGACCGCTATTCGAATGTAGATGGCGCTGATTTAAATTTTTTACTGCCATCTAGCGAATAAAAAATAAACTATATTTGTTTAAGTGAGTGCTAATAGATGGCAGTAGCAGATCGTTTCAAGAAATATTCTATGAGAAATAACAAGTTTATTGTTTTCACTTCTGCCTGCACTCCCGGAGTGCGCTGTTTTTTTTTTTTAGACCAGTGTGAGGCTGTTAATTTCCATACAAAAAGCGGTAACGTTTGCCCCCCTATAAATAAAGTCCGATTTTGATAATTTATGAAAATGTTCTAGATCTAATGAAAAACTAGGTTTAACCGTTTTTATTTTAAAGAAATATTGGCTAAGATAAAAGTTATTAGTATCTGAATATCTATAATTTTGACTTAAAAACTCCATCGAGCGTTTCAATTGTTTTTTAATGGACTAAACTGAATTACCAAAAAAGAAAAACGTATAAACCTAGAATAAGATGCAGTGAATGAAATGAGACCAAATTTATTTCATTTTGTTAAGAGGTTAAAAACGTTACGGCCCGCAACTGTAATTACCTTCATTGAAAGCAAAATGAAGGTAATTACGGCCAAACTTAAACTCTCTCTATCGCACGATACGGGTCATTTTTGAAAATACCTACTCGCGCCGCGTATCGAAAACATTTCGTAAATACCCATAACCCCGTATCTTTTAGCTGTAGTAGTATAAATATGTTTCATTCGTTGCTTCCAGATAAAACCCTACCAATGTCACATATGCCTGAAGCAATTAACCCGTGTGTCGAGACTACGCATGCACGTCCGAGCACACCAACAGGAACTTGCTCCCGCCCGTCTACCCGCCTGCAAACATTGTACGCGGGCCTTCGCTGATATTAGGGAGGCGCAAGTATGTTGAAAGATAGTTAATTTGTAACCAAAAGTAACTTAAACATAAAAGTAATTTCAAATTTCAAATTTCTTTATTTCTTTCAATGCTTATGTATTTACATACACATGATCACTTGAAATAGTCTTACAAACTAAGTTAGGATGTGTGCCTTCGGAACGCGCCCACCAATGAGAAGAAGGCACAAGAAACTCATGGGGTTTTTTTTTTATGTGATCACGCTCACAAAGGTCAATATTACAAATATTTGAAGGTATTATTTGAAATGGAGCAATTAAAGTCACATCCATGGATTCTTATCATTAAGGTACGAAGAGGTATCATAGTATGCCTTACCGCACAATTTATGCTTTATAAAAGTTTTGAATTTGTTAATGGACATGTCATATACATCTTTAGGTAATTTATTATAATAGAGCACACATGTACTATTAAACGACCTGCTTATTTTCCGGAGCCTACTACCGGGCAAGGTCAGCTCATCCCTGTTTCTTAAGTTGAAATTATGAATATCGCTATTTTTGCGAAAAATATCAGGATTTTTGTGAACGTAGAGCAAGTTTTCGTAAATATATTGTGAATAGAGCGTTAATATATTTATCTCTTTAAATTTTTCTCTAAGTGATTCCCTGGGGCCCATCTTATAGATAGCTCGGACAGCTCTTTTTTGTAATATAAAAATAGCATCAATATCTGCAGCACACCCCCACAGCAGGATGCCATACGACATGACACTGTGGAAGTAGCTGAAATAGACTAGACGAGCAGTCTCAATGTCCGTGTATTCGCGAATTTTCTTAACGGCGTAAGCGGCAGAACTAAGTCTATTGGACAATGCTTCCACATGCGGGCCCCACTGAAGCTTAGCATCTAAAGTTATACCTAGAAAGACAGCCTTACTGACTAATTCAACTTCCTCATCATTAATCTTTACAACAGTTTTTACTTGTTTTACATTTGGAAGTGTGAATCGAATTAATTTAGTTTTGGATCCATTCAGTAATAAATTATTGGAGTTGAACCAATCAACTATTCTAGAGAGAGCATTGTTCACATCGTCAACGTTGGACTGACGCCTTTTAACCTTGAACACCAAGGAGGTGTCATCTGCAAACAACACTATCCCATGGTTGTCCCTTACAAGGTAAGGTAAGTCATTTATATAAACTAAGAACAAGAAAGGTCCTAATATGGATCCTTGAGGAACCCCCATTAATATCGCAGATCCGGGAGATCGTTTTCCGTTAACATCGACACACTGGACCCTACCACTCAGATAAGAAGAGATAAGATCCAGGGCGCCGTTCCTAATACCGTAGTGGTGTAGTTTCATGATCAATGTTTTATGTTGAACGCAATCAAATGCCTTGGATAAGTCACAGAATATGCCATACGCATCATGCGACTCCTCCCAAGCATTAAATATATTTTTAATTAACGCTATCCCCGCATCAGTGGTCGAGCGCCCCTTACTAAAACCGAACTGTTTACTATGTAAAATATTATTATCATGAAAATGTTTAAGTAGTTGATTTAAAATAAGTTTTTCAAAAATTTTACTTAACGTGGGTAGCACTGATATTGGTCTAAAATTGGAGGGGTCTGAGGTACTACCAGATTTAAACAGTGGAACTACTTTACTCAATTTCATTAAATCAGGAAACACACCACAATCTATACATCTATTAAATACAATGACAAGTTCCGGTATAATAATAAAAATACATATTACACATTGTGGTTACAATAAGGAATACAGCTTATAGCGCTACACACCGGTACACAAACAAGTGTAGCGCGCTAATTTTTAGTCGTATTCCTGAAAATAATGTAAGACATAATAAATCTAAGGAAAAAATAAATGAATGAATTAGAACCATAATAATTATCATCGACAAATTTAAATTTTTACATAAATTAAAGACAGTTGGGCCAAATTGACCTGTGGTGTGGCATCTGGACATCTAGACACCTTGGACACTTGGGTACAATATACTCCGGAGGCATTTTATCCATTGGTGGATGGATATAGTTTCCATAAATTATTCTCTCTTTTTCAGGAGCACGCGACAAAATCGAAGGAATGTATGGAGACAGTGGCAAGCGATGTGAAAGAGGACTCGGCCGTACAACTGTCGCCCACTAGTGGACTAGTTAGGCATACTATACAGGTTATAGGTACGTATTTATATCACGCGCGTAAAGGCGTTTACATTTAAGAATAGAATTTTTTTAAAGTGAAAACTTCTTTAAGCGCGGTACGCATATTTTTAGATGAGATAAAATCTCCGTTACGAGTCGCGGCTACAGTATGTGCATATATGCATGTACATATAGCAGACCGTGAAAATTTATATATCGTAAAATTTCTTCATACAAAAGTAGACCGTAATCTCTATCATTTAAGCTCAAAGTCAAGTGAAGAGAGTGCGGTGACCGGTCACCGGGCCATTTTAGTGCAACCCGTTTTTTTTTACAATTTAGGTTTTTCTTTTACTTATTCACTCGCGACTTGAAGACCTCCAAATTGTACACGTCAGGAAAGACAGACGCAGGTAACTGATTTCACTCCCTTGCATTTCCACCATGAATTGGTGCCGTATATAAGTCTGCCTCGTTGTAATCTGCAAATCATACAAACATTTATTCCGCGACGGGAATGAAACCCGCTACCATCTCTGTATTTATTCTACCAGAGTCCCCGGAGCCATTGAAGCGTATAAAATACGAAGTATCAAGTCCAGCCAGCACTCCACTACTGATGCAGCTGACTCCCCTCGCGAGGAAACTCATACGTATCGTTGAGATTGAGAAGGCTTTCAGATGTGAATATTGTGAGGAGTAAGTCTTAGTTTATCTGCCTGGTTTACATTATTGCCAGTCCAGTAATCCAGTAGCGCTGGAATGGAATGGACAGGACCTGGAGATATCGTCTACATGATTCAAGTCATTTATAAGCTGTCGAATCGTGTATCCTGTTAAATGGTTCTTCTTTTTAGTATCGATAGCACAAATTAAAGGGGGGAATTGATGAGGCAGGGTCAGATCCGCCCACTCCAGTGAGCTGCCACGTTTTTGGCGGTGTTATAAGCTGACATCAGGTTAGCCAATGCACAGCCATTAGGGTTGGAGGGGCAGGTCAAGAAGTGGAGCATAGTTTGCTCGGGAGCCCCGCAGTCGCACTGAACCCAGCTTGGATCGATCATGCCCCATCTTCCCAGGTTTGCCCTGCAGCGACCAACCTGAGTCCTTAGTCTGTTGAGTGACTTCCACACTGTGAAAGGCAAGTCTTGACCAGCGGGAAGAGTCTGCAGGGTCCAGGAAATGTGGGGGTGGGGCATACTTCTCCTTCCACAGAAGGACTCGGGCATCTCCAGCAAAATGGTTGTGTTAGCACTAGAATGGCACTGAATTGGCCGTTTACATCCAGTTGCGCTGGAATGGTCGTGCTGATTCAAAATTAGACCGCCAATTTAGTTACTGGACTGGATTGCTCACTGGATCTAGTGCCACATGCACGTGAGGGTTTACATTTTTCCAGTTGCAATCCAGCGCGGGCAGCTTCAATCTGTTACTTTAGTGTTACAGTTATACGTACGCATTTTAAAATGTCACTCTCGCAGCTTCGACCTGTTTTAATTTTGGGTTACGCAGCTGCAACATGTGACTTTAGTGTTACAGATGCACGCGCATCTTAAAATTTCACTCTCGCAGCTTCGACCTGTTTTAATTTTGGGTTACGCAGCTGCAACATGTGACTTTAGTGTTACAGATGCACGCGCATCTTAAAATTTCACTCTCGCAGCTTCGACCTGTTTTAATTTTGGGTAACGCAGCTGCAACATGTGACTTTAGTGTTACAGATGCACGCGCATCTTAAAATTTCAAACATTTATCATAACGCGCCTAAAGGAGTATAGCTTCAAAAACTTCGTTTATCTAAATCACTCAATATGTATATATTTCAGTGTATTCTACATAGAAGATGGATTGAACAGACATCGTGTTATACACAAGGGTGTCAAGAATCCTTTCACGTGTCACATCTGTAAAGTTTCCTTCGCTACTTACTCTAGGTTAGTTACATTTTTGAAGTGAAAACTTCTTATGGCGCGTTGGGCACTTTTGTGGGTGAGCATTTTCAACCGATCTCGCGACAGATGAGATTTTATTTGTGTTAGTCTTTTTGTTTAACTTATACTGCCATCTATTACACAAATTGAGAAACTTAGTTTCTAGAAGGACCGCTATTCGAATGTAGATGGCGCTGATTTAAATTTTTTACTGCCATCTAGCGAATAAAAAATAAACAATATTTGTTTAAGTGAGTGCTAATAGATGGCAGTAGCAGATCGTTTCAAGAAATATTCTATGAGAAATAACAAGTTAATTGTTTTCACTTCTGCCTGCACTCCCGGAGTGCGCTATTTTTTTTTTATCACAGTTGCTCATAAAGTGGATCTTATTAAACCGCTTTTAGGGCTCATAATACAACGTATTATGCACGCGTGTGTTTTACATTACCATATGCACTAGTATTGCAATAAGTTATCCTGATAAGTTAAATTCATAGTTTTTTTCAGTACCATTATATTCTGTTTTAACCCCCGACGCAAAAACAAATGGAAAAACCCCTTAAAAAGATTGTATGTCAGACGAGGCTGTATCGGTTAAAAGTCTTTTGCCGGCCCTTTTGGAAGTATAATTAACAAAAAAATATTGCCTACAAAATAGTAAACATAACATAACACAAATATTTTGTTAACTTTTTATTATTTTAACAAGTCTTATCATTTATTCGCAACAGTGATAAAAAACGTCGTACGATACGCGTGTGGAATTGATTGTTGCATCTCGGCTTCTAAACACGCTCGCGTTCCGCTTGTGCGTCATCAACCGCCTCTATGCAAAGATCAATTTACCACACTTATATCGCAATGATTGCTGACCCACCGTACAGCTCCAAAACGGCTGTTATAAGAATGTTTTCAACACGAGCAAGATTCTAGACACCTGCTTTAGTTAAAGTTTAAAGTCTTCTAACTCATCAATTAATAAAACAAAAATTATTAGAATGCAAACATTCCAAATCAAATCAAATCAAATCAAATATCTTTATTTTCTTTGGATACTTAATACTTAAAAGTATACAGGACCACATAAAAACGTCTTAAAAACTAAGTTAGGATGTGTGCCTTCGGAACGCGCCCACCAATGAGAAGAAGGCACAAGAAACTCATGGGGTTTTTTTTTTCATGTGGTCACGCTCACAATGGTCAATATTACAGTATTTGAAAGTATTATTTGAAATGGAGCAACTAAAGTCATGTCCATGGGTTCTTATCATTAAGATAAGACGAAGTATCATAGTATGCCTTACTGCACAATCTATGCTTTATAAAAGTTTTGAACCTGTTAATGGACATGTCATATACATCTTTAGGTAATTTATTATAATAGAGCACACATGTACTATTAAACGACCTGTTTATTTTCCGGAGCCTGCTACCGGGCACGGTAAGTTCACCCTTATTTCTTAAATTGAAATTATGAATATCGCTGTTTTTACGGAAAATATCAGGATTTTTGTGAACGTAGAGCAAGTTTTCGTAGATATATTGTGAATAGAGCGTTAATATATTTATCTCTTTAAATTTTTCTCTAAGTGATTCCCTGGGGCCCATTTTGTAGATAGCTCGGACAGCTCTCTTTTGCAATATGAAAATAGCATCAATATCTGCAGCACACCCCCACAGTAGGATGCCGTACGACATGACACTGTGGAAGTAGCCGAAATAGACTAGGCGAGCAGTCTCAATGTCCGTGTATTCGCGAATTTTCTTAACGGCGTAAGCGGCAGAACTAAGTCTATTGGACAATGCTTCCACATGTGGGCCCCACTGAAGCTTAGGATCTAAAGTTATACCTAGAAAGACAGCCTTACTGACTAATTCGACTTCCTCATCATTAATTTTTACAACAGTTTTTACTTGTTTTACATTTGGAAGTGTGAACCGAATTAATTTAGTTTTGGATCCATTCAGTAATAAATTATTGGAATTGAACCAATCAACTATTCTAGAGAGAGCATTGTTCACATCGTCAACGTTGGACTGACGCCTTTTAACCTTGAACACCAAGGAGGTGTCATCTGCGAACAACACTATCCCATGGTTGTCCCTTACAAGGTAAGGTAAGTCATTTATATAAACTAAAAACAGGAAAGGTCCTAATATGGATCCTTGAGGAACCCCCATTGCTATCGCAGATCCGGGGGATCGTTTCCCGTTAACATCAACACTCTGGATCGTACCGCTCAAATAAGAAGAGATAAGATCCAGGGCGCCGTCCCTAATACCGTAGTGGTGTAGTTTCATGATCAATGTATTATGTTGAACGCAATCAAATGCCTTGGATAAGTCACAGAATATGCCATACGCATCATGTGACTCCTCCCAAGCATCAAATATGTTTTTAATTAACGCTATACCCGCATCAGTAGTCGAGCGCCCCTTACTAAACCCGAACTGTTTATTATGTAAGATATTATTATCATGGAAATGTTTCAGTAGTTGCTTTAAAATAAGTTTTTCAAAAATTTTACTTAACGTGGGTAGTACTGATATTGGTCTAAAATTGGAGGGGTCTGAGGTACTACCAGATTTAAACAGTGGAACTACTTTACTCAATTTCATTAAATCAGGAAACACACCACAATCTATACATCGATTAAATATAATGACTAGTTCTGGTATAATCAGTTCAATAATTGATTTAACAATCGGGACAGACATCCCCCATAGATCTTTAGTTTTCTTGAGATTTATTTGCTTAAGCACTACAATAATGTCATGATTTTTAACATATTGGAATTTAAATGTTTTATTACAATTTGGTACATTCGTTTTTAGCAAAGCTTCTGCAATGGGGGTAGAAGAATTTAAAGCCTTCGTCAAAGTAATAGCTACATTACCGAAAAAAATCTCAAATTCGTTTGCGATATCTTGATCATTATTAGTTATATTTCCATTAATACTCAATTTAAACTCGGTGTTTTTGGCTGCGACTCTCCCTGTTTCAGCGTTAATTACTTTCCATGTAGCTTTTATTTTATCATCACTAGTTTTAATCACAGATTTAATGAAGAGAGATTTTGCCAAAATACACACTCTTTTAAATATCCTTGAATAGTTTCTAACGTAGGCTCCAAACTCCCCTGATGTATTACTCTGTCTTTCCGCGTATAACTCATATAGTAAAAAAAAATAGTAATTTTAAAACTCTACCGAGGGCTGCAATTATGCAGCGGTACTTTATTTATTTATATTGTTCAATAGATGTACAACACACAAGACGACCCATGGTTTCTACAAGCGTGCAGCGGGAGGACAAACTGCACCTGTATTGGGATATGGAGACTTCCCTACTGTCAAACATTTCCTATGTGAGGTTAGTTGTCTCCCTAGCTCCTCTTAGGACATCTAACAATACTGATATAGTTCACTAGCTTTTGCCCTTTACTTATAATAGACTAGCGACCCGCCCCGGCTTCGCACGGCTATATTATGCATGTATTATACATATAAACCTTCCTCTTGAATCACTCTATGTATTAAAAAAACCGCATCAAAATCCATTGCGTAGTTTTAAAGATTTACGAATACAAAGGGAAATAGGGACAGAAAAAGCGACTTTGATTTATACTATGTAGTGATAGTCAAGTCGAAAATGGACCAAGGACTATGTCATTTGAAAATGGCTGCTCAAATACTTCTGACCTTACGTTTTTTTTAAACAATATTGGCTTTCATTTGACCTCAGCTCACCTGATGGGAAACGAAGATGAGGTCGAAGATGTAGCATGCTCGCCTAGAAGGTACCTATTCACTCTAGACTTAAAGACTCCAAGGTTGTAGTTTTGTGGGAACAGCGACGCGGGTAGAGAGTTCTTCATAGCAGTGGGACGAGAAAGGTGGATGACGCTTTGTGCGCGAAATTGGAACTTTCACCATGTGTGGATGGCGAGCCTTCGTGCACCTCGTTGTCTTATGGAAGAAAGGGCAGGATGGAACGAGCTCATGGAGTTCCTGAGAGTACTCACCGAAGACTCACTCACTTACTTAAGTATGTTTTCGCGCATTCCTCCCCCAGGACTGCGGTCGTTCGTATCTACACTGGACCTACCTACAAGTACATAGAAGAATGAAACATCCTAACGAAAACTATTTACATAAATGTAATCACTGTGAGATGACGTTTCCTAACAGGTAAAGTTCTGTGGTTTTTAAAAATAAATAAATTATTCACTTTTAGGGTAAAACCCTATTACTAAGACTTCGCTGTCCGTTCTGTCTGTCTGTCTGTCACCAGGCTATATCTCATGAACCGTGATAGCTAGACAGTTGAAATTTTCACAAATGATATATTTCTGTTGCCGATATAACAAAAAATACTAAAAACAGAAAAAAGTATAATATTTAATATTTGTTGAGTATGTTTAAAAGAATTTTAGGTTATTTTATTTTCATAAATCATTTACTAGCGACCCGCTCCGGCTTCGCACGGCTATATTATGCATGTATTATATCTAAAAACCTTCCTCTTGAATCACTAGTTTAAAGATCTAAGCATACAAAGGGACATATGGACGACGAAAAGTGACTTTATTTTATACTATATAGTGATAGTGATATAGACTCGCCTTATGTCTGCTTGTCTGGATGATATCACTTTCAGCTTGTTACTTTATAATTTCAGTTGGAGTTTAGCATACCATAGAAAGAAGTTACACTCAAAACCGCTCGAACATACCAATATTAGCAAAACTGTACAAAATTACAGGTAAATAACTATTTATTTCTTAGATACTTCTACTTGCTCATAATGCTCGTCTATCTATACATATAAAACCCTTTGTGTCCTGACTGACGGATCAACGCACAGCCTAAACCGCTGATCGTAGACTCTTAAAACTTGGAGGGTGTGTTCTTTGTATGCATCTTATAAGAAAGGATTTTGGAAATATCAGACGAAATCGCGGTCGAAAGCTAGTCCATATACATATTGACTTTTTGTTAATAAATAAATAAATATTGCAGGACATTCCACACATCGCCATCTAGCTCAAACCTAAGTAACTAGACTTGTGTTATGGGTGCTAGACAACGGATATACTACTTATATACTTTTCTTTTGTAAATATATACTTATAATACATAGAAACAACCAGACCACAGACAAATATTTAAGGATAAATACATGTTTGAGGCTAGATTCGAACCCGCAACCCTGTGTTTGGCAGTCCGGCATAGTGACCATATTTATGAAATATTTTATTCTTTTTCTCCCTAGTAACAAATTGTACTAAGTATTTATTGTTTTAGAATTCCGTGTAGAGATTGCGATGAGGTATTGCCAAACAAAACAGCGCTCTATAAGCATAGGAAGAAAGAACATAGCGGCATGTCCGTACAGAATATTAACGCTAATTTGAATACTAATCAAGAAAGGTAATATCATTATGAATTTACCAAATTTTATAGATTTTCCTCCAAACGTCTGAAGAAAACAGTAAAATAAATCATTTGGCAGATGGAGCCACAGCTTCTTTTTTTTAAATTACTGTTTATAAAATAAAATTAAAAAAACCATTAAATACCCATTTGGCCAAAAAATTTTTTTTTTTCGGCTACTTTTTTGACATGGTGCAATTTGCCTGAGAACTGAATGTCCTTATTTCGGCTCTTTTTAAGGGTTCGTCCGTACACAAAGGGTAAAAACGTAACCCTTTTACTAAGACTTCACTGTCCGTCCGTCTGTCTGTCTGTCTGTCCACCAGGCTGTATCTCATGAACCGTGATAGCTAGACAGTTGAAATTTTCACAGGATTTTGTAATGGTTTAATTTGCCTAAGTATACTAAATGTTTTTTTTTTCAGCAGAAATATATCAACGAGAACAATATGGCAACGTCCGAGACCCAATACTGCTGTTATTGAGGTAATTGACGGCCCAGTTGGCACAATGGTCACCATGCCGGACTGCCAAACACAGGGTTGCGGGTTCGATACCCGTCTCAGACATGTATTTATGCTTAGATATTTGTCTGCGGTCTGGTTGTTTCTATGTATTATAAGTATACTAGCTGCGTCCCGCGGTTTTACCCCCGTAAGTCCCGATCCCGTGGGAATATTGAGATAAAAAGCCTATAAATAGCCTATGTGTTAATCCAGGTCTCCAGCTATCTAGATACCGAGTTTCAACGCAATCGGTCCAGAAGTTTTTGCGGGAAGGAGTAACAAACAAACAAACATACATACACACACACACACACAAACTTTCACATTTATAATATTAGTAGGTTATTTACAAAAGAAAAGTATATAAGTAGTATATCCGTTGTCTAGCACCCATAACACAAGTCTAGTTACTTAGCTTGGGGCTAGATGGTGATGTGTGGAATGTCCTGCAATATTTATTTATTATTATTAACTATCTATTACTTGCTTCGACCTGCAGCTTTACCCGCGTAAGTCTCGATCACGTAGGAATTTTAGGATGAATAGTAGCCTAAAAAGAAGATTTTGCGCGTAATTGTTAGTGTTTCTGTCGAAAAGATTAACAATTTTTATGTTTTTTGCAGGTGCAAGGCCTAAATCCGTCGTCGGAAGAAATAACGAATATTTTGAACAAAAATAACATAACACAAGACAGAGTTATTGAAATTACTACTATTTCTTTCGCTAAAGTTAGTATTTTACAAATATAAGTTTTTCAAAAAACATTCATAAAAATAAAAAATCGTGAAAAAAAGCTCTGCGACATTTGAACATTATGAATAATGGCATAACTTCGAACCAAAATTACTTGTTTACGGGGAGGTTCAAGACGAAAGTTTTCAACCAATGTGTGTTACCAGTGATGACATACGGATCCGAGACGTGGTCGCTGACTATAGGCCTCGTTCATAAGCTCAGAGTTGCTCAGCGGGCTATGGAGAGAGCTATGCTCGGAGTTTCTCTACGTGATAGAATCCGAAATACGGAAATCCGCAGAAGAACCAAAGTCACCGACATAGCTCTCAGGATTGGTAAGCTGAAGTGGCAATGGGCAGGTCATATAGCTCGCAGAACTGACAACCGCTGGGGAGTAAAGGTTCTCGAGTGGCGGCCACGATGCAACGCGAAACGGAGTGTTGGGAGACCAGCTGCCCGGTGGACCGACGACATTGTAGCGGTCGCGGGTAGTCGGTGGATGGAGGCGGCTCAGAACCGCTGTTTGTGGCATCGTATGGGGGAGGCCTATGTCCAGCAGTGGACGTGTATGGGCTGATATGATGATGACAAGGAGGTTAAACATTCTTGAAGTTCCTTATGTGTAATGGCGTCAGATGCTGATAAATAAAATGTAAAACACTGGACTTTAAATGCTTATATCTTTCACATCTAGTACCATATTTTTTCTATTTGTATACGCTCAATTATTGTCATGCCATTATTATTTCCCACTCTGATGAAAATCATGAGATTCATGCCCTATGTGGTGTAGTAGTTATCGCATTCGTACGGTAAGCGAGAGGTCGCGACATCGAGTCTCGCTGATGTTTAAATTACTTTAAATATTTGGAGATGCATCGAAATTATTTCCAGATATTCTTAGTGCTTACAAATTTTTCTTCTTCGTATCGATAGCACAAATTAAGGGGAATTTTCAGGTAGGGTCAGAACCGCCCATTCCAATGTGCTGCCAGGTCTTTGACGTTGTTATTAGCTGACATCAGGTCAGCCAACGTACAACTGTTAGGGCTAGAGGGGCAGATGAAAAGGTGGGAGCATAGTTTGCTCGGGAGCCCCGCAGTACCTACGCACTTAAGGTGAAGGGTACGGACGCTCTCTCCATACAAACGTAGTCGACTGTTTCCTCCCTGGATAATGACACTAGCACAAATATTTATGTGCCATAAAACCTATAACTGTCATGACTTTGCCTATTTTTTTTTATTTTCTAATTATCATAGAAATTAAGATTCAAAAAATAAAAATAAAAAACATAAAATAGGGGCATGGTCATTGGTCATGGCAGTTATAAGTTTTATGCACCAAAAATATTTGCTCTAGTGTCATTATCCAGGGAGAAAACAGTCGACTACGTTTGTAATAGTTTGTATGGAAAGAGTCCCCGGTACCCTTTTCTCTTAAAAATATTAATTTAAACATATAATTTCAGGGTACAGCAAGTATAATACCAAACTCAATGCTAGCCCTATCGATGCTAAGTAACGTCCCAAGGAACAGAGTATCCATTGGAAGGACACAAAATCTACACAACTACGTGAACATGCTCGCTCAGGAACGTTCCAGATCTATAATAAACATGAGAAGGCCGGCTATATTGCAACGCACGGACAGTTCTATACAAAATGTACATGATAATACACAGGTAATTAATAAAAAATATAAAAGTGAACTCAAAACACATCAAAATCCCAATTCCAAATCCCAAAATGTCCAGAAGGTGCAAATTGTCCATATGCCAGAATATCCATGTCCCATAATGTCCATATCCCAAATGACCACATCCCAGAAAGTCCAAATCCCAGAATATCCATGTTCCAGACTGACCATATCCCAGAATGTCCATATTCATACCAGAGTTTTTCTTTATTATGGTGGATTAAAAAAATCAAGTGTTTCTAATCATTTTAGTATTTTAATCAAAAGAACAAGCTGATCCGTCCACCGCTGAACATAGACCCCCCCCCTCCCCCAAAGACTTCCAGAGCGATCGGTCGCATGCTCTCTGCGTCCGATGACTTCTTTGGTTAAGTCGCGACCTTAATAAAATCGTCCGTCCTTCTAGTCGGAGGCCGTCCCGTACGGTTGTCTCGAGCCCAGGAATGGTCATTAAAATTATTACAATCTAAAATAGAAACTATAGGTTTATGGTAACTAAATTACGAAATAAACAATTTTTGATTACTCATACTCCGAAAGTAGGTCTAAAGATGCGTGAAGAGCGTGTAGAAAATAAAATTTCCAGCCCTAGGGAAAATCGCTTTCACTGACAGCTGTCATGTCAAATTATGGCTTCGCACGACTCGTGCAATGTGCATATAGCCAGTATCAGTATCATACATTATACATTAGGAACTTCATAACCTAACCTCCTTGCTTTAAGTAACACCAAAGAATAACACTACACGTATACAACCTCTTTGGTCCCAACCTTGTAAGGGGATCAGGTAGTATATAGTCTCTCATTCACTCTCGTTAGGAAGAATTTTATGTATTATTCGTAATGAAAAGCACAGTGTTTACCTCGGGTGAAAGACTCATTAAGTCCCTCGAACTATTAGCGCCCTCGCTACGCTCGGGCGCCAAACTCCGTCTCGGGACTTTTAATGAGTGACTTTTACACCTAGGGTAACAATGTACTATTGATTCGAAGTTATTTCAATATCTCGTGAATACCGCATCAATTGTACTTTTATATCACGTTGTGCTAATATTGCGTTGATTGGACATAGTCAAATCAAATTCTCTACTCAAAAATTCAATTAAAGTGAAAGGGTACCTGCGCTCTCTCCATACAAACGTAGTCGACTGTTTCCTCCCTGGATAATTACACTAGCACAAATATTTTTGTGCCATAAAACCTATAACTGCCATGACTATGCCCCTATGTTTTGGTTTTTTCATTTTCTAATTATCATAGAAATTAAGATTTAAATAAATTAAAAATTAAAAAAAAACTAAAATAGGGGCATGGTCATGGCAGCTAGAAGTTTTTATGCACCAAAAACATTTGCTCTAGTGTCATTATCCAGGGAGAAAACAGTCGACTACGTTTGTAACAAAATAAACTGGTAAAACTGGTATGGTAAATTAGCCAATGTTATCCTAAGGATTTAACCTTTCTATAAACCAAAATCCATCAAAAACTACTCAGTAGCTAATTGCTTGTTATTATTTTTCAGGCGTTATCAGAATATAATACACAGTTTCTACAAAATGGAGTTAATTTAAACGGAAATCAAATGGTGCAACTTCAAGCTAATTCTAACACTAATGTTACTGAATAATAACTTTAAAAAATGCCGCGAAACCCGAATGTATTCCAATTATTCACAATAAAAATAATAATAAGCCTTTTTTGCCCCACACAGTCAAGTCTGAGCTTTACTAAAAATAAAACCGGTCAAGTGCGAGTCGGACTCGCGCACGAAGGGTTCCGTACCATGTTGTATGCAACCTCACTTAATTATTTTCTGTTTTTAGTATTTTCTTTAAAACGGCAACAGAAATACATAATCTGTGAAAATTTCAACTCTCTAGCTATCACGGTTCATGAGATACAGCCTTGTGATAGACGTCACTACCTAGCTACAGATTATAACAACATTATACATAACTAGCTCCGCTCCGCGGTTTCACCCGCATAAGTCTCGATCCCGTGGGATCAAAATGATCATATCAAAATGAAAATTAGCCTATTTAGCCTTTCTCGATAAATGAACTATCCAACACAAAAATGATTTTTCAATCCAAACCAATAGTTCCAGAGATTAGCGAGTTCAAACAAACAAACAAACTCTTCAGCTTTATAATAATAATATTAGTTTAGATAAGAATTTTATATATAGATAGACTATTCATCTTGTAAATTATTTCTTCAATATAAAATGTAGTTACTATGTATAAAAATCCATTGTTTTATTAACAGCGAATTTAGTCTGCAGAATTTATCACTATCACTACTTAGTATAAAACAAAGTCGCTTTCTCTGTCCCTATTTCCCTTTGTACGCTTAGATCTTTAAAACTACGCAACGGATTTTGATGAGGTTTTTTTAAATAGATAGAGTGATTCAAGAGGAAGGTTTATATGTATAATACACGCATAATTTAGCCGTGCGAAGCCGGAGCGGGTCGCTAGTAATAAATAAAACAGAATTTTTCAGATCGGTCCAGGCGTTTTCGAGTAATCGGCGAACATACATAAAAATATATATGCGACGAATTGAGAACCTCCATTTTTGAAGTCGGTTCATAAAAGCGTAATGGCTATTGCGGGAAATGATAAAATTAAGCCGGAATTTTTTGATTTAACTATAAGTAGATAGTTTGAATTAGTAGAAATGATTATGAATCACTGTTTTTAATAGTTTTTTTTTGGTAGGGACTTTTTTAAAATGATAGGTCATCGTTTGACCACTATCACACCACCCTGATGGTAGGTGACGATGCGACCTAAGATGTAACACGCGGTGTCTAGAAGATATCTGTTCACTCGCTACTTGAAGACATACAACATTGTACACGTCAGGAAATACAACTTGTGAACTTAAACGCCCACTTCGCTTCACAATATCTCTTTTTTTTTAACGTCTGAAATGTACCTTCCGCATGCCCGCCAGCCCTGGGAGATTGACGGGTTATGTCGGGCTCGCACCGCCTAAAACCAGACGGGGTTCCTCCAATTGCCATATTGTCAGTGTGTGATAACTGTGTTAGCATTGAACCACACACCGACGGCCAGTCCTCTCGGACAACTCTTCTACTTCAGCTCGAGCCAGCTACGGAGGCATGAGGTCGTCCTGACGACGCCTTCTGCGTCCATATCTTCTGGTACGGAGCGGGTTGTCAGTGCTGACCTCCCGCTCCCTCTCTGTGTCCTCCTTGACTGCCATGACCACCTCTGCGAAGCTTGTCACAATATCTAACCCAACCTAACCTACCTTTCTGGCACCAAATTACGTTTATTACTATTTCATATTTTTATTTGAGTCGGAATGGAAAAAATAGTGTACTTACCCGTTCACGGCATAGCGGTCATTTTGTGGTCGTTTTTTTTTGTTTAGTGTTGCATTTAAAGCGAATGCAGAGGACAGAGTATCTATAAAATGAAGAATATAAGTAATAAAACATGTATTTTTATTACTCTGCCCAATAGGTGACAGGCATTATGTATAATGCCCGGGCAATATGATTATTTCAGTAGTTATAATCACATTGCACTCTCTATCTTAATGAGTGATTAATTGGACATTATACATAATGGCCGGGGCATTATGTATAATGTCCAATTAATCTCTTGGTCCATAACATATTTATAGAAGATATTTTATTTTCTGCTGATTAAAAGAAACGAAACGCGGGCGGATATGACTTACCTTCGTGTGCTGACGTCACGATTTTCCATTTTCCAAGAGAATTTTCTTCTTTGTGATCACGGTCACAAAGGTCAAGATAACAAATATTTTTGATGATATATTTGCAATGGAGCAACTAAAGTTATGTCCATGGGTTATTAAGGTACGACGAAGTATCATAATACGACTTACCGCATAATGAAGAATGTTAATAGATATGCCAAATCGGTTGAAAGTTTGTTACAGTAAAGCTTGTATGTATACAAATACACTAGTTTTTGTTCTAGTCAAAAATACCTATTAGTTTTGATTTTACAGGCGATTAAACTTACGTGATCAATTTATACCGCTCCGCTTAGTAACGCATCGAGTACGAGTCCGCGTCGCACGTTTACTTCTTTAAAGGTGGTCGCAGATTGATCAGAGCCGAACGAATCGATTTTACAGGCGATTAAACTTACGTGATCAATTTATACCGCTCCGCTTAGTAACGCATCGAGTACGAGTCCGCGTCGCACGTTTACTTCTTTAAAGGTGGTCGCAGATTGATCAGAGCCGAACGAATCGATTTTTTGCCGTCCACGGGAAAAGGTACCTTATTGTAATAGAGATAAGGTACCTACATTTATATTTCCGATTACGTCATCAGAGTCGACCGCATCGTCGGAGGCGAAATATAAAAAATATAAATGGACCTTATCTGTACTAATTTAAGGTACCTTTTCCTGTGGAAGGCAAAAAATCGATTCTTTCGGCTCTGCTCAATCTGCGTACAACTTAAATCGGAAACCAATTGACGTATCAAAGTAATTATTTCACCCATATTTTTATTTTTGACAAAGAATATGGAGATTCGAGCTAATATTCAAAATAAGTTAACATTCTGCTTTATAAAAAAATTAAACATGTCTTATACATGTACATAATTATAATAGAGCACACATTATGTGTTATTAAACGACCTGTTGAGAAGTGAGAACATTGATTAGTGCTGCGATCTAACCTGAAGCCGTGCTGGTGGTGTCTTAACAAATTATGAGTGTTATACAAGAATGCAAATGAAACACACATGAGTCATATTCAAAATTTTACTCAAACCGAAAAATATTTTCATGTTTCAAAAAGATTCGTTCGGTCGCATGTCGTCTCATTGGCAACTTATTCCATTCTTGCTTCTAGCTCAAGTTACGTTTACTTTATTGTAAATGTGACGAATTGCAAATAGGACGACTTGCGACGAATGAATGTAAAATATTGCGTTAGTTTGATCCGGTTTGATGTTAGAGTGATTAATGTTTCCGGGCTAATGAGGCCTAACGCAGACGCAGAATCCCCCTTCGCATACTGTTAGCTTATTTTGTTCCAAACATTCCGGACGTGGCTGACAATTCCATTGAGGATTCCACATTCCACAATCATAACCTGAAAATATAATTTAATGAATATCATGTACAGTATGGGTCATAAGTGAATAATCAGTTTGCTACAATAATGCTATCAACAAGAATTGGAGTTACGACCTTCTTCTAATAGACGTTACACACAAACTTAAATACTTGAATTAAAAGTAGGTACTCAGTGTGATTATTATTTTTAACATGTTAGCTATGTATGTGTTTAATTGTGTGAGTGGTATAAGGGGCTACCCGCTACACCAACCGACGTGGGTTCGATCCACAGGTTACGTTGTTATAATGTTCAAATAGTGCTGCACAGGATTGTAAACGTTTCGGTTGGCAGAGACTTTTGACCGTGGATTGTACGTACTAAAAAGTTTATAAACTACCTATCCCAATTTTAAAAATCTACAGATCTTACACTAAGCGCAAGTATAAAAGGCATTAAAATTGTAATTTAGAAATAAAGCACATGATAAAATTTGACAAAAAAATACGATAAAGTGAACGGAGCGTAGACTCACGTAGACTGACCTAGTTTGAAAGCTGTCATCTGAAAGTTTACGAAGAAATCTATCACTTCTGTAAAGAGACTATCAATCTAGAATCAAAAGTTTCTGAGATATAGCCGTTTTAAGTTTGACAGCTGTCCTGAAATGAAGATCTCGATGAGATCTATCACTTCTGTAAAGAGACCATCAATCTAGAATAAATAGTTTATGAGATAGAACCGTTTCAAGATTGACAGCTGTCACCTGAACTGAAGATCTCGATGAAATCTATCACTTCTGTAAAGAGACCATTAATCTAGAATCAATAGTTTCTGAGATAAAGTCGTTTTAGACCAAGAAGAAGAAGAGAGAAGACAAGAGAAGTCGTTTTTTTGTCTCTTTAGACCATCAATCTAGAATCAATAGTTTCTGAGATAAAGTCGTTTCAAGTTTGACCGCTGTCACCTGAAATGAAGATCTCAATGAGATCTATCACTACTGTAAAGAGACCATCAATCTAGAATCAACAGTTTCGGAGATATAGGCCATTTTATGTTTGACAGCTGCTATCACCCGCCAATTTGATATCGTCATTTCGGTTTCTGATCTTAACCGTCCTTTACCGAACTTTTCAATCCCTAAACCCTAATAAAAAAGCTGATAAAAGTACACCCCACCGACCACACCGTTCACCCGACTGGGGACTGAGGGTCAACTCAAGACTCAAACTGTAGTGTATTTTTCTTTTTTCAAATTAGTCGCTTGAATGAAAATAGTAGGTACATTGCGATACAAGTGTGGTAAATCGATCATTGCATATAGGCGGTTTGTGACGCGCGAGCGGAATGCGAGCGCGTTTAAAAAAGCCGAGATGCAATGATCATTAGCCACACGCGTATCGTACGACGGTTTTTATCACAGTTGAGAATAAAAGAAAAGACTTGAAGATTAACACTACATAGTATAAAACAAAGTCGCTTTCTCTGTCCCTATATCCCTATGTATGCTTAAATCTTTAAAACTACGCAAAAGAGTGATTCAAGAGGAATTTTATATAATAAAAAGTTAACAAAATATTTGTGTATGTTGCCTTAAATTTTTTTAGGCAATATACTTTTGTTTATTATACTCTCGAAAGTGCAGGCAAAACTTACAGGCCGACTTTCAACCTATACAGCCTCGACATACAATTTTTTTAGGGTTTTTCCATTTGTTTTTGCGTCGGGGGTTAAAAACAAAATTGATGGTACGGAAAAAAAAGTAAAGAAAAACAAAACTCAATTTTTAATCATTTTTTAAGACGTTATCACGTAAAATTGTCGTTCGTAAACCAATCGTAAACCGACTTTATAGACAACCATTTTTGCTGGAGTAAAAACTCTTTGTTGGTAATTGGTAAAACCTACCTTTTTTATCTATGAAAACAGTATAAAACCTGTTATAGATAAATATTTAACTAGATTTTTAGAAAATATGGACCTGTTGCACTTTTCACGATTTGGACACCCTTAACCTTAATTTGAATAACATTTTTCAATGTTAAAAAAACTGGTTGCCTGTAAAGTCGGTATACGGGCGAAAGTTTTACGTGACAACAACTGTGCTCGAGTGGAAGGGACGCGTGCCTTTCACTTTTTATGTCTGTCTCTCTCGCTCTTAGGCGGGCTAACCATGCCCGCGTGCCTCTCACTCGCTCTCATTGTGAGCGCATAACGTCAGCGGAGCGTAACGCAGTTTCTTGAAGTGTCACCCGGCAAACCAATTTATAAAACGTTGTCACGTCAAAAATATACTCACCGTGGAACTGCCCTGCGTGGATCGGGTCACGGGCAGTGGCCAGATCGATAGCCGAAATAATGGAGATTATCAAAATGACGACCGCATATAACTTCATGGTTACAGCTTTCTTCTAATAAAATATGATCGAATGTCTGCTATATATACAATACAATATTTATGAATATATAATTCAACTAGCTTTAGTCCGCGAGTTCGTCCACGTAGAAGTCGAAAAAGGTTTTCTAAGGATATACTCGAATTGAGTTTTCAAACATGAGTCAAATTAAAGTGTAATTTAAATCAGAAGCACTTCAATATAATACTGCATCGAAGTTGATATCAATACTACATGATATCAACTTCGATGCAGTATTATATTGAAATTCATCCCCAACCCCGTTAAGTCTTGTCCTATACAAACTTAGCCCCCCCTTTTTCACCCCCTAAGGGGTAGCATTTCGAAAAAACCTTTCTTATCGGATGCCTACATACAAAGAACACACCCTCCAAGTTTCAGGTCTCTACGATCAGCGGTTTAGGCTGTGCGTTGAACCGTCAGTCATTCAGGACAAAGCATTTTATAGTATAGATAGATATTTTCCATAGTAAATGAATTAAATTCAGTTATAAATTATTGTAAATGTAATATGAACGAAGTTCCTTATTGCAAGAAATAATTTCACGCGTTAAGAAAACGTGTCGCGGAAACGCGTTACGAAAAACTGTAAGGGCGTGTTCAGATGACACGCGTCAACCGCGCGCCCACCATGTGCATCACACGCGTTGAACACGCGTTGAAAGTTCTATATAAAATTTGAGTCTTATGACACATCAATAGATCTCAAATTGCATTTCTGCAAGAGGGCGCGGGGCGGGCGCGTGGCGTGAGCGGGTGGACTTGGATAAATGCAATTTGAGATCTATTGATATCTCATAAGACTCAAATTATATATAGAACAAATTTCAATGCATGTTCAACGCGTGTGAAGCGCGTGGCGGTCGCGTGGTCGACGCGTGTCATCCGAACACGCCCTACGAGAAAGAGAGAATGAGGGAGACTAATTATTTAATCTTCCACATATCTACGTTTGTTTTATACTATCTACATAGTATAAAACAAACGTCAATATTATACAGATTATATTCTGTTTAATATTTAAGTTGGTTGGTATGTAGATCGGACCTATAGTTTAGAAAGCTGTAAAAGCTGTGGTCCTCTCGACCTTGTATAATGAAGATCATATTGCTCATTGACAGTTTGGTTGTAGCGTTGACTGTTTACAGTTTACTGGAGGGGTGAACCAATTTTCATACGACTTGTTTCTACTTCTATATTTTATTATCTATGTAAAAGCTACATGCATGCCAAGTGCCAGCCAGCTAAAAGGGACCGTATTAAAATAGCTAAGGAAACGGAGTAATAGGTTTTCGCTGAAAGTTTTTTTATTTTTAGGTTTACGACTAAAAGTTACTTGACAAAAATAGTAGAAAATTTTATTTGCAAAAAAAAGTTATCTTATATTTTTTTGAGTTTGTCGGATAAACCATAAAAACTAATTAAATCCCTTTTTCCAAGATGGCGGCCGTGGGAAAAGGGCTAAATCCCTTAAACTTGGATTTAACTTTATTTGCGTCCTCTGACGAATGCACGCTAAGCCTTAAAAAATGTAACATTTCAATGGACTATAAGGGCCCTGTACTGAAGGCCTCTTTAAACCTGACCCTATCATTACGCCAGTGAAAAATAATTTGTTATTGTAATTATCTTTAAAATAATCAACGAAACAATTTTAATTTACCAATAGATATATGTTGATAATATTTTATCAAATTGATAAGCTATGTCCTACAGTGATTTCATCAGTCACAACGTTAAATAAATAAGGTAAGTTAGTTTTACATTGTTTTAGCTAAATATTTATATATTTTCATAGGTTTTTTTATTTAAAATATAATATTTTAAGTATCTTTTTGTTTCTCTACTAAGAATTTTATTGTTTTTAAAAGATTAAGATATAAAAATTAATAATTAAGAATGATAATTCATTACAATATTAATTGCAATAAAAAATCTTTGATTATTATGTAATTTAAGTAATTAAAAAAGTTGTTTATTTGACACGAAACAAAAGCGTTAAAGAAGAAAAAGGCAATAATTGGGAAAAACAATCGTATGAATTGATCATTGATGATTGATGATGGAATTGATTGAGCAGTCTTCCAGTAATCTATACAGGGTTATTGGAAATTATACACTTTTGTTCTACGACTTTTGGAAATTCGAAAAAAAAAATGAAAATTTTGAGGTTAGGTAAATTCGAAAATTTCGATTCGATTGGTAGTTTTTATTTATATTTAATTACTAGCAGCGCTCCTCGGTTTCACCCGCGTAACTCCCGATCCTGTGGGAATATCGGTATAAAAAGTAGCTTATAGCCTTCCTCGATAAATGGACTATCCAACACAAAAATAATTTTCTATTCGAACCAGTAGTTCCTGAGATTAGCGCGTTCAAACAATCAAACTCTAGCTTTATAATATTGGTATAGATAAAATCAGATTAAAGCAGTCAGCAGTTTTTAATTTGAATAATAATACTTATTTAGAAATTATAAAATGTTTTTTTTTTGTTATTTCCAGTAAAACGAGATGAAATTAATACCATGTATAAGATCATACGATGAAAACGAGAACCATTCGAAACAAATCGATCGTGAAATCAAACAATGGATCAAATCATATAACCAGGTAACAATCTTATGAATTTGCCTTTTTATGGAAGAACCTACCTTTTGCAACACTGTTTTCTACGCAAGAGGTAGAGTCGCATAATTGTTATTTTATAAATTTGTTGTGGCGTCCTGTATTTTACTTGTTTTTATTCTGTTTTACTTTTCAGGCAATAAAACTACTACTGTTAGGAACAGGAGAAAGTGGAAAAACAACAATCATAAAACAAATGAAAATATTACATATACAAGGCTTTTCTACAAGGTATGTATGTATGACGGCCCAGTTTGCACAATGGTCACCATGCCGGACTGCCAAACACAGGGTTACGGGTTCGATTCCCGCCTCAGACATGTACTTATGCTCAGATATTTGTCTGTGGTCTGGTTGTTTCTATGTATTACATGTATACATAGAAACAACCACTACAAAAGAAAAGTACCTATATACTTAGGTAGTATATTATCCGTTGTCTAGCACCTATAACACAAGTCTAGTTACTTAGCTTGGGGCTAGATGGCGATGTGTGGAATGTCCTGATATATTTTATACCTATCCCAAACTCCATCTAAACGGCTGAAACGAATGTATGTTTTTTTTGGGTATATTCGTTAGGTCTGAGAATCGAACAACATCTATTTTTGTTTTCGTTTTTTTGTCTATGGCAAAACAACGTTTGCCGGGACAGCTTATATTCTCTTAGTCCTAGCTCCATGGCTAGTCTATACTTCACTACATAGTATAAAATAAAGTCAATATTCACCGTCCCTATGTCCCTATTCCCTTTGGTTGTTTAAATCTTTAAAACTACGCAACGGATTTTGATGCGGTTTTTTTTAATAGATAGAGTGATTCAAGAGGAAGGTTTATATGTATAATACATGCATAATAAAGCCGTGCGAAGCCGGCGGGTTGCTAGTAATATTATAATTTTTTTTTGTTTGTTTGTAACGAATATGCTCCGAAACTACCGAACCGATCTCAAAAATTGTTTCACCAATATAAAGCTACATTATCAGGGAACAACATAAGCTATAATTTATTTTCTAAAAAATTAGGGATCCGTGAGAAAATTGCAATATTAATATTATAAAGAGGAAAGATTTTTTTGTTTGTTTGTAACGAATAGGCTCCGAAACTATTGGACGGATTTCGAAAATTCTTTCACCAATAGAAATCTACATTATCAGGGAATAACATAGGGGTAATGTATTGAAGGTCCTAATACTATGGTAGGCTGAGAGAAACACCGTACGTCCACACATAACCATTTATTACGAAGTGCGCCTGACACAGTACGGAGCGAGCTTTATATACTAACTAGAAACTACCCTACACTAAATGATAAATCTATTCCTACTTATGTACCTACATTACAATAGGCTATAATATAATTTTAAAAAATTAGGAATCCGTAAGAAAATTGCATTATTGTTACCCATCTAATATAGATAAATTACGTGTCACGTTGTTTGTGCGCGATGGACTCCTAAACTACTTAACCGATTTTAATCAAAGCACACCGTGTGCTGTTGGATCCAACTTGAAAGATAGGATAGCTTACATCTTAATTTATCCCGATATTCCCACGGGATCGGGAGTTACGCCGGTAAAACCGCGGAGCGCAGCTAGTGTATTTATATATTTATGTAATTCTTTTTTTTTCCAGTGAAAGAATAGAAAAAGTACGTCACATCCGTCACAATGTCCACGAATCAATATTCGATATAATAAATGCAATGGATAAACTAAATATAAAGCTACATAATGTTAACAATGTAAAGTCATGTCAGTTTGTTTGCGCTTACGGACCGGATGGACCTAGTGAATACACCGAGGTTTGTACATTTTTATTTTTAACTGTCTTAAAAAAAAGTACGTCTCAATTCGTCGCGTTAGCTATTGCTTAGTTTTTTTCGCGGGATTTGAGCGCGGCCACCGAATCAAGAAATTCTGTAACGAAAATAAAACCTAACACCCCCCACTCCGCCTACTATGTAGCTCGGCCGAGCGTTCGCTTAACGTCTATACAATGTGTTTTAGCGAAGGGGTATTAATACGAAAGGGGGTTGTTCTAGACGTCTAGGCTAACAACTTTTATTCTACGACTTTTGGAAATTCGAATATTTATTTCGAAGTTTTTGTATGAAACAGCTGATTTTCAAGTAAAAATTACCTAAGAATTATCGAAAAAAAAGTTCGAATTTCCAAAAGTCGTAGAACAAAAGTTGTTCGTCTAGACGTCTAGGACAATCCCTTTTCGTATTAATACCCCTTCGCTGAAACACCTTGTATATATGGTACTACTGTACGAAGCTCGCACGGTGCAATAGCTTTTGTTATTTTTATTCACCGACTAGCTTTTGCCCGCGACTTCGTCCGCGTAGAAGTCGAAAATGGTTTTAATATGATTGGACCAAGGAATCATAATATTATCTCATACTCATTTTGTCCCCTTTTTCACCTCCTAAGGGGTAGAATTTCGAAAAATCCTTTCTTATCGGATGCCTACGTCATACAAAGAACACACCGTCCAAGTTTCAGGTCTCTACGATCAGCGGTTTAGGCTGTACGTTGATCTGTCAGTCAGTCAGTAATTCAGGACAAAGCATTTTATATGTATAGATAATAGAAGAAGATTACTCAAAGACGGATAAAGCTATTGAGATAATTCTTTTTAGGGTTCCATATCTCAAAAGGTAAAAAGAACCCTTATAAGATCACTTTATTTTCCGTCTGTCTGTCTGTCCGTTATGTCACCACCGATTTTCTCATTAACGGGTGGATCTAGCAAGTTGAAATTCATACCAGATACTGAGGTCTATAGTCCCTATTAGGTGTATAAAAATCAAGGTCCTGAGGCAACATGATAAAAAGATATGGAAAAATTTACATTTTCTTAGACTAGCGCCCCGCCCCAGTTTCGTACGGGCAGTTTTTTATAATCCTGTAGCTTATGCATTAAGGCATAATGGAACTACTTAGTTTTTTTTAAACTAAGCCTAGTCTAAACTTCCCATGAAATAAGAACTGAAGGCCAATTCTCGTAATTAACATTGTTCAAATTACATTTCAACATCATTTCGATTGCATTTCGATCACAAATAATACCCTCAAAGTAGCTCAAAATATCCTCAAAGTTCGCTTTTTGTAAAAAAAAACTGGTTGCCTGTAAAGTCGGTATACGGGCGAAAGTTTTACGTGACAACAACTGTGCTCGAGTGGAAGGGACGCGTGCCTTTCACTTTTTATGTCTGTCTCTCTCGCTCTTAGGCGGGCTAACCATGCCCGCGTGCCTCTCACTCGCTCTCATTGTGAGCGCATAACGTCAGCGGAGCGTAACGCAGTTTCTTGAAGTGTCACCCGGCAAACCAATTTATAAAACGTTGTCACGTCAAAATAAACTGACTTTAAGGGTATCTTTAAGAATGATATTGAAATGTAATTGAAACCATATTATTTACATGAATTGGTCTTTGAATTAAGAAATGATTTTGGGAAATTCGCCCTCTACGCGAACGAAGTCGCGGGTGAAAGTTGTACATTATATAGCTAGAATAAACACTTATCTAGGTCATCGTTTGACGACTATCACACCTGCCTGATGGTAGGTGACGATGCGGCCTAAGATGTAACACGCGGTGTCTAGAAGATATCTGTTTTTGATTTAATTATGTTTTTTTTAAAGGAATATTTCGAGCACGTCCGTGTGTTATGGCGTGACGCCGGCGTCAGGGAGTGTTTCAAACGTTCCAACGAATACCAACTTATTGATAGCGCTGAATAGTAAGTACATTTTTTTAAAATAAATCAAGCTTTCTTTTGATCTCATCTCATTTGATGGGAAGCGAAGATGTAACATGCTCGACTAGAAGGATTTTATGTTACTAATTTTTACTTTTTTTTCAATTTTTTTTTTATTCATTATTTTGTTCTTCTGTGAAAATAAAATTAATATTGTTTGACGTTTTAATATTTAAAAAGTACTTAATGTTTTTTAGTTTTAAAATGCCTAACAATATTAATCAAGCAATATCTTTTCAAATGTTTCACTTTTTCTTAAGGGGGGGTCCATACGCCAACGACCTTGGTACACAGCCTACTAAATAGTTACTACTGGCACCAGTCGCCTTCGTTGGTGAACATTGTTGATTGTTACGAATGTGTTTTGTTTTTCTCAAAAGTGCTGAGATGGAATTGTAGGTGAGATTTTTACCGACATTTTGGTGTGATTTAAGCCAAAAATTTCTCATAGTTTTGAAGCTATCCTAAAATTAAGAATTAAAACTAGTCTAGCTTTGAAATGACAAAGAATTTTCGCCTCGAAATTACTCCAAAATATCGGTAAAAATTACAGCTACAATTCCATCTCAGCACTTTAGAGAAAAACAAAACACATTCGTTACAATCAACCATGAAGCAATCAACAATGTTAGTTTTAAGCGGCGGGTATTTACACAACACAAAAGTACACAAAAGCCTTTGGACATTGTGGCATAGTTTAGGATATAGCCCTGAAGGCCCACTTAAAAAATTTATCCTGTATACAATGGTTTTGGTTTCAGTTTCCTGAACCGTATAGATCTAATAGAGAACCCATCATACCTCCCCTCCGATGCTGACATCTTGCGGTGCCGGAGGAAGACTACCGGGATACAGAAGATTGAATTCAAAGTTAAGGTACTATCCTATTTCACTATCACTACATAGTATAAAACAAAGTCGCTTTCTCTGTCCCTATATCCCTATATCCCTTTGTATGCTTAAATCTTTAAAACTACGGAACTGATTTTGATGCGGTTTTTTTAATAGATAGAGTGATCCAAGAGGAAGGTTTATATGTGCATATAATACATGCATAATATAGCCGTGCGAAGCCGGAGCGGGTCGCTAGTATAAAAAATTAAAAAAAAAAAAAAAAACACTCTTGTACTGCCGCGGTAAAGCTATTGCATAGCGAACGCTCGGCCGAGCTACATGGTAGGCGGAGTGGAGGGTGTTAGGTTTAATTTTCATTACGAAATTTCTTGATTCGGTCGCCGCGCTCAAAGCCCGCGATAAAAGCTATGCATTAGCTTAAAATATGTATACTTACACAAAAAAATTCATACAAATCGGTGGAGCCGTTCAAGTGTAGTTTTGCAACTAACATCGCGACACATTGAGATCAATATTTATATGATACTAACGTCACTCAATTGTTTTGCCTTCCCGGAACCTCTCCATTAAAACTTGAACTTTATAATAATGTTATTAAAGTTCAAATTGACTTTTAAGTATTATTACGAATCGTTTGTATGGGAATTGGGAATATAGAATAGTGTTGTTATTAGACATTTTCAGGCAATTTTTTGATTTTTTCTCTCCGTAAGAACTTAATTTAATTTACTAATTTTAATGTTTGTAGGTACCAAAATCAATGCAAGGCGGCGTCCAAGAGTTCTGGATGTATGACGTCGGAGGGCAGAGAGGGGAGAGGAAGAAATGGATACAGGTATTAATAAATATTGCAGGACATTCCACACATCGCCATCTAGCACCAAGCTAAGTAACTACACTTGTGTTATGGGTGCTAGACAACGGATATACTGCTTATATACTTTTATTTTGTAAATATATACATATAAGTACTTAATACATAGACACAACCAGATCAAAGTGACAGTTGTCAAACAAATTTTCGTCCAATATTTATTGTTTTATGAACAAAATCATGATAAAAAGTAGTCTATGTTCTTCTCCAGAGTCACATCTATGTCTGTACCAAAATTCATCTTATTCCGTTCAGCGGTTTAGGCGTGAAAACGCGACAGACAGACAGAGTTACTTTCACATTTATAATATTAGTAAGGATAGACACAACTAGATCACAGACAAATATCTAAGCATAAATACATGTCTGAGGCGGGAATTGAACCCGCAATGTGTTTGGCAGTCCGGCATGGTGACAATTGTACCAACTGGGTCGTCTCAAAAACTATTTTTTAAGCTATTGCATAGATTTTATAGCGGGCCTTGGGGGGAGAATCAAGAAATTCCGTAACGAAAACACCTAACACTCCCGACAAATGACGGACGATTATTAACAGACGACTAATGACGGACGACAAATGTCGGACGACTTTTTATTTTATTTTTATTTTTTATTATTTAATAAGAACATTTACTAAGACAAGAAATTATTCTCGATATAACAATAGCTTTACTGCGGCAGTCCCCGAGTGCCACACGTTTTTTATTTTATTTTTGTTAGGTATTTGAAGGTATCCACGCCATTTGGTTCCTGGTCGCCTGTAGCGATTTCGATCAAACTCTTCGAGAAGATAACTCACAGAATAGACTCAAAGAAGCTTTGGTACTGTTTGAAGACGTTTGGCAAAGCAGGTTTGTATATATTTTGTCTTATTTTTTACTAGGAGCACCTTTAAGTCCCGATCCCGTGGGAATATCGGGATAAAAAGTAGCCTATGTTACTGTCAATGAATCAATGTATCCTCATACCAAGTTTCATCTAAATCGGTCCAGTACTTTCGGAGCCTATTCATCATCTTCTTCACTACATCACTACATAGTATAAAACAAAGTCGCTTTCTCTGTCCCTATGTCCCTATGTATGCTTAAATCTTTAAAACTACGCAACGGATTTTGATGCAGTTTTTTTAATAGGTAGAGTGATTCAACAGGAAGGTTTATATGTATAATACATGCATAATATAGCCGTGCGAAGCCGGCGGGTCGCTAGTTTTTTATATGGTTAGCCCTAAGCTAAGGTTTGTGCTATGGTGGCCAGAAAACGTATAGCATACATTTACACTTTTCTTTTCGGAATACAAATTTAACTAGCAGTGCTCTGCGGTATAACCCGTGTAAGTCCCGGAATCGGGACTAACACGGGTCAAAAAACCCGCCAAGTGCGAGTCGGACTTGCGCACGAAGGGTTCCGTACTATGTTGTATGGGAGACTCACTTAATTTTTATTTATATTTTTCGTATTTGTTGGCATAGCGACGACAGAAATATCAATGAAAATTTCAACTGTCTAGCTATCACGGTTCATGAGATACAGCCTGGGGTCTCTATTTTGGAATCGCTCGTGTGACATAGCTTCATCGTATACGCCTACAAGTCATGCTCGACTTCCAAGTCGCATGACAATTTTTTTCTGTATTTTTGAATCGTTCGTCGTCTAATTTGAAATGTCAATTTTTATTTGTTTTACGCAGAAAATTGAAAACAGGTAATTACCGACGAACTTTTGAAATAATCCCAAAATATATCAATATTATTCAAAGATCATTTCCGAATGTTTGATTAAGGTTGTTGAAAGTTTATTCTACCACTAGTGGTGGAGACCATTCGTTACGATCAAGCGATTCAAAAATAGCGAACTTCCGATGTCGAACGAATATCAGTAAAAATCGAGCGCTCGACGCGGGGCGAACGATTCAATAATAGGGCTCCTGGTGACAGACAGACGGATAGTGGATTCTTAGTAATAAGGTTCCGTTCTAGAATCAAGATTTTTATTGTCCAAGTGATGTACGGTCGGCTGCATAATTACAGACCCACCATAGAGCTTCAAAACGGCTCACAGTGGTTCGACCCCATTACATTGGGTTGGACATAGAGACCGAAATAACAATTTGAAAAAAAGAAGTATGCCCTTCGATACCTCTACTCAATAGCAACGATTATTTCTATGAACGTTTTTCGATAAGACTTATATCTTGGCTGTAAATACGGAAAAACTGTTTTTAATGTATGGAAAGCCACCTTTAAATGCTCATAGCAGGTTATTTTCGTTCATTTTCGTGTTGCCGCTTCTATAGCTGTTTCGTATCGTCAATTCACACATTTTCTCCAAAGAAGCATTTTGCTCTTTCGTGCACTTTTTGAGTTTGGGGGGGGGGGGGGGGGGTGAGAGGTAAACTTCAAAATTGGCTTAAACATAACTTTTTCACGGTCCTAAGCTAAAATATATACATTTATAGTTAGTTTCTTATAAATACTGCAATAAAATACAGGTTGAAGTAGTCATTTAAAAAAGTACAGGGAGATATCTCGATTTGTCTCCCTTGAGGGGAAGTCTTAAGCTATGGGAAATATGTACAAATATTTAAAGAAATCATGATCTCGATTTTGATAAAAACAAAGGCAGCATCATTACAATTTTGAAAAACTCAATACCCCAGCCGGAAATCGAAACAGTTGATTTTAATTAAAAAAAATGTTAATTGTTTTATTGCATATACCGAAAGTGTTGCTAATAAGGATCAAATGCTGGAAATAAACATAATATGGCGAATTAAAGGAAGTAGCTTGTTTGTTGAGTTTTTGAAATTTTCATATTTTCGCGTTATAAATGCTTATAATCTTTGAGATCGTTATGCTGAGCTAAGACAATAGATATCTATATTCGCGACAACACCAGAGAAAGACATTATGACTACACTCAACGAGATTGTAATTATAACTGATTTTTCAACATTAAATAGATAAAACACTTTTTGGTACCTACACACAAAGATTCATAATGAAAAAAAAAGAAACAAACTTAAACATAGAGTGGCACAATAGACGGCCACCTTAGGATGGAGAGGATTCTGCGAAAGATTAAGAGCGAGATGCGTGTAGAGTAATAAGTTAAAAAAAGAATATCCGAAGCTACAGAAGCCAGGAATAAGGATTTTAGAAAATATAGATCAGATCACACCCGTAAGCACAATCCAATCGCGACAAATGAAGACATTCTTAACAATTTGCTTTTGTCTTTAGATCCTCTGTTAACCAGGATTCGACCGAAAATGATTAAGAAACCAAATAAATCCTCATTTGAAGAGGTTGAAGAGTTACTAATTTCTGAGCAACCTGAATTTGAATTTGTTGATGTCTCTGCAGTACCTGAAGAAGATTCGGACTGCAGTGTTGATGAATCAGATGATGACGACATGAAGGACAATTTTTTTTTAGTTGTGGTTTTACTACAACAAGATTGCGACACTACGTAAATACGTAGTGTCACAACATTGTTAATTCAAATTCAAAATCATGTTATTTTAAATTTATGTCGTTATTGTCATCATCTATCTGATAGACATCAACAAACCAAAATCAGAAATTAGTAATTCGTCAATGTAGATTTATTCATTTTCGGGTAGTATCTTGATTTACAAATAGTCTAACGAATTGTGTGAGTGGATTTACAATTAGATTGTACATTTATTTTTTTATGTGTTTTTATTAGTCTTTTTTTGTATTTTATCACTTATTTATTATTGTACATTGTATTGTTTTGTCAAAATCAATTACCTAGGCAAATATGTAGATCTCGTACTGCTTAATTCAATTTTCTTATTTTTTGTTAATTTCTTGGTGTACTTAATAAATTTAAATTTGTGTAAAGTTTTTAAAAAAAAAAATTATTCTATACGAAATTAAACAAAAAGACAATAACTTTATTCGGCGAAAATGTGCTAATTTGTTGACATAATCTGCAGTATTAATGTCAAATGGAATGTTATCTTACTGGATTTTGATATTTGTTTGCCGCGAAAATATTTAAAATTTCAAAAACTCGACAAACAAGCTACTTCCTTTAATTCGCCATATTATGTTTATTTCCAGCATTTGATCCTTATTAGCAACACTTTCGGTATATGCAATAAAACAATTAACATTTTTTTTAATTAAAATCAACTGGTTCGATTCCCGGCTGAGGTATTGAGTTTTTCAAAATTGTAATGATGCCGCCTTTGTTTTTATCAAAATCCAGATCATGGTTTCCTTAAATATTTGTACATATTTCTCATAGCTTAAGACTTCCCCTCAAGGGAGACAAATCGAGATATCTCCCTGTACTTTTTTAAATGACTACTTCAACCTGTATTTTATTGCAGTATTTATAAGAAACTAACTATAAATGTATATATTTTAGCTTAGGACCGTGAAAAAGTTATGTTTAAGCCAATTTTGAAGTTTACCTCTCACCCCCCCCCCCCCAAACTCAAAAAGTGCACGAAAGAGCAAAATGCTTCTTTGGAGAAAATGTGTGAATTGACGATACGAAACAGCTATAGAAGCGGCAACACGAAAATGAACGAAAATAACCTGCTATGAGCATTTAAAGGTGGCTTCCCATACATTAAAAACAGTTTTTCCGTATTTACAGCCAAGATATAAGTCTTATCGAAAAACGTTCATAGAAATAATCGTTGCTATTGAGTAGAGGTATCGAAGGGCATACTTCTTTTTTTCAAATTGTCATTTCGGTCTCTATGTCCAACCCAATGTATGGGGTCGAACCACCGTGCGGCTGTTTTATGAATTTCTTCAACAGAATCAAGATTCTAGGCACCTGCTTTAGTTGAAGTTTATAGTCTTCTAACTCATGCATTTATCAAACAAAAATTATTAGAATGAAAACATTCTAATAATAGTAATTTTAGAACTCTACCGGGGGCTGCAATTATGCAGCCGACTGTACATTGAGATCTTATTAATTAAAAATAATAGTTAGGTAACAATCACTTACCCATTACAGGCATACAATATTTATAGTTTGAGCATCGTCACTACATAGTATAAAACAAAGTCGCTTTTTCTGTCCCTATTTCCCTTTGACTGCTTAAATCTTTAAAACTACGCAACGGATTTTGATGAGGTTTTTTTTTAATAGATAGAGTGATTCAAGAGGAAGGTTTATATGTATAATACATGCATAATATAGCCGTGCGAAGCCGGGGCGGGTCGCTAGTTACAAATAAAACTTACTTTACCCTTTACGGTAGGGAATCCTTAAAAGGACGCTAGTAATAAATGCTTGTTACAGATTTCTCCTCGAAGCCGGGCTAATAGTATTCCTAAACAAACAGGACATACTTCAAAGGAAAATATCATCGGGCAAGAACATCGGAGATTATTTCCCTGAATATTATAATTATGCGCATAATGGAGACGAATATACTAAAACTAAGACGTTTATTAGGAGTATGTTTGCTGTGAGTATTTTTTATTTTATCTATCTATTATTAGACGACCCAGTTGGCACAATGGTCACCATGCCGTACTGCCAAACACAGGTTGCGGGTTCGATTCCCGCCTCTGACAAGTATTTATGCTTAGATATTTGTCTGTGGTCTGGTTGTTTCTATGCCCATAACACAAGTGTAGTTACCTAGCTTGGGGCTAGATGGCGATGTGTGGAATGTCCTGCAATATATATTTTTTTAAATTATCTATTACATATAAAATGCTTTGTCCTGCCTGACTGACTGACTGACAGATCAACGCACAGCCTAAACCGCTGATCGTAGAGACCTGAAACTTGGAGGGTGTGTTCTTTGTATGACGGCATCCGATAAGAAAGGATTTTCCTTAGTAGGAGTCACGTTGTCCCATACAAATTTTGGCCCCCTTTTTCACCCCCTTAGGGATAGAATTTCGGAAAATCCTTTCGTATTGGATGATACGTCATACATTTCGTATCCTACGTCATACAAAAAACACCCTCCAAGTTTCAGGTCTCTACGATCAGTGGTTTAGGCTGTGCGTTGATCCGTCAGTCAGTCAGGACAAAGGATTTTATATGTATAGACTGATTTTGTCCCCCAGAACATTACAAAAAAGAAACGCGAAAGGAACACAATATCGTCATCAGCGGACTCGTTCGTGATCCTGGAAGCAGCTCGCCCGAGGGAATGTTACTTCCACTCCACAACGGCCACAGACACTGACAACATACGGACCGTCTTCCGAGATGTACATCAGATGTTGCTCACTAATATACTCACTGATATTGGTGTTTATTGATTAATATATGACGTTGGGAACTTTATTAATGTGTTTTTATTTAAAAAAATCGATATTCGTATGCGTTTTTACCCAAAAATTGGAGCTAGCCTTGTTGATATCCCTTTTGGGGACATTTTGAAGTCAATTTTCGGGTTTGAAGTCAATATTTTGGAAGGTTAACCTTTGAATAGATACTCCTACTCACTGATACCGGCTTTTAATTTCTGAATAGTCTACGAACCGTGTTTCGAGATGTACATAAGATGTTACTCACTGATATTGGTGTTTATTGATTAATATATGACGTTGGGAACTTTATTACTTTGTTATTATTACAAATTTTTGATATTCCTATGCGTTTTTAACCGGAAATTTCGAGCTAGACTTGTTGTAATGCCTTTTAAGGACATTTTGAAGTTAAATTTTCGGGATAGAAATCAATATGTTTGTAGGTAAACATTTAGAATCTATATAAATAAAAATCTCTATATATAAAAATCAATTGCTGTTCGTTAGTCTCGCTAAAACTCGAGAATGGCTGAACCGATTTGGCTAATTTTGGTCTTGAATTATTTATAGAAGTCCAGGGAAGGTTTAAACGGTGAGAAACATCGGACTTACGCGGGTGAAACCGCGGGGCGCAGCTAGTCTATCTATATATATAAAAATCAATTGCTGTTCGTTAGTCTCGCTAAAACTCGAGAACGGCTGAACGGATTTATCTTATCTTGGTCTTGAATTATTCGTGGAGGTCTAGGGAAGGTTTAAACGGTGAGAAACATCGGACTTACGCGGGTGAAACCGCGGGGCGCAGCTAGTCTATATATATAAAAATCAATTGCTGTTCCTTAGTCTCGCTAAAACTCGAGAACGGCTGAACCGATTTAGATGATTTTGGTTTTGAAATGTTTGTTGTAGTCCAGGGAAGGTTTAAACGGTGAGAATTTAAAGATCGGACTTACGCGGGTGAAACCGCGGGGCGCAGCTAGTACTAACTAAAATCGGCGTTGAGTGACAATAAATAACTTAAGTAATTTAATTACTGTGTTTTTATTACATATATTTGTTGTCCTGATTCATTTCTGAGCGTTTTTCTAGCTAGCTCTTACGAAGGTAGTTTCAATCGCTCTTGACGACATTTTGAAGTCAAATTTTTGGGCTTGAAGTCAACATTTTGGAAGGTTTAACCTTTTAATAGATACTATATAGGTAACTATATTGGGACCTATAAAAATAAATATTGGAGACATTCAACACATCGCCATCTAGCCCCAAGCCAAGTAACTACACTTGTGTTATGGATGCTAGACAACGGATATACTAGGTACTTATATACTTTTCTTTTGTAAATATATACTTATAAAACATAGAAACAACCAGACCACAGACAAATATTTAAGCATAAATACATGTCTGAGGCAGGAATCGAACCCGCAACCCTATGCTTGGCAGTCCGGCATGGTGACCATTAAGCCAACTGGGGCGTCAAATATCTATATATTAAACTACTAGTTAAGACAGAATTATCTTTAGAAACAAAAAAATAAATTCAGTCCTTAAAAGGACTTTGTCAATATTTTTTTATATTTTTTCATTTTTATATATATTTTGTAATAATCTTAGTGAAAGAAGGAAGAAACTCGCTGATATTAACTGCCTTTTCGGCAGTTTTTGAAGGCTAACTAGTGGTATTTTTAGCAGTTTTCTTCGGTAGTAATATCGGATCTATATACGGGATCACGCCGCCTTGTGATATCGTTACACCATTAAGCATTCTATTCAATTCTTCGTCCTTTCTTATAGCCAGCAAGATATGACGAGGAAGTAGTCTATGTTTGTCATTCTGACGAGCCGCGTTCGCTGCGAGTTCCAGTATTTCAGCTGATAGGTATTCTAGGGCTGCGGCCAAGTAAACTGGTGCTCCGCCCCCGATTCGCGGCGCAAAATTCCCATTTTTAAGTATTTTATGGATCCTTCCGACCGGAAAAGTCAGCCCTGCCCGTGACGAGCGAGTTTTGTTCTTCTTTCTAATCGCTTTTGATGACATTTTGAAGTTGAATTTTCGGTTTTGAAGTCAATATTCTGTAGCTTAATGAAGTCAGTGAAGTTTAGAAGTCAAAAAATGGTTTTCTGATTAAAATTGAATGGAGTGTGTATTGTGGTTTTTTGGCATCCGCAATTAGCTGGTGTTTGAGGGAGTGGTGAAGTTGGGCGGAGCCAATAGTGATATTTAAATTTATTTTGAATTTCAAACGTCACCACGAATTAATTCATTGTTTGGGGATTTGATATTATTTTAAATAAATAATAAAATTTAATTAATGTGTTTGTATTTTTTTGTAATAATAGTGTATTGCTGTAAATATCGTATTTTTTTGTAAAAGATTATATAAATATTACTAGCTGCCCTCCGCGGTTTCACCCGCGTAACTCCCGATCCCGTGGGAATATCGGGATGTAAGCTATCCTATCTCTCAAGTTGGATCGAACTGCACATGGTGTGCGAATTTTATTATAATCGGTTAAGTGGTTTAGGAGTCCATTGAGGACAAACATTGTGACACGAGATTTATATAAATTAAGATGTAATAATAGTGTATTGCTGTAAATATCGTATTTTTTTGTAAAAGATTATATAAATATTACTAGCTGCCCTCCGCGGTTTCACCCGCGTAACTCCCGATCCCGTGGGAATATCGGGATAAATTAAGATGCAAGCTATCCTATCTTTCAAGTTGGATCGAACTGCACATGGTGTGCGAATTTTATTATACCTAATCGGTTAAGTGGTTTAGGAGTCCATTGAGGACAAACATTGTGACACGAGATTTATATATATTAAGAAAGAAAGATATACTTTACCTAAATAAAATAAAGTTAAGTATTTAACAGGCAGGTATGGTTGCCGGCTTGAATATCAACACGACCAAATATGTCTAATTTGTTTAACAAATACCTATTTATTTCGCGGCTGCATCATCGTTCTACGTAGCAGGCGGTTTGTCGTCCATCGCATCATGGAGGTCAAAATAATTTAATTAATTGAACTTTAATTAATAAAGGACATTCTGATAAAGGGATACTTATACCCTTTATCACCAACGATACTTACCAAAATTAAAAAAAAATCGGTTTATAAACAAAGTTATAGGTAGGCACTAGAGGTGTGCGCCGATGGCTTTGTGATCGGCGGCGGCGGCGTAATCGGCGCGGTAGGCGGTAATGAAAGTAACATGACATACCTACTTACTTTTTTTTGTTTTTTTTTTTTATGAAATCGACATAGGCCAACGTCTTCCGTTAGAGAAAAAAAAATGGTAAAATAACTCTCAGACTGAGGAATAACTTCATCTTACAATTTCATACAATGATTAATGTCAATTTCATACAAAAAATCTGTCGATTGAAGATATCGCTAATGGAAAGTAATCTGGTGTTAAGGGGCTGTACGGAGTTCGCCCATATTGTCGGCAAAGCACGCAATTTTTCACAAACTAGAACCCAAGATTACCTTTTTAAACCTCGCGCCGATTACGCCGACACAAAAGCCGGCGGCGGCGGCGTGCGCCACGCCGATCGGCGCACATCTCTAGTAGGTACTTACCCAAACAGCCATTAAAATAAACATAAGTAGGTATATGTAAACAAACGTTAGATAACTTGTCCTTTTTAAAAAATCACTACATAGTATAAAACAAAGTCGCTTTCTCTGTCCCTATATCCCTATGTATGTTTAAATCTTTAAACTACGCAACGAATTTTGATGCGGTTTTTTTTAATACCTAGATGAAGTGATTCAAGAGGAAGGTTTATATGTAAGTATAATACATGCATAATATAGCCGTGCGAAGCCGGAGCGGGTCGCTAGTCTTTTATAAATACTTACACTTCACCAGCTGAAGTCAAGATACCTAATTGCAGTTACAACATTTTGTCATTAGAAACAATAGATTTGCAGTCCTTAAAAGGACTTTGGTCAACTTAATATTAGATATAACACTAAACTAACTTTATTATAGTTGTTATCATATTTTACATTGAAACACAGAAGATAAATTAACTGATTAAGAAATACTTTGACTTTGCATTTTTTTTCTCGCTACGGTTTCCGCGTCTTTTTATTATGCCCTTTCGCCTCTGACTCGTCTTGCTAACTGTATATCTTTAGGCATAATAGTCACTCTCTTAGCATGAATAGCACATAAATTCGTATCTTCAAATAACCCAACTAAATAAGCTTCACTTGCTTCCTGCAACGCCATAACAGCCGAGCTTTGAAACCGTAAATCTGTTTTGAAATCTTGCGCAATTTCGCGCACTAAGCGCTGGAAGGGTAGCTTTCTGATTAGAAGTTCGGTGCTTTTTTGATAACGACGTATTTCTCGTAAGGCTACAGTTCCGGGGCGGTAGCGATGTGGTTTCTTCACTCCGCCGGTTGCTGGAGCGCTTTTTCTAGCAGCTTTCGTTGCTAACTGCTTGCGTGGTGCTTTGCCACCTGTTGATTTACGAGCTGTTTGCTTTGTACGAGCCATGTTAGTAAAATTGTAGCGAGTGAGGCACGGGGTGTGGCTAGTTGTGATTAAAATGATGAGTGTTTGTTATTGTGTTAGTGTGGTTTTGTATGAGGATGTTGGTTTGAATTAGTGACATTTCAAGGGAGTGAATATTGTGTGTGTGAAAGAGATAGGAAACATGGCTAGATTTATTAGTTATCAGTTTTTATTCGCGTAATTCCCGATATCCTTTGGGTAAATCGGAATAGAAAGATTTGATTGTTTGTTTGTAACGAATAGGCTCCGAAACTATTGAACCGATTTAGATCAAACTTGGTATGAGAATACATTGATTCATTGGGAGTAGGTATTATTACTAAAATTATGAAGATAAAAGATTTTTTTTGTTTGTTTTAATAACGAAAAGGCTCCGAAACTTCTGAACCGATTTAGATGAAACTTGGTACTATGATACTTTGATTCATTTGGAGTAACATAGGCTACTTTTTATCCCGATATTCCCACGGGATCGGGAGTTACGCGGGTAAAACCGTGAAGCGCTGCTAGTTACAATATAAAAATAAATACGTTGTTTTGTTATTTCTAATTAAAAACATTGAGGTATTAAGTAGGTACTACGTAGTACTTAATACCTCAATGATTAAAAACAACTTGCTAGGTCCACCCGTCCCTGAGAAAATCGCTGGTGATACACAGACAGACAGAAGGACAAGAAAATGATCTTATAAGGGTTCCTTTTTTTACCTTTTGAGAAACAGAACCCTAAAAACAACTAAAAACGTGACCGGAACGCGATGACGTCACACTTTTTTGTGAGTGCTGCCGGTGTTCATCAATTTATAAGACGTTATCACCCAAAAAAACTAAAAACGGGAAAATATCTAACAATGTTTGTAGGTACTTGGTAGTGAAAAAAAAACCGTGTTAAGTTTAACAAAAATATTCTAACGAATTACAACTAGGTAGGTACCTATAGATATAAGTACCTACAATATTTTGATTTTACCTACATTATTTCAAAGGACTTCAAATAAAGCGCTTTAGTCTCAAGAAACAAGAAAACATTTTGGCCCTGAAAAGGACCGTTAAATAAAATCAATCAAATATCATAAAATGCAATAATCAACATAAAATTCTTTAAAGTGTCAAACTATATTTTCTTTTATTTAAAAACTCTGACTTTCTGGTCCCTCATCGTCGTCCCTGCTTTTATAATACATTTGGACAGCTTTGAAGCCTTCAATATTCGCGTGTTTCGCTAATTCGCCAGGTATTAGGAGCCGAACCGCGCTCTGAATTTCGGCACTGCCCAAAGTCGTCTTTTTACCGTGAGCGACCAGTCTTCCTGCTTCAACAGCTATATTCTCCAGCATGTCATTAACGAAATTATTCATAATTAACATAGATTTTCTTGAAATACCCATTTTGTCTTCGGTTAAACTTCTTAGTAATTTATATAGGTAAATAGAGAAGCTTTGATAGTTTCTTTTCTTGTTTTTCTTTGATTTTGATATTGGTTTCTCTATAGGTTTTTCTTTTTCCATTGATTTTAATGGGGGTTTAGGTTTTTTTGGCGCCATTTTGTTAACAATTTTATTTTGTTGTGATTTTTCTGTTTTCTCTTTTTTGGGGTTCGTTTGTTTAAAGGTTAGGTGGGTTTAGTGGTCCCGCAACTAGTGAGGGTATGAGGGAGTTGTAATTTGATAAGAAGCAATCAAAGTTGTAACAAATACTGCAGTTTGTGAGAGATGGCAAGTTACCTTGTTTTTAGGCCTTTCATTCACGTTCGTAACTGAAGTTACTACAGAAATGGAGTCCTCGTTTCAAAATCAGTTACGACCGTGAATTTTTTTCTGGTTGGATGACCAGCTTCGAAAACAGAAATGTCGTGTTTGATACAAAGTTTCACAACAAAATAAGTTATTATTTTTTCCCCATTTCAAAATTCTGGACTTGTCCCATCTTGTCCGGTAAATTCCAGTCTGGTAACCCTAACTGCAGGGCAAAGGTCTTCCTCTATTTCCAAGCGGTTCATTCACAACACAAACCGTCGGAAGGCTTCCGAAACGAATAAAACTGAAAAGACAAGGATGGCAACACGTCAAAAATCGCGAGAGTGAAAGGACAGTAATTTTTTTTTTCAAAGTTCAAAGATTCCTTCACCATTAATAACATAAAACTACCCTCAACCAACCAAACCGTCGATATATAAACTCCGCCCCCTCTCAATCAACCGCAGTCGCCTTAAAACCATCAAACAGTCACGACGCAATGACGGGCCGCGGTAAAGGAGGCAAGGGCTTAGGCAAAGGAGGTGCCAAACGCCACAGAAAAGTCCTCAGAGACAACATCCAAGGAATAACTAAACCAGCAATCCGTAGGCTGGCTCGTCGTGGTGGTGTTAAACGAATATCCGGACTGATTTACGAAGAAACTCGTGGTGTTTTGAAAGTTTTTCTAGAGAATGTGATCCGGGATGCAGTGACTTATACGGAACATGCGAAACGGAAGACAGTGACAGCCATGGATGTGGTTTATGCTTTGAAAAGGCAGGGGAGAACGCTTTATGGGTTTGGTGGGTGAATTTAATAATTTTTGGTGGATTTTGAAGTACTTTTTGAATTTTGATTCGGTTTAGTGTTAACCAGGCTCTTTTTAGGGCCGAAAGGTTTTTATTGTTTCTTGAGACAAAATTAGTCATAACTACATAACCGCGGGTTTCACCTGCATAAGTCCCGTTCCCGTGGGACTATCTGGATAAAAAGTACCTAGCCTATGTGATATCCAGAATATCCAGGTCTCCAGCGTCTCCAGCGACGACCATCACCATGCCAGACTGCCAAACACAGGGTTGCGGGTTCGATTCCCGCCTCAGACAAGTATTTATGCTTAGATATTAGTCTGGTCTGTGGTCTGGTTGTTTCTATATGTATATTATATTTACAAAAGAAAAGTATATAAGTAGTATATCCATTGTCTAGTACCCATAACACAAGTGTAGTTTCTTAGCTTGGGGCTAGATGGCGATGTGTGGAATGTCCTGCAATATTGATTTATTTATTAGTTATCTACAAACCGAGTTTTATTACAATCGCTCCAGTAATTTTAGCGAGAAGGAGTAACAAACATACACACGAACATTCACATTCATAATATTAGTAGGAAGAATATACCAAGCGGTGTTGGCCTAGTGGTATACATCGACATTAATTCCGAAGGTGGATTTTTCCAATGAATTTATGAGCGCTAATTAATACACAATTACAGAAAACTACAGAAATGAGCTATTTGCCATACTATGTTTGTTTCCAGGAATTGATCTCTATAAACGACACTATCGATTGGTTCAAAAATATAGGCATTTTTTTTGCAAAATTAACAGGTTCGATTCTTGGCTTTGCTACCTGCTAACTCTCCAAGCCACTATGGTCTGACTGAACTTCATTTTTGACATCGTTCATGTGAAAAACATGGAGGCATGCGCTGAGAAATTCTCAGTTTTTATAAAATCACGTAAGTATAGATATTGCCTTTAATTAACTTCAAATAATGACTGCAGAGCCTACGGTGATGTTAGGAAAACTATGGAGCACATACTGTGTGAATGCGACATCTTAGCAGCGAAGCGTATGAGCCTCCTTGGGTATGCGTATCCCAAGCCGGAGGAATATAGGTTTCTTCCTCTCAGTGGGATCACCGCGTTAATCGACCACTTCTACAAAGAGTAAGAAACATTAAAGAAGGGGTAGGTAAACACAAAATATCCCATTGGGTCGAAGTGTTGCTAGCAATTTGTCAGCCCCCAATATATAAGATAAGATAGGTATTGCCTTGAAGGCCCATTGTATACCCTGTATCCATGGCCATGGCTGTACCTATGTACAGTCACATTACCAATTAGCTGAACCCCACGTGACCCCAGAGCTCACTCGCAAATCTGTAAAAATACTTATAGTCATTACCTCTTTTGTTATTTTATTTTTATTTTATACAAATGTGCGAGTGAGCTCTGGGTTACGTGGAGTTCACGGTTCAGCTAATTGGTATTCCGACTATACCTTCGCTATGTAAGTACCTTTATATAACTTTTTACAAAGCCTTCTTTCACAATTCTTCTACTTCTAAATTCAAAAACTGACTTCCGTGACAGCATCAAAATCAGCTAGAAGTTCCGTGATCAAAATGTCACAGCACACATTCAATGGCCGACCAAAAATTCAAGAAAAACTTTCATATATTTTTTCCCCAAGAAATTCTATTTAGTAATGATACCAAACGGGCTAGAAATTTACATTAGCGTGATATTTTATATTTTAATAAAATTATTTTGTAAATTTCACGTTATAATGTTTAATAATAATAACTTATCTAGTATACCCGAGAGAAATGAGTTCGAAGACGAATCAAGCCTTAAATGGGTGCCGAAAAAAAAGCATGAAGTGTTAAAAGCTAAATATAAGTGTTTGAAAAAGTTGTTCCAGATTTATGATGCCAATGTTATTGGTAAGTTGCTAAGTGAATCTTTAGTCGAGATACTTCCGGCTATCCTCTAGTATTATAAACTTGCAGCGCTCCGCTTACACCCGCCTAACTCCCGATCCCGTGGGAATATCGAAATATAAAATAGCCTATAGCCTTCCTCGACAAATCACTACATATAGTATAAAACAAAGTCGCTTTCTCAGTCCCTATTTCCTATATCCCTATGTATGCTTTGCTTAAATCTTTAAAACAACGCAACGGATTTTGATGCGGTTTTTGATGATGATGATGATGAATATAGCCGTGCGAAGCCGGGGCGGGTCGCTAGTGGACTATAAAACACAAAAATATTTTTTCAATTCGAACCAGTAGTTCCTGAGATTAGCGCGTTCAAAGAAACAAACTCTTCAGCTTTATAATATTACTAGCGACCCGTCCCGGCTTCGCACGGCTATATAATGCATGTATTATACATATAAACCATTCTCTTGAATCACTATCTATTAAAAAAAACCGCATCAAAATCCGTTGCGTAGTTTTAAAGATCTAATCATACATAGGTATATAGGGACAGAGAAAGCGACTTTGTTATAAACTTTGTAGTGATTATAGACTAGCTGATCCCCGCGGTTTCACCCGCGTAACTCCCGATCCCGTAGGAATATCAAAATGAAAAATAGCCTATAGCCTTCCTCGATAAATGTACTATCCAACACAACATGATTTTTTCAATTCGAACCAGTAGTTCCTGAGATTAGCGCGTTCAAACAAACAAACCCTTCAGCTTTATATTATTAGTATATGTTTATATTTGTTACTCCGTCATGCTAAAACTACTTAACCGATAGCAATGAAATTCGGTAGGAAGATAGCTGGAGACCTGGATTAACATATAGGCTACTTTTTATCCCGATATTCCTACGGGATCGGAACTTACGCGGGTGCAACCGCGTGGCGCAGCTAGTCAAGTATATATTTAAAATATTATGTACATTTTTCAACATGATGCCCTAGTTCTAGCCGAATGAAATTTCCAGGGTTTATTCTTTATGAAAGCTAGTAGTTTTTAGATACGTTGCAGAAAAAAATAATATGTGAAATATTTTTTCGAACCATACAAAGATAATGTAAGTAAAGTAAACATAAGATTTTGAAAAAAAATACTGAATGTTTTCATAGTTTTATAAATCTAATGCTTTGATTGGTGTAGGGGTACAAAAGGTACACTATTGAACTTATTTAAAAAAAGGCAGAATCTCAAACCTGATAGGTGTAATTGTGAAGTTCAGAAGGCCAATTCTCGTAATTAACATTGTTCAAATTACATTTCAACATCATTTCGATTGCATTTCGATCACAAATAATACCCTCAAAGTAGCTCAAAATATCCTCAAAGTTAGCTTTATGTAAAAAAAACTGATTCCGATTGCATTTCGATTGCAAAAGATACCCTAGAAATCATTTTGTTTTACAAAAAGCTAACTTTGAGGATATTTTTAGCTACTTTGTGGGTAATATTTTGCAATCGAAATGATATTGAAATGTAATTTGAACAATGTTATTTACGAGAATTGGCCTTCTGACTGAAATTTGATTTTGACTAAAAATTTACTAAAGTTCAAATAACTTTTGAACTAATAAATATTGCAGAACATACATGAGGGTTAAATCGATAGGCACTGAGGTCCCCCACCCCCCAGCAACCGATGATCCACCCCCCTTTTTACACCGTAAGTAGATGTACTTTTTTTTTTTTTAGGATTTCTCCCAGACCCAAACGAAGAATACACCGAAGAAGTGAAACCAAAAAGACGTCGAAAACGTTCGCATAGAACGAAAACCGACGCGTGCGCAGGCACTGAAATAAACAGCGACATTACCAGCGAATACGATCAAGAGACGTTCACGATCCCCAACCAATCGGACACAAGCCAACATTTAGACATCGGCCAGTCAACGATCGAGATTATATCGAAAACGGAATCGAAAATCGATTCTAACCAATCAAAAACAGACTTTGAAATTACAAAATCAGAGCAATTTCAATGCAATCATAACTGTCTTAAATATTCCGATAATTTAGATTCAAAAAACAATATACAATGCCCACATTTTGAAAATATAAAACCACATCCTGTGCCATATTTAATAATGAATGAGCGACAGAAACTTACGCGTTTCCAATGTTTCATTCAAAGAATTTTCGGTATTAAACGGGATGGCTACCAGGTAAATGACAATCTTTATTCGTCAAGCGATTGCAATACGAGACGTCGAAGGGGATTGCGGTTTCGTAGACTGAAGCGGACAAAGAAGAACAAATCTGATAGCGATATTAAAGATGTGAGAAGTCCTCTGATTCTTTCTTACGTGCAGTCTGTACAGAGGAACTGTTTGATGGATAAAACTCCGCGGCAATGTCCTATGATGGGATGTAAAATGATTTCTTATGGTAAGTTAATGAAGTGAAAACTTTTTCATAGTATAAAACAAAGTCACTTTTCGCTGTCTGTCCCTATGTATGCTTTTAAGGTGAAACCGGCGCTCTCTCCATACAAACGTAGTCGACTGTTTTCTCCCTGGATAATGACACTAGCACAAATATTTTTGTTGCATAAAACTTATAACTGCCATGACCATGCCGCTATTTTTTGTTGTTTTTTATTTTTTTAATCTTAATTTAAATCTATAACTGCCATGGCTATGACATAGGGTCATAGCCATGTCTTTGTTTTTTCATTTTATAATTATCAAAAAAATTAAGATTAAATAAAAAAACAAATAAAAATAATACATAGGGGCATGGTCATGGCAGTTATAGGTGTTATGCAACAAAAATATTTGCTCTAGTGTCATTATCCAGGGAGGAAACAGTCGACTACGTTTGTATGGAGAGAGCGCCCGGTACCCTTTCCTCTTAAATCTTTAGAACTACGCAACGGATTTTGATGCGGTTTTTTTAAATAGATAGTGTTTCAAGACGAAGGTTTATATATACTTAATACTTACATGCATAATATAGCCGTGCGAAGCTGGGGCGGGTCGCTAATGTAAAAATAACTCCTGATCCCGTGGGAATATCGGGATAAAAGTAGCCTATGTTATTCCTAATGAATCAATGTGTCCTCATACCAAGTTACATTACAAGCCTATTCGGTAGTTTTGGAGCCTATTCGTCACGAACAAACAAAAATATATTTTTTGTTATTTATAATATTAGTGTAGAAAAGGGTACCCGCATGGAGGAATAAAAAAAAAACCCGCCCTGATGGAGTAATAATCATGCCTATTTTGTATCGAAACCTATGCGGCCGCTCAGAGGAGTGGGAGGGTAGGTGGAAGCGGGAGACAGGGTTTGTCTTTTATCTCTATCACACATCTTCATATACGTTACGTTAGAAAAAGATAGAGACATTCATGTTATGACATGACCAATTAAAAACAAAATATCAATAAAGTATGACATTTATTTGTCTTTATTGGCATGTAAAAAACAAGGAACTTCATGGTTGCTGAATTTGAAAATAGTGCATAATACGTTTTGATTACTACTCCATGTGGGCGCGGAAATTTTTTTTCTTGCTTCATGGGTACCCGGCTCTTTCTCCATACAAACGCAAATATTTTTGTAGCATAAAACCTATAACTGCCATGACCATGCCTCTATTATGGTGAGCGCACACCTACCCGCACTGCACGCACCGCAGTCTCCATTTGTATGCGCGCAGCGCGCCGGTTTGGTGACGTCATCAGCATCCGCTTGGGGATTTCCTTCGCTGCGGCGCGTGCGGTGCGGGTAGGTGTGCGCTCGCCTTTACTAAGACTCTGCTGTCTGTCCGTCTGTCTGTCTGTGTGTCACCAGGCTGTAGGTATCTCATGATACCTACTCATGAACTATGATAGCTAGACAGAAATTGAAATTGAAATTTTCACAGATTACGTATTTGTAGCCGCTATAACATCAGATATTAAATGCTGGAAAAGGTTATTTAAGTGGGGCTCTCATACAATATGGTACGGAACCCTTCGTGCGCGAGTCCGACTCGCACTTGGCCAGTTTATTGTAAAATAGCCGTTTTTTAGTTTATTTTGGTGAGGCTTTACTTTACCCATTCGGCCAACACACGTTTCGACTTCTCAGATATGATATTTTGTTTTTCGTATTCACTTTTTATCGCTTTATGTTTCTTATTTCGGTGTATGTATACTAATCCTTTAGGCACATAACACCAACTAAGTACGCAAAACACCACCACTCGCAAACTACCACTTACGCAAAATACTAACTGCGCATAACACCAGCTTCCATTTACCCGGCCGGCGGCGGGCCGTCTTAAACTAGGCTGGGGCCCTTGGGCACACAAGAATTTGGGGCCCTTTTGGAAAGTAAAAAAAGCGAATTATTATAACAGTTTTTACTATATATAACCCTTTATTAAAGGTAATCAAATACTGTATGATATAATACGTCATTAATTATATTAGAATGGTGCCGGTTGTTACGATTACGATTTTTGCGCGCGTTTTGCGGTGTTTTCCGGCCTATCATAATCAAGATACTAGAAGTCTAATATCGTTTTAATTAAGCGGTGGCGTAGTATATGCCTTGTAAATACCTTCTGATAAGATGTGAAAAAAGTGTAATGTCAAAAGTGCCCGACAAATATTTTTTGAGAATAAATGTTTCAGAGAAATTGTCGGTCCTTCGGGCCCCCCTGAGAATGGAGGCCCTGGACACGGGCCCCGTGTGCCCTTATGGTGAAGACGGCACTGTCGATTTAAGCAAAATACCAACTACGCATAACACCAACTTACTATGTCGTGTGTTTGTTTGAATAAATTATATTCTATTTATTCGTCGTTTCCCCCAGGTATAATAAACTACAACGACCACCTAAACCTCAGCCACTTCAAGGACAGGAAGTTCATCTGCCACTACTGCCACGAGGGCTTCGAGAAGGAATACGACAAGTTCCTTCACGAGAACGACCATATCGGCATCAACAAGCTAAACACGAATATGTCAAACTTGTCTACAGGACGGCAGTCTTCTAAGATTGCTAGCATTACGCAAACTGATCCGGGTAAATGCAACCTATATTTTTTGACGTGATAGCATCAAATAATTTGATGGAACATCTGTATTCACAAAAAAGTGTCATGGTAATATTTTGTGACGTCATGCGTCCCGTTCCCGTTGTGTGACCTCATGGGTCATGGTAACATGACCAAGTTCGTTCCCATTAGGAAACAGAGTATTTAATAATAATATCGCTCATCTGGACTTGTGGTATAGTGACGAGTGACGAATAGAAGGCTTGCCTATTATATAGGAAAAAATTTCATCGTTTTCTTATGACGTTATCATGTAAAATTATCGTCCGTAAACCGACTTTACAGACAAACATTTTTATTATGACGCGCAGCGCTCTGCCGTGTAACTCCCGATCCCCTGGGAATATCGGGATAAAAAGCCTATGTTACTTTCAATGAATTAATTGATGTATCTTCATACCAATGTTTCATCAAAATCGGTCCAGTAGTTTCCGAGCTTACCCTAAGACCTAAGAGGACCTAAGAGGAAAGATTTGTTTGTTTGTTTGCATTACAAACAAACAAACAAATCTTTCCTCTTTTTTAATATTAGTATAGATTTTTAGTTCAATTAATCCTTTTTTTTATTTCTAGGCAACAGCAGCATTACAGATGAGAAATTGAAGAAAATCGTCTCGTTTTTTGATAAAATTCAAAATCAGGAAGAAATTTTGGAATTGAAGAAGAATCGTGGCTCGGAGTCTAATCTCCATTCTACCATTGAATCTGAAAGTGGCGATTCTGGCAAAAGGTTTGATAATTCTAACTTGTTTGTAGTTTAGTTTGGTAATCAATGTATTTTTTTTAATATAACTGTCTAGCTATCTAGGTTCATGGGATACAGCCTAGTGACAGACAGACGGACAGATAGTGGAGTCTTAGGGTACGGAACCCTAAAAAAACATACATACAACCGAATTGAGAACCTCCTCCTGTTTTTGAAGTCGGTTAAAAAGTAACTTAATTTATTTATATTTTTAGGACAGTCAGTTGTATGAACTTGAGACGGACGTTTGGCAAGTCGAACTGTTCCAACTCATCGGATGTTACCTCGAAGACTGAGCTCCAAGGTGTCAGCTGTCGATATTGTGGGGAAAATTTCAACTATCGGTAAGTTTAAGTTTGGATATCGCTGGATTTACCAAATCCAACAAGACCTCTTGTCCCTCAAAGGCCGCGTTTATTTGGTGGTCTTTGAGTTACAAGCGTATAGGTACCTTCTAGACACCGCGTGCTACATCTCAGACCACATCACTTACCATAGCGTCAGATAGTGGTCAAACGCTGACCTATTTTTAACCGACTTCAAAAAAGGAGGAGGTTCTCAATTCGTCGCGTATATATATTTTTTTTTTATGTATGTTCGCCGATTACTCGAAAACGCCTGGACCGATTTGGAAAAATCTTTTTTATAAAAACAACCGGCCAAGTGCGAGTCGGACTCGCGCACGAAAGGTTTCGTACCATTATATTCTATTTTAGTATTTGTTGTTATAGCGGCAACAGAAATACATAATCTGTGAAAATTTCAACTCTCTAGCTATCACGGTTCATGAGATACAGCCTGAATATAAATTCGATCACAAATAATGCCCTCAAAGTAGCTTAAAATACCTACCCTCAATTAAAGTTAGCTTTTTGTTGAAAAAACTGATCTGGTATCTTTTGCAATCGGAATAATTTTGAAATGTAATTTAAACATTTACGAGAATTGGCCATCTGACAGACAGACAGACAGTGGAGTCTTAGTAAAAGGGTCATAATTTTACCCTAAAAACCCTAAAGAATAGATCCTAAATAATGTCCTTGTTCCCCAGGCGACAATTAAGCCTGCACGTGGACCTAGAACACCGTGCCCACGACAAGTTCTCAAAGTTCCACTCGTGCGCAGGCATTATGAGTCCTTCTTCACCTGATGGACAGATCAACTTCCAGAGCAGGAGCAATTCATGCATACCTTGTCTGACCGAGGATAGCGAGTCTGGTGATAAATCAGGTACCTGTGACATTATTATTCTGTATAAAACTAGCTTATTTAGGTGTTTAATGTCCCAAATTCCTTTCTTAGCGGACGCCTACGTTTTAACAACTATGTGTCCCAAATTGTTCGTTTATATTCACTATCTTAGGGCTGTAATTTCGAAATTTCATTTCATTCATCTCGTTGATCTCTTTCACCTCTTTCATCATCTCCTTCATCTCATGTATTTCTTTCATCCCTTTTGTCTCTTTCTTCCCGTTCATCTCTTTCATCTCCTTCATCTCGTGCATCTCTTTCATCCCTTTCGCCTCTTTCATCTCCTTCATGTCGTTTATCTCCTTCATCTCTTCCATATCTATCATATCTTTCTGATGTCTGTTTATGTCTGTCTGTGGCATCGTAGCTCCCGAACGGATGAACCGATTTTGATTTTATTTATTTTGTTTGAAAGGTGAATTAATCGGAAGTCTATCTATCTAGCTATGTAGCTATGTTTGATCTAAAATCTATTCAGCCGTCGTATAAGTTATGGGGGATGGAAGTCGAGGTTTTTTTTATTCTAAATATTGTATTTATATTATTTCAGATACAAGTCTAAGCTGTGATCAAACAACGAATATAGTGTATTATACGTCTATGGAATCTGTGAAGAAACCGTCTGCAGTTGATTCCTTCGTGAGTAAAGTGCGAAGTTATAGGTGGGAGCCGGGCACTAAAATAATACGTGTTTAAATTGTGGCTTCGTACGACACTTCCATAATGACATCTGTGTTACAATATATGACAAAACGAACTTCTCAAGTGAAATTCGATCAATCAAATCGTAGCAATAATATTAAGCCAACAATTATTGTAAAAAACGTCCGGATTTTTTTCATATTTTCAACTTTCTGGACTCCCTTAAATAACCAAAATCTACTATATAATCTCAAATTATCCAAATCTTTCGCCATGTTTTGGCGTGACTAAAAGAAATAGGTTTTTTTTTCTATATTATTATCTAACTCTGAACTGTGTTGTATTTTCTTAATTTGAAATGCGTTATTTTTTCTATGGTGTGCGTTATTCATATAGCCAATGTCAGCTGGTAGTTTTTCTCGAATTCTTTTTTAACCAACTCCAAAAAAGGAGGTTTTCAACTCCACGCGTATTTAAACAGGGATTAGTAATAATATGAAAAAGCGGTTGACGGCAACTTCTTTTATGTGCACTTTAACAATCAACTTTGATTTTATGGCTTTGGGATATTCGATTTTTTTTTGGAAATTTATTTTAATTCGTAAATCAGCTGTTTTTTAAAATTAAAGGTTATTTACACTCAGAACAGTCGATAATTTTAATCGTAAGGTCAATGACCTCACCGTGTAAGTAACAGCTGATCCGGTAAACATAACCTCAATGTTAAAAAAAAACAAATAATTGTCTGGAAAGTCGATTTACGGACGATAATTTTACGTGATAACGTCATAGGAATACGATGAAAAATGTTGATATTTCTTTTCTTTATACATTTTTATTCTTTATATGAGTCTATTCGTCTCTCGTCACCATAACACAAGCCCAGATTAGTGATATTATTATTAAAAACTCTATTTCCTAAGTTACCATGACGCATGACGTCACACAATATTACCATGACACTTTTCTGTGAATGCAGGTGTTCTTAAATTTTCAAAATTTTAAAACAAAAGTAGATTGTTACGGTGCACAGAAGCAGCCGTCAATCACTCTTTCTCTCTCGGATTGTGATCGTGTTTTATATACCTACCTCGACGTTTCGGCTGAGTTACATCAGTCGTGGTCGTGAGTAGACAAAATTTGTTTAAAAAAAAGTAAAATATGTTTGTTTAATGTTGATTATGTTATTTTTTTTGTCTTGTCCTGTTATTCTGTAAAGTCTGTGATGTTTTATATTCTGTGGTGCTGATGACTTTTTTTTTAATATACTTTTTTAAAAGGCTGTTATTTTTAATTGTTTTGTACTGTTTATAGACAACTATTTTTTATAGTTGGGCCCTGCTTTTTCACCTGCGTAAGTCCCGATCCCGTGGGAATATCGGGATAAAAAGTAGCCTTTATGTTAATCCAGGTCTCTATCTATCTACATACCGAGTCTCTAGCTATCTACATACCAAGTTTCATAGCAATCGGTTTAGTAGTTTTTCCTTGAAGACGTTACAAATATTTAGAAAGTACATTGGTAAGCCCTCACGTGTCTTGCCATTTCATTCAATGTTCAACGCATCAGTAAGAATCAATAGGTAACTTATCTTTATCAGCTTACTAAGGGTTAGAATTTAAAATTAAATATACCGACATTATCGTTTAAGGGATGTAGCTAATCCATAGCTAATCTAACCTTTTGAATAAGAGACTGGATTAACTAGATTGTCGAAAGACATTTCATGAATTCCACTGCGGCTTGTACGCTGATACAGGCAATACTTTGAACAAAAATTGCTTGTTTGCAAGGAGGATGTTCTTGAAGTTCCTGTAAGTACCTAATGTGTAATGGCGTCTGATGCTGATGAAGGAAATGTAAAACACGACTTTAACAGAAAAGGGTACCTGAGCTCTCTCCATACAAACGTAGTCGACTGTTTCCTTCCTGTATAATGACACTAGAGCAAATATTTTAGTTGCATAAAACATAACTGCCATGACCATGCCCCTATGTCTTGGTTTTTTTTTATTCTAATTATTTTATAACGTATGAGTTCAAAAAACAAATCTATATCACTACATAGTATAAAATAAAGTCACTTTTCGCCGTCCCTATATCCCTTTGTATGCTTAGATCTTTAAAACTACGCAACGGATTTTGATGCGGTTTTTTTAATAGATAGAGTGATTCAAGAGGAAGGTTTATATGTATAATACATGCATAATATAGCCGTGCGAAGCCGGAGCGGGTCGCTAGTATCTATATATATAAAAATGAAACCAGTTTTCCGTTGTCACGACATCACGCGTGAACGGCTGGACCGATTTCGATAATTCTTTTTGACGTGACAACGTTTTATAAATTGGTTTGCCGGGTGACACTTCAAGAAACTGCGTTACGCTCCGCTGACGTTATGCGCTCACAATGAGAGCGAGTGAGAGGCACGCGGGCATGGTTAGCCCGCCTAAGAGCGAGAGAGACAGACATAAAAAGTGAAAGGCACGCGTCCCTTCCACTCGAGCACAGTTGTTGTCACGTAAAACTTTCGCCCGTATACCGACTTTACAGGCAACCAGTTTTTTTTGTTGTGTTTGTTATTGTCAAGAGAAGGATCTTACGAAAGAAAAAATAAGAAAGTCACCCAGAAAATTATTACGCGGGTGAAACCGCGGGGTCCAGCTAGTTATATATAAAAATAAGACATAGCGGCATGGTCATGGCAGATAGGTGTTATGCGACAAAAATATTTGTTCTAGTGTCATTATCCAGGGAGGAAACAGTCGACTACGTTTGTATGGAGAGAGCGCTCAAGTATTGCCTTGCCAGCATTATTTTTCTTTCGCAATCAGCTGTTCGATAGTAGGTATGTAGGGTTTTTTTTATATTTGCTATTATTATTAGATTTTGCACCGGAGATGTCAAGTCAATATACGGGATAATGTAGGGGACAGAGGTTGGCAACATTTTAAAATTAAAAATAATTGTGGTCTGGGTGTTTCTATATGTTTATTATGTATTTATTGTGTATTTATTTACAATAAAAAATTAATTAAACATTTAATAAGGCCTAGTGTCCTAATCCCTACCAGCGTATCCCCCCTGGTAGGGATAAGTGGAATTTTCATTTCCACCTATAAAATCGACTTATATTCAACAAAATCTGAAGTCGAGCAGCCAAACTACAAAATAGATCGTAAAACTAGCCAGACTTCAAATTATCTTGTTGGGGTTATTTTTCCCCTTTTTTTAAAAGTCGGTTTTTAATTTATTTTTATTTTTTGTGATTTTTCGTGCATATTTCTAATGTCTAAAACTAACATGAATTGTTTAACGAAACAATTTCTATTATTTTATATTCAATTTAATTTACTTAAAACTAAATTTAAATTCTGTTAACAAGACCTTGCCAACAACGATTCCACTGCAGCTTAATTTCAAAAGGCGACATGTTGTGCGCCCCTGCCTGCAGCTGGCTGGTAGACAGCTGCGTGTGACCGTTACGTCGGCGCGCGCGCACGTGCCGCTTAGTAAGGACGTTACCCACCCTGTACTGCTGTTGGGGGAGGTCATGACTTTGACAAACAACTTAGATGTTTTTAAGCTACTGCATAGCTTTTATCGCGGGCTTTGAGCGCGGCGACCGAATCAAGAAATTCCATAACGAAAATAAAACCTAACACCCCCCACTCCGTCATGTAGCTCGGCCGAGCGTTCGCTTAACGTGTATGTATATGATTTATTTCAATTTTTTTGGCTTATCACTACATAGTATAAAACAAGTGTGATACTAGTTACTAAAGTTTGAAATAAAATCCGTCGTCTTATGAAAAGTGTTTTATGATAAAAAATATTCTATGACCATTTCAGTGTAGACTATTTCTGTGCAAATAATAATGGTAAAATTTCAAACAAAAATTACTTGTTTGCAAGGAGGTTAGGTTCTTGAAGTTCCTCTAAGTGTAATGGCGTCAGATTATTTTATTCCTTACTAAGCTGTTACTAAGACCCGCCCCGGCTTGACGACCTCTGTGGCGCGTCGGGCGAACACCCGACTGCGACGCAGAAGGTTGCGGGTTCGATTCCCGCCGGGAACAAGTATTTATGCTGACCATAAATTCTTGTTTCTGGTTCTGGGTGTTTCCTATATGTATAATATGTATATATTTACAAAAAAAAAAAAAGTATTTAAGTAGTTTATCCGTTATCTGGCACCCATAACACAAGCATTAAGTTGCTTAGCTTGGGGCTGGATGGCGATGTGTAATATGTCCTGAAATATTTATTTATTTATTTATTTATATTTTATATATTTCTATTTGTGTAGGTAGTCAAGTTTGCCTTGCCCATGGATGTAGAAAATATTTATGGCCTTGCCATCTTTATTAACGTTCCAATCGGTGAAATTTTGAAACGTCTTTTGTTTCTGAATTTAAATTCGGGGATAGTCTGGAAATAAATACTTGAATAAAGACTTGAATAAATTAGGAATATTTTTAGAGACAATTCGTGGAGAAACAGGAATTAATTGGGATTTTTATAGACTTGTAGTTAATCGTCACTATCATCACTACATAGTATAAAACAAAGTCGCTTTCTCTGTCCCTATATCCCTATGTATGCTTTAATCTTTAAAACTACGCAACGGATTCTGATGCGGTTTTTTTAATAGATAGAGTGATTCAAGAGGAAGGTTTATCATCTAAATATTATTTTATTTGTTTGTTTTCAACAGACTTTAAAAAAGGAGAATGCTCAATTCTTTTAAGCTTTTTGCGTATAGTGTAGGTAACCTATATATAATAATTGGTAGATATTTAGGTATATTTCAAAATGAGGTGATTTTATTTTTTTTTGTTAAAAATATTCGAGTAAGAACCTCTGCTAATACTTTATAGTACTTTCATTTGAAGCTTTATTTGTCCGTTTTCCCCTCACCCTTTATAAAAGCCCACTTTGGAGTTCATTCAAAATAATTGCGCAAAACAATTGTTTACCTACTCAAAGCAATCAATTTTACAACTAAACTCAAAGCAATAAAGTCTAAAATTCCATAACGTAAACTACCTTTTATAACCTTTTTAAATTTTGACTCAAGGGTTATGCCTGTTAAATTAATTTTATGTCTTAAGTCGATGGAATAGAGTTTGATTTAGTTTTGTAATGAAGTAGCGCGTGCCAGGGGTGCGCGTACGTCGGTTTCCGATTTTTTTTCGAAAATGGAATACTCTGGCAGTTGGAATTTGACCGTTGAACTTGATACACATAACGATATATTTTGGATTTTAATTTTGTAAAAATAGTTTAGATATTAGTGCTAAGTGGAAATAGTGAGTTAAAAAACGTGTATTTCGCCAATTGGAATTTAAAATTAATAAATTTAGTGATTTAAAGTGTTTTTAGTTAAGGAAATTTCAGTTAATTATAGTGTTTTTCAGTTAGTTGAAGCCTGTCTCAGTAATTTTAGTGACGGTGTCTTAAACACTAATGTATCTTAGGTTCTAAGACCATGAACCAGAACCGTTTCGGTCAGTAACGACCCTTTGAAATTAATTTCTAAGACATCCGGGGAAAATTCTACGCTTCACAAAATGGATTCACCAAAAATCGTCTATAAGTACTATTCTAACCCAGCTTTTTGCTCGCAAAGCGAAATCTATGGCAAAAAGAGGATTATTTCACCAGATCGTCAAAGAATGTCGCCTTTAGGCGCCAATTCTCCACGAAAAAGTGAAATAAATAATAGAATATTAAGAACTGATATATCAGATAATCCTCTAAGGATGTCACCAGCTGGAAGGTTCAGGGAAGAGCCTCCAGAATTACCGCCAAAACCACCGAAATTCCAAAAGCAATTTATCAGGCAATCGTCCATGATCTGCAAACCAACTCGAATTGTCAGATGCAGAACTAGATCCGAGGACCTTGAAATGGCTCAGTTCAAACAGCAGAAGAAGAGATATGATCGTAGTTTTGACAGTGATGATGGTTTGGAAGACAGACTTAAGCACAGATACGAAATTATTGATGACATAGAAGATATTGACTATTCTCCGACTAAAAAGAGAATAATACAAGCAAAACCAAACGAAATACAAGAGTATAACGTGGATGGACCTGATGAAAATGAACTAAAAGAGATACCAACTGAAATAGTTAAGACTGTAAATGGTAAACTACATAGATATGCCATTGTACCGTCTGATGATGAAGAGATTCCTGAACCGGTAACGAAAAACGTGACCTTTTCGGGCATGTCTCAGAAGAATTTAATAGCTACGCAAAAACTCCACGAATTGCTATCTACGCCTAGAAAATTAAAGAGCTATGCTAGCCAGCCTTCAGTGCGGTCCCCAAATAAAAGCGTAGAAATCTCGAGATACCTTGGAACTCCCCAGAAAATTGTATCCAGCACACCAACCCAAGGTGTTACGCCTTCGAAATCTTGCGCGAATTTGACGCTAAATCGTAGTACGACTTCGCCTATTTCGCCAAAAGCCCAGCAGAAGTTGAATTATGATGGGTTTGGAAGAAGAGATGTTTTCGTCACTAGCATGAGAGACGTCAGGGATGAGACCAGGGATAGCAGAAGGTTTGACAGGAGTCTGAGGAAGGATAAAACTACAGCTGTTATTGTACCAAGGTGAGATAATAATACAATAGTAGGTACTTACATTGCGATACAAGTGTGGTAAATTGATCATTGCATAGAGGTGGTTTATGACGTTTATAAAGCCGAGATACAATGATCAATAATTCACACGCGTATCGTACGACGTTTTTTAAAAAGACTTGATAAAATAATAAAAAGTTAACAAATAAAAATAATCTTTTGTCTATATTTTCGCATTTTTACTTTCCAGAGTAGATAAGTGTTAGCATTTCGTTGAGTTGTGGTCCGTTTTGCAACAATTGTTAGTTTAAACGACTTTGTAATCTCTGTTATTGTTGCAAATCTATACTAATATTATAAAGCTGAAGAGTTTGTTTGTTTGTTTGAACGCGCTAATCTCAGAAACTACTGATACGAAATGAAAAATCCTTTTTGTTGGATAGTCCATTTATCGAGGAAGGCTATATGCTACTTTTTATTTTGGTATTCCCACGGGATCGGGAGTTACACGGGTGAAACCGCGGAGCACGGCTCGTAAATAATATAATCTTTCTTTATTTCAGAGTAGCGCAAGCACCGTCAGTGTATTCAGACGATACGACGTATAAATCGTTCTCCATAGTGAAGTCCGCAACGAGCGCCGCCACTCTGACTATAGCTGCATTGATGTTGACACTCTGTGGTGGACTCTCTACTGGTCTTAGTTTCTACATGATGTATGCTGTAAGTATACTAGTACAAGGATTTTAAACTAACAGTTATTTTCACTACTAAGCCATTTAAAACTGGTGTATTTATCATGTTTTAGCCGACTTCAAAAAAGAGGCGGTTCTCTTTTATAGTTTTGTTTTAGCGATGTTCACGTCACCGCACCCTACGTACTCCGGCATGTGAAGTCCCATTTCGATGTTTAAATTATACCTATAATTGAAAGGTGGGAGCTCCCTGTTGGTCCCATAAAAATTTGGCCAAAATCTGATGAGGATCTTCGGAGTGTTAAACAGAATCGCTCCTAAGACAATAAAATTTCAATAGATTTTGGCAGATATTCTTCGATGGTGTACCAGAAATCATCTTCTTATGATAAAACTCCTCAAAGATAGTGCGGCGCGCGACAGAGCGCGGTATCTTTGATTTGATCAATCACGAGCCAATCGAAAAGTATGCAGTAATGCATACTTTTCGACCGCATCGTCACTTATCATCGGTTATTACATTTTGGTACGAAAGTTCCTTATCCCGCGTTGCGAAAGGGGGTTAGGCGGAAAAAATTAAGACCAAAAGTTGTAACGACACTTTTTGCATACAAAGCAATCCAGTTATTTTCGTTTCGTCTTTCTATTTCGCATTGAACAGTGTGGTGTAGCGACGATTATCGAAAGGAACTTCGTTCTATCCGGGTGTCCCTTGACACCTCATAAGTTTTTTTTATAAATGAAAGGTCAACGTTTGACCACTATCACACCTGCCTGATGGTAGGTGACGATGCGGTCTAAGATGTAACACGCGGTGTCTAGAAGATATCTGTTCACTCGCTACTTGAAGACACACAACATTGTACACGTCAGGAAAGACAGACGCAGGCAATTGATTTCATTCCCTTGTGAGGTCAATCAAACGCTGACTTATATGTGTATTTCTTATTACAGATGGGTCGCCGATACTACTTGGATTTCGCAGTGATGGCTGGCTTCACAAGCTTCCTACTGGGTCTGCTAGGGCTCCGAGCGAGGAGGCACCACATGTTACCTAATCGGAATTATATTTCAGGTATAATTTGTTGTCTAAATTATAGTAGAGTACAATCCACGGTCAAAAGTCTCTGCCCACCATAACGTTTATAATCCTGTGCAGTAGTTTTTGAAGATTATATCAACTTAACCTGTGGATCGAACCCACGTCGGTTGGTGTAGCGGGTGGTGGCTTATATCACTCACAAATAATAATCACACTGAGTACTCATTAATTCAAGTATTTAAGTTTGTGTGTAACGTCTTTATGAAGAAGGTCGTAACTCCAATACTTGTTGATAGTATTATTGTAGCAAACTGATCATTTATTTATGACCCATACTGTACATGCCAGATAACCCTATATCCCTATATCCCTATATCTAAAAAAAACTCGTGTGGCTGTGTTATTTGCTAAACTCCATCTAAACAACTGAACCGATTTGTATGTTTTTTTTTTGTGTAGGTAAGTATACGTTGGGTCTGAGAATCGAAGAACATCTATTTTTCTTGTAAATGGCAAAACTACGTTTGCCGTTTCAGCTAGTTACATAATAATATTTACGAAAACCTGGGTTTATAGACATAAAAATCAGTTTTTTTTTTAAAATAGCGGTTTTTATATTAAAACCGGCCAAGTGTGAGTCTGATGCGCACGAAGGGTTCCGTCATCTGTGCAAAATTTCAACTGTCTAGCTATCACGGTTCATGAGATACATCCTGGTGACAGACAGACGGACAGTAGAGTCTTAGTAAAAGTGTCCTGTTTTTAGGGTTCCGTACTCAAAGGGTAAAAACGGGACCCTATTACTAAGAGATCGCTGTCCGTTCCGTCTGTCTGTCACCAGGCTGTATCTCATGAAAAATGATAGCTAGAAAGTTGAAATTTTCACAGATGATGTATTTCTGTTGCCGATAAACAATACTTAAAACAGAAAAAAGTATTTTCTTTTAAAGTTTTAAGAATTTTATGGTTAACCTACTATTTTTTAAGCAATCATTTTTAAAAAAAGGCAGGCAAAAGACTTTTAACTTATACATTGACATACAATATTTTTTAAGGTTTTATGCATTTGTTTTTGCTTCAGGGGTTAAAACAGAATATAATGGTACGGAACCTTCGTGCGCGAGTCCGACTCGCACTTGGCCGGTTTTTGAGATACCTACATCTACAAAATTAAAATATAATCTTCGCTTCCCTTCCAGGCTACATCGTCCTCTCATCATTCTCCCTACTGAGCGCGTTCGGCCTCCTCTTGCTGTTAATCATTCAACCCAAACCCGGCACGCCACTCAACGACATAACATCTGGAGCCGTCTGCGGTGTCAGCATACTGTCTCTGTGTCTAGCTTCTTTAGGTATACTGTCTTCTTATTGCTGTGCTAGGGATCCGCCGGATAATAGGGTTGGGACTGCTACTTGGTATTAAAGAATATTGAATTTACTAGCGCCCCGGCTTCGCACGGCTATATTATGCTTGTATTATACATATAAACCTTCCTCTTGAATCACTCTATCTATTTAAAAAACCGCATCAAAATCCGTTGCGTAGTTTTAAAGATTAAAGCATACATAGGGATATAGGGACAGAGAAAGCGACTTTGTTTTATACTATGTAGTGAAGTGATATTGTCCAAGAATTTTTTGAAACAAGAGCAACCACCAACTTTTTAGTTGAGGTCGTATGTAGCGACCTTTATTTTTAAAGGTCGCTACATACGTAACGGGTTAAAAGGTCAGACGAGACGGAGACATGACGTGCATCGTTAATAAAAAATGCGTGTTCAATAAACATACGTTACCCGATTTTTCTCGTGCCGGACGGAACGTGACGATTTCTTGACATCGTTTCATCACTACATACTTAGTATAAAATAAAGTCACTTTTCGCCGTCCCTATATCCCTTTGTATGCTTAAATCTTTAAAACTACGCAACGGATTTTAATGCGGTTTTTTTTAATAGATAGAGTGATTCAAGCATACTTACATAATATAGCCCTGCGAAGCCGGGGCGGGTCGCTAGTTTCATATAAAAATATAAAGTTTCGTCCGGCATGACAAAAATCACGTTACCTACGTATGCAGCGACCTTAAGAGGAAAGGATACCGGGCGCTCTCTCCATACAAACGTAGTCGACTGTTTCCACCCTGGATACCTAATGAAACTAGAGCAAATATTTTTGTTGCATAAAACTTATAACTGATATGTTTTGGTTTTTTTCATTTTCTAATTATCATAGAGATTAAGATTTAATTGTGCTGTCTCATTATCTAGGGAGGAAACATTCGACTGCGTTTATATGTAGAGAGCGCCGGTACCCTTTCACCTTAAGTTAGTTTAGCTTAGCTCGCAGTTTTTCAGTTAGTACGTAGCTTAGCTGGCCTTAAGCTTATACACACGTCCCGATTTGGTCGGGTCCGACATCAGTGTTGCCACATTTCAATTCGACAAATCTGTATCGATAAGTGAAAAAATCTGTGTAAAATCTGTATGAGAACAGCTATAATTGTATAAAATCTGGACTATTCATAATCGTAGACAGAGAATAAATAGTTATTCTCTGTCTACGCTCCATAATATATAAGACATACCTAATTTTACAAATGAATAGTCCAGATTTTATACAATTATAGCTGTTCTCATACAGATTTTACACAGATTTTTTCACTTATCGATACAGATTTGTCGAATTGAAAAGTGGCAACACTGATGTCGGACCCGACCAAATCGGGACGTGTGTATAAGCTCTTAGTTTGCGGTAGACACACATGTACCTACTTATTAAAAATTGCCCTCAATTATGCGAGCTTAGTTAAACTTACTTAGGTAGGTACTTTAGTAGTCGGTGGACAAACTGAAAGACATAGCACAATGAAAGGATTTTTGGAAATTCGATCTATAAAGGGGTAAAGAGAGATAATAAAGTAGGTTATAGTAACTATTATGTATTCTGTGTTTTTAGGAAATCAATTAACGTGGGTAAAACCGTGGGGCACAGCCTAATACAACGAAACCACTTTTTTTTTGTTTATGCTGTCGTTTCGAAATTAAAAACTACATTTAGGAAGTTGTTCGAGCATACTATATTCACCGTCAAACGGAACGGAGGCACCGGGGGCGGCGCGGGCGCGCGGGGGCGCCGGCGTCGACACTTGTCACCTACCTATCGACGCATATACGGCGATTTTTATATTTTTGTTCTCGCAGAACATTGTTTTTCTTTATTACAGTATATATAAGTAAAAATACAGTCCGCAGTTTCATTAAAAGGCTACTAACATCAAGATAGACCTCTAACAAATGGTCCTTTATGGAGAAAAATAACCAGCAAGAAAAAAAAAACTAAAAAGCGTGTTCTCGAGGAATTTTACATGTATATCGACGTGTCGTCGCATCTTGGGCAGTGAGAAGTCACCCAAATACCAGCAAATACGGATAAACTAAAGTGAAAAACCAATATTGGTGTGATATTTATCAAACCAACACAATATTTACGACGTCAGTGCCACAACGATCACTTGGAAAAGGTCGAAATCGCCGCGTCATTCATACCTACTTATTGCTTCAATTGAGGATTTCATTACAACTAAGGATTCAACAAGGATATCGACATTTTGTGAGTTTGTTCCAATTATTCCTTCAAAGTCCATCCTACACATTTCACAAAAAAACTTAGCCAAAAACATTTCTAGCTTTGTAATCTTTCCATTGCCACTATTGTGTTATTTCGTTGTAGTTTCACCGACAACAAATCAACTAAGCACTAGCAGCATAGTAAACAAACATTGTATCTACCTAGCAAAGAGAATTTAAATACTACGTCTACCTAGTAGATTAGGTACGTACTAATCTACGATAAACATCTGCGTCCCTGCTTGACAGCTACGTTCAAGGTCCGCTAACGGCACTCATCAACTGTCCATTCATTAAATACCTATTTCACCAACAATTGCTAAATTCATTCATTTAAAACTTGCTTAAATAATCAATTACAAAATTATAAGTCAACAACATAAAAAACATAAAAATAATAATCTAAATATCTCAAACTAAAAAAAAAAAAAAAATTTAAACACGTAAACATAAACAATAAAAACTTAAAGTAATAAAATAAACAAAACAAATTAAACATGGCAAACGAAGAAACAATATTATTTAGAAAACGCAGTGCCATGAAAGCAAAGCTTACTAATTTCTATAATTATTTAAGTATACTTGAAAACTGTGAATCGATTTCTAACTTGCAAAATTTAGAATTAGAAGCCCGTTACAGTAAATTCGAAACCTTATACGATGAATTCGACCAATTACAGACTGATATCGAGGTGTCGTCAGACAAGGCGGACGACGCGTACGAGGAGCGAACCAAGTTTGAGGAGCGGTACTACGCCCTGGCGGCACAGGCCCGGCAGCTGCTGGCTAACACAGCAGCGGCTGCCGTCGCCGGCAACAGCGATGGATCCGTGACGGGCTCGTCGCTAACAGTGCGAAGAAACTCAGGTGTATCAGCTCAGCATAATTTTATAAGCTTACCTAAAATAGATTTGCCTCGTTTCAATGGAAGTTATCAGTGCTGGCTCGAATACCGAGATACCTTTCAATCATTAATACATAATTGCGATCAAATCGATGACATAAGCAAGTTCCATTACCTACGCGCGTCATTGACAGGCGATGCTCTTGAAATCATAGAAAATATAGATTTTAAAGGTGAACACTATAAATTGGCATGGGAGTTGCTATGCGATCAGTTCAATGACACCAAACTTCTAATAGACAATCACTTGGAGTCATTGTTCAACGTTGAAAGGATAACACAAGCATCCAGCATAGCTTTGAAACATCTTATTAATGTCGTTAATAAAAATTTAAGAGCATTACAAAAATTAAAGGAACCCACTAATCATTGGGATACAATAATTGTTTATTTGATGACGAGTAAACTGGACTCAATCACTAATTTAAAATGGGAAGAGTACCGTAATTCATTAGATAACCAACCCACCTTAATGCAATTTACCAAATTTATTAACAGTCAAATATCCATCCTACATAAGGTAGAAAACAAAAAACATCATAGCAACTTTACAAAGTCGGATTCTAACAAGTTTAGTAGTGGTGTGGTTTCTAACAAAGTCAACATAAACCAAACGCTACGACCACAACAGATTGAAAAAAATAGATGTCCATTATGTTTAAAGGAACATCCTTTATATACTTGTGAAACATTTCGTAAGCTACCAGTAATAGCACGAGTTAATAAGGCAAAGGAGTTTGGAGTCTGTCTTAACTGTTTGCGACATGGACACACCACAAACAAATGTAGGCTATCACGATGCAGGTACTGTAACAACCGACACAACACACTATTGCACATTGAGGAGTCTACAAACACCGAATTCATAGATCCAATGCCATCAACATCTAACAACATGGCTATGCCTATAGAATCGTCGGAAAATAGTTCCTCGCCCACAAACGTCATAGATAATGTTACCTTATCAAGCAATACTTACGTACAGAACACTACATCATCCTATGTTTTACTTTCCACAGCCCTGGTAAAAGTGACAAACAGTACAGGACAAAGGATCGACGCCAGGATCCTACTAGATAATGGTAGTACGACCAACTTTATAACAAACTCACTTTGCGAAAAATTGAACTTACATCGTTATGGAACAAGCTCCACGGTGACAGGTATTAACAATCAGATTTCACTTAGTACACAGTCTTGTCGTCTGAATATTGAGTCATTCGATAGCAGCTACATTGCAAGTATAGACTGCTTTATTCTACCCGAAATTACAAAACAACTCCCATCTACATACATAAATATAAACCACATACGATTTCCAACAGACGTTCGCTTGGCAGACCCATCATTTCACATCCCTTCAGTTATCGACATACTGGTCGGTGCTGAAGTATTTTGGAACGTCATTGGTCCCGAGTCTAGAACCTTAGGAAATAATCAACCTAAATTACGCAGCACTAAGTTTGGGTGGATAGTTTCAGGCCTAATAACCTTGCCAACTAATTTAACTTCTGGAAAACAAACTCATACATGCAACATGTCTATCACAGAGCTAAATTCAAATATATCTAAATTTTGGCAAATAGATTCCGTCTCTACAAAATATTCAATCACTGCTGAAGAACGAGCATGTGAATTGAATTTTCACGAAAATACTTACCGCGACAAAAAAGGCACATTTGTAGTCACAATACCTTTAAAAAAGGATCCCAGCTTATTAGGTGAGTCCTATCAAATGGCAAAGTGTCGCTTTTTATCTTTAGAACGTAGATTTCAACGAGATCCAAAATTTAAAGAAAGGTATGTAGAGTTCATGCAAGAGTATGAAAATTTAGGACATATGAATGAAAATAAATTTTCTTCATCTCAAATAACAACAAGTAAGAGTAGCATACAATACTTTATGCCACACCATGGTGTTATTCGCGAGACTAGTACCACAACGAAATTACGAACGGTTTTCGATGCATCTGCGACCTCTACATCTGGGCTGTCTTTCAATGATATCCAAATGGTGGGACCCACAGTGCAGGACGACCTATTTTCAATCTTATTAAGGTTTCGACAATACAAATATGTAATATCTGCAGATGTAGAGAAAATGTATAGAGCCATATTAATACACCCGTCACAACGCTCACTGCAACAAATCATATATAGAGCAAACACAAAAGTACCACTAAAGACATATAGCTTAAATACCGTCACTTATGGTACAGCTTCAGCACCATACTTAGCAACAAAGTGTCTAACAAGTCTCGCAGACAACGCAAGTAGCGACTCTACCAAACTCGCTATCAAACGAGACTTCTACGTCGATGATTTTTTAAGTGGTAGAGACACTATAACCGAAACAGTAGAGTTAGGTAGAGATGTAAAATCAGTTTTAGCTTCAGCCAATTTTCACCTTCGTAAATGGCAAGCAAATAACCCACGTATACTATCGTTGATTTCTGAGAACCCTGATGACAATTCAAAAGGCATAAACTTCTCAGAACACACAAACGTTTCATCAAAAACTTTAGGGCTTCACTGGGTCTGTAACACTGACATTCTCTTCTACTCTATCGGAGTAGAGACAAACAACATAATAACTAAACGCCACATCTTATCAGTAATAAGCCAAATATTTGATCCTCTCGGACTAGTAGGACCTTGCATAATTGAAGCTAAGATAATTATGCAAAAACTATGGATAGAGAAGTCAGACTGGGATGAGCAGGTTTCAAATCCCATTAACAATCAGTGGCTAGCGTTTGTAAACACACTACACTCATTAAACTCACTAAAGATAAACAGATGGGTATTATGTGAAAACTCTATAAAAAATGAGATTCACGTTTTCACTGATGCATCAGAGGTTGCATACGGAGCTTGTGTCTACGTAAAATCTACTAATAACATGGGACAAGTCACTGTACGACTTTTAACATCAAAAAACCGTGTTGCTCCGATAAAACCAACAACAATTCCGCGGCTAGAGCTATGCGGCGCTCTATTGGGGACAAGACTGTGTACCAAAATTTTAGAGTCAATTACTATACCAATCACAAAATGTCAATACTGGTGTGATTCCACTATAGTGCTTGGATGGTTGTCAATGACACCTAACCAATTAAAGCCGTTTGTCCGCAATCGCGTTGGTGAAATACAAGAAAGCACCCAAAATTGCACGTGGAACTACGTGCCTTCAAAGTTAAACCCGGCAGACCTTGTTTCCCGGGGGGTGAGGGCCGATCTAATTAGCTCGTGCAATCTGTGGTGGAAAGGACCAGATTTTTTATTGAAAGATGAGCATGTCTGGCCACAGAAACCAAACCAACATGCTCAACAAAACATGCCCGAAGTAGTTTTAGGAAGAGAGATTTCATTATTCAACTCTGACAGTAATCAAAATAATACATTTATGACGTCGTTATTACACAAATACTCAAATTTCACACGTTTACAAAGAGTAATCGCTTATACATTAAGATTTATTTACAATTTACATAAGAATCCTAAATCTCTACAACGTACTCTTTCCAACAATGAACTACAAACTTCATTTATTTTTATAATTAAACATGCCCAAATGGCTATGTTTCCTGTAGAGTACAGTTTGCTCAAGTCATCAAAGTCATTACCACGTAAGAATCGACTCATTTCACTAAGCCCTTTTTTAGATTCTGATGCCATAATTCGCGTAGGTGGGAGACTTGATAATTCACCCTATGAATTTAACGTCAAACATCCTATACTCATTTGCGCAAAGCATCATGTAACAAAGCTCATTTTTGACAAATATCATCTTGATTTCTTACACGCCGGTCCGCAGTTATTACTAGCAAATATTCGTCAAATGTATTGGCCTTTAGGTGGTAGGAATTTATCGAAGAGTACATTTAAGCAATGTCTCAAATGTTTTAAATATAAATGTCAAATTCCACAACCAATTATGGGACAATTACCAAGGTCAAGAACACAATTAGAATTTCCATTTCTTGATTGCAGTGTTGATTATGCCGGCCCAGTACTCATAGCTGATCGAAAAGGACGAGGTTGTAAGCTTGTAAAATCATATTTGTGCATATTTGTATGCCTTGCAGTAAAGGCAGTACACATTGAGCTCGTCACGGATCTAACCAAGGAAGGGTACATGGCCGCCTTGAATCGGTTTGTCGCTCGTCGCGGAAAACCACACAGTATCTTGTCGGATAACGGTACTAATTTTGTTGGCACGCACAATGAATTGCAATATATTCTTGAACACGATATTTCGGGTGAGATGGCTCAACAAGGCATCGAATTTAAGTTTGCCCCTGTCTACTCTCCCCATTTTAACGGGGTCGCCGAGGCCGCGGTTAGGTCTACAAAAACCCATTTAAGAAAGCTGCTTCAACTAACACATTTCACTTATGAAGAAATGGCTACATGTTTGACACAAATAGAGGCAGTGTTAAACTCTCGTCCACTTATTCCCTTGTCCTCTGATCCGTTAGATTTCAGCGTCCTCACTCCCTCTCATTTTTTAATTGGACGACCACTTATGTCAGTTCCGCATGCAACGATACCTGACGTCAACATCGCTCGCCTAGAGCGCTACCAAAGAGTGGAACACATAAAAAATCACTTTTGGAACCGTTTTCATTTGGAATATGTAACTCTACTCCAACAGAAGACAAAGTGGACAACAGCTGCAGGACTTCCTCTTACCGTTGGCACCTTAGTTCTTATCAAAGAGAAAGGACAATCACCATTGGTATGGCCGCTAGGACGAGTGACTCAGATCTACCCAGGCACGGATGGAACCACACGGGTCGCTGAGTTGAAGACAAAGAAGGGAACCTTGCTACGAGCCTTCAACAACATTTGCCCCCTTCCTCTCAATTGAAATACTTCAACCCGGGGAGGATGTTCGAGCATACTATATTCACCGTCAAACGGAACGGAGGCACCGGGGGCGGCGCGGGCGCGCGGGGGCGCCGGCGTCGACACTTGTCACCTACCTATCGACGCATATACGGCGATTTTTATATTTTTGTTCTCGCAGAACATTGTTTTTCTTTATTACAGTATATATAAGTAAAAATACAGTCCGCAGTTTCATTAAAAGGCTACTAACATCAAGATAGACCTCTAACAGAAGTTCTTACGATGATTTTGTACTTATCCCATTTTTTTACTGTATCATTCCAGAGTAATTTATAATAATATGTTAAGTATTTAAAATAATAATAACTAAGTACCTACCTATGTTAAATTACTTGTATTACAATTTACCTTTAATGTAAACATTACTAGAAAGGCTATAGCCGGGTAAGGTAACAAGAAATGCCCCTGGCTATCTTATTTACTGGTCATAATATTAGTTATTGATGTGCCAAGTTTTGTGTCATAACTGTCGACAGTTTTCGAGAAATGTCAGTTTAAAGTTATTTTTACTTTTCAAAATATTTCAAAAACTACTGGTCCGTTTCTTTTGTAATTAACATATGTTGTTAATGACTAGAAGGGAAATATTTTTTTAAAAAACCTAACGTCTCTATGTCAACATTAACTTGGTCATTTTCGATGTCAAATATTTCACACTGCTTTTTTTGACACTTGTGAGACAGCGACAACTACCATTTGTTTCACACGAATGTGCCATCTCTTTCCGTACTAATATATGTTTGATTCAAACGAATTGGTTTGGAGCAACATAGTGATTTTTTTAATAATCTATAGGTCGCTACTCATCCAAGAGCAGTATTGAAAAGGTTTTAATAAATAATATTATTTATATGTACCTACCTAGCACATCATCAAAGAATACGTAAAGACTACGAGTATACAGGGTGGTCGAAGTTTGAATCGCTCCATCATCGTAACGAGTGGTCTCCACCACTCGTCGCCGACAGGCGAGTGGTAGAATAAACATCAAACAATCATAGTCAAACATTCGGAAACGGTCTTTGAAAAATATTTTTATCTTTTGGGATAATTTCGGATGTCCGCTGGTAATTACCGCTTTTCAAATAACTGCGTAAAACGAATAAAAATTGACATTTTAAATTTCGACGACGAACGATTCAAAAATACAGTAAATTTGTGCCATGCGACTTGGAAGTCGAGTGTGACTTGTAGGCGTATACGACGAAGCTTTGTCACACGAGCGATTCAAAAATAGAGCCCCAGTAGTTTTTGAAATATTTTGAAAAGTAAAAATAACTTTGAACTGACATTTCTCGAAAACTGTCGACAGTTATGACATAACACTTGGCACATCAATAACTAATATTATGATCAATAAATAGGATATATACATTGGCAAATAACGCCAGGGGCATTTCTTGTTACCTTACCCGGCTATAGCCTTTAAATAAGTTTATCTGTAAAATGCCCAAAAGGTTGGCTGCATTGCCTCTTTGTATGGCAATGCCGATAAATCGATAAATTGGCCAAAGTAGCAGCCAGCCCTTTGGTCAACTGAAAATAAGTAGGTAAGCACTAAAGTTTTGTAAAGTTGATTCGTTTAATTTTATGTTTTAGATTGTTTTAAATTCGTAAGTATATCTACAAGTTGCCTACTTTTTAAATTGAACGAATCTAACGATTCTAACGAATAATGTACTTACCTACCTATTTAGGTGTAAATGTAAGGTGCATTTGATGTGGTTGTATTTATAGTCTTTGTTTAAAATATAAAATATCTATTCTTATATTATAAGTTATTTTATTTGAAAACCTTCATGAGATTCTAACTTAATGTTAGGTCAAAGCAAAGCTTCTGCATAAAATGAAACGTTTAATAAAGCCATTATAATTTTTAATCACGTCTTCTAAAAATACGCGAGCCACAATGGCCCTCAATGGCCACAACATGTTGTGCTGTGTGAAATCTCTGTTCATGTTCCCCTCTTACAAAGGGAATCTTCTCAAAAAAATATTTACAATTTGACACTGGCTTTATGCACAAGCCGGGCGAAGTCAATATTAATAAAAAAAACGTATTTTAGAACTGATATTGTCAATGTCAACTTTCAAATTGTTCCGAAAATCGACATAAATTGTCTCTAATAACAGATTTTGAGCATTTATTACTATGTTTTTCTTTTGCTCATCTTGCAAAGTTGTATGATGTTGACTCTGTCTTATGCTTATGTTTTAAAACGAAGTCAATAACCGATTTCCTACATAGTACTTCATTTTCTTGTTGAAGTTCGAAGTGATTTCATTAGCACTGTGCATTCTATTATATTTGTGATAATTTGATAACAAATTGAGTTATTTTGTTATCAATGTGTTATGATTATTAACGTGGGAGATGTGTTCATAATACTGTGCTAAATAGGACATAGCTGCTCTCAATTATTAGTACTAAATAATGCATTTACAATAGTGGGATTTTAAAAACTTGGTGAGTCTTTGTTCAATTTCATACCTATTGTTGCACGAAAACATTATTATATGGTATGTTATGGGTGTATAATAATGATTCACAGTAAATTTACCGATATTTAATTGAATTTATGGGGTCAAACTCTTGACCTTTTTCATAAAACATGAATAATTTAGATTATAACTATAACATGAGATTTGATTACGAAATCTATGTTTTGGTTACAAATTAATCAATTTAAGATATTCAGCTACTTGAATAACATAGCTTTGTGTCTTTAATTGGCTTTTCAAAAAGTTTTTAATTGAAAAAATCAAATTATGTAGGTAGGCAAATCTATTTTTATTTTCAATTTAGTGACTCAGATAAAACTTTTGCACATTATCAATACAGCTGCGAAGAATAACATTAGTGAGTCATGTTGATAACACTTTTTATTGTAATTTGATAAAAATCAATCAGTTTTTGTCTATGCTTAGTTAGAATTTTGTAAGTAAACACTTGTTAACGGCCTGTTTTTTGCTGTAACTAGACTTCTATATGGGTCCTCTTGCATGACAATGGATTAGACTATGTCCAGCACTAATACTACCCTCTCAGCTTAGTCGACCGTGTCAGAGGAACGAACTTGTCAATCAGTGTGAAGCCAACTAAGCTGCCGGTTTCAATTAGCAATGTCAATTAGTACACAAAAAACATTGTTAACAAAAGTCCATTGGTGCATGTCCAGCCAGGATTCAAACCCACTTTCGTAATGAACGGTGCAGTACTTGTACTTGTATACGGCCTGTTTTTCAATTAGCAATTAGACCTTTTTGAATTGGTCCTTTTTGCGTGAAGATGGAGTAGGCTTGCCCAGCACCTACTACCCTCTCAGCTTAGTCGACCATGTTCAGAGGAGAGAACTTGTCAATACTTCTGGAGCCAACTAAGCAGCGGGTTTCATCACGATGTTTTCCTTCTCTGTAAAGGCAATGTCAATTAGCGCACATAAATTTTTCTTAAGAAAAATACATCAGTGCACCGCCGGCCTGGATTCGAACTCACGACCTTCAGAATGAAAGTCGAGGTATCTACCACTAAGCCAACACCGCTCTAACGGTGCAGTATCTACCACTAGGTCAATGCTGCTCCTTGTTGCTGCCTTAAATGTGGCTAGTTCCTGGGAATATTAAGATCTGAATCAATCTTCTCAGTTCTTTTCCATCCAAAGGTTGCCTGGAAGAAATCGCTTTCAGCAATAAGGCCGCCCATTTGTGCAAATTGTACTTTCTAGCTATTACATTACTTTGCTTTGTGTATTTATATGTTCCTTACTATGTTGTACAAATAAAGTTATCTATTTAATTAAAATCCATCCGTCCCTTCCTCCAATGTCCACTGTGCCCCAACACCTCCACGTTGATCAACTAAAATGAGAACAATGATGCTTCAATAGCTAAGGCACAATATGGGTCAGACAGAATTTAAAGACTGTACCCTGAAAAGAAGAAGAATAAAATCCATTGGAATTTAATGAAAAGATGAATCTATATCATTCATACATAATCAGGACATAGTCATCACTACACAGTATAAGACAAAGTTGCTTCCCGCTGTCTGTCTGTCCCTAATATGCTTCGTTCTTTTAAACTGTGTGACAGATTTTGATGCGATGTTTTTTATAGATAGAGTGATTCAAGAGGAAGTTTTTAGTATATAAAACAAAACTACCAGACAAACAACACAACTAAAAAATTATCTTGAATTTTTCAGATTTAAAATGGCCGATCCACATATTAGAGAGGCGGCTGAGTCACTGCTAAACAGTGTCAGCCCACATTATAGAAATTTCTGTAAGTACCTATTAGTATTTAATGATCATAACATTTAAAATGGATTTACCAAATTATATTAAACTAACAGCTCTCCGCGGTTTCACTCGGCATATATTAAAAGTAGCCTACAATATTCCCAATGAATTAATGTATCCTCATACCAAGTTCCATTAAAATTGATCCAGTAGTTTTGGAGCCTATTCAATTTAAACAAACAAGACAGACGCCAGTAGATCTCTCTAACTAACAACACCGACCTTAGAAGACCCGGCGTCGTTCATGCAGGGCTTGTATAATAATAAATATTACAGGACATTCCACACATCGCCATCTAGCCCCAAGCTAAGTAACTAGACTTGTGTTATGCGAGCTAGAGAACGGATATACTACTTATATACTTTTCTTTTGTAAATTATACTTATAATACAAAGAAACCTCCAGACCACAGACAAATATCTAAGCATAAATTCTTGCCTAAGGCGGGAATCGAACCCGCAACCCTGTGTTTGGCAGTCCGGCATGGTGGCCATTGTGCCAACTAAACAACTAATTTATCTGATGAGATTGAAAAAAACTAAATAGTCCAGCGCTTAACGCCTCTCCAGAAGCAATCCTTCCTTCCAAAACCTTCCAATCTTATTTGTAACTAGCTGCGCTCCGCGGTTTCACCCGCGTAACTCCCGATCCCGTGGGAATATTGGGATAAAAAGTAGCCTATAACCTTCCTCGATAAATGGACTATCCAACACAAAAATAATTTTTCAATTCGAACCAGCACTTCCTGAGATTAGCGCGTTCAAACAAACAAACAAACTCTTCAGCTTTATAATAGTATAGTATAGATGACGCTTACCTCTCTCCTAGTCCAGAGGTGACGATAAGCAGGAGATAGTTCTAGACAGAAGGTCCCTTGAAGGTAGGGAATTCGTTCGGGGAACCCAGAAATACAAGCCTAGTTTATAATGAAATGGCGAAACCGGACAATTTTATGAGAAGAAATATTTCTTTTTGTATGGATAATTATGCAATACTAGCTGCGCCCCACGGTTTCACCCGCGTAAGTCCAGATCCTGTGGGAATATCAAAATGAAAAGAAGCCTTCCTCGATAAATGGACTATCCAACACAACAATAATTTTCCAATTTGAACCAGTAGTTCCTGAGATTAGCGCGTTCAAACAAACAAACAAGCTCTTCAGCTTTACAATATTTGTATTAATTTAACCTTCTGTAAGTATGATTTTATCTTTATTCCAGCTCACTCACAATCACAATCATTGAACCTAGTAACTGAAGATATAGTGGCCGGGCACAGACCGAATGGTAAAATGTCAACAGTGAGAAGATTCTTCTGTCTGTTTGTCACGTTTGATCTACTGTTTACAGCTTTACTGTGGCTAATATGCGTTATGGTGAGTTTACTTCTTAAAATATGGAAAACTAGCAGGGTCCCGCGTTACTCCCGATCCTGTGGGAATATCGGGATAAAAAGTACCCTATGTTACTGTCAATGAATCAATGTATCCTCATACCAAGTTTCATCTAAATCGGTCCAGTAGTTTCGGAGCCTATTTGTTACAAACATAAAAACAAAAAAAAAAACAGCGCACTCCGGGAGTGCAGGCAGAAGTGAAAACAATAAACTTGTTATTTCTCATAGAATTTTTCTTGAAACGATCTGCTACTGCCATCTATTAGCACTCACTTAAACAAATATAGTTTATTTTTTATTCGCTAGATGGCAGTAAAAAATTTAAATCAGCGCCATCTACATTCGAATAGCGGTCTTTCTAGAAACTAAGTTTCTCAATTTGTGTAATAGAGGGCAGTATAAGTTAAACAAAAAGAATAACACAAATAAAATCTCATCTGTCGCGTCAAAATCTGTCGCGAGAACGGCTGAAAATGCTCACCCACAAAAGTGCCCAACGCGCCATAAGAAGTTTTCACTTCAAAAAATCTTTTCTCTTTATATTGGTGGAGATGTAGAAAATATTTTCACGCTCCACTGCAGCTGCCTTTAATAGCTTCATTACATAGTATAAAACAGGGTCACTTTCTGCTGTCTATTCCTATGTATGCTTAGATATTTAAAACTACGCAACGGATTTTGATGCGGTTTCTTTTATAGATAGAGTGATTCAAGATGAAGTTTGATATGTATAATATATGCATAATACAGCCGTGCGAAGCCGGGGCGTAGAAGACTAGCGACCCGTCCCGGCTTCGCACGGCTATATTATGCATGTATTATACATATAAACCTTCCTCTTGAATCACCTATCTATTAAAAAAAACGCATCAAAATCCGTTGCGTAGTTTTAAAGATCTAAGCATACATAGGGACAGAGAAAGCGACTTTGTTTTATACTATGTAGTGATAACGTGTCACGTTGTTTGTGCGCGATGGACTCCTAAACTACATAACCGATTTTAATCAAATTTGCACACCGTGTGCAGTTTGATCCAACTTGAAAGATAGGATAGCTTACATCTTAATTTATCCCGATATTCCCACGGGATCGGGAGTTACGCGGGTGAAACCGCGGAGCACAGTTAGTAACCTATATTTTTCTTTTCACAGATGAAAGGCGAAACTCTTCAACAGATATTCGATAGAGAAATTATACATTATAACATAAAAATATCTTTATTTGATATAGTTATAGTGGCTATAGCAAGATTTATACTTCTATTATTATTCTATGCTATATTGTATATAAATAATTGGTCCGTCATAGCTGTAAGTATTCTCTTTTTAAAAGCTTTTATTTAATTATAGTTGTTAACACAGCGCCATCTGGCGATCAAAAGTAAGTAAAATAAATATTGCGGGATATTCCACTCATCGCCATCTAGCCCCAAGCTAAGTAACTAGACTTAAGTTATGGGTGCTAGACAACGGATATACTACTTATACTCTTTTGTAAATAATACTTATAATACATAGAAACAACCAGACCACAGACAAATATCTAAGCATATATACTTGTCTGAGGCGGGAATCGAACCCACAACCCTATGTTTGGCAGTCCGGGATGGTGACCATTGTGCCAACTGGGTCGCCAAGTATATTTCTCAGCGCGCTATCTAGGAGTGGCTGGCTACTCTAATAATAGATGGCGCTTTTATCCGATTATAATAATCGACTAATTTGATTAATTTTGACTCTGTGGTCAAATAACCTTAGTGTTGCTCTCTGTTACCTCAGCTCCAGTGGCGTAGCGTCACTGTCGCCAGGGGCGGAGTCATAATTTACCGCCCTTTTGACGTCATCAAAATAATAATGCTAGCAATTTGCCGGCATTTTGACGTCAACGTTCACATACATACATACACACACACACGCGCGCGCCATTTTGACGTCATAAAAATAATAATGCGAGCACTTTGCCGCCCTTTTGACGTCATAAAAATAATAATGTTGACAATTTGCCGCCCTTATAACGTCATAAAAATAATAATGTAGGTGTTTATGAAAAAAAAAACGTAAAGATATAAAAGAATTGAGCGAAAAAATATTTATTTTATATATGTATATACAGAATATATGATACGGAACCCTTCGTGCGCGAGTCCGACTCGCACTTGGCCAGTTTTTTTGGCTTCGCACGGCTTGTGCGTTGGTTTATTTTACTTATTAATATTCTCAGTAAGTATATTTTTTACCGAATCACAAGTGTAATTAATAATGTTTTTAATTACGTATTTATATTGTTTGTAGGGATTTTAATTACACCTTAGATCCGGTTAAAAAATATATTATTGATATTAATCGTGGGAGTTATTAACCAAAACAACCATTATTAAATTAAAATCTATTTTTTTATTACTAGCTGCGCTCCGCGGTGTCACCCGCGTAAATCCCGATCCCGTGGTAATATCGGGATAAAAAGTAGCCTATGTTATTCTCAATGAACCATTGTATCCTCATACCAAGTTTCATCAAAATCGGTCCAGTAGTTTCGGAGTCTATTCAATTCAAACAAACCATCAAATTTTTCCTCTTTGTAATATACGTAACAAAATAAAAATGTAATTCAGACTTAAAAATAATTGCTTTTTTTGTTTCAGCTATCTACAGGGTGTACATGTGCGTTTTTAATAGCAAAAGTATTTGTTTTTGATGTAAGTATTTAATTAAATTATACAGGGTGATTTTTTAAGCGGGCCATCCGAATGATTTCCTAAACTATAAGAGATAACAAAAAAATTTGCAAAGAGTTGCGTGCCCGATTTTGACTAAAATTAAAACTACATCATTCTATTTTTGAAAAGGCCAGAAATCGAAAGAAATAAAAAACAAATTTCTTTTTACCAATCGATAGTGTTGTTGATAGTGATGGATTCCTAAAAATAAGAAGAAGAAGTGTGGCAAACTAAAAGAAATAGCTCATTTTTGTAATATTCTGTAATTTTCATACTACTGTCCCCCGAATAAATGCAGTGAAGAGGTATGGACAATGACGTAACAAACTGCTGCCCTGTTTTTTTGTTTAAATTATTTATACTAGAGAATTTAGGACATAAATTAAAACATTCAGAATAAATTCACTTGAATCAAACGGTTATTTACACCTTTCCTGCAATCGGGTATGCAACTCCTTTCAAGATTTTTCTCTTCAAGATTTTAAGAAATGGCCTAGCAGGGCAAGCATGGGCCGAGGATAAAAATTATGTCCATCCGTTATGTCCTCTGTCAAGGGAGAAAATTATTTTATCCACCTGCCAAAGCACGGCAAAAGGGGAAAGGTTAAGTATATCCCCATTTGACATTACACGTGGACATCTATTCCCCGCCTATAGTATGTTACGCCTATAGCGTTTCCCCCATTTTGTCTACCGTGGATAGTATATCTACCTTTGCGCCTACTTATTTTTATTTTGAATGAATTTATTTTAATTTAATTTAATGTTGATTTAGTTGTGATTATTTGATTTTATTTAGAATTATTTTAATGTAACTAATGTAATTTTATTTTATCTATTGTTGACATTTGTAGTTTTTTTTTGAAGTGAAAACTTCTTATGGCGCGTTGGGCACTTTTGTGGGTGAGCATTTTCAGCCGTTCTCGCGACAGACGACAGATTTTCTCGCGACAGATGAGATTTTACACAGATATACAGTTTTTTAATTTGGCTGTGAGTGTATTAAGACGTACATATGGTATTTTTTAACGGACGACTATTGACGGACGACAAATGTCGGACGACTATTGACGGACGACAAATGTCGGACGACTATTGACGGACGACAAATGTCGGACGACAAATGTCGGACGACTATTTGTCGGACTATTTTTTTTTTTTCATCTAAAACTCTTTTTGCGTATGTTCTCGCGACAGATGAGATTTTACACAGATATACAGTTTTCACTTCTACCTGCACTCCCGTTTCTTTTTTAGGATTTTTGACTTTGTTTAGTTAATTTATTATTTTTAAATTGGATCTAGTTGAGTAATGCATATGGATTAATTTATATTTGAATTGTATTTTAATGTAATTTAATCAGAAATGAATGAATTATTATTATTATTATTATATGCTCGGGGGGTGGACAAAACTGACAGAGGGAAAGACAATTTTGTCCTATCCATGTGGATCAAATGTCTCCGACCATGCTTTCCCTGCTGAGGGCCCATTAAAAAAATCTACCCTGTATATGAAACCCCACGTTTGTTCCCACTAGTGGCCCGATGCCTCACAGCCGGTGTACGAAGTGTTCCTCATCATGATATCCTTCGTGCTGGCATGGAGCGAGGCCTGGTTCCTGGACTTCAGGGTGATACCACAGGAGTTGCAGGCGAAGCAGCTCTTAGAGTGTATAGGTAAGTCATGATAATGTTGCCAGCCTTCCGGGAACGATGCCTCAGGGAGACGAGATTGAGGATATTTTTATTTTTTTCTTGTGTGTTTATTGGTGTTTTCATTTAATTTTTATTTTTCGGAAATAATTATTGTTTTTTTTTTTAATTTATCGTGAATAAGTGTTGATAGAACAATGAATTTTGTATTTTTATACGTCTCCCTTATACCTCATTAGACCAGGGTCGATAGTTTTTGAAACCAAAAAAAAACACAGTAGAATGAAACCCATTAGAAAAGGAGGGGAATATGATAAAAATGAAAGGAAAAATAAATTACGGTCGATCCGAGTTCGGGAAGTGGGAGGGGGGGGGGGGGTTTAAGGGTAAAAAATAGTTTATCTTGATTTCCGGCACAACTACAAGTCCTATGGAAAAAAGTTGAATGGCAAAAGCTGATATTTTGACGTGAGAATTTTCGATTGAAAATTAGGGTGTTTTTTTGATATTAAGTTAAAATAAGGCGAAAAAATAAATATTTTAAATCAAATAAATCAGTGTATTTGGGACATAATAAGGTAAGTTTTCACCAAATTTCGTAGACAAAAAAACATTTTTGAAAAAGATATAAATAAAAAACTAAAAACTGGGTTATTTGAATTTTTCACCTAAATTTTGAGGTTATGTGAAAAAATTGTTAGAACAAAAGTTGTAGATCTTTTTATTACCTACAACTTTGCCATTCAACTTTTTTCCATAGGACTTGTAGTTTTGCCGGAAATCAAGATAAACTATTTTTTACCCTTAAAACCCCCCCTCCCACTTCCCGAACTCGGATCGACCGTAATTTATTTTTCCTTTCATTTTTATCATATTCCCCTCCTTTTCTAATGGGTTTCATCCTACTGTGTTTTTTTTTCATTTTTAAAGACTTCGGCCCTGGTCTACATACCGAACCCTTATAAAATCACTCTCTTTGCCGTCTGTCCGTGTGTCACCACCAATTTTTTTCAAGAAAAAGGCTTTTTTCTAGTGCACCAAACACACTTAGTTCTTACAATTAACAAATCAGAACTGTATAGTAATAACCTCTTTTTAATTGTCACAATCGGATAAGATATAAGATAGGAAAAACCAATTAGGATTTTACTCTGTGGTTTTTGTTTGGTTTTTCTTAATTTATCTATAAAACTATCTGTGGTTTCAGATTAAGATAATTTTAGTAATTGGTTTTTTAATTATTAAAAACGGATCTCTAAATAGAGATTGAATTGGTACGTTTGCACTGTTTGTACTAGGATTCTCTAATAATAAAATGTAAAAGGTAATGCCATTTGTACGTTTGTTGGACATTATCAGAATATGATACACAGTTTCTGAAAAATGGAGTAGTTTTAAATGAAAATCAAATGGTGCAACTTCAAGCTAATTCTAACACTAATGTCACTGAATAATAACTTTAAAGAAATGCCCCGAAAACCATTGTAACGACACCCATTTTTTTTAATGTATTCGATCATATCTAATCCAATGAGTCACGTTCCTGTTGCTTCTGTGCTGTAATCTTGCCCAGCTAATAAGGGTTGCCCAGTCTGAGTCTCCGTCTTCCATTTTTACATGTTTGATTGTTACGGCAGGCGTCATAGTACCCATAGTTCCCCAGTATCCAGTCCAGTACCATCCCATCACAATAGCCGAAGCAGTTCTCCTGTAGTTTATCAATAGTTCTATCCAAACCGGAGGTTGTCCTTGGCTGCATTTTATAGTGCAGAGATAATCGCCGGTTTGGTTAGGTTAGGTTAGGTCCACATCATACGTTGTTATTGTAAAGGGTCTCTACGTGTTGGCTTCGGCTCCACGCACGCCTTTCAAAGGTCCGGGACTCCATAGTCATGTGATATAGGACACATACATGTAGTTAAAGCTAGTAAGAATGATAGACAACACAGTTTAAAACTCTGGGACAAAAACGTAAAACTATGGTCAACTTAGCGCCCGAGTAAGTCCCGTTCTGATTAAACTAGCTATCACGGTTCATGAGATACAGCCTGGTGACAGACAGACAGTGAAGTCTTAGATAAAGGGTCCCGTTTTTACCCTTTGAGTACGGAACCCTAAAAATTAACGCCAAAATTGCTTAGCCCTAAAAGCTGAAAGGAATAAAGGTTTTATAGCATATAGCGACGGCTTCGCACGGCTATATTATGCATGTATTATACATATAAACCTTCCTCTTGAATCACTATATCTATTAAAAAAACCCGCATCAAAATCCGTTGCGTAGTTTTTAAGATTTATGCATACATAGGGAAATAGGGACAGAAAAAGCGACTTTGTTTTATACTATGTAGTGATGATGTAGTGAAGAGTGGACTAAAAATAATTCTTTTGATATTTTTTTGACCAAATTAAAAGGAGGAAATGGAGGAAAAATTTTAAAATCTGGTTCGGTCTTTTGAATGTAGGAAAATAAAAAATATGATTATATCTAAGTACCTACTCATCACAAATATAGTAGGTAGGTAGGTTACTTATTTCAAAGTTTTTTAATCAAGGTTTTCGTATTCTTATATTTAAGGGAACGAGGGGGGGGGGAGTATGGATCATGAATTTTAGACAATCCTAATGTCGGGACTTTCGCGGGTGAAACCGCGGGAGGCACACCTAATTTTATAAATTTTTCAAAAATATTATCAACTAGCTGCGCCTTGCGGTTTCACGCGTGTAAGTCCCGATCCCGTGGGAATATCAAAATGAAAAGTAGCCTTTAGCCTTCCTCGATAAATGGACTATCCAACACAAACATATTTTTTCAATTCGAACCAGTAGTTCCTGATAAGCGCGCTCAAACAAACTCTTAATTCTCAACTCTTTATTTTTTTACTAGCTGCGCTCCGCGGTTTCACCCGCGTAACTCCCGATCCCGTGGGAATATCAGGTATAAAAAGTAGCCTATAACCTTCCTCGATAAATGGACTATCTAACACAAAAAGAATTTTTGAATTCGAACCAGCAGTTCCTGAGATTAGCGCGTTCAAACAAACAAACAAACAAACAAACTCTTCAGCTTTATAATATTAGTATAGATTGGAGAAACAAATAGTTAAACCCACGCCAAAGAACTAGTTTCAAATTAATTACATTATTAATTTATATTATAAAATTATAAAGTAATTTGTTTTTTTCTTAGTCGCTATCTATACTTTGTCTTGAAGACATGTTTCTCGTAAGCCTGCTAAGTGAGTAACCTTAGTTGAGAAAAAAAAAAAAAAAAAAAAAAAAAAAAAAGAGAAAACTTGAAAAAATTAAAAAAAAAAAAAATTAAACGCAAAATAAAAAGTGAAAAATATTAAAAGCTAGTGTTAAATTTTTTATAACGGTGTAAAGAGGAAAGTTTTTCGAAACGCATCAAGAGGAAAGGGGAACGTAGTCGACTGTTTCCTCCCTGGATAATGACACTAGAGCAAATATTGTTGTTGCATAAAACTTATAACTGCCATGACCATGCCCCTATGTTTTTTATTTATTTTTAAATCTTAATTTCTATGATAATTAGAAAATGAAAAATCCAAGACAGGGGCATAGTCAAGGCAGTTATAGGTTTTATGCAACAAAAAAAATTGCGCTAGTGTCATTGTCCAGGGAGGAAGCAGTCGACTACGTTTGTATGGAGAGAGCGTTAGTACCCTTTCACTTTAAAATCGATCGATAAACAACTGGACCGATATTAATGAAACTTGGTATAATTCTCATATACCAACATTAAATTTTTGGACGTAACGAAATTATTATACCAATATTTTCATGGTTTCTGGATAGATTTATGTCAAATAAACTATTCTATAAACTGCAAACTTTAGCCGACTTCACCCCTTGTACTTGTACTTGTATACAGGCTGTTTTCCGCGATTAGACCCTTTTTAATTGGGTCCTTTTTGCGTGAAGGCTATAGGTGGTGGCTTGGGGTGGTTGTGGGGGGTTGCGAGTAGGCTTGCCCAGCACCTACTACCCTCTCAGCTTAGTCGACCATGTCCAGAGGAGAGAACTTGTCAATACATCTGGAGCCAACTAAGCCGCGGGTTTCATCACAATGTTTTTCTTCACCGTAAGAGCAATGTCAATTAGCGCACATAAATTTTTCTTAAGAAAAATACGTTGGTGCACGTCCGGCCTGGATACGAACCCACGACCTTCAGAATGAAAGTCGAGGTATCTACCACTAAGCCAACACCCCTTTAGCGGTTATATTTCCAAAATTCCTTCCTCAGTGCTCCCCTATACGTTCCAAAAGGAACCCCCCATACGAAGTTTCAGGCTCGTAGCTCGCGTAGTTTCAGATATTTCTTGAAGTCCATAACTAATCTTCTTCTATTTTCTATCTATATACATATAAAATGCTTTGTCCTGAATGACTAACTGACGGATCAACGCACAGCTTAAACAGCTGATCGTAGACTCTTGAAACTTGGAGGCTGTGTTCTTTGTATGACGTAGGCATCCGATAAGAAAAGATTTTCCGAACATCGACCCCTTAGGGGCTGTAAAAGGGGGTAAAGTTTTAATTTTTCCCATTTAAATTTTTAAAAAAATAAACATTTTTAACCGATAATTAATGGAAAACGTGCCTCGTATTTTATTTAAATTATCGTTTGCTATATTTTCGTACTCAAACCATTTTCGACTTCTACGCGAACGAGGTCGCGGGCAAAAGCTAGCCTAATATATAAAATACTCGTGGCACAATGTTAGTTACCATACTCATCCGAGCTATTAAATAACACCGTATTAAAATCCGTTGCGTAGTTTTAAAGACCTAAGCATACATAGGGACAGACAGTGGAAAGCGACTTTGTTTTATACTATGTCGTGATAAGATTTTTGAAGTGTAGGTAAACTTCTTCTAGCGCGGTACGCATATTTTTAGATGAGACAAAATCTCCGAACTTGTTACGAGACGCAATGTGACAGCTACGTCATTATCGGCTTCAAACAGTATTATATTTTCGTCGCGCGGTAATAAGACTTTGTGGTTTTGAGCGCTACTTAACACTTGTATGAATGTTTAGCCCCTGGTTCGAATCCCACCGAACACTTCAGTTGTTGCTTCAATATTTGTTTTCGTATTATTGAAGTGAAAACTTCTTTAGCGGCGTTGAGCACTTTTTCTGTAATGGGTATAAAATCTTAAACTCGCGTCAGGACACGTGACCTGATCGAAAAAGCGTAAGACGGATGGAGAGTAGACAGCTATCCCCTCTCTACGGCGCGGCGAAAATGTATGCCTGGGCCTACTGTTTTTAATTTGGCTGTGAGTGTATTAAGACGGTACATATGGTATTTTTTAACGGACGACTATTGACGGACGACAAATATCGGACGACAAATGTCGAACGACAATTTGTTGGACGACAAATGTCGGACGACTATTTGTTGGACGACAAATGTCGGACGACTATTTGTCGTCCGACTATTTTTTTTTTATTATTATATTTTTTATTTTTTTTAAGTATTTACTTCTGTCGGCCGTTTTTTTAATATATTATTTTAATTTGTATTCCCCAGTCCAACACGGTGCTACAGAACGCACCCCCCTCCTACAACCGAACCTGCCGCACGCATCCAACGACGCAGCTTCCACTGTGAAATGGTTCTCACCAGTAGAGACGCCTGAGGCCAGTCCGAGGCCGTACCAACCAGTCATACTGACACAGGAACAGGTAAATATGCTCGTATATATACTAGTAAAAGTCGAAAATGGACCAAGGAATAACGTTGTCCCAAACTTCCCTCCCTCCCCTTTTTAACCCCTTTAGGAGTAGAATTTCGGAAAATCCTTTCTTATCCGATGCCTACGTCATACAAAGAACACACCCTCCAAGTTTCAGGTCTCTACGATCAGCGGTTTAGGCTGTGCGTTGGTCCGTCAGTCAGGACAAAGCATTTTATGTGTAGATTAACTTTATACAGGGTTATTGGTAATTATACTAGCAAGCCGTTGAGGGTTACTTCTGTGCACCTTAAAAAAACAACTTTTGTTCTACGACTTTTGGAAATAAAAAAAAAATGAAAATTTGAGGTGATGTAAATTCGAAAAACAGCTGATTTTTTAAAACAAAGGAGAATTTTAAGATTAATGACCTCTCCGTGTAAGGAACAGCTGATTTTCAGGTAAACCTAACCTCAAAATTATCAAAAAAATGTTCGAATTTTTACTAAAGTCGTAGAACAAAAGTTGTTTGTTTAGGTGCACAGAAGTAGCCCTCAATGGCTTGCTGGTATAATTACCAATAACCCTGTATTTACAACATAGAAAGAAAAGAAAGTGAATCAAAATATTGTATGTCAGACGAGGCTGTGTAGGTTAAAAGTCTTTTGCCTGCCCATTTGGGAGTATAATTAACGAAAAAGATATCGCCAAAACAAATTATAACTATGAAAATAAGCTAAAATTCTTAAAAACCTACTCAAAAAATATTTACTTTTTTTACCCGACTACGGCGAAGCCAAAAGGGAGGGTTATGTGTTTGACCTGTATGTATGTATGTATGTTCATCTGTTCCCACGTAACTTCAAAACTACTTATTATAATTTAACAAATGATCGTTAGAAGCGTCTCAATAGTCCGCTGGTTATAGGCTATGTGACGTCACAATAAATTAAATGTGGCGCCCTCTAGAGGACATAAGGTCATGAAATAAAAAATAAAAATAATTAAAATGTATCGTGTGGGGTATCAAATGAAAGGGCTTAATTAGCACATTTCAAAAATATATATATTGCACTAGCTGTTGATTTGCTTGCATTCACTCGATAATGGTGTTAGTACGTTTGTTCGTTACTTCTTCATGCAAGAACTACTGACCGGATAACAATAAAACTCGGTAAGTCAATAGTTGAGAACCTGGATTAGTACATAGACTACGTCTTATCCCGATATTCCCACGGGATCGGGACTTCCCTTGTTACGGGTTCGGGTCTTCAAGGTGAAACAACTCAGCCGATAGACACATTTTAATGGGTTGTACCTAAAGGTATTTGAGGGCTTAAAAAGTAACATTGGCTACCTGAAGTGATTGTGTGGGTTAAGCAACGCTTATTAGCGCGGTCGCTCGCCTTCAAATTTAACCGACTTATGGTGGTCGCACATTGATACGCGCCGAACGAATCGAATTTTTGCCGTCCACGGAAAAAGGTACCTTATAATAATAGAGATAAGGTACATTTATTCATTTATTTATGTCAGAGTCGGCCGCCTCTGACGATGCGGACGACTCTGATGACGTCATCGGAAATATAAATGTATATACCTTATATCTATTATTATAAGGTACCTTTTTCCGTGGACGGCAAAAATTCGATGCGTTCGTTTCAATCTGCGTCCACCTTTAAACGAAAGTTTGTACTTTAAGGATAGTTTAATTATAGCGTAAAGGTTCAAAAATGTCTGTTCCCCAAAGTGTCCCTTGGTTATTACTAAAAATAATTTAAATAAAAAAAATAAGTTTTAAAACTAAAACCCGACTACGGAAAAAATACGCTCTAGAAAAAAAAAACCCGATTGCAAAAAAAGTTGAAAACTAAAAAATTAAGATACTTAATAAAAAATTGCGTAAAAACGAAAATAAAATAAAAACTGAAAAGAAAAAAAAGATAAAAGGCGCACTCTAAAAAGTATGAAACAAGTAAAATACGGAGAGCTAATTCTGTATGCAATCTCAAAGTGTCGTGTCTCGTGTCGTTCAGTGGTTAGCCGTCGTCGGATGCCACCTTGCCCTATATGAATCCCTTAGTACTGTTGCATTGCAAGGTGGCATCCGACGACGGCTATCCACTGAACGACACGAGACACGACACTTTGAGATTGCATACAGAATTAGCTCTCCGTATTTTACTTGTTTCATACTTTTTAGAGTGCGCCTTTTATCTTTTTTTCTTTTCAGTTTTTATTTTATTTTCGTTTTTACGCAATTTTTTATTAAGTATCTTAATTTTTTAGTATTCAACTTTTTTTGCAATCGGGTTTTTTTTGTTAGAGCGTATTTTTTCCGTAGTCGGGTTTTAGTTTTAAAACTTATTTTTTTTATTCCTGTTTTTAGTAATTTGTTGATAAAGCGGCAACAGAAATACATAATCTGTGAAATTTTCAACTTTCTAGCTATCATGGTTCATGAGATACAGCCTGGTGACCGACAGACAGACAGACAGTAGAGTCTTAGTAACATAAGAACAATAATACGGAACCCTTAAAATGCTGAAAGTAGTTGCGTGTCCGATTTTGACAAAGATTAAAAGTGTCTATTAGATTTTTGGTTCAATTTTTTTTTTGTTTTGTTGCAGTCAACCTAAATATAAATAAATAAAAACAAATGGCTGTCTGTAAAGTCAGTTTACGGACTATAATTTTACGTAATAACATAGGTAATAACGTTATAAGAAAACGATTAACAATTGTTTTTCTTTGTTATTGCTTTATATTTTTTTCCTTTATAATTATACTAGCGTCCCGCTCCGGCTTCGCACGGCTATATTATGCATGTATTATACATATAAACCTTCCTCTTGAATCACTCTATCTATTAAAAAAAACCGCATCAAAATCCGTTGCGTAGTTTTAAAGATCTAAGCATACATAGGGATATAGGGACGGCGAAAAGTGACTTTATTTTATACTATGTAGTGATAGTGATGTATTCTATTCGTCACTCGACGATATTATTATTATACAAACACGAGACATGTGACGTGTGTTATCGGAACATGACACTTTTGTGTGAACGCAGGTGTTCCATCAATGTATTAGACGTTATAACGTCGAAAATTAAACTCACAAAAAACATGTCATACTCACACAAACACGAAATTCTAATTTTCCGTTACCATTCATTAAATTCTCTCTTTAATTAGTACAAACGCACCGAAAATGACACAGCAATTGACATCAATCTAACCTCCCTTGATCGAGTAATTGAAAACAAAATGATCATTCGAACCGATCAATCATTGATTAATTCATAATCATCTTTTGACGACCCAGTTGGCACAATGGCCACCATGCCGGACTGCCAAACACAGGGTTGCGGGTTACATTCCCGCCTCAGGCAAGTATTTATGCTTAGATATTTGTCTGTGGTCTGGTTGTTTCTATGTATTATAAGTATATATTTACAAAAGAAAAGTATATAAGTAGTATATGAGTTGTCTAGCACCCATAACACAAGTGTAGTTACTTAGCTTGGGGCTAGATGGCGATGTGTGGAATGTCCTGCAATATTTATTATTATCTAGGTTTTAGGGATCCGTAACTGGGTAGGAAACAACAGAACCCTTTCACGACCTCTGTGGTTCGATGCAGAATTCTAACAAATATTTAAGGTGAAAGGTACCCGGCTCTCTCTCCATACAAACGTAGTCGACTGCTTCCACCCTGGAAAATGACACTAGCACAAATATTTTTGTTGCATGAAACCTGTACCTGCCATGACTATACCACTATTTCAAGATTTTTTTCATTTTATAATTATCATAGAAAGTAAGAGTTAAAAAACAAACAAAATATATATATGTATCACTACATAGTATAAAATAAAGTCACTTTCGCCGTCCCTATGTCCTTATTTCCCTTTGTATGCTTAAATCTTTAAAACTACGCAACGGATTTTGATGCGGTTTTTTAATAGATAGAGTGATTCAAGAAGAAGGTTTATATGTATAATACATGCATAATACAGCCGTGCGAAGCCGGGGCGGGTCGCTAGTATAAAATAAGACATAGTCATGGCAGATAAAAGTTTTATGCTGCAAAAATATTTATGCTATTGTCATTATCCAGGGAGGAAACAGTCAACTACGTTTGTATGGAGAGAGAGCCAAGTACCCTTTCCTCTTATACAATGTTCAATTCCGATAACATTTTGGGTCGAATTAATAATTACATAAGATAAAATAATTGTTACAAAATGTTATTATTATATTCTTGATCTATTTATATCTACTTGCTGCGCCCTCCGATTTCACTCGCGTAAGTCCCGATCCTGTGGGAATATCAGGAAAAGTAGCCTATTGGTTAATCTTGGTATATAGCTACATACCGAGTTTCATCGCAAATGGTCCAGTAGTTTTTGCGTGAAGGAGGAACAAACATGTTTTCGTATATTAATCAACAAGCGACCCGCTCCGGCTTCGCACGGCTATATTATGCATGTATTATACATATAAACCTTTCTCTTGAATCACTCTATCTATTAAAAAACCGCATCAAAATCCGTTGCGTAGTTTTAAAGATATAAGCATACATAGGAACACACAGCGGAAAGTGACTTTGTTTTTTACTATGTACTAGCGACCCGCCCTGGCTTCGCACGGCTATATTATGCATGTATTATACATATAATCCTTCCTCTTGAATCACTCTATCTATTTAAAAAAACCGCATCAAAATCCGTTGCGTAGTTTTAAAGATTTAAGCGTACAAAGGGTTATAGGGACATAGGGACAGAGAAAGCGACTTTGTTTTATACTATGTAGTGATAGTGAAGTGATAATGAAGTTCTAAAATAATCTAATTATTTGCGAAGGTATTTTACCACGGAAAACCCACTAAAATGGAGGGTTTTTTCCTTAAATTAACGCAGATGAAACCGCTGAGTTCAGCTAGTTGTATACTATATAAGTATTTTGTATGTATTAACAACATTTTAGTTATAAAGTATGTATTGTATATTTACCTATTTATGGTATATATGTAGTTATCTATTAATCCAGTTGGTGGATTACATTGTAGGTAAACTCGGGTGGAAAAGTGTTTAATCAGTACATAGTATAAAACAAAGTCGCTTTCTCTGTCCCTATTTCCCTTTGAACGCTTAAATCTTTAAAACTACGCAACGGATTTTGATGCGGTTTTTTAATAGATAGAGTGATTCAAGAGGAAGGTTTATATGTATAATACATGCACAATATAGCCGTGCGAAGCCGGGGCGGGTCGCTAGTAAAATTATATTTAAAAAAAATCGGTTAAACCATACTAATACTTTAAAGAGGAAGATTTTTGTTTGTAACGAATTGGTTCCAAAACTACAGACATAGGGTACATTAAACAATAGGGGTTACAGAGTAAAGTAAATTCAAATAAAGCTATTGCATCGTGAGAGCTTCGTACAGTCGTACCATATAATACATACACGTTAAGCGAACGCTCGGCCGAGCTACATGGTAGGCGGGCGGAGTGGGGTGTGCTAGGTTTTATTTTCGTTACGGAATTTCTTGATTCTATCGCCGCGCTCACAGCCCGCGATAAGGGCTATGCAATAGCTTAAAAATAAATAATAATAATCTGAGAAGTCGTGTGTTGCTGGAATGGGTAAAGCCTTAGCATGTGCTGCAGTAACGCAGGCGCATCTATAGCGCTGGTCTTCCGGCCGCACCCTGTGGGTGACTTTTCCACTCACAGGAAACGGCTTGAGGATTTGAAGTATTCTAGTAATTAAATTGATGACTTTGACTTTATGACATTTTTCTTGCGATTATTATTATTTATTTTTAATTAACTAAGTATTTTAACTTTTTTATTTTTTTGAATTTAATTTATTGATTTAATTTCTAACGTTTATATTTTTGCATGCTGCAACAGCAGTAAAATGTACTAGACTCTGGATAATGGTAAAACATCAACTTACTAAGTACAATCAACGGTCAAAAGTCTCTGTCCACCGTAACATTTACAATCCTGTGCAGCACTATTTGAACATTATAACAACGTAACCTGTGGATCGAACCCACGTCGCGTCGGTTGGTGTAGCGGGTGGCGGCTTATACCACTCACACAACTCAATACATAGCTAACATATTGAAAATAATAATCACACTGAGTACTTTTAATTTAAGTATTTATGTTTGTGTAAAAAAAAATTGTTTACATTGAATATTGAGATAGAAGAAAATAGGCAAAGATCACAAAAAAATCCACCAAACTTTAAAGAAAGTTTGTAGGTGGAAAAATATACTCTCAAGAAAAAATACCTGCCAACCCTAAAAATAACAAAATATAAAAAAAAAAGTTAATAAAGTAATCTAAGTACTTATCTAACCCAATCTAGTAGTGTTTAACGTCTATTAGAAGAAGGTCGTAAGTCCAATACTTGTTTATAGTATTATTGTAGCAAACTGATAGTGTACTTATGACGCATACTGTACCAACATTTTAAGCAAATAAAGAATACTTGAAAACCCGAATGCGGAAAACTTACGTATGCGCCCGGCCTAAAATGCTACCATATGAAGGTCAGGTTAATGCGATTGTACGCGACAGTACTCGATATCTCTTGTCCCATATTTCACTTCTCACTCAGTTGTAATTTAGCACGCGACGAAGTAACACGTGTTTATCATTTCAAGTGAATAATAATTACATATTTCAATGAAATATTGCTGAGTTTTTTGTCGTATATGTTGTAATTTATTGAGTTTTTATGCCGGGTTTTTATTTAGTGGAGCGTGATAATTAGTGTATTGTTTGCAGAGTTTTATGTAGTTAAAGTTTTGTTGTTACTACGTTAATGAGTATTGTTCTTGCTAAATGCATTTGCCTATTTCTTGAATATTGCCTCTAGAACGGTGGTTCCTTTTTACCTTTTTAACCCCCGACAACGAAAAAGACGGGAATCGTCCTGTAAACGATCAAGTTTGTTTGTCAAATTTTACGTTTTTATCAAACAACAGCTTAAACGATCAAACAAAAGATCAAACCAATTTGTTTATTAGCTTGTAGATTGGGTAGTGACGATTGAAAACGTTTGAAATTGAAACCGCTCACCTTCAAAGTTATTTGTCAAACAGATCATCAATTAAAATTTCCATCAAACACGTAGACTGTTTGACAAACGCTTCAAACAAAGTTGCATACTATCAAATAACTAGCGACCCGCCCCGGCTTCGCACGGCTATATTGTGCATGTATTATACATATAAACCTTCATCTTGAATAACTTTATTTATTAAAAAAAACCGCATCAAAATCCGTTGCGTAGTTTTAAAGATTTAAGCATACATAGGGATATAGGGACAGAGAAAGCGACTTTGTTTTATACTATGTAGTGATTTGACAAACACGTAAAATTTGACAAACAATTTGATCGTTTACAGGGAGTTTTATAAGTTTGACGTGTCTCTGTGTGTGTCTGTCTGTGGCATCGTAGCTCCCGAACGGATGAACCGATTTTGATTTTGTTTCTTTTATTTGAAAGGTGAATTAATCGGGAGTGTTCTTATCTATGTTTGATCAAAATCGGTTTAGCCGTCTTAAAGTTATGGGGGATAAAAGTCAAGATCAAAAAAAATGAAAGGGCATGGCTTGTACATTACAAATATCTATGTTTGATCAAAATTGGTCGAGCCGTCTGAAAGTTATGGGGGATAATACTCAGGATTAACAACCGAATGTAGGTTAGCAGATATTATGCCCGAGTGGGGATCAAGTTAATTTGAGTTTTTTGGCTAGGTTTGGATCTTTTTTTTTAATTCTAAATTTTAATTTATATTAAACTTTCTTGACATTCCCATGACTGAGCTAAGGAAACGAATCACCCTTTCTACTTTAAGGCATTTGAACATAAAAAAAGCTAAAAATTTATTCTTCAAATAAAATATTAAAAACCGAAAAAACAAAAGCTTAGAAATGAAAAGGAATTTTCGACTTTAAATTATACTTGACGACCCAGTTGGCACACACCCTGCCGGACTGCCAAACACGGGTTCGATTCCCGCCTCAGACATGTTTATGCTTTGATATTTTTCTGTAAAGATAAAGAAAAGTATATAGGTAAGTAGTAAATCCGTTGTTTAGCACCCATAACACAAGTCTAGTTACTTAGCTTAGGGCTAGATGGCGATGTGTGTGTGTGTGAATATCCTTCAATATTTATTATTATTTATTTACACTCACCAAATTTGAGACCAAAGCTCGTAAACGGTATATTTGTTGAATTTTGAATATCCAGTTACTGAAACGCTATAAAAACGACTTAGTCCCATCGGCCCCGCTGGCTCTGCCCCGCCAGCGGGGCAGATGGGAAAAAGTGTTGCATCGGCCCCGCTGAACGCAGACGCGGACGCTAGCGGGGCCGATGAAACAAATTAAGTTTCATTTGCCCCGCTATAGGACTTACTTCCGTCGGGCCCGCTAGCAGATGGGAAAAAGAGATTGATTCATCGGCCCCGCTAGGGTCGGCGTCGGCGTTTTGCGGGGACGATGGGTAGGTACAGATCAAGTTACAAATAGAGGCAATCAATACTTAGGTTGCCGAAAAAGGAATGTCTGTAATTAAAATGGTTTGTATGTTAATCAGTTTTTATTGAGTGCTCAAAATACATAATATTTTAATAATAAAAAAATACACACAACAAGAAACATCACATAAACATTTTTTAATTTTCATAATCATAGATGATAGTCACACAAATTACATTAATCAGTCTTCATTAATGAACATTAATGCCTAAACTGCTGACAGTTTTGTAAGATGAATATAATATTTTAGGTAAACAACATAACATAAAAAATACAGTATTTGACAAAAAATCAACGAGAGAAAACATTAACATTACAAACTATGTCAGTGTTTCGAGAAAATGTCTACTGGTTATTGGTCCATTTACAAATTTCAAGATCAAGTTATAGGTACTATTTAAATAATCAACAAAACAAAAAAAACACAAAACAAGGACATTACTTAATAACTAGTTTCTTAATTTTTAATAGAGCCAGCCGGGCCGATGGGAGTAAGTCTAAGATAGTACCAAAAAGTTAAATGCAAACTCAATATTTTCTTTAATATTCTTATAGAAAGTCATACACTGCATAATGGGACACATCACTCTTGATACATTTGCACACTCAAACTTCTAACTTTTAATAGTTTTTTCATAAATGGTCTAACTTTTACAAGAATTAGAGCAGGAATATAAACAATAATTCAGTGCTTTTATTTATGTAATTGTTATCTTGAACAAAATATGTTTATATTACGTAAAAAACAAAAGTCAATTTATGGGACACATCAAAATCAGAATTCAGTTTTTTTTTTAGAATTGCACAATATGTAACAGCTAAAGAGTGACTATCTCCGAACTTCGCTTTACTTTACTGCGACACAATAATTAGTAATTTCACGTTTACACGGTTGTCATGGATTTGACTTCGCGCTGTCTATAGACGCGTTTTGACTTGAGTTGAGTTGAGGTTTGGCGTTGGACCAAAAAGTTTTTTAAGTTTCTTAAGTTCGGCTGGCTCTATTAAAAATTAAGAAACTAGTTATTAAGTAATGTCCTTGTTTTGTGTTTTTTTTTTTGTTTTGTTGATTATTTAAATAGTATTACTTGATCTTGAAATTTGTAAATGGACCAATAACCAGTAGACATTTTCTCGAAACACTGACATAGTTTGTAATGTTAATGTTTTCTCTCGTTGATTTTTTGTCAAATACTGTATTTTTTAACCCCCGACGCAAAAACGACGGGGTGTTATAAGTTTGACGTGTCTGTGTGTGTGTGTGTGTGTGTGTGTGTGTGTGTGTGTGTGTGTGTGTGTGTGTCTGTCTGTGGCATCGTAGCTCCCAAACGGATGAACCGATTTTGATTTAGTTTTTTTTGTTTGAAAGATAAGTTAGTCGGGAGTGTTCTTAGCTATGTTTGATCAAAATCGGTTCAGCCGTCTTAAAGTTATGGGGGATGAAAGTCAGGATCAAAAACCGAATGAAAGTAGATATACTCGAGTGGGGTATCAAATGAAAGGGCATGACTCGTACATTACAAATTTCTATCTTTGATCAAAATCGGTCCAGCCGTCTAAAAGTTATGGGGGATAATACTCAGGATTAACAACCGAATGTTAGTAGATATGCCCGAGTATCAAGTTAATTTGAGTTTTTTGGCTTCGTTTGGATCTTTTTTACTTTTCTTTCCAATTTTTTATTATATTAGTAGCTGTGCTCCGCGGTTTCACCCGCATAACTCCCGATCCCGTTGGAATATCGGAATAAATTAAGATGTAAGCTATCCTATCTTTCAAGTTAGATCAAACTGCACACGGTGTGCAAATTTGATTAAAATCGGTTAAGTACCTAGTTTAGGAGTCCATCGCGCACAAACAACGTGACACGTAATTTATATATATTAGAGAAGATGTATAGATAACCTAGATCTAGACGTCTTCTTCTATGTATACTTAGGTAGTTCTAATATTTAATAGCTATGAAATACCTACTTGTAGTTGTAAAAGTTGAATATCTAAAGGAAAACATTGAAAAAGAATACCTTTAATAAAAAAAACTGTTTAGGGTTAAAAATAATCTTCACTACATAGTATAAAACAAAGTCGCTTTCTCTGTCCCTATATCTATTTGTATGCTTTAATCTTTAAAACTACGCAACGGATTTTGATGCGGTTTTTTTAAATAGATAGAGTGATTCAAGAGGAAGGTTTATATGTATAATACATGCATAATATAGCCGTGCGAAGCCGGAGCGGGTCGCTAGTTAACTATAAATTATTAATAGTTATTGTTTACTTACACCAAATTATCTGAATCATAAATCGCAAGAAAATAAAGAAATAAAATAAAAAAAATTAAAAAGTCCCTCCCTACAAAAAGGATGAAATAAAAAATTAAATTAAAAATTTAAAAAACCCCCGACACAAAATAATAAAAATAGTATGAATGTAAAAAGCCTAAAACAAGCAAAAAAATCTATAAAAAAAGAAAAAGCCACAAAAAGAACAAAAAAGGTATAAACGTGAAACCCTACAAAAAGAAAAAAATAACCTCGAAATTATGATTCTACTACGTAAGTACATGTGAATTTTTTTGATTAAATATTGTCGCGTCGGGGGACCGCTCTTTACCTATAGAAACACCTTCCTAAGTAAAATGATATTAAAATTTCAACGAAAATGTTAAAGTATTAAGAATTACTAATGATAAAATGCTAAAATAAAAATGTTAACATTAAGTATATTAAATTGACTCGAAAAAGAGCGGTCCCCCGACGCGACAATATTTAATCAAAAAAATTCACATGTACTTACGTAGTAGAATCATAATTTCGAGGTTATTTTTTTCTTTTTGTAGGGTTTCACGTTTATACCTTTTTTGTTCTTTTTGTGGCTTTTTCTTTTTTTATAGATTTTTATGTTATGTTGTTTACCTAAAATATTATATTCATCTTACAAAACTGTCAGCAGTTTAGGCATTAATGTTCATTAATGAAGACTGATTAATGTAATTTGTGTGACTATCATCTATGATTATGAAAATTAAAAAATGTTTATGTGATGTTCTTGTTGTGTGTATTTTTTTTATTATTAAAATATTATGTACTTTGAGCACTCAATAAAAACTGATTAACATACAAACCATTTTAATTACAGACATTCCTTTTTCGGCAACCTAAGTATTGATTGCCTCTATTTGTAACTTGATCTGTACCTACCCATCGTCCCCGCAAAACGTCGACGCCGACGCTAGCGGGGCCGATGAATCAATCTCTTTTTCCCATCTGCTAGCGTTCCCGACGGAAGTAAGTCCTATAGCGGGGCAAATGAAACTTAATTTGTTTCATCGGCCCCGCTAGCGTCCGCGTCTGCGTTCAGCGGGGCCGATGCAACACTTTTTCCCATCTGCCCCGCTGGCGGGGCAGAGCCAGCGGGGCCGATGGGACTAAGTCATAAAAACAAATACTTACTTAAAATTTGAATATAACGATACGAAACATTTCGTGGTCCAGTCCGAGTCGCACTTGGCCGGTTTTTAATGTTACTATATCTGTTATCTCTAAAGGCCTTTCCATACAATTTAACAATTTAAGTTATCGGCGACAGCCACTTTCCGTTTGGCCCCTATATGCACCTTAATCCTTTTATTTGATAATAAAGATATAAATAATTTTTAATCCAATGACGGCATTGTGTAATTAACGTATTAAGAAGTATAATTTATTTGTAAATGACAATTTAATTTTTTTATCATAGTTTTCAATTACTCTTTGAAATTAATATAGACAGACAGAGGACAATCACTTAATTCTTGTCTGTACAAATAAGGGTATTTTTAAGCCAAAAGTAATTTAAATCTAAATATTAAAAAAAACTAAAAAAAAACCCCGGCCAAAAAATACTAAGAAAAACTCCACAATAACACAAATATTCGCTTGTTAATCCTGACTCCTCCATAACTTTCAGACGGCTGAACCGATTTCGATCAAACATAGCTAAGAATACTCTCGATTAAGTCACCTTTCGAACAAAAACGATGCCACAGACAGACACACACACAGACACGTCAAACTTATATATAAAAGAAAATTACTTAAATAGATAGATAACTTTATTTATACTGCACACGAAAAAACATAATTATACAATATAGGTACATAAAGTAATAGCTAGAAAGTTTAAGGTGAAAGGGTACCGGCGCTCTCTCCATACAAACGTAGTCGACTGTTTCCTCCCTGGATAATGACACTAGCACAAATATTTTTGTGCTATAAAACCTATAACTGCCATGACTATGCACCTATTTTTTTTTTTTTTCATTTTCGAAATATCATAGAAATTAAGAATAAAAAAATAAAATAAAATATAGCGATTTCTTCCAGGCCACCTTTTGAATGGAAAATAATTTTTTAGAAACTTATTCAGAGATAGAGCGTATTGTAATAATATTTATACACCTTGAGAAGATTAAAATTATAGACAATTTTCTATAAATATTTTAAAATGTCTACTTAAAACCGACAAAAAACTCAGTAAGATTTTTTTAACAGTAAGAAAGTGTACAGAACTTAGTTTTTGAATGTGGATAAACGGCCTCATAAAACAACTGATGATTTCTAATATTGTCAAAACTGATCGACTTGTCAAACCAATATATTTGTTAAAAACTGTTCCTATAGTCAAACCGACCAATTTGTCACCCCGATGAATTTATCAACTTGACTAAATTACCCTGATCAACTGATCGACTAATAACCCTAAACTGAACCATAAACTGTTTATATTCTGATTCACTCGTAAATTTGATAAATTTGTCACCCTAATAAGAAAGTAGCATTGTGATTTTAAATTTACTAAGTTCCAAATTTAAAAAATAATTTAAGCAGGTGTTATTTTCGAAATAAATTTAAAATTAAGTCAAAACTAATTGATCTTTTTGATGTAAATATCAATTTGATAAGTCGATCGGTTTAGACAATATTAGCAGTTTGGTGAGTTGATTTACCGTTTATCAAAGTTTTTAAAATAAGGAGATTCAAAAATAACTTCTAGTCACCCTGATCGATGTGTCAAAAAACTTCATCAAAAACTGTTCTAACTGATCCAGCCGTCAAACTGACCAATTTGCCATCCTGATTATTCTATTACTCTGATCGATACGTCAAAAATTGATCAAATTACCACACTGAAAACGTCATTAACTGTTTTACCTGATCCAGCCGTCAAACTGATCACTGATGACTTAGTATTCCTGAGATCGATACGTCATAAATTGATCAAATTGTCAAACTGAAAACGTTAATAACTGTTCAAACTGATCCAGCCGTCAAACTGATCACTGATAACTTAATTCCTGATCGAGTGACCATGGCATCTACGTCACAAGCCCTGCCCACCTCGACACCTACTTCGTTTAACGAAGCAGAATTGGAAAAACAATGCATTGAGATACAGTCGGCGACGGAAGATGAGTACGAATCCAGATTGGATAGATTGGGCTCGACTGTAGCTAAATGGATGAAATATATCTTTAATAGAGACTCTCCGGATAAGGAGGAACCTGTTTGGTTGACTGTAAGTTGAACATCGACAGACATTTTTCACACTAACTGTTTTTATACCCAACTGCAAGGAAATGGTTATGTTTTTCGTTGCTATCTTGTATTTTTTTATATGTTAGTATTTTTGTAATATTCTTTACTAGCGACGCGCCCCGGCTTCGCACGGCTATATTATGCATGTATTATACATATAAACCTTTCTCTTGAATCACTCTATCTATTAAAAAAAACCGCATCAAAATCCGTTGCGTAGTTTTAAAGATTTAAGCGTTCAATAAAAATAGGGACAGAGAAAGCGACTTTGTATTATACTATGTAGTGATTCCCTTATATCAATTCGACGACCCAGTTGGCACAATGGTCACCATGCCGGACTGCCGCCTAAGACAATTATTTATGCTTAGATATTTGTCTGGGGTCTGGTTGTTTCTATGTATTATATGTATATATTTACAAAAAAAAGTATTATAAGTAGTATATCCGTTGTCTAGCACCCATAACAAGTGTAGTTACTTAGCTTGGGGCTAGATGGCGATGTGTGGAATGTCCTGTAATATTTATTATTTATTTATCATCTTCCAAACTACTCAAAGGTATCGTTAGATTCGTCTCGTTAGTCCAAGTACTGCAAGAGTACGAATAAGGAATGACGAAGCAAAACGCTTAGTGCGGGCGTCTGGTATTTTTTAAGTTCGACACACACACCCTCTTATTCCAAAACCGCTGGGCGCAGCTAGTTATACCTAAATGTGGAAATAGATTTTACCTACAAACGGTAAACATGAAAATTACTATGGCTTTGCACGGCTTACGCATAAAGCCAGTATCAAGTTACATTTAGCATTATGCTCGTCTATAACAAAGCCGACTTAATTCTTGTCTACTCAAATTATGCTTTCTTTTGTTCCAAAAGTAATTTAAATCTATTTTTTAAATTTTACTTAAACCTATATAATTAAATTAATTAGCCGAATCTATACTAATATTATAAAGCTGAAGAGTTTGTTTGTTTGTTTGAACGCGCTAATCTCAGGAACTGCTGGTTCGAATTGAAAAATTATTTTGTGTTGAATAGTCCTGTGAATAGCTATAGGGTACTTTTCATTTTGATATTCCCACGGGATCGGGAGTTAAGCGGGTGAAACCGCGGAGCGCAGCTAGTATCGAATAGTTGGCAAATATTCGTGGCATTTCTAAATCCAGACGACCCAGTTGGCACAATGGTCACCATACCGGACTGCCTAACACAGGGTTGCGGGTTTGATTCCCGCCCGGTCTGGTTGTTTCTATGTATTTTATGTAAATATTTACAAAAAGTAGTAAGTAGTATATCCGATGTCTAGCACCCATAACTTAAGCCTAGTTACTTAGCTTGGGGCTAGATGATGGCGATGTGTGGAATGTCCTGCAATGTTTATTTTATTTGAACCTACCCGATGTTTTTTAAATTCGATATTATCTGTGCAAAATATCCAAATTCTTCAAGACATGCTTCCATAATTAAAGAACAAAGGACTGACTGAGTATCCAAAGACCTAAGGTCAGAGATAACATGTTTATGTCATTCAAACATTTCAAATACACTGTTCTTTGTGCATTTATAAAATGCACAAAGAAATTCCTTACCAATAAGATTGTGATTCATTTTAATCTATACGCTAATACTAGCAGCGCTCCGTGGTTTCACCCGCGTTACTCCCGATCCCGTGGAAATATCGGGATAAAAAGTAGCCTCAAGCCTTCCTTGATAAATGGACTATTCAACACAAAAATATGTTTTCAATTCGAACAAGTAGTTCCTGAGATGAGCGCGTTCAAACAAACAACGGAAACCCTCAGAGATGAATAATTTTCCTTGTTTTTTCCACATTTTCCACTGATTCTTCGCTCCTATTGGTCACAGCGTGATGTTATAAATAGCCTATAGCCTTCCTCGATAAATTGACTATCCAACACTAAAATAATTTTTCAATTCGAACCAGTAGTTTCTGAGATTAAAGCGTTCAAACAAACAAACTCGTCAGCTTTATAATATTAGTATAGATTAAGAATCACGGGGCTATGGAGCCCCGGACCTTTGGAAGGCGTGCGTAGAGCCGAAGCCAACACGTAGAGGCCCTTTACAATAACAAGTATAATAGCAAACAATGGGGTGGATTCTAAACCGGCGATTATCCCTGTCTACAGTGTAAAGTGCAACCAAGAACAACCTCCGGTTTGGATAAAACTATTGATAATCTACAAGACTAAACTACTTGAGCTATTGTGATGGGATGGTAGTGGACTAGATACTGGGGAACTATGGATACTATGGCTATAATTATTACAAAAAATATAGCTTAAAAACAATGTATCTATTTTGTTATTATAACTTACACCGAACGTTAAATAGTATCTATGCGGGAAAATGCTAGGCATTCTATATCAACCAAAACCACATCGCGAACGAAGTCGCGGGCAACAGCTAGTTATTACTATAATTATTATCGTAGTTAAAAGAAATCAAGGCGAAATCAGTACTAAACTTTAAATTATTTATTTTATGACTTAACTAATTTATTATCATTACTAAAACATGTTGAAATGTGTTATCAGTCAATAACGTTTGATAATAAAAAAATGTTTGATTGTTTGTTTTTATCTAATGCTTGCTGCGCCCCGCGGTTTCACCCGCGTAATTCCCGATCAATTTTTTTTAAATTTGATCACCATTTAAACTTTCCCTGGACTCTTTTTAGGGACCCTATTACTAAGACTTCACTGTCTGTCTGTCACCAGGCTGTATCTCATGAACCGTGATAGCTATCCTCTATTTGTAAATCTTAGATCAAAAATGTAAACAATGCTGTTATCAGAGTAAAAAACACATCAAGCTTTGGTAGTTTTTTTATGGAAGTCGAAATTGGGTAACAAACCAACAATGACCTCAATTTCAAAAAAATACGATTGCAAATAAAATAAATACTTATGCAATATGATTGTTTATTTTATATAAAAAAAATTTTTAACAAAGTTATTTACAATATTCAAAGGTGAATGGGCATTTTCGTATAGACGGTGTCCCACCTGTTGTATTAAGTCGAATTATATGTCATATGACAGGTCATGAAAGTAGCTTTATTTTATTGTTGACACTAATCCTGTAACTCGAATAGGGACGGATCTAGGACGTTTTCAGTTTTGAAAAAAAATGCTTTCTATTTAGGTCGAGATGTACGTCATTTGAAAGCTTTTGACAGTAGCATTATTTTATTACACGACACTGATCCTGAAATAAGAACAGGGACGGATCTAGAACGTTTTTAGTAAAAACGCTGTCCAGATTTATATAGTTTAAAAGGTGGTAACAGTAGCTTTATTGTTTAACACCATTCCAGAAAGATACGAACTGGAACGGATTCAGCGCATCATGAATTGATTGAAAAAAGAAATGGTTGTCTATAAAATCGGTTTACGGACAATAATTTTACGTGATAACGTCATAAGAAAACGATGGAAAATTGTGATTTTTTGATTAGCTTTTATTTTTATTCTTTTCCGTTATATTTATTTTCCTTTTTGTTTCATATATATTTTTTCTTTATATACTTAATTCTTCTTCTATTCGTCTTTCGTCACCGTAACACAAGCCAGATGACCGATATTATAAATAAACAATATAAAACAAAATCGCTCGGATGATGATGATAAAACAAACACGAGACGCGTGACGTCTACCGGAACAAAACGGCGTCATTGGCATATTGTTACCATGACGCCTGACAACAATCTTTTTGTGAATGCAGGTGTTCATCAATAATTAATTATACGTTAAAAACTATCTATATCTATTTCAGTTGATTTGATAGTGATTGAAACAAGAATTAACTATTTTCTATGATTTATCAACTATCTTGTGTCTTGTGGAAAATCTTAAGAAATTGTAGTTATTAATTGATTAACCATTTGGTTCTCACCGATTGTATAACTATGACGCCAAAGCAAGTCACTGAATGAATTAATCAACATATAAAACCCAGTTTTATTTGAAGTATAAGAAATGTAATCCATGGGAAGAAAACGAGACTCCGAAAAAGTTATTTTTAGGATCGCCAGTCCGGCGATCCTAAAAAGAACAGCAGCAGGGTTGCAGCTAGCAGGGTTGTCAAAATTAGCCTCCTTAAATGAGTATTTTTTTTCCCATTATTGGAGTTAGTTTCAATCCTCTTGTAGAAACAGTTATGAGAGATGTTAGTTAAAAATAACTTTCTGAACTTCAGACATTGTTTTGTTTGAACTTATGATGACGACAGATGCATTATTTACATCAACTCGATGGCTATGCAAAGCTTTTTTCTGGCAGAAATAGCATACAGCAGCAGACCTATGGTATACACCATGCGTGGGTTGATCCTCTAATCGGAATACCGTTCGTTTTTTCTAAACCCACATTTTATTTTAGTGTTCCGACAGTGCTGTTTAAATTAAACATTTTTGTCAACGACAACGCCTTAATATTTTAGAGTTGCTGGTGTTTGTCACCCTTAATTTTTCATTTATTTACGTAGGTTAAATGCTCAGAGTTGGTTCTTAGTCGAATTAGTAGTTAGCTAGTTCACTGTGTTGTCAGTAAAATCCTGGAAGCGTTTGATAAATCCTTCTTCTACAAAAGATTTCACCTGCAGGGTGAATCTTATATCATCAGCAAAAAGCTTTAGTGTTTATGCTTGGGAGTATAGATTCAAAAATTAGGGTCACTATCCTTTGGCAATTCATTGTATTACGCCACATACTAACTCCATTCTGGTAGCAAACATAGAATGTTCTAAATTGAAGGTTTCCTATTTACTAGGACAAAATAAGGATTTTGAACTGTGGTGATGCCAATTTGGGTATTTTTTGCCAGTCAAGTTCCCTTATGAAAGCAAAGACTTTGGTAATAGTACTCATGTTTATCAGAACAAAGATTTAATTGTCATGAATTAAATCCTGGTTGTTACCTTTTTTGTAACGACCAATATTTAAAAAAGCAGGTATTTTATCTAAAGGTCAGTGTATTCAGCCCACTCTTCCACTCTACATTCCTCTAGTTTTAGACTATGACTGCTTAAACCTCCGACAACGAACATTATACCAGTAGCGCGATGGTGGCACTACCATATTGGCAATAAGAAATCTCCAATACGAGTTTAACTCCAGCGATAATCGGTACATTAGATCAAGTAGGTAACATTTCTGATATTTGTAGACGCTTTCGTTTTGTAGCAGTTCGTTTCATGACTTGTTCTGTTTCTATCGGTTCAGCCCAAGCCAATTATGGTCCCAAAACCAGACATTATAATCTTCCTGCCCTTAACCTAATTTGTTTGGGGTCGGCGCAGTATATCTTCTTTTTCCATTTACTCCTATTAGTCATCGTTCACATTTATCTCTATCATGTCTTGTCTCACGCAGTCCATGCATCTTTTCTTAGATCGTCGTCTTCCTCTCCACTCCTCTACATTCATACTCATCACTCTTCTAGTCACATGCATCTCTTCTCTTCTCATCACATGTCCATACCAACTCAAACGGTTCTATTTTACTTTATCAGTAAGCGGTGCTACTTTTAGGCTTGCTCTAATTTACACATTCCTTATTTTATCCATCCTCGTTACTCCACACATCCATCTCAACATTCTCATCTCCGCCACATGCAATCTTCTCTCATCCTTCTTCTTCATGGCCCAGTATTCCGATCCATACATGAAGACGGGTCATATCGGGGTATTCGCGGGTCACAAGTGGTTGATGTGATCTGTCGCCATTTCCACCATCCAGCCTTAATCCGATTTACAACGTCCAAGACCATGGAAGGCGATGAGTTCTCGTGGGCATCTTGACCAACCTCTTTAACCGCATACTCGAGACCGGCGAGATCCCTGCCCAATGGAGATTGAGTGTTATTACCCCAGTTTTCAAGGGCAAGGGATCAGTGTAGGAGTGTGGCAGTTATCGAGGTATAAAGGTCATGTCCCACACTATGAAGCTCTACGAGCGGATAGTCGACTCTTGGATCTGACAGAAGTGCACTGTCTCTGGGTGTCAATATGGTTTCCGCCCCGGGCATGGCACCATGGACCCTTTCGCCCTAAGGATCGTTATGGTGATGGAAGAAGTCACTTGAGAACGGCGGCATGCAACTGAATGTGGCGAAGACAGAGTACTTGGCTTGCAATACCACAGATCCCACACCTGTCTGCGTAGACGGTCATATGGTTGAGCGGACAGACCAGTTTAAGTACCTGGGATCTGTGCTTCACGCGTCCGGCGACGCGACGGATTACGACGTCAAGTCACGCATTTCAGCGGCTTGAGCCAAGTGGCATGAGGTGACTGGTGTCAATTGCGACCCCAAAATGCCGGTTAAACTAAAGGGACGGGTCTATAAAACCATCATTAGATCTGTTCTATTGTATGGTAGTGAGGCGTGGCCGGTGCTTGAGTGACATAAGCAGGAACTGCGTGTCACGGAGACGAAGATGTTGCGCTGGATGTCTGGAGTGACGCAAAACTCTCGCGTCCGGGGCAGCCTTCATGTCCGAGATATTACGGTGACGTCTTACGGAAACTCGCTAGTTACGTGGGGAACAAATGCCTTGCCATGGCGCCTCCGTCAGGTCGTGGCAGACTGGGTAGACCTAAGAAATGCTGGCTTGACGTCGTAAAGGGTGATATGCGGGCAAATGGCCTCAATAACCGGGATGCCGAAGATCGTGCGAAGTGGAGGCTAGGAAAGCGAACCCCGGGCTCCCGAGAGGGATGCAACCGGGAACATCGCTCGGATGATGATGATGACAACGTCCAAGACCAGTCGCCAGAAAGAAATCAAGGAAAAAACGGGTAGACTCTGTCGAGGACGCAGCCTCAGTGTAATTCATAAAACGTTTTATTTTACGTCAAATTAACACGATTCTTAACAGATATATCTTATTCAAAGTCATTGTTAGAAGGTTAGATTAGCTACGTCTTCTTTCTATGCACTCTTTACACGCTATAACACATTTATGACGTTACAACGTTCGTTGCATTTAATCTTTACAAGTAATTAAACCCCTACTCTTCTGACCGATTTAAAAGATTTATCACGTCAAAAAAGCTTGTTCTAGCGTCTTGACTTATGCTCACGGCAAGGATCCGAGAATCAAAATAATTGTTTACCCTCCGAAAAGGCTTGCTGCGTCAAATAACATACATCTCAGCCTTTCAGATAACGTACATAGCAACATCAACCTGTTCTTTAACTATAAACGTCCTTAATCCGTTCCTGTTCGTATTTTCAGATAGGAGTCACACAATAAAGCTACTGTTACGACCTTTCAAACTATGTTATACATCTCGACAACAATATTTTTTACTAAAAACATCCTAGATCTGTGCCTGTTTGGATTTCATAGTTAGTCCGTCACAATACAATTAAGCTATTAACAGTATTTTTCAAATCAAATCATCTCGATCTCAACTTTTTAATGTTTTTAAGTATTAAAAACGTTTTAGATCCGTCCCTGTTCATATTTCAGGACCAGTGTGATACAATATAATAGTGCTGCTGTCAAGAGCTTTCAAATGACGTACATCTCGACCTAAACGGAAAGATTTTTTTTCAAAAACTAAAAACGTCCTAGATCCGTCCCTATTCGAGTTACAGGGTTGGTGTTTTACAATAAAATAAAGCTACTGTCATGACCTTTCAAATGACATATAACTTGAATCTATACAATAGGTGGGCCACTATGCCCATTCTCTTTTAAATGGTAGTTTTTATTACACACTGGCAACAATTACAGCGGCTTTCAACCTTTACGAAATGGCATTTTTGTCAATATTTGACATTTCTTTGTTTACATTTTTGATCTAAGTTTTACAAATAGAGTATAGACAGTTGATATTTTCAGATGAATTTCTGTTGCCGCTATAACAACAAATACTAAAAAAACTGGTTGCCTGTAAAGTCGGTATACGGGCGAAAGTTTTACGTGACAACAACTGTGCTCGAGTGGAAGGGACGCGTGCCTTTCACTTTTTATGTCTGTCTCTCTCGCTCTTAGGCGGGCTAACCATGCCCGAGTGGAAGGGACGCGTGCCTCTCACTCGCTCTCATTGTGAGCGCATAACGTCAGCGGAGCGTAACGCAGTTTCTTGAAGTGTCACCCGGCAAACCAATTTATAAAACGTTGTCACGTCAAAACAGAGTATAATGGAACGGAACCCTTCGTGAGCGAGTCCGACTCGCACTTGCCCGATTTTTTTTAACAGCAAGCTACAAATCTCACATTGTAGGTTCAATTTGACGACCCAGTTGGCACAAGGTCACCATGCCGGACTGCCAAACACAGAGTTGCGAGTTCGATTCCCGCCTTAGACAAGTATTTATGCTTAGATATTTGTCTGTGATCTGGTTGTTTCTATGTATTATAAGTATATATTTACAAAACAAAAGTATATATGTAGTTTAACCGTTGTCTAGCACCCATAACACAAGTCTAGTTACTTAGCTTTGGGATAGATGGCGATGTGTGGATGTCCAGCAATATTAATTTATTTAATCCTTACTACATGTCTTTTTGCTCATATTTTTTTTCTTGTTTTGTCCACAGATAGACGAGTATAAGTCCAAAGCCCATGAAAGCATGGTAGATGCATACAGGGTGATCAATTTGAAAAATTGGAGCGTCGAAAAGAGGGGTCAAATGAAGGGTGATATTGTAGAATCTACTAATACTGAATTTGGGAAGGTTTATCGGTTTACGGTGAGTTATTTAAAAAAAATGGGTACACGTGTGCGAAGTTATACGTCTGTCTGTCTGTCCGTCCGTCCGTCTGATATTTATTTTGCGGGCAGCTGCAACCTGTTACCGTAGTGTTACAGATGCTCACGCATCTTAAAATTTCACTCTCGCAGCTTCGACCTGTTTTAATTTTGGGTTACGCAGCTGCAACATGTGAATTTTGTGTTACTTTCACTCAACAGTTTTTCTTAACGCACCTAAAAAAGTATTACTTCAAAATAATTTTTTTTTTGTGGTGGTATTCAAACCTAAGACCCCGTGCCCTTAACCGTGGCAGTGCTCTTCTTCAACTGAGTTACGAGGATTACATCCCAGCAAGTCGAAATTATGGGAAGCTTTATTTTTATGACTAACAGTGCCATTCAGTTTCACCCGTGTAACTCCCGATCCCGTGGGAATATCGGGATAAAAAGTAGCCTATGTTACTGTCAATGAATCAATGTATCCTCATACCTACTTTTTGTTTAGTCACTTAGTTAAATTCAAAAATAATAAACTCGCTGACTGAGGTGGATCCCAGTTTTCTATATTATCAAGCTTGCAGCTTAGTATAGAGACCTAGTGTTAAAACTAATATTGTAAGGTCTAAGCTTTCTTTTTCCTTTTCAATATGTTGGGTCTAAAATGAGATCGCTTTTGCTGTGGAGGAATCCTTCTCTCTAACTCACAAGCTTCAAGCTTAGTTTGGTGGGGAGGACTTCGACCAACAGTTACCTACGAATATCATTAGAAGATTACTTATTTTACCCTAATGTATGAACGTCAAGACTTTAACTAGAATAAGACCTATGTATATTTTTTGGAAAAATAAATTTATTTATTTATTATTTATTTATACCAAGTTTCATTAAAATCAGTCCATTAGTTTCGGAGCATATTCGTTACAAACAAAAACATATTTCCTCTTCATAATATTAGTGTAAACTTAGCCTCAATGTTTTTCTTTAAATTATGGCTTCGCAGGACTTATCCTTAGAGGCAGTGTCAAGTTATTATTTGTATCAAGTTTCGGTCAAGAGAAGGAGGTGGCTACATTACCAGAACCATGTCTAAACTGACCAAAACTTAACTGTATTTATCTCTTACTCATACTCATATCTTTTACTAATTTTGATTCAGTTTTCACAGATAGATATAACAATTCAAGACGAAGGTCTGTGTGTACAATTCATACACATTTGACGACCTCTGTGGCGCGTCGGGCGAACACCCGACTGCGACGCAGAAGGTTGCGGGTTCGATTCCCGCCGAGAACAAGTATTTATGCTGACCATAAATTCTTGTTTCTGGTTCTGGGTGTTTCCTATATGTATAATATGTATATATTTACAAAAAAAAAAAAAGTATATAAGTAGTTTATCCGTTATCTGGCACCCATAACACAAGCATTAAGTTGCTTAGCTTGGGGCTGGATGGCGATGTGTAATATGTCCTGAAATATTTATTTATTTATATAAAGTCAGGGGCATGAGCTAGAGCTAATCATAATTTGTATTTGATTGCAGGGAGTTGTCAGTTGTCCTGCAGAGTTTTTGTACAATGAATTTAAAGATAATTTAACGAGGCTGCCGGAATGGAACCCAACTATATTAAAAAGCGAAATGATTAAGGTAAGGATCTCCAAAAAATAATATATTAAAATATGGTTATAATCAAAACCGTGCGGGGGGGTAATTCTCCATTATCAAAATAACTTTAGTTCTTCGACTTTTGACAGTACTAGAAACACTAAAATATTTTTTAAGGGTTTTAACAAAAGTTATTCCGTTTTGATGTAGAAAACTTAAACCTGCACTTTTTTTAATTGGAATCCAATCTAATCTTTTTACATATAAAATGCTTTGTCCTGACTGACTGACGGATCAACGCACAGCCTAAACCGCTGATCGTAGAGACCTGAAACTTGGAGGGTGTGTTCTTTGTATGACCGTCGTATTTTATTGAAATTCATCCCCTAACGGAGTTAAAAGGGGTAGAGAGTTATTTGATTTGCTTCGAAGTTGATATCAATACTGCTTTTGATTTAAAATACTTTTTATTTTGATACATGTTTGAAAATTCAATACGATTTTATTCAAAAAAGCTAGAACTCATATAAAATCTTAGTGCAATGCAAATACTCTTTAAAATTGGAATGTCTCGAAAGTCACCGTACTATATTAGTACTGTATTTGAACCTATATTAAACATTGTTTGTTCTCACTAGGAAATAGATTCGGGCGTAGATCTGTCGTACCAAGTGACAGCTGGCGGTGGTCGAGGTATCATTGCGCCGAGGGACTTCGTCATACTGAGGCGGACTGCTGCCTTAACTAGAGATGGTATGTTAATTTATATTATACTACTACGCACGGCTATATTATGCATGTATTATACATAATATAAACCTTCCTATTGAATCTCTCTATCTATTAAAAAAATCCGCATCAAAATCCGTTGCGTAGTTTTAAAGATTTAAGCATACATAGAGATATAGGGACAGAAAAAGCGACTTTGTTTTATACTATGTAGTGATGATAGTGATGACTAGCTGCGCTCCGCGGTTTCACCCGCGTAACTACCGATCCCGTGGGAACATCGGGATAAATTAAGATGTATGCTATCCTATCTTTCAAGTTGGATCAAACTGCACACGGTGTGCAAAGTTGATTAAAATCGGTTAAGTAGTTTAGGAGTCCATCGCGCACAAACAACGTGACACGTAATTTATATATATGTACTAGAAAGACTGTAACTTATAAGTTACCATTTATAAGGGCAAAAAAAAACGATTGCAATCCTGGAGTGCCGACAGAAGTGAAAACTTATAAAGAAAAAAAAATTAAACGTATTTACAAAATATATGTACGGTCGGCTGCATAATTGTAGACACACAGTAGAGCTCCAAAACGGCTGTTATAAGAATGTTTTCAACACATGCAAGATTCCAGACACCTGCTTTAATTGAAGTTTAAAGTCTTCTAACTCATGAATTTATTAAACTAAATTATTAGCATTATAACATGCCAATAATATTAATTTTTAAACTCTACCGGGGGCTGCATTTATGTAGCCGACAGTACATGCATATATGCAGACACTGTAGCGGTGTCGCGAGTTCAGAGATCTTATCTCATCTAAAAATATGCGTACCGCGCTAAAAGAAGTTTTTACTTCAAAAACTTATCACACAAAGATAAAAACGTAAACCTAATTTTTAGTTGTTTTTGTTTAAAGGTACAATCGCGGAGAGCAACCCGCACAGCTACATAAGTAGTGGAGTGAGCGTGTCTGTACCTGGGTATCCGCCTGTTAAGGATCTAGTCAGGTATTGTACCTAAATCATTCATTCCAAAGGTCCTGGGGCTTTATTCTGGGGCCCAAGTCTGCTAACACAATTGTGTTTCAATAGAGTGTCGATAGAATCGTAATAGACATTTATTGTCAAAAATATGACATTACATGTCAAATTAGTATTCTCTTAACTATTCTATCGAAACACCACTGACGCACCACTGACTCACTTTGGTATTCTGCTCTAGAATCGTGGCTCAATGGAATCTCGATAGTTGTCAAAACGGTATAACGCTTAGCAATATATCATATTGCTAGGCAACATTAGCGACGTATCTATTACCATACCATTGAGACTCCATAGCGATTCTATTGCGATGTTATTAAAACTTTAGCAGAATACCAAATAAAGTCACAATCTCGATATAATATCAATAGAGTATCGATATAATGACAATGGTGAATCCATTACCATCGCAATAGAATCGCTATGGAGTCTCAATGTTATGGTAATAGACACGTCGCTAATGTTGCCTAGCAATATGATATATTGCTAAGCGATATACCGTTTTGACAACTATCGAAATTCCATTGAGCCACGATTCTAGAGCAGAATACCAAAGTGAGTCAGTAGTGTGTCAGTGGTGTTTCGATTGATTAGTTAACATTAGAAGAATACCAATTTGACATGTAATGTCATATTTTTGACATTAAATGTCTATTACGATTCTATCGACACTCTATTGAAACACAATTGTGTTAGCAGACTTGGGCCCCTAGGTTCGAATCTCGCCGACTTGTACTTGTATACGGGCTGTTTCCAACAACTAGACCCTTTTTTTTTTAAATATTGCAGAACATTCCACACATCGCCATCTAGCCCCAAGCTAAGTAACTAGACTTGTGTTATGGGTGCTAGACAACGGATATACTACATATACTTATAATAAATAGAAACAACTAGACCACAGACAAATATCTAAGTATAAATACATGTCTGTGCCGGGAATCGAACCCGCAACCCCGTGTTTGGCAGTCCGGCATGGTGACCATTGTGCCAACTGGGTCGTCGTCAGCTCTTTAGTTATGGCCTTTTTGCGTGAGGATGGAGTATACACCTATACCACCCTCACAACGTAGTCGAACGTGTCCAGAAGAAAGAACTCATCTGGAGCCAACTAAGCCGCGGGTTTAATCACGATGTTTCCTTCGATTGGTATAAAAATATAGGTTATTTTTTTGCAAAATTAACAGGTTCGATTCCTGGTTAGGGTAATGACTTTTAAAAAAATATAATGATGCAGTTTTAGTTTTTGTCGAAATCATGCATGCAACTCCTTAAAGCATATTTTGCTATCTCGTATAGTTTAGGATATAGCCCTGAAGGCCCATGTCAAAAACTCATTCTGTATATATTATGTAAAAAGTAGCCAATATTTTTCAATTCGATCTAGCAGTTCCTGAGATCAGCGCGTACAAACAAAAAACGGAAGCCCTCAAAGATGAATAATGTTCCCCGTTTTTTCCACATTTCCCACTGATTCTTCGCTCCTATTGGTCTAAAGCCTCCCTCGATAAATGGACTATCCAACACAATATGATTTTTTCAATTCGAACCAGTAGTTCCTGAGATTAGCGCGTTTAAACAACAGACTCTTCCGCTTTATAATATTAGTATAGATTCTATCCGTCATTTAGCACCCACACCACAAGCCTAGTTGCTTAGCTTGGGGCTATATGGCGCTGTGAAAAATTTATTTATTTTATTTATTTATTTTCAGAGGCCACAACAAGATCGGTTGTTGGTACCTCCGTCCTAAGACTGTGACCACTCAGGGAGGCAAGATTGAAGAACACACCACCTTCCAGTGGCTTATGTGCTGTGATTTGAAAGGTAAAACTCATTTAGGTAAATTGGATAAATATTTATCCAATTTACCTTTATGTAGGGGCTAACGTAAAATCAAGTCGGTCGTATCATTCTTTCCTCAAAGCGTGTTGCTTTTATTTGATTTGAAAGGTAAAACTTATTTAGGTAAATTGGATAAATATTTACCTAATTTACCTTTATACCAATCGAGCAAAAAAGAGCGTAACTTATATTTTTACGTCCAGTTAAACCCTAATGAGTTTAAGTACTTATATTGGTTTTTGTACAATAAGCAAAAAGTATTTTCTTGAAGCATCTCACGACACTTTAAGGGTAAAAACAATTAATACTTATCAAAATCTTTTAAAACTCTAAATTGTCTTTAATTTACTTGCCTAATTGATTAAAATACTAAGGTTGCCTGGAAGAAATCGCTTTAAGCGATAAGGTCGCCTGTTTGTACAATGTCGTAGTCAATAAGCTTTCTCGTCATTTTGTTATTTTCAATGTTTTGTGTGTTGTACAAATAAAGTTTTTATCTATGTATCTAAAACTATCCTAATTAACTTAATTTTATTTGAATTTTAATCTATTTATTAACAATCATCCCAAATAATCATAAATATTACTAAAACCCATAAATGTACTGTTTACCTTGATTTCCATACTTACTAAAAGTTCTCTAGTTTAAGCCTTGAACCGTTTATTTACCTTAATATTTATCCAAATTAATTTATCTTTATATTATCCAATTTACCCTAATATTTACTAAAATATATCATTATATTTGATCAAATTTAACCATTTTCGTACCCTTAAGCTATATTACCCTATTTTTTTCCAATTAGCCCTAAAGTAACCAAAAATATATTCCAATTTGACGTTTACATACCCTTCATATTTACTAAAACTTATCACTATAATATTTTATCCAATTTAACAGTTAAATTACCCTAATATTTATCCAATTTAACAGTTAAATTACATACCCTAATATTTATTCAATTTACCCTAAATTTAACCAATATTACCATTTGTTACAGGTAAAATACCCCAGTTCATACTAGACGCGGCGTTCGCTACTGTTATGTTAGATTATATTAAACATGTAAGGAAATACGTTGCAGATAGCAAATCCCAGGGGAAATTCTAAATCCCGTGGGAATAATTTACTGTGTCTATGGGATTAAATAATGTGCAAAGTAAGCATTTAAACAATTAAATCGGCTGAGATATGTTTTTTAAATTCCTTGCATATAGCGAATCCCTAGGGAAAATCTCAATCCCGCGGGAATAACATCATATTCTGTGTCAGCGGAATTTGACGGAAAGCGTTTAAAACATCAAATCTTTTAAGGTATATTTTTTTTAATTCATTGCTGATAGCTTATCCCTAGGGAAATTTTTGATCCTGCGGGAATAACAGAATAAAATGCAATACTGTTTCCACGGGATTAGTTTATTTTGCAAAGAAAGCATTTAAAAATCTAGTTTATTTCAAGATTTTTGTAAAAAAAAGAAATTCTAAATCCCACGAAAATAGTAGAATTTAATTTTGTGCAAAGAATGTATTTAAAAACCGAGTCTTTTTAAAATCCTTAGAGAATTTCTAAATCACACGGGAATAACAGAATGTATTTTATTCTATGTCTATTTGATTTGAACTTTGTGCAAAGAATGTATTTGAAAATCATTTTTTTTTGGGAACCCTAGGGAAATTCTAAATCCCGCGGGAATAACAGAATGTGTTTTATTATGTCAACGGGATTTTAATTTTATGCAAAGTAAGCATTTAAGAAAGAAATCATGTCCAAAATCAATACCAGAAAGAAATTAACGACTTCTGTGGCGACGCAGACAGTTGCGCGTTCGATTCCCACCGTGGTGTTTTTGTATAGGAAATTAAAGTAAACTAGCGACCCGCTCCGGCTTCGCACGGCTATATTCTGCATGTATTATACATAAACCTTCCTCTTGAATCACTCTATTAAAAAAAACCACATCAAAATCCGTTGCGTAGTTTTAAAGATCTAAGCATACATGGGGACAGACAGGGGGAAGCGACTTTGTTTTATATTATGAAGTTATATTCGTTGTGACCACCATAACACAAGCCTAGTTGCTTAGCTTGGGGCTAGATCGCGCATAGATATACTTATTTATAAAAAAGGCTAATTTAAATTTTGTAAGGAGGCTGGAATAGTGCCTGTACCACCAATATATTTCAATTGCACCATAATGTAAAAAATAGTGCATACGATTTCGATAAAAAACCATAATAATTTCACGATAAGATAGTATAAGTTCATAATTGAAGGAAAATGCGTCTCCAAAATTTAATACCGTGGTAAAATTTTAACTGGCGACTACGCACTATAAATAATAAAATCATAGTTCATAAAAATAAATCAAAATTTTAGTTCGCAAACTATACCAGTCTTCTCAGAAAAAAATTCAAATCCCTTTCCTTTCTTTAAGACTCTCTAAGAATACTTATTAGCGCATTTTATAATTAAACTAGTGCTCCGCGGTTTCACCCGCGTAACTCCCGCTCCCCGAAGGAATATCGGGATAAAAAGTAGCCTATGTTACTGTCAATGAATCAATGTATCCTCATACCAAGTTTCATCTAAATCGATCCAGTAGTTTCGGAGACTATTCGTTACAAACAAACCAAAGAAATCCTTTCTTCTTTATTATATAGAGTATAGATAAAAAATTAAGTTTTTAAGGCAAAATAGCATGATATTTTTTAAATTAATTTTTAGTTTTTAAAAAGTGTACAAGAAACATTCACAAATCGCGTAAATAAGTAGGTTTTGTATTTTAGTTAAGTAGGTATATAATTATATACAGGGCTATTGGTAATTATTAAGGAAAGCTGATTGACGGCTACTTCTGTACGCCTTCCCATCATGTGAGATGAGGTAAGATGCAAGCCTATTTACGTAAAAAAAACAATCAGGTCAAACATAAAACCTAATAAATAATAAATGTTCTACGTTGATACGTGGAAATTCGTTAATTTATTGATAATTTTAAGGTTATGTTTACGTTACCGGAAACGTATGAAACCTATAGAAATTGTATATAGTGGCGACTACACTAAGGAATTGTGTAAAATAATAATAACAAAGATATTTAATACATGCATTTCGTCCGTCATTATAAAGAACATATCTGGTGAACACATTTACACAGAAATCAGCTGTTACTTACCCGGAAAGGTCATTAACCTTAAGATTCCTTAAGATTATACTTGTTAAGTTTTATGAACTGATGAAGTGTTCTAAGGCTAAATTACCTTCGAAAAAGCTGAGTTTCGAATTAATATATTCTTAAACTTTTCGAAAAAATGTTTGCAATTTGATCTTCCAAAAGTCACTCAAAATCAATTTTTTTTAGAATCATGTACAGTGCATGTTTCCACTTTGACTAGTCTTAAAAACTAAGTTAGGCTGTGTGCCTTCGGAACGCGTCCACCAATGAGAAGAAGTTGATGGTTAAGATGCACAGAAGTAACCCTCAACCGCTTTTTCTTATATGTTTACCAATTACCCTGTATTATGTATAATTTTAAATCAACTACATAATGTAATATAAATATTAATTTGCTAAGAAAAATGTATAAATATAACATAAGAATTAATATATTTTATTTTTATACTGGAATTTGTTTCTTTTATTAAGCTAATTATTACTAGATTGTGGCTTTACCCATGTAAGTCCCGATCCCGTGGGTATATCGGGATAAAAAGTAGCCTATATTTTATTTTAGGGTTCCAGCTATTGTAGGTACCTAAGTTTCATCGCAATCGGTTTAGTAATTTTTACGTTAGAGGTAACAAACTGACACCCGTTTATCATCTATAGGTACATATAAAATTCTTTGTCCTGACTGACTGACCGCCAACGCACAGCCTATATACCAATGATTGTATAAACCTGAAACTTGCAGGGTGCGTTCTTTGTATGACGTAGGCATCCGATAAGAAATATTTTTTCGAAATTCTACCCCTTAGGGGGTGAAAAAGGGGGGCAAAGTTTGTATGGGACAACGTGATTCCTTGGTCCATTTTCGACTTTTCCGCGGACGAAGGGACGGGCAAAAGCTAGTATTATTACAAAATCAGCCCTCCTTACCCCTTAGGGGTTGAATTTCGAGAAATTCTTGTTTAGTACTTCCCTACGTCCTGGAAGGAACCCCCATGTGATGTTTCAGACTTGTAGCTCGCGTAGTTTCAGATATTTCATGATAAGTCTTTTTCTCTTTTATACCTACTTATTGACTTGGGGACGACCCAGTTGGCACAATGGTCACCATACCGGACTGCCAAACACAGGGTCGCGGGTTCGATTCCCGCCTCAGACATGTATTTATGCTTAGATATTTATCTGGGGTCTGGTCGTTTCTATGTATTATAAGTATATATTTACAAAAGAAAAGTATATAAGTGATATATCCGTTGTCTAGCACCCATAACACAAGTCTAGTTACTTAGCTTGGGACTAGATGGCGATGTGGGGAATGTCCTGCAATATTTTTATTTTATTTTTTTATAATATGTGAAAAATTTTAACTGTCTAGCTATCACGGTTCATAAGATACAGCCTGGTGACAGACAGACAGTGAAGTCTTAGGTATAGGGTCCCGTTTTTATCCTTTGGGTACGGAACTCTAAAAAAGGCAGAAAGTAGATAAAGTATTTTAAATAGAAATTAATTAACTATATGGGCTTCAAGATAGCAAACTTATAGAAATTGTATTTCTAATATTGATGCTCTCTTTACGGTAAAGCAAACACTTACCTAAGCTTCACATTTCACATTTTCGATGCGATGCTCTCTTTACGGTCAAGCAACAGCTTACCTTAGCTTCACTATCTCCGCAAGAATAATGGAAATTAGACCACAATGGGGAAGACAATTTTTGCGAAACATTAAAAAAACTGGCTTAGTGCGAGTCGGAATCGCGCAAAAAGGTTTCCGTAACATTATATTCTGTTTTTAGCAGAATGTACCTATTTCTGTTGCCGCTATAACAACTAATTGTTATAGCGGCAACAGAAATAGGTAAGTACATCGCCTGTGAAAATTTCAACTGTCTAGCTAACACGGTTCATGAGATTCAGTCCGCGGCTTAATTGGCTCCAGGTGTATTGACAAGTTCTCTCCTCTGGACACGGTCGACTAAGCTGAGAGGGTAGTAGGTGCTGGGCAAGCCTACTCCATCCTCATGCAAAAAGGACCCAATTAAAAAGGGTCTAATACAGTAAAAGCCCGTATACAAGTACAAGAGAACTGTGTAAGTTTTGAACGACACGACGTTTCTTAGCCGTAAAGACGACTGTGACGCGGTGAGCGAACACCCGCTTACGACACGGAAGGTTCGATGCCCTCGAACAAGTATTTGTGTATAGATTTCTATTTCAATGGTGTAAATATATACAGGGTTATTGGTAATTATACTAGCAAGCCGTTGAGGGCTACTTCTGTGCACCTGATCAAACAACTTTTGGAAATTCGAACATTTTTATGAACATTTTGAGGTTAGGTTTACATGAAAATCAGCTGTTCCTTACACGGAGAGGTTATTAACCTTAAAATTTTACTTATTTTTTAAGTTTTACGTAGGTACTGTTCTTAGTCTGAATTACCTTTATTTTAATAAATCAGCTGTTTTTCGAATTTACATAAACTCAAAATTTTATTTTTTTTTTGAAGTTCCAGTAGTCGAACAAAAGTTGTTTGTTACAGTGCACAGAAGTAGCCCTCAACGGCTTTCTAGTATAATTATCAATAACCATGTATATTTATGTAAACAAACATTTTTGTGTATTTTTAGTACTTACCTAATATAAGCATTCTATCCGTTGTCTGGTCACCATAACACAAGCCTAGTAGGGCTAGATGGCGCTGTGTATACATTGTCTTAATTTTTTTTTTTTTTTTTTTTTTTTTTTTTTTTTTTTTTTTTTTTTTTTTTTTCATTTTAATTTCGTACTTACCTATGTAAATAATAAAACAAGTATTTTAAAAATCAACTATTTTAATTCAAATAATCTTACTTAAAATATTTACATTATTATAACAATTGTCTATTATTTACTGTCTTTTTTCATTTATAAGTTATTCGTGTTTTTTTTTAATCTTGTTTTTGTTTTTTTGCTTCATTTATTGTCTTTTTTAATTTGATTTTGAAGTGCTTTTCGGATTCATTTTTGGCGGTCTAATTATATTACCAATACTTCTTCTTATTTTAATTGATGCAGCCTTCTTTTGAACAGGCGTTTGAGTCACCGCCATTTTCATTTTCTTGTCACTTTTGTTTATTTTCTCTTTTTTGCTAACTTTTTCTTTTTTCTCTTTATTTTCTTCTGTCGTTTTAGTCTCTTTCTTTTTTTCGATTTTCGTTTCCTTTTTCGGCGCTATTTTCTCTTCTGTCTTTTTCGGTTTCACTTTTTTAGGTTTACTTTCTGGTTCAGTTCCCTTTTTCTTTTTCGGTTTTTCCGGTTCAGTTTTCTTCTCTTTTTTCGGTTTTTCCGTTTCGGTTTTCTTTTCTTTTTTCGGTTTATCTTTCTTCTCTTTCGATTTCGGTTTCGCTTTTGGTTTTTCCGGTGCTAGTTTGAAAGATCCGGTTGCGCCGACGCCTTTCAATTGAATAATAGATCCATCTTTGACTCCTGTATTAATTGTTTTTTTTATTAAAAAGTTGATTTTTTCAGTGTCAACATTATGTTTCTCGATAAGGTACTTTTTAATAGCATGTAATGAGACTCCTTTCCTCGTTTTCAATTCATTTAAAGCTTCGTGAATCATATTTTTCGTCGTACTTTTTTTCGTCATATTTTTCAAGTTGTCAACAGGGCTTGCGGGTAGTTTGACTTTTGTCTTCGGCAATGCACTTTTTATGACGATGTCCGATTGGTCGGATTCTGAGTCGGACATTTTGATGATTCAAAAAAAGTAAATTCGTGTGGTTTTTATAGCAATTCGAAGTGATGGTCCGTGTGTTGATTATTCGTTTGAAGCTTAGGTAAGCGGTTGCTTTACCGTAAAGAGAGCATCGATTTAAAAAATGAGAAATAGACTTTCATTCATCTTTCTCATAAAGTTTTAGGGGAATAAAATCTGATTTCAACCTTTTTTTTTTTTTCGAAAAGGGTTTTCTAAATAAAAAACATTCAGACTCAAAAACTACTAAACGGATTCTTTCCTTCAACCCGTGCGAACCCGGGGCGGGTCGCTAACCTACATAAAATTCTCGTGTCGCGGTGTTAGTTGCAAAACTCCACTGAATCGGCTGAACCGATTTGTATGGAATTTTTGTATATTCGTTTGGTCTGAAAATCGAACATCCATTTCTTTTTTCCCCTTTTGTTTTGTATATGGCAAAACAAGCAAAAATTTGCCGGGACAGCTAGTAAATATAAAAATGTCTACACGATTAAAAAAATGTATAATTTTCTCGCGTAGGTAGGTATTCTTTCTAAAGATATCATTTATAACGTCTTAGAAGCCTATTTATTTTTTATTGACTTTGAAACTACCCTAAATCGACTTAAGGGTAGTTTTTAGGGTTCCGTACCTCAAAAGTTAAAAAGGAACCCTTATAATAATAAATCTTTATTTCCTTAACAAACATATTTGCTAAAGTAACATTATTAGTAGGTAGATACCTAAGTAGGTACTTATAGCATAAGCATATAGCATACTAGCGACCCGCCCCGGCTTTGCACGCACGGCATATTGTGCATGTGTTATACATTTAAACCTTCCTCTTGAATCACTCTATCTATTAAAAAAAACCGCATCAAAATCCGTTGGGTAGTTTTAAAGATTTAAGCATACATAGGGAAATAGGGACAGAGAAAGCGACTTTGTTTTATTAAATACTAGCGACCCGCCCCGGCTTCGCACGGCTATATTATGCATGTATTATACATATAAACCTTCCTCTTGAATCACTCTATCTATTAAAAAAACCGCTTCAAAATCCGTTGCGTAGTTTTAAAGATCTAATACAAAGGGAAATAGGGACAGAAAAAGCGACTTTGTTTTATACTATGTAGTGATGACTATGTAGTCGATAGTGAAGGTATAATAATTCCAGACAATTTTACCATGAGAATTTTACCGAGATCACTTTCTAATCCGTCTGTCTGTCTGTTTGATTTCATAAACGATAGTAGGTAAGTGGCGATACACTCGTGACATAAAGACACACCCAAATAAGCGGGGGCATTGACCTCCATTAGTAATACCTTTAGGAAATTTTTGGACCCGTGTAAAAGTAGGAAGACGGCACTGGAACGAGAACTTCGACTTTCATTCAGAAAGTCGTGGGTTCAAACCCGACAAGCCGTTTTCTTACGAAAAAATGGTTGTCTGTAAAGTCGGTTTACGGACGAAAATTTTACGTGATAACGTCATTTATAAGAAAACGAAAAAAATTGATATAATAGTACATTGTTATCCTAGGTGTGAAAGTCACTCATTACAAGTCCCGAGACGGAGTTTGGCGCCCGAGCGTAGCGAGGGCGCTAATAGTTCGAGGGACTTAATGAGTCTTTCACCCGAGGTAAACACTGTGCTTTTCATTACGAATAATACATAAAATTCTTCATAACAACGAGAGTGAATGAGACTATGAGACTCCATACCACATGGGTAGGTACTCATGTGTCCATACTACCCATATACTACCTGATCCTCTTACAAGGTTGGGACCAAAGAGGTTATACATTATGTAGTGTTTTTTTAGGTTTCTGCTATTTGTATTTTTTTTTCTCTCTTGTTTGGCCCCAGGAACTTATGCCATTTTCATTTTGTTCTTCATTTTCAGCAGGTTTTTTTTTTCTTCAGTTATGGCTTCGCACGGTTTGTGCATATAGCCAGTATCAAGTAATATTTTGCATCAAGTTATGGCCCGATTTACAGAAATCGGGCTCAAAGTGTTTCAAGATGGTCAAGTCGTCAAGTCACAGTTTGTCAAGTCAGGGGTCATAGTAAAGCGGTGGCTACTTAACTATAACCTTGAAGGAGATTTTGGAGGCAACGAGAAAAGTCCATGTTTGACACTGATTTTTACTTTCACTACACTTGTGCACTTTCACAGAACTAAATTAGATAACTTTCCACCGGAATTATACAATTTAACTCGGTTTACAACTAAGTTTCGTGTAAATAAAACTGCAGCACGACATGTTGTTGGCTCGTTCCCGCCAAAACTCCCGCTATTTGTATTCAATACTTAAATACGGCGGTACCTACTTGCCGAAGAAGTTTTTATTAATGAGTTAATCCAACATTGGGAAATGACGCGAAGTCCGTAGATTTAACTTACAGTTTTTGTAACACGGTTTGTCTAGAAAATGTTATTTACAAAAAATACACAATCATAAATGAAAAACCAGATTAAACTTAACACAAAAACATAATAAAATAAGATAAAATAGTTCCTTGTACTAAACTCTGGCAGTATGCATGAGCCGTGCCAAGCCATAATTATTATTCTTTGGTGTAAAAAAAAAAGCAAGGAGGTTAGGTTTTTGAAGTTCCTAATGCGTAATGATACTGATACTGGCTACATGCAGATTGCACAAGTCGTGCGAAGCCATAATTTGACATGACAGCTGTCAGTGAAAGTGAAAAGCCCTAGGGCTGGAAATTTTATTTTCTACACGCTCTTCAGGCATATTTAGACCTACTTTCGGAGTATGAGTAATGAAAAAAATATTTGTTTTTCGTTTACCTAAGTATATATATATTTTTCCTTTTTTTGTCATAATTATATATATTTTAATGGATATATTAGCGTTTTGAAGTTATACTTCTTTAGGCGCGTTATGAAAAAATGATGAGAGTGAAATTTTACAAAAGCGTCACACAAAATTCTCACGTCACACAAAATTCTCACGTCACACAAAATTCTCACGTCGGACGAGTTTTTTGCCGGACGAGTTTTTTGTCGGACGAGTTTTTTGTCGGACGAGTTTTTTGTCGGACGAGTTTTTTGCCGGACGAGTTTTTTGTCGGACGAGTTTTTTGTCGGACGAGTTTTTTGTTGGACGAGTTTTTTGCCGGACGAGTTTTTTGCCGGACGAGTTTTTTGTCGGACGAGTTTTTTGTCGGACGAGTTTTTTGTCGGACGAGTTTTTTGTCGGACGAGTTTTTTGTCGGACGAGGTTTTGTCGGACGAGTTTTTTGTCGGACGAGTTTTTTGTCGGACGAGTTTTTTGTCGGACGAGTTTTTTTTTTTTTTTTTTTTTTTAAATGCCAAAGAAGTATAACTTCTCACGCGCGTACATAAGTACACGCACCCTTTTTTTATTTTTGGTTTTAAACCCTATCCTCTTTTGTCCCTTTTTTGTTCTTATTTTTCCTTTTTTTCCCTAAATATTGTTTTTTCCTTTATATATATATATTGGTGTTCAAGGTTAAAAGGCGTCAGTCCAACGTTGACGATATGAACAATGCTCTCTCTAGAATAGTTGATTGGTTCAATTCCAATAATTTATTACTGAATGGATCCAAAACTAAATTAATTCGGTTCACACTTCCAAATGTAAAACAAGTAAAAACTGTTGTAAAAATTAATGATGAGGAAGTTGAATTAGTCAGTAAGGCTGTCTTTCTAGGTATAACTTTAGATCCTAAGCTTCAGTGGGGCCCACATGTGGAAGCATTGTCCAATAGACTTAGTTCTGCCGCTTACGCCGTTAAGAAAATTCGCGAATACACGGACATTGAGACTGCTCGCCTAGTCTATTTCGGCTACTTCCACAGTGTCATGTCGTACGGCATCCTACTGTGGGGGTGTGCTGCAGATATTGATGCTATTTTCATATTGCAAAAGAGAGCTGTCCGAGCTATCTACAAAATGGGCCCCAGGGAATCACTTAGAGAAAAATTTAAAGAGATAAATATATTAACGCTCTATTCACAATATATCTACGAAAACTTGCTCTACGTTCACAAAAATCCTGATATTTTCCGTAAAAACAGCGATATTCATAATTTCAATTTAAGAAATAAGGGTGAACTTACCGTGCCCGGTAGCAGGCTCCGGAAAATAAACAGGTCGTTTAATAGTACATGTGTGCTCTATTATAATAAATTACCTAAAGATGTATATGACATGTCCATTAACAGGTTCAAAACTTTTATAAAGCATAGATTGTGCAGTAAGGCATACTATGATACTTCGTCTTATCTTAATGATAAGAACCCATGGACATGACTTTAGTTGCTCCATTTCAAATAATACTTTCAAATACTGTAATATTGACCATTGTGAGCGTGACCACATGAAAAAAAAAAACCCCATGAGTTTCTTGTGCCTTCTTCTCATTGGTGGGCGCGTTCCGAAGGCACACATCCTAACTTAGTTTTTAAGACGTTTTTATGTGGTCCTGTATACTTTCAAGTATTAAGTATCCAAAGAAAATAAAGATATTTGATTTGATTTGATTTGATTTGATTTGATACGTCTTCTATTTGCATAACACAAGCCCTGATGTCACTTTTTTGTGAATGCAGGTGTTCCTTCAATTTATTAGACTTTATCACGTCAAAAACTAGGATGGGGATGATGGACATGGAGCTGCAACACCAAACTGTATCCTCCGATTTTGTTAGCAATCTTTTTTTTTAATTACGTCCCAGAAATACCCGTTGCTTACAACTAACATTGTTGATTGTAACAAATGTGTTTTGTTTTCTCAAAAGTGCTGAGATGGAATTGTAGGTGAAATTTTTACCGATATTTTGGGGTAATTTTGAGGCGAAAATTCCTTGTCATTTCAAAGCTAGACTAGTTTTAATTCTAATTTTAGGATAGCTTCAAAACTATAGGACATTTTTTGCTCAAAATCACACCAAAATGTCGGAAAAATCCTGCATGGAAAAATCTCACCTACAATTCCATCCCAGCACTTTTGAGAAAAACAAAACACATTCATTACAATCAACAATGTTCACCAACGAAGGCGACCGGTGCCAGTAGTAACTATTTAGTAGGCTGTAAACCAAGGTCGTTGGCGTATGGACCCCCCTTTTAAGGAAGCAATTTTATAGACGTATTCACGCCAAATTTATTTGCGCTAATTGACATTGCTCTTACGATGAAGAAAGAAATTGTGATGAAACGCGCGTTTTAGTTGGCTCCAGACGTGTTGACTAGTTCTCTCCTCTGAACATGGTCGACTAAGCTGTGAGGGTAGTAAGTATAATATGTGCTGGGCATAGTCTACTCTCTCCTAGCGCAAAAAAGACCCAACTGAGGAGGTCCTAGTTGCGGAAAACAGCCCGTATAGGCATACCTACAAGCTCAGAATTAGTTATTGTTCTGAGCCTACAAGTACTGTATGCGTCATAATAATATGTCCACTATCAGTTTGCTACAATAATACTATAAACAAGTATTGGACTTACGACCTTCTTCTAATAGACGTTACACACAAACAAAAACTTGAATTAAAAGTAGTGATTATTGTTGGTCAACATGTTAGATAAGTGTTTAGTTGTGTGAGTGGTATAAGCCGGCACCCGCTACACCAACCGACGTGGGTTCGATCCACAGGTTACGTTGTTATAATGTTCAAATAGTGCTGCACAGGATTGTAAACGTTACGGTGGGCAGAGACTTTTGAGCGTCGATTGTACAAGTATTATAGGTAAGGTCGCCTACCTAATACATGTAACTATAGAGTACCTACCTACTACAGTTGCTTGTGGGATGGTCGAGACGTCTTAAGGTGAAAGGGTACCTGCAGTCTGCACTCTCTCCATACAAACGTAGTCGACTGTTTCCTCCCTGGATAATGACACTAGCACAAATATTTTTGTGCCATAAAACCTATAACTGCCATGACTATGCCCCTATGTTTCGGTTTTTTTCATTTTATAATAATCATAGAAATTAAAATTAAAAAAAAAAAACAAAAAATAGGGGCACGGTCATGGCAGTTATAAGTATTATGCACCAAAAATATTTGCTCTAGTGTCATTATCCGGGGAGAAAGCAGTCGACTAGGTACGTTTGTAATAGTTTGTATGGAGAGAGCCCCCGGGACCCTTTCCTCTTAAAGCCGCTTATAATAATATTAATAAGAAAAAATATGTAAGTAATAAAAAAATGTTTACAAAACACTTTTCTTTCTTATGTAATCACTAGCTGCGCCCCGCGATTTCACCCGCTTAAGTCCCGATCCCTTGGGAATATCGGGATAAAAAGTAACCTATGTGTTAATCCAAGTCTCTAGCTATCTACACACCGAGTTTCATCGCAATCGATTCAGTAGTTTTTGCGTGAAGGAGTAACAAACATACATACACACACACACTTTCATATTTATAATATTAGTAGGATAGGATAGGATATTTACAAAAGAAAAGTAGGTATATAAGTAAGGTAGTACCTATATCCGTTGTCTAGCACCCTTAACACAAGTGTAGTTACTTAGCTTGGGGCTAGATGGCGATGTGTGAAATGTCCTGTAATATTTATTTATCTATAGTGGTTTAGCCGTGAAATCGTAACAGACCGACGTGAGTTAACCTTTTTTAACTCACACGATTTGTATTCATAGTAATTATTTTCCCGGGTCTTAATCGCGTATTTTTTATTTCTCTTACCTCGACGTTTCGACTAATACAGGAAAAGTATTTTTGTAGTGCACATATTTTTTCTGCTGAATATAATATGTCGGCAGTGGAGTACATTTACGCAAAAAAATAAATAAAAAAAAAACCAAAACTTAATGTGAAAAACTTCCTGCAATTTCTAAATTATTGGGTATCTCAGTATTGATACACACAGTGACACGTAGGCACATGAGTAGAGATGATAGGTACCTACCTTCATTTAGAGCGCGCTATTAAGAGGAAAGGGTACCTGGGGCTTTCTCCATACAAACTATTACAAACGTAGTCGACTGTTTTCTCCCTGGATAATGACACTAGAGCAAATATTTTTGGTGCATAAAACTTATAACTGCCATGACCATGCCCCTATTTTTTGTTATTTTTATTCTTTTATTTTTTTAATTTTAATTTCTATAATAATTAGAAAATTAAAAAACCAAAACATAGGGGCATAGTCATGGCAGTTATAGGTGTTATGGCACAAAAATATTTGTGCTAGTGTCATTATCCAGGGAGGAAACAGTCGACTACGTTTGTATGGAGAGCGCGCAGGTACCCTTTCACCTTAAACTCGCTGGCGCTAGTATTGTGTCCATGAACTTCGTCGTTTTGTTAGAAACACTTAAATGGTTATAGCTCTGAGAGTTTTTGAGTTAGCTCCAAAATAAAAAAAACAGTATTTTTCATTTTAATGTGCTTAAAACATACCGAAATTTGTGCGCTACATAAATACTTTTCCTGTATGTTATAATAGTCATGGTCGCGAGGAGACTAACGTGAGACGTGAGTTACTTTCGCTTAGGTACCATCAGCCAGAGCTGCGCGGTCCCACCTTAAGGTTGATTATCCTGTGTAGGGCCCTATTGTTTCTCCAGCCTCTTAATTTTTGTTGACCAATATGGGAAAGGCGCATTGTTTTTTTTTTTCAAACGTCTACGTTCCTTAAAGCGTTTTTTGTATGCTTTTTATGCCAAATGTGTTGTTTGTTGTTGAAACGAAATGTTTCAAAACAATAGAATTTGACAATAAAAAAGGGTACTGGACCCTAATTGGCAAACAAAAAAAAGGGCGGGATTTCGTAGGTTGCACTACTCCCGAAGGAAAGTGTTCATGAATTGGGACTGCACAGCTCTGGCCGATCAGTCGGCTGCATAATTGCAGCCCCCGGTAGAGTTCGAAAATTACTATTATTGGAATGTTTGCATTATTTCTTATTCATTCATTCTTATCTTCTTATCTATCATACTCATTCTTATTGGAATGTTTGCAATTTACGATTAATTGATGAGTTAGAAGACTTTAAACTTCAACTAAAGCAGGTATCTAGAATCTTGCTAGTGTTGAAAACATTCTTATAACAGCCGTTTTGGAGCTGTAGGGTGGGTTTGCAATTATGCAGCTGACCTTAGGGCTTATACACACGCGCACGTCCCGATTTGGTCGGGTCCGACATCAGTGTTGCCACATTTCAATTCGACAAATCTGTATCGATAAGTGAAAAAATCTTTGTAAAATCTGTATGAGAACAGCTATAATAGTCCAGATTTTATACAAATATAGCTGTTCTCATACAGATTTTACACAGATTTTTTCACTTATCGATACAGATTTGTCGAATTGAAATGTGGCAACACTGATGTCGGACCCGACCAAATCGGTGTGTAAGTATAAGCTATTATACACAACGTGTTTTGACGAAGAGTGTCTCATACGAAAAAGTTTTGCTATAAACGTCTCTAGGCGAACCACAGAACAAAAAATAAACGAACAATTTATGTTCTATGACTTTTGAAAATTCGAACTTTTCTTCGATAATTCTGAGGGAAGTTTTATGTGGTTTTACTCGAAAATCAATTGTTTCATACAACTTAGAATTTCCAAAAGTCGTAGAACAAAAGTTGTTCGCCAAGACATAACACCCTTTCGTATTAATAACGGTGGACGCAGATTGATACGCGCCGAACGAATCGAATTTTTGCCGTCCACGGAAAAAGGTACCTTATAATAATAGAGATAAGGTATCTACATTTATATTTTCGATGGCGTCATCAGAGTCGTCCGCATCGTCAGAGGCGGCCGACTCTGAAATAAATAAATGTACCTTATCTATATTATTATAAGGTACCTTTTTCCATGGACGGCAAAAATTCGATTCGTTCGGCGTGTATCAATGTGCGACCCACCATTAGAATCCCTTCGCGGAAAGACAAATTCATTTTGGTGATTTGGTAACAAAATTGATTACTTATATCAATTTTTAAAATTGATTCTTATTACTTAGACACCTAGCGAAACAGGAAGATGGAAGAAAAAAATTCGGCTAAGTGGGAGTCGGACTAGCGCACGAAGGGTTCCGTATCATGTTGTATGGGAACCCCACTTAATTTTTTTTTTCTGTTTATTGTTTGTTGTCATAGCGGCAACAGAAATCCTACTAATATTATAAACGTGAAAGTTTGTATGTGTGGATGTCTGGATGTATGGATGTTTGTTACTCTTTAACGCAAAAACTACTGCATGGATTTTAATGAAACTTTACAATAATATAGCTTATACATCAGAATAGAACATAGGCTATAATTTATAAATATATTGTGTGAATTGTCTAAAATATAACGAAAAGTGTCGAAAAAGTGACAGATGTCAAAGTGACAGATGTCAAAGTGACAGATGTCAAAGTGACAGATGTCAAAGTGACAGATGTCAATGTGACAGATGTCAATGTGAAATATGTCAAAGTGACAGATGACATCTGTTTAATGTCACTTTGACTTCTGTCAAATGTCACTTTGACATCTGTCGAATGTCACTGTGACATCTGTGAAATTGCTCAGCGTTTTTTGTCTTAGATTTTCACTGGATCGGGACTAACGCGGGTGAAACCATGGGGCGCAGCTAGTTACATATAATTTGAGAAAATTTCAACTGTCTAGCTATCACGGTTCATGAGACAGACGGACGGGCGGACAAACAGACAGTGAAGTCTTAGTAATAGGGTCCCGATTTTCCCCTTTGGGTACGGAACCCTAAAAATGATGTTTCGTTAAAGATTGTCATTGGCTTTAGCGAAACAAGATAGAAGAAAAAAGATGCTTAAATGAATATGGAGGTAAGTATATAATTTTAAACGATCGAATGCAAAGAGAAAAGCAAGTTTTATTTAAATTGCTTGTTGATTTGGCTCCGAATCCGAAGGTCTGTAAGAGAAAATGTCTTGTTTGTAGAAAGTCTACATGTAAAAACGTTTAAAGTGACAATATTATGTAGAGTGGCAAAACGACTAGCTATATAGCGTCCAAATTGTGAGGAGACAATTTCTAGAGTGACGAAACGACTAAATATTACCTACAAAATGTGAAATAGTGAAGTTAAATAGTTATAAATGGTCGCCCAGCTGCTCGGTTATAGATAAAAAAAAACATGAAACCAACCCAACTCAAACCGCGTTTATAATAATAATCTCAAACCCAAGAAAGGCAGACAAAACACGTATAAATTATACCAGGCAGCCATTCCACTTGCATGACATCATTCAAAAGAAAAAAATATACAAATATAATCCTTACCATCTTCACATAAAGTACATAACCACTAAGACGTTTTGACCCAAAATTGAAGACGCAAAAATAACACTATACCCCTCCCTTTCTTACACTTGGCCGATGTTCTAAATGCTGAGAGAGATAAGCGGTTTTCTAACACGTCTAACAAAAGCTGGTATACATGCATTGGGGTCATAGAACGTATTTGAAATTGGAATAAAATATCCTCCAATGCGGTGCGTCGTAAACCAACCGAACATCATTGGTTAAGGTTGTGCCTCTACCAAGTTTTAATGGTTACAAAAATCAATACGAGAGATCGCTCGGTCTGGATCTCTCGGTACAATTTCGCTGGCACGTGAGCGGTAGCATCGTTGTTCGCTATCGTTTATCCGTGGTACAGAGGTGTGTTATGCGAAGTCCCTTTTAGTCTATAGTCGGCCATTGGATTCTTCACATCTCAAAATGATTGTTTTCATACTTTAATATTTAACAAAGGATTACAACAACTTATTTTTACCAAGGTGAGTGTTATTTTCACGTAATTAGTTGATATGTGTTGTTATTTTCAGTAAATATGTGAAAAAATTACTATATTTTGTGAAACAACTGTTGATTTTGGGTGTAAACATGTATTCAGACATAATGTTTTAAAATTAGTTTAGTTATTCATGCATTTGCGGCTATGCTCTTTGCTTAGGATTAAGATGAAATCTTTAATAACGCAGTAAGGGCTAAAATTCTTTTTTTTTCTCCCCTTTGTTTATTGACATACCGTCCTTCTCTAACTGCGGAGTGAATTACATCTTCTCTCTCTTTCACTCTTTATTTAATTCTAGATCGGGTGGACTAGGGTGTCGTATGCCCTTTTTGATAGCAAAACATTGCTAGGGAATTGTATATCTTATTTAGTAAGTTTTAGAGGTCATTTTAGTAAAATAGTGTAGATTTTTGTGTTGATTAATTACTCTCAAAGGCAGACTAGTTTATTTTTCATCCCCGAACTTTTTACAAATAGCTGTATTGATTTTTTAGTCATTGAAGTTTTGCTTGATGACCTATATCACGCGGACAAACACTCGCCTACGCGTTATTGCAGATTCTATTCCCGGCTTGGAACAAATGTTTGTAATGATCTTATTAAAAAACACACATACAGACGGACAAGAAAGTGATCTTAAAAGGGCATATAAGGGTTCCTTTTTTAACACGCTTTTATTAGTTTCACCTGTATGTTTGCTTGCTTGTTTGTATGTATGTAATTACCTTTCAAATACGAGATACGGAATCCTAAAAATAACTCTTTTGTATCGTTGACATTATAATTGTCTTGTCAATAACGGTAACGTGACAAGACGTCACACTTTTTTGCGAGTGCAGGTGTTCATCGATTTATAAGACTTTATCACATCAAAAACTATCACGGTTCATGAGATACGGCCTTGTGACAGACAGACAAACGGACGGACAGTGCAGTCTTAGATCGAAGACCCAGTTGGCACAATGGTCACCATGCCGGACTGCCAAACACAGGGTTGCGGGTTCGATTCCCGCCACAGACAAGTATTTATGCTTAAATATTTGTCTGTGGTCTGGTTGTTTCTATGTATTATAAGTATATATTTACAAAAGAAAAGTATATAAGTAGTATATCCGTTGTCTAGCACCCATAATACAAGTCTAGTTACTTAGCTTGGGGCTAGATGGCGATGTGGGAAATGTCCTACGATATTAATTTATTTATATATTTATAAATAGGGTCCCGTTTTTATCATTTGGGTACGGAATCCTAAAAATGTGATATGAATCCTGTTTGGATTCAAGGTTTTTGTCTGACAATCAATTTATGGGTGCCGAAATATGAAGGTGGCGACCACCAATTACACACATCGCAATCTAGCCCCAAGCTAAGTAACTGGACTTGTGTTATGGTGACCAGACAATACGTATATACCATATTGGGTTCTACCAACGGGTGTCGTTCTATAGACGTCGTAGTCTATCTTTTAATAAAAATAAAATAAATATTGCAGGACATTCCACACATCGCCATCTAGCCCCAAGCTAAGTAACTACACTTGTGTTATGGGTGCTAGACAACTCATATACTAAGTACTTATATACTTTTCTTTTGTAAATATATACTTATAATACATAGAAACAACCAGACCCTAGACAAATATCTAATCATAAATACTTGTCTGAGGCGGGAATCGAACCCGCAACCCTGTGTTTAGTCTATCTTTTGTTTTACAATTTTTGGAAAAAAATATTTTTTTTCGTAAATTTTAAGTTTTTTCTTATGAAGAATAGAAGAATTTTGAGTTTGACTTATTGATTCACCATATTACAAGCTTTAAACTTAGTTTAGGGCTAGATGGCGCTGTGTTCAAGATAAATTTTTTTTTTTTCAGATGCATCAACAAATACCACCTTTAGATCAATGTGGGTGAGTGTACCTAGATACTATTCACAAAAATTACTTAAGTTGGTCTTGGATAAGTGAACGCAGTGCGTTAAACGCGGCGATTTTGATTGATTGGTCAATTTTGTGCTGCTCTATTCACTCAAGCGAATCAGCGTGTTATTTGCGGCTCTATGCGTTCGCGCTCACTATGCTATCTCATAGGGTTGATTGTGTATACGGGTGTTTATATTATAGGTACAGTCTGAATCAAAAGTGTAGGCCCATCGTAGAGCTCTATAAAATTTATATTAATAGAATATTTTCTTTAATCTTCAAAACACTAGACTTAACACACACAGGACCTTATCTCTTTAAGTAGGGTGGCTGCATAATTGCAGACCTACCGTAGAGCTCCAAAACGGCTGTTATAAAAAAGTTTTCAACACGTGCTAGATTCTGAGCACCTGCTTTAGGTGAAGTTTAAAGTCTTCTAACTCATCAATTTATCAAACAAAAATTATTAGAATGGAAACATTCCAATAATAGAAACTTTCGAACTCTGCCGAGGGCTGCAGTTATGCAGCCGACTTGTAACATGATTTGTCCCGACTGACTGACTGACGGATCAACGCACAGCTTAAACCACTGATCGTAGAGACCTGAAACTTGGAGGGTGTGTTCTTTGTATGACGTAGGCATCCGATAAGAAAGGATTTTTCCAAATTCTACCTAAAAGGGGGACAAAGTTGGTATTGCACAAGTCGGCACAGCGTGATCCTTGGTCCAATTTACTTCAAATTTAGCATTTAACAGAATTAATAGAAGATGTGCTTCGTATTTTATTAGCATTCATTCCCCCTATCGAGATTAAAAATAGGTAGAAAGTTGTATTAGGGGTGGTTTGCTTTGAAGTTGATATCGATATTGCTTAGTGCTTTTGATTTAAATTGCATTTCATTTTGACATGTTTGAAAACACAATCAGATTTTAAGTCAGTTTTAAGTCGAGATTATTATTTTTCGAAAATTGGAAAACCGATTCATTTTCGACTTCTACGCGGACGAAGTCGCGGGCAAAAGCTATCTTAAATAGTAACCAAATAATAGAAATTTAGACTCTACAGTGTGCCTCCACTTTTGTTGCCTTATTATACAGTCGGCAACAAAGTTGCAGACCCAGATGTTTTCCATCGTTAGAAGATAATTAGGGCACATAATATTTTCCGTATGAAAAATCCATTTGTTCAGGGCCAATGAACATTTGCTAATAAGTAAAGGGGCCCTGACATTTACTACGGGAGCCTGGCATAGTGTTTTGACGTCTTTAAAATTGCTTCCATAAGAACGCAATAAAATTCACAAATGTATTTTTTTCTATTGTATTGTCAAGATCGGAGGGGGGCTATTTAAATCTAGCTAGTTAGATGGCTAGCTCTAGCTAGATGGGTCTGGCCGGAAGACCAGCGCTGCAGCTAAGCATGCTTGGCTGCAGTTTTTAGCTGAGGTCGACCCGTTTGGGTCAGGACACGACTCCTCATTTATATTGTTTTTTTCTTTGTCATTTTTTGTTTTTTGAAGTTATACTTCTTTAGGCGCGTTATGAAAAAATGATGAGAGTGAAATTTTACAAAAGCGTCACACAAAATTCTCACGTCACACAAAATTCTCACGTCACACAAAATTCTCACGGGAGAAGTTGTTTAAATCTAAATTGAACTTTATTGATTGTGTTGACAATCCTTTTTTGTTTGATTGTGTTGACAATCCTTTTCCAGTCCAGAGTTTTTTGTCGGACGAGTTTTTTGTCGGACGAGTTTTTTGCCGGACGAGTTTTTTGTCGGACGAGTTTTTTGTCGGACGAGTTTTTTGCCGGACGAGTTTTTTGTCGGACGAGTTTTTTGTCGGACGAGTTTTTTGTCGGACGAGTTTTTTGTCGGACGAGTTTTTTGTCGGACGAGTCTTTTGTCGGACGAGTTTTTTGCCGGACGAGTTTTTTGTCGGACGAGTCTTTTGTCGGACGAGTTTTTTGCCGGACGAGTTTTTTGTCGGATGAGTATTTTGTCGGACGAGTTTTTTGTCGGACGAGTTTTTTGCCGGACTAGTTTTTTGTCGGACGAGTTTTTTTTTTTTTTTTTTTTTTTTTTTTTTTAAATAATGCCAAAGAAGTATAACTTCTCACGCGCGTACATAAGTACACGCACCCATTTTTTTATTAATTTTCATTGTCATGTTCATTTCTTAATTCCTGTGTGTGTACTCAATAAATGCTTTTCTTTATTTCTTTCAAACGAAAGATACCAAAACGAGGGATACATAGTTTAGTGTTGCAGCTCCATAAAATATCTATTAGACACATCCAATTTTTTTTTTTGCGGTGCACTTTGTGTCTTATTCCTTTCATTGGCATTACGACGAACAAATAATGCCTTCACACCAAACCTCTAAAACGTCTAGAAAACAGGAAATTCAATGAAACGTAATGCGTTCCATGTTTCAACATATATCCCGTTTCCGAGACACTTTAGAGGTTTGTTATGAAGACATTATATTTTCGTCGATTGGTTTAAATTTCAAAGTGCACCGCGCAAAATAAAAATAAAACGTGTCGTGGAACAAAGTCGCTTTTACCTTTTTTCGCATTTTTTTTAAATATAATAATGTGTTTCAGCGATGGGGCTTTATACGAAAGGGGGTTGTTCTAGCTAGACGTTTAGGCGAACAACTTTTGTTCTACGACTTTTTGGAATTTCAAACTTTATTCGGTAACTAGCGACCCGTCCCGGCTTCGCACGGCTATATTATGCATGTATAAACCTTCCTCTTGAATCACTCTATCTATTAAAAAAAAACCGCATCAAAATCCGTTGCGTAGTTTTAAAGATTTAAGCATACAAAGGGAAATAGGGACAGAGAAACCGACTTTGTTTTATACTATGTAGTGATTCTGAGGGAATTTTGACTTGAAAATCAGCTGTTTCATACAAAAATTTCAAACGAAATGTTAGACTTTCCAAAAGTCGTAGAACAAAAGTTGTTCGCCTAGACGTCTAGAACAACCCCCTTTCGTATTAAACCCCCTTCACTGAAACACATTGTACCGTAGGTATATGATATTTTATTTAAGTATATTAAGTCTGCTATTGTATAGCTTTTATCGCGGGCTTTGAGCGCGGCGACCGAATCAAGAAATTCCGTAACGAAAATAAAACCTAACACCCCCCACTCCGCCAACCATGTAGCTCGGCCGAGCGTTGCCCTACCGTGACCCTATACGAAGCTCGCATGATGCAATAGCTTTACCGCGGCAGTCCCCGAGTGCCACACGTCTTTTTTTATTTTCATATTTTCACAGATTGCTTTATTATTTCTCGGAAATTAGTTCGTCTCTTTTATAACACGTTTACATAACGCGTTACATTTTTTCTCGGCAACCCGCGTTAGCGAACTTCTTTCCAAAACACTACAAGCTCCTATAGTAAATGTCAGTATGAAAAGCGCCGTGCACGGCCGGTGCAGTTTTGGCATGGATAAGTCAAACTTCTATCATATTCCAGGATACCATCGCAAATGGCTCAGAATATAGTGATATGTCCAAAACTAAGTTATGGACCTCCAATTCAATTGGTATACGACGCACAGACACACGCTCCGATCATGGTGCAACGTAACGGTTAGTTTATAAATATAAGGGTACGATTAGGGTTGCCACTTGCCAACACTTTTTTGACAGAATATAGTATTAAAAAATCGGCCAAGTGCGAGACGGACTCGAGCACGAAGGGTTTCGTACCATATTGTATGGGAGCCCCACTTAATTATTTTTTCTATTTTTCTATATTGGTTGTTATAGCGGCAACAGAAATATAATATCATGTGAAAATTTCAACTGTCTAGCTATCACGGTTCATGAGATACAGCCTGGTGACAGACAGACAGTGGAGTCTTAGTAAAAGGGTTCCGGTTTTACCGTTTGGGTACGGAACCCTAAAAAGTATAAATTTAACTTTTAAAAGAGGCCTAGTTTAAATCAATTAATTATACAAAAAAAAGAAAAACTGTAATCGAATAATGTTAAAGGGAGAAAAGATTTCTTTTTAAATAAAAAGTACACGGTGTGTTACCCTCTTTATGTCCTCTATCCACTGTCATAGGGTTAAAACGAAGGGCGCAACTAAAAAAAACCCCTACCGTTTACTATGCCAAAACGTTATATAGAACTCCTTTAATCGTATCTGAAAAATATTTTTTTACCATACTTTGTTGAATTTTTTTATATTCAATGCTGTTACAATTTTTTTATAAAACTATGCTTTTATCGAGAGATAGAATGAGTCTTTTGAAATATGTAGCATAATTTATATTTTCAGAAGAACAAGTTCAAATACAACAACCTATGTTACTTAACGTCCAGAATACACCACCGTGGATCCAAACACAAACTCAAAACGTAATATACGTTCAACAAACGCCAAACCAAATGCTACCATACTTACAACCAAATATGATCCAAAATGCAATATTCCAAACCCCATATAACTTCCAACAGATCATACCTCAAGAACCTATAATACCTATCATGCAAATACCAACCCTTATACAAAATAATACAGTTCAGAATCAACCAGCAAATCTAAACTACCCTATACTTCATGAGGGTATGACACAAAATCCGATAATTAACGTAAATGCCAATGGAGCTATTGAAAAAATGCCTTTTGTAGCTCAAAATCAAGTTAATGCAGCATTAAAAGCTGAAATGATGCAATTAAATCAATTGAATAATATATCAGGAACTGAAAAAGTTTCAAATGAAGCTCAAAATCAAGTTACTTCAAGAAATGAAATGGAGCCTACTACGGATCAAAATCAAGAAAGCAATATATCAGACACTGAAACATTTGTTGTCAAGGTTCCAAATAAACCTAAAGATAAAAATATGACAGTATTGTCGTATTTACTGAGTAAAAAACCATCAGAATTAGAAATCACACCTATCACGAAGGATCGGCACGTACAAACCGACTTTCCTCTCGCTAATACCAGTAAAAATACTAATCACGGACAAGTTTCAATAAATAACGCTGAACAAAATAACGAAAAAACCAAAGGAATTCCTCAGTTGAATTCCTTAGATACAAGACAAGATCTTATAGGATCTAATTTATATAATCAAAGGCACATACGACCTATACGACCGAATATCACTAAAAATTCAGAAGTACCTTTGCATATAAGAAGTAATATTCCAGACACAATTAATGTAAGAACTATTTATCGGCCTATATTACCTAAACCAGTTGTAAGACCTTACGAATTTAAAAGTACTAACTTCGTTAATCCTAATTTTGTGACACTGAGAGCTCCAGCTCCGGCACAAACTATGATTTTATCCAATCGTGGGGTTATGGCAAATTATACATTGATTAATGAAGCTTACAATGCACCAAATGTAAATAATAATAAGGGAATTGAAGTACATAATATTACATCTATGAGTGGTGGAACGATTATTAATAGTAACGAAAGCGGTAATACTCAAAACTTTGATAAAATGAACGAAAACTCAGCTACTGATAAATCTGCAGAGACAACTGCAGCAAATAAACTAAATCTGATTAGTGTTGAAGAAATTTATTTAAAGGAATATGAAGGTGGTAAATATAAACAAAAAGAAAACAAAAATGAAAATGATAATGAATCGGAATTGAACTTAAAACCGATGATTAAAAATAATATTCATGAAATTCAACCTCATATAAAAGAAAAAGTTGGACAGGATAAGGAAAAAGTTGAACAAAAAAAGAAAAAAGTTGATCATGAAAAGAAAAAAACTGGACCAGGAACTAAGAAAAAAATCAATTTAGATAAGAATATAACATCTGTTATAAATAAAGATGATGAAAAAAAGTGTATTAAACATATACCCATATTTATCTTAACACACGTCTTAGATGGGCATGTTATACAAGAATCAAACGTTGCTTTTCCGGTAAGTGTAGAAATAGAAAATTAATTGGAGAAATCTCAGAGTGAGCAATGAAATATTACTTTTTTTTCAAATAACATGGCTAGCCAGTGTAAAGTCATTTAATATTTGCATCAAGGTCAAATGGGCTGAAATCAGTGAAAAAAGTCTATCGTCCGTCTGTTAGTCATGCCCAGGGTTTGTTGTCTCAGTCGAGGAATCTTGCTGCAAAATGAAAAATCATCATTGCACCTTCATTCGTGTACCTATATTGAATAAATTTGATTTTCCACCAAAATTACACAATTTAATATGTATATTTTTGTAACTTACTTACTTACTCCCCTGGGAGAGCAATTAAAAGTAGATCTTTGCCTTCGCAACTAGACTCTTCTATCGCTCCCCGTCCTGCGCTATTTCTTGTCAATTATCGACTTGAAGTTCGCGCATCTTGTAATTTAGGGTTTCATATTAATTAATTTTCAGATACACAAACCCTTAAAGGAAAAAATCACATATGAACCTTATGAAATTGATACACCTGATTGGAAGAAAGATGTCGAGCCGTTGTTACCACTAAAATATTTACATATTGTTGACAATGATAACCATGATGGTGAGTATATTGAAGATGCTGAAGGTGCAGAAAATATTGAAGATGCTGAACTGGATATAGAAGTCGTTGAGGGTAAGTAACATTTCAACTGACAGTGGCTTTATGTAGACACATCGTTAAGGGTTTTATTAAAAAAAAAGGTGCGTGTACGTCCATCTGTCAGTCCGTCCGTCCGTCCGTCTGATATAAAAAAAAACTGGACATTGCCGTGCAAGTGTCCAGTTTTTTTTCGTGATTATCATGTTCTGTCTTGAGAATTTTCTGGTTTTCTCATCGTGAAATGTCAAATAATAAAATTAAAATATTACATAAAAATCAAGTCAATTATATGTCATTAACGCATTCTATAGTTACATTGGTAAATACTCTTTAAGGCTATAAAAGGACTTTTCCGTCAAAAAATTATGTAATTCTCTCTTAAACATAGAGAAGTCTTCAATTTGAGCTATACGATCTGGCAACTCACTGTACATCATGGGAGCCAGTGCCATAAAGCTTTTCCCAAAAAAAGCTGTATTGTGTTTAGGTACAAAAAGTTTATGTCTAAGACGAGCACTATTCATTCCCGTGAATAAGTGAAGGTTGCTTTTAGTAAATATTAAAGTCTCGAAAATAAACAAGCATGGTAATGTTAAAATCTTCAACTGTTGGAACAATGGTCTACAACTATCCGTAGGCTTTAGGCCATGAGCCGCTCTAAGACACTTATTTTGCGCTTTAAAAACAAGTTCTCTGTCTGTTGAGTTGCCCCAAAACATGATGCCGTAGCGTAGTGCTGAGGAAACATAGGCATGGTATGACGTCATAACACAGTCCTGATTTGCTACTTTCCTCAAATTATATAAGGCATAAGAGTATTGATTTAATTTATTGATTAGATTATTAGTGTGTATTTGCCATGTCAATTTTTCATCTATTTGTAGTCAAAGAAATGTTGTATTGTCAATTTGTGTTATTTGTGTATTGTCATATTTTATTTCTAGCTCTAATTTGTTAACTCTTCGCCTAAATGTCATTATTTTTGTTTTGTCCAAGTTGATTTTTAAATTGTTTTTCACTAGCCACTGAATTACGTGATTTAAATTTTCATTAATTTCATTTTCAAACGAGTCAATATTGTCACATTTAAATATATTGGTACTGTCATCAGCAAACAGTGTCATATTATATTTACTATTAATACAGTTAGGTAAGTCATTAATAAAAATAATAAATAAAAGTGGCCCTAATACGCTGCCTTGAGGTACCCCACAGGTTATTTGCCTTATTGGGGAAGTATAGGTTGTTTCCGTCTTAGTTTTTATATTCAATCTTATTATTGATGTTACCTGTCGGCGTTCACTCAAGTACGATTCAAGTAGTCTCAGGGCATTACCCCTGATACCGTATCGTTCTAACTTAGCAAGTAAAATGGTGTGATCCACATAATCGAAAGCTTTTGTGAGATCCATAAAGCCCACTAAACCTCATAAGCGTCTTGGAAACGGGATTTTGTTGAAACTTGAAACATGGAACGCAATGCGTTTCTTTAAATATCCCATCTCCCAGACACTTTAGCGGTTTGGTGTGAAGGCATTATTTCGATACCTCCCACGCATAAAGTCGTAACTTTTTTTTGGCTAATTTAGATTTTTATTCCATTGTATAATACGCGTATTCCTTATACATCTCAACGTATTCGTGAAATCAGAATTAAATTATGTTATGAAAATCATGAAATTTTGAATAGCCAATAGTCGTATCATTCAAACATTACCGCGCAAATGGTCGTTTCGTATGATCCGACTATTGGCGTGGGACGTCCGACTGACCCGCGAACCAATAACAGGTCGTAACTTGCATGATACGTCCTTTGGCAGCCGGCGCACGAGTTAAAACTTTAAACTTTGATATTAATTAGAAAATACGTAACTTTCTGTATTTATGTTACTTTTTCGTAAATAAAACACTAAAATAAGTCACAAACGTTCTTCAAAGATGTTGAAATTGGTGCTGGAGAGTAAATCGGACCCAAACGAAAATTTCCCCGCTAAAGAAAATATACGAAATGGTAAGATTTGTTTATTTATTTACTGTTAACTCGGTAATATATTATGTCCATTTTTATTCAAATGTAAAGTATCGTGTAAGATAATTAAGAGTTATTTCTTTTTTAGGCACTTTTCTGAAATCATAAAAGTCCCGCGCATGGAGACGTAACTTTAAAGTAAAGACTTTATGCGTCTTTGGTTAGCACTAGAGATTAATAGTTACGACTTTATACGCTTCATACTTTCATTCATTTTTGTCGTAACTTAGACATACGACCTTAAGAGGAAAGGGTACCGGTGGCTTTCTCCATACAAACTATTACAAACGTAGTCGACTGTTTACGTTTGACCACTATCACACCTACCTGATGATAGGTGACTATGCGGCCTAAGACGTAGCACGCTTTCCTAGAAGATACCTATTCACTCGCAACTTGTAGACCCCCAAAATGACACGTCAGGAAAGACAGACGCAGGCAACCGATTCCTTTCCCTTGCAGTACGAATAAGGTATTACGAAGCAAAACGCTTGGTGCAAACGTCTGGTATGTCCACCATGAATCGGTGAATCATCAGTCTGCCTGGTTGTATGACGAAAGAATGGAGATGGCAAAATTAGGTCGTAGAGTTCTGATGCACACTCCCTGAAATGTATCCGATAAAAGACCGACATGCTCGCCACAGCTCTAACTTTTGGTTGCAAGCTTATTGTTACCGATGAGTCTCCTGACTCTCCTCTCAGTGAACTCAACGTATCCAACTAGTATTTTGCCGAACCATCCCAGATGTGAAAATTGTACTCCATGCACGATCGGACTTGTGCTTGGCACAAGTTGAGCAACGGTCCGGACGTGAAGTACCGTCTCACTTTCGCCAGAACACCAAGTTTTTGGGGCTAGTTGGGCTTTGGACTCAATGTAGGTGCCAAAGTTGAGAGTTCATGTTACAGAGGTGCCAAGAAGATCAAGATGGCCAGCTATCGGCTCGGATACATCTCGCTAAGTGGCAGTCAGATGCAATGAGCTCCTCTTAGCGGAGAATAGACACGCCTAGGTCTTAGACACGTTGAACTTGACCAGACTGGCATCATCCCAATCAGAGACTGTCTTGAAGGTCAAGTTCATGAACGTCCAGGCATTGGCTGTTTCGCCAACAACATCGTGAGCCCGCATCGCCACTTGGACCAGCTGAGTGAGATCTAACGCCAGTGGGAGATTTCGCGTATCTCTCCCAGCGTGGTCAGTACACTCAACTTCATCTAACGCCAATTTCATACAATGATTTATGTCAATTAATTCAAAAAAGCATCATACAAAAATCTCGTGCCGATTACGCCGATCTCTAATACCTATACACAAAAAGTTTAATACAAATCGCTTCAGCCGTTTAGGTAGAGATTGGTAACTAATACCACGACACGATAATTTTATATTATACAGGGATTGAGTTTTAAGGATCCTATAATGTGCATGATACTCTAAAATTAAAATTAAAATTAAATTTAAAATTACTTGTGCTTAAAGTCGTATAAGAATTTTTTGTCGTGGCATATGGTCGTATTGTCGAGATACGACTATGCACGCTTATCTTAGGACATCGCTTAAGGTGAAAGGGTACCTGCGCGCTCTCCATACAAACGTAGTCGACTGTTTCCTCCCTGGATAATGACACTAGCACAAATATTTTTGTGCCATAAAACATATAACTGCCATGACCATGCCCCTATTTTTGATTTTTTTTAAATTTGATTTTTTTTTAATTTTAATTTCTATGATAATTAGAAAATGAAAAAAACCAAAACATAGGGGCATAGTCATGGCAGTTATATGTTTTATGGCACAAAAATATTTGTGCTAGTGTCATTATCCAGGGAGGAAACAGTCGACTACGTTTGTATGGAGAGCGCGCAGGTACCCTTTCACCTTAAGCGATGTCCTAAGATAAGCGTGCATAGTCGTATCTCGACAATACGACCATATGCCACGACAAAAAATTCTTATACGACTTTAAGCACAAGTAATTTTAAATTTAATTTTAATTTTAATTTTATAGTATCATGCACATTATAGGATCCTTAAAACTCAATCCCTGTATAATATAAAATTATCGTGTCGTGGTATTAGTTACCAATCTCTACCTAAACGGCTGAAGCGATTTGTATTAAACTTTTTGTGTATAGGTATTAGAGATCGGCGTAATCGGCACGAGATTTTTGTATGATGCTTTTTTGAATTAATTGACATAAATCATTGTATGAAATTGGCGTTAGATGAAGTTGAGTGTACTGACCACGCTGGGAGAGATACGCGAAATCTCCCACTGGCGTTAGATCTCACTCAGCTGGTCCAAGTGGCGATGCGGGCTCACGATGTTGTTGGCGAAACAGCCAATGCCTGGACGTTCATGAACTTGACCTTCAAGACAGTCTCTGATTGGGATGATGCCAGTCTGGTCAAGTTCAACGTGTCTAAGACCTAGGCGTGTCTATTCTCCGCTAAGAGGAGCTCATTGCATCTGACTGCCACTTAGCGAGATGTATCCGAGCCGATAGCTGGCCATCTTGATCTTCTTGGCACCTCTGTAACATGAACTCTCAACTTTGGCACCTACATTGAGTCCAAAGCCCAACTAGCCCCAAAAACTTGGTGTTCTGGCGAAAGTGAGACAGTACTTCACGTCCGGACCGTTGCTCAACTTGTGCCAAGCACAAGTCCGATCGTGCATGGAGTACAATTTTCACATCTGGGATGGTTCGGCAAAATACTAGTTGGATACGTTGAGTTCACTGAGAGGAGAGTCAGGAGACTCATCGGTAACAATAAGCTTGCAACCAAAAGTTAGAGCTGTGGCGAGCATGTCGGTCTTTTATCGGATACATTTCAGGGAGTGTGCATCAGAACTCTACGACCTAATTTTGCCATCTCCATTCTTTCGTCATACAACCAGGCAGACTGATGATTCACCGATTCATGGTGGACATACCAGACGTTTGCACCAAGCGTTTTGCTTCGTAATACCTTATTCGTACTGCAAGGGAAAGGAATCGGTTGCCTGCGTCTGTCTTTCCTGACGTGTCATTTTGGGGGTCTACAAGTTGCGAGTGAATAGGTATCTTCTAGGAAAGCGTGCTACGTCTTAGGCCGCATAGTCACCTATCATCAGGTAGGTGTGATAGTGGTCAAACGATGATCTATAATTTGTGTACCACTAGATCCTAATTTAACCAGACTGTACTCAGAACACTTGCCAATAACAGTAGCCAAGTAAGTATAGTGACTTATTAAGTCTTTGTCATTCTTTGTCATGGACCACATGAGTATCATACTTTTTTTTCCAAACTTTATCGACTACTGTTAATGTTACTGAAGAACAGAGTGACGTTAATTCTTCAGAATAAATAATATTGTTCAAATAAATCTATAATAATTGCATTACACGCAGAGAAATAGGAGTCAACCAGAAGTACAAAACTGTATAGTTAAATTATTTTACGACAATTTTAGTCTGAAATACTGTTTTCTTGTAATCTCTACGATTTTATTTTAAACCTCACTAAATGTTTAATAAGGTACACTAGAAAAATATTTTAAATCAAATCTACAATAATTTTGTATTTAAAACAATAATTTTTGCTTTATAAACGAAATGATTTGTATTGATTACTAGAATAAAATGTACAGTTAACGAAGTTAAGTGTTCTGATTATTGATCGTCATGTTGGTAATGCACTACGAAGTTGCCTGTAACCACAACAACATTATTTTAATTACTACAAAAATGTATAATTATCCTTAATATTCTGTTTGTTTCTGAAAATAACTAAAACAAATTGTTATAATAACAAATTAATTAAGTTGTCATAGATGAATATCATGTTAATTTAACACTGTGTTCTTTTATATATACAACAAAATTATTGTTAAAACTGCAAGGACTACATTTTTGTGAATGCAAGAATATTCTAGTTAAATAATTATATTTATGTGTAGCTACTTATTTATTTAGTTTCATGAGTCACAACTAGATGGCACCAGTAGTAATTTTAGATCGCGCTATCGTTGTGTTTTATCAAATTACCTTGGTCGAGAAGAAAATTTTGTTTTATATCGCGGGTGCGTACTGATTACGGACTCCGCACTTAAAGCAATATGTGGCTAGCTATACTCCACTATAGCCATAAGTGCTGCATTACTCGTAGAGCGTGCTGACGCGTAGTCTACGAGATAATGTAGTCTAACTTTAATATGCCTTTTTGCTGTCTAGGATTACTATAATTGATTTAAACATCAAACGCAATTATCGGAACTAGAATATTTTATACACTACAAAAATATCTAGTTACATTTACAATAACCTAGTAAACGTAACTAGATTGTTTATCCGTGTATACTAGTAGACTAGTAGTGTGTACAATAATTTCTAGTTGGTCCTCAATAAAAAATATTTGGTAAAGACAACTAGTGGGTACTGCTGTCACGGATCCAAACAGAAGTTCTGGTTGCACTTATACGAGATTTCTCGTACGTCTAACAACATTTTTCTCTGTGTGTATGATTGTTTTCTTAATTATGTTAAAGAATTTATTGAAATAACGTGTTTGCTTTCTATATTTAAATTGAATTGATTAGTAAAAAATAAAATTAAAATAAAGAGTAGAGTAATGTAGACATTTTTAATAAAAATAATATGAAGTTTAGGCTATTCTCCACGTTCGAACCAACCACGTTCTATTACTAACATTCATGAAAATGGGTTCAGCAGTTTTGATGTAAAAATGTTTCAAACTGTCAGTCAAACAAAACGGTAAAAAGTAATTTTGAACGAATCATACATAATATTACTAGGGATATTTGTAAGATTCCATAACATAAAGTCGTAACTTTCATGATACGATCATTTACCATAAAAAAATAGCAAAAATAATCAACGCATAGAGTCGTAAGTCAAACATACGACCATATTCGCGTAGCCTTTGAGTAGTATAAAGTCGTATCCAGTAAGATACGACATTCAAGTAACATGTTTAAGGTCGTAACTTTATATTTTGGCTGATATTTAAAAAAATACGAATGATTTCCTAGGTTTTAAGATATCTACTTATTTTTGAGCTCTTTCGTTTTAAAATAAAATTAAAAAGATTTTGTTTTTATGTGAATACGCTGATTAATACAATATTGAAGTTTAGAATTGCTCTACTGAACAATTACTATTTACCCCTACGACTATTTGCGTCGGAGGTATCGATTTCGTTGTAATGCCTTCCATCGAATGGTTATGGGTCCCAAAGTGCACCGCGACATTTTGAGTTACTATAGGTATAGGTACTATCCACGGTCAAAAGTCTCTGCCCGCCGTAACGTTTACAATCCTGTGAAGCACTATTTGAACATTATAACAACGTAACCTGTGGATCGAACCCACGTCGGTTGGTGTAGCGGGTAGCGGCTTATACCACTCACGCAACTAAAGACATAGCTAACATGTTGAAAATAATAATCACACTGAGTACTTTTAATTCAAGTATTTAAGTTTGTGTGTAACGTCTATTAGAAGATGGTCGTAACTCCAATACTTGTTGATAGTATTATTGTGGCAAACTGATAATTTACTTATGACCCATACTGTACCTACCTGTTGTGTCCAAATGCCTTTTTTTTTCTTTTATACAGATGGCAATCCGTTTTCAAATCTCATGAAATCTACGATCGAAGAGTGGAATGTGAGTACCCTAATATTAAATATCATTGAAATTGGACCTTGTTTTAGTTGATTTTCAAAGAGTGATGACAAAACTTGTAGTTTAGGTTCTTGAAGTTCCTATATGTGTGATGGAGTCAGATGTTGATGAAGAAAAAGAAAAACACGTAACTTTAAATGCTTATATCTTTTTATTTTCCACATCTAGTTCATGAAAAACTATCAATTTCATTGTAATCTAGAGAAACAGAAAATTTTACCATATTTTTATTTGTGTAAGTATATGTATTTGCTTGCCTTACCATCATTTTCTTCTTGTATTAATAAATACTCGTTTCCAGATTGACCAGCTTTCGTCTCACCTTACGGAACACAATTGGAAAGAGACAGCAACAAAACTGAGAGAACAAGAAATTGACGGTGAATCTTTGCTACTTGTCAGTGAACATCAGTTAGTACATATCGGTATTAAGGTTGAATGTTTCGTATCGCTAAGCAAAGTATTCCGCTAGATGGCGCTTGTTTTCCCCGAAAGTATATTTTTATTTTATTTTGCTATGATTGACGTGGAATTAAAGTATTTGTATATATGTTGCCTGTTTTCTAGTTTGCTCTGAACATATTTCAAACATAATTTAATTTTTTGGAAGTCACATTTTAATGTATTTCCAAAGTACAATTTTTAACTCTTGTCACGATATAAATGACACGCACACATACAAAACAATAAACTGTAGCAACTATAGACTATATTTGACGTAGTCCTACAGATACCGATTGGTGTAGTCATTTAGAGCGGCGGGGTAGTGTTCTGAAGAGCCCCAGTTCAAATCTCGATACAAATAGAATTTTTTTTTGAAAATATATTTTTGAATAAATTTTCTAAAACAGGATCAATTTTATGGTAGGTACTGTTAGTAATCTTTTTTTTTTAAACTAGGACGAATTCTGAACGATGCAAATTGTACTAGGTCTGAATGGAAAGAGAAAAATAAAGACAAAGTAATGTACAAAAAGGTTTATTTATTTAAAATTAGTTCTATCTTATCATCTTATATCGGGGACTGACATAGCCAGCAACACTTCGACCCCTTGGGATCGATTAACGCAGTGATCCCACTAAGAGGAAAAATCCTATGTTTCTCCGGTTTGGGATATGCATTCCCAAGGAGGCCCATGGGTCTCCTTCGCTTCGTCACTAAGACGGCGCATTCACACAGGATGTGCTCCATAGTTTCTCTGACATCACCGCAGGTTCTGCAGTCAATATTAGAAGTTATATTCATTTTTAAAAGCATGTCATTGGTTTTGTAAAGCCATGTCAAGGCACCAATCACAGCTCGTGCTTTGCTTTTTCCGTTGTTCAATATAAATTTAGAAGCCCCTCTGGGCCTGCTACCTATGAATTTCTTCGAATGTAGTAGCCCTTCACTGATTTCCCACTCTTGCGTGTGTTTCTTATCAACGTAATCCTTTACGGCCTTTGTGATTGTGCATGCTGGCAGGCCCGTACATGGTTCTGGTCCAAGCATAGCACTTGCCGATCCTGTTCTTGCAGCTCATCAGTCTTCTCATTTCCTGCTATTCCTTCATGGCCTGGGACCCAGAGTAGTCGTAGTTTGTTCCTACGGCCCAACTTGTGTGGATAGGTTACCCACCTTGAGGGGTATACTTGTGAAATAATTCAATCACTTACAAGACACTAAAATTCCCTCAAGGTTTATTTTCAGTAGGTGCTCAGATGGATGATACTTTAAACACAATAGTAGGAATATATTAAATGATTATAATATTTTATTTTTGGTTTTTCTATTTACTGACTACTTGACATCTCTGTTGACTCTCCGTTGCCTAGGTAACAAGCGCGCATCCAGTGCGAGGCAAAGTATCGACTGGGTGTATGTTGCCAGTGTGTACAACAAACAGTATCAAAAAAACAACAAGACTGCTTGGTTTGTTTCTCGCGAATTACTATACTTCATTTATATTTTATTATATTTTTATACTATTAATTAAATGCAAACAAGTACAAATGTTTATTTATTTATTATATACGTAAAGTGATAATTTGATAAGTCTATCAAAATAATGTATAATTCAAGTATCAAAAGTGACGCGACAGTGCCAAAAGTTACATAAAATCTTGCAGGTGTAGGTCTGGCAGCACTGAGTTGAATATCATGCAATTGAAAATATTTTGATTTTTTATTAGACAGATTAGACGGAGAGGCAACGTCGCCCTTATCCAGCAAACTGTATTGCGGCTCTGCTCTAGCGTAATTGCGTGTTCCTGCTTCCACACACAACGCGACAACGTCGCGTGTTTCCACACATCTATACGTCACCTCACACTATGACAATACGTCAATATAGCCGTGCACCACCACATACGTAAAATTGGTCTCTTTTTTCACGCTGAAACAGAGTACTTCCTGGATGTTAAACAGTGATATTTTTGGTCTGCCCCTACAATAGCTTAAATTAGGCCTACTTTAAGTCATAATAAGTTAAATATCTCAGTATAAAACGTAGGAATCCCTAAAACATTTAGTAGGGAAAACGTACGACCTTAATGAGAAACACGCAGAGTTGATTACTGAATTCATTAATAAGTTCGAATAAAATAGTGCAACAAGTGAATGTGAAAATAGTGCCAAAAGAAAAAAAAGTGTGTGCGTGTAACTTTTATGCGCGATGAAGTAAAACTTCTTTTCAAAGCGTAATTTTGAAGGAAACAAAATAAATAATAGATTTTCGCAAAAATTTCTAGTATTTTCAAAGGTTTCCGCTACTCTAACTTATAATCAAACTATCTAATTAGAGATAGAAGAATAACATCGCGGACAGTCACTAACTTCCTAATACTAATGAAGGTCTTCGGTAAAGGTGTAGGACCTCTATGCACCAACCTCTTTATTAATTTCACAAAGTAGATAATATAGGTATGCAACCTATTAAGCTGTCAGCTGTCATTTTGAGGTTAGATCAGCACATGTCAATTTAACCGGAAACTACGTCAGAAAAAAAATCTGATTTACTCCCTAGTCGCGCCTAAAGAAGTTTTACTTCAAAAAAAATTATAAATACGCGGCGTCAATTATTGAATTAGTACTTTTAGAAGGCAAACCTGTTGATATTGTGATAAAAATTGGATTTTAAATGTTATATTCAAAACTAAAGTTGTTTAAAATGGCCGACCGTAAACCAATGGACTTTTCTCACGAAAAATGTATGCGCCCTTTTTAATATCGTGATGAACGCTGCTTTTGGCTCTAGCCAGATCGGCTTCCTTAGACACGGTCGGCTAAGCTGAGAGGGTGGTGTTCCGATAACTTCAGTAATGATATTAAATATTTTTCAACACGTAAACAAATTCACTTTTAACTAAGTAAGTATTCGTAAGTAAGTATCACTTAAGTAATACTTAAGTATAAGTTTTAAAAGTTCAAATGAACAATAAATATTGTTATTTTTTTTATTAATGTTAAATGTCAAAAAAATGTTAAGTATTTTGTGGTAATACATATCTATTCTTTCATACGTTGTCTCTTATATTTTTATTATGTGATTGTCTGTAATTGGCTTTCTGTTTTTTGTTATTTTGTTTTTAGCTTTCTTGTAAAATAAAACAAATAAATATTAAGACATAGGAGGATTAAATTCCAACGACATTTTTTTATGAAATTAAGTACAATCAACGTTCAAAAGTCCACCGCCACCGTAACGTTTACAATCCTGTGCAGCACTATTTGAACATTATAACAACGTAACCTGTGGATCGAACCCATGTCGGTTGGTGTAGCGGGTGGCCCCTTATACCACTCACACAACTAAACACAAAGCTAACATGTTGAAAATAATAATCATACTGAGTAGGTACTTTTAATTCAAGTATTTATGTTTGTTGGTAACGTCTATTAGAAGAAGGTCGTTAGTCCAAAGGTGGACGCAGATTGATACGCGCCGAACGCATCGAATTTTTGCCGTCCACGGAAAAAAGTACCTTATAATAATAGAGATAAGGTATCTACAGTTATATTTCCGATCATCATCAGAGTCGTCTGCATCGTCAAAGGCGGCCGACTCTGAAATAAATTAATTAATAAATGTACCTTATCTCTATTATTAAAAGGTACCTTTTTCCGTGGACGGCAAAAATTCGATTCGTTCGGCGCGTATCAATGTGCGACCACCACAATACTTGTTTATAGTATTATCGTCGCAAACTGATAGTGGACTTATGACGCTTACTGTACTTACTAGTTTTCAAGGAATATTTTATCTCGAGATTTTAACTTGCGACTTTTTGGATTTACATTTTTCTTAGAAAATATATTTCTAGAAATCTATTAACGACTGCCAGCTAACGCACAAAAAAGTTTACCAGTGAGAGATAAAACTCTTAAATTACAATTTAATGTTAAATGATTGATGTCAATAGGATTAAATAAAATTCTAGGCTTAAGTGTTTTATTAGAACCGACCAAGGTTGAGTCGGACTCGCGTATGAAGGGTTCCGTACACATGTATGCAAAATGTATGCATGTTGCATGGGAGCCCCGCTTAAAAAAAAATATTTTTCTTTTTTTTTGGTTCCGTACCTCAAAAATGAAAAACAGGATACGATTACTTTATTGTCTGTTTTTTTATTATATGTTGTCATACGGCAACAGAAATACATCATCTGTGAAAATTTGAACTGTCTAGCTATCACGGTTCATGAGATACAGCCTGGTGACAGACAGACGGAATCTTAGTAAAACGGTCCCGTTTTTACCTTTTGAGTACGGAATCCTAAAAAAACGAACCTTTTTTGTGTCTTTTTTATTAGACTGTGGGAATATTGGGATAAAAAGTAGCCTATAGCCTTCCTCGATAAATGGACTATCCAACACAAAAATAATTTTTGCAATTCGAACCAGTAGTTTCTGAGATAAGCGCGTTCAAACAAACAAACTCTTCAGCTTTATAATATTATAGTATACTTAGATTTAGGTAAACTTGGAAATGAATGTTCTATGTGTTAAGGTTTCATAAATAATAAGGTATTTTGTAATAGGTACTATACGATTAATCTCCGGGTTACATGGTAGGTATAAAAAATATGGCTTAAGGGTGGTCCATACGCCAACGACCTTGGTACACAGCCTACTAAATAGTTACTACTGGCACCGGTCGCCTTCGTTGGTGAAAATTGTTGATTGTTACGAGTGTGTTTTGTTTTTCTTAAAAGTGCTGAAATGGAATTGTAGGTGAGATTTTTACCGACATTTTAGTGTAATTTTGAGCCAAAATTTTCCTATGGTATTGAAGCTATCCTAAAATTAAGAATTAAAACTAGTCTAGCTTTGAAATAACAAGGAATTTTCGCCTCAAAATTACCCCAAAATATCGGTAAAAATTTCACCTACAATTCCATCTCAGCAATTTTGAGAAAAACAAAACACATTCGTTGCAATCAACAATATTAGTTGTAAGCGACGGGTATTTCTGGCGCGTTGCGTTTGGCAGCATAAGCAGCCTTAAGGACGCATTTACGATTTGACGCGCATGAAGTAGGTATCTAGACTGACTTTTCATTCAAAATGGTCGTTACTTTATACATCGAACTGAGACAATGACCAATAAAAACAACCTTATTTCTATGACAATAAGCTTTACGTGAATTACCACAACATGGTGGACGATTGATGATATATTTTTGTGGTTTATGGAGTAATTGTGAATATTTTTGTCGTATCTTTTTATACGAATTAATGTTTAATATTTCTATTTTATCGTGGTATATTTTTCATTATTTGAAATCTTCTAGTTATTGAGATCTTTGTACCGAAAGTCAGCCTATTTTCATAGTTTTTGCGGGAAGAGGCTACGGAAAACTATTAGTTTTGTATAAAACGTACTTTATTTTTTAACTAGCGACCCGCTCCGGCTTCGCACGGCTATATTATGCATGTATTATACATATAAACCTTCCTCTTGAATCACTCTATCTATTAAAAAAAAACCGCATCAAAATCCGTTGCGTGGTTTTAAAGATCTAAGCGTACGAAGGGAAATAGGGACGGCGAAAAGTGACTTTATTTTATACTACGTAGTGATTATTTTTATACATTCTACAGATAAGTGTTGTCTGATTCATTTGGTATCTTTTAAATACTTATGTAAAACTTTGACGGATAAACCGGAAAATGAACCACAACTTTGCTAACATTTTGACACTTTCTGTAAATGCGTCCTTAACTGCCTGCGCCTCACGGTTTTCCCGCGTAATTCCCGCGGGATATTCGCAATCAAAAATCTTCGAAAAAAAACAAATCGGTCCAATCGTTTTAACGTGAAGCGAGAATAAATAAATAAAAAATAAACAGACTTTTGAATTAATAATAAGGTACCTGCGGATAATAAGTGCAAAAAGGATTTTTAAAAACCTATTAGTGACAAAATAACAAGAAAATAAACATAGGAATTATTTTTGGGATTGACAATAAAGCAAATATATGATCTTTGAATATTTTTGAGAAACATTTAGTTTTTAAGGTGGTAGCCCTTATTATCTGCAGGTAAGTACTTACATGTGGTAAAATGTAAAATATGGCTTAAGATATGAAAACCCTAATCCAAAATTCTCTTAAATGTGGAAAGCGTGTTAGTTTTTAAGATGTTTTGCACTTTTACCCGACTGAGCGTCGCAAAGGAGGGTAATGTGTTATCGGCCTATGTCTCTTTTTCTTCCGTGCCTTATCCCACTTAAAGTAGAGTCAGCTCTCCTTATCTCAGCACGTATCCTAAAAAAGGCGAAATTTTGTATGTCTTTCCCCTTGCATTATTACTACTAGCTTTTGCCCGCGACTTCGTCTGCGTGGGTAGATGTCGAAAATGGACTAAGAAATCACGGTGTCCCATACAAACTTTGCCCCCCCTTTTTCACGCCCTAAGGGGTAGAATTTCGGAAAATCCTTTCTTATCGGATGCCTACGTCATACAAAGAACACACCCTCCAAGTTTCAGGTCTCTACGATAAGCGGTTTAGGCTGTGCATTGATCCGTCAGTCAGTCAGGACAAAGGATTTTATATGTATAGAAGATTAACTTGACTAAATTTAATGAAAACAGGTTGTAAATAATTGTATGGGCGTTGGCATAATCATGGCCGCCATCTTGTTTTTTTTATCATGACTATGCCAAAACCTTAAAAGGCCTACAGGGATAGTCCATAGTGTGGAAATGGACGTTTCCTATTGTTTTTTAAGATCGCGGAGCGAATTGTAAGAATGTACGTGTTTTAAGGATGCATTTACGATTTGACGCGCCTGAATTATCTAGACTAACTTTTCATTCAAAATGGTCGTTATTTTATACATCGAACTGAGACAAAGACAATTAAAGTCAACCTTATTTCTATGTAAATAAGCTTTACGTGAATTAGCAAAACATGGTGAAAGATTGATGATATATATTTTTGTGGTTTATGGAGTCATTGTGAATATTTTGTCGTATCTTTTTATACGAAATAATGTTTAATATTTCTATTTTTTCGTAGTATATTTTTTATTATTTGAAATCTTCTAGTTATTGAGATCTTTGTACCGAAACTCGGCCTATTTTCATAGTTTTTCCGAGAAGAGGCGACGGAAAACTATTATATTTTGTATTAAACGAATGTTCATTAGAAATTATTTTACTACATTCTACAGATTAGTGTTGTCTGATTCATTTGGTATCTATAAAATATGTAAAACTTTGACAGATAAACCGGAAAATGAACCGGAACCAGCAATACTATTGCTAACATTTTGACACTTTCTGTAAATGCGTCCTTAGCCTCCCACAGGGATAGTCCTTAGTGTAGAAATGGATATTTCTTATTGTTTTAAAGACCGCGGAGTTAAGTATAAAAATGTGAGTATTTTAATGTACCTACCTATAATAAAATAAGTGTAACCAGAATTGTATGTAAGTACCTTATATTGATGTGAAATTAATGTGAAAATAAATGGATTTTATTGTAACTAAATATTTATTTATATACTAGCGACCCTTCCCGGCTTCGCACGGCTATATTATGCATGTATTATACATATAAACCTTCCTCTTGAATCACTCTATCTATTTAAAATAAACCGCATCAAAATCCGTTGCGTAGTTTTAAAGATTTAAGCATACATAGGGAATAGGGACAAAGAATGCGACTTTGTTTTATACTATGTAGTGAAGTGATTTATGTCTCAGCCAACTATAGTTTGATTAGCCGTTCAATCAACAGCCTACCCTCTTTATTAATACCTCCATTCAACTAGCGGTTTGAATAATATTCAGCCAATTGATCAAACAGCTAGCCAAATAACTTGAATCGATGACGTTTCATTTCACTTGCATAGCCTGATCATTTCAATTTAGTTCCACTTTCCATCGTACGAATGGAAGCATTATTATGGAGTTATGGAAGCGTAGATATTGTATATGAACCTGCTTTATGTTCTTAGTGTTAAACTCGTATTGTGCACATAATATGATGGGAAGACGCTGCCTTTAAAACACAAGTTTTCTTAGTTTAAGAGTCGGAGTTCCACCTACTGAGACTGTAAGTTTAACAATAAAGTGTATGTTAAAATGTATAAACTCAAAATACATAACGTTATAATTCATAAAGTTAAAATACCGAAAATCAAAATACATAATGATTCAAAATACATAAAGTTAAATAGCATAAGTTTTAAATTAATAAACTGTAAATTCATAAAGTTTTAAATATATAATAATAATAAAATATAATGCTTATAACACATAATAATCAACAAGCCTAACTTTAAAATGTATAACTATCAGAATATATAAGTTTTAGGTTCATGTAAACAAAAACCAGAAATTGGTAAGTACCTACATAATGTGTTTATTAAAATAGGTAGATTCGGTTCTAAACCGGCCGCTGCCACAGCACAGCTCGCTGCGCTCGCTCGGCTCGTGCAGTGTGGTCGCAGTTCAAAGACCGACCGGTGCCGCGGCAGCAGCGGCCGGGCGGCGAGTGCTAGAACCGAATTCTACCTATTTTACTTGATTAGGGCAACGTGTATTTTATATATTATGGGCGTTTATACGTAGATATCTTGAACATGGGTATTATGACTATCGATATTTTAAACTTTTTGCTCTAATAGTTTGCTTCGTTCGTAGGGTTTTTTATAAGTAAAGTCAATTATTCATTTAAATCTTTATTTGTTTTAGATTTATGTTATTTGAATTAATGTATTTTAAATTTATACGTTTTGTCATTATGTATTTCGTATATTATTTGAAACAATTTTTATTTATTTCGATTTTATGTATTTTGATCATTATGTATTTTGATTTTCGGTATTTTAACTTTATGAATTATAACGTTATGTATTTTGAGTTTATACATTTTAACAACGCTGCCTTTAAAACACAAGTTTTTTTAGTTTAAGATTCGGAGTTCCACCTACTGAGACTGTAAGTTTAACAATAAAGATATTATTTATTTATTTATTATAGCCAGCCAGCTTATTAAATGTTGTAACAAACGCTACGGCTAAATATAATTCAGGCCGCTAGTTGAACAGCGCTGTTTAGTAAATAGGCTAGGCTGTTGATTGAATGGCCAAATTAAGCTAGTTGGCTGCGACATATACCTACCTATACTTAATTAACCCACTCATGTAAATTATGCAGTGTGTAAAAAACTGACACGTTTTCGTTGTCACGTTCGCACACTGTATTATCTAGTACTTGTAAGTCCCCCAGCCAGAACTTACCGAAAAAAAAGTTTTTTTTTTTAAGAATATGGAAAAAATAATCTGTCCTTTGAGGCCACTCTAGGATCTTTAAGTTTCGTCTTTTAATATCATAACAAATAAATATTGCAGGACATTCCACACATCGTCATCTAGCCCCAAGCTAAGTAACTAGACTTGTGTTATGGGTGCTAGACAACGGATATACCTACTACTTATATACTTTTTTTTAAATATATTTATCTTATCATACATAGAAACAACCAGACCACAGACAAATATCTAAGCATAAATACGTTTCGGAGGCGGGAATCGAACTCGCAACCCTGCCATGTGTTTGGCAGTTCGGCACGGCATGGTGACCTGACCATTGTGCCAAATTAGTAAAAAAAGGCTAGGCTGTTGATTGAATAGCCAATAAGCTAGTTGGCTGTGACATAAATACACTTAATAATTAACCCACCCAAGTAAATTAAGTACTTAAATTATTATACAACTAGCTGCGCCCCGCGGTTTCACCCGCGTAAGTCCGATGTTTCTCACCGTTTAAACCTTCCCTGGACTACAACAAACACAACAAAAAAAGAATTGGCCAAATCGGTCCAGCCGTTCTCGAGTTTTAGCCAGACTAACGAACAGCAATTGATTTTTATATTATAGATAGATACAATTTATAAAGAGTGTGAAAAACACTTACAGGTTTAATCACGCTGTATAATCTAGTACTTTTAAGTAATTACCCAAAACCCGACCTCATTTTTTGGAAAATTTGGGAAAAAAATCCTTCCTTTGAGGTCCCTCTAGGATCTTTATGTTTCGTCTTTTAGTATTAGAAATTATGATAAGGATCTTTACGCGCGAAATAAAAGAGAAACTAATAACTTTTAACCTAAATTTAATAGTCGAAAACAACACCTTAACTACTAAAAGATAACCACAAATAAAAATAACAAAACAATATAAAACAAATCACCACATATAAAATAATTCCTTATCGAAACACAACGCTAGTTTTTCCTCGTGCTTTTTCCCATAAAATTTACAACTTGGGCAAATGGCGCGAATTTACCTCGTGTCCTACGTTTCTTCATACCTATAAAAAAAATAACTTTTTTTAAAAACAAAATATTTCGTAAAAATAGGGCCTAACAACTACCTAAGGACCCATGACATTCTTAAGGCTTTTACACACGTCCCAATTTGGTCGGGTCCGACATACAATTTGGTCGGGTGTACAACCAAATTGGGACGTGTGTATCGTGGTCGGGCAGACTTAATTATTATTAATTGATCAAATTGGACACGCCCACCCAATTTGGTTGTATCCGACCAAATCGGGACGTGTGTACGCATCGGACCCAACTTCGTGTTCGAAACAAACAAGTGTGAGTCGGACTCCCGCACAAAGGGTTCCGTATCATGTTGTATTTGAGCCCCACTTCATTTTTTTCTTTTTTTAGTTGTTGTTTGTAAAGCGACACTAATGAAATACATAATCTGTGAAAATGTTAACTCTCTATCCATCACGATTCATGAATACAACCGGATGACAGACGGACAGAAAGGCAGACAGACAGACGGACGGACGGATTTACGGACGGATGGAACTGATAGACGGACGGACTGATGAACTGACAGTGAAGTCTTAGTAATAGGGTCCCGTTTTTCCCCCTGAGGAATGGAACCCCAGAAACTACTTAATGACCACGATGTGTATCAATGTACTCTCTGAATAGTATCCGACCAAATCGTAGCGTGTGTATCGATACCCAATTTGGTTGTTTCAATTTGGTCGGGACGACCAAATCGTAACGTGTGTAAAAGCCTTTATTAAGTTGAAAGGGTACCTGCGCACTCTCCATACAAACGTAGTCGACTGTTTCCTCCCTGGATAATGACACTAGCACAAATATTTTTGTGCCATAAAACCTGTAACTGCCATGACTATGCCCCAATGTTTTGTTTTTTTTTTTTCATTTTCTAATTATCATAGAAATTAGGATTAAAAATCATTTATTCATTCACACTAAAAAATTCACAATTAAATACAAATAAAATCAAAAGCAAATAAAACTAAAAGAAAATTACAATCATTAAAAACAATTAACAAATACTTAAATCAATACAAAAATAAATAAATAAATAAAAAAATCTTAAAATCATAAAAACTACCGAAATTAGGATTAAAAAAATAAAAACAAAAAATGGCATGGCAGTTATAAGTTTTATGCACGAAAAATATTTGCTCTTGTGTCATTATCCAGGGAGAAAACAGTCGACTACATTTGTAATCGTTTGTATGGAAATAGCCCCCGGTACCCTTTCCCCTTAAGGACGCATTTACGATTTGACGCGCATGAAGTACTTATGACTGACTTTTCATTCAAAATGGTCGTTTCTTTATACATCGAACTGAGACAAAGACAAATAAAGTCAACCTTATTTCTATCACAATAAGCTTTATGTGAATTACCACAACATGGTGGACGATTGATAATTTTTGTGGTTTATGGAGTAATTGTGGATATTTTTGTCGTATCTTTTTTATACGAATTAATGTTTTATATTTCTATTTTATTGTAGTATATTTTTTATTATTTGAAATCTTCAGGTTATTGAGATCTTTGTACCGAAAGTCAGCCTATTTTCATAGTTTTTGCGGGAAGAGGCTACGGAAAACTATTCGTTTTTGTATAAAACGTACTTTATGTTTTAGCTAGCGACCCGCTCCGGCTTCGCACGGCTATATTATGCATGTATTATACATATAAACCTTCCTCTTGAATCACTATCTATTAAAAAAAACCGCATCAAAATCCGTTGCGTAGTTTTAAAGATCTAAGCGTACAAAGGGAAATAGGGACGGCGAAAAGTGACTTTATTTTATACTACGTAGTGATTATTTTTATACATTCTACAGATAAATGTTGTCCGATTCATTTGGTATCTTTTAAATATGTAAAACTTTGACGGATAAACCGGAAAATGAACCGGACCCAGCAATACTATTGCTAACATTTTGACACTTTCCTTAAATGCGTAATACGACGATGCATCGATGCTATGTCACACGAGCGATACAAAAATAGAGCCCCCGGTCCTATAAAAGCTTACCTAACTCTTGTAAAACATCAGAATCAGCGACAGAAGAGTCCATGTTCTTCGATGCTATCTCTTCAGAGAAATCTTCGCTCTCATTCTTCTCTGATTCAGATTCTTCTCTGAAACAACGAATACTTCTTTTTAAATGTATTGACCGATTGAGAAGACTTCTGGGGTGCGGTGGGAGAACATCCGCCTGTGATGTAGGAAGTTGCAGGTTCTATTCCCGCCGTCGAACAAGTAAGGTACCACGCAAGTAAGGTATTATAAGGATCAACTTCGAAGCAAATCATGTCAGTGACAAAACGACTGAAGGAAGTCAACAACACAGTGCTTCATTTGATGTATACGTCAGGGCGCTGCCATCTTGACTACTGTTTTGTGTCTATAAATAGGAATAAAATGACGGAACGTGGTTCATTCCGTCGCAGTAGCTTCATGATGCCTGAACCTTTTCATGGTCGCACAATTTATTTGAGTTAATTAGTTTAATACCTTTTAGAAAGTGGATTATGCGTTGTAGTAAAATAATGCTGATGGGTATGTAATTTATATGATTAAAAATATGTTCTGATTTACGTAACCTACGCTCAGATTTTGGCTAAAATAGCTGGTCCTGTATAATCACCCCCAAAATAACTTTTTAATCCTGATATAGGTAGAATGAATTTCAATAAATGAAGAATCACGTAGCCCCATACAAAGTTTGATCCTCTTTTTGACTCCCTAATGAGTAGAATTTCGGAAAATCCTAAATCATACAAAAACACATCCTCCAAATTTCAGGTCTCTACGATCAGCGGTTTAGGCTGTGCGTTGCTACTTCAGTCAGTCAGGACAAAGCATTTTATATACATATAGATAGATTGATAGATATTATACAGTGTTATTGGTAACTATATTAGCAACATGTTGAGGGCCTCTTCTTTGTACAGTCAGAAAAGGACTGATGGTACCAGGTGCATATTTTAAAGTTTTAATTTTTTAAATAACGGTTCTGTAATTGTAAATTATTCTGCTTGATATCACTAAAGCTTTCGAAGTGTTAGTTATTTCACACAGAATTACCAAACATGATTGAACCGTCATTAATATAATTAGAACTTTAAAATATGCACCTGCTACCCTCAGTCCTTTTCTGACTGTACCTACACAAACAACTTTTGCTCTACGACCTTTGGAACATCAAACATACTTATTGTTTTACAATTGAAAAAATGTGAGAATGAGAAAAATTGAAAAATGTTGAAATTTATGTTATTATGACGACCCAGTTGGCACAATGGTCACCATGTCGGACTGTCAAACATGCTTAGATATTTGTCTGTGGTCTAGGTGTCTGTATGTATATTAAGTATATATTTACAAAAGAAAAGTATATAAGTAGTATATCCAACGTCTAGCACCCATAACACAAGACTAGTCCTGCAATATTTATTTATTTATTTATTTATGGTTATGTTAAATTAAAAAATCAGCAGATTTTGCAAAATAAAAGTCATTCAGACTTAGAACAGTAGATATAACTTAAAAATAAGTAAAATCTCAAGGTTAATGACCTCTGGTAAGAAACAGCTGATTTTCAGGTAAATACATCCTCAAATATTATATTTTTATATTTTTCTAATTTATATAAATTACTTACGTGTCACGTTGTTTGTGCGCGATGGACTGCTAAACTACTTAACCGATTTTAATCAAATTAAAATTTGCACACCGTGTGCAGTTTGATCCAACTTGAAAGATTACATCTTAATTAATTATCCCGATATTTCCACGGGATCCACGGGGGGAGTTACGCGGGTGAAACCGCGGAGCGCAGATAGTTTTATACAGGGTTATTGGTAATTATACTGGCAAGCCGTTGATGGCTACTTCTGTGCACCATAACGATCAACTTTCGTTCTACGACTTTTAGAAATTCGAAAAAAAAAATGAAAGTTTTGAGGTTATTTCATCAACTGGCAGATAGATGGCGCCATATTAAAAATGTATGAAGAAACCCCCGAGCGGTTTTTCTGCCAGTTGACAGGTAAATTCGAAAAACACCTTATTTTTTAAAACAAAAGTAATTTAGACTAAACAGTAAATAAAAATTCAAAATTAAGTAAAATTTTAAGGTTAATGACCTCTTCGTGTAAGGAACAGCTGATTTTCAGATAAACCTAAGCTCAAAATTTTCAAAAAATGTTAGAATTTCCAAAAGTATTAGAACAATAGTTGTTTGTTTAGGTCGTAGAAGTAGCCTCTCAACGGCTTGCTAGTATAATTAATAACCCTGTATAAATAGAATAGATATAGAGCAAGAGCCCACGACGGCCAGACCTTCGTTATTTTATAAAAGCTGAAAGTTTTTCTATGCATGTCCCCTATACAGGTAAGAACGACCAGGGAGTATAGAGTTTGGGTTGTGGTTACTTCGGCAGATAACAGGTAGTAAAGGTGTATAAAATAGTAGCTTAAATTCGTTAAAGTATAAAGCTCAATTTTTTTATATGTTCTTCGGGATAACTTTAGAAATCTCGCTATCCATTGCCGGACACTTATGACAGTTGCTACCCCCTGCCAGACACCCCTAAACTTTAATAAATTATAATTATACTTTCGTTATTATAAATGAATGCTGAATTTTATATATGTAACTTGGGGACCTATATAAAAATGTTACCCCAATAGCCGGACAGTTTTAATGGTTTTTACATCTTGCCAGACACATTGAAAGTCCGCTGTAGGTGCGAGCGCGAGTGCTTAGTTGATTGCGATCTTTTAAAATATCCAATAAAAAAATAATTTTATTACGTTAATAGCCATTTATATAAAGTAAAAAATGTTATTTTAATATTATAAAATACAAAAAAATGGTTTTCGAGTTTTGGGGGTGCACGGACGTTTGTGGAAGAGATTATTTCTATACTCATTTAAAATTTGTTCAATAATATTATAAGTTTAAGTAGGTAGCTGTATCTCTGGAATAAAGATGAATAATTATATTAATTTAGTTTTATTTCTTAGTTAAAATATAGGAATTTAAACATATACTTACTTATTTTTTTCAATGATGACAAGCATATTTTCGACAATCTAAGTAACATAAATGTAGGGTTTCAAGCTACCGCTGCGCTGATAGGAAGATATCGAATAATGACGAGTTGCTATTCTGTCACTTTGATATGTAGGCAAATTATAACATAGACGAGCTGCTTCATAGGCGACCTATCTTTTTAGGCGACTTGTATTTATGTTGTAATGATAACAGAGCTGTTGACAAAAAACAATTATGTCGAGTTGCTTCATAGACGACTTACATTGAAGACTAGTTGCATTAGTTCACATGATTTTAGGACAAGTTGCCACATAAGACGACTTGCGTTTTAGACCGTCTGATACTAACCCTCAACGACGAGGTTGTTGAGCTATTGTCTGTAGGTCCACTGGCTGATTTTTGTTTTTTACGGTTTTTGTCGAATTTTCAGGTTCAGAAGTTAAGTATTTTTTCATAACTCCAGTATAACATTCCCGGTGATAACCATTGTACTCATCAGGTAAAATAATGTCTTTATATTCGAGGTTATGTTTTTTTCTGATTTTCAAAATAGTTTGACATTTTTTTAGCGTTTCCTCCGAAAACAATATTATTTTACCAACACTTTTATTACAAACGAAACAAATTAATGAATCTGCCATGATAACACTTTTTACTAAAATTACACTTTTATTTCACGAAAAAACTGCTCATTTATCAATCGTAAGACGTCACTCTTTAAGGCATATTGCCAGGGTCTGTACACGGGCGGTCTGTGGTTCAGCTGTGCTAAGAGATTGCTAGAGACCCTACGTATTCAATATAATAACATTTTTAGGATGCTGTTGAGACTCCCCCCATATTGTAGTGCGTCCGAAATGTTTGCTCGGACACGAACGGATGGCTGTAACGCTGTCCTTCGTAAAAAAGTAGCATCATTGGTCAAGAGGTTAAGGGAGAGTAGCAACAGCATCCTAAAAATAGTGGCAGATGATCCACACGGACGTGTGTTTAGGCATTTTGATCGAGCGATGGCCGCCGTGGAAAACCACTCGGGCGGTGGTCGCTTGATTAATTTGTCTACACGGTACGTGAAATTTTAATTTTTTTTTTCTAATTTTTAATTATTTTACTGGTGAACTGCTCAATACATGCACCCTAGGCTAAGCACCCTATCTCACTCACACCCGCTTGAACAGTTGTTACCTCGCGCTCGCACCTATAGCGGACTTTCAATGTGTCTGGCAAGATGTAAAAACCATTAAAACTGTCCGGCTATTGGGGTAACATTTTTATATAGGTCCCCAAGTAACATATATAAAATTCAGCTTTTATACTTTAACGAAAGTATAATTATAATTTATTAAAGTTTAGGGGTGTCTGGCAGGGGGTAGCAACTGTCATAAGTGTCCGGCAATGGATAGCGAGATTTCTAAAGTTATCCCGAAGAACATATAAAAAAATTGAGCTTTATACTTTAACGAATTTAAGCTACTATTTTATACACCTTTACTACCTGTTATCTGCCGAAGTAACCACAACCCAAACTCTATACTCCCTGGTCGTTCTTACCTGTATAGGGGACATGCATAGAAAAACTTTCAGCTTTTATAAAATAACGAAGGTCTGGCCGTCGTGGGCTCTTGGGCCAATAGGTAATCACAAAACACAGAATAAAAACACCTTACCTATACTTAGGTGGATAAATTTTACTTCTAGCACCGGAATGGTCTCTCCTCTTAACACTCTCAGGCGAGAACTTGGATTCAGGTGAACACATGAGGGTCTCGTAGAAGTATCTGTCAGCTCGACCGTCTGCAGCTTTGGTGTGAGGTTTCTGTTCATCGTCAGAGCTCTCGTTTGAAGATCGGAGCAGTTGAGGGGAGCCGGGGGCTGACTTCTTGTAGGGACGTGGGCTGGAAGAAAATAATCGTCTTTGTATCTATACAATATAGAATGCTTTGTCCTGAATGACTGACTGACGGATCAACGCACAGCCTAAACCGCTGATCGTAGAGACCTGAAACTTGGAGAGTGTGTTCTTTGTATGACGTAGGCATCTGATAAGAAAGGATTTTCTGTAATTCTGCCCCTAAGGGGGTGAAAAAGGGGGGCATAGTTTGTATGGGACAACGTGATTCCTTGGTCTATTATCGACTTCTTCGCGAACAATGTCGCGGGCAAAAGCTTGTCTATCTATAGAATGTTTTGACGTGATATGATAACGTCTAATAAATTGATGGCACTTTTTTAGGAAACTCTCAGTTCAATACAATTAATTAAAATCGTGAGCTTTTGATAAAAATAAAAAAAAGCTTTGAGTTTTCTTGTGGCTTCATAGGCACGAGCGCTCGATGAAACCATACACACTCAAACTGTGCCACAAGGAACTTATAAATTGTGCCATAAGTTTACATAAACGATTCAAGAAGGTCATTGGAAATAGATTTTGTTGTGAAATTCGGTTTGAAGATCAAAAGGTCTCGTGATTAATATTGTTCAAAAAATTACATTGCAAATATCATTTTGATTACAAAACATACCCTCAAAGTAGCTAAAAATACCCTTAGAGTCAGCTTTTGAGCTGTGTTGAGGCGAAGTCCTGCAATATCTACAATGTGTTTCAGCGAAAGGGTTTTAATACGAAAGGGAGTTGTTGTAGACGTCTAGGCGAACAACTTTTGTTCTACGATTTTTGGAAATTCGCCTAGACCTCTATAACAACCCCCTTTCGTGTAAAACCCTCTTCGCTTAAACACATTTTATATCTTTTTTAATTACGATGGCAGATGGCCCTTTTACCAAATTAGCCGCAGATATATTTTAGATAGTACTAGCGACCCGCCCCGGCTTCGCACGGCATGTTTTATACATATAAACCTTCCTCTTGAATCACTCTATCTAATAAACCGAATCAAAATCCGTTGCGTAGTTTTAAAGAGTTAAGCATACATAGGGATATAGGGACAGAGAAAGCGACTTTGTTTTATACTATGTAGTGATTTGTAATGTAGGTACTTTAGTAGGAATAGATTAATCATTTAGTGTAGTGTAGGGTAGTTCCTAAACTAGTGTATAAAGCTCGCTCCGTACTGTGTCAGGTTCAGTTCGAAATAAATGGTTTAATGTGTGGACGTACGGTGTTTCTCTCAGCCTACCATAGTTAGAACCCTCAGAACATTACAGTATTTACCATCGTTTGGACATATCGCCAGCGACCATGGCAGGCCGAGGTGACTGCGGTGCGAAGACACCCGGCGCTCCGGCTTCGTCCCCGCTTACTGCCTAAGGAATATTTAATAAATAAATAAATATTGCAGGACATTTCACACATCGCTATTTAGCCCCAAGCTAAGTAACTACACTTGTTTTATGGGTGCCAGACAACAATACCTGCGTTCTCTCCATACAAACGTAGTCGACGGTTTCCTCCCTGGATAATGACATTAGAGCTAACTTTTTTTTGCATAAAACCTATAATTGCCATGACCATGCCCCTATGTTATTTTTGATGTGAAACATCTATAGCCGCACGTAAAACCGATTTCTGGCGTGGCGACGCATGCCGCGCACGCTATATGATGGTATATATATACAGTCTATATGCAGTAGTGTGTACGGTGTGCACACCGTAATCGACTGTGCGATTCTATCACAATCTGTTCTTTTCTGCATATTACTTTTACAAAATAATGTCGATGTTTCACATCTGCCAGGCGTCCCGTGACGGCTCACATTTTTTTTATTTAAATTTTGTTTTTTTTGAACTCTTACTTTCTTTGATAATTAGAATATTAAAAAAAAAACAAGACGTAGGGCATAGTCATGGCAGCTATGAGTTTTATGCAAAAAATAAATTTTCCTTTTTTTTATTCCTATAAATATTTTTTCTTTCCATACATCCATACTTTCCATTTTCTTTCCATTAAATCTTCTATTCGTCACTCGTCTCGTCACCATAACACAAGCCCAGATGAGCGATATTATTATTAAACAAACATGAGACGCGTGTCGTTTACCATGACGCCGCCGTCACGGTACCGGAACATGACACTTTTTTGTGTTGGTGTTCCATCAATTTACTATAAAAATAAATCTTACCTTGCTCCCCAAATGGAAGTAACAATGCGTGATTCGATCAACATCAGCCCAAGCCACAATATACCGAGCCATTGTAAGAGGAATCTTCGGTAGGAAGTTTGAATGGAACTTCCCCTGGCAATATATCGTTATCACGTCCGTGTCTTTTATTTCGAATATTATACGAAATATTGTGCCTGATGAGAAAAAAAAAAACAAGAGTGACACATATCTAATCAACCCTTAAATTATTAAGAGTTCCATAACAATAAAAATAACCGGGATTTTAAACACTAGCAGTACTAATCCAGGACTCCAATTTTTGGTTATTCTGCGTGAAACAACTAACACTTTGGAAGCTTCATATCGAGCAGATAATTAACAATTATTACTGAACCATTATTTAAAAAATATAACTTTAAAATATGCATCTGGTACCCTCAATCCTTTGCTTACTGTACCTGTTTGAATATAGTAGGTATTTATGTATAATATTTTTTGATGTTCTTACCCGGAACAAACATGTTATAATTAGTATCGTAATTCCCGCTTCCGATCCATACTCCATTCTTCCTCGACAATGATATTATGTTATCACGATGGAATCTCACATCAAAATGGAGGACAACGTCTCGAGGTTCCTCGCCTTCTTGAGCGCACAGGTTTACTGACATTCTGGTTTAAATTATTAACATTTTAACTATCTGTAGGTATGCCTAACCTAGCTTATTCTAACAAGCCTAATGATTGGTTAGCGCTCATTAGGCGAAAAAGCAGCTCATAAGCACTGACTTACTATTACTAGCGTATAGACGCGACGCAGGTCATGAAAGTTAGCGCAAAGTTTCGAAACGAGAAGCAGTTTGAAATCTTTGGCGCTTATGACGTTTGGGTCACGAGAAAACTAAGTAGTATACCTAGGTACTCTTTATTCAGGGCCCTGATTCCGTAAGACTAGAGGCGAGGCGTAATACGACTTCAGAAATAGCGTTTATTTATGGTTTCCATCAATATTTTCATAAATAAAGCTATTTCTGAAGTCGTATTTCGCGATTAAAAAGCCACTATAACGCACTAAGTTTGTTGATAATTGTGTCCCTTTTAAGGTTCTGTGTGTCAAAAGGTAAAAAAGGAACCCTTAAATATCATTTTCTTGTCTGTCTGTCTGTCCGTGTATCACCACCGATTTTTTAATAATTAGGAATAATTCATGAAAATATTTAATTGTGTCACACGTGAGACACGTCAAATTGCCTTACAGAATTCACGCCCTGTGTAAAAAGCATTAGCGTTAGGTACTTGAGCGCTGCATGTTTTAATAGTTTGGTTAGACGACATTCAATTCAACATTCAATGATTCAGCGCTGCAGCAGATAGCTTGGTCAGTTCACGGCGCGCTCCTCCACGCAGGCTCCCGCTATCATAAATTAGGACACGATTTTCGTTCTACATAGCTTGTCTATACGCTAGTAATATAAGTCAACGCTCATAACGCATTTTGGTTGCTGTAAAATAGCTACAATGCGAATTTTAGGGATCGTAACTGCTCCGGGCTTTGGGGAAAGAGCATAGCAGCTTCAAATTTCAAACAAGGCGCACCCTTCCACGCTCATTTCCTTAATTATTTACGTTTCATTTGACGTAAAGAAAAATACAACTGAGGCGCCTAAATTTTTTTTATTAGCAATCAACCTTAAAACAATTTGGTATGAATTAAAAGCTAGGACCGATTGTTTAAAACTATCGTTGAAATATTTACAAATTAAATGGTGAAAATGACTGTAAAGCTAGAAATTGACTTACTTTCTCGCATTCTCTTTGATTTTTCCACCTATTTCGATTCTATCCCCTACTTTTAACATACTAGGTATGTTTGCTGTGAACACCGGCATTTTGCCACTAAATCTAACGGTAAGTTGTTAAAAAATCTGGCCCTTAGTTCTTCTTTAGGGCGCAGTATATTTATGAACATTTTGAACAATTAATTTAAACATTAGAGTGTTTTTTGAAAATGTTTGAATGATTTTTGTGTTTGCAATAATTTGTGTTGATTTGACACTGTTGACGGAGTTTTCAGATTTGTTTTATTTTTAATTTGTTGGAACCTATTTCTGTAGATTTGGTCCTTCTTCGTTACTTCGTGTTATTAAAATCTATGACAAAAAGTCAAACATCTCGATCTCTCAATAATTCTATGGTTATGACCCATTTATGACCTGACACCAAGACCACATGAGCTAATACTCATGTGCCAAGACCAAGACCAAAACGCAAAAAAATATATTTTCAAAGTGCTGTCAATGTCAAACAAAATAACTTGTCATTTGATTTTGACAGTTCGCCTTCCACAAGTTGGTCAAGTCGGTCAGATAACCTCTTTTCTCAAACAATTCGCGAATTTTATCTTGTTTTTATCGGTTTATTTACTCAGTTTTATCTACAAAGTGCTACAAACTTTGTTGCAGCCGCCCGCGCGACCTGGTAAGCTCCACTTTTTTTTTATTTTGTTAGATTTTTACAAAAAGTTTTTCAAGAATTTTAAATTGTTAATTCTTGGCTATATCCGTAGTTATTAGCCTCAATTTTTAGTTATATTTAGTTAATTAACAGTCTGTAGTTTGTATTATCTCGACAATTTGTACGTGGCGGCATATCTTAACCTATTTCTGATGAAACTTGAGAGCATTATTAAACATAATATGTACATACCAATTGTGATTAACACGTACCTACTTATTTAGTAATAGCTGTTGCAATTTATGTAATTGTTACCTACCTACTTCATTTTACCAAAAGGTTTATGCTAGGTTTTCCTTGAAAATGGAAAACTATAAAATACCCAACCATTAATTTTTGCCAAATAACTCCGCTATTTTATCTGCATTCTTCCCATACCCATGGGGAATACCATGATAAAATGTAACCTTTGCTACTTCCCTAATGGTTAATAGGTATCTGACTAATAATATAAATCAAAAGTTTGTTTATATATTTGTTAACGATCAAATGACTGGATCAATTTGGATGAAAATCGGCATAGTATCAGCTTAAGCGATAAAGATGGACATAGGATACTTTTGTTCCCGAAATTCCCTCAGGATCAGGAGTTGCTGCAGTGCTGCTAGTCTTTACTAATATTATAAAGCTGAAGAGTTTGTTTGTTTGAACGCGCTAATCTCAGGAACTCCTGGTTCAAATTGAAAAATTGTTTTTGTGTTGGATAGTCCATTTATCGAGGAAAGCTATAGGCTACTTTTTATTTTGTTATTCCCATGAGATCGGGACTTACGCAGGTGAAACCGCGGGGCCCAGCTAGTTAATAATAAGTTTGTCAGTATTTAAGCATTACATCACCGAAAAAGTAACTCAATTTAAAAATAATGCTAACCCTGGTTTCATTATATCCCTCATAAGTACCGATCCCGTGGGAATATAAAAACGAAAAGTAGCCTTTAGCCTTCCTCGATAAATGGACTATATAACACAGAAATAATTTTTCAATTTGAACCAGTAGTTCCTGAGATAAGCGTGTTCCACCAAACTCTTCAGCTTTATAATATTAGTATATAGAAACCAAGCTGCATCAAAATCGGTCCACAATTTCAGAGCTTATTTATAATAAATTAATTATATTTTCCTTAATAATTCCAGTTTGACTACAATGGTGGTATCAGAAGATCCTCAGCAAGCGATGGAAGGTGACGCTGCGACCAGCAAGAAGGCAGCAAAGAAGGCCGCTAAAGCCGCTGAGAAACAGCAGAAAAAGGCTGAACATAAGGTCAGTTTTTATTATAATTTTGATCACTTAAAATCTACACTTTTGTGTGAATAGTAATTTCCTCTGGACATGGTCGACTAAGCTGAGAGCGTAGTATTAGGTACTGGACATAGCCTACTCCATCGTCACGCATATAGAACCCATCTAAAGAAGTTTAGTTGCGGAAAACAGCCCGTATACAAGTAGAAGTTGTCATTACTTTCCAGTCATCATCAGCTCAGCCGGAAGCCGAGTCGGAAGCGGACATCTCATCGGGCCTCTACGGTACCTTGAAACTTATTCAATCTACGGGAGAAAACAAAGATAGAGTCTACACTGACGTTAACGCATTAGATGTTAAACTACATGGACAAGACGTTTGGATTAGAGGTAAGGAAATAAAAAACCATTAGAAATAAAGTAATCTTAGTTAGTAATATTTCACTTAAGTTACTCTTATATTACTTGACGACCCAGTTGGCACAATGGTCACTATTGTGCCACTGGGTCGTCGTTGTTACGGGTTCGATTCCCGCCTCAGACAAGTATTTATGCTTAAATATTTGTCTGGGGTCTGGTTGTTTCTAAATATTATTTGTATATATTTACAAAAGAAAAGTATGTAAGTAATATATCCGTTGTCTAGCACTCATAACACAAGTCTAGTTACTTAGCTTGGGGCTAGATGGCGATGTGTGGAATGTCCTGCTTATTTACCCTTTAATTTTATTAGATTTTTGTTGTCCGTTTTTTTTTACGTTCTTTTGAATGTTTAAAACCCAATAAGCGAAGTTCACAGTAGAACTCGAGTGTTTTGAGGTAATAACGCAATAACAAGACAGTATTTTACCAAAACTGAAAGACTAAAATACCATGAAGAGATTTATTTTAAGGCTGCTTATACTGACAAACGCAACGCGCCAGAAATACCAGTCGCTTACAACTAATATTGTTGATTGTAACGAATGTGTTTTGTTTTTCTCAAAAGTGCTGAGATGGAATTGTAGGTGAGATCTTTACAGATATTTCGGGGTAATTTGAGACGAAAATTCCTTGTCATTTCAAAGTTACATTAGTTTTAATTCTTAATTTTAGGATAGCTTCAAAACTATAGGAAATGTTTGGCTCAAAATCACACCAAAATATCGATAAAGATCTCACCTACAATTCCATCTCTGCACTTTTGAGAAAAACAAAACACACTCGTAACAATCAACAATGTTCCCCAAGGAAGGCGACCGGTGCCGGTAGTAACTATTAAGTAACCTGTGTAGCAAGGTCGTTGGCGTATGGACCCACCTTAAGTACCGACGCTCTCTTCATACAAACGTAGTCAACTGTTTCCTCCCTGGACTAACTGCCATGACCATGCCCCTATGTTTTTATTTTTTTTATTTTTTAAATCTTAATTTCTATGATAATTAGAAAATGAAAAAAATGACTTAGTCCCATCTGCCCCGCTGGCTCTGCCCCGCTAGCGGGGCAGATGGGAAAAAGTGTTGCATCGGCCCCGCTGAACGCAGACGCGGACGCTAGCGGGGCCGATGAAACAAATTAAGTTTCATTTGCCCCGCTATAGGACTTACTTCCGTCGGGCCCGCTAGCAGATGGGAAAAAGAGATTGATTCATCGGCCCCGCTAGCGTCGGCGTCGGCGTTTTGCGGGGACGATGGGTAGGTACAGATCAAGTTACAAATAGAGGCAATCAATACTTAGGTTGCCGAAAAAGGAATGTCTGTAATTAAAATGGTTTGTATGTTAATCAGTTTTTATTGAGTGCTCAAAATACATAATATTTTAATAAAAAAATACACACAACAAGAACATCACATAAACATTTTTTAATTTTCATAATCATAGATGATAGTCACACAAATTACATTAATCAGTCTTCATTAATGAACATTAATGCCTAAACTGCTGACAGTTTTGTAAGATGAATATAATATTTTAGGTAAACAACATAACATAAAAAATACAGTATTTGACAAAAAATCAACGAGATACGTAAAAAACAAAAGTCAATTTATGGGACACATCAAAATCAGAATTCAGTTTTTTTTTGAGAATTGCACAATATGTAACAGCTAAAGAGTGACTATCTCCGAACTTCGCTTTACTTTACTGCGACACAATAATTAGTAATTTCACGTTTACACGGTTGTCATGAATTTGACTTCGCGCTGTCTATAGACGCGTTTTGACTTGAGTTGAGTTGAGGTTTGGCGTTGGACCAAAAAGTTTTTTAAGTTTCTTAAGATGGACCCTTTTTTTTTGGTGAGAGAAAAAGGTGTTTGTTCGGTTCGGTTTGGGTGATTAATTTGACATAGTGACAGATGTCACTTTGACATTTGTCACTTTGACATCTGTCACTTTCCATGGGTCCATCTTTTTTTTTTTCTCTCTTGTTTGGCCCTAATTTTATGCCATTTTCATCTTGTTCTTCATTTTCAGAGGGATTTTTTTTTTCATTCAGTTATGGCTTCGGACGGTTTGTGCATATAGCCAGTATCAAGTAATATTTTGCATCAAGTTATGGCCTGATTTACAGAAATCGGGCTCAAAGTGTTCCAAGATGGTCAAGTCGTCAAGTCACAGTTTGTCAAGTCAGGGGTCATAGTAAAGCGGTGGCTACTTTACTTTAACCTTGTAGGAGATTTTGGAGGCAACGAGAAAAGTCCATGTTTGACACTGATTTTTACATTCACTACACTTGTGCACTTTCACGGAACTAAATTAGATAACTTTCCACCAGAATTATACAATTTAACTCGGTTTACAACTAAGTTTCGTGTAAATAAAACTGCAGCACGACATGTTGTTGGCTCGTTCCCGCCTGGGTCCATCTTAAGAAACTTAAAAAACTTTTTGGTCCAACGCCAAACCTCAACTCAACTCAAATCAAAACGCGTCTATAGACAGCGCGAAGTCAAATCCATGACAACCGTGTAAACGTGAAATTACTAATTATTGTGTCGCAGTAAAGTAGAGCGAAGTTCGGAGATAGTAACTCTTTAGCTGTTACATATAGTGCAATTCTCAAAAAAAACTGAATTCTGATTTTGATGTGTCCCATAAATTGACTTTTGTTTTTTACGTAATATAAACATATTTTGTTCAAGATAACAATTACATAAATAAAAGCATTGAATTATTGTTTATATTCCTGCTCTAATTCTTGTAAAAGTTAGACCATTTATGAAAAAACTATTAAAAGTTAGAAGTTTGAGTGTGCAAATGTATCAAGAGTGATGTGTCCCATTAAGCAGTGTATGACTTTCTATAAGAATATTAAAGAAAATATTGAGTTTGCATTTAACTTTTTGGTACTATCTTAGACTTACTCCCATCGGCCCGGCTGGCTCTATTAAAAATTAAGAAACTAGTTATTAAGTAATGTCCTTGTTTTGTGTTTTTTTTTTGTTTTGTTGATTATTTAAATAGTATAACTTGATCTTGAAATTTGTAAATGGACCAATAACCAGTAGACATTTTCTCGAAACACTGACATAGTTTGTAATGTTAATGTTTTCTCTCGTTGATTTTTTGTCAAATACTGTATTTTTTTATGTTATGTTGTTTACCTAAAATATTATATTCATCTTACAAAACTGTCAGCAGTTTAGGCATTAATGTTCATTAATGAAGACTGATTAATGTAATTTGTGTGACTATCATCTATGATTATGAAAATTAAAAAATGTTTATGTGATGTTCTTGTTGTGTGTATTTTTTATTATTAAAATATTATGTATTTTGAGCACTCAATAAAAACTGATTAACATACAAACCATTTTAATTACAGACATTCCTTTTTCGGCAACCTAAGTATTGATTGCCTCTATTTGTAACTTGATCTGTACCTACCCATCGTCCCCGCAAAACGCCGACGCCGACGCTAGCGGGGCCGATGAATCAATCTCTTTTTCCCATCTGCTAGCGGGCCCGACGGAAGTAAGTCCTATAGCGGGGCAAATGAAACTTAATTTGTTTCATCGGCCCCGCTAGCGTCCGCGTCTGCGTTCAGCGGGGCCGATGCAACACTTTTTCCCATCTGCCCCGCTGGCGGGGCAGAGCCAGCGGGGCCGATGGGACTAAGTCAAAAAAATCAAGACATAGGGGTATAGTCATGGCAGTTATAGGTTTTATGCAACAAAAATATTTGCTATAGTGTCATTATCCAGGGAGAAAACAGTTGGCTACGTTTGTATGGAGAGAGCCCAGGTACCCTTTCACCTTAAAGGGTATTTTGAAAGAAATGCTAAATAATTAGTTGCCTAGACGTGGTAAATGTTTGTATATAATTTGTTTCTGTAATGCATATCACTGCACATGTAGATTGAATAATTATTGTGTACTTTCCAGCTCGCCTACAGACATCCCGAGCGAAAGGCAAGCAATGCTTCGCAGTACTACGTCAGAGTTCAAGCACTGTACAATTGCTGGTCAGTGTCAGCGAGGAACGTGTTGTTAGCAAGCAGATGGTCAAGTTTACTGGCAAGTAAGTGTATATTTGATGACCCAGTTGGCACAATGCGGGTTCGATTCCCGTCTCAGGCAAGTATTTTTGCATAGATATTTGTATGTGGTCTGGTTGTTTCTATGTGTTATAAGTATACTAGCGACCCGCCCCGGCTTCGCACGGCTATATTATGCATGTATTACATACATATAAACATTCCTCTTGAATAGTGATTCGATAGAGTGCTATCTATTTAAAAAAAACCGCATCAAAATCCGGTGCCTAGTTTTAAAGATCTAAGCATACATAGGGTCAAACAGCTGAAAGTGACTTTGTTTTATAATATGTCAGGATATTTACAAAAGAAAAGTATATAAGTAGTATATCCGTTGTCTAGCACCCATAACACAAGTCTAGTTACTTAGCTTGGGGCTAGATGGCGATGTGTGGATTGTCCTGCAATATTAATGTTAACATCTATACATATAAAATGCTTTGTCCTGAATGACTGACTGACGGATCAACGCACAGCCTAAACCGCTGACCGGAGACCTGAAACTTGGAGGGTGTGTTCTTTGTATGACGTAGGCATCCGATAAGAAAGGATTTTCCGAAACTCTACCCCTCAGGGGGTGAAAAACGGGGGCAAAGTTTGTATGGGACAACGTGATTCCTTGGTCCAATCAGATAAAAACATTTTCGATTTCTACGCGAACGAAGTCGCGGCCAAAAGCTAGTCTTTATTATAAAATTAAATTATAGTTTCTGTTATAATATGTAGTGATATCTTTTCCCAGTATAACGAAAGAATCAATAATCGACGTCTACGCAACAGTAGTAAAGACACCATCACCGATAGAATCTTGCAGCGTATCGAACGTTGAACTCGTCGGGAAGCAAGTATGGATCGTATCGGCTGCTAAGAGTCAGTTGCCGTTGTTGATTGAAGACGCTGCCAGGAGTGAAAAGAATGACGTGAGTATACTCGTTGAAGGTCACCTCTGTGTACGTGAAGGTCACCTCTGTGTACGTAAAAGTTGCCCGTTTGTTAAATCGTTAAGGAGCGAAAAGTATGATGTAAGTAAACCCGTCGAAAGTCGCCTTTAGGTCAACTTATAGTGCGTGAAAGTCACCTCTGTGTACGTGAAGGTCGCCTGTATGTAAATTTGAAAACAAGCGAAAAGGATGATGTAAGTATACTCATTGTAAATCACCTTTAGGTACGTGAAGTTCACCATTGTGCACAGTGTTTTATGGACCCCAAAAAATGGTCATCCTCGTTTTGGACACAAACAGATGGTAATTTGTGTTTAAAATGCACTTTATGCGACCGAAAAATTTGCTCCAAAAAAAATTCAATTAATTCCATTTATTTCAGACTTATAAATCCATAGTATTGTTAGTATGACTTACAAACTAGTAGTTAGTAAAAACATAGAAATACTAGCATATTTAATTAATTGGCCCGATATGTATGATTAAATAGTGCGACTCTAGACCGCATGTTTACTACAATCCAGTGTCGCACTGTCGGGCAATCCAAGCGCTGTACTATTGGGCTGAGGAGAAGGTTGGAACTGCCTTGGATGCGGCGCATCAGTGAGGCTACACTTTCCTTCTGCTTTCCGCATTATTGTGTGGAAATCATCCACGAACCTCCGCCTCTTGCCTCCGCGAACATATTAAGGTTACAGAAAAATGTTTTAAATAATTTTTATCGGGGCTGAAACAGCGCATTTTAACACAAACTACCGTCTGTTTGTGTTCAAAACGAGGATGACAATTTTTTGGGGTTCATAAAACACTGTGGCTGTGTACGTGAAAGTCGCCTGTAAGGATGCCAGTGAATGCTTGTGGAGCATGTTGGATGTTGTAAGTATACTCGTTGAAAGTCACCTTTTGTTTAGTTACGTGAAGGTCATCTGATGTTCGTGCAGGTCGCCTGTCTGTAAAATCGCAAAGGAGCGAAAAGCATGATGTAAGTATAAACTCCGTTAAGTTCACCTCTATGTATATACTCAGAATTGCAGATGACTCCAAAACTGCAAGTTAGAATGTTTTCAACTCAAGCAAGATTCTAAGGCCTCGGTCTTGCCTGATTGTACGTGAAGGTCACTTTATAATTGTTTTTCTTTTTGTACAGGACCCTGAGGCTCTAAAGATCCGCGTGAACCAGGACACTCGGCTGGACAACAGAGTGTTAGACCTCCGTACTCCAGCCAACCAGGCTATATTCAGGCTCGAAGCTGGCGTCTGTCGTCTGTTCAGAGATATACTTACTAAGAAAGGTCAGCACATAAATAATAATAAACATTACAGGACATTCCATACATCGCCATCTAGCCCCAAGCTGAGTAACTAGACTTGTGTTAACAACGTGACAACGGATATACTATTTATATACATTTCTTTTGTAAATATATACTTACTATAGCGACCCGCCCCGGCTTCGCACGGCTATATTATGCATGTATTATACATATAAACCTTCCTCTTGATTCACTCAATCTATTAAAAAAAACCGTATCAAAATCCGTTGCGTAGTTTTAAAGATTTAAGCATACATAGGGATATAGGGACAGAGAAAGCGACTTTGTTTTATACTATGTAATGTTAATGAAGTTCTAAGTTCATACTTATTTTTGTTCTTATTAAATAATTAATGAAAAAAATATCATAAAATGATCCGTTTTTCTAGATTACAATGAAATTGATAGTATTTCGTGAACAAGATGTGGAAAAAAGATATAAGCATTTAAAGTCACGTGTTTTTCAGTTTCTTCATCAGCATCTGACGCCATTACACATATAGGAACTTTGAAGAACCTCCTTGCAAACAATTAATCTATGTTCGAAGTTTTGCCATTATTCTTTAGTTCTAATTTTTTTTACAGGTTTTGTAGAAATTCACACACCGAAAATAATATCAGCGGCTTCAGAGGGCGGCGCCAACGTGTTCACCGTGTCTTATTTCAAATCATCAGCTTATCTAGCACAGAGTCCGCAGCTCTACAAACAAATGGCTATAGCTGCTGATTTCGATAAGGTAAAACATTTGAAAAAATTCGCCACTGATGACGAAAAGTTTGCCACGTGTAGTAAGAAAATTTCACCACATGTGGCGCAAAATTTGCCACGGCTGGTGAATCTTGCGTGTTAAAAAATTCGCCACGTGGTGAATTTTTTTTGAATTAAGTTGGTTTTCACAGGTGTATTTCTGTTGCCGCTCAACAAATATTAAAAACAGAAAAAAGTTAATCTTTTTTGTGTATGTTTTTATTTTTAGGCAATTTTTTTTAATATTATACTCCCAAAAGGGCAAACAAAAGACTTTTAACCAATACAGCCTCGTCTGACTTACAATATTTTTTAGGATTTTTAGCATATTTTGTTTTTCCGTCGGAGGTTAAAAATAGAATATTATTATTACGAAACCCTCCTTGCGCGAGTCCGACTCGCACTTGGCCGATTTATTTTATTAGATTAAAACCTTTTTTTGATAGACAATATAAATATAAATAAATATTACAGGACATTCCACACATCGCCATCTAGCCCCAAGCTAAGTAACTACACTTGTGTTATGGGTGCTTGACAACGGATATACTACACTTATATACTTTTCTTTTGTAAATAAATACTTATAATACATAGAAACTACCGGACCACAGACAAATATCTAAGCATAAATACTTGTCTGAGGCGGGAATCGAACCCGCAACCTGTGTTTCGCAGTCCGGCATGGTGACCATTGGGTCCAACTGGGTCGTCAATATGTGTGTTTTGGACAACAAATAAACTGTATCTATTTCTAGTATATATAAATAACGTGTCACGTTGTTTGTGCGCGATGAACTCCTAAACTACTTAACCGATTTTAATCAAATTTGCACACCGTGTGCAGTTTGATCCAACTTGAAAGATAGGATAGCTTACATCTTAATTTATCTCGATATTCCCACGGGATCGGGAGTTACGCGGGTGAAACCGCGGAGCGCAGCTAGTGTATCTATATATATTTTTCCAGGTGTTTACAGTAGGCGCAGTGTTCAGAGCCGAAGACTCGAACACGCACAGACATCTTACGGAGTTTGTCGGTCTCGATCTAGAGATGTCATTCAAGAATCATTACCACGAAGTCTTGGATACTATCGCTGGAACTTTCACTGATATGTTTAGAGGATTGAGAGATGAGTAAGTATATCACTACATAGTATAAAATAAAGTCACTTTTCGCCGTCCCTATGTCCCTTTGTATGCTTAGATCTTTAAAACTACGCAACGGATTTTGATGCGGTTTTTATTATTATATAGAGTGATTAAAGAGGAAGGTTTATATGTATAATACATGCATAATATAGCCGTGCGAAGACGGAGCGGGTCGCTAGTTATTATTATAAAGCTGAAGAGTATGTTTGTTTGAACGCGCTAATCTCAAGAACTATTGGTTCAAATTGAATATTTTTTTTGTGTTGGATAGTCCATTTATCGAGGAAGGCTTTAGGCTATATAACATCACGCTGCGACCAATAGGAGCGAAGAATCAGTGGGAAATGTGGAAAAAACTAGAAAAATTATTCATCTTTCCTCGGTCTGCCGGGTTGTCGTTTTCCGTTAGTTGGGGTCCAAAAGGTTTGGATTTTTAGCCCAAAGTTCATCCGGCATGCGACTGACATAGCCGGCCCAGTTCCACTTTAATGTGGCTGCTTTTTCGGTGACGTCGGCTACCTGGGTCCTGGAACGTATTGCGGTATTCCGAATTCGGTCTGTGAGTCTAACCCCGAGAATACTCCGCTCCATCGCCCTTTGGCATACCCCGAGTGCGGACAAAGGACGACCAGTCAAAGACCAAGTTTGAGCGCCGTACGTGAGAATGGGCAGAATGCATACGTCCATGAGCTTCCGTTTAAGGGATTGTGGAAGACTTTACGTTTTGATATAGTTTAATTAAACTTACAGATACGCGAATGAAATTTCAACAGTGGGCCAGCAGTTCCGTGTGGAACCCTTCAAGTTCCTCGATCCACCTCTAAAGCTGGAATTCCCTCAAGCTGTACAGATGTTGAGGGAAGCAGGTCTGATATATCATATAAATAAATATTGCAGGACATTCCACACATCGCCATCTGGCCCCAAGCTATGTAACTACACTTGTGTTATGGGTGCTAGACAACGGATATACTACTTATATACTTTGCTTTTGTAAATATATACTTATAATACATAGAAACAACCAGACCACAGGCAAATATCCCGCAACCCTGTGTTTGGCAGTCCGGGATGATGACCATTGTGGGTCGTCAATATTCAAACGTAATCGGGGCCTACGCGGGTTCTGAAAATGTCGGCATAGAAAACAGGTAAGGGGATGCAGACGATACATTTGATCCCGAAATTCCTGCGGGATCGGGACTTACACGGGGCGCAGCTAGTCCGTTATAAATGACATAATTTCAACGTTACATTTTGGTTTTGGACTATTCTGACCAATTTTTAAAAACCTAAACCAAATTTGATGAAACATTACAGGTGTAACGATAGGCGATGAGGACGACCTATCGACGCCGGACGAGAAATTACTCGGACGACTTGTTAAGGCGAGATACGACACTGACTTCTACATATTAGACAAGTACCCGTTGGCTGTTAGACCTTTCTATACTATGCCAGATCCTAATAATGAGGTAAGATCATTTTCACACCTGCAGCACTTTAATCACGGATTAAAGCCCTATTAACCTCAACTTAAAGCAAGACATTATTCCCAAGGGAGATAATGTTGTATGAAACTCCCAAGGAAATAAAGTGATTTGTATTTGGAACGTTGAAATTCGTGTGAAAACTCATGGTTTTAATTTTGAAGGTCTCAGCAAATAGGTTTTATTTATACAGTTGCTCGCCGCTCGCAGCACATGCTGCACGCGCATCATGCTTCGATCGCCTAATCGTAATGTCGGTAGCAATAATAATAACAATGCAAATAGTGATAAAAATAACGGATTGCAGTGTAAGGAATGTAATGTGGTTATAAACGAATTATTGACATTCATTAGCAATAAAATTGACGTATTGACGGAAACTGCACTGTTGCAAATATGTACTAGTAAATACACTAGTGAGGAGATCGAAGAGGCGAGGTGTTTGACCTTAACATTGCTAGCTTCGAACAGAAGGTACACGCGACGAAAGGACGGCTCTGAGCATAAAAGTCTTCAAGAAATTGTTAAGATTGTTAAAGAGTTTGACCCAGACTGCTTGCCAGTGTTTGTTGCAAAAGATCTAAACAAACTGCCTCCGGTTACATTTGACCATGTTGACGTAACCTCATTTCTTAGAGAAATCACGGTTTTAAGGAATGACGTCGCCCAAATTAAGGCGAAAAAAGAAACTAGTATGAGCGGTAGCACTGATTTTCTAAGTCTTCGAAAAGAGTTGGACGAAGTTAAAGGAATGTTAAGAGACCTAAAGACACGTACCGAGGCAGCCTCTCAACTTGCATTAGAAACTACCCTATCTGTGCCGAACAATAAGCATGAAAACTGCAGCTCGGCGGCGATGACGACGGAGGCGGCCGGCCGGCTAGCGGGGGCACCCCCGCTTCTGCCCGCGCCCGCGCGGGTGGATCCTTCGCTTGCACCTACGCCCTCCGCGTCCCCGCACCGGGTGCACCCGCCCGCGCAACCCGCGCACGCTCCTGCGCACGCGCCACCGCCCGCGCCGCCGCCGCCCGCGCCGCCGCCGCCTCCTGTGCCGTCGCATCAACCTCGATTGCTAGCTCATCAATGTGATACTGCGATAACGACGAGTGAACCGTCCTACAGAGATATAACTATAAGTAGGAACGTGCGATCGGAACTAGAACACAGGGCAAATGATGGGTTTACTGTAGTCGAGCGAAAAAACCGTAAACGAGTATGTAACTTTAACGGAGCGGCTCAAGGTTCAAGTAAGCTTGTTGCTGCTGAATTAACTTCGACAATCTACATTTCCCGTCTAACCAAAACAACATCGGAAGAACATATACGAGAGTATATAACTGAGAAGGGACAAAAATGCATGAAAATTGACCTATTACCGCAAAAACAAGAGACTGAATTTAGTTCATACAAGATAACTGTATCGAGAGGGAATTTGGGTGTGTTTTTAAATACAGAGTTCTGGCCAAAAGGAATTAAATTTCGATTATTCCGTGAAAACATGGCAAACAAACGCAATATCAATAACAATTAATTATGGATAGTACACCTTCAACATTTTCTATTATTACATATAATTGTAAAAATATTAAACGATCAGTACAGAGTGTACGAGACCTGACAAAATGTGGAGATTTTATTGGACTGCAGGAGACTTGGCTTCTTCCCCACGATCTAAACTATATACACAACATCGATGCGAATTATGATAGCATAGCTAAGTCGTCGGTGGATACTTCTAGTGGTATATTGAGAGGGAGACCCTACGGAGGAGTGGCCTTACTTTGGAACAAGACCAAATTCCCTAATGTGATGCCGCTGGAGTGTTCGAGTGACAGGGTCATTGCTGTGAAGGTGTTAAATGGATCTGATGACTTTATGGTAGTGAACGTGTATATGCCGACAGATAACGCGGAAAATATTACGGAGTTTATAGACACTTTGGCGCTAGTAAGCTCATTAATAGAAGAAAGTGATATGCCAGTGGCTTATGTGGTTGGTGATTTCAATTCTAATCCCAGTGCAAGCTTTGGTCGCGAGTTGATTTCCTTCTGTGCGGAGCAGACTCTGGTATGTGCGGACATTAATATTCTTGGTTTAGACTCTGATACATACACTTTTGTGAGTGAGGCACACGGCACTACAAGCTGGCTAGACCATTGTGTTGTGACGGAAGCCGCCTGGACGACTGTGCGGTCGGTCAGTGTGCTCTATGACGTGACATGGTCAGATCATTACCCATTGCGTGTTGTGTGTCAAATGTCTGAACCTATTGGAACTGTAGCGGTGTCTGAAGCTTCCGGCTCGCTTAGGGGTATCAAGTGGGGAGAGAGAGACTTGACTCAGATTAATAAATATAGTAAACATTGCGCTGATAACTTATGTTTAGATTTGTGTGATAGTTTTAAGTGCGACTGTGATAACATTACATTATGTACACATTTTAATAATTATTTTAAATTTATTGACGAATACTATGATAAGATTATTTATATTTTACAATCGGCGGCTTTATTGAGTTCGCATGAAATTGACCAAAAAAAGATCCAGAACCGTAATAAAAAGATAGTCGGTTGGAATTATCATGTGCGGGACAGCCATCGGAGGGCTAGGCTTGGTTTTCATTGTTGGGTGACGGCAGGCAGGCCTAGAGAGGGTGACATATACAATAGAATGAAACAGAGTAAGGGTGAATTTAAAAATAAAGTTAGGTGGTGTCAGAAGAATGAAGAACAAATCAAAATGAATATAATAGCATTACATAGGAAAGAAAAAAGATTCGTAGAGTTCTGGAAAGCTACTAAGAAATTAAACTCTAAGCAAAGGCTACCCAGTTCAGTAGATGGTCTGCAAGACCCTCAGGCTATTGCTGAAATTTTTGCTAAAAATTTTAAAGTTACTCCTCTGCCTGCTACACTGAAACCCAATAATGTGTTTTCTGTAGATGGAGCCCCCACGCAGTTTTCAGTAAAGGACATCAAAAAAGCCGTTAAAGGCATTAAGCGCGGTAAATCGCCCGGAATTGATGGTTTGAGTATCGAGCACATAGTGTATGCTACCGACAAAGTATACGACCATCTGTGTACCCTCCTCAACCTATGTGTAAAGTACAGCTACCTACCTAAGAGCTTAATGAAGACGGTGGTGGCTCCAATTATTAAAAGCAAAACGGGAAATATGGGTACTTCTTCTAATTATAGACCGATTTCGCTAGGTACCATTGTTGGCAAGATTTTGGAGCGACTCGTCTATCCCGATCTGATGAAGAACGTTAAAATTGATGATGCACAGTTTGGTTTCCGTCCCGGTCTCTCAACGGATTCAGCCATTCTTGGTTTGAAAAGTACCATCAGACACTACATCGCGCAGAACACCAGTGTGTACGCATGTTTCCTGGACCTGTCGCGTGCGTTTGACCTGGTGAATTATGAAATTCTCTGGGCCAAACTAAAAGCCGCACTGGTCCCGGAATATGTGGTGAATCTGTTGAGGTATTGGTACGGAAACCAAACTAATGTGGTAAGATGGGGCGACGCGACCTCTAGCGAATATATGCTAGAGAGCGGTGTGCGCCAAGGTGGAATGACCTCTCCCGACCTGTTCAGCATATATGTTAACGGACTGATTGGGGAGCTGAGGAGTACCAGAGTCGGGTGTCACTTAGGTAACGTGTGTATGAACAACCTAAGCTATGCTGATGACATGGTGCTCCTTAGCACCTCAATCAAAGGATTGAGAAAGCTGGTTTCAGTCTGTGAGCAATATGCTGTTGCTCATGGGCTGAAATATAACGTAAAGAAAACCGAAATGATGGTGTTCAGGTCGGGTAGAGGTCCAGAGAACATTCCTAAGGTACAGATCGATGGCATGGAGGTTGGGATAGTACGAGAATTTAGGTACTTAGGACACATTATCAGCGACGATCTCAGGGATGACCGCGATATAGAACGTGAGCGAAGGGCCCTCGCTATGCGGAGCAACATGCTCGCTCGCCGATTTGCAAGCTGCAGCACTGAGGTAAAACAGACGCTGTTTAAAGCATACTGCCTCTGTATGTACACCTGTCAGTTGTGGTGTACATATACGAGGAGAGCTATCAATACCATAAGAGTTCAATATAATGACGCATATAGGACTCTTATGCGACTGCCTAGGTACTGCAGTGCGTCGAGCATGTTTGCCGAGGCGAGGGTCCCAGACTTCTTCGCCGTTATGAGAAATCGTGCCTCGTCCTTCTGGAGTCGACTCCTTGAATCGGGAAATAGCATTCTGGTGGCTGTCTCTAGCAATATGACCTGTCCCTTATTTGGGCATTGGAACATTCTGCACATACAGGCAAACAAAAAATGAAAAATATATTGACCAGAATTTTAATTTTATATTTAATTGTCATTCTAATGTTTTTATTTTACTTTGATTTTTATTTTTTACTAGTCACTTGTAAGTGTTTCTAGGATGTGTGATATGGGTTGTTTGCCTGTAATAAAACAATTTTATTTTTATTTATTTTATTTATTTATTTATAATAAATCATTTGATTGGTCTACAAAAATGTAGCAGGCCATGATTAATGTTTTTTATTTTGATTGTTACGTTAGGTCTAAGCAAATAGGGTTTGCCTATAATACCTACCAAATATTTACCATCATGCTACCATCTCATTGCAATTGCCCCATTTTTTTAAAGTGGATTTTTTCAAGTAGGGAACTGGCCACCACAAGAATTTAAAAAAAATATCGACTGACGGTATGAAACGGTATGAAAAGTAGAATATGCACTTTGGAATAAAGCATGTCTTCGTCTTGGGCGGCTTGAACCCCTCGCTTCACTCAGGACTCTACTTAACTCCCTCGCTCCGCTGGGGAGTTAACCCGAGAGTCCCTCGTTACACTCGGGGTTCTATAATATGCCACCCACAACATAAGACATTGCTTTATACCCTTGATGCATAATCTACTATTTTATCACAGTTGTTCATAAAGTGGATCTTATTAAACCGCTTTTAGGCTCATAATGCAACGTATTATGCACGCGTGAGTTATAAATTACCAACTAGGGTTTTAGCCCAAGTTATCCCGATAAGTCAAATACGTATCTTACTGCTAATTACATGTTAGGTAGATGAAACATTCTTAATTTATGTGGGTTATACTGTTTTGATGTATAAAAAAGGTAGGTACTAACAAAGAGTTTTTAACCTAGCTAAAATAGTTGTCTCTAAAGTCGCTTTATGAACGAAAATTTTACGATTAAATTGAGGTTTGTTTTTTCTTTAGTTAATTTTTTTTTCCGTACCATCTGTTTTTACCCCCGACGCAAAAACAAATGGAAAAAACCCTAAAAAATATTGTATGTCAGACAAGGCTTTATAGGTCTTTTGCTTGCCCTTTCGGGAGTTTAATTAACAAAAAAAACAGCGCACTCCGGGAGTGCAGGCAGAAGTGAAAACTGTATATCTGTGTAAAATCTCATATGTCGCGAGAACATACGCAAAAAGAGTTTTAGATGAAGAAAAAAAAAATAGTCGGACGACAAATAGTCGTCCGACATTTGTCGTCCAACAAATAGTCGTCCGACATTTGTCGTCCAACAAATTGTCGTCCGACATTTGTCGTCCGTCAATAGTCGTCCGACATTTGTCGTCCGTCAATAGTCGTCCGACATTTGTCGTCCGTCAATAGTCGTCCGTTAAAAAATACCATATGTACGTCTTAATACACTCACAGCCAAATTAAAAACAGTAGGCCCAGGCATACATTTTCGCCGCGCCGTAGAGAGGGGATAGCTGTCTACTCTCCATCCGTCTTACGCTTTTTCGATCAGGTCACGTGTCCTGACGCGAGTTTAAGATTTTATACCCATTACAGAAAAAGTGCTCAACGCCGCTAAAGAAGTTTTCACTTCAAAAATATTGCCTAAAAAAATAGTACGCACATTTTTAGGGTTCGTACCCAAAGGATGCCTGTCCATCTGTCTGTCTGTCACCAGGCTGTATCTTATGAACCATGATAGCTAGACAGTTGAAATTTTCACAGATGATGTATTTCTGTTGCCGCTATAACAACAAATACTAAAAACAAAAAAATAGTGGGGGCTAACATGGTACGGAACCGACTCCTACTTGGCCGGTTCTTAAACATAATATATTTGTTTGAATTACAGAAAGCATCGAATTCGTATGATATATTCATGCGTGGTGAGGAGATAATGAGCGGCGCTCAGAGGATACACGACCCGGAGTTTCTTACTGAGAGAGCTAAACATCATGGAATTGGTAAGCTATCTATTTATATACACTTGACGACCTCTGTTGCCAGTGGCGTAGAGTTAATCACTAAAGCCCGGGGCGAAGTAATAATTTGCCGCCCTTTTGACGTCATAAAAATAATGTTGTCAATTTGCCCCCCATGGCATCATAAAAATAATAATAGTGGTAATATGCCACACTTTTGACGTCATAAAAATAATAAGAATTGCAATTTACCGCCCCTTTGACGTTATAAAAATAATGTTGTCAGTTAGCCGCCCTTTTGGCATCATAAAAATAATAATGTTGTCAATCCCCCCCCCATGGCATCATAAAAATAATAATGTTGTCAATCCCCCCCCCCATGGCATCATACAAATAATAATGTTGTCAATCCCCCCCCCCATGGCATCATAAAAATAATAATGTTGTCAATCCCCCCCCATGGCATCAGAAAAATAATAATGTTGTCAATCCCCCCCCCCCATGGCATCATAAAAATAATAATGTTGTCAACCCCCCCCCCCATGGCATCATAAAAATAATAATGTTGTCAATCCCCCCCCCCATGGCATCATAAAAATAATAATGTTGTCAATCCCCCCCCCCCATGGCATCATAAAAATAATAATGTTGTCAAACCCCCCCCCATGGCATCATAAAAATAATAATGTTGTCAATCCCCCCCCCATGGCATCATAAAAATAATAATGTTGTCAATCCCCCCCCCCCATGGCATCATAAAAATAATAATGTTGTCAATCCCCCCCCCATGGCATCATAAAAATAATAATGTTGTCAATCCCCCCCCCCCATGGCATCATAAAAATAATAATGTTGTCAATCCCCCCCCCATGGCATCATAAAAATAATAATGTTGTCAATCCCCCCCCCATGGCATCATAAAAATAATAATGTTGTCAAACCCCCCCCCCCATGGCATCATAAAAATAATAATGTTGTCAAACCCCCCCCCATGGCATCATAAAAATAATAATGTTGTCAATCCCCCCCCCCCCCATGGCATCATAAAAATAATAATGTTGTCAATCCCCCCCCCCCATGGCATCATAAAAATAATAATGTTGTCAATCCCCCCCCCATGGCATCATAAAAATAATAATGTTGTCAATCCCCCCCCCCCATGGCATCATAAAAATAATAATGTTGTCAATCCCCCCCCCCCCATGGCATCATAAAAATAATAATAGTGGCAATATGCCACTCATTCAATGCCCGGGGCGGTACGCCCCCCTCCCCTCGCTACGCTATCGTCTGTGGCGCAGAAAGTTACGAGTTCGATTTCGTTACTTAACTTACTTTGTCTAGTTACTTAGGTTGGGGCTAGATGGCGATGTGTGGAATAACCTGCAATATTTATTTAATGTTTCAGATATAAGTAAAATAGCTGCCTACATAGAGTCATTCAGATTGGGATGTCCACCGCATGCTGGTGATTATTTTACTTTGTTTACTTACTAGCAGCGCTCCGCGGTTTCACCCGCGTAACTCCCGATCCCGTGGGAATATCGGGATAAAAAGTAACCTATATTATTCCCAATGAATCAATGTATCCTCATACCAAGTTTCATCTAAATCGGTCCAGTAGTTTTGGAGCCTATTCAAATCAATCTTTCCTCTTTATTTTATTACTTGTACTTGTATACGGGCTGTTTTCCGCAATTAGACCCTTTTTAATTGGGTCCTTCTTGCGTAAGGATGGAGTAGGCTTGCCCAGCACCTACTACCCTCTCAGCTTAGTCGACCATGTCCAGAGGAGAGAACTTGTCAATACTTCTGGAGCCAACTGAGCCGCGGGTTTCATCACGATGTTTTCCTTTACCGTAAGAGCAATGTCAATTAGCGCACATAAATGTTTTCTTAAGAAAAATACATTGGTGCACTGCCGGGATACGAACCCACGACCTTCAGAATGAAAGTCGAGGTATCTACCACTAAGCCAATACCGCTCTCTTATATCACTACATAGTATAAAACAAAGTCGCTTTCTCTGTCCCTATGTCCCTATATCCCTATGTATGCTTAAATCTTTAAAACTACGCAACGGATTTTGATGCGTTTTTTGTAATAGATAGAGTGATTCAAGAGGAAGGTTTATATGTATAATACATGCATAATATAGCCGTGCGAAACCGGGGCGGGTCGCTAGTAAAAATTAAAATTATTTTGCTTTCCCAGGTGGCGGCATAGGCCTGGAAAGAGTTGTGATGCTGTACTTAGGTCTGGACAACATAAGGAAAACTTCGATGTTCCCTCGCGATCCGAAACGAGTGACGCCGTAGGCAAACATGTATTTAAGGCCCTGGATAACACCAATACTAGGCCCTTAAGGTGAAAGGGTACCTGCGTTCTCTCCATACAAACGTAGTCGACTGTTTCCTCCCTGGATAATGACACTAGCACAAATATTGTTGTTGCATTAAACCTATAACTGCCATGACTATGCCCCAATGTCTTGGTTTTTTTCATTTTCTAATTATCATAGAAATTAAAATTTAAAAAACAAAAAACGAAACATAGAGCCATTGTCATGGCAGTTATAAATTTTATGCAACAAAAATATTTGCTCTAGTGTCATTATCCAGGGAGGAAACAGTCGACTACGTTTGTAATAGTTTGTATGGAAGGAGTCCCCGGTACCCTTTCCTCTTAATAAGACTTATTTAATTAAACTTGTATCTAATTTAAACATTTTATAAGTTTCATAATACAGCAGACAAATTCGTATATTTTTAAAACAAAAATGGACTTTAATAAATGTGTTAAAATTAAATCTTTTTGTTTTTGTACAGTATGCGTCATAAGTCCACTATCAGTGTGAATAATACTATCAACAAATATTGGACTTACGACCTTCTTCTAATAGACGTTACACACAAACATAAATACTAGAATTACTAGAATTAAAAGTACTCAGTGTAATTATTATTTTCAACATGTTAGCTATGTGTTTAGTTGTGTGAGTGGTATAAGCCGGCACCCGCTACACCAACTGACGTGGGTTCGATCCACAGGTTACGTTGTTATAATGTTCAAATAGTGCTGCACAGGATTGTAAACGTTACGGTGGCGGTGTACTATTGAACGTTGATTATACCTCTATCTAGGTTAGTTTATGCCTTAAAGGTTAGTTGAAGTTGTGCCCAGAGGTTTTTACGCATAAGATTAGGTTTCCCTCAAAAAATTGACTAGATTACGCTTAAAAAGATAGGTTAGAGAACGCTCAGAAAATGCTTCTGAGCGTTTTCTAACCTACCTTTTTAAGCGTAATTACCCACCACATTACCACAGATTTTTTTTCCCTTCTACTTCTAGTAGTGTTAACATCTCCGGGCATATAATACCAGCTTAGTCAACCATTTGCTCTTTAAAATAGTCGTTGGTCTGTAAAAAGTACTAGGCAATCAGAAGTCAGTAGAAGGTATTAAGTCACACTTATAACGTTATCTCTCTTTCTTCAATTTTTCTCTTTCCTTTATCGTGTAAATTGTTTAACAGTAATTGGTCTGTAAGTACCAGGCAGTCAGTAGAAGGTATAAAATGACATTTATAACGCTATCTCTCTCTTTCTTTAACTGCTCTCTTTCCTTTGTCGTGTAAATTGTTTAACAAATTGGTCTGTAAGTACTAGGCAATCAGAAATCAGTAGAAGGTATAAAATCACATTTATAACGCTATCTCTCTCTTTCAACTGCTCTCTTTCCGTTACCGTGTAAATTGTTTGATAGTAATTTGGACCGTAAGTACCAGGCAATCAGAACTCAGTAGAGGGTATGCTACAAAAAACTGTCAGATATCTAATGTGAAATCATGCTCGAGTTAATTGGATTATTTTTCCAGTTTTATTGGGACCCTATTACTAATACTTCGCTGTCCGTCCGTCTGTCTGTCGCCAAGCTGTATCTCCGAACCGTGATAGCTAGACAGTTGAAATTTTTACAGATGATGTATTTCTGTTGCCGCTATAACAACAAATACTAAAAACAGACAAAGTAAGTAGATATTATTTGAGCATGTTTTTTTGCGAACGCGTGAGTGTTTTGTATACTAAAACCTTCCTCGAGAACCACTTTATCCATTGGTGAAAACAGCACGAAAATCGGTGCAGTAATTTTTGAGTTTATAGCGAACAGACAGACGCAGCGGAGGACTTTGTTTAATAATATGTAGGGAAATAGGATTCAGGGGTTTTTAAGCGAACAAATAAGTTTTTAATAAGTTTTGGCAATGATTTAATCATACATATCAGAAATATTGACAAAATTCGAGTAAATTAACCAGATAACATACACCGGTTATTTGTAACTTAAACCGGTTTAAACCAGCAGTTCTTCTAAGTAACACGTTATTATGGGAAAAAAGATTTTCGACTTTAACCAATGTTTTTTTGACGTGACAACGTTTTATAAATTGGTTTGCCGGGTGACACTTCAAGAAACTGCGTTACGCTCCGCTGACGTTATGCGCTCACAATGAGAGCGAGTGAGAGGCACGCGGGCATGGTTAGCCCGCCTAAGAGCGAGAGAGACAGACATAAAAAGTGAAAGGCACGCGTCCCTTCCACTCGAGCACAGTTGTTGTCACGTAAAACTTTCGCCCGTATACCGACTTTACAGGCAACCAGTTTTTTTTTACATAAAATAGGTAAGCGTTTGAAAACTATCACACCTGCCTGATGGTAGGTGACGATGCGGCCTAAGATGTAACACGCGGTGTCTAGAAGATATCTGTTCACTCGCTACTTGAAGACACACAACATTGTACACGTCAGGAGAGACGAGACGAAGGCAACTGATTCTGTTCCCTTGCGGTACGAAAGGAATGAAGTAAAATGCATAGTTTTAATTTTCACTTTGGCGACACAATAGGTGTCGCATATCAGTTTGCCTGGGGCCTAAGTCTGCTAACACAATTGTATTTCAATAGTGTGTCGATATAATCGTAATAGAAATTTAATGTCAAAAATATGACATTACATGTCAAATTCGTATTCTCCTAACGTTGACTATTCTATCGAGACACCACTGACACACCACTGACTCACTTTTGTGTTCTGCTCTACAATCGTGGCTTAATGGTATCTCGATAGTTGTCAAAACGGTATATCGCTTAGCAACATATACCATGTTGCTAGGCAACACCTGCAAGGTAAATATTACCATACCATTGAGACTCCATAGTGATTATATTGCGATGTTATTAAAACTTTAGCAGAATACCAAATAAAGTCACAATCTCGATATAATATCTATAGAGTCTCGATATAATGACAATGGTTGGCCAAATAGCAGAATAAGGCCCCTGGTTGTATGAGGAAAGAATGGAGATGGCTAAATTAGGTCGTGGAGTTCTGATGCACACTCCTCGAAATGTATCCGATAAAAGACTGACAAGCTTGCCACTCTGAAATCTTTTTATTATTGATATCAATTCCATTGATAATTAATTAACTGTGTTACTTAGTAGAGCATCTGTTTATAAAGAATACTCGGTTATATCCAACTTAACTGGTTACAACTAACTTTAACCGGTTAAAACCGGAATTTTCTAACCATCTCGTTATAACAATTAGATTAGACAATACATGATCGCTTAAATTAAATTAAAGTAGATAAAAACTAATTGAATGAAGCTCACTTAATTAAATTATTTATATTAAAATGCACCAAATTATATTCAATTTGCAGCTCTACCGTTTAAAACGGTTTCTTTCAAAGAGTTTAGTTCAAAAAGGCTTTCCAAATAAAAAAATAAATCGAATGCGACTTTATAGATTTTTGAACACTAATTAGGTTAGGCGTCTCGAGAGATAGCAGACCCAGTCTGTTACAAGCCTTTTTTTAAGTCTATAAGAATCAAACATAAAATAAAAATATTTTTAGTTTGAAAAAAAAAATCTGAGTAAAGTCTATTGCTTTGAAAGCGATAGCAATCGAATTAAACAGTAGAGCTGCAAATAAACGGTTCAAAATACACAGGAACACGTTGCAAGGTCTCAAAATAAGTACATTTGTTACTATTCAGTAAAAAACAATTTCATCAAAACCGGTCAATCAATTCCACATTAGCCAAACAAAAAGATACACAATTTGTGCTAAAAAGCAAATAACTTTCGATTAAATAAGTACAATTTTCTTAATATTTTTTATAGAAAAGTTGATATAGAAAATCTACACATTTTTGTTTTGTTAGAATCACTTTAAACAATTGTCGAAAGAGGTCGCTAAACAAGTTAAAGTCAAGCTGTCATAATCATTAGTAATTTTGTCAAAACAACAACTTTAGTAAATAAAACAACAATTTTAGTGAATTAAACAACCATTTTATAGAAAAAAGTGGTTTTTTTTTTGTGAAATAATTTGGGTTTTTTTGGGTAAAATGCGAACGCACAGCCATATTATTGATCTGCGACTGAAGAAAAAAAAACACTAATCAATTTGTGAAAAGAAATAATCTGTCAATTGAACCACAAAACAATTTGATGGCACATGTATTTTTAATTTTTCTTCTAAAAAAATCAAGTAGGTATATATTCATTAAGTTATTATATTGTCTGGCTACCATAACACAAGCCTAGTTCCTTAGCTTGTATAGATGGCGCTGTGTCCAAAATGTGGCTCTCATTTTGTAATTACTGGATATTATTTTAAGACAAAATTATTATTATAAAAAATGTCAAATAAACGCTTGCAAATATCAAATGTAACGTTATAAATACATCATAACGTGTAACGGATTGGAAAAAAGATGTTGCTAATCTAAACTCTTTTTTAAGCTAAAATGTTTCTTCCTTCAAAATTGTCTATGGTTTTTTTTAAAGTGATTCAAACAAAATAATTCGAAGCTGCTATGATATAATACTTTATTTACATTATTAAAAATACACAACCAAATAAGAAATACTAAGCCATTTCTGATGTTGCTCTCGAAAATATAGTTGAAAACAGGAATATTTGTGAAAAATACAGACTTTTTTCTTTAACCAAACATTCTTTTTTTAATTAAGGCATCGTACGGCCTGCGCATATAACCAGAAATACAATTTAGTCAAAAAAGACAATGGATGATTGATTTGGTCAAAAAAATCAAGAATAATTTGTGAAAGTAGACTATTTATTTAACAAGAAATCCTTTTTTTTTAAATTGGCATCGCACGACTAGTGCATAATACCAAATACATCGCTTAGTCTTAATTTGATGTTTTTTTTTATATTTTAAGCAAGAAAAATATTCGAGTTTCAGTATACTATTTGTTTTTAAGTAAACATTTCGACTAATATTTAATTAAATCACATGATAATAATCATACAACCGCAATTAAGGGTTTTCTAAAAACCAAATTACCCAATTATTTGTTACAATTTCTTAATACATATGGGTATTAATTTCAAAATGTACATTTCTATCTCTTTTTTTAACTAAATTGGGGATTTCAAAGAAATAAATAAGTCATCTAAGTTTTGTTTGATCCTTTTTGTTTTTACCCCGAAAGGGGCAGGAAAAAAGGTTTTTAGCACATACAACCTATAGCCTAAAGCTAAGATCGTTTAAGATCTTTAATTAAATATTGCAAAATATGTACTAATTAATTTACAACGAGAAGAAAATTTGATTTTATTGAAATTAAGAAAATTTTCGTTCAAATTTTACAATATTTGATTCAATTTTGACAAAATTACACAATTTTATTCAAATTTTTGAAAATTTCGATCCTCAATTTAGTCAAAAAAAAACTATCAAGTCACCTAAAAATACATAATTAAAATTAGATAATAGGTACCTAATGCTAAACTTAAATCTGATCAAAAAAAATACTCAACTACGACAAAACTAAAAATAAATTTAGTTCACTTAATTTTATTTTCACTTGGAATTTTCGTCACATATTCTTCACCATCACAAAAATATTTAATAAAAATAATATTTCGCGCACTTTTTTAATTTTTAAGCACTTTGCCGACTGTTTATAAACTTATTCAATTTCATAGTCCGACAATTTCAAAGAAAAAAAGGTGAATCGTTGTTTTTAGGCCTGCCTTTTTTTTACGTCCAATCGGGTTTTTACGCCAAACCGGGTTTTTTCGCCAAACCTGGTTTTACGCCGAACCTGGTTATTCTGAATTTAGGTTTAACACCTAAATAAGTTCTTACGCATTTAATCTAGAAACTTAGCCTTTGTGTGTTACGCTTTCAGAAGTGTAAACACAAAGGTTAAACACTAGTGCTTACCCTAAAAGATGATGTTTATATTAAAAATGTGTTTACATTAAAAATGTGTTTACACTAAAAATGTGTTTACACTTCTAGTGTTGATACAAAAAAGGCGTTAACAATAAAAAGGTATTTACACTTCAGGTGATTACACTAAAAATGTGTTTACACTATGATGTTTACACGAAAAAGGTTGCTTACACTTGATGTTTACGCTAAAAATGTGTTTACACTTGATGTTTACACTAAAAAGGTGTTAACGCTAGTTGTTTTACACATTATTCAAAAAGATTCTTCAAATCGTGTTCGTATAAGGCAATTACAAGCATAATTCCGATACCTGTGGATAGGCCCATCAGTTGCAGGAAGCATTGGCAGAGAGTGCCTTCTTTACTGTGTGAAGTGCTCAGTTCCGGCATCTGGGGACAAATGTTGAAGCTGAGTTTTGGCAGGAATAAAATAGTATAAATAAATAATAATAAATATTGCAGGACATTCAGTGAATTGATTATTTTTTTGCAAAAGCAACAGGTTCGATTCCTGGCTAGGTAATGACTTTTTCAAAAATCTAATGATGCAGTTTTAGTTGTTGTCAAGATAAGGTTAAACATAAATAAATAAATATTGCAGGACATTCCACACATCGCCATCTAGCCCCAAGCTAAGTAACTACACTTGTGTTATGGGTGCTAGACAACGGATATACTACTTAAATACTTTTTTTTTGTAAATATATACTTATAATACATAGAAACAACCAGACCACAGACAAATATCTAAGCATAAATACTTGTCTGAGGCAGGAATCGAACCCGCAACCCAACAACAACATAGATACCAACATAGATTTTTGAAAGTTTTAGCGCGGATATAAGACTATAGTATTTTAACTGAATGATATTAGGTCTATATCTAGCCCAGACTTACCATATCAACAAGTGCGATATACAAGAAGGTCCCGGCAGCGACTGCGAACAGCCATTGCGTGGCGGAAGGCGCGTGACCGACCAGCACTCCGCAGACCATACCGGCCAAACACAGCCCACTCGATAATATGTTGTAACACACCGCTCGTTTCACTGACATGCCTGCTTTTAGCAGAACTGCGAAGTCACCTGTAACGACAAAGTCAAAATAAATATTGCAGGACATTCCACACATCACCATCTAGCTAGCCCAAGCTAAGTAACTAGACTTGTGTTATGGGTGCTAGACAACGGATATACTACTTATCTTTTGTAAAACTTATAATACACAGAAACAACCAGATCACAGACAAATATCTAAGTATAAATACATGTCTGAGGCGGGAATCGAACTCGCAACCCTGTGTTGAGCAGTCCAGCATCGAAGTGCAAAGAATGCTTACTTATGTCATAGTGATCGAAGATTAGTGGGACACGGTGGAAGCTAATCTGCGTAAAGTTTAAGCCAATAACTGGTAAGGAATAGCAGACAGGCGCAGATCCTATATCGAAGTGCAAGGAATGCTTAGCTTATGTCATTGGGACACGTTGGAAGCTGATCCGAACTTCAAGCGTACCTACTGGTAACGATTAGCGCAGGACAGGAAGGTGGTGAAAGATTCTAGTTCCAGACAAGATATACTTCGAGTCACTTAGCAGCGGAGTATAAACTGCTGTGTTCCAATTACATTGATATCGATATCGTGATGATGGAACAGCTTACCGAGTTCATGCGGTAATTCGTGGCATAGTACAGCTATGGCTGTTGAAAATCCACCAGCGATGCTCGAAGCGAAGGCAGCTCCTGGAATTCAAATCATTAAGGTTTTGTTAGCTAAGTCCCATATGAAGGTGCTGTAAGATTTGTTGGCACCAAAAAGGGGTTTTTTGGAAAGTCAGTGTTTTTTTGGAAATCAATCCACCTTTAGAAAGGCGGGGGGTGAAAGAGAGTGCATTGTCGAGCAAAAACGTAGCAGGCAGAAGTAAGGGTGTTTTCCTCTAGAACCAAAGCTGAATCTAGATAGGAGTTGAGTCTTTTGATGCCATGAAACTATGAAGGAAAATGGCGGTGTTCCTCCTCAAAATTCATGGTTCTAGGGGGTTTTAAATGAGATCTTACCTATAGCCATCCCGTCAGTGAAGTTATGTAGTCCATCGCCCATGATCACCATCCAGGCCACGGATGCTATCGAGGAGGGGGGCGCATGGACGTGGCCGTGGGCGTGGGAGTGACCGTGGTGGGCACGAGAATGTTCCCTGGAAAAAACATTGAAAAAATAAGGCTTTGATGGGTAAATGGATGAAGCTGGACACTTTGATGCAGCGCCATCTAGCTCTAAACTAAAGAAATATTTGCGTCTTTATCCAATTTAAGTCGGTGAAGATTCTCCAAAACTCTTCGAATTAGTTCAGATAATATTATTCTTCAACAATGATAATTGGCATTGATCATTGGCAGGATCTGACGAAAGGACAAAATGCTAACTTGTTTCAAAATATTACTTGGCACTGGCACTTTCCGAATAGCCTAGCCTGGCAGCTAATGAACAGAAGCTACAACTAGCGACTTAAGGGGAGAGATGTCTAATGAGCACAGAACCTCGATGAAAGACTTGTTCAGCCAGATTAATGCTTAGAACACATCTGTTCATAGTCCTAGGATTTATTGTAGATGCTTCCAGAAAAAAATAAAATCTTGGCACTGAAGGAATAATAAAATGCAAAATAAGCAACCATTAATTAATGACTAACTCACCTTAAAATGACAGTATAACTGTCACCATCCTTCAAGTCCTTAACACCATCTTCCTTATGTTTTATATTGTTCAGTTCTACGACCGCAGGTGCTTCCCCTTTGAGCAACCAGTCCTTTGCATTTGGTTCCTCTTTGCCTTCATTGTTGAGAGCATTTGATGATACTACGCTTACTGAGTTGTTTGCTTTGGGTTTGGGACTTGGGGGTACCTGAAAAATTACGTTTAACGGTATTATAAATAAAAATAATAATATTGCAAGACATTCCACACATCGCCATCTAGCCCCAAGCTAAGTAACTAGACTTGTGTTATGGGTGCTAAACAATGGATATTCTATTTATATACTCATCTTTTGTAAATATATACTTATAATACATAGAAACAACCAGACCACAGACAAATATTTCAGCATAAATACTTGTCTGAGGTGGGAATCGAACTGTTTAGTAGTCCGGCATGGTGATCATTGTGCCAACTAGGTCGTCAAAATCAACTGGGTCATTATTATGATAGGCCTTTACAGGATTCTCCTTACGTGGATGTCGTAGAAGGCAGACCTTATGCTGATCATCGCTGAAGGTTCCAATCATATTATCCCCAATTTTGAACCCTAACAAAAACTTCCAAAAGGCCGACCAAGGAAGTGCTGATAGAACTCTCTGGAGGAAGACGTTGTGGCCAATGGGGAAGCTTACATTTTTGAGGATATAGCGGGTTATGGAACGATATGGAGGATTATAGTGGAGGTAGACTCAGGACTGCAGGAAATAAGCAATTTGCGTAATTTAAAGTACCATACCTGTCCGTCTCTCATATGATGATCGTCCCTCGTATCTGTGTCGATTTCGTCATAACAATATGGATATTCTGAGTATTTGTGCTTGCAGGTTTTGGTGGTAGGATCAGATTTTTCGTCCTTCTTAAAGATTTTCATTAGAGAATTCGATGCGGAGTTTGTGGCTTTAGGAGTTCCCGAACAGCCAGTCTCATTTTTAAGCACACGCACTCTTGAAGGCAGTTTATCATCCTTAAGTTTCTGCCTCCTCTTTCTCCATTCGACAACAACTGTCAGACCTTTTTCGGTGAAGTAAAAGAATACTACGCCTAACATAGCAGCAAAGCCTTTCCACATTCCATCGTTATGGGAGTGGACTTCCACTGCTGTCCCATGGCTGTGTTCAGGTGGACCCATCGCATGTGGCATTAGATGCAATAAGGCATCTCCGCATAGTGTTCCTACTGCTAACGCCACAAGAAACTGTAGCAAATGGTTGTAGTACGTTTTATGCATGATAGGGATAACTACCACACCGAGAAGTCCGCAAGCACTTATAGCAGCTATGCTTAGTGAGGAGTACAGCCAGACCATGTACATGTCTTTTGAATACGCGTGCTTCTGGTCTTTTAAGTCTTTTAGCTCTGATGGGCCAGGTATACGGGCTTCAATGACACACCCTGATCGCTCTACGCTTGTGTGCGCCAGTTTCTGGTAGAGAAGTATTGGGCAGACAGTTCTGAGGGTGTTTTCTGAGACAGTCGTGTCTTGGTGATCGTGTTCGTGATCGTGACTGTGATCATGATCGTGTGGTTTTAGCCGTGTGTTTACTGTATTTACTAATTCTTTACTGCTAACGCACTGAAAGTAAAAAAATATAGTTCGCTTATTTAAAGTCTTACTTTCGAATGGATTTTCCTGACGAAAAATTAATGTGCGCTCATGAAAATTGCTCTTACGGTAAAGGAAAAGATCGTGATGAAACCCGCTTAGTTGGCTCCAGACGTATTAACAAGTTCTTTCCTCGGAACATGGTTGACTAAGCTGAGAGGGTAGTATAGCTGCTGGACAAGTCTAATTCCTCACGCAAAAAGGACCCATCTAAAGAGGTTTGGTTGCAGAAAACAGCCCGTATACAAGTACAAAATGATACTGTGATGAAATACGGCTTCTGTTAGACCAAAGTTGGTTGAAAACACCATGGGTGTCTACATGAGATTGGCTAATATTCACAGCCTTAAACTGTAGTAAGTTCAAGGGCATTTCGGACGCTTAGAAGGCTGCGGATATACGCCAATCTATGGAAGGTTGGCGAATATTAGTAGCCTTCCAAGTTCAAGGGCATTTTCTGCACGATATTTTAATCGCCGCAAGAGTATGAATTTTTATTCCAAATTTTCGCATATAAAACTTCATTAGTCCACTGTCGGAATTTGAAATGCCCTTCAAATTGAGCCACAGTACATCCCAATCCTATTTCGAAAACTTCACTCGTTTGTTTTGTATTTAACCAAAAACATACATACAACCGAATTGACAACCTCCTCCTTTTTTTGAAGTCGATTAAAAAGATAAACACAAATGCATCTATTAAGATTTTTGGTTGTAACGAATATGCACTGAACCTGTTCGACCGATTTTCAAGAAACATTGAATACTTCGGAATAACTTACGCTTATCTCCATATTATTACAGGAACAAGACTTTTATAGGTTAAACCGGCTGCTTGTCTATACTAATATTATAAGGTGGAAATATTTTTTTTGTGTTTTTGTTTGTAACGAATAGGCTCCTAAACTACTGGACCGATTTTGATGAAACTTGGTATGAGGATACATTAATTCATTTACAGTATTATTGGCTACTTTTTTCCCAATATTCCCACAGGATCGGGAGTTACGCGGGTCAATCGCGGAGCGCTGCTAGTTTTAGATAAATTAGGCCAAAGTCTACTTACATTGACGACTTCCTGCTTATTATCGTAAAAGTAAGGCTTTCCCAGCTCCCTCACGCCTCCCTGCTTCAACTCGCCCAGGTCTAATGAATCCAGCATATTATTAAACCCTGTCAAATTCATCGTCATACTCTCCGCGTCACCGTAAAGGGCGAATATTTGCGACAAGTAAGAAGTGAGGTTTACATTTTTCACTTCACGTTTGACACGGCCCCTGATCTTTTGTAATTTGTGTTGGTATCTGAAAAGTAAAAAGTGAATTAGTGCTGATTTTATTTGAATACTCAGCAACAAAAGTGGCTGATGTGTCAGTAAAAAGTCAGAAGTAAATCAGTGCGCTGACGTTACACAAATAGTCAGCAACAAAAGCGGCTGATGTGTTAGTAAAAAGTCAAAAGTGTATCAATGCGCTGATTTTACACGAATAGTCAGTAACAAAAGCGGCTTATGTGTCAGTAAAAAGTCAGAAGTATATCAGTGCAGTAATTTAGAAGTGTCTGACTAATTGATAATGTAGCTGATAAGGATCAATTCTTGTAAACAATTTTTAATATAAAAAATCACCCGGTATAGATTTGTTCTTACCTTAATTTCGAATCTAATTTTCTTCTTTCTAAATCTATAAGCATATGCTGGTTTTCTATATGTGGGTCGTAAGTTCTCAGGTCATCCTTCATGTCGACGTGAGAGCCGCATGTGTGAGCGGCACATAGCAAGCATAGCATGCATACTGTTACTAAGTGATGAGACATATTTTTTAGGTTATTTATTCTTAAACTAAAATTTGCTTAAAGTTAGGTGCGGTTTCTTGCTATGATTGTTTCATATCTTGATCTGAGAACAAAGAGAAATAATTGGTTAGTAAATAATCACTACATAGTATAAAATAAAGTCCATTTTCGCCGTCCCTATATCCCTATGTCTCTTTGTATGCTTAGATCTTTAAAACTACGCAACGGATTTTGATGCGGTTTTTTTAAATAGATAGAGTGATTCAAGAGGAAGGTTTATATGTATAATACATGCAAAATATAGCCGTGCGAAGCCAGGGCGGGTCGCTAGTAATAAATAAATGATTGATTAATGAGCTGCGTTCCGCGGTTTCACCCGCGTAAGTCTCGATTCCAATCCGATTCGGGATCAAAATTCTAATCTAGTAAGTAAATGTTTAAAAACACTTATAGAGCGGTGTTGGCTTAGTGGTAGATACCTCGACTTTCATTCTGAAGGTCGTGGGTTCGAATCCCGACCGGCCGTGCACCAATGTATTTTTTTTTTAATAAATTTTTGTGCGCTAATTGACATTGCTCTTACGGTGAAGGAAAACATCGTGATGAAACCCGCGGCTCAGTTGGCTCCAGAAGTATTGACAAGTTCTCTCCTCTGGACATGGTCGACTAAGCTGAGAGGGTAGTAGATGCTGGGCAAGCCTACTCCATCCTCTTATTATAATTAAAACTAGCGACCCGTCCCGGCTTCGCACGGCTATATTATGCATTTATTATACATATAAACCATCCTCTTGAATCACTCTATCTATTAAAAAAACCGCATCAAAATCCGCAGCGTAGTTTTAAAGATTTAAGCGTACAAAGGGAAATAGGGACAGAGAAAGCGACTTTATTTTATACTATGAAGTGAAGAGTCTAATTGCGGAAAACAGCCCGTATACAAGTACAAGTAAAACACTTATAAAAACCGAAACACGACTGGATCGATTGAGCGAAGCTTGGCTCGATAGATAAACTTTATTTCTATTTGAACCGACTTTAAAAAAATGAGTTTTGAATTCGACCGTATGTGATTTTTGTATGTATGTTACGCGATCATTCGAAACGGCTCAACCGATTGAGATGATTCTTTTGTTCAAAAATATTGCCACAATACAAGCTGTAATATAATTCCAAAATTAATTTTTATCTTTTATGGGAACTAATTTGTTTAAAATACTAAGAATAATCTATATTTTTATACTAATATTATAAAGAGGAAAGATTTCATTTTTTGTTTGTTTCATCACTACATAGTATAAAACAAAGTCGCTTTCTCTGTCCATATATCCCTTTGTACGCTTAAATCTTTAAAACTACGCAACGGATTTTGATGCGGTTTTTTTAATAGAAAGAGTGATTCAAGAGGAAGGTTTATATGTATAATACATGCATAATATAGCCGTGCGAAGCCGGGACGGGTCGCTAGTTTGATATAAATACAAAAAATAAGTAAGTTTTTTTCAGAACATTTTTAATTTATTTAGTTATAATTTCAGTACTTAAATGATTATTAGCATGTACTTATGTGTAATATAGAATTTGTATATTGTTTATTATTATGCCAAATAAAACAAAATAAGTACACATTATGTTTTTTCTAATACCCGCTTAAGCCTATGTTTTGTTCCAAGACTCGCTATTCTAGATACAAAATGTAAAACTAGATGGCGCCACACGTAAAATTAAATCGCGCAAGCGTTACGTTTTCACGTTTCATAGTCATCTCATCTCGAAATGTACAACAGCACCAAGCAAAAATTAATTATAACTTGACATTATAATATTTTTGAAGTTCACTATTTTCTGTGAAAACGGAAAAAGTGAAGCTTATAAACTCCCAAAAATGTTCGGTCACAGAGCTGACCGGACAAAAAAAATTTTTAACTTTAAAAAAGCTTTTCTATAAAAAACGTGCGTGTGCCAAGTGCGAGTCGGTCCGTCGTACCATATTGTATGGGAACCACACTTCAATATTTTATTCTGTTTTAGACGAAGGGTTCCGTATCATTATATTATGTTTTTAGTATTTGTTGTTATAGCGGCAAGAGAAATGCTTCTTCGTGAAAATTTCAACTGTCTAGCTATCACGGTTTATGAGATACAGCCTGGTGACAGACAGTGGAGTCTTCAAAGACGCCCAAAAAAACGAGAAATAAAAGAAAGAAAATATATCTATACAAATATTATAAAGAGGAAAGATTTTTTTCTTATTTTTTTTGTAACTAGTTCAGCTGTTCCCGAGAATTGCGCTTAGCAACACATTTAGCGATTAATTTTTATTACATACGAATAGGCTCCGAAACTACTGGACAGATTTTGATGAAACTTGGTATGAGGATACATTAATTTATTGGGCGTAACATAGGTTACTTTTTATCCCGATATTCCCACGGGATCGGGAGTTACGCGGGTAAAACCCCAGAACGCCGTTAGTCTTATATAACTTTCCGTCCACCTGTGCCATCTAATTGTAATTCTCATCATTTATAATGTCAAGAGAGAAATACCTACCTATACCTACCAGGGCCGTAATTCCATAAGGCAACTTGACGTGGCTTACGTGTGACACGGTCAAATATTATCATGAATAATAAATAAATATTACAGGACATTCCGCACATCGCCATCTAGCCCCAAGCTAAGTAACTACACTTGTGTTATGGGTGCTAGACGACGGATATATTAAATACTACATAAATACTTCTCTTTTGTAAATATAAATAAATTAATATTACAGGACATTCCACACATCGCCATCTAGCCTCAAGCTAAGTAATTACACTTGTGTTATGGGTGCTAGACGACGGATATATTAAATACTACATAAATACTTCTCTTTTGTAAATATAAATAAATTAATATTACAGGACATTCCACACATCGCCATCTAGCCTCAAGCTAAGTAATTACACTTGTGTTATGGGTGCTAGACGACGGATATATTAAATACTACATAAATACTTCTCTTTTGTAAATATAAATAAATTAATATTACAGGACATTCCACACATCGCCATCTAGCCTCAAGCTAAGTAACTACACTTGTGTTATGGGTGCTAGACAACGGATATACTACTTATATGCTTTTCTTTTGTAAATATAAATAAATTAATATTACAGGACATTCCACACATCGCCATCTAGCCTCAAGCTAAGTAACTACACTTGTGTTATGGGTGCTAGACAACGGATATACTACACTTATATACTTTTCTTTTGTAAATATAAATAAATATTGCAGGACATTCCACACATCGCCATCTAGCCCCAAGCTAAGTAACTACACTTGTGTTATGGGTGCTAGACGACGGATATATTAAATACTACATAAATACTTTTCTTTTGTAAATATAAATAAATTAATATTACAGGACATTCCACACATCGCCATCTAGCCTCAAGCTAAGTAACTACACTTGTGTTATGGGTGCTAGACAACGGATATACTACACTTATATACTTTTCTTTTGTAAATATAAATAAATATTGCAGGACATTCCACACATCGCCATCTAGCCCCAAGCTAAGTAACTACACTTGTGTTATGGGTGCTAGACGACGGATATATTAAATACTACATAAATACTTCTCTTTTGTAAATATAAATAAATTAATATTACAGGACATTTCACACATCGCCATCTAGCCTCAAGCTAAGTAACTACACTTGTGTTATGGGTGCTAGACAACGGATATATTACTTATATACTTTTCTTTGTAAATATATACTTAAATCGTTCTTAAATTATTAAAAAATTGATTCAAACTTGATTCAAAATTTTAGGCTTTTTTATTCTTATACAGGGTTATTGGTAACTATATTAGCAACCGGTTGAGGGCCACTTCTGTGCACGTAAACAAACAAATTTTGTTCTATGACTTATGAAAATTGGAACTTTTTTCGAATTTTTGAGGTTATGTTTACCTGAAAATCAGGGTTTCCTTACACGGAGAGGTCATTGACCTTAAGATTAAGTATACTTATTTTTAAGTTTTATCTGCTGCTATATTAATAAGTCTGAATGACCTTTGTTTTAAAAAATCAGCTGAGTTTCGAATTTACTTCAAGTACCTCAAAAAATTATAAATAACTAGATGTCCCGGCAAACGTTGTTTTGTCATTTAAAAAAAAAACTAAAGGAAACAAAATAAAAAATAGATAGTAGCCGATTCTCAGACATACTGAATATGCATATAAAATTTCACAAACATCGTACAAGCCGTTTCGGAGGAGTATGGTAACTAACATTGTGACACGAGAATTTTATATATATAGACTAGCTGCGCCCCGCGGTTTCACCCGCGTAAGTACTCACCGTTTAAACCTTCCCTGGACTACAACAAACACAACAAAAAAAGAATTGGCCAAATCGGTCCAGCCGTTCTCGAGTTTTAGCCAGACTAACGAACAGCAATTGATTTTTATATTATAGATGTTCGAATTTCCAAAAGTCGTAGAACAAAAGTTGTTTGTTTAGGTGCACAGAGGTGGCCCTCAACTCAACCGCTTGCTAATATAGTTACCAACAACCCTGTACACCTATTTTGTGTGGTTTCCATTCATATTTTCATAAATAAGCGCTATTTCTGAAGTCGTATTTCGCGATCGATATCATCAAATAGTCAGGGTCCTAATTCCGGCTCCGACTATAGGTACAGTTAACGTTCAAAGGTCCATCGTCACCGTAACGTTTACAATCCCATGCAGCACTATTTAAACATTATAAGAACGTAACCTGTGGATCGAACCCACGTCGGTTGGTGTAGCGGGTGGCGGCTTATACCACTCACACAACTAAACACAGCTAACATGTTGAAAATAATAATCATACTGAGTACTTTTAATTCAGGTAATTATGTTTGTGTGCAACGTCTATTAAAAAAAGGTCGTAAGTCCAATACTTGTTGATCTTAATATATATAAATCTCGTGTCACAATGTTTGTCCTCAATGGACTCCTAAACCACTTAACCGATTATAATAAAATTCGCACACCATGTGCAGTTCGATCCAACTTGAGAGATAGGATAGCTTACATCCCGATATTCCCACGGGATCGGGAGTTACGCGGGTGAAACCGCGTAGGGCAGCTAGTAGTATTATAGTAGCAAACTGATAGTGGACTTATGACGCATACTGTACGTACGGATGGAAAAACCAAGGCAAAACAAGGCATAGGTCAGTGATGTCACATTGATTATTATATATTTTTATAACTTTTCCTCATTATTATAATTTATTTTAACATCTGAATTTTGATGTAATTTGATGGCCTCTATGGGGTGGCGATCACTCGCTTGCGACACAGAAGGTTGTGCTTCAATTCTCGCCAAAAAAATTTTTTACTATACAAAAAAAAAACAATATTATATAGCTATACTGCTAGTGTGATGGGTTCCTTTGCGCCAGGGGCGATTCGGGGCGGCTAGATTTGTATTAGTGTATGTAGGCTTTTATTATTATATATAGATACGGTAGGTTGCATAATTGCAGACCCACCGTAGAGCTCTAAAACGGCTGTTATAAGAATGTTTTCAACACAAGCAAGATTCTAGACACCTGCTTTAGTTGAAGTTTAAAGTCTTCTAACTCATCAATTTATTAAACAAAAATTATTAGAATGCAAACAATCCAATAATAGTAATTTTCGAACTCTACCGGGGGCTGCAATTATGCAGCCGACTGTACATAAAATTTAATAATAAAGACGCCATACAAACTCATTAGAGTTTTACCGGACGTCAGTGCCGTCGAAATAAAAAAAAAATTCAAACAAATATTTTTACAAAATTAAAAGTATACAGGGTTATTGGATATAAGAAAGCTGTTGAGGGCTATTTCTGTGCACCTTAACAATCAACTTTAGAAAAACGACAATTTTTCAAAATTTTTGAGGTTATGTTTACACGCAAATCATCTGTTACTTACACGGAGAGGTCATTAACCTTAAGATTATGCTTATTATTTAAGTTAAATCGACTGTTCTAAGTCTGAGTGACCTTAATTAAAAAAACAGCTGTTTTTTAAATTACTTAATTATCAATAACCCTGTATATTTTCCTCATTATTATAATTTATTTGAAGATATGAATCATTTTTTGATGTTATTTGATTACCTCTATGGCGCGGCGATCACTCGCTTGCAATGCAAAAGGTTGCGGGTTCATTCCTCAAATTAAGATAGATAGATAGATAAACACTTTATTGCACCATAAAACAAAACGCAAAATAATTACATACTACTTAAAACAATAACAAAATAAATTCTAACTTAAGTAACTACCTTTAAGCTAAAAGAAAATTTATATAAGCAAATATTTTTGTAAATTATTTTTGTAATATTTCATTCTGGTCTTGCGTGTATATTATATATTTTGGAGAACAAACAAACAAATAATAAATCTTTCCTCTTTATAATATTAGTTAGATATACATATTAAGAAAAGTTTATACGGTGAATTTTTTATATGGGCCTTCAGGGCTATATCCTAAACTATAAGAGATAGCGAAAAACAGTTACGTAAACCAGTCAGAATGATACGGATATCTCTTTATGTTATACGTTAGGTATTTTATAACCTTGACCGTGAAACGCTACGTACTTTGAAGTCTAAATTTAGACAAGTTACCTATACGATCGATTTAAGTTCAAGTTCGTTTTTTTAAGGTTCAGAGACATAACAAGGAACCTTAAGGGGGTAATATTTGTCCTTTTCTCGGCATGATTTAAATGTATATTAATAAATAAAATATTGCAGGACATTCCACACGGCGCCATCTAGCCCCAAGCTAAGTAACTACACTTGTGTTATGGGTCCGTGCTAGACAGCGGATAGACTACTTATATACTTTTCTTTTGTACAACCACCAGACCACAGACAAATATCTAAGCATAAATACTTGTCTGAGGCGGAAACGAAACCGCGACCCTTTGTTTGGCAGTCCGGCATGGTGACCATTGTGCCAACTGGGTATTATACTACTGTTTTTTATACTACTAACAAAGTGAGCCTTCTTCTAGCAACAACGTAAACCGCGGTACGCACCTAGTGTAAACTCAAACAGTGTGACTAAGGTCCGTATTAATAAACCGAACTCAATATCGATTTCAATCTTGAGTTTGCTCTTGAGTTGTTGCGCTGATTAATAAACCTATCTTAAGACGCGATTAAAGAGCGACGTATCACTTGAGTCATACCGTATTAATAAATCAAACTCATGTCTCAAGATGTAGTTTCGTGAACTCGAGTCTGATTGCGGGTCATACAAATCTTACATTTTTTTTAAATATTTTCACATTAAAAACAAGTTGACAGCAAAATATGACGACACTACCTACCATAGGGTAAGAACATATAATTCAAGGTAAGAACAAAGCGTTACTGTCATTCAAGATCAGTCTCAAATCTCAAGAGCGATATCAGCCTGGTTAAAACTCGAGTTTTATCTATTAATTAACGCATAACTTAAGATAGTGACCACATCTCAAGACTCACTCGATTGATACGCACTCAAGATCGATATTGAGAGCGATTTATTAATACGGGCCTAAGTAATTATTACAAGAAAACAAATAAATAATAATGTTAAAGGTTATCTATTATTAAACTATTTATATGCTTTATATTATACTTAATTACTTATCTTGTTTATCATATATTATAACATAGTATGAACAAACAGACAATGTTTCTTTCTTTCACCTTGATTTTATTATGATTGACTAGCTACCCGCTCCGGCTTCGCACGGCTATATTATGCATGTATTATACATATAAACCTTCCTCTTGAATCACTCTATCTATTAAAAAAACCGCATCAAAATCCGTTGCGTAGTTTTAAAGATCTAAGCATACAAAGGGAAATAGGGACATAGGGACGGCGAAAAGTGACTTTATTTTATACTATGTAGTGATAAACAAAAATTAAACATTATTGTTCGAGAGAGAGAAGCGTCTTTTTTGCTTGTCTCTGTTGTTGGTACTTTTAGCATAAACTTATGTAAACTAACATGGCATAAGTTTAAAGCATAATTTTATAAGGCATAACTACAATTGACATAATCTACGACGGCATAATAACGAATGGCATCAAATCAAAAGTGGAGCGTTTGGAACGATGTTCTTTAACCTTTTTTTTTTTTCTTAAGTATACTTTTTAACCGACTTCAAAAAAAGGAGGAGGTTCTCAATTCGGTTGAATGTATGTTTTTTTTTAATTTTTATTTTCCATATAATATGTGTGGCAAATCAGTTTCTCTTACAGTTTTTCGTTTCACGTTTTTGTAACGCGTATAATTTTATTTATTTCTGCTAGATCCCCTTTTCAACCCGCAATAAGTAACTTCGTTCCAAAAAGAGGGCTATCTTCGCCATATGAAATCAAAAGTCTGCATATTCAAAAATTCAGAACCTGCTTCTTTTTGGAGTCGGTTAAAACACACACACAAACTAAAAAAAACATACCTTCTCAAAAGAAAATTTGGTAAATACGGTAAACAAAGCACTTCAAAAAACTATATCTACTAATAAAACCCATTGTCCCGTCCGTATATAAATATCAAGATCGTTATCATTATCTATAACGATAACCGTTATCACTATATCGGTAACGGCACGTTTCGTATTTCGTTATACGCCCGCGCCGTTACGAATCGTTAACGATGTCAAATTGATAAAACTAACAAAATACTTTAATATGATTGATTGTACCGCCTTCAAAATGGGGTTATCAAAAAATAAACATTTTGACGTGATAACGTCTTATAAATTGGTTTGCCGGGTGACACTTCAAGAAACTGCGTTACGCTCCGCTGACGTTATGCGCTCACAATGAGAGCGAGTGAGAGGCACGCGTCCCTTCCACTCGGGCATGGTTAGCCCGCCTAAGAGCGAGAGAGACAGACATAAAAAGTGAAAGGCACGCGTCCCTTCCACTCAAGCACAGTTGTTGTCACGTAAAACTTTCGCCCGTATACCGACTTTACAGGCAACCAGTTTTTTTTTCTAAGTCTGAGTTTTGTGCTGTTTTCCGCAATTATGTTTTCCTTCACCGTAAGAGCAATGTCAATTAGCGGACATAATTTTTCATATGAAAAATCCGAAAAAAACTAAGAAAAAATCTGAAAACACAAAAAAAAATGAAAAAACTAAGCCGCGGGTTTCAATCGCGAAGTTTTCCGATGAAGAAAATGAACTTTAATAACCGAAACAAAGAGTTAAAATTATATTAACCATTCCAATCTGCGCATACGCAAGGTTATCAATCCTTTTCAGACAAAAACTATAGGGAAATAAACTTTAATACGAAAAAGATAGAGTTGAAAATCCTTTCGCAGTTTTACAGTATTTTTGGACAGGGAAAATGGACTTAGTTATGAAAACTAAAGGCTGAAATTTGCCTGAAAGATTTTTAAGGAAGTTCTAAGTATAGACTATTACATAGAGTTTCAAATCCTTTGGCAGTTCTGAGTTAAGTTTGGGACAGAGGAAAATGGACTTAATTTTCAATACTGAAGGTTGAAATTTGCCTGAAAGTCTGTTGAGGAAGTTCTATATGAGCATACGCAAGGTTATCAATCCTTTTCAGATAAAAACTATAGGAAAATAAACTTTAATGCAAAAAGTTTAGAGTTAAAAATCCTTTGGCAGTTCTGAGTTATGTTTTGGGACAGAGGAAAATGGACTTAGTTTTCAATTGTGAAGGTTGAAATTTGCCTGAAAGGCTTTTGAGGAAGATGTATACAAGTACGTAAGTACCTAACGGATGTCGAAACGTGATCGATTCGTTAGCGTTAGCGGAATTTCGTTAAACGATTTCGTTAGTCATCATTATGTTTTCAGATATTTAGAACATTCTAGGCTTATGATTGTAACTGATGTTTTTTGACGTCTTATTGATCTTATAAATCGACTAGCGACCCGCTCCGGCTTCGCACGGCTATATTATGCATGTATTATAGGTACATATAAACCTTCCTCTTGAATCACTCTATCTATTAAAAAAAAACCGCATCAAAATCCGTTTCGTAGTTTTAAAGATCTAAGCATACAAAGGGAAATAGGGACATAGGGACGGCGAAAAGTGACTTTATTTTATACTATGTAGTGATAGTGATGAACACCGTACTGCACTCATAAAAAAGTGTCATATTCCGGTACATGACGGTGTCATGGTAATCGTTACGCGTCTCGTGTTCGTTTAATAATAATAATATCGCTCATCTGAGCTTGTGTTATGGTGACGAGACGAATAGAAGACTTAATATATAGGAAAAAATATATAATGGAAAGACAAAAAAACTCAATTTTTATCGTTTTCTTATGACGTTCGTGTTATCACGTAAAATTATCGTCCGTAAACCGACTTTACAGACAACCATTTTTTATATAAATCTATACTATAATATTATAAAGCTGAAGAGTTTGTTTGTTTGAACGCGCTAATCTCAGGAACTGCTGGTTCGAATTGAAAAATTCTTTTTGTGTTGGATAGTCCATTTATCGAGGAAGGTTATAGGCTACTTTTTATCCCGATATTCCCACGGGATCGGGAGTTACGCGGGTGAAACCGCGGAGCGCAGCTAGTATTGTATAATGCATAATTGTAATTTTTTGCATAATTGTAAATTGAGGAGTTTTGTGATGAGAAGGTGGTTCCAGATGCTCTATCAATATTTACCCATTCTTCTTTATCTTTAGTCTAAGGGTCGATTTTATTAATTTTGAAAACTGAGCAATTTGTTTCACGCTCGAGTTGCCGCCGTGCCGGACTGCCAAACACAGGGTTGCGGATTGGATTCCCGCCTCAAACAAGTATTTATGCTTAGATATTTGTCTGTGCTCTGGTTGTTTCTATATATTTACAAAAGAAAAGTATATAAGTAGTATATCCGTTGTCTAGCACCTATAACACAAGTCTAGTTACTTAGCTTGGGGCTAGATGGCGATGTGTGGAATGTCCTGCAATATTTATTTAATCCAAGATCCTCACAAAATTTGTATGGGAACACCCCTGAAGTATCACCGTTCTAACACATTTTTTTTTTTAACTCCCCCCTCCCTTTTGGCTTCGCCGTAGTCGGGTAATTAGGGAACATTTTGGTAATTAAATGTTTTCGTAAATATGCCCATATCTTTTTATCATGTTGCCTCAGGACCTTGATTTTTATACACCTAATAGGGACTAAAGACCTCAGTATCTGGTATGAATTTCAACTTGCTAGGTCCACCCGTTCCTGAGAAAATCGGTGGTGACACACGGACAGACGGACGCACAAGAGAGTGATCTTATAAGGGTTCGTTTTTTACCATTTGAGGTACGGAATCTTAAAAAAAATATCTCAATCGGTAGCGCAATACCAATTGAGAAGCTCTTTCTTTTGAAGTCGGTTAAAAAATGTATTGATCATCAAATTATTGCAGTAATATGATAGACTTGTTTGTGCAGTGAAAAAAGCAGTGACTGCATTTTTTTAAGGTGGTGTAAGATGATTCGCGGTGTTGGCTTTAGTGGTAGATACTTCGACTTTAATTCTGTAGGTAGTGGGTTCGAATCCCGGCCGGCCGTGCACCGATGATCTTTTCTTTGACATTGCTCTTACGGTGAAGGAAAACATCGTGATGAAACCCGCGGCTTAGTTGGCTCCAGTTGTATTAACAAGTTCTCTCCTTTGGACATGGTCGACTAAGCTGCTGCTGGTTATCTTTAAATACCTATATGATAAAAAATGAACCCTTATTTTCCTTGACCGACTTCGCTAATTATTTTTTTGTTGTGTTTGTTATTGTCTGGAGAAGGTTCTTATAAAAAACATTTGTCGTCCGTCAATAGTCGTCCGACAAATAGTCGTCCGACATTTGTCGTCCAACAAATAGTCGTCCGACATTTGTCGTCTGTCAATAGTCGTCCGACAAATAGTCGTCCGACATTTGTCGTCCGACATTTGTCGTCCGTCAATAGTCGTCCGTTAAAAAATACCATATGTACGTCTTAAACACTCACAGCCAAATTAAAAAACTGTATATCTGTATAAAATCTCATCTGTCGCGAGAAAATCTGTCGTCTGTCGCGAGAACGGCTGAAAATGCTCACCCACAAAAGTGCCCAACGCGCCATAAGAAGTTTTCACTTCAAAAATCGAAAGCGGGTGAAACCGCGCGAAACAGCTAGTTAATAATAAAGTATATCAGACATAATTTAAACAACATAATCAAAGAATAAATTATTAGTCTCTCTCTGATCCGTCTGCCTGTAATTAATCATTTTACAGATAAGTAATTCATAAAACAGATAATTCATTGTGAGATTTCATCATTTAAAATGATAAATAAAGTACTTTAGGTACGTACTATTGTTAATTGTTGGTAATTATACATATAAAGAAAAGACGTAGGGTTGGCAACACTGCCGGGAACATCGCTCGGATGATGATGATAATGATGTACAGTATGGGTCATAAGTAAATGATCAGTTTGATACAATAATACTATAAACAAGGTACTCACTCGCTAATCCGCCACCATAAAATCCTTACCATGGGCGGATTGCTGAAAACGGCGGATTATAATGTATAGGAACAATAAATTGAAAAAAAAAAAGAAATGTGTGCTTTATTTATATATTTAAGAAATCAACAAACATAAATCTTTTATTAAAGTAATTACTCATTATTTCGAAAAAATGTCTCTAATTTTGCTTGTTTTTTTACCAAAATATATCTTCTTGATAACTTCATCGCGCATTTTACGTAAATTTGCAACCATATCCACCATAAATTCTTGTTTCTGGTTCTGGGTGTTTCCTATATGTATAATATGTATATATTTACAAAAAAAAAAAGTATATAAGTAGTTTATCCGTTATCTGGCACCCATAACACAAGCATTAAGTTGCTTAGCTTGGGGCTGGATGGCGATGTGTAATATGTCCTGAAATATTTATTTATTTATTTATTTTTTATTTATATCACATGACTTTCCATTTTCTTGGGCCCAATAAAAACGGCGGATTATAGTACTTATCGGATTATGTATTGGAGTTACGACCTTCTTCTAATAGACGTTACAAACAAACTTAAATACTTGAATTAAAAGTACTCAGTGAGATTATTACATATTTTCAACATGTCAGCTATGTGTTTAGTTGTGCGAGTGGTATAAGCAGCCACCCGCTACACCAACCGACGTGGGTTCGATCCACAGGTTACGTTGTTATAATGTTCTAAAGGCTTTTACACACGTCCCAATTTGGTCGGGTCCGACATACAATTTGGTCGGGTGTACAACCAAATTGGGACGTGTGTATCGTGGTCGGGCAGACTTAATTATTATTAATTGATCAAATTGGACACGTCCACCCAATTTGGTTGTATCCGACCAAATCGGGACGTGTGTACGCATCGGACCCAACTTCGTGTTCGAAACAAACAAGTGTGAGTCGGACTCCCGCACGAAGGGTTCCGTATCATGTTGTATTTGAGCCCCACTTCATTTTTTTCTTTTTTTAGTTGTTGTTTGTAAAGCGACACTAATGAAATACATAATCTGTGAAAATGTTAACTCTCTACCCATCACGATTCATGAGATACAACCGGATGACAGACGGACAGAAAGGCAGACAGACAGACGGACGGACGGATTTACGGACGGATGGAACTGATAGACGGACGGACTGATGAACTGACAGTGAAGTCTTAGTAATAGGGTCCCGTTTTTCCCCCTGAGGAATGGAACCCCAGAAACTACTTAATGACCACGATGTGTATCAATGTACTCTCTGAATAGTATCCGACCAAATCGTAGCGTGTGTATCGATACCCAATTTGGTTGTGTCAATTTGGTCGGGACGACCAAATCGTAACGTGTGTAAAAGCCTTAATAGTGCTGCACAGGATTGTAAACGTTACGGTGGGCAGAGACTTTTGACCGTGGATTGTACTTGAATACCTAATTAACATTTTTACAAGTAAATTATGAACGCTACCTTTCCACGGTTCGCCAGCTGACATTTAACTTGTATATTTTGGTACTGTCTCTAAATACGGTCTGACCTCGATACAAGAGTAAAAGATGCTAACATATTAGTCAAATATTAACATGATAAAGGTTGTAGTTTGTATGAAAGTGTCATAGAATATAATGACGAAACTAGTTTCGCTCCGCGGTTTCACCCACGAAAGGCCGATCCCGTGGGAATATAAAAAAAAAGTAGCCTATAGCCTTCCTCGATAAATGAACCATCCAACACAATTTTTTTTTCAATTCGAACCAGTAGTTCCTGAGATTAGCGCGTTCAAACAAACTCTTCAACTTTATAATATTTGTATAGATTAATTTGACGTCTTTGGTGCAGAAGGTTCCGGGTTTGATTACCGCTTCGAACATATAATTGTATACCTATAACTCAAGCAGTACTGTCCAATATTATAAAGAAGAAATATTTTTGTTCGTAAAGAATATGTTACGAAACTACTTAACCGATTTTTATGAAACTCTGTATGAGGATATATTGATTCATTGACAGTAACATAGGTTACTTTTTATGCCGATATTTCCACGGGATCGGGACTTACGTAGGTGAAACCGCGGGACAACACACGTTAATATAATCACTACATAGTATAAAACAAAGTCGCTTTCTCTGTCCCTATATCCCTATGTATGCTTCAGGGTTCGAGGATATATATCAAAGGGTTTTTTGTGATATATATCAATATAAAAATTGTTTAAAAATGTGATGAAAATAAGTTATGTTTTGCAGTTTTCTACTGTAGTTCTCCATCCTAAATATAGATGGCGTCGGAGTAAAGTTTAAACATACTCCCTAATAGTAAGTTTAGGTATTAACGTTTAAAGTTTAAGTATTTTAAGTATTAGTGTAGGTATTCAGAAAATTAATGAAGCCATTGAATGATTGGAATTTATGAGATTTTAATTGATTTTTCTGATTTATAAGAAGATTTTATGTTTTTGAGTAGATTTTTCTTTTATATGTTGTTTTTTTTTTTAAATAATTTATTATATTTATAAAACATAGCTATGCAAACAGTATACATAAATAACACAATAAAATAACAATATGGCTGTCATACAAAATGGATAAAATCATTTAAATATCACATTTTATATATATATCGGATATATATCAAAAAAATCCGATATATTGATATTTATTATAAATATCGGATATTTTCGAACCCTGGTATGCTTAAATCTTTAAAACTACGCAACGGATTTTGATACGGTTTTTTAATAGATAGAGTGATTCAAGAGGAAGGTTTATATGTATAATACATGCATAATATAGCCGTACGAAGCCGCGGCGGGTCGCTAATTACTTAATAAGAGGATTTTTGATTTATTTGTTTGTTTGTAAAGAAAATGTTCCGAAACTACTGAACCTATTTTAATGAAATTAACCTATACTAATCCCAAGGATTAAATGTGTCCTCACACCAAGTTTTATCAAAATCGGTCCATTAATTCAAACCCTATTCATTACAAAAAAAAAAGAATATAATTCTTTAAAAAAAATAACAAAACCTAATCCAAAAATATTCAACACTGCCACAACTAAATTCATAAACAGCAAACGTCCCAAACAAACGAAAAGAAAAAAAGCACTTACCCAAATTATAAAAAAGTTATCCGAAAACCGCATAAACGATAGCTTATTAATCCAAAAAAAAACCACACAAACTAAAAAAACCACAGAATAGAAATATTATAAATTGTAATAATCCAATGGTCGAACGTCGAGAAACGGCCGCTAGCGATAACGTAGACGATAACGAATGAACGACCGGCGCGTCGTTACGTTACGAACGCGTCATAGGTTAGTCATGGTAGTAGGTACAGATGTTACACTTCAAGGTTAGGCACGTTTTGAATGTCGTTATGAAAATTTGGCGCTGAGTTTTTATTTAACTGCTTCCCATCGAACTAGAAAGCATTTCGATGGTACAATCGTAACCGTAACGTTTACAATCCTGTGCAGCACTATCTGAACATTATAACAACGTAACCTGTGGATCGGACCCACGTCGGTTGGTGTAGCGGGTGCCGGCTTATACCACTCACACAACTAAACACATAGCTAACAAATTGAAAATAATAATCACACTGAGTACTTTTAATTCAAGTATTTATGTTTGTGTGACTTCTATTAGAAGAAGGTTGTCAGTCCAATACTTGTTGATAGTATTTTTGTAGCAAACTGATCATTTACTTATGACCCATACTGTACTTCACTAAAAACATTTCGTGCATATTATTTTGATGATTTTTTCTAGATTTGGCGTAATCTATTTTAGATGTAATTTTACTATTTTTTTGGTGCAATTTATTTTGATGTGCTTTTCTATTTATGGTGCAATTTTTTGGACGTATTTTTGTAGTTTTTGAAGTAATTTATTACTTCAAAAACAACAAAATTAAATTTTTGGCTTTTAAGCCAGATGGTAGATGTTACACTTCAAGGTTAGGTTAGCACAATAATACTATCAACAAGTATTGGAGTTACGACCTTCTTCCAATAGCCGTTACACACAAACCTAAATACTTGAATTAAAAGTACTCAGTGTGATTATTATTTTCAACATGTTAGCTAAGTCTTTAGTTGGCCGAGTGGTATAAGGGGCCACCCGCTACACCAACCGACGTGGGTTCGATCCACAGGTTACGTTGTTATAATGTTCAAATAGTGCTGCACGGGATTGTAAACGTAACGGTGGGCAGAGAGTTTTGACCGTGGACGTACGTTTCAATGTCTGTCGTTATGAAAATTTGGCGCTGAGCTATTTATTTGTCTGCTTTCCATCGATTTCGCGCAATTTTTTTGGCGGTACTTTACCAGTTTTTATCAAAATTTATTTGGATGTATTTTTCTACATTTTGGTGCAATAATTTTTTAGTAAATAATTTTTTTTCTAGTATTTGGCGTACTTAATCTATTTATCGGAATCTTTTATTATAACTTCAAATTGGTTTCATAAAAAATTGATGAGGATCTTCGGAGTCATGCCTCCGAAGATCCTCATCAATTCTTATAGCTCCTTTAGATTTCTACTACTAAGTAGGTGTTGATGGAGCACATCAAACCACTTTTTTATCACAAAACTCCTTGAAAACCTAACGAAAAGATGAAATAATACTGACAGTTAAATTGTAGGCAATTTCAAGTGTAACAATAAGTTTTATACTCTTTGATGAAATGACGTGGTTAAAATCAACGTGAAAGAAAACAAGTAGGTATTTTTAAGGTTGGTTTACTTAGACCGTGAAATTTCATATAATTATACACAGAATATGTACGAGTATGTAAGTGTATGATTATATTAATTTGTTATTATAATTAGAAGAAAATCCAATTTCGTTTTTTTTTTTTTTTGAAAAATTACGATTTAATAGTCGGTTAGCCATAGCCACTACCACTAGGCCAGGGGCCTTATTCTGCTATTTTAGATTAATGGATTTACCATTGTCATTATATCGAGACTCTATTGATATTATATCGAAATTGTGACTTTATTTGGTATTCTGCTAAAGTTTTAATAACATCGCAATAGAATCGCTATGGAGTCTCAATGGTATGGTAATAGATACGTCCCTGGTGTTGCAGTCCCCCTTAGACAAGATTACTTTCTATTAGCGATATCGCCAATCGATAGATTTAATTGTATGAAATTGACATAAATCATTGTATAAAATTGGCATAAGATGCTACTTATTTATCTTTTTTTTTCTCTAACACAAGGCTAAGTGACTTTTCGTTAACTTAGATGTCAATTTAATACAAAAATAATAAAAAAAAGTCTGTCGATTGGCGATATCGCTAATAGAAAGCCATCTTGTCTAAGGGGGCTGGTATAAGTTGCTAAGCGATATACCGTTTTGACAACTATCGAGATTTCATTGAGCCACGATTCTAGAGCAGAATACAACAGTCAGTAGTGCATCAGTGGTATTTCGATAGAATAGTTAACATTAGGAGAATACCAATTTGACATGTAATGTCATATTTTTGATATTCAATTTCTATTGCGGTATTATCGACACTCTATTGAAACACTATTGTGTTAGCAGAATTAGGCCCCGGTGTTGGTTTAGTGCCGGACGGGAAGTGACAAATTATTGACAGCGTTTCATACAAAAATATCATGTTCCGTCCGGCGGCGGCACGGGAAAAAACCCGTCACTTATGCAGCGACCCGAAACGTCCCACCGGAGATTGGTCGGCTTCGGCTGGGGCTACGACCCATGGGTCACGTGTGGGACATCTAGGGTTAAATCCCACGGACGCGAATAATACGAACCCCCCAAAAGCCAACAGGTAACAGTATGCATCATAAGTCTACATCAGTTTGCTACCATAATACTATCAACAAGTAATTGGACTTACGACCTTCTTCTAATAGACGTTACACACAAACATAAATACCTACTTGAATTAAAAGTACTCAGTGTGATTATTATTTTCAACATGTTAGCTATGTGTTTAGTTGTGTGAGTGGTATAAGGGGCCACCCGCTACACCAACCGACGCACACTATTGCGCTCCCATACAAAGTCTCGGACAATATTATTTATGATGTAAATTTACTACCTATCATCTTAAAAGTATAGAAAATAAATATATTAGGTTAATAGTACCTAATATATTTATGTTCATCCTGGATGACCTCGTTTAGGACGAACATCATGGAAGAAATCCGTCTTCTTTTCATCTAGCCAAGCCGAGTGCCTTGTGAGAAATATATCCTTTCTGCGACTGGTATCAAAATATAAAGTTTTAATTTTATCGAAAATTATTGATACCTTCTAACGACTAGCAGTTTGTTGAATAACAGGATCCTGAAATAGGAAATCAACAAGTTCGCGGCGAGTAAACTAACCACGCGTCCTACGAAAAACAATTAAAAATAACATCTTGGGTAGCAATCGGTAGCAACATTTATTTCAATAACATAATAATATAAAGTCTAAAGTTTTATTTAACGTAAGTTAGAATCCGGAAAGCGATGGAAAGTTTATACTTTTAGTCTCGTAAAGATTTATTTTTAGTCATTTTTGGGTCGTTTTAGTAACTGTCTATATTATGTAAATAGATGTACTTTTCAAAAACACTAATATAATTTCTTAAAGACAATACCTTGAAATTCAGAAGTCATGTTATTATTTGGAGTAATAATAATACATATTGAAACTGTGAATAAATGAACGACGTTAAGTTTTCGCTCCAAGTAATCATTATTTTCAATGGTCTAACTATGACAAATGATATTTTATAGTATTCTATAGAAAACTTCTCATTTGTTTATTAAATTAAGTGACATACTTATCCTATTTGCCTGTCAAACCTTTTTTTTTAATGTACCTTCAAGATTCAAAATTCCGTTTTTGTCCGACCGCGGCAACAGTGTGCGACGTGGGTTCGATCCACAGGTTACGTTGTTATAATGTTCGAATAGTGCTGCACAGGATTGTAAACGTTACAGTGGCGGTGTACTATTGAACGTTGATTGTACGTTATTGCTATCGATCAGCTCCGAAGTGACTTCTTAAATGGTAAACTTATCTGTCTAGCACTCTATAAATCGCACTAAAAAACAGGAAACACTACTATTATGACGTTTTCTCATGACCTTGGTTACATTGACAATTTATTTAGAGACGAAGAGATTCAATGTATTTATAGAGTGGGCGTTTTTCATAATTCCTAAACTCAATAAGGAAATAAAATATATTTACTTTTTTCTGTTTTTAAGGTTCCGTACCTCAAAAGGTAAAAAAGGAACCCTTATTTGTTGTTATAGCGGCAACAGAAATACATCATCTGCGAAAATGTCAACTGTCTGGCTATCACGGATCATGAGATACAGCCCGGTGACAGACAGACGGACGGACAGCGAAGTCTTAGTAATAGGGTCCCGGGCCTAGGGTTTTTAGGGATCCCTAAATAACACATGGAGGCACCTTATTCTCATATTATGACAGGATCTGTCAAGACCGATTAGCCATTTTGTTGACAAAAGTTTCTGTGTTGTCAATGGCTGTTAAACGTTTAAAATATGGGCGCAACCAGACCCAAAACTATCAAACGCGGCCATTTTATTGACCCAAATCCTAGGGTTTTTACAATGTCACTCCGTCTGTCTCGGTCTGTCTGTCACCAGCCTGTATCTCATGAACCGTGATAGCTAGACAGCTGACATTCTCGCAGATTATGTATTTCTGTTGCCGCTATAACAACAAATACTAGAAACAGAAATAATTAAGCGAGGCTCCCATACAACATGGTACGGAACCCTTCGTGCGCGAGTCCGACTCGAGCTTGGCCGGTTTTTTTAAAGTACAGCGTCTGCACCTGTGCACAGAACAAAAATGTTACACTGAGCAATTTTTTACTAGTAAGTACAATTTTGTGGTATTATTTTGTTACTATGCCCAGTCTACTTTTAATGATATATTTTGAATGTCTTTGCTTAGAGCCGAAAAGAAAAAAACGCGTAACTTTTTTAGGTCAACAAAGCTACCGTCTGACTTGTGTAATAATGTCATTCACCTTTCTTATCGTTAGGTAAATGTCTACTATTTATTTCTCAAGTGAATTTTGCAAAAAAACATCCGGTCCGTATTTTTAGAAAATATTATTTGGATTTTTTTTGATTAAAATCTTCTATAAATATAAAATACTTTGTCCTGACTGACTGACGGATCAACGCACAGCCTTAACCGCTGATCGTAGAGACCTGGAACTTGGAGGGTGTGTTCTTTGTATGACGTAGGCATCCGATAAGAAAGGATTTTCCGAAATTACACCCCTTAGGGGGTAAATGCAAAACAACGTTTGCCGGGACAACTAGTATAATATAATTTATGTATGCCATCCATTGTCTGACTACCATAACACAAGCCTAGTTACCTACTTTGCTTGGTGATTTATGTCGTCGTCCTGGGCAGATTTTTTTTTCTGTAAGTACATAAATATTTGTTTTGAAGCGGGAATCGAACCCGCAACGGAAAACAAGATATAAGTTAGTTGTATTGGACACAATTGATCTCAATCAGGCTATTTAACTCTTGAAGATTAACAGTAATTGTGTGTATTTGATGACAATTTATAGATTACTAGCGACCCGCTCCGGCTTCGCACGGCTATATTATGCATGTATTATACCTTCCTCTTGAATAACTCTATCTATTAAAAAAAACCGCATCAAAACCCGTTGCGTAGTTTTAAAGATCTGAGCATACAAAGGGAAATAGGGACATAGGGACGGCGAAAAGTGACTTTATTTTATACTATGTAGTGAAGGCGCATATAAACACAAAACCGGTCAAGTGCGAGTCGGAATCGCGCGCTAAGTGTTCCGTACCACGTGGCATGGGAGGCCCACTTAAATATTTTTTCCGTTTTTAGTATTTGTTGTTATAGCGGCAACAGAAATATGATGTGAAAATTTCAATTGTCTAGTTATCACGGTTTATTTATTAGATACAGCCAGGTGACAGACAGACGGACGGACAATGTAGTCTTAATAAAAGGGTTCCGTTTTTACCCTTTTTAAAATGATTGTCTGTAAAGTCGGTTTACTTACAGACGATAATTTTATGGCCGCTCCACACTTACCCCGCGAATCGCGCGGCGAGAAAGTAGCGCGAATACAGAGCGACATGGACAAGGCTCCACATTTGCAATATTCGCATAGTTTTCACAGTCACGCTCGCTGGCCCTTTGTCGCGGGTTAAAAAACCGACAAAAATCGGAGAACAAGGAGCGAAGCCGCGAAAAAGATGCGACTCGGCTCCACACTACGTGTTCTCGCACCTTTCGCGCCTTCTCGCGCGATTCGCGAGGTAAGTGTGGAGCGGCCATTACGTGGTAACGTCATGAGAACTCTTTTGTATAGTTGCTATGGTTACCTATAATGTCAACAAAATCTGACACATTACCATTTTGCATTCTTCAATACGTTGCTATGGTTACCTTGTCGCATAAGTGATTAAATGTATTGTATAATCTTGGAGAAATATCTTGTAAAGTAAATAATAAATAAATTTTAATATTGCAGGACATTCCACACATCGCCATCTAGCCCCAAGCTAAGTAACTAGACTTGTGTTATGGGTGCTAGAACTGCTAGACAACGGATATACTACTTATAGGTACTTTTTTTGTAAAAATATACTTATAATACATATAAACAACCAGACCACAGACAAATATCTAAGCATAAATACATGTCTGAGGCGGGAATCGAACCCGCAACCCTGTGTTTAGCAGTCCGGCATGGTGACCAATGTGCCAACTAGGTCGTCAAGTAAGCAGTAACCCCTTTTAAATAAAATCTCATATAACCCCACAATAATTATCCCGTGAGACTGAATTCTGACACAAGACACGTGTTAAACGGACACCCGTATCTTGATATTGTAAACATTCCACGCCATCGTTATAATCTCTAATAACATCGTAATTGTGATATTTAAGGTGAAAGGGTACCTGCGCTCTCTCCATACAAACGTAGTCGACTGTTTCCTCCATGGATAATGACACTAGCACAAATATTTTTGTGCCATAAAACCTATAACTGTCATGACTATGCCCCTATGTTTTGGTTTTTTTAATTTTCTAATTATCATAGAAATTAAGATTTAAAAAAATAAAAAAATAAAAAAAACAAAACATAGGGGCATGGTCATGGCAGTTATAAGTTTTATGCACCAAAAATATTTGCTCTAGTGTCATTATCCAGGGAGAAAACAGTCGACTACGTTTGTAATAATTTGTATGGAAAGAGCCCCAGGTACCCTTTCCTCTTAAGTAAATATGTGTGTGTTAGCTACAATTACGTTGTTGTTATGGGGGTATTTGAAAGATGAGTAGTCTCGATTATAGCTCCCTATATCTATACTAATATTAATATCACTACATAGTATAAAACAAAGTCGCTTTCTCTGTCCCTATTTCCCTTTGTATGCTTAAATCCTTAAAACTACGCAACGGATTTTGATGCGGTTTTTTGACGTGACAACGTTTTATAAATTGGTTTGCCGGGTGACACTTCAAGAAACTGCGTTACGCTCCGCTGACGTTATGCGCTCACAATGAGAGCAAGTGAGAGGCACGCGGGCATGGTTAGCCCGCCTAAGAGCGAGAGAGACAGACATAAAAAGTGAAAGGCACGCGTCCCTTCCACTCGAGCACAGTTGTTGTCACGTAAAACTTTCGCCCGTATACCGACTTTACAGGCAACCAGTTTTTTTTTAATAAATAGAGTGATTCAAGAGGAAGGTTTATATGTGGGTAAGGCCGCCAATTTGGCCACTTTTTGACTAAAAGATATGTCCCTGACCAATAAAAAAAAAATTAAGCGTTTAAAGAAATAATTACAATTTAAATACTTATAATTAATTATTTATTTGCTCATTTATTTTGCCAGCGGTCGTTTAAATATAAAATTAAATTTTTTATTACAATTTTATTACTGAAAAACGGAGTAAAATAAGTAAATTTAGCGTGTCCCCATTCCAAAATCATACCTTTACAGCCCGATTGTTCAAAATTTTGAAGGATTTCAAACTTGAATTTTAGTTCTAGTGGATTATAAAACTGTAAAAAATGTTTACTGTATGAATAAATAAATAAAAATAAATTTTACGATATATTATCACATTCTAAAGATTTGTCCCAAAAAAATTACTTTTACGTAACGCAGTTTTACATGACGGATATTTTGTAGTAAAAATGGTAGAATTTAGTTGTAGAAACATTATTTATGATACTGGCAACACGGATCATCACTTAGTTATATAAAAAAAATAAAGAGGCCATTTTTCTTTTTACAACATTTGGAAAGAGGTGGACAAGTGTTTTCGTCAGAGAATAAAAAATACGGAAATATGTGATTTTAAAAGTGAGAATTCGTTGTTTTACCTTGATTATGTTGCGGCATTGTTTATTAGGGATTTAAATTACTGTAGGCAATGGTTTTAAGCATATTTAACAACAGTTTATAGAAATAACCTAAAATGTTTGATGCAAAACCGTGCTTTTGCGTTGCTTTTATGTCACTTTTGTGTAACGTGTAACATAAAAGTAACAAAATAGATTTGTAAAGATTAGTGCATACCATAAAACATGCACTGATACGTAGTTAGGTAGGGATTCTTTTTCTTACTATAAAATTGAAAAAAATAAATAAAAAATACAATTCGTTTTTAAGCGAAGGTATAGTAATGCCACGAAAAGGGGTTGTTCTAAAAAATTTTAAAATTCGAACTTTTTATTCAACAATTTTAAGGTTATGTTTACTCGAAAATCAACTGTTTCTTAGAGTTAGTTTATTAAATTAATGGTCTTTACTTCCCAAAACAGCTGATTATTTTTTCTCATAATTTTCAACAAGAGGTTCGGATTTCCAAAATACTTAAAACAATAGTTGTTCGCCTAGACTTCTAGAACACCTCCCTTTCGTATTAACTACTATACCCTCGCTAAACACGTTGTAAGTAGGTAGGTATATGAGAATTATGTCTAATATGTTTCTATTAGTAATTTCAATTAAAAATACACATTTTAAATAAAAGTTCTCGTTTTATTTATAAAATACCTATACAGATTGTTTCAGCGAAGGTACTAGACCTAGACCTCTAAACCGACCACTTTTCATTTTACCATACCTTCGCCGCAACACATATACTTAATAAATTGTATAATACAGAAGTTTAATTTTTATTTAAGCCGAAGTAGGTAGTCAAATACAAGAAGCAATTATTTCAGCAGTGTGATCTAAGCTTTAGGCACTTTTATATTACTTTTACGTTACCGTAACCTAAAAGTAAGTTTTTTTACTTTTGTGTTACAAGGGACCAAATCTACGGCCTTACCCATGTATAATACATGCATAATATAGCCGTGCGAAGCCGGGGCGGGTCGCTAGGGTATTATAAAGCTGAAGAGTTTGTTTGGACGCGCTAATCTCAGGAACTACTGGTTCGAATTGAAAAGTGATTTTTTGTGTGATTTGAAAAGCGCTGCGACTAATAGGAGCGAAGAATCAGTGGGACATGTGGAAAAAACGGGGAAAATTATTAATCTTTTAGGGCTTTCGTTGTTTGTTTGAACGCGCTGATTTCAAGAACTACTGGTTCGAATTGAAATAATATTTTTGTGTTGGATAGTACATTTGTCGAGGAAGTCTATAGGCTATTTTATATTTCGATATTCCCATGGGATCGGGAGTTACGCGGGTGCAACCACGGAGCGCTGCTAGTAATATAGGGAACTATCATAAGTGTTACAAAAAGCAAGTATTCCAAATAAAAGCATTTTGTATAAATTTTTAACCGACTTCAAAAAAAGGAGGAGGTTCTCAATTCGGTTGTATGTATTTTGTTTTTTTTTAGGTTCAGGTTTTTTAGGACTAACTCCCTTATTCACAATCGACCCTATGAGATTGCATAGTGTGCGCAAACGCATAGAGCTGCAAATAAGACGCTTATTGGCTAGAGTGAAGAGAGCAGCACAAAATTGACCAATCATAGGGCCGCATTTAGCGCAGTGCGTTCACTTATCTGAGAAACTTAAGTACTGTTTTTTAAACGGGCGTTAGTCACTTATGAAAGGGTACCGGCTCTTTCTTCATACAAACGTAGTAGACTGTTTTCTACCTGGATAATATTTTTGTGGCATAAAATCTATAACGGCCATCTTCTATGAAAAAAGCTAAAAAAAATTACATAAAAACGCGATATGAAAATTCCTTACAAAACCAAAAAAGCTTTTGCGAATTCCTCAAGTTGCCCAGTTCAAATTATTACTAATATTTTTAAAGGTTTTGATAGGTTTTTCAATCATTGACAATGTTTTATCTAATTAAGCAATAATTAAACTTACCAAAGCTTTTAGATAACACAACATTAAACCACGATTATCACCAGAAAACTGTTGACAATTCCCACCAAACCCGCCATTAAATACCCAAAGAAAAAAGCGCGCGAAAAACCGACCAATGAGGAAGCAGGAAGAACGTTTTTACCATACACAAATCTTTCATCTGATAATTTACCAGTCGATTTAACAAATTGTCTCCTATCCATTGTATTGGGGCGTATTGTTCTGTTTTTTTAATCTGATTAGATGAGAAAAGACCGGTCAAGTGCGAGTCGGACACCCGCGCCGAGGGTTCCGTAACTTGTATAATGAGTGGATACAATTTAAAGATTTTAATTTGTAAGTTTGGCCTGCTCCATGGACCCTACTACCTGTTCAGCGGGGAAACCTCAACATGGTATTTTTCCAGACTTGCGTTTAAAGCTGGGGACATATTGTTCGGACGCATCCGCGGACGCGTCCGACAGCCGCGACTGATAAGTGTGCACGGTCGTTTGGCATCCAGCGGCCCAGATCGCTCTAGGACGCCCGCGGACATCCGAACGCTCAAGGGCGGCCCAAGGTTACGTCCGCGACTTACGTCCGATAGTGTGTGCAGACATACATTTACATTACACAGATGCTTTAAGTCGCGGCTGTCGGACGCGTCCGAGCAATGTGTCCCCAGCTGTGAGCTCTAATACATTTCTGTGGTTTTTAGACCTTGATTTTTTTCACTAAAAAGTCAACCAACAGTACTTTTAGACGGATAATTCTTACACTACATACCACCACTTCCAGGGCTTATTTGCGGCTTTTTGGCGTGCAGAAGCCATTAAGAATAAAAGAAGAGTAGTCTTATAAGGGTTCTCGTTTTCTCAATTTGAGTTACAGATCCCTAAAAATGGCGATTTCCTCGCGGTTTTATTTGTTAGGACAGTCAGTGTTAGTTTATTCGTAAGTGAATTAATGAGTGGTTGTGCTTAAATTCGAATTTTAATTGTGAAGAAGTTTTGTGAGGACACGTTCTGGTGATGTATATACATATACTTACTTGTGTATATTGTGTTCTGTTTCTTCCTGTGTTGTACAAATAAAGTCCTAATCCTACTAATATTATAAATGTGAAATAATATTATAAACGTGAAAGTTTGTGTGAGTGTGTGTGTGTGCATGTATGTTTGTTACTTCTTCACGCAAAAACTACTAGACCGATTGCGATGAAACTCGGTATCTAGATAGCTGGAGACCTGGATTAAGACATAGGCTACTTTTTATCCTTCCTACTAATATTATAAATGTGAAAGTTTGTGTGTGTGTATGTATGTTTGTTACTTCTTCACGCAAAAACTACTGGACCGATTGCAATGAAACTGGGTATCTAGGTAACTGGAGACCTGGATTAACACATAGGCTACTTTTATCCCGATATTCCCACGGAATCGGAACTTACGCGGGTGAACCGCGGGGCGCAGCTATGAAATCATATAGAAATGTCTTAAAAACTAAGTTAGGATGAATGCCTTGATGCGTGAACATACGTAAAAATATATATGCTACGAATTCAGAAACTCCTCGTTTTTTTGAAGTCAGTTAAAAAGTAATAAATCAAGCAATAAAGCTGACGCCTTTTGTCTCATTACTGTATAGGGCAATATTACTGTTAATAATTTAGACAATAAAGTTTTTTTAATTTAATAGTTGCAAAGCTAATGATGACATTTTCATGATGATTGAAGTTCCTGAAAGACCTGATCGGATGATCGCCAACTCAAAACTTGTCTGCCAAGATTTCATGGAATGCTTTGACGGATAGCGACACATTACTGTTTAATGTATCATGTAATTATGTTATGTATGATTCAGGAATAGTTTTGATATTAGGTAACGTAAGGGGTTTATTTTACTTGACATTTATTATGGGAGTTTGGCATAGTATTTTATTTTTACGCGGTACGCTTTGGGATCGCCTATCGGTATAGGGCAGGGGTCGGCAACCTTTTGAGTAGGAATAGTCAAAAATTATACAAATTACATAAATATTACAAAAAGTAAACAAGCTCAAAACATATTTACTTTTTTCGGTTTTTAGTATTTGTTGTTATAGCGGCAACAGAAATACTTACATCATCTGTGAAAATTTCAAGTCTCTAGCTATCATGGTTCATGAGATACAGCCTGGTGACAGACAGGCAGACGAACGGACAACAAAGTCTTAGTAATAGGGTCCCTTTTGGGTACGGAACACTAAAAAAAAAATCCTCAGCTAAGTTAGCTTAGCTTGCAGTTGTTATCAGGGGTGGCCAATGGGCTGTGACTGGACGGTCGGTCAACCCAAACCCCATCAAAAAAAAAAAAATAGTCGGACGACAAATAGTCGTCCGACATTTGTCGTCCAACAAATAGTCGTCCGACATTTGTCGTCCAACAAATTGTCGTCCGACATTTGTCGTCCGTCAATAGTCGTCCGACAAATAGTCGTCCGACATTTGTCGTCCGTCAATAGTCGTCCGTCAATAGTCGTCCGACAAATAGTCGTCCGACATTTGTCGTCCGTCAATAGTCGTCCGTTAAAAAATACCATATGTACGTCTTAATACACTCACAGCCAAATTAAAAACAGTAGGCCCAGGCATACATTTTCGCCGCGCCGCCGTAGAGAGGGGATAGCTGTCTACTCTCCATCCGTCTTACGCTTTTTCGATCAGGTCACGTGTCCTGACGCGAGTTTAAGATTTTATACCCATTACAGAAAAAGTGCTCAACGCCGCTAAAGAAGTTTTCACTTCAATTATTTGCATAAAGTATGGTAAGTATTGCATAAGGTATTAAAAGTATGACATACTATGCTGACATTCGGTATGCAAATGCAAAAAAGATTATAAATTTATTGAACATTAAAATGAATAATGTGCTGTGCTGAGATGATATCATTATTCACTCATAACACCAGGACAGTGAAATAGTAGATTGAATCACGTGGTCTAATAATAATTTGACAGCGAGGACGCTATTTAGAATCCAGAGCGGAGTGAAGGATTCTGAAGTTAAACCCCGAGCACAGCGAGGGATTCAACCAAAGAAGCCGAAAAATATGGTAATCTTTTGAGTTCAATAGTTTATTAAATAAATATAAATATTGCAGAACATTCCACACATCGCCATCTAGCTCCAAGCTAAGTAACTAGACTTGTGTTATGGGTGCTAGACAACGGATATACTACTTATATACTTTTCTTTTGTAAATTTATACTTATAATACACATAAACAACCAGACCACAGACAAATATGTAAGCATAAATACTTGTCTGAGGCGGGAATCGAACCCGCAACCCTGTGTTTGGCAGTCCGGCATGGTGACCATTGTGCCAACTGGGTCGTCATTAATCTGTGGGAGTTAGCCCTAGATCACACGTGACCGTTAGGTGGTCCTAAAGTAGCAAATTCCTGGTGTAAGGCTTTGACCGCGGTTTGTTACCACCCGCCGCCGGTCTAAGTCGTATCGCCAAGCGGACTTGTCCGTGTTCCGATACGTATCCCGATGTAGCCACAGAAGGAGGACGGGTCGATTGTTTCAATGACGTCTTCCTACCTTCACTCGCTTCTCTCGAAGGCGTCCGTTTATTTGGGGGTCTTTGAGTGACGAGCGTATAGGTATCTTCTAGCCACTGCGTGCTACATCTTAGACCGCATCGTCACTTACCATCGTGCAAGATAGTGGCCAAACGCTGACCTATTTTTTATTTTATAAATAAAACGTGTCCACTGGCTGTCATCGAAAATTAAGCGATTTACTGCACTCTGGAAGCGATTTTCGTCATCACTCCGAAGATCCTAATCAGATTTTTTGGGACCAACTTGGAGTGCCACATTCAAATTAAAGACACACTGTTAAAACGTACGTGTCTAATTGAGAACCTCATCTTCTTTTAAGTCTGTTAAAAAATATGCGTTAGACAGAGCATTTCGCTCAGCGCATCTTAGTCAAAATAAGACGGCTTCGTCACGGCATCAAAATTAGATGGATATAAATAGTTATGTTACGTATAATGACGCGTGTTTATTGCCGGCCTACTGACCCGATGATACGGTGATAGTGTTGCTTACCGCTGTACACACCCACATGGTGGGTTTCACGATGTTTCGACACTGGACTATCGCGAAATGATGTCTTTTAAAATCGGATTTGCAAAAACCATGTAATTAATGTTGCTAAACCTCTTTGGGTTATCACTACATACTATAAAAATATCCCGACGAATTGAGAACCTCCTCCTTTTTTTGAAGTGGTTAAAAACAAAGCTTCCCGCTGTCTGTCCCTATGTATGCTTGCTTAGAGATCTTTAAAACTACGCAACGGATTTTGATGCGGTTTTTTTTAATAGATAGAGTGATTCAAGAGATAGGTTTTAGTATATAAAACATATATAAAAGAAAACTACCACGCGTACGATGTCTCAAATAATCATTTAAGGGGGCTCCATACGCCAACGACCTTGGTACACAGCCTACTAAATAGTTACTACCGGCACCGGTCGCCTTCGTTGGTAAACATTGTTGATTGTAACGAATGTGTTTTGTTATTCTCAAAAGTGCAGGGTATCAATATACAGGTTTTTACAGACTTACAGCTGGGTATCTCGAATTCCGAGATTCTTACCTAATTTAAGCTTAAATGACATGGAATTGTAGGTGACATCTTTACCGACATTTTGGTGTGATTTTGAGCCAAAAATTTCCTATAGTATTAAAGCTATCCTAAAATTAAGAATTAAAACTAGTCTAGTTTTGAAATGACAAGGAATTTTCGTCTTAAATTACCCATAAATATCGGTAAGGATTTCACCTACAATGCCACCTCAGCATTTTTAAGAAAAAAAAACACACATTCGTTACGTATTTCTGGCGCGTTGCGTTTGGCAGCATAAGCAGACTTACTACTACTTAGACCAGAATACCTATTAAAATCAATATATCCTATCAAATAATCATATAAAATCAATAAACGGTTTGTTAGGCAACAGCGGAGCCCTACGGCCTCTGCCTCCGGTCAAGGCCAGCTCAATGTCGGTACGTAACAATGTTACAAGAAACATTTCATAAATAACGATGGTTTTTTTGTTCCTTTTGGTGATGCCGCTACGTCTTGTAAGGTTTTGGGATGAGGATGGAATTTAAAAAGAATAGACTTTAGGTTAAGTGCGAGTTGGAATGGCGCACGAAGGGTTCCGTACTATTTTGTAATGAGAGCCTTAATATTATATATTTTTCTGTTTTTAGAATTTGTTGTTATAGTGGCAATAGAAACATAATCTGTGAAAATTTCAACTGTCTAGCCATCACGGTTTATGGGATACAGCCTGATAACAGACAGTGAAGTCTTAGTAAAGGGTCCCGTTTTTATCCTTTAGGTACGGAACCCTAAAAAGAGAAGAAATAACCGCACCAACACAATCTGACAGTTTTACGTTTTATTTTGTAGTTTGGCTGTCCGACTTCAGATGTTGGGCGGTTGTTATTCCCTTTTTTTTAAGTCGGTTAAAAATATTTTAGTAGTTTTTAGTGCATATTTTTACTGTCTGAATGTTCCACTCGATCTTCAGATTGTAATCGTAACTAATTGAAGAGTTTTGTGATGAGAAGGTGGTTCCAGATGCTCGATCTGTTTGTCCGTGTGTCACCACCGATTTTGTCAGGAACGGATGGACCTAGCAAGTTGAAATTTATACCAGATACTGAGGTCTATGGTCCCTATTAGGTGTATCTTCTTCTTCTCGTATAGTGTTGTGTCTCACCTATTGTTAGAGTTTTTAGATCGCCTTAAGGTCTCTAACTTGACCTAACGACTGCTACTAGAGGTAGCAGCCGGGACCAACGGCTTAACGTGCCTTCGAAAACACATTTTTGCCACACTACTAATTGGCCACCCATCGAAGTAATGACCGTATAAAAATCAAGGTCCTGAGTCAACACGATAAATGATAATGGCAAAAAAAATCGCGAAAACTTGTAAGTACTAAAATTTACCTTAATTTTTAACTTTTTTTTTGTAGTCTGTTAAAATGCCTAAAATTGGAGTTAGCCTTACTACTGTTAGTTATTCCGACAATAGTAACACTTAAGGCTCTGCGCAAACGGACCACCGACGACAGCCATCGGTGGCCAGCCACTAGCAGCTCACACGATTTTTCTTACATATTGGTAAAACGCGGCGCACATGTGGTCGGTGGCGGCCACAACAAAATGTATGAAAAATCGTGTGAACTACTAGTGGCTGGCCACCCGGTCGCTGTGGTCGATGGTCCGTTTGCGCAGAGCCTTAAGAGAATCATGAGTTTTCGATTCGCGGCGCAAGTAGGTATTTTCATAAATGACCCGTATCGTGCGATAGAGAGAGTTTAAGTTCGGACGTAATTGCCTTCATTTTGCTTTCAAATAATGTTGCGGGCCGTAACGTTTTTACCCCCTTTATCCTTCACAAAATGAAATAAATTTGTCTCATTTAATTCACTGCATCTTATTTTAGGTTTCTACGTTTTTCTCTTTTGGTGATTCAGTTAAGTCTACTAAAAACAATTCAAACGCTCGATGAAGTTTTTAAGTCAAAAATATAGATATTCAGATACTAATAACTTTTATCTTAGGCAATATTTCTTTAAAATAAAAACGGTTAAACCTAGTTTTCCATTAGATCTAGAACATGTTCAAAAATTATCAAAATCTGACTTCGTTTAAGGAGGGGAAAACGTTACCGCTTTTTGTATGGAAATTTACAGCATCACACTGGTCATAATGTCTTTTGGTTCACAGAATGACAATAGATATTAAGCATGCACTTAAAATTCCAATTGTTATGTAGGTACAAGTTTAATGGGAGCTTATTGACTGCCAATTACGATTGCATGTCTTATACTCACACATACAACTGCAATAATGTATGTAAATACATGGTTATTGGTAACTGTATAGCAAGCGGTTGAGGACTACTTCTGTGCATCTAAACAAACAACTATTATTCTACAACTTTTGGAAAATCGTCTTTACGTGGAAGAATAATTTCTAGGTGATAGCAAAAAATCTTAAATCTTCTTAATTTAAAAGCAATTTATTAATTACTAGCGACCCGCCCCGGCTTCGCACGGCTATTATGCATGTATTATAAATATAAACCTTCCTCTTGAAACACGCTATCCATTAAAAAAAACCGCATCAAAATCCGTTGCGTAGTTTTAAAGATTTAAGCATACATAGGGATATAGGGACAGAGAAAGCGACTTTGTTTTATACTATGTAGTGAAGCAATTTATTAATTACTAGCGAACCGCCCCGGCTTCGCACGGCTGTATGCTGCATGTATTATACATATAAAGCTTCCTCATGAATCACTCTATCCATAAAAAAACCGCATCAAAATCCGTTGCGTAGTTTTAAAGATTTAAGCATACATAGGGATATAGGGACAGAGAAAGCGACTTTGTTTTATACTATGTAGTGATAGTGATAGTGAAGAATACTGCTTATTATTTTTAAAAACATTTAAACCACAAAAGAAATATAAAAACATTTAAGGGAAAGGATGGTTTCTTGCTTCAAGAAACCTTTTTTTCTGTGTATGTATTTTATTTTATTATATTACTAGCTGCGCCCCGCGGTTTCACCCGCGTAATAATTTTCTGCGCAATTTTGTAATTTTTTCTTTCATAAGAACCTTCTCCTGACAAAAACAAACACAACAAAAAAATAATTAGCGAAATCGGTCCAGCCGTTCACGTGTGATGCCGTGACAACGGAAAAAGGGTTTCATTTTTTATATGTAGATGTAAATTAATAACACTGAAGGATAATATTTTTTGATAAATACATTTATTTATTTTATTTATACATAGCAGCATGGTCTCCTCCTTTTTAATAAATTCTACAATTTGCAATTAAAAGTTTTCAATTGTACTAAATAAACATCTTTAGATGGCTGACCCGTTCGTAAGCCATTTTTAGTCGTGCGGCCACATTTTAAACCTGTGGCAATTTTTAAAGGACATTAATACAAACAACAAATTGTGATGTAAGAAAATCACGTAATGTTACGTTTTCCAGTTATAGTCAGAGCAATTATAAACGCCTACTCGCATAAGAATATCACTTATTAAGCACTAAATGTATATACTTATTCTACATAAATGCATACACTTATCCTACATAAATGCATATAATTATCATAACTAATTATAATCTTTACTAATATTATTAATACGAAATTTCGTTTATTAATTTTTTTGTTAATAGGATACTTTTGATCCTTAAATTCACGCGGGATCGGGACTTACGCGGGTGAAACCACGGGGTGCAGCTTCACATAAATGCATATACTTATCCTTATAATTTGTGGATAATACTGTGTGTAGGCGAGTTCATTTTCTTTATTTTGGTATTTAGAAGTAATTTAGAAGATAAAAAAAGTTCTGATGAAGAGCCTTTTTGAAAGCACACGGCTCCTTAGATCTTAATCTCATATATTTTTTCTATTGTTTCTTTAATTTTTTTCTTTTAATTTTTTGTTTATACTGTATAAGTATATACTTTTTGTTCTTATGCTCTGTACATGTCAGTGTTTTTATGTTTGTTTGTCTCTACTCTTGTCTTGTCTAAAATGTCTTGTGTCGTATTGTTCAAATAAATGTTTTTCTATTATATTTATAAAACTCCTTGTCATTTCTAAGCCTATCTGCCAGGTCTACAAACCAATTATTTCGTCTTTTTTCGACTTAAGTTTAGAATATTATAAAATAGATTAATTTAAAAACGACAATGAATTTTCGTCTTAAAACTTATATCAAAATCTAGAAAAAGATTTCATTTACACACAACACTTAAGAGAAAAGGGTACCGGGGGCGTTTTCCATACAAACTATTACTAACGTAGTCGACTGTTTTCTCCCTGGATAATTACACTAGAGCAAATATTTTACCAAAACATTAAACCAAAACATAGGGGCATAGTCAGGGCAGTTTTATAGGTTTTATGGCACAAAAATATTTGTGCTAGTGTCATTATCCAGGGAGAAAACAGTCGACTACGTTTGTATGGAGAGAGCGCAGGTACCCTTTCAACTTAACAACAATTTTCCATGCATTGATTGTCAACTTCAGGCTTTTGTTTTTGGCTCCTATTTGCTTACACATTAGTATTAAGTTTTGTAAATAATAAATATTGTAGGACATTCCACACATCGCTATCTAGCCCCAAGCTAAGTAACTCGAATTGTATTATGGGTGCAAGACAACGTATATACTAGTTAATATACTTTTCTTTTGCAAATATATACTTATAATAATGAGAAACAACCAGACCTAATATCTAAGCATAAATACTTGTCTGAAGCGGGAATCGAACCCGCAACCTTGTGTTGGCAGTTCGGCATGGTGACCATTGTGCCAACAGTGTCGTCATGTCACGTATGTAACTTTTAATAATAACTATAAAACAAAATACAACAATGGCTTTCATTGAGATTCGCTTTGAATAGCTGAATAGACGGTGCCGAGATCTAATTGCAGAATAGTCAGTGGTTAAGAGAATTCAATTATTTTTTAATTTAAAGACAAAGGGGCTGACCTCATACAGCGTCATCTTTACATACTCCGTTGATTTAATGGTCATAGAAATTACTAATAAATTATTTTTAATTCTTACAGTTATTTTACCTGCTGCCAAGATGGTTATTAATACCTTAAAATGTGTTCATTAACTTATTTTTATTATTTACTTAAATTTATACTAATACTACTTCGATATTCAGGGCGTGGTGGATTAGCTATCTTATCTTAAATATTGGGGGCTGACAAATTGCCAGCAACACTTCAACCCAATGGGATCTTTTGTGGTTATCACTACCTTGATGTTTCTTACTCTTTAAAGAAGTGGATTAGCTACAGAGGCATAATCGTTGTTGGGCTATTGCAGTGGATCAACACACATACTTGTAGCCGCATCATTCGCTGAGGTGTCTGCTGTAACCTCCTCATCATTCGCAGCGCAAAGCTCAGTCACTAACGCTAGGAGCTGGGTCGTGTCAATATCGGCTTCAAGTTCTCGTTTGGCCTTCATTATCTCCTCCTCTTTCTCAGCGTATGTTTGCAAGTACTTGTTGTGATCCATGATATCGGCATGCTCATTTCTAAACGGCATATGAAGCAGTACCTGTTCCCGTTTATACTGGTCTATGTCCGTGTCAACGTCGTATGTCCGGTATCTGATCACGCGTGAGATTTTCCTGCGACGAGCGGGGTCGACCGATTGTTTTGTATTTGCTCGCTGATCAGCGGCCTCGTTCCCGTCATCAGGATCCGCGTCTAGGTCTCTATCATCTCCGTCTATGACTTGCTCGTCGTCACCACCACGTGTTCCATGTGTGGATGGACGCATATCATACCAGGCCACATACTGTGCAAGCGTGACAGTCTCGAGGTTTAGAGGTCTCTTTTCGTATTTTTCGATAAAGTTTGTACAGTTGTCATTGGATGTAAGGTGTCGCTCTTGCGGCATCATTGTTGGTATCGCTACGATAGCGCGCGATGCCCAGCTCATTGGTTGTCGCAGTAGGAACCACGCAGCTTCCTGAGCGCACATCTCTACTGAATTGATCATCCGCAGAGCCAGTTCTTCCATAAGTCCCGTATAATCAGCCAGCGGGTTTCGTTCGTGAAGTTCGATCAACTGCCGATGGAAGTGACTGATGCCGCGATTTGATTTATTAACATAATCAACTACGTATTCTGCGCACGAGTACGAATCTAGGATCAGTTGGAAATCCATGTTAGACTGCAGTCTGGCTGCGATCCATGGGTTGAAGGTATTAATATAAATCTGGCTCATATCGCGCTTGAAGAACACGGTGGGGCGGCGCAGTGTGGACCGTATCAATTGTAAGTAATCGTCGTACGAGTGGGTTCCTATGTCCGCGAGATACGCATGAAAAGACTCATACGATTTAGTTTGTAGCTTTTCTTTCGCGTCCTTAACTCGCCAGTTATGCAGCTCCGGACGCATGTCCTCTTCCGCCAACGGCAAGAGAATGCGAGTTTCAGGTATCGGCCAGAAAGGTATGCCAAACCGACATTGCTCCTCATCCCGCTTGTAGCAATTGAATGTGTGCGCATGGGTTTGGTTACGCAGTAAAGCTTCATCGGAAAGGTCTTGTTTGTCCACGCTACATAGATCGGTAAGCATATTTACAGTAAGTGGCATATTTTCAGACAACGGCTCCTTTGGGTCGTTTGCAAGCCATAGCAAGATGTGTGCTTGTGGACTACCACAATGCTGAAAATCAATCCGAAGAAAGAAATCCAAAACGCGGTATCGTCCGAATGGGTTGTAAGTTCGTTCGCTACTCAAGATAGTAAGCAGACACGTCACAAGTTTGTAGAAATACACGCAACAGATGATTGGATCCTCGGTTACTAAGTAATGGCGGTTATATGGACTCATCTTCTCCATTATATCGTTTTCTGTGATATCTGAACCATATTGGGCATGCCACTCAGGGTTCCATTTATGGAGGATACGAAGCAGATGAGGCCAATTTGCTTCGTTCGCACTTAAAGTCATAAAGGCAGTTGGTTTACCTAACTGACGAATCATGGCGAAGAGGTCGCGTTTGCAACCCGCCCAGTACTGTACAGAGTTAGGGATCGTCTTCAAGAAGTCTGTGTTCGCGTCTACGAGCTGTTCAGCGAAATCCCGATCCTCTATCTGTTTACGAGTGGTGGCTTCCGAACTGAATCGAAATGTGTTATTAATACCATCTGTCACCCGCCGGCGTATGACTCCTATTGCCATATATAATACATGTTGTGGAGTAACACCACGCCTGTCACACCGCCTTATCTCTGACATAGACATAGTGAACGGAGTGTCCCTCGTGCCGTCTGCTATTTGCCTTGCTTCGCCAAGATATATGGTAGGGAAACTTAATTCTTCAGCATGTCGATCATAGATGATGTCAAGTGCACTCACACACGGTCCAGGAGCGATATCACTCCACGCAATCGTATGCTGTCGAAGATTCCTAAGCTCTGACTCTGGCTCTTGCGTGCGATCAAATGGTTCTATGGTCGCCTCTTCCACCTTGACTGTAGATGTGCTGGGGTTTAACACAGGGCTTCTACATTCCTGTTCCAGTCTTTCCCAGTCGATGTGAATTTTATAATGTTTATATAAAGGTTTGTCGGTGAGATATTGCAGCCATGCTTTCACCTTTTCTTTGTCTACAGACCCGCTCAAATGCGAAGACTTGTGAATTACCGACTCCTTAATATTAACATTTATTGCATAGTCGTCGTCCAACTGACGGGGTAGGGTTTGCACCATGTTGTTTACGTCAACCGGAATATTGATTACTTGTCCCACAATGCCGTATTCTCCTGCATATCGCAACCGTCGTATCTGCATGTAAGGCAACCTTGGGGAGATGAATCTCTCCTCGATCGGCCCTAGCTTTGGTAGATGGGTAGGGTAAGGAGGATATCTATATCCGTTGCTTCTGCTCATAGCTGGAATCCGCTGATGTTTACATGCGTCCAAGCAGTTACGGCAGAGTTTAAAGTAAGCAGTATTCTCGTCTGGAAAGGCTTCTTCTAGAATTCGCGACACGGCTATTTTCAAATCTTTCTTGAACCACAACCGGTCACATACGTCACATTTGTGTCCAAATTCATTATCGATAAACACAGTCTTGAATCGGGCTGTAGCCAAATTCCAGCGCTTCTGGTAATCAGGTGCACGCATTGTGGTGGATATTGATGAGCCAGTTACTGGCATATTTATATTAGATGCCTGCGCTTGTCTCAATCTAACGCGTTCTCTGTAGAGGCGAACACGTTCACCCGAGGTCAAAGCGAGTCCGCGTCGACGACGGCCGGAACATGCTGCCTGCTGCAATACGCCGCTTGAACCAACCGCACTGGATGGCTGTGTAGCCAAGCTTGTTGTGGTGGATTGCACTGGGCTCGTGTCGAACTCTACTTTAATTTCAGTTACAGTTATATCAGATGACTGTGGTTCTTGCGCTTGGCTCAATTTAGCGCGTTCACTAAGGAGTCTCATGCGGTCCTCCGTTGTCAAAGCGGGTCTTCCGCGTCCACGGCCAGAAATTGCTACCTGCTGCAATACGCCGCTTGAACCTGCCACACTCGTAGATGGCTGTGTAGCTAGGCTTCTAGTGGTGGATGTTAAAGCGCTGGTATCATACTCTACTTTTATTTCAGTCACAGTTGGCCGTGGTTCATGTACTTGGCTCAATCTTGCGCGTTCACTGAGGAGTCTCATGCGATCCTCCGTTGTCAAAGCGGGTCGTCCGCGTCGTCTTCTGCCGGAACCTTCCGCACTTATAGATGGTTGTGTAGCCAAGCTACTTGTGGTGGATATCAATGAGTTGGTCTCACTCTGTACAGATGGCTGCAGTTCCTGCGCTTGCCTCAATCTAACGCGTTCCCTGTGGAGACGAACACGTTCAGCAGACGTCATAGCGGGTCTCCGAGGGCCGGAATGTTTGTCTCCTGTTACTTGCTGCTTTACGACGCTTAAACCAGCCTCACTCGTTAATGGCTGTGTAGGCAGGCTTTCTGTGGTAGATGGCGTTGGGCTGATCTCGATTTCTACCTTTATTGCAGTTACAGATGGTTCTGGTTCTTGCGCTTGCTTTAATCTAACGCGTTCCCTGTGGAGACGAACACGTTCAGCCGAGGTCAAGGCGGGTCGTCGGAGGCCGCGATCTTTCTCTGTTGCTACCTGCTGCCATGCGCCGCTTGAACCCGCTTCCGATGTAGATGGTAGTATAACCTGGCTCATTGTGGGTGGCGATGAGTTGGTTTCATTCTCTACCTTTATTGCAGCAACAGTTATATAAGATTGCTGCGGTTCTTGCTCTTGGCTCAGTGTAACGTTTTCCCTGAGGAGACTGACACGTTTCGCCGAGGTCAAAGCAGCTCGTCGAGGCCCGGAATATCTTGGTAGTGTAACACGCGGTGGCGCCATAGTAGAGCAGTCGTCAAATTTCTGGAAAAAAAAATTGTGCGTGTCAGCTCCGACGCGCGACTGTAGGTTACTCCGGAGCTGACACAAAAAAGGCTAAAAGGTTTTTGGAACCGTTTGTTAACGATCAACTTAAAAAACTTGAATGTGTTTTGAAATACGTAATTATATTATTTTATTTTTATTAAGTTACAACAACAGAACATAAATCAAACATACAAACAGCATAGGTATTCTTATCACTAACTAGATTCGTTTTCTGATAAGAGTAATGCACAAAACACATTTAAAAAATAATACAATTCTTAATTCTAGCTTACGATATAGACCAAGAATGGAAAAAATAAGGTATGATGCGGGCGAATGTAACAGTTCAGTAACACTTTCAGGATTGCGAAGTTTTTATAAATAAGTACTGTTTTTTTTTAATTTTAGTTATGATGTAGTTAGTGTCTGTGTGATAAGTATACGCCTACGTATAGCTTATCATCTAATTAAACAGCCAGATTTTTCACACTGTCTTTGCGACATATAGAGTACCATATTTCACCGGAAGGCACTTTTGACAGATGACATTTGTCTATATTAGGGGTCATATTGTTTATGATACACGATCTATAAAATTTATCAATGTTCTGCTGCAACTTTATACAATGGTCCTTAGTTTTCATCCCATTATATATCTGCATGTGTGAAACAATTGATTAAAACAGATGAGGTCGTTGACATAAAGCAGAAAAAGAAGTGGACTAAAGTTTGAGCCCCGGGGGAACCCATGTCGCTTCAAACGGTATTGACTTTTGGTAATAGGCGAAAGCATTTCGCTAAAAAGTAAAAATTTTCAAACTCTCTAAGTTCTAATGGCAACAAGTATGAGTTTTATGGATTATACCTACTAAGTATTATGTCGTGAGCGCGATATCTATTTATGGACATAAAAATGCTTTAAGTACTTTTCTCTCACTTGATATCTGTTAATATGGCACATTACTTATCTTGATTCTGTAAATAAATATAATAATGACCTTTACATACTATGTTTACATATAGATGATTTATACTATTCTATTATTCTACTATGATATTCGTATGCACTGTTCTTCTCTAAATATTTTCATGTATTAAATTGAAAGTTATTATGAGCGCTTATGAATACTCTTGAGATTTTAAGCTTTTGCATAGCTTTTATCGCGGGCTTTAAGCGCGGCACCGAATCAAGAAATTCCGTAACGATAATAAAACCTGACACCCCCCACCCACTCCGCCTACCATAAAAATGCTATGCAATAGCTTTACCGCGGCAGTCCCCGAGTGCCACAGGTTTTTTTGTATAAAATGGTAGCGTCTATTGTACCTAGATGCCAAGACAAACCTAGTTAGGTTTCCTGGCATTTGTTTAACTATTAATTGTCAAAATATGTTTTTATGTCCTTTTTAATAAATAAAAAAAACAAAACAGCGTCAGCAATTTAAATCCATGCTTTACAGGACGCTGTAAACAAACCGTAAGCAAAGCAAATAACCAATTTAATAATAACATATTAACATTCAAATGACATGTTTGATTTCACAATTAGAATTGAATATTATCTAATAGTTCATACACAATAAATTCTACATATTCATGATGCAGTCGAAAATAACTATTTTTAACCGACTTAAAAAAAGAGGAGGTTCTCAATTCGTCGCGTATATATTTTTTTATATTTTCTAAAGAGTTATCGTATTAATGCAATAAACTTAATGCCCCTTATTCCAATACGAGGTTTATGAATAGTCCGAGATGTTTCTAAATCTGTGTCTAAATCCAAGGTTAAAACCTTGGATTTAGACACAGATTTACTCGTGAACTATAGTCTAAACACTATCTCAATAGATTATTTAGGGAACTATAGTCTAACACTATCCCTATCTATAGATTATATAGAAATAGTGTTTAGATTATAGTTCCACGTAAATCTAAATCTAAGGTTTAAATCCACATCTCGGACTATTCTTAAACCTCGTTTTAGAATAAAGACATAATTAAACTCCTGGAGGCCTTCAATCATATTAGTAACTAGCGAGCCGCCCCGGCTTCGCACGGCTATATTATGCATGTACAGTGCCGTATTATCCTTAGGGCACTTTAGGCCAGTGCCTAGGGGCCCACTATGACTAGGGGCCCAGCACTCCCGATTAAAAAATGAAAAAAGTAAAGTGAAACTTAACAAAGTGAACATAACAATTGAACTACCAATAGAACTCTACTCGAAAAAACAATTTATTTTTATAGATTACTAGCTGTCCCGGCAAACGTTGTTTTGCTATTTAAAAAAAAAAAAACAAAAAAAAAAAAAAAAAATATGTTGGCCGATTCTCAGACCTACTGAATATGCTCACAAAATTTCATGAGAATCGGTCGAGCCGTTTCGGAGGAGTTCAAGTTCGAACCCCGTGACACGAGAATTTTATATATATAGAGAGAGAAGATAATTTAAACCCAGACATAAAATTTTATTTTTTTCCTAATTAAATGTCTAAAAATTGATAAAAAGTCTTGTTTGTTGTGATTTAATCATAAAGTTAATACAATAATCAATAAAATAAAATGAATAATGGGGGGCCTGTCATTAAGAGTAATGGGGGGCCTGTCATTAAGAGTAATGGGGGGCCTGTCATTAAGAGTAATGGGGGGCCTGTCATTAAGAGTAATGGGGGGCCTGTCATTAAGAGTAATGGGGGGCCTGTCATTAAGAGTAATGGGGGGCCTGTCATTAAGAGTAATGGGGGGCCTGTCATTAAGAGTAATGGGGGGCCTGTCATTAAGAGTAATGGGGGGCCTGTCATTAAGAGGGGTTTTTACCTTAGACATTTAACTAAACATTTTCGGAATAATATTCCAGGGTATAAAATATCGCTTCGTCAATCTTAATTTTATACCTATGATAATGGGATTAATTCATTTTTGCACTAACTTTTGCTTTTTTGCACTATTCTTTGCTTTTGGCGAAAGTGTTTTCACTTGAAGGAAGGCGTATACCTTTGCAATGTAATGACTCAAGTCTGTTGTTGATGATGATGGTACCTTCATTCTATTTCGTAATGTGGACAGTAAAAATTTCCAAATTGCGTTGTTGTGGTATGAAAAAGAGGGGCCCGAAACGAGCTGTGCCTAGGGGCCCCGAGATGGTTAATCCGGCCCTGTGCATGTATTTTACATATATTTATTTTATTTATTGTGAAACTACCTAGCCTTATTTCGCAAGTATTTATCGACGAATAGTAATGTTGGCGTCTTGTCTCGTATAGATAACGACAGTAGGTCAATGTGTTAAGAGAATTTACGTTTCGTTAGTAAGTTGCATGGAAATAAAAAAATATTTTTAATTATTAAAAGTATGAAACTACTACCGTAACTAGCTGCGCCCCGCGGTTTCACCCGCATAAGCCCCGATCCCGTGGGAATATCAATAGAAAAAGTAGCCTATAGCCTTCTTCGATAAATGGACTATCCAACACGAAAATATTTTTTCAATTTGAACCAGTAGTTCCTGAGATAATCGCGTACAAACTCTTCAGCTTTATAATATTAGTATAGATTTACTAAAATTCTAATGAATTTCCCAGATGTGGCAACACTATTATTGGCAGGATAATTAATGGTGCTGTCACATTTTGAAAAATCTTTCAAGAAGGTATTACTTTTATTTTCCAAATTTCGTTTTTTTTTTGAGTTACAATGCTTCAAACTCAAATAGTTTTTCAAAAAACTGAAAAACATAGTTTTTTTAGCAGATAAATATATATGCAAGCATGGTGAAAAAACTCTTTACACAGCATCAGATGTTTTCAGTGAAGAGAATGCTAAGATGTCAAATCGACATCGACCGAAAACCATTAAATTAGTTTTTTAAGTTGATCAGAGAATGTAACAGACAGACAGAGTTAATTAATAAATGTCTTTATAATATTAAGTAGGTATTCCAGGGGCCTTATTCTGCTATTTGGCCAACCATTGTCATTATATCGAGACTCTATTGATATTATATCGAGATTGTGACTTTATTTGGTATTCTGCTGAAGTTTTAATAACATCGCAATATAATCACTATGGAGTCTCAATATTATGGTAATATTTACCTTGCAGGTGTTGCCTAGCAACATGGTATATGTTGCTAAGCAATATACCGTTTTGACAACTATCGAGATTCCATTAAGCCACGATTGTAGAGCAAAATACAAAAGTGAGTCAGTGGTGTGTCAGTGGTGTTTCGATAGAATAGTCAACGTTAGTAGAATACCAATTTGACATGTAATGTCATATTTTTGACATCAAATTTCGATTACGATTATATCGACACACTATTGAAATACAATTGTGTTAGCAGACTTAGGCCCCAGGTTTATAACTGTGTCGCATGTTTAAAATAATTTCGCGATAAATATGACTATCTTATGCTATTAAGAATAGTAAACATAAACATTATTGATAAAATTGATCTTATTTTTTTAGGTAAGTAATTTATCTGCAAAAAATATGAATCGTGGCCGCAATCCGGCCTTCATTGACAAGATAAAAAATTAATCAATCTGGTTAATTGAGTTCTCTCAATCTGGCCAAATTTTTGGAGGTTGAGAATTCTCTCTAAGATGTTAAGTTTAGGATATTAGCCACGCTAATACTGGCTGAACTTTATGAAACTTAATTCTTTAGAGAATTTATGTATCATTTATTTAGGATCACAGTTTCTAACCATATAATAAATCCTTCAGAGTTACTGCTATTCTGTGGCAGTAATAAGCTGAAAATAGTTTTTTTTATAATATACTCGCGCTAGCTACGCGGATTCACCCGCGTAACTCCCGATCCCCTGGGAATATTGGGATAAAAAGTACTCTATGTTATTTCCTATGACTCAATGTATCCTCATACCAAGTTTAATAAAAATCAATCTAATACTTTCAGAGCCTATTCGTTACAAACAAAAATAACTTTCCTCTATATTATATTATTAGTGTAGATAGGTTAGTATTTGACAACTATAGTCACACAATGGTGACGATGCAGTCTAAGATGTAGCATGCAGTGTCTAGAAGATACTATATGCTCGTGACTCAAAGATATCCTAGAAACAGGGGCCTTCAAGGGACGCAAGTGAAGGTACGAAGACAGCAGTGGAACAAAGATTTCATGATTTGAAGCGCTTATAAAAATGATAATCTTACAGATATCTATGCAATGTGATAGTATAGACTTTACTACTTAACTTTTAATGTTTATAACTAGCTGTTGCCCACGACTTTGTATGTAACTTTCCTCGAGAACCACTCTATCCATTGGTGAAAACAGTATTGTATTTGTTTTGTATTTGATGTCGGGCTGTTTTCCGCAACTCAACGTCTGAGCGCCTATTTTGCGTCCGGGTGGGAGTTTAGTCTCCTCCTGCTACTCGAGCCAAAAGACCTTTAATGTTCTCAAAACAGTATGAAAATTGGTCACAAAATTGGAACAGGCGTCTGCCTGTTCCAATTTTGTGACCAATTATCATTTTTCAATTTTCAAACAAAGTCCTTTGAGGACTTTGTTTTATTAAATGAAGAAGTCAATTTATATGTGCAGTCGGCAAGACAAGCTGAGGTTTTGTAATTGTTTATATTAGAATGTTTTCAACTTAGGCAGGGCTGTAAAGTAAGTAAAAACCGACAAGTTTGAAAAGGTTAGGAACCACTGGTCCATAGGACATGCTATATTGCACGTCAATTTTATTACAAAAATAACTTATTTAATTGTAAATCTATTGTTGTAAGAAGCACTCTTAGCATAATAATATGTTGAGATGCAGAGGTAAGGGGTGTAATACTTATATCAGTTTCCTCAAGTATGGTCGGCAGCATAATCGCAGACCCACTGTAGAGTTCTAAAATTACTTTTATTGGAATGATTTCAATATAATAATTTTTATTTATTAAGACTTTAAACTTCAACTAAAGCAGGTGCCTAGAATCTTGCTTGTGTTGAAAACATTCTTATAACAGCCGTTTTGGAGCTCTACGGTGGGTCTGCAATTATGCAGCCGACGGCAGTTGGGGACCACGGATCTAGGACATGCCATGTTGCACCTAAAATGAATTATAAAACTAAACTAATGGTAAATCTATATAGCATTCCCAGCATTTATGTTAGGATACAGGTGCTGAGTGCTGGTTATCAGTTAGTCCCTTTCTCTCTGTTTATGATATTATTAATATTAAAATATGTTAAAATTCAAGTCAAGGTACGAATAAGAAGTGAAAGTTATCAAGGTATGTTTTAAACTGTAAACAAATTCTAATGTTTACATAAAATAACATTCTGTCTGTAGATTTTAGGATTTCAAAGTGAAATAAACAATAAATAGCGTCATATGGCATTGAATAACGAGTCATTTTATGAAGAAACATCTGTGGAACTAATTTATATGTGCTGTGAGTGGAGAAAATATGACATGATGTTTTGATTGCATTGTTTGATTGAGTATATTTTACATAATTTACGATGAAATTATAGTATTTTCTGTGGCTGGAAGTTCGTTTTAACGTAATTGCAGTGGCTGTAAGTGCTGTGGCTATACGATACCGCTGGAATCCCGGCGTCTTTCCAATTATAGACAACATTACAAAATACTGACCTGATTCTCTCAAAAGCGTCGTTTGTGAAGTTTAAACACAGTAGTTTACTAGCGCGAACTTATCACAACACATGAATAATGTCTAATTAATTTTATTTCACTGATTTCAATATGTTTTTGAATTAATTTCTCCAGCGACTGAGCGACTGTCACTTGCGGTGTGTGCGAGAAACGCGTTTTGCGAATTGTCTGATGTGGCCAGATAAGAAAAATAATTTCTACCATTTACCTACCAGCGACAAATAATTTTCGGGTTATTGGAAATTTTTGAAAATGACCGTATTGGTCATAGAAATACACGTTTGGGCACAGAGTTTTTAGGGCTCATATTTTTTTAAAATTCTCATTAAATTGAAGAGGTTTATGTAGATAAAACAAAACGCACCGCTCAAAAAAAAACCTCCTTGTTCGAATGCTGTTAATTTTTGAACGAAATATCATCCATCAACTATTAATTACTGTCAACGTCAAAGTCATAAATCGAAGAAGCGATTTTTCGTATCGATCGCCTTTATGTCAGCAATCAGCCATACAAAAAAGTTGAAGTTGAAGTTGATTCAAGTGTTTTTCGTGAATGCGAAAAATTAAGAAATTAATTTAATTTTAATAGAAATTAGTTAAAAAATAAAGATGATTAAGGCGATATTAGTGTTTAACAATCATGGGAAACCAAGGCTGTCGAAATTCTACCAATATTTTGTAAGTGAAAGTACCTATCTAATATGTTCACACGTTGTGATGGAATTATTTCGCATTAGAATTATTTTTATTTTAATAAAAACTACTCGTAATCCATCTTTAGATGTGTAGCAACTCTATTTCTATCAAAACTCATTGAAATGTATAGTATTTTTATAATATTAAAGAAGAAAGCACTCAGTTACTAATAATTAAGTTATCAATATTTTAAATGGTAACTATTTCCTTTCTGTTTGCCCCAGCAAAATTAAACTAGGTACGCTATAGCTCTACATTTTCCTCGTTCCCGTGGGAATGTCCTAAAATCCAGTCTCAAGGTCTAATTTAATGTTACTAGTTCCAGTAGTATATATTACTCTGGTGTTTTTTTCTTTACTAAATTATTTTGGTTATGGTTTCCAGAATGAGGATATGCAGCAGCAGATAATCAAGGAGACATTTCAACTGGTATCGAAACGAGAAGACAATGTCTGTAATTTCTTGGAGGGTGGAAGGTATTTTAATATAGTTTGTATACAGGTTGAAGTTAGTCGGCTGATTTCCAGCATAATTATTGACTGTTACTCTTCAAGCAATTTTAGCCTAGTGGTAAATACCTTAACTTTATTTCTAAAGGTCGTGGGTTTAAATCCTGGCTGACCGTTCACTAATGGATTTTGCTTAGAAAAATTTATGTGAAACGGTGAAGGAAAAATCATGTGGCTTAGTTGGCTCCAGAAGTATTAACAATTTCTTTCCCCTAGACACGTCCTACTAAGCTAAAGCTACTTCTTTGCCATCCAAAGGTTGCAACTTATACCTTCTGGCTATGACTTTACTTTGTGTATATTGTTTTCTGTTTCTTTTTGTGTTGTACAAATAAAGTTCTCTGTCTAACTAAGAGTGTAGTAGGGTAAAATCACGGAGCGCAACTGCTTTTAAATAAGATTTTTCAATGTATGTTAAACATTTTGTGTTATATTTTTTCAGTTTAATTGGAGGTTCGGACTACAAATTAATCTACAGACATTACGCGACACTATACTTTGTATTCTGCGTGGATTCCTCAGAGAGTGAGCTTGGAATTTTAGATTTAATACAGGTAACAAGAACGTCTTAAATTATGTCTATATCAGCAGCACTCACAAAAAAGTGTTACGTTCCCGAAACGCTCACGTTCCATAGCTACCAATGTTTCTTAAAATTATCCTCTGTATTTAATAATAATATTGCTCATCTGGGCTTGTGTTATGGTGAAGAGTGACGAATAGAACACTTATTAATAATAATATCGCTCATCTGGGCTTGTGTTATGGTGAAGAGTGACGAATAGAACACTTATTTATAATAATATCGCTCATCTGGGATTGTGTTATGGTGAAGAGTAACGAATAGAAGACTTGTTAATAAGAATATCGCTCATCTGGGCTTGTGTTATGGTGATGAGTGACTAATAGAAGACTTATATAAAGGAAAAAAGAAAATTTTTACTGTTTTCTTACGACGTAAAATTATCGTCCGTAAACCGACTTTACAGACAACCATTTTTTCATCAAAATAATATCAGTGTACAATCAGGCAACAAAAGTACAGACCCACTGTAGAGTTCTAAAAATGTTTTAAACTCAAGTAAGACTTTAAAATCATGTTTTATTTTAAGTTTAAAGTCCTTCAACTCAAGCAGGACCTTAAAGACATGCTTGAGTTGAAAACATTCTAATAATTCCAATTTAAGAACTCTACGGTGGGTCTGCAATTATGTTACCACCTGCCTAACCACCATTGCTTTGCGGTAATGCTCCCAACCTATCCTCATACCAAGGTACGGTCGGCTGCATAATTGCAGACCCACCGTAGAGCTCCAAAACGGCTGTTATAAGAATGTTTTCAACACAAGCAATATTCTAGGCACCTGCTTTAGTTGAAGTTTAAAGTCTTCTAACTCATCAATTTATTACATTACAATAATAGTAATTTTCAAACTCTACCGGGGGCTGCAATTATGAAGCCGACTGTACATCAAAAAGGGTCCAATACTTTTTAATTATGTCCACGTATTTCCGACTTAAAAAGTACTATTTTTGTCCTACACAGGTATTCGTAGAAACCCTAGACAAATGTTTCGAAAACGTATGCGAATTGGATCTGATATTCCACGCGGACGCAGCCCATCAGGTGTTAGACGAGCTCGTCATGGGCGGTATGGTGTTACAGACTAACATGGCAGACATACTGTGTCGATTGCAGGAGCAGAACAAGATGCAGAAGGCTGAGGTATGGCTTAGATGGGGCTGGGGTGTGGTTAGATAGGTTTTAGGTGTCTTTAGAAAGAATAGAGCTGAAGTGTGTTTAGGTAGGACTGGGGTGTGGTCTAGATAAAGTTGGGATGTGTATAGATAGAGCTAGGATGTGTTTAGATAGATCTGGGGTGCCTCTATATATAGCTGGGGTGTGTTTAGATATAGCTGGGGTGTGTTTAGATGAAGCTGGGGTGTGTTTAGATAGAGCTGGGGTGTGTATACATAGGGCTGAGGTGTATCTAGATATAACTGGGTTGAATATAGATAGGGCTGAGGTGTGGCTAGATAGAACCGGGGAGTGAGTGGCTAGATTGAACTGGGGAGTGTATAGATATGGCTGACGAAAGAGAGGGGTGTACTTAGATTCGGCTGGGGTGTATCTAGTTAGAGCTGGGGTGTGCTTAGATTAAACTAAAGTGTGTCTAAAGTGCGTTTGGATAAATTTGGTGTAAATTTGAATAGGTTTGGTGTGTTATTTTAATGCTGTGTTTTACTATTGTGTTGTTTTTGGTTTCAAGAATCAAGAATATTTATTAAAAACTGTGTACATAAGATGACAAATTATAGTAGGTAGGTATCAACAGTTTGTCCATCCCGGACATACAATATTGAGTTACATAAGTAACTTAATTTATACTGAATACAAAACAATATATTGAGCTGCCATAACAAGCTCATGTCTCTAGTAAAATATGTAATAAAACTAATGAATTGACAAAAATTTTAATAATTAACAATCATATTAATAATTGGAAACCTATGTGAAGTAAACGTTTAATTAATAATTTATTGTGTTTGTTGTTAAAGGCGGGTATATCAGCTGCTCCGGCTAGAGCAGTGTCTGCGGTCAAAAGTATGAACCTCCCTCAACAGCTTCGGGATATGAAGTTACCCGACCTGCCGCAGGCTATCAAGGTAATATGCTTATCCCTATACATATACACGGTGAAACAAGGGCGGTGGGTCATCGGTTGCTGGGGGATGGGGGACCTCAGTACCTATCAATTTAACCCCCCTGTATGATCTGCAACATATGGTAAGAGAGAAGAAGGAAAAATGGACAAGATCTGTCACAGAATGGTATCCTAGAGGCAGTACCAGAAGCAGGGGCAGGCAGTTCAAGCGATGGGAAGATGACCTCGCAAAAGTAGCCGGACCATGTTGGACTCGAGTCGCAAAGGATAGAGCAGAGTGGAAATCTTTAGAGGCCTTTGTCGAAAGACAAGCTGTAGACCAACCGGATGCCGATATTATAATATAAAATTAAGCAATAGATTAATATAAAATTAAGATAGTTATCTACATAGGATTAGGTTTAACAAAACTATGAAGTGAAACTGTTAACAGCAATTAAGGCTTATTTTATTTATTTTATGTTCTGCAATATTTAGTGGTTCAAAAGTTATTTAGACTAGTGAAATTTTAGTCAAAATCAGATTTCACCCTGAACTTCGCAATTACAGCCAAGCTATCGGGTCTGCGATTCTGCCTTTTTTTGTGAAACAAGTTCAATAGTGGACTTTTTGCACCAATCAGAGTCTTAGATTTATAAAACTCAAAATAAAACCATTTGAGTAATTTTCAAAATTTAATGTTTACATTATCTTTGTATGGTTCTAAAGAAAAAAATTTACAGATTATTTTTTCTGCAACCTGTCTTAAAAACTACTGGCTTTCATGAAGACTAAACCCTAAAAGTTTTAAATGTACCTTGATAGCTGACATAAAAAAGTTAAATATGGGGGCTGCTAGATTTCGTTGTTTAAGGTGAAAGGGCAGGTACCCTTTCACCTTAAACAACGAAATCTAGCGCGAGAGAGCGCAGGCGCTCTCTCCATACAAACGTAGTCGACTGTTTCCTCCCTGGATAATGACACTAGCACAAATATTTTTGTGCCATAAAACCTATAACTGCCATGACTATGCCCCTATTTTTAAGTTTTTTCATTTTCCAATTATCATAGAAATTAAGATTAAAAAAATAAAAAACAACAAAAAATAGGGGCATGGTCAATGGTCATGGCAGTTATAAGTTTTATGCACCAAAAATATTTGCTCTAGTTTCATTATCCAGGGAGAAAACAGTCGACTACGTTTGTAATAGTTTGTATGGAGAGAGCCCCCGGTACCCTTTCCTCTTAAGGTGAATTCTTTTGTTCGGTTGGAATCTTGCAACTTAATTTTGATCCACTTCCCGGTTACCAATTAAGCTGAATTTTTTTAATCTTTTTCTGCAATATGGGTAAATATCAAATTAATCTTTTTTTCTTTCAGGACCTGAAATTCTGACCGCTACAACAGGGCGTTTACAACGCCGCCCCCGTTGCCTTAGCAACCAACATTATAAACACGATCTACCCTCAAGACAAATACACAAACATACAAAAGGACTTCACCAACAAATTCTTCGGTTCAGAAACTTTAAGCGCTAAATTCTCCGAAACTTTCACCGAGAATTATCAACAGACTGAGGGCGTTAATTTCCCTGATTATGAAAGCCGTAATTCTGATGGGTATCAGGATTTGAGCGGGTCTACAGTTGAATACGGTTACAATGAAGGGAATCGAAGGAGGAAGAAAAAGAAGAAGAAAGTTGGGTAAGATTTTTTCAAAGACATAGCAGTTGGAAGGAATTCAATTCTACTCAATTTTGACGGAATTTCAAGCTTTGCCTAAATTTTATGTGCAAAGTTTCAAGTTTTGCATAAGTCTTGTACAAAAATTTCAAGTTTTGCGTGGTTTTGCTCAAAATTACAAGCTTCATTTACGTTAGAAAGAAGAAGAAAAGAGTCCAGCTTTTCCAAGGACATAGCAGTGGAGTTAATTTCGACTAAATTTTGACGGAATTTCAAGCTTTGCCTAAATTTTACGTGCAAAGTTTCAAGTTTTGCATAAGTATTGTGTAAAAATGTCAAGTTTTGCGTGGTTTTGCTCAAAATTACAAGCTTGATTTACGTTTTCTGCTTAAAGAAAGAAGAAGATAAAATTCGGGTAAGCTTTTACAAGGACAGCAGTGGAACTAAATTTGACATAATTTTGACGCATATTTTATTAATTTTCACTTTAATATTAGTAGAATTAGCTGTAAATGCTGTAATTGATAGATTTGTTCTGTTCTGGTGTAAAGTTTCAAGCTTTGTCTAAGTATTGAGCATAATTTCAAGTTTTAATCTAAAATTTGTTATAAATTTCAAGTTTTCCCTAAGATTGAGCAAAATTTCAAGCTTTTGCCTATCTTATATGTGCAAAATTTTAAGCTTTGCCTGAGTTTTGTGCAAAGTTTTTGCCTAACTTTTATGTGCATAACTTTGAACTTTGCCTACCTAAATGTTGTGAAAAATTTCATTCAAATTTACTGCGCAAATATTCGAGTAATGCTAAGCTCAGCGCAAAAGAGCAGAAGAATCTTGAGGATTTCTTGGATAGATAAAGTTTCTAATGAAAGAGTTTTACAGTTGGTGAATAAGAAAGTGGAGGTTCTAAGTACTGTAAAGAAACGTAAGCTACAGTATTTTGGTCATATCATGCGCAATGATAAATACGAACTGCTCCAAATACTGATGCAAGGAAAAATCCAAGGGAAGAGACCACCCGGAAGGAGGCGCACTTCATGGCTTAAGAACCTCCGGACATGGTTTAAGCAAAGCACTAGATCCCTTTTCCGTGCAGCAGCGTCAAAAGTAAAAATAGCCTTAATGATAGCCGACCTCCGGTAGGAGATGGCACCTCAAGAAGAAGAAAAGAGCTTTGCCCCATATCTGTGCAAAATTTTGATCTTTGTACAGAAAATTGTAAGAAATTATAGGTACCTACCTCTAATAAAAAAAATTGTCTATGAAATTCACATATTAAGTAATATATAGGTAGTATTATAAAATATTGCTTTGTTTATATGTTTGTGTTCGCTATGCAGACGGGTCCGCGTGCATATATTAGTCTTTTAGCTAAAAGGGATTTTGGCATAGTTAATGGTCGGCCATTTTAAATTTTTTATAAGTTTAAAAGTAAAAAAACGGGGCAAGTGCAAGTCGGATACGCGCATGAAGGATTCCGTACCATTATATATTGTTGTTATTTGTTGTTATAGCGGCAACAGAAATACATCATCTGTGAAAATTTCAACTGTCTAGCTATCACGGTTCATGAGATACAGCCTGATGACAGACAGACAGTGAAGTCTTAGTAATAGGGTCCCGTTTCTACCCTTTGGGTACGGAACCCTAAAAAGAAAATGGCGACTACTATCATATGCCAGTCTATACTTGAATGTTACTGTCCCTAACGAATTATTAATTAAGCAAATATCAGTTTTTGTTGTAGAAAATAATGTGTATGTTTTATTGAACATTCCTCTAAAAACTTAATAAAAAGAGGTGTTTATGATTGTTAAAAATTGAGTAAAAATGGCTTTCTTGATAATTAGTTCCAAATACATTGGTAGATGGCGCTGAAGAGTGTCGAAAAACACATAAAAAACATACCAATACAAAAACGTGCAGGAGATAATAAAATTCTCCTCATCAAAACGATAAAGTATAAAACAAAGTCGCTTTCTCTGTCCCTATGTATGCTTAAATCTTTTAAACGCAACGGATTTTGATGCGGTTTTTTTAATAGATAGAGTGATTGAAGAGGAAGGTTTATATATAAAATACATGCATAATATAGCCGTGCGAAGCCGGAGCGGGTCGCTAGTAAACAATAAAGGCCATGTTGATACCATGTAACGAAGTTATTTAGGGTTTTTACTAGGTTTGAAAGGTGACTGCGTAAAAAAACTTTGACCCGATTACTATGTCAGTTTCCATGCCTATATGTTACTACCCCTTTCTAATTTTACATTTAATATTTTTAATATCTTTCAAAAAGCAATTTTATATTTAAAAGCAAACTGTGAAATAATTGTCTATTGCACCTCTTTAGAATATTTAATGTTAAATGTATTTACTTTAATAAATAAAACGTATTTAGATATAAGAAATATATTTTACGTTAGATGGCATTTTGGTTTTTATTTTTTCCCCCTAATCTGAAGCATATAATCGACAAACATACATAAAAAAATTATACGTGACGAATTGAGAAGCTCCTCCTTTTCTAAAGTCGGTTATGAACTGTATTTATTTATATTGTCAATAAATTTAATTTATATCAGCGCCATCTGTGGGTAAGTCTTAAGAGCTTTTATCATTTACTAGGAAAGGGCGAACTATGTTAATTTAATTTAAATCAGCGCCATCTGTGAATTAACTCAAGTAATGTCATGAAAATAGCTTATTTCTAACAAATTGACTCCTTCAAATCGTTTTATTATAAGCCAACAGATGGCAGCACAAACAAAACCTGACAAGTTTGAGCGTTGACTACGAGATGTCGCTAGTAAAAAGTACTATGTAGTGAACAATAGATGGCGCTGTACTAAATAGTTGTTCTACTTGATAATAGATGGCGGTAGTAGTTGGTTGAAATTTAGTAGTTACACTACTTGAGGATAGATGGCGTTGTTTTATATAATGCAAAAAAAATATACCCTATGTTATTTTGTTTAATTATTATTTTAATGGTAGATTTTTGACTTGCTAGTTAACTGTTAAATATTAAAATTTTGTTAAAAGGAAACAACTAGTCAATTATACGTCTGGAGACAACTAAGCCGCGGGTTTCATTACGATGTTTTCCTTCACCGTAAGAGCAATGTCAATTCATTTATTTGCTTTTACAGTTGGTTACAGGGTTTACAGTTGGTTATAGGATACAAACGTAGTCGACTGTTTTCTCGCTGAATAATGACACTAGAGCAAATATTTTTAGTCCATAAAACTTATAACTCCTATGACCAAGCCCCTATTTTTTGTTTTCTTTTTAATTTTTATTTTAATTTCTATGATAATTAGAAAAAAACAAAACATAGGGGCATGTGTAGTTTGTGCTTGTGTCATTATCCAGGGAGGAAACACTCGACTACGTTTGTGTGGAGAGAGCGCCGGTACCCTTTCACCTTAACATTGTTTGTTTCAAAAATATCATTATCATTGTTCGCGTGCGTTAATTACAATTAGCTCACGTAAATTCTTAAGAAAAATTCATTGGTGCAGTTGGTAAATAACTATTTTGTATAATATCTTTTGAAATAAAAGTCATTTCCAAAAAAAATATTTTAGTTTTTTTTTAAATCAAATCAAAAAATCTCACACACCTTAAACTTGACACTAAACACATTCATCACAATAAATACACAATCGAATTAATTTATCAAAATCCACCGCTGCTGTAACAAAAAAATGTTTTGTCACCGGCGCAAGCGCAGACCACCCATGTTAAAAGGAAAAACCGACAATCGATGCATAATATATCTTCACTTCTTAACAGGTTAGTTTTATGAAAAAAAAATATATCAAAGTACCCGCAAAACTATAAATTTCACTATTGTTGGGTAGTAAAACGTCAAAACATTGAAATTTAAGGCTTTTACGGGTTTTTGTTTGGCCTTTTTGTAGTTTTGGGTTTGATTTGCGTGAGGGTTTTTTTTATTTTTGTTTTTCTATACTAATCTTTCAAAGCGAAAAGATTTTCTTTATTTAGAGTTTTGTTAGCTATCACTACATAGTATAAAACAAAGTCGCTTTCTCTGTCCCTATATTATTATCCCTATGTATGCTTAAATCTTTAAAACTACGCAACGGATTTTGATGCGGTTTTTTTTAATAGATAGAGTGATTCAAGAGGAAGCTTTACAAGAGATAAACGAGTTTGAAACTTTGCTCAACCTCTCAAGTTGTGTCCTTTTTCCGTGAGGATGGAGTAGATAGTCTACACCTATATCACCTTCTCAGCTCAGTCCATCGGGTCCAGAGGAAAGAACTTCTCAATTCGGGTTTCATTACGTTTTCCTTCACCGTAAGAGCAATGTCAATTAGCACACATAATTATTTCTTAAAAAAAATCGAGTTATTTACCTCTAAGCCATCGCCACTCTCCTATGCGTCTTAGCATGTTCAAAGTACACCGGTACCCAAATAGTTTTTTAGGTTCATATTTTAGTTTTTATTTTGATCATTTCGAATGTGGACAGGTAATTTACTCCCGCTCTATGTAAAATAATAATTAGTGGGACCCCACGATACGAGTTACGGGTTCTAAACGAAATTACTAGGGTGGATATCATACGCGTAATATTATAGGATATTTTTTATAAGTAAAAAATATATGTACTTAGTTATTTTGAAGTTTAATGTTTTTAAAATTGGTTAGAAGAGGTCACATCGTAAAAAATAAATTTCAGATGTTGCTAATCTAATCTCTTTCCCCCTTATTCCAAAACGAGGTTTAAGGATAGTCCGAGATGTAGTTTTAAACCTTAAATTTAGATACAGATTTGCTTGTGAACTATAGTCTAAACACTATCCCTATATAATTCACAGGGATAGTGTTTAGACTATAGTTCCCTATACAATCTATAGGGATCGTGTTAAAGCTATACTTCACGAGTAAATCTGTATCTAAATCTAAGGTTTAAAAGCACATCTCGGACTATCCTTAAACCTCGTCTTGGAATAAGGCCCTTTGGGTTTTTTTTAGTAATCTACATTTTATTTACAGAAAAATATTTATTATCCGTCAACCAATGAGTTTTTCTATAGGTACAATTATTTTTTATCAAAATATGTTGTAAAATTCAACGCGCATAGAAAATAAGGTTTTTTAACGGGAGGAATAAATCCTGTAAATAAAAAAATATTTTCTTGTTTTTAGTAGGTAAAAAATATTCTTAAAAATAATAAGCAGTTCCAAATTTACGAATACTGCTTATAATTTAAATATTTTTTACTAAAACCAAGGAATTATTCTCTAGCGTCTAAGTAGAGAATTATATCTTGCTTATAGAAATTTTGTTTTCAGTGCGGTTTGCGCTGAACAGGGCTTTTTAAAAATAATATTTGGGCTAAACTTACTTGCACTAATTACGTTAGCGGCAGTCGGAGGATCGAAAGGAAACCGAGAAATGATTCATAACTCATTTATTGAGTTAAACTTAAAATATCTTACATTATTACTTAGAAATAATTAACCTAAGGTGAGACCTATCCGATGTTAGGTATAGGAATGCTGAAATATGACGGCACGCGGCTACTGCGATCGAGGTCATAGCGAGTCAGCATTTTTGGCCGGTCTTCATTGCAACATGCTATGTGCCTACAGCGGCGTGACGTAACACACTGCAAAAATGCTTACCGAAAACTAATAATAATATTGCTTGCATAACTTTAAACCTTGTCTTTTGACGTGACAACGTTTTATAAATTGGTTTGCCGGGTGACACTTCAAGAAACTGCGTTACGCTCCGCTGACGTTATGCGCTCACAATGAGAGCGAGTGAGAGGCACGCGGGCATGGTTAGCCCGCCTAAGAGCGAGAGAGACAGACATAAAAAGTGAAAGGCACGCGTCCCTTCCACTCGAGCACAGTTGTCACGTAAAACTTTCGCCCGTATACCGACTTTACAGGCAACCAGTTTTTTTTTTATTTACTTTTTATTTTGGTAACTATCTGAGAATTATAACTACATCTATACTTCTATACTAATATTATAAAGAAGTAAAGTTTGTGTGTTTGTATATTTGTTAAATTGTAAGGGGTAATCTCGGGATCTACTGAACCGATTTAAAAAATTCTTTCACCAATAGAAAGCCACATTATTGCTGAGTGCCATAGGTTATATAAAAAATCGAAAAATAAAAAGGCTTTTACGTGGTAGTCCGTTTTGCAGAGTGAATCGGAGAAAAAACGGTCGAATGAAAGCGTTTCTTACGAACGCTGCCTTAACTATGAAAGATACATTTTTGAGTTCTAGAGAAAAGATGTGGAGCTTGAAAATGCCTACAAAAAAGTCAACGACAGCATATGTCTAACTTTTATAGTTAAGATACAAAAAGTATTTTTTTAAATATTAGTATAGATAATTTAATTTATTAACATTATGCCCAACGAAGTGGGCACGGGTCAGCTAGTAATGCTATAAACTTTGAAGCAGCATATCTGATGCTTACACGAGCCGTTTTTAATGCTATTTCTTTTCAATGAAACCTAAAAATTCTGTCAGTGTTTTTAGCAATGTTTCAATAAAATCGGTTCGGCCGTTTTAAAGTCACGACGTTTTTTGTTTGGTTAGGTAAGGTTACACCTATACACTAATATTATAAATAAAGAGAAAATATTTTTTGTTTGTAACGAATAGGCTCCGAAACTACTGTACCCGATTCTGATGAAACTTGGTATGATGATACATTGATTCATTAGGAATAATATAAGCTACTTTTTATCTCGATATTCCCACGGGATCGGGAGTTACGCGGGTGAAACCACGGAGCGCTGCTAGTTATTATAAAGATTTGACTATTTTGTGTCTCATTCCCAAAAATCATACTCACTCTATATAGATTAAGCCGCCATATTAATTTTTTTCATCAAAAAATAATGGCTGCCCGAGGATGACTTCATAATAATGTATGGTCTACGATGACTCTATATTATCTATGGTTTTTTTAAGCAACAAATCATATCTTTTGTATCTTTCTAGCAACACATGTTGTGGTTTTTTTATTTAATATTTTTATTTATTATGTAAAAGATTGGACGGTGAACTTTGTAGTGCCGCATGCCGACTGTGGGCAGTATAAAAGTTAACGTCCATGTTACACTTTTGTCCAGAAGAAATTAGCTTAGCTGAACTTTCACAAAAGTACACAATAGTTTTACCAAAAACTGCAATGCAATTATGTAGCCGACGCCGACGCCACGTAAAAGTTTTTATTAATTTAAAAATTATGTTCTTGACTGACAAAATATCATTTATATTTTTCTTCCTGAATTTGTGATTTAAATCTTCACGCAAAAATGACAAAAAAATTAAGTAGGGAATCTAAAAACCCCCCAACTTTTATACCCCTAACTTTTGAACCGCTCGCTGAGCCGATTTCAATCAAACATAGCTAAGAACACTCCTGACTAATTCCCCTTTCAAACAAAAGAACAACAAAACAAAATCAGTTCAGCCGTTCGGGAGCTACGATGCCACAGACAGACACACACATACACGTCAAACTTATAACACCTCGTCGTTTTTGCGTCGGGGGTTAAACCGATTTTGATAGAATTTGCTATGATAACACATTGATTAATTGGGAACAACATTGGGTACTTTTTATCCCGATACCAGCAGCGCTTCCCGTGGGAATATCGCAATAAAAAGTAGCCTATAGCCTAGATAAATGGACTATTCAACACAAAAATATTTTTTTCAATTCGAACCAGTAGTTCCTGAGATAAGCGCGTTAAAACAAACAAACAAATAAACTCTTCAGATTTATAATATTAATATAGACTAGCTGCGCTCCGCGGTTTCCCCCGCGTAAGTCCCGATTCCGTGGGAATATCAAAATAAAAAGTAGCCTTCCTCGATAAAAAGGACTATCCAACACAAAAATATTTTTCGATTCGAACCAGTAGTTCCTGAGATTAGCGCGTTGAAACAAACAAACAAACTCTTCAGCTTTATAATATTATAGATTTCCAAGTAATCAATACTTATGTAGCCAAAACCGCGTGTTACAGTTAGTTAGACATAAATGTTATATTTTATTTTATCCCATAAAATATTCGGGTCCTAAGGGTGAGTGAGAGAGACGGGAATGTCAATTAAATTATGTTAGAAAGAGACGGAATATAATTTTGTTTTTATTGAACCGTATGGGCGGCGTTTGTTTAGTTTGATTACTGTGGAGTATATACAGGGTGATTATAATAAAGGTAAGTATACTAGCTTATGTCCGCGACTTCGTCCGAGTAGAATTCGAACATGGACCAAGTAATCACACTGTCCCATACAAACTTTCCCCCCCTTTTTCATTCCCTAAGGGTTAGAATTTCTGAAAATCCTCTCTTATCGGATGCCTACGTCATACAAAGAACACACCCTCCAAGTTTCAGGTGTCTACGATCAGCGGTTTAGGCTGTGCGTTGATCCGTCAGTCAGTTAGTCCGGACAAATAATTTTATTTACAGACCCACCGTAGAGCTCCAAATCTGCTGTTATTAGAATGTTTTCAACTCAAGTATGATTCTAAGGTCTCAAGTTCTTGTTTAAAATCTTTTAACTCATAAATAAAAATAAAAAATATATTGCAGGACATTCCACACATCGCCATCTAGCCCCTAGCTAAGTAACTAGACTTGTTATGGGTGCTAGACAACGGATATTATTATACTACTTATGTACTTTTCTTTTGTAAATATATACTTATAATACATAGAAACAACCAGACAACAGACAAATATCTAAGCATAAATACTTGTCTGAGGCGGGGATCGAAACCGCAACCCTGTGTTTGGCAGTCCGGCTTAGTGACCATTGTGCCAACTGGGTCGTCAAATTCATGAATTTATTAGATAAATATTATTACAATAAGAACATTATAATAGTAGGTAATTTTAGAACTCTACAGTGGGTTTGCAATTCCGATATAGACCGTACCTTCCTACCTATTATTTAGTTCACCCTGTACAATATTGTAAGGAAACAAACGTGATAATTCGTTCGTGAGATCACGCACACATACAGACATACAGTCTGACTTTAATGTTTTTATTTATTACTTTGTTACTTTTTAGAGATCCTCAAATATAAATGTGACCAAAAGGCTGGCTGCTAGTTTGGCCAACTTACTTTTAAACTTATTTATATTTTTTAACTAGTAACCCGCCCCGGCTTCACACGGCTATACATATAAACCTTCCTCTTGAATCACTCTATTTATAAAAAAACCGCATCAAAAACCGTTGCGTAGTTCTAAAGATCTAAGCATACGCAGAGGGACAGACAGCGGAAAGTGATTTTGTTTTATATACTACTAGCTGCCCTACGCGGTTTCACCCGCGTAACTCCCGATCCCGTGGGAATATCGGGATGTAAGCTATCCTATCTCTCAAGTTGGATTTTTATTATAATCGGTTAAGTGGTTTAGGAGTCCATTGAGGACAAACATTGTGACACGAGATTTATATATATTAAGATTTGTAATACTGTTTTTTTTTCTTTCATAAGAACCTTCTCCTGACAATAAATAAAAATAAAAAAAAGAATTAGCGAAATTGGTCCAGCGCTTCACGCGTGACGCCGTGACCAAGGAAAATAGGTTTTCATTTTTATATTAATAGATTTATAGATATTATTATTTTTTCTACGCGCGCTTGACGATTTTTTTAATTTGTAATTTTATTCTATTTAATTTAATTTTTTCTTTTGTTCCTACTTAGGTACTTAATATTATGTTTTGATTGTATTTTTGAGCCAATAAAGAATATGTTGTAGTTCCTAATCAATTAGTGATCTATTAGATGTAAAAAAATTAACATTAGTAAATAAAAAGGTAATTATAATATTAATAACTATACTAATAAGAGAAAAGATTTTTTTTTGTTCGTTTGTTTGCAACAAATAGGCTCCGAAACTACTGGACCGATTTTAATGAAACTTGGTATGAGGATACATTGATTCATTGACAGTAACATAGGGTACTTTTTATCCCGATATTCCCACGGGATCGGGAGTTACGCGGGTGAAACCGCAGGGCGCAGTAGTTTTTAAATAAATATTTATACGGAACCCAAATAAACCATAAACAAATCTCAACTAATATACTTTTCTAAAACCGTGAGACCAAAAATAGTTAGTTTTTATGTGCCATAGATAATTGCTTTTCCGAGATGAGACCTTCTTTCGTCGATCTCATTGTTTATACTAGCTTTTGTCTACGGTTTTATCTACCTATATTTGACGACCCAATTGGCACAATGGTCACCATGTCGGACTGCCAAACACAGGGTCGCGGGTTCCATTCCCGCCTCAGACATGTATTAATATTTGTCTGTGGTCTGAAGGCCAATTCTCGGAAATAACATTGTTCAAATTACATTTCAATATCATTTCGATTGCATTTCGATCTCAAACAATACCCTCAAAGTAGCTCAAAATACCCTCAAAGTTAGCTTTTTGTACAAAAAAATCAGTTTTTTTGTACAACAAGCTAACTTTAAATTGCAAAAGATACCATCGAAGTCAGCTTCGATGGTATCTTTTGCAATCTAAATGCAATCGGGATGATATTGAAATGTAATTTAAACAATATTATTTACGAGAATTGGCCTTCTTGTTGTTTCTATGTAATAAAAGTATATATTTACAAAAGATAAGTAGTAGGTATATCCGTTGTCTAGCACCCATAACACAAGTCTAGTTACTTAGCTTGGGGCTAGATGGCGATGTGTAGAATGTCCTGCAATATTTATTTATTTTTTATTATTTTTGAGAGAACATAATTAAAATAAAATATTGGCCTTATTTAACCTATAAAAAAATCTGAACAAGTTTTTTTCTATGGACATGGTCGACTAAGCTGAGAGGGTAGTAAGGCTGGATGTTGTCTACACCTCACCGTGCCACAGAAGCCGTTACAGACAAACATTTCTTATTTATCTTTATTATAGTGTGAAAGAAGTGTCATTATTTTATTTTTTTGTTTGTGTTTACAAAAAACTTGACTTTAAAGTGAGATGTAAGTAGTGTAATAATGATTCTGTTAAAATTGCTTTTTGGAATACAATTTTAAGGTTAATTTTGGAGTTAGTAAATAAATACATACATTTTAAATAAGTATACAAACAAACAGACCAAACCCAAAAAAATAAATATTTAAAAAACTTCAGACTTAAAATAGCATATAACTTTTCAACGGCTGAACCGATTTTTATCAAACATACCTAGTACAAAGGACAGTCCCGACTAATTCACCTTTCAAATAGCGATATTCATAATTTCAACTTAAGAAATAAGGATGAACTGACCTTGTTTATTTTCCGGAGCCTACTACCGGGTAGGCTCCGGAAAATAAACAGAAGGCCAATTCCCGTAAATAACATTGTTTAAATTACATTTCAATATCATCCCGATTGCATTTCGATTGCAAAAGATACCTTCAAAGTCAGTTTTTTTTTACAAAAAACTAATTTTGAGGGTATTATTTGTGATCGAAATGATATTGAAATGTAATTTGAACAATGTTATTTACGAGAATTGGCCTTCAGGTCGTTTAATAGTACATGATTGTGTGCTCTATTATAATAAACTAGCGACCAGCTCCGGCTTCGCACGGCTATATTATGCATGTATTATACATATAAACCTTCCTCTTAAATCACTCTATCTATTAAAAAAAACCGCATCAAAATCCGTTGCGTAGTTTTAAAGATCTAAGAAAATAAATAAAAAGGAAAATCAAAGGGAAATAGGGACAGAGAAAGCGACTTTGTTTTATACTATGTAGTGATAGTGATGATACATATATGACACGTCCATTAACAAATTTAAAACTTTTATAAAGCATAAATTGTGCAGTAAATCGTACTACTATGATACTTCGTCTTACTTTAATGATATGAACCCATGGACGTGACTTTAGTTGCTCCATTTCAAATAGGTAATAGGTACTTTCAAATATTTGTAATATTGACCTTTGTAAGCGTGATCACATGAAAAAAAAAACCCATGAGTTTCTTCTCATTGGTGGGCGCGTTCCGAAGGCACACATCCTAACTTAGTTTTTAAGACGTTTCTATGTGATCTGTGTACTTGAAAGTGATTCTATGTGATCTGTGTTCTGTTGACTTTGAAACAAACAATAAAGCGAAATCAAAATTGGTGACAATACTTTCATAAGGGCCCGCTGCGGATAATTGTGTAGCCACAGCTTGAAAATATCCTAAATTTTCAGTAAATACCCGCCTACCGCCGAACTTTCATGATTTTCTATAAGCTGAGAATATCTTAACACAGTTATAAACGATGTGCAATTATGAAGTTCAGACTATAGTAGCTTGGAGAGCTATCAGGTATAACTCCCGATCCCGTGGGAATATCGGGATAAAAAGTAGCCTATAACCTTCCTCGATAAATGGACTATCCAACACAAAAATAATTTTTCAATTCAAACCAGCAGTTCCTGAGATTAGCGCGTTCAAACAAACAAACAAACAAACTCTTCAGCTTTATAATATTAGTATAGATATAGCAAAGCCAGGAATGGAACCTGTTAATTTTGCAAGAAAAGAAATCGCCTATATTTTTATACCAATCGATAATGTTGCTGGATAATAGCGATTAATACCGAAAAAAAAAAATGCTATTGTCTCAGGGGCACCTAGAAGTACAGTATGGGTCATAAGTAAATTATCAGTTTGCTACAATAATTCTATCAACAAGTATTGGACTTACGACCTTCTTCTAATAGATAGATAGATAGATAGATAGATAGATAGATAGATAGATAGATAGATAGATAGATAGATAGATAGATAGATAGATAGATAGATAGATAGATAGATAGATAGATAGATAGATAGATAGATAGATAGATAGATAGATAGATAGATAGATAGATAGATAGATAGATAGATAGATAGATAGATAGATAGATAGATAGATAGATAGATAGATAGATAGATAGATAGATAGATAGATAGATAGATAGATAGATAGATAGATAGATAGATAGATAGATAGATAGATAGATAGATAGATAGATAGATAGATAGATAGATAGATAGATAGATAGATAGATAGATAGATAGATAGATAGATAGATAGATAGATAGATAGATAGATAGATAGATAGATAGATAGATAGATAGATAGATAGATAGATAGATAGATAGATAGATAGATAGATAGATAGATAGATAGATAGATAGATAGATAGATAGATAGATAGATAGATAGATAGATAGATAGACACCAACTTCAAATAACATTAAGTAGGTACTCAGTGTGATTATTATTTTCAACATGTTAGCTATGTGTTTAGTTGGCCGAGTGGTATAAGACGTGGGTTCGATCCACAGGTTACGTTGTTATAATGTTCAAATAGTGCTGCACAGGATTGTAAACGTTACGGTGGGCAGAGACATTGGACCGTGGATTGTACCTACAAGAGATTACTGCGTTTGTTGTTACACCCTGTATACTTATAACCAGAAGTTGACCGGAGAACAGTCAAAAAATTAATCGTAAAAGGGGTTGTAACTTTCTGGCATCGTATACTATAAACGGTCTGCCATTTATTTTTAATTATGCGGCCACTTTTCAAACATAGGACAATATAATAGAGTATTATATACTAATATATACTATATACTACATATATACTAATATTTTAAATAGAAAAGATTTGATTTTTTGTTTGTTTGTCTCATTATAAAACTAGCATATTTCTCCACCAATTAAAATCTTACAATTCAAAATCAGAACACCGAAACGATCCGAAGCGTTTCAAAAATCGAAACACGTTCGATGCGTTTTTCCCGCCAAAAATCGACACCGGTATAAGGGACCGTGACCGGAACGAGGCCAAAAACGACCCCCTTACTTACATTCTTAAACTTAATATACAATTGGGTCGTAAACTATACAGATTCTCAAACTTTATAGAGAAAGTCCCCTGATTTTCAACGTCTTTGAAATCGGTTTGAAAGTAGGGGGTCACTTGCAAAAACGACATAAATAAATATTGCAGGACATTCCACACATCGCCATCTAGCCCTAAGCTATATAGTAACCAGACTTGTGTTATGGGTGCTAGACAACGGATATACTACTTATACAGAGTGGTCGAAGAAGTGACGTCCAAAAGTAAAAATTAGGTACCTACCTCATACCTGGTAGGTACCTAATTTACCCCATGTATGTTCCGCGTGCGCTGGTTCTCCCAATATTTTTGTACGGTGCGGAAACGTGGACAATCCGAGAAGCTGAAAGGAAGAAAATAGACGCTTTTGAGATGTGGTGCTGGCGACGCATGCTCCGGATACCTTGGACTGCGTTCCGCACTAATGTGTCTATACTAAAAGAACTCGGGATTAAAGACCGTCTTGCCACGACATGCCAGCGACGTATCCTCAGCTATTTCGGCCACATTATCAGACGTCAAGACGAGAACCTGGAGAAACTGATCATCTGTGCAAATGTAGAGGGCAAACGGTCACGTGGTAGATCCCCGATGAGATGGTCAGATCAGCTGAAACAGGAGAGCTCGTCCAGGTTTGAGGAAGTGGTTCGAATGGCCGCATACCGGATTAAGTGGAGGACCTTTACAAACCGCTGGGTAAAGAAGAGTGGTGGTCGCGATCTTCAGTCATGAAGGATCGACCAGAGAGAGAGAGATGTTCCGCGATTTTTTGTAGTTTTTTTGTGGATTTTTAATTTATTTTATATATATTAATTTTTAGGTTGTTTTTTTTTGTTTATCAATCTTTATGAATTGTACATTAATTAAAGAAATAATTGGGCACGTATTGATCACTGAAAGTACACTTTTTTCTATCTAAAGTGGCAAAATTGCGTTCAAGTGAATCAAACCAATTTACTATAGAATCAATTTACTGGTATAAGACAGTAAAAATGAGACGCAACGCAACTTTTAATAAAATAAGGTTAAAATTAGTTCGAAACTTTGAGAACCTCTCTCTCCCGATACTTATCTAAGTTCCTAATGGCCTATTGTCTTCCTTTAAGAATGTTGACATCACTACGTGTTCCTTTTTTAAATATTTAATTGTGGCAATTTTTACGGATGTCACCCATAGACAAGATTTTAGTGGTAATGACCATAGATAGTATTGTTTCTTTTTTTACCGATTTTGGAATGAGGGTTTTTGATTTGGTCTGTTTTTTACTGAATTAGTTCAAAATTGCTTGATGGCAGTATATCTGGACAAATACTGGGATGGGCTTTTAGGGTTCCGTATCTCAGAAGGTAAAAAAGGAACCCTTATAAGATCAATATCTTGTCCGTCTGTTTCAGCCCCGGATCTACATTTTTTTTACGCGGGGTAAAAACTGAAATATGCCGCCCCCGCCAATTTTTTTTTATTTTTACCTTTATTATCTTTATAATTTCAGTTACCAGATGTCCACTAATTGATTGACTTTCGGAAATAATGGATCCATCACTGTTCTTTTTGTGTTAAGCCTATTTCTTTCTTGTTTGTTTGTTTGTTTGTATGTTTATCTTAATATATATAAATCTCGTGTCACAATGTTTGTCCTCAATGGACTCCTAAACCACTTAACCGATTATAATAAAATTCGCACACCATGTGCAGTTCGATCCAACTTGAGAGAGAGGGATAGCTTACATCCCGATATTCCCACGGGATCGGGAGTTACGCGGGTGAAACCGCGGAGGGCAGCTAGTTTATTATATGTACCCCTGGGTTGAGTTGATATAAAAAAAAACCAAAGTGTTCTGTACTTCACTATCACTACTCACTACATAGTATAAACCAAAGTCGCTTTTTCTGTCCCCATGTCCCTATTTCCCTATGTATGCTTAAATCTTTTAAAGTACGCAACGGATTTTGATGCGGTTTTTTTTAATAGATAGAGTGATTCAAGAGGAAGGTATGTATAATACATGCATAATATAGCCGTGCGAAGCCGGGGCGGGTCGCTAGTTTACTATAATTTATTCTGTGGTCAAAGTTAAGTTAATAATGAGTTGAGCATTCGTTTAATAAGTGTGAATTTGGCCGCCCCCTGGACGTGCCGCCCGGGGCGTGGGCCCCGGTCTGCCCCCCCTAGATCCGGGCCTGGTCTGTTTGTCTGTCCGTGTTTCAACTTTTTGAAGTGAAAACTTCTTATGGCGCGTTGGGCACTTTTGTGGGTGAGCATTTTCAGCCGTTCTCGCGACAGATGAGATTTTACACAGATATACAGTTTTTTAATTTGGCTGTGAGACGACTATTGACGGACGACAAATATCGGACGACAAATGTCGGACCACTAACGGACGACTATTGACGGACGACAAATGTCGGACGACAAATGTCGGACCACAAATGTCGGACGACTATTGACGGACGACAAATGTCGGACGACAAATGTCGGACGACTATTTGTTGGACGACAAATGTCGGACGACGTTTTTTTTATCTAAAACTCTTTTTGCGTATGTTCTCGCGACAGATGAGATTTTACACAGATATACAGTTTTCACTTCTGCCTGCACTCCCGGAGTGCGCTGTTTTTTTGTATGGCTGATTGCTGACATAAAGGCTACACTGGTTCCAAATTCGCTCCAAAAACGGCGCGCGTTGTCAAACAACCATTTTTTCCTTCTTTACTTCTTCCTGAGGGAAGGCATAGGCTAAATTATTATCCCATACAGCCTATTTACACGCATTAACTGATTTTGGTGACCATAGACAACTTTCAGTTTTTTTTAATCTTGAAGCATCTGAAACAATTTTTTTTCGAGTATTTGAAAAACAATTAACTTAACAAAATATAGGGATTATTAAGTAAGAAAAAGTCATAGAATAAAAGACGGCCAATTATTTCTTAAAAAATAACCACAAGTAATTTCACGAGCTTTCGCGGTAATATAAAAAGCTCCGCAAATGACCTAAAAGCTCGCAAAATACCTACTTTATACCACATTAAACTGTTCACGGCAAATCATTTAGCTTTTAAATTAATATCCAACCTGTTTTTATGTGACAAATAAACAAAAAACAACTTTTAAAAGATAAAATTAACGCGCTACGCCATTTTGAAAAAAAAAAGAACTTTAGATTAAGTTAAAAGCCGCTTACATAAAATAAGGATTCTTACCTGCCAGTGGCTTTAATGAGAAAAGGATTAAAAAATAAATGTTCGATTTTTAAAGGGGCCAATGAAAAATCGCGGCTGATATTGGGGCCCTACCGAATTTTGAAATCGAACACTTTTTTGGATAAAGAATGGAGTGGAGAAAATTCTTCTTACATATTTTTGAATAAAAAGAATTTTAATCTACACATTATAATAATATTGGCCTATAATAATATAATAGTGCCGCGATTTATGAAATTGTGAAATTAGCCTATAGTTTCCAGAGAGGTACGCGAATGGGCAATTTGTCAAAATGTGCGTCTGCCGAAGGGCTTCAAAGTGCAATTTGAATTTCCAAACTCGTTCTGTAACTTTTTAAGATTTTTAAAATTTCAAAAAAGTGTCATCGACTTAGTTCGAGAATTTTCCAATAACTTTTTTTCCTTTCGGGACATGCTATTTTGAACTCGTTATTTAATAATTAAAAAATTGGACCTCGGGATTTAATAAGCTTCAGTTTGAGCCATCTTAGGAGACGGGCGGATTAAAATTATTGACTGTATTTCTAAATTACATTAGGTCAAATTTTATGTGCTTTATATCTAAATTACATTTTAAATACCTTTGATTAGTTGCGCGAAGTGTGAGATCTGTAGATATTTTACTTTTTTTTTTAGAAAAACCAACTCTAAAGTTTTCTGTTCGTACGCAATACCGCTTCAAACTAAGAACCCAGAAATTCGAAATTCAAATCCTGCCGACAACGACGCCGATATAAATACGTTCGAAAATTCTTTTTTCAATAATTTAGAGGGACATTTCGTTTTCGGCGCGATAAAATGCTTACAGATATAATTTACTTAGGGACTATTTCTTTTTTAAATTTGTGAAAAAAGTTTGGATTACATTGAATCTTCTTGGTAAGTAAGTAGGTACCTATAAGAGAGTTTTGGCGGGAACGAGTTGAATTGTATAATTCTGGTGGAATATTATCTAATTTAATTCCGTGAAAGTGCACAATGAACTTTCATGAAGCTTTCAAAACCTTTTACAAGATTTAATAGTAAAGTAGTCACCGCTTTACTATAGGCCTAACTTGACGACTTTGACTGTTTTGAAACAGTTTAAGCCCAATACCTGAAAATCGGGCGATGACTTATTGCAAAACATACATATCTTGATACTGGCTATATGTATGCACGCACAAGCCGTACGAAGTCATAATTTTTTTTAAAGTACTTTAGACAAGGAACTTGTTGATAATGGTGCTTGGTTGGATTGCTCAAAAATAAATGAGATGCAAGATGGCGCGCGATTAATAATTTTTAGATAAATACATTAATCATAAATAATAGAACAGATTTTGGGACTTTTAAAGTTTGATAAAAATAATAAAAAATCTATTAAAAAACGAAAATAATTGTATGTATTTTAATACCTTTGAATTCGCTCAAAACACTACTTTCAAACTAATTGTAATTCAGAACCATTGACTTGTAAACACGCCATAAACAATCCCTCTACAATAATAAAAAAGTTTACGTTCGAAATTTAAATAGGCCAATGATATTTGAATCCCACGGTTCTATACAACATTTTTTTTATAATAAATTCGGATATAGTGGTTAATGGAGACCGCATACGATGCAAATACACGCCATTTTGTAGTTAGCACGTTCTGATCATTAATTAGGGTATTTTGGTTTATATAACGATATTGTCGCGATGGGGAACACCCGCATGCGATGCGGGAGGTTGCAGGTTCAATTCCCGACATGGAATTTATTATATCGCTAGCTTTTGCTCGCGACTTTGTCTATATAAATTTATTTACATTTATTTTTCGCCTTTTTTACGATCCGTCTATTTCCTTGAGCTGCGTTGTTATATCAGTCAGTCAAAATATTTTAATTTTATATGTTTTTGATTAATTTTGAGATAATAATATTCTAGGCGTACAGATATTTGCTTCTGGTCTAAGTATTATTAACTGCGCTCCGGCTTTTCCCACTTTAGTTCCGATTCCGTAAGAATTTCAGGATAAAAAGTAGCCTAAATATTAATCCAAATTATCCAAGCTATATACCTACATATTAAATTTCATTGCAATTGGTTTAGGAGTTTGTGAAGGAGTACCAAACAAACACACCACACTTTCCACATGTTTATTACATCGTATACATCATGCTGACATTCATTTTATGTTTCTGCAACCATAGATAAAGGGTTAACTTTTTAATTCGAACAGGGTAGCTGCGACATCGGCCCGTATTTTAATACTGCCATTTCTATTCATGTCACAGCACCGGAAGTATCTATGTTTGTAATGCGGTCTATAATGTTTTATAAGTTTTACAACATCCGGATTGGTTAAAAAAAAATAATCGGTTCAGTAGTTTTTTGGCTAAAAACAACTGTTTTGTTAAGCATTATGCTATTATTTTGATAGTGTATCTATTTTTGTTCAATTTATATTATGTAAAAATGTGTTTAGGATTCCCGTTGGTTTTTTAAAACTGCATTAATAAGTTATCATACTAATATTATAAATGTGAAAGTTTGTTTGTATGTTGGTTCCTCCTTCACCCAAAAACTATTAGACTAATTGCGATTAAACTCGATATGTATATAGCTGGAGACCTGCACTAACTCATAGGCTACTTTTTATCCCGATATTTCCATAGGATCGAATCTATTACCTCGACGTTTCGACTATGTTACAATTGTCATGGTCGCGAGGTGGTGTCGATTAAGAGCCGGGAAAATAATTACTACTTTCATAGGTCTACTTTGAGACTCATGATACCTATCGATAGAGGGCATTTTGTTAAAAAAATAATGCCTTCACACCAATTCTCTAAAGCGTCTCGGAAACGGGATATTTGTTGAAACCGGAACGCATTACGTTTCTTTAAATATCCCGTGTCCGAGACGCTTTACAGTTTTGGTGTGAAGGCATTATTTGCTCGTTTTAATGCCGCCTATCGATAGGTATAGGTCTCAAAGTGCAACACGAAAAAAACAATGTGCTAAGAATCCATAGTTAAATGTCAGGATTTAGGATCTCTTTAAAATAATTTCAAAGCTTTTTGAAGATTTTGTAGTTGAAAAACCATGTTCTGATCTAATTACAATTACATAATGCTATTCTTAACAATTTCTAACTTGACGATTTCACAAAAAGAAAAAAAAATGGACTTATGTACCTATACATCACGCGTGAGAAGTTAATCACTTTACGTGTTTTCATTTACTTCATCAGTATCTGATGCCATTACACACATACCTATAGGAACTTCAAGAACGTAACCTCCTTGCAAACAAGTCATTTTTATTCGAAGATTTGCCCATTATTCTTTAACTAGACGAAATGACTTTGCAACAAACCGTAACAAATCCAAAATCACCTCAAACAAGACGAGAAAATCACAAAAGAGAGAAAAAAAATAACACTGTTCCAATTTGACGGTGCGGTATTTTGCAAAGCGAGACGCCTCCAAACGCGTTCTTATTTTGAAAATATTTTGACGTTAATAGCCCCTTTGTAGCGGATGCACGTCGAGTGACATATTGTCTATGGTACGTTTTTTTTCTCTAAAGGTAAGACGGTGTGGCATCAAAGTGCGCGTTGATATGGCCTTGTAATGCATTGTTAAATTATTTATTGTTGCTATTTTGTGACTTGGTGGTCTCGAATTAAGGATTATTTATTGTGTAATTGGTTTGGAAGATTAAAATCTTGTGCTAAAGTTGTGCAAAACGTGCTTTTTGAGGATAGCTTTGTTAATCTTAATTCTAATTGAAGGAGTTTTAATCCAGTTTGAAGTTACTTAAGCATACTTTTAACCGACGTAGAAAATAAAGGTGTAAAATCTCTCCTAAGTCTGTTGAACCATTAAATGCTTGATATATAGTCTACTTCCTACCCCCTTATGGAATTTAATTTTAATTAAATGTAAGTACCTAGGTAGTTTATACAGGGTTATTGGAAATTATACTAGCAATTTATGTGCACCTAAACAAACAACTTTTGTTCTACGAATTTTGGAAATTCGAACATTTTCGAAAATTTTGAGGTTAGGTTTACCTGAAAATCAGCTGTTCCTTACACGGAGAGGTCAGTAACCTTAAAATTTTACTTATTTTTTTAAGTTTCATCTACTATTCTTGGTCTGAATGACCTTTGTTAAAATTTTACTTATTTTTTAAGTTTCATCTACTGCTCTTGGTCTGAATGACCTTTGTTTTGAAAAATCAGCTGTTTTTTGAATTTACATAACCTTAAAAAATTTCATTTTTTTTTTTCGAATTTCTAAAAGTCTTAGATCAAAAGTTGTTTGTTTAGGTGCACAGAAGTAGCCCTTAACGGCTTGCTAGTATAATTTCCAATAACCCTGTATATTCAATTAATTACGAAGAATATTTTATTCCTTAGTATACGTTTTTAACCACCGGGTTGAGCAGAACTAGGTACTCTGAGTTCATAACTAAAAGCCCTTAAATAAAAAACCTAACTGCAAAAAAGGGGAAAATTAAAATAATAAAAACAGTGCGTAAATGTAAAATTAAATAAAAACTGAAAAAAAAAACAAGTGCAGAAGTCTATCTATATTATGTTTAGTACCTATACCTACCTACTATTGAATAACTGATACGGTGGCAATATTTTCGTGATCGATACATAAATAAAACGAATAATAAATTCAAAAGCATAAAACATAGTGAATTGACTAGTCGCGAAGGCATTATTTGTTTGTCGTAATGGCCTCTATCGATAGCCCAAAGTGCAACGCACAAAAAAAAACCCTATGCCAGAATTGCCAGATTACCATAGTAAATGTCAAGACAGGACCCCGTTCTTAAAAACCGTCCAGGATTTTAAGCTATTTCATAGCTTTCAGTGCGGGCTTTGAGCGTGGCGACCGAATTAAGAAATACCGTAACGATAATAAAACCTAACACCCTCCACTCCGCCTACCATGTAGCTCGGCCGAGCGTTCGCTTAAAGTGTATGTATAAAGTATATGGTACGACTGTACGTAAGTTGATAAAAAATGCTATGCAATAGCTTTACCGCGGAAGCCCCCGTGTGCCACACTTTTTTTTTCTCACTTTAGTTCTGCTAAAATGTATAAAATTAACTAACTTTAAACTAAAAACACATCAAACTTTGTCTTTGAAAAAAACTGGTTGCCTGTAAAGTCGGTATACGGGCGAAAGTTTTACGTGACAACAACTGTGCTCGAGTGGAAGGGACGCGTGCCTTTCACTTTTTATGTCTGTCTCTCTCGCTCTTAGGCGGGCTAACCATGCCCGCGTGCCTCTCACTCGCTCTCATTGTGAGCGCATAACGTCAGCGGAGCGTAACGCAGTTTCTTGAAGTGTCACCCGGCAAACCAATTTATAAAACGTTGTCACGTCAAAATGCTATGCAATAGCTTTACCGCGGAAGCCCCCGAGTGCCACACTTTTTTTTTCTCACTTTAGTTCTGCTAAAATGTATAAAATTAACTAACTTTAAACTATAAACACATCAAACTTTGTCTTTGAAAAAAACTGGTTGCCTGTAAAGTCGGTATACGGGCGAAAGTTTTACGTGACAACTACTGTGCTCGAGTGGAAGGGACGCGTGCCTTTCACTTTTTATGTCTGTCTCTCTCGCTCTTAGGCGGGCTAACCATGCCCGCGTGCCTCTCACTCGCTCTCATTGTGAGCGCATAACGTCAGCGGAGCGTAACGCAGTTTCTTGAAGTGTCACCCGGCAAACCAATTTATAAAACGTTGTCACGTCAAAATCTTTGCGACTCTCTGTCTTAATTTTAAAATGAGGACTCAAAAATAAACGCTTCAATCAACATTAAAACTTGAATTATTTATAACTCGTCTACTTGAGTAATACCAGTAGTTGAAACCTCATTATACAGGCAAACAATCATATACCTTTTTATTTAAATTCATTGTTTAACAAACAAACAGTGAAACATGAGCCTTTTCTTACACCTCAGTGCTTCGCACGCGACAAAAGAAACAAAGACACCTCGTTTCATTAAAATTGTATGAGAATAGAGTTCAAATTATATTGGTTTTCTTACCTTTAAGACAATTTAAAACCAGCTTAACTCGAACTGTTAAATAAAGTCCCTTTTGTCTATGGTAAGGCCTTTTTAAAATGGCTACTTGAACGATTGTCTCTGGTATTGTGTTTCTGTTATTCTACGGTCAGTTTTGCGGTTGACAGATGTCATGTCCGTCTGTGTGTCCAAATATTACATTTGTATAAATTACCCACTTTTATTTGAGTTTGCATTGACCGAAAAGCCGACGATGCTTTGATGTGTCCGGAAAAATGACAGATGTCGCGTCGTACCATAAATTATATCTTTTTTTTCTTTGCGTTATTAGTTGGCTTTGACCGGTATCCTGTATTATCCTATTGACCAGTTGTTACTAACTATTTGAAAAGAAAATGGAGTTTTGCGTAAGATTCTGCGGTTTCCGGTGAAATTCATGCAATGACCAGTCTGGAAGATGTCACTGTAATTATACTACAGGTTGAATCAGACTACAAACTAAATTGTCGGGCGATTACGATCCGGTTGACACAATGGTCACCATGCCGGACTGCCAAACACAGGGTTGCGGGTTCGATTCCCGCCTCAAACAAGTATTTATGCTTAGATACTTGTCTGTGGTCTGGTTGTTTCTATGTATTAATAAGTAAATATTTACAAAAGAAAAGTATATAAGTAGTATATCCGTTGTCTAGCACCCATAACACAAGTGTAGTTACTTAGCTTGGGGCTAGATGGCGATGTGCGGAATGTCCTGCAATATTTATTTAATATTCACTAGCGACCCGCCCCGGCTTCGCACGGCTGTATTATGCATGTATTATACATATAAACCTTCCTCTTGAATCACTCTATCTAATAAAAAAAACCGCAACAAAATCCGTTGCGTAGTTTTAAAGATCTAAGCATACTAAGGGAAATAGGGACATAGGGACGGCGAAAAGTGACTTTATTTTATACTTTGTAGTGATGTGATTTGCCAGCAAATTTAATCTATACTATTCAGGAAGCTGCCGCTGTAATGTCTGGGATTTTTTTGTATTCGATAAAGTAGACTATGTCCTACCTCCCAGCTTAGTCGACCTTGTCCAAAGGAAAGAACTCATCAAAGTCAACGTCAAAATTATTTTTTTGGATGCTTAATACATTCAAAGTGTAAAGACCACATAAAATCGTCTTAAAAACTAAGTTAGGATGTGTGCCTTCGGAACGCGCCCACCAATGAGAAGAAGGCACATGAAACTCATGGGGTTTTTTTTTCATGTGATCACGCTCACAAAGGTCAATATCATCACTACATAGTATAAATAAAGTCACTATTCGCCGTCCCTATGTCCCTTTGTATGCTTAGATCTTTAAAACCTCGCAACGGATTTTGATGCGGTTTTTTTGATAGATAGAGTGATTCAAGAGGAAGGTTTTTAGATATAATACATGCATAATATAGCCGTGCGAAGCCGGAGCGGGTCGCTAGTTACATATATTTGAAAGTATTATTTGAAATGGAGCAACTAAAGTCACGTCCATGGGTTCTTATTCATCAAAATATCTGGAGCCAACTAAGCCGCGGGTTTCATGTTTTCCTTCACCGTAAGAGCGATGTTAATAAGCGCACATAAATCGCAAGAAAAATCTATTGGCCGGCCGGGATTCGAACCCACGACCTTCGAAATGAAAGCCGAGGTATTTACCACTAGGCCGATTTCACTCCGCTATAATGCGTCTTATGTGTTTAAAAGGATTAAATAAGGATTAAACAACCCCTATACAACTAATCATACTTGTCAAAACAATTACATTTCAAAACTCTATAATATTATTTAAATAAAACGCGGGGGTGAATACGCGGATAAATACACAATAATCCTAAGGGTACGGTTATGACGGAGATGCATCGCACATGGACATCGCACAAGTAAATAAATATTGCAGGACATTCCACACATCGCCATCTAGCCCCAAGCTAAGTAACTAGACTTGTGTTATGGGTGCTAGACAACGGATATACTACTTATATACTTTTCTTTTGTAAATATATACTTATAATACATAGAAACAACCAGACCACAGACAAATGACGACCTCTGTGGCGCGTCGGGCGAACACCCGACTGCGACGCAGAAGGTTGCGGGTTCGATTCCCGCCGGGAACAAGTATTTATGCTGACCATAAATTCTTGTTTCTGGTTCTGGGTGTTTCCTATATGTATAATATGTATATATTTACAAAAAAAAAAAAAGTATATAAGTAGTTTATCCGTTATCTGGCACCCATAACACAAGCATTAAGTTGCTTAGCTTGGGGCTGGATGGCGATGTGTAATATGTCCTGAAATATTTATTTATTTATTTATTTAAATATCTAAGCATAAATACTTGTCTGTGGCGGGAATCGAACCCGCAACCCTGTGTTTGGCAGTCCGGCACGGTACCATTGTGCCAACTGGGTCGTCCCAAGTAGATATGAATCAGTGCGGCGCGAGGTATTTATTTATTGTATCGCAATGATGCATTTGTTAAATGTGCGTGCTATTTGCATACATTTATTTAAGAGCTTGAATCAGTTTTATTATTAATTATAAATAATCTAAAACATAAATAAGTAAAAACATAGTACATAGTAGTTAATTGTTGTCTGTAAAAAATTTTTTTGAGTTTCAGTTCTAAGTATGGGGACCCTAAAATTTATTGTTTCTTTCTACTTACCAAGTTTCAACAGTATAGTTCTTATAGTTTCGGAAAAAAGTGGCTGTGCCATACGGCAGACAGACAGACATGACGAATCTATAAGGGTTCCGTTTTTTTGCCATTTGGCTACGGAACCCTAAAATGGAGGTATCATGAACGACTTGCGAATCTGATAGTTTGCGCTCAATTCCGCCGATCTGATATTATGCGTATCTGACATTATGCTTGGTTGACACAGGGCGTGCAAACACATCGATGTACGACGTGGTATGTGTGATCTGCGATGCATCTTCGTCATAGCCGTACCCTAAGATATCCCTTACCATCCCCTTGGGGTTGGGTTTCGTTGTTCATTGTCCATAAAGAGGGTTGTTTGTTGTTTGTTGTTCATCTGTTGTTTGTATGTGAGACCACGATAATTGTTTGTGGTTTTTGAATTGGCTAATTTATTACAAATGGATGGTTGGAGATAACGAATATTTAACTTTAGGTTGGTAAATAGAGAATTTCTTTTTTTACAACTTGGCTTCGTACGATTTTGCATGTAGCCAGTGTAAAAAAATAAAAATAAAAAAAAAAAAAAAATATTGCAGGACATTCCACACATCGCCATCTAGCCCCAAGCTACGTAACTAGACTTGTGTTATGGGTGCTCGACAACGGATATACTACTTATATACTTTTCTTTCCGACAGAGCGAAGCGTCAACTCTGGTAAAAAAAATAAAATGGTAATAAAATGTCTTACCTTAAAAACTCGTCGGTTTACAGTGAGAATGACATTTTTAAAGGAATTTTCATTTCGTTTTAGAAAAACAAAAAAATAAACAAATGAATTGCTTTTCAGATTGGCAATAAAGCAAATATTTATTCTGGTTTTCAAATCGTGTTCACTATTTATACGAAATATTACGTTTTTATTTAAGACTAGTCAATAACATGACGCAGGACGGGAACGTGAGCGATGACGTCACACTTTTTTGTAAGTGTCGGTGTTCATCGATTTATAAGACGTTATCACATCAAAAAGAAACACCGAAATCAAACAAGATTAAGGGAATAAAAGAGCTCATTTTTGTATCCATTAAATTAGCAATACAGCAATAATAAAGCTTATGAAAACAAAGTGATATATACAATTAATATAGTTCAGATACCGCACCCTCTTTAGAATGAGGGTAGAACAATAAACTGTTTACTGATTTACAACACAACCACCGCCGCACCCTATCTATGTGTAATGGATTTTCTTAGAGGGTGGTATAAGTTGTAAGCTTACGCGGTGTCTAGAAGATACCTATACGCTCGTCACTCAAACACCACCAAATACACGGGGACCTTCGAGGGACGCGAGTGGAGGTAAGTGACGATGCGGTGTAAGATGTAGCACGCGGTGTCTAGAAGATACCTATACGCTCGTCACTCAAACACCACCAAATACACGGGGACCTTCGAGGGACGCGAGTGGAGGTAAGTGACGATGCGGTGTAAGATGTAGCACGCGGTGTCTAGAAGATACCTATACGCTCGTCACTCAAACACCACCAAATACACGGGGACCTTCGAGGGACTCTAGTGGAGGTAGGTGACGATGCGGTGTAAGATGTAGCACGCGGTGTCTAGAAGATACCTATACGCTCGTCACTCAAACACCACCAAATACACGGGGACCTTCGAGGGACGCGAGTGGAGGTAAGTGACGATGCGGTGTAAGATGTAGCACGCGGTGTCTAGAAGATACCTATACGCTCGTCACTCAAACACCACCAAATACACGGGGACCTTCGAGGGACTCTAGTGGAGGTAGGTGACGATGCGGTGTAAGATGTAGCACGCGGTGTCTAGAAGATACCTATACGCTCGTCACTCAAACACTACCAAATACACGGGGACCTTCGAGGGACGCGAGTGGAGGTAAGTGACGATGCGGTGTAAGATGTAGCACGCGGTGTCTAGAAGATACCTATACGCTCGTCACTCAAACACCACCAAATACACGGGGACCTTCGAGGGACGCGAGTGGAGGTAAGTGACGATGCGGTGTAAGATGTAGCACGCGGTGTCTAGAAGATACCTATACGCTCGTCACTCAAACACCACCAAATACACGGGGACCTTCGAGGGACTCTAGTGGAGGTAGGTGACGATGCGGTGTAAGATGTAGCACGCGGTGTCTAGAAGATACCTATACGCTCGTCACTCAAACACTACCAAATACACGGGGACCTTCGAGGGACTCTAGTGGAGGTAGGTGACGATGCGGTGTAAGATGTAGCACGCGGTGTCTAGAAGATACTTATACGCTCGTCACTCAAACAACACCAAATACACGGGGACCTTCGAGGGACGCGAGTGGAGGTAGGTGACGATGCGGTGTAAGATGTAGCACGCGGTGTCTAGAAGATACCTATACGCTCGTCACTCAAACACCACCAAATACACGGGGACCTTCGAGGGACGCGAGTGGAGGTAGGTGACGATGCGGTGTAAGATGTAGCACGCGATGTCTAGAAGATACCTATACGCTCGTCACTCAAAGGCCCCCAAATAAACAACAGCTAGTATCTTATAACTTAGCACGTCCGAGAACCGAACGTGTTCACTGATTGTTAATATCACCCGCAACACCGCGATGGATGATGCGGACGTGGGTTTTTCGAATAACTATAGTGGGTTTGTTTCTGCCGAGGAAAAATGTGATTTGCTGTTATTTAACTAGTGAATTATAGACATTTTTTCGACGTAATTGAAAACGAGGTTTCGTTAAAGAGCGTCACTGGTTTTAGCAAAACATAAATTAGCGAAATTAAAAAAAACCCATGAGTTTCTTGTGCCTTCTTCCCATTGGTGAGCGCGTTCCAAAGGCACACATCCTAACTTAGTTTTTAAGACGTTTCTATATGATCTTTGTACAAACTGTACCTATGCATCCAAATGAATAAAAAAATTGATTTTAACTTTAAAGATAATTAAAAGATTGAAGAAGTACCTACTCAAAACTTGAAGCAAAAATAAATTAATAAATAAATAGTTGTATAACTTGTGGCTTTATGCGCAGCACGACGTCCTGCGATTGCTTTTAAAAAGAAGAAAAAAACACAATCAATTCAATTAAATAATCCAATCACAGTTCTCAATTCGAAATTCGAAAACCCGGTGACTTTTTCAACACATCCCGCTTGAACGAACCATAGACAATTTTTAAATTTTTTTTTCCACGCGTGCGTTGTTGATCCTTTCATGCGGCCGCACAATGGTGAAATCACAAATTACGCGTACAATTTACATAGAAAAAGTGACAAGTTACGGAGCGAAACATTTGTTAGGCCCATTGTATTGTAAAGTATTATATCTTTTAGTGATGTGGAAGCTGGAATCTTGAGACTTGGTCTTGCAGTTACAAATAACAATGGCAAAACTCCGAACAAAAATTAGGTACTTACTTGTTTGCAAGGAGGTTAGGTTCTTGAAGTTCCTATTAGTGTAATGGCGTTAGACATTGATGATGAAATAAGAAGAAAATTGAATTGAGAAGAAAATGACGTGACTTTATTGGCATAAATCTTTTTTCCACAAGTACACGAAATACTATCTACCTATTTTATATTTGTTTTCTTGTCCGTGTGCTTTTCTAATAAATGTCTATTATATTCTATTTATTTAATTGTAATCTAGAAAAACGGAGAATTTTATCAATTTTTTTTATATTTGTGTTATATGCTCAAGTATTGGCTTGCCATCATTCTATATAATAAAGAACCGTATAGTTTTCAATGAATATTTACTTTATTGTCAATCTGAAAAACCATTCAATATTTTGGCACTATTAACAAGGTTTTCAAAACCCCTTTTAATGGAACCTTGAACCTTGAAATGCTGAGTAAATACTTTATTTGTTATATATTTTTTTATTTGACGGGAGTGGTGTCTGTCTGTCTTCAGAAAATGAGTTGCCAAGATTGTCGAAGGTTTGTAAAATGAATATTTTATTATATGTGTAAAATTACCTAGTAAATTCAGTTTAGGAATAATAATGGTTTTTAATAACGTATTTTCTTGTTTAATTTTATCATTTCTGAGTGATTCTCTCATACGTATTTTTTGCTGTTTTTAAATATATTTTAGAAAATATTTTTAATACTGTTATATTAATACTTTAATATTTTTAATAATTTTTAATATTTTTAGGACTGTTCTCAATTATGTCCCATCACTAGTCCAGTTCACGGCTTACCTTATTTATATTTATACATTGTACGTATTTGGCTCGTACTAACAAGATGTTTACTCGCACCGCCTTCTGTCAATGTTCCCGCCAAAATGAAACGGGATATATACACTTTTTGTGACCATAGACAATTTTACTTTCTATTTTTTTTTGGCTTCGAACTGCGGTAGGTGTTACTGAATTTTTCGAAGTATATAATAAATGCTTAGCATTTTTTTAATTAAGTGGAAATGTGATGGAAATACTTTGTCTACCTGATGAGGTATCCTCTGAAAATTCAGCCTTTTCCGTGAATAGACAGTCTCATACTGTCTATTCACGGAAAAGGCTGATTTTTTCAAGAAATCATAGATTTTATGAATCAACTAGCTGAATCCTGCGGTTTCACCCGTATAAGCCCTAAACTTATAATCATATTTTAAACTTTCTTCCTCTCTCAAAAACGCCTCGACCATTTTGAAATACATATTTATTTCAAAATGGTCGAGGCGTTTTTGAGAGTTTTAGCGAGACTATAAGAAACAGCAATTCATTTTTAATAAATATAGGTTTGCATCAAACACGTCAGAAGTTGTAAAAATACGATTAAAATTACTAATAAAATAATTAATTATTTAGGAAACCTTTTTATTCTAAACGGTCCCATAGCTGAGCAAAAACTTCCATCTTTTTTCATCTATTACAGTCCCCTGCGAATTTTCCAAAACCAAAATTTCATCTTACTTTTACAACACCATAAAGCACACCAATAAAAATATTATCTTTTCATATTGGACGGCAAAAATCTCCAATAATACTTTGAAAACTCTCAGATATTAGTTTCTTAGTCAGCACTCCAACTGGCTAAATCCAATAACAGACTTTGCCACGTCGCGGGTCTTGAAAAAAAAAGTTTGTCATAGACAAAAGGGAACATCTGACACCAATATGGCGGACGCTGTAATTTTGAAGATAAATGGAGGCAATTTTATTTGATATTTGTAGTATTGTCTTCGACTTGGCCAAGGGGGTTTCAAGGTTTCATCTTTTAGAGTTAGTCCTAGCTTTTAGCTTAAAGAGGGTCTTACAAAATGGCTTAATAATTCTGTGAAATCAAATAAATATTGTGTGGATTTCGTAATTGTTTCCTTACTTTCATGTTTATAATACCACTATAGCCGCACCCTGTGGATTTAGCCGCAGTCCTGATTCTGTAGGAATTTCTTGATGAAAACATACAGGTAAAAAACATAACCCTCCCTTTCGCTTCGTCGTAGTCGGGTAAAAATATGCTATGTATTGTTTCAGAGCTTCATCTACACCACCGGTGCGAGTATCGATTAGAAATTATATAAATTGGACCGACTCCGAAAATGAAGGAGGTTCTTAATATTTTATAATGTAACATTTATTACATTTCAGTGTGATCTCATGCAAATTGTATGAATCCTAAACAATCAAGAATTTTTGACTTTGACTTTATTCGATCATCCATCTCATCATACCTATGGGTAGAGGTATCATAGACAATCCGATTTAATTTTTAATTTAAATTACGCTCCTACCTACAAGCTATGTTACCGTATCACGACTTTTTTAAAATTCGAATCCAAAAAAAAACAACTAAACATCTGCTTTAAAATTAAAAGATGTCAATTCTAAATACTGTTACGTTAAATTTCGATCGTCTCCAATAAAAACCTACCTTAAGTTACTTGAACCTTCGTAATTATGCATCCCCTGTATAAAATATACATGATTACTGCGCTGGCGCATGTAAAAATGTTATTTTATTACGTTGTCCAATAGTTTACTGAGAGCCGACTGTGTGATTGGATCGATTAGGGTTCCGTAATGATGGGAGATTTAATCCACTGAAGAATATGACCTATTGTATATTATATTGTTTAATATAAATTTTATAAACTAAAAGTGATATAAGTATCAAAATGACATTCATTCATTCATTCATTCATTCATTCATTCATTCATTCATTCATTCATTCAGTATTGTATCCGTTGCCTGGCTATCATAACACATGCATAGTTTGGGGCTAGATGCCGCTGTGTTATTAATTGTCCTAAAATATTTATTTATTTATTTTGACGTGTAAACAAACTTCTTTAGAATCGGTCAAAAGAGTAGGAGATCACTTGCAAAAATGACATAAAGGATGTGTCATAATACTTCGAAATTTGTAACGAACGTTGCTAATTTTAGGTTATTAAGTTTTTTGAATCAAAACAATTTGGTTTTTCAATTTGGACGACTAATATCCACGAATCTACGAATAACAACATCACAAAGACAAAACCGCTGTTCTACACAACTCCAATGTTAGCAATTAGATAACCTGCCAGCATTAATGGGAAATAGGTTCTTCTTCCGTTACAATGAAGTTCATGAGTTTCTTGTGCCTTCTTCTCATTGGTGGGCGCGTTCCGAAGGCACACATCTTAACTTCGTTTTTAAGACGTTTCTATGTGATCTGTCTACAAATGTGTTAAGCATCCAAATGAATATTTTTTTTTTTACTTTGACTTTGACATTTTGCAAGTTTGTTTAGGAGGAAGTCAATAGTAAGGAAAACTTTGTCACAGTTTAGCTCTGGCGCTATTCTGGGTTGAGCTTAGCTACATTTTCGGCTGTTCCTTCGATAAGAAATAAATATTTAAATAAGCCTTATAAATATTTTTTATAATACATATAATTTAAAAAAAAAATGGTGGTCTGTAAAGTCTGTTTCCGGACGATAATTTTACGTGATAACGTCATAAGAAAACATTGATGGTAACCATGGCAACGATAAAACGTTGCTATAGTTACCTTGTCAATAACATGAGGCGTTTCAGTAACGACGCGTGACGTCACACTTTTTTGAGATTGCAGGTGTTCACAAACACCAACACCATACGACCTAACATTTGTTAAATGTAGATATATCCCGGCTATAATCATTTTATTTTTGTACGGAACCCCCATTTAAAATACTACGACACTCTTTCCATATTCCTTTCTTTTTATTTTTTAATAATATTTTGTCGCCTCAGAATTTTTCTTTAATAACCAACGCATGTGGCGAAGGAATGCTGTTTATATGGACAACGATATGAACATAATTGGATTTAAAAAAACTGTTTAAGATATCAATTGACTTTTTTTTATCCACGTTTCGAATCGAACTATCGATCTATAGATGGTGCACTTTATACCCATCGTTTGTCTCTGGTCAGGATTTTTGAAGTTATACTTCTTTTGGCGCGATGGAGAAAAATGATGAGAGTGAATTTTTACGATGCGCGCGCACATCGACACCTAAATTCTACATCGTAAAGTTAGTTCTAGGTGGCCGCAAGATGACAGCTGTCATAAAACCAAATAGTTTGCATATATTGACGACCTCTGTGGCGCGTCGGGCGAACACCCTACTGCGACGCAGAATGTTGCGGGTTCGATTCCCGCCGGGAACAAGTATTTATGCTGACCATAAATTATTGTTTCAGGTTCTGGGTGTTTCCTATATGTATAATATGTATATATTTACAAAAAAAAAGTATATAAGTAGTTTATCCGTTATCTGGCACCCATAACACAAGCATTAAGTTGCTTAGCTTGGGGTTGGATGGCGATGTGTAATATGTCCTGAAATATTTATTATTTATTTATTTATTTTATTATTTATATCTACTACGTGAAACTGAAAATGAGGTTAGTACAAAGAGGTACTACTACATAATTATTTTAATGTAACTAATTATTTATATGTGACTGGAAAAAAGTATAACTTCTTACGCGCGTACATAAGTACACGTACCCATTTTTTTTACTTTAACCAATCAGGGTAGGCAAATACTGCTGAGTAAGCTTATACAGCCTCGTCTTTACAAACTGGATCGATTTTTACTGGTCAAAGAGATATTTTGGTTTTTTTCTTTATTGTAAAGATGCTGTTGCCATTTAATAATAATAATAAATCATTTATTTCAGGCTACAAAGGCCCATAGATACATACCTTATAGACTAACATACATCACTACATAGTATAAAACAAAGTCGCTTTCTCTGTCCCTATATCCCTATGTATGCTTAAATCTTTAAAACTACGCAACGGATTTTGATGCGGTTTTTTTAATAGATAGAGTGATTCAAGAGAGGTTTATATGTATAATACATGCATAATATAGTCGTGCGAAGCCGGAGCGGGTCGCTAGTATTTTATAAAACACCAACAACATACATATTTTATTTATCTAGGCAACTGAAGCTAGCTATTTATAAACCAAATTGGATTTTTAAACAGTATAATGATATCAATTGACTTATTTTGGATACCAGCTGCGCCCCAAGGTTTTGCCTTCATAATACAGGAAAAGTATTTTTGTAGTGCACATTTTTTTTCTGCTGAATATATGTCGGCAGTGGAGTACATTTACGCAAAAATAAAAATTAAAAAAAAACAAAACTTAATGTGAAAAACTTCCTGCAATTTCTAAATGATTGGGTATCTCAGTATTGATACACACAGTGACACGTAGTCATTTAGAGCGCGCTATTAAACTCGCTGGCGCTAGTATTGTGTCCATGGACTTCGTCGTTTTGTTAGAAACACTTAAATGGTTATAGCTCTGAGAGTTTTTGAGTTAGCTCCAAAATAAAAAAAACAGTATTTTTTATTTTAATGTGCTTAAAACATACCGAAATTTGTGCACTACAAAAATACTTTTCCTGTATATTACTTATATTCTCTACAGTTTCGACTATCCCTATAAAAAAAATCATGAAAATCTGTCAAGCAGTTTTACTTACAGACAAACTTCGACATTTTAATTATTATTTATATAAGTGATGCGCTACCCACAATGAATATATTGATTTAATTTATTACATTTCCGTTGGCAGCAAATCCTGTTAAAAAGACAAAACTTTAATTACTTTTCTACCCAAAAATAAATTAAATAATCTATCCCAAACTTAAAAACTCATCAACCGATAGAGATCGACGTTAAAAATTCAATTTCGGAACATAATCACAAATCACAAGAAGAAAAAAAAGATATCATCCCCTATTTTTTTATTGTCTGTGGTTTATAAAAACACCAATAACACGATAATGCTGGCCGCATAGAAACGAACAGCTGTTGCCGTTATGAAAAAAATATAATGGCGTGTTCCTATTGGTCGGCGCGTAATGGCGGGCACATTACATGCATCTGTCAATTTATGTATTGTCTATGAACAAGGGCGTTAAGTATTTTTATGGGGCATTTTGTGTATAGTAGAATAAATATTTGTTAAACCTTGGAATATCACGCAAAGAATAATGGCAAAACTACGAACAAAAATTAGTTGTTTGCAAGGAGTTTAGGTTCTTGAAGTTCCTTTAAGTGTAATGGCGTCAGATGCTGATGGGGAAAATGAAAAACACGTGACTTTAAATACTTATATCTTTTTTCCACATCTTGTTCACCGAATACTATCAATTTCACCAGACGACCCAGTTGGCACAATTGGTCACCATGCCGGACTGCCAAACACAGGGTCGCGGGTTCGATTCCCGCCTCAGACAAGTATTTATGCTTAGATATTTGTCTGTGGTCTGGTTGTTTCTATGTATTATAAGTATATATTTACAAAAGAAAAGTAATATAAGTAGTATATCCGTTGTCCTGCAATATTTATTATTATTATTATGATTTATTTCATTGTAATCTAGAAAAATAGAGAATTTTATCATATTTTTTCTATTTGCGTATATGTTCAAGTATTGCCATACCATCTTTATTTGGCATACAGTCACAGAATATGTAATAAGGTATCAATCAGCGGGTAATAAAGGGCCACCTGCCACCTTAAGGTGAAAGTGTACCGGCGCTCTCTCCATACAAACGTAGTCGACTGTTTCCTCCCTGGATAATGACACTTGCACATATATTTTTGTGCCATAAAACCTATAACTGCCATGACTATGCCCCTATTTTTTTAATTTTTTTTCATTTTCTGATTATCATAGAAATTAAGATTTAAAAAAATAAATATAGGGGCATGGTCATGGCAGTTATAAGTTTTATGCACCAAAAATATTTGCTCTAGTGTCATTATCCAGGGAGGAAACAGTCGACTACGTTTGTAATAGTTTGTATGGGAGAAAAGCCCCCTTAACCCTTTCCTCGTAATGAAAAACCAAATATTTCGTAAAAATAGGTTAAATTAAGTAAAAACAGGTCATTAGATAAATATTTGCTTTATTGTCAATCTGAAAAACAATTCATTTGTTTATTTTTTTATTATTTTGTCACTAATAAAAAGGAGGTTTTTAAAAAACCTTTTATTGCCATATTGCCCCTTGTTTACTTTAGTTTAATAATATAATATAACCCAGGCATCAAAAAACCATTAAAAAAATGTTTTCCCTTGTCTGTAAAGTCTTTTCTTTTTTTTTTCTTTAATATTTTTTTCCTTTTTTTATTTATTTTTCTCGAATTCAGACTTGAGACTTGACAAATGGTTGTCTGCTATGTAAATTACCTTGTCAACAGCGGAACGTGAGCGGTAACGTAAGCGATGACGTCACACTTTTTTGTGAGTGCTGGTGTTACTAGACAGTCGACTAAATAGACGTTATATCACGTCAAAATTGAAAGCCAACTTGAACGAAGTTGCATGCAATTTGTTAGTTGTATTTTTAATCTACTTAAACTTAATTAAAATCTATAAATAAGCCAGTAAATAACCCAAGTAGCACGTTAGTGAATTTTGGAACTTATTTTGCAACTGTAGGTAGCATATTAGTGATGCAAGAGTGTTTGGTATTACTTAAAGATGCAAACAGCACTCGAATTTGCAAATGAGTAACTCTTATCACTAATGGTTGCTTTAGAGGGATTTTTGTTTCTTCTTTATTACCTATGGTAGCATTAAGCCGAATCTATTACTCATAGGCGCATAAAGGTTTTAATTTTCTCTCTTTTAGAACTCAAAGAGGCATATGACATCTTAAAATCCCCCCTAAAGAACTGTGCCCTAATAGGTGGTATTTTTCCCTCATTTGGCACCTTTAGTACTAAATAAGTAGTATATATGAGTTGTTTATCACTTGTAGTGGCTTAAGAGTTATTATTGAAGCTCATTTGGAACCTTAGTGTAATTGCCTTTGTAAGGTCTAATATACTCTTATATGCCACTGTAAAGCGTATATCGGTTCCATTTTTTTCTCATTTAGAACCACAAGATCTAATTAAAATAATAACGGGTCGAGTGCGAGTCGTACTCACGCGCTGAGGGTTCCGTACATTAGTTTCATTCCAGACAGTTACAGATAGTGTCAGACAGTTCCGAACAGTGCCAGACAGTGCCAGACGGTGCCAGACGGTGCCAGACGGTGCCAGACGGTGCCAGACGGTGCCAGACGGTGCCAGACGGTGCCAGACGGTGCCAGACGGTGCCAGACGGTGCCAGACGGTACCAGACGGTACCAGACGGTACCAGACGGTACCAGACGGTACCAGACGGTACCAGACGGTACCAGACGGTACCAGACGGTACCAGACGGTACCAGACAGTACCAGACAGTACCAGACAGTACCAGACAGTACCAGACAGTACCAGACAGTACCAGACAGTACCAGACAGTACCAGACAGTACCAGACAGTACCAGACAGTACCAGACAGTACCAGACAGTACCAGACAGTACCAGACAGTACCAGACAGTACCAGACAGTACCAGACAGTACCAGACAGTACCAGACAGTTTCAGACAGTACCAGTCAGTGACAGACAGTTGTACAGACAGTTGCACAGACAACAGACAGTTGCACAGACAACAGACAGTTGCACAAACAGTTGACAGACAGTTGCACAGACAGTTGTACAGACAGTCCTCGACTTTACAAGTTAAGTAAATTTTACTTTTTTTTTACTTTATTAACCTTCACAATGGGTTTTGTACCCGTCTTGAGGATCCCCAATTCAAAGTAGAGACAGCAAGACCTGTGAAGTGAAAAATATCACTACTAGGTACTAATGAGTGATTTTTGGGCTTAAGAGTTCCAATAAGGTAACAAATGAGTGAAAATAAGAACTAAAAGGTCTACTTTAAATCGCCATGTTTAAAAATAATAACCTTGAAAAGCATTTTGTTTAATGGTATTTTATTACAATAACATTTAACAAAATAAGTTTTAATAACTGTTGTTGACATTATACTTTTTGTGAAACTATAATGTTAGGTTTTTAACAACCAAATTGTTGTAAAGTATTATCTTATTTATTTGATCAGCATATATTTTTTGATATTTTTTGATTAAATTGTAGGCGCATCAAAATTTACTAAGTAAATATACCATGGTTTCACGATAAAAAACCATTTGCAAGGGATCCATGATATTATGCTGCGGTTTACACGTACATTTTTAATACTCACCAAATAGATGCAATATGGCTGTCACAATTAACACAATAGAACAAAGCACACCGTTTTTCGTTTATCTCCGCCGAAAATAAGACTAGTTATGACAAATTAATGACTCAACGAATGAATGTATCGCTTTATCGTTCAATCATTCATTCACAGCGCGCAATTTGCACCGTTAGTTCCAAGTACCACTCAGGGTAACAATTCGAACTCTTATGCAACGCTTCTGCAACTATAAATGAGTTGCAATTTTTCTCCCTTTGGTAATATATAGGTTGCATATAGGTTCTAACCACCTATATAGAACTTAATCAAGGTGGATTTTATTACTAAAGGTTCCAAAAAAATACTATATGCAAGCTATTTGTTACCAAATGTGTTACTTGGGAAGTAATAAATAAAGTGTAATTATGTACCTACTTTGGTATCCGAGTTATTTGCACGCGTTCATTAAACGAAATTGTCTTTAAAAATATTGCTTAAAGCTATTTCATAAAACCTTCTTGGTTAAGTATGTTTTCCAATTAAAGATACTTATGCCCGAATAATCAAAGGCTACTTATGTTAAGTGGCGAATTAATTGACATTTAAGTGAATTACATAGGATAGGAGCGTCTTAAATATTAAGAGGACCCCTAAACATTTGAGTATTTTGGCATTAGCTACCTACCTACTTGAAAATTGACCGTGAAGAGGGAACAGAAACAAACAAACTTTTGGATTTATAGAAAGGTACCTGCTGGTAATAAGGGCCACTAAAAATATTTTTAAAAACCTTGAAATTAGTGACAAAATAAAAAAAATAAACAATTTTTTTTTCTTCAGATTTATCTAATGACCTGTTTTTAAATATTTTTCCCTATTTTTACAATATATTTAGTTTTTAATTAGGTACGTAGCCCTTATTACCCGCAGGTAGGTAGGTAGGTAAATTTAACTAGCTGCGCCCCACGGTATCACACGCGTAAGTCCCGATTGCACGGGAATTTCAGGATTAAAAGTATCCTATATCTTTCGCAATTCCCTAAACTTCATCCAGATCGATCGAGTCGTTTGATCGTAATAAAAAAAAACAATTAGAGCCAGTTCAGACACGACACGGCGGATCATATTATAATGGAAAAGTTCTAGATCGTTCATACTACACCGCGCGGACCATGCATCGCGGATTGGAACCGTGCGGTTCTGATAAACTGGCTCTTATAAACATTTTTCAGATTTATAATAAGGTAATAAGGGAAAGTAAAAAGATTTTTTAAAACCTTTTTAGTATCGACAAAATATCAAGAAAATGAACAAATAAATATTTTTCCAGATTTACAATAAAGCAAATATTTATCTGATATTTGATAATGACCTGTTTTCAAGTAGTTTTCCCTATTTTAAGTAGTTTTCAAGTAGTTTTCCCTATTTTAAGAAGTTTTCAAGTAGTTTTCCTTATTTATTACGAAATATTTAGTTTTTAATTAAGGTGAAAGGGTACCGGCACTCTCTCCATACAAACGTAGTCGAATGTTTCCTCCCTGGATAATGACACACGCACAAATATTTTTGTGCCATAAAACCTATAACTGCCATGACTATGCCCCTGTGTTTTGGTTTTTTTTCTAATTAACATAAAAATTAAGATTAAAAAAATTTGGGGCATGGTCAATGGTCATGGCAGTTATAAGTTTTATGCACCATAAATATTTGCTCTAGTGTCATTATCCAGGGAGGAAACAGTTGACTACGTTTGTAATAGTTTGTATGGAGAGATCCCCTTTACTCTTAAGGTGGCAGGCGGCCCTTATTACCCGTAGGTACCTTATTAACTACACGCTCTTTTTTTTACTTTTTGACAGAATTTTCACTTTGACTTTACGATTAGAATAGGGTTTCTATTTTATTACTGTTTTGAATAAAATAAATCTTATAGCTTTAACTGCTCCACCATCTTTAAAAAATAAAGTAAAAAATACTTAAATAAGCTTTGGCATTTTTCTGCTAAAATACGTTTAATAAAAATATTTATCCATTATTAGCGACACTTCAGCCTTTATTAGCGTGTTAGGTATGCGATGTTAATAATAGTACCTATTAGGGGCCCGTTTACAAAATATAAACATTGGAAGAGTTTAGGTACAGTCACATTACCAATTAGCTGAACCCTACGTGACCCAGAGCTCATTCGCATATCTGTCAAAAATGTAGTGGATTTTCTGAAGTTCTATTCCTTAGGGGTTGAAAACGGGGGCAAAGTTTGTATTGGACAACGTGATTCCTTGGTCCATTTTCAACTTCAACTTATCTATTTTGTAAATTTTTTTTGTATATTGTGTTGTATGGTATATTGTTTAAAAAAAACAGAATCAGGTATCATTACTTTACAACCTTACAGACGTGCGAGTGAGCTCTAGGTTACGTGGGGTTCAGCTAATTGCTAACGTGACTGTACACTGGACTAGTGCACTAGTTCCTACCAACGTATCCCTCTGGGTAAGAAGGGATTTTTTTCAGCAGAGCATGATTAGCTGCAGTTTTTAGCTGAGGTCGACCCTTTTGGGTCAGCACACGACTCCTCTTTTACCTATGTTTTTTTTCTTTTTTGAAGTAAAACTTCTTTAGGCGCGACTAGGGAGTAACTCAGATTTTTTTTCTGACGGAAGTAACGCTTACGTAGTTTCCGGTTATATTGACATGTGTTGATCTAACCTCAAAATGACAGCTGACTTAATAGGTTGCATACCTATATTATCTACTTTGTGAAATTAAAAAAGAGGTTGGTGTATAGAGGTTCATTACCGAAGACCTTCATTAGTATTAGGAAGTTAGTGACTGTCCGCGATGTTATTCTTCTATCTCTAATTAGATAGTTTGATTATAAGTTAGAGTAGCGGAAACCTTTGAAAATACTAGATATTTTTGCAAAAATCTATTATGTATTTTGTTTCCTTCAAAATTACGCTTTGAAAAGAAGTTTTACTTCAATCGCGCGTAAAGGTTAGACGCACACACTTTTTTTTATGTAACTTTTCTGTTTTTTATGTATTTTTTTTTCATTGTCATGTTCATTTCTTCCTTCCTGTGTTTTTACTAAATAACTCAATAAATGCTTTTTTTATATCTTTCTAAAAGTCAACAACGTTTTGACAACTTTGTAATAGGCCCCTTATCAATTAAATACTCAATGCTCATTATAACAAATTGCATGGCCTTTATGTACTTAATTAGCTTATACTATAGCCTAAGGGTATACGCCCATTTGATCGTTTTAGCACAGGTCTAGCACACTTCATGTAAGTACCTATAAATAAATAAATAATTGCAAGACATTCCACACATCGCCATCTAGCCCCAAGCTAAGTAACTACACTTGTGTGTTATGGGTGCTAGACAACGGATATACTACTTATATACTTTTCTTTTGTAAATATATACTTATAATACATAGAAACAACCAGACTACAGACAAATATATGTATAAGCACTATACTTGTCTGAGGCGAGAATCGAACCCTGTGTTTGGCAGTCTGGCATGGTGACCATTGTTCCAACTGGGTCGTCATATGGTTCGTTAGATTGAAGAGTACTTATCCAAGAGAAACTTAAGTACTGTTTGTGAACATGGGCGAGACTTCGCTGTTCGTCCGTCCATCTGTCACCACCAGGCTGTATTTTATATTAAAATCTTGTAAAAAATAGTTTTATTAGACTCCTTGTTGAAATCTCCTTGGTGTTTTGAAATTGATCCTTCTGTAATAAAAACTCTTTGGTCTCCGCGACCTCTTTTGAAACTGGACACCTACCCGTGACTTTGACATTTGAGGTACCAACCAATAAGTTTTATTGCTATTTTGCATATCGGAAAATAGTTCTAACGGTAAAACTAACTGCGGCGCGCGGTTTAACCTGCGTTTGAAATACATAAAACACAGAAACAGCATTTTTAGGGATCCGTACCCAGAGGGTAAAACGGGACCCTTTTACTAATTTATTTATTTATTACTAGCTGCGCCCCGCGGTTTCACCCGCGTATGTCCCGATCCCGTGGGAATATTGGGATGAAAAGTAGCCTATGTGTTAATCCAGGTCTCCAGCTATCTAGACACCGAGTTTCATCGCAATCGGTCCAGTAGTTTTTGTGTGAAGGAGTAACAAACATACATACACACACACACACAAACTTTCACATTTATAATATTATAGTAGGATAGTAGGATAGTCAATTAAAACGATAAATAACCATTTAAATTAATTGACTTAGACAAAAAAATGATCACGCTAACATGCATATCTCTCACAAAACCTCAAACACACTGACAGTATCGATCTAAGACCTCCGTTCGTTTGTCCTTCCTTCCATCCGTCTGTCCGTCTGTCTGTCTGTCACCAGGCTGTATCTCTTAAAACGTCATAGACAGTTGAAATTTTCACAAATTAGGTACCTACGTATTTCTGTTGTCGCTATAACGACAAATACTTACTCAAAACAGAAAAAGAAAAAGAATGTGAGAAAAATAAAGTATAAAAAAAATACAACATGGTACGGAACACTTCGTGCGCGAATCCGACTCGCACTTGGCTGGTTTTAAATATGAACCCTTTAGGAAGTAAAATTAAAAAAAAATTGTTGGTAAAAATGTTTCAGACTCGTTATAGCTCGCATAACTTCAGAGATTTCTTGATAAGTTTTTATTTAAAATCGTAAGAGACGCTTCGCTCGCTCGGTCAATAAAAAAACCGGTCAAGTGCGAGTCGTACTCGCGCGCCGAGGGTTCCGTACATTAGTTTCAACTCTCTTTTTCTACAGTGGTATGGTAGTTACAAAACTAACTTGACTCCTATATCGTTTGGGCGCCCATACAATGTAAAGGTCAAGTTAAATTGGTCCAACTATGTATGTATGGGGAGACCCTTTATTTTCCACCTTTTTTTCTTTATTTGTGCTGTAACACCTTGCTTTTTACCAAATTTCGTGATTAAATAAATAAATAAATAAATAAATATTTCAGGACATATTACACATCGCCATCCAGCCCCAAGCTAAGCAACTTAATGCTTGTGTTATGGGTGCCAGATAACGGATAAACTACTTATATACTTTTTTTTTTTTTTGTAAATATATACATATTATACATATAGGAAACACCCAGAACCAGAAACAAGAATTTATGGTCAGCATAAATACTTGTTCCCGGCGGGAATCGAACCCGCAACCTTCTGCGTCGCAGTCGGGTGTTCGCCCGACGCGCCACAGAGGTCGTCGTGATTCTAGGTAAAGAGAACTATAGGACCTGGAATTTTCAATTTTGGTTAAAAGCAAAGGTCTTACAGCACAAGTAAAGAAAAGACCTGAAATATAAGAAAAGTTAATAATTAATTTAAATTTATAAGTACCTACAAGTTTTCGCAAAAATGAAAATTTTCCCATATCTATTTATCGTGTTAACTCAGGACTGGATTTTTATACACCTACTAAGGACTATTTGTGACGGTGGTGACAGACATACAGACAGACAGACGGACGGACAAGAAAGTGATCTTATAAGGGTTCCTTTTTTTACCTTTTGCGAAACCCTAAAAATACCTAACTAACCTATTAAAGCAAGTACACCCAGCCCACGTTTCATTTAACCCCTAATATTGAGGTATACCTATATCCTACTAATATTATAAATGTGAAAGTATGTGTGTGCGTGTGTGTGTGTGTATGTATGTTTGTTACTCCTTCACGCAAAAACTACTGGACCGATTGCGATGAAACTCGGTATGTAAATAGCTGGAGACCTGAATTAACACATAGGCTACTTTTTATCCCGATATTTACACGGGATTGGGACTTACGCGGGTGAAACCGCGGGGCGCAGCTAGTAGGTAATATATACGCAACCGCGTGCTTTATCTCGGTAAGAGCCACCAGCTACAATTTATATGGTAATTTTGGCGGGAAACATTCATGTGCTAATAGAGAGGTGGCGAGGTTTGTTACAGTCGAGTGCAATGAAATTGGATCGGTATGATATTATAGACTAGACTTTTGAGTCGAAGCGTGATCACATGAAAAAAAAGGGACGATAAATAACGTTAATAATCGTCCGTCAATAGTCGTCCGTAAATAATCGTCCGTCATTTGTCGGGGGTGTTTGGTTTGGTTTTCGTTATGGAATTTCTTGATTCGGTCGCCGCGCCCAAGGCCCGCGATAAAATCTATGCAATAGCTTAAAACCCCATGAGTTTCTTGTGCCTTCTTCTCATTGGTGGGCGCGTTCCGAAGGCACACATCCTAACTTAGTTTTTAAGACGTTTCAATGTGATCTATGTACAAAATATACATAAGCATCCAAATTAATAAAAAAAATGACTTTGACTTTAGAGTAAAAATTTACAATATTCTAAATTTCAAAGTTTATAAAGAGCCGCAAATTGTTATTTTGCTAACAATAGTTCTTGCGTAAATAAAGTTTTTTTAAGGATAGTCAGCATTCCAAATGCTAACTTTTTCACCTCACTGTAGCAATCGGGAAGACTATTCCATGCGTCGAATATAAGTGCCTCAACTCGCGGTACATCTTTAAAATACAGGGTGGCGCAATAGAACGTGCATTTTTAAAATAATTATTAAAAAATAAATACAAAAGGTATAGTTAAAATAAAACTAAGCAATTATTAAGTGATAACTGAAGTTTATTTTTTAAAAATAACATCATTTAAATGATGACCCTCTCTACGTTGGCACTCCTCTAACCGCAAACGGAAATTACCGAAAACTGTTTATGTTTAGGACAGACGATCTCTTGCGAGTAGACATTTGTGGATCTTCTCGTACCGACTGCTTAACACTCTCAATATTGTCTTCGGTCCTAGATGTGCGTGGACGACCTTTCGCGTGTGGTTTAAACGTCGATCCAGTCTCTTCAAAACGCTTTATCCAGATTTTAATTAAGTTAGCACTCGGAGCCTCCCTAATTTGCCGTACACCATACTCAGAACAAAATAGTCGCCTGACAACTACGTACGAACGAGAGTTTTCGTAAAATGCGCGCACGCAAAATGCGCGACGCTTCCCGTCGAAGTGACTCATAGTGACTAAAACTTTATGAACCGCGCTACCCAACGATATCGGTCTCCCCCCGCCCACGCCCCTTCTACCCCGCAAAAAAAGATGATGCAATATGCACGTTCTATTGCGCCACCCTGTATATACTAACTGTTGCCCGCGACTTCGAACGCTTGGTAGTTTGTTTTATATACGAAAAACTTCCCCTTGAATAACTCTATCTATTAAAAAACCGCTCCAAAATCCGTTGCGTATTTTAAAGATCTAGCATACATAGGGACAGACAGCGGCCAAGTACAAAAGAAAACCGGCCAAGTGCGAGTTGGACTCGCGTACGAAGAGTTCCGTACCATTATATTCAGTTTTAACCCCCGACGCAAAAACAAATGCAAAAAACCCTTAAAAATATTGCATGTCAGACGAGGCCGTATAGATTAAAACTCTTTTTCCTGTCCTTTTGGGAGTATAATTCACAAAAAAATATATTGCCTATAAAATAATAAACACAATATAACCTAATATTCTTAAAAACATAATCTAAAAATATTACTTTTTTCTGTTTTTATAATTTGTTATATTATGATATTATTTGTTGTTATAGCGGCAATAGAAATACATCACTTATGAAAATTTCAACTGTCTAGCGTTCATGGTTCATGAGATACAGCCTGGTGTCAGACAGACGGATCGACGGACGGACGAACGGACGGACGGACAACGAAGTCTTAGTAATAGGGTCCCGTTCTTATCCTTTGGGTACGGAACCCTAAAACAGGAACCAGTTACGCAGCTGCAACTGTGTCTAATACTAGAAATTACTTCATTAAATGATTATCTTCTCGGCCATATCTGCCGTATGCCGGAAGAACTTTGGGCCAAATCAACAACTTTTTGGACACCAACGGAAAAAGATTACCCGGCAGACCCCGTCGAAGGTGGCGAGACGATATCGACAGGTTTATGACAGATTGGCAATCCGTCGCACAAGATCGCGATCAGTGAAAGGGGAGTAGAGAGGCCTTTGCCCTGCAGTGGGACACTACAGGCTCTTAATAATAATATTAATTGTTATTGAACATTGTTACGGCAGGTGCCATAGTATCCATAGTTCCCCAGTATCTAGTCCACTACCATCCCATCACAATAGCTCAATTAGTTTTGTCCTGTAGATTATCAATAGTTTCATCCAAACCGGAGGTTGTCCTTGGTTGCATTTTATAGTGTAGATAGGGATAATCGCCGGTTTAGAATCCACCCCATTGTTTGTTATTATACTTGTTATTGTAAAGGGCCTCTACGTGTTGGCTTCGGCTCCACGCACGCCTTCCAAAGGTCCGGTGCTCCATAGCCCCGTGATACAGGACGTATAACAGACAAAATAATAATATAATTTATCTTCGCTAGATTCTATCCTGGTTTGTAAAGTTAGAATTTGGGTTATTTTATTAGGTACACGATGAAGACGTTAATAATCCGTTCTAAATTCTCTGCTCGCTACTGTAATTAGGTAAAGCAAGCAAAAGGTTTACCTTATAAATGAAACAATACATCAAATTACGTGGTCCTTCTGAAAATTCGATAGAATTTAGAACTTGTGCGTGTTTCTAACTAATAATTCTTTCTTATGGTAATAAAATAACCTAATAATAAAGGTCTGAGCCCACTATATTACTTCCTACAATCTTAATTCACTATCACTACATAGTATAAAATAAAGTCACTTTTCGCCATCCCTATGTCCCTTTGTATGCTTAGATCTTTAAAACTACGCAACGGATTTTGATGCGGTTTTTTTTAATAGATAGAGTGATTCAAGAGGAAGGTTTATATGTATAATACATGCATAATATAGCCGTGCGACGCCGGAGCGGGTCACTAGTCTATACTAATATTATAAAGCTGAAGAATTTGTTTGTTTGTTTGAACGCGCTATTCTTGGGAACTGCTGTTTCGAATTGAAAAAATATTTTTGTGTTGGATAGTCCATTTATCGAAGAAGGCTATAGGCTACTTTCCATTTTGATATTCCCACAGGATCGGGACTTACGCTGGTTAAACCGCAAAGCACAAATAAAATGTGAAAGCTGGAAATTATCCCGATATTCCCACGGGATATTGTCAATTTAAAAAACAATTCATTTGTCTATTTTCGTGTAATTTTGTCACTTAATAACAAGGTTTCAAAAAAATATTAAAGTCATCACTATCACTACTATAAAATAAAGTTACTTTTCGCCGTCCCTATGTCCCTTTGTATGCTTAGATATTTAAAACTACGCAACGGATTTTGATGCGGTTTTTTTAATGGATAGAGTGATTCAAGAGGAAGGTTTAAGCCGTGCGAAGCCGGAGCTGGTCGCTAGTTTTACATAAATTATATTTTGTAGACTTGCAACATTATTTTTTTAATTTGAGAAAAGAGTGTATATTTTTAAGGTGTGTGTGAACAAGGGGTCCAAGGATTTTATTCTGCGTGGTGGTAAAGTCGGCGTCGACTTTTACAAGAGTGAATTATCCAAAAATAGATAATTAAATGCATCGAAACTAGATTTAATGTTCCATGATTATGGTTTATTGCTTTTGGGTGGTTTTTAGAAGTAAACTAAAATTGCGGATGTTGGTAGATTTATATTTTACTAATAGATTGGTAGTTTTCGTAATAGTTTTGGAACTACTGGACCGATTTCGATCAAACTCGGTATGAGGATACATTGATTCATTGGGAGTAACATAGGGTACTTTTTATTCTAATATTCTAATATTATTCACACAGTTAACTGAACTAGTCAAATTAATTAGTGGGCACTAAACTGCAGCTTCACTATCACTACATAGTATAAAACAAAGTCGCTTTCTCTGTCCCTATTTCTCTTTGTACGCTTAAATCTTTAAAACTACGCAACGGATTTTGATGCAATTTTTTTAATAGATAGAGTGATTCAAGAGGTAGGTTTATATGTATAATACATGCATAATATAGCCGTGCGAAGCCGGGACGGGTCGCTAGTATTGAGATAAACCAACAAAAAGTCACGTGGTCTAGCATCAGAGAAAAAAAAATGATAGACAAGTTTCATCTAATGCCAATTTCATACAATGCTTGATGTCAGTTCCATACAATAAAATCTGTCGATTGGCGATATCGCTAATAGAAAGCAATCTTGTCTAAGGGGACTGGTCAACTGAATTAGTAGGAAATAAACTGCAGCTTTAGCTATCGGCATTTGCATCCAAAAAGGCATTGAAGCAAGCTATTAAGTCACTTTTAGGGTTCCGTACCCAAAGGGTAAGAACGGGACCCTATTACTAAGACTCCACTGTCTGTCTGTCTGTCACCAGGCTGTATCTCATGAACCATGATAAATAAATAAATATTGCAGGACATTCCACACATCGCCATCTAGCCCTAAGCTAAGCAACTAGACTTGTGTTATGGGTGCTAGACAACGGATATACTACTTATATAATTTTCTTTTGTAAATCTATACTTATAATACATAGAAACAACCAGACCACAGACAAATATCTAAGCATAAATACTTGTCTGAGGCGGGAATCGTACCCGCAACCCTGTGTTTGGCAGTCCCGCATGGTGACCATTGTGCCAAATGGGTCGTCAAATATAACTAAATCAAATGATAAAGATGAGTCAAAAAAACAGACAGTTGAATTTTTCACAGATGATGTATTTCTGTTGCCGCTATAACAACAAATACTAAAAACTATAATGTAAGTACTTACTATAATAAACTAACTAAATACTAAAAAATATAATGTTACGGACCCGGAATGGTCCGACTCGCACTTGGCGGTTTTTGAAGTGAAAACTTATTTTAGCGCAGCACGCATATTTTTAAATAAGATAAAATCTCTAAACTCGCGACACCGTTACGAGACGCAGCTACACTGTATGCATATATATTATGCATGTACATATATTTTAGTTAGGTAGTTGTTTAGTAAATAAGTTTTTAAATTTTTTTAATTTAATTTATTAGATTAATTTAAGTTTAAAGTTTTATATTTATTAGTTCTGTCGGCACTGCCGGAGTGCAACCGTGTTTTTTAATTTATAATATTTTTATTTTGGAACTCTTCGTGCGCGAACCGTAGGTACTTGGCCGATTTTTTATTTATTTGCATTATAATTAGCAGTATCTTCTTCCGTCGCCGTAATAAAAAAAAATGTAACACAAAATGGCATCCATTTTTCCTCCCTAATCTTTACCACAATTATGAAGGGTTGGGTTATAAGTATGAAATATAATTAACATGGTGGCACAGTAAATAAACTACAGACGCCCTAATTTAATGTAACACCATGATAATGTGGCAGGGGTCCCTTGAGATGATGGGGTTTGGTCAGAGTTACAGATTTACATCCATACTATATTAATATTATAAAGCTGAAGGGTTTAATTTCAAGAACTAAATGAAAAATTATTTTTGTGTTGGATAGTCCATTTATCGAGGAAGGGTATAAGGTTACTTTTCATTTTGATATTCCCACGGGATCGGGACTTACACGGGTAAAACCGCAGAGCGCAGCTAGTAGGAATATAAATTGTTTGGCCTGACTGACTGACGGATCAACGCACAGCCTATAAACCGCTGCTGATCGTAGAGATCTTGAATAAAATTCAATCCGATTTTAAATCAACAAAAAAACCTATTAGAACTATTTTCGACTTTAACTTTCTCGTGTCGGGGTTTTTTTTTTGTAATTACACTACACGCACAAAAGTCAATAAGACTTATAATAAAGAATAACACAAAACTATATCTAAACAATTAACAAACTTCTAAACCTGTAGTGTAACCAAAACAGGTTACAAAAAAGGAAAGGTGTTAGTTACCAATCTCCTCCTAAACGGCTGAACCGATTTGTATGAAATTTTCTGTGTATATTCACTAAGTCTGAGTATCGAACAACATCTTGTATAATAACTAGCGACCCGCCCCGGCTTCGCACGGCTATATTATGCATGTATTATACATATAAACCTTCCTCTTGAATCACTCTATCTATTAAACAAACCGCATCAAAATGCGTTGCGTAGTTTTAAAGATTTAAGCGTACAAAGGGATATAGGGACAGAGAAAGCGACTTTGTTTTATACTATGTAGTGATGATAACTAGTGATGATAATATGGCAAAACAACATATTTTTTTGCATAGAATAGGCTCTGAAACTACTGGACTCATTTTAATGAAACTTGATATGAGGATACACCCAATAAACACCCATGTTACACCCAATGAACCAATCATTGGGTGTAACATAGGCTAAAATATAAAATCAGCTAAAACATTAGAAAAAAAATGTTTTTTTTAAGCTATTGCATAGATTTTATCCCGGGCCTTGGGGGGCGAATCAAGAAATTCCGTAACGAAAAAACCTAACACCCCCGACAAATGACGGACGAACGACTATTGACGGACGACAAATGGCGGACGACAAATGTCGGAAGACTATTTTTTTTTTAAATTATTTTATAAGAACATTTACTAAGACAAGAAATTATTCTCGATATAGCAATAGCTTTACCGCGGCAGTCCCTGAGTGCCACACGTTTTTTTTTGTTTGTTTTAAATTTGGCATCGCTAACAGCTCTCATTCTGCCACCGCCGACCCATTGACACGATGTGGGTTATTTAAATAATTGTTTGTCATTTGATTGTGATACATTTAGACCACATTACGGTGACACGGCATATTTTTAATGGACACAATTGGCATGGCATATTTCATACTTGGACAATAACAGGCCTTAATGTCAAATCTAAAAGATTTATAACAGCAACTTTAATCTGTGCTATGTAGAAAGTCCAGATATTACCCTCTCAGCTCAGTCGACCATGTACAGAGGAGAGAACTTGTCAATACATCTGGAGCCAACTAAGCCGCGGGTTTCATCACGATGTTTTCCTTCACCGTAAGAGCAATGTTATTGTTTTAATTGGCACATAAATGCATTAGAATAATCCGTTGCGGGATTCAACCCCACGACCTTCGGAATGAAAGTCAAGCTCCACTAGGCCAACACTGCTGCGCTTAAAATTAATACAGAATACTAGCTGCGCCCCGCGGTTTCACCCGCGTAATTCCCGATCCCGTGGGAATATCGGGATAAAAAGTAGCCTATAGCCTTCCTCGATAAATGGACTATCCAACACAAAAATAATTTTTCAATTTGAACCAGCAATTCCTGAGATTAGCGCGTTCAAACAAACAAACTCTTCAGCTTTATAATATTAGTATAGATAATACAAAATGAAAATTAAAAACAAAACTAATCTGAAAAATTTGGAGGGCTTAAAATTCAGCACACACATGGTCACACTTTTCCGACGGAATTATGAACTCGTAAATCTATAAGTACATAAAAAATGCTTTGTCCTGAATGACTGACGGATCAACGCACAGCCTAATCCGCTGATACTTACCTGAAGACCTGAGACCTGAAACTTGTATTATTATAATAATACCAAACAGGAAAAAAGATTTCTTGAAACAATAAATAATCCTCTTCCTATAGACGCTAAAGATAATTTCTTGTTTTTAGATGTCCTCTTCTTCTTCTTATTCTTTTTGAAGTGAAAACTTCTTTAGCGGCGTTGAGCACTTTTTCTGTAATGGGTATAAAATCTTAAACTTGCGTCAGGACACTTGACCTGATCGAAAAAGCGTAAGACGGATGGAGAGTAGACAGCTATCCCCTCTCTACGGCGCGGCGAAAATGTATGCCTGGGCCTACTGTTTTTAATTTGGCTGTGAGTGTATTAAGACGTACATATGGTATTTTTTAACGGACGACTATTGACGGACGACAAATGTCGGACGACAAATGTCGGACGACAAATGTCGGACGACTATTTGTCGGACGACTATTGACGGACGACAAATGTCGGACGACTATTGACGGACGACAAATGTCGGACGACTATTTGTCGGATGACTATTGACGGACGACTATTGACGGACGACAAATGTCGGACGACAATTTGTTGGACGACAAATGTCGGACGACTATTTGTTGGACGACAAATGTCGGACGACTATTTGTCGTCCGACTATTTTTTTTTTTCATCTAAAACTCTTTTTGCGTATGTTCTCGCGACATATGAGATTTTACACAGATATACAGTTTTCACTTCTGCCTGTTTTTTTTTTTTTTTGTCAGCCTATACCTATCGTCCCACTGCTGGGCAAAGGCCTCCCTAACATCTCTCCAAGCATTTCGGTCCTGGGCAAGGTTTATCCAGTCTGTGTCAAATGCATTAAGATCGTCACGCCATCGTTTACGGGGTCTGCCTCGACTCTTATTCTTTAATTAAAGAATATTACGATTAAATTAAAAATATTACTTAAGGTTTTTTACCTAAATCAGTTTACAAAGGTTGCCTGGAAGAGATCTCTTTGAGCGATAAGGCCGGCTTTGTTTTTTTATATTTATTAAGTATATTTTTTACCATAAAGAGCGGTGTTGGCTTAGTGGTAGATACCTCGACTTTCATTCTGAAGGTCGTGGGTTCGAATCCAGGCCGGCCGTGCACCAATGTATTTTTCTTAAGAAAAATTTATGTGCGCTAATTGACATTGCTCTTACGGTGAAGGAAAACATCGTGATGAAACCCGCGGCTTAGTTGACTCCAGAAGTATTGACAAGTTCTCTCCTCTGGACATGGTCGACTAAGCTGAGAGGGTAGTAGGTGCTGGGCAAGCCTACTCCATCTTCACGCAAAAAGGACCCAATTAAAAAAGGGTCTAATCGCGGAAAACAGCCTGTCTACAAGTACAAGTACCATAAAGAATTTATCTGTCTATCTATCTATGTTACTAAAACGACAAATAGCAAAAAGATCCAGTTGCTAAAACGACAATTCGTCAAAACATTCAGTTGCTAAAACAACTAATAGCCAAGAGGTCCTGTTGCTAAAACGATAATTCGCCAAAACATTCAGTTGCTAAAACTAATAGCCAAGAGGTCCAGTTGCTAAAACGACAATTCGCCAAAACATTAAGTTGCTAAAACTACAAATAGCCAAAACATTCAGTTGCTAAAACGACAAATTACCAAAATGTTCAGTGGTCAATAAAATACGAAACCTAGCCAAAATTTTAAGTTTTACTTATTTCATAGAATCCACTCATTATTTCTATAGTTTACTATTTCCTAATTTTTTACTATTAAGTTACATTATAAGCCACAATCGTCCAATTAGGTACACTGAAAAATATTTTTTAATTTTTAATGCATACCACACTCAAAACCATTTTCTACAACCGGCACAATAAAAACTAAACTTTAAAATCTAAAGCATAGAATATAAAATCGATTGAAACCAAAAGACCACACACGTTGAAGCGGCAAGAGGTTTTTAAAAAAGGAACGCACGAACCGCGCCTCCTTCGTTACTTCATCATCGGGTCTTTTTTATTTTTTCTGGCAGTGGTTTAGTTTTATATACAGCCAGGTTCTATGTGAGATTGAAAAAAGGTCTTATAATGTTGTTGTTTGGATCTCTGTAAAGGCGAGGTATAAATTAGACAGTTTTATGATCTTGAAACGCTTCTGAGTATACCGGCAGAGGTTTTTATTAGAGATGCCAAGAATATTCGGCTACTTTTCGGCCTTTTCGGCTACGGTTTCACTAGCAAATTTTGCTACGCAATATTTGGCCGAATAAAATTACAAATGACTTGTTTTTCAGATTGACAATAAAACAAATATTTATGTTTTTTTTAAGTAGTTTTCTCCATTTTGTTTTAATTAAGGTGGCAGGTGGTCCTCTTTATTCGCAGGTATACCTACTTAGTGAAAAAAATAAAAATAAAACAATTATTTTAACAATAAATCAACATAATATTAATACCTACTTAAAATGTATGTGTTAAGTTATGGTGAATTAAAACAAGTTTTTTAGCATTTGTTGATAGCAAAAGATTGCGCTTTTTCTCATAAATTATTATTGCTTCTGAAATTAGCCACTATATTGCTACCGGAGATGATAAATAACTATTAGCGAATTCTATTGAGCTTGGATACTTGGAGTAATGGAAGAATAGCAGAGGGGCCTTTGCCCTGCAATGGGACAGTGTAGGCTTTTCATAATAAATAGTGCAGATAGAAATAATGGCCACCATCACGTTTGGTGTCCATATCATACTTTGCATTAAACGTTGTTATTGTAAAGGGCCTTTAGCCCCGTGATATGGGACACATAACAGACAATCTATACTTTTATTTTAATGTGTTTGCTGAAACTTCAGCTTTAAATACTGTATTGAAGAGTTTGTTTGTTTGAACGCGCTAATCTCAGGAACAACAGGTTCGAATTGAAAACTTCTATTTGTGTTGGATAGTCCATTTATCGAGGAAGACTATAGGCTAATTTTTATTTTGATATTCCCACGGGATCGGGACTTACGCGGGTGGAACCGCGGGGCGCAGCTAGTAATAAATAAATTAGATACTGTTTTGCGTTTGTGACCACAATTTGTAAGAATCTGTCACCTGTCACTCGCGAAAAGCACTAAGTGTAACCGAATATTCAGCGGCCGAATAGCCGAATCGGTATTCGGTATTTTCAATTTTGGCATCCCTAGTTTTTATTGTTTTTTAAATATTGTATAGGGTTCTGGTTGGAGATTATTTTATCAGAAGGTACCTCCTTGGGATTTTCTTAACGATGCCTACAGAGGATGCCGCTTCGGTTTAGAGAAGGTCACACGATATCAATGTACCTACCTACCTGCTTATAGGGTGCTTATTGGATACTAGCTGTTACCCTTGACTTCGTTCGCGTAAGTGTTGTATGCATAGACTAAACATCCATGGTTGTATGTTCCAAAATCTTTTCTTAAAGGATACCCTTATAACCTGTATGTAAATTTTGACGTGATAACGTCTAATAATTGATGGAACACCTGCATTCACACAAAAGTGTCATGTTCCGGTAACATGACGCGTCCCGTTCCCGATGTGTGACGTCATGCGTCATGGTTTCCGAGACGCTTTAGAGGTTCAGTGTTAAGGCACTATTTGTTCGCCATAATGCCCTCTATGGATATGTATGGGTCTTGAAATGCACCGCGCAAAAAACAAATATGCCAAACTCCTATACTAAAAGTCCGGACCCTGCTAAAAAAGGATTAAAAAAAAAACTTTACACGGACAAAGCCGAGGGTAAAAGCTACTCTAAATTAATAACAAATCTAATAGTTACCTCATTAATTTAATCACAATTAAAATCTTCATAAACTTGCAACCCTAAGGAATAATTACGTTCGTTTAGCTGGCAACACTGTAATTATCCTATTAAACGTGACGTGCGTTCGCGCAGTCATATTTATCAATTAGTTTTAAACGAATAATAAAGGGTTTAAAGGATAAAGGTATGGTTAGAAAATTGCAATGGTTTTAAGAGGAAAGGGTACCGGGGGCTCTCTCCATACAAACTATTACAAACGTAGTCGACTGTTTTCTCCCTGGATAATGACACTAGAGCAAATATTTTTGGTGCATAAAACTTATAACTGCCATGACCATTGACCATGCCCCTATTTTTTTTTTAATCTTAATTTCTATGATAATTAGAAAATGAAAAAAAAAACAAAAAATATGCGGATGAAACCGAAGGGCAATATTAGTTAAATATAATTTCATAAAAGTTTTAAAAAATCTGTGACCTTGTCGAATACTGACCTCAAAGAGTTCTAAAACAAAAAAATAAAACAATTTCGCCGGCCCGGCCGTATCGGCAAAACGTTATATGCCGCGCCGCGTTTTGGTGTAAAAAAATAAAATATTTTGACAGGTAACAACAATAGCTTTCCAAAATGGTGGACCACATGCCGCGCTGTTTTTGATAAGGTTTAGGGTGATGTTACGGTGATATTTGTAAACTAATCTCTATACATATAAAATCCTTTGTCCTGACTGACTGACTGACTGACTGACTGACGGATAAACGCACAGCCTAAACCGCTGATCGTAGACACCTAAAACTTGGAGGGTGTGTTCTTTATATGACGTAGGCATCCGATAAGAAAGGAGTCGTGGAAGGAACGTGATTCCTTGGTTCATTTTCGACTTTTACGCGGACGAAGTCTCGAGCAAAAGCTAGTAATACATATAAAATAAGTGACAACCCAGTTGACACAATGGTCACCATGTCGGACTGCCAAACACAGGGTGGCGGATTCGATTCCCGCCACAGACAAGTATTTATGCTTAGATATTTGTCTGTGGTCTGGTTGTTTCTATGTATTTTATGTATATATTTACAAAAGAAAAGTAGGTATATAAGTAGTATATCCGTTGTCTAGCACCCTTAACACAAGTGTAGTTACTTAGCTTGGGGCTAGATGGCGATGTGTGGAATGTCCTGCAATATTTATTTATTTGTTTTAATTTTTTTAGCAGCAATATAAATACATCATCTACGTTTCAATTGTCTAGCTATCACGGTTCACGAGATACAGCCTGGTGACAGATAGACAGACATGGAGTCTTATTAATAGGGTCCTGTTTTTACCCTTTGGGTACGGAACCCTAAAAAAGAAAAGAGCGATACGGGCCTAGTGGTAGAAACCTCAACTTTTATTCCGAATGGAAACGATTTCTTTTGGTTCGAATTCCAAACGGCCGTGCACCAATGGGGGAAAATGTTGCTCATACGGTGAAGTAAAACATCGCGATATAACCCGCAGCTTAGTTGTCTCCAGAGGTATTGACAAGTTCTTTCCTCAAGACTAGGTGCTGGACCACAGTCTACTCTTACTCACGCAAAAAGGACCAAACTAAAGAGCGATCTCTTACGGTAAAATGGGAGTATACAAATACAATACAAAACCGTTCAAGAAGTAATCAAAACGCTTAATCAAACCTTAAGTTTTCTTCATCTCTTTCAAAGACTTGAAATCGCTGCCACTTATCGCTCCGCTCGTGTTCAAAAAACTACCTTAAACCGTAGATTCTATTTTTCAAATGTTGTACTATCACCACAGAGTATGTATAGATATAATACCTCCTTGATTAACTCGCTAGGGGTGGTACGTGTGTTTATATTCTGTTCTATCGCGCCATGTTGGTTTTTAAATTGCCTAATTACTATACTCCTTTCTCTAATCAAATGGAGTAAAATGACATTGGGTTTTAAACTAAATTGGTTCTTTTTACTGCTAAAGTTTTTTAAAAAGGGATATTTACCATAATTATTGTTTTTATTTCGTGGAGGTATTTCAATGGTCATCTCGTGAAAATGGTGCAAGTAACATCATCCAAACAATAAAATTGAATAAAGATAGAAATTTACCAAACCTGACACTCTGGCTAGATAACTAAATCTTCCGAAGTCAAAATTTTAAAAAGAGGTGTAGAGACGCAGCCGCAGAAGACACGTAAAAAGATTTGTTTAGGTAAAGTTGAAACAAATCTTTTTATCGTCCCCTTTTATACAATTTTTCGTCTCTACTGCTTCCCTACTGGGGCTTTGTCATTTAAGTTTAAACTAAAGAGTTTTCATTTAAATGAAATAAAGAAAACCAAAAGAGATTGGATTAGCAATGTCGATTAAAAATTACCTATGACGTTACAATCCGTCATTTGGTTGTTACAAGTCTTCAGACGTTTAAACATAGAAATAACTTTAAGTTTCACAAATTGGCAACACCATTATCCTGCGTTACCAACATCTAATTATTGTTAAAGAATTCTTTTTTCAAAAACGCATTCTATTTTAAAACAGCATTCTTTTTTTGAATTCGTTCGAAGTTTGCATTCATTAGTATAGAGCGTGGAGTAATTGGCATGCGTTACGAATTACGGAGAATTACGGTGTTTACGGATGTTTACGGATTACGGTTGTTTTGTTGAATGTCTTTATTTTGATTGTGCGTTGGTCCATTGTGGGTGTATGGGGAATTGGGAATAGTGTTGGGTAGGTTTACGGATTTATACGAATCTACGGATTTTAAAAATACTTAGTTTTTGACAATTAAGTTATATTACCTTAATAAAGGGTCAATAATAAACTGTCGCGAGTTTATATTTTAAGTATAGTACCATGGTTATTTTCACTTCTTACTAAAGTTATCTAAAAACAGGCAGACAGACAGACGGACAAGAAAGTGATCCTATGATATTATGTAGGTACTTAGGTATTATAAATGTTTTCAAAAAAATTGTAACCGTCCCTCTAGAAATGTTGATTGAGGGTTTGATTGGGTCTTTCCAAAACTTTTTGAATCACTCGATACCTGACCAGGGAAGGGCAGGGCAAGAAATTGCGATAAAAACGTCCAGTAAATCGACAATTGAGGTCTCGACTCGTGACAAAAACAGTACCTACCTACCTACTCGTGCATAAGTTTCTAAGTAATCCGTAAAATAATCCGTAATTTAACGTTACCCCATCACTAAACCCCTACCCACTGCGTCACGAATCGCGTCAAAATATTGACGTCCGCTGTGACAGCTCGCAGAAATGTCAAATCTCACCTGGAGTTCTTTTTTAAATTTTAATTTGCCGCGAACTTGAAACGATTTTTCTAACCATGCAGCCGGAAATAAGCAACGAAAATAAAGAATCAAATATAGAGATAGATTTTCTCATGAAACTTGGTACAACTTAAGGCTTATTTTTACATGCTATTTCCAAGAGATTGTGATTTATGCTTGTGAAACCGCGGGACGATGCTGGTTTTCTATAAAACCCTGCCTTACTTACGATTTACGACACATAATTCATTTTTTTTTCAGAAAGACATTTAATTTTCTTTAATCATGTCTTAATTTATGGCTCCATACGACTTTTCCATTTAGCTAGAATCAATTTCAGTATAATTTTATCTCAAGTTTAGTTGTTAACGTTAACAAAATATCTCCAAACACCAAACGCACGGATTTCAAAAAGGCAAAAGTACTTTACCCCATGCAGTCAAGTTTAGCCAGACCATAGACAATAGTTGTTTACACCGGCGCGAATCGGCCTCTTTGGTCCGAAACTTTTTGCGCAGGTGACAATAATAATTGTTCTTTTTTTTTAATTTCGTGTTGTTTGTCTGTTTGTTACTTTGTTCCATTGTTATCTGACCACACTACTGTTTTTAAAAATAAAATTATGTTACGCGTGCCATTCTTTGAATTGTAAAGTAATTCTATTTAGTTTGAACTAGCTTTAACCGTGACTTCGTCTGCGTAGTGGTTAAATTTTCCATTACAGCGGCCGAAGTCGTAGTTAATAGTATAGTGACCTATGAAACTTCTGGGTTAAGAAATGTTTTTTGACGTGATAACGTTTTATAAATTGGTGAACACCTGCAATCTCAAAAAAGTGTGACGTCACGCGTCGTTACTGGAACGCCTCATGTTATTGACAAGGTAACTATAGCAACGTTTTATCGTTGCCATGGTTACCATCAATGTTTTCTTATGACGTTATCACGTAAAATTATCGTCCGGAAACAGACTTTACAGACAACAATTTTTTTTTTAATATGTATAGAAATATGATTATTTTTGATTTATTTAAATAAATAAAAAATAAACCTTACCTACCTACTATACTTATTATTTATTTTGTGGTTCTAAGCATCTTTATACCTACCTACATGAAATGATGTAATTTTTTTGTGGTTTGTTTTAATAATGTATAAAAGTTTATTTATTATTTATTTTTATAAATAAATATTGTAGTTACATTATTCTTATTCCAAACGGTAGGTAACTACTATTATTTTGCGGTTCTAAACTTCTAAACCAATGTTTTCTTTCTTTAACAAAATAAACGTAATAAAACGATTTTACACAGAAAGAAAAAAGTTCTCCAGTCAAATAAATTTACTTCAGTCAAGATATTTCCTGTTTCCTATATAAGGAAAATAGAAAATACTCGGAGTAAGATATAAAATGTTTCAAAGTATATTGTTTAAATGAACCAATATAGTATTTGAGACAAAAGCGTGTTAACTCTCTTTTTAAAAAAATAATTATTGAATCCAAGAGCGCAACAGTTTTGGTTTAAAAATAATAATATTTGCATTTAATTTGTACCGTTTTCAAGATAAAATTTATTGACTCTTGATCTTACTTATTTTCATTCTTAGCTTGAAAAACTTTAGATAGAGAGAGGTCACATTCTTGCAACAAAACTTCTTATTTCTTGATTAGGAAATGATCTTTCTTGATTTAATGTTTAAGTGTTTATTCTAAGATCTCGATGATTTTGCGACTAAATATACAGTACTTGACAGCATTAATGTCATTTCTTGACTTAAATATGTGGCTAATTCATTCTAACATTTAGATATTACTTTTTTGGATTTTTTTATTATTTAAGCCAAGATCTTTAAATTCTTTGTATTAAGAGTAATAGTTACTTGATATAAAAGATTCTGTTATTTCAATTGAAAATTACAATGCTTTGATTAAAATATTTTTTTAATTTAGGGTTAAACGTCACCAGCAGTGGCGCCACTTAAATAAATAAATTCATAGCAAACATAAATTCTTTCATAAATATTCCGTAACCACGTCAAAATGAAACAAACCATTATTTTAGTACCAACAAGGTATATCATTATTATGTATTGTTTCATATTACCGTGGTTTAGGAAATATTCATAAAATGATTTATATTTGCATGAATTTATTTCTGAAAATGACACCAACGCTGCTGAAATTTAACCATAAATAAAAAGATATCAAACATACTATTGGTCTATCTGAAAATATCAACACTTTTCTTAACTAGCATTTGATTCACACAGTACAGTAACCTATAACAATATTATATCACATGAATTATATTACAAAAAGTACATAGACTAAATAGCAAACGCAGAATCTTTCACTTATCAAGTAACAAATGATTAAAGGTTAATTTCATATTTCTTAGTAAAAAGTCAAAAAGTAGATTCAATTAGTTCTTTATTTTAAATATGCTTACGTCTATGGCTCACGTTAGATGTTTGACGCCATTTTTTTCTTAGCCTAAAGACGAAAAAATTACACCATAAATACTATCAGTTACTACTGACAGTTACTTACATAACAAAGAGACACAAAAATAAACATTACAAAGAAAATGAAATTTTGAAAATTTTCAGTTAAGTAAATGACAACATAAAAACAAATTTATCAGTCACTACTGACAGTTGCATAAATAATAATACAAAGAAAACGACACTACAAAAACAAAAAAAAATTGTTTTTACTGACAGTAACTTTTAACAAGTAAATGACACGATAAAAACGCTTTTGCTGCGCTTTGAAATTCGTACTTTACGTCATCTATATACTATAACATTATATACAAGGTTATTTGAAAAATGCGCACGCTGTCTTGCAGGGTGGTTCATATCATTGAGACAAGCAACTTTTGTTCTACGACTTTTGGAAATTCGAAAAAAAAATTCGAAACGTTTGAGGTTATGTTTATTCGAAAATCAGCTGTTACTGACACGGTGAGGTCATCATTATACTTATGATTTTACGTATTTTTTTACTTTTATTGTTATTTCCAAGTAGTAATGTCATTTATTTAAAAAAAACCAGCTGATTTTGTTTCTGGATTACATTGTCAATATCTCCTGCATCCTGAAAAAAAAAAAACTATGAATAATTGCAAAAAAATACAACTTACTAAAATAATGAAATTGTTTTTTAAAGAAATAACTTAAATATAATAATTGTATCAACAACATAATGGAAAGGTGCAATGGAAACAGAATCCCTTCCACGGGTATTTTACTAGAAAGCTATTAATTTCAGAACAGCTGGCTGTTTTTTTTAAAACATAGCTAAGAAAACTTGGTTGCTCGTGTCACAAGTGCTTTTGGAGCTACAATAAATAAATAAATATTGCGGGACAATTTTCACATCGCCATCTGGCCCCAAGGTAAGCTACTAGGCTTGTGTTATGGTAGCCCGACAACGGATGTAATACTTATATACCTTTTTTTTTGTAAATAAATATTATACATAGACAAACCACACAGACCATCACAAACATTTGTTGACGGTGGGAATCTAACCCGCAACCTTCTGTGTCGCAGCCAGGTGTTCGCCGGACGCGCGCCACAGAGGTCGTCTTACAACACTACTATTTTATAGATCGTCTATTTTATAATATTTTATAGAATATATTATCATCTATACAATAGTAGTTTTGTTTACTAAATTGGCAAAAGTATTACTTACATGTGTTTGAACAATTAATCCTTGAATAGCCTCCGAAGATGAAAATTTTATTTTTCTTGATAATCTTTTTTTGGGTGGGGCCAAATATCCGAACAGGGTCATTTGAAGTGGTATTTTTTGTCTGAAAAATATAAAAGTATAGCATAACTGCTAGTCTTAAAACACAAACAAAGTCAAATTATACCAGCAGGTGTTCATCCACTGTTTAAATATTATTATCTTACCATTGTCTGTGACAGCATTTAATATTTGTAGTGCATTTTCATTTGATATTTCGGGTTCCTTTAGTTTTAACAGCTTCCCAAAAAAGCGTTGCCAATTTTTGTAAAAGTTGACTGTTGTGTATATAATTTTTCGAAATCCAAATTAATCTGAAAGAACAAAGTTAATATATACTTTTGTCAAAATTCAAATTAGTTTACATCGTAGGCCACAGATTTATCGAAATAAACTAACGCATCAGCATGAACCTTATAACAATGGCAAAAGACAGCGTCGGCTTGGCTTGATCCCATAATCCATACAGAAGTAAGCACTTACAGAAGGTCACATCTAAGTTGGGGAATGCATATTATGACGACTGCGGTTGGGGTGCACTCCAACCGGCAACGTAGGTACCTGTCTACCTACAACGTACCTTTTTTGGATAGATCTCTCCAACCTTATTTAGGTATATACAAAAAATTAACTGGGTTTAACAAATATCTAGATAAAATAAGCAAATATACATATCGCTTAGTGGACTTACCGTGAAATTTTTCAATAACTTCTCTGGGAACACACCAAGACTCGAGTAATGTCCACTTGTCCATTGGATTGGAGTTCTTATCCACTCAAGTAACAATGAGAATAATATAGTCCTTAGATCGAGGACGTAACATTAAAGAAAATAGGAAAGCCACTTGTATAAAACCAAAACGTGTGTGCATAGATAAACCATTTATCGCGTGCGCCACATTACACAAATCAAGCGGTGGTGATCAGTGTTGCCGCCTTGTGAATATTTTTTTCCCTAAGAAAAATATTAAAATCCCACTCAACCAAAAGATCTTAGAAAGAATTTTACGCAAACTTTGGCGGTCAGCTTCAGCAGCGAGCGCACCACCCACCTTACTTGTTTATTTATATGATTCAATGATATTACATTATATAAAAATTGAAATGATCAAAGATATGCTTATTCGATATATTTCATGCAATGAACTTAACTATTTTTTGGTAGACCAAAAAATAGTTAAGTTCATTGCATAAAATATATCGATTTTTATTTTTATCGGTTTTTTTTATCGGATTTTTTTTTTTTTAGAGAGGTACTAGAGTACCTCTCTTTTTCAATTTCAATAAGAAAAGGACGGGAACAATCATTTTAGTACCGTTTTAGTTTGACATATCAACCGACTTTGTAAAAAAAATACTCCAGGAACGCAACCAAACCTGCGACCCGTGTATTCTTAATTTAGTAGGGTAATGTCGTTTAATCTTCTTAAAAAGGCAGAATCTGGCAGAATAGACATAATAGGTACACTGATCGCACGTTTGGCTGCGTTCCTCGCATGATTTTTTATTTATTCGGTAAATACGTCTAACTATTTTTATTTTTATTTTTATCGGTTTTTTTTATCGGTTTTTTTTTTTTTTAGAGAGGTACTAGAGTACCTCTCTTTTTCAATTTCAATAAGAAAAGGACGGGAACAATCATTTTAGTACCGTTTTAGTTTGACATATCAACCGACTTTGTAAAAAAAATACTCCAGGAACGCAACCAAACCTGCGACCCGTGTATTCTTAATTTAGTAGGGTAATGTCGTTTAATCTTCTTAAAAAGGCAGAATCTGGCAGAATAGACATAATAGGTACACTGATCGCACGTTTGGCTGCGTTCCTCGCATGATTTTTTATTTATTCGGTAAATACGTCTAACTAAAACGGTGTTAAAAGGATTATACCCGTCCTTTTATTCCTTTTCCTATTTTCAAAAATATATTTACAACTGTTTATGCGACATATTTATTACAAATGTCACTTATAAGTTTGTTAAGGCTGGGCGTCACGCGGCTTTAGCAACACTGGACGGCGGCGTTTCCAGCGTCAAAATTGTTAATAATTACGAAAAAAAAATGTTATAAACTGTTAATACGGTAATATTATTAATTATTAAATTTACCATATGTTCAGGGGGAGCTATTATACTGGTAACACTGAAATATTTCAAGATTTATGTTATAAACTTAAATTTCTATTCAAGAGTCATTGAATCTTGATACAAAATATATTTCAGGGTCATATTTAATTGAAAATATAATCACAAAATCAGTTTGAGAACAAGAATAAACAATTCTTGACGCAAAAGACAAGGTTGCATTTAGATTCTAGAATCAAAAAATTTGAATGAAGACTCAAGAATTTTAAATTAAAAATAATGTTTTGGTCAGAGAAACTCAACGTTCTTTATCAAAGACGACAGTTATTTATTAAATTAAATATGCGGTAATGTTTCGTTCAAAATTAAAATTATTTGATTGAAATACGTATTGTTAAGAATGTTCACTTTAATGTTAAGAATTATAGGCAGTAGATTAAAGAAAGTCATTTTCAGTTTAAAACTGTATTTTTTGTACTAATTGTTTTTGAAATTCCTAAAAAGAAATTAAATTTTTTTAAACAATGCGGATTTGTAATTAGAACCAAGTAAAGTATTTTTGGATAAGATATATAATAATTGCTTTAAAAAATATGCTTCAAGATATATTTACGTTTTAAATAAAGATATAATTTCTATCTGTGTATGAACGAAGAAAATTAATTAATTATAGTTTACATACGGAGCACGTGGAACAACATATTGTGAAATCCGATAGAAATTTATACTAGTACAAATTGCGTTTTGTTCATATGGGAGAGGAAAACGTAGCGTTTTGCTCGAGAGTGGGGTGGTGATCTAAATTCTGTCCAACTATTTAAAAAAAGCGAGTTGAACTGATGGCCGTTGGGGCCTGAAAGTCCTAGATTGGAGACCACGTACCGGAAAACGCAGCGCGAGACGGCCTACGACTAGTTGGATAGACGGAAAATTAAAAAAATTGAAAATAGAAAAATTCTATAAAAATACAAACCTTGAAAAGTGTGAGAAAAGATCCTACAGTGGCGCAAGGACGGTCTTATAGCCTAAGGGCGATATCCTCCAGGCAACCATAATTCAAATCCTGAATCCGAATCCTGATGTTGATCGTGCATCAATTTATTTTATTTACTAAAAATGTAAATGCGCATTAAAAACATGTTTTTTATCTCCATTTATATCTAACTAGCGACCCGCCCCGGCTTCGCACGGCTATATTATGCATGTGTTATACATATAAACCTTCCTCTTGAATCACTCTATCTATAAAAAAAAAACCGAATCAAAATCCGTTGCGTAGTTTTAAAGATTTAAGCATACAAAGGGATATAGGGACAGAGAAAACGACTTTGTTTTATACTATGTAGTGAAGGGCTCGGTCTAAAATTCAGACAGAAAACATCATGAAAACAAACCCAATCCCAGTTTACCCACTACCACTACGCCACAGAAGTCGTTACACTATCTCGAAACCTCACTTGCCTTTGATTTATACAAACAGCAAGAAGGTAAACATTCACGCGACAAAGCATAAATTTCAAATAAAACGCAGCGTCTAAATAACCCAGTGCGAAACAACAAGCAAAAGCAATCACCAACTCAACTAGTGCTCACTGTAAACCGAATTAAAATATGGCCACAACATACGATACGTAAACCAAAACAGTTTAATTATAAAACGAGAAGGGACCACACACGCTGCATGGATCATTAAAACAGCCTTCATAATAATAATTATATTCAGGGCTTATAATTTCGCGCGCTTGCAACAAAAAAAAAACAATATTATAACATAACTTCGCGTTATTAATGTGTCAACAACTCAATTTATGGCGGGAACGATGAACCAACGCCCTCTGCGCGGGAAAAATTGACCAATCACACGCTTCTCAATTCAAACATAACATATTTAACTATATTTGTCTCTGTCTTACATCAACATTGTTCCAATACTTCTGTCTCTTTCGTTTACAAACTTTGCCAGTGTAAAAAAGTATCCTTAGTTCTGTACTTTTCTTTCTTTATATGTGGAAAAGAGAGAGATAAGGGGTCTATTAAAAATGGTCCTTGTGATAATGAGAATTATCAGGATGACATTATTAATTTATGCGTGGTCATAGAGTCTTGGTTTATTTTTTTTTAATCAGGATCGTGCAGTGATTGTCGAGCCATAAGTCCAGCTATGGACAATAATTAAGTATTATTGTTTTATTTTAAACTTCGAGGAAGCGATAGTAATAATATTTTAGAATACCTTACTGAACAAAAATACACTTGGAATTCTATTTGAAATAAAAAAAACTAATTTTAATTTTAGTTAGAAGGTTCTTGATGGGCATGATTCGAAGCAACAAAGCCTATGTCTTACAAAAACTACTGAAACGATTGCGACGAAACTCGGTATTTTAAAGATAGCTGTTGAATGAGATTAAGAGATAGGCTAGTTCCTGGAACATGTATTAAATGGACTAAACTACGCCTAGCACCTATAACCTTCCTCTCAGCTCAGTCGACCGTGTCCAGAAGAAAGAACTTATCAATGCGTCTGAAGACAACTAAGCCACGGGTTTCATCACGATGTTTTTCTTCACCGTAAGAGCAATATTTTATATGTCAATTAGCGCATAAACCTAAGAAAAATCCATTTTCCAGCTGGAATTCGAACCCACCTTCAGAGTTAAAGTCGAGGTATGACCAATAGGTCAACACCGCTCATTATGTTTTTAGATCATAAATTACTATTTCAAAATTATACTTAATACACAATTTAGTACCTAAAGAAAGCCTTTATTTGCTAAAATCAATTTCCGATTGTAAAACTCTGATTACAACATCTTGCCATTGCCCTTTCAAATCACATTTCAAATTTCGAATTTCGAAACTATTCCAATTTCAAAATGTTACCCATCAAAATCTAAATCACCATAGACAACGGCCCTCTATAATTACGCGGGAAAAAACTATATTTCGTCGGCCATGTTGGTTGATTGCTCCGAGGTGCCCGAAGGTTCGGCTTAAAAACTTAATTCAGGAGACCGATTCGAGTTTGAAAAGTTCGACTTATTTTCGTGCATTTTAGTATTTTAATACACGAAAATTCCTTGTCGTTTTGAAGTCTATCCTAAGTTTTAGGCTTAGAAACAACAACACATTTTTGTCATTAATTTTTACCCAAAAGTAGGAAAACTTATCGGCGCACAAAAGTGCCACCTGCGCTGACTAAGTGGCTACCCGCTCAACCAGCCACAAAATAAAAAAAACTCGTATTCTAAGTTTAAAACAGCCATTAATGGATCTAGATTACTAAAGTCACTATGTTCCGCTATATATTATATTTTTAAGTGTATCTAACACTATTTTAATGGTATTAGACAGTTATTCAATATTAATTAACACAATTTTATTATGATTATAAATATTTTTGAAGGTACCTATATTTGAAATGGAGTAATTAAAGTCGTGTCCATGGGCTCTTATCTAAACTTCTATAGGTACTAATATTATTTCTGTCTATCTTTAATCTACTTAAATATTATCTATCAACTCTAATTTATACGAATATAAATTAAAGTTGATAGATTTGTGGGGTAACTCTACAGATGCCCTTAGAGCTTTCCGTGCACAAAAGAAGTGCATTAGGGCGATGGTCGGTATTCCTCCTTGGGTTTCTTGCAGACCCCTATTTAAGAAATATAAAATTCTAACCCTGACCAGTATGTATATTTTGGAATCCGCGAAGTTTGTTAAGCAACACCCTTATTTTTTCGTGACTGCTAAAGAAAAGTTTCCAAAAAATACTAGAAACGGAAATCGACTCGTCTTACCGGTGATACCTAATTTAAGACTATATCATAATAATTGTTTTGCTATGTGTAGTTCTATTTACAATATGATACCGGAGAACATTAAAGAACTCCCGTACTCATACAATTTCTTAAAAAGTTAAAAGAATGGTTGGTCGAAAAATGTTTTTATGAAATTAAAGAACTATTGCCAGATTGTTAATATTTTAATGCGGTTTTGATCATTTAATTTAATTTTATTTATCAATTTATTCTGACATTTAATTTATACCTATTTAATTTATTTTATTATTGTATGATGAATTTGACATAATCTATTTTATAACAAACTTTATAACATACTAATCCTCAATTTAATGTAATAATTGACTGTGTATATTTAATAAATGTATTTAAATGTTCGTACGTCGAAGGGTTCGACGAAGTAAGGCACCACCTTGTACTTAACCAACTGTTTTATACCTACTTCATGCGAATAAATGAATTTGAATTTGAATATATCACATTAGTAGGATTTAAAAAAGAAAGATTATTATTTTTGTTTGTTTGTTAAGAAACTACAGGAGCGATTCTGATGAAACTTGGTATGAGGATACATTGATTCATTGACAGTAACATAGGCTACTTTTTATCCCGATATTCTCACGGGATCGGGAGTTACGCGGGTAAAACTGCGGAGCACTGATAATTTATTATTACAGAGCACACGTATAATATTGTGCTATTGATTATTTTATTACATGGTCACCATGGCAGACTGCCAAACACAGGGTTACAGCTTTGATTCCCGGCTCAGATAAGTATTTATGCTTAAAAATTGGTCTGTGGTCTGGTTGTTTCTATGTATTATATAATAAGTATACTTTTATACGTAAAGAAAAGTATAAACTTAAGTAGTATATCCGTTGTCTAGCACCCATAACACGTGTAGTTACTTAGCTTGGGGCTAGATGGCGATGTGTTGAATAGATTGCAATGTTTATTTATATATTAAAAATGCTTTAAATCAATTAAGTGTGACCGTGGGTTTCCACCACATGTGCGCCATATTAAAAGACTCCAATATATAAAATTCTCGTTTCACAATGTTAGTTACCATACTCCTCCGAAACGGCTTGACCGATTTTTATGAAATTTTATATACATATTCAGTAGGTCTGAGAATCGGCTCCTATCTATTTTTTATTTTGTTTCCTTTAGTTTTTTAACCGACTTCATTTTTGTAAATGGAAAGAAAGAAAGACTTTTTAATTAACACACACAAAGAAATAGGTAACATATACAACAAAGAAAAAACATACATTAAACTAAAGAATATTTAAGAAGCCATGTGCTGCCCCAAATGGGACGACCTCAGCTGTAAGCCACAGTTAAGCGTAACTTGGCTGCAGCGCTGGTCTTCCGGCCAAACCCGCTGCCTGCCGTCTCGTGCGTCGTCGTAATCTCTCGCATACACACCCAAACAATAAATAAATAAAATAGCAAAATAATTATATAAGGTAATAGGTAAAGAAAATAGAATAAATGATGATAAATAAATATTGGAACGAAAGTTCCTTATCGCGCGTTGCGAAAGGGGGCTAGACGGAAAAAATTAAGACCAAAAGTTGTAACGACACTTTTTACATAGAAAGCAAGCCAGTTATTTTCGTTTCGTCTTTCTATTTCGCATTGAACAGTGTGGTGTCGCGACGATTATTTACAAAAAATCGCACAGTCGATTACGGTGTGCACACCGTACACACTACTGCATATATACTGTATATACATATTATATACCATCATATAGCGTGCGCGCCATGCGTCGCAACGCCAGAAATCGGTTTTACGTGCCGCCATAGATGTTTCACATCAAAAATAAAATTTAAATAAAAATTTATTACAATTCCTTCACTAATTAATCGAAAGGAACTTCGTTCCATCCGGGTGTCCCTTGACACCTCTCAAGTTTTTTTAAAACAACGTTTGCCGTGACAGCAAGTTGTTAATAGAATCGTGGCCCCCATACAGATCGTTAGCCACGTTACCTACCTTGATTACACCTCCGACGTACTATTACCAGAATATTTTAACGGCTTCACTCGTACTAAAGTACTGAACATAACCTGTATTTTATCATGTAGGTGTTGCTTTTCACAGTAAATTTTGATATATTCACTAATAAAATCATTCATTTGTTTGTTGGTGTGTTTGTTAATTTTAGGGTTTCGTACCTTACTAATGAAAGGAACCCTTATATGATCACTTTCTTGTCTGTCTGTCCGTATGTCCGTGTGTCACCACCGATTTTCTCAGGAACGAGTGGACCTAGCAAGTTGAAACTTATTCCATTTATTTAATTTATTCGCACGGCTATATTATGCATGTATTATACATATAAACCTTCCTCTTGAATCACTCTATCTATTAAAAAAACCCCATCAAAATCCGTTGCGTAGTTTTAAAGATTTAAGCAGTCAAAGGGAAATAGGGACAGAAAAAGCGACTTTGTTTTATACTATGTAGTGATACCTATTGAGGTCTATTAGGTTATTAGGTGTATAAAAAGCAAGATATGGGAAAATTTAGATTTTCGCGAAAACTTGTAATAAGTTGTACCAAAATTTATCATAATTTTCATATTTTTTTTTTCGTTTCCCTTTTTTTTTTACAAGTGGCCTGTTATCCACGGATGCCCCGAAAAACGTATTTTGCATTGAAATGAGATTCTTTCTCTTCTTTCTTTTTGATTTAAACAAGACTTTTGGAACTAAGTTCCTTATCGCGGATTGGCGACCTAGCCGAGATAAAATGTAACGCGTAACGAGAACGTGAAAAGAAAAACTATAAGAGAAACTATAGAGATTTGTCGTTATTTTTTCTTGTCTCTGCTGCTGCTCAAACTATACCCACGATCATCCGCAAATTCAACAAAAGAAAGAATTTTGAAAAAAAAATCATTAAAAATTAAGTTTTTAGGACAAAATAAGAGCTAGTTATAAATAATATACTTAAAAAAAACACATGTAAAGCCGCGTGTAAAACTTAGACCATAATTTTCGTAGCCGATTTTTTTCACAACAAAATTGATTTGCTAAAGTATCTTATTTAGCACTATTATCTAAGATAATTTGAATAAAATAACTGTAAACTATTTTGGTCAAAGTTTATTATGATGTTTCGTGGCGTTACTCTTTATACAATGTGATTAGGGTTCCTTAACCGAAGGGTAAAAACGGTACCGTGTCCAGAGGATAGAACTCGTCAATAGGTACAATCCACGGTCAAAAGTCTCTGTACACCGTTAGGGCGCGTTCAGACGACACGCGTTGACCACGCGCCCACCACGCGCATCACACGCGTTGACCACGCGTTGAACACGCGTTGAAATTTGTTCTATATGTAATTTGAGTCATAAGACACATCAATAGATCTCAAATTGCATTTATCAAGTCCACCCACTCACGCCACGCGCCCCCCCCCCCCCGCGCCCGCCACGCGCACGCTCCGCACCCGCCCCGCGCCCGCCCCGCGCACGCCCCGCGCCTGCTTGCAGAAATGCAATTTGAGATCTATTGATGTGTCATAAGACTCAAATTATGTATAGAACAAATTTCAGAGCGTGGTCAACGCGTGTGATGAGCGTGGCGGGCGCGTGGTCAACGCGTGTCATCTGAACACGCCCTTACGTTTACAATCCTGTGCAGCACTATTTGAACATTATAACAACGTAACCTGTGGATCGAACCCACGTCGGTTGGTGTAGCGGGTGGCCCCTTATACCACTCACACAACAAAAGACAGCTAACATGTTGAAAATAATAATCACACTGAGTACTTTTAATTCAAATATTTAGGTTTGTGTGTAACGTCTATTAGAAGAAGGTCGTAACTCCAATACTTGTTGATAGTATCATTGTAGCAAACTGATCATTTACTTATGACCCTTACTGTACGTCTGGAGACAAATAAGCCGCGGGTTTCATCACGATGTTTTCCTTCACCATGAGAACAATGCCAACAATCTATTGGTCCACCCAGTTGGCACAATGGTCACCATGCCGGACTGCCAAACACAGGGTCGCGGGTTCGATTCCCGCCTCAGGCAAGTATTTATGCTTAGATATTTGTCTGTGGTCTGGTTGTTTCTATGTATTATAAGTATATATTTACAAAAGAAAAGTAATATAAGTAGTAGGTATATCCGTTGTCTAGCACCCATTACTCAAGTCTAGTTACTTAACTTGGGGCTAGATGGCGATGTGTGGAGTGTTCTGCAATATTTATCATCATCAGCATATCAGGACGCAGCTTCAACACGTCCACTGCTGAACATAGCCCCTCCCCCAAAGACTTCCAAAGCAATCAGTCACATGCTCTCTGCGTCCTTAATGAAGAGGAAAGGGTACCGTGGGCTCTCTCCATACAAACTATTACAAACGTAGTTGACTGTTTTCTCCCTGGATAATGACACTAGAGCAAATATTTTTGGTGCATAAAACTTATAACTGCCATGATCTTGCCCCCTTTTTTTTAAATCTTATTTTCTATGGTAATTAGGTAGGTAGAAAATGAAAAAAAAAAAAAAAAAATTGGGGCATAGTCATGGCAGTTATAGGTTTTATGGCACAAAAATGTTTGTGCTAGTATAGTATTCAGGGAGGAAACAGTCGACTACGTTTGTATGGAAATAGCGCAAGTTCATCTAGTCGGAGGCCATCCCGCGCTGAAAAGGCTTATGCCGCTACAATATACAACATTTTACTACATTCATATTCAAATATTATTATTTTTACACAAATTAGGCTTGCATTTGCCCTCATATCACCAGATGGTGTCCCGGAAGATCCGATTTTGTTTTTAAATTTTGAATGTTTTGGATTATTTAGATGGTGTTCGAGGATGTAGCATGTTAGCCTAGAAAGAGAACGGCATGCCTGGACAACATGATGGAACGCCACGAGTCACTTGGCAACATGACTTTGTCCAGGGTGTTAGAAGCCGTCGGGCAAGGTCTACCACCGCTTGATTGTCTGCTCCTTTAGCGCCAACCGGGAATGTAGGACAGCTTAATCATACAGACGTAAGCAAACTGACTTAAACGACAAAAAAACTTGAGAGGTGTCAAGGGACACCCGGATGGAACGAAGTTCCTTTCGATTTATTAGTGAAGGAATTGGTTTTTTTTTGTTATCAATCGTCGCGACACCTCACTGTTCAATGCGAAATAGAAAGACGAAACGAAAATAACTGGCTTGCTTTCTATGCGAAAAGTGTCGTTACAACTTTTGGTGTTAATTTTTTCCGTCTAGCTCCCTTTCGCAACGCGCGATAGGGAACTTTCGTTCCAAAAATTGAATTGGAACATCACCGATTAGTTCCGATTTGGGACGGGACGTGCAAACATTTATGGTAGGTACATAAATTACAAAAATACTTAGAGTTCATTCGAATAATACACAAATCAAATTATTTCCTTAAACCCCACAGAGCGAGTTAATCAAAAGTACAAGTAAATACTTGACTAAATTTTAACCGACTTGACTGGCTTGACATTGGTGTTTTTTATTTGGAATTTTGACATTTTGTTTTAATGATTAGGTACCTACCTACATTATTATATTGTTGTGTATTTTTAATGTGTATTTTTATATTTTTGATGACTTTATTTTTTAATTGATTTTAAGTAAATACTTAGTCAAGTCATTGTTTGTTAAGTATCCAGACTTCATCTTCTATCTTTATTTTCTATCTATACACATAAAATGCTTTGTCCTGACTGACTGACGGATCAACGCACAGCCTAAACCGTTGATCGTAGAGACCTGAAACTTGGTGTGTTCTTTGTATGACGTAGGCATCCGATAAGAAAGGATTTTCCTAAATTCTACCCCTTAAGGGGTGAAAAGGGGGACAAAGTTTGTGTGGGACAACGTGATTCCTTGATTCAATCTACTTCAAATTTTTAACTTCTTCTTTAGTCAAATAAAAAAAATCCATCCCCATTTTGCCGCTGAGAGAGCAGTGAAGGGCGATGAACCTACTTAACTTACTTACTGAACTAATGTAAGTAAGGTACAATAATTTACTTTTGATATAGAAAAAGGAAAACTGACCAAGTGCGAGTATTTGTTGTTAAAGCAGCAACAGAAATACATATGTGAAAATTTGGACTGTCTAGCTATCACGGTTCAAAAAATTCAGCATATAAGCTAGTTTTTATCCCGGTTAAACCGCGGAGCACTGCTAAATGCCACGAAGATTCCCACTATCCCCCAGTTTGGGGATAACATTTGGAGGATAGTGGGAATACCCCCTAGCAATGGATAAAATTAAGAAAAACCAATTAAAGCAATTACTTATAATTTTCCACATCAAAATTTTCCCCGTTTAAAGTTTAAATTTCATGTTCATATTCTAAGAAGATATTACATTGATATTATTTAAAAATATGATCCGATTAATACATTAGTTATCTTCCGTCTCTGTCTTTTATATAGCGGTGTCTCTTTCTAATGATGATTTTGTAAATTAAACTTTGAATTGGATTAGAAAAGCAATGGAGCCGACTTTGTATGAAACGTATATTTTAAAGTTTAGCTGGGCCAGCACAATTATGTTAAGCAAGTCAGTTTTATAAAAAAATGGTTTTTAATAAATTCAATTTATTATTAAAAAATATCTTCACATACATCAAATATCATCAAAAGTACTGTCGGCAGCATAATTGCAGACCCACCGTAGAGTTGTAAAATTACTATTATTGGAATGTTTACATTCTAATCATTTTTGTTTGATAAATTCATGAGTTAGAAGACTTTAAACTTCAACTAAATCAGGTGTCTAGAATCTTGCTAATGTTGAAAACATTCTTAAAACAGCCGTTTTGAAGCTCTACGGTGGGTCTGCAATTATGAAAATCCGGAAAATCCTTTCTTATCGGATGCTTACATCATACAAGAAGACCCTCCAGGTCTCTACGATCAGCGGTCAGTCAGTCAGTCAGTCAGACTTTCAGGACAAAGCATTTTATATGTATAGATAATATTAGGTAGAATATCTTACAGATACATCTCCACATCTTTTGAAAACCTCAATTTAAATGCGGCTACGCTTATTTAAGGGTCCCATATCCCGCAGCTCGGCTCCAGGTACCTAACTATATAATTTTATACGATATTTTCTCGTAATCGATCCGCCATCTTTTTTTAATTATCTCCAAAATGGCTGTGAGATAAAATAAAACATGAGTCCTTTTTAACGATGGAGTTTTTAACATTGACGTGATAGTTGATTTTCTTTGGAAATAGGTACTAAAGTGTCTTAAAAATTGAGTTTTATCTATCTACTAACTGTTGCCCGCGACTCCGTACGCGTGGTTGTTTTGTTTCATACAGGGTGATTTTTTTCACTACCGCTACGGTATTATTTTGCCAGAGACGGAAAAATGAAAATTGGTGAAAACTACAAAAAATAGCTATTTCCTTTGATTTGCCAAACTATGTTTTCAGGAATTAATCTCTATGAGCAACACTATCGATTTCGATACACGATATTGTTTTTGTCAAAATCGGGCACGCAACTCCTTTCAGCATTTTTTGCTATCTCTTATAGTTTTGGGAATAGCCCTGAAGGCCCATATAAAAAATTCACCCCAACTTTCCTCTTAAATCACTCTATCTATTGAGAAAAAACCGCATCAATATCCGTTGCGTAGTTTTAAAGATCTAAGCATACATAGGGACAGACAGCGCGAAGCGACTTTGTTTTATACTATGTAGTGATAGTGATGACCAGCTGCTCTCCGCGGTTTAATCCGTTTTAGTGTATCTCTAAGAAGTGATATCGATTCCTTAGACCAGGGGCCTAAGTCTGCTAACACAATTGTATTTCAATAGTGTGTCGATATAATCGTAATAGAAATTTAATGTCAAATATATGACATTACATGTCAAATTCGTATTCTCCTAACGTTGACTATTCTATCGAGACACCACTGACACACCACTGACACACTTTTGTATTTTGCGCTACAATCGTGGCATAATGGAATCTCGATAGTTGTCAAAACGGTATATTGCTTAGCAACATATACCATGTTGCTAGGCAACACCTGCAAGGTAAATATTACCATACCATTGATACTCCATAGTGATTATATTGCGATGTTATTAAAACTTTAGCAGAATACCAAATAAAGTCACAATCTCGATATAATATCTATAGAGTCTCGATATAATGACAATGGTTGGCCAAATAGCAGAATAAGGCCCCTGGGGCCTAAGTCTGCTAACACAATTGTATTTCAATAGTGTGTCGATATAATCGTAATAGAAATTTAATGTCAAATATATGACATTACATGTCAAATTCGTATTCTCCTAACGTTGACTATTCTATCGAGACACCACTGACACACCACTGACACACTTTTGTATTTTGCGCTACAATCGTGGCATAATGGAATCTCGATAGTTGTCAAAACGGTATATTGCTTAGCAACATATACCATGTTGCTAGGCAACACCTGCAAGGTAAATATTACCATACCATTGATACTCCATAGTGATTATATTGCGATGTTATTAAAACTTTAGCAGAATACCAAATAAAGTCACAAGCTCGATATAATATCAATAGAGTCTCGATATAATGACAATGGTTGGCCAAATAGCAGAATAAGGCCCCTGTTATGTCAAACATACGGCCCGCGAATCATAATGACGCGGTCCGCACTCGGAATCTAGATCTTAAAAATTAAAGCGTATTTTTTAAATGTTCGTTTCTCTCGCACTTGCAGTGACCAATCTGCAAGGGTACTGAGTATTTATTCTAAAGCTAGCTGTCCTTTTTCGTAGTTCGTATGAACAAATATTTTCTATTATGAAAATTAATAAGAACAAATATCGCTCATTCTTAAAAAAATACCACGAATATGACACTTGATATAATGAAAAATAAAAAAAACAGCGCACTTCGGGAGTGCAGGCAGAAGTGAAAACTGTATATCTGTGTAAAATCTCATATGTCGCGAGAACATACGCAAAAAGAGTTTTAGATGAAAAAAAAAAAAAGTCGGACGACAAATAGTCGTCCGACATTTGTCGTCCAACAAATAGTCGTCCGACATTTGTCGTCCAACAAATTGTCGTCCGACATTTGTCGTCCGACATTTGTCGTCCATATGTACGTCTTAAATAGCTGTCTACTCTCCATCCGTCTTACGCTTTTTCGATCAGGTCACGTGTCCTGACGCGAGTTTAAGATTTTATACCCATTACAGAAAAAGTGCTCAACGCCGCTAAAGAAGTTTTCACTTCAAAAAGTCAAGTTTCCGGATGCTACAGATAAAATTACTTCCCCTTTTTTATTATTTTGCAGTACCTAGGTACCTACAGTTAGAAATACTAATTATTGTTAGTGTTACCTACCTATTGAAAAAGTTCTAATTAAATATACCTACATCACCAAATTAGCTTAATAAAAATGTGCGTGTTTTTTTATTTTATGTCTGGCCCGCGAACACATCTGCAATTTTCGAAATGGCCCTATGGAGAATCCAGTTTGACAGACTATCTTTTCGAAAGTCTTTCGAAATAAGGCAGGAATTGAAGGGATTTTTCGTTTTTCAAATTTCAAATTTCTTTATTTCTTTCAATGCTTATGTATTTACATACACATGATCACTTGAAATAGTCTTAAAAACTAAGTTATGATGTGTGCCTTCGGAACGCGCCCACCAATGAGAAGAAGGCACAAGAAACTCATGGGGTTTTTTTTTATGTGATCACGCTCACAAAGGTCAATATTACAAATATTTAAAGGTATTATTTGAAACTAGCTGCGCCCCGCGGTTTCACCCGCGTAATAATTTTCTGCGCAACTTTCTAATTTTTTTCTTTCATAAGAACCTTCTCTTGACAAAAACAAACACAACAAAAAAAGAATTAGCGAAATTGCTCCAGCCATTCACGCGTGATGCCGTGATCAATGTTAAATTGGGATTTTTATATATTTAGATACATTCATGTAGCTTTGTTTTAACTTCGCTGGAAGCAGGTTTTCCGCTGAAGAGTTTGTTTGTTTGTTTGAACGCGCTAATCTCAGAAAGTACTGGTTCGAATTTAAAAATTCTTTTGGTCATGGATTTATCGAGGAAGGCTTTAGTTAGGCTATATAACCACAATATAACATCACATACTGCGACCAATAGGAGCGAAGAATCAATGGGAAATGTGGAAAATACGGGGAAAATTATTCATCTTTAAGGCTTCCATTGTTTGTTTGATTGAACGCTCTGATCTCAGGAAATGCTAGATGGAATTTAAAACATTATTTTGTAAAAGTAATATGCAGAAAAGAACAGATTGTGATAGAATCGCACAGTCGATTACGGTGTGCACACCGTACACACTACTGCATATAGACATGTATATATATACCATCATATAGCGTGGCGACGCGTGCGTGCCACGACATGCGTCGCCACGCCAGAAATCTGTTTTACGTGCGGCTATAGTGAGCTCTAACGATCTGCATCGAAAAACAGCCCTATGTTCATCATTTGCAGTTTCGACCCACTGTGCGTCGCCACGGCATGCGTCGCCACGCCAGAAATCGGTTTTACGTGCGGCTATAGTGAGCTCTAACGATCTGCATCGAAAAACAGCCCTATGTCCATCATTTGCAGTTTCGACCCACTGTGCGTCGCCACGGCATGCATCGCCACGCCAGAAATCGGTTTTACGTGCGGCTATAGTGAGCTCTAACGATCTGCATCGAAAAACAGCCCTATGTCAATCATTTTCAGTTTCGACCCACTGTGCGTCGCCACGGCATGCTTCGCCACGCCAAAAATCGGTTTTACTTGCGGCTATAGTGAGCTCTAACGATCTGCATCGAAAAACAGCCCTATGTTCATCATTTGCAGTTTCGACCCACTGTGCGTCGCCATGGCATACGTCGCCACGCCAGAAATCGGTTTTACGTGCGGCTATAGTGAGCTTTAACGATCTGCATCGAAAAACAGCCCTATGTCCATCATTTGCAGTTTCGACCCACTGTGCGTCGCCACGGCATGCGTCGCCACGCCAGATATCGGTTTTACGTGCGGCTATAGTGAGCTCTAACGATCTGCATCGATAAACAGCCCTATGTCCATCATTTGCAGTTTCGACCCACTGTGCGTCGCCACGGCATGCGTCGCCACGCCAGATATCGGTTTTACGTGCGGCTATAGTGAGCTCTAACGATCTGCATCGAAAAACAGCCCTATGTCCATCATTTGCAGTTTCGACCCACTGTGCGTCGCCACGGCATGCGTCGCCACGCCAGATATCGGTTTTACGTGCGGCTATAGTGAGCTTTAACGATCTGCATCGAAAAACAGCCCTATGTCCATCATTTGCAGTTTCGACCCACTGTGCGTCGCCATGGCATACGTCGCCACGCCAGAAATCGGTTTTACGTGCGGCTATAGTGAGCTTTAACGATCTGCATCGAAAAACAGCCCTATGTCCATCATTTGCAGTTTCGACCCACTGTGCGTCGCCACGGCATGCGTCGCCACGCCAGATATCGGTTTTACGTGCGGCTATAGTGAGCTTTAACGATCTGCATCGAAAAACAGCCCTATGTCCATCATTTGCAGTTTCGACCCACTGTGCGTCGCCATGGCATACGTCGCCACGCCAGATATCGGTTTTACGTGCGGCTATAGTGAGCTCTAACGATCTGCATCGAAAAACAGCCCTATGTTCATCATTTGCAGTTTCGACCCACTGTGCGTCGCCATGGCATACGTCGCCACGCCAGAAATCGGTTTTACGTGCGGCTATAGTGAGCTTTAACGATCTGCATCGAAAAACAGCCCTATGTCCATCATTTGCAGTTTCGACCCACTGTGCGTCGCCACGGCATGCGTCGCCACGCCAGATATCGGTTTTACGTGCGGCTATAGTGAGCTCTAACGATCTGCATCGATAAACAGCCCTATGTCCATCATTTGCAGTTTCGACCCACTGTGCGTCGCCACGGCATGCGTCGCCACGCCAGATATCGGTTTTACGTGCGGCTATAGTGAGCTCTAACGATCTGCATCGATAAACAGCCCTATGTCCATCATTTGCAGTTTCGACCCACTGTGCGTCGCCACGGCATGCGTCGCCACGCCAGATATCGGTTTTACGTGCGGCTATAGTGAGCTCTAACGATCTGCATCGAAAAACAGCCCTATGTCCATCATTTGCAGTTTCGACCCACTGTGCGTCGCCACGGCAGAAATCGGTTTTAGGTGCGGCTATAGATGTTTCACATCAATATAGGTCCCTTTTATCCCGATATTCCCACGAGATTGTGACTTACGCGGGTGAAACCGCGGGGCGCAGCTAGTTTTATAAATCAGTAAATAACAAATCAAGGCAAATTTTTAGCTTTGCCGTATTTTTTTTATTTATATCATCCGTGCCGAAAGGCAAACCCATCTATAGCTATAAAGCCACGAGAACGCATTTCGTACTAAGCAAAGAGACTTTGGTACCTATTTCCATCCTATTTCCTACTCATGTGCCTATACTTCGTTAAAAGAGATCCAATCAAAGAGTATTTAAGTATATAATAATCCCAGCACGCCGCTTCATTGCTGGAGCGTAGTAATGTTCTAAATTCGAAAAACGCTCATGCAATAGATTTAATTTTCTTTGACCGTAAAACTCAACACTGGCTTTATGCACGAAAATGCCAAGCCATAATTTTAAATAAAAAAGATGGCGCTAGATGCTTCTTTCTATATGTCGAAATGACAATTTTGACATCATCCCTACGTTCTGTACGTTTTCATGCAAAAATATTGTGGTTTATTTTTTACGGCAAAAAATATCATATTTCTAGTAGTAACATAAATCTACTTGAAATACCAAAACCTCTTCTGATATTTTCTGAACACATTCGTGAAGATTATGTTAAAATCTGTTTCCTAGTTCCCGAAATTAGACTGCACAAACAAAGGTAAACAAACCAAATCAACATTTTCTGAGATGAATGGTAGTTTCGCGAAAACGAAGAGATGGCGCTAGTTACTTGAAATTTAAAAAAAATATCTTATTAAGGTTGATCGTTTCGTATCGCTAAGCAAAGTATTCCGCTAGAAGGCGCTTGTTTTCCCGAAAGTATATTTTTATTTTATTTTGCTATAATTGACGTGGAATTAAAGTATTTGTATATATGTTGCCTGTTTTCTAGTTTGCTCTGAACATATTTCAAACATAATTTAATTTTTTGGAAGTCACATTTTAATGTATTTCCAGAGTACAATTTTTAACTCTTGTCACGATATAAATGACACGCACACATACAAAACAATAAACTGTAGCAACTATAGACTATATTTGACGTAGTCCTACAGATACCGATTGGTGTAGTCATTTAGAGCGGCGGGGTAGTGTTCTGAAGAGCCCCGGTTCAAATCTCGATACAAATATATTTTTTTTATGAAAATATATTTTTGAATAAATTTTCTAAAACAGGATCAATTTTATGGTAGGTACTGTTAGTAATCTTTTTTTTTTAAACTAGGACGAATTCTGAACTATGCAAATTGTACTAGGTCTGAATGAAAAGAGAAAAATAAAGACAAAGTAATGTACAAAAAGGTTTATTTATTTAAAATTAGTTCTATCTTATCTTATATCGGGGGCTGACATAGCCAGCAACACTTCGACCCCTTGGGATCGATTAACGCAGCGATCCCACTAAGAGGAAAAATCCTATGTTCCTCCGGTTTGGGATATGCATTCCCAAGGAGGCCCATGGGTCTCCTTCGCTTCGACACTAAGACGGCGCATTCACACAGGATGTGCTCCATAGTTTCTCTGACATCACCGCAGGTTCTGCAGTCAATATTAGAAGTTATCTTCATTTTTAAAAGCATGTCATTGGTTTTGTAAAGCCATGTCAAGGCACCAATCACAGCTCGTGCTTTGCTTTTTCCGTTGTTCAATATAAATTTAGAAGCCCCTCTGGTGCTGCTACCTATGAATTTCTTCGAATGTAGTAGCCCTTCACTGATTTCCCACTCTTGCGTGTGTTTCTTATCAACGTAATCCTATACGGCCTTTGTGATTGTGCATGCTGGCAGGCCCGTACATGGTTCTGGTCCAAGCATAGCACTTGCCGATCCTGTTCTTGCAGCTCATCAGCCTTCTCATTTCCTGCTATTCCTTCATGGCCTGGGACCCAGAGTAGTCGTAGTTTGTTCCTACGGCCCAACTTGTGTTTAATAATTCAATCACTTACAAGACACTAAAATTCCCTCAAGGTTTATTTTCAGTAGGTGCTCAGATGGATGACACTTTAAACACAATAGTAGGAATATAATAAATGATTATAATATTTTATTTTTGGTTTTTCTATTTATTGACTACTTGACATCTCTGTTGACTCTCCGTTACCTAGGTAACAAGCGCGCATCTAGTGCGAGGCAAAGTATCGACTGGGTGTATGTTGCCAGTGTGTACAACAAACAGTACCAAAAAAACAACAAGACTGCTTGGTTTTTTTTCTCGCGAATTACTATACTTCATTTATATTTTATTATATTTTTATACTATTAATTAAATGCAAACAAGTATAAATGCTTATTTATTTATTATATACGTAAAGTGATAATTTGATAAGTCTATCAAAATAATGTATAATTCAAGTATCAAAAGTGACGCGACAGTGCCAAAAGTTACATAAAATCTTGCAGGTGTAGGTCTGGCAGCACTGAGTTGAATATCATGCAATTGAAAATATTTTGATTTTTATTAGACAGATTAGACGGAGAGGCAACGTCGCCCTTATCCAGCAAACTGTATTGCGGCTCTGCTCTAGCGTAATTGCGTGTTCCTGCTTCCACACACAACGCGACAACGTCGCGTGTTTCCACACATCTATGCGTCACTCACACTATGACCATATGTCAATATAACCGTGCACCACCACATACGTAAAATTGGTCTCTTTTTTCACGCTGAAACAGAGTACTTCCTGGGTGTTAAACAGTGATATTTTTGGTCTGCCCCTACAATAGCTTAAATTAGGCCTACTTTAAGTCATAATAAGTTAAATATCTCAGTATAAAACGTAGGAATCTCTAAAACATTTAGTAGGGAAAACGTATAACCTTAAATTAATTACTATATTTTTTAGTTATAAAATGTGGACATTGCTAAATGTATTCTCAAAATACATAAGTCTACAAAATTTTTCAGCGTAACAAAAAGAATATTAAATTAATTTGTGACTTTATAAATTTAAGAAAACCTGAATCGCGCATGCAAGATTTTTTTCTACCGGAGCTATATAAGGTTAGCGAATTCTATAGTGCTAAGATCATTATGGACGTAGAACGCTTACTTCCAAAACTTCGAATTTATTATATGTAGAGATGGAGCAATTAAAGTCACATCCATGGATTCTTATCATTAAGGTACGAAGAGGTATCATAGTATGCCTTACCGCACAATTTATGCTTTATAAAAGTTTTGAATTTGTTAATGGACATGTCATATACATCTTTAGGTAATTTATTATAATAGAGCACACATGTACTATTAAACGACCTGCTTATTTTCCGGAGCCTACTACCGGGCAAGGTCAGCTCATCCCTGTTTCTTAAGTTGAAATTATGAATATCGCTATTTTTGCGAAAAATATCAGGATTTTTGTGAACGTAGAGCAAGTTTTCCGTAAATATATTGTGAATAGAGCGTTAATATATTTATCTCTTTAAATTTTTCTCTAAGTCGTCTTTAAAAATACGATTACGAAACTTGGAGCTTAGTTGAATCCAGGCGAGTTCTTTTATCTGGAGATAGAGAGAGCGATGTTGAACTAGTGGTAAATACTTCGAGTTTCATTTCGAAGGTCGTGGGTTCGAATTCCGGCCATTAGATTTTACTTAGGATTTATGTGTGCTAATTGATATTGCTCTACAGTGAAGGAAACATCGTGGCTTTGTTGTCTCCAGACGTATTGACAAGTTTTCTCTGGAGACAGTCGACTAAGCTGAGAGGGTATAATCATAAGCACATAATTATTATGTGCTTGAGATCGATAAAGCTAATATTTATCTAATGACCTGTTAGAAGTAATTTTCCTTATTTTACGAAATATTTAGTTTTTCATTAAAAAAAATCCACGATTAGATACAGTCTCTAGTACTTAGCTTGGGGCTAGATGGCGATGTGTGGAATGTCCTGCAATATTTATATATTTTTTTTTACCCATTTCGGTTATTTATTTTAGGCAAATCACTCAGCCATTTTGTACTAATATGAAAAGGAGAAAGCAACGGGGAGTGATAGAATCATTGTTTGGTCGTTAACGGAACGAACCCTCGGGGATAGATTAAGAAAAATGTTCCACAGATTATGAAATATTATTGCCCTCGGTTTTTGGGGTGTGGTAGGGTGACTATGGTGTATTATAAGTTGGGATAGTCGTGGAAAGGCGTGGCTGGCTGAAAGAATAGCTCTGCAGCTAAGCTTTATAAAATAAATCGATATAGTTACGCTACATTGTGCTACCATTTTAAGTTTTGTTATCATTTGAACTCTAATTAATCTATTAATATAATTAATTAGCTGCGCCCCGCGGTTTCACCCGCGTTAGTCCCGATCCCGTGAAAATATATGATGACAATTAAGGGGAGCCCTATCGCTCGCATAATTTTTTTAGCATTATACCGTTTGGCATAACAGTTTTAGCCTGAAGTTTTTTCGCATGTTAAAGTAACATTTGACAGATGTCAATGTGACATTTGACAGATGTCAAATTGTCAATTTTTCCCTATTTATTTGGCGCTTTTCGTTATATGTTCGTTACTTCACACAATCACTACATAGTATAAAACAAAGTCGCTTTTCGCCGTCCCTATGCCCTATGCTTAGATCTTTAAAACTACGCAACGGATTTTGATGCGGTTTTTTTAATAGATAGAGTGATTAAAGAGGATGGTTTTTAATACATGCATAATACAGCCGTGCGAAGCCGGGGCGGGTCGCTAGTATCTTTATAAATTAGCCTAGGTATGTGTTATTCTGCTGTATAAGCTATTTTTCACACCTGTAGTACTTTAATCACGGATTAAAGCCCTATTAACCTCAACTTAGAGCTAGACATTATTCCCAAGGGATATAATGTTGTATAAAACTCCCAAGGGAATAAAGTGATTTGAATTTGGAACGTTGAAATTCCTGTGAAAACTCTTGGTTTTAAATTTGAAGGTCTCAGCAAATAGGTTTTATTTATAATAAGTCATTTGATTGGTCTACAAAAATCTAGCAGGCCACGATTTATGTTTTTTATTTTGATTGTTACGTTAGGTCTAAGCAAATAGGTTTTGCCTATAATACCTACAAAATATTTACCGTCTTGCTACCATGTCATTGCAATTGCCCCATCTTTTTAAAGTTGTTTTTTTTTCAAAAACATGGAATTGGCCACCACAAGAATAAAAAATAAAAATAAAATACCTGTAAAGATAGATATTAAGTTAAAAAAAAAACAGCGCACTCCGGGAGTGCAGGCAGAAGTGAAAACTGTATGTCGTCCGTCAATAGTCGTCCGACAAATAGTCGTCCAACATTTGTCGTCCGTCAATAGTCGTCCGTTAAAAAATACCATATGTACGTCTTAATACACTCACAGCCAAATTAAAAAACTGTATATCTGTGTAAAATCTCATCTGTCGCGAGAAAATCTGTCGTCTGTCACGAAAACGGCTGAAAATGCTCACCCACAAAAGTGCCCAACGCGCCATAAGAAGTTTTCATTTCAAAAAAAAGAAGAAAATTGGACTGACGGTATGAAAAGTAGAGTATGCACCTCGGGATAAAGCATGTCTTCGTCTTGGGCGGCTTAAACCCCTCGCTTCACTCAGGACTCTATATAACGCTCGGGGTTCAATATGCCACCCACAACATAAAACATTGCTTTATGACCTTGATGCATAATCTACTATTATTGTAAAGTTTCATTAAAATCCATTCATAAGTTTTTGCGATAAAGAGTAACAAACATCCATACATACAAACTTTCACGTTTATAATATTAGTAGGATTATCTTCAATAATGACTAAAATGATGGTACCTGTAGTACACCTGGGAGAGTCCAGGTGATACCACAATAACGACACGCCTCCACCGCGCGCTTCGCCCCAACATTTGTACTATTATATTACCTACCTATACATACCTATATCTATGTAGGTATTTATACATTTTTATAATGTTTACCTACTAGATACTGGCATAATAAGTTTCAGCTAAAAATATCGTTCCGTCCGGCACGGGAAAAATCACGTTACGTATGCAGCGATGTTAAATTAGACTGACTTCTTGGATTTTGGTATGTTTACAGACCACGAACACTCTATGAACAATGCACGTCCCGTTCGAAGTTTTATCCCGTCACGTATGCAGCGACCACAACTGCCACATTTTTTGTGTTAAAAAAAATTTGAGAGTGAGTTTGCACTTTCTTATGACGAACTCAAAAACACAGTCAGGAGCTTGAAATAGAATAGATACAAATGATTTTAGCACATAGTCGGATTTATTTTGAAAATTCAGCGTTTGTCTTTGCCTTGTAGCAAAGCAACATACACTTATGCACTAAGTGTTCCTAAGTGCATGTCACTAACTACTAACTAGTTATATTTAATAAGGATAAGATGCCGGTTGCCCACGAAATTCACATTATTTTTTAAGCTATTGCATAGCTTTTATCGCGGGCTTTGACCGCGGCGACGGAACGAAAATAAAACCTAACACCCCCCACTCCGCCTACCATGTAAATTTTATTTCAAAATTAATCGAAAGGCAACGTTATTATGCTACGAACATTTGCCAATTACAAAAATGTTAATTAGCTTTAAAACTTTACAAATTCTTGATGAGAATTCATTTTACGATTATACATATCAAATTCAAACAAACAAACAAACAATCAAATCTTTCGTCTTTATAATATTAGTGAAGATAACAGCTATCTGTATGCCATATAGCTCGATCCATCCATCTATTGGTTTGCGTTGATGATATAATCATTTGTATATTATGTCCTGTCCTGCAACCTCACACCTTTTCAGAGTATAGAGATTATTCCTCAGACAACGATTGATATCCCCAAGTATGCCACGTTGATATGGAGCCGTCTCTAATGCTTTAGGTGGACCAACAGATGACTAAAAACTTACTAAGAGTAATTTTTTTAATTAAATTTTATCGGGTCAATAGATTTTTTAAATTAAAATAAACTATTTTGTTTCTCACTTTCGGCACTATTTTAGTTTTCATACTAAATTTCCATTTTATTCTATGGCAACCGTTTAACAAAATCACAGCATTAAAAAAATCTACTTCTATTGACATACAACACTCAAGACAAAAAAGCCAAAAAAATACTATTTTTCCACAAAAAACACTATTTTACCCGTGTTCCCTTTGTTGATGTGTGTATTTGGTACTCACGGATTTTAAAAACGTATCCACGTGTATTTCGCGCGCACCCGGGAAGCATAACCCTTAAACACAGGGTAGTTAGGTCTCATAATAACCACCTACGTTCTAAAGTACATGGTAATCACTAGGTAGGCAGTATGCAGTATGTATTTCTGTTTGCAATTTCATTAAACTGTTTGTTTGATGTGTGCCATTGTTAAATTATTTATTAAAAACACAGTCTATTAAATTTACCCCTTTAATTTGTATGCGCTCTTTCCGTAATTAAACCTCTTTAGTCGGGTCGTTTTTGCGTGAGGATGGAGTATACTACCCTCAGTCGACCATGCCCAGAGGAGAGTACTTGTCAATACATATGGAGACAACTGAGTCGCGGGTTTCATCACGATGTTTTCCTTCACCGTAAGAGCAATGTCAATTAGCGTAATACATCTATACCTTCACTATCATCATCACTACATAGTATAAAACAAAGTCGCTTTCTCTGTCCATATATCCCTATGTATGCTTAAATCTTTAAAACTACGCAACGGATTTTGATGCGGTTTTTGACGTGACAACGTTTTATAAATTGGTTTGCCGGGTGACACTTCAAGAAACTGCGTTACGCTCCGCTGACGTTATGCGCTCACAATGAGAGCGAGTGAGAGGCACGCGTCCCTTCCACTCGGGCATGGTTAGCCCGCCTAAGAGCGAGAGAGACAGACATAAAAAGTGAAAGGCACGCGTCCCTTCCACTCGAGCACAGTTGTTGTCACCTAAAACTTTCGCCCGTATACCGACTTTACAGGCAACCAGTTTTTTTTTTAATAGATAGAGTGATTCAAGAGGAAGGTTTATATGTATAATACATGCATAATATAGCCGTGCGAAGCCGGGGCGGGTCGCTTCGCTAGTCTATACTATACAATGTGTTTTAGCGAAGGGGTATTAATACGAAAGGGGGTTGTTCTAGACGTCTAGGTGAACAGCTTTTGTTCTACGACTTTTGGAAATTCAAACATTTCGTTCGAAGTTTTTGTATGAAACAGCTGATTTTCAAGTAAAAATTCCCTCAGAATTATCGAAAAAAAAGTTCGAATTTCCAAAAGTCGTAGAACAAAAGTTGTTTACCTAGACGTCTAGAACAACCCCCTTTCGTATTAATACCCCTTCGCTGAAACACATTGTGTATATATATATATATATAATATTATAAAGCTGAAGAGTTTGTTTGTTTGTTTGAACGCGCTAATCTCAGGAACTGCTGGTTCGAATTGAAAAAATTGTTTTTGTGTTGGATAGTCCATTTATCGAGGAAGGTTATAGGCTACTTTTTATCCCGATATTCCCACGGGATCGGGAGTTACGCGGGTGAAACCGCGGAGCGCAGCTAGTACATCTATAAGTACCTTAATATTATAAAGCTGAAGAGTTTGTTTGTTTGTTTGAACGCGCTAAACTCAGGAAGTTCTGGTTCGAATTGAAAATTTCTTTTTGGGTTGGATAGTCCATTTATCGAGGAAGGCTATAGGCTACTTTTCATTTTGATATTCTTACGGGATCGGGAGTTATGCGGGTGAAACCGCGGTGCACTGTTAGTTTTAAATAAATTGAGTAATACACTAACAGCATCCCGCGGTTTTAGGCGGTTTTAAAGTGGGGTTAAAAGTAGCATTACTCCTTTACGTCATAAAGGTCGTCAAATCCCACGGGATCACGAACTCCGCGGGATAAACTAACGCAAAGTAATCGTAGAATACGTAAACATCTAACTACACTTGGTTTATTCTTGTACCGACGTGTGTGGTCCAAACACGAGTTAAGGCGAGGCTATGTTGTTTCAAACACTTTACTGCGTTCAACCACAAACTGCAATGTTAGATACCATTTTTATAGGGTAGTTTGTTAACCGCATGAGAAATAGACTGCACCGCTATGACTGTAAGGTATTTGTGATAAACAATTCTACTTGTGGAAATCGAAAAATGAGCAATTTGTTGCACTCTCGAGGTGCAATTCTGTTCATCACTCCGAAGATCCTCGTTAGATTTTCATCCAATTTTATGGGACCACCTGTGAGTTATCTCCTAACAAACAAAAAAATATTTCTCCAAATCGGTCCAGGCGTTTTCGAGTAATCGGCGAACATAAATAATTAAAAAAAACGCGCTGAATTGCGAACCTCCTCCTTTTTTGAAAAGTGCGAGTGGTTCCGTAAATATTCTGTTTTTAATATTTGTTGTTATAGCGGTAACAGAATTCATCATCTTTTAAAATATCAACTGTCTAGTTATCACTGTTCATGAGATACAACGTAATGAAATACAGACAGACGGGTAGTGGAGTCTAGTAAAAGGGATTTGTTTTTATTCTTTGGGTACGAAATACTAAAAAAGAAAAAAAATCGTGAAATTGTAGAGCTAGAATAACTGCTTCCCTTACCATCTGCTCTTATGATGTTGCAACTGAAAAAATCGAAAAACTAACTGCTTCCCTTCAGTACCTATAGAATTTAAAGGACTATGGTTATTCATCGGATATTTGAATTTTCAAAAAATCTGGACGAAATCCAAAATATATTTACGGCTACCAAATAAATTATTACTGCTTACCGAAAAAATGTTTCAATCTCCTCGCGACCATGACTATTGTAACATAGTCGAAAAGTCTAGGTAAGAGAAATAAAAAAAATAAAAAAAGCATACATTGTACTAGTTAGGTACCTAAAATTGATCATATTTTTTTTTGTGTAAAACTTATTATATTTATTAATTACTGGATAGATTCATGACCAGCCAATGAATGAAGAGTCGCTGGGCTCTTCCTCAGAATTTTTAAATACATACCTAAACACTCTACCAGACAATGAAACGGCTTATTGTTGAAAAACAGATTGACCGCGACTCGATACCTGACAAAGGCGGATTTTTTTTATTAATTACGTTCTTACATTAATTTAATAGAACAAAAAATAAAACAAAATTAATAATCTAAATAATTTTTCTTATGAAGGGTGCCCAAAGGCTCGGTCCATTGCCTCTTTGGATTGCAATGCCGAACCATTGGCCAATGTAGCAGCCAGCCCTTTGGTCACCTGTATGTGTTATATTAAAATTGACTACTATATGCATCGCCTTAACACTCTTAACAGGCCGGTAGCGCGCAATCACAAATATTATGGTAGAGTTCCTACACTACTATTTATATCTAGTTCCTTACCTACTTACTTAAATGGACATTGTACTCATAACTTTTGTATCGGCTGTTTTTGGATTAATACGGTGCGCTGACGGCAGATAAGCTGTGACTTACGCCGTTTGTCCACCACCGCCGTCACCGGACCGTCAACGAGAACGAGATTATTTCGGGCCGAGTTTAAGATGACGTGACGGCGATCGTTTGTCCACCGCGCCGATATATCGGTGGCTCAGTCTATATACAACTTTGTCGTGGGTGGTAGTCGGCAGTGTTGCCACCTTGCCCAAAGAGTAAGTTGCTAAACATACCGTAAAAAGTTGCTACTTCCGAAAATAAATACTCTGGTAAAAGTTGCCAAAAGTGGCTAAACATAAAAAGGCAACATGTAACAATAAGTAATTTAAATAATAAACGTCGATTTCGAAGACATTTTAGAATAAATAATTTAATTATTTGGATTCCCAGGCGAAAATGAAATCATAAGTATCGAACAAGACTAGGCAGCCTAGGTAGTCTTGTTCGATACTTTTGAATTTTGTGAATTTATTAAGTATATTGTAAATTTATTATTTGTTTGTAAACGCAGTATAGACTAGGCTGCGTTCACAAACAAATAATAAATTCAAGTGACAAGACTCTGTCTCTTATACACTTTGAAGATTCTCAATAAACTATCCTGTTGTCAGGATAGTTTATTGAGAATTACTCTAACGGGAGTGGTTTGGAACGCAACCTTAGTACATACATAGACATATTTGGGGCTACCAATTCATAACTCAAAATCTTACCAGAACATTAGTTGCATTCTGAATGCATCTAATCATGTATTCTTCTTCCTTTAATAACACAAATTGAAATTGATTGAGACGATGGTAACTTACTTAAGTAGTGTAGCTAATAAATTTAGCAACTAAACTTTTTTGTCTTTAGCTAACTATTTCGTAAATGTGGAAAATTGGCTAAAGTAGCAACACTGATTGCCGGCACACGTCACGCCGCCGATCTACTCGAAACTCGGCGGCCGGGATGACGGTTCTCGGGTGACGGACTTGCGGTGGACACGCGGCTATAGTAGTCTATGTATCAGTACTTCGGCGCCGTCATCTCGTTCTCATTGACGGTTCGGTGACGGCGGCGGTGGACAAACGGCCTTACGGTTTTCGTTTCACATTTTTCTTAACGCTCAAACTGAATTGAACTGGATTTTTTATGAAATAGGTCCCGTCCCAACCCACGATAAGGAATTTACCTACTAGGTATAATTATTGTGGGTCTTCCCAGACCTATACAAAAAAAATATATAAATTCTAGAATTGATATTTTTTGGAATGAGACAACACCAATATTTACATATAATACGCTGCCAATAATGGTGTGGCCGCATCTTGGAAAATTTCTTAAATTTTCAGTAATTTCCTCGTATGTAAATTAAAACAACTGTTTTAACATTTTGTTAGCTCGAATTTGTCTGAAATCACTCTCTTTTATACTAAAACCCCCCTAATCAACATAAATAAACAAATTACCTCCACTGTCATGGCGTCTGTAGATTGACAGTTGACAGCTGTTTGGGCGGGAAGCGTTGCCTCGTTAGCGACCGCCATGTTGTATTGTCTATTTCGCTTTGATGACGGTGTATTTGATACCGAAGCGAATTATAAAAAAAAACATTGAATTTTCGAATTAATCTCTATCAGCAACAATATCGATTGGTATAAAAATATAAGATGATTATTTTTTTTGCAAAATCAACAGGTTCGATTCCTTGCTAGGGCAACGACTTTTTCAAAAATCTAATGATGCAGTTTTAGTTTTTGTCAAAATATGGCACGTAACTCCTTTCAGCATTTTTCGCTGTCTCATACAGTTTAGGATATAGCTTTGAAGGTTTGAAGTCGCGAGTGAACCTACCGTCAGGCAGGTGTGATAGTGCTCAAACGATGACCTACCCTTAAATGTAAAAAAAATATAGTTTTTCTCATATTTTTTTAAACCTACCCCCTTATTCCAAAACGAGGTTTAAGGATAGTTCGAGATGTGGATTTAAACCTTAGATTTAGATCAGATTTACTCGTGAACTATTAGTCTAAACACAACACACATCAAGTTTGTGACTTATCTACTTCTACTTAAACACAACTCTACCAAAATCACTTTATTTAAAAAGTTGATTTAACGACAAGTCTTAAGTTCAAAAAAATAAATTTCCATTGTATTTCAAACCCAAGACGGTTGTCGAAGTAAAAAACACTTGTCAAGTAATACTAAGTGACAAAAAACCGAAACTAAACAATAAAAGATAAGTTCAATACATTTCAATACAATAGTCACTTCAAAATGAATATAGTCAAGTGTCAAACAAGGAATACTGAATTGTTTTTGATGTGCCGCCGGCCTTTGAAAGGTCATGTTTGTTTTAGTTATGTAAGAGGCGGGTGGGTTGGGTTGGTAAGTAGGGTGAATAGATTAGTAGAATTGAATCTATGTAGATTAAGAGGAAAGGGTACCGACGCTCTCTCCACACAAACGTAGTCGACTGTTTCCTCGCTGGATAATGACACCAGAGCAAATATTTTTGTTGCTTAAAACCTATAACTACCATGGCTATGCCCGTATGTCTTGGTTTTTTTCATTTTATAATTATCATAGAAATTAAGATTTAAAAACAAAAAATCAAAATATATCTAGGTATAGCATAAAGGCAACAAAAATATTTGTGTATGGAGAGAGCGCCGGCACCCTTTCACCAGGAATCTAATGAATATAAAATTCGAAGTCCTGTCTTACTGATATCAACCCAAGGCTCATCAAACCAATGGACGATTTGGCATATATTATACAGATATCTAAAAAAAACAAATGGTTGTCTGTAGGTATAATAGTCGGTTAACGAACGATAATTTTACGTGATAACATCATAAGAAAACGTTAGAATAGTTTTTTTTGTTATTTTTCTTTATACCTAGGTATATTTTTGTTCTATTTTTTTCCTTTTTCTTTTTTTTTATATAAGTCTTCTATTTGTCACTCGTCACCGTTACACAAGCCCAGATGAATACTATTTATTAAATACTTTCGTTACCATGACGTATGACGTCACACATCGGGAACGGGACGCGTCATCTTACGGCAACATGACACTTTTGTGTGAATGCAGGTGTTCCATCAATTTAGTTACTTTGAATTACCATAAGTAGAGCATTTTTGACCTAAACCTATTTACGTTCTTTAACTTTAAAAAATAGGTATAACATCTAATCAAAACATAAAACTTATAAATTTTCTCGCCACCTCAAAGGCATAAAGGCTTACCTGGAAAATACAGACTTGTCATTTTATCTAAAAAAAATTAAAATGCAAATAGGATTGAACTCTATATCTGTGGTTGAACTCTTTTTATGAACTTAATAAGTTATTCGCAATGTTCCAATTCAAGATTTTAAGTTTAAAAAAAAATAGAAAGAATAGAACGTAATTAGATAGATACTCATTAATGGAGGGCCATTAATGAGTATCTATCTAATTACGTACTATACTTAGATAACTAACATAAGTTTTTGATTTGTAATTATAATAAAATGATATCAGTTTTGTAGTTTGAGTAGTACTTAATATGGTACTCTACCAACATTCACACGAATCCCATCAACAGTAAAATAAATCCATTTCTATATCTCAACTATAAAACGAACTAGTGCCATTCTCAACACCACAAATTAAAATGAACCGCTTAATTACCAATCATGTTATAAAAACGGTCTTTTTAATACGCTTTCAATCAATATCGGATACGTCTATCAATATAATAATTCTGTCAAAGTATAATTGAAATTCTGTACCTCGTTCGAGGCAGTATTATTGATACATTACGAGACCAGCTACAGTGCCATAGCGATTCACAGCTGAATTACAAATCTACCGAGCCCACTAAATACACAATCAGGTTCAATCAATTGTACTACAACTCTCTCTATCCCGCTACAATAAAGTTGCTTTGGCAAAGAGAGATAGTAGATTTCCTGTTGTGGGCTCGAGGTAATGAAAAGCTGATGGTTGACGCCTACAAAACGTTCTGGGGTAGGGAAAAAAGCTTGTTTGTCGAGGGGCGTGTCTTTTGACGGGCGCAGTCGCTCGGCCGCCGCCGTCGCGAGCGCATTACTGTCAGACGTTGACGTCTCAACTGACGGATAGCCTGTCCACCACGCGGTCAGATAACTCGAAGTGAATTAAGAAATCATGCTAATGACTCGTATCGTATTACCCGATAAATATTAATGTTTGTTTTAAACGCGGACTGAACTTAAATTTATAAATATTTGAATCGTGTTGTGAGTCATCCATCATGGCTTTTGAAGATCGATGCAGTCCAAACCAGGCCAACAGTCCAGGGCCTGTGTCCGGGAGAGTACCACCTCCACATGCTGAGAGTCCAGCCTACTGCCACCAATCTCAGTACACCTGTACAACGATAGACTCAAGGTACGAAAGGGGTTCAAACATGACTGTGGTCAAGATGCAGCCGACATCACCTCCACCAAGTCCTGACCAAAACGAAGATTACAATAATTACTACCGCCCTGAAACACCAGACGTCAAACCACAGATAAACCACGAAGATAACCTTAGATTCAATGAGAAATTTAACAGGCCACAGCCGTCGGCACCTGTCTCCTTCTCAATCAGCAACATTTTACACCCTGAATTCGGTTTGAACGCTCTAAGAAAAACCAACAAAATCGAAGGTCCGAAACCAGTAGGTCCTAACCACAGCATTTTATATAAACCTTATGACTTATCAAAAGACTATCAGAAGTACAGTTTCGATTATTTAAAATCTAAAGATTCGAATGATTTTACATCGCTTCCTCCTTTAGGAGGACTAAGACAGACAGTCTCTCAAATAGGAGAGAAAGAGAAGGAGATTCCGAAGATGGTGGAGCCACAGAAACGGCCAGATTCAGCTAGTTCTATTGTATCTTCGACATCGAGTGGGGCGGTTTCCACTTGTGGAAGCACGGAGAATCAAGGGAATTCATCGCTCTGGCCTGCCTGGGTATACTGCACCAGATATAGCGATCGACCAAGCTCAGGTAAGCTAATTGTATTAATTATATTATTGATGTTTTTAAAATAGTTCTGATGAGTATTATTAGACCTACTGAAAATCAACACTGGGGCTTCTTGCTCTAGCATCGTGATGAGGACGAACGTTTTTTCTGGGCAGTGTTATTTTTATGTGTTGGATTACATTTCGGAAAATAAAATTTATTTCTTTCTTTTGAGTGGGGGGTGTCACTTGCTGATTTTTTTATTATTTTGTATAACCTCTCTATTAGAAGGTGACCTAATAGTCTGGATTAGCTACCTCTGTCAGGTTGTGTCAACTTGAGATGAGACGTTTCACGAATTTCACTGTAGCTGCGTTCCTGATAAAGCCTACTCAATTTTTAATTCAATTACATGGTAATTTTATTTAAAAACAACCTGCTTAATATACATTATGGTGATAGTCGACATTTTGTTTGAATTTCAAGAATTTAATGTCATATTTTTGGGGTTGTCAAGAATTTCGACCCCTAGTTTTGGCTAGTTGGAATTCAATTTGCCACGTGGCTAGTTAGAATTGAAATTGTCACCCCTGGCGATAGATATTTGGGCGTTTATCTCTATACTAACTGCTCTTCACGGTTTAACCCGCGTAAGTCCCGATGCCGAGGAATATCAAAATGAGATATAGCCTATGGCCTTCCTCGATAAATGGACTATACAACACAATAAGAATTTTTCAATTCGAACCAGTAGTTCCTAAGATTAGCGCGTTCAAACAAACAAACAAACAAACAAACTCTTCAGCTTTAAAATAGGTACTAGTATAGATTTCCTGACTGATCAACGCACATTTCACCAATGGACTGATGGGTATATAATTTGATATACAGATAACTGTTATAAAATAGGCAACCGCTAAGAAAGGATTGGAAATTCAATTAACCCTACACGGACGAAGACGCGGGCAAAAGCTTAAAGGCAGATATTTTTCTCACACACTTTTGATATTTTACAGCAAATTCCGTAAACAACATCTATTTATTAACTGTATAAAAATTATTGAAAAGTATTTTATACACTCTGAGAATCTTTGAAAAAGCTCGTAGATGCTTTTTTATGACAGCTCACAGAAAACTTTTACTTTACAAACGTGATTATATGATTATAACTAGCAATAGTGAGATTTTTATTTGAAATTAACAGTTTTTCAAATTTTACAATAGACGGTTCTTCGGCGCAAAGACTATGAGATAATCCTCCGTTAAGATAGCGCCATATATTAAGCCATTAGTTGAGAAATAACGGATTTTAAAATACCTTATTTTATTGCTTTTTTACGCCTTTATTAAAGAGCGGTGTTGGTCTAATCGTAGATACCACGGCTGCAATTCCAAAGGTCATAAGTTTGAATTCCAGTCGGCAAATTTTATGTGCGCTTAACATTGCTCTTACGGTGAAGGAAAACATCGTGATAAAACCCGCGGCTAAGTTGTCTTCAGATGTATTGACAAGTTCTCTCCTCTGGATACGGTCGACTAAGCTGGTGGGCGAGTCTACTCCATCTAATATGTCCCAGGCTCTACAGTGTAAAGGCCAAATTATTACTTCTTATCTATGGTAACCTATACCGTTTCGGACAATACCTGCTTAAAACTCACAAAAAATCTTGGATGATAACGTCAAGTAAAGACAAAAAAGTTTCGACTCTCCCAGCAATGGGATAGGTGATGTCATTCCGGAGGCTCATCAAATTTGAAATAAAATTGTTGGTCCATTTACAAATCTAAATGTAACGTTGTAGTCTGTGACCTTAGGACATCATTTACTAACTATTCAATAAATCAAAAATAGTTTAGTAATAAGTAAAAATTTAAAATGGATTTATTTCCTGCACAAATAATAAATGACCCATTATGCCAACGTTCTTTGAAATAGATAAACAACCAAATTATGGTTTTAGCAGTTGGAAAATAATGTTCTAACTAGAGTCACAAAATACAAGATTCTTACTAGATACTAAAATACTAAAAATTTCGCTATTATCAGATATTTAAAGTTTTAAATTGTTTAAAAAAATACGTTTTGGTGGATGGAAAATTGTTCTAGAGTCACAAAATACTAGATATTACATTTCAATAGGTATCTAACTGGATATTTTTTATGAAATCCTAAAAATATTGATTTTTGCGTGTCTCCGGTACAACTTCAAAGTAAAAAACTATCAACAATCTATTATTCTAGTTTGTCGAACATTATTTAAATGTCAGTCATTTTGTCCTACCGTCCCTGTAGGTACATTTTGAGCTCCCATGAACAACAGACTTTCTGTTGGGCGATAGTTCCTGTGTTTAACGAAGTGATTTTTTGGAGATCGAGATCGATTTCATAAATTATAGAGCCTCTGGTGTGAATATTTGATGTAAAATCTAGAGTTAACAAAAAACGTTATATTTTTTAATAAACGCATCTCACAATAGATGGCAGCACGTAAATATATTGAATCAATTGTTTTTAAAAAGCTCGGTATTGAAATTTTACAGTAAAATCTATGTTTTTTTTATTAAGTTTCTAAATATGTTTTTTTTTATATTCAACAGTTCGACAGTTCAACACAATATTCGACAGTTCAAGTGAACTCCAGTCAAAATTTATTCTTACCATAATATCATAAATCAGATTAAATCGTCTTAAAAACTAAGTTAGGCTGGTGTGCCTTCGGAACGCACATATCAATGAGAAGACACAATAAACGCATGGGGTTTTAGTGTTCCGTATCCTAAAAACAGAAAAAAAGTGAGGCTTCCATATAATATGGTACGGAACCCTTCGTTTACGACTCCGACTCGCACTTGGCCGGTTTTTTTTGTGTTCATGCTCACAAAGGTCAATAATAATCTGCTGACTACGGACCCCTTTAATTTGACATTAAAATGACTAGTCCATGTTGACACAATGTAGATTTACAATTCTAAACAATGTTTGCTTTAGTTTAATTCGTTGGGTCTAATACGACGACGTTTATGGGAGTTACGCTCTTGTACGTTTCTTTTTTTATTCTGTTACGGCTCAGTGATGCTAGTGTATTTTACCGGATTTTATTTTTTTTGTTTTTATTATGGGGACTTGCTTTAGATTTTGCACGTATTAAGCCAAATACAATTAATGAGTAGTTTAAAATTATATTCTAAAAACCACAAGATTGATGTTATTATTTAATTACTTTTGACAGTTGATTAATATCACTACTTCATGTTTGAGTACAGAGCTTAGACACTTTTCTTGTTGTTGTGCCTAATTGGCCTTACCTAACTAAGTTTTTAATAAAATATTTTACTTTAGTTTACCTACTTATTTTGTGAAATAGTAATAATCTTTTATACTTTTTTTTCTTTATCCGTTCAGCTTTGTCCTGAGACCAAAAATTATTGGCCTTCCATCCAAGTTTTTTGTACTTTTGTTATGAACAAATTGACAAATTATCATATTTTTTTTTTGATGTTTTTTTTTTCTAAATTAGGTAGCTAATGTATTCGTTGGCTGACGTACCTGTCCGTCAGTCTGTCAGGTTTTTTTCTCCAAAATAATAGTTTTTCTGTAATTATTTTGAAATTATATTACTATTTTTTATAACGTCTTGAGAATCAACCAGAAGAGTAGGTACCTAGTCACTTGCGAAAGCCAAATGACAGATATGACGTCATAAATTGTAACAGATGTTGCTAATCTGACCTTTAAGGGTTAAGTTTATTACATTAAAAGACAATCTTTTGAGCATCATCCTCTCAATCCTCACACAAAATCCTATCGAAGCTAATTATTTTGTCAAGCTTTATTTAATTGTTACTAGCAGCGTTTGCACTAATGCAAAAATGTTTGCACTTCGCGAGTGCCAACAGAAGTGAAAAGTTATATAAAAAAAATTAAACTTATCGACAAAAAAACTATAAAATATATGTGCATATATGCATATATTATTATGTACACACTGTAGCTGCGTCTCGTAACGGTGTCGCGAGTTCAGAGATTTTATCTCATCTAAAAATATGCGTACCGCGCTAAAATTTTCACTTCAAAAATACTCTTTATAATTTTATTAATGTAGGAGTGAGGACACTAACCCCCCCTCTTCTTTCACTAAGACCGTGAACTGTCTGCAAACATAAAAACGTGCCCGCTGACTGACACAAGTCAAAGTGTCACGTTGACAGCTGTCAAAACGTCAGAAGAACTGCCAAGTCGACACTCGGAGACGTTAGACAAACGTGCGAAGATGTCGCGCAATTCCGAGAACAAATGTTGTAAATAACAGAAAAATTATGCGAATGTCGTGAGAAAGAGAAAAAAACCGGCCAAGTGCGAGTCGGACTCGCGTACGAAGGGTTCCGTACCATTATATTCTGTTTTATGTATTTGTTGTTATAGCGGCAACAGAAATACATGCATCATCTGTGTTTTCAACTGTCTAGCTATCACGGTTCATGAGATATAGCCTGGTGACAGACAAACAGACAGAAAGTGGAGTCTTAGTAAAAGGATACGGTTTGTACCCTTTGGGTACGGAACCCTAAAATTATTGATAACTTGAGATGTTGGAATAAAATTTGTTTTACTTTGAATGCTTGGTATGAATCTTGAATGCTGGCTTATTATTAGTAACTATAGCATAGTCCCGCGGTTACACAAAAAGTCCCGATCCCGTGGGGATATCGGGATAATAAGTAACCTATATTACTCCCAATGAATCAATCTATCCTTATGCGAAGTTTAATTAAAATTGGTCCAGTAGTTCCAGAGCCTATTCGGTCTAAATTTCAAAATTTAAAATGAGTTATTTGTTGCACTTTCAGCGTGAAATTCTCTTCATCACTCCGAAGATCCTCGTCAGATACTTACCAAATTTTTATAGGACCATCCTTGATGTATACCTATACCTTTTCAAACAAAAATATAATCATCAAAATCGGTATATCGATAAAGAAGTTATGTCTAAAAAAATGTATAAAACTTTTTTGAAGATAGTTAGAGAAAAAGGTGTACTCAAAAATTAACTACTACGGATTGAATAAAATAAAGTACCTACATGAAAAATTGACAACATAATTGGACCAATAATAATCAACCGGCTGCCAACACTTTAAACCTTAAAGTTATACTTATTAAAGTTTAAAATTGATTGTTAATTGGCAATTATTTTTTCACACTTCAACTTATGAATTTTTCCCTTAAGGTTGAATGTTTCGTATCGCTAAGCAAAGTATTCCGCTAGATGGCGCTTGTTTTCCCCGAAAGTATTGTTTTATTTTATTTTGCTATAATTGACGTGGAATTAAAGTATTTGTATATATATTGCCTGTTTTCTAGTTTGCTCTGAACATATTTCAAACATAATTTAATTTTTTGGAAGTCACATTTTAATGTATTTCCAAAGTACAATTTTTAACTCTTGTCACGATATAAATGACACGCACACATACAAAACAATAAACTGTAGCAACTATAGACTATATTTGACGTAGTCCTACAGATACCGATTGGTGTAGTCATTTAGAGCGGCGGGGTAGTGTTCTGAAGAGCCCCGGTTCAAATCTCGATACAAATAGAATTTTTTTTTGAAAATATATTTTTGAATAAATTTTCTAAAACAGGATCAATTTTATGGTAGGTACTGTTAGTAATCTTTTTTTTTTAACTAGGACGAATTCTGAACGATGCAAATTGTACTAGGTCTGAATGGAAAGAGAAAAATAAAGACAAAGTAATGTACAAAAAGGTTTATTTATTTAAAATTAGTTCTATCTTATCATCTTATATCGGGGACTGACATAGCCAGCAACACTTCGACCCCTTGGGATCGATTAACGCAGTGATCCCACTAAGAGGAAAAATCCTATGTTTTTCGGTTTGGGATATAGTTTCTCTGACATCACCGCAGGTTCTGCAGTCAATATTAGAAGTTATCTTCATTTTTAAAAGCATGGTTTTGTAAAGCCATGTCAAGGCACCAATCACAGCTCGTGCTTTGCTTTTTCCGTTATTCAATATAAATTTAGAAGCCCCTCTGGGCCTGCTACCTATGAATTTCTTCGAATGTAGTAGCCCTTCACTGATTTCCCACTCTTGCGTGTGTTTCTTATCAACGTAATCCTTTACGGCCTTTGTGATTGTGCATGCTGGCAGGCCCGTACATGGTTCTGGTCCAAGCATAGCACTTGCCGATCCTGTTCTTGCAGCTCATCAGTCTTCTCATTTCCTGCTATTCCTTCATGGCCTGGGACCCAGAGTAGTCGTAGTTTGTTCCTACGGCCCAACTTGTGTGGATAGGTTACCCACCTTGAGGGGTATACTTGTGAAATAATTCAATCACTTACAAGACACTAAAATTCCCTCAAGGTTTATTTTCAGTAGGTGCTCAGATGGATGATACTTTAAACACAATAGTAGGAATATATTAAATGATTATAATATTTTATTTTTGGTTTTTCTATTTACTGACTACTTGACATCTCTGTTGACTCTCCGTTGCCTAGGTAACAAGCGCGCATCTAGTGCGAGGCAAAGTATCGACTGGGTGTATGTTACCAGTGTGTACAACAAACAGTATCAAAAAAACAACAAGACTGCTTGGTTTGTTTCTCACGAATTACTATACTTCATTTATATTTTATTATATTTTTATACTATTAATTAAATGCAAACAAGTACAAATGTTTATTTATTTATTATATACGTAAAGTGATAATTTGATAAGTCTATCAAAATAATGTATAATTCAAGTATCAAAAGTGACGCGACAGTGCCAAAAGTTACATAAAATCTTGCAGGTGTAGGTCTGGCAGCACTGAGTTGAATATCATGCAATTGAAATTATTTTGATTTTTTATTAGACAGATTAGACGGAGAGGCAACGTCGCCCTTATCCAGCAAACTGTATTGCGGCTCTGCTCTAGCGTAATTGCGTGTTCCTGCTTCCACACACAACGCGACAACGTCGCGTGTTTCCACACATCTATGCGTCACCTCACACTATGACCATACGTCAATATAACCATGTACTACCACATACGTAAAATTGGTCTCTTTTTTCACGCTGAAACAGAGTACTTCCTGGATGTTAAACAGTGATATTTTTGGTCTGCCCCTACAATAGCTTAAATTAGGCCTACTTTAAGTCATAATAAGTTAAATATCTCAGTATAAAACGTAGGAATCTCTAAAACATTTAGTAGGGAAAACGTACCACCTTAAATGACAAACAAAATTATTTCGTGCAATTTCATATAATTATATAGACTTTATTCTAAGGTGTTAAGGTACATAATTGATTGATTTTAAAATTGAATTGCTTTTTTTTTATTTGTAATCGAGTCAGGTGAATAATAATGAGACAATTTAAGTGTAATTATTTTCGCGGGTTTTTTTCTTTGTCCGCCATTTTGCTTTTGATGGCGGCAACGCCCTAAAAAGTTTGTCTCTGAAAATTCAAATCAAGAAATATCTGAAACTATAAGAGTTACGAGGCTGAAAATTTGTAAGGGGATTCCTTTTAGGACATAGGGAAGCACTGAGAAAAGATTTTATGAAAATTTTTGAAAAAGACCACTGTGAAGCTGTAAATTTTCATACAAAAATCGGTAACGTTTTCCCCCCCATAAACGAAGTCCGATTTTGATAATTTTTGAAAATGTTCTAGATCTAATGGAAAAATAGGTTTCACCGTTTTTATTTTAAAGAAATATTGCCTAAGATAAAAGTTATTAGTATCTGAATATCTATAATTTTGACTTAAAAACTTCATCGAGCGTTTCAATTGTTTTTTAAAAGACTAAACTGATTTACCAAAAAAGAAAAACGTATAAACCTAGAATAAGATGCAGTGAATTAAATGATATTTATTTCATTTTGTGTAGGATAAAGGGGGTAAAAACGTTACGGCCCGCAACATTATTTGAAAAGCAAAATGTAGGCTATTACGATCGAGAGCTCACGATTCTCTTAAAGACACACTAACACGGGTGAAACTGCGGGATGCAACTAGTTAGATGGTTAAGCATACCGTATTTTAAGTGATCCGTATAACTGAGCTATCAACTACAGTAAATTGCATCAAAACCGGCTTTATTACTTCGTTACGCGAAAATTAATCAATTAACACGCAAGCTATTAGCAAACAAACAGCTGTGTAGTTTTTTGTTGTGCTGTAATAGTGATGGGACATGCAGCCTTGGTCTTGCTTAGTCTTGTTTTCAACACATATTGCTGTTAATATTGTGACATCTTGGGTGGAAAGCGATGGGGAGGCCTTTGCTCAACACTGGGACAATTCAGGGAACAAATTATTTTAACACGTAAAAGTTTAGGGCTGGTAAATTTAATCATTTGTCCCATAACACATTTAATTTTGTGACATTTCAGTCAGTCATTTTTAGAGTAAGACAATTTTATTATTGGACATATTTCTTACTAAACAAATAACTAAATCACAATTAAACATTTAATTTTGCGTAATAACTACTTCCACCTCAATTATTAAGGTTTCGACGCATAAGACTAAAACGCGTAAACCAATACACGTAAAACCAAAAACGCGTAAACCCTTAAACGAAATAGGCCAAAAACGCATTGGGCCAAATTTTAACTACGCGTTATACCAAAAACGGATTAAGACTCGTTTAAAAATGGCTGTGGATAAACAAGATCAAGACCACATCAAGACTGTATAATGTCACATCACTAGTCGAGTTCCCAGAACAGTCATTACAAGTCTATCGTTGCAGTATCGTTGATTAGCGAAGTGGGACGGGCGTGAGAAACTGGAGTATTTATGAAGGGTTCCGTATAATATTGTATTTATTTCGTTTAAGTTAATTGGAAGTGTAACCAGTGATGACATACGGATCCGAGACATGGTCGCTGACTATAGGCCTCGTTCATAAGCTCAGAGTCGCTCAGCGGGCTATGGAGAGAGCTATGCTCGGAGTTTCTCTACGTGATAGAATCCGAAATACGGAAATCCGTAGAAGAACCAAAGTCACCGACATAGCTCTCAGGATTGGTAAGCTGAAGTGGCAATGGGCAGGTCATATAGCTCGCAGAACTGACAACCGCTGGGGAGTAAAGGTTCTCGAGTGGCGGCCACGATGCAACGCGAAACGGAGTGTTGGGAGACCAGCTGCCCGGTGGACCGACGACATTGTGGCGGTCGCGGGTGGTCGGTGGATGGAGGCGGCTCAGGACCGCTGTTTGTGGCGTCGTATGGGGGAGGCCTGTGTCCAGCAGTGGACGTGTATGGGCTGACATGATGATGATGATGATGAATTGGAAGTGCAATCATTGCGTAATTGAATATTCTAAGTAGAACCAACAAGAAATCTGACTGAAATAGGAATTTTGTTTCGTATAAGAAAGAATGTTTTTCATTTATAACTTGCTTAATTTTCTTTACTTTGGAAAAATTATCACAAATCATTAAAAATTATAATTATAAAATTAATTAATTAAATATTGGAGAATTTTCAACGTGTGACAACTGCATCGTTTATCTATTGCCCACTGCCAATAATGGTGTTTGCCATAGCTTAAAATACCCAAAATGTTTATGACATTTTTCTGACTTTTAAATTGAAATATTTATTTTAATTTCATGCTGAAATTAATTTATAATAAATTTTACAATTCGAACCAGTAGTCCCTGAGATTAGCGCGTTCAAACAAACATACAATCAAACAAACTCTTTAACTTTATAATATTAGTATAGATACAGCGCCAGCAACTTTAATCCATGTATTTAGGGCGCCTGGGGAATACATGCCCCAGGCGCCCTAAATACATGGATTAAGATGGAGCTTGCCTAACATCTATACTACCCTCTCAACTTAGTCGACCGTGTCTAGAGGAGAGAACTTGTCAATACTTCTGGAGCCAACTAAGCCGTGGGTTTCATCACGATGTTTTCCTTCTAGGTACGTAAGAGCAATGTTAGCGCACATACATTTTTCTTAGGGTGATGTAGGACCTGAAAACCCCTATCCCTTCCCCCCGCGCGCCGCGAAATGGCCCCTTTAACTGTTTTAAGCAGGTTTTAAGTGATTAAAAGATTTACATCTATTTTAGTGAAAAACCATCTGTACCTACTACCTTATGGGATTTGGTGTAAAGTTTATGAAAATAAAATTTTTGTACTTGTTTTTTTCTTTACCATCACCGTAAAATTGAAAAAGATCAAAAAATGACGTTTTTTTGGGATTTTCATGATTTTTTTCTATCGACGCAAATCACTCTAATCGTGTTTCGAAGTGTATGACAATACAAAGCATTTCTTCACCTTTACGACAGTAGGAATATCATTCTATGGATTAGTGTTTGATACCCAAAAACTGTTTCCAAGACACCTCAATCGCGTTTCTGGTCATACCACTTCGGCTTAAGAAAAATCTATTATCTTACGGAACCCTAAAATCGTTAACCGTTCTCCGCTTGCGTTCCGTACAATGCTTCATCCAAAAATGGAGTATTTTATAGACCGACATCCATATTACACTGTAGTATTCAATACTCCGTTTTTTATAACTCGTTTATTCTTTTAATTATGTGAGAAACTAGTTGCGACACTCGGGTTTGCTTGCGTTAAAAAGGAAAAAATGATTAGGATATAAGATTAATTACCAGCTAAGGGCCACCTGCCTTAATTAAAAACTAAATATTTCGTAAAATTGGGAAAATCTGGTCAATTGATAAAATATTTGTTTTTTTGTCAATCTAACAGTTTAACTGTTTATTTTCTTGTTATTTTGTCACTAATATCTAGGTTAATAAAAAACAATTTAGTAATCATTAGTGTAGTCACTATCACTGTCACTACATAGTATAAAACAAAGTCGCTTTCTCTGTGCTTATGTCCCTATGTATGCTTAAATCTTTAAAACTACGCAACGGATTTTGATCCGTTTTTTTAATAGATAGAGTGATTCAAGAAGAAGGTTTATATGTATAACTAGCTGCGCCCCGCGGTTTCACCCGCGTAAGTCCCGATCCCGTGGGAATATCGGGATAAAACGTAGCCTATATGTTAATCCAGGTCTCCAACTATCTAGGTACCGAGTTTCATCGCAATCGGTCCAGTAGTTTTTGCGTGAAGGAGTAACAAACATACATACACACGCACACACACACAAACTTTCACATTTATAATATTAGTAGGATAGGATACATGCATAATATAGCCGTGCGAAGCCGGGGCGGGTCGGTAGTTAGTAATATAGTAATTTTAGAAAATTAATTTTATTAGATTTTTTTTTTATGTAATAAATTCATGAGTTTAAACTTTAGGTTAGTTTAGGCTTTAAACCTGGGGCCTTATTCTGCTATTTGGCCAACCATTGTCATTATATCGAGACTCTATTGTTATTATATCGAGATTGTGACTTTATTTGGTATTCTGTTAAAGTTTTAATAACATCGCAATATAATCACTATGGAGTCTCAATGGTATGGTAATATTTACCTTGCAGGTGTTGCCTAGCAACATGGTATATGTTGCTAGGCAATATACCGTTTTGACAACTATCGAGATTCCATTGAGCCACGATTGTAGAGCAAAATACAAAAGTGAGTCAGTGGTGTGTCAGTGGTGTTTCGATAGAATAGTCAACGTTAGGAGAATACCAATTTGACATGTAATGTCATATTTTTGACATTAAATTTCTATTACGATTATATCGACACACTATCGAAACACGATTGTGTTAGCAGACTTAGGCCCCTGAACTCGATTAAATCCTTAGAATCTTGTTAATGGTACGGGATCCCTATAAGGATGACCTTCATCGATCTGTTTAATAGATGAAAAGCATTTTATATCAAATTAAATAGCCCAATAAATTTAATGCAAATAGGTTGCCTAAAAATTTCAGTCCAGAATCATTCATGTTTTTTTTGTTTTCATTTTTAGACTTTTCACTGGTTTGGTCAATAATCAAATTCCAATACATAATCTTTATTTTAACTTAACTTTCATTCATTAACCAGACCAGTGCAAATGACTAGTATCGATTTACCTGCCTACCCACTAGTTGTGACGGGAAAAAATAGGCAACCTAACTTTTACATATTATATAGTCTTCATACTTTTGGTATGGAATTTGTCTCTTAAACAAGACAGTGAAAGGGTTAAACAGCTCGATAAAGGTCTTCCTTAAAGGGATCTCCGACTATAACTTAAAACATTATAATAATAGAAATTGGAGCTCTACGGTGGGTCTACCATTCTGACTCCAACCGTCCTCTTTGCCTCTTAATAAGTCAATCACCTTTCGTTTCTCCAAACTCATTACACCTTTTTACGTCGAAGTCGGTTATTTTAATTACTATCACTTCTTATTAATACGCTAAATCGTTTCATTGTCTGTTTTATTTGATCGAAAACAAATGGTAATTAAGGTTTTATTGGTTAATTTAACCGATTACGGAAAGGTAGTGTTATGTTGTTTAACATATTATTATGAAGGCCAAATTCACGTAAATAATTTTGTAAAAATCACATTGCAATAGGTATAATTTCGATTACAAAAATATCCTTAAAGATGGTTCCATAAAACTCTTTGCCTTTGTTCCCTTTGCAACACAAAAAAAAACATCATCAAAATGGGTTTATAGACGAAAAAGTTATGCCTATTGCTAAAAACTAACTATTTTGATGTGATAACGTCTAGTAAATTGATGGAATACCTACTTGCATTCACACAAAGGTGTCATGTTCCGGTAACGTGACGCGTCCCGTTCCCGATGTGTCACGTCATGCGTCATGGTAACATGGGAATATTTAATAATAATATCGCTCATCTGGGTTTGTGTTATGGTGACGAGTGACGAATAGAGGACTTATTTAAAGGAAAAAATATGAAAAAAAAAAAGCAGAAGGAAATTTATAAACAAAAAATCTCAATTTTTCATCGTTTTCTTATGACGTTATCACGTAAAATTATCGTCCGTAAACCAACTTTACAGACAACCATTTTTTTTTAGTTTTAACTTTTATTTAATCCATAATGGTATAGACGACATCGATACGAGGGCTTTAACCTTTACCCATCCAAAAACTAACAATACCGAACGTTGCTTAACTTTAACGATCGCGAATCGGCAATTAACCGTCATCGATATCTTAATATGCCTTAATTAATACATAATAAAGATGTTTTTTGTTTGAAATTATTTTTATAGTAAGCAGCTGTAGTATAAAGGCTGGCATTACCAATTTTGTACGTACATTCTTTAGGGTTGGGTAAGAAAAATAGTGATGGGAAAAGTTTAATATCGATAATTGTCGATAATATCGATACCTATTGATAAAAACATACGCAAAAAGAGTTTTAGATGAAAAAAAAAAATACACATTTGTCGTCCAACAAATTGTCGTCCGACATTTGTCGTCCGTCAATAGTCGTCCGACAAATAGTCGTCCGACATTTGTCGTCCGTCAATAGTCGTCCGACAAATAGTCGTCCGACATTTGTCGTCCGTCAATAGTCGTCCGTTAAAAAATACCATATGTACGTCTTAATACACTCACAGCCAAATTAAAAACAGTAGGCCCAGGCATACATTTTCGCCGCGCCGTAGAGAGGGGATAGCTGTCTACTCTCCATCCGTCTTACGCTTTTTCGAGTCACGTGTCCTGACGCGAGTTTAAGATTTTATACCTATTACAGAAAAAGTGCTCAACGCCGCTAAAGAAGTTTTCACTTCAAAAATATTGCCTCTTCCTGCATTATGCTGATCTAAGACCGCTTTCAAAAGAATCAAGGAAATTGACTCTTTTGAAAGCGAACTTGTTACCCCTTAATATAATATACTAGCGACCCGCTCCGGCTTCGCACGGCTATATTATGCATGTATTATACATATTATAAACCTTCCTCTTGAATCACTCTATCTATTAAAAAAAACTGCATCAAAATCCGTTGCGTAGTTTTAAAGATCTAAGCATACAAAGGGAAATAGTGTCCCTATTTCCCTTTGTATGCTTAGAGGCTTAGATCTTTAAAACTACGCAACGGATTTTGATGCATTTTTTTTTAAAGATAGAGTGAAAAAAGTGACTTTATTTTATACTAGGTATGTAGTGATTTTGTCGAAGCAAAAAGCTGTTGGTTGGGGGTATTTTAAGCTACTTTGAGGGTATTATTGGTGATCGAAATGATGTTGAAATGTAATTTAAACAATGTTATCTAAGAGAATAAAAAGATTTTACATTTTTAGTATACAAAACATCAACTTTTTTTTTAAAGTTCGCATTTCCAAAGTCTTTGAAAGTTCTTCGTCTAGACATCTAGAACAACCGCCTTTCGTAATAATAATCCTTCGTGTATTTAATAGAAACCCGCCAAGTACGATTCGGACTCGCATATGAAGGGTTCCGTGCCATTATATGCTGTTTGTAGTATTTGTTGCGGTAGTTATAGCGGCAACAGAAATACATCATCTGTGAAAATTTCTACTGTCTAGCTATCACGGTTCATGAGATACAGTCTGGTGACAGACAGACAGTGAAGCTTTAGTGAAAGAGTCTCATTTTTACCCTTTTGGGTAGGTACCTAAAATCAAATAACTAGGTCTGAAAAGTTGTTACATAGGCACCTTCCTTCTTATTCAGTACTAGCGACCCACCCCGGCTTCGCACGGCTGTGTTATGCATGTATTATATCTAAAAACCACTTACTTTAATCACTCTATCTATTAAAAAAAGCCGCATCAAAATCCATTGCGTAGTTTTAAAGATCTAAGCATACAAAGGGACATAGGGAAATAGGGACATAGGGACGGCGAAAAGTGACTTTATTTTATACTAGCGACCCGTCCCGGCTTCGCACGGCTATATTATGCATGTTTTATACATATAAACCTTCCTCTTGAATCGCTCTATCTATTAAAAAAAACGCATCAAAATCCGTTGCGTAGTTTTAAAGATTTAAGCATACAAAGGGAAATAGGGACAGAGAAAGCAACTTTATTTTATACTATGTAGTGACTATGTAGTGATGTAAGGAATGAAGGTTTTTTTTTAAATAAATAATTAGGTACTATAAAATCAACAATACAATAAGTTTAAGAAAAAAATATCTTATTGAAATTAACAATATAAATTAATTATTTACTGAATATAAATTGTCGATAAAATGGTATCCCATCCCTATTTACTTACCAAGAATCGCCCACCACGTTGGTTTCTTGTGCAAAAGAATTCGTTAATAACTTGATTTGGCAGTTAGAGGTTTTATTTCAAATGTTTCCATGTTTGGAATATTACATTCATGGTGTCTTTTCGTTTAAAAATTAGAATTTTGTAGAATTTTATCACTAACCAACATTAAAAAAGGAGGGTTTCAATTGCGTACATGTATTTTTTTAATTGTTTACAGATCACTTGATTCTTTTTTTTTTTTTAATTGATTCCTTTGCTGCTTATCGACGTATCTTGAACTAGTTTAGTTTTTTTTAAAAGCCTCATTTAGAAAAATGGCTTTATGTAAAAACGCGCTTTGTTGTCAAGTAAAAAAGTCAAACCTCATTAAAAATGTTACTGGCTGAAAACAAAATCACAATTCGATTTGGCATTAAAAATAAATTACCCTCACTACCTTTCTCTTTCAAACGTGACTACTTTGTTAAAGAGTAAGCGAGACGCATATATAACTTGAGGAAGTTAACTTGAGACTTCACTCAGGTGATTTAATTCGCGCTCAGGTCTCAAGTTAGGTTGGTCACGTTTCACCCCACTTCAGAAACCCTCTGTTTTACAATAAACTCATGAAAATCAAAGGAAATCAATTCGAATAGGAAAATTTTATACTTATTAGAAAATCAATTCTGTCTGTTTGCGGTAAGGTTTAAAATGACTTGATTGTTGCTAATTAAAAATTTAACTTATTTTCAAGAATTGGAAGTTTGTTGTAAAACTGCTTCTGACACTTTAGAAATAAGGTTTCGTATTCTGTAAATTTAAAATAGATAATTTCAGATTACGAAATTAGGGCTGCCACCTTAATAATTAATCACTTTTTTTTTTCGAAAAATAAAGCTAATTTATTTTTATAATTATAGAATTTAAAAAAAAACAGCTATTAAAATATTGAATCGATTTTGATTAAAATTTCACTGTTCCTCAAGCTGTCACTAAATCCTTTCTTGTAGTAGTATTTGGTTATGGATAGGTAATATTATTTTGACAGGTAAAAATTAGACGTGTCGTTAAATTTTCAAAGCAAAAAGTTGATTAAGCAGTTAGCGTGGGTAGATCAAATGAAAACCTGTTTCTTAGAGATCAAATTAAAAATCATACGACTTCTTTAAAGTTATAGCATCACACGAGTTGTGCATATAGCCAGAGTCAAGTTTCGTAAGACTAATGCCTCCTCAATTTTCTTATGACCATGTAAATGGTAAAACTTCCGAAACTTTATATTAAAAAAGCTAATCAGTAAAAATAATATTTTTAACAGAAATATCTTGTTTTTCTTTCGTTTTATTATTGCTACGGAACCTTTAATAATAGAAATCAATTAAAATCAGTTTTCTTTACAAAACTTTTGGATCAAATTAAGCTATTAAAAATTTCAACACAGTTCGAACTTACAAAAATGGCCGCTATCTTTGCGAATTTCGGTAAAAAAAAACCAGTCTTTACAAATTTTAATGGCATACCCATTATAATAAATTAAAGTTAAAAATTGAAATGTAACCAATACAACCTTAATTAGGCTTTTTAAACTATTCTAAATTATTCAGAATTCGTGTGAAGCCATAATTATAAAAAAAAACAAGACTTATTGACATTTCAAATTTCGAACACCGCAAGTTATAACCGCACAGTGTAATTCACTTAACAAAATAATGGAACAAAATGATTTTTAATTTTTAAGTCGTTTTGTGGTTTTTCAATAATAAAAATAAAATTGTATGTGGAATTAAATAGGATGTGTTAAACGAAAAATAAACGTGATGACTAATAAGTCTTAACTAACATTATGATGTAACCAGCAGTTTAGTTTTCTCCAGACATATTGGCGAGTTACTAAGCTCAGAGGGTGGTATAGTCTACTCGACACATGTCCCCAAGCACTGAACAGAATGGAAACTTGCTCTGTATAATTCATTTAAAATTTATGTATTTTGAGGCACAATTTGTTTATTTATTTAATCACATTTATATAATAAAATAGCTGCGCTCAGCGGTTTCACCCGCATAAGTCCTGATCCGTGGGAATATCAAAATTACCTATAGCCTTCCTCGATAAATTGACACAAAAATATTTTTTCAATTCGAACCAGCAGTTCCTGAGATAAGCGCATTCAAACAAACAAACTCTTCAGCTTTATAATAGAGCTTTAGAGCGCGGCGACCGAATCAAGAAATTCCGTAAGGAAAATAAAACCTAACACCCCCCACTCTGCCTATTTTTTTTCCCTTTTATTTGATTTTCTATTCGTCACTCGTCACACCAAAACACAAGCCGAAATGAGCGATATTATTATTAAATACTCTGTTTCCTAAGTTGCCATGACGCGTCTGGTCATATTACCTTGACGCGTCTGGTCATATTACCATGACGCATGACGTGACACAATATTACCGTGACACTTTTTTGTGAATGCAATTGTTCCATCCATTTACTAGACGTTATCACGTTTAACTTTCCATAGAGTGTTTGTCCTGAAATGAGTGCACAGTGGTTCAACTATAAGTAAGTGTTGGATATAAAATAGTAGATTATGCATCAAGGGCATATTGCTATGTCTTATGTTGTGGGTGGCATATTGAACCCCGAGTGTAACGAGGGACTCTTGGGTTAACTCCCGAGCGCAGCCAGGGAGTTTAAAGTTAACTCCTGAGCGAAGCGAGGGAGTTATGTAGAGTCCTGAGTGAAGCGAGCGGTTTAAGCCGCCCAAGACGAAGACATGCTTTATCCCGAGGTGCATACTCTACTTTTCATACCGTCAGGCGATTTTTTTTTTATTCTTGTGGTGGCCAGTTCCTTACTTTAAAAAAAACCACTTTAAAAAAAATGGGGCAATTGCAATGAGATGGTAACATGATGGTAAATATTTGGTAGGTATTATAGGCAAAACCTATTTGCCTAGACCTAATGTAACAATCAAAATAAAAAACCTTAATCGTGGCCTGCTAGATTTTTGTAGACCAATCAAATGACTTATTATAAATAAAACCTATTTGCTGAGACCTTCAAAATTAAAACCAAGAGTTTTCACACGAATTTCAACGTTCCAAATTCAAATCACTTTATTCCCTTGGGAGTTTCATACAACATTATCTCCCTTGGGAATAAAGTCTTGATTAAAGTGCTGCAGGTGTGAAAAAATTCTAATCATATTTCTAACGACACAGTAAGCTTGGAAGTAAAACATTATTAAACGCAGACAGCAAACTTTCTGTCTGCCGATTAATTGCCGATAGTAAACAAAAAAAAGGGACGACCCAGTTGGCAAAATGGTCACCATGCCAGACTGCCAACCACAGGGTTGCGGGTTCGATTCCCGCCTCAGACAAGTATTTATGCTTAGATATTTGTCTGTGCTCTGGTTGTTTCTATGTATTATAAGTATATATTTACAAAAGAAAAGTATATAAGTAGTATATCCGTTGTCTAGCACCCATAACACAAGTCTAGTTACTTAGCTTGTGGCTAGATGGCGATGGCGAATGTCCTGCAATATTTATTTATTATTTATTTATTTATTTAAATTGCATTCAATAAAAACGGTTGTAAATGACATCTTTTTCATGTTGTTTTGACATGTAAAATCAATCGATCAGGAGTGACATAAATATGACGTCATAAATAATTTGTAATGGATGTTGCTAATCCAACCTCTACGGGTTATCAGTTTATTATGTTTCACTTCTCTTCCGCTCCCGTAGCTTCTTGTACTTTAAAGTTTATTTTTGCCAACTTAGGTTGGTTTGTTATCAATCTAAGGCATATATTAAATTTATAAATATTACCTACCTGTAATATTTATTCACAACTATACATATTTAATTAATTTTGGCTTTTATGTGGCACTATAAGAAATAGCATTCAAAATGTAGATTCAATTTGATCTAAGTTGACTGTATAAAATTTGTTAAAAAAAACTCTTTTGTATCGTTTACATTTTGCATACTTTAATTCGTTGCTATGGTTACTTTGTCAATAACGGTAACGTAAGCCGTCACACTTTTTGTGAGTGCAGGTGTTCATCGATTATTGACGTATGATGTCAAAAATATTTATTTCTAACTATCGGCCGACTAAAAGTGTGCAGTCTGCGAAGCTCCAAGGAACACGCGATACAACGATCACAGGCGTACTGTAATTATTATGTCAAGAAAAAATTGTATTTAGTTCGGTCGACGCCATTTTAATTTTCCAAATGGGTCACGTAGCGTTTTTGTTGAGATTGCTTTTGGATTTTCTTCAATATTTTTTTGTTCAGTTTTTTTCATTTTATTTGTTAACATTGCAGCTTGTTTGCAGTGTAATCACTACATAGTATAAAACAAAGTCGCTTTCTCTGTCCCTATGTCCCTATATCCCTTTGTATGCTTAAATACTGCTTAAAGCGACCCGCTCCGGCTTCGCATGGCTATATTATGCATGTATTACACATATAAACCTTCCTCTTAAATCACTCTATCTATTTAAAAAAACCGCATCAAAATCCGTTGCGTAGTTTTTAAGATCTAAGCATACAAAGGGAAATAGGGACAGAAAAAGCGACTTTGTTTTATACTATGTAGTGATAGTGATAGTGATCTGAAAAACAATTCATTTGTTTATTTTATTGTTATTTTGTCACTAAAATCAAGGTTTTTAAATAACCCTTTAATGGCCCTTGTTACTTACAGGCACCTTATAAAAAGAAATAAATATTACCAGTACCTATTTGCAGTTGCCACTCTTAATTTAAAACACGGACCGACAGAGGGACAGGCGAACAAGACAGTGATCTTCTGAGATTTTAAGGGTTCCTTTTTTGACGTGACAACGTTTTATAAATTGGTTTGCCGGGTGACACTTCAAGAAACTGCGTTACGCTCCGCTGACGTTATGCGCTCACAATGAGAGCGAGTGAGAGGCACGCGGGCATGGTTAGCCCGCCTAAGAGCGAGAGACACAGACATAAAAAGTGAAAGGCACGCGTCCCTTCCACTCGAGCACAGTTGTTGTCACGTAAAACTTTCGCCCGTATACCGACTTTACAGGCAACCAGTTTTTAGCATTGAGGTACCATTTAAAAATTTTGGGGTTCCCCTTAAAATTAAAATTTTACCATAAACAAATTATTTGATCAACTCCCAATGAACTCAACATCCATAATTTAACCTCCAAATTGCTCTCAGTTAGAAACAGTAGTTAAAATAACATAAAACGTAATAAATTAGAGAAACAAAGACATAAAGTACAATAGCACCCCTCAACTGGGCCCATTAACATTCTACTAACCCTTTCACTGCCACTGTCTGGTGGACAAATGAGGTACACATTTATTTATACTTGCCCCGATTAATTTACCGCAATGTATTATGAGATGATTATTGAGATACTGGGGTGGGTTTGGCGCTGCAGTTGAGAAACTAACTAATCACTACATAATATAAAACAAAGTCGCATAAGTTTGACGTGTCTGTGTGTGTGTGTGTGTGTGTATGTGTGTGTGTGTGTGTGTCTGTCTGTGGCATCGTAGCTCCCAAACGGATGAACCGATTTTGATTTAGTTTTTTTTGTTTGAAAGATAAGTTAGTCGGGAGTGTTCTTAGCTATGTTTGATCAAAATCGGTTCAGCCGTCTTAAAGTTATGGGGGATAAAAGTCAGGATCAAAAACCGAATGTAAGTAGATATACTCGAGTGGGGTATCAAATGAAAGGGCATGACTTGTACATTACAAATATCTATGTTTGATCAAAATCGGTCCAGCCGTCTAAAAGTTATGGGGGATAATACTCAGGATTAACAACCGAATGTTAGTAGATATGCCCGAGTATCAAGTTAATTTGAGTTTTTTGGCTTCGTTTGGATCTTTTTCCTATATGTCCCTATATCCCTTTGTATGTTTAAATCTTTAAAAAACTACGCAACGGATTTTGATGCGGTTTTTTTCAATAGATAGAGTGATTCAAGAGGAAGGTTTATATGTATAATACATGCATAATATAGCCGTGCGAAGCCGGAGCGGGTCGCTAGTTAGATAATAATATATGTACTAAGATTTTTTCGTCACTTACCATCCCTCAGCACTAATAAAAAAACCCCCTGAAACAATCGACTTTTCAAAAGTTAAAATTAGAGTAGGCGTAGATCCTTACGTGACAAACTAAATAAACAGAAAAAAAGAAATGTAAAAGAATCGAATAATAAATTACCATCGTCAACATAATTAAAACCTTCATTTATTATATAAACTAAAATACATAGTAGTTGTAATGAGGCCTAAAGGACAATGCAGACAACGAACTTAAAGTCGGGCGATAGTTTATAGTCTGAAACAGATAAACGATAAAAGTGATGAAACTGTATTCATTTTTAAGTCAGTGAAGTTGTGAACTACAAGCTGTAGTTATGACTTTTCTTGTTTTATAAAACTACTGAAGTAAGTGCATGTAATTTCACAAAATTATCTAAAGCCTGATCAGATTGACGGACAGATAAAATACAAATACAAAAATATTTACTATTAAAAATACATAATAAATCACACATAAACCGGTGAATCCCGCCAATAGAACTAAAAATGACCAACCTGACATAATATTTTTAGCCCATTTGTTTGCAAGCATGATACAAATATCAATTTTAAACATTATTACTTGACACTGGCTATATGCAAGACATAACAAAAATTTACATTTTTAATTTTACGTGATAACGTCATAAGCAACCGATGAAAAATTAAAAAAAAAACTTTTATTTTTTTGTTTATATTTTTTTCTTCAAGTCTTGTTTTCGTTACTCGTCACCATAACACAAGCCCAGATGAGCGATATTATTATTAAACAATATAAAACACAACACAAACGCGTGCCGCGTCTCGTGACAATGTCGTCACACAATGGGAACGTGACAATGGCGTCAACTTTTTGTGAATTCAGGTGTTACATCAATGTACTTGACGTTATCCCGTCGAAAAAAACACTATCTTTAGTCTGCGTTCCCCCTAAAGAACAAACAAGGTTGGAACGTTACATAAACCCGCAAGATGGTGGCAAAAAACTATAATTTCACACCACGGGGGTGCCACTCCCTCACTAATTAATGACTTGAAATATACGTACCGAATAATTAACTGGTCATTTTTTAATTCTACGACTTGGGCAGCCATGTTTTTTTGGTAGGAATTTTCGGGGAAAATTGCCCAGAATGAGGCCGGCCTAATTTTCTATTATTTTTTGTATTTTGTTCATTATTAGAGTAAAATTTAATCACTGTAGAGGTTGATTAATTCTTTACTTTTTTTCTAAACTTATTCTATTATTATTTATTAGAATATTTTGTCCACTTTTTGCATAAAAATGTACCACTGTGTGGTGTAGACGCCATTTTCATAATTTGTTTGTTTAAAAATGGAACGTTAATGTCAAACTTCAAAAAGCTCATGAAAATTTATTCTTTCTTTAAAAATATTTTCGGCCAGTAACAAAAGCATTACACCTCGTTACGGGAAATTCTGGCAAACGTTTTCGCGCGATTTTTGTTTAATTAAAAACTCGAATAAAAAAGTAACTGGCCATTTTATCTGGTGATAAACGAGTCCGACGTACAAACAAAAATAAACTTTACTCTTTAAACGAGAAAACACAATTTAGCTCGCCCTAAAACCGATTCGTTCTGCATTTTTCAAAGACCAAAAGACAGAACTGTAACCTATTTCCAGCTCTATTACCGCAACTATAAAGAACATTATTAAACAACAAGAAAACGTTCTAAATTTTGAACGGTTTCCTACAATTTCTTCGGTTGAATTGTGAATTTTTTAAATTTCGAAGGAGTTAAAAGGTTTTAAGTAGCGTTTATTTGTTAAGGTGATTTAGAGCTTATCTTGATAGGGTAGAGTGTAAAATCGTCTGCCGTTAAAAGTACAGGAAGGTAGAGAAGTGTTTATTGTTATTTTCGTACGTTGATAGCGGGGTGGAAATTTATTGTGTTTTATTCACGCGAAACTTCGAGATCCATTCGGTTAGATTGTTAGGTGATTTAATATAAAACCTATTTGTATAATTAAACGCTGGATAAAAGGGTTTTAGCATTCAAATCAGTTGTACAGGCCATTAGCGTTCGTTAGCAAGATAAAGCTTGTTTTCTATGTAGCAATACGTTTGGAAATCTTTTTGTACTTAACGACTTATTTACTACGCAATAATGGTAGAGACGCCGCCATATTGAATCCTCGATCGATTATTTTTTTAGGTTCTGTACCCAAAGAATAAAAACGGGTTATAATGTGTTTCGAAGAAGGGTTCTAATACGATGGGTTGTTCTAGACGTCTACGCGAACAAATTTTGTTCTACGACTTTTGGAAATTCGTTTTTTTTTTTAAATCAAGGTTAGATATGTTTACCTAAAATCAGCTGCTACTTACACGGAGAGGTCATTAACATTAAGATAAGCTATACTTATCGAAAGGCTGAATAACCTATACAGGGTTATTGGAAATTAATTGACACGGCGTGAAGGGCTTCTTCTGTGCACCTTAACAAACAACTTTTGTTCTACGACTTTTGTCGAAACTTAATACATATCCCAAAAAAAATATTTAAGTGTTTCTCGTACTGTCTGGTAATTTTCTATGTCTATGCGGCAAGTGCGCGCGCGCGATCGGCACGGGGCGCACTGCGTGCGACCCGATCGGGTTGTACCATACCTACTATGATTGATTCTGTGACGTAGACGTAGAGTTGAGTATTATTTGAACTGTTGGATTTAATTTTTTATTTTTGTACCTATGGAATATTTTTATAATGAATTTCCAAAAGTCGTAGAACAAAAGTTGATCGTTAAGGTGCACAGAAGAAGCCCTTAACGCCGTGTCAATTCATTTCCAATAACCCTGTATTTATAAAATCAGCAGATTTAGAAATAAAAAATGTTCAGTTTATTGTCTAAAATTCAAAAGTGGTAAAACAAAAGTTCTGTAAGGTGCTCAGAAGTAGCCCTCAAAGAATTTCTTAAATAATAACCACTAACTCTGTATAAGAATTCTATAAAATCAAAGGGGGTATCTATTTAATTAGTAAAATGAAACTACCCTCATATGAAAACATTATGGTACTATAGCATTATTAAGGGGTAGCATTCCATCCGTAATCTAATAATAATTTATTTATATTTATATAAATTACAGGGTAATTACAAACCCCTTACAATTCATAATGGAGCGTCTGCTTAATTATTTAGTATTCAATAACAAAGCCATGTTTCTTTTAGTAATAAATATCATTTAAAAATCTATTTAAAAAGGGATTTTATCTAATAGACTGTAATTAAATGTAATATACTTAAATATTAAATATACTTAAATATAAATTTAATATTGTTGTGCGCATCTGGACACGCACACATGTAGAAAATGAAGGGTTCTTATTGGTAAATTTTTTCCTTAATTGTCATTATTGCTAGGGGTGATCAATATTTTATAGATAGGAAAAATATAAAAGTCAAAAGTCTACATTTTTTCACTTCAGACAATCACATCGAACTTCTTAAAAACCAAGTTAGGATCGGAACGCGCTCACTATGAGTTTCTTGTGCTTTCTTACTAAAAATATTGTACACCTATATACTACCACATATAGAGACGAAGGTTCTCATTGGTTGAATTTCAATAGTGACTATTTTCTGAGGCTTTAACAGATTTTTATTGGTTGACCTTTGTTTAATTTTCAGGGGTTATCAAGATTTTTCGGCCATTTTTTTAAATGTTTGTTTTCATTTGTCAACAGGTCCTAGAAGTAGAAGAGTGAAGAAGAAGATGACGGCTGCTGAAGAGAAGAGGCCGAGAACAGCCTTCAGTGCCTCACAACTTGCTAGACTAAAGGTAAATAAGTTGCTATCTCTTTTAGCGCTACAAATAATTTGTCTTTGTAAAAAAGCTTTGTCTCACAGTTTTACATTGCAATTTCAGGATCAAAAGTAACCTGTGTTATTCCATGACTCCAACTATCTATATAATATACTAATTTAAATCGTAATCGGTTTAATAAATATTAGTAACAAATATTTACATAAACATTCACATTTATCAATTACATAGGAAATAGGATAAGATTTTTAGTAGGTGCATTTTGGAATAAAAAATTGTAGGTACATATAAAAACTGCGTTAGTATGGCACATTATTTCTTAATCTAGAGATGAATAAAGAGTTCGTTTTGATGTCTCGACGTTCAAACGGTCCTGTGCCCATAAAATGTCTTCTAGTCTAACTTAATTTTTCTTTTGCAGCACGAATTCGTCGAGAACCGTTACCTGACAGAGCGTCGTCGACAGGCGCTCGCTGCCGAGCTCGGTCTCGCCGAGGCGCAGATCAAGATCTGGTTCCAGAACAAGCGAGCCAAGATCAAGAAGGCGACGGGGCAGCGGAACCCCCTTGCACTCCAGCTCATGGCGCAGGGCCTGTACAACCATAGCACAGTGACCGAGTCTGATGAAGATGAGGAAATCAGCGTCACGTAGACAGTAAATTAACAATTATGACTTGGAAAAAGTAGTTTATTAATAGTTCTTCTAATCTAACTCCTAATCCAATTCTAACGCCTGGCGCGGTCATTACTTCGATGGGTGACCAATTAGTAGTGTGGCAAAAATGTGTTTTAGTGAGCCCCTCCGTGCTTCGGAAGGCACGTTAAGCCGTTGGTCCCGGCTGCTACCTCTAGTAGCAGTCGTTAGGTCAAGTTAGAGGCCTTAAGGCGATTTGAAAACCCTAACAATAGGTGAGCCACACCACTATACGAGAAGAAGAAGAATAGTTCTATCCAAACCGGAGGTTGTCCTTGCATCGTAGTGCAGACAGGGATAATCACCGGTTTGATGTCCACATCATACTTTGCAATTAAACGTTGTTATTGTAAAGGGCCTCTATGTGTTGGCTTCGACTCCACGCACGCCTTCCAAAGGTCCGGGGATATAGGACATGACTTGGAAAATGGGAACTTAAGCCAATATCAAGCAGAACTAACTATAATCAAAATATTGTGCAAAGAGTTGCAATCAAAAACATAGAAGTATTCTCACTAGCTTCTGACATTTTTTACAAGCTTTTATTTAGCTTCACCTGTCCCAATGTTGGTTTAAAGATTAGACCATGAAACTACTGGTCTGATTTCGATAAGTATATTGGAGTAATTTAGGCTACTTTTTCTAATAAATAAGTAATTAATAAGTTTTGAGGCACAAACTTATGATTGAAAATAAAATAAAATTATTCAAAATAAAAACTTAAAAAAATTGCAGACTTTAAACTGTCATTACAAAGCATTAATAAATAAATTGTAATTTTTAATTACGGTTTAGTCTTTTGAATATCTAAACAAATATTTTTAAATATTATTGCACTTATATAATTAAATATAAATATAGTAAAAACATGTTCCTGTAAATTGTTTTAAAGTAGAATTGTAGTTATAAATAATTTATTTCTTAAAATTTTAAATGGTTTACCCAAAATGGTGGCTTTTGTAGGTTAAACTGAGATTTTCTTTTTATTCACAAATATTATTATTTTTTTAAATTTTCAACTACTATTTTTACCGACTGCAAAAAAAAATTGAAGAATTTTACGTGTGTTCATTGCTTTCAGATTATTAATTTTAAATCATAACACTTTTGTAATTGATTATCCAAATTGCACTATTAAAATTTTTAACACATTTTTTATGTTTTTAAATCAGTCTAGATTTTTTTATTTCGTTTTTTTAAGATGCGATACGGTAACCAAATAGTTCGTAATTTCATAGATTATTCTAAAATTAAGAATATTAATAAAAAAAAGGTGATAACAATACAATTTTAAATTAAGAATAAGAATTAAGTTTTAATTAAATTTTTATTTAATTAGGTACTTGTAATTAAGTTTGTGTTTTTTAGACTGTTTATAATTTATTTATATTTAGTTTTAAGTCTCTGGCAAAGTTTAAACAATTACTTGTAAGAAACACAATCCCCCTTATTCCAAAACGAGGTTTAAGGATAGTCCGAGATGTGGATTTAAACCGAATGAATCCCTATAGATTATTTAAGGATAATGTTTAGACTATAGTTCACGAGTAAATCTGTATCTAAATCTAAGGTTTAAATCCACATCTCGGACTATCCTTAAACCTCGTTTTGGAATAAGGGGGAATAAGTTTGTGCAGAGCTTAAAAAATAGTCATTCTGTCTCTTCCAATTTTGTTTCAAAAATAATAAAACGTGTAAGGAACATGCGGGTAATAAGGGCAACTAAAGGTTTTAAATATTAGTGACAAAATAACAAGAAAATAAACAAATGTAATGTTAATGATTTTTTTTTTTTAAAGTGCTAAGCCTGCACTGGGCTATCTGAAAATATTTTTTAAGGAAAACTGCATCTTCAAAAATTGCGACTAAGACGAGACTCGAACTCGCATCCCTTGAATACCGTTCAAATGCGTTGCCAATTACGCCACTTAGTCAAGTACCGTCGTAGTCGCAATTTTTGAAGATGCATTTCTCCTTAAAAAAACTGGTTGCCTGTAAAGTCGGTATACGGGCGAAAGTTTTACGTGACAACAACTGTGCTCGAGTGGAAGGGACGCGTGCCTTTCACTTTTTATGTCTGTCTCTCTCGCTCTTAGGCGGGCTAACCATGCCCGAGTGGAAGGGACGCGTGCCTCTCACTCGCTCTCATTGTGAGCGCATAACGTCAGCGGAGCGTAACGCAGTTTCTTGAAGTGTCACCCGGCAAACCAATTTATAAAACGTTGTCACGTCAAAATATTTTCAAATGTAATGTTTTTCAGATTGACAATAAAGCAAATATTTATCTAATATGTTTAAGTAGTTTTTGAAGAGGCTCACAGCTAAGCGACGCTTGCTGATCGTTTACGGTCGTGCGGGTTAAGCGACGCCTGGCGCGGTCATTACTTCGATGGGTGGCCAATTAATAGTGTGGCAAAATTGTGTTTTCGTGAGCCTCTCCGTGCTTCGGAAGGCACGTTAAGCCGTTGGTCCCGGTTGCTACCTCTAGTAGCAGTCGTTAGGTCAAGTTAGAGGTCTTAAGGCGATCTGAAAACTCTAACAATAGGTGAGCCACACTACTATACGAGAAGAAGAAGTAGTTTTCCTTTTTTTACGAAATATTTAGTAATTAATTAAGGTGACAGTTTGCCTTTATTACCCGCATGTACCTTAGTATAATTATTACCTATTATTAATACCTAATAATGTATTATTATAATAGTATAATGACTGTGCTATGCTAGTACTAGATTATTAAAAAAATATAAGTTTGGTTCGAATTTTATTTTTGTTTTATTTTTGTTCCACTTTTTATCTCACTCTGACCACTGTGTCACTGACTTTATGAAATTCGATTAAAATATACAGAGTTATTGGTAACTATATTCGCAAGCGGTTGAGAGACACTTCTGTACATCTAAACAGACAACTTTTGCTCTATGACTTTTGGAAATACAATTTTTTTTTTAGAAAATTTAAGTAATCTCTTACAGATTATTCCCTAAAAGATGAAAAGACATAGATTCAAAGATGGGCATAATCACTTTGTTTTCATTTCGATAGTCTTAATTTTGTTTTCGTTTAAATTTTTAGGGTTCCGTACCTCAAAAGGTAAAAAAGGAACCCTTATAAAATCACTTTTTTGTCCGTCTGTCCGTCTGTCTGTATGTAGTGACACACGTCACTACCGATTTTCTCAGGAACGGGTGGACCTAGCAAGTTGAAATTCATACCATATACTGAGGTCTATAGTTTCTATTAGGTGTATAAAACTCAAGGGCCTGAGTCGACGTGATAAAAAGATATGGGCAAATTTACATTTTCGCGAAAACTTGTAAGTATTAAAAACCCTAATTTTCAAGTTTTTTGACTAACGTCTAATAAATTGATGGAACACCTGTATTCACAAAAAAGTGTCACAGTAATATTGTGTGACGTCATGCGTCATGGTAATATGACCATGACGCGTCATGGTAACTTAGGAAACAGAGTATTTAATAATAATATCGCTCATCTGGGCTTGTTATGGTGACGAGTGACGAATAGAAGACTTTAATAAAGGAAAAATAAATATAAAAAAAGATAATAAAAATATAAAGGAATAACAAAACATTTTTTTTATTGTTTTCTTATGACGATATCATGTAAAATAATCGTCCGTAAACCGACTATACAGACTACCAATTGTTTTTTTTTTTCGTAAAGAACCGGTACTTTTTATTAAGAGTTTGTAGTGTCTTTGACTACAATCAAGTTACAAAAAAAAGATGACATCACATCAGATCAATTACTCCGATAACATTGTCACAAGCCACGTTTTGACAGCAACTGACAGTACTTCTGACAGCTCCATGACAGCTTCGATATAATTGTGACAGCCGTGTATGTTTGACAGCTCGTTAGGTACCTGCGATTAGATGATTAAACAGGGTTATTGGTAATCATATTGACGACCCAGTTGGCACAATGGTCACCATGCTGGACTGCCAAACACAGGGTTGCTGGTTCGATTCCGGCCTCAGACATGTGTTTATGCTTAGATATTTGTCTGTGGTCTGGTTGTTTATATGTACTTATTATAAGTATATATTAACAAAAGAAAAGCATTTATGTAGTATATCCGTTGTCTAGCACCCATAACACAAGTGTAGTTACTTAGCTTGGGGCGAGATGGCGATGTGTGGAAGATCCTGTAATATTTATTATTATTATATACTTTTATTTTGTAAATACTTTTTGTAAAAACATAATTATACATACAGAAACATCCAGACCGGAAAAAACCTATACATTAATATTTTTTGAGGCTGTAATTGAACCCACAACCTTCTACGTCCCAAGTGGGTATTCGCCTACCGCGCCACAGAAGCCATCAAAATTCCGTAAAAAGAAAGACACGAAAAATTCGCGCACTTTTTTACCCGAAAAAGAAAATGAAAGTGGTACAGAGAGAGATGGCGATATGTAGACTCAATGCGTGCGAGCAAGACAAAAGATGCTATTTGATGTCGCGAATTAGATAAATGTTGGTGAAATTTCATAGAATAAACTTACAGATAAGACTTAAATAAATAAATATTGTAGGACATTCCACACATCGCCATCTAGCCCCAAGCTAAGCAACTAGGCTTGTGTTATGGGTGCTAGCCCTGCTAGCTAACCGATAGAATACATAGATATATACTTTTGACGTAATAACGTCTTATAAATAGATGCCTGCACCCACGTTCCCGTTATTGACAAGGTAACCATAGCAACGTATTGAAGCATGCGAAATGGTAATGTCAACTATACAAAAGAGTTCCGACTTTAGAGACAACCATTTTTGAAGTGAAAACTTCTTTAGCGGCGTTGAGCACTTTTTCTGTAATGGGTATAAAATCTTAAACTCGCGTCAGGACACGTGACCTGATCGAAAAAGCGTAAGACGGATGGAGAGTAGACAGCTATCCCCTCTCTACGGCGCGGCGAAAATGTATGCCTGGGCCTACTGTTTTTAATTTGGCTGTGAGTGTATTAAGACGTACATATGGTATTTTTTAACGGACGACTATTGACGGACGACAAATGTCGGACGACAAATGTCGGACGACAAATGTCGGATGACAAATGTCGGACGACTATTTGTCGGACGACTATTGACGGACGACAAATGTCGGACGACTATTGACGGACGACAAATGTCGGACGACTATTTTTTTTTTTTTCATCTAAAACTCTTTTTGCGTATGTTCTCGCGACATATGAGATTTTACACAGATATACAGTTTTCACTTCTGCCTGCACTCCCGGAGTGCGCTGTTTTTTTCCATCTTTTCTTTACATCCTACTAATATTATAAATCACTACATCACTACATAGTATAAAACAAAGTCGATTTCTCTGTCCCTATATCCCTATGTATGCTTAAATCTTTAAAACTACGCAACGGATTTTGATTCGGTTTTTTTAATAGATCGAGTGGTTCAAGAGGAAGGTTTATACCTATGTATAATACGTGCATAATATAGCTGTGCGAAGCCGTGGCGAGTCGTATATATATGGGAGATATAATATCTTATACTTATGTAAAAAATTAGTTTCCCTTACGGTTTTTCGTTTCACATTTTCGTAACGCGTTACATTTTTTCTCCGGTAAGTCCCTTTGCCAACAAGCAATAAGAAACTTCGTTCCAAAAGCGAATTGTACAATCACTTAGAGAGACCGCGGCATGCGTTGCTTAACCCACTTTACCCACCCACCCAGCTTTACTTTTTAATTAAACGAAACAAAACGCTCTGTCCACTTACTCTTTGACACCATGCTGGACAAAGACAGACATATACTAATCTGTACGAGTGTGAGCGAGACAGCTACATCTAGTTTCGGACCACCCAAGTCGTCGAGGCATGCTTAAAATGCAATATTAACGTGTTCAAAATGTCTTGATAGTTTTAAATTTTTTAATTTAAATATTTTCGTCTTATGCAAAGGCATTTTTTGGTGTAATTATGTTGTTTAATTATTTTTTCTTTTTACTTTTAATTGAGGTTTTTATTTTTGTTTAAAAGTTTCATGCACGTTCAAGCATCAAGTGGATAAAATGCTTTTCTTTGCTTTTCACGCATGCGCAGAACCAATATGCTTGAAATAAAATAAATAAATTTTATTACTATTAAATAAAATATTAATTATAACTAATAGTTTGATTTTCTTTTGATTTTTTTTGGTTTTTTTTTTATTTTGTTATTGTTTTATGTACTTATTTTTGTGTATGATTGTTAATATGATAAATAAATTAATTTTGTAAACTTGTAAAATAAAATAAAATAAATATTACTAGGTGCGCCCAACGATTTTACCCGCTTTAGCGTCTCTTTAAAAGCGATATTATTGATTTTCTACAAACACAGAATTTGAGCTACAAACTTCATCAGCTCATTTTATCCTATATACAATATGTTTCAGTAAAGGGGTTCTAATACGAAAAGGGGTTGTTCTAGACGTCTAGGCGAACAACTTTTGTTCTACGACTTTTAGAAATTCGAATATTTTGTTCGTAGTTTTTGTATGAAACAGCTGATTTTCAAGTAAAAATTCCCTCAGAATTATCGAAAAAAATGTTTAAAATTCCAAAAGTCGTAGAACAAAAGTTGTTCGCCTAGACGTCTAGAACAACCCCCTTTCGTATTACAACCCCTTCGCTAAAACACATTGTATACTAGCTTTTGCCCGCGACTTCGTCCGCGTAGAAGTCGAAAATTTGAAGTAGATTGGACCAAGGAATCACTTTGTCCTATACAAACTTTGCCCCCCTTTTTCACCCCTTTAGTAGTAGAATTTCAGAAAATCCTTTCTTATTGGATGCCTACGTCACACAAAGAACACACCCTCCAAGTTTCAGGTCTCTACGATCAGCGGTTTAGGCTGTGCGTTGATCCGTCAGTCAGTGAAGACAAAGGATTTTATATGTATAGATTTCCATAAATCCTTACTTAGTACTGACCTACATCCTAAGTAAACCCCCATGCGAAGTTTTCAGACCCGTAGCTCTTGTAGTATCAGAGATTTTATGATTATTATTTTGTCTTTTTAATTTGATAGACGTACGCAAAGAATTTCCGCTTTTTTGGAAGTTGGTTAAAAATACCCCGTGCTAAGGTTCTAGAATGTATTTTTAGAAAGATCTGTAATTTTCTTCAGAGCTACTTGACCGTGCCCGAGAGCCTTTAATTACGTATTGTAATTTTAATTGAAGTTTATGATTAAGGCATAAATTATATGAAATTAGTTCTTAAACTTAGTAATTTCGTGGTAATTAGTCATCTTAATTAAAAAAATTCATTACATTTTTTATTCGTTCCGGCAAGAGCACCTATCCATCTTCTTCAAATATAAAATTTAAATACTTATCTGACTGATATATCAAAGCACAGGTCAAACCAGAAGACAGATCGGGATATTTGGCTTACAGATAGCTGATGACGTAGGCATCCGCTAAAAAAGGATATGGAAAATTCACTCCAACGCGGACAAAGTCGCGAATATAAACTATCCAGTATATTCGATTATATTGTAAACAATAATAATCCGCAACGTTCAAAATTTAAAAACAAAAAACCCCGTCCTCCAAGGCGTCTCCCCGACCCAAAGTCCCCAGCAAGCTGGCAGCGTTCCCCCTCTGGATCGTTAAGCTAATACGCTGGGAAAGTAAACTACCGGCCCTACGGTCCCCAGTGGCCTCGCAAAGACGCGAAGAAAGCACTTTCAAAAACGCCTTTGCACTGCGACCCCAAGACCCAACAGTTTCGAAACCCAAAGGCGTAAAAGCGTAACACCCAGAGATATCTTGGTACTTACGCATCTTCAGGTACACATGCCTGCGCGCAAGTGGCTCGAAGATGGGAAGGGGCCAAAGTATCGACGCACGTCACGTCCCAGACCAAACACCTACCCTGTTCCCAAGGAATGAGAGTCACTCCGTCGGGTCTCTTGCCGTCAGAACGAACAGTGCCGTTTGGTTCCAAAATAGCCGGAAATATAGCCGGAGTATATTGTTAGTATGAAAACATCACGGATTAGAAACCAAGAACAGAAATATACCTTTATAGTCTAAGATCCCTTTAAAAACGACCTTCATCGATCTGATTAATGGATGAAAAGTATCAAATTAAATAGGTCTTTAAAAATAATATTGCGAATGGGCTGTCTAAAAAAATTCAGTCCAGAATATGATTAAATAACAATGTATAATATAATTTTATTTTTTTAAATAATTTGTTTGTTTAATAGACGAATTCCATACAAATCGTAAGAATCAAGCCTATAGTATTCTATAGGCTTGATTAAACGTTAGATTGGCAAACGTTAGATTGGCTCTTTTTTTCAGTCACAACTCTATGCAGGCAGCTATTAACAATTGGTGATCGATTCTAGCTAGTAATTTGCAGTGGTCTAGCTAATCAATTAAAATAAAGATTCATCATCATCATATCAGCCCATACACGTCCACTGCTGGACACAGGCCTCCCCCATACGACGCCACAAACAGCGGTCCTGAGCCGCCTCCATCCACCGACTACCCGCGACACCCACAATGTCGTCGGTCCACCGGGCAGCTGGTCTCCCAACATCCCAAATAAAGATTAATCTACACTAATATTAGAAACAGGGAATGTTTTTTTTGCTTGTTTGTTCGCAACGAATAGGCTCCGAAACTACTGGACAGATTTCAATAATTCTTTCACCAATAGAAAGCTACATTATCAGAGAATAACATAGTTTAAAACAAAGTATTTCATTGGTAACAAAATATCGAAGTATGCAGCGGGTCCCTATAATATAAGACGACCCAATTGGCACAATGGTCACCATGCCGGACTGCCAAACACAGGGTTGCGGGTTCGATTCCCGCCTCAGACAAGTATTTATGCTTAGATATTTGTCTGTGGTCTGGTTGTTTCTCTGTATTATAAGTATATATTTACAAAAGAAAACTATTTAAGTAGTATATCCGTTGTCTAGCACCCATAACACAAATCTAGTTACTTAGCTTGGGGCTAGATGGCGATTTGTGGAATGTCCTGCAATATTTATTTATTTGTTTATTTATTTATTTAATACTAGCGACCCGCCCCGGCTTCGCCCGGCTATATTATGCATGTATTATACATATAAACCTTCCTCTTGAATCACTTTATCTATTAAAAAAAAACCGCATCAAAATCCGTTGCGTAGTTTTAAAGATTTAAGCATACATAGGGATATAGGGACAGACAAAGCGACTTTGTTTTATACGATGTAGTGATTCTCCGTGTAAATCAAATGAACCGAAGTATCAAGACAACGCGAGTGTCGTACACAACTCGTTTAATAGTTCAACATCTTTGCGCCAATACATTTTTTTGATGTAATCGAATGATTGTGGTACAGATTTAGGTAACGTACGAGTTAAGTTTGCGAGTCAAATTGACCTCTTTGACATGGTGAGAACAGTTGCCTGCGATGTAGTAGGTGGTGGGTTCGATTCCTGACATCAATGGCCATTGGGGGTAGTCATATTATTATATCATAGGTAGATGCGTCTTTGCGAAATAAACTTGACCGATGAAGAGTATGGGTCATAAGTAAATGATCAGTTTGCTACAATAATACTATCAACAAGTATTCGACTTACGACCTTCTTCTAATAGACGTTACACACAAATATAAATACTTGAATTAAAAGTACTCAGTGTGATTATTATTTGTCAACATGTTAGCTATGTGTTTAGTTGTGTGAGTGGTATAAGCCGCCACCCGCTACACCAACCGACGTGGGTTCGATCCACAGGTTACGTTGTTATAATGTTCAAATAGTGCTGCACAGGATTGTAACCGTTACGGTGGGCAGAGACTTTTGACCGTAGATTGTACTTAGCCGATTTTGATAAAACTTGGCATAAAGATACACAAAATCCTTGGGAGTAAAGGCAAGTAAATTTTTGTCTCGATATTTTCGAGGGATCGGGACTTACGCGTGTAAACCGTTGGACACTCATTATTCTAAACTAATATTTTTCAGAGAGATTATTTGTTAGAAACTACAGAACCGATTTTGATTATACTTGGTATAAATATAAATTATTTTTTTCTTATTAATACAAGCTAATTTTATCCTGATATTCCCACGGAATCGGGACTTATGCTGGTAAAACCGAAGGACAATCTTTCTACATCACAAAATATATGTTATACAGAAAGAATTTTAGTTACAAATTACTTAGAAACTACTCAACCAACTTTGATGAAACTTGGTATGGTAAGAAACTGTTTCATTGGTAGTACTATAGGCTACTTTTTATCCCTATATTCCCTCGGCATCGGGAGTTACGCGGGTAAATCCGAAGGACACTCTTAGTCTAATATTTTACATAAAGGAATTTTTTTTTATTAGTTACGAACAGGCTCAGAAACTACTTATCCGACTTTAATTAAACTTGGTTAGATAATAAACTGTTTCATTGGTAGTAAGATAGGTTTATTTTTATCGCGATATTCCCACTGAATTAGAAATTATGCAGGTTGAACTGTAGGTAACTCTAAATCAACTTTTAAAGTTAATTTTTACGGGGATTTTTTTTTAAATTGAATTGGCTTTGAAACTACTTAACCGATTCAGATGAAACTAAGTCTGAGAATACATTTATTTAATGGACTAAACATAGGCTAATTTTTATCCCGATATTTTCAAAGAATCGGGACTTATACGAACAAAACCGCAGGCCAGTAATAGTATTTATTAATTTCTCTGATTGATGTGGTTTGTTTACATTACAAAGTGGATAAGAAGTGTAAAGCGACTTAACTTCCGGTTTTCTTTCCCCTTTGATCTTCCGTTAAGGTAGGATGTATTTGTTTAACTGTTGGTTATTAAATTAAGTACGTAGTTAGTGGTTTATTTGGTAATGTTGGTATTAAAGTTTTTTTTTGAAAGGGTTTTGTTAAGTGCTTTTGGTAGTAAACAGTGTGTTACAAACACCCTAGTTATCTCTTTTAGGTACTTGAAGGTGCCTTCCGAACATTGCTTGTTTAAAAAAAAATTGAAAAGTTGTATGAAAATAAAAATTAGTTTATATAAAATTCTGGAAAAGCCCTTAATTTAGTGAAAATTTAAGGAAGGTGCCCGCCAGGATTAACCAAAAGATAAAAATACCTAATTAATTTTGCATGAAAAAAAAAATTGTTTTTTTTTAAATTAAGTAATGTTCCCTAATTTAGTGAAAATTTAAGGAATTTTCAAAATATTTCTGGGACTTTCGTATGGACTACGTCTGGAGTTAGTGAGATTCAAACCCACGATCTTCGGAATAAAGGGATTACTACGCCCCGCAAATTTTCCCACTTAACCTCCGATCTTGTCTAAATCTATTATTATAAAGAGGATTTTTTTTTGTTTTTATGTTTGTAACGAATAGGCTCCGAAATCACTGGACCGAATTTGATGAAACTTGGTATGAGGATACATTGATTCATTGGAAATAATATGGGCTACTTTTTATCCCGATATTCCCACGGGATCGGGAGTTACTAGGTTGAAACCGCGAAGTGCTGCTAAACCATACTAAAGATTTTTTGTTCTTTTTGCTCCGAAACTACTGGACTGAATTTGATGAAACTTGGTATGAGGATACATTGATTCATTGGAAATAATATGGGCTACCTTTTATCCTGATATTCCCACGGGATCGGGAGTTATGCGGGTGAAACCGCGGAGCGCTGATGTGTTCATATAAAAAAAGCTTAAGAGAAACTTTCTTCCACTATGCCGACACCGCTCAGGTTATTGGCCATCCCAAATGTGCCGCCGACTCGTGACGGCGCCATCATTCAAATCAAACTCGAAAATTAACATTAATTTACTAAATTATAGAAAGTACAAACAGAAATGCTACACTTTTCTTATTAGAGATACGAAATGAGCAAACAATTAGTTGGTAAGTATATAAGGGCTTCTGATACGATCAAGTCTCAAACTTAAATATCAAGCAGGATAAAGCTTGAGAGGATACTTAAGTCTCATTGACAGTTTTCCAGTAATTATTTTGAAAGTCGCAAATACTAACCCCACAAAGTATGAAACAAACGGTCTGTCCCTATGTATGCTTAGATCTTTATAACTACGCAACGGATTTTGATTAAACTTAATGCAATCCAATGATATCTATCCTTTTTGAAAAAAAATTGTGTAATAGAATAAGTACTTAAACAACTGAAAAAATAATTTACTTACCAAAATTTGTTTAATTTCGCATCATCTCGCATCTCACGTATTTAAAAACCGGCCAAGTTCCGTACAATTATTATATTTTTCTGTCAATATTCTGTTTTTAGCATTTGTTGTTATAGCGGCAACAGAAATATATCATCTGTGAAAATTTCAACTGTCTAGCTATTACGGTTCATGAGATACAGCCTGGTGACAGACAGACAATAGAGTCCCGTTTTAACCCTTTGGGTACGGAACCTGTGGTTCTGGGTGAAATAGAATAAGACTACGGTAGCCTCAGCCCGTCGTAAAAGGCGACCAAAAGGGGATCTGGTCCGTTGAGCGATCAGAGCGGGGGCTCTGATCGTTTTCGAAGAAGCGGACCTGGGACTGGCTGCGCTGTGGCCCCACGCCACCCTATTGCAAACGGGGGGAATTTTTTCCCGGGATGAACGCGGTGCATGGAGGTTCCGGAGAGTTCAAATGAGACCCCGGGCCTCCTAGCTGCACCGAGGAGGATCACCGGAGAGTTTTTAGTCGGTTTGACTCCGACATAACTCGTCGTCACCCCCGGGACGGCGGGTATCCGTGAGGATTTTCTCTCCGAAAAAAAAAAAAAAAAAAAAAAAAAGGGTACGGAACCCTAAAAACAAAGACCGAAAGGTTACGAACGTCTGCGTTTCCCTTTAGTTAACTAATTTCTAAGTTCCTTAATTCCATGATAAAATTTACACGAAAATAAACAATACAACTTTAATTTTACCATCACTTCACTAACATTCACTATTAAATTTTCATTTTTAAGCTCCAATTTTAACTTTGTAAATGGCACGTTCCGTTTACAAACTTAATAATGCACTTATAATTCTTAATTTTCAGTACATTTTGATGGATTTCAAGTGTAAAATACAAGTTTGTATGGTAAACAAAAGTTTGTATGTTTGTCTGTATTGTTTGAGCTTTCCCAAAGCATTGTTTTAGGTGATTATTACTGTAAAGTGAAGCAGGGTGGCGTTGTTTGTATTTTAATAAGTATTCTGAGTGATCGGGAACGGTTTTAGACAAATATTTGGTTTTTTTTCGTTGGTTTGTATTTGGTTTACGTGAATAAGGTTTTTAGGAGGTAGAACGGATATCCGAATGTTCTTATACAGTGTGTAAAGTAAACCGTCTAGTCAATTCTAGGTATAGACACATTACCAATTAGCTGAACTGAGATGTATATGACATGTCCATTAACAGGTTCAAAACTTTTAAAAAGCATAAATTGTGCAGTAAGGCTTACTATGATACTTTGTCTTACCTTAATGAAAAGAACCCATGGACGTGACTTTAGTTGCTCCTTTAAATAATACTTTTAAATATTTGTAATATTGACCTTTGTGATCGTGATCACATGAAAAAAAAACACATTAGTTTCTTGTGCCTTCTTCTCATTGGAAGGCACACATACCAACTTAGTTTTTAAGACGACACTATGTGATCTTTGTACAAATGTATTAAGGCATCCAAATGAATATTTTTTTTTTACTTTAATTTTGAACCCCACGTGACCCAGAGCCCATTCACATATCTGTCAAAATATAGTATTTACCTATTTTGTTATTTTTTTTATATTGTATTGTATAGTTTATTGTTTAAAAAAACCAGAATCAGGTAACATTACTTTACAACATTACAGATGTGCGAGTGAGCTCTAGGCTCACATTGGGTTCAGCTAATTGGTAATGTGACTGTACAATCAGGCAACAAAATTGCAGATCCATCGTGGAGCTCCAAAACTGATTTATTATAATAGAAAAGAATGTTGTAACTCAAGAATGGCATTTTTGGAACCAAAACATAGGGCATGTTCAAATGGTCATGGCAGTTATAAATTTTATGCAACAAAAATATTTGCTCTAGTGTCATTATCCAGGGAGGAAACAGTCGACTACGTTTGTATGGAGAGAGGGCAGGTACCCTTTCCTCTTATATCTCGAAAATCCCTCGGAATAGAGATTTACGCGGGTGAAACTGTGTTAAAGTCATAAATATTTTTTGACTTATCGCAGAAAATGTAACGCATTACGAAAAACCTTACAAGAAAGAGAATGAAGGAGACCGATAACTAATCTTATATATATAAAAGAAAGTCGTGTTAGTTACACTATTTATAACTCGAGAACGGCTGAACCGATTTGGCTGAAAATTGATGGAGAGGTAGCTTAGAACCAGGAGAAGGACATAGGATACTTTTTTTTTGTTTTTTTTTTCGATATTCAAACGAGATCGGGACTTACGCGGGTGAAATTAAATATACGAATTATTCCATATTCAAATCCGCATAAGTCCCGATCCCGTGGGAATATCGGGATATACACTATTATGTATTCTGTGACGTTCGTCTTTGTTGTAAGGCGTTCGACCGAGGGGTTTTCTCGAGCGGCTGCAGTTTTTTTGTTTTAGGTATAATTAAGGTATACTTCATTCGGGACCAGGGACCTAAGTCTGCTAACACAATTGTGTTTCAATAGTGTGTCGATATAATTGCTTTAGTTATTGTTCTGAGATATAATCGTAATAGAAATTTAATGTCAAAAATATGTCATTACATGTCAAATTGGTATTCTCCTAACGTTGACTATTCTATTGAGACCACTGACACACCACTGACTCACTTCGGTATTCTGCTCTACAATCGTGGAACAAAAGTAATTAAGGCAAAGAACAATGGATAAAACTTCAAAAATAAGTAAAATTTCAAGGTTAATGACCTCTCCGTGTGAGGAACAACTGATTTTCAGGTAAACCTAACCTCAATTTTTTTAAATAAATTACGTTTTTCCAAAAGTCGTAGAACAAAAGTTGTTTGTTTAGGTGCACAGAAGTAGCCCTCAACGGCTGGCTAGTATAATTACCAATAACCCTGTATACATTCATACGGGTCAAAAACACAACGCTCCCTTTTTGACTTCGCCATAGTCGGGTAAAGAGAGTTAGTTTGCAATGTTTCACTTGTTCCTATATATATAAGTAATCCATAGTATGTGTGTATGTGAGTAGAGCAGGCGGGGGACCACACACGAAGCGTGCGCACGCGCAGCTCCGAACCTAACGTGGATACGACACACTTGTTGGATTCTTATTGGAATTAAACATTTTAAAACTCTGATAAAGGGGATAAACTCATTTAAAAACATTGATACTAAGCATTTAAAACAGGGATAATCGCCGGTTTGGTGTCCACATCATACTTTGTTATTGTAAAGGGCCTCTACGTGTTGGCTTCGGACCTCTATGTGTTGGCTTCGGACCTCTACGTGTTGGCTTCGGGCTTCTACGTTTTGGCTTCGGGCCTCTACGTGTTGGCTTCGAGCCTGTACGTGTTGACTTCGGGCCTCTACGTGTTGGCTTCGGGCCTCTACGTGTTGGCTTCGGGCCTCTACGTGTTGGCTTCGGGCCTCTACGTGTTGGCTTCCACGCACGCCTTCCAGAGGTCTAGGGTTCCATAGCCTCGCGATATGGGACACATAATTTTGTCATCTCCATTCTTTCGTTATACAACCAGGCAGACTGAAGTATGGCACCGATTCATGGTGGAAATACCAGACGTCCGCACCAAGCGTTTTGCTTCGTCAATCCTTATTCGTACTGCGGAGTCGAATCGGTTGCCTGCGTCTGTCTTTCCTGACGTGTACAATGTTGTGTGTCTTCAAGTAGCGAGTGAACAGATATCTTTTAGACACCGCGTGTTACATCTTATACCGCATCGTCACCTACCGTCAGGTAGGTGTGATAGTGTTCAAACGCTGAACTATCATAACTATGTAAGAAGAGCGGTGTTGGCTTAGTGGTAGATACCTCGACTTTCATTCTGAAGGTCGTGGGTTCGAATCCAGGCCGGCCGTGCACCAATGTATTTTTCTTAAGAAAAAATGATGTGCATTAATTGACATTGCTCTTACGGTGAAGGAAAACATCGTGATGAAACCCGCGGCTTAGTTGGCTCCAGAAGTATTGACAAGTTCTCTCCTCTGGACATGGTCGACTAAGCTGAGAGGGTAGTAGGTACTGGGCAAGCCTACTCCAATTCACGCAAAAAGGACCCAATTAAAAAGGGTCTAATCGCGGAAAACAGCCTGTATACAAGTACAACTATGTAAGAACTGGTTCCTGAGAAAAATCGGTTCCGACGGATAAGAAAGTGATCTTAAAAGGGTTCCTTTTTTACCTTTTAGGGTACGGAACCCTAAAAACATAATAAATCGAGTGACACGTTCGAATCGTATCCATATAAACCTGATCATCGACCAGCAATGATCTTACGGTTGCAATAAACCAACAATACTTACTATCGATAGTTATTGCTTCATGGAAGCGATTTCCAGTAGAAGGGGCCGAGTTGCCCAGTAGTGGGCACTGCTGTGATGATGAGGAGGACCACCTTAGTTATTCTTCTTCTTCTTCTTCGTATTGATAGCACAAATTAACGGCCCAGTTGGCACAATGGTCACCGTATCATGCCTCACACAAGTATTTAGACTTAGATATTTTGTCTGTGGTCTGGTTGTTTCTATGTATTATAAGTACCCGCCCCGGCTTCGCACGGCTATATTATGTATAAATTATACATATAAACCCTACCACTCTATCTATTAAAAAAATCGCATCAAAATCCGTTACGTAGTTTTAAAGATTTAAGCATACATAGGGATATATAGGGACAGAGAAAGCGAATTTGTTTTATACTATGTAGTGATGATGTAAAATTATGTGTTATGATTCCACAGAAGGACTCGGGCATCTGGAAGCTAATGCAGCGTTTTAAGGTGAAAGGGTATTATACCGAAGCTCTCTCCTTACAAACGTAGTCGACTGTTTCCTCCCTGGATAATGACACTAGCAAAAATATTTTTGTGCCATAAAACCTATACTTATCTGCCATGACTATGCCCCTATGTTTTTTTTTATTTGTTATTTTTGTTTTTTAAATCTTAATTTCTATGATAATAAGATAATAAAAAATTAAAACAGGGGCTAGTCATGGCAGTTATAGGTTTTATGGCACAAAAATATTAGTGCTAGTGTCATTATCCAGGGAGGAAACAGTCCCCCGGAACCCTTTCCTCTTGGAAGGGGGAGGGGCACCGAAATTAAGAACCTCCTCCTTTTGTTGAAGTCGGGTAAAAACAAGAAATTATTCTCTAACGTGTTTAAGGAGAGGATTATTTCTCACTTAATATATTTTTCTCTGTGTACCACAAATTGATTAGGTATGCTTTTAGCCAACTACATTTTCTTTAAACGTCAATATTTACAAATATTTTTGACACTCATTTTTGTGAGTGTTGAAAATACATATTTCAGTGAAGAACTTAAAAATCACAAAGAAGACTGTTTGAGGAAGCTGAGTGAGCGTTACCCGGATGCAAAGAGAAATCAATTTAACGTCTTTATAAACGGTCAGGAAAGTAGGGGGCACTGGCAATAACTTTAATTATTTAATTAACAAAGCCAATAACAAGAACTACATTTTAATTGAGCATAAATAAAAATTCTTATTAAGGTTTTAGTCTAGGAAAATTATAGGCATACCTATTATATTATTATATTTAAAATTCCGTTGTTATGGAGCACTGGTGGACAGTAGAGAAATTGGCCACTGGTAGCTTTAGAAGTCAGTTGATCTGGAGCGCTATTTACTTTTTTTGGCGATTTTGGCGAATAATTTGGCGAGAAAAATAGTTCCAACCACTAAATTATTTTTAAGGCTTTATGACTATCCCAAATTGAAATTGTCGTTTATGAATTAACCTCTAATTATTTACATGTTATACACTGCTATCGAAAGGGTTAGTTTCAAAGCCTAAATAAGAATTTATTAATTAAATGTGTGTTCTTGAGCGCATTTAGCAAAATGGGCTTTATACCATGTAGCTCGATTAGTAGAGACAACCGAAGTGTTGTGTTACAATTTGATTTATTACTAATTTTAATAAAAAACACCTCTTAATTTTTTAGAATTTCCCGTGCTTCCGGTACGACACAGCGTAAAAATTATAGTAAATTTAAAACGGACAGAATCAATCATTAGAATATAATAAAGCACGTGTGTACATTAACACGTCATCAAATATCAAGTTAGCACCAATCGGTAGTGTTTGTTGGTAATTTACTTACACGATGAGAGATGTATGACTGTATGGGGTTCCTTTAATGGGAGTATGGGTTTTAAAACTGATATTTAAATATACTAGTTAGGCCCCGCGGTTTTACCCGCGTAAGTCCTGATCCCGCGGGAATTTCGAGATTAAAAATTTGTGTTCCTCTCCGTCCCATAAACTACGACTAAGTACGTCGAAAACTACGACTATGCCGATTTTCATTTACACAGAGGAGATTCTCAATTCGTCTGTATGTTGTTTTTTTTGTATGTATGTTACGCGATCATTCAAAGACGGCTCACCCGATTGAGATGATTATTTTTGTGTTCGAAAGGTGATACTTCAGGGGTGGTCCCATAAAAATTTGGTGAGGATCTGATGAGAATGTTCGGAGTGATGAACAGTATTGCACCTCGATCGTGCAGAAAATTGCTAAGTTTTCAAGATATCCAGTAGAATCGAGATTGAAAGAGCACCTGAAACTACCTACTCATCACTAAACTCCTCAATAAATTACGATTACGCGTTACAATTTGAAGAATTTAGTTTGGATACCTCAAAATTTTAAGGCAGACTGGGTAGACCCAAGAAGTGCTGGCTTGACGTCGTAAAGGGTGATTATGCGTGCAAATGGCCTTACAACCAAGGATGCCGAAGATCGTGCGAAGTGGAGCCGTAAAAGTAGGAAAGCGGACCCTGGGCTCCCGAGAGGGATGCAATCGAGAACATCGCTCGGATGATGATGATGATGATGATGATCTGAAACTACCTACTCATCACTAAACTCCTCAATAAATTACGATTACGCGTTAAAATTTGAAGAATTTAGTTGAATTTAGTTTGGATACCTCAAAATTTTAAAATTTTCAAAAGTTTTAGAATAAAAGTTGTTCGCGAAGACGTCTATAACAACTCCCTTTCGGTTCCCTTCGTTTTAATAACACAGTATTTTTAGGGTTCCGTACCAAAAGGGTAAAAACGGTACCCTATTACTAAGACTTCGCTGTCCGTCCGTCTGTCTGTCTGTCACCAGGCTGTATCTCATGAACCATTGTAGCTAGAGAGTTGAAAATTTCACAGATTATGTTTGTTGCCGCTGTAACAACTAATATTAAGAAAAGAAAAAAGTAAATATTTTTTGAATATATTAAAAAAAAATAGGTTATTTGATGTTTAGGTAGGTACTATTTTTGTAGGCAATGTTTTTTTTGTTAATTATACTACCAAGATACTACCAAACGTAGCCGTGGCAGACCCCGTAAAAGATGGCGTGATGATCTGAATGCATTCGATGAGGACTGGCCCAACATAGCCCAGGACCGACAGGCTTGGAAACGGATGAGGGAGACCTGTGCCCTGCAGTGGGACTACATAGGTTAATTAGATACTACCAAAAGACTTATAACCTATACAGCCTTGTCTGACATAAGATATTTTTTAGGGATTTGTTGCTCGATATTTGTATCTACTTATCATAATGGTACGGAACCATCGTGCGCGAGTCAGACTCGCACTTGGCCGGTTTTTTTCTCTATTTCTCATTCCTCACAAACCATAGATCAAATTGACACTGAAAATAGGTACCAATTTACAATCGCCATATTTTATTTTCCCGCCAAAACCCTCGGGATATCTATCTTGTCCTGTGACACGTATAATTGGCTACTAATTAGTGTTGCCAGCGTAATATATCAAACGCTTGTTAGTGGTATTGCCAGTTAAATGGGTTATGCTGCGTTTAGAAGGAAGAATTTTAATTTCCATTTTATGGAAATTAACTACTTGTGTTATAAATACTAGTTATTTAAATCATTAATTACAATAAAATGAAAATTTAAAATACAACAAAATGTCTAGAAAATTAAAAAAATATTATCATTAAATGTCAAAGAGATTAAAATTAATACCTACCTACTACATCATAAACACAAAGCTAAAATAAAATCAAAAAGTACAAAAAAAATCTAGTTATTTTAATATTTACAGTTTCGATCGGGTTGCACCGATCGTGGTCACTGGAAGACTGGAGAATATGCGAGCGGCGTCCGTCGATTAATATTAAAAAGAAGAATTTTAATTTGTCTACATTTTTTTATTTAAGAGGAAAGGGTACCGGGAGCTTTCTCCATACAAACTATTACAAACGTAGTCGACTGTTTTCTCCCTGGATAATGACACTAGAGCTAATATTTTTGGTGCATAAAACTTATAACTGCCATGACCATGCCCTATTTTTTGATTATTTTAAATTTTAATTTCTATGATAATTAGAAAATGAAAAAATCCAAAGCATAGGGGCATAGTCATGGCAGTTATAGGTTTTATGACACAAAAATATTTGTGCTAGTGTCATTATCCAGGGAGGAAACAGTCGACTACGTTTGTATGGAGAGAGCTCAGGTACCCTTTCACCTTAGTTGTCCTTCCATCTTTTCCAGATGATTTATACAAATCCATGTCATTCAGGACGTTCTGTAGTGCCTGCGAAATGTTTTAGATGCAGTAGACTAAGATAAGTCCAGCACCCTCTCATCTTAGTCGACCATGTCCAGAGGAAAGAACTAGTCAATACATCTATACTCTATTTGTAAATCTTTGATCAAAAATGTAAACAATGGTGTTTTGAGTAAAAAATACATCAAGCTTTGGTAGTTTTTTTAGGGAAGTGGAAATTAGGTAAAAAAACAACTATGACCTCAATTTCAAAAAAATACGATTGCAAATAAAATCAATATGAAATATGATTGTTTATTTTATATAACATATTTTTTTTAATAAAGTTATTACAATATTCAAATTTTAATGGTAGTTTTTTTTACACACTGGCAACAATTACAGCGGCGTTCAACCTTTACGAAATGGCGTTTCTGTCAATATTTGACATGTCTTTGTCTACATTTTTAACACGCTTTTATTAGTTTCACCTAAGTTTGCTTGTTTGTATGTAACCGACTCCTTTGGGCACGATTTTGCCCTACTTAGAATGATCAGATTTATTGATCTAAGTTTTACAAATAGAGTATAGAGCCAACTAAGCCGCGGTTTTCATCACGATGTTTTCCTTCACCGTAAGAACATTTTCAATTTGGCGCACTTACATTTTCCGAATATGCTCCGAAACTACTGGGCCGATTTTCATTAAACTTGGTAAGATGATACATTGATTCATTCAAAGTAACATAGGCTACTTTTATTCCATATTCCCACGGGATCGGGAGTTACGCGGGTGAATCCGAAGGTCGCTGCTAGTTGATTAGTATTTTAGTATAATATCCCAGTATTTAGTTTTGTCCCAAAGTTATTTACTAATATTAAAACAGTGCTATTAAATCATTTAACATCTAACAGACGGACAGACTAACAAATCATGCTGAACGAGTATGATTTATTTATATAACTAGCTTATGCACGCGACTTTATCCGCTTAGGAGTTGAATTTACCAAAATACAATTCGTATTACGATTTCTCGAAAGTCACCATGGACTAAACTTAATTTTACGATTTAATCGAATTTTTGGAGTAGGGGATTTCTGTTAGGGGTACTTCCTTCAAAAACGGCCAAAAAAAAAAGGTCTCTCCATACCAACGTAGTCGCCTGTTTCCTCCCTGGATAATGACACTAGCACAAATATTTTTGTTGCATAAAACCTATACCTGCCATGACTATGCCCCTATGTCTTGTTGATGTGAAACATCTATAGCCGCACGTAAAACCGATTTCTGGCGTGAAATATTTAGTTCCTGTCACAATCTGTTCTATTCTGTATATTACTTTTACAAAATAATGTCGATGTTTTTTTTTTTCATTTTCTAATTATCATACAAATTAAGATTTAAAAAACAAAAAAAAACAAGACATAGGGGCATAGTCATGGCAGGTATAGGCATATGAGTAGGTATAGGTTTAGTGCCACAAAAATATTTGTGCTAGTGTCATTATCCAGGGAGGAAACAGTCGACTACGTTTGTATGGAGAGAGCGCAGGTACCCTTTCATCTTAAAGTTGATCTCATAAAAAAATAGTAAAGCTCTGATGAGGATCTTCGGCGGAGTATGAGCAAAATTGCTGACCTGAGATTACTACCAGTTGACTCAGAAGTTTGATTACTAGGTAGGGATTATTGGATCATTTTGGAACCACCTTCTCATCACAAAACTCCTCAAACTTAAGACCAGTGTGAGGCTGTAAATTTCCATACAAAAAGCGGTAACGTTCCCCCCCCCCCCCCCATAAACAAAGTCCGATTTTGAAAATTTTTGAAAATGTTCTAGACCTAATGGAAAACTAGGTTTAACCGTTTTTATTTTAAAGAAATATTGCCTAAGATAAAAGATAACGACAAGATAAGAGAGATGAGATAAGGTATCTGAATATCTATATTTTAGACTTTAAAACTTCATCGAGCGTTTCAATTGTTTTTTAATAGACTAAACTGAATTACTTACCAAAAAAGAAAGAAAACTCATGATTCTCTTACCTTCACAGTCGACGTTGACCCTTAGTAATAAAATTAACACCAAGTACAGAAGATCAAAGATGGTTCTAAGAATTGTCATAATTATCATTTCGCAGACGGCTGTTAATTAATAAACTATTCTTCGTCATATCGTGTAGGTCTCGATTTGGGAATTTAAGCAAATAAGGTCCCAATTAGGGTTTCCAATATTTTTTGGCAAAATATAGTAGGTATAGTAAATTTTGTACAGTCACATTACCAATTAGCTGAACCCCACGTGACCCAGAGTTCACTCGCGCATCTGTAAGGTTGTAAAGTAATGATATCTGATTCTGTTTTTTTTAAAGCAATACACTACACAATACAATCACTACATAGTATAAAACAAAGTCGCTTTCTCTGTCCCTATATCCCTTTGTATGCTTAAATCTTTAAAACTACGCAACGGATTTTGATGCGGTTTTTTTTAATAGATAAAGTGATTCAAGAGGAAGGTTTATATGTATAATACATGCATAATATAACCGTGCGAAGCCGGAGCGGGTCGCTAGTATACAATATAAAAAAAACAACAAAATAGGTAAATACTATATTTTTTACAGATATACGAATGAGCTCTAGTTCACGTGGGGTTCAGCTAATTGGTAATGTGACTGTACACGTCGTCATTTTTCTAGTTGGCCTTTTTTTATATTTGGACGTTTTTCCGACTGGGCGAATACATATTTGGGTATTATTAAGCAACTGGACATTTTTATTTTTTGACATTAGTCGTGCAAATCGTAATGGCGTCCAGATGCTGATGAAGAAACTTTGAAACGAGAAGAAACCGTGACTTTAAATACTTATATTTTTTTTCCACATCTAGTTAACGAAATATAATCGATTTCATTGTAATAAGTATAGGAAATCGGAGAATTTTATTATATTTTTTCTATCACTATCACTACATATATAAAACAAAGTCACTTCCCGCTGTCTGTCCTTATATATGATTTAGATCTTTAAAACTACGCAACGGATTTTGATGCGGTTTCTTTAATAGATAGAGTTGTTCAAGAGGATGGTTTTAGTATATTAAACAAAACTACCACGTGAACAAAGTCGCGGGCAACAGCTAGTTTATGTATATGCTCAAGTATTGCCTTGCCAACATTATTTATTACCTCAAAACCTATTTTGAAATGCGCGCGCGCATTAAATTTTATAGAACTTAACGTGTGTTTTATATGTATTTACTATAGCCACCCGCTCCGGCTTCGCACGGCTATATTATGCATGTCTTATACATTTAAACCTTCCTCTTGAATCACTCTATCTATTAAAAATAACCGCATGAAAATCCGTTGCGTAGTTTTAAAGATTTAAGCATACAAAGGGAAATAGGGACAGAGAAAGCGACTGTATTTTATACTATGTAGTGATTATTACACGACTAGGGCCAAGCAAAAAGGATAGTTATATTATTAGACCATATTTTTAAATTTAATAGTACATTGTTATCCTAGGTGTGAAAGTCACGTAGTCAAGTAGGTACTCATGTGTCCATACTACTTGATCCTCTTACAAGGTTGGGACCAAACAGGTTATACATTATGTAGGGATTTTTTAGGTTTCTGCTATTTGTATTTAATACTTAAATACGGCGGTACTTACCGAAGAAATTTTTATTAATGAGTTAATCCAACACTGGGAAATGACGCGAAGTCCGTAGATTTAACTTACAGTTTTTGTAACACGGTTTGTCTAGAAAATGTTATTTACACAAAATACACAATCAGAAATGAAAAATCAGATTAAACTTAACACAAAAACATAATAAAATAACAAAAAATAGTACTAATTGAAACGTTTAAAATAATTTGGAAACTGCGCGGCATGGTCATAGGTCGCTTTGACCATTTTCGTCTTTACATTTATTTTATTAAATAAGATATCTTGAACTAAATATAGGTACCAACTTGAATTTGATTACTGAGAAAAAAGTTACTAAGTACTAATCTCTGGCAGTATGCATGAGCCGTGCCAAGCCATAATTATTATTCTTTGGTGTAAAAAAAAAGCAAGGAGGTTAGGTTTTTGAAGTTCCTAATGCGTAATGATACTGATACTGGCTACATGCAGATTGCACAAGTCGTGCGAAGCCATAATTTGACATGACAGCTGTCAGTGAAAGCGAAAAGCCCTAGGGCTGGAAATTTTATTTTCTACACGCTCTTCAGGCATATTTAGACCTACTTTCGGAGTATGAGTAATGAAAATATATTTTTTTGACTTGTTTTCTCTAAAAAAATCTGTTCATTAAACTTACAGGAGTGAAAAGAACCGAGCGATCGCAAATTTTGACTTCACTACATAGTATAAAACAAAGTCGCTTTCTCTATCCCTATATCCCTATGTATGCTTAGATCTTTAATAATACGCAACGGATTTTGATGCGGTTTTTTTTAATAGATAGAGTGATTCAAGAGGAAGGATTTAGATATAATACATGCATAATACAGCCATGCGAAGCCGGAGCGGGTCGCTAGTAGGTACATAAAAAAGAAAAAGATTCATCAAGAAATCCCTGAAACTACGCGCCTGAAACTTCCCATGGGGGTTCCTTTTATGACGTAGGGGAGTACTGAAGAAAGGATTTTTGGAAATTCCACCTCTAAAAGAATAAAAATGACTGATAAAGTTTGTAGTACGAGTACGTAGTAACTATTACGCATTCTGTGTTTGTAGGAATTCAATTTTACTTTTAAAAATATAACATTCCGCACATCGCCATCTAGCCCCAAGCTAAGTAACTACTCGTGTGTTAGGGTTACTGCTTATTTACTTTTCTTTGTAAATATATACTTATCTATTATATAAAAATGAATCGCAAAATGTGTTGGTAATTTCGCTAATCCTTTTTTTGTTGGGTTTGTTATTGTGTGGAGAAGGTTCTTATGGTAGAAAAAATTAAGAAAGTTGCGTAGAAAATTACTACGCAGGTGAAACCGCGGGGCGCAGCTAGTATTACATAGAAACAACCAGAAGGCCAATTCTCGTAAATAACATTGTTCAAATTACATTTCAACATCATTTCGATTGCAATTCGATCACAAATAATACCCTCAAAGTAGCTCAAAATACCCTCAAAGTTAGCTTTTTGTAAAAAAAAACTCACTTTAAGGGTATCTTTTGCAATCGAAAAGCAATCGGAATGATATTGAAATGTAATTTAAACAATGTTTTTTTTACGAGAATTGGCCTTCAGACCACAGGCAAATATCTAAGCATAAATACTTGTTTGAGGTGGGAATCGAACCCGTAACCCTGTGTTTGGCAGTCCGGTATGGTGACCATTGTGACAACTGGGTCGTCAAAAGTTCGTTCCTCTGTTCACGGTCGACTAAACTGGAAGGGCAGTACTTATAGGGTACTGGGCAAGCCTCCTCCATCCTCAGGCGAAAGGGCCCAACTGGTCTAGTTGCTGAACTGCTGGGTCGTCAAAAACGACACTAAAGCAGGTAAAGCAATGGAACACAGCTAGTTTCAATATACAATCATTAAAAAGTGGCAAAGGCGATTAAAATCGACTATTACACGAGCGTATAGCCAGCGTATAACGTACAGCGTATAGCATATATCCAGCGTACTGTAAATTGATATATTAGCCGGCGACCACCCACGCGGCGTGTTTATTTTTATTTTATACGTCTCGAACGCATGCGTCGTGATAGATAGCCGTACGCGCTTACAGCTGATTGGACGGCTCTATAGGGTTGCCACTGCCAGCTTATTCAGAAACCATAAGTTCTACTTATGGCAGAAAAAAAAATATTTGGACAAGCACACGACAAAACACATTTAGAACAGTTGAAAGTTGTTGACAAAACAAAACAAGAGAACACTTGACATGTATGAGAATAAGAAACAAAAGATTATGATAAAATACATAAAATTAAAAGAATACAAGTATAAAAAGTATAAAACAGAATGATAGAAAATTCAGAGATTAAACCTAGAAAAAACAAACTATTGGGGGAAAATGTCCCAACTACCCTTTAAAAAGCTCGGCTTGTTGCAAGGTGGCGAGCTTGTCAGTCTTTTAAATCAGATACATTTCGAAGAGTGTGCAACACATAATCTTACTTACAATCTCCATTTTTTTATCTAATACAAAGGCAAATGATATGCGTCACCGATGCATGGTGGAAATCCCAGATTCAAGAATACAATAATTGCAAAAAATAAAATGAAACTAAAAATCTAAATAGATTTCCTAGGTAAGTTACCCAAAAGGCTGACTGCATTGCAACTTTGGATGACAATGCCAATCCGTTGGCCAAAGTAGCAGCTCAAGCCGGCCTACTTTTCCCTGAAGATAGCTTTTTTACGCCCGTTGTCCCCCATGGATTTGGGGAGACGATGGGCGCTAATTTAAAATTCGAAGCGACTTGCAGATCCCCTATGCTCCCCCAGGGGATACGTCGGGAGTTGATTAATCACCTTCTTTGACGTGATAACGTCTTATAAATCAATGAACACCGTACTGCACTCACAAAAAAGTGTCACGTTCCACTCACTTTCTGTTGACATAGTAGGTAACCATAGCAACGTAGTTTTACGGGAACGTGAGTGTTATTGCCAAAGTTGCCATCAATGTTTTCTTAAGATGTTATAATGTAAAATTATCGTCCGTAAACTTTACAGACAACCATTTTTTAAGTAACTTAATATTTTTTGAACAGCCCTACTCGTTGATTGGCCGGCGCCTCGCACATTTCGAAAATATCTCCTTGTATTGATCCCGTTCGATGTTCAAAAACAAACACCATTTAATTACCCTATTTATTTGTTATTCCCGCCAAAATGTCCGGTCTTTCTAATGTGGTTTGTGAATGGGAGAGATTAGGTGCTCTTTATTATTCGACTTTAGAAAAAGGTATTAAAGTATTAAAGTCGTTTAAAACGGAATATTTTTAAGGTTCCGTACCTCTAAAGGTAGAAAAAGAACCCTTATAAGATCACTCTCTTGTTCGTCTGGTTTTTTTTTTGTGTTTTTTAAGCTATTGCATAGCTTTTATGCTTTGAGCGCGGCGACCGAACCAAGAAATTCCGTAACGAAAATAAAACCTAACACCCCCCACTCCGCCTACCATGAAGCTCGGTCGAGCGTTCGCTATGCAATAGCTTTACCGCGGCAGTCCCCGAGTGCCATACGTTTTTTTTTTTTTTTAATTTCTTGCTTTCCTTAAGAACATGCCTGCGACGCAAAAGGTTACGGGTTAGATTCTCGCCTCAAACAAATATTGAACATTATTTGCCTATGGTCTGGGTATTTCTATGTATTTATTTGTCTGTTATGTGTTCCATATTACGGGGCTATGGAGTCCCGGACCTTTGGAAGGCGTGCGTGGAGCCGAAGCCAACACGTAGAGGCCCTTTACAATAACAACGTGTGATGTGGACACCAAACCGGCGATCTCTGTACTATAAAATGCAGCCAAGGACCACCTTCGGTTTGGATGGAACTATTGATAAAGTACAGGAGAACTGCTTGGGCTATTGTGATGGGATGGTAGTGGACGACTGGATACTGGGGAACTATGGCTACTATGGCGCCTGCCGTAACAATGTCCATCAAACATGTAGAAATGACAGGCGGAGACTTGCCAACTCTCAGATTAGGCCACCCAAATTAGCTAAGCAATTAATAGTACATTGTTACACTAGGGGTGAAAGTCATACTTTGAGTCCCGAGGCGGAGTGTGGCGCCCGATCGTAGCGAGGGCGCTAATAGTTCGAGGGACTAAATGAGTCTTTTACCCGAGGTAAACACTGTGCTTTTCATTACGAATAATATATCAAATAATTCCTAATAACGAGAGTGAAGGAGTATACTACCTGATCCTCTTACGAGGTTGGGACCAAAGAGGTTATACATTACGTAATGTTTTTAGGTTTTTGCCATTTGTATTCAATACTCAAATACGTCGGTACTTACCGAAGAGATTGAGCGCAGTGCGTTCACTTATCCAAGAACAACTTAAGTATTTGTGCATACGTGTCCTGTGTTAGTTCCCTCGCCATTTCCCTTGGCCCAGTGATCGAATGTACTCGGTGAGAGTCGTTCGGTTCTGTTATACAACCTGCGCCGTGGGTGGTCGGATTTATACGTCAAAAGGTCATTCAACCGGGCACGCATTTAATGTCGTTTTTAACAGGGAAAGATATTTAATTGATTAGTATTGTAGAGAGAAAATCATAAACATTTCAATAGAATGAATATTACTAAAATTATTTTAACAATTTTAAATGAATAAATAATCTCACACGCGTATCTTTTACATTTATATTTAATACTACAGCGCTCCGCGTTTCACCTGCGTAAGTCCCGATCCCGTGGGAATATCGGAATAAAAAGTAGCATATGTGTTAATCCAGGTCTCCAGCTATCTAGATACCAAGTTTCATTCCAATCGGTTCAGTAGTTTTTGCGTGAAGGAGTAACAAACATACATACACACACACAAACTTTCACATTTATAATATTAGTAGGATTTAATACTACAGCGCTCCGCGGTTACACCTGCGTTACTCCCGATCCCGTGGGTAAAAAATAGCCTATATAGCTCCTAATGAATCAATGTATCCTCATGCCAAGATTTGATTGTTTGTTTGTATTGAATAGGCTCCGAAACTACTGGACCGATTTTGATGAAACTTGGTATGAGGATACATTGATTCATTGGGAGTAACATAGGCTACTTTTTATCCCGATATTCTTACGGGATCGGGAGTTATGCGGGTGAAACCGTGTAACGTCTACCTCCTTACGTTTAACTGCAAGTAAAGACCCACCACTGGCATAATTATAATAAATAGCTAAATTTTTACTAAAATAAAATAAATAAATAATGTTTATTTCAGGTTTGACCCATATTATTACAGTAAGCTAAGGACAATAAAAATGCTTAAAATGCTGCAATAAAAACGAAATGCTTATTTAATTTATTTTTTGTTTTTATTTTGTAGAGCTCGATTTTTCGGTATTGTACATGATTTTCACAAGATTAAAACCAAAATAACCATGGTAATTTAAAATTCTATAAATAAATATCGCAAGACATTGTAGGGCGGGATTCGAAGATGCGCCTGCGTGTACTCATGTGGATGCTCATAAACTATGCCAAAGGAGTCGTGAAAGGCTTTTACAGATTCCCTTGTCTACTGATTGCCAATACTACAGATTCCCGTATAAACAGATTCTTATGCCTACAATATTCCATTTGTACAAATCAACATTTCTACAGATTAAAATTTCTGAAATGCTCTCTCTATTTCTCTATTTTTTGTAAATCTTTGATTAAATGTAGTTTTTTTTATCAGTATCTTGTTAATTTGACATGGTATAGTTAATTTGGTTGGTTTTCAGTGGTTGTAGACAACGGATTAATTAGTCGGGCGATTACCTATCAGTTGCCAATCGTTAGATTAAAAAAAAAAATAACGTAATGTAATTTTTTTAAACATCGGTCTCCTTTATTCTCTTTTTCTCTTACGGTTTCTCGTTCTCCATTTTCGTAACGCATCACATATTTTCTGGGCTATGTCACCCGCGATAAGGAACTTCGTTCCAAAAAACAACTAAGTGCGAGTCGGACGATGGGCGCGAAGGGTTCCTGATATTCTGTTTTTAGTATTTGTCGTTATAGCGACAGCAGAAATAGTACATCATCTGTGTTTCAACTAGCTATCACGGTTCATGAGATACAGCCTTGTGACAGACAGACAGTGGAGTCCTAGTAAATGGGTCCCGATTTTACCCTTTTGCTACGGAACCTGAAATTAAATACATAACTTTAGAACAAAAACATGTGGTCGGAAAAATATAATGTTTGAAGGTGCAGAGATGTATAATGACTTACCGAAAGAGATAAAACAATGTGAAACAGTTAATAAATATGAAAACAAACTTATAGAATATATTATAGATAAGATATTTTGATAAATTATCTCGGAAAGTTCTGAAACTAACCTAATGATAAGTACTTACTAATACTCATTGTACGTGGACATAGTCAAGGGTTACTACATTCGAAGAAATTCATAGGTAGCAGCACCAGACGGGCTTCTAAATTTATATTGATCAACAGTAGAAGCGCAGCACGAGCTGTGGTTGGTGCCTTGACAGGACATTACGGAATCAATGACATGCTTTTAAAAATGAAGTTAACTTCAAATAATGACTGCAGAGCCTGCGGTGATGTCAGGGAAACTGTGGAGCACATACTGTGTGAATGCGACGTCTTAGCAGCGAAGCGTATGAGCCTCCTTGGGAATGCGTATCCTAAACCGGAGGAATATAGGTTTCTTCCTCTCAGTGGGATCACCGCGTTAATCGACCACTTCTTCAAAGAGTAAGAAACATCAAGGTAGGGGTAAACACAAAAGATCCCATTGGGTCGAAGTGTTGCTGGCAATTTGTCAGCCCCCATTATATAAGATTAAAAAAATTTAAAAGTGGACATAAGTATTTTATGAGTAAATAAATTCTTTAAACCTAACCTAAATATGCTTTACGATATCCGATGAATTTTACTATTGACCGATTTTTTAGTTTGTAGTCTATGCTTCTATCTTATTTGAGTGACGGATTGGTTTTGGTCAGCGATGGGTGACGAGTTTTTATCTATGGATTAGCTACGGATAGGATGCGAAAATATATTGATTGAGTTAGTTTTTTAAAGTTAATTAAGAGACACTTTCTTTATTCACACAAAAAAATAAAAAAAAACGTGTGGCACTCGGGGACTGCCGCGGTGAAGCTATTGCATCGTGCGAGCTTCGTACAGTCGTACCATATTATACATAGGTACACGTTAAGCTAACGCTCGGCCGAGCTACATGGTAGGCGGAGTGGGGGGTGTTAGGTGTTATTTTCGTTACGAAAATAAAACCTAACACCCCCTACTCCGCCTCCGAATGTTTTATTTACAAAATACTCAACGGTTTCGAAATCTATACTTCTATACTTCATAATATCAGCCCATACACGTCCAATGCTGGACACAGGCCTCCCCCATACGACGCCACAAACAGCGGTCCTGAGCCGCCTCCATCCACCGACTACCCGCGACCGCTACAATTTCGTCGGTCCACCGGGCAGCTGGTCTCCCAACACTCCGTTTAGCATTGCATCGCGGCTGCAACTTTTACTCCCCAGCGGTTGTCAGTTCTGCGAGCTATATGACCTGCCCATTGCCACTTCAGCTACCAATCTTGAAAGCGATGTCGGTGACTTTGGTTCTTCTACGGATTTCCGTATTTTGGATTCTATCACTTAGAGAAACTCCGAGCATAGCTCTCTCCATAGCCCGCAGACTTCTATACCTACTTATACAGGGTTATTGGTAATTATACTAGCAAACCGTTGAGTGCTACTTCTGTGCACCTAAACAAAAAAAGGGTGCGTGTACTTATGTACGCGCGTGAGAAGTTATACTTCTTTGGCATTTAAAAAAAAAAAAAAAAAAACTCGTCCGACAAAAAACTCGTCCGGCAAAAAACTCGTCCGACAAAAAACTCGTCCGACAAAAAACTCGTCCGACAAAAAACTCGTCCGACAAAAAACTCGTCCGGCAAAATACTCGTCCGACAAAAAACTTTGGACTGGAAAAGGATTGTCAACACAATCAATAAAGTTCAATTTAGATTTAAACAACTTCTCCCGTGAGAATTTTGTGTGACGTGAGAATTTTGTGTCTCGCTTTTGTAAAATTTCACTCTCATCATTTTTTCATAACGCGCCTAAAGAAGTATAACTTCAAAAACTTTTGTTCTACGACTTTTGGAAATTCGATTATTTTTTTGAAAATTTTGAGGTTAGGTTCACTTGAATATCAGCTGTTCCTTACACGGAGAGGTTTTTGGAAGTTTTATTTGCTGTTCTTAGTCTGAATGACTTTTGTTTTAAAAAATCTGCTGTTTTTAGAATTTACATAACCTCAAAATATTCATTTTTTTTTTCGATTTCCAAAAGTCGTAGAACAAAAGTTGTTTTTTTAGGTGCACAGAAGTAGCACTAAACGTCTTGCTAGTATAATTACCATTAACCCTGTATATAAAAATCAATGCCACTTTTCGTTGTAATTTTATAACTCAACGTTTGCCGGGACAGCTAGTGCTTAATATTATAAAGAGAAAAACATTCTTTTGTTTGTAACAAATACGCTTCGAAACTACTGAACCGATTTTGATGAAACTTGATAATATGATGATAAGTACACAGTACTCTATAAAATACATGTCCAAGAGACAACAAAGCATTAAATAGCATGGAGTATACTTGTATATTTTTATTCGTAAATATTTATCCAATGACCTGTTTTTTTAAGTAGTTGCTAGCTGTAGGTGTAAATAATCTATACTATTATTTTTTTAATATTATAAAGCTGAAGAGTTTGTTTGTTTGAACGCGCTAATCTCAGGAACTACTGGTTCGAATAGAAAAATTCTTTTTGTGTTGGATAGTCCATTTATCGATTAAGGTTATAGGCTACTTTTTATCCCGATATTCCCACGGGATCGGGAGTTACGCGGGTGAAACCGCGAGGCGCAGGAGTCTATACTATAACATTATAAAGCGGAAGAGTTTGTGTGTTTGTTTGAACGCGCTAATCTCAGGAACTACTGGTTCGAATTGAACAATTATTTTTGTGTTAGATAGTCCATTTATCAAGGAAAGCTATAGGCTACTTCATTTTGATATTCCCACGAGATCGGGACTTACGCTGGTGAAACCGCGTAGTTTAGATTATAAAATGTCAATATAACTGAGTACGCTCGCCGTGGCTCGTCGATTTGATTTGTAAGCTTCCCTCAACATTGCAACCCTGTTTTATTTATTTAGTGTAAAAAATAACACCTTCTCGATCGTGTGGGGCGGGTACTGGAGACACCCCGTCTCTAGTTAGGGACTGGTTTACATGTTGGTTTACATTAAACTAGCTGACCAGGCGAGACGTACCGCCTAACAGTCAATGAATATCGTGTTTACACAATAGTACATTGCGATACAAGTGTGGAAAGTTGATCATTCCATAAAGCCGAGATGGAATGATCAATCCACACGTGTATCGTACGACGTTTTTTATCATAGTTGCGAATAAAAAAAAGACTTGTTAAAATAATAAAATGTTTTTAAGAATTTTAGGTTATGTTTACCATTTTTGTTAATTACACTCCCGAAAGGCTAGGCAAAAGACTTTTAACCTATACAGCCTCGTCTGACATACAATATTTTTTAGGGTTTTTTTTTAATTTGTTTTTGCGTCGGCGGTTAAAAAGAGAATATAATAAGGAAAAAATATATTTATATGTACCTAAAGAAAAAACAAAATAAAACTCAATTTTTAATTGTTTTCTGACGTTACACGTAAAATTTTCGTTCATAAACCGACTTTAGAGACAACCACTTTTGCCAACTTAAAACCTTTTTGTTGGTACCTACCTTTTTATACATCAAAACTGTATAAACCAGATAAATTATGAATGTTTCATCTACTTAACATGTAATTAGCAGTAAAATACGTATTTAACTTATCGGGATAACATTTTAGCACTAGTTGTATATATATAACTCACGCGTGCATAATACGTTGCATTATGAGCCTAAAAGCTGTTTAATAAGATCCACTTTATGAGCAACTGTGAAAATATTTTTTTTTCTAATTTTCCGCCTTCCTAATGTTGGCGCCCGGGGCGGTCCGCCCCTCCGCCCCCCCTCCCCTCTCGCTACGCTACTGGGTCTTATAAATTAACTAGCGACCCGCCCCGGCTTCGGACGGCTATATTATGCATGTATTATACATATAAACCTTCCTCTTGAATCACTCTATCTATTAAAAAAAACCGCATCAAAATCCGTTGCGTAGTTTTAAAGATTTTAGCATACATAGGGATATAGGGACATAAGGACAGAGAAAGCGACTTTGTTTTATACTTACTATGTAGGTGATATAGGTCAACCGGGGTAATTGCGTCTGGCGGGGCTAATGCATCTTTTCGAATTTATTCAAAAACTGTTGAATCTATGTAAACTGCTGACATCTAGTTGCAATTTTGCTTAAACTAAATATTTTACCCGCGGTTAGTACAGATGGCGTTGTAGTTCAGGTTTTGAATAAATTTGAAAAGATGCATTAGCCCCGCCAGACGCGATTGCCCCGGTTGACCCTAATAATGTATACATACAAACCGATCCTTATATTCCGGCACTCGAGGCACGCGTCGTGACGACAGATTAAATTAACTATTTTTTACTTGTCGAATGTTTGTCCCGAAGAGGGTGCACACAAATAAGATTTGTTTTATTCAGTCGCGAAGGAAATGTTCTATTTTAGGTTTTTTCTTTAAATGTTACGTGCTTCTTAGGGACACTAGAAGAGTCAATTATGTTATAGGTATTTTTTAATTATCATAACTGACTCTGTTATATTATGATTACTACCTGTTGGCGACTTAGAATTTCGGAAAAAATATTCTTATCGGATGCCTACGTTATACAAAGAACACTTTCCAACTTTCAGGTCTCTACGAACAGCGGTTTAGGCCGTGCGTTGATCCGTCAGTCAGTCATTCAGGACAAAGCATTTTATATGTATAGATTACTAGCTGTTGCCCGCGACTTCGTACGCGTGGTAGTTTTGTTTTATATACAAAAACCTTTGAATCACTATCTATTTAAAAAACCGCATCATAAAATCCGTTGCTTAGTTTTAAGGATCTAAACACAGACAGCGGGAAGCGACTTCATTATATAGTAATCCTAGCGACCCGCTCCGGCTTCGCACGGCTATATTATGCATGTATTATACATATAAACCTTCCTCTTGAATCACTCTATCTATTAAAAAAACCGCATCAAAATCCGTTGCGTAGTTTTAAAGATCTAAGCATATATAGAGACATAGGGACGGCGAAAAGTGACTTTATTTTATACTAGCGACCCGCCCTGGCTTCGCACGGCTATATTATGCATGTATTAAACATATAAACCTTCCTCTTGAATCACTCTATCTATTAAAAAAACCGCATCAAAATCCGTTGCGTAGTTTTAAAGATCTAAGCATATATAGAGACATAGGGACGGCGAAAAGTGACTTTATTTTATACTATGTAGGTAGTGATTTATGACTAGCATAACCTCGCGGTTTCTTCCGCGTAACTCCCGATCCCGTGGGAATATCAGTGAGTCAGTGAATCAATGTATCCTCATACCAAATTTCATCAAAATCGGTCCAGTAGTTTCGGAGTATATTCAATACAAACAAACAATCTAACTCTTTATTATATTAGTATAGATATCTAGTTTCCCTTAAGGACCTGGGTGCCTAATTCTCAGGTGCTCAAAGGATACTAAAGTGTCGCCTAAAGTGGAATTGGGACATTTTTGGGCTAATTTTACTTTTGTTTTATGCAGGAATTGAACCCGCAACCCTCTTCGTCATAAGCGGCTGTTCCACTGCGCTGCAGAAGTCGTCTGGATTTAAATGCATCTGTTTCTATCTTTATAAAACAGAAACAGAAGGGCTTAAACACAGGAAAAGTATTTTTGTAGTGCACAAATTTCGGTATGTTTTAAGCACATTAAAATAAAATAAAAATGTGCACTACAAAAATACTTTTTAATAACTCATACTCCGAAAGTAGGTCTAAATATGCCTGAAGAGCGTGTAGAAAATAAAATTTCCAGTCCTAGGGCTTTTCGCTTTCACTGACTGTCATGTCAAATTATGGCTTCGCACGACTTGTGCAATCTGCATGTAGCCAGATCAGTATCATTACGCATTAGGAACTTCAAAAACCTAACCTCCTTGCTTTTTTTTTACACAAAAGAATAATAATTATGGCTTGGCACGGCTCATGCATACTGCCAGAGTTTAGTACTAAGTAACTTTTTTCTCAGTAATCAAATTCAAGTAGGTAAGTACCTATATTTAGTTCAAGATATCTTATTTAGTAAAATAAATGTAAAGACGAAAATGGTCAAAGCGACCTATGACCATGCAGCGCCGCCCGCCTGCGCCCTGTCGATATTGCTGATGTCGTACGTTGAATAAAAAAAAAACTGGTGGGAAATGCTAGCATTTCCAAATTATTTTAAACGTTTTAATTAGTACTATTTTTTCTTATTTTATTATGTTTTTGTGTTAAGTTTAATCTGGTTTTTCATTTATGATTGTGTATTTTGTGTAAATAACATTTTCTAGACAAACCGTGTTACAAAAACTGTAAGTTTTTACGGACTTCGCGTCATTTCCCAATGTTGGATTAACTCATTAATAAAAACTTCTTCGGTAAGTAACGCCGTATTTAAGTATTGAATACAAATAGCAGAAACCTAAAAAAAACACTACATAATGTATAACCTCTTTGGTCCCAACCTTGTAAGAGGATCAGGTAGTATGGACACATGAGTACCTACTCATGTGGTATGGTCTCATAGTCTCATTCACTCTCGTTGTTATGAAGAATTTTATGTATTATTCGTAATGAAAAGCACAGTGTTTACCTCGGGTGAAAGACTCATTAAGTCCCTCGAACTATTAGCGCCCTCGCTACGCTCGGGCGCCAAACTCTGTCTCGGGACTTGTAATGAGTGACTTTCACACCTAGGATAACAATGTACTATTCCTGTATAAGATATTTTTCGATTTTTAGTACAATTTGTTGTTATAGCCGCAACAGAAATACATAATCTGTGAAAATTTCAACATTCTAGCTATCACGGTTCATGAGATACAGCCTGGTGACAGACAGACGGACGCACGATCGGACAGTGGAGTCTCAGTAATAGAGTCCCGTTTTTACCCTTTGCTTACGGAACCCTTAAAACACCTTAACACGATCACAAAATAAAATACATCCCCTTACCCTCTTTAAAACACTGTCAAAAAAGTTCAAAATTAAAATACTCGGCCGGGAATCGAACCCCCGCATTCTTGATTCGCGATGCCACAAGCATTTCAATATAGCGAGCACCCCTGTCTGTCTGTCGGTGGAATTAAATCGATTTTGATAATGAGGGTGTTTGTTTTACAATCCGTATACAGGGTGCCGCAAAAAATCTTGTAAATGTAATAAAAATAATATTGCGTATAAATAAAAGAGTAATTTGTCTTTTATGTGTCCAAAATGTATTAAAATATAAAATAATATATGAAAAAAATAATAAAAAATAAAAAAATAAAAAATATAATAATATATAATTTTATAAATATATTATTATATATGTATGTACATATATGTGTGTATTAATGTATTGTTGTTGTGTAAATAATGAGGTTGTTTGTAATCTCTATCAAATGATTTTGTATATTATTTTCGTCCAGGACATTACTAAAAAATACAAAATCATATACAAAATCATTTTGCGTCAAAATAAAAGAGCTTAATACCTTTAATACCGGCTTATAATCCGCGCGCAATGATAATGGGATGGAACCTTGTCAAAGTAAATCGAAAATGACAGAAAAGTAGCGTTAGCAAAAAGTTCTGAATAATAAATAATAAATATATCAGGACATTACACATCGCCATCCAGCCCCAAGCTAAGCAACTTAATGCTTGTGTTATGGGTGCCAGATAACGGATAAACTACTTATATACTTTTTTTTTTGTAAATATATACATATTATACATATAGGAAACACCCAGAACCAGAAACAAGAATTTATGGTCAGCATAAATACTTGTTCCCGGCGGGAATCGAACCCGCAACCTTCTGCGTCGCAGTCGGGTGTTCGCCCGACGCGCCACAGAGGTCGTCCTCTGTGGCGCGTCAATAATAATTAGGTATAAATTAGTTATTTGCATGGTCATAGTGTCGCGGATTTGAAACGGACCCATTGATTTAAAGAAAAAATATTATTGTCTGTGGAAGATTGTCTATGGAGCAATGGCGATCTCATTTAAAAAAATGTTGTTTCTCTAAAATTATAAATATGAACCATAATATTGCAACATTTTTGTGTATTTTTAACAGACTTCAAAAAAAGGCGGTTCTCAGTTTGACCCGTATATGTGTCAAATACAGTAGGAATACCTATACTATATATGTACCTACACTAAAGATGAATAAATAAAAAAAATCAAACTAATTACCTATTATTCAGAACTTTTAGGCTAACGCTACTTGAAAACTGTCATTTTCGATTTACTTTGACAAGGTTCCATCCCATTCTCATTGCGCGCGGATTATATTTATCGAGACTCTATTTTAATTTTAAAGTACGGAAAATTTAACCTAATTCACAAAAAATTTGAGGAATTTTCAAGATGTGGCCATTTTTGTTAGATGGTGTTGTCACATTAAAAAAATATGTTACCTTTATGTAAATTTCCCAATCTTGAAAAATAAATTGTTTTCCTTTTTTTTTTTTTGTCTTTTTTTTGAGGCTAAGTGAGAGACCTAAGAGCGATTAGAGAGGTTTTTGTAACACACTGTATTGTGATGGAACTTTGGAGCATGCTGTATTTAAGGAGTTTTTTAATAAGAAAAAATAAAAATCCAATTTGACACATGTTTTTTTTATTCAGAACGTATCTATTCATTACTACTTTAAAAATTGACAACAAATAAAAAAATTAACATAAAAAAGTGAAGTCCGTGAAAACTATTTTTTTCTCTATTTTTCGTGCGTTTCGTGAACATTTTTTTTTATTTTGTTGTCAATTTTTACATTTCTCTAATACTGCTACCATTGCACAATAAATAACTTAAATTATTTATTTTATTTTTATTACTAATTTATTTACAAAATCATTTTTATTACAAATTAAATTATCGAGTGGGACAATTTTTGTAATTAATTTTAGTAACTTTTTACAAAAAAACTTTTTTTTTAATAGTAGTTTTATACAAAATTGAGATTTTTCCATAGTTTTTTGATATTATTTTAGTACAAAAAGTACCAAATACTAAATTATATAAATATCTACATGGGTATTAAAATTATATTTAACAAAAATCTTTTACCCGGCATAAAAAAAAACTTTTTTAAGTTTTAATTTTTTTTTACAATGGCTTTGTGTGACATTTAAATTATTTTTAAGTACATAAAAATTGTTTATTTTTTTCTTATAAAATTGGGCAAGAAATATTTGGAGAGTACTTATGTACTCCAGTCGAAACCAGTTGCGAAATCGGTCAATGTTAATTCGAATACCATTTTTACACCAAAATAAAAAGTTAAAGAGAGACCACGGATGGTGAGATCGGCTACATTCATTTCGAAATATCGGTATAAATAAAAAGTCTATTTCCCTCAACACCGATTCTGCTGCTCCCTTTCTCTCGCTTTCATCTCTAATTCTTCTTCTTCCTTTGTCAATGGCACTGTACTATGGTTGTACAGACCCTGTGCCATGAGCTGCAGTGCGAGGGGGTTCCGCTGTCCCGACGCCTTCTTGATCTTGGCTCGCTTGTTCTGGAACCAGATCTTGATCTGCGCCTCGGCGAGACCGAGCTCGGCAGCGAGCGCCTGGCGACGACGCTCCGTCAGGTAACGGTTCTCCGCGAACTCGTGCTGTGGGAGAAATGGTGGAGTTAGAAGATGTTTGAGAATACCTAAGTGTTGTGTGGTTTGAACTAAAGTAAACATTTTTAAGGGTACCTCAAAAGGTAAAAAAGGAACCCTTATAAGATCACTTTCTCGTCCATCTGTCTGCCTGTCTGTTTTTAATACCTTGACCATTTCATGTCTCTAGATCTCGCTATTTATGTTGCGTATTGTTTGGATTCAGTTTTTGAAAATTGTATTACTTAAATTATTCAAAATGGGATATTTATCAGTCTCGTGAAAATAATGCTTGTTAAAACATTGTACTACAAAGTGAAAAAGCAAGTAAGAACCTTATTGTGCCTAACCTCAGAATTTTGGAACGAAGTTCGTTAATGCGGGTTTGCGATTCCATAAAAAATCCAGTTCAATCCGGTTTGATCGTTACAAAAAATATGAAACGAAAAACAGTAAGATAAACAAATCTCTCACAGATATAAATATCTCCCTTATTATATATTTATATAATGTGTGTGTGTATATCCCTTCTATTATTATAAATGCGAAAGTAAATCTGTCTGTCTGTCTTTCGAAAGGAACTAACAAACGCGTGTCCCGCGACTCCCGCGACACATTTTGTGTTTTTTGGCTCTTTGGATAAAAATTGTTTTCAATTTGGCTTAATTTACCTTTAACCTAGCAAGCTGTGGTCCGGAGAAGGCGGTCCGGGGTCGTTTCTCGTCGCTCTGGCTGGTCTCCCCGGGTGGTTTCTTCGGTCGTCTGGTGCGAGGACCTGGGCAGAGAGGATTGTGTGGAGATATCCTGGTTATTTTGACTAGGTATGGGTACAAAAGAACCAATATCATTTGTTTAGAGTAAGTGAGGTGAGAGGGTGAGAAGAATTTGTTAGAATCTTTAAATATTTTGCAAACCGTCTATACTAGCGTATCTTAAAATAATTCCTTTTTTTATCTACCTACGTAATTTGAATAGTCAATTACTGTAATTTAATATATTAAATTCATTTTGGAAAATCACTTTCTAAATTAAAACACAAAAATTAATAAACAAAATCATTAATTTAGAAGTGACATGGGCAGAAAAAACTGGACCGGTTGATTTTTGCCATGGGAAGTTTGTTCTGTCCGTATCAGTCTAAAACTGATAGTGACACGAGCAATAAACAAAGAATACATTCTTTCACATAAAACAATCAAAATTATAAAAGCAATAACAAAACACATGGATTTTAAGTACAAAAACAAACATAAACACAATTGTAACCGCAAACAGCATGCAGGATAAAGTTTAAACTCAGACAAACAGGCACGATTTTCTCGCGAATTGTGCGCAAATTAACAATCAAATATTTGTGTTTGTTAGCTTTAGGCGTGTGACAAGGCATGTCAGTTTGTACGGAGCTTAAAGTGATAAACAATGCGTTTTGAATAATGTATTTTAAGACTAAAGGTTTTTAATTCTAGATATCTCAACTTTTGATCGAATTTTGAAATTTGATTTAGAGGGTGTTTTTTTACTCGAAAATCAGCAGTTTTTTGAGTAAAAGGAATTGACCGTGGGGGTTTATTTTTCTATTGAGTTTGGACTACTGTTTGAAACATTATTGTTCTTTGTCCAAAAACAGCTAGTTTTTCTGTAAGCATAACCTCAAAAATTTACAATAACTTTCAAATCTCTAAAAGTCGTGGAACAAAAGTTCTTGCTTAGACTTCTAGAACGCCTCTTAAATTATTAGTTATTCAAGCTAAGCTTCTATTAAAAAAATAAGCATTCCATAATTATTATTCAGTACGATTCATCTACTTGACAGTTTGTAAGGCACCTATGTTAAATTTTGGACCGATTTTGATAAAACTTGGTATGATGATACATTAAATTCTTGGAATTATCTTAAGTTACTTTTTATCATCATATTCTTCCAAGTTTGTAATAAAATCGTTATTTTCAGGGTTCCGTACCTCAAAGGTAAAAAAAGAACCCTTATCACTTTCTTGTTATAATTGTAGGTTGGAAAGCCAGTAATCCATTGTTGATCGTCGATAGCCTCGTCGAGCGAACGATGCAATATCTTAACCAATTCACTCCCGCGTTTCGGACCGCGTACTCGTATAAAATTGGTCAAAATATTGCACCGACCGCCTGACGGGCGATGCTTGGCTTCCGTTTCTTCTTTTATGTAGATATCCTCCCTTTGGCCGCGTACGCAACTGTAATTTTGTAACCAGTTACGGTAGAAGAATAAACATCCTTATATCTTTTTCTAAAAGAGCGTTAATTCATTGAAAATAATACATTTTTCTTGGTTTGTAACCAGTTACGATAGAAGAAAAAAACAATCTTATATATGTTTTCAAAAAAAGGCGTTAATTAAAATTATCTTTATAATATGATACCAGTTAGTAAACTACACATTTTTCTCGCAAATGTATATGGTATCTATTTTCCCGAAAAGCGTAAATTAATTAAAAATAATACATTTGTCTTCATTAATTTGATTTATTGCCGCACGTAAACAGTCGATGACGTCACTAGATTAATTACTTTGAAGGATAACTCCAAGAAAATGTATGTTTTTTTTCGATAATACTGATAAATGCGGCGCCACGTTTATCAACAAACAAATAGTCGTAAAATATTTGCAAAAAATATCTGCTAATGTAAGATCCTACCCTGTTTCGCAACTGGTTACGAAAAATACGTAGCCAAAAAGTGTATCAAAAATCGTAAGAAAAATTTAATAACGTTTCGCAACCGGTTACGAAGAGAGTACCAACTTAATTTATTAAGTATGATTAGAAAAATAAACACAAACGAAGCTACAAAAGCGATTTTCCAAAATGACTTCTTTAACGAAAAGGAATACTTAGGTACAAAAATCTTGTACCGAAGGTAAAAAAATGACATTTTTTGACAACTTTCCTATAGGAAAACTGTTCAAAAATGACAGTTTAACCTTTGGTAGCTAATTGATAGGTTATTGATTTCAATCATTTGTCACTCATATAAAACAATGTTCGACAAGCTGGAAAAACATCAACTTAAAATTAATCAAACCAATGATTTTAAAATTAAATCTGACAAGGTCAAAATATTTTGACAGTGAAATGTAAGACTTTATTTTAATTGACATGTTAAATTAATGTGTTTAGTCAATTTATTTTTTATATCATTGACTTTTAAATTGTGGTAACAATGTTGTATTTAACTCGACCTTTTGAGCCTTAGTTTGTAATGAATTGAATACACAAAAAGAACCGAAAGATGACAATATTAAAAGGAAAGGGTACCGGGCGCTCTCTCCATACAAACGTAGTTAACTGTTTGCTCCCTGGATAATAAAAGTATATAACAAAAGTATATAAGTAGTTTATCCGTTATCTGGCACCCATAACACAAGCATTAAGTTGCTTAGCTTGGGGCTGGATGGCGATGTGTAATATGTCCTGAAATATTAAAAAAAAAAAAAAAAAAAAAAAAAAAAAAAAAAAAAAAAAAAAAAATGACACTAGAGCAAATATTTTTATAGCATGAAACCTGTAAGTGCCATGACCATTTTGACCATGCCCCTTTAACTTGGTTTTTCATATTCTAATTACTATCTTAAGAAAGAAGAGTCTTAAAAAATACATAGAGGGGCATGGTTATAGCAGTTAAAGGTTTTATGCCACAAACATATCCCCCCTTATTCCAAAACGAGGTTTAAGGATAGTCCGACAAGTAGATTTAAACCTTAGATTTAGGGATAGTGTTTAGACTATAGTTCCCGAGTAAATCTGTAGGGATAGTGCTTAGACTATAGTTCACGAGTAAATCTGTGTCTAAATCTAAGGTTTAAATCCACATCTCGGACTATCCTTAAACCTGGTTTTGGAATAAGGGGGATTAGCTCTAGTGTCATTATCCAGCGAGTAAACAGTCGACTACGTTTGTATGGAGAGAGAGCCCGTACCTTTTCTTCCTAAGGGGAAAAAACGGCTTTTTCTTTTCGTACGGACAAGTAGGTACGCGATAGGTAACATTCTTATTCTTTTTTATGTATGTTTTGTTGTTCGTCCGAAATAAATAAAATAAAAAACAAAAAGCTGAACAAAAATATCCAAGGAAGCATAAAAAATGGAATTGTCTCACATGTCTGCCGTGAGCGGGACCCGTACTTACTTCGTCCTGCAACAAAAGATAAAAACACAATTATTACACATTGAACAATACATCATAAAACACAATTACAGCCAAAAAAATATGACAAAAAATCATTCAAAGAATTGATCTTTACCTACTGCCATAATTATTTTTACTTTTGACGTTATAACGTCTTGTAAATCGATGAACACCGGCATCGGCATTTACAAAAAAGTGTGACGTCATCGCTCACGTTCCATATATATTTTTCTATTCCTTTTTAGGGTTCTGTACCTCAAAAGGATAAAAAACAGAACCCTTATAAGTCCGTACCGTGTCACTACCGATTATCTAAGGAACAGGTGGACCTATCAAGTTGAAATTCATACCAGATATTAAGGTCTATAGTCCCTATTAGGTGTATAATAATCAAGGTCCTGGTTCAACACGAAAAAAGATTACGATGTTTTCCTTCACCGTAAAAGCAATATTACAAAAGTTGTAATTTCATAGATAGGTACTCAAAGAAATTGAGTCTATGAAATCGCACGGCTGTATTATGTATTACATATATCTAAAAACCTTCCTCGTTAATCACTCTATCTATTTAAAAAAACCGCATCAAAATCCGTTGCGTAGTTTTAAAGATTTAAGAGTACAAAGGGATATAGGGACAGAGAAAGCGACTTTGTTTTATACTATGTAGTGATATTACAAGTAAAATAATTCCTAAATTGAAAAGTGGACTAGCTATGGGCCTTTGTAGCCTGAAATAAATGATTTTATTATTATTATTTTTTATTGAAGTGAAAACTTCTTTAGCGGCGTTGAGCACTTTTTCTGTAATGGGTATAAAATCTTAAACTCGCGTCAGGACACGTGACCTGATCGAAAAAGCGTAAGACGGATGGAGAGTAGACAGCTATCCCCTCTCTACGGCGCGGCGAAAATGTATGCCTGGGCCTACTGTTTTTAATTTGGCTGTGAGTGTATTAAGACGTACATATGGTATTTTTTAACGGACGACTATTGACGGAAGACAAATGTCGGACGACAAATGTCGGATGACAAATGTCGGACGACAAATGTCGGACGACTATTTGTCGGACGACTATTGACGGACGACAAATGTCGGACGACTATTGACGGACGACAAATGTCGGACGACTATTTGTCGGACGACTATTGACGGACGACAAATGTCGGACGACTATTTGTCGTCCGCCTTTTTTTTTTTTTTTTTCATCTAAAACTCTTTTGCGTATGTTCTCGCGACATATGAGATTTTACACAGATATACAGTTTTCACTTCTGCCTGTTTATCACCCGATCAAAGACTTTAGTTTGCTTTTTGTCCATAACCTAACCATGATTTAAGCTTTCATTAAAGCAAAGTGATTCATTATACTTTAAAAATACTTAAAATTCCTCAGTTTTATTGCAACAGCGGCTTTTCAAGTTAAAATAAAGTTTCTTTGCTAATTAAAATCGTTAATAATTAATTTTATTACTTAATTAAAGGAGTTTCCTTTAGTTAAAGTGTAGTTGGTAGCTTCCGTGTCGAGCCTTTAGTTGCAGCCGACCGTAATAAAAACGGAAATATTGTGTAGTGCAATGAATTGAAGTCAGACTTGGAACCGCTCGAAATATTGAACCGACCCGCTCCGGCTTCGCACGGCTATATTATGTATGTATTATACATATAAACCTTCCTCTTGAATCACTCTATCTATTAAAAAAAACCGCATCAAAATCCGTTGCGTAGTTTTAAAGATCTAAGCGTACAAAGGGAAATAGGGACGGCGAAAAGTGACTTTATTTTATACTATGTAGTGATAGTTTGTTACCCGACTGCAGGGAAAGGGTATGTTTTTCGCGCCTATCTTTGTATGTTTGTTTGTTTGTAATATTCTTCCCTTGGGAAGGGTAGGTAAAGGTGGAAGGGTACCGGCGCTCGCTCCATAAAAACGTAGTCGTCTTTTTAATCCCTGGATAATGACACTAGCACAAATATTTTTGTTGCATAAAACATATTCCTGCCATGACTATGACCCAATCTTTTGTTTTTTTTTTTCATTTTCTCATTATCATAGAAATTAAGATTAAAAAAAAAACGAATATAGGGGCATGGTCATGGCAGTTATAAGTTTTATGCAACAAAAATCTCTAGTGTCATAGCTCTCTATTTATCGATCTAGCTCTGGTGTCAGTATCTAGGGAGAAAACAGTCGGGTATACGTTTGTATGGAGAGAGCGCGGTACCCTTTCCTCTTAAACAATCTTAACCCCTATTAATATAATAAAAATTTAACCACTCTTTAATTAAGGTATCGTTAGATTCGTCTCATTAGTTCAAGTGTTATAAAACAAAATATGAGAGCTGCTAGTATAGATTTCATTGTTTAAGGTGATTTTTTGACGTTATAACGTAGTCGCTGCTTTCGGTCGCGTCCGATAATATGTTCGCAGCTTTAGTCGCTGCTAATTATATTTCATGTCATTTTTATTTCTCTAAAAAGGCTGTGGTCCAATTTGAATGGACAGCGCTTACAGTACTACCCTCTCAGCTAAGTCGATCTTGTTCAAATGAAATAGCTTGTTAATAATGAGACAACTAAACCGCGGGTTTCAATATTTTCCTTCATTCGCGATCTAGTCAAAGTAACTTATTAGTGAACGATATTTCCAAAATGGATTTTTTGTGATCGTATGTGTAATTAAAAAAGATTTTACATTGAAAGTAAATTCAGCTTTATTTGTTTAGCAATATGGTGTATTTTGCATTGCTTTATAAAGTTTAGTTATCGATTATTTGTGACTCAAATGTCTTTATTTCTTCGTTGGTGGCGACAGACTAAAGAATTTTTATTCTGTTCTTTAATTACATATTAGTGAATTAATCTCTTGTTTTACGATTAATTGGTATAGGAAATCTGATTATTCAATCGTTTTGTGCTTTAATGAAACTTAATTATTATTGAAGGGTCTCTTTTATTTTGTCGAAGGATTTTTAGCTACTAAAGTTGTAAACGGGATTACCATGTTTATTTTGTGGAGCTTCGATAGTTCGTTGATGTTACAAGCATAATTTTCACGAGACTTAACCATATTAGTTCATATTAGAAGATACTAGCGACCCGCCCCGGCTTCGCACGGCTATATTGTGCATGTACTATATTATACATATAAACCTTCCTCTTGAATCACTCTATCCATAAAAAAAACCGCATTAAAATCCGTTGCGTAGTTTTAAAGATCTAAGCATACATAGGGATATAGGGACAGAGAAAGCGACTTTGTTTTATACTATGTAGTGATTATTTAAATGGAAATCAGATTCTTTTTTTTAAGGCATTTAATTTTTTTTTCAATCTTTTAAAATTCAAAACAATTATGCCTTAAAATACTTCTAAGTAGGTATAGTTTTTTTTTGTCTTTTTACAATACCTAAATAATACTCTGGTCACAACGAGTTGCGAAAAAATACCCTTCACATGTTGAAAAATGGTAAATATATATCTGTTAATTACGTAACCATAGTTGCGATCAGAGTACCTTACTAATGGTTGCGAAAAATTACCAATACAATCATGTACCAAATTCAAACTATACTTAACTAGCTGCGTTTCGCGGTTTCACCCGCGTAAGTCCCGATCCCGTAGGAATATCGAGATAAAAAAGTAGCTTAAAGCCTTCTTCGATAAATGGACTATCCAACACACAAATAATTTTTTAATTTGAACCAGTAGTTCCTGAGATTAGCGCGTTCAAACAAACAAACAAACTCTTCAGCTTTATAATATTAGTATAGATTAAAATTGTACTTAAATACAACCGAAATTACTAAACTATCTGGCGGCTACCGGAGGTTAAAATGACATTTTTCTAACATCTTTCCTTTAACAAAATGTTAATAAATGTCAGTTTATTCGTTAGTAGTACTCATCATAGTCATTATACTCATTGGCGAGTTTTAAAATTAAAATAATATAGACTTTTGTCATTTTAAGCGGTTTGGGATCTTAAAAATACATTTTTTTTCGTCTTGTAATTTCAAAGGAGTTTGGCAAAAAAAGATTGGTTATTCTGATTTCCATTTCTTAATAAAATAATAATGTGTTCTCGGGGACTGCCGCACTGGACTGCTTTGTACAGTCGTACCATATACATCCACGTTAAGCGAACGCTCGGCCGAGCTGCATGTAGGCGGAGTGGGGGTGTTAGGTTTTATTTTCGTTACGGAATTTCTTGATTCGATCGCCGCGCTCAAAGCCCACTTTTTTTATGCAATAGCTTAAAAAAAGTGAACTTGTTAAAAGTAACTTCATTAAAAAGAGAAAAAACAATAAAACTAAAAAAATATGTTTCCTTCCACAAAAAACCAGTATTTTCTGTAAATTGTACCATATTTAAGCTTATGCAAATCGAACCTAATAAAAACATATTAATAAATTATTGTAAAAGACATTAATAGCTTAATTCTGCGTCGTTAACAAATTAATGAACCCACTATACGTGGGTTGGATGCGGTGTTGGCCTAGTGGGAGGGGGATCTGAAGGTTGTAGGTTCGAAACTGGTATTTATCGATGAGTTTTTCTTTACGAAAATATGATAGGTAATAAACCTGCTATTGCGATGACGTTTGTTTTAGAAATTATGGAAGATATAAATCCCTAGATGAACACCTAGGATTTTTAGGGTTCCGTAGCCAAAGGGTAAAAACGAGTCCCATGCCCATCTGTATGTCTGACTGTCACCAGGCTGTATCTCATACACCGTGAAGCTATAGACTGTTGTATTTCTGTTGCCATAACAAACAAAAATTGATTCTAAAAACAGAATATATTGTACGAAACCCTTCGTATGCGAGTCCGACTCACGCTTGTTTTCATTTGCTCGCTTAAAGCCAGTGTCAAAAAATACTAAAAGTAGTTCTGGGAACAGTAGACCTCGCGAGCTAATGAAGAGTTTTGTGTTTGAAGGTTTGAAGGAAAGTGCTCCATCAAAGTTTACAGAATGTTGTGTCTTAAGAAGACTCGTTTCGAAGGCCAAAACCACTCAAGAGTCACTGACAGCGGATTAAGTAAGTACCTAAGTATATTCGGGCACCCTCACTAAAGCTGAATAAAATTGCACCAAAATTATGCAATTTAAACGCGAATAACACTATGAAATTGAAACACAGGCAAGTCATGTTTTCTTTTAATGATGCAAATTTAATCATTTATCATTTTATCATAACTCAATCAAAATCGATAGAATAATATGACAAATATGACATAGGGCATTAGTTAATTCGTCACATTTGAAGTCGATAACCGTGACCAACGCGATTGTAACGGACCAATCGGATTCGTTTACCGACATTCCTTGACAATTTGTGACCTTTTAAATGCCTATGAGATTCATCATCGATGCCTTAGTTATTCACACTTGCACTAACTACAAAATTTTCAAAGTGTACAAAGTTTTGCTGTCGAATTTTAGTTGCCATCTCTAGTTAAGCCTTAGAATTACATCTTAGGGATGCAGGGGAGGCTGAAAAACAGCGTTGTGCAGGACCAGAAATGACACTGCTCAACAATAAACCTGACGCCTATCGTTTTGTTTAATTATTCGTGTGTGATAGGAGGAGTAGTGCATTTACACAAAAGTGTCATGTACCGGTAACATGACGCGTCATGACCTGGTAACATACGTCACGCGTCTCGTCTTTTTTTTTTCGCTCATCTGGGATTGTGTTATGGTGACGAGTGACGAATAGAAGACTGATTTAAAGTAAAATAAAAAAACAGCGCACTCCGGGAGTGCAGGCAGAAGTGAAAACTGTATATCTGTGTAAAATCTCATCTGTCGCGAGAACATACGCAAAAAGAGTTTTAGATGAAAAAAAAAAAGTTATTACGACTATTTGTCGGACGACTATTTGTCGTCCGTCAATAGTCGTCCGTTAAAAAATACCATATGTACGTCTTAATACACTCACAGCCTAATTAAAAAACTGTATATCTGTGTAAAATCTCATCTGTCGCGAGAAAATCTGTCGTCTGTCGCGAGAACGGCTGAAAATGCTCACCCACAAAAGTGCCCAACGCGCCATAAGAAGTTTTCACTTCAAAAAGTTTTCTTACGACGCGCGACGTTATCACGTAAAATTATCGTACGTAAACTACCCAAGTCCCAAGTAACACATTTGGTAATAAATAGTTTGCATATAGTATTTTTTTGGAACCTTTAGTAATAAAATCCACCTTGATTAAGTTCTATATAGGTGGTTAGAACCTATATGCAACCTATATATTACCAAAGGGAGAAAAATTGCAACTCATTTATAGTTGCAGAAGCGTTGCATAAGAGTTCGAATTGTTACCCTGAGTGGTACTTGGAACTAACGGTGCAAATTGCGCGCTGTGAATGAATGATTGAATGATAAAGCGATACATTCATTCGTTGAGTGATTAATTTGTCATAACTAGTCTTATTTTCGGCGGAGATAAACGAAAAACGGTGTGCTTTGTTCTATTGTGTTAATTGTGACAGCCATATTGCATCTATTTGGTGAGTATTAAAAATGTACGTGTAAACCGCAGCATAATATCATGGAGCCCTTGCAAATGGTTTTTATCGTGAAACCATGGTATATTTACTTAGTAAATTTTGATGCGCCTACAATTTAATCAAAAAATATCAAAAAATATATGCTGATCAAATAAATAAGATAATACTTTACAACAATTTGGTTGTTAAAAACCTAACATTATAGTTTCACAAAAAGTATAATGTCAACAACAGTTATTAAAACTTATTTTGTTAAATGTTATTGTAATAAAATACCATTAAACAAAATGCTTTTCAAGGTTATTATTTTTAAACATGGCGATTTAAAGTAGACCTTTTAGTTCTTATTTTCACTCATTTGTTACCTTATTGGAACTCTTAAGCCCAAAAATCACTCATTAGTACCTAGTAGTGATATTTTTCACTTCACAGGTCTTGCTGTCTCTACTTTGAATTGGGGATCCTCAAGACGGGTACAAAACCCATTGTGAAGGTTAATAAAGTAAAAAAAAAGTAACATTTACTTAACTTGTAAAGTCGAGGACTGTCTGTACAACTGTCTGTGCAACTGTCTGTCAACTGTCTGTGCAACTGTCTGTTGTCTGTGCAACTGTCTGTTGTCTGTGCAACTGTCTGTACAACTGTCTGGTACTGTCTGGTACTGTCTGGTACTGTCTGGTACTGTCTGGTACTGTCTGGTACTGTCTGGTACTGTCTGGTACTGTCTGGTACTGTCTGGTACTGTCTGGAACTGTCTGGTACTGTCTGGTACTGTCTGGTACTGTCTGGTACTGTCTGGTACTGTCTGGTACTGTCTGGTACTGTCTGGAACTGTCTGGTACTGTCTGGTACTGTCTGGTACTGTCTGGTACTGTCTGGTACTGTCTGGTACTGTCTGGTACTGTCTGGTACTGTCTGGTACTGTCTGGTACTGTCTGGTACTGTCTGGTACTGTCTGGTACTGTCTGGTACTGTCTGGTACTGTCTGGTACTGTCTGGTACTGTCTGGTACTGTCTGGTACTGTCTGGTACTGTCTGGTACTGTCTGGTACTGTCTGGTACTGTCTGGTACTGTCTGGTACTGTCTGGTACTGTCTGGTACTGTCTGGTACTGTCTGGTACTGTCTGGTACTGTCTGGTACTGTCTGGTACTGTCTGGTACTGTCTGGTACTGTCTGGTACTGTCTGGTACTGTCTGGTACTGTCTGGTACTGTCTGGTACTGTCTGGTACTGTCTGGTACTGTCTGGTACTGTCTGGTACTGTCTGGTACTGTCTGGTACTGTCTGGTACTGTCTGGTACTGTCTGGTACTGTCTGGTACTGTCTGGTACTGTCTGGTACTGTCTGGTACTGTCTGGTACTGTCTGGTACTGTCTGGTACTGTCTGGTACTGTCTGGTACTGTCTGGTACTGTCTGGTACTGTCTGGTACTGTCTGGTACTGTCTGGTACTGTCTGGTACTGTCTGGTACTGTCTGGTACTGTCTGGTACTGTCTGGTACGGTCTGGTACGGTCTGGTACTGTCTGGTACTGTCTGGTACTGTCTGGTACTGTCTGGTACTGTCTGGTACTGTCTGGTACTGTCTGGTACAGTCTGGCACCGTCTGGCACCGTCTGGCACCGTCTGGCACTGTCTGGCACTGTCTGGCACTGTTTGGAACTGTCTGACACTATCTGTAACTGTCTGGAATGAAACTAATGTACGGAACCCTCAGCGCGTGAGTACGACTCGCACTCGCTCCGTTATTATTTTAATTAGATCTTGTGGTTCTAAATGAGAAAAAAATGGAACCGATATACGCTTTACAGTGGCATATAAGAGTATATTAGACCTTACAAAGGCAATTACACTAAGGTTCCAAATGAGCTTCAATAATAACTCTTGAGCCACTACAAGTGATAAATAACTCATATATACTACTTATTTAGTACTAAAGGTGCCAAATGAGGGAAAAATACCACCTATTAGGGCACAGTTCTTTAGGGGGGATTTTAAGATGTCATATGCCTCTTTGAGTTCTATAAGAGAGAAAATTAAAACCTTTATGCGCCTATGAGTAATAGATTCGGCTTAATGCTACCATAGGTAATAAAGCAGAAACAAAAATCACTCAAAAGCAACCGTTAGTGATAAGAGTTACTCATTTGCAAATTCGAGTGCTGTTTGCATCTTTAAGTAATACCATACACTCTTGCATCAAAATTCCATACACTCTTGCACCAAAATTCACTAACGTGCTACCGCCGGTAGCACGTTAGTGAATTTTGGAACTTATTTTGCAACTGTAGGTAGCATATAGGTGATGCAAGAGTGTATGGTATTACTTAAAGATGCAAACAGCACTCGAATTTGCAAATGAGTAACTCTTATCACTAACGGTTGCTTTTGAGTGATTTTTGTTTCTGCTTTATTACCTATGGTAGCATTAAGCCGAATCTATTACTCATAGGCGCATAAAGGTTTTAATTTTCTCTCTTATAGAACTCAAAGAGGCATATGACATCTTAAAATCCCCCCTAAAGAACTGTGCCCTAATAGGTGGTATTTTTCCCTCATTTGGCACCATTAGTACTAAATAAGTAGTATATATGAGTTATTTATCACTTGTAGTGGCTTAAGAGTTATTATTGAAGCTCATTTGGAACCTTAGTGTAATTGCCTTTGTAAGGTCGAAAATACTCTTATATGCCACTGTAAAGCGTAGATCGGTTCCATTTTTATCTCATTTAGAACCACAAGATCTAATTAAAATAATAACGGGTCGAGTGCGAGTCGTACTCACGCGCTGAGGGTTCCGTACATTAGTTTCATTCCAGACAGTTACAGACAGTGTCAGACAGTTCCAAACAGTGCCAGACAGTGCCAGACAGTGCCAGACGGTGCCAGACGGTGCCAGACGGCACCAGACTGTACCAAACTGTACCAGACTGTATCAGACTGTACCAGACTGTACCAGACTGTACCAGACTGTACCAGACTGTACCAGACGGTACCAGACGGTACCAGACAGTACCAGACAGTTTCAGACAGTACCAGTCAGTGAAAGACAGTTGTACAGACAGTCCTCGACTTTACAAGTTAAGTAAATTTTACTTTTTTTACTTTATTATCCTTCACAACGGGTTTTGTACCCGTCTTGAGGATCCCCAATTCAAAGTAGAGACAGCAAGACCTGTGAAGTGAAAAATATCACTACTAGGTACTAATGAGTGATTTTTGGGCTTAAGAGTTCCAATAAGGTAACAAATAAGTGAAAATAAGAAATACAAGGTCTACTTTAAATCGCCATGTTTAAAAATAATAACCTTGAAAAGCATTATTTGTTTAATGATATTTTATTACAATAACATAAAACAAAATAAGTTTTGATAACTATTGTTGACAGTATACTTTTTGTGAAACTATAATGTTAGGTTTTTAACAACCAAATTGTTGTAAAGTATTATCTTATTTATTTGATCAGCACATATTTGTTAATACTTTTGATTAAATTGAAGGTGCATCAAAATTTACTAAGTAAATATACCATGGTTTCACGATAAAAAACCATTTGCAAGGGCTCCGTGATATTATGCTGCGGTTTACACGTACATTTTTAATACTCGCCAAATAGATGCAATATGGCTGTCACAATTAACACAATAGAACAAAGCACACCGTTTTTCGTTTGTCTCCGCCGAAAATAAGACTAGTTATGACAAATTGTCACTCAACGAATGAACGGTATCGCTTTATCGTTCAATCATTCATTCACAGCGCGCAATTCGCACCGTTAGTTCCAAGTGCCACTCAGGGTAACACTTCGAACTCTTATGCAACGCTTCTGCAACTATAAATGAGTTGCAATTTTTCTCCCTTTAGTAATATATAGGTTGCATATAAGGTCTAACCACCTATATAGAACTTAATCAAGGTGGATTTTATTACTAAAGGTTCCAAAAAAATACTATATGCAAGCTATTTGTTACCAAATGTGTTACTTGGGTAACTTTACGGACAAACATTTGTATCCGACGACTTCCAACGACCTTAAGGCCCCTCTCCCACGGCGACTTTTTGTAGCGATGCAGTAGCGATGCTGTCGCGCGTTCGTATCGATACAGTCGCGATGCGATCGCTAGCTGTGTGCCCTCGCCCACATAACCACGATTCAGTCGCGATGCAAACGCGATACCGTCGCGCTTTTGTGGCGATGCAAACGCGATTCAGTACGATTTGTATGACTTATTCGACGTTTTGCCGACACGGTCGCGCGTTTGCGTCGATACAGTCGCGATGCTGTAGCGTGTTGGCATTGCGTATGTAGCGCGTTGCAAATGCGACTAACGCGCGTTAGTAGTGATGCTGTCGCGCGTTTATGAAACGCGCGTTTGCATCGCTACAAAAAGTCGCCGTGGGCGAGGGCCCTAAGTCGTAGAACTGATAGCCGTTAGGGCCGAAGAAAACCACCTCACTGTGCAAATTTCTCGTTTCTCATCAAAGCGGTTAAGAGTAGTAATAAGTCATTCAGACAGAGTTATTCAAAGAATGTCTCCAATTATATTTGACGGAAGCCAATAATTGGTGTTTTTCTCTTTATTATTGAGTGTTTACGTTGTTGTTAATTAAATCGAATCACAAAATCGATGGAGAATTATAAATTGATTGAACAATTTCTTTGTTTTGTAATTGGATTCAAAGTAATTATCATTCATTCATTAATTCATTCTAGGACGTTTAGGAAATTAGTTTTCAATACAGTTGTTTAACATGACGTACTTTCAGAGGCTATAATTTTTAGAAAATTAAATATTTTGCTTAAAACAATAAATAAATAAATATTGTTGGACATTCCACACATCGCCATCTAGCCCCAAGCTGAGTAACTAGACTTGTGTTATGGGTGCTAGACAACGGATATACTACTTATACTTTTCTTAATACATAGAAACAAACAGACCACAGACAAATATCTAAGCATGAATACTTGTCTGAAGCGGGAATCGAACCCGCAACCCTGTGTTTGGCAGTCCGGCATGGTGACCATTGTGCCAACTGGGTCATCAAAGCAAAGCATCTTTCTTTTACGCGGGCGTAATTTTATATTACGATCTCGATCATTTCTTTTGCAGTTTATTTTTAAAATAAGTACCTACACATATTTAAAAAGTATAGTAGCAAGGAGTTTTTATACATTTATCCGATTCTATTCTAGAATCGGATAAATTTTATCCAATGAAAAATGAATGAGTCCGAACGTCTTAGCATAAAATTCCCAAATTCTTTTGGATGTCTAGTAGTATAATAAAATAAACGATATTTTATTTATCTTATTATTTTTACATCAACATTTGTCAAAAATCGAATAGCCTGTTGTATACGCGTACGAGCCCGCGCGTTGCCTAGTTTCGTTGTAAAAAAATGTCCAGTTGCAAAAACGCGCCCATTATCTGAAAATTTTCATTTTTAGGAAGTAATTAATTAATTTATTTTTAAAATTAGAATAAGTCGATTTTTAAGGTTCCGTATCCAAAAGGTAAAAACGTGACCCTTTTACTATGACTCCACTGTCCAGTGTCCGTCGGTCCGTCTGTCTTCTGTCTGTCACCAGGCTGTATCTCATGAACCGTGATAGCTAGACAGTTGAAATTTTCACAGATGATCTATTTCTGTTGCCGCTATAATAACAAATACTAAAAACAGAATATAATGGTAAGGAACTCGCACTTGGCTGTTTTTTTTTTTTGCAAAACGTGATAAAAAAACGCGGATTCAAAACCCTGCAGAATTGTTCAAAAATAAATTTTCTATACGTATCGAAAAATAGTATTAATTTAAATCCAAAATGCGTGGCATACGTGTTAAAAATCTGTTGGCTAGTATGGAATTAGGTCCGTACTCGTAGCTTGAACTGGTATCAGCTGGCTGGGTGGTCCGGCCACCCAGGTATGGGATAAAACTATGGAGCGGTCGATGCTTTGAGATACGTATGGTTTTATACGATGTTCTAGTTAGAATTTTACGAGAAGTTTTCCGTATCTAAATATCTTTTTTTTTAGAAATAGTTTCAATGAAAAATGCATCGTGGTGGTGATCGCAGGTTCTTGTCTCGCCGCGATGCAAAAATCAGGCATCGCGGCGAGACAAGAACCTGCGATCACCTACATACCTAAATTGGGTTTAAAGAGTGTACAAACTACAAAGCAAAAGATATTTTTTTTTGCACAGCAATGCACAGATGGCTTCCATGCTATGCTGCGCAAGAAAATAGTCTCACTGATACGCAGGCAATTCCACCTTCCTCTCATGGCCTTGCTAATATCTTAGGTCTTAAAGGCTGAAAGGGCCATACGTTTGTTACTTGCACTGGGCTCTTTCACCAACGTACCATCAGCCAGAGCTGCGCGGTTCCACCTTAAGGTTGATTATCCTGTGCAGGGCCCTATTGCTTCTCCAGCCTCTTAATTTTTGTTGACCAATATGGGATAGGCGCATTGTTTTTTTTACAAACGTCAAACATTCCTTAAAGCGTTTTTGTATGCTTTTTATGCCAAATGTGTTGTTTGTTGTTGAAACGAAATGTTTCAAAACAATAGACTTTGACAATAAAAAAGGGTACTGGACCCTAATTGGCAAACAAAAAAAAAGGGCGGGATTTTGTAGATTGCACTACTCCCGAAGGAAAGTGTTCATGGATTGGGACCGCACAGCCCTGGCCGATAGTACTCACTTAAGTCCCTACATATCTTTACCTGTCCTCTTGCTTATGCGACTCTCCCCGAATGGGGCTATAAACGTTACGTGAACGGCTTGCGCGTCAGCTCGTTTTCAACATCTCTCGGTACCTCAAGCTAGCCAAAGCTGAGCTCCATTGCGCGTCGTTCCTTGTGCCACTCTACGCAAGCAGGGGCAATAGTATTCTAATGACAGTGGCTGACGGATTTCAGTCGCCGTTGTGGCAGTCCTTGTTTAGAAGGGTTATTTTTCATTTGGAAATGTCGATGTTTTTAACCGACTTCAAAAATGGAGGAGGTTCTCAATTATTTTTCTCTTTATCTTCTATTATTCTCGTATTTTTTTTTATGACGCCTGGACTGATTTGGAAAAGTCTTTTTTTGTTTGAAAGAGGATAACTCACAGGTGATCCCATAAAAATTGAATGAAGATCTGTTGAAGATCTTTGGAGTGATGAACAGAATTGCACCTCGAGATTGCAGCAAATCGCTCAGTTTTCCATTTCCACTAGTAGACTTGGCCCATATACTAATAGGTACCGATGGAAGGAGCATCTGATACCACCTTCTCATCACCAAACTCCTCAATGGGTTATTATTATTTTTTATTTAAAAACAAAGACCCCTCCACATCTTTCCATATCAAGTTTTGCTTGCGCATGTCACCAAAACATTTTAAGACTGACTTGTCCAAAGCTTCTTTAATTCAACAATTAATCAACACCTTATCACAACGGAATAAGGTTCAAATTACAATTTACAATTCTTATAAGAAATATTACAAATAAATATCAATGAAATTGAGACTTTTATTTTATTGTTTTACGGTTGGTTTTTGTTTAATAAAAGTTGTATTAAAGAATTCTTGTCCGGTTTAAAATTTTGAGTATTTTGAGCTTTATAAAGAAGGGTTAAAGGTATGTTTTTGAGTGTTTTAATTATTTCTATTTAGAGAATGACCCTGTATGAACTAATTGAGATGTCTTCCTTTAGTTTACTTGTCTTTTTGTCTGTCTGTCCAGTGCTTTACTATTGAATTTCTGAATTAATGATTATTTTTAATCTCTTGCGTTTTATTAGTTTTTTTATTGATATGCTAAAAGGTAGAGGATTAAGGTTTATTTGTGTGGGTAAGGTTTTATCGGAGGAGGAGTGGGGATTCGATGTGAAACGACCGATAGTTGACGATCCAGTGCTGATTTCAGATGCATCTGTCAAAAGCTCTACCATATCCTGACGTAAGTTCTGACACATTTGTCATCATATCTATTAAAATCTCTTAAGCCTGCCTAGCATGAAGACCAAAACACGATACGATAAAGCTATATCACGCGATATAACTACATCAACTCTCAAAATATGATAGATAAAGCCGCCATGTTGAATTTTTATTATAAATTGCGATAAAAATTATGATAAAATTTCAACATGGCGGCTTTATCTATCATATTTTGAGAGTTGATGTAGTTATATCGCTTTATCGTATCGTGTTTTGGCCTTCATGCTAGGCTAGCTGGATCAGACAAAAGTTGACCTACGAGTATATCTGTCAAAACTTCTGCGAAATATGAAAAGATCAAATGCAAAATATCAAAAGCTCAGCGTATCTGAAAAACTGTCTAAAAACGAGTCGGACGTACGAAGGGTTCCGTTTTAACCATGTTTTATGGGAGTCCTACTTAAAAATATTTTTTTCTGTTTGTATAGTACTTACTAGCTGCGCCCCGCGGTTTCGCCCGCGTAAGTCCCGATCCCGTGGGAATATCGGGATAAAAAGTAGCCTATGTGTTAATCCAGGTCTCCAGCTATCTACATACCGAGTTTCATCGCAATCGGTCCAGTAGTTTTTGCGTGAAGGAGTAACAAACATACAAACACACACACACACTCACACACACACAAACTTTCACATTTATAATATTAGTAGGATAGGATAGGATTTACTAATACATACCTAATTTTTGAAAATTTCGACAGTCTAGGTATCACGATTTACGAGATACAGCCTGGTGACAAACAGACAGACGGACAGTTTGACAGTGAAGTCTTAGTAAAAGGGTCTCGAAGTTGTGTGGAAGGAACCTTTATCAAAATCCTAAACTAAGGGACCCAAAAATGACTAAACCTTAAAGAATCCTAATAACAGTGCTTTGCTAATTGTTTAATCATAAGAAGAATGCTAACCGGATACGCGCGAATTTCGGTTTTTTTGCTTTTCTAATATGTATTATAACTAGTAGTTCGCCCCGAACTGAGACCTCACGAGTTTTTTTCAGCGTTTATTATATTTCAGCGTAAAGTACTAAAATGTATAATATAACGACGAAAGACTCCAAATACGACAGGTCTATCTTATCTGAATGATTGGTGCCTAGTATCGCTATTATCTGACATTGGATGATTTAGAGAATCCAAACACGATAGGCATAACTTGTTGTTGTTGTTAATTTGTTGTTGTTAAGTTCTAATTAGCATAGGTCAATCATCACACCCTGGACATCCGTTGACTCTTTATTTTTACTCAAGACATTTTTAATGTGTCCAACATAATATCCAGAAGATAGTAATTCCTTTCCTTCCTTCCTTATGTATCTACCTATCATAATGTTACGTAAGAGGAAACGAGAAGACAAGGTCTAGAACGAGAATATATTAGAGAAGTTTGAGGCCAATATGTCCTGTAATAAGTCCCTAAACTAAAATATAACAAGTCAATAAAAAATTATAAAAAAATTAGTCACAAATTTTATAATTATCAGAGTCTCTAGATCGGCTAGAACCGAACATTCCTACTATTTAATACTATCCAACACTATTATTGTAAAACAGCCCATGATTATGAAATAAATAATTATAGGAAATGAAGCAAAGAGAGTTCGGACGATTTGGGGCAAAGTAATAAATTTCTATAAATTTTAAATTTAAATAAATTTGGATTAAGAATATTGTAAATAGTAAGCGTGTTACATTGTGAATTTGTGATGCTACACCTTCGTTATTTTTCTTTTGCAATCACAATGTAACACGCTTACTATTTAAGTACAATATTCTCCAAATTTATTAGATTTATTTATTTTCTATTTTTTAGTTGGACTTTTTTTATTAAAGCGTGTTTTTTTTTAGTTTTTTACTGTATTAATTTATTTTATACTTTTTGGTCTTTGATAACGAAATATGTTAGATTAGACCCTGGTTACTATTGAAAGACAAACTACTCGTCAAGACGATTCTAACGAGCCTAAACTCGATGAGGTTGTGTCGTTTCATTGCGAATTTCCTATGACCACCTTCCAGTTCCATTATCAGACCCTGGTTACCATTAAAAGACAAACTACCCGTCAAGGCGATTCTAACGAGCCCAAACTCGATGGGGTTGTGTCGTTTCATTGCGGAGTTCCTATGACCACCTTCCAGTTCCATCATTAGACCCTGGTCACCATTGAAAGACAAACTACTCGTCAAGACGATTCTAACGAGCCCAAACTCGATGAGGTTGTGTCGTTTCATTGCGAAGTTCCTATGACAACCTTCCAGTTCCATCATCAGACCATGGTTACCATTGAAAGACAAACTACTCGTCAAGACGATTCTAACGAGCCCAAACTCGATGAGGTTGTGTCGTTTCATTGCGAAGTTCCTATGCCAACCTTCCAGTTCTATCATCAGACCCTGGTCACCATTGAAAGACAAACTACTTGTCAAGACGATTCTAACGAGCCCAAACTCGATGGGGTTGTGTCGTTTCATTGCGAAGTTCCTATGACCACCTTCCAGTTCCATCATCAGACCCTGGTTACCATTGAAAGACAAACTACTCGTCGAGGCGATTCTTGACGAGTAGTTTGAATGAACGAACTATAAGGTATGGATAATGAGATAATTCCTGCAGATTCCCTCCAGCTCTATCATCAGATCAGTTCCATGGTACCATATTATTGTCACCGAAGTTACGCCCTTTCATTTGATACCCCACTCGGGTATATTTGCAGTATAGTTTGTGTGCCATATAGGTGGATCCCCTTTTGGACCCCTATCTCCGTAACCCCCTGACCGATCCTGCTCATGTTCGAACTTAAAAATTCTATGGACCTCAACTACTTGTATACCAAAAATCATGAAGATCAGAGCAACGGTACTCAAGTTATCGTCGAACAAACATACAAACATACAAACATACAAACATACAAACATACAAACATACAAACATACAAACATACAAACATACAAACATACAAACATACAAACATACAAACATACAAACATACAAACATACAAACATACAAACATACAAACATACAAACATACAAACATACAAACATACAAACATACAAACATACAAACATACAAACATACAAACATACAAACATACAAACATACAAACATACAAACATACAAACATACAAACATACAAACATACAAACATACAAACATACAAACATACAAACATACAAACATACAAACATACAAACATACAAACATACAAACATACAAACATACAAACATACAAACATACAAACATACAAACATACAAACATACAAACATACAAACATACAAACATACAAACATACAAACATACAAACATACAAACATACAAACATACAAACATACAAACATACAAACATACAAACATACAAACATACAAACATACAAACATACAAACATACAAACATACAAACATACAAACATACAAACATACAAACATACAAACATACAAACATACAAACATACAAACATACAAACATACAAACATACAAACATACAAACATACAAACATACAAACATACAAACATACAAACATACAAACATACAAACATACAAACATACAAACATACAAACATACAAACATACAAACATACAAACATACAAACATACAAACATACAAACATACAAACATACAAACATACAAACATACAAACATACAAACATACAAACATACAAACATACAAACATACAAACATACAAACATACAAACATACAAACATACAAACATACAAACATACAAACATACAAACATACAAACATACAAACATACAAACATACAAACATACAAACATACAAACATACAAACATACAAACATACAAACATACAAACATACAAACATACAAACATACAAACATACAAACATACAAACATACAAACATACAAACATACAAACATACAAACATACAAACATACAAACATACAAACATACAAACATACAAACATACAAACATACAAACATACAAACATACAAACATACAAACATACAAACATACAAACATACAAACATACAAACATACAAACATACAAACATACAAACATACAAACATACAAACATACAAACATACAAACATACAAACATACAAACATACAAACATACAAACATACAAACATACAAACATACAAACATACAAACATACAAACATACAAACATACAAACATACAAACATACAAACATACAAACATACAAACATACAAACATACAAACATACAAACATACAAACATACAAACATACAAACATACAAACATACAAACATACAAACATACAAACATACAAACATACAAACATACAAACATACAAACATACAAACATACAAACATACAAACATACAAACATACAAACATACAAACATACAAACATACAAACATACAAACATACAAACATACAAACATACAAACATACAAACATACAAACATACAAACATACAAACATACAAACATACAAACATACAAACATACAAACATACAAACATACAAACATACAAACATACAAACATACAAACATACAAACATACAAACATACAAACATACAAACATACAAACATACAAACATACAAACATACAAACATACAAACATACGAGCGACCGACCCTTCTCAACACTAGACCTCTCTCGCTTCGCTCGTTCGGTCAAAAAAAATATTTATTTGTTTATAGCGAACTAGCGACCCGCTCCGGCTGCGCACGGCTATATTTGAATCACTTTATCTATTAAAAAAACCTCATCAAAATCCGTTGCATAGTTTAAAGATCTTATCAGCATAGGGACAGACAGCGGAAAGTGACTTTGTTTTATATACTACTAGCTGCGTCCCGCGGTTGCACCCGCGTATATCGCCATCCCGTGGGAATGTCGCGATAAAAAGTAGCTTTGGAACAAACGATTTGGAACCATAAAAATCTAAGAAAAAAAAAATGTGAGCCGTCACGAGACGCCTGGCAGCAGTGAAACATCGACATTTTTTTGTAAAAGTAATATGCAGAAAAGAACAGATTGTGATAGAATCGCACAGTCGATTACGGTGTGTACACCGTACACACTACTGCATATAGACTGTATATATATACAATCATATAGCGTGCGCGGCATGCGTCGCCACGCCAAAAATCGGTTTTACGTGCGGCTATAGATGTTTCACATCAAAATAGATTCGTATGCGAAAATACACGTAGTTGGCCGCATAGCACTGTTCGTATTGCATAATTGCACGGCAAGCGGAAGGTAGCCAGTTCAAATCCCATCGCGGTGCAATTTTTAAACGTGCATTTGTTCGTATAAAATATTTATAGGAATAAACAAAGTAAGGCTTACGCGCAAAAAAAAACCGGAAACGTGCAAAAGTCTATATTCATAACCTATCGTTCAAATTCTTACCTCGTTTTGGAATAGATAAATATCAATACATAGTATAAAACAAAGTCGCTTCCCGCTGTCTGTCCCTATGTATGCTTAGATCTTTAAAACTACGCAACGGATTTTGATGCGGTTTTTTTAATAGATAAAGTGATTCAAGAAGAAAGTTCATAATATGTATAATACATGCATAATATAGCCGTGCGAAGCCGGGACGGGTCACTAGTTATAACATAAAACAAAAATACTTGAATTTCACGCGTTTCCGGTAACCAATCACCCTAATTCGTTCCACTGATGCATAAATGCAGTAATCAAAACCAACTGCAGATTGAAATCATTTTGAGATTTTTGACTCGTACCTACTGTTAAAGAAATATGGCGTATCGTCCTCGTATGTTGCTTTGTTTTTTTTTTAATATTGCAGGACATTCCACACATCGCCATCTAGCCCCAAACTAAGTAACTACACTTGTGTTATGGGTGCTAGACAACGGACAACGGTAGATACTACTTATATACTTTTCTTTTGTAAACATATGTACAGTCACATTACCAATTAGCTGAACCCCACGTGGCTCAGAGCTCATTCGCATATCTGTAAAAAATATGGTATTTACCTATTTTTTTATATTTTTTATATTGTATATCAGGTAACATTACTTTACAACCTTACAGATTTGCGAGTGAGCTCTGGGTCTCGTGGGGTTCAGCTAATTGATAATGTGACTGTACCTATACATATAATACATAAAAACAACCAGACCACAGACAAATATCTAAGCATAAATACATGTCTGAGGCGGGAATCGAACCCGCAACCCTGTGTTTGGTAGTCCGGCATGGTGACCATTGTGCTAATTCATTGTCAACTGGGTCGTTTTATTCAAATTAAAAACTTGTTGGTGGGGAATATCTAATAGTTTTATTTATTTCTACTAGCTGGGCTCCACGGTTTCACCCGCGTAAGTCCCGATCCCGTGGAAATTTTGTGATCAAAAGTATCCTATGTCCTTCTCCATCCATTAAACTACCACAATGCTGATCCAAGTCCGTCCAGTCATTTGACTGTGAAGGGGAACCAAAAATTAAATATATAAAATAAAAGAAAGAAAGAACGAAAGAAAGAAAGGAAGAAAGAAAACATATATTTGGACAAGCACACGACATAAGACAATCAGAAAAGTAGTAACAAACATAAAAGCACTAGAACAAAAGTTTAAAATAAAAATAATAATAAAATAAAAATTAATAGGAAAAAAAAAACTATAACTAACTAACTAAAACTTTCCGATTTATATTACTAGCTGTGCCTGTGGTTTCACCCGCGTAAATCGTTAGGATAAAAAGTAGCCCAGGTTTCTAGCTATCATCTGCTAAGGTTACTTGCAATCGGTTTAGTAGTTTTTGCATGAAGGAGTAACAAACATACAAACACAAATACTTTTTCATTACTCATACTCCGAAAGTAGGTCTAAAGATGCATGAAGAGCGTGTAGAAAATAAAATTTCCAGCCCTAGGGCTTTTCTCTTTCACTGACAGCTGTCATGTCAAATTATGGCTTCGCACGACTTGTGCAATGTGCATGTAGCCAGTATCAGTAACATTACGCATAAGGAACTTTAAAAACCTAACCTCCTTGCTTTAAGTAACACCAAAGAATAACACTACATGTATATAACCTCTTTGGTCCCAACCTTGTAAGAGGATCAGGTAGTATGGAGTCTCTCATTCACTCTCGTTGTTAGGAAGAATTTTATGTATTATTCGTAATGAAAAGCACAGTGTTTACCTCGGGTGAAAGACTCATTAAGTCCCTCGAACTATTAGCGCCCTCGCTACGCTCGGGCGCCAAACTCCGTCTCGGGACTTGTAATGAGTGACTTTCACACCTAGGATAACAATGTACTATTACATCATCACTACATAGTATAAAATAAAGTCACTTTTCGCCGTCCCTATGTCCCTATTTCCCTTTGTATGCTCAAATCTTTAAAACTACGCAACGGTTTTTGATGCGGTTTTTTTTAATAGATAGAGTGATTCAAGAGGGTGGTTTATATGTATAATACATGCATAATATAGCCGTGCGAAGCCGGAGCGGGTCGCTAGTTTATAATATTAGTGAGATAGTGGGATAGGATAAATTTACGATTGGCTTTATGCACAAATCGTACGAAGCCAAAACTTGACGAAAAAAGGCTGTTTACTTATTTACGTAAAAAACTAGAATACCCCCAAATTTTTTCATTACCAACCCAATTGTCGACCTCAAAAGTAAAATGATACCAAAATACTTAACACATTTACGTTTATTTTTTAACTGTGGCTACACAGAGAGATAAAATATCTATTACTGGTATAGAGGTGACATCTAATCTATATCTAGATACTTCACTACATAGTATAAAACAAAGTCGGTTTCTCTGTCCCTATATCCCTTTGTATGCTTAAATCTTTAAAACTACGCAACGGATTTTGATGCGGTTTTTTAATAGATAGAGTGATTCAAGAGGAAGGTTTATATGTACAATACATGCATAATATAGCCGTGCGAAGCCGGGGCGGGTCGCTAGTATAAATTTAATTCAAACATTAAGTCCTGATTTGCCACCCATTTGCCAAAGCAATTTCTTCTTTTGGGTGGAAAATAATTAAAAAAGCAGATGGGTGGGTAAAATTAGGAAATTATTTGGATTATTTTTGATGTTTTGTCTATTCGACTATATTTAATATCTCTATGGCTACCCAATGATTCACAATACCACCCAGAGAGTATACATGTTGCCGTCTTTGTCGCCCGTATAGGGTTGTCTCGTTCGCACACCGTTTTTTCTCTCATTGAAAAGAGTATACTGTCAAAATAAGGATTATAAAAAGAGTTTTGGATATTGTTATGCAAGCGGAGACAGTCAATAATAATGAAAACAATTAAATATATGACTATTTAAAAATTATAAATAACTATTTTATTTATCATCACTACATAGTATAAAACAAAGTCGCTTTCTCTGTCCCTATGTCCCTATATCCCTTTGTATGCTTAAATCTTTAAAACTACGCAACGGATTTTGATGCGGTTTTTTTTAATAGATAGAGTGATCCAAGAGGAAGGTTGATATGTATAATACATGCATAATATAGCCGTGCGAAGCCGGGGCGGGTCGCTAGTATAAATATAAACCATTTAGAGCAAACCGTAGACCTAGAAGCGTGAAATTTTGCACAGAGACTCCATAATTTTCGTAAATTACAACTATGCAAGATTTTTTGGAATTTTATTTATTTTTAATTATTATTTTATCTTAAGAATACCTACAGCTATTACTAAAAACTAGAAAGAAAAATAAAATGAAGAAGTAACAAACAAACATACTAACACCATTATCGAGTGAATGCAAGCAAATCAGTGATGTGCTAATTAAGCCCTTTCATTTGATATTCCACACGATACATTTTAATTATTTTTATTTTTTAATTCATGACTCTATGTCCTCTAGAGGGCGCCACATTTGATTTATTGTGACGTCATATAGCCTATAACCAGCGGATCATTGAGACGCTTCTAACGATACCTCATTTGTTGAATTACAGTAAGTAGTTTTGAAGTTAGGTGGGAACAGATGAACATACATACATACATACATACAGGTCAAACACATAACCCTCCCTTTTGGCTTCGCCGTAGTCGGGTAATTAGATGGCCAATCAGGTATTCATAACTAAAACTTTAAGCGGAGCAGATTACGAAACGCTTGACCTATTTTGATGCATCTTGGTATGAGAATAAATTGATTAATTGGGAGTGTCATAGGCTAATTTTTATCCCGATATTCCTACGGGAGTTGAGGTGAAAGGGTACCTGCGCGCTCTCCATACAAACGTAGTCGACTGTTTCCTCCCTGGATAATAATTACACTAGCACAAATATTTTTGTGCCATAAAACCTATAACTGCCATGACTATGCCCCTGTTTTGTTTTTTTTTTCATTTTCTAATTAACATTGAAATTAAAATTAAAAAAATTAAATAGTAAAAAAATAACAAAAAATAGGGGCATGTTCATGGCAGTTATAAGTTTTATGCACCAAAAATATTTGCTCTAGTGTCATTATCCAGGGAGAAAACAGTGTCATTATCCAGGGAGAAAACAGTCGACTACGTTTGTAATAGTTTGTATGGAGAAAGCCCCCGGTACCCTTTCCTCTTAAGTGGGTGAAACCGCGAGGTGATGCTAGTAGTTTATTAATAGGTTAGCTTTACTTTTACTCAACTTTCAAATGAAATAAATACAGCATAATGCCATCCAAGTTGTGTTCTAAAAAAGAACCACAGAGTCTCGTTGTGAGTGATGACTTAATTTTTAGAACCACCACGAAGTAACCGGACACTGGGCACAGGCGCTGGATGTAGTGGAGCGAGAGGGCTTTATGATATCGAACATTATCGATTAATTTTTTTTTCTTTTTTTTTTGCCAGTCTCCTCCCGACCATGACTATTGTAACATAGTCCAAACGTCGAGGTAAGAAAAATAAAAATAAAAAATACGCGATTAAGACCCGGGAAAATAATTACTTTGATTTATCACAGATTGTACTCTATGTAAATTCATAAAAGGATGTGTTTCAACTTTTTATTAAATGTCACCGTTTTTTTATTGAAATCCGTCAGTATTTTATCGGATTCATTTCGGGAAGAGTGGAACAGAAGTCTACACGGTCTAATTTTCTCATTTTTATTCTCTCGTCATACAACCAGGAAAAATGATATGCGACACTTATCACACTTGCCTGATGGTATCGGCAAGTGTGATAGTGGTCAAACGCTGACCTATTATATTGTAAAAAAAATGGTTGTCTGTAAAGTCGGTTTATGGTTGATAATTTTACGTGATAACGTCATAATAAAACATTGATGGTGAACGATAATACTTTGCTATGGTTACGTTGTCAATAACGCATGACATCTACACTTTTTTGTGAGCTGCACTTACCAATTTATTAGATGTTATCACGTCACAAAAGTTATAAAAGTTCCCTGTATCTAAATTCATAATCAGAGTTTAATAACCAGCTGCATTATTTAGATTAAGATTTATCTTGACGTACAATGAATGGTCTCTCGATCCATTCCACCCAGCGCCTGTACAAACCTGTTATTTAATAATACCAGTGATATACTATGTTACAGCACAAACATAGTATTAAGTTTCTTTATATTAATTATAATGTGACAGTTAGTCCACCAGTCATTCAAATAAGGACAAAAAATGTCTGATGAACTTCATTTGACGACCCAGTTGGCACAATGGTCACCATGCCGGACTGCCAAACACAGGGTTGTGGGTTGAATTCCTGCCTCAGACAAGTGTTTATGCTTAGATATTTGTCTGTAGTCTGGTTGTTTCTATGTACTAAAACTTAGGGATGTTCCCATAAAAATTTGTTCTGGATCTGATGAGGATCTTCGAAGTGATGAGGTCATGGCACCAAAAGGCCATCAGTGTATTAGTTTTAAGTGATTCTGGCAAAAAGAACTCCATACAGTCAATATTTTTAGGGTTCCATATCCAAAGGGTAAAAACCCTTTACCCGGTAGCAAAGAAAGGGTTATGTTTTTCGCGCTTATCTTGTATGTATGTTATGTTTGCAATGTTCTTTATTTCCTCATATCTTCCAAACCCCTCGATGGATTTCTTTAATTAAGGTATCGTTAGATTCGTCTCGTTTTAGTCCAAGTGTTCTTAGATAGGTGACATAAAAAACAAATTAAATATAGGGGTAGTAGATTTCCTAATTTAAAGGTGATTTTTTTTAATCTGCTTTTTCTGCCATATGGGTACTGTCTGTCCGTCCGTCTGTCTGTCTGTCTGTCACCAGGCTGTATATCATGAACCGTGATAGCTAGACAGTTGAAATTTTCAGATTTATTTCTGTTGCCGCTATAACAACAAATACTAAAATCAGAAAAAAAAAAGTTGGCCTCCTATACAACACGGAACCCTTCGAGCGCAAGTCCGACTCGCACTTGGCCGGCTTTTTTAACTTTGTAAATACGGTGACAGAAGATAGCCCTAAAATACGGCGCGCCTACTTTGACATTAATTTGACAGATGTCAAAATAGAAATCGCCCAAGATGGATCACATAATGGGGCCATTAGGTTTTTTAGTAGATAGGTGTGGTTGCTACCTGTATTATTTTCGTTTTGGAAAATCTATAATAATTGCTAAGGGGGGTCCATACGCCAACAACCTTGGTACACAGCCTACTAAATAGTTACTACTGGCACCGGTCGCCTTCGTTGGTGAAAATTGTTGATTTTTACGAATGTGTTTTGTTTTTCTCCAAAGTGCTGAGATGGAATTGTAGGTGAGATTTTTACCGACATTTTGGTGTGATTTTGAGCCATAGTTTTAAAGCTATCCTAAAATTAAGAATTAAAACAAGTCTAGCTTTGAAATGACAAAGAATTTTCGCCTCGAAATTACCCCAAAATAACGGTAAAATTTCACCTACAATTCCATCTCAGCACTTTTGAGAAAAACAAAACACATTCGTAACAATCTATATAAATAAAAATCAATTGCTGTTCGTTAGTCTCGCTAAAACTCGCGAATGGCTGAACCGATTTGGCTAATTTTGGTCTTTATTTATTTGTTACACAAATAAATAGGGAAGGTTTAAACGGTGAGAAACATCGCACTTACGCGGGTGAAACCGCGGGGCGCAGCTAGTCAACAATATTAATTGTAAGCGACGGGTATTTCTAGCGCGTTGCGTTTGGCAGCATAAGCAGCCTTAAGAAATAATTAAACATTCTCTTTTTTAAGGTTCCGTACCCAAACGGAACCCTTTTACTATAAGACGTCACTGTCCGTCCGTCTGTCTGTCACCAGGCTTTATCTCATGAACCGTGATAGCTGGACAGTTGAAACTGAACAAATAACAGAATATAATAGTACGTAACTCTCACTTCTTTATATCCGGCATTTATGATATAACACAAAACGTACGTCAATGACAACATCCTTATTTTTTTAAATTCGGTCAAAAACCAACCATTTCGCGGACATTCGTCACATATAGCTTCGTATAAAAGCGTAGGTGTTCTCCCTCAATATGCCTGTCTACAAATTACTTCTAATTGCTACTAAGTAACAAAGAAACAAATAACCAATTAACACGACGAAATTACTCAACGTATTTAGTGAAACGGAACGTTATCGAACAAATTTAACCTTTATAGCCCTAATATAACCCCGTAATTGATACAAAAATAGCCTAAAATGACAGATTAAGCACCCAAAGTTACTCTAAATATGTCAGCGAAGACATTCACACTCCTAATCACGTATTTAAACACAAAATGAATACAAAAATTAAACGTCTTCGGACAACTTAAGCGTGAAATGAAACGCACGATTTGACAGTTCGCCCGTTGGCGCCGAATTCGCTGTCACTTTGACGTATGTGTATTTTTTAAGTTTAGGGTTTTGCACGACTTGTGCCACACAGTCATTACCCTAAAATAGCCCAGTTAATAAAAATATACTTATTAGTTTTTGACCATTATCTCGCCCGATGGTAAGCGAGACGATGCGGTCAAAGATGTAGCTCGCGCATCAAGAAGATACCTATACGCTCGTGACTCAAAGACCACCAAAATGGGAAGGGCCTTCGAGGGATCAGAGTGAAGGTATGAAGACGGCAATGGAATGAAAACTTATCCCGTCCTTCTTTGATATATTTATTCCATGGTTTTTTTAGTCAAAATCTGCCTCAAAATACCAGCTCATCAGCCAAGTCAAGGGTTTAGATAACGCTGCAGCTAAAAGCTATTTAGGAGTTTTTGACATTGTCTCAATGTGGCTGATTATAGCTTTTCCGGCACGTGTTTAAAATCAAAAATCTTTTGTCTGAGCACGTCCGAAAATATGAAAAAACGTATAACAATCATCACATGATCATTTCACATTAACAAAAAGTGTTCTAATATTTAAGAGCAGAATCAAACGTTTTATTTCCGTCCAGACTATTAAATTCGTCACCAATTAGACTGCTATTAAGAGCGGCCATTAAGCAAATAAACATTGTCAAAAAATCTAATCCGAAAACATCGCGCTGTGTGGCCGAACATATTAAATTTTATTAATACACAACACTTTTTATTCGTCCAATATTTATGATGGCGTATTTATTTTGTGTTAAATGCGTAAATCGTACGCAGATGTCAAAGTGACAGCTAATTTGGCTCCTACAAATTTGACAGTTTGGAGTTTTTGGCGGGAAGGAGAAGGAACGAAACGCACTAATATATTATTGAAAAACTTATTTTAGAAAACAAATATTTTTTGCTATTAAACACATGTAGTATTGAGGTTACATGAAGTTACTCGCGGCTTAGTTGTTTTGTTGTTCTTATAGTGTAGAGTTCTTTCCTCTGGATACGGTCGACTAAGCTGTGAGGGTGGTATATGTGGCTGGGCATAGACTACTCCATCCTCACGCAGAAAATACCCAATTAGTTGCGGAAAAACGCCCGTAAGTATCATGCGCAACAATTTAAAAACTTCCTCTTTTTTAAGAGAATTGTGAGATTTCGATACGCGGCGCGAGTAGGTATTTTCAGAAATGACCCGTATCGTGCGATAGATAGAGTTTAAGTTCGGTCGTAATTTCCCTCATTTTGCTTTCAAATAATGTTGCGGGATGTAACGTTTTTACCCCCTTTATCCTTCACAAAATGAAATAAATTTGGTCTCATTTAATTTACTGCATCGTATTCTAGGTTTATACGTTTTTTTTTTTGGTAATTCAGTTTAGTCTATTCAAAAACAATTGAAACGCTCGATGAAGTTTTTAAGTAAAAAATATAGATATTCAGATACTAATAACTTTTATTTTAGACAATATTTCTATATGATAAAAACAGTTAAACCTAGTTTTCCATTAGATCTAGAACATTTTCATATATTATCAAAATCGGACTTCGTTTATGGGGGGGGGAAAACGTTACCGCTTTTTGTATGGAAATTTACAGCCTCACACTGGTCTTAAGTCGGGTTTAAAGGCACAAAACATCACCATTGACAAATAGGGTTTCTTGCGTCCATAGATAACGGACAGACGAAACTTAATAGCATTATTTATTACCAACGAAACGTTGATAAATATCCAACTTTTTATCAAGCAAGCGTTTAAAAACTTATCGGATTCTAATTGTATTGTATCTATCAAGTTTTTTAACCACAGACATAGATATAGCTTTTAACAGCGTTGGCTTCTTTGGACGATGTAATGTTGGAAAAAAACTGGCAACATTTTAGTTTTTTGACGTGGTAAATTAATAGAACATCTGCATTTACGAAAAAGTGTCTGACGAAATGTCGTGTGACGTCATGGGCATGAGTCCCGTTTCCGATGTGTGACGTCATGCGTCATGGTAACATTAGGAAACAGAGTATTTAATAATAATATCGCTCATCTGGGCTTGTGTTATGGTGATGGGTGACGAATAGAAGACTGATTTAAAGGAAAAAAAATAGGAAAAAAAAAAAGAAAAAAACATAAGAAAGAATAACTAGGTATACCTATTTAGAAAGAAATATTTTAAAAAATTCATCGTTTTCTTATGACGTTATCACGTAAATTTACAACATAAATTGCAACCTAACGGTTGCATATTCTATAGGCTTCATACTTTCTATTGGTATGGAATTTGTCTCTTAAACAAGGTAGTAAAAGGGTTAAAAAACAAAAAAATAAATTGTTAATTAATCATATTCTGGACCGAAATTTTTGCAATATATAGTGACCTATTTAATTTGATATAAAATACTTTTCATCCATTAAACAGCTTGATGAAGGTCGTCCTTAAAGGGATCTCCGACTATTAGCCCCCGACTTGTAGATCAATGACGACTTTTACTGTTTTGAAACATTTGGAGCCCGATTCCTGTAAAATCGGGTCATAATTTGATGTAAAATATAAAACTTATTACTGGCTATACGCACAAGGCGAAGCCGAATCTCTCGACAAGAGGACAATAATAACCAAGATTTTTAGGGTTCCGTTCCGTATCCAAAGGGTAAAAACAGGACCCAATTACTCAGCTATCTGTCTGTCTGTCAGGCTGTATCTCATGAACCGTGATAGCTAGACAATTGAAATTTTCACAGATTATGTATTTCTGTTGCCAACAGAAAGTAATAATCAACAAATAAGTACTAAAAAAAAATTTAATGTGGCTCCCGTAAAACATGGTACGGAACCCTTCGAACCGGCCAAGTCCGACTCGCACTTGGCCGGTTTTTATTTCTTCTCTACTGCCGTTTCAGGGTAGGCAAAATGTAAATTATCATCTCACTAGGGACCCGCCCCGGCTTCGCACGGCTAGGTATATTATGCATGTATTATACATATAAACCTTCCTCTTGAATCACTCTATCTATTTAAAAAAACCACATCAAAATCCGTTCCGTAGTTTTGAAGATTTAAGCATACAAAGGGAATAGGGACAGAGAAAGCGACTTTGTTTTAAACTATGTAGTGATAGTGATACAGCCAAAAACTCCCGTTTCTTGGCGCTAAAGTCGCTGTTACTTTGACAGCTTATCTTTTTTTTTTCATAATTTCCCACGGAGTCAAAGTACGTAAGTGCTATATTACCACAATAGTAGTTATTTATATATCTTATTGATACTCGTGTCCGTTATATCAACAATACAGTGTGTTATTAATGTCGCGAACTTCGTGTGGGTGTGAAGTCATTCTTATTGTTTCTTTTGTTTTTTATACAGGATGATATAAATAAATAATAATAAAATTCTTTATTGACAGGCACAGATGACCCATAGATATACAAATACAAATAATATAATTGTAAAAAGGAATAAAAATTTTAAAAATATATATAAGTTACGGTTATTAGTTACTTCGGTGGGTGGCCAATTAGTAATGTGGCAAAAATGTGTTTTCTTGAGCCTTTTCATGCTTCGGAAGGGACGTTAAGCCGTTGGTCCCGGTTGCTACCTCTAGTAGCAGTCGTTAGGTCAAGTTAGAGGTCTTAGGGCGATCTGAAAACTCTAACAATAGGTGAGCCATACCACTATACGAGAAGAAGAAGAAGTCAGCCAGTCAGGATTTTGAATTTTGTATTTAAGTATCTATCTGAAATTAAATTAAATATTTTATGCTTTCGAGACATTCTGTATAAGAAACTACATTGACAACTTTATCGAGTCGTCGTGTGAGGTCTATAGAGCCATTCGGCCTACGCCTCGGCCGTATAAGACAAATTTTACAACTACCTTCATAAAATTACGGACTTGCCGGCATTTTCACGCCAGGGCCTTTCACACGAGACTTGTTTTTAGATGCCACGTCTGTGATGAGCCTTATACTTGTACTAGCGACCCGCCCCGGCTTCGCCCGGCTATATTATGCATGTATTATACAGATAAACCTTCCTCTTGAATCACACTATCTATTATAAAAACCGCATCAAAAACCGTTGCGTAGTTTTAAAGATTTAAGCATACATAGGGATATAGGGACAGAGAAAGCGACTTTGTTTTATACTATGTAGTGACTATGTAGTGATAGTGATACGGGCTGTTTTCCGCAATTAGACCCTTTTTAATTGGGTCCTTTTTGCGTGAGGATGGAGTAGGCTTGCCCAGCACCTACTACCCTCTCAACTTAGTCGACCATGTCCAAAGGAGAGAACTTGTCAAAAACATCTGGAGCCAAGTAAGCCGCGGGTTGTATCACGATGTTTTCCTTCACCGTAAGAGCAATGTCAATTAGCGCACAATTTTTCTTAAGAAAAATTCATCGGTGCACGGCGGGCCGGGATTTGAACCCACGACCTTAGGACTGATGTGAGTTTGATAGATTTGAACGGAGTAGTAATGGTTCGAACCCCGGCTGTGCACTAATTTATATTTTGTTTTGAATAAAATTATGCCCGCCAATTGAAATTGCTCTTACGGTGAAGAAAAACATCGTGATGAACCCTGCGACTTAGTTCACGCATTTCCTCTAGACGGTCGACTAAGCTGAGAGGGTGCTATAGGTGTTGCATGGACAAACCTGCTTAATCTAAAACATCCTAATAATGTTTTCTGGAACTAAAACTCTTTAAATGGGTTTTTGCGTGAGGATGAAGTAAACCATGTCCAGAAGCTATACTTCCCTCTTAGCTTAGTCGACCATGTCCAGAGGAGAGAACTTGTCAATACATCTGGAGACAACTAAGCCGCGGGGTTCTTCATGATGTTTTCCTTCACCGTAAAAGCAGATAGCGCACATAATTTTGATGTGAAACATCTATAGCCGCACATAAAACCGAAATATGCCGTGGCGACGCGTCGCCACGCTATATGATGGTATATATATACAGTCTATATGCAGTAGTGTGTACGGTGTGTACAAACCGTAATCGACGGTGCGATTCGACCACAATCTGTTCTTTTCTACATATCACTACATAGTATAAAACAAAGTCGGTTTCTCTGTCCCTATGTCCCTACGTCCCTATATCCCTTTGTATGCTTAAATCTTTAAAACTACGCAACGGATTTTGATGCGGTTTTTTTTAATAGATAGAGTGATTCAAGAGGAAGGTTTATACAAGCATAATATAGCCGTGCGAAGTCGGGGCGGGTCGCTAGTTACTTTTACAAAATAATGTCGATGTTTCACATCTGCCAGGCGTCCCGTGTTTTCATAAGAAATATCCATTAGCCGGCAATTGAACCCACGACCTTTAGAATGAAAGTCGAGGTATTTACCACTAGGCCATTCACAACCACTTCTAAAATGTTCACTATTTGAACAATAAACATCTTGATTACTTGATCCTTGAGTTGAAAACTGCGAATGCGTGAGGGAGAGAGCGTCCCGTGACGTCACATCGTGCCGTCCCGCTCACTCCCGGCGCAAGAGTTTTGCTTTTATTACGACTGCCACGGTATCAGACGTACGGGCCACCCAGATGGTGGTGTAGGGCTATCAAAGACGCTTTACGAATATTTGTTGTAAAAAAGAAATAAATAAATAAAATTTTATTTTCTGGTCTGTACTATACATACCTAAATACCTACACGTTTAAATAACAAAAAAAAAAACAAGCAAAAGTAGTAGAAAAAAGGTTCATCCTCAGCACGATGCTAGAGCAAGCGCTGATTTTCAGGTTTAAGATTTTTATTCTCATAAGAATATTTATAATTCACTTCCATGAGAAATATATAAAAGCTAATTAACTAATAATAGTATATAAATGTTCGAGGAGCATACAGGTAAACAATAAAACTTAATACAATAGAAAAAATTATATAAAAATAAATGTAGGTAGGTTGGCGCATTTCTTATCTATATGTTTGTTCGAATTAGCTGCAATAGTAACTCGCTACAAAGCGGCTCAAATACACATTTTCAGTACGAAAAAAAGAAAAAGAAAAGTCCCTTTTGGACTTAGACATAATAGTAGATTATGTATCAAGGGCATAAAGAAATGTCTTATGTTGTGGGTGGCATATTGAACCCCGAGTGTAACGAGGGACTCTCGGGCTAGTTAAAGTTAACTCCTAGGCGAAGCGAGGGAGTTAAGTAGAGTCCTGAGTGAAGCGAGGGGTTCAAGCCGCCCAAGACAAAGACATGCTTTATCCCAGTTCCCTGGCCACTTTAAAAAAATTCACTTTAAAAAAAATGGGGCAATTGCAATGGTATGGTAGCATGATAGTAAAAATTTGGTAGGTATTATAGGCAAAACCTATTTGCTTAGACCTAACGTAACAATCAAAATAAAAAACATAAATCGTGCCCTGCTAGATTTTTGTAGACCAATCAAATGACTTATTATAAATAAAACCTATTTGCTGAGACCTTCAAATTTAAAACCAAGAGTTTTCACACGAATTTCAACGTTCTGAATTCAAATCACTTTATTCCCTTGGGAATTTCATACAACATTATCTCCCTTGGGAATAAAGTCTTGCTTTAAGTTGAGGTTAATAGGGCTTTAATCTGTGATTAAAGTGCTGCAGGTGTGAAATAGTACATTGTTATCCTAGGTGTGAAAGTCACTCATTACAAGTCCCGAGACGGAGTTTGGCGCCCGAGCATAGCGAGGGCGCTAATAGTTCGAGGGACTTAATGAGTCTTTCACCCGAGGTAAACACTGTGCTTTTCATTACGAATAATACATAAAATTCATCCTAACAACGAGAGTGAATGAGAGACTTCTACTACCTGATCCTCTTACAAGGTTGGGACCAAAGAGGTTGTATACATGTAGTGTTATTCTTTGGTGTTACTTAGAGCAAGGAGGTTAGGTTATGAAGTTCCTAATGTATAATGATACTGATACTGGCTATATGCACATTGCACGAATCGTGCGAAGCCATAATTTGACATGACAGCTGTCAGTGAAAGTGAAAAGCCCTAGGGCTGGAAATTTTATTTTCTACACGCTCTTCATGCATCTTTAGACCTACTTTCGGAGTATGAGTAATGAAAAGTCCTTTTTCATTACTCATACAGCTGTCATGTCAAATTATGGCTTAGCACGACTTGTGCAATGTGCATGTAGCCAGTATCAGTAACATTACGCATAAGGAACTTTAAAAACCTAACCTCCTTGCTTTAAGTAACACCAAAGAATAACACTACATGTATATAACCTCTTTGGTCCCAACCTTGTTAGAGGATCCGGTAGTATGGAGTCTCTCATTCACTCTCGTTGTTAGGAAGAATTTTATGTATTATTCGTAATGAAAAGCACAGTGTTTACCTCGGGTGAAAGACTCATTAAGTCCCTCGAACTATTAGCGCCCTCGCTACGCTCGGGCGCCAAACTCCGTCTCGGGACTTGTAATGAGTGACTTTCACACCTAGGATAACAATGTACTATTCCTACCTTTTTATGTAGGTTTTATGATTAATTTCATTGGAATATAGAGAAAATTTTTGTATTTTAAAAGCTTTTACTTCAAGTAATTTTCCCGAGTAGTTTCGACATTATAAAAACCTAATCAAAAATACAAAAAATACATTTATTAAATAAAAACTTAAATATAATAAGTAACTATACTATTCCTATTGGTAATTAATTGCAATATTTTTTATTAGCATCAGATTTTGATTTTAAAGAGACTTTTTCGAATATCCGGCATTTTGCCCTTTGCTCCGAGAAGATTTCTTGAAAAAAAAAATGGTAACTTTTCTATTTCTTTTACAAGCAAAGTTTATTATTTTGAATTATTATTATTAATATAGTTTAACATTTGAGTTTTAAAGGCCATTTCAAGTTTGAAATTTTGCAAAATACACGAAAACTTTGATTTTTTTAAATTTGTGAGTAAGAATTGCTTGACTTCGTTATTTTTTGTGTTTCATAAAAATAAGATAGATTTTGGCTAGATGGCGATGTGTGGAATGTAAATTTTTATTTATTTTAATGTTTAGTGTATAATGCAAGTTCATGCGTAAAAAAATTGTTTCCTAGTTTTTTTAGTAATTTTCAAAGCCCCGGCGGCTTTGACAACCCTATAATAAAATATAATTATCAGTAAGGTCCAGCAGGGAATTAATTTGTCAAAACATACATCGTGTTCTAGAGCTTATTAATAAAGCTAACTTTGAAGGTCAGTTAATGAACTCTTGCGCACTATTACTCATTCATCGAGGTAATGTAACTTTTTTTTTTAACAAAACTTGATGCATAGAGTTACTTGACACTAGCTTTTGCCCGCGAGTTCGTCCGTGAAGGGTTTGAATTTTTTTAAATAACTTTCTTATCGGATGCCTACGTCATACAAAGAACACACCCTCCAAGTTTCAGGTCTCTACGATCAATGGGTTAGGCTGTGCGTTGAACAACAAACAACGATGTTAATTACTCGTACTAAAACAACAAATATTTGTTTTGAACAACATAATAAGTAGTATATCCGTATAATATGTATAAGTAGTATATCCGTTGCCTAGCACCCATAACACAAGTCTAGTTACTTAGCTTGGGGCTGGATGGCTATGTGTGGAATGTCCTGCAATATTTATTTATTTACTAGCTGGCAAGGCGCGGTTTCACCCGCGTAAGTCCTGATCCCATGGGAATATCAAAATAAAAAATAGACTATAGAATTCCTCGATAAATTAACTATCCAACACAAAAAAAAAATTCGAACCAGTAGTTCCTGAGATTAGTGCGTTCAAACAAACAAACAGCTTTATAATATACTAGCGACCCGCCCCGGCTTCGCACGGCTATATTATGCATTATGCAGTATTATAACATATAAACCTTCCTCTTGAATCACTCTATCTATTAAAAAAAACCGCATCAAAATCCGTTGCGTAGTTTTAAAGATTTAAGCATACAAAGGGATATAGGGACATAGGGACAGAGAAAGCGACTTTGTTTTATACTATGTAGTGATAAGTACTAGCTGCGCCCCGCGGTTTCACCCGTGTAAGTCCCGATCCCGTTGGGATATCCTGGATAAAAAGTAGCCTATGTATTAATCCAGGTCTCCAACTATCTACATACCGAGTTTCATCGCAATCGGTCCAGTAGTTTTTGCGTAACAAACATACACACACAAACTATCACATTTATTTTTCGTTAAAATTATACATTGAAGGCTCAACCAGGCAGGTTTCGCACCCGCAACCTTCTGAATGTAACTCGATGTATCTACCACTACGCCAACACCGTTTTAGACCCGGTAGCGCAGGCAATATAAAATGTAAACATTGCCAGAGTGTATTTAATTCAGTCTCCCCCAATCGACCGGGTGGCGGCTGCCGAGTCAAGATATAGCGAATTTAGTACGTACGATTCATTTGTTAAGGTAGGGTGGATATGATTCTTTTATTTTTTAGGATAAGCATCTATACAGGGTTATAGGTAATTATACTAGCAAGCCGTTCAGGGCTACTTCTGTGCACCTAAACAAACAACTTTTGGTCTACGACTTTTGGAAATTCGAAAAAAAATAATGAAAATTGTTTCTAAAAGCCGATTATACTAATATTATAAAGCTGAAGAGTTTGTTTGTTTGAACGCGCTAATCTCAGGAACTGCTGGTTCGAATTGAAATGTTTTTTGTGTTGGATATACCATTTGTCGAGGACGGCTATAGGCTATTATGTAACACATAATAGCCCATAGCCTATAGCGTATGTTGTGTGTTATATTATTTTAACGCAGAATATTATCACTACATAGTATAAAATAAAGTCACTTTTCGCCGTCCCTATTTCCCTTTGTACGTTTAGATCTTTAAAACTACGCAACGGATTTTGATGCGGTTTTTTTAATAGATAGAGTGATTCAAGAGGAAGGTTAATATGTATAATACATGCATTATAGCCGTGCGAAGCCGGAGCGGGTCGCTAGTGTATGTTTAAAAATAGATTTTAACTACTATATTTATGTATTTCTTTCTTTTTTTCTCTTGGTGACCAATATGACGAAACTGTTTCCCTGGGAGCTGAAAAGTCACACACAGGATGCGGCCGGAAGACCAGCGCTGCAGATGTGCCTGCGTATCTGCAGCACATGCTGAAGCTTTACCTATTCGGGCATCACACGACTTCTCAGATACTTATTTTTTACCTATTCTCTGTGTATTTATTGTGTTTTTTTTTTGTATTTATTTACTATCTCTTAAGTACTGTTTCTCTTTTGTTTAATTTTTCTTGTTCTTGTGTTTTTTATGTCGTGTGTTTGTCTGAATAAATTATATTCTATTCTATTTTATATTTCGATATTCCCACGGGATCTAAAGTAACGCGGGTGAAATCGCGAACCGTTGCTAGTCTAGAATAATGGATTAACTTTACTTAAATTATCTCACAAAATACCCAACATATGGCCACCCTAGTAAAAAAAAACACCGTATCATCGCTGTCATTGGGGGTGGAACGATAGCGGTAGGTAAAATACCTACTCTATACCTACTCCATAGACAATCCACTCTCATCTACATAACGAAATCAAAAACAAAATCAATAGGTAAGCCTAAAATAGCTACATTCGAAGAAGAATCTTATACATAATACAAATTGGATTTCTATTTTGTGCGTGATAAACCGACTTAAAAAAAACCGACCAAGTGCGAGTCGCACTCGCGCAAAACATGGTTCCGTCTGTAACTTGTTGTACGGGAGCTCCACTTAAATATATCTATCTAATATATATCAATTACGTGTCACGATGTTTGTGCGCGATGGACTCCGAAACTACTTAACCGATTTTAATCAAATTTGCACACCGTGTGCAGTTTGATCCAACTTGAAATATAGCTTACATCTTAATTTATCTAGATATTCCCACGGGATCGGGGGTTACGCGGGTGAAACCGCGGGGCCATTACCACTCCAACCAATTATATTAACCTCATTAGCAATTTAATCATCATCATCATATCAGCCCATACACGTCCACTGCTGGACACAGGCCCCCCCCATACGACGTCACAAACAGCGGTCCTGAGCCGCCTCCATCCACCGACTACACGCGACCGCCACAATGTCGTCGGACCACCGGGCAGCTGGTCTCCCAACACTCCGTTTCGCGTTGCATCGCGGCCGCCACTAGAGAACCTTTACTCCCCAGCGGTTGTCAGTTCTGCGAGCTATATGACCTACCCATTGCCACTTCAGCTTACCAATCCTGAGAGCTATGTCGGTGAGTTTGATTCTTCTACGGATTTCCGTATTTCGGATTCTATCACGTAGAGAAACTCCGAGCCATCCGTTTCCGTTTTCTGTAACCACGGGAAAACTAACCACCACCTCCATAAATGGGGACTAAGGGAGTCACCACAGTGCGACTGCGGAGCACCTGACCAAACCTTTTCCCATGTGGTAAACGAAAGCCCACTTCGCCGTTATCCCGGTGGAATGTCGGAAGTTCATAAACTTACAACTGCCGCCGGCCCGGCCGCCCGGCCGCCGCAAGCTGGCCGAAAAACTTGGATATAAAGGGTTATTAGTAATTATACTAGCAAGCCATTGAGGGCTACTTCTGTGTACCTTAATAAACACATGTTGTTCTACGACTTTTGGAAATTCGAAAAATAATATGAAAATTCTGAGGTTAAGTATGTAAATTCGAAACCAGCAGATTTTTTAAAACAAGGTCAGAATAAGAACAGTATATAAAACTTAAAAAATAAGTAAAATTTTTAGGTTAATGACCTCTCCGTGTATAAAACAGCTGATTGTCAGTTATCTTATCTTATCTTATATAATGGGGGCTGACAAAATTGCCAGCAACACTTCGACCCAATGGGATCTTTTGTGTTTACCCCTACCTTGATGTTTCTTACTCTTTGAAGAAGTGGTCGATTAACGCGGTGATCCCACTGAGAGGAAGAAACCTATACTCCTCCGGTTTGGGATACGCATTCCCAAGGAGGCTCATACGCTTCGCTGCTAAGACGTCGCATTCACACAGTACGTGCTCCATAGTTTCCCTGTCTTCACAAACCTAACCTCAAAATTTTCAAAAAAAAATTGAATTTCCAAAAGTCGTAGAACAAAAGTTGTTTATTTAGGTGCACAAAAGTAGCCCTTAACGGCTTGCTAGTATAATTACCAATAACTCTGTAGAGGTTTGATCCACGCAGGATAAATGCCATACGCCATGATGATGTCTCCGAGCATAGCTCTCTCCATAGCCCGCTGAGCGACTCTGAGCTAATAAACGAGGCCTAATAATAATTAAATAATTATAATTAATTAGTAATCATTACTAATAACGCCTGTCAACGCCAGAATAGGTAATAATTAGACACAATAATTACATACGTTCGTGTGAACAACGTTACGTTTTTTTTTACAAGTCTGTTATTAATTTACACAATTTTTTTAATTACTGTAAAATATCTAGAAGGTTCTTACTTCGAACGATTTTTAAATTTTTAACAGTTAAGAAGCTTTTTAGGGTTCCATAGGGTAATAAAAGGGACACTTTAAAGGTGGACGCAGATTGATCAGAGCCGAAAGAATCGAATTATTGCTGTTCAGGGGAAAAGGTACCATAATACGAATAGAGTTAACGTACATTTATATTTTAGAGGCGGCTGCCTCTGACGATGCGGTCGACTCTGATGACGTAATCGGAAATATAAATGTAGGTACCTTATCTCTATGATTATAAATGTAGGTACAGTCGGCTGCATAATTGCAGCCCCGGTAGAGTTCGAAAATTACTATTATTGAAACGTTTTCATTCTAATAATTTTTGTTTGATTAATTGATGAGTTAGAAGACTTTAAACTTCAACTAAAGCAGGTGTCTAGAATCTCGCTTGTGTAGAAAACATTCATATAACAGTCGTTTAAGAGCTCTACGGTTGGTCTGGGTTTATGCAGCCGACCGTACCTTTTTCCGTGGGCGGCAAAAATTCGATTCTTTCGGCTCTGATCAATCTACGTTCACCTTTACTAAGACTTCACCGGCTGTCTGTCACCAGGCTGTATCTCATATGATAGCTAGACAGTTGAAATTTTCACGGATGATGTATTTCTGTTGCCGCCAAAAACAAAAAAAATGGTACGGAACCCTTCTTGCGTGAGACCGACTCGCACTTGGCCGATTTTTTATATAAGCCTAATTATTACCTATTTTATATGTCTAGGTGTTGACAGACGTAGATTATAATTAATAATTAATTATAGTTAATTAATTACTAATTACGATTAAGTTAATTATTTTTTCAACGATTTAGAATACATATTCCGTTATGCAATAATTAGAGCTTACAGTTTCTGTTTTTTTTTTAAGTTTTTTTTTTTAATTAAGAGGAAAGGGTACCGGCGCTCTCTCCATACAAACGTAGGCGATTATTTTCTCCCTGTAAAATGACACTAGCACAAATATAATTGCCATGACTATGCCCCTATGTATTAGTTTTTTTACATTTTCTAATTATCATGGAAATTAAGGTTTAAGTAAGAAAAAAAAAGAAAAAAACAAAACATGGCAGTTACTTATAAGTTTTATGCATCAACAAAAATAAATAAATAATAATAATAAATAAATAAATATTGCAGGACATTCCACACATCGCCATCTAGCCCCAAGCTAAGTAACTACACTTGTGTTATGGGTGCTAGACAACGGATATACTACTTATATACTTTTTCTTTTGTAAATATATACTTATAATACATAGAAACAACCAGACCACAGACAAATATCTAAGCATAAATACTTGTCTGTGGCGGGAATCGAACCCGCAACCCTGTGGGTTCGATTCCCTTTGGCAGTCCGGCATGGTAACCATTGTGCCAACTGGGTCGTCAAATATTTGCTATAGTGTCATTATCCAGGGAGGAAACAGTCGACTACGGCGATGTGTGGAATATCCTGCAATATTTATTTATTTAATTTCAAGCTCACTACTAAATAGAATAAGATCCAGTACCAACAGAATCCTGAGCACGTTAACAGATAAGTTTGATGCACCAATGCTTAAACACTTTCCCTCTTATTACAAAAAAACTGCAAAACCATAGTTTAAACCTGTACTAAAAGATCTAGGTTTTTGTGTTAGTTTTGGTTTAAAATTGATTCTTATTACAAAAAGTAAATAGACCAAGGACCAGAAGATCCATGGTTTTAGTCGCAACCATAGACAATAGATAGCAAACTCGAAACAAACCATTCTTTTGTTCGTTCAGCGTTCGAAACACCGTTCCTTTTCACAAAATGGTGGTAAGTGAGTAAATATTAAAAACTTATTTAAGAAATCGAATACTAAAGTGATAAAAATATAAATTGTGTGTTCAATTATTGTGAAATAGTGTGACTTGTATTTGTTATTCTATGTTCGCGATTACGTTGTTGTATTTAAATACATCAATTTATGTAGCGTATATCGGAACGCGGCTCGAGTTAAGCCTTTAAGCCTTTTGCCTGCCCCTTTAGAAGTATAAAAAAAAATACTACCTAAAAAATTGTAAACATGAAAATAACCTAAATTTCTCAAAAACATAAGAAAACGTAGTGATTATATCCTCTTTGAACATAAGTACGTACTAAAAATATTTACTTATTTATGTTTTTAGTAGGTTTACGTAATATGTTGTTAAAATCTGTGAAAATTTCAACTCTCTAGCTATCACGGTTCTTGAGATAGAGCTTGGTGACGGACAGAAGACGGACGGATAGCGAAGTCTTAGTAAGAGGGCCCCGTTTTTACCCTTTGGGTATGGTACCCTAAAAAGGAGCGAGAATTGGAGTAACAAGGAAAAGGTGAACGTCAGAATTTAATTTTTTGAGGTTAGAAACTTCGTACTAAGTTAGTTAAACTAGGGTGCTCGGCAGTTTAACTTTGACAGGACAGAAAAACCTGGTTTTAGCGGTAAACTTTGTTTTCTAATAACGTTTTTCTAAGTCCATGGTTTAAATGTCATTTAAACGTAGTTTAATTTTTAGACTTCGTTTTGGAATAAGGGGGCACGTGTCCGTATTGGTTGCTAAAGACCTGCATAGAAGGTAAATTTTAGTTTTTATATGTATAGTTAATAAGTTGTTTTTCTATTTACTAACCCATTTTTATTTTCTGTACTACTAACAAGTCGACCTTTGTTGTCTTATAAATGAATTGAATTATTATTATTATTATTTATATAGGAAATCGAAATGTTACATTATTTAAATTAGTGACTCGAAGACCTCCGTTTATTTGATGGTGTTTGAGTGACGAGCGTATAGGTATGTTTTAGACACCGCTTACTACTTACATCTTAGACCGCATCGTCCTACCATCGTGTGTTGTCAAACTCTGTGTCTGTCTGTCTATCGCGCGTTGCGAAAGGGGGCTAGACGGAAAAAATTAAGACCAAAAGTTGTAACGACAAAAATGTAAGCTGTGCGGCGTGCGCGTGTTTCTCTGTCTGTCTCTCTTATAGAAAGCAAGCCAGTCTTTCTATTTCGCATTGAACAGTGTGGTGTCGCGACTATTATTTACAAAAACATTTTTTGAAGTGAAAACTTCTTTAGCGGCGTTGAGCACTTTTTCTGTAATGGGTATAAAATCTTAAACTCGCGTCAGGACACGTGACCTGATCGAAAAAGCGTAAGACGGATGGAGAGTAGACAGCTATCCCCTCTCTACGGCGCGGCGAAAATGTATGCCTGGGCCTACTGTTTTTAATTTGGCTGTGAGTGTATTAAGACGTACATATGGTATTTTTTAACGGACGACTATTGACGGACGACAAATGTCGGACGATTATTTGTGGGACGACTATTGACGGACGACAAATGTCGGACGACTATTGACGGACGACAAATGTCGGACGACTATTTGTCGGACGACTATTTGTCGGACGACTATTTTTTTTATTTTCATCTAAAACTCTTTTTGCGTATGTTCTCGCGATATATGAGATTTTACACAGATATACAGTTTTCACTTCTGCCTGCACTGCCGGAGTGCGCTGTTTTTTTTTCTTACAATTCCTTCACTAATTAACCGAAAGGAACTTCGCTCAAGTCTTTTTTAAATACCCTTGTTTTCTAACGGGAATGGACGCGTCATGGTACCGGATCATGACACTGTTATGTGAATGCAGGTGTTTCATCAAATTATTAGACGTTTTCACGTCAAAAAAGTTTTAATCCGCGAGTCTAGAACATAGCTCCAACGTTCAAACAGATCCCTGTCCACCTTTCATGTTAATTATTGAACATTACACCGAGGAAGGGCTGCTCGGCTGTCAGACAGCTGTCAATTTTGACAGCTACCTCCCCGCCATCTTGGAATCTTGCCCTCTCTCTCAATATAGAGCGTCTTGCAAAACAATTACTTAAGACTATTAGTCAAGTTTGTTAGAATTTTGACTGACTGTTACACTGTTTTAGTATACTGGAGTTAATTTTAATCATCACTACATACTTAGTATAAACCAAAGTCGCTTCGCGCTGTCTGTCCCTATGTATGCTTAGATCTTTAAAACTACGCAACGGGTTATGATACGGTTTTGACGTGATAACGTCTAATAAATTGATGGAACACCTGCATTCACAAAAAGTGTCATGGTAATATTCTGTGACGTCATGCGTCATGGTAACATGACCATGACGAGTCCGTTCCAGTTAGGAAACTGAGTATTTTACAGTAATATTGCTCAACTGGGCTTGTGTTATGGTGACGAGTGACAAATAGAAGACTAATATAAATTAAAAAAACATAGAAAATAACTAAATTTTCATCGTTTTCTTATGACGTTAACACGTAAAATTATCGTCCGTTAACCGACTTTACAGACAACCATTTTTTTAATAGATAGAAAGATTCAAGAGGAAGGTGTTTAAAAACAATCTACTACACGCGTACAAAGTCGCGAGCAACAACTAGTTTCAAATAAAACAAACAAAATTAAAAAGCAAACGGGGATTTCTGCCGTTTGCTACGGAGGCACTTGGCCCTTGGAGTCCAGATGCCTTCAAATTTTATTAAAAAGTTTCCAAATTATTAGTTTTTAAGAATTCGACCTCTGAAACGGTAAGAAGGGCTGTAAAAGATTATAGTTTCCTAGCGACCCGCCCCGGCTTCGCACGGCTATATTATGCATGTATTATACATATAAACCTTCCTCTTGAATCACTCTATCTTAATATATATAAATCTCGTGTCACAATGTTTGTCCTCAATGGACTCCTAAACCACTTAACCGATTATAATAAAATTCGCACACCATGTGCAGTTCGATCCAACTTGAGAGATAGGATAGCTTACATCCCGATATTCCCACGGGATCGGGAGTTACGCGGGTGAAACCGCGGAGGGCAGCTAGTCTATTATAAAAACCGCATCAAAATCCGTTGCGAAGTTTTAAAGATCTAAGCATACATAGGGACAGACAGTGAAAAGTGACTTTGTTTTATACTATGTAGTGATAGTAACAATTATGTATTCTGTGTTTGTAGGAAATCAATATTACTTTTAATGAGATACTAACGCGGGTGAAACCGTGAGGCGCAGCTAGTCTACGCTAATATAACAAAAAGAAACGATTTTTTGTTTATAACGTATAAACTCATAAACTTCTGAACCGATTTTGATGAAACTTAGTATGAGGATACATTGATTCATTGCCAGTAACATAGGCTACTTTTTGTCCCGATATTCCTACGGAATCGGGAGTTACGCGGGTGAAACTGCGGTGCGCTGCTAGTATTTTATATACTTAAAAGCTGCGCTCCGCGGTTTCCCCCGCGTAAGTCCCGATCCCTTGGGAATATCAAAATGAAAACTAGCCTATAGTCTTCCTCGAAAAATGGACTATCCAACACAAAAATATGTTTTCAATTCGAACCAGTTAGTTCCTGAGATTAGCGCGTTCAAACAAACAAACTCTTCAGCTTTATAATTTTAGTACAGATTGTAGGTTTGGCTTTACGGTGTGACCGCAGTCTCTTTAACTTTAACTTAAGACTCCTAATGACGAACAAACAACGATGTTAATTACTAAAACAACAGACAAACATTTTGTTTAAACAACAAAATATTAGTGTTCGTTTTCAATTTTCATATTCAAATTTAAATCCCTGTACATAAAATTCTCGTGTCGCGGTGTTAGTTACTAATCTACACCTAAACCGCTGAACCGATTTAATAATAAATCATTTCAGAAAAAAGAACATTTACATATTATTTTCCATATTAAGTATTATAAATTAAATTAAAAATAAGATTAAAAATTAAAAATTAAATAAGGTATGTAGCATATTATTATTTAAACTAAAATCAAACTAAAATACATAGGCGGGGTCAGTCTACTTGGCAGTGGAAAGCGATGTAGCATGCATTATCCTCCAGTGCCCAACAAATGGCCCGTCCACCCGCTCTGAGACCGTCGCTATTAGACTGTTGGCACTACCACGAATCCGCCTCACCAGAGATGCCGTTCTTTTACGGATTTGTATGATTTATTTTAATATTCATAAAGTCTGAGAATCGAACAATATCTATTTTTTTTTTGTAAATGGCAAAACAACGTTTGCTTGCTGTCCCGAGCTAGATATTTTAATAAAACTTTGTACAAAAACTAGTAAATCTGAAAAAACAAGTATCAAATTATATCTTACTAGCGACCCACCCCGGCTTCGCACGGCTATATTATGCATGTATTATACATATAAACCTTCCTCTTGAATCACTCTATCTATTAAAAAAAACCGCAATAAAATCCGTTGCGTAGTTTTAAAGATTTAAGCATACATAGGGACAGAGAAAGCGACTTTGTTTTATACTATGTAGTGATAGGTCCTTATTAGATTTTAAAATAACAAAAGAAAAATACAAAAATAGTTTATTTGCCCTCCGCCCTTATTACCCGCATGTAGGTATCTAATTTATATCCTTTTTTTTTGTAACGAATAGGCTCCGAAACTACTAGACCGATTTGGTTGAAGCTTGGTATGAGGATACATTGATTCATTGACAGTTACTTAAGTTTCTCTTTATCCCGATATTCCCACGGGATCGGGAGTTTTAATAAATAAAAAATGGTTTTTTGTAAAGTCGGTTTACGGACGATAATTTTACGTGATAACGTCATAAGAAAACGAAGGAAAATTTAGTTTTATTTTGCCTTTAAGTATATATTTTTTTCCTTTACTTAAAATATTATTTTTCGTATATTTTTTTCTTTATATTTTTTTTTCCTTTTTATAAGTCGACTATTATTCGTCACTCGTCACCATAACACAAGCCCAGATGAGCGATATTATTATTTAAAAAAAAAAACTTAAACATGACAATGACGTCACACTTTTTTGTGAATGCAGGTGTTCATCAATTTATTAGACGTTATCAAAAACATATATATATATTTATGTAAGTCAACATAGTATTGCAGAGTGCGATAAGCAAGGGTCCCCGTATTTCGCTTCATGAATCGTTTCCAAGCCATTTACTCCAAACATTATCTCAAACGATTTTTTCACTTCAATTTCTTTAACATCCGTGAAATTGATTTTCTTTAAATTGCTTAAGTACTCGTAGTTTTTTATTTCGGGAAGTTTTCAACTGACTCACTACGACGGATTTTCATTTAGTATAAGATCCCTGTATTGAACGACCTTGACTGAGCTGGTTAATAAATAATAAAATAAATAAATATTGAAGGACCATCCACACATTGCCATCTAGCCCCAAGCTAAGTAACTACTCTTGTGTTATGGGTGCTAGACAACGGATATACTACTTACATACTTTTTCTTTTGTAAATATATAAGTACCTACTTAATATACTTAGAAACAACCAGAAGACCAATTCTCGTAAATAACATTGTTTGAATTACATTTCAATATCATCCCGATTGCATTTCGATTGCAAAAGATACACCCAAAGTCAGTTTTTTTTTTTACAAAAAGTTTACTTTGAGGGTATTAAAAAGCTACCTACTTTGAGGGTATTTTTTATGATCGAAATGATATTGAAATGTAATTTGAACAATGTTATTTAAGAGAATTGGCCTTCAGATCACAGACAAAAATATCTAAGCATATTAGACCACAGACAAATATCTAAGCATAAAAATTTGTCTGAGGCGGGGATTGAACTCGCAACCCAACAACAATGGTGCAACAATTCACCATTGTTGCACCATTGTCCCAACTGGGTCGTCAAATGGGTGAAAAGTAGGTATCTAATATCAAATTAAATAGGTCAATTAATATATTGCAAATGGGTTGACTAAAAGAAATCAGTCAAAAATATAATTTACTAGCTCCGCTCCGCGGTTTCACCTGCATAACTCCCGATCCCGTATGAATATCGGGATAAATTAAGATGTAAGCTATCCTATCTTTCAAGTTGGATCAAACTGCACATGGTGTGCAAATTTGATTTAAATTGGTTTAGTAGTTTAGGAGTCCATCGTGCACAAACAACGTGACACGTAATTTATATATATTAGATAACAACTTATTTCTTTTTAATACATTAAGAATATGGAAGTATTTTATTGGGATGGAATTTGTCTATTAAAACCAGTGAAATGTAAAAAAAAAAATTTTTGACGTGACAACGTTTTATAAATTGGTTTGCCGGGTGACACTTCAAGAAACTGCGTTACGCTCCGCTGACGTTATGCGCTCACAATGAGAGCGAGTGAGAGGCACGCGGGCATGGTTAGCCCGCCTAAGGCGAGAGAGACAGACATAAAAAGTGAAAGGCACGCGTCCCTTCCACTCGAGCACAGTTGTTGTCACGTAAAACTTTTTTTTTGTTTAATTAATCATATTCTGAACTGATATTTATTTAGTCAACCGAAAATATTGCAAATGTAATATATTTATTGACCTATTTAATTTGATATAAAATACATTTCATCCATTACAAGCTCGGTGAAAGGCGTTCTTAAAGGGATCCTGTGCTATATTACAGTTTAGAAAATAGTGCCCATTTAAAAATTCTGCGTTTTTTAAAATCGTTTTAAAAAAAGCGTCCGTCTATCTATACGTCAATATAATACTTCAGTCAAGCTCATCGATCATATAACCGGTCAAGCTTCAGTGCATCCGCCATCTTTTGTTCCCAAATCCACAGACAATAAATCAAACAATTCCAAACTGTCACAGAGTATCACAGACAATCCGAAGCACAGATTAAGTTAATAACAATTCCAATTATTTTCATCGCTTAATAAAGCGCTTTAGCTTGATATAATAGAGCACTGTAGCGGCTATATTGTGCGACGTTTGACTGACTTTTAATTGGTAAAGTTAGGTAATTTTACATTGGGGTGGCTCTGGCTACCCCTGTGGAAATGGTGGAAGAAAAGTCGAGTTCCGTTTAATCAATGTTCTAATTGTAACAACCCTTTTGTGACCGTGACGTTTTAGACATTATTAAGTCGAAAAACAAAAAAAAAATCGGTTTAGCTGTTTCTATGTCCACCACCTAAGTTACACTGCGCTATTTCCTTTAATTAGCCAGACTATGTTTGCTTCCAGGAATTGATCTTTATTAGCAACACTATCGATTGGTACAAAAATATAAGGTTATTTTTTTTTTGGAAAATAACAGGTTCGATTCCCGGCTAGGGTAATGACTTTTTCAAAAATTTAATGATGCAGTTTAGTTATTGTCAAAATCGGGCACGCAACTCCTTTCAGCATTTTTTGCTATCTATTATTTGTTTAGGATATAGCCCTGAAGGCCCAGATAAAAAAATCACCCTGTATAGCTACTCGACGATATAAAAAACTTCTTTTTAAGTCGGAAAAAACATCGCATCGTGGAAAACGCAAAAGAGATATAACACATCACTACATAGTATAAAATAAAGTCACTTTTCGCCGTCCCCATGTCCCTATGTATGCTTAGATCTTTAAAACTACGCAACGGATTTTGATGTGGTTTTTTAACAGGTACCTATAGTGATTAAAGAGGAAGGTTTTTAGATATAATACATGCATAATACAGCCGTGCGAAGCCGGGGCGGGTCGCTTGTTGAAAATATTTCTAAAATTTTATCAGTTGTCTAACTTGTATGGAAAAAATCCCGCCATATTTAATTCACTATTTTTATTATTCGAAATTATACGCAACTAGCGACCCGCCCCAGCTTCGCACGGCTATATTATGCATGTATTATACATATATACCTTCCTTTTGAATCACTCTATCTATTTAAAAAAACCGCATCAAAATCCGTTGCGTAGTTTTAAAGATCTAAGCATACATAGGGAAATAGAGACAGAGAAAGCGACTTTGTTTTATACTATGTAGTGATGAAAAACTCTCTTAAGTCGGTTACAAAACAACGCATTGTGAAAAACGCAAAAGAGATAAAACACTTATTTAATAAACTTAACCCCAACCAACCCCACAACTCTTAAAATGGACAAGTGCCATAATCGGAACACACGAAATTATTGTCCCTTAAGGCTGCTTATGCTGCCAATTGCAACGTGCCAGACAGAAATACCCGTCGCTTACAACTAATATTGTTCATTGTAACGAATGTGTTTTGTTTTTCTCAAAAGTGCTGAGATGGAATTGTAGGGGAAATTTTTACCGATATTTTGGGGTAATTTCGAGGCGAAAATTCTTTGTCATTTCAAAGCTAGACTAGTTTTAATTCTTAATTTTAGGATAGCTTCAAAACTATACAAAAATTTGGCTCTAAATAACACCAAAATGTTAGTAAAAATCTCACCTACAATTCCATCTCAGCACTTTTGAGAAAAACAAAACACATTCGTAACAATCAACAATGTACACCAACGAAGGCGACCGGTGCCAGTAGTAACTATTTAGTAGGCTGTGTACCAAGGTCGTTGGCGTATGGACCCCCCTAAAACGGGACGCAGCAATGTTCGCCAGTTTGTCACTACACTAGTGACACTACACTACATGGTAGTGGTGCAGATAAAATAGTGACATATGTTTTCTCGGTGCGGTGTGAAAATTTAGGGTGGGATAGTGATGGGGTAGTTTGAATATTGTTTTTTTCGATAACGGTCTCATATTTTTAGCAGACTAAAAAAAATGGTTGTGTGTAAAGTCGGTTTACGAACGATAATTTTACGTGATAACATCATAAGAAAACGATGAAAAATTGTTCTTTTTTTTTCCTTTTTTTTTAACCCCCGACGGAAAAACGACGGGGTGTTATTTTTTAATTACTTAAGTTTTATTTTATTTTTTTCCGTGTATATTTTATTTTTTCTTTATAAAAGTCTTCTATGGGTCACTCGTCACCATAACACAAGCCCAGATGAGCGATATTATTATTAAACAATATAAAACAAACAACAAGTTTGTTTTATATTGCTGCGTGCTGTGTGACGTCATTGTTGACATGGCGTCAACGGAACGTGACAATGACGCCACACAATATTACCATGACGCTTTCTTGTGAATGCAGGTGTTCCATCAATTTATTAGACGTTATACCACGTCAAAAAGGAGGTGTTTCTAAATTTGTCACTTAGGCAAGTATATGTATATATTTTTTTCACTAATTACTCGAAGACGGCGCAACCTACTGAGATGATTATTTTTAACTCCCGACGCAAAAAAGATCGGTGTTATAAGTTTGACATGTCTGTGTGTGTGTCTGTCTGTGGCATCGTAGCTACTAAACGGATGAACCGATTTCGATTTTCTTTTATTTTTGTTTGAAAGGTGAATAAGTTGGGTTATAATTTTCTACTAGTTGCAGCCCACGGTTTCACCCGTATAAATATAAAAAAAATACAGAACACAATTAATAAAACACCTGTGAATTACATCGTCTATGCGCCTGCGCATTAAGGATTATTATTACAAATACAAAGAGATAAAACACTTTCTTTTTGCGTTGTGATTTGCGTTGGCGACCCAATTAAAAAGGGTCTAATTGCGGAAACACCTCGTATACAAGTACGAGTAGTACATGTTCTTTCTATTGCAGTATAATTGTTTTAACTCTATCATTTAATATCGATGATCATGCGCGTGCGCATTCAACATGTCGACAAAACATACGAGATAGTATCTCTTTGGTAGTAATTCTATTAACTTGACGACGTTTGGACGTATTAAGGACGAGGGGCGAAAGGGGTTAATTGGCTATAATAAATGTCAGCTTTAAATTAGGAATACTAGTTTGGTTTATTTTTATGACTAGTTCGGAATGGCTAGATAGATTGCGGGCTTCACTACATAGTATAAAATAAAGTCACTTTTCGCCGTCCCTATGTCCCTATGTATGTTTAGATCTTTATCAAATCAAATCATTTATTGTTTATAAGTCTAGGATAATTTAATAACATAGTTCTTAGAGTTGTTGGAAGCGCTAGACCTCGCCTTAATAAGCACACAAACATTTTCTTATAATAGAGTGTAAATTACGAATAGTCAAAAAAATAAAATAAATCTTATAGGTACATTAAAAAAATCTTTGTCTGTAGATGTCAACTTGATTATGAAGTAGATAAGTAACAGTAATAAGTCAAATCAAATACCTAATATACATCTTAACAATAATAATGTGTCAATAATCAATACCACAGAATACATATTTCTTTTGATATATATAATTTAAGTTAAGCTATAAATTTTTATCATTTAAAAATTCATCAATGCTATAATAAGTCTTTTCGCCTAATAGTTTTCTCACTGCATTTTTAAATTCATCAAAATTATCGATAGCTCTAATTGATAAGGGTACTTTATTATAAATGGGTGCCATACAGAACACACTATGCAGAATACATTAGCCGCGAACTACTCGAGTGAGCCTTCAGATCGGTCAGATCAGCTTCCCGTCGACTCCCTGAGGCATAATATTTAAATAATTGCGAATTCATTTTTACAAAAATAACTATCTCACTGATATACAATGAGGGAAAAGTGAGGATGTTAAGTTCCCTAAAATGAGGTTTACAAGTTTGCCTTCTCCGCAGTCCACATATAGCACGGATGCAGCGCTTTTGTGCTATTAAAACTTTATTTTTATCGGTGGAGTTACTCCAAAATATAACACCATACCTTAGAATAGATGATACACATCCATGATATGCCATTAGTAGAGCATCAGTTCCGGTTACTTTTCTTAGCCTGAAGAAAGCAAGCGAGAGTTGACTCAGTCGCTTACATACTTTTTCAATATGATTTTTCCAATCTAATTTACTGTCTATTTCTAAACCAAGGAACTTTGTATCACTAACTTCATTTATTGCAATATCCATATTATTGACTGATATGTCAAATTCTTTTGTACTTTTTTGTCTGAAATTCATATAATTTACATTAATTTTTAAATTGTTGTCTTTTAGCCATGTAATTATAGATGTCAGTGTTTTTTCGATGTCAGCTTTAAAATTATGTCCTCTCTTATCTATAAATAAAGCAGTACTGTCGTCTGCAAACAGCGTCATATCATGTTGAGTAACATTCGGCAGGTCGTTAATATAAATTATGAACAATAACGGACCTAACACACTGCCTTGTGGCACACCGTAGCAAACATCTCTAGTTTTTGATTCGTATATTATTTCATTATGAGTTTTAGGACAAATTCTATGAATCTGCGTTACTTGAGTTCTGCGACTTAGGTATGATTTGATAAGGTCATGCGGTATACCTCTAACTCCATATGCCATAAGTTTATTTAGTAAAATTGTATGAGCAACATGATCAAATGCCTTGGATAGATCCACGACCTTTCCCTTGTCTCTACCAGTCATAACTTTGTGAAGAAAGTTAAAAATTGCCAAATCTATACTTTTCGATTTTCTAAATCCATACTGTTCTTTTACTATCAAATTCTGTGTTTCCATATAACTATTTAGCTTAATATATATTACTTTCTCGAATATTTTTGAAAACACTGGTATTAGAGCTACGGGTCTGTAATTGGTCAGGTCTTTAAAACTACGCAACGGATTTTGATGCGGTTTTTTTAATAGATAGAGTGATCAAAGAGGAAGGTTTTTAGATATAATACATGCATAATAATACAGTCGTGCGAAGCCGGGGCGGGTCGCTGGTTATATAAATAAAATAAAAAAATAGTCACCGCTATCTCTGGTAAAGAGAATGATAATTTTTTTTAAACGGTCAGGGTAAGCAAAGACTGCCGAGTGAGCTCTTACAGCCTCGTCTTTACAAAGTTTACGCACATTTTTCAAACAAGTAGAATAGAATAGTTAATCTGAGATGAAATATAGCTAACTAAGGAGTCAAAAGTCAAAAATCTTTATTTCTTTGGATGCATAATACCTTAAAAGTATAACAGACCACATAAAAACGTCTTAAAAACTAAGTTAGGATGTGTGCCTCGGAAAGCGCTCACCAATGAGAAAAATACTCATAAAGAAATTTGTGAAACTTCAAAAGCTACAAGTCTGAAACTTCGCAAGGGGGTTCCTTTTAAGACGTAGGCAAGCATTAAGAAAGGATTTTTTGAAAATTTTACGTCTTAAGGGGTTAAAAAGGGTTGATAAAGTTTGTAGTTTATAGTAACTATTATGTATTCTGTGTTTGTAGAAAATCAATATCTCTTTTAGAGAGACACTAAAGCGGTTAAAACTGCGGAGCGCAGGTAATCTATACATATAAAACTAAAAAAAAACTAAAAAGTGAAAAATAATCCATTTCGGGTCACTAAAACAGCAGATAACTTAAACATACTTGGAAGTCGGACTGGGTTAGATTGAATGTTGAGAGTTATAATATAGGAAACATGGTGTCACCCAGTCCGACTTCCAAGTATGTTTAAGTTATCTGCTGTTTTAGTGACCCGAAATGGATTATTTTTCACTTTTTAGTTTTTTTTTAGTTTTTGTTTTCAGGTTTTTTTTAGTTTTTGTTACCAGGATTTTTTTTTAAAGTTTTTTTTAGTTTTTGTTTTCAGGTTTTTTGAAGTCGGTTTTTTAAATTTTAATTTATTTTTTTATTTAACCATTTTTAGTGCCGCTGACACTGAAAATTCTACTCCATGAGACGAAAGCGACTATTTCTTAAAATTGCAACCTGTACCTAATCGTAACTCATTGAAGAGTTTGGTGATGAGAAGGTTCAGATGCTCCATTCGTCGATATATAGGTACCTATTAGTGTATGGGCCAATTCTACTAGTGGTAATGGAAAATTGAGCAATTTGCTGAACCTCGCTGTGCAGATCTGTTCATCACTCCAAAGACCCTCATCAGATCTTCATTTAGGATAGAGTTCTCTATCAACATTCATACAAGCCCAGTCCGGCGACTAAATTCGACTAAATTCTTCAAATTGTAAACTGTGATCGTAACCGATTCAAGAGTTGTCTGATAAGAAGGTGGTTTTAGATATTCCATTTATCGGTAACTATTAGTTTATGGGCCAATTCTACTGGTGGAAATCGAAAACAGAGCAATTTGCTGCACTCTCGAGGTGCAATGCTGCTCATCACTCCGAAGACCCTCATCAGATCTTCATCGAAGATAGGGTTTTCTGTCAACATTCACACAAACCCAGTCCGGCGACAAAATTCGACTAAATACTTCAAATTATAACCTGTAATCGTAACCGATTAAAGAGTTTTCTGATGAGAAGGTGGTTTCAGATATTCCATTTATCGGTAACTATTAGTTTATGGCCCAATTCTACTGGTGGAAAACGAAAACTGATCAATTTGCTGCACTCTCGAGGTGCAATTCTGTTCATCACTCCGAAGATCCTCATCAGATCTTCATTCAATTTTTATGGGACCACCTCTGAGTTATCCCCTTTCATACAAAAAAAGATTTTTCCAAATCGGTCCAGACGTTTTCGAGTAATCGGCGAACATACATAAAAAAAAAAAAAAAAAAATATATACGCGACGAATTGAGAACCTCCTCCTTTTTTGAAGTCGGTTAAAAATCCTTTGTCCTGACTGACTGACGGATCAACGCACAGTAGAGATCTGAAACTTGGAGAGTGTGATCTTTATATGACGTAGGCGTCAGATAAGAAAGGACTTTTCTAAATTCTACCCCTAAGGGGGTTAAAAAAGGGGGCAAAGTTTGTATGGGACAACGTGATTCCTTGGTCCCATCTACTTCAAACTTTGCTTAAACATTCTTTCGACTGCTACGCGGACGAAGTCGCGGGCAAAAGCTAGTTGTTTATATGAAAACTAGCTGTTGCCCGCAACTACGTACGCGTGGTAGTTTTGTTTTATATACTAATAAAACCTTCCTCTTAAATCACTCTATCTATTAAAAGAAACGTTGCGTAGTTTTAAAGATCTAAGCATACATAGGGACAGAAAGACAGCGGGAAGCGACTTTGTTTTATACTATGTAGTGATGAAGCAGCCGTGTGCTGCCCCAAAGGGGTTGACCTCAGCTATGAGTCACAGTCCAGCATGCTTACTTGCAGCGCTGATTTTGCCCAATGCCCCCCGGCCTGGATACAGCCCTGCGCTATATAAATGGACAGTAATTTACACATATTCGACCTAACTGTAAACATATTATTTAGTGTTAATATTAATTATAAGTTATTGCAATTATTCTGTCAGATATTCAAAATATAACCTTCATTATTTATATCTTCACGATATTTAACTAACACGTAATATCCCCATACAGGGTGATTTTTTTACGTAGGCCTTCAAGGCTATATCCTAAACTTTTTTAGTTTTAGTTTTTGCCAAATTCGTTTACGCAACCTCGCTATCTCTTATAGTTTAGGATATAGCCCTGAATGCCCATATAAAAAAATCATCCTGTATATTCTACAGGGTTATTGGTAATCATACTAGCAAGCCTTTGACGGCTACTTCTGTGCACCTAAACAAACAACTTTTGTTCTTCAACTTTTGGAAATTCGAAAAAAAAAATGAAATTTTTGAGTAAATTCGAAAAACAGCTGATTTATTAAAACAAAGGTCATTCAGACTAAAAACAGTAGATAAAACTTTAAAAATAGGTAAAATTTTAAGGTTAATGATCTCTCCGAATAAGGAACAGATGATTTTCAGGTAGGTAGACCTAACCTCAAAATTTTCAAAAAATGTTTGAATTTTCAAAAGTCGTAGAACAAAAGTTGTTTGTTTAGGTGCATAGAAGTAGCCCTCAACGGGTTGCTAGTATAATTACCAATAACCCTGTATTAGGTAAGCAGTTAATTGTCACGGTTCGATTGTTTTTCCACTTCGTGATCATTCATTAAGTTTAATGAAAGGTTGTCAACGATATTGTTGATTAATTAACCTGTGATTAATTAATTAATTAACTCAATAACACAGTACATTCGATGGATAGGGTTTTAGGGTTCCGTAATTTAAAAGGTAAAAAGGAACGCTTCTAAAGCTGGGTACTGACCGGCGTTACGGGGCGTAATGTAACGTGTTACACAGCGAGCATTCGTGCAGTCAGTACGTCGTTTGACGAGCATGTTACGCCAATTTTAGAACACAGCGTACATGCTCTATGCGTAACACGCTCGATGCGAATGTTACATTACACCTCGTAACGTAGGTCAGTACCCACCTTAAGATCACTCTCTTGTCCGTCCGTCTGTCTGTCTGTATACGTGTGTCACCATTACCGAAATTCAAAACCGGCCGAAATTTAAACCCCGGTTTCTTTTAAAAAATACAACCTTTGGCCTCTGCATTGGCCAGTAGAAAAGGTCTGAAATTAGTGGCGGAACTTTCACGGAATGCCATTCCGAAAATAACGAAAAACCGGTTATTTTAATTCAAATAACCGGTTTTTTTAATAGTTCAAAATATGACGAAAAACCGGTTTTTGGTTTTCGGTGAAACCAGTTTGCATTCCCACCGCTTTTCTCAGCAACGGGTGGACCTAGCAAGTTGAAATTCATACCAGATACTGAGGTCTATAGTCCCTATTAGGTGTATAAAAATTAAGGACTTTTTGACGTGACAACGTTTTATAAATTGGTTTGCCGGGTGACACTTCAAGAAACTGCGTTACGCTCCGCTGACGTTATGCGCTCACAATGAGAGCGAGTGAGAGGCACGCGGGCATGGTTAGCCCGCCTAAGAGCGAGAGAGACAGACATAAAAAGTGAAAGGCACGCGTCCCTTCCACTCGAGCACAGTTGTTGTCACGTAAAACTTTCGCCCGTATACCGACTTTACAGGCAACCAGTTTTTTTTACTTTAAAAAATCACTCGTCAACAGCCAATCACAAATGAGATATGGACATCGAATTTTTTTTGAAAAAAAAAAATAAGTACTTTAATATTTTTATCGATACGAGCACATCCCTAGAATCAATTTTCCACCCTCCCAGACTCCGTATAAATATTTATAGAGGAATCCTATTCGATTAGTTTAGTGTTGTTACTTATAAATAAATCGATTAAATTGATTATACGACTTGAATCGAGAATCGGAGCCTATCGTGAGTCCGTGACACTGAGACTTACGTTAAGAGGAAAGGGTACCGACGCTCTCTCCATACAAACGTAGTCGACTGTTTCCTCCATGGATAATGACACTAGAGCAAATATTTTAGTTGCATAAAACTTATAACTGCCATGACCAAGACCATGCCCCTATGTCATATTTTTTATATATAATATATAGTGTCATTATCCAGGGAGGAGACAGTCGACTACGTTTGTATGGAGAGAGCGCAGGTACCCTTTCCTCTTAAACTAGATTTGTAACATCCTATGAGATTGCATAGTGCGCGCGAACGCATACAGCCGCAAATAAGACGCTGATTGGCTAGAGTGAAGAGAGCAGCACAAAATTGACCAATCATAGGGCCGCATTTAGCGCAGTGCGTTAACTTATCCAAGACCAACTTAAGTACTGTTTGTGAGTACGAGCGTTAATGTGCCTCGTGATTCACCCGCATAAGTCCCGATCCCGTGGGAACATCAAATAAAAGTAGCATATAGCCTTCCTCGAAAAATGGACTATCCAAAACTTTTTTTAGTGTTCAGTAAACACAGGACCTGTCTGTCACCAGGCTGTATCTCATGAACCGTGATAGCTAGACAGTTGAAATTTTCACAGATTATACAGGGTGTCCCGTAATGAATGGCCAAGCGGGCACCTACAGATAGAGGACACTGTGCCGGATCAGAAAAACGAAAATTATGTTCTATGAAAGTCTCTCGGTTTCCGAGATATCCGCCATTTTAATTTTTTTTTTAATTTCACTGGCAATACCACATATTATACCTTTTCAGAATCTTTCGTTTTTTTACTTTTTCTCCCTCGCCAACAGCGCAGGCTAAAAATTATCCTTCCCATACAGCCTTTTGTCTTACAGAAAAAATTAAACCTAACACTCAAAAGTGTTTAATTTGTAAATTACCCACTTTAGGGGTTTCAAAGGGAATCGGAAAATTATGTTAAATTTCATCCCCTAAACATGAAAAACACGTGTATACAATCAAAAGATTACTTCACAGCTTCCACCCTATCGGCGTGAAACATCCCCAAGGGTGCGTTTATCAAATTATAACAGTATCCCCACTTCATTGCGTAGCGGTTATTTAACAAATAGGGGTTGTTTAGGGGTGTACGAGTAGATTATTGGGTTTATTGTTTTTAATATTATAAGGGTAAAAAGCTTGTTAGAAATTGGCAATTGACATGATACTTCGTCTTACCTTAATGAGGTTAAATAGCCAAGTACTTAATTATAATTTTGACATCTTATTACTCTATTTGATGTGAATAAATGATTGATTTGATTTTGATTTCAAATAATACTTTAAAAAAAAACTGGTTGCCTGTAAAGTCGGTATACGGGCGAAAGTTTTACGTGACAACAACTGTGCTCGAGTGGAAGGGACGCGTGCCTTTCACTTTTTATGTCTGTCTCTCTCGCTCTTAGGCGGGCTAACCATGCCCGCGTGCCTCTCACTCGCTCTCATTGTGAGCGCATAACGTCAGCGGAGCGTAACGCAGTTTCTTGAAGTGTCACCCGACAAACCAATTTATAAGACGTTGTCACGTCAAAATTATGTTACACCACAATGTTACCCATAGCTTTGGAGTCGCTTTTAAGAACCTTTATTTTCTCAGGTGCTCGAATTATACTAAAGTGTCTCTTATGTGTATCACTCACGTCTTTAGTGTTTAGTTAGTCCCAGTTGCTACCTCTAGTAAACTCAAATTAAAAAAAATATATGTCTAGTGCATTACATCACTAAACATGAAACGTCTTAAAAACTAAGTTAGGATGTGTGCCTTCGGAACGCGCCCACCAATGAGAAAAAGGCACAAGAAACTCAAGGGTGTTTTTTCTTTTTGTGATCATGCTCACAAAGGTCAAGATAACAAATATTTTTGAAATGGAGCAATTAAAGTTATGTCCATGGGTTCTTATTATTAAGGTACGACGAAGTATCATAATACGCCTTACTGCACAATTTATGCTTCATAAAAATTATAAACCTGTTAATGGACATGTCATATACTTCTTAGGTAATTTATTATAATAGAGCACACATGTACTATTAAACGACCTGTTTATTTTCAGGAGTCTACTACCGTGTAATAGCAGTCGTTATGTCAAGTTAGAGGCCTTAGGGCGATCTGAAAACTCTAACAATAGATGAGCCACACCACTATACGAGAAGAAGTAATCACAAATAGAAAAATGAAATGACTAGTGTACTCACCCGAACTCGGTCGGTCGCTGTACCTAGTACAGTACACCCACGCTGGCCACACCATGGAACCGTCTCCAGACCCTGGGAATAGTGGAAGACCATGTTTAACTTGGTATATGACTAATATGCTAAAGAATTTTGATGAAGCTTTCGGGAATTTGAGGCACCAAAAATTAACTTTTGGAATACTATAAGAATGTACCGTGGTTTCACATGCTTTAGCGTCTCTTAAAAAGTGATATTGATCTTACAAACACAGAGTACATAATAGTTACTATGTAAACTACAAACTTTATCCGCTCTTTTCACCCCTTAGAGGCCCAATTTCTAAAAAATCCATTCTTAGTGCTTGCCTGGAACCCCCATGCGAAGTATCAGACCGCGAGTTGATGCAAGTCACTACATAGTATAAAACAAAGTCGCTTTTTCTGTCCCTATTTTTACCTTTGTATGCTTAGATCTTTAAAACTACGCAACGGATTTTGATGCGTTTTTTTTAATAGATAGAGTGATTCAAGAGGAAGGTTTATATGTATAATACATGCATAATATAGCCGTGCGAAGCCGGGGCGGGTCGCTATATAAAATAAAACACATTTAGATGAAACATGGCATGAGGATAAATTGAATCCTTGGTATCAAAATAGGTTACTTTTTATCCCGATATTTCAATGGGATTGCGTTGCGTGAGATTACAGCTAGTATAATACATAATTTACCTGACACAGATTGATTACTCCCGCTATCATCGCTTTTCGATAGATCTATAGCTCCTTTATCAGTGGGCTTCACCTCCGGAACTCTGGCCTCCTCTCTCTCAGGCTTAGCAGGCGGCACAACCTCCTTAACAGGAGACGTCTTCTCAAACTGTCGTACCTTCGCTTTCCTCTTATGCAGAGGATCAGTTATCCGCCTCCCGAAATCAGCCTTTAAAATATTATCTATGCTAAACTTTAAGCAACTCTGGTTTATGAAGTTAGCTGATTCATCTGGACTTTTTGGTAAGAATCTCCTTTCGTCTCGTCTTAATTCCTGCCCTTTTCTAAAGCCGAAATTTAGACCGAATTGTGATGGGTTTAGGTTGATATTGCTTTGCGGGATAGGCATTCGTGGCACCTGCTTCAGATCCACTTGGTTGATTAAAGGGTTTTGGAACAGAAGAGGTTGGTTTAGGAACATTAACGGGTTAGGTGTGATTGGACTTGGGCGTAGGAGCAAAGGTTGGGAGTTGATGTTCTGACTTAACTGGGTTATAGCGTTTAAATGCGTCTGGATATGTTTGAAGGAGGTTAGGCCATGGCCATTTTCTTGGCCTTTGTCGCTGTGGTCATAATGCGTCAATGGGGCTTCATTACCAACTGATAGGACCGTATCATCGCTAGAGCAGGAATTTTCATCATCAACACTGATTTCAGTTCGTGATGTATCTTCTAATGGGCTTAGACTTTCGGAATTCCTTGAATCTTCGTAATGAGGAGTGTTTTGCAGGAGTTTTTCGGTTGAGAACACGTTTTCTGGAGTATGGCTGTCTCGTTCCTTCTTCAGGACGTTGTGTATGGAGAAAGAGGGATGTCTATCTTCGTGTATTTCGTGTCTGTCTTGTCTGTCTGGTTTCTCGTCGTCATGGTATTCGGGTGATGTTGGATCGAGAGTTGTAGGAGAGTATGGTTCATCGTCGCTTGTTTCTTGGATCTTAATGGGATCCTGAATTTGTGCCACCGCCGCCATCTTGTTTGAGGGTTACGCCATCTGTTGGAGGGAAAATTGAATTACATTTTTTTAATAATAGATCAGTTAATATCACACCTGCCTGATGGTAAGTGTTGGTCTGTCTGTCTGTCATCAGGCTGTAATCTGTATCTCCATTATAGCTAGATAGTTAAAATTTTCACAGATGATGTATTTCTGTTGCCGCTATAACAACAAATAAGTACCTACTAAAAACCAAAACAAAATTATAAGGGGCTTTCAAGTCCGATTCGCGCTTGGCCGGTTTCTTTACCTACTAGTGCATAAGAGAGAATGCAGCGTTTAGTTTTATATTATCGAATCCAATTAATACATGTAAAAACCAGTTAGCACAATAGTCACCATGCCGGACTGCCAAACACAGGGTTGCAGGTTCGATTCCCGCCTCAGACAAGTATTTGATATTTGTCTGTGGTCTGGTTGCTTCCATCTATACCTACTTATCTATACTAATATTATAAAGCTGAAGAGTTTGTTTGTTTGTTTGAACGCGCTAATCTCAGGAACTACTGGTTCGAATTGAAAAATTATTTTTGTGTTGGATAGTCCATTTATAGAGGAAGGCTATAGGCTACTTTTCATTTTGATATTCCTAAGGGATCGAGACTTACGCGGGTGAATCTGCGGAGCGCAGCTAGTGTATTATAAGTATATATTTACAAAAGAAAAGTATTTAAGTAGTATATCCGAAGTCAAGTGTAGTTACTTAGCTTGGGGCTAAATGGCGATGTGTGGAATGTCCTGCAATATTTATTTATTTAAAACCACGGCGTAAAACTATTAGGTAAGTACAGTTAAAGAAATAAATTATTAAAATTAAGAACGAATTTACTTAGTCATTTTTATTTTTGGAAAAAAAAAACGATGACGGCATATCCCTACTTTGGTAGAAAGTCGTAGAACGTGTCAAAATTATTACAAAATGACTACAAATTAGTCATAAAAATGACAAAAATACAAATTATGTACATAACATGATCATTTGTATCTAAATTGTGTATTTATTTTGAAAATATACGATGACCACGTCAACTTGTCTTGTAACAGAACTTTTGACCCGTCGACCCGGCTTTGAAATTTGCTTTTTAGAATTCCGTACGCAAAGGGTAAAAACTAGACCCTATTACTAAGACGTCGCCGTCCGTCTGTCTGTCTGTCACCAGGCTGTTTCTCATGAACCGTGATAGCTAGATAATTTTCACAGATGATGTATTTCTGTTGCCGCTAAAACAAAAAATACTAAAAACAGAAAAAAAGTAGCGGGGTAACGCTGGGGAGGGGTTTGTTTGATTAGGTTTAGTTTTAAATTTTTTTTTTTTATTTTTTTTTTTTTTGTAATTGTTTTTTGTACTTACCTATTTTGTGATTGTTTTAATGTCAATAATTGAAAAAAAGTAAATATTTTTGAGTATGTTTTTAAGAATTTTAAGTTATTTTCATGTTACGATTTTTTTTTGGGAAAATCTTTTTTGTTAATTATACTCCCAAAAGGGCAGGCAAAAGACTTTTAGCTTATACAGCCTCGCCTGACATACAGTATATTTTAGGATTTTTTGCTCGATATGTATCGATTGTATGAGTACGGAACCCTTCGTGCGCGAGCCAGACTCGCACTTGGCCAGTTTTTATCTTAACTACTAGCTTTTACTCACGGCTTCATCCGCGTTGGGGAAAACAAATAGTATATTTATTTTTTTAAGATAATTTAGTATACCTACCGATATTTAAAGTATTTAGATCGTCTTTTTTTAACTTGGTTGTACTATAAAAATATTAAATATATAAATATATTGCAGGACACTCCACACATCGCCATCTAGCCCCAAGTTAAGTAACTAGACTTGTGTTATGGGTACTAAACAACGGATATACTACTTATATTACTTTTCTTTTGTAAATATATACTTATAATACATAGAAACAACCAGACCACAGACAAATATCTAAGCATAAATACTTGCCTGAGGCAAGTATTTATGCATAGACTGGGTAGACCCAAGAAGTGCTGGCTTGACGTCGTAAAGGGTGATATGCGTGCAAATGGCCTTACTAACCAGGATGCCGAAGATCGTGCGAAGTGGAGGCGTAAAAGTAGGAAAGCGGACCCCGGGCTCCCGAGAGGGATGCAACCGGGAACATCGCTCGGATGATGAAATACTTGCCTGAGGCGGGAATCGAACCCGCGACCCTGTGTTATTATTAACAATGTTTTTTTGTCTCCGAAACTACTGGAGTAATTTTGATAAAAGATTTTTTAGAGTTTTTATCAAAACACAGCATTATTTATTTAATTATCAAGACGACTCAACGCGGATCAAAATAACCAAATAAATATTAATCTTGCATTTAATAACCTTTCTATAATTAACGATTTACTATTATACTTGATTTATGTTCGAAAATAAATAAATATACACATCAAAATACACAATAATTCATTCATAAATACATTGATTGACATCAATAAAATGTTTAATCTTTTATTTGTCAAAAAGATTACAATTAATTCGCATCCGAAGTGTTAACTAATCAATTTTTATTTATTTTATTTAAATAAATTCGGCAATAAACGTGTTAAATATTTATTTTAAATGTTTATACCATTTTGATAGAACTGCAGTGAGGGCTATTAGTCAGGTGTCTACCTCATAAAATACGGCTTTTCGTGAACCAAAGATTTCCTTTGGTAAATAAGGTTTGGTCCTTAGAACCTAAGGATAGTTATAAGAAGGGGAGCCACCAAGATTTTCGATGTTAGTTTTTTTTAGTTTTTTAGTGGAGTAAAAAGTATTTTAAAGTATTTAAGGTAACAAACTGCTGCACTAAAATATTCAATGAACTGTTTTTACAAATTTTATGTAAAATAATTTTTATATAAAAACAGTTGGACAGACAAACTGACAGATAGACAGTGAAATAGGGTCCCGTTTTACACTTTATGCCTCACGCAAGTCGGTATACTATTAAATTGCAGAAATGAGCTATTTCCTTTGATTTGCCATACTATGTTTGTTTCTAGAAATTAATCTCTATCAGCAACACTATTGGTTAATACAAAAATATAGGCTGATTATTATATTGCAAAAATAACAGGTTCAATTCCTGGCGTGATGCATTTCCATTTTTGTCAAAATCGGGGTACGCAACTCATTAAAGTATTTTTCGTTATCTCTTTTTTTAACTTACTTTTTAAGCTATTGCATAGCTTTTATCGCGGCCTTTGAGCGCGCCGACCGAATTGAGAAATTCCGTAATGAAAATAAAACCTAACACCGCCCTACCATGTAGCTCGGCTGAGCGTTCGCTTAACGTGTATTTAAATGGTACGACTGTACGAAGCTCGCACGATGCAATAGCTTTACCGTGGCAGTGCCACTCTATCTATATGTATAGTTTCTATCTATCTATCTTGGTTCACACCCGACTGGGACTCAAACCTACTACGTTGTATTTGTACTTGTAGGTACTTGTCTAAACAGGCTGTTTTCCGCGATTAGACCCTTTTAATTGGGTCCTTTTTGCGTAAGGATGGAGTAGGTCTGTCCAGCACCAGAACTTGTCAATACTTCTGGAGCCAACCAATCCGCGGGTTTCAAGTTTCATTACGATGTTTTCCTTCACCGTAAGAGCAAATGTCAATAACCGCACATAATTTTTTCTTAAGAAGAATCCTTCGGTGCACGGCCGGCTGGGATTCGAACACATGATCTTTACATTGAAAGTCGAAGTATCTACCACTATGCCAACACTTCGAATAACAAATTACCAAACCGTATGACAGTTATTTTCTAATTTTACTAACATTAAAATAAATATTCAGTGAAAAGATTTTGTATCAATTAACATAAAGCCACAAAACAACTGACAGTAACTAATAAAGTTCAATGAGGTGTGATTTATAAGTTAATTAGCTGCCTCCCGCGGCTTCACCCGCGGTAAATCCCGATCCCGTGGGAATATCGGGATAAAAAGTAGCCTATATTTTACACTTCGATCTAGCAGTTCCTGAAATCAGCGCGTTTGAACAAACGGAAGCCCTCAAAAATGAATATTTTTTCCCGTTTTTTTGCACATTTCCCACTGATTCGTCGCTCCTATTGGTCGCAGCGTGATGTTATACAGCCTAAAGCCTTCCTCGATAAATGGACAATCCAAAACGAAAAATATTTTTTCAATTCGGACCAGTAGTTCCTGAGATTAGCGCGTTCAAACAAACAAACAAACTCTTCAGCTTTATAATATGGGTATAGATATTGATTTCCTACTAACACAGAATAGGTACATAATAGTTGCTAAGAACTACGAACTTTAACTTTAACTTTAATCTCAAAGTTTTCGAAAAATATTCGTATTTCCAAAAGTCGTAGAACAAAAGTTGATTGTTAAGATGCACAGAAATATCCCTCAGTGTCCAGGGCCCCGTAATCGATCTACTTCCTAGTTCCTGCCAGATCACATAACGCTACCCGATATTTTTTACCGAAAAACTTTTTGAATTTGGATAAATCCTAAATTACTGACTACAGTTCCTATTTTATTTTATTTAATACTAGCGATCCGCCCCGGGCTTCGCACGGCTCTATCATGCATGTATTATACATATAAACCTTCCTCTTGAATCACTCTATCTATTTAAAAAAACCGCATCAAAATCCGTTGCGTAGTTTTAAAGATTTAACCATACAAAGGGATATAGGGACAGAGAAAGCGACTTTGTTTTATACTATGTAGTGATTAGTTACGTATATTTTACATGCAAAACAATAATTTGTGGTAAAAGTAATAAATTAGAACAAATAATAAAATAGTGATCTGTCAAAGTCATTATATTTATATGCCCAGAGCCTCCAGTCTTCAAATAGGTTAAAACGGCCTTATTAGCCCTTCACCGCTTATATATATAACTATAGCTGCGCTACGCGGTTTCACCCGCGTAACTCCCGATCCCGTGGGAATATCGGGATAAAAAGTAGCCTATAACCTTCCTCGATAAATGGACTATCCAACACAAAAAGAATTTTTCAATTCGAACCAGCAGTTCCTGAGATTAGCGCGTTCAAACAAACAAACAAACTCTTCAGCTTTTTAATATTAGTATAAATACAAAAGAAAGGTATATAAGTAGTATATCCGCTTGTATAGCACAAGTCTAGTTACTTAGCTTGGGGCTAGATAACGATGTGTGGAATGTCCTGCAATTTTTTTTGCATTAATTATTTATTTATATTTATATAATTACCAATAATCCTGTATAGAATAGATAAAATAAATATTCAGTAAAAAGATTTTGTACCAATTAACATAAAGCCACAGATCAAGTGACAGTTACTATTAAACTCCAATAAGGTGTGATTTATAAATTAATTTACATCTGAACTTGGTTAAATAATACTAAAATACCTAATTTAATGACTACTTATTTTAATATGGATGAGTTTTCAGAGTTATCGATTTTTTAATGTATGTTTTTTTAGCCAATAAATAGATAGAAGATTTTTATATGTCTAATAAAAAAGGTTGCGAGTATAAAGTTTCTTATTTACTTAAAATATGCGCTGTTTTCTCGTGGTCCCACGATTTTGTCCCATTAATGGGACCACGAGGGAGAACTATTTCTCGTGGTCCCATTACGATATTCAGTAACGTATTTATCCTCCTGTATATATATTGGTAACGGGCTCGTGCTTCACCTGCCGGTAAGTACAGTCGTGTGCTCTATTAAACACTTTTTGTCCACGTGACTAGTTTTTTTTTATAAGTTGTACTGCTAAGTCTTTTTTTCAATCTCAGCGTATCTCCTAGTTCAAGGAAAACAAAAACAAAACAATAGTTCTCCCTCGTGGTCCCATTAATGGGACAAAATCGTGGGACCACGAGAAAACAGCGAAAATATGCACACTGAGGTACAAAAAAAATGCAGATACGCAAGAGCTGTGTTGGCCTAGTAATAGTTACCTCGAGTTTCCTTCCGAAGGTCGCGGGTTTATGAATCTCAGCCAGAATCTCAGTTACGAAAAATTTATCACTTGCCACCATGACTTTGTCCAGATTGACTCTAGACTAGGCATGGAAATGAATGCTATTTTTAAATCATTGCTAATGTGACAAATGATTTTATTTTTCACAGTGTGAATGCTACTGCTACTTTTCACATCTGAGTGAAAAATAGCTTTCACACGGGTGACAATTATTTTTCACTTCTGAGTGAAAAATAGCTTTCATACGGGTGACAATTATTTTTCACATCTGATGAAAAATAGCTTTCACACGGGTGACAATTATTTTTCACATCTGAGTGAAAAATAGCTTTCACACGGGTGACAATTAATTTGTCTTGGTCTGCTATTTGTGCTAATGTAAATGATTTTTCACTTTGTAATTATTAGCATTAGTGGCAGTCAGAGTGATTTTTTTTAGCATCTGCTACTTGCGATTTTTTTTTCACAGTGTGAAATTTCGAGTGACATGCTATTTTTGCCATGACTACTCTAGACAAAGTCATGGTGACAAGTGACTCTGGAGTTGGACTGTGTTAGAAGCAAAGACTACCACCAGACTTACGCGGGTGAAACCGCTGGGCGCAGCTAGTCTATACTAATATTACAAAGCTGAAGGGCGTGTTCAGATGACACGCGTTGACCACGCGCCCGCCCCGCTCATCACACGCGCTGACCACGCGTTGAACACGCTCTGAAATTTGTTCTATACATAATTTGAGTCTTATGACACATCAATAGATCTCAAATTGCATTTCTGCAAGCAGGCGCGGGGCGGGCGCGTGGCGTGAGCGGGTGGACTTGATCAATGCAATTTGAGATCTATTGATGTGTCATAAGACTCAAATTACATATAGAACAAATTTCAACACGTCTTCAACGCGTGGTCAACGCGTGTGATGTGCGTGGTGGGCGGGTGATCTGAACGCGCCCGAAGAGTTTGTTTGTTTGTTTGAACGCGCTAATCTCAGGAACTACTGGTTCGAATTGAAAAATTAGTTTTGTGTTGTATAGTCCATTTATCGAGGAAGGCAACTTTTTATTTTGATATTCCCACGGGATCGGGACTACCGCGGGGCGCTGCTAGTTAGTAATAAAATGATACACCCTAGCACTATAGTGCTATTACATTTCTATAAAGTACCTACGCCGGGCTGCGCCTGCGCAGTTCCCATTGCTGTCTCAATGTTGCTCTACTTTTAATAATTTACAAAATAAATCGTCACAATCGGTTTAACCAGCAGAATATCCTATTTAGCTAAATTTAAAATGTTTGTTTGATTATATTTTTATTTGTGTGTTACCTTATAACAATCAAACGACTGCACTGATTTGGATGAAAATTGGCATAATGGTGGTTTAGGGGATGAAGAAGGACATAGGATACTTTTAATCCCGAAATTCCGACGGGATCGGGATGAAACTACGAGGCGCAGCTGGTACCTACTTTGTATGAAAAAAAGGAGAAGGGGTGCATTATGTAGATACTACGCCTTCTCCTTTCTTTTTTTGGGGAAAATGACTCTAATTTACTGAAAACTTAAGGTATTTCTAGCAACATTATTTATTTATTTATTTCTTAGGAAAACAAACTGCTCTTACAAAATAGTAAGAAATTACAATAATAACAAAAAGCAAATTAAATGTTTCCACTACTATGACTTATAATAAAAAAAAAACAGCGCACTCCGGGAGTGCAGGCAGAAGTGAAAACTGTATATCTGTGTAAAATCTCATCTGTCGAAATCTCACTGTCGCGAGAACGGCTGAAAATGCTCACTCGTGTATCAGTGATGGCGCTAGCGTGCGACGCGAACTGCGTACGGCAGCTCGCTGCGAACCTGCACCATCCACCGAGAGATGTCGCTGTTAACACTGTTGTACAGAAGTGAGTATCGTAGTTCGGCCGTTTGCACAGAGATGGCGCTGTTTTCAATATTGCATAGTAGTAGAAGCACAATAACTGTTAAAATCTCATCTGTCAAAATCTCATCTGTCGCGAGAACGGCTGAAAATGCTCACCCACAAAAGTGCCCAACGCGCCATAAGAAGTTTTCACTTCAAAAATTTGCGCTATGAATAAAACCGTCAAACGTGACGATACCCTAACCCATAAGGAAAAACAAAAATCAAACTATTTTTTAAACAAAAACAAGAGACCCCGCTTACCGGGATCTAACTAGTGATCAAACTTATACATTCACGCTTATTCAAAGCAAGAAAAAAAAATACATACATACATTGACAGTGAGACCTAGAGTAAAAAATGGTGTTGTCACATTTTGAAAATTACCCAATCTCTGGGTAAATTAGAGTAATTTTCCCGAAATATATTTTAGGTATCCTTATTTTACTTTTTTTTTAATTGTAATGTCCGTGTGTTTTTTGTGTGTGTGTGTGTACATGTAGGTATCTAAGACTGAATAAGTACAGGATTATCTTTACACACTGTACAATAGAAAGCCACAGATTCTAAAATTAAATTAAAGTCGCGTATTATATAGCGTTGAACTTTAATTATTACATAAAAGGAGCAAAAACTACATTTCCTACAACACGGAAAATCATAACCAAAACTAAACTAAAAACAAAATAAACTTCCAAACAAACATAAACTAAAATTCTAAGAAAACACATTTTCGTAGTAGAGCAATTTTCCAACCGTATCCTTTGGAGACCACACACGTAGCGGCGCGCGCGCACAACCCGATATTTCGTTTAATTCAACCACAAACATAATCCAACAAACAAAACAATCAAAAACACACCTTATTCTAAACGGATAAGAACTTTCCCAACTGCAACTTTAAAATTGACGTTTAAATTGCTTATACGGTTATGTTAAAGAATTTTTAACTTTATTACTTTAGAAATACGATTCATAGTAAGTGTTTTTGTAAGTTTGTGTTTGTAAGTTAGTACTGAGTCGTGGTTAAAGGGTTTTAGACTTTATTTTGTGTATTTTAAGGTATGTTATTGCGTGTTATGAAATAATGGTAGTCGTTAAGAAAGTGTGGAGATGTAGGTGTTTTATTTTTGTATCACGATTTCACAATTTAAGGTGTTAGTTGTTTGTTATGAATTTTTTTTTAATATATTATTTTGTACTGAGGTTTGCATGTTGCTCTACTTGTGATTTTTATCGATTTTTGAATGATGGTTCTAAATTTACTGGAATTTGTTCTTAGGGTTCCGTACTCGAAGTTTAAAAACGGGACCCTATAACTAAGACTCCACTGTCTGTCTGTCACCAGGCTGTATCTCATGGAACCGTGATAGCTAGACAGTTGAAATTTTCATAGATGATGCATTTCTGTACTGTAATAATTACCATAAACAGATTAACGGTAAGTACGGAACCCTCCGTTCGCGAGGTCAACTCGCACTTGGCCGAAGTTTTTTTTAATTTGGTACTTATAAAAAAAATCGGAATAATTATAGAAGATAACAAAAATGGGCTATTTCCTTTGATTTGAAATACTATGTTGGTTTCCAGGAATTGATTTCTATCAGCAACACTATTGATTGATCAAAAACTACAGAGCGATTATTTTTTTGCAAAATTAACAGGTTCGATTCCTGGCTAGGGTGATGTCATTTTCAAAAATTAATTTCTTTTAAGCTAAAGACGACGTATAATAGTATATTGCCCCCATTTTTCACCCCCTTAGGAGTAGAATTTTGGAAAATCCTTTCTTATCGGATGCCTACGTCATACAAAAAACACACCCTCCAAGTTTCAGGTCTCTACGATCTGCCGTTCAGGCTGTGCGTTGATCCGTCAGTCATTCAGGACAAAACATTTTATATGTATAGAAGATTAATAAATTTATGTTTTGTAAAACAAATATAACCACAGAATAAATAAAAGTAAGTCCTAAAAAAAAAAAAAAAAAACATTTATTTCAGACTACTAATGTGGTCCATACAATGTCTTAGTTTACTGCAATAAATTAATGGAAACAATTAAAAATAATTATATTGTCACAGTTGTTTTTATTGAACCACTAATCGAATAATAAATCATTATGAAAACAACTATATGACTGCAAATTTTTAATTGACCACTATCGTCACAAGATGGTAAGTGAAAAGATTTTAAAAATGAATCCTAAATTCATTTGGTCATCGCATCACCCGTTAACGGCTCTACCAATTTTGCTAATTCTTTTAACATGATAACTTCTAATAAATTAGGAAAACCTGCATTCACACAAAAGTGTCACGGTAATATTGTGTGACGCATGCGTCATGGTAATATGACCAGACGCGTCATGGTAATTTAAGAAACAGAGTATTTAATAATAATTTCGCTCAGCTGGGCTTGTGTTATGGTCTGACGAGTGACGACTAGAAGACTTATTTAGAGTCATAAAAGGTTTAACAAAAAAAAAGAAATGGAAAAAATAGACTATAGAGGAATAACAAAAAAAATCATCATCATCGTTTTATTTTGACGTTATCATGTAAAATTATCGTCCGTAAATCGACTTTACAGACAACCATGGCGTATGGCATTCATCCTGCGTGGATCAAACCTCTATAACCAAGTTTTTCAGCCAGCTTGCGGCGGCAGTTGTAAGTTTATGAACTTCCGACATTCCACCGGGAAAACGGCGAAGTGGGCATTCGTTTACCACATGGGAAAGGGTGATGACAGACAACCATTTGTTTTTTTTAAAAGGAGAAGGTTCATAAGAAAGTTGCGCAGAAAATTATTACGCGGGTGAAACCGCGGGGCGCCAATAACCTTGTATAGTTTTATCTAGGTGTCCTTTATTACCCGTATGTCTGTTAAAATAAATATATATGAAATAATAATAAAATAAACTATCGTATAACTTTATACAAAGCAATACAACTGCACAAATATACATTTTATTTATACAAATGTATTTATCTTTACAATTACAGAGTAATTAATTATATTTTGTATTTATTTATATTTATTTTAATTATAATATTAATTTGAAACGTGATCTTCAAGTGACTTAGTATTATTTTTAAGCGATTTCAATAAATGGAAGAAGTTCTCAATTATTCTTACGAATATCTATACTAATATTATAAAGCTGAAGAGTTTGTTTGTTTGAACGCGCTAATCTCAGGAACTACTGGTTCGAATTGAAAACATTTTTTGGTGTTGGATAGTCCATTTATCGAGGAAGGCAATAGGCTACTTGTCATTTTGATATTCCCACGGGATCGGAACTTACGCCGGTGAAACCGCGGGGCGCAGCTAGTCCTTAATAAGATTATAGGTTAACCTGATTTTTTTTTATTTATTTGTTTGTTTGTAATTTTGTTCTAAATATGTTTTGTGGTGTGCTCGTCCAAATAAATGTTTTTCTATTCTATTCTATTTTTCTTTGTTTTTTCCCTTTTCACGGCTGGTCTGATTTGGATGAAAGTCGGCAAAGTGGTTTATGAAATCGAAAAGACGGATGGATATTTCTTATTTTCACGCGTGTAGGCATCATTGCTTCAAAAATACTGAACCGATTTTGATATAACTTGGTATGAAGATACATTGATTCATTGGGTATAATATAGGCTAATTTGTATCTCGATATTCCCACGGGATCGGGAGTTACCGCGGGTGAAACCGCGGGGTGGAGCTGTATGAATATAAGTATTTGTGTTCCATTTTAACTTTGATACTACTACTGCCATCTATGAGTAAAGTTTTAAACTAAGGAAGCTTTTTCGTTACAATGGCTTCATACGATTTGTGCATTTACCCGGTGTCAAGTAGATATTATATATGGGCATCAGGTTGTAGTATAAATTAAATAATAAATAAATATTACTGGACATTCCACACATCACTATCTAGTCCTAAGCTAAGTCACTAGACTTGTGTTATGGGTGCTAGACAACGGATATACACTTATATACTTTTCTTTTGTAAATATATACGTACCTATGTACGTAGAAACAACCAGACCACAGACAAATATCTAAGCATAAATATAGGCAGGAGTCGAACCCGGAACCCTGTGTTTGGCAGTCCGGCATGGTGACCTTTGTGCCAACTGGGTCTATGCTACTATGGTTACAGCTAATATGGGTGGCCCAGTCAGTGTGAGAGACTTCAATAGATTTTTCTTAAGAATAACAGCTTGTTAAAAAATATGCACTAATTGACATTGCTCTTACGATGAAGGAAATAATCGTTATGATTCCGAAATTCGCGCGGGATCGGGACTTACGCGGGTGAAACCGCGTGTAAAATATGTTTAAAAGATTAGCTGCGCTCCTGAAGGAGTAACAAACATACAAACAAACATAAATGTCCACATCTAGACTAATATTATAAAGCTGTAGAGTTTGTTTGTTTGAACGTGCTAATCTCAGGAACTACTGGTTCGAATTGAAAAAATATTTTTGTGTTGGATAGTCCATTTATTGAGGAAGGCTATAGGCTACTTTTCATTTTGATATTCCCACGCAATCGGGACTTACGTGGGTGAAACCACGGAGCGCAGCTAGTTTATAATATTAGTAGGATAGGATAGGATTAGGCACAATTAATTTTATCAAAGTCGTTTCAGCTATTAGAACCATCATGGCGAAACCTATGCCATGGTGGAACTAATCATTGGATTAAATTATACACTAATCAAGCATCATTTCCATATGATTGTGATCATTGTCATCATACAATACGACGATTAGTTTTGATAGACAGTTTAAAAAAAAACTGTGTGGCATTCGGGGACTGCCGCGGTAAAGCTATTGCATCGTGCGAGCTTCGTACAGTCGTACAATATACATACACGTTAATTAAGTGAACTCGCGGCCGAGCTACATGGTAGGCGGAGTGGGGGTGTTAGTTTTTATTTTCGTTACGGAATTTCTTGATTCGGTCGCCGCGCTCAAAGCCCGTGATAAAAGCTATGCAATAGCTTAAAAACATACAGACGAATTGAACCTCCTCCTTTTTTGAAGTCGGTTAAAAAAGTATAGGGTATAGAATACACAGGTACACAATTCTATTAGTCTATGAGGTACACTACCTACCTAAACCTACTTTTCACGGACAATTTTGTATTATGCCGAACAGCAATATGAGCGGGTCGTGCGAAGCCGAAATAACTGTCACTGTCATTGGACAGATTGTAATGACATATTGAGAGAGGCCGTAATTAATAGCATTGATACAACCAAGAGATTCGACAGTTTCGACTGCACCCCGCGGTTTCACCAGCGTAAGTCCGGGTCGTGCGAAGCCGAAATAATCCGATCCCGTGGGAATATCAAAATAAAGTAGCCTATAACCTTCCTCGATAAATGGACTATCTAACACAAAAATATGTTTTCTATTTGAACCAGTAGTTCTTGAGATAAGCGTGTTCAAACAAACAACGGAAGCCCTCAGAAATGTTTAATTTTCCCCGTTTTTTCCCACATTTCCCACTGATTATTCGCTCCTATTGGTCGCAGCGTGATGTTATATAGCCTAAAGCCTTCCTCGATAAATGGACTTTCCCACACAAAAATAATTAAAAAAATATTTACTATTTTCAGAAATACATCATCTGTGAAAATTTCAACTGTCTAGCTATCACGGTTTATGAGATACAGCCTGGTGACAGACAGACGGACAGCGAAATCTTAGTAATAGGGTTCCGTTTTTATCCTTTGGATACGGAATCCTAAAATTGAATTACTGCTCGTTAGTCTCGATAAACCCAAAAACGGCTGACCCGATTTGGCTAATTTTGGTTTGAAATATGTGTAACAGTCCAGGGAAAGTTTCAGTGGTGTTTTTATGATGAATGAAACCGCGATTCGCAACTAGTACAGTATGGGTCATAAGTAAATTATCAGTTTGCTACAATAATTCTATCAACAAGTATTGGACTTACGACCTTCTTCTAATAGACGTTACACACAAACATAAATACTTGAATAAAAAGTACTCAGTGTGATTATTATTTTCAACATGTTAGCTATGTGTTTAGTTGTGTGAGTGCTACACCAACCGACGTGGGTTCGATCCACAGGTTACGTTGTTATAATGTTTAAATAGTGCTGCACAGGATTGTAAACGTTACGGTGGGCAGAGTCTTTTAAATAAAATAAATAAATATTTCAGGACATATTACACATCGCCATCCAGCCCCAAGCTAAGCAACTTAATGCTTGTGTTATGGGTGCCAGATAACGGATAAACTACTTATATACTTTTTTTTTTTTTTTTGTAAATATATACATATTATATACATACTAGCTGCCCTACGCGGTTTCACCCGCGTAACTCCCGATCCCGTGGGAATATCGGGATAAATTAAGATGCAAGCTATCCTATCTCTCAAGTTGGATCGAACTGCACATGGTGTGCGAATTTTATTATAATCGGTTAAGTGGTTTAGGAGTCCATTGAGGACAAACATTGTGACACGAGATTTATATATATTAAGATAAGATAGGAAACACCCAGAACCAGAAACAAGAATTTATGGTCAGCATAAATACTTGTTCCCGGCGGGAATCGAACCCGCAACCTTCTGCGTCGCAGTCGGGTGTTCGCCCGACGCGCCACAGAGGTCGTCATTTGACCGTTGATTGTACATATATTATGTAAGTAGGTATTAGTATAGTTATAAATTTATCGACAAGCATTCAATCAGCACTATATTATAATAATATATAGTCAACAACCACGCGTGAACCATATCTAATCGAACTAGATTAGTTATACAATACATAATTCAATAAAACAGGACAAGTGCGAGTCGGACTAGCGGATTAAGACTAGTGTAAAGCTGTAAACTTCCATACAAAAAGTGGTAACGTTTTCCCCCCATATAGGTACGGAGTCCGATTTTGATAATTTTTGAAAATGTTCTAGATCTAATGGAAAACTAGGTTTAACCGTTTTTATTTTAAAGAAATATTGCCTAAGATAAAAGTTATTTGTATCTGAATATCTATATTTTTGACTTAAAAACTTCATCGAGCGTTTCAATTGTTTTTTTAATAGACTAAACTAAATTACCAAAAAGGAAAAACGTATAAACCTAGAATAAGATGCAGTGAATTAAATGAGTTTTATTTCATTTTGTGTAGGATAAATGGGATAAAAACGTTACGGCCCGCAACATTATTTGAAAGCAAAATGAAGGCAATTACGTCCGAACTTAAACTCTCTCTATCGCACGATACGGGTCATTTTTGAAAATACCTACTGGCGCCGCGTATCGAAAACTCATGATTCTCTTAAGGGTTCCGTTCCATTCTGTTTGTAGTGTTCTTATAGCGGCAACAGAAATACATCATCTGTGAAAATTTCAACTGTCTAGCTATCACGGTTTATGAGATACAGCTTGGTGAAAGATAGAGGAGTCTTAGTCAAAGAGTCCGTTTTTAATCTTTGGGTACGGAACCCTATTAAGGACTAGTCTAGTTCCTTATCACTTGATAGATGGCAGTAGCATCTATAGATAGTAACATGTTAATAAAATCATTTATATTTTTCAACTAGCGACCCGCCCCGGCTTCGCACGGCTATATTATGCATGTATCCCTATATATATAAAATTCTCGTGTCACGGGGTTCGAACTTGAACTCCTCCGAAACGGCTTGACCGATTCTCATGAAATTTTGTGAGCATATTCAGTAGGTCTGAGAATCGGCCAACATCTATTTTTTATTTTGTTTCTTTTAGTTTTTTTTTGTAAATGGCAAAACAACGTTTGCCGGGACAGCTAGTTATACATATAAACATTCCTCTTGAATTACTCTATCTATTAAAAAAACGGCATCAAAATGCGTTGCGTAGTTTTAAAGATTTAAGCATACATAGGGATATAGAGACAGAGAAAGCGACTTTGTTTTATACTATGTAGTGGTTTTAAGGTCTTTTATTAGGTATGCTAACTAATATTTATAAATTCAACAGTTTATTTGTTTGTTTGTTTATTCCCTCTTCACGGTTAAATGACTGCACAGATTCGGATGAAAACCGGTATAGTGGTAGCTTAAAGGATGGAGAAGGATATAGGATACTTTTGATCCCGAAATTCTCGCAGGATCGGGACTTATGCGGGTGAAACCGCGGGGCGCAGGTAGTATCTTATAATATAAAAATGAATCGCAAAATGTGTTGGTAAGCGCATAACTCAACAACGCCTGGACCAATTTGGCCAATTCTTTTTTTTAAATGTTCGTTGAAGTTCAAAGATGGTTTTTACGGCGAGAAAAATTCGAATAATTGCCGGAAAAACCCTAAAAACAGCCCTTTTCTTTTTCCCATACAAACGTTTTCTAACTAAAACGAGCTTTATTGCTATTGCATAAAGTTCATATTGAATTACAAGCAGTCACTGTTGTTTAAAACAATGTATAAAAATCAATGCCACTTTTCGTTGTATGTTTTAATAACTCAAGAACGGGCTCACCTATCCAAACCAAATGTTTAAGCTTTGTTCGGACTATTTGTTTATAAATGTGAAGTTTGCACAAAATCGGTCGAGCGGTTCTTCATTTATCACATTTTTTTAATATGGCAAAACAACGTTTGCCGGGACAGCTAGTAGGTTATATAAACATTAAAGTTTTTCATTAATTACACTAGCCGACAAAAAAACCTGTTTCAGTGCGGTTTCTGTTTAGATTTTGGTTTTGAATGTATTTTTGATGACGTTCCTTTAAGTTTCGTACTTGTATTAGCTCTAATTTTATAATTACCTACCCTCAATTTTAATATTACGATTGATAAATAATTATTAATGGCTAAATAATTATTTATTATATGTATTATTATTTTTTTTTTTTTTATTTTTTTTTTTTTCTCAGTCATCTGTAGCATATTAGCTGAGCTCGAGCCTTTTCGTGACAGAATTGTATACATATGCACATCAAGTTTTGTATTTAGTTGTAGGTATAGTTAAGTATTTTAGGTTATTCTGTGTGTGTGTGTATCTTTTTTTTTCTGGCATGAATAAACTTATTTCTATTCTATTCTATTTATCAATTTATTTTTAAAACTCCTCTTGCGCAGAGGGGTTAAAACTCCTCTTGCGCAGAGGGGTTAAAACTCCTCTTGCGCAGAGGGGTTAAAACTCCTCTTGCGCAGAGGGGTTAAAACTCCTCTTGCGCAGAGGGGTTAAAACTCCTCTTGCGCAGAGGGGTTAAAACTCCTCTTGCGCAGAGGGGTTAAAACTCCTCTTGCGCAGAGGGGTTAAAAGGCAGCCATATTTAACTACTAAGTTTGAATATCTAAGCCTTTATAAACAGATTCACTGTTAAGTGGTTAGATGAGGTTTTCCTAGATAATCAAAAAATTTTACTTTACTTAACGCTTGTTAAATTATGACGACCTCTGTGGCGCGTCGGGCGAACACCCGACTGCGACGCAGAAGGTTGCGGGTTCGATTCCCGCCGGGAACAAGTATTTATGCTGACCATAAATTCTTGTTTCTGGTTCTGGGTGTTTCATATATGTATAATATGTATATATTTAAAAAAAAAAAAAAAGTATATAAGTAGTTTATCCGTTATCTGGCACCCATAACACAAGCATTAAGTTGCTTAGCTTGGGGCTGGATGCCGATGTGTAATATGTCCTGAAATATTTATTTATTACCTACTTCACTTGGCTTATTTAGTCCCTACTAGCAACGCTCCGCGATTTCACCCGCGTAACTCCCGTGCGGGTTACATTCCCGCCTCAGACAAGTATTTATGCTTAGATATTTGTCTGTGGTCTGGTTGTTTCTTTCTATTATACTTAAGTATATATTTACAAAAGATAAGTATGTAAGTAGTGTATCCGTTGTTTAGCACCTATAACATAAGTCTAGTTACCTAACTTGGGGCTAGATGGCGATGTGTGGAATGTCCTGCAATTTTTGAAGTGAAAACTTCTTTAGCGGCGTTGAGCACTTTTTCTGTAATGGGTATAAAATCTTAAACTCGCGTCAGGACACGTGACCTGGGGCCTTATTCTGCTATTTGGCCAACCATTGTCATTATATCGAGACTCTATTGTTATTATATCGAGATTGTGACTTTATTTGGTATTCTGCTAAAGTTTTAATAACATCGCAATATAATCACTATGGAGTCTCAATGGTATGGTAATATTTACCTTGCAGGTGTTGCCTAGCAACATGGTATATGTTGCTAAGCAATATACCGTTTTGACAACTATCGAGATTCCATTATGCCACGATTGTAGCGCAAAATACAAAAGTGTGTCAGTGCTGTGTCAGTGGTGTCTCGATAGAATAGTCAACGTTAGGAGAATACGAATTTGACATGTAATGTCATATTTTTGACATTAAATTTCTATTACGATTATATCGACACACTATTGTAACACGATTGTGTTAGCAGACTTAGGCCCCTGATCGAAAAAGCGTAAGACGGATGGAGAGTAGACAGCTATCCCCTCTCTACGGCGCGGCGAAAATGTATGCCTGGGCCTACTGTTTTTAATATGGCTGTGAGTGTATTAAGACGTACTTAAGGTATTTTTTAACGGACGACTATTGACGGACGACAAATGTCGGACGACTATTGACGGACGACTATTGACGGACGACTATTTGTCGTCCGACTATTTTTTTTTTTTCATCTAAAACTCTTTTTGCGTATGTTCTCGCGACATATGAGATTTTACACAGATAGGTATACAGTTTTTTTTAACTATTTATGAAATAATCTTATAATTATTTATTAAGGTAATACAATATAAACTAAGGTACCTAATGGAATTCACATACCGTTAGTTATTTGTTTCAAACTATTGTGATTTTATAGTCGTTAATAAATCAATCAATCGTGTGATTGATTGATTATTATTGTGACAATATTATGTGACTACGATGTTGATGATTTCTTGTGTATAATTATTATAGCTTTTGATGATAACTTCGCAGAAAAAAATGTTTCTTGAAGCAATAAATAAATCGTCTAGAAAAAAATTCCTTATGGTTTTTTAGCAAATTTTCTTAAAAAAACTGGTTGCCTGTAAAGTCGGTATACGGGCGAAAGTTTTACGTGACAACAACTGTGCTCGAGTGGAAGGGACGCGTGCCTTTCACTTTTTATGTCTGTCTCTCTCGCTCTTAGGCGGGCTAACCATGCCCGCGTGCCTCTCACTCGCTCTCATTGTGAGCGCATAACGTGAGCGGAGCGTAACGCAGTTTCTTAAAGTGTCACCCGGCAAACCAATTTATAAGACGTTGTCACGTCAATAATTTTAAACAGTTTCTTTGATTTAAGAATATTGCTTTTATATAAAGAATTCTGTTTAAAATTTTAGGACAGGATACTTTAGTCACAAAATATGTATAAATAGATAAACTCTTTGTCCGTACAACACACAAAACATTAAAAAATACAAAAAGGACGAGAAAGCTTATTAACTACGAAATTGTACAAACAAGGAGAGGTTTTCTTGCTTCAAAAAAACTTATTTTTCTGTGTATAGCTTTTAAAACCGAAACGGTCGCGTAAGGGTTGAATTTTTCAAAACCCTTTCTTAACGGATGCCAACGTTATCACTACATAATATAAAAGAAAATCACTTTCCGCTGTCTGTCCCTATGTATGCTTAGATCTTTAAAACCACGCAACGGATTTTGATGCGGTTTTTTTAAATAGATAGAGTGATTCAATAGGCAGGTTTATATGTATAATACATGCATAATATAGCCGTGCGAAGCCGGAGCGGGTAGTACCGAATAGCTATTTGTATGTCAAATTTTAGCACGCTAGGTCCATTGTTTAGAGCTGTGCATTGATATAATAATCAGTCAGGAGTTTTAATATTTAGAGATAATTTTGTAATAACTGGAATTCTTCTTAGAAAATTGGAAAGTTCTAACATTTTCGTAAAATTTGATAGTTTTTTGAAAATAGGATTTCGTAATAACTGGAATTCTTCTTAGAAAATTGGAAAGTTCTAACATTTTCGTAAAATTTGATAGTTTTTTGAAAATAGGATTTCAAAAAACTATCAAATTTTACGAAAATACGAAAGTAATTATATAACTTACCTACTGAAAATATCAAATTTTACTCAGATTTTTTTCTCTCGTTTAACATCAACATCGTTATAAACAAGAAAATGGAAACAATTTGATTTCAAAAAATATATTTTGATTTGGGGGCCTATTTTACTCCCAATTTTTGGTGTATAGCTGGTATCCTATCTTCAGAAGAAGTTTTATCAAAATCAGTAAAGTAGTTTCAAAACCATAAAAAAAACATACAAATATAAATACCTATACCTATAACAAAAATAAATATCTTTATTTTTATAGAACCTTTTGTATTAGCTGATATTCTTCTAAGAAAATTGATAGGGAAGTTCTTTAAATACCTTCAGTACCCCTAGTTTTTGAAATACCTAAATAAAATTTTACGGAAATGCACATGAATATACCAAATATCACTGGTAAGTAATATTATTATTAAGTAATCCTACCACAAAATATAGGCGTAAAATTACTCCGCAGGTTAACCGGCATAAGTCCCAAACCCGTGGGAATTTTCTTTAAATCCCTTCTTAGTGGTCACTTACGATTCATAATTGACCGCTATGCAAGATTTCATATTTCTAAACACAGCGGTTTAGGCTGTACAGTGTTTTAGCAAATTAGTGCTAAAATTTTTCGTTATAAATAGGAAAAATTGTATAAAATTAAAATGAATCAAATTAGAAATAAATAGGCAGCTACTAATCAAATTAATTAAAATAAATTGACACACCTACTTTACCTGCCTTCTAAATTAATGTATTTATACCTATACCGGCTACATTTAGATAATAAAAACACTCAAACGTACCTTTAAAACCATAGTTCCAATAGTCCAACACAAGCACAACACAAAACTTATTAAATTTAAAACTAAGTAAAACCTATTTTGTAAACTACCGTCCACTCACGAATCACAAGCACTGATTTAGAAGAAAAAAGAACGTAAACTGTCAAACGAAGGCACTGGTTTTAAAAATTATAAAATTACATTGATTTTTTAAGTTATAATGATATAAGGATTAATTTGATTGAATGATAAAATGATTAAATTGATTAATCCTTCGGATTTTAGTGTTCTCGGTTTGCGAAAGCGGTGGCGACTGGCAAATAAAGGAAGCCCCCACTACTACAAGGCGTGGTTTGTTGAAGGCGGAGCTACGAGGGGCATAAACTTTTTTTTCTCTTCGAAGCAATGTGGCGCGGCTTCGTTCTGCGTTTATTATATTGTCGGATTTAAATAAAAGAGTTTGCTGTATGCTTGTATGTCATTTCATTATTGTATTGAATGATGTATTATATGATTTTGTCTTTATTTAGCGTTGATTTTTTTTTTGTATTTTTTAAGTGTTTATTTTACGCGGTTTTTTTTAGGTTTTTGCGGGTGTGATTATGATTTAATGACTAGGTTTTTTTTCGTGATTTAGTTTTTTTGTGAAAGTGTTTGAGTACCTAAAATTAAAATAACTGATTAAGTTTATTTTCTTTAGCTAAAGTGTGGTTGCAATAAATAAAAATATTTGATGTTTTGTATAAAATAAAATTATCGAATTAAAAGTTAAAAAATAATATCTAATTAGATACTTTATAATATAATTTAATTAATTTTATAGATAAATAAATACGAAAAAAAAACGCTTTTGCACACAAAAAACACAGAAAATATTTTTTTGTAAAAACAGAAAGCTTTAGAGAAGCAAACGTAGCATAAATGGGTGACTTTGTTGCTTTTATAAAGTGATTTCTTCCAGACAAACTTTAGACTAAGAAAAACTATTCTTTAATTATCTAATACCTAATTACCTACTTAATTATTTCAGAAATCCTATTTACCTTTCTTTTAACCAAATAATTTATGGGTTCCTTTTAACTAAAGACACGGGTTTGTTTTTTTTCCATGCTTACAAATTAATTCCTTACTTCTTTTTCTGAATATTGACTCTAGAGCTATCATTCTTTTTTAGGGTTAGATAGATAGATAGATAAATTCTTTATTGTAAACACCAATTTCAAATAACATCACTATCACTACATAGTATAAAACAAAGGCGCTTTCTCTGTCCCTATATCCCTTTGTATGCTTAAATCTTTAAAACTACGCAACGGATTTTAATTCAGTTTTTTTAATAGATAGAGTGATTCAAGAGGAAGGTTTATATGTATAATACATGCATAATATAGCCGTGCGAAGCCGGGGCGGGTCGCTAGTTAATAATAAAATTAAAAAAATAAAGAGCGCTTTTGAGGTTCCGTAACTCAAAAGGTTAATAAAGGAACCCTTATAAGATCAATTTTTTGTCCGTCTGTCTGTCTGTCCGTGTGTCTCCGGCGTTTTTCTCAGGAACGGGTGGACCTAGCAAGTTGGTTAAAAATGTTTTGATGCATTTATTTCATCAGCTAACAATGACCCTATATAATCTCTCTTTTTTTTAAAGTAAAATAAATTTAATTATATCAGCTAACAATGATCCATAAATTTAGGTTTTCTTTTTAGTGTTCCGTACCCAAAGGTTAAAACTGGGTTTCTATTACTAAGACTTCACAGTCCGTTCGTCTGTCCGTTTGTCTGTCCGTTCGTCTATGTCTGTCATCAGGCTGTATCTCATAAACCGTGATAGCTAGTTTTCAATAAGAAAGCCACTAATATGTTTACAAAATGTTGACAATCGTTTGTGTTAATTTTTAGTATTTACTAATTTCCTTACATATCGAAACGAACTAAAAGCAATATAATATCCAACATTATCATAACGACACAAGATCAAAATGACCTAGTAGCAAAACGTCCTATATTATTAAAATGTCTTCTATGTGCGGTAAGAAAAAAAGAATGAATGTTATTTTTATACAAGCACTTTCATCATCATCATATCAGCCCATACACGTCCACTGCTGGACACAGGCCTCCTCCATACGACGCCACAAACAGCGATCCTGAGCCAATGTCGTCGGTCCACCGGGGAGCTGGTCTCCCAACACTCCGTTTCGCGTTGCAAACACTTTATTAACAAAAATAAAACACAGACGACTATTAAGCTTCAAAACTCATCGGTGACGATAAGCTTGTTAATTAGGTAACTATTCATGAATTTTTGGCACGATAGTTCCTTATCGAGCGTTGCGAAAGGGGGCTAGACGGGAAAAATTAAAACCAAAAGTTATAACTACACTTTTCGATACTTTTTGCTATAGTTGTAAGCCGTGCGGCGCGCGTGTTTCTCTGTCTGTCTGTCTCTCTCTCTCTCTCTCTCATAGAAAGCAAGCCAGTTATTTTCGTTTCGTCTTATCATCATCTTCCTGCCCTTATCCCAATTTATTTGGGGTCGGCGCAGTATGTCTTTTTCTTCCATTCACTCCTATTAGTCGTCATCTCATCATTCACATTCATCTCTCTCATGTCTTGTCTCACGCAGTCCATCGTTCTTTTCTTCGGTCGTCCTCTTCCTCTCCATCCCTCTACATTCATACTCATCACTCTTCTAGTCACATGCGTCTCCTCTCTTCTCATCACATGTCCATACCAATACTCAACCGGTTCCCTTTTACTTTTTCAGTAATCGGTGCTACTTTCAGGCTTCCTCTAATATACTCATTCCTTATTTTATCCATCCTCGTTACTCCACACATCCATCTCAACATTCTCATCTCCGCTGCATGCAATCTTCTCTCATCCTTCTTCTTCACGGCCCAGCATTCCGATCCATACATGACGACAGGTCTTATCACGGTTTTATAGATTTTACCCTTCAGTTTATAATTTACAAAAAAAAAATTAAGTACAATTCCTTCATTAATCGAAAGGAACTTAGTTCCATCCGGGTGTCCGTTGACACCTCTCAAGTTTTTTTACCGTGTCAGCTCGTAAGATGCGTCAGGTTGGTTGAGAGCGGTGTTGGCCTAGTGGTAGATGCCTCGACTTTCATTCCAAAGATTGTGGTTTCAAATCCCGGCCGTGCACTCTACGGTGAAGGAAAACATCGTGATGAAACCCGCGGCTTGTACTTGTACTTGTATACGGGCTGTTTTCCGCGATTAGACCCTTTTTGCGTGAAGATGGAGTAGGCTTGCCCAGCACCTACTACCCTCTCAGATCAGTCGACCATGTCCAGAGGAGAGAACTAGTCAATACTTCTGGAGCCAACTAAGCCGCGGGTTTCATCACGATGTTTTCCTTCACCGTACGAGCAATGTCAGTTAGCGCACATAAATTTTTCTTAAGAAAAATACATTGATGCACGGCCGGCCTGGATTCGAACCCACGACCTTCAAAATTAAAGTCGAGGTATCTACCACTAGGCCAACAAACCCGCGGCTTAGTTTTATCCAGACGTGTTCTATCATCTGGATACGGTCGAGTAAGCTGATAGGAGAGAGTGATTCAGGATAGTCCCGATAGATAGGACGACCCAGTTGGCACAATGGTCGCCATGCCGAACTGCCAAACACAGGGTTGCGGGTTCGATTCCCGCCTCAGACATGTATTTATGCTTAGATATTTGTCTGTGGTCTGGTTGTTTCTTTGAAAATGGTTGATCTCTAAAATATTTTGATTTAGACGTAGGTATACTTCATATAGGTTTCCAATTTTTAATATGATTGTTAAGTTTCCCGTTTTATTATTCAAATTTTAGTCAATTCATTAGTTTTATTACATATTTTACTAGATAGGTACATGAGCTTGATATGGCAGCTCAATATATTGTTTTGTATTTAGTATAAACTAGCGACCCGCCCCGGCTTCGCACGGCTATATTATGCATGTATTATACATATAAACCTTCCTCTTGAATCACTCTATCCATTAAAAAAAACCGCATCAAAATCCGTTGCGTAGTTTTAAAGATTTAAGCATACAAAGGGATATAGGGACATAGGGACAGAGAAAGCGACTTTGTTTTATACTATGTAGTGGTAGTGATTAAGTTACTTATGTAACTTAATATTGTATGTCCGGGATGGACAAACTGTTGATACCTACCTACTATATTTTGACATCTTATGTACTTACACAGTTTTTCAATAAATATTCTTGATTCTTGTATTAAATAAATAAATAAATATTTCAGGACATATTACACATCGGCATCCAGCCCCAAGCTAAGCAACTTAATGCTTGTGTTATGGGTGCCAGATAACGGATAAACTACTTATATACTTTTTTTTTTTTTTTTGTAAATATATACATATTATACATATAGGAAACACCCAGAACCAGAAACAAGAATTTATGGTCAGCATAAATACTTGTTCCCGGCGGGAATCGAACCCGCAACCTTCTGCGTCGCAGTCGGGTGTTCGCCCGACGCGCCACAGAGGTCGTCAAAGAGGCCACAGAGGTGTATTATAAGTAGGTATACAAAAGAAAAGTATTTAAGTAGTCTATTATATTCGTTGTCTAGCACCCATAACACAAGTCTATAAACTTAGCTTAGGGCTAGATGGCGATGTTTGGAATGTCCTGCAATATTTAATTATTTAGAGGGTTTTTAATTAATTCTACCATATCACACTAAGAGACGTGGTATTACAAAATAAAGGCCCAGCCTGCCTAGCATGAAGACCAAAACACGATACGATAAAGCGATATCACGCGATATAACTACATCAACTCTCAAAATATGATAGATAAAACCGCCGTGTTAAATTTTTATTATAAATCGCAACACAAAACAAAGTCGCTTTCCGCTATCTGTCTATCCCAATATCTTAGATCTTTAAAACTACGCAACAGATTTTAATTGGGTTTTTTTTATTAGATAGAGTGATTCAAGAAAAAGGTATATAAAACGAAACTACCAAGCATACAAAATAGCGGGCAACAGCTAGTAATCATCACTACATAGTATAAAACAAAGTCGCTTTTCTGTCCCTATTTCCCTTTGACTGCTTAAATCTTTAAAACTACGCAACGGATTTTGATGGGTTTTTTTTAATAGATAGAGTGATTCAAGAGAAAGGTTTATATGTATAATACATGCATAATATAGCGGTGCGAAGCCGGGGCGGGTCGCCAGTATTTAAATAAACAGTTATAATTCAAAACAACACCCTCACTCAATTAAAAACAACGAATAAACAAAACAATTTAACGAAAAAACAGTAAAAATAATTGCGAAAAGAAACCGCCCGCCTTAATGTCTCAGCGCTAATCTCCCAAGGGCGGGGGCGCCCTAACTTTACCTTCTTTTTCTCTTTTAAAGGGGATTTTTTTAATTAGTCACCATTTTTAAGTGTTCTTTAAGAGTTGTGCCTTGTTTGTATTAGTTAAGTGGGCTGTGTGTGGTCGCTTAATCCGATTGGGTGACACATGAACTTTTAAGCTATTGCATAGCTTTTATCACGGCCTTTGAGCGCGGCGACCGAATCAAGAAATTCCGTAACGAAAATAAAACCTAACACCCCCCACTCCGCCTACCATGTTTTCCTGTGAGTGTGATTGCAGAATCGCACCAATGCAACGGTTCCAAACTGAAATATTGAAATACCTTGGATTTTAAAGTGATTATGTATGTTCAGGTTTTATCTTCCAGGCGAGCATCTTAGACCTCATTTTGACGTGATAACGTCTAATAAATTGATGAACACCTGCATTCACAAAAAAGTGTCACGGTAATATTGTGTGACGTCAGGCGTCATGGTAATATGACCAGACGCGTCATTGTAATTTAGGAAACAGAGTATTTAATAATAATATCGTTCATCTGGGCTTGTGTTATGGTGACGAATAGAAGACTATTATAAAGGAAAAATATATCGTTTTCTTATAAGACGTTATCACGTAAAATTATCGTCCGTAAACTGACTTTACAGACAAACATTTGTTTTTTTGATTGTGCAGAAATGATAGAAATTGAGATTGAAATTGTGTTTTCACAAAATAAAATGATTTTTTACTTAGCATCAGGTGAGATTAGGTAAAAAATTGCCAGTCGTCTCCCTACTCGCGTCCCTTGAAAACCTCCGTTTATTTGGTAAGTCAAAACATGGTTCGACTAATAAACATTAGGTCACATAAATGGTCCTGTTAGACCAAAAACTAAAGACGATCTAAAGAAAAACTAAAGTTTCGATTTTGTAGGTAAAGCAATATCATTAACGATAAATAATTTAAAAAAACTTTAAATTTTTAAAATTGGTATCTTAGTCTATATAGACAATTCTTACCGTCTTCTACCATGATCTTGAACTATGATTTTTTCGTCTTCCATTTGACAAAGTAGTTGGAAAGTTGGTTCTTCTTGGTTGTCAAAATGTCAGCCATTTTCTTGTCTGAAAAAGATATACTTACTTACGTACTTAATTTAATGAAAAAATCGTCTTTATACCTATGGAAAAATATTTTGTTTCGTTAAAAACTTCGTTTTTAATAGAAATATTGTAACGGTTTTTTAAATGACTGTGGTATACTAATATGTTTTCTGTTCAGCTGAAAATCTGATTGACGTATAATTTTACCTTAACATTATGCTCATTTTTAGGTTTTAGCAGCTATTATAAGTCTGAATGATCTTTAAATATATTTTTTTAATTAGCTGCGTTTCGAATTAACATAATCTGAGCGATATTAAGGAAGAGGACGGCATCAATGATGGCCAGGATGAGAAGTAGTATCAATAGCTACCTAAAGGCATTCGCCCAGCGACTGGACAGTCCGATCTGGCTTGAATGGGTCAGGACTATATAAACAACTAGTGACCCGCCCCGGCTTAGCACAGCTATATTATACATGTATTATACATATAAACCTTTCTCTTGAATCACTCTATCTATTAAAAAAAGCGCATCAAAATCCGTTGCGCAGTTTTAAAGATTTAAGCGTACAAAGGGAAATAGGGACAGAGAAAGCGACTTTGTTTTATACTATGTAGTGATGATTAACACACAAACACGTCATAATATAAACAACCTGTATTTTACTAACAATCGTTTATAAGATCCTTTTAAACTATCATTATGGCCTTGTTGCTGCAATAAATGATTTGATATCCTCGAAAAACTCCAAAAAAAAAACGAATTTCTCAATGTCGTAGATCATTTCAGTTGATAGTTAAGGGTGCATAGAAGTAGCCCTCAACCACTTTCTTTTATACCTAAATCTATTAATAAAAAAAACCGCATCAAAATCCGTTGCGTAGTTTTAAAGATCTAAGCATACAAAGGGACATAGGGACGGCGAAAAGTGACTTTATTTTATACTATGTGGTGATGAAGTGAAGTGATTACTTGATCCGAGTTAACTTTAGCCGCATATTCCAGTGCTGGCGCGAGTAGGCGAGTACACTTGCCAATGTGAACGCTCCACAAAAGAAACATTTCACGAAATAAGACGATTGTCTCATAAAACAAACACAACGTTTGAAACGCTAAAGTTACTCGCGTTTTTTAATTAAAACTTTTTTACAAGTCACTTTGGTGAATTTGAGTCGTAGAATTCGAGACATTAATGAATTTTGGTGTTAATGGTTTTTTTAAGTGGATTTAGAAGAGAGTAAACTATACTATGTATTCAACGACTTCTAAGGCGCGGTGATGAATGAACACCCGCTTGGAACGTAGAAAGTTGATTCGACTCCCGTCTTGTAACAAATATTTGTTTAGCATATTTGACATATTTTTATGACTGATATATTTATGATGTTTCTGTATGGATTATAAGTACTTACAAAAGTAGATAGAAAAATATTAAGGTACTGAAGACGATTAGTTAAGTTTAGATACAAGTAGCGACATCTATGATCGAGTAGAAAAATTTAAAATTTAAACTGGTGTGTAGCGTCATCTGTTGTTCATTTACTGTAAACTTTTTATAATGCCATCTGTTATCCTTTTGATGGAAACTTTTTATAGCGCCATCTGTTAGCCGATGGATGTAAACTTTTATAGCGACATCTGTTAACCATTTAATGTAAACTTTTTGCATAGTCGCGACATGTCTTATTTAGTAGATGAATTAAAATAATTAGTTTGTGACAACAGCGACATCTAGTGTAAGTAATACTGAAGATTGAAGGAAATTTCTCAAAATGCCATAGAACATTGCATTTCTTGCGAGTTGGGTATGCATATTGCATAAACTAGTATTACATAAATTTCTTATTAAAATAATAATAATTATTATTGTGCTGCATAATTAATTACTTAGGTAGCTAAGTAGGTACAAAATGTTATTTTAAGTAATTTTAATTTTCATGGATGGTGGTTTTGCAAACAACCAATCTTACATAAAAATCAATGGAATTTTAAGCATAATTTTATAGGCTTGTTTATAGTAAAAAGTTCAAAAAGTGGATTGAAATGCAGTACATATAGCAGCTTCGTTAACCATTTTTTACTTTTGGAGATGCGCCACTTGTGCGCCACATTATCGACTTTTGGCAGCAACAACAAAACGCATGCGTAGAACTAGCGCCCTTTACAGAATGCGGAACATTTCGTAAACTCGAGATAGAGAGAAACGCCGCCATTTTGACATTTGTTTGGCTTTGTGTTCTACAATACAATTTATCATGTAATTACTCAATGCGTGTTAATTATTCCTTTATTTCCGCGATCGGTGTCCTTCGCCGTGCCGTCGGACGAACAAAAACAGTGGTATCAGTAAGAAATGCACTTGTAATACATTTGAAAAATCAATAATGCTGTGGTGCCGCTCTTTTACTTTCGCGTCTCAATTTTCTTGATTATTTTGCGTTAAATCTCTTAAAGATCCTTTTTAAAAGATATTTAAATATTTTAGAAGTGTTTCCTAGTGTTTTTTTGCTGGTTCAAATGTTATATGACTGAAAAAAGTGGTATTTAAAAAAGGCGCGAACTAACGCGGCGCCAAAGTATTTTCTTTCATGAAGAAAAATAAAACAATTTTGTGATGAAACAAAGAACCGATTCCTCGTGCAGTCCCGCTTGATCCCAGTGCCCGGTTTACTGAATATTCGCGCATGTAACAACAGATTCAAATGTAGTATTAGACAAACTTTCTACTTTCTGATTGAATTCATGTAAGTAATAACTTTGTTTCATAATTTATTTTGTAACTCAGATAATCGTATTCTGTTTGGTTGGAACTTATGTTATACCTACAATCAGGCAACAAAAGTGCAGGCCGACCGTAGCTCCAAAACTGCTCTTAATAGAATGTTTTGGTCGTGCTTATGTTGTTAGTCTTTCAACTCATGAATTTATCAAACAAAAAATATTAGGATAAAACATTCCATTATTAGTAATATTAGAACTCTACTGTGGGACTGCAAATCTGTTGCTGACTGTACCTACCTACATAACAGAAATTAATTAGTTATCTAGGTACTTACATTATGTCCCTATTTACCTACCTACAAAAACCTTAGAAAGTTCCTAATTTAATAGTAGTCTACAACAATTTTCAATGAATATTAAACTATTTATGATGAATTTACTATTAATATTAGACTATTTAACGTTAATAAACCTATTTATTTGCTTATTTAATGATCTTGATTAGTTTCCAACATTTGCAAGCCCATATCTTCATTATTAGAGCATACAACTTCCAGAAAAACCATAGTAATCCATTCTTCCAGGTCTGGTCTTCCCCTAAACTTGCGATGCGGTTAAGAAGTAGGAAAAGGGAGCCGCAGCTCTCCAAGCGTACCCCGGTCTCAAAACCCAAACTAAACAAGCCTCTCACGCCTAAGACTTGGAAAAAAGTTGCCAAGAAAGTTGTCAAACGGGACAAAAATGTACTATCAGACACAACAATCTGTGTGACAAGATCGCAGAAACTTAAAACTCGTCCAGTTAGAACTATTACCAGAATGGAGAAGTTAGACGCTCCACACAAGCCTAAAACTAAACACATTGAACGCACAAAGAAGCCTATATTCCAGACGGTCGTCCGAAACACACCGAAAGACCCGGTTTCATCATCAACGTCACTGAAAAAACCACAAAACGATAAGATAACGACCACTTCCAAACCTAAAGAGGTTCGGAAACTACCAATCAGACACAGCTCTTTAAACCGTGACGTTAAAAAGACAGAAATAACATCAGCACTGAACTCCCCTCGTAAAACTCGCAGACTCGATAAGACTGACAAATCTGCATCACTAAACAGCAGCCCAATTCGTAAAGTCCGCCAAATCGGATCTACTTCCAAACAAACCGTAACATCAACTAACGAAAGTCCTAAGAAAAAGACTAAAAAAGAAGTCTGGTCTGAAGATGACATTACAATGTACGAACCCCACACAACAACTTTTGATTTTCCGACTCAAAAGTCTGAAGAATCAGACTCAGATGCTCAAGTGGAATCCACCGAACTTTGCCTTCCAAATGATGTCTTAAACGACTTCATAGTTCTACCAGAAGTGCCAAATTCAGATGAGGACATCAACTATTTAGCTGACAAGGCTGCCCGAGTGATGACCACGGAGAAAGAAGAGGGAAAATCGATGGAAAAGCGAGTGGGAAAGAGACGCAAATCCAGTAATGATCTGGAAATGTATCAGCCTACTTCGACTACAGGAGATTTGGATAATTGCGTGGACTTTTTGACAACTGGCGAGAAATATATTCAGGTAAGGCTTAACATCACTACATAGTATAAAATAAAGTCGCTTTCTGTCCCTATGTCCCTTTGTATGCTTAAATCTTTAAAACTACGCAACGGATTTTGATGCGGATTTTTTTAATAGATAGAGTGATTCAAGAGGAAGGTTTATATGTATAATACATGCATAATATAGCCGTGCGAAGCCGTGGCGGGTCGCTAGTAAAACTATAAAAATCATTAATATATATCAAGTTTTATGCGTTTTCAATTATATTAAAAAGCCCCCATACATCTGTTCATAGCCACTACTCATGGAAATTAACTTAAAGACTGCTTTAACAATTATTTAATATGTTAAATGAGGGACCATAGCAAAGGGGTGGCTATTTTACCTTGTAGGAGATTTTGGAGGCAACAAGAAAAGAGCATGTTCGTCACTAATTTTTACTTTCACTACACTTGTGCACTTACACAACTAAACTGAATAATATCCTAAAATAATAAAATTATACGCTTCAATTTCGTTTACAACTAAGTTTCACGTAAAAGCATGTTTAGTTGAAGTAGATTGAATTACCCTTTTTCAGCTCCTAAGAGGTGGAATTTTGGAAAATCCTTTTCCTGGGTCTTTCAATTAGAGGTTTACGCTGTATGTTGATCCGTCCGTCAGTCACTAAACAGAAAGCATTTTATATGTACGGATAGATGTACGAATATAACATTTTATTGTTAAACTAGCGACCCGCCCCGGCTTCGCACGGCTGTATTATGCACGTATTATATCTAAAAACCTTCCTCTTGAATCACTCTATCTATTAAAAAAAACCGCATCAAAATCCGTTGCGTAGTTTTAAAGATTTAAGCATACATATGGATATAGGGACATAGGGACAGAGAAAGCGACTTTGTTTTATACTATGTAGTGATACAAATAAATGAAGACAACATTTAGTCAAATAACTCGCCCCTTATCGTTCCCGGCGTAAAGGTTCCCAGATAGATTATATATTTCTATATTTCCCCTAGCCTGACTTCGTAACAATGCTGGAACAAGACAGCTACGTACGAGACTCGGAGTGTGAAATATCATCAACCTGCGACACTCAAGGTACTGCAATCGAAAGCCTTGAAGCACTCTCCGCTCGGAGCCCTAGTTCAGGTTTCCTCGCGGAAATCAGCCAGAGTTTAGCCGCTGAAGCTGCCGTTAGCTGGGTAAGCCACTATTCTAAAGGATTTTAAACTAATTTTCACTACTAAAGTTATTTAAAATGAAATATTTGCCATGTGTCTATTTTGTGTAGCTCTATATTTCGATGCTGTTACAAGTACCATATTCACGAGACTGGAATGATTACTTTTAAATATTGAGTTCTACATATTAAAAACAAAAGACAAATGATATATCTCGTTTTAAGTAAGTTTAAAGGTGGACGCAGATTGATACGCGCCGAACGAATCGAATTTTTGCCGTCCACGGAATAAGGTACCTTATTATAATAGAGATAAGGTATCTACATTTATATTTCCGATGACGTCATCAGAGTCGTCCGCATCGTCAGAGGCAGCCGACTCTGAAATAAATAAATGAATTAATTTACCTTATCTCTATTATTGGAGTGGACGGCAAAAATTCAATGTGCGTCCACCTTAAGTCAATATTATGTCAAAAATAATGTTGGTGAGGGTCCGAAAGGTTGTTGATTTGGCCCAAAGTTTTTCCGGCTTTCGGCAGACATGGCCAGTCCAATAGATGGTTCAACTAAAAAACAAACACAAATGAAAACCCATTAGTTTAAATTTTGGACCATTTGATTCCAGTGCAGGGTAAAAACCTCCCCTCTTTCCACTGTTCCCTGTCTAGTGCCAGCTGGGTCCAGTCCCTACAATGCGAGTCCAACTCGTCCCGCCATCTTCTGGGCCAATCGGGTCGCCTGCTGTTCGATAAGTTAATTATTTTTATTTGTTACAGAATGGTACGGAAATGAGCGCCGATGAATCTCTCGCCTGCCATGATGATCATTCCCCTGCTGATCTTGAGGTACCATACTAAAGTCTAAATATATTTTTTTATTACACAGATATGACTTGAGAAAAATCTACAGTTTTAAAGTCGATCACTGATAATTTTAGCTATCCTCGGCGAAACTAAAACCTCTTGCAATCGAGTATATGGGCACCTCTGCCCTTGACCCTAAAGCAGGGGTCGGCAACCTGCGGCTCCATTTAAAACCATAGAAAGGCGGTAAAATAAGGGAAAAAATAATTGTATGTTTAAAAAAATAAAAAATAATTTGTCAAAATTTGTTTTTTTTTATTTGTGTCTCTTTCAAAATTTTGTCAATTAGTAACTTTTGACTCTTCGGACTCAAATGGTTGCCGACCCCTGCCCTAGAGGACAGCCTTGCTAAACAGTATGTCTGTCTGTTATAGGAGGAAGCAGCTGACGTGATATCATCGTGCAGTAACCGCGTAGATTGCGAGCAGATGTCCTGGGTCGACGCTTTCGATCCATATCTATTTATTAAACAGGTAAATCATTACATAGTATAAAACAAAGTCACTTCTCGCTTTATGAACCAGCCTGCCTAGCATGAAGACCAAAACACGATACGATAAAGCGATATAACTACATCAACTCTCAAAATAATGATTGCGCTATGTTGAATTTTTATTATAAATTGCTATAAAAATTATGATAAAAATTCAACATGGCGGCTTTATCTATCATATTTTGAGAGTTGATGTAGTTATATCGCTTTATCGTATCGTGTTTTGGTCTTCATGCTAGGCATACTGAACTGTAAAAGAAAATAGACACTTTAATACTTAATTTGTTGTAAAATGGTCCCATATTATTATTCAGCATAATAGTATCTAGACTAACGCCTGTCTTCAGCCCGTTCTGGTGACAAAACTACATAATATAAAACAAAGTCACTTCTCGCTGTCTGTCCCTATGTATATGTATGCTTAGATCTTTAAAACTACGCAACGGATTTTGATAAAGTTTTTTTAATAGATAGAGTGATTCAAGAGGAAGGTTTATATGTATAATACATGCATAATATAGCCGTGCGAAGCCGGAGCGGGTCGCTAGTATAACATATAAGTATGGAGACAGGCAATAGTAGTTTTGTGTCTCTGGCAAAATAATAGCGTATGAGGCATAGAGAGGAAGTCATATTTATCTAAATGTGCTAAATTTGTTCTAGATTCTCTACATTACAAAAAAAATGTAAAAACAGGTTAAGATATTTTGTGCAGCAGTTTATTACGTCATTAGCCATAGGTACTACCTAACTACGTTTTTTCGGGGATAGTATGTAAATTGCAGAATACTAAAAAATTTGCTATTTCCTCTGATTTACCATACTATGTATGTTGTTGAATATTAGTTTCCAAGAATTGATTTCTATCAGCAACACTATCGATTGTTGTAAAAATATAGGATGACGACCTTTTGCCCGCGACTTCGTCTGCGTTGATGTCCAAAATGGTTCTAATAGGTTATTTTTGCAGACTTAAAATTGTATTTAGTTTTTGAACTCAATCGGAGTATTTTAACTTCGAAGCAAATCACTCCCAAAATAACTTTCTACCCCTTTTTAACCCCGTTAGGGAATGAATTTCAATAAAATACGAAACACGTCTTCCATTAATTCTGTTAAAGAATGTTTATGCAAAATGTGAAGTAGATTGGATCAAAGAATCACGTTGTCCCATACAAACTTTGTCCCCTTTTTTCACCCCCTAAGGGGTAGAATTTCACAAAGTCCTTTCTTATCGGATGCCTACGTCATACAAAGAACACACCCTCCAAGTTTCAGGTCTCTACGATCAGCGGTTTAGGCTATGCGTTGGTCCGTCAGTTAGGACGAAGATATTTTCAGCATATTTCGCTATCTCTTATAGTTTAGGATATAGCCCTGAAGGACCATGTAAAAAAAACTTGATTGAAAAATTTACAGTTGCCGCCCTTAGAGTCAGTATCTACAGGCGCCCTACGAGCTAGGTATCCAGCGCTGCCGCTAAAAACTAGGACCAGTCCGGATTTCAGCCTTGTAAGTATAAACATACTACCTTTACCAGACCAGCGGCTGTGTCAGCAAAATGCTGGTGCAGCTATCACTGCTGAGGCAGAACGTTTTTGGAGGCACACGGCTCCTTAGATCTTATTTCTATTTTATTATTTCTTTTGCATTCTCTTACCTATTTATTTTTTCGTTTTTATTTTTATTTTATACTTTTGTTTTATGTTTGTTACTATTTTTCTAATTGTCGTGTGTTGTGTACTTGTCCAAAAATGTTCTCTTTCTTCAATATCATAAAATTCGTTTTTCCGTTTTTCTCGACTACAATGAAATTTTCTAAGGTTTTCGCGACTTGAACTCATAATTATCCTACTAATATTATAAATGTGAAAGTTTGTGTGTGTGTATGTGTGTGTGTGTGTGTGTGTGTATGTTTGTTACTCCTTCACGCAAAAACTACTGGACCGATTGCGTTGAAACTCAGTATGTAGATAGCTGGAGACCTGGATTAACACATAGGCTACTTTTTATCCCGATATTTATAAATTGGTTTGCCGGGTGACACTTCAAGAAACTGCGTTACGCTCCGCTGACGTTATGCGCTCACAATGAGAGCGAGTGAGAGGCACGCGGGCATGGTTAGCCCGCCTAAGAGCGAGAGAGACAGACATAAAAAGTGAAAGGCACGCGTCCCTTCCACTCGAGCACAGTTGTTGTCACGTAAAACTTTCGCCCGTATACCGACTTTACAGGCAACCAGTTTTGACGTGACAACGTTTTATAAATTGGTTTGCCGGGTGACACTTCAAGAAACTGCGTTACGCTCCGCTGACGTTATGCGCTCACAATGAGAGCGAGTGAGAGGCACGCGGGCATGGTTAGCCCGCCTAAGAGCGAGAGGGACGCGTGAAAGGCACGCGTCCCTTCCACTCGAGCACAGTTGTTGTCACGTAAAACTTTCGCCCGTATACCGACTTTACAGGCAACCAGTTTTTTTTTTTTTATTTATTTTAAGTAGACGGTAGTTTGACAGCATTTCACATAATATTTTTTGTAAGACGAATGTCATATCAGTCTGCCTGTGACCATGGGATCTGCAAAGTTCCCGAAACGTCAGGTATAAAATAAAAATATGGTTGTCTGTAAAGTCTGTTTCCGGACGATAATTTTACGTGATAACGTCATAAGAAAACATTGATGGTAACCATGGCAACGATAAAACGTTGCTATAGTTACCTTGTCAATAACATGAGGCGTTCCAGTAACGACGCGTGACGTCACACTTTTTTGAGATTGCAGGTGTTCACCAATTTATAAAACGTTATCACGTCAAAACGCGAATATATCCGTTCAAATGTATTTATAGTTACAATGATATTGATAGTATTCTTATCTTCCACAGGTGCTAGACTTAGATGAGACCTTGGTCCACTGTTCTCTCCAAGAACTGCCTGATGCTAGCTTCCATTTTCCGGTGCTGTTCCAAGAGTGCAGATACACAGTATGTTTAGAATTAAACTTAAAAATAAATAAATAAATATTGCAAGATATTCCACACATCGCCTTCTAACCCCAAACTAAGTAAATAGACTTGTGTTATGGGTGCTAGACAACGGATATACTACTTATATATACTTTTCTTTTGTAAATATATACTTATAATACATAGAAACAACCAGACCACAGACAAATATCTAAGCATAAAGACTTGTCTGAGGCGGGAATCGAACCCGCAACCCTATGTTTGGCAGTCTGGCATCCAAAGCTCCATAATCAATAACAAAACTAAACGAAGTGTGGATCAATTTCATTGACAACCACATCAAACGAAAATATTTGACGACCCAGTTGGCACAATGGTCACCATGCCGGACTGCCAATCACAGAGTTGCGGGTTCGATTCCCGCCCCAGACAAGTATTTATGCTTAGATATTTGTCTGTGGTCTGATTGTTGCCATGTATTGTAAGTATGTATTTACAAAAGAAAAGTTTAGTTTAATGTTTAACCCGGCGGGAGTGTGGTTACAAAATATTACATCAAGCATGTGGTGGGGTGTGACGTGCCCAAAACAAAAATGCATGTATTTTATTGTTGTTATTTAAATTTAGTATTTTTAAATTTTTATAATGAATTTGGAATCTCTATTTATAAATAAAAGGAAAAACATTGTTATATTTACATTATTTAATAGTTATTTACCATCAAAGTAAAGGCACTAGTTTTTGGTAACAAATCTAATCAGTCATTCTCAAAGGCATTAAACTTTTTTAATTAAAGGCAGGGTAGGGTCACTCATGGACGTTTACTCGCGTGTATCTCGAATGCTAGCTGACGCAACACTGCGATCACGCCACAACACCTCCCGCACTACCTCAGCTCCAGCTACTCGAAGTCACTCACACGTAACATAAAATAATAAGAATATACGCCAGTAAAAGGAATAGGTGGGGTATGCTACACCCCACCACACTCTCGCCGGGTTAAATAAAGTATTTCAGATTGAAAAAAAATAAATAAAGAAAAGTATATAAGTAGTATATCCATTGTCTAGCACACATAACACAAGTATAGTTACTTAGCTTGGGGCTAGATGACGATGTGTGGAATGTCCTGCAATATTTATTTATTGTTAAATTATGATTTGTAGGTGTTCGTGAGAACGCGCCCACATTTCGCGGAGTTTCTATCTCGTGTGTCCCGGCTGTACGAGGTGATATTGTTTACTGCAAGCAAGCGTGTCTACGCTGACAGGTTGCTTAACCTTCTCGATCCCGCCAGGAGGTGGATCAAATACAGGTATACATACTTTATACTACAACTAGCGACCCGCCCCGGCTTCGCACGGCTATATTATGCATGTATTATACATATAAACCTTCCTCTTAAATCACTCTATCTATTAAAAAAACAGCATCAAAATCCGTTGCGTAGTTTTAAAGATCTAAGCATACATAGGGACAGACAGAAAAAGCGACTCCGTTTTATACTATGTAAAGATTAATATAAAATACTTTCTGACTGACTGACTGACGGATCAACGCACAGCCTAAACCGCTGATCGTAGAGACCTGAAACTTGGAGGGTGTATTCTTTGTATGACGTAGGCATCCGATAAGATTTTCACCAAAGGGGGGGGGGGGGGGCAAATTTTGTATGGGACAACGTGATTCCTCGGTCAATTTTCGACTTCTACGCGGACAAAGTCGCCGTCAAAAGCTAGTCACTATACACGGTGTAACAAGGGAGGTGGATCATCGGTTGCTGGGGGTGGGGGACCTCAGTACCTATAGATTTAACCTCCCCTGTATGTTCTGCAATAATTAGTGGTTCAAAAGTTATTTGGACTTTAGTGAAATTTTAGTCAAAATCAGATTTCACCCTGAACTTTGCAATTACAGCCAAACTATCATGTTTGCGATTCTGCCTTTTTTGTGAAACAAGTTCAATAGTGGACCTTTTGTACCCCTACACCAATCTGAGTCTTAGATTTATAAGACTCAAAATAAAACCATTAAAGTAATATTTTTTTTCAAAATCTGTCGTTTTATAATATTGTATAGAATATAATGGATAGATTACAAAAATTAGCTATTTCCTTTGATTTGCCATACTATGTTTGTTTCCAGGAATTGATCTCTATCAGCAACACTATCGATTGGTATAAAAATATAATATGATATTTTTTTTGGAAAATTAACAGGTTCGATTCCTGGCCAGGGTAGTGTCTTTTTCAAAACTCCAATGATGCAATTTTAGTTTTTGTCAAAATCGGGCACGCAACTCCTTTCAGCATTTTTCGCTACCTCTTATAGTTAAGGATACTCAAGGCCCATGTAAAAAAATTCATCCTGTTTACTTATGTATGTATGTTTGTCATCAGATTATTCCGCGAACACTGCCTGCTTGTGAACGGTAACTACGTAAAGGACCTGTCTATACTGGGCCGCGATCTACGCAAGACTGTCATTGTTGATAATAGTCCACAGGTATGTAATTTATATTTAGTTGTATTAGGAATAACGAAAGTTTGTATCTTTGTACGTTTGTTTATATGTAATTTGTGTGTTCGTGTTTTGTTTGTTTATACCTTTGTGTCTTTGTACAATTATAACATTGTATGTTTGTATCTTTGTATAATTGTAACGTTGTATGTTGGTGTCTTTGTATAGTTGTAACATTGTATGTTTGTATCTTTGTTACTTTGTAATTTTTTGTTTGTTTCTTTGTATGATTGTAAATTTGTAACATTGCATGTGTGTATGTTTAGAATAGAATAGAATGAATAGAAGAATAGGTGAAATAAACCTAAATACATGCCGAGTTTCAAATCAATCGGTTCAGTAGTTTTTCCGTGAAGGAGTAACAAACAACAACAAACAAAGTTTCACATTTATAAAATTACAGATCTGTTCACTCACGAAGGCTCGCCCTTCCACACCTTATGAATGTTGTTGTAAACATAATCTGTATATAATTCTATCTCTGTTGTATGCTGTCTCTACTGATAGTCTTTACACACACATTAAGACATCTTGTTAGCACGTGCGACACTCGTATTAATGCACACCGAGAAAATTTTCCCTGGACGGGCGCGCCTTCGTGAGTGAACAGAAGGCCAATTCTCGTAAATAACATTGTTCAAATTACATTTCAATTTCACTTCGATTACAAAAGATACCGTCAAAGTCCGTTTTTGATTACAAAAAGCTAACTTTGAGGGTATTTTAAGGTACTTTGAGGGTATTATTTGTGATCGAAATGATATTGAAATGTAATTTAAACTATGTTATTTACGAGAATTGACCTTCAGATCTGTAGTAGGTTTGTATGATTTTTACTTTGTATATTTGTTACTTTCTATGAATATTTTTGTGCATCAAGACCACACAGAATGTTTATTATAATTTTTGCCACAATATTAATTCCACACTGATCTTAATTCTTTACTTTCCAGGCGTTCGGTTATCAGTTAGAGAATGGCATACCGATAGACAGCTGGTTTGTGGATCGCAGTGACAACGAACTACTGAAGCTGTTGCCTTTCCTAGAACATCTTGCTACTGTAAGTTATTAATCTGCTTTCTACTAGCAGCGCTCCGCGGTTTCACCCGCGTAACTTCCGATCCCGTGGGAATATCGAAATATAAAATATCCTATAGCCTTCCTTGACAAATGGACTATCTAACACAAAAATATTTTTTCATTTCGAACCAGTAGTTCCTGAGATTAGCGCGTTCAAACAAACTCTTCAGCTTTATAATATTAGTATAGATTGAAGACCCAGTTGGCACAATGGTTACCATGCCGGAGTGCCAAACACGGGGTTGCGGGTTCGATTCCCGCCTCAGCCATGTATTTATGCTTACATATATGTCTGTGGTCTGGTTGTTTCTATGTAGTATAATATTTACAAAAGAAAAGTATATATATAGTATATCTATTGTTTAACACCCATAACACAAGTGTAGTTACTTAGCTTGGGGCTAGATGGCAATGTGTGGAATGTCCTGCAATATGTATTTATTCGTATCACAATTAAATTAATATTTAGGAAGTTCTTACAGAAAGATAATATTTTTTTTAATATTTTCAATGAAAAAATGCATCCCGAACACCAAGAAACTGGTCATTTTGGAATAAACTTAAAGAAGTGAAAAAAAAAAACGAATTTTTCTAAACTGGTAGAAGTTTAGGGTAGTAGCGAGTCCAAATCTCATCGCTGCTTGTTTTTGAAAATGTATTTATTAGTTTAAAAAATGATTTTTTTTTAAATATGTTTATTATCTATATCTACAGAAAGACGACGTACGTCCCTATATACGTGATAAATACAAACTATTCAGCTACCTGCCACCGGATTAAGCAAGCAAACCCACACTATTACGTATGTATTATTTTATACATCATTATATTATCTATAGTTATTTATAGATTATTGAGAATTATTTGTCTTAAGGTTCACTCACACTGCGGCGGTTTGTCGCGCAAAAATACGCAGTGATTAAGGTTCCCAACCGTAATATAATATCATATTTTAAATGTTCGTACTATACAGGGTGAATTTTTTACGCGGGCGTTCAGGTTTATATCCTAAATAAGAATTTTAAGCTATTACATAGCTTTTATGGCGGGCTTTGAGCGCGGCGACCGAATCAAGAAATTCCGTAACGAAAATAAAACCTAACACCCCCAACTCCGCCTACCATGTAGCTCGGCCGAGCGTTCGGTTAACGTGTATGTATATGGTACGACTGTACGAAGCTCGCACGATGCAATAGCTTTACCGCGGCAGTCCCAGAGTGCCTCACTTTTTTTTTGCAAAATCAACAGGTTCGATTCCTGGCTAGGGTAATGACTTTTTCAAAAATCTAATGATGCAGTTTTAGTGCAACTGAAGGAGCCCTGAAGGCCCACGTATAATAATCCCCCTGTATACTGTTGGAAAAAAATATAATACGCAAAATTAAAATATAATTTTCATAATTTTGGAAATAAAAAATACCGTAAAATTACCCCAATGAACTGGTTTTCCAGAGCGAATAAGACAAAAAAAGGTATAAGGTCTAAAACAATACCATCCTTTTGACTTTGTCGGGTAAAAATTAAGAGATAAAACTAATAAAATAATGTGTTTTGTTGTTTTATCTCTTTTTTCGACGTGTATTATATTTTTCTAAAGAAAATACCTATAATCCGGCAAAAAAAGAAAAGTTGGCAACCCAGTGATTGCAGAAAATTACAAATTTAATTCGTTTCTAAGAATTGATCTCTTTTAGGAACACTATCGATTGATACCAAAATATTGGTGATTTTTTTTTATTTTTCTATAAAAAAAAATCACCAATATTTACAGTTACATTACATTAACAGTTTCTAATTCCTGTAATGAATTTTACAAAAATCTATTGATGGAGTTTAGCATTTTTCTCTATCTCTTATAGTTTTGGAATTGGCCCTGAAAGCCCATTTAAAAAATTCACCCTGTATGATAGTTGCAACGAAAGCCGCTGCTGTGTGAGCGAACCTTTATTTTTGGGCGAAACTTAAAAGTTTTTTTATACTTACTAGTTATAACTTAGTTTTCTAAGTAATTATTTTTAAGTACTTACTTATTACTTTTTTTTACAATTTGACATCTACCGAGGAAATGTATTAAAAAATCGCCCAACATTTTTTTTATTTCAAAATTGTAATAATTAGGCTAAACAAAATACTTTTAATAGTCAAAATTGTTATAAAGAAAGGACATCTTTTATAATTGTATGGGCGATGGCGTAGTCCGATTCGCCATTTTGATTTTTTGTGCTTCTCTAACTTGTCGCACGATAATTCCTAATGTTAATTTTCAACACCGTATAAAAACCCGGATAACTTATAATATTAACATATTTTTAATAAAACACAGTGCTGTAAGAAAAATAACCCAAGATAATATCCAGCTGCTCTAACACTAGAAACTCTGCATCATGGAAACCTGAATAAATGATAAAAAAATAAACGAAAAATATTCTGTCACATTATGTCCTAAAGTATCACGTTTCAAAGATATGAACCGCTAAAGTTTTGAAAGACTTTCTGAGGATTTGCATAAAGCTATGTCGTGGGATAAATCGTACATCGAATAGGACAAGAAATTGGGAAGGCTCACAGCTAAGCAATGCTCGCTGATCTATTATGTTATATGAAATTTTCGGACGGTTTGACTTGTTTGTTCTTAAACAATTATATCCAGTGAAGTTTTGAAGGTATCTAACGATAACAAAGATTCATCTTGATGTTTTGTTTCGTTTGGTATATGTTTATACAATAAAATGGCGTCATATGACATCTTCAAACGAATTTTTATTGGCTTCTTATCTTTGAAAAGTGACAATTTAGGATAATATGTGACAGTTTTTTTTATCTAAATCTCTATGCTCTATAGGTCTTATCGTGCGACAAAATATTGAAGAAAAAAAAACCAAAATGGCGGAACCTGACTACGCCAATATCTAAAGAGCCCTTCGAGTAATTTTTAAAACTAAATAAGTAGCTAGTGTTTTTTAATAGCTAGATTTTTATAACTGTGCATTTTAGATCTGTCTTAATTATAATGAAATTTTGCAATAAATACCTGCACAGTTAAATAAATCGACATTTTAAGGTTTAAAAAAAAATATTTATTAAATTCGACATTTCTAAAATTAAATAGAAACCTATTGTAAATTAGTGATTAAGATAAAATTAAAATTATATTAAGAAAATGCATTTTAGTTTTAAAAAGAATCGTGTAAAATTGAATTGTTTTTTTTTTATTTTAAATCTGTGATGATTTTTCTTTATAAAAAAGAGATCAAAATTATTATTTTGCAATATAATTAAGCCCAATGATCAAATTATAACAGATTAAATTATACAATGTGTTCTAACTAAGGGTATCTAATACGATAGGGGGTTATAGACGCCTACCAATCAACGTGACGCGTACAGTTTGGTCAAGTCGCTAATGAACAGTACCCCTACCGGACTCGCTAGCGTCTGCGTAAAAAAAATTCTATGAAAAAAGTGTACTTCTAGTGACCGCTAGAGGCGCTGTACATTTCATAGATTTTTTTCACGCAGACGCTAGCAAGTCCGGACACTGTAAACTCATGGGAAGGGTAAAGGGTGGTATCTTCTAGACACCGCGTGCTACATCTTAGGCCGCATCGTCACCTACCATCAGGCGGTTGTGATAGTGGTCAAACTCTGACCTATCATATGTTAGAAAACCGCTGTGAACACGTGGTACGACTGATCGGACGACGATAAACAGCTTTTGTCCTACGACTTTTAAAATAATGAACTTTTTTTTCGTAAAGTTTGAAGTCGAGATTATTGGAAAATCAACTGTTTCCGCCAATAAACCCCATGAATGTTTGAAATAGTAGACAAAACTCAAAACAAATAAAACCTAAAGGTCAGTAACCTGTAACTCAAAAAACAGCTGATTTTCAGGTAAACATAACCTCAAAACATAAAATACAACGAAAACTTTGAATTTTCAAAAGTCGTAGAACAAAAGATGTTGGCCTAGACGTTTTTTACCCCCTTTTGTATTACAAACCCTTGTTGAAACACACCGTACAATAATTTTAAAAAATTAATTGAAAACGCCGACTAGAGACAACAGTTTTTTCCTTAATGGCTTCTTACGTTTCGTGCATATATCCAGTGTCAAGTTATATTATTAATTTTAGCCCGAATGGACCGACTGTCAAATCGATATATTGTCCGTACGTCAGTCAATTGTCTTAAGAGTCTTAATTTGATGGGTAATAAAATCGAGCGTTAACAAAAAGCGTTACGTTTTTAGTCTGCGTTTCAATCGAAATATTAACAATTATTATAGGTTTTTAATCATATTTTTTAGGTTTAAGCGGTGCTATATTTTAGTTTTTTAAGTTGATGATATATTTTTGTAGTGTTTTTTTAAACTGCCCTGTGTTCTTTTTAGCAGCTTTGCTAAAAATAATTATAATTTTTAGCATTTTGTTTATTAATTTCACTGAGAAACCAGTTTTTAAGTATTTTTTTTTAATTTTTAGCATTTACATACTTACTCTTGAGTTCCTTCGAATCGTGTATTTAAAGCAATTTCGAAATACCTAAATATTAAAATAGCTGGTTCGAATCTTGTCTAAGGCAATTTCATTGACATACTTAAATCAAAAATATTCAAAAATTATAGGTATTTTGATTAAAATGAAATGGTGGATCAGTGACTGCCACCTTCCATACAAAAATTTAACAACCATAACTTTAAAAAATCCTAATATCTTTTCACTATTGGAATACCGCCTATTTATTATACATTTTAGTAACTAAGATTTTTTTTTGTAATGGTATCCCTAGGCTGCGTTTCAAAAGTTGGCAACACTGATTAATGACGTCACTGTTTGTTTTTTAAACGCTTTATTCTAGCGTTATTGTTAATTTAGTTATTAACTATATTTTTTAAGATTTAATTAAAACATCACAATAAAAAAACAACAACATACAGACGAATTGAGAACCTCCTCCTTTTTTGAAGTCGGTTAATAATAAGGCCCTATGCAGACGGCGGACAATTCTGGTAAATGTAGGAAATTTACACAGCGCCATCTAGCCCCGAGCTAAGCTTGCTAGGCTTGTGTTATGGTCACCAGAAAACAGATACAGTACTTATACAGAGTGTAAAAATACCCTCTTAAGTACTAGTAGTTATTAGGTACCCCCAGAACATAACCAAAAAAACAAAAAATAAAATATAAGAATAATTTGAATATTAAGTTCGAAAGACTTACTTACCCCTAATTTACTGAAAATTACCGACACTAAATAAGTGTTAATTCAAAAATTTAAAAAAAAATCTAGTTTTGTTTAGTTTTTTTGTAAGGTCCGTGTGTAATAAGAGGGCAAAATTTTTTTTTATTGTTTTAACAGACAAAAACAAATATGTAAAAATTTATAAATTAATAATGATCCCGCTTCAAACATTTTAGTATTTATGTACAGATCATAAATACTAAAATGTTTTAAGCGGGAATCGAACCCACAACCAGCCACAGAAGTCAAATTGTCGCGACGTCTGCATACGGCCTAATATTTAACAAATATTTTGGAATAATGCCTAAAATTTCAGCCTAATGTTTTAATTAATTAAACTAACACCCAATTATGTAATTCTAATTATATATAAAAACTATAAGAATCACAAAATGGCGGAATTTAATTAAAAATTTATGTATGATTTATACATGAATTGCATTTTTTTATATTTAAATGAATTGAAAGTTAGCTGAAGTATGCAATTTTATGCAATTTCGGTACAATTATGAATTATATGACATTTCATTTTTGACTATAATTATGTTTTCTTTTAAATAATTTTTATATGATCAAAATTGTATAAAAGCATATTTTCTATGTATCAAACTCATATTTTGATCAGAATTGTATACAATTGAACATTATTTGATCAGAATTGAATACAAATGATCTTTATTTGATCAGAATTGTATACAATTGAACATTATTTGATCAGAATTGAATACAAATGATCTTTATTTGATCAGAATTGTATAAATTTTAACCTTATTTTATCAGAATTGTATAAAAATTAACTTTATTCGATCGGAATTGCATAAAACTGCATGTAATAAATTGAATAAGAAGAACTTTAAAAAGAAATGTAAATAAATTGTAAATAGATTTTCCAGAAAAATCTTAATACTTCCACATAGTTATGCACTTTATCCATAGATGGCGTTGGCCATATTTCTAAAAAAATATGTAATTAAAAAAACACTTTTTATAAAATAAAAAATAATTCTGAATTTTTTTGTAAGTAAATACATTCTTAAAACATGGAACGCTACTAATTTGTCTGTTGACTTTACTTGCCGCGTAGCTCAGTTGCGTAATAGCCTCTGCACGATCAAAAGGTAGCCAGTTCAAGTATCGTCAAGGTGCATTTTTTTCCTTAAACAATTCTTTTTAATATCTGAAAATCGCTCTTTACTGTTATACCCATTGTATTTGATCTCTATATCCGTTATCGTTGTTTTTTTAACTGAAATTTTTATCAAAATCGGTCCAGCAAACCATTTAAAATCGATTTAGGTCCATTGAACTTCAAACTATTTATATAATTTTCTTGTTTTATAGATTCTAAAAATAATTAGCAGCTGAAAAGTTTCTTAATGGGAAATTTTCCTTAAAAACCTGCCTTTTACAACCCAGTCGATAACTCGGTCAACTAAATGATTTGCAATTGATTAATTCAATATTAGGAAGATTTGAGACCGAGTGCTAGAGAAATTTAAAATGACCCAGTAAATAAATAAATCTATACTAATATTATAAAGCTGAAGAGTTTGTTTGTTTGAACGCGCTAATCTCAGGAACTGCTGGTTCGAATTGAAAAATTCTTTTTGTGTTGGATAGTCCATTTATCGAGGAAGGTTATAGGCTACTTTTTATCCCGATATTTCCACGGGATCGTGAGTTAAGTGAAACCGCGGAGCGCAGCTAGTTAATAATAATATCTTTATTGTTAAACTTACAGTCTCAGTAGGTGGAACTCTTACTCTTAAACTAAGAAAACTTGTGTTTTAAAAGCCAGAGAAGAAGAAATCAAGCGAAGTAAGAAATCGATAGATTCAAAATCCCTTTTCAATAACTGGTTTATTACTAGGTTAACGCCACCAGCTGAAGTGTAAGCTACCTTCTGCCATTGTTTAGAAATATGGAAGGAGTTATGACGTATGCTTTTTGCGGGCGAACCTTGGAAACAAACTATTTAAGTCACTTATGGGCTCAGCATTTTTTTTTTGTTTTTTTTTTTATATTTGTTGCCGAATTTGAAATCAACCAGGAGGATTGATACGATATATCAGGTGGTTTACGAGGTTTCGTCGCATATGACCAAAAAAGCAAAAGGCTACATACATACATTTTTGGCGTATCGCGTATTTAAATTCGTCAATTCGTGAATCCATGTTAGTAGATTACCAAAACGCAAAAGGCCAATACACGTAAACAGCGAGCTGATGCGGATGTGGTTTAGGATCGGATTCCGTTCCGATCTCACTTCTGATGACGGAGGAGGATGGTGATGATGAACTGGGTCATTTTACTAAAGATTTTATTTCGCGCGAATCTGGTACTGTCCCTTAATAAATAAATAAATAAATAAATAAATATTTCAGGACATATTACACATCGCCATCCAGCCCCAAGCTAAGCAACTTAATGCTTGTGTTATGGGTGCCAGATAACGGATAAACTACTTATATACTTTTTTTTTTGTAAATATATACATATTATACATATAGGAAACACCCAGAACCAGAAACAAGAATTTATGGTTAGCATAAATACTTGTTCCCGGCGGGAATCGAACCCGCAACCTTCTGCGTCGCAGTCGGGTGTTCGCCCGACGCGCCACAGAGGTCGTCATTAATGACTTATTTTTTATTTGAATCAAGTGTTCATCATGTAGTTGACCGCTTAGAAATAATATTTCTTTTTAAAGAAAATTTCCCATTATGCTTTGATAATACTCGCATATTGCGTTTTTATTTTATTTGTAAAGTGCTTTTACGTGATAAAATGTCGGTTTTACCTTTTTGGAAATGACTTCTTCAGTGCTTATTTTAAGCATTAAAAAAGTACTTATCTGTTATTTTGTTTGGTCACCATAACACAAGCCTAATGCCTAAGCTTGGGGCTAGATGGCGATCGATGATAGATCGCTTCCCGCTGTCTGTCTGTCCGTATGCTTAGATCTTTAAAACTACACAACGAATTTTGTTGCGGTTTTTTTAATAGATAGAGTGATTCAAGAGGAAATTTTTAATATATAAAACAAACTACTACGCGTACGAAGTCGCGGACAACACCTACTTTAAAATATAATCAGATTTTTTATTATGTTATAGATAATGTATAATTTATTTATGAATATTTTGACGTCTCCGTCGTAAAATCTTTTACCGATTTATCAAGCAATAAAACTTAAATCCTAACTATTGTTATAAAATACGAAAGGGGTATTTATATAGCAGTATGGAGACTGGCATGGTGTTTAATTTTTAGGCTTTTAGATATATCAAAAACTAGCGACCCGCCCCGGCTTCGCATGGCTATATTATGCATGTATTATACATATAAACCTTCCTCTTGAATCACTCTATCTTTAAAAAAACGCATCAAAATCCGTTGCGTAAAGGAAGTTTAAGGTTTAAGGATACATAGGGACAGACAGCGGAAAGTGACTTTGTTTTATTACTATGTAATGAAGGAAGTCCATTACGTGTTTTTTTAAACTATTTAACCCTTCATATTATTTTCGCGAATTTACTGGTTCGAATCTTGCCTAGGGATTGTTTTTTGACATACTTTATCAAGCAATAAAACAGATCCTAAAAGTATAGAGAACAAAAAAGAATAAGAATAAGAGTAGAGAGAAGTGTATCGAATCTTTTTTTACGTGGCCACCTTTAAAACTCAGTTTTGAAAGCTGAAAATTCTCTGAAATTTATCTAAGGGATTTGACATTTTGGTAAAGTAAACAGTCTCATTATTTTTAGTGGCGCGGCCTCTTTTAAGACCTATGTCACTGTTTAATTAACAGAAACAATAAATGACATGTAATAAAAACTTAAAGTATGACGTTTGCCTAAACTATGTATTTTTCATGTTAACATAATCATGTACAAGCACTTTATATATTTCCTTGTATCGGGGTTATTGGCTCATATATGCAAACTTCGCGGCTTTACGTCATGTGGTTTTGAAGTACCTACTTTTTAATAAAAAAAGCCGGCGTAAATAGTATTTTTTTTTAATAAAATAGCGCGGTCGGGGTCCAATCCTGATGATGCGTCGTGTAGACGCGAAACACGTGTCGTGGTTTATGAATGGTGTCACTAATACAAATTTTTGCTTGTCCTCATTGCATGCCTCTTCAAGTGGGCGCGAGGGCGATGCACATTGCATTTTTTTATTTTGGCACTAGGCTCGGAACTAGAAACTAAATATTAATACTTCCATTACAGATATGTAGTTCCGAAAAGTAACACCGGATTAATCAACTATTTAGTATTTGCTAAAAACGTCTGATGGTGTGCGTGGTTGTAGCTTAAATAATAATGGCTTGTGTACCTATATACAAAAATAGAAAAAGTATGATAATATTCTCCGTTTTTCTAGATTACAATGAAATTGATAGTATTTCGTGTACAAGGTGTGGAAAAAATATATAAGCATTTAAAGTCACGTGTTTTCCATTTTTTTTTCATCAGCATCTGACGCCATTACACATATAGGAACTTCTAGAACCTAACCACCTTGCAAACAAGTAATTTTTTGTTTTCAAGTATTTAATCCGTCGTCTAGCTACCATAACACAAGCCTACTTGCTTAAGGACTTAAGGATAGATGGTGCTAAGTATATGGAATGTCTTGCAATATTTATTTATTCACGAGATATTCTTATTTGCTCTGTACTTATAAGTTATCAGAAAAAAAACCTAAAAATATATAAATAATATTTTTTTCTTTGCTTAAGTTGCAGATCTCATGACGTAATTTCTCATATGCTTTACTTACCTTGAGGCTAGATTTCGTTGTGTGCGACTTTCTGCTATATTCATCCATCTCCGACCAGTTTAATAGTTTGCATATATGAACCAAATACCCGTATGTAGATAAGTGAATTTATTATTGATATTAAAAAATAGATTAAACTGAATAAGTACGTTCATAAAATAGTTATTAAGAAGTAATCGTTTGTTTTAATGTAATAAAAAAATATTTAAATATTTTTAATTGTTTTATTGGCCGAGGCAGCGAAGCGTCTGCTTCAAGTCCTGCAATGCTTTGTCTGTCCAATAATAAACCCCTCTTATACATCAAACATGTACGTACATTCTATTTCTTCATTCATTACAATATTAATAGGTTTTTTTAACTAATATTAATTAAAAAAAAATTAAAAATAGAAATAAAGAACTATTTGTTAATCTTTTATGCTGACGCTACCTATCTTCAACTTCAACTTTTTTTAGGGCTGATTGCTGACATAAAGGCGCAATTCTGCCAAATTCAAGTGAGTCGAGGAAAAAAACTACAGCAATGATGCAGCACTGAGAGTGGACGGTTAAGCCTTTGATTAATGTCACAAAGCTGTCATCGTCTGTCATTGTCAATTGAAAATCCGTTGGTTTTGCGAGGTAATAAAGATTGTATAGCTGTCCCTTTTTGTAGAAGCGTTAAAGTAGAAGCGTTGCTAGACTACTAGCAACAAAAAAATAATAATAACATACAGACGAATTGAGAACCTCCTCCTTTTTTGAAGTCGGTTAAAAATAATGTGAATTTATTACTGGCGCCCTGTCAGGTGTACAAAAACCGGTCAAGTGCGAGTCGGACTCGCGCACGAAGTTCCGTACCTTATTTATTGAAGTTATACTTCTTTAGGCGCGTTATGAAAAAATGATGAGAGTGAAATTTTACAAAAGCGTCACACAAAATTCTCACGTCACACAAAATTCTCACGTCACACAAAATTCTCACGGGAGAAGTTGTTTAAATCTAAATTGAACTTTATTGATTGTGTTGACAATCCTTTTCCAGTCCAGAGTTTTTTGTCGGACGAGTATTTTGTCGGACGAGTTTTTTGTCGGACGAGTTTTTCGTCGGACGAGTTTTTTGTCGGACGAGTTTTTTGTCGGACGAGTTTTTTGCCGGACGAGTTTTTTGTCGGACGAGTTTTTTGTCGGACGAGTATTTTGTCGGACGAACTTTTCGTCGGACGAGTTTTTTTTTTTTTTTTTTTTTTAATAATGCCAAAGAAGTATAACTTCTCACGCGCGTACATATGTACACGCACCCATTTTTTTTTTTCTGTTTTTAGTATCCTCATTGGTTTTTAGTAGGTAAGTATTTGTAGTTACCTATAGCCGCTACAGAAATACATAATCTGTGAAAATTGTAACTCTAGCTATCATGATACGTATATGAGATACAGCCTGGTGACAGACAGACGGACAGTGGAGTCTTAGTAATAGTCCAGACGAGACGACCCAGTTGGCACAATGGTCACCATACCGGACTGCCAAACACAGGGTTGCGGGTTCGATTCCCGCCACAGACATGTATTTATGCTTTGATATTTGTCTGTGGTCTGGTTGTTTCTATGTAGGTAATAATTATAAGTTTATATTTACAAAATAAAAGTATATAAGTAGTACTTATATCCGTTGTCTAGCACCCATTAACACAAGTGTAGTTACTTAGCGTGGGGCTAGATGGCGATGTGTGGAATGTCCTACAATATTTATTTATTGGGTCCCGGTTTTATCCTTTTGGGAACCAACCATTCTTTTTAGGGTTCCGTACCCTAAAAAGGAATGGTTGGTTGAATGGAAGTAGGTAGGTACGTTAAGAGGAAAAGTACCCGGCTCTCACTCCATAGAAACGTAGTCGACTGTTTCCTCCCTGGATAATGACACTAGTTATATAAGTTTTATGCTACAAAAAAATTGCGTCAAAGAAGCAAATTAAAAAAAAAAACGTGGGGCACTCGGGGACTGCCGCGGTAAAGCTATTGCATCGTGCATTGCATGTCAATAGTCGTCCGTTATTTGTCGTCCGTCAATAGTCGTCCGTCACTTGTCGTCCGTCAATAGTCGTCCGTTAATAATCGTCCGTTAATAGTCGTCCGTAAATAATCGTCCGTCATTTGTCGGGGGTGTTAGGTTTTATTTTCGTTACGGAATTTCTTGATTCGGTCGCCGCGCCCAAGGCCCGCGATAAAATCTATGCAATAGCTTAAAATTGTGTCATTAATTATTATACAGGAAGGAAACAGTCGACTACTTTTGTATGGAGAGAGAGCCGGTACCCTTTTCTCTTAAGTAGGTACCTGCTATTTCCATGAGCTGGGCTCAAAAGCGACCATTTCCGAATAAGGATTAAGAAATAATATTCTTTAATCCCAACACGGCACCAATTATTTAGCAATCTGCAGTAGGTATTTAAGCTCGTAAAGCCCCAAGATATCATTATCAAGTTTATTAATCATTCTTGAAAATTCGATCGTCTCCATTCATAATATAAGTGCCAAAGTGCCAACCTATAACTAATTAATTAAATTCTTGTAAAATAAATTATCCCCAAGTCATCGTTGCGATATGACTGCGTTGCGGCTAGGTGTGCGCTCACTAGTCATGGCAAAAAAAAAACAGCGCACTCCGGAAGTGCAGGCAGAAGTGAAAACTGTATATCTGTGTAAAATCTCATATGTCGCGAGAACATACGCAAAAAGAGTTTTAGATGAAGAAAAAAAAAATAGTCGTCCGACATTTGTCGTCCAACAAATTGTCGTCCGACATTTGTCGTCCAACAAATTGTCGTCCGACATTTGTCGTCCAACAAATTGTCGTCCGTCAATAGTCGTCCGTTAAAAAATACCATATGTACGTCTTAATACACTCACAACCAAATTAAAAACAGTAGGCCCAGGCATACATTTTCGCCGCGCCGTAGAGAGGGGATAGCTGTCTACTCTCCATCCGTCTTACGCTTTTTCGATCAGGTCACGTGTCCTGACGCGAGTTTAAGATTTTATACCCATTACAGAAAAAGTGCTCAACGCCGCTAAAGAAGTTTTCACTTCAAAAATCGCAATTAGCAGATGCTAAAAAAAAATCACTTGGACTGTTAATGCTATTTTTTTCGCAATCACCATCTTGGGTAGCTCGAGTACTGTTAATGTACCGCGGGCGTGGGTTGTCAAATTAAATTGAATCTTATTGTCAACGCGTTTAAGATGTGATTTGCTTGATTTGAAAGTGTTTAATTCATCAACTGGCAGATAGACGGCGCCATATTAAAAATGTATGAAGAAACCGCCAGGCGGTTTTCTGCCAGCTGAGAGTGAAATTGAATCGTATTTTTAACCGTGTAACAAGCAAATAAAAGCTTATATTTGCTTGTTGCTCAACTCAACATGAGACTAGCGATTTAGTGCGAAAAGACATTGACAGTCCCAAGCCTGTTAATGTATCAGGGAAAGTTCATTGAAATCGCTAATAATTACAAAGTGAAAAATCATTTACATAACCTTGTGCTAATGTAAAGGATTTGATTTGATTAATGTAATGTATTGTGATTTTTCACTTTGTAATTATTAGCGATTAATATATATAATGCGATTGATAGCAGACCAAGACAAATTGCGAAAAATAATTGTCACCCGTGTGAACGCTATTTTTCACTCAGATGTGAAAAATAGCATTAGCATTCACACTGTGAAAAATAAAATCATTTGTCACATTAGCAATGATTTAAAAATAGCATTCATTTCCATGCCTAGCGCTCACCTTTATACCACTATCGACACACGATGGTAGGTGACGATGCTGTCTAAAGGTGGTCGCAGATCGATCAGAGCCGAAAGAATCGGATTTTTGCCGTCCACGGGAAAAGGTACGGTCGGCTGCATAATTGCAGACCCACCGTAGAGCTCGAAAACGGCTGTAATAAGAATGTTTTCAACACAAGCAAGATACTAGACACCTGCCTTAGTTGAAGTTTAAAGTCTTCAATTTATCAAACAAAAGTTATTAGAATGAAAACATTCCAATAATAGTAATTTTTGAACTCTACCGGGGGCTGCAATTATGCAGGCGACTGTAGGTACCTTATAGTGATAGAGATAAGGTACCTACATTTGTATTTCCGATGACGTCATCAGAGTCGACCGCATCGTCAAAGGCGACCGACTCTGAAATATAAAATGTACCTTATCCCTATCACTTCACTACATAGTATAAAACAAAGTCGCTTTTTCTGTCCCTATTTCCCTATGTATGCTTAAATCTTTAAAACTACGCAACGGATTTCGATGCGGTTTATTTAATAGATAGAGTGATTCAAGAGGAAGGTTTATATGTATAATACATGCATAATATATCCGTGCGAAGCCGGGGCGGGTCGCTAGTAATTAATATAAGGTATCTTTTCCCGTGGACGGCAAAAATTCGATTCGTTCGGCTCTGACCAATCTGCGTCCACCATAAGATGTACACGCCTAGCGTTGCCATCTCAAAAATCTGCGAACCAGGACAATAAGCCTGAAAACCCCGGATTTCGGAGCTTAAACCCGGGGCCTTATTCTGCTATTTTGCATTCATGGATTTACCATTGTCATTATATCGAGACTCTATTGATATTATATCGAGATTGTGACTTTATTTGGTATCAATCCCGGAAAAAACCAAAGTTTGTACCTAAGCCCCCTTATTCCAAAACGAGGTTTAAGGATAGTCCGAGATGTGGATTTAAACCTTAGATTTAGACCCAGATTTACTCGTGAACTATAGTCTAAACACTATCCCTCTTATTACAAAAAAACTGCAAAACCATAGTTTAAACCTGTACTAAAAGATCTAGGTTTTTGTGTTAGTTTTGGTTTAAAATTGATTCTTATTACAAAAAGTAAATAGACCAAGGACCAGAAGATCCATGGTTTTAGTCGCAACCATAGACAATAGATAGCAAACTCGAAACAAACCATTCTTTTGTTCGTTCAGCGTTCGAAACACCGTTCCTTTTCACAAAATGGTGGTAAGTGAGTAAATATTAAAAACTTATTTAAGAAATCGAATACTAAAGTGATAAAAATATAAATTGTGTGTTCAATTATTGTGAAATAGTGTGACTTGTATTTGTTATTCTATGTTCGCGATTACGTTGTTGTATTTAAATACATCAATTTATGTAGCGTATATCGGAACGCGGCTCGAGTTAAGCCTTTAAGCCTTTTGCCTGCCCCTTTAGAAGTATAAAAAAAAATACTACCTAAAAAATTGTAAACATGAAAATAACCTAAATTTCTCAAAAACATAAGAAAACGTAGTGATTATATCCTCTTTGAACATAAGTACGTACTAAAAATATTTACTTATTTATGTTTTTAGTAGGTTTACGTAATATGTTGTTAAAATCTGTGAAAATTTCAACTCTCTAGCTATCACGGTTCTTGAGATAGAGCTTGGTGACGGACAGAAGACGGACGGATAGCGAAGTCTTAGTAAGAGGGCCCCGTTTTTACCCTTTGGGTATGGTACCCTAAAAAGGAGCGAGAATTGGAGTAACAAGGAAAAGGTGAACGTCAGAATTTAATTTTTTGAGGTTAGAAACTTCGTACTAAGTTAGTTAAACTAGGGTGCTCGGCAGTTTAACTTTGACAGGACAGAAAAACCTGGTTTTAGCGGTAAACTTTGTTTTCTAATAACGTTTTTCTAAGTCCATGGTTTAAATGTCATTTAAACGTAGTTTAATTTTTAGACTTCGTTTTGGAATAAGGGGGTATACCTATAGATTATATAGGGAACTATAGTCTAAACACTATCCATAAAGATTATTTAAGGAAAGTGTTTAGACTATAGTTTACGAGTAAATCTGTATCTAAATCTAAGGTGTAAATATACATCTTGGAGTAGTATCCTTAAACCTCGTTTTGGAATCGAAGTAGTTAGGTAATCGAGTTTTTTGACGTGACAACGTTTTATAAATTGGTTTGCCGGGTGACACTTCAAGAAACTGCGTTACGCTCCGCTGACGTTATGCGCTCACAATGAGAGCGAGTGAGAGGCACGCGGGCATGGTTAGCCCGCCTAAGAGCGAGAGAGACAGACATAAAAAGTGAAAGGCACGCGTCCCTTCCACTCGAGCACAGTTGTTGTCACGTAAAACTTTCGCCCGTATACCGACTTTACAGGCAACCAGTTTTTTCTTTATTTTAAACTAAACCTGTAAGAAACTTTTGAAGTACCTAGTCTTACATTTTTATACAATTATAATATAAATCGTAAACCGGCCAAGTGCGAGTCGGATTTGCGCACGAAGGGTTCCGTAACATTATTATATTCTGTTTTTAGTACTTAGGTAGGTACCTATTTGTTCTTATAGTAGCAACAAAAATACATCATCTGTGAAAATTTCAACTGTTTAGCTATCATGGTTCATGAGTCTGTCTTTCACCAGGCTGTATTTCTGTTGCCGCTATAACAACAATTAGTTACTAAAAAAAAGAAAGAAAATGTAACCTAAAAATAGTAGGTAGGTACAGGTAGGTACTTAGCTAAACATGAAAATAACCTAAAATTCCTAAAAAAAACTCAAAAAATATTTACATTTTAACCGTCTTCAAAAAAGGAGGAGGTTCTCAATTCGTCTGTATGTTGTTTTTTTTTGTATGTATGTTACGCGATCATTCTCTGTTTTTAACCCCCGACGCAAAAACGACGGGGTGTTATAAGTGAAATTATGACCAGGATTATGACTAGGTAAGTACATGTGAATTTATTTGATTAAATATTGTCACGTCGGGGGACCGCTCTTTACCATAACCAATACCTTAACATTTTCGTTGAAATTTTCTATAGGTAAAGAGCGGTCCCCCGACGTGACAATATTTAATCAAATAAATTCACATGTACCTACTTACTTACCTAGTCATAATCCTGGTCATAATGTCGAAGTTATTTTTTTCTTTTTGTAGGGCTTCACATTTATACCTTTTTTGTTCTATTTGTGGCTTTTTCTTTTCATAGTTTATTTTTCTTTTTGTAAGTTTTTTACGTTATTACTATTTTTATTATTTTGTGTCGGGGGTTTTTTAAATTTTTAATTTAATTTTTTATTTCATCCTTTTTGTAGGGAAGGACTTTTTAATTTTCTTATTTCATTTCTTTATTTTTAGTAGGTAGGTATTTCTTGAGTGGCAACAGAAATACATCATTGGTTAACATTACCTCTCTAGCTATCATGGTAGGTACATGAGATAGGTACAGCCTGGTGACAGACAAACGGACGGAAAGCGAGTATTAGTAATAAGGTCCCGTTTTTATTACCCTTTGGGTACGGAACCCTGAAAATTAAGTGGTACGGAACCGTTCGTCCGCGAGTCCAACTCTCAAAGCGGGTTTTAGTTTAATGCGTAAAACATTTTCGTGGATTAAATTTATAAAAATAAATACAAGGAAATGGAATTATCTTGTCAAACAATCAGAACAACAAAGAAATTATGGAAAAAAACATTGTCTCTTGTTTTTGTTATTAATAGATAGACAGTTTAGGTACTTACATCAAATTGATTAATTGCATCGAATTTGTCGGCATTTTGTGTCTCGTGTTTAATTAATTAAAGGGCTCGATTCTATCTTTTTCTGTTAACTGTACTTTTAAGGAAAAAGTAGTACTATTTCTTTGCGGGCCACAAAGCCTACCCTAAATTCATAATACTAATAAAGGAGGCTTTGGGGACCGCGGTCCCGGGCCACAAAGCCTACCGACCCATTTTAATTAAGCTTCCTTTCACATAAATTGAATTATTTACTTACAAAATAATGATATTAATGTCAATCGCTTTAATTAAGAGAATTGTGAATTCTCGATACGCGGCGCGAGTACGTATTTTCAAAAATGACCCGTATCGTGCGATAGAGAGAGTTTAAGTTCAGACGTAATTGCCTACATTTTGCTCTCCAAATAATGTTGCAGGCCGTAACGTTTTTACCCCCTTTATCCTTCACAAAATGAAATAAATTTGGTCTCATTTAATTCACTGCATCTTATTTTAGGTTTATACGTTTTTCTTTTTTGGTAATTCAGTTTAGTCTATTAAAAAACAATTGAAACGCTCGATGAAGTTTTTAAGTCAAAAATATAGATATTCAGATACTAATAACTTTTATCTTAGGCAATATTTCTTTAAAATAAAAACGGTTAAACCTAGTTTTCCATTAGATTCAGAACATTTTCAAAAATTATCAAAATCGGACTTCGTTTATGGGGGAAAAACGTTACCGCTTTTTGTATGGAAATTCACAGCCTCACACTGGTCTTAATAGTTTATATTCTAGGCTTAAATAAATTTTATGGGTAATTATATTAGCTTTAACAAAAAAGCGTTACGGAAGAGAATTTCAGGTTTAAGATTCTTTATTCTCATAAGAATATTTATAATTCACTTACATGAAAAATATATAAAAACTAATTAACTATAATAATAGTACTTATATAAATGTTCGAGGAGCATACAGGTAAACCAAATTTAGCTAATCTAACCTCTTCGTTAGAAGGTAGGATTAGCTACTGTACTCTATCTGTTGAGATTATGTCAACATTGAAATAACATGACTCTTTGGTACATAAAGAGTAAGTATACGTATATCGCTTTTCTTTGAGTGACGAGCGTATAGGTATCTTCTAGACACCGCGTGCTACATCTTACACCGCATCGTCACTTACCAACGATGACATATTTATTATTAAAAACCGGCCAAGTGCGAGTCGGACTCGCACACGAAGGGTTCCGTACCATGTTGTATGGGAGACCCAATTTTTTAGTTTTTTGTTATAACAGCAACAGAAAATATAATCTGTGAAAATTTTAACGGTCTAGCTATCACGGTTCATGAGATACAGCCTGATGGAGAGACAGACGAACAGTGGAGTCTTAACTCAACTGTTCATCAGTCTGTCTGTACCTACGTAACACTAAAAAAAATTAAACTCCAGTTGACACTCATTGCCAATAGAATTTAATCTGCGAATAAAAACAAAAACTTAGAAATTTTTGTTTTTACTAAAACTTGGAAATTTTTGTTTTTACCAGGTTTTAATTTACCCTATAATCGTGCCCCGCTATCTAAATAACGTTACCTAATAAACTATTGACATGGATATTACATTATATTGACTAAGTATAATATACGATTACACATTGGAATGCAATATCAAGGTTTTTTATGATAAAATATTCAGTAGAAATAGCACGAAAGATTTTCATGATTTGTACCGGAATGATGCATAAGGTGGAAATGTAGATGAAGCCGCGGGGCATAGCTAATAGCTGGTATATAGATAATTTATTTTGGGCAATTAGGTAGTTAAGTCAGTCTTTCCCAAACTATGGTTCGCGAGCAAAAGGGGTAGTAAAATAATTTAAGTAACTTTTGCAACGAAGTTGTTTATCGCGAGTTGGCGAGGGGACCTAGCCGAGAAATGTAACGCGTTAAAAAAACGTGAAACGAAAAATCGTAAATGACGGAGAATGAAAGAAACCGATAACTGATCACACACATTAAAAAAAAACTTCTGTTTATTCTTCTACTTTCTGTTAAGTAGCAAATAAAAATAATAATCTTCGTATTTTTTAAACTAAATAACAACGTTATTTCTAGGTCCATTTTCGACTTACATACCAATTCTTCGTTTTTTGTATAGATAATGCGTTGTGCTGGACTTTAATCCACATGATGTCACCTCTTACTTAGAAACAGTTTAATTTTAATTTGTTAACATCTTTTTCTGTTAACTGTACTTTTAAGGAAAAAGTAGTACTATTTCTTTGCGGGCCACAAAGCCTACGCCAAATTCATAATTATTATATATATAATTAAATAAAAGGAGGCTTTGGTGGCCGCGGGCTCGGGCCACAAAGCCTACCGACCCAATGTTTTCTGACGTTATCACATAAAATTATAAATTTTAAAATTAGGTACCTACATGACGCATGACGTCACACTTTTTTGTGAGTGCAGGTGTTCATCGATTTATAAGACGTTATCACGTCAAAACGTAGAATTTTTCAGTCATGGTGTACTTATATTAAAAAAAACTTGGGCACGTGCCCAAGTTAATTTTAATATAAGTACACCATAAGATCCACCGTACGGTGGATCTAGAACTTTTTTAAATGGGTCGTGGCCTAGTAGGTACTTTGGGAACCACTGACTTTTGTAATTAGTTAGGTAAATTAACGATAGAAAAATATTATATCTCTTAACTATTATTATCATTATAGAAAATCACTTTATATTTCTACGTAGATAGATTAAAAATAACACGTCATTATTTATTAGAATTATAAGTACTTAGGTATAACCTGACTGCTTTTATAATAAGTAGGTATAGGATTTATCCTACCTATCGCCTAACACGAGTTGCTTAAGAGGAAGGGGTACCGGTTCTCTCTCCATACAAACGTAGTCGACTGTTTCCTCCCGGATAATGACACTAGCACAAATATTTTTGTTGCATTTAACCTATAACTGTCATGACTATGCCCCCTATGTCTTCTTTGAAAAAAATGTTTGAATTTCCAAAGTCGTAGAACAAGAGTTTATTACGTTACGTTAGACGTTTAGAAGTTAGAAAACTTACGCAGAAATACGGTTGATTGTCTGTGATACGAACAGGTTTTTATGATTAATAATAATAAGTGATTGAAAGAAACTACGATCTAGAAAATTTTGTTTGTTGTCCCTAATAATATCACTTGTTTACTAATAAACCCACATTCAAAAGTCTGACCTCCAACCCTTCATCGTGGCTTTAAGTAAGACAAACAGCGATGAGGGGGTTGGCGATCCACGCCTTAACGTGGGGGCAATAACATTCAGACTTTTAGTCCCGATTGCCACCGGGTGGCAATCCATGTGGGGGCGACTGGTATTATACGGATTTTGATGAAACTTGGTATGAGGATACATTAATTCATTGGGAGGGAAATAGGCTAGTTGTTATCCCGATATTCCCACGGGATCGAGTTAAGCGGGTGAAACCGCGCAGCGCAGCTAGTCAAAAGATAAAATGAAATTGAATGGAAGTGGTAATTTTGTAAGACAAATAATGATTTATAACTAATATTAGACTTGCTTTAATCAATGAGGTAGGTAAAATGCCTATATTTGCCTACTCTCGTCGTCTGAGATTTTAAATCCTCTTTAACCCCTGACGCAATAAAGTTAAGGGTTAATGGGGAGTCTGTGGCATCGTAGCTTCCGAGCGGCAAACCGATTTTTTATTTTGCTTCTTTAGTTTGAAAGGTGTTTGTTGAAGTGAAAACTTCTTTAGCGGCGTTGAGCACTTTTTCTGTAATGGGTATAAAATCTTAAACTCGCGTCAGGACACGTGACCTGATCGAAAAAGCGTAAGACGGATGGAGAGTAGACAGCTATCCCCTCTCTACGGCGCGGCGAAAATGTATGCCTGGGCCTACTGTTTTTAATTTGGCTGTGAGTGTATTAAGACGTACATATGGTATTTTTTAACGGACGACTATTGACGCGCGACAAATGTCGGACGACTATTGACGGACGACAAATGTCGGACGACTATTTGTTGGACGACAAATGTCGGACGACTATTTGTCGTCCGACTATTTTTTTTTTTTCATCTAAAACTCTTTTTGCGTATGTTCTCGCGACATATGAGATTTTACACAGATATACAGTTTTCACTTCTGCCTGCAGTCCCGGAGTGCGCTGTTTTTTTATTTTAACAGTCAACCACGTCATTTTTCTTGCTTTGAACCCTTGAACCCTCATGAAGAAAAAAATAAGCTACTTTTTTATCTCGATATTCCCACGGGATCGAGACTTACGCGGGTGAAACCGCGGGACAAATACTATTGTTTGCTGCTTCTTTACCGTAAAAATATGTTTTTTTTAATTGTTATTATTAATTGATTTTTCAAATTTAAAAAAAAACGTGAGTTAAGACAAAAAATGCCGCAACATTCATCTACTTGTTAGGTATTTGTTATCAAACTAATATCTATTGATAACAGAATTATACTACTCTTCCTTAAAGCTAAAACAATTAGAAAATAAACCATCACCTTATTCTCAACCAAATAAGGTTCATTTTACGACAAAAACTAGAATTTCACATGAAAATATTCAATTTTCAATATGTTTTTGCTTATTTATATATAAATGTACTTTTAGAAAATACTATACAGCCTTATTTTCAGCTGTTTAAGGTTCAAATTGCGATAAAAAGTAATTTTTTACATGAATACGTTAAGTTTTTTATATGCTTAACAGTTTTGTATAAAACTTTTGCAATTAAAAGATAATCGCAGACGGTTATTAACAGTTTTACTGTTCACTGTCCCAGTGAAATCCTACCATTTCTACCAAAAGCTATTCAATTCTACAAAAAAAAAAGCTTTTGAATTCTACCAGTTTGTGTAGTGAAATACAGTGACGTCTCAAAAAAAAGAAAAACGAATTTCATCAAAAATGATTGGTGAGTTTTTAATTTTTGTTATTTAATAATTAAATTTTCAAAATCTTATTAAGGTGAAAGGGTACCTGCGCTCTCTCCATATAAACGAAGTCGACTGTTTCCTCCCTGGATAATGACACTAGCACAAATATTTTTATGCCATAAAACCTATAACTGCCATGACTATGCCCCTATGTTTTTTTGACGTGACAACGTCTTATAAATTGGTTTGCCGGGTGACACTTCAAGAAACTGCGTTACGCTCCGCTGACGTTATGCGCTCACAATGAGAGCGAGTGAGAGGCACGCGGGCATGGTTAGCCCGCCTAAGAGCGAGAGAGACAGACATAAAAAGTGAAAGGCACGCGTCCCTTCCACTCGAGCACAGTTGTTGTCACGTAAAACTTTCGCCCGTATACCGACTTTACAGGCAACCAGTTTTTTTCTAATTATCTAAAGATTTAAAAAACAAAAAAAACATAGGGGCATGGTCATGGCAGTTATAATATAAGTTTTATGCAACAAAAATATTTGCTCTAGTGTCATTATCTAGGGAGAAAACAGTCGACTACGTTTGTATGGAGAGAGCCCCCGGTACTCTTTCCTCTTAAAAATTACGCAATTTGTTGGAACAATTACAAAAAATAAAAATTCCAAAACACTTAAAATTCAAAAATAAATAATTAATTTATCAGTGATGTGCTTACGCTTAGTAGGTAAAGATAAATTAGTGCTTTTCCCGGATGTAACAATCTAACTAAACCGATTTCGATTTTTTTTACACTGACTATTAGAAATATTAAAAAAGAAAATCGACTATTAAACTATTTATTGCAATACAAAATACCTAACTAAATAATGAAACAAAAAAATATCTAATAAAATCCAAAGAATTCCATAATGGCACCAGTGTTTATATTTAAAAAATATATTTTATTTTATAAAAAAAAATAAAAACAACTTACTGCAATAAGTGTAGGTATGTATGTACAAAAAAAAACAAATATAAATAAATATAAATAAATAAATATTTCAGGACATATTACACATCGCCATCCAGCCCCAAGCTAAGCAACTTAATGCTTGTGTTATGGGTGCCAGATAACGGATAAACTACTTATATACTTTTTTTTTTTGTAAATATAAAATATACATATTATACATATAGGAAACACCCAGAACCAGAAACAAGAATTTATGGTCAGCATAAATACCTGTTCCCGGCGGGAATCGAACCCGCAACCTTCTGCGTCGCAGTCGGGTGTTCGCCCGACGCGCCACAGAGGTCGTCAAATATATTAATATAATAAATATCAACTTATTATTTTAACATCAATGCATTCGCCGCCTTCTAATTCTAGCTCCTCTGCCGTACTTTTACCTGAAACAACAAAGAACATAATTAACCAACAAAGAACATAATTAAATAACAAATAAATTACTTAAATAACAAAGAACATAATTAAACTACAAATAGAATAGACATTTATTAGAAAAGCACACGAACAAGAAAACAAATATTAAATAGGTAAACATAATTACAAAACAAAAAATTAAATAAAAAATACAAAATGAAAATAGAACAGACAGAATTATAAAACAATTCATTCAATATCAAAATAAAAAGTCCTTGTTTTATGTAAGTACCAAAAACCTTCCTCTTGAATCACTCCTTCTATTAAAAAAACCGCAACAAAATCCGTTGCGGAGTTTTAAATATCTAAGCATACATAGGGACAGACAGCGGAAAGTAACTTTGTTTTATTCTATGTAATGATAATGATGAAATTAGGTATAAATATTTACTAGGTAAAATTTTATTAGAATTAGCACAAATGAGGTTTTATCATTTCACCTTTTATCTATTAATCCTAAAAGATTATTATAATATTGTTGTCTGCTGATTAAATTACTTAGAAACTATTGTAAATGGTGGAAATCATAAAGACTCTGAATCTACTGGACAGATTTTGATAAATATTTGTATGAGGATTTTATGAGGTTACTAGCTACCCGCCCCGGCTTTGCACGGCTATATTATGCATGTATTATACATATAAACCTTCCTCTTGAATCACTCTAACTTTAAAAAAAAACCGCTTCAAAATCCGTTGCGTAGTTTTAAAGATTTAAGCATACATAGAGATGGGACAGAGAAAGGGACAGATACGCGAGTGAAGGACGGGCATCATAATAGTAATGTCTTAGTGCAGACAGAGATAATCGCCGGTTTGGTGTCCACATCATACTTTGTTATTGTAAAGGGCCTCTACGTGTTGGATTCGGCTCCACGCACGCCTTCCAAATATAATAATGGTCTTTAAGGCTATTTATGCTGCCAAACGCAACGGCTAGAAATACCCGTCGCTTACAACTAACATTGTTGATTGTAACGAATGTGTTTTGTTTTTCTCAAAAGTGCTGAGATGGAATTATAGGTGAGATCTTTACCGACATTTTGTTGTGATATTGAGCCGAAAATTCCCTATAGTTTTGAAGCTATCATAAAATGAAGAAATAAATTAGTCTAGATTTGAAATGACAAAGAAATATCGGTAAAAATCTCACCTACAATTCCATCTCAGCATTTTTGAGAAAAACAAAACACATTCGTTACAATTAACAATGTTCACTAACGAAGGCGACCGGTGCCAGTAGTAACTATTTAGTAGGCTGTGTACCAGGGTCGTTGGCTTATGGACCCCCCTTAATGTAGACAATTTATAAAGTGCAACTTTGACGGACAAACAGTAAAGTCTTAGTAATATATTCCCGTTTTTACCCTTTGTGTATGGAACCCTAAAATCCACGACCCAGTTGGCACAATGGTCACCATGCCGGACTGCCAAACACAGGGTTTGCGGGTTCGATTCCCGCCTCAGACAAGTATTTATGCTTAGATATTTATCTGTAGTCTGGTTGTTTCTATGTATTATAAGTATTTATTTACAAAAGAAAAGTTTAGAAGTAGTATATCCGTCGTCTAGCACCCATAACACAAGTCTAGTTACTTAGCTTGGGGCTAGATGGCGACGTGAGGAATGTCCTGTAATATTTATTTATTTATTACTATTTAATCAACTTACCAGATATCAAATCACCATCAAAGTAGAACTTCAGTTTAGATACAGGCTGATCTAAATTCTCAGCGCATTTCACCATCGCAACATATAATTTATCCTCTTTCCTTACATTGGTTATAAAGGGTGTCCTTTTTGTTTGACATTGGAATTTTAGTGCGATGCCATCTTTGATTTCACCTGAAAAAAAAAACACAATTTTGTATTTTAGTTTGTTAAATAAAAGAGAAAAAGACTTATCAAGAAATGTCTGAAACTTTGCATGGGAGTTTCTTTTAGGACGTAGGGGAGCACTACGAAAGGGTTTTTTTGGAAAGGATCATTCAAATCGTACCCAAAAATTACGGTGCCGGCCAGTAAAAAAAAATGTTTCTATCTTGTAGAGAATAACATTTTAAACAATGTTTACTAAGGCAACAAAGGGCTACGATCAACCATCGTTGAGTTATTTTACATTGAAAACCCAAAAAAATGCATTTTATAGAGATCCGTTTGACCACTTTTAAGATATTACTACAGAAAAAATATAAAAATAAGTAGTAAATGGATAAGCTTTGTCTGTTTTTATTCACTACAAGATAGAAACATTTTTTATTACTGGCCGGCATTTTTTTTTGTGGGTATTTTTTGTTAGAAACATGAATGATCTCCTTTGACCTCTAAGGGGTGTTTCTTTTTGACCATGAAGGTGCCATACCATGTTGTATGGAAGCCACTTAAATATTATTTTATTCTGTATTTAGTATTTGTTGTTATAGCGGCAACAGAAATACATCATCTGTGTAAATTTCAACTGTCTAGCTATCTCGGTTCATGAGGTATACAGCCTGGTGACAGACAGACAGTGAAGTCTTAGTAATAGGGTCCAGTTTTTAACCGACTTCAAAAAAGAAGGTTCTCATTACCCTTCGGGTACGGAATCCTTAAAATGTTAATTGATTCTATTTACCTGAATTCTTTACCAGTTGTGATACGTTTTGTTTAATGATTCCTCCGTCAATGAATTTAGCAATGTTGTATCCTATCGAGTCGGGGGTATCCGTGCTTTTTAATATTTTATCGTTATAAGTAAAAAACAATTTATCATGAGTAACGTTCTCTCGTTGAGCAAAATGATCGAAAATCTGCGAAAGTTTCTGATATTTCCGTATATTAAACTTCACATATTCCAAGTTTTGCCAGTACACTTTCACTGAGAGTTCTTCGTTATCCATTTCCGTGTCTTCATCGTTTTCTATTATTTCAACGTCTTTTGATGGAGCCGGATTGTTTTGGAAGAGTTGTTGCCCGTGGCTTTCATCGGGATATTCATATGTGTTGCCGACACTGTACGTTGGGTAGTTTGTGGCATTTGATGGCATTCTCGCTGAGGCTAATGCATTTAGCAAAGCGGTGACACTTGAAGTGGGCATGTCATCATCGTCTTCATCGAAAATTGAAGTGAAAGGGTTGATTTGACGGGAAGAAAACCATCCGTGGTTCCGTCTACGCTGTCGTGGTCTACGAGGAGTGGTCGTACCTCGGCCTCGACCTCGACGACCACGGGTAGAACCTCTCGAACTATCTGAAGTAGTGTTTGTTGTGCTGGCTGCACTCTGACTATTAACAGTAGTGTTTGTGATATTGCTCGGAGCTGCGACGGTTGTAGTTGGAACTGGTTCAGTTCTAGGGCTGTTAGCAGCCGCCCCGCGGCTTCTACGCCCTCTTTTAGCCCCTCTGCGCCCTCTAGTACTATTTACTGAGCTATCACTTAAAACAGAATCGTTAGTTACGTTAGGCGTTTCAGTATTATCGTTTTTACTTGTATTTTTAGATTTATCGGGTGTTGTAAGGTCTGTAATTGAAGTTTTACCACTTTTCCTACGAGACGCACGTTCGGGTAGAATATTTGAGACAGAAATGTCGCTTGTTATGGGTTTTGACTTACGACCTCTTTTCTTCGTGTTCGTAGCTATAATTTGGTCTAAAATGTTGTCATCTCCGTCTAGACTGTTGAATGTGGAGTTGCAGTCACCTGTGGGACCTGCGCTAGCGTTTGCGAGGTCTATAACGATGGGTTTCTCAGCATTTTGTGAGGAAACTGATGAAACAACTTTTGCCGGAGAATCGCACAGAATTTTCGTTGTTTTTATCTTGTCGTCTATGTATTTGCTTCTAATAGAATTTAGTTTTTGAGCTATGTTGCCGTAGCAGTCGTCTTCGGAATCAGACGACATTATAATTCACAAATATCGGTAAAATTCTCATAAAAATGAGCAGAAATTACTCCAAATTTCAAACAAATTAACACGAAACGCAAAAATAATGAGTGGCATCAGTGTTGCCAGCCCTTTTTAGGAAATTCAGTAGATTCAATGTCAAGAATATTTAGAATTCTGTAAAATAAGTTTTTGTTCTTTGGCATACATTTTAATAATATTTCCTATTTTTGTTCTGGATTAAAAAGACGAATTTAAGCGACTTTTAAAATATAGAAGGAGCTTTTTAAATATTATTTTAAGTTTTTATACTAAATAACAATTATAAGATGAAAACTTAAATTAATTAAATAAACTACCTACTTTACTTTAAGTTTTAATTATACATAAAAACATTTGTTTCCATGCTTGACATGCTTGATATGTTGTAAGTAGGTAATCCGTAGACTGATTACGAAATCTATAATATACAAAAACTGTGTGAGGTTGGCAACACTGAGCGGCGGAGAAACGTCATGTAATTTTTTTGACACTGACAACCAGGTAATTTTTTTTTCATATCATGGCTTCGGGCGACGACGGTGCAAACCTACATGATGCCATGTTTTGAATTATTATAGGTATAATATATTACGTCCATGATTATTACATAAAGAGCCAGAAATCTGATTCAAATATGGTAAAGTTTTCCATAATATTCATTCGTCACTGTTGTTTATTTGGTCAGATTGCGTTTTAAAAAAATTAGTCATGCACATTTTTAATTAATAAGAATTGAAAACGATTTACTTACTTATCTCAGCTCTGGAATTAATTGATAATGCGATTAATTTCTATGATAAAACGCTACTACTTCTAGTTTATTTGCCTTAGCTACCTATTGCTTAATTTAATTCGAACTACCTATTTCATTTTATTTGCCTAGAGTAAGTATACTTAATTAGGGGAAACAATCAAAATGACTTTAACGGAAACTTAGATCATAAAGGTCGAAGGGTACCAAGCTAAACTCAAAAAAGTTAAATATAGTAAAAAAGGAAAGTGGCTAAAAATTGTTAAGGGTTCCGTAGAAAACCTAACATAAATACAAAGGCAAATAATCTGTTGTAATAAAAAGTGCATCATGTAAAATTAAATAATAAAATTAGGTACTCACGTTGTAAATAAATATTTATTAAAACAATAACGTTTAGTTCGTCATAATTTTAATCTTTTCTTTATCTTTTAATTTTATCAGATAATTTCTAATAAACTAAGTTACAATGTTCTGAGAATGCAATTAATTGTAATAAAGCAAGCAAAATGTTGGAAAGGTATTTATTTATATTACCTGTATTACAACTTTGTGTGAAAGTTAATTTACGTAATTTAGGTACGTTCCTACTGAGCAAACTTTCTGGTCAAACTAGTTTGTCCAATAGGAATAGAGTTCCTTTTTCTCGACAACGTGGAAAAATTAAATTAAGTAGTTTTTAAACCGCGTCATTTTTATTGCTATTGCTAAATAAAATTCTGTATTTTTCGCTGTCTGCTTTCCAAAATAAAAAATAATAATAATATTTTGCAAATGTGTGAGCTGAGCAATGTCATCAATAGTGCACACCTACCGTAGTGCTATAAAACTGCCATTTTTAAATGTTTTCAACTCAAACAATATTCTAAGACCCTGCTCGAGTTGAAATTTAAAGCCCTTTAGCTCATGAATTTACTAGAAAACTATCCAATAGTAGTAATTTTAATTAGTAATTTTTAAATCTATATCATTATCATCACTACATAGTATAAACCAAAGTCGCTTTCTCTGTCCCTATATCCCTATGTATGCTTAAATCTTTAAAACTACGCAACGGATTTAGATGAGGTTTTTTAAATAGATAGAGTGATTCAAGAGGAAGGTTTTTATGTATAATACATGCATAATATAGCCGTGCGAAACCAGAGCGGGTCGCTAGCTATTATTATAAAGCTAGAGTTTGTTTGTTTGATTGAACGCGCTAATTGCAGGAAGTACTGGTTCGAATAGAAAAACTATTTTTGTGTTGGTTAGTCCATTTATCGAGGAAGGCTATATAAGCTACTTTCATTTTGATATTCCCACGGAACCGGGACTTACGCGGGTGATATCGCGGAGCACAGCTAGTGTTAAAAATAAATGCCCAATAAATAAAAAATAGGCCCTGATTAGACGCGTACAACACGGAACTAAATAATGACACAGAATAAAAAATAGTCAGTACGACCAATAAAGATAATTTTTCCAAATTTTCTATCAAATCACAAAATCGATTGATTTAATATCGGTATTACCCAACATTGATTAAATACGGTACTTTACATAAAAAAAAACCATAATTTTGATATTAATCTTGAATGTAAAATTCATGTAAGTACCTAATTGATAGGTAAGTAGGTAATTTAGAATCTTAAAATGTAAAACCACAGCTTCGTGCACTTTAATATACGAGTGGGTAAGTGTACGTCACTGCGAAAAACTTTTCATCGAATTTTGTTTCTTCGAACACTTCATCGATATCTCTACTCTATGCTGCGACGCCTTTTTAAATCAACGTATTGTAACTGCGATGTAACGTTACATCGAAAAACTATACTGCGAAGGATTTTACTGCGAAAATACCATACTGTGAAGACTTGTTTAATCGACATCTTTTTACTGGGAACCGAGAAGTACCTGATTCACCCCCAAAAGTTTCGCGGTCTTTTTTCGTTTTCATAGTAAACATTTTAGATTCACAAAAAAGTGTCACGGTTAATATTGTGTGACGTCATGCGTCATGGTAATATGACACGCGTCATGCTAACTTAGGAAACAGAGTATTTAATTATAATATCGCTCATCTGGGCTTGTGTTATGGTATGACGAGTGACGAATAGAAGTCTTATGTGACGAGTAGAAGTCTTGTGTTTTATGTCTTGTGTCTTATGTGTCTTGTGTATTCTAATGTTTTGTTTTATCAACTACTCTCCAACTAATAGTTTTAATATGTTTTGTCGTGTGCTCGTCCAAATAAATGATTTTCCATTCTATTCTATTCTTATATAAATAAAAATAAATAAAAAAAGGAAGGCACTTATTGATCATCCTCGTGGTGCTGTATTATGATTGCACATTGGTACCTACCTATTAATACAATTTAAGGCTGGTATATTGGAGCTCACTTACTACCTCACGCCGTTTTTTAACAAAATTGGTAATTTTTGAGGAAAAAACTTTAATGACTGGCAAAATATTAAAATACGTTTTTACGATATTTCATGAAATAGTGATACAGCTCAGCACAGCACAGTTTTCAAAAAAATATTTTATAGAGTAAATTTTATGCCATCATGTTTTTACCAGAATAGGTACCTACTCAAAAATCTGAAGATATATCTTCTATATTAATAAAAATCAATTGCTGTTCGTTAGTCTCGCTAAAACTCGAGAATGGCTGTATCGATTTAGATGATTTCGGTTTTGAAATGTTTGTCGTAGTCCAGGAAAGGTGAGAAACATTGGAAACCGCGGGGCGCAGCTAGTGCTAAATAAAAATTCGGAAGTTGATTTACTTTTCATTTGAAAAGGTTGTCGTCACATACTACCTCGCCTCAATTGATTAAATTAGTTAAGTAGGTATTAAACCACTTCATTTTGATTGCATCTTGCAATATCTTAAGTATTTTTTCATTATATCTAATCGAAGTAATTAAGCAATAAAACAAAAAATTACACTTAGAATTACAAGTTCGTAGTAAGTGATTAAAATCTAGAAAGTCATTGCAAGTGGTAGGTATAATGTTAAAGGTAGGTAAAATGCAATCAAAATAATAATAAATTGATAAAGATCAAATAATTCCGATCAAAGATTACAAAATAATGAAGTCTGTAGGCAGTAGGTACCTAACTACAGACTGTTTGAACAATGACCTTTTTATTTATTCGACTACAACGAATCCAAAAGAAAGGATTTATTTTGTATTTAACCGTACCTAAACTAACAATTTAACTAGTTTAAACCTAACCACAAAAGGCAGCCGAAGATATAAATAAGTAGAAAGTGATAAGAATGCGCTGCATATTGTTTGCCATCATTGTTCATTGTCAAATTAACTTTATTACGTTTGATATTTGATATTGTCCTATTTCCTTCATAAATAATGTCTTTAAATGGCTCTTCTATACTAATACTAGCTGTCCCGTCAAACGCTGTTTTGCCATTTACAAAAAAAAACTAAAAGAACAAAATAAAAAATAGATGTTGGCCGATTCTCAGACCTACTGAATATGCTCACAAAATTTCATGAGAATCGGTCAAGCCGTTTCGGAGAAGTACGGGAACGAACATTGTGACACGAGAATTTTATATATAAGACGAGAATTTTATATATTAGACTAGCGGTCCCGGCAAACGTTGTTTTGCTATTTACAAAAAAAAAAAACATAAAAAAAATAGATGTTGGCCGATTCTCAGACCTACTGAATATGCTCACAAAATTTCATGAGAATCGGTCGAGCCGTTTCGGAGGAGTTCAAGTTCGAACCCCGTGACACGAGAATTTTATATATTAGTAGATTATAAAGCTGAAGAGTTTGTTTGTTTGTTTGAACACGCTAATCTTAGGAACTACTGGTTCGAATTGAAAAATTATTTTTGTGTTGGATAGTCCATTTATCGAGGAAGGCTATAGGCTACTTTTTATCCCGATATTCCCACGGGATCGGGAGTTACGCGGGTGAAACCGCGGGGCGCAGCTAGTTTTACATAAAACTCAAATTTGCTATAATCATATTACACATAATATTGTTTTCCTTACGCAAAATAGACTTGCATTTAATCTCATTTCACCTGATGAAGTGACGATGAGGTCGACGCTAGCATGCTCGTCTAGAAAGAAAACGGCATGCCTGGATAACATGATGGAACGCGACGAGTCACTTTTAGCACCATGACATTGTCCAGGGGGTGGTGTTAGAAGCCACTGCTTAAGGCATACCATCGCTTCACCACCCAGGAACTACGTGTAGGGTTAAATCCTACGGATGCAAGCAAACCTGAACTTCCTTTTGTCTAATAACAAAACTAATTACTAAGAGTAGGTATATGGCTCTCTCAAAGTCAAGAAAAAAAGTAAATCACAGACGATGAAAAGTAATGATTGCTCTAACTAGAGGCATTATTGAGGAAATAAATATGGGAATTTTGTATAGAAAACCAGTAGGTAGGTAATAGGAACTATCAAGATCCTTCTAATGAAATGAAAGTATTTTTAGTTCCGAAAATTAAAATAAAAGACCGTAGATAGGTAACGTTCATACATTAGGTGCTCAAACTGGATCTAGTCTTTGACAGATACATACTACATACATGGAATTGTGACTAATTAGGCGACGGGGACCTAATGAATGAGGTCCATGCTTGTGAAGTACGAACTCAAATTCTATGGGTCCATGCGTAGAGGCGAGGCGAGGCACGTATCTACCGCTATTTTTACTTTAATCAAAGTTCCAAACCTAGTGCCATAACACAAAATGCAATGTGCAAACATAAAGAGGCATGCAATTCGGACAAGCAATAATAAGTCTTAGTGACACCATTCTCCTCATAATAAGTTGTTTTTTCTTTACCACTTTTTTGTTTTTTATATAATTAATTTATATAATCATTGCATGTTTATTTCTTCATTCCTTCGTTTGTCGTGTATTTGTCATTATCACTACATAGTATAAAACAAAGTCGCTTTTTCTGTCCCTATTTCCCTTTGACTGCTTAAATCTTTAAAACTACGCAACGGATTTTGATGGGGTTTTTTTTAATAGATAGAGTGATTAATATGCATAATATAGCCGTGTACAGCCGGGGCGGGTCGCTAGTACTCAATAAATGCTTTTCTTTCTTTCATTCATTAACCATGACACGTGTTTCGCGTCTACACAACGCAGCAGACTTGGACCCCGACCGCGCTATTTCAAGATCAAGATTCAATATCAAGATTCTTGTCTGGCTATAGATAAGCACCGCTGACTTCATTATTTTCTAATCTTTCGGTATCTTTGATCGGAATTGTTGATCATTATCAAATTTATTGTTATTTTGATTGCATTATGACGTTATAATTACAAAATCGCATTATGTATGATTGATTGGTTCAATGAATTTGTAGGTAAAAAATTTAAATATTTTCGTACATTTTTTAAATACGTCTCAATCAGCTTTATGAATTTTTAGAGACAATATACCAATTATCGACACGCACGACTTGTGCATATTGCCAATGTCATACACTTTAAAAGGATAATTATCAAGTTACTCTTAACTATTTTTTTTTAAACAGAGTCAACATTTTTGTAAAGCAGAAATTGTGCGGTAAAACGTACTTATGATTATACTTCGTCGTACCTTAATGATAAGGACCCAAAGACAATGGACATGACTTTATTGCTATAAAAAATGTTTTTCAAAAATATTTGTTAAGTTGACCTTTCAGAGCATGATCACAAAAGAGAAAAGAAACTATGACTTTCTTGTGCCTTCTTCTCATTGGTAGGCGCGTTCCGAAGGCACACATCCTAACTGAAGTTTTAAATTTGATTTTTCTATAAATTATAATTTTGTTGTTGTAGGTAAAATCTTCGTATCCCTCGCGTTGGTTGCGGTGGCAACAGGAGCTGAGATCAGATCTGAAGCGGTGTTCAAGAGTTTTGCAGGTGTCGACCCTAACAGTTTATCCTGTGATCCTTTGGGAGAGGTAAGATTTGTTTACCTTTTGCCATTTCCATTCTTTCGTCATACAACCAGGCAGACTGATGTGCGGCACCGATTCATGGTGGACTTACCAGACGTCCGCACTAAGCGTTTTGCTTCGTCATTCCTTATTCGTATTGCAAGGGAATGGAATCGGTTGCCTGCGTCTGTCTTTCCTGACGTGTACAATGTTCTGTGTCTTCAAGTAGCGAATGAACAGATATCTTCTAGACACCGCGTGTTACATCTTAGACCGCATCGTTACTTACCATCGTGTGAGATAGTGGTCAAACGCTGACCTATTTATTATAGTAAAAATATTACTACCTGCGCCCCGAGGTAATGAAGAATGTTAATAGGTATGCCAAATCGGTTGAAAGTTTGTTACAGTAAAGCTTGTATGTATACAAATACACTAGTTTTTGTTTTAGTCAAAAATACTAGTTTTGATTTTACAGGCATTTAAACTTACGATACTAAATATCGAGTCCCGCTAACAGTCACGTGACCGCGTGTGACGTCATTGTATAACGCTCCGCTTAGTTTACTTCTATAAATCGGAAACTAATTGACGTATCAAAGTAATTCTTTCACTTGTATTTTTTAGTTTTGACAAAGAATATGGAGAACTAATATTTAAAATAATTATATAAACATTCTTCTTAACTACTTACATTTATAGTAACTACTTCCATCGAATATATATAAATTACGTGTCACGTTGTTTGTGCGCGATGGACTACTAACTTAACCGATTTTAATCAAATTTGCACACCGTGTGCAGTTTGATCCAACTTGAAAGATAGGATAGCTTACATCTAGTTTATTTATAGTATTGAAAAATCTGTGATTTCAGTGACGAAAAACATTAAATTTAAATATTAGCAATAATTTTGACTTACTTTGAGTCGAAACAATTTGATAATTCCTATAAATATTTGTGTGTTTTCAGATATTCCTTCTTCTGCCTCATTTCACGGACTGTAAGAAGTTTTTCATGTGTGCTCACGGGCAGGAAGTTGAGTTCAACTGTGCTCCAGGCACCATGTTTGATTTCGAACTACAGGTATCTACCGTCATTTATTTCCTCTATCCCGTCCATGGAACCATAGATTCGTAATCAGTAACGCAGTAAACATAATTCTTCTTTATTTGTCTAAATTGGTTAAATAGAAACCTACTTAAGAGGAAAGGGTACCGGGTGCTCTCTCCATACACACGTAGTCGACTGTTTCCTCCCTGAATACTGACACTAGAGCAAATATTTTTGTTGCATAAAACTTTTATCTGCCATAACCATGCCCGTGTGTTTTTTTTGTTTTTCAAATCTTAATTTCTATGATAATTAGACAATGAATAAAACTAAGACATAGGGGCATAGTCATGGCAGTTATAGGTTTTATGCAACACAATTATTTGTGCTAGTATCATTAACTAGGCAGGAAACAGTCGACTACGTTTGTATGGAGAGAGCGCCGGTACACTTTCACCTTAAAGCTAGTTTCAAAGCATAAATAAGCTTTTTAGGAGAATATTTCAATCTATACCTACTAATATATTATAAAGCCGAAGAGTTTGTTTGTTTGAACGCGCTAATCTTAGGAACTACTGGTTCGAATTGAAAAAATATTTTTGTGTTGGATAGTCCATTTGTCGAGGAAAGCTATTTTATATTTCGATATTCCCACGGCATCGGAAGTGGCTTGTCTTTGAATACTTTTTTTTCATAAAAATCAACTTTATACCATATCTTCCTTCTTTGGTCTATTAAAATATTCTATTGTATTCTAATATTTTTTCATGGTTTAGAGAGATTTGTTTTTTATATTATAGACTTGCAACCACCCATGGGCTACCGAGTGCGTGTTACGTACGGACCCAGATGAGGAAGGTTCCGGGTTCGATCCCAGCGACGGACTTATGAACTTCGGTCTTTTTGGAGAGGAAGAAGAAAACGGACCATCAGGTAATTGAAAGGACAGTTCTAAAGGACATCTTTATCATCACCATGTCAGCTTCAACACGTTGCTGAACATAGGCCATCCCCTTAGACTTCCAGAAGGACAATTCTCGTAAATGAAATTGTTTGAATTATAATTGCAATATAATTCCGATTGAATTTCGATTACAAAAAAAACTGGTTGCCTGTAAAGTCGGTATACGGGCGAAAGTTTTACGTGACAACAACTGTGCTCGAGTGGAAGGGACGCGTGCCTTTCACTTTTTATGTCTGTCTCTCTCGCTCTTAGGCGGGCTAACCATGCCCGCGTGCCTCTCACTCGCTCTCATTGTGAGCGCATAACGTCAGCGGAGCGTAACGCAGTTTCTTGAAGTGTCACCCGGCAAACCAATTTATAAGACGTTGTCACGTCAAAAATATTCTTGAGAATACCAAAACGTAAGGTTTTGGTATTTTCTCTCAGTATTTGAGGGTATTTGAAGCTAGTTTCAGGTATTTTTTGCAATCGAAATGCATTTGGAATGATATTGCAATGCAAATTTAACAATGTTATAGAGAATTAGCTTTCAGAGTGATCGGTCGCATACTTTCTGCGTCAAATGACTTCCTGCGACCTTAATTATGTCGTCCGTTCATCTAGTTGGAGGCCGTCCCACGCTGCGCTTTTCAACACAGTTATAAAAGCACACTACCTTGAGCACAATAGATCGAAATCCACTGGAGCGAATGCCATTAGTTTGAAAGCTCGTTTTGAAGCTTAGATCGAAATAATTTGACGACCCAGTTGGCACAATGGTTACCATGCCGGACACAGCCAAACACAGGGTTGCGGGTTCGATTCCCGCCTCAGATAAGTATTTATGCTTAGATATTTGTCTGTGGACTGGTTGTTCCTATGTATTATAAGTATTATATTTACAAAAGAAAGTATATAAGTAGTATATCCGTTGTCTAGCACCCATAACACAAGTCTCGTTACTTAGCTGGGGCTAGATGGCAATGTGTGGATTGTCCTGCAATATTTATATTTAAATTTAATTTCTACTGAGTCGACTTTCATATTATCGATAGGGGGAAGTAGTACAGTTTGATGCAAGGGGCACATTGTTACATCATTCATATTTCCTAATCGATTATAGGTAAAAGAGTTGGTAACATCACTCAATCACGTCTAAACCCAAGTGAGAAACTGTCTGCAATTTTGAAAGGCTTTTAATTAAATTGCAATGTATGTATGTATGTTTGTTCGGGTGAAATCTTGCAACTTCTTCTCTATATATATAAAATTCTCGTGTCACGGGGTTCGAACTTGAACTCCTCCGAAACGGCTCGACCGATTCTCATGAAATTTTGTGAGCATATTCAGTAGGTCTGAGAATCGGCCAAGATCTTTTTTTTTTTTTTTGTAATTAGCAAAACAACGTTTGCCGGGACAGCTAGTAATTTTATAAATTACTCATTATTAAATGATAAACGCGATAAATACCAATATTAATACAAAAGATTTGATATGATTTGACTTTGAAACTACTGGATCGATTTTGATGAACATTGGTATGAGGATACATTGAGCCCTTGTAAGACTTTTTGTCCCGATAATCCCATGGGATTCGACACTAATGAGATAACGAGGCGCTTCGAGTACCAAAGACAACAAAAAATAATAAACTTATCGCTAAAAACGTGTTAAGAACGAAGTCTCTTTAATTTTTTTCATAAATATATGTTTGCGTGTGGTTTAGTTTATCTTACGGTTTTTCGTTTCACATTTTTCGTAACGCGTTTTCGCGGGGCTAGGTTCCCCGCTAACCCGCCATAAGGAACTTCGTTCAAATAATAAATAAGTTTTAAATTATTTTGACTTTGTCAACCCAGTTGGCACAATGGTCACCATGTCGGACTGCCTAACACAGGGTTGCGGGTTCGATTCCCGCCCCAGACAAGTATTTATGCTTAAATATTTGTCTGAGGTCAGTAGTATATCCGTTGTCTAGCACCCCATAACACAAGACTATTATAGTTACTTAGCTTGAGGCTAGATGGCAATGTGTGGAATGTTCTGCAATATTTATTATTTGTTTTTTATTAACTCTATCGTTTTCCACAGCGATCCTGACCGGTGATTCTTCAGGCACCGTACGTCCAGTCTCATCGCTCCAAGCGCAGTTGTTCAAAGGAATCTTGAACTGCAACCAGCCTACTGCTGCAGCAAGGCAGATCGCTTATAAGTAAGACCTTTAACTACATAATATCAGGGTTTGAAATATTTCGTGGTGAAAATATGCGATGCTTTAGGCAAATTTAATTTTGTAACTCCATAATACTAACTCGTAGTTCAGTAAGCAAAGAGCATCGTTAAAGTTAAATGGGGATTCAACAAATCGTATCAAGAAGAAACATTTTGGAAGTACTTCCCTAGTTCAATTTTTGAAACACCTTTTAACAGTTAAAGAAAACTATTTATAATAATCTAATCTAGGACCATTGATCAACCTAATTGACATTGATATTGTATAAAGCTATAAAAAATTACATTTCGTCCTGTCAGTTTCGTTAATTTGATTATTATAAAACGTGATGTCATGTCATAAAAACGTGATTATTGATAGCACTTATCTGCATTGTGATTATTAGTTGGAAGTTTAAATAAAAGTAGATTTTTGTCAAATAATCCAATTACGAATCGAAAGTAGGTACTTAACAAATATTTATAAACCGCATCCAAATCTGTTGCGTAGTTTTGAAGATCTAAGCATACATAGGGACAGACAGACAGCGGGAAACGACTTTGTTTTATATACTACTAGCTGTTGCCCGCGACTTTGTACCCGTGGTAGTTTTATGTACTAGAACCTTCCTTTTGAATCACTCTATCTATAAAAAAACGGCATCCAAATCCGTTACGTAGTTTTGAAAATCTAAGTATCTAAGCAGACAGACAGCGAGATTGTTGCCAGCGACTTCGCACGCGTAGTAGTTTTGCTCAAAACAAACCTTCCTCTATCTATTAGAAAAACGCATCAAAATCCGTTGTGTAGTTCTAAAAACGTAAGCATACATAGGGGCAAACAGAGCAGCGACTTTGTTTTAGGCTATGTCATTGTAGTGATAAGTAACAAATACAAGAGAATAACAGAAAATAATTATATGTTCATCTGGCACCTATAAGCCTTGTTACTTAGCTTGGGGCTAGATGGAGCTGTGTAGTGTCCCACAATATTTATTTATTATATCAAGCTAATCAAAATTCTCCTTTCAGGGGTGATTGCCAACGCTTCTGGCGCTGCTCCTCCGGGGTCCCCCAAGCAGTGTACTGCTCGGACGGACTCTTCTTCAACGAAGACAAACAACTGTGTGATTTCGAAGCCAATGTCAAATGTAGCAATACTAACACGAGTGACGCTGAGGCAGAATTAGATGGTGAATTCCTCGTTTACAATAAGTGAGATAATTGTACCATAGTTTGAAATCTTACCCACAGAGTAGCCATATACAAAAAAGGACCTTGAATGTAGCATTTATAACTAATTATTATTAACATTATAATAATTCGTGTTTTTTTATTTCTTCAACTCATTTTTTTACGCAGTAAAAATGGGTCATGAGTCCCTGTGACCATGGTCGGTGCAACCCCATCAACATTTCGAGTAAATATTGTAAAATATTAGATAGATAGATAAACACATTATTGCACCATAAAACAAAATACAAAATTAATTCTAACAAAGTACTTACATGATATAAAAAAAATTTAGTTGAATTTGAAAATTATAAAAAACTAAAAATGAAAAATATGGCACAATTAGTAGTTTTAGTGCGATCACGACCCATTTTTATTAAATCTATTATTTTTTGGTGCCATAATTTCAGTGTATAATTTAATTTTATAGAGCGAACATTTAAAATATTTTTTCAATATTTATTATAAGCTGGTATAATTATGACAGCTCCGAAGAAAATGCATACAAATATCCATCTTTCACGAATTCAGATTTTTAAATGCAATTTAGAATTTCTATAAATAATTATTTTGTTACAACTTTTCGCAAATCAACAAAAAATGAAAGAAATAAAAAAAACCGTAGTACCTACTATTGAGCTGTCGATAAATAGTGTTCGAAGTAATGAGCTTCGAACAAACGAGCTTCGGTGTATCGTGTAAATATAATTTCTGTTGTACCACTATCTAGTTGACATGCAATAAAGTATTATTATTTGAATAGTTTTTGTTTAATTTACATAACAATTAAGTTTATTTTGTAAATTAAAAACTTACAAAAATTATTATGTTTTATTTCACAAATTATCCCTTATTGTACCAATCTACATTAATATTCTAAAGAAGAATTTGATGAAACTTGGTATGAGGATACATTGATTCAATAAGAGTAACATAGGTTATTTTTATCCCGATATTCCCACGGGATCGGGAGTTAAGCGGGGTGAGACCGCGAAGCAATGCTAGTAATTATAAAAGACACTTTAACACACTTGTGTCAATTATTAAGTCTTCCTCACCAAAATGTGCGTGCGTAGAGCTTTTTAGGAATTGGATATTTTGGGAAACGGGCATTTTGGGAAATGGACATTCTGGGTATTGTACATTTTGAAAACGTTGGACATTTTAGGAAATGGAAATTATCAACTTAAACGTATAAGTAATAGCGACCCGCCCCGGCTTCGCACGGCTATATTATGCATGTATTATACAATATAAACCTTCCTCTTGAATCACTCTATCTATTAAAAAAAACCGCATCAAAATCCGTTGCGTAGTTTTAAAGATTTAAGCATACAAAGGGATATAGGGACAGAGAAAGTGACTTTGTTTTATACTATGTAGTGATTACGATCAATAAAACCAATGTGTCAAGAACTAGCCCTTTCCCAACATAGTTATTAATATTAATTACGTTGGAATATGTCCGGGTCTGGAACCTCTTTTCTCTCGAAAGGGTAGTAAGGATGGTCTTGCCAGAAACTCGGCCACACCACGCGGTAATCTTTGTTGAATTTACCTAAAAAAAATAATATAAAACATACATACGGACAGGAAAAATGTATGTTACACTATATAAAAACAAAGAGACGAGCAAAGTTATTTTTTTCTTTTGTTGGATGAGCGAATCAAGATTTCCGTACCTACTTACTCAAATCTCGATTCGGCTGTATGTGGAAGTTTTGCGAAGCCGTAAATTAAAAAAAAAAAAAAACTTCGAATTACCGCGCGAAATTCAGAGGCAGTTGCAGTTGGTTCGATCGATGATATTAAATTTAATTCTAAGATTTTATTAGTTGATAATGGAAAATATTTTTGAAAAAGGTACCTATTACTTATTTACTTACTCAACAAATTAAAATCTTCTTTTGCAAGTTCAAAATCGAATATTTTAATGTTTTCTTCAATGCGTTCCTTTTTCACTGACTTTGGAATAGGTACTACTCCTCTTTGCACCTGTAAATTAAATTTCTTGTAAACGACGTATTTAGAGAATTTTTACTACTCCTGCCATCTATCATTCAGTAGCGAAAGTAACTCAACAAAACTTGAACCACAAAACTAGAACCCCAAAAAACTAAAACCATTCTATTTTTAACTTCTACTATTGCACCATAGATGGCGTTGTTTTCAATTTTTTTACTCATTGTGGTTCTAAAACAAAAAAATTTCAAGGAAAACATAATTTACTTCGCTAAAATTATGCGCAATTATGCGTGGGAACCTCTTATTTGCTCTCTGTATCTATTATTTTATGCTTATTTATACAAGCTTTTATTTAACTTGCACTGTTCTTATTTAAGTAAGTAGTCAATCAAAATTTGCAAACTATTTTTCGGCCATTTGTTGTTTTAGTTATATTATACTATAATAATATAACTAAAACAACAAATGGTTGTTGGTTCACCTAAAAATAAATAATAAATAAAATTACTAATAAAAAATGTATGCACTTACCAAATACCTTAGCACTATTTGTGGTACTGTCTTGTTATATCTCCCTGCTATATAAACCAGCGCCGTATCGTCAACTCTCGGTGGTGGTGCGGACGAATTTTTCTCAAAAAGTGATCCAAAAGGAGTATACGCCATTACTGTTATGTTTTTCGTGCGACAATAGTCTACTAGAACATTTTGTGCTAAATTTAAATTTACCTAAAAAAATTGAAAAATAAAATCATTTTGTGTTCCCACTTAGTTACCGGTCTTTTGATCTATAACGTTTACCGGTCTCCCGGTCTATTCGTAGATTTTAATTTTTTACCGGGGAAAATAATTACTATGAATAACAAATTGTGTGAGTTAAAAAGTCTATTAAAATACCGGTCTATTAAAATGTCGGTCTATCAATCTATAATTCATATAACCCGTTCTCATGTTCAATGTTTATCTATCTAAACTTTAATTTATACTAAGTTTCTCGCACACTTTATTAACCCCCGACGCAATTTTTACAGTAGGTACTTTTTAAATACGCGAAATATTTTTTATTTTATAAGTCTACCGGTTTACTGGTACCAATCTATCGGTATATAGATCTACTGATCTTATGACTACATTGGACTATCACTCCAGTTACTATCAGTCAGTTAGATAGGTATATCGGTCTGAAAGTTTTTTTTTACAAAAAGCGGACGTTTTGAGCTACTTTGAGAGTATTTTTTGTGAGCGAAATGGAATCGAAATGACATTGAAATGTAATTTGAACAATGTTTGACTTTTAAATTGAATTTCAAATTTGTTTGAACAATGTTATTTACAAGAATTGGCTTTCTGTTTGTCTATCGATTAAGTATCTAGTCTAGAGAGTCTATTATACCATATGATTTGTCGACTATCGGTCTACCAATCTATCAACTTCCCTGGTGAATTTTTCATGTGGGCCTTCAGGGCTATATCCTAAACTAAAAGAGATAGCAAAAAATGCTGAAAGGAGTTGCGTGCCCGATTTTGACAAAAACTAAAACTGCATCATTAGATTTTTGGAAAAGTCATTACCCTGGCCAGGAATCGAACCTGTTGATATTGCAAAATAAATAATCATCCTATATTTTTATATCAATGCATAGTCTCGCATTTTTCGCTATCTCTTATGGTTTAGGATATAGCCCTGAAGGCCCACATAAAAAATTCACCCTGTATATTATGTAAAATTCTCGTGTCGCGGTGTTAGTTACCTATGTCCACCTAAACAGCTGAACCGATTTGTATGAAATTGTTGTTTGTATATTCGTTAGGTCTGAGAATCGAATAAAATCCTTTTATTCCCTTTTTAAATGGCAAAACAACGTTTGCCGTGAAACCTAGTATCTCTATAGATTTACCTCAACCTGCAACACGGCCGGCTTGACCTCACTGTTTGCCATCAGTCTATCAATCTGACTGACGTTGAAGTTTGACACGCCGATGGAGCGCGCCAGTCCAAGTTGTTTCGCCTGAACCATACCTCGCCAAGTGTCTACATAGTCTATTATGTCAAATGATTTGTGGTCGGCCTGGAAAAAAACTAGGTTATATCACCACCCTAGCAATAAACGCGAGTGGTAAACTTTGAAAGGATTAAAAATACTAAAGTAAATAAGAAGGTAGGTATAATTCTATATCGCCTTTCCTATTTTTTTAATATTCAATAATTAAATAAGTCTACTAGCTGCTGTTGCTGCTAGTAGCTTGCCAGCTAACAAGGACTCAATGTATCTATTTTTAGGGTTCCGTACCTCAAAAGGTAAAAAAAAGAAACCCTTCTATAATCACTTTCTTGACTGTCTGTTTTTTTTACTGGATTCAACTAATTTTACAATAATAAATAGGAATCCCTATTTATTAAAATAAAAAATTTAAGGACTCGATTAAGAATAGGTAGAGATAAAGCTGGTTGCAAGCTATCGGTCAGAAACAATTCAATTTAGTTAAACATGAGACACGAAAAGAAGAAGCTCGCTCGAAAATGTAGTATGGCCACTTTGCAATCAATAGTTCGATATCTCTTTGTTTCTCCAACTTTAAAACTTTCTAGACATAGCCTCGTATTTCAACTTACAGTGAAAGCAACAGGATTGTGTATCAGATACAGATCCACGTATGACACGTTGAGTCGTTGGAGGGACTTTTTCAAGGAGGCTACTACATCTCTCTGCTCATTGGAACCTAACTGGAAACAAATAGATAGATAGACAACTTTATTTGTACAACTCAAGAAGAAACAGAACACGATATACATAAAGTAAAGTAATAGAAAGTATAAGTTGCACAAATGGGCGGCCTTACCGTTGAAAGCAATTTATTCTTTGGATGGAAAAGAACTGATTTAGCTTCCACACACACACAAAACACACACTATTAACTATAATAATATGTGATAATTTCTCATTACCCAGTCCACTACCATCCCATCACAAATAGCCCAAGAAGTTTTCTCCTGTATTATCAATAGTTCTATCCAAACTAGAGGTTCTCCTTGTCTACATTTTATAGTGCAGACAGGGATAGTTTGTTTGGTGTCCACATCATACATTGCTATTAAACTTGGGCCTATAATAATCTCATAATTTTTATGTTAGATTTTATTGGAAGCCCGCATCATACAATTTAAGCCTATTATAATCTTGTAATTTTTCTGTTAAATTTCTTTGGGATCTTATTTGCTTTAAAATCCAAAGTTAAATATATTTTTTTAGATCAAATATATTTTAGGGATCTATTTATTTTCATCAATATTACCTTCGTAACAATAAAAATATTTTCTCTTGGCACCGGAGATGAGTTCACTGCTTTACCCACTTGCTCTTCATTGTGATAAGCGGATGCTGTGTCAATCATTCTGCAAACGAAATAAAAATAGAAAATCAAGATGAATTTGATAGATTCATCACAAATTTTCGCGAAGATCTAGTTATGAGTAGTTATGAATTCGTTTAAACAGTGTCAAGCTAGGTACGATAAATTAAATAAACATTGCGGCACACGCAAAAAGCACCATCTACCCTTAAGCTAAGGCTACTTTATTATGTATACATAAATATAGTAACACCCAGACCAGAAACAAAAATTGCGGGTTGTCGCCTACCGCGTAATACAGAAGGCCATTTCTCGTTAATAACATTGTTTAAATTAAGTACATTTATTTATTTAGTAGGTACACCAACAGTAATACACACTTATACTAAGAATGGAGAAAAACATTACTAAAATCTTATTCAAATGTGTTCACAACTTTGCCTTAACAGTTATATAATATATTGCAAGCAATATCATTGCAAATTGCATTTCAATTGCAAAAAAATACCCTCAAAGTAGCTCATAATACCTTCAAACTTTTTGTAAAATGGTTTTTTGAATAAATTTATTTATTTATTTATTTATAATTACACAGTAAAAAAAAAAAAAAAAAAAAAAAAAAAAACTCAGTTTTTGGTATTTTCAAGAATATTTTTTATATTCGAAATGCAATCCGAATGTAATTTCAATAATTTATTTACGAAATATGGCCATCAGATCGCCAAATAGATAGATAGACCGGTAGATTCGTAGATTGAAAAACCGATACTCCGCACACATTCGGTTTATAGTTTCAATTATTAACACCCTTTTTTTTGTTTCACCTGTATTTTTTTTTTTTTTTTTTTTTTTTTTTTTTTTTTCATATAACAATTATCGATACATATTATTTAAAAACACACAAAAGAAATTAAATTACACAAATAAAAATTAAAAACAAAAACACAGAAAGGCACACATTACAAATAATTATAAATAAAAAAACCCCGTCCAGAGCGTCTCCACGCGGCATCGTCCCCAAGAGACTGGCGGCATTCCCTCTCTGGATAGCCAGGCTCACCCTTTGAGCGAAGAAGCCGCCAGCCCTCCGGTCACCTGATGCCACACTAAGACGCCCCGCCAGGTCCCTAAAGAATAAATGGGCACTGGGGCCCCAAGCTCCCAGAGTTTCTACCCCCACGGGAACGAACATGTAACTGCCCTCCAGGTCCACATATTTGCGGGACTTAAGGCACTCCGCCTGCGCGGCCGCTGCCCCAGCCTGTCCGGACGTGGATGGCACGTGTGAAGGTGCCAACGTATCCACACAGGTCGCATCCCACACCAAAGACAAACCCTGCCTCCAGGGAATGAGCGATAATCCGTCGGGCCTCTTGCCATCCGATCGAACAATTCCGTTTGGCTCTAATATTGCCGGAATGTTCGCCGAGGCAAGTGCCCGACGGATTACGTCGTTCAAAGCGGCATGGCGAGGGATGCGACCCGCACTCCGCTGACACGAGAGACCGTGATGCCCCAACTCGTCCACCGGCCGCCCACACTGACACTGATGGGGCTGCACCGTCCTAACCCCCACACGTAAACCAATAGCTAACGACAGAGTAATGTCGTCTAGAAACGTCCCAGTATGAGGTGAAGGCACCGCGTTGAGCCATAGACCAGACTCCCGCTGGGACACCGCAAGCAACCGAGCCCGCTCCGACGGGTTCACACATGAATCAACAAGCTCCCGCTGCAACCGTTCACACAACAATTCATCCCAAGACCTCTGAGAAGACAGACAGGTGGGAGATGTGCAGCACAACGCATCCCACTCACTCCGTGCCTCCAAAAGACGGGCAACCTCCACCAAACCCAATGAAGGACCCACAATTTGTTTAAAGAGTTCGAGGCACCCGTACGCAGAAGCCAAGAAAGCCGGCAAAGCCACAGAAGACACCCTACGCACACCTATGCCACCTAAACGTACCGGAAGGGAGGCTTGAGCCCACGCTTTGTCCCTCAATGGCAAATTCAGGACTGTAGATAAAATGTCCCTGATGCACTCGTCAACCTCCGCCAACAACCCAGGGAACTTCCACAGGTGAGCGCACCTAAGCACATACGTAAACCTCGGGACGAAAAGGCAAAACCTGATAATGGTAAGCGCATAATGTGCACCTATCTCCCGTAGACGAACAGAACACTCCCTAAACTTGCGGATTTGTTCCGAAACGAAATTTGGTACAGAACCATCAAGAAGTGGTGCACCCAGCAATCGCAGGGACTCCTCGGCGACTAATTGGATATCCGGTGCCACGTCCCTAAAGCTGGAGACCACATCACGCCTATCATCATCCGAAAATTGGGAGGGAATATAAAGCTCACACTTAGAAAAGTTGAGATCCAGGCCAACGGTTGAGAAACTTCCCATGAGAGCCTTCAAATCGTCCAGTACGACATCAGGTCTCCCACCCAAAGTACCATCATCCAAATACCAAAGGTTGAAGCTGGATTTTAAAGCAGAAATAAAGGGATGGATACCCAAACTAAAAATTGCGGGACCGAGGGGATCTCCCTGCTGACAGCCCACAGCAGACTGCAGGGCGTGCTTCCCATATGTCAACCTAGACGTTTGCCCGTAGCTCTGCCAAAGGTACGGATATATTTCCGGAATATGTGCCTTCGCTTCCCTGAGCATGGCTCCCCGGTCCAAGGAATTGAAGGCATTCCTTTCATCCACCTTCAACAAGATATTACTACCCCCAGCCTCCAAAAATGAGCGGGCCGCGTGCACAGCTGCCTCACAACCCCCTCTGGAGCCAAAACCCACCTGAAGAGGTTGGAACTTCGCACCCAAGGACGATGACACACGCCCACATGCAATCTTGGAAGTCAGTCTTCTATAAGTCATGCCCACCGCGATAGGCCTGATTCCCCCATCCTTCTTCTTTAGAGCGCACAAGTTAGCACCGTACAGAACCTCAAGGACTGAATCAATGACCCTGCCACTCAACATGAGATCCACCAGGCCAACAATGCTCAGGAGCAACTCCCTCCCAATGTCGCCAGCCGACAGACAGACTAAGTCTTTTATGTGCTGAGGGGAAAGACCATCCAAGCCCGCACTAGTGCCTGCTTTAAACGACATAATGGCCGACAACACCGTATCCGGAGAAATAGTGGGTTTCACACAATCGAAATCAGGATCTACACAAGGCTGGGCAGTGGAAGCCAAAGGAGGATGCTTGCAACGAAGAGCCTGAAGAGTCTCCTCGCTGTCTGGGGCGACTGCATCGTCAGAAAACAACAATTGGCCAGCTCCCCTCAAGTCCCCCTCGCCCACCTTAGACTCCACCTTCCTGAAAATGTTATAAGGTCTGTGCCGACAGACCGAGGATGAGCAGGGGTCATCTTGTGACGGTGGTAACTGTATGCAGTTGTTTTTAATCTTTTGGGTCAAAGACATCTTCACCTTCTCATCTTTATTAACGTGAAGAATTCTATAGGGAAAGGTAAATAAGTCCCTCCAGCTTTGTTCACAATTAGATGACACCACCCGATCGATGCAATGCTTAAGGCTTGCAATGGTGACCAGGGTCTGATGATGGAACTGGAAGGCGGTCATAGGAACTTCGCAATGAAACGACGCAACCCCATCGAGTTTGGGCTCGTTAGAATCGTCTTGACGAGTAGTTTGTCTTTCAATGGTAACCAGGGTCTGATCACATACTACAACATATTACGGTAATAAAGACCAAAAAGTATAAAATAAATTAATAGTTTAAAAAAACTAAAAAAAACACGCTTTAAAAAAATCCAACTAAAAAAATAGAAAATAAAATTTATTAAATTTGGATTAAGAATGTTGTTGTAAATAGTAAGCGTGTTACATTGTGATTGCAAAAGAAAAATAATGAAGGTGTAGCATCACAATGTAACACGCTTACTATTTACAACATTCTTAATCCAAATTTAATAAATTTTATTTTCTATTTTTTTTTAGTTGGATTTTTTTTATTATTCAATATGGCCTTACCTATATCCAGCATTTAAAGCCCATGTTACTGGATCTTCTACTTCTTTCTCTTTTACTTCTTTTTGTCCATTCTGTAAAAGATAAAACATATTTTTCACTCTTTTGATTTACCTACACGATTATTTTTCTTTAAGTTTATTGGAAAACAGCTGTTTTTAGATATTATTTTAGCCATTAATTTTTGAAATAGTCGTCCAAACTCAATAAGCAAATAAGACCCCAAGTTCAATGAACTTTAATAAAACAGCTGATTCTTGGTTAAAAATAACATATTTTTTTTACAAAAAAGTATTTATTATTATATCCTATCCTACTATAATATTATAAATGTGAAAGTTTGTGTGTGTGTGCGTGTGTATGTATGTTTGTTACTTATTCACGCAAAAACTACTGGACCGATTGCGATGAAACTCGGTATCTAGATAGCTGGAGATCTGGATTAACACATAGGCTACTTTTTATCCCGATACTCCCACGGGATCGGGACTTACACGGGTGAAACCGCGGGGCGCAGCTAGTTAATTATATAAGTATTTAGTATTTATTATTTAGTAGTAGTTTATTTTATAAACTTTTTAACAGTACCTATTTGATATAATAATGTGTGTGTGTGATAATATCACACACACACACACACACACACACACACGCCGAATCGGAACTTCGTCATTTTTTGCGTCAATTCAATTCGGGCCATTCAGACTAAGTACCCGGATTTTGAGGAGGCTCATAGCTAAGCGACGCGCGACGCACGCTGATCGTCTCTGATCGTATACGGTTAAGCGACGCCTGGCGCGGTCATTACTTCGATGGGTTGCCAATTCAACATTCATCAAACATTTTTTCGAAAATTTCGATTTTAGGTTTACCTGAAAATCTGCTGTTCCTTACACGGAGAGGTCATTAACCTTAAAATTTTACTTATTTTTTAAGTGTAATCTACTGTTCTGAAATGACCTTTGTTTTAAAAATTAGCTGTTTTTCGAATTTACATAACCTCAAAATTTTCATTTTTTTTTCGAATTTCCAAATGTCGTAGAACAAAAGTTGTTTGTTAAGGTGCACAGAAGTAGCCCTCAACGGCTTGCTAGTATAATTTCCAATAACCCTGTATGCAGTGTGATTATTTTACTTTCAAGCACTTACTTGGTCAAATCCTAGAAAGGTACCGAGCCCTATAGCCGGGATGGTGTTCCCATCGTTCAACGGTATCCTGGGAGCCGCTCCACGGTCTGAGTTGTCACATCTCTAAAAATACAATCCTTATCAGTTTTTTTATTACTTATATAGGTTTAATAGGTCAGCGTTTGACCAGAATCTCGATAGTATCTCAGTCAGTTAGTAGTAAGTTGCCGATGGGGTCAAGATGTAGTTATAATTGCAGCGCTCAAAACAGTTACATGACAAAAGTTGTACATAATCATATTTGCAACAAAAAATGTTTTATAATATTTTTTGTGAGACCTATAGTTTGTCAGATAAACCATAAAAACCGTTTAAATCCCTTTTTCCAAGATGGCGGCCGTGGGACAAGAGCTACAATCCCTCAAACTTGGATTTAAGCCTAGCGTCCTCTGACAAATGCACGCTAAGCCCAAAAAAATTTAACATTTCAATGGACTAACGATCCCGTGGGAATATTGGGATAAATGTTATTCCCAATGAATCAATGTATCCTCATATTAAATCAAATTTCATCAAAATCGGTTACGTTAAAACGATGAATTTTTCTTTTCTTTATACTTATACTAGCGACCCGCTCCGGCTTCGCAAAGCTATATTATGCATGTATTATACATATAAACCTTCCTCTTGAATCACTCTATCTATAAAAAAAAAACCGCATCAAAATCCGTTGCGTAGTTTTAAAGATCTAAGCGGTCAAAGGGAAATAGGGACAGATAAAGCGACTTTGTTTTATACTATGTAGTGAAGTCTTCTATTCGTCAGTCATCACCATAACATAAGCCTATATGAGCGATATTATTAAATACTCTGTTTCCTAATTTCCATGACGCGTCTGGTAATATTATGACGCATGACGTCGCACAATATTACCGTGACACTTTTTTGTGAATGCAGGTGTTCCATTAATTTACTAGACATTATCACGTCAAAAATAAAACAAAGATATTCCACTTACCGTATGTAAATCTTGCTTAGAAGAATCTAACGATACCCTTATTAAAGAAATCCATCAAGTGGTTTGGATAAAATTAGGGAATAAACAATATTACAAAAAACATATAAAGATTTACCTACTCTTTCCTTGCAGTCAGGTAAAAAACAAATCAAAATATAACAAAGAAAATCCACTTACCGCAAGTAAAAAACAACTAAACAACACAAAAAACAACATCTCCGTCTAAAATACAAGACACAACTGCTCTATTTAATGATTCGAAGTTGATTTACAATCTAAAATGCTAACTGCGAGATAAAGTAAACTGTATCTTAATGAAAATAAGAATAAAATTGACTTTTAAGGAACAGCTTTGATATTTCAATGACGTTTACTAAATACAAGAATAATTAGGATTCCGTAGCCAAAGGGTAAAAACCGGACAATAAACAAAAACGCCCTATAAACGACTTTTCGTTTGTTTGTTTGACTAAATTGTTTGTCAAACTTGTATTTACTTATTTATTGTCTGACAAAATTGTTTGTTAAACTTGACGTTTGCATCAAACAACAGCTTAAACAAAACATCAAACAAATTTTGCATTTAAGTTGTATTGATAACAGAGCAGTTGACAAAAAACAATTATGACGAGTTGCTTCATAGAATAGACTACTTTACATTGAAGACTAGTTGCAAATTAGTCCACATGATTTTAAGACAAGTTGCCGCATAAGACGACTTGCGTTTTAGACCGTCTGATACTAACCCGATTTGTCGTAGATTAGTGACGACTGCCGTACGACTGCTGAATTTTTTGACGTGATAACGTTTTATAAATTGGTGAACACCTGCAATCTCAAAAAAGTGTGACGTCATGCGTTGTTACTGGAACGCCTCATGTTATTGTAACTATAGCAACGTTTTATCGTTGCTATGGTTAGCATCAATGTTTTCTTATGACGTTATCACGTAAAATTATTTTGACAAACCCATGGACAAGATGATTGCCGCTAAGATGAGCGGCGATTATTTGTCACTCACCTTAGCGGCGGTGTATCGGCAAAGTTATTTGTCAAACAGCCCAGCAATTATTTCCATCAAACACATCAAACACTATGATGTGTTTGATGGAAATTATAGACTGTTTGACAAACGCTTCAAACAAAGCTGCATACTATTTTTAAAATTTGAAAAACCATTTTATCGTTTACAGTGCGCTTATGACTGTACTGTCCATCTGTATTTCACCAGGCTGTACCTATCTCATGAACCATGATAGCTAGGCAGTTGCCATTTTCACAGATAGGTATTTCTGTTGCCGCTAGGGTTTGAGCTCCGAAATTCCGGTTTTAACAAAATTCCGGAATTCCGACTTATTTCAGTATCGTTTGTAATACCGGAATTTGATGTGACCAAAACCGGAATTTCGTTATCGTTTAAGTTAAGAGTCAAAAAGGCAGTTTTCTAAGACGGCGGCGATAGAGGACAATGCTTCAAGTATCTAAAAACAATACCGCCTACTAGTGTCCAAGCTGAACGCGACTTTTTACCAGCTTCTAACATTTGTGATCGTGTAAGAAGTTCACATTCAACATAAGTTCTTGATAGATAGATTACTTAATTTTAAAATAATAATTACAGTTCTGAACAGCTATTTCAATGGATTTATTATTACTACCTAAAATACCCCTTCATTTCGATAACATCTGATAATAAAAAATAAAAAAATAGTCGGACGACAAATAGTCGTCCGACATTTGTCGTCCAACAAATAGTCGTCCGACATTGGTCGTCCAACAAATTGTCGTCCGACATTTGTCGTCCGACATTTGTCGTCCGTCAATAGTCGTCCGTTAAAAAATACCATATGTACGTCTTAATACACTCACAGCCAAATTAAAAACAGTAGGCCCCAGGCATACATTTTCGCCGCGCCGTAGAGAGGGGATAGCTGTCTACTCTCCATCCGTCTTACGCTTTTTCGATCAGGTCACGTGTCCTGACGCGAGTTTAAGATTTTATACCCATTACAGAAAAAGTGCTCAACGCCGCTAAAGAAGTTTTCACTTCAAAAATATTATGCATTTTGTAAAGGAAGCATCGAATTCCGGAATTCCAGAACTGGATAGATCAATATTTAAACTGAATTCCGGAATTGAAAAATGGACCGATATTCAATCCCTAGTTGCCGCTATAACAATCAAACCAAAAAATCATCTCTCTCTCTCATTGCTCTAATTTTTTTCCTCGACCCACTTGACATCAGCAGAATTGCGCCATTATGTCAGCAATTAGCCATACACAAAAAGTTGAAGTTAAAGTTGAAATACTAAAAACAGAATATAATGGTACGGAACCCTTCGTGCGCGAGTCCGACTCACACTTGGCCGGTTTATTACTAGTCACAGAGTACCTTGGTGGTAAAGTTTTTATGCTAGCTTTTAAATAAACCTATCTATTTAAGTTGATTGATAGAATTCCCGGAAGTGTAAAATACATAATATTTATACCGAGCGACCATAGTATGGTATGGAATTTTTCCAGTTTTAGTATGGGAGCTTGGTATAGTATTTTTTACGCGGTGCACCTATCGATAGAGGACATTACGACAAACAAATAATGCCTTCACACCAAACCCTAAAGAATAGATTAGAAAAACATTTATTTGGACAGCACACGACATAAATAAATATTTAGAACAATTTATGAGATTAAGACTAACACAAATAAAATCTCATCTGTCGCGTCAAAATCTGTCGCGCCAAAATCTGTCGCGCCAAAATCTGTCGCGAGATCGGTTGAAAATGCTCACCCACAAAAGTGCCCAACGCGCCATAAGAAGTTTTCACTTCAAAAATACAGAAAAATTGAGGAAGCATCTCGGAAAAGGGATAAGCAGGTACTTACTTATTCAAATTTTTATTTTTTTTATTTTGGTAATTTATGGATTTTCTACTGTCACAGAAAATTCCACTCGATGTCAGGCAAGAGGGACTAAATTCTTCAAATTATACTTAATCCTCGATGAGGAATTTTGTGATGAGAAGATGCTCCATCAATCTTTATCACTTCATCACTTCACTATCACTACATAGTATAAAACAAAGTCGCTTTTTCTGTCCCAATTTCCCTTTGTATGCTTAAATCTTTAAAACTACGCAACGGATTTTGATGTGGTTTTTTTAATAGATAGAGTGATTCAAAAGGAAGGTTTATATGTATAATACATGCATAATATAGCCGTGCGAAGCCGGGGCGGGTCGCTAGTCTATTATATTTTAGAGTAGATTTTCAAAAATGAACAATTTGCTGCACGCTTTAGGTGGAATTCTGTTCCTAACTCCGAAGATCCTCATTGGAATCACACCAAGTTTTTCTGAGATCCCATAAAAACCACCCCTTCCCTACCTACCTAAAAGCGAAGAATTGAAAACTCCCTCTAAAAAAAATAAAAGTCTATTTCTATGAAAATATATTTATTTATTTTTCTTAAATCTAATTAATAATCAATAATAATTGGTGATACTGCATATTGAACAGGGTTATTGGTATTATATAAAAAAAGCGAATAAAGGCTACTTAAGTGTAGTATTACTTAAATAGATACATTTTTTATTATGTTTGTGTGCCCCTGTGTGCAATTTAAAACATTATTTTTCTTCATATTATTTAATTTCTTCCATTTATTTTGGATCATTTATAACTTAAAAATTAACCAACTCTTAAATACGAAAGTATAGGCTATAGACTACTTTTTATTTAGAAATTCTCACAGCCTGCCTAGCATGAAGACCAAAACACGATACGATAAAGCGATATCACGCGATATAACTACATCAACTCTCAAAATATGATAGATAAAGCCGCCGTGTTGAATTTTTATTATAAATTGCGATAAAAAATATGATAAAAATTCAACATGGCGGCTTTATCTATCATATTTTGAGAGTTGATGTAGTTATATCGCTTTATCGTATCGTGTTTTGGTCTTCATGCTAGGCATACAGGATCGGGGCTTACGCGGGTGAAATTAGATAATAAAATACCCTATATTACTCCAAAGGTTATAATCCTTTACTCTCCGACTCTAAAACTACTGAATCGATTTTGATGAAACTTAATATAAGGATACATAAATTCATTGGGTATAACTTAGGCTACTTTTTATCCCGATATTCCCACGGGATCGGGAGTTACGCGTGAAACTGCGTAGCACTGCTTAAAATTTCCTAACTGAAAAAAGTTTAAATTTACTTCGATATACTAATCAATATTCAATCCCATCCCATTCCTCCATTTCCGCATAGATAATGGTATCTCATTGAGGGTACTTTCCACCTTATCAAATGGCCAGTTCTGGTAGTCTTGCCAGAAGGTAGGTCTCACGGTCCTGGAATAATAATATTACATTTTTATTAATGTACTAGCGACCCGCTAAAACTCGTCCGACAAAAAACTCGTCCGGCAAAAAACTCGTCCGACAAAAAACTCGTCCGACAAAAAACTCGTCCGACAAAAAACTCTGGACTGGAAAAGGATTGTCAACACAATCAATAAAGTTCAATTTAGATTTAAACAACTTCTCCCGTGAGAATTTTGTGTGACGTGAGAATTTTGTGTCTCGCTTTTGTAAAATTTCACTCTCATCATTTTTTCATAACGCGCCTAAAGAAGTATAACTTCAAAAACCGCATCAAAATTAAATCCGTTGCGTAGTTTTAAAGATCTAAGCATACAAAGGGAAATAGGGACAGAAAAAGCGACTTTGCTATATACTATGTAGTGATTATGACATGAGCATTGAGCAAGTACCCTTAGGTTCCTTAGTATAGGAGCGTCTTAAATATTTAGGGGACACTTAAATATTTGCGAGTCGTTTGAGTATTCGGGCATTAGACTATTACCTGTATCCAACGTTAAACTTCTCCAACTCCTCGAAGTCTGTCTGCTCGATGTGGAAGTCAAAGATCGATGCGTTCTCGAGGACTCTCGCTTTGGTTACTGTCTTCGGGATCACTACTATACCTCTTTGGTACTGAAATGGGGAAAATTACAGAATTATAATGAGACTTTAAATAAAAAAAGAAAGAAAAAAAATTTGGGAAAAGCATATGATACCACACATGACATTTAAGAAAAGTAAATAGAGACAAACGAACAGAACACTTATAGGTATATGTACGGTCGGCTGCATAATTGCAGACCCACCGTAGAGCTCCAAAACGGCTGAAAGAATGTTTTCAATGGAAGCAAGATTCTAGACACCTGCTTTAGGTGAAGTTTAAAGTCTTCTAACTCATCAATTTATCAAACAAAAATTATTAAAATTAAAACATTCCAATAATAGTAATTATAGAACTCTACCGGGGGCTGCAATTATGCAGCCGACTGTACGTACAGTCGGAATACCAATTAGCTGAACCCCACATAACCCAGAGCTAACTCGCACATCTGTTTAAATATAATATTATCATCATGTGATTAATGGACGGTCCCTAGCCAATTTGGGATAATCAAATGGTGGTTCATAAAACTGAGTTTTAATTTTATGACGCTTACTCCGTTAAAACATATTGCTGTTGCAACCTTACACTCTAACAACAATAAGCTAGCGGCGGCGGTAACTCTACAAGCCCTGCATCACGATAGGTCTTCAAGCATTACGTTGTGAGAGATCGACCGTCATCTGCGCCTGCGGTGCAATGAACTCCAAAAGGGATTATTTTCGTCTTTCGTAGCACTCATCATCATCATATCAATCCATACCCGTCCACTGCTGGACACAGGCCTCCCCCATACGACGCCACAAACAGCGGTCCTGAGCCGCCTCCATCCATCGACTACCCGCGACCGCCACAATGTCGTCGGTCCACCGGGCAGCTGGTCTCCCAACACTCCGTTTCGCGTTGCATCGCGGCCGCCACTCGAAAACCTTTACTCCCCAGCGGTTGTCAGTTCTGTGAGCTATAATGACCTGCCCAGTGCCCATTGCCACTTCAGCTTATTGATCCTGAGAGCTATCGGTGACTTACCACTACGTACTAGAACTATGTTTTTGAAATACTTAAATTCCGTTTCGAATAATTCTTACTCTGTATTTCTCTTACCAAATATCTAAGCGCAATTTGCGAGACAGTCTTCCCATATTTCCTAGATAATATACCCATGACTGGGTTATCCATCTTGGGTTCAGGACTGTTTGGTTGGAGACGGCTTGGGATCATGGTGCCGAACGGAGAGTATCCTACTACGATGATGGAGTTCGATTGGCAGTAGTTCACCAGCTCCGGTTGGCAGAGGTTGATGTTTATCTGTAAAGGAAAATAGGTATAGTTACTTAAACTGCCGCGGTGTTTTGAGACCTATGCCATGTGATAGAGGGCATTTTGCAAATTTGCTTAAGCACTTTCTTGCTGACGGTATTTTTATTCAAGATTTATTCTAAATCGTCATTTGTAGATAATTTAGAAACTCGGGGACGGGTCACTGGATCACAGAATATTTAAATTCTGTGAACCATAGGATAAGTTCAAGAATGAGTCGTCAATTTAGATATCAGTCAAATAAAACATCCTTACATACCTCAATCTGGTTACAAGCCGGCTTCACTTTACAATTATCCAACAATCTCTTCATCTGTTCCAAGTTGAAGTTCGACACTCCAATGCCCTTGGTCAGACCCTTCGCGAGAACAGCTTCGAACCCTCGCCATGTTTCTAAATAGTCTATCTTTTCGTCTACCCCATCTTCCTGGAAAGAATAGAAAGAATTCGTGTAGTAGAATACTAGCAGCGCTCCGTGGTTTCACCCGCGTAAATCCCGATCCCGTGGGAATATCGGGATAAAAAGTAGCCTAAGTCAATGAATCAATGTATCCTCATACCAAGTTTCATCTAAATAGGTCCAGTAGTTTCGGAGCCTATTAATAACTCATTGTTGTATGTCCGGGATGAACAAACTGTTGATCCCTCCCTACTTTATTATGTCATCTTATATGTCTACAGTTTTTAGGGTTTCTTAGCCAAAGGGTAAAAAAGGGACCCTTTTACTAAGATTCCACTGTCAGTCTCTCTGTCTGTCACCAGGCTGTATCTCATGAACCGTGATAGCTAGAGAGTTGAAATTTTCACAGATGATGTATTTGTGTTGCCGCTATAACAACAAATACTAAAAACAGAATATTTTACGGAACTCTCCGTGCGCGAGTTCGACTCACTCTCACCGAATGTTTTTTTAAGAAACATTCTTGATCCATTTGGCATTTCACCTTGTAAAACTTGAGTTTTGTTTAACAAAATTGAGTAGGTAAGGTACTACCCACTTCGCCGTTTTCCCGGTGGAATGTCGGAAGTTCATAAACTTACAACTGCCGCCGCAAGCTGGCTGAAAAACTTGGATATAGAGGTTTGATCCACGCAGGATGAATGCCATACGCCATGATGATGATGATGATGAGTAGGTACTTACAGAAATCGACATCGGCCAGTGCATTAGCACCATATCCACATAATCCAAGTTAAGCCTTCGAAGTGAACCTCTTAAAGAGACCTCCACATCGCCTTCCCGGTGGAAATGATGCCAGACCTGGATAACAAAGAGATTCATTTCACAAGTCGCGCAGTAATTAATGCTTTTCTAGAAGATACCTATACGCTTGTGACTGAAACACCACCAAATAAACGAGGACCTTCGAGAGACGAGAGTGAAGGTAGGATGACATCAGTAGGACAGAAGCTTTTCCGACCTGTCTTCCTTTTGTTGCTCTCGCCTTTACCAGCGGCCGGAGGGTATGATTAAAAATTTTGACACAAAAACACCTAGATCATTAGATCTTATTGACGTGATAAAGTCTAATAAAGTGATAACCAGCATTGACTAAAAACATGACGTCATGCGTCATGTTCCGGGAACGCGTCATTTTAGTGACAAGGCAACCATACCAACTAACACCGTTGCTGTGTGTGTTTTTTTTTCTCGTATTATTTTTTCGTTTTCAGGGTTCCGTACTTAAAGGGTAAAAACAGGACCCTTTACTAAGACTTCGCTGTCCGTCCGTCTGTCACCAGAAATATATGTTTTCTTTCTTTCTATCTATTCCTCACCTTAGTAGTAATAAACAACTCTTCTCTCTTCACGACTCCCTCTTCAATCTTCTTATTGACAACCTGCCCCACTTCCGGTTCGACTCGGTATAAATGTGCCGTGTCTATGTGCCGGTATCCGATGTCTATGGCGTACGCCATCGCTTCTTTTAGTTGTGGGACTTGGGATATATCGAATTCGAGCTGGAAATAAAACATATAATATGTAAGTCTAAACGTTTTCCGATAGGGAGTGTTCAGATGATACGCGTCGACCACGCGCATCATACGCGTTGAACTCGCTTTGAAATTTGTTCTATATATAATTTGAGTTTTATGACACATCAATAGATCTCAAATTGCATTTATGCAAGTCCACCCGCGCACGCCACGCGCACGCCCCACGCACGCTCCGCGCCTGTTTGCAGAAATGCAATTTGAGATCTATTGATGTGTCTTAAGACTCAAATTAAACAAAGCGAGTTCGCGTGTGTGAAGCGCGTGACGGGCGCGTGGTCGACGCGTGTCATCTGAACAAGCCCGTACGTGTAGTCTCCAATCAAGACTTTCCGGCTATGAAATGTAAAATAATGCTGGACTATGACTGAAAATTTTATTAGGTAGGTACGGTTATTTCGTAATCGTATAGCTGTAGCTGACAAAGATGATGAATACATTTCTTAATAAAAACTTGATCCGTAAACCTTCATAGAAGGATATACTGCTCAGGGGAATGAAAATATTAGATTATGCATCAAGGGCATAAAGCAATGTCTTATGTTGTGGGGGGTATATTGAACCCCGAGTGTGACGAGGGACTCTCGGGTTAACTCCCGAGCGGAGCGAGAGAGTTTAAAGTTAACTCCTGAGCGAAGCGAGGGAGTTATGTAGAGTCCTGAGTGAAGCGAGCGGTTCAAGCCGCCCAAGACGAAGACATGCTTTATCCCGAGGTGCATACTCTACTTTTCATACCGTCAGTCGATTTTTTTTTAATTCTTGTGGTGGCCTAATTGATAAAAATCCACTTAAAAAATGGGGCAATTGCAATGAGATGGTAGCATGATGGTAAATATTTGGTAGGTATTATAGGCAAAACCTATTTGCTTAGACCTAACGTAACAATCAAAATAAAAAACATTAATCGTGGCCTGCTAGATTTTTGTGGACCAATCAATGACTTATTATAAATAAAACCTATTTGCTGAGACCTTCAAAATTAAAACCAAGAGTTTTCACACGAATTTCAACGTTCCAAATTCAAATCACTTTATTCCCTTGGGAGTTTCATACAACATCATCTCCCTTGGGAATAAAGTCTTGCTTTAAGTTGAGGTTAATAGGGCTTTAATCCGCGATTAAAGTGCTGCAGGTGTGAAAAAAAAATTAAAAGAGATGCATTAAATTATAGTCTTCTCGTCGGTTTATTCCGCTCCAAGCCACGATTTTACCGTTTGGGTACGGAACCCTTAAATTATGAGCTTACTTTTTCATTGACTCCCAACCAAGTACCGTAGCCAACAGCTGGGATGTCCTGGCCATTGTTGAGCTTGAAACTTGGGATGTTCACCTGAAAAAGGACATCATAAAATAAATAAATATTGCAGGACATTCCACATATCGCCATCTAGCCCCAAGCTAAGTAACTAGACTCGTGTTATGGGTGCTAGACAACGGATATAGGTACTACTTGTATACTTTTCTTATGTAAATATATACTTAACTAGCGACCCGTCCCGGCTTCGCACGGCTATATTATGCATGTATTATACATATAAACCTTCCTCTTGAATCACTCTATCTATTAAAAAACCGCATCAAAATCCGTTGCGCAGTTTTAAAGATCTAAGCATACAAAGGGACATAGGGACGGCGAAAACTGACTTTAGGCTGCGTCCCTCACTCAGTCTACTAAATATTTTACTGAAGTATTTCATTATTTCCTCAGATAAGCAAGCTGTAATCAAAATATTTTAAGTTAATAATTATGTAATTTGTTTATCTTTAAGTGAAGTTTATCATGTTTGAAAAAATGTCTTAAGTAAATAAGACATGGTACCTAATTACGATAAGATAATATTATTTCGGTGGTAAATCGATTAGTTTAATGTTTACATGAGATTCCACTGTTGTTTTTGTTAAGTTTACCTATCACTGGTTTATTTGACGACCCAGTTGGCACAATGGTCACCATGCCAGTTTTCGTACACGGCGCGAGTAGGTATTTTCAAAAATGACCCGTATCGTGCATAAAGAGAGTTTAAGTTCGGACGTTATTGCCTTCATTTTGCTTTCAAATAATGTTGTGGGCCGTAACGTTTTTACTCCCTTTATCCTTCACAAAATGAAATAAATTTGGTATCATTTAATTCACTGCATCTTATCTGCATCTAGGTTTTTCTTTTTTGGTAATTCAGTTTAGTCTATTAAAAAAACAATTGAAACGCTCGATGAAGTTTTTAAGTCAAAAATATAGATATTGAGATACTTTTATCTTTGGCAATATTTCTTTAAGATAAATTCATTATCATTCATTCATTAGATCTAGAACATTTTCAAAAATTATCAAAATCGGACTTCGTTTATGGGGGGAAAACGTTACCACTTTTTGTATGAAAATTTACAGTGGTCTTAAGCCTTATTCCTGCCTCAGACAAGTATTTATGCTTAGATATTTGTCTGTGATCTGGAGCCCTATTTTTGAATCGTTCGCCCCGCGTCGAGCGCTCGATTTCTACTGATATTCGTTCGACATCGGAAATTCGCTATTTTTGAATCGCTCCATCGTAACGAGTGGTCTCCAGTAGTCTCCACCACTCGTCGCCGACAGGCGAGTGGTAGAATAAACATCAAACAATCATAGTCAAACATTCGGAAACGGTCTTTGAAAAAATATTTATTTCTTTTGGGATAATTTCGGAAGTCCGCTGGTAATTACCGCTTTTCAAATAACTGCGTAAAACGAATAAAAATTGACATTTTAAACGACGACGAACGATTCAAAAATACAGTAAATTTGTGTCATGCGACTTGGAAGTCGAGCGTGACTTGTAGGCGTATACGACGAAGCTTTGTCACACGAGCGATTCAAAAATAGAGCCCCTGGTTGTTTCTATGTATTATAAGTATACTAGCTGCGCTCCGCAGTTTCACCCGCGTAACTCCCGATCCCGTGGGAATATCGGGATGAATTAAGATGTAAGCTATCCCATATTTCAAGTTGGATCAAACTGCACACGGTGTGCAAATTTGATTAAAATCGGTTAAGTAGTATAGGAGTCTATCGCACACAAACAACGTGACACGTAATTTATATACATATACTAGCTGTCCCGGCAAACGTTGTTTTGCTATTTAAAAAAAAAAATATATATATATGTTGGCCGATTCTCAGACCTACTGAATATGCTCACAAAATTTCATGAGAATCGGTCGAGCCGTTTCGGAGGAGTTCAAGTTCGAACCCCGTGACACGAGAATTTTATATATATAGAGATTAGAATTTTACAAAAGAAAAGTTAAATAAGTACCTAGTATATCCGTTGTCTAGCACCCATAACACAAGTCTAGTTACTTAGCTTGGGGCTAGATGGCGATGTGTGGAATATCCTGCAATATTTATTTATTGTAGGCCATGATTGTAGGCACAGTAGTATACGGGCTGTTTTCCGCAACTAAACTCTTTAGTTGGGGCCTTTTTGCGTGAGGATGGAGAAGACTATGTCCAGCTTAAACCACCCTGTCAACTTAGTCGACCGTTTCCAGAGTAAAGAACTCGTTAAATACGTCTGGAGCCACTAAACCATTCATCACGATGTTTTCCTTTACCGTAAGAGCAATGTCAATTAGCGCACATATATTTTTTGTAAGAAAATGTATTAGTGCACGACCGGCCGGGATTCGAAACCACGACCTTCGGAATAAAAGTCGAGTTATATACCACTAGGCCAACACCGCTCCTACTCTGCCTACCTTTTGACGATACGCCTTTAAAATTGCTTCCATCAATTTATTACGCTAAGGACTGTTTCCTTTTACAAAACGTTGTTAATGATATTGTTTTCAAAAATCTCTGCCTTACGCGTACAGTATGTGTCATCATAAGTCTACTATCAGTTTGCTACAATCATCATCACTGGGACAGATCGAACCGTTAAAGGAAGAATAAAGTTCGATCTGTCCCTTCGTTGGTAACAATGGGACAAATCAAACTTTTTTGTTCGATCTGTCCCCTTAAGGGGACAAAGCATAGGGACAGATCGGAATAATTCCTATCACTACATAGTATAAAACAAAGTCGCTTTCTCTGTCCCTATATCCCTATGTACCTATGCTTAAATCTTTAAAACTACGCAACGGATTTTGATGCGGTTTTTTTTAATAGATAGAGTGATTCAAAAGGAAGGTTTATATGTATAATACATGCATAACATAGCCGTGCGAAGCCGGGACGGGTCGCTAGTATTATATAAACAAGTATTGGACTTACGACCTTCTTCTAATAGACGTTACACACAAACATAAAAACAATCAAATCTTTATAATATGTATTTCTATAGATATACAGGGTTATTGGAAATTAATTGACACGTACTGCGTTAAGGGCTTCTTCTGTGCACCTTAACGATCAACTTTTGTTCTACGACTTTTGGAAATTCATTATAAAAATATTCCATACAAAAATAAAAAATTAAATCCAACAGTTCAAATAATACTCAACTCTACGTCTACGTCACAGAATCAATCATAGTAGGTATGGTACAACCCGATCGGGTCGCACGCAGTGCGCCCCGTGCCGATCGCGCGCGCGCACTTGTCGCATAGACATAGAAAAGTACCAGACAGTACGAGAAACACTTAAATATTTTTTTTTGGGATATTTATTAAGTTTCGACAAAAGTCGTAGAACAAAAGTTGTTTGTTAAGGTGCACAGAAGAAGCCCTTAACGCAGTGTCAATTAATTTCCAATAACCCTGTATTAAGAAATATTTTTAATATTTGTGAAAATTCCAATGTAAGTATTATTTAGGTATTTTCGAAAGAAAAACTCAAAATTTATTTTTGTAATAAAATTTTTAGTAGGTAATTGTTAATAATTTAATTATATACCTATTTAGGCACCTAGTAAAATTTGAGTTAAAGCAATATTTCATCTTTTTAAATATCCTGCGGTTTCACTCGCGTAAGTACCGATTCTACAAAAATATCAAGATTAGAAGTAGCCCATATGTTATTCCAGATATTCAGCTGTCTCCATACCAAGTTTCATCGCAATCGGTTAAGTAGTTTTTGTGCAATGCCTTCAGATAAATTGCAAGAATGTCGCCTACGCTGGTACGGCCACGTCTTGCGAAAACCGGCTAGTTACGTGGGGAACAAATGTCTTGCCATGGCGCCTCCGCCGGGTCGTGGCAGACTGGGTCGACCCAAGAAGTGCTGGCTTGACGTCGTAAAGGGTGATATGCGTGCAAATGGCCTTACAACCCAGGATGCCAAAGATCGTGCGAAGTGGAGACGTAAAAGTAGGAAAGCGGACCCCGGGCTCCCGAGAGGGATGCAACCGGGAACATCGCTCGGATGATGATGACGATGGTTCAGTAGTTTTTGTATGATGAAGCCACAAACACACACATATCTACTCTATATATAATATTATAAAGCTGAAGAGTTTGTTTGTTTGTTTGAACGCGCTAATCTCAGGAACTGCTGGTTCGAATTGAAAAATTCTTGTTCAACTGCTGGTTCGAATTTTTGAGTTGGATAGTCCATTTATCGTGGAGGTTATAGGCTACTTTTTATCCCGATATTCCCACGGGATCGGGAGTTACGCGGGTGAAACCGCGGAGTGCAGCTAGTCTACAATAATCTTTTATAGAAGAACGTTATTTTTTATTTTCTTTGTAACGATTATGCTCTGAAACTATTAGACCGATTTTGATGAAACTTGGTTTTAGGATACGTTGATTTATTGGGAGTAGCGTATGGTATATTTTATTCTGAAATTACTACGGGATCGGGACTTATGTGGGTGAAACCGCGGCCTTTGTATAATCAATTGAATCATTAGAATTACTTATTTGATATTTTAGGGGGTCTTTGTGCCAAAAAATCCCTATAGTTTTGATTTAGGACACATCCGTCAGAGTTTTCTTTCGTCAGTAAGTGCTTTATTGACTATTTTGGTTCAGTTTCGTCATGAAATGACTGAAGTGGAAAATTGAACTGACCCTTTACATTCCACTTCCGTCAGTCAGTGTTTTATTGAAGCTATCCTAAAATTAAGAACTATAACTAGTCTAGCTTTAAAATGACAAGGAATATCCGTCTCAAATTTCCCAGAATATCGGTAAAGATTTCACCTTCTTACATTTTCTAGATGGCATACCAAGTGAAATATAAAAAAAGACCCACACTCTTTATAGACATTTTCATAAAAACCATCGGAAATCGAACCCACGAATGGATTGAAAATCAAAATAACTCTCACTAAATCGTGGAAAAATATTGACTATAAGTATATAAGCCGGCTGGCCGGTAGCAAAGAAAATAACACGATCAAAAAGCCTATAAAATATACGCTTGTTTAAAATGAATGCTCAAAAACTCTAATCTTTATAGAAATCCTATCAAAATCACGTTCAAAACATCGAAAATTATGTTAAATTCAATAAAATTATGTAGGAATTTGAAAACCTTACCTTAGCCATGTTGTTTCGTCGACAGCTGCCGGAATACTGGCTTGGCACTGCACGTGCCGCCACAACAATCATAAAAATGGAGCTATTCTTAGATATAATAGAGATTATGTCATAAAAACAATGTCGATCAATAGACATCCTCCGCAATTTCACCTGCGTAAGTCCTGATCCCGTGGGAAAAAATAGCATAAGTTACTTCCAATGAATCTTTGTATCCTTATACCAAGTTTTATCAAAAACTGTCCAGGAGCCCTATTTTTGAATCGTTCGCCCCGCGTCGAGCGCTCGATTTCTACTGATATTCGTTCGACATCGGAAATTCGCTATTTTTGAATCGCTCCATCATCGTAACGAGTGGTCTCCACCACTCGTCGCCGACAGGCGAGTGGTAGAATAAACATCAAACAATCATAGTCAAACATTCGGAAACGGTCTTTGAAAAATATTTATATCTTTTGGGATAATTTCGGATGTCCGCTGGTAATTACCGCTTTTCAAATAACTGCGGAAAACGAATAAAAATTGACATTTTAAATTTCGACGACGAAGGATTCAAAAATACAGTAAATTTGTGTCATGCGACTTGGAAGTCGAGCGTGACTTGTAGGCGTATACGACGAAGCTTTGTCACACGAGCGATTCAAAAATAGAGCCCCAGGAGTTTCGTAGCATATTCAATGCCAACGAACAATAAAATATTTCCTCTATAAAATATTAGTATAGAAGGATAGACAAGCTGCGGTCCGCGATTTTGCCCGCGTAAGTCCTAAATTCCTGGGGAGACGGCCCGTTGGTAGACCTAGGTATTGCTGGATTGACCAAGTCCAACAATTATACCTGCAAACCCTTCATGCAGCCGATTGGCAGCAAGTGGCGCAGAATTGGGTGCAATGGCGTCTTTTGATGTCGGAGGCCAACATCCACTTCTGGGGCCTTATTCTGCTATTTGGCCAACCATTGTCATTATATCGAGACTCTATTGATATTATATCGAGATTGTGACTTTATTTGGTATTCTGCTAAAGTTTTAATAACATCGCAATATAATCACTATGGAGTCTCAATGGTATGGTAATATTTACCTTGCAGGTGTTGCCTAGCAACATGGTATATGTTGCTAAGCAATATACCGTTTTGACAACTATCGAGATTCCATTATGCCACGATTGTAGAGCAGAATACAAAAGTGAGTCAGTGGTGTGTCAGTGGTGTCTCGATAGAATAGTCAACGTTAGGAGAATACCAATTTGACATGTAATGTCATATTTTTGACATTAAATTTCTATTACGATTATATCGACACACTATCGAAACACAATTGTGTTAGCAGACTTAGGCCGCAGGTCGCTGAGCGAGCGTAAGTAAGTCCTAATGCAATGGGAATATCGGAATAAAAAATCTTCAAGTCGCGAGTGAACTGATATATCTTCTAGATCAGCGTCTTACATCTTAGACCGCATTTTCACCTACCATCAGGCAGTTGTGATAGTGGTCAAACGATGGCCTGATTTAAAAAAAAATATATGGGCACTTTTTCAACTTTTTTATATTTCGGATGTTTCCATTGCCACCCGTTTCTGAGAAAATCGGTGGGTACACTGTACACACACATACAGACAGACGAAAGAGATCTTATGGGGGTTCCTTTTTTACCGTTCGTGGTACGGTACCCTAAAAAAGAAAAAAAATATGGTAATAAAGCGTGCGTGTTCAGAATAGACCCCAATATCATATTAAGTATTGTAAACACAGATTGTAAATTGATTAATTTACACACTCACTTACCACGTCTCGGTATTTATTCAGATAGTAAATCCAAATTGATACAGATAAAAGATAATTTAGAATTAGAGCCTGCCTACATAATAAAAACTAAATAACAAAAAAACAATGTTTTCACGATTTCATTTGTTCTGGCGAATTCTACCCGCAAAATAAATATTAATAAATATGTACCTACTTATTTATATTATCAAAAGAAATCCAAAATAAAAACAAGAAAGAAGGGAAATCATTAAATTAATTCTATGAGAAAATTAGACAATGCAAATAATGCAATCGAATTTAAGAACCCACCTACTTCATTTTTTTTTCGTCTTTTTTGTTCTTCACGAACTTTCGGCTGATCGATCGCCTTTTGTTTGAAATCGGTTAAAAATTCTATCCCCTATAGTCCGAGATGTGGATTTAAACCTAAGATTTACTCGTGAACTATAGTTTAAACACTATCCCTATAGATTATATAGGGAACTAATAGTCTAAACACTATCCCTATAGATTATATAGGGATCTCTAATCTAAAGACTATCCCTATAGATTATATAGGGATCTCTAATCTAAAGACTATCCCTATAGATTATATAGGGATCTATAATCTAAAGACTATCCCTATAGATTATATAGGGAACTATAGTCTAAACACTATCCCTATAGATTATATAGGGAACTATAATCTAAAGACTATCCCTATAGATTATATAGGGAACTATAATCTAAACACTATTCCTATAGATTATATAGGGAACTATAGACTAAACACTATCCCTATAGATTATATAGGGAACTATAGTCTAAACACTATTCCTATCTTAATATATATAAATCTCGTGTCACAATGTTTGTCCTCAATGGACTCCTAAACCACTTAACCGATTATAATAAAATTCGCACACCATGTGCAGTTCGATCCAACTTGAGAGATAGGATAGCTTACATCCCGATATTCCCACGGGATCGGGAGTTACGCGGGTGAAACCGCGGAGGGCAGCTAGTAGATTATATAGGGAACTATAGACTAAACACTATCCCTATAGATTATATAGGGATCTATAATCTAAAGACTATCCCTATAGATTATATAGGGAACTATAGTCTAAACACTATTCCTATAGATTATATAGGGAACTATAGTCTAAACACTATCCCTATAGATTATATAGGGAACTATAATCTAAAGACTATCCCTATAGATTATATAGGGAACTATAGTCTAAACACTATTCCTATAGATTATACCTAAACACTATCCCTATATAATCTAGTAGGAAATAATAGTCTAAGCACTATCCCTATAGATTATTCATATAAGGATAATGTAAAAACGAGTAAATCTGTGTCTAAATCTAAGGTTTAAATCCACACCTCGGACTATTCTTTAAACCTCGTTTTGGATATAAGGGGGGCAGAAGATTACAAAATTAGGGTGCTTTTGGTATACTCTAAATAAATTACTGCCACCTGTTGTCAAGTAGAAGTACTTTTAGGCAAATTGTTTTAAATTATGCTAAAATTGATAGATGACGCTGATATAAATAAAAAATGTAAGCTCCGCAAATAAAAAAAATAGGTATAGATATGTACATAAATATAATTAGGCATAAACATTATTTCACAACGATAATTTCTTAACAAATGATTTAAAAAAAATAGGTACCTACTTACTTTGAAATCTTTTTCCACAATTTTGTTTTCACATTTTTGTTGTTATTTTAGAAAAATCTTATTAATTAACATTTTAAAACAATCTCACTAATAATTTCTAATCAATATTCCCATGCATTCCATTTTTCCATTTGCAAAGGATTCTAGGAATCGGTGGTGGTGCGCCATCTGTTGGCAGATGCTCGAACGGATAGTTAGTGTACTTAGCGTACCATAGAGGGCGGTTCGTTCTATAACCGTTGTCAAATGATTTCAACTTCTCGCAGTCTTCTTCGTCGATGTGAAAATCGAAAATCGATGCGTTTTCGAGGACGCGGGCTTTTGATATCGATTTCGGGATGTTTACGATGCCTCGTTGGTACTGAAACAATAAAAATTGGCTATTATGAACAAGACGTGCGAAGCCTTAATTAATAATTTAAACAAAAATTAGCTAATAGAGAGTCGTACCAAAGAGGATATAATCACTACGTTTTAAGTCGTACGAACTGCTTACAAACTGTTACTTTTTTTATAGATGAAAATGGCATAACGTTCGTGTGGCCAATCAAGAGAAAAAAGAAAAGAAAAACTGTTACTTTAAAAACAGATTGAACCTTTGTCCACACACGTTTTCACAACTAGCATTTTATTAATTAAATTAAGTACATACTTTAAAATAGTAATTAAATTTTAATTTTATTGTTTTAGTGGCTTGATTAGTGTTTAAAATACCAATAAATTACACAATAAGTATTATGAATATCAGCTACTTTATTAAGTTTAATTATGCAGGTTATATCTAATATTTAAAATAATTATTTCAAAATAAGACGGACAAAAGACATTGAACATTGAGCGTTACTATTTTATTTAAAAGCTTTTATTTAACTTGCAATGTATGTTTGTATGTTCGGGTTGAATCTTGCAACTAAATTTTTTAAGATTAGGTACTTATATTTTTAGCATTACTTATATTTTTACCCTTACCAAGTATCTAAGCACGACCTGCGTCACAGTTTTTCCGTATTTCTGCGCCAATGCCACCATGACAGGGTTGTCCAACTTCGGCTCGGGACTGTTTGGTTCCAGTCGGCTCGCGACCATGGTGCCGAACGGCATGTATCCGACTACGACCACACCTTGGGACTGGCAGTAATCTACTAGCTCGTGTTGGGCTAGGTTTAAATTTACCTAGAAGTAATTAGTAAATATTGTAGGACATTCCACATAGCGCCATCTAGCCCTAAATAACTGGTAAAACTTTGGATACGAACGTTACAATAAAAATTACTAGACTTGCGTTATGGTGGCTAGTCAAAGAAAAATACTTTTCTTTAGTAAATACATTCATACAAATATCAGTAGGTACATAAAAAAATGAACGAACGTTTAGAACGAAGTTATCCTTTTTTTATAAAAGTGGGAGATTAGTTTCACGTTTTCGTAACGCGTTATATTTTTTTCTCGACAGGCCTCGTCTAAGCTCAATAAGGAACTTCGTTCCAATAATTGTTTGAGGCGGGAATAGAACCCGCAACCTTCTGCATCTCTGGCGGGTCACATCTCATAAAACTCTCAAATTGATTTCCGAAGTTAAACTAACCTCAATCTGGTTACAAGCTGGCTTTACTTTACAATTAGCCAACAATCTCTTCATCTGTTCCACGCTGAAGTTCGACACTCCGATGCTCTTGGTCAGACCCTTCGCGAGAACAGCTTCGAACCCGCGCCATGTTTCTAAGTAATCTATCTTTTCGTCCACTCCTTCTTCCTAGAATAATAAAAAATGATAATTTTAGAATAATTATTTGAGGGTAAAGTTATTTAAAAGTAGGTTATTTTAGACGTCTAGGCGAACATCTTTTGTTAAAAGAAAAAGTTGTAAGTGAAAAGTTCAAACTTTTTTTTTTAATTTTGAGCTCGTTATTACTCTAAAATCATCAGAGCGGTGTTGGCTTAATGTTAGATATCTTGACTTTCATTCTGAAGGTCGTGGGTTCAAATCCCGGCCTGCCGTGCACAAATGGATTTTTCTTAAGAAAAATGTATGTGCCATAATTGACATTGCTCATACGGTGCGCGGAAAACATCGTGATGAAACCCGCGGCTTAGTTGGCTCCAGAAGTATTTCCCTACAAGTTCTTTCCCTTGGACATGGTCGACTTGGTCGTTCCTTTAATACATAGGTACATAATATGGTTTATATTTTTGAAGATGCAGTTCTAGCCAAGATGTATTTTAGGTACTTTAAAAATGCAGTTCTAACCAGGTAATACTTACTGAGACAGACATGGGCCAATGCACCAGTAGTTGATCGACGTAATCAAGGTTGAGACGACGCAGAGACCCTCGGATGGAGACCTCAACGTCACCTTCTCGGTGGAAATGCTGCCACACCTGAAAGATATGGAAAGAAAGGTAGTTTTTTTTACAAATTTCATGGCATATTGCATAGCAATAGCCAATTTAAATTCTAGCTACGTCCAGTGGTTTCATCCAAGGGTCTAATATTGTATTCAGGTTTCAGCAAAGTATGTGCAGAATTTACAGAGCTTGCTCATTAAAACAAAAGCTTCAAAACCTTTTTAATAAAAAACTAAAATAAATAAATAAATATCACTACATAGTATAAAACAAAGTCGCTTTCTCTGTCCCTATTTTCCTTTGTATGCTTAAATCTTTAAAACTACGCAACGGATTTCGATGCAGTTTTTTTAATAGATAGAGTGATTCAAAAGGAAGGTTTACATGCATAATATAGCCGTGCGAAGCCGGGGCGGGTCGCTAGTATTTTATAAACCTGGGTAGCGGTCGGCTTATGACTACTAGTTATCAAAGATTCTCCAGTCTTTGCGTGACCATGATCAGTGAAACTCGATCGAAACGGCAGGTAAATATTAAAGTAACTAGTAGTTATAACGCGATCACGACCAAATATTTATTATCGCATGAAACAGACTGACAAGAAAGTACTCTTATAAGGGTTCTTTTTATCTTTTGAGGTACGGAACTCTAAAAACGAGATAAAGAAGTATCTAGTATAAATAATTTCTTTTCTAAAAATGCGTGACGGTAGTTTTTACCTTAGTAGTAATATATAGTTCTTCCCTCTTCACGACTCCCTCTTCAATCTTCTTGTTGACGACGTACCCCACTTCAGGCTCGACTTGGTACAGATGAGCGGTGTCTATATGCCGGTATCCAATGTCTATTGCGTATGACATCGCTTCGATTAACTTTGGACATTCTGACTTTAGGAGTTCCCACTGGAAATCAAATCAAAAAATAATAAAAAAATGGTTGTGTGTAAAGTGGTTTTACGGACGATAATTTTACGTGATAATGATTTTTTCTCCTTTATATAAGTCTTCTATTCGTTACTCGTCACCATAATACAAGCGCGATATTATTATTAAATATTCTGTTTCCTAACGGCAACGGAGGCGTAATGGTCATGTTAGCATAAATATTACTATGAGACTTTTTTGTGAATTCGGGTGTTTCATCAATTTTATAGATGTTATCATTAAAAAAAATGGTTAAAAAGGATAACTAAAAAAAAAAATAGTCGTCCGACATTTGTCGTCCGTCAATAGTCGTCCGACATTTGTCGTCCGTCAATAGTAGTCCGACAAATAGTCGTCCGGCATTTGTCGTCCGTCAATAGTCGTCCGTTAAAAAAACTGTATATCTGTGTAAAATCTCATCTGTCGCGAGAAAATCTGTCGTCTGTCGCGAGAACGGCTGAAAATGCTCACCCACAAAAGTGCCCAACGCGCCATAAGAAGTTTTCACTTCAAAAACATGATTCTAGTGAATGTTAAAGTAATATTGCAATGTTTCTGCTTATATAATAATTCAACTATAACCCTAAAATTATTTTTTTATTATTTTTTTTTATTCTTTAATATCACCCCTCGTCTTTATGTTTTATGGTAATTAATTAATCAGTCAATTGGACCGGAATCGATTCATAGTAAATGCTAGTAGAACCAAACATCCTGACACTCCAATATTTTGCAGTTATGAACATTGCAACATTAGTTATTAAGTCTAAAATAAAAAATCACGTTATTACAAATGTTTGAGTGAAAGCCATAATATCTTCTATGGAAGTTGACATTGTCCTTTGTCAACAGATACAAAGCAAAAAAAGATGTTTTAACTATGTACTTTAAGTGAATTACATACCTTGTCGTTGACCCCCAGCCAGGTTCCATAGCCCATAACTGGCATCTCTGTGCCATTATTTAGCTTGACTGTCGGAATATTAACCTGTTAGATAACAAGATAGATTACAAATTAAATTAAAAAAAAACATTGCACTTCAAGAAGCACGTACCTACACATCAAATTTAGATTATAAACAAATATTAAAAAATTGTGAGATGATTTGCGTACCTAGTACCTAACCAAATATACTTAACTAAAATATAAATGAAAGGCACATAATTAAAATCTATTAAATGTTTATTAAAAATATAATCTATACTAATATTATAAAGAAGTAATGAAATATAATTATAGATAGTAAACTACCAATATTATTTTCAAGAATATGGTATAATTAATAACATAATCGTTTCGTTTCTATAAGAAAGACATTATTTGTCATGTACTTTAAATTGTACTAAAGAATTGTAAAAAAATATATTTTGAAGAAAAGTAAATAGAAAAATAATGTTTATTACATAATCATACGTAGAACCTAAGTCACTGTTTTAAAATATAATATAACTAGCAGCGCTCCACGGTTTCACCCGCGTAACTCCCGACCTTGTGGGAATATCAAAATGAAAAGTAGCCTATAGCCTTCCTCGATAAATGGACTATCCAACAAAAAAAGAATTGTTCAATTCGAACCAGTAGTTCCTGAGATTAGCGCGTTCAAACAAAGAAACAAACTCTTCAGCTTTATAATATTAATAATATAAATATAGTATAGATTAATATTAGAAAATTCAATAAAATTCTACCTTAGCCATGTTGTCTCGTAGAACTCAGGACATAAACTACACAATCAATGATATTGCTTTAAAAATATAACGTAGATTTTGCTAGTTCATTTCATTTCCTAGTTTAGATTATTATTTGTTATCAATACTTACTATAGTTGATGCCTTCTGCTTTTATTTTACCAAATTTTGAATTGATAAGTACATATTTAGCGACCCAGTTGGCATAGTGGTCACCATACCGGACTGCCAAACACAGGGTTGCGGGTTCGATTCCCGCCTCAGACAAATATTTATGCTTAAATATTTATCTGTGGTCTGGTGGTTTCTAAGTATTATAAGTATATAATTACAAAAGAAAAGTACATTAGTAGTATATCCGTTGTCTAGCACCCATAACACAAGTCTAGTTACTTAGCTTGGGGCTAGATGGCGATGTGTAGAATGTCCTGCAATATATATAAATATTTTTAGCCTATTTCGCCCCACTGCCTACTGTCCACTGTTTCCTGTCTAGTGACAACTGGGTCCAGTCCCTACGATGCGAGTCCAACACGTCCCACCATCTCCGGGCCTGCCGCGGGGTCACCTGCTGTTCGGAACCCAGTCCCGAAACAAATTTTGAATAACAGTTAGTTTCAGGCTCCACTAGCTGTGAAGTGTGAGACAAACGAAGTTGGTCTTTTGTGGACGAAGCTGTAATTTCTTTACAGTAGAATCGGCCCCGAATGTGTAAACTAATTATTTAAAAGTGCTCGTTCCGACTAGATAAATAGATTTCTAAAAATAAAAAATATCTTTAATACTACATTCATATTAGTTTTAAGCTTCGATTAAAGGTGGACGCAGAACGAATCGAAAGAATCGATTTTTTGCCGTCCACGGGAAAAGGTACCTTATAATAATATTGTTAAGGTACCTACATTTATATTTCCGATGACGTCATCAGAATCGACCGCATCGTCAGAGGCGAAATATAAAAAATTTAAATGAAATATAAATGGATCTTATTTCTATTATTATAAGGTACTATCCACGGTCAAAAGTCTCTGCCCACCGTTACGTTTATAATTCCATGCAGCACTATTTGAACATTATAACAACGTAACCTGTGGATCGAACCCACGTCGGTTGGTGTAGCGGGTGGCGGCTTATACCACTCACACAACTAAATACATAGCTAACATGTTGAAAATAATAATCACACTGAGTACTGACTCTTACTGTACCTTTTCCGTGGATGGTAAAAATTCGATTCTTTCGGCTTTGATCAGTCTGCGTCCACCTTTATACTACCGTAATTATGATTGTTTTGTTTTTTATAGAAATAAGGTTTAAAAAAACTGATGACAAACAGTCAAACATCTAACTTTTTATTTTTATTACACGTCATAATACGTGTGTGTAGATTAAGTTAAATCGATATCAAACATCGAAAGATAAATAAACAAAACGCACAATCATTGATTAACGTTAGTTGGCTTAGGTACCTAGTATCGAGATAAAAACGTGTTTTCCGAAATATTAAAGTTATTTCAAAATTCATTGTCAATAATTATGACAAAGCAATTTAAACAAATAATTTAGTGACTGTATGAACCAAATATGTGGCATTTTTAGTGAGTTGATAATTTTGACAGTTTTGCAAATTTTCGATATTATTGATCGAAAAGCTTTTGCCTTTCAGTAGTTATGTAAGTATGTATGTTCGTTCTTCTACAGGTTTTGTTTTAGAACCGATCCACACTATACATCATTTACTGTTTTTAAAACTTGTTTATCGACAAGGATTTTTGATTAGACGGGTTCTTCCACCAAAAAGTTACAAAAAAGGAGCTTTTTAAAAAACTCAAACCTATGAAAATAATAAAATAGGTACCTAACTATTTAAAAAAATTATGCAATGACAACACAATGGCGAAGACGTAATGGGTCCTGGCCGATAGATGGCAAAGGCAGTCGGGGCAGGGCAGACCCCGTAAAAGATGGCGTTAAAGAGTCTGGCTACCGAGTCTTGGCCCTGGAAAAGGCCAGCAAATTTAAAAAATCTAAGTAAATTCGAGTAAATAATTATGAAATAATTGTAATAACCTATTGATAATAATAATTAATAATTATTATTTATATAATTAATTTTAATATTATATAATTAATTATAATACTATGTAATTAATTGTTATTTATAACAATTATTTCATACTTATTTACTTAGATTTTTTAAATTTGCCGCCCCTTTTCAGTGCCAAAACTCGGTATTCAGACTTTATAGTTAATTATTATTTGTAAGTGGACAAGGGCCCTACCTACAAATACAAAAATTGGTTGTCAAGTCCACAAAGAGAAAAAAGAAAAATATTGACTTTGTCAATGTCACTGTCAAGTTAGTTAAATGTCATTTGATTTTGACGTTTTGTTTTCAAAAGCCAAACGGTCAGCCATACAAAAAAGTTGAAGTTGAAGTTGAGTCGAGAGAAATTAAATTGTTTCTATGATAAAAATTTATTAATTTGTGTTGATTTCTTGTTTTAAACCTAAATGTAAACTAAAAACACAATGTCGAGTGCCTCAGTAACTTTATATAAAGAGGTTAGTGTGTTCAATCTTTGTAAAAAATGGCTAAGAAATCATGTCCAAGTCTGTTGTTTTGCCGGTGTAGATCATAATCCCGTGAGAATTTCTGAAAATCCTTTCTCTGTGCTCACTAACGAATCATAAGGAACCCCTGTGCAAAATTACACGTTTCTACAACCAGTGGTTTTGGCTGTGTGTTAATCGTTAGTCAAGCCATTTCCGTGAGGAAAACCCACCGCTTAGTGGTCTTTACTGACGTGTTCTATCCTCTGGAGACGGTCGACTAAGCTGCTGGACATAGTCTACTCACCATCATTATAATAATACTAGCGCCCCGCCCCGGCTTCGCAAGGCTACTTGTACTTATTGTACTTGTATACGGGCTGTTTTCCGCGATTAGACCCTTTTTAATTTTACCCTTTTTGCGTGAGGATGGAGTTGGCTTGCCCAGCACCCTCTCAGCTTAGTCGACCATGCCCAGAGGAGAGAACTTGTCAATACTTCTGGAGCCAACTAAGCCGCGGGTTTCATCACGATGTTTTCCTTCACTGTAAGAGCAATGCCAATTAGCGCACATAAATTTTTCTTAAGAAAAATCCATTGGTGTACGGCCAGTCGGGATTCGAACACACAATCTTCAGAATGAAAGTCGAGGTATCTACCACTAAGCCAACACCGCTCCCTCGCAAGGCTATATTATACATATAAACGTTCCTCTTAAATCACTCTAACTATAAAAAAACCACATGAAAATCCATTGCGTAGTTTTAAAGATCTAAGCATACATAGGGACAGACTGCGTAAAGTGACTTCTTTCTATACTATGTAATGACGTAAGGCATAGATGATTAGCCTAATTTCCTAATATTTTTTTTTTTTTTTTAGAAAACCACAACAGAATTGGTACAGGAACTGGAATCTCTGAAAGCAACAAACACTGGTCTCCGAACCTATTTAAACCACTTGAGGATCTCCAAAAAGAATCTAGCCAAAATGAATGAAAACTTGAACACTTTGTCGAAAGTAAACACCCAATGGATAGATACTGTTAAAAAATAAGGTTTAAGAATTAAATTGTTATAAGTTTTATAATGAAACTTAGTAATCTTTTTATTTTTTCGGTGCACAAGCCTGCACTTACTTGAACTTATATACGGGCTGTTTTCCGCAATCAGAAGCCCAATTCTCGTAAATAACATTGTTCAAATTACATTTCAATATCATTTCGATTGCATTTCGATCAGAAATAACACCCTCAGAGTAGCTCAAAATACCCTCAAAGTTAGCTTTTTGTAAAAAAAAAACTGACTGAAGGTATCTTTTGCAATCGGGATGATATTGAACTGTAATTTAAACAATATTATTTACGAGAATTGGCCTTCAGACCTTTCTAGTTAGGTCCCTTTTACGTAAGGTAGGTATCACTTGTCAGGGGGAGAACCAGCCCAGCTCTTCCATAAATTTTGCCACTAAATGTGGCTTCTCAAAGGCTTTTAACGTCACCTAGAGTCAAGCCTGCACTTTGCAGGCTTTGGGAGCTTTACAGCTCCCATGGTCACTAGCAACCAAATTATTTCCATTAAAAATAAGAAATTAAACAAAAAATACTAATAAGTAAATATTTTATTCCCCTTACAGTAATGAAAGTTCCTATTATTTTTGAAATTACACAGTTAAAGTTATTAGTAATAAAACAAGGTAAAAAATCTAAAAATTCCCAGAAGTTTGCCTTCCCTAACCAAGTAGAATTAAAAAAAAAACTCTTGGCCAGAGACAATGGTATAAAGCGCAGTCTATCGAGCAATTTGAAAGTAGATTATAAAAAATGTGTAAAGTCGCTTTTATTTTTTGTTTAGTTTTCTTCTTCATCTTTTTATCTCCAGTGAAAGATTAACTCAGTGTTAGTTATAGGCTTAGGGATGATTCTCAATAGACCGGGCTGAGTGCGGAGTGGAGACAGTCCGTGCTGCAAGTTCTATATAACACCGGGTTATCAGCCGCCGAGGGGACGGGGCGGATCCGTGGAGTAGACGAGCTTCGTCCGGGCTTGGGGGGGACACGGATCATGCACGGTGTAATATAAAATTGTTTCATCATCATCAGTCGGTATCAGTCCACTGCTGGACGTAGGCCTCTCCCAAGATACGGCACTGAGCCCGATCTTCGGCTCTTCTCCATTCACTGCCCACTGATTTGCGTATGTCGTCGCTCCACCTGGTCACAGGGCGTCCTACACTACGTTTGCCAATTCGCGGTCTCCACTCCAGGACAAGTTTAGCCCAACGGTTATCAGTCCTGCGGCAGATATGGCCAGCCCACTGCCACTTCAGTTTGCTAATCCGTTGAACAAAATGTTTGTAACGTTTCAAATCCGTGCCCCGTCCGGACCACGTACACTACACGGCTCTGGTTTTGTTATTTCTAAAAAAAACCACAAAATATGAGTTTTTAAAAAAAAATAATATAACCATCATTTCCGCCCATTGTGAGACGCGGTTTGGGATATCGACGACGTCGGCTTGAAGCCGACGCACTTAGCGCGGTAGGGTAGGTTTAATGAGAATCATCCCTTATTATACTAGACAATACTATTTGCGTCCCGCGGCTAGTAAATTAAATTAAATTAAAATTAAATTAAAATTCATTTATTCAGATGTCAATAATCCATGTTGTTAGTAACAATCTTCTTATGATCTATGTTAGTAATTACATTAGGTATATTAATAAGTTTAAAATGTCATAAAGCTACCAAAGTTGTGTGGGGCCTCAACCTAGATAGCCAGAACCTAGTAATCCTCCCTGAACATTCATTGTTAGCAACAACGGCCAGCAGGCTATTCGAGCTCCCCCGAACCCGTGCCAACAGGGATGCACTTCTTTTACGTAAAATGGCGTGGAAATCATCCACATGTGCATCGGCAAACATCCCTGACGCGCTACAGAATCGTGGAAGCCCCAAAAGCACCCTGAAACCGTTGTTATATTGGATCCTGAGGGCGTTATATACCTGCTGCGTATAGCGAACCCACAGACTGCAGGTGTAGAGCGATTGACAATAGGCTTTAAACAGAGTTACTTTTACCTGAGCACTACATTTAGCAAACCTGTGGGCCAACATATTGCACCTGACAGACAACGCCCTCCTCTCTCTCTCTATATCCATATTATCAGACATATCATCTGTGACCCAGTGACCCAAGTACTTAAAATGCTTTACCCAACTTAATGGGATCCCCCCAAGCTTAACCGGAGGTACTGAATAGCTTTTACTACCTGCTTTAAACAACATTAGCTCACTCTTTTTTGCATTATACCTAAGTCCATGGGACACAGCATATGCTTCACAAATGTCTAACAAACGTCTAAGCGCACTGACAGTTGGACTCAGCAGAACCATGTCGTCTGCATAACTTAAATTATTGACACTGACTCCATTAATTGAGCATCCAACATTGGCTCTACTAAGCCCAACTATCAGTTGATTTATGTACAAATTAAACAACTTAGGAGAACTAATTCCTCCCTGTCTAACTCTACAGTTTAGTTTATACTCTTGAGATAGAGCTCCCGCCCATTTGACAACATTTTTCTGATTGCTATACCAGTACCTAAAAAGATTAATTAAATCCCTAGGCATACCTACCCGTGTCTACAGTCAGCTTATGCCATAGGATGTCATAGGAAACCAGGTCGAATGCTTTAGACAGATCCAAAAAACAGGCATACACAGGCGTTTTTCTCTCAGTGTAATATTGAACAGCATGCTTCAAACACAAAATCGCAGCCTCAGTAGAAAGTTTAGGTTGAAAACCAAACTGAGCTTCATGTAGATGAAGGTGTTTACTTAGATGTCTTTCAAGAATACTGTCCAACATCTTGGCTAGGACTGTCGCCAGGGAGATGGGTCTGTAGTTGGATCCGTCAGAAGCGTCACCCGTCCGATTTTTAATGACTGGTACAACAACTGTCTTCATCAATGGCTCCGGCAAATAAGAATGACCTATACAGAATGTAAACAACATGGCAAGAACTCGTGGAAGGTGAACACCAGCATGCTGCAGGTGCTCTATACTAAGTCCATCATGCCCAGGCGATTTACCTCTTTTCATATTTTTAAGAATTTCTCTAATATCATTCGCAGTAACAGATACATGATTTTCAGGCAGAGGAACATCAGCACAGAGCACCTGTTGATGAGGCAATGTTGATTCCACATGGAATTGCTCTCTGAAAACATTAGCAATACCAGTTGGTTCACTCACACCATCCACGCTCACAGGCACACCATTTGACTGATTCAGTTTTTTAGTGCGTTTCCAAAAGCTACTGAAGTCCTTAACATTGTGATGGGACGCTAAAATGTCCATTTGTATTTGTTTTTGGTTATTTTGGCACCATTTTAGCCTACTCTTAAAGATCTTACGATATTTACACATATTTTCATACATCAAGCCATTTTGTAATTTACCACTTAGCACCCAATTATGAAACGCAATCCGAGCCTGACTGTGAGCGTGTCTGACATGTTTATTCCATCCTACCAACCGAGCCCTACCTTTAGGTTTTCCCCCACTATCTCTTCTCTACATATAATAAATTCGAAGTTTTGGAAGTAAGCGTTCTACGTCCATAATGATCTTAGCACTATAGAATTCGCTAACCTTATATAGCTCCGGTAGAAAAAAATCTTGCATGCGCGATTCAGGTTTTCTTAAATTTAGAAAATCACAAATTAGTTGATTATTCTTTTTGTTCTGCTTAAAAATTTTGTACACTTATGTATTTTAAGAATACATAGCAATATACACATTTTTTAACTAGAAAATAAAGTAATTAATTTAATAAGATATTTTTTTTTAATTTCAAGTAACTAGCGCCATCTCTTCGTTTTCGCGAAACTACCATTCATCTCAGAAAATGTTGATTTTATTTGTTTACCTTTGTTTGTGCAGTCTAATTTCGGGAACTAGGAAACAGATTTTAACATAATCTTCACGAATGTGTTCAGAAAATATCAGAAGAGGTTTAGGTATTTCAAGTAGATTTATGTTACTAATTAAAATTTGATATTTCTTGGCGTAAAAAATAAACCATAATATTTTTGCATGAAAACGTACAGAACGTAGGGATGATGTCAAAATTGTCAGTTTGACATACGGAAAGAAGCATCTAGCGCCATCTCTTTTTTATTTATAATTTTATTATGGCTTCGCATTATTACTATCGTGCATAAAGCCAGTGTCGCGGTAAAAGAAAATTAAATCCAATGCAGGAGCGTTTTTTGAACATGTGTATGAAGCGGCGTGCTGGGGTTATTAAAAACTTAAATACTCTTTGATTGGATCTCTTTTATCAAAGTACTAGCGACCCGCCCCGGCTTTGCACGGCTATATTATGCATGTATTATCTTCTTATCTATATCTTCTTCTATACATATAAAATCCTCTGTCCTGACTGACTGACGGATCATCGCACAGCCTAAACCGCTGATCGTAGAGACTTGAAACTTGGAGGGTGTGTTCTTTGTATGACGTAGGCATCCGATAAGAAAGAATTTTCCGAAATTCTACCCCTAAAGGAGTGAAAAAGGGGGTCAAAGTTTGTATTGGACAACGTGATTCCTTAGTCCAATCTATTTCAAATTTTGCGTAAACATTCTTTAACAGAATTAATGGAACACGTGTTTCGTATTTTATTGAAATTCATCCCCTAACGGGGTTAAAAAGGGGAAGAAAGTTATTTTGGGAGTGATTTGCTTCGAAGTTGATATCAATACTCTTTAGTGCTTTTGATTAGATTGGTAACATACTCATTAATCTATGATTGGTAAGACGTCACTTCAAGCTGACAGCGTTAACGTAAAACCTAAGAGGTTGAAAACTTCGAACATTGAACTGAAAAAAGGTGTCTTGCCATTTAGTACTGGGAACTTGACATAGTATTTTTTTTTTGCGCGATACGTTTGCTAATACCTGTCGATAGAGGACATTACGGCAAATGAAATATGCCTTTACACCAAATCTCATAGGTGTCTCGGAAATGGGGTATTTGACCAAACGTTATGACTAAGATTTTATCAAAAGTGCGCTGTGCACAAATAATGCTTTCTAACCAAACTTCTAAACCATCTCGGAGACGGGATATTTGTTAAAACATAGAACTGTTTTAGGATAGCCACTGAATCACTTAAAACTCTATATTTTTATTAGAATACGCCAAAATTACTCTCTGCGCAGCTGTTCAGCCCTACCTAATAATAAAATTTTGAACAATTTGCCAAAAGTCACAGTTCCCAAAGTTAGTAGATACTAATTATTAAGTAATTTAAAAGAAATATCTTTTGTTATGAATACGAAAATACCTAAACAAATGAATAGGACTTTTACACATTTTTCATTTTTAAAATGGACAGGAAAGTGATCTTATAAGGGTTCCTTTTTTACCTTTTAAGGTACGGAACCCTAAAAACACAAAAGATGACTATGATTAATTACTAATTAGCACGATATGATTAAAGATTTACTCATGTGGTAATCGTAGAGTTTTGTGCATTATTGGCTCTGTGTTAGAAAGACAGAAATAGAAGAACTCATTTTTTTGGTTTAGAACTTTAGGTACTTAGACGTATACCCATTTTGGATCCCATCCCAAGAGAATTGGGTGCACCCGAGGTTTTCGTGTTCCAAGTTCAAAAATCAAAAACACACACATATCTCATTCAAAAATCTATCTTCTCTATACATATAAAATTCTTTGTCCTGACTGACTGACGGATCAACGCACAGCCTAAATCGTAGAAACCTGAAACTTGTAGGGTGTGTTCTTCGTATGACGTAGGCATCCGATAAGAAAGGATTTTACGAAATTAATTACCTACCGGGTTTAAAAAAGAGTAGAAAGTTATTTTAGGCGATTTACTTCGACTGGAACTAATTAGTGCTTTTGATTAAATTAAGTAAGTACATTTTATTTTGACACACAAGTTTCAAACTCAATCTAATTTGAAATCAACAAAAAATAATCATATTTTAACTATTTTCGACTCCTGCGCGGACGAAGTCGCGGGCAAAAGCTAGTAACTCAATATAGCAGCCTCACTGAGTGTTTCAACAATATTAAAAGTAAGTAAAGTAAACTAGTAAAGCTTCTTATGCTTCAGGAACACTTGGGGTGTCAACCGGAGGAGCTATCTCCTGACGAACAGTCTTCAGTGACTTGTCTGAAATGGAGATAGTGGATGGTTAAAAATAGCTTTATTTAACTATTATGTAATCTACTAAACCTAAGTTCTTAGGTAAGTACCTACTTTAAAGACAAGTTGCCGCATAAGACGACTTGCGTTTTAGACCGTCTGATACTAACCCCTTTTTGTATGATAATGCACACAGTGTTGGAAGTAGGTAACTAGGCTTGTATTTTGGTGACCAGAACATAATACTTCAAAATAATTTGACTTATCTGAACTAATATTATAATAAAGAGGAAAGATTTTGATTGATTGTTTGTTTGCATTGAATAGGCCCCGAAAGTACTGGACCGATTTTGATGAAACTTGGTATGAGGATAGATTGATTCATTGGGCTACTTTTTATTTCGATATTCCTTAAGTTACGCGGGTGAAACCGCGGAGCGCTGCTAGTCTATACTATATCTATACTAATACTTATGATAAAAACTAGCGACCCGCCCCGGCTTCGCACGGCTATATTATGCATGTATTATACATATTCCTCTTGAATCACTCTATCTATTAAAAAACTGCATCAAAATCCGTTGCGTAGTTTTAAAGATTTAAGCATACATAGGGATATAGGGACAGAGAAAGCGACTTTGTTATACACTATGTAGTGATAGTGAAGAAAGATTTGATTGTTTATTTGCATTGAATAAGCTCTGAAACTACTGGACTGATTATGATGAAACTTGGTATGAGGATACATTGATTCATTGAAAGTAACTTAGGCTACTTTTTATCCCGATATTCCCACGGGATCGGGAGTTACGCGGGTGAAACCGCGGAGCACTGCTTGTTTAGAATAAAGAGATTCACATACCAATAATACAAATAGAATATTGCGGAGTATCGCAAGGCAAGCCGTAAACCATCCCGTTTAAATGATCCTGCCTGTCCAGATTCAAGCAGGGACTGTCCATAGTGAAGTCCTCATCCAGCCATGGTGGTATCTGCGGAAATAATACGAGATTTTCTTTAGAAATCGTGTTTTTCCGAAATGAGAGAAAAAAGCGGGAAATAAAATAACATTTTAGCGCCATCTAGTTTTCAATCAATGTAACTTCTAACAGCGACATCTATTAGATTTCATGTAAACTATTTCGCATGTTAGGTAAGACTGGTGGTGTAATACAAAATAGTACTTACATTGTAAACTAGATGGCGTTACCAGTCGTTTGTAAAAAAAATAGTTGTTGGAATTACTGCGGTTTACTTACATACATATTGATTGCCGCGTCTCCGAATGTCTTTTGGTCTGGAATCCTTTTCCCAGTCAATGGATTATACCAACCGTAAGTTAAAGCGTCAGTGGTGGCATCTCTTGACATGTTCAAACGACCGGCCAGCCAAACGTGACTGATTGCTAAAAAACATTTTATTTCTAGTAAATGCGGTGTTAATTTGATAGGAAAATATGGAAAACTAGTTTAAAATGAACTAATAATACAATAACAATAAAATACTACCTAATATTCATCAAATAGAACACCTAAAAGTTTTAACTACCACTACTCCCACTAGATGTCGCTACGTGTATCCTAATACAAAAATTGTATACAACATTTGTATGGTCATTTAATGACCAATCTCTAGTTTGAGTTTGTTATACTGCCAAATAGATGTCTATACGCGTATTTTAAAAACATAGACGTAATAAATAATAGATACGAAACAAACCTCTAGTTTAAGGGTGCCACAACTCCAAACTAGATGTCGCTATACGAATCTTCATATAAATCAACAAACCTCTAGTTTATAGGTGCCACTACTCTACAGTAGATGTCGCTACTCATATCATACAAACTCATAAAAATTAAGTTTGAGTTTGCCGCTACTCCACAGTAGATGTCGCTACATGTATCTACAAACTTACGTTGATCCTTATTTTCGCCCATAACAAGCAACATTTGGATCAGCATTTCATTATTTTCAATGGCCGCGAGCGATCCGTTCATTTTCAAACAGTTTTCATACGCATGCTGCCAGTAAAGCTGCTGTCGGACCAATATGTAGTAGTATAAGTCGTCGCTAGGTGGCGATTGTGTTGATTTCAAATTCGTTTGATCTGAAATGAGAAAATCGATTAAAAAGTTGCCAATGCATGAAATTCTTTTAAGAGTGCCTATTATTATTTTTGCGAGCATTATTTCATAAGTTTTTATAAGTTGATATGCCGGAGGCAAAGGGTTAAAAAGCTTATAAAATAGCCAATCTAAAACCCCTTGATATCTGACGGCGTGCAGTGAATTTATTATGGAAACTACAATAGGAAATTCGTAAGACGTATTGTCTTGAATTAAATATGCTCTTAGAAATTATAAATTATAATAGGCACAGTACAATACGCGCAAAATAAGTTGATCAGCCTGAAGTTGCAGCGACTCGAATGTTTTTTTTTTTCTTCAGTTATGGCTTCGCACGGTTTGTGCATATAGCCAGTATCAAGTAATATTTTGCATCAAGTTATGGCCCGATTTACAGAAATCGGGCTCAAAGTGTTTCAAGATGGTCAAGTCGTCAAGTCACAGTTTGTCAAGTCAGGGGTAAAGCGGTGGCTACTTTACTATAACCTTGTAGGAGATTTTGGAGGCAACGAGAAAAGTCCATGTTTGACACTGATTTTTACTTTCACTACACTTGTGCACTTTCACAGAACTAAATTAGATAACTTTCCACCAGAATTATACAATTTAACTCGGTTTACAACTAAGTTTCGTGTAAATAAAACTGCAGCACGACATGTTGTTGGCTCGTTCCCGCCAAAAACCGCGACTCGAATGTTCCGTTTCATTTTTAAGGTTCGGTATCTAAAGAGTAAAATCCTTCAAATCATTTACAAGTGGCCAGTATTAAATTAACCCTAAAGAGTATTTATTCGTCATGATAAAGTGTTCAGTTGTACAACTAATTATATTAATTGTCACTACTACTTACTACTGGTAGTACATTGTATCAGTTGTACTATCAACGAACAAACCCAAAGGAAATTTCTTGTATTTTTTTTAGTAGTACTAGAGAAACAATAAAGTATCATTTGCACTACCAGTTGAACTATTTAGTAGTACTACTGATCCGGTGCGAAACGGAACCCTCGCTATCCGTCTGTCTGTCTGTCACCAGGCTGTATCTCATGAACCGTGATAGCTAGACAAGTTGAAATTCTCCTCTGGTTGACATAGTACATTTCCCAGCGAATTTCGCCACAACTTCCTCCCAAGTCAACTTACACCGCGCGTACCGCAATACGGACCTAAAGACCCTCTTCTCGTTATGTAATATCTCAAACCTTGGTAACAGATGAAGTGCATCTTCCTATCGCACCTTGCCTCCATGAAGACAGGCGCGTGGTTCGCGTGACGATCCAACTCGAGGCAACCGCTCTGTTTTATACTTGTTCTGTCTCTGTTGAGATAAATAAAGATTAAACTTGTGAAAAATGCATAACAAGGTCTATAGAGGGATCTTACCTTTAGTCTAATCTTACCCACTTTAGTCTTAAAGGGCTAAGCGTGTGTCTAAAAGTGCCTAAGATCTCTCATGCCAAATTGTATAAGATCGCTTTACGGCTAAAGTGCCTAAAATTCCCTTATGAACCTCCTTAATCCTCTTTTCACAGGTTCCCGTTTATCATCTTAGACACCCCAGGACCCATGAAGCATTTACGCATTTTTTGTTGTTTATAAGTGTTTTCAAAATGTGGCATGATTTACCTAAGAGCTCGCTGCCTCTGTGGTGTTGCAACATCAAAACAAAATAAATGTTCGTCCGTCTGTCTGTCACCAGGCTGTATCTCATATAGTATAAAGTTACCTCATGGGCGGCCACTGGGCTCCATCAACATCAATAGAGGCGGGTACATGGAAGATGCTTAGCCCGGAGTCCATCCACGTCCAGCGGCCGAGCGAGCCGCGTGCCCCAACCCATGCTGTCTCTACACCTTTAACAAGAATGAAATCTCATTCATTTATTTTTCTTAAATTTAGATTTTTATAAAAACAAAATATATACATCACTATAAAAACTTATAAAACAATTCTTTCTAAGCTCTAAAAATCTAAATTTAATATTTGTTTATTATTCATAATTGTTACGTAGAAACAAGAAAAGGGTACCGGGCGGTCTCTCCATACAAACGTAGTCGACTGTTTCCTCCCTGGATAATGATACTAGCGCAAACATTTTTGTTGCATGAAACCTATAACTGCCATGCTATGGCTATGGCTATTTTTTGTTTTCTCGTTTTTTTTTTTGTTTTTAAATCTTCATTTCTATGATAATTAGAAAATGAAAAAAATCAAGACATAGGGGCATAGTCATGGCAGTTATAAGTTTTATGCAACAGAAATATTTGCTCTAGTGTCATTATCCAGGGAGGAAACAGTCGACTACGTTTGTATGGAGAGAGCGCCCAGTACCCTTTCCTCTTAAGGGTCCATACGACCTTGCTACACAGGTTACTAAATAGTTACTACTGGCACCGGTCGCCTTCGTTGATGAACATTGTTGATTGTTACGTATGTGTTTAGTTTTTCTCAAAAGTGCTGAGATGGAATTGTAGGTGAGATTTTAACCGACATTTTGGTGTGACTTTGAGCCGAAAATTCCCTATAGTTTTGAAGGTATCCTAAAATTAAGAATTAAAACTAGTATAACTTTGAAATGACAAGGAATTTTCGTCTCAAATTACCCCAAAATATGAGTAAAGATCTCACCTACAATTCCATCGCAGCACTTTTGAGAAAAAACGAAACACATACGTTACAATCAACAATATTGTAAGCGACCGGTATTTCTTAAGCGCTTTCCGTTTGGTAGCTTAAATAGCCTTAAGGTGAAGTAGGGATTGAAAACCCCTATCCCTTTCAGACGCGCGCGTAGCGCGATGATTCTATCCCTTTCCCCCGCGCGCGAAATGTCCGTTTTAACTGTTTTATGTAATTAAAAGACTCACATCTATTTAAGAGGAAAACCATCTGTACTACCTTATGGGATTTGATGTAAAGTTTATAAAAATATAAATTTTGTACTTGGTTTTTCTTTACAATCGCAGTAAAATTGAAAAAGCTACCTGATAATTCTCCAAGCCACTATGGTCTGAAGTTCATAATTGCACATCGTTTATAACCGTGTTTGGAGGCATGCGCTGAGTAATTCTCAGCTTTTATAAAGTCCGGATCTTACTCTAATAGTATAAAAAAACTGGTTGCCTGTAAAGTCGGTATACGGGCGAAAGTTTTACGTGACAACAACTGTGCTCGAGTGGAAGGGACGCGTGCCTTTCACTTTTTATGTCTGTCTCTCTCGCTCTTAGGCGGGCTAACCATGCCCGCGTGCCTCTCACTCGCTCTCATTGTGAGCGCATAACGTCAGCGGAGCGTAACGCAGTTTCTTGAAGTGTCACCCGGCAAACCAATTTATAAGACGTTGTCACGTCAAAAATCTAGATGTTTGTGGTTTGGTTACGTAAAGGTACTTACTCGGTCGTGTTTTCAACATGGCCATCCCGATTTTTCTTAGACATTTCATAGTACCAATGTTCGCGAGACTGAAAACATGAAATATTATGGAAGACTACCTGTAAAACTTATTCAATATATGAAAGTAGTACGGGATCCCTTTATAGACGACCTTCACCGATCTGTTTAATGGATGTAAATTATTTTATATCAAACTAGCTGTGCCCCGCGGTTTAGTAAGTCCCGATCCCGTGGGAATATCGAAATATAAAATAGCCGTCCTCGATAAATGGACTATCCAGCACAAAAATAATTTTTCAATTCGAACCAGTGATTCCTGAGATTAGCGCGTTCAAACAAACAAATAATCTATACTAATATTATAAAGCTGTTTTATCACTATCACTACATAGTATAAAACAAAGTCGCTTTCTCTGTCCCTATGTCCCTATATCCCTATGTATGCTTAAATCTTTAAATAAACTTTAAAACTACGTAACGGATTTTGATGCGGATTTTTAATACCTAGATAGAGTGATTCAAGAGGAAGGTTTATATGTATAACTAGCGACCCGCCCCGGCTTCGCACTGCTATATTATGCATGTATTATACATATAAACCTTCCTCTTGAATCACTCTAACTATTAAAAAAAACCGTATCAAAATCCGTTGCGTAGTTTTAAAGATTTAAGCGTACAAAGGGAAATAGGGACAGAGAAAGCGACTTTGTTTTATACTATGTAGTGATGATACATGCTTAATATAGCCGTGCGAAGCCGGGGCGGGTTGCTAGTATGTTTATAAAAAGTTTGTTTGTTTGAACGCGCTAATCTCAGGAACTACTGGTTCGAGTTCAGAAATTGTTTTTGTGTTGGATAGTCCATTTATCGAGGAAGGCTGTAGGCTATTTTATATTTCGATATTCCCAAGGGATAGGGCGAGTTACGCGGGTGAAACCACAGAGTGCTGCTAGTCTAGGTATATAGGTAGGTAGGGCACAATGGGCATTTGACTATGCGCCATTGCACTGCGACGGGGCTCCACATTTGCGTGCAAAACGTGTAAAACTGCGGAAGGCTGCTACTTACGTCATGTTCTGCAGCAAGCAGTACGCCGCCGCCTGGCCCCACTCGAGTTTCCCCTCATACAGTCTGTATAGCCCAGTTCGACATCGCACAGTCCGCAATTCAGTCACTAGAGTCAGGTCTTTCGCTTCTGAAAGTTACAATCACTACATAGTATAAAACAAAGTCGCTTTCTCTGTCCCTATATCCCTATGTATGCTTAAATATTTAAAACTACGCAACGGATTTTGATGTGGTTTTTTGAATAGTTAGAGTGATTCAAGAGGAAGGTTTATATGTATAATACATGCATAATATAGCCGTGCGAAGCCGGGGCGGGTCGCTAGTTAATAAATAAATCTACACCAATAGTATAATGAGTAAAGTTTTTTGTTTTTGTGTTTGTAACGAATAGGCTCCGAAACTACTGGACCGATTTTAATCAAACTTACTATGAAGATACATTGATTCATTGGGAATAGCACATGGTACTTTTTATCCCGATATTCCCACGGGATCGGGAGTTACGCGGGTGAAACCGCGGAGCGCTGCTAGTATAATACAATTATATAGAATTATAGATCGTTACAAATTACACTAATTAATTAAAGATAAGTACTTGAGAGGAAAGGGTACCGGCTCTCTCTCCATACAAACGTAGGCGACTGTTTCCTCCCTGGATAATGACACTATAGCAAATATTTGTATTTGGCATGGTCATGGCACTCATTTCATGCTAAAAAAATATTTGCTATAGTGTCATTATCCAGGGAGGAAACAGTCGACTACGTTTGTATGGATAAGAGCGGCGGCCTTTCCTTCATAATAAAAATAAATAAAATAAAATAAATAAATAAATGATGTACCTCTTTCGCAAGCAAATGGTCTCTCAAGAGAGCAGGGTAGGTCCAAGAACACTGGCTTGTCATGCTGAACCCGCTCCAAAGCGACGCAATCAGCACCGCCTTCAGGGACCGGCACATGAGTCCGATTCAGCCACTGGAACAAATCATTCACTCATTCACTATCCACACTCATTATACAGGATGATTTTTTTACATGGGCCTTCAGGGCTCTATCCTAAACTATAAGAGATAGCGAAAAATGCTGAAAGGAGTTGCGTGCCCGATTTTGACAAAAACTAAAACTGCTTCATTCGATTTTTGAAAAAGTCATTACCCTAGCCAGGAATTAAACCTATAGATTTTGAAAAAAAAAAAACATCATATATTTTTATACCAATGCTGATAAAGATCAATTTTTGGAAACAAACATAGTATTCTAAATCTAAAGAAATAGCTAATTTTAAGGGCTGAAATACAGGGCAAGTGAGTGTGGGTTAGTGGGAGAGGGTAAGTGAGTGAGAGTGAGTGAGTGAGGGTGAGTGATTGAGGGTGAGTGAGTGAAGGTAAGTGAGTGAGAATGAGTTAGAGAGGGTGAGTGAGAGAAGGTGAGTGAGTGAGTTAGAGTGTAAAGGAAGGTGTGCTTTACCAGAGGGTAATGTCTAGCAGCGTCACCGTCAGCCTCGCTGGCCAACACGTCGAGTGCCGTCCGCCGGAGCTCCACTTTCTGACTCCAACGGTACCCTGCAGGGTCCTCAGCGGAGTCTCGACGAGCGCCCACCCAGAGGGAGTCGATCGCTGTTGAAAAATAACTAAACAATAAGATTGTGGAATATTACGACAACATAGTTGACACAAGAAAAAGCCAGTAAAATACAAAAAACCTAAAAAAGAAAATAAAACCGGTCAAGTGCGGGCCGTACTCGCGCGCCGAGGGTTCCGTACAGAAGTTTTAACTTTCTTTCTCTACCCTTGCAGTGGTATGGTAGGTATTAATTTAACTTGACCCTTATTTCGTTCGGGCGCCCATACAATGTAAGGGTCAAGTTAAATTGGTTTGACTATGTAAGTATGGGGACAACCGTTAATTTTCATTTATTTTTTATTTTTTGGAATTTTTCTTTTGTTTGTGCTGTAAGACCTTGCTTTTAGCCAAATTTCGTGATTCTAGGTCAATGGGAACTTCCATATGGGTTTTCGACCCGAAACCTATAGGGTACTTCTGGTTGACCTGGAATTATCAACATTCCATTTCACATTTGCCACTATACGTCATCAATGTTGACACCTTACTGTTTTTCGTACCACAAAAGGTAAAAAAAGAAAACCTTATAAGATCACTTTCTTGTCCGTCCGTCCGTCTGTCCGTCCGTCTATCTCAGGAACAGGTGGACCTAGCAAGTTGAAATTCATACCAGATACTGAGGTCTATAGTCCCTATTAGGTGTATAAAAATCAAGGTCCTGGGTCAACACAATAAAAAGACATGGGAAAATTTACATTTTTGAGAAAACTTTTAAGTAACAAAATTTACCTTAATTTACAACTTTTTTTTACTTTTTGGAAAAACTTACAGAATTGTGACTCAGAAAGTGCTTCCGCCAAGAAATCAGCTTTGTCCTTGGTATCCAATAAAGCCAGTGTCCCGTTGTGTTGCCCTCTGAAACATAAACAAAAATTCATAGAAATTATTTTCCGATTCTTAAGACCACTGTGAAGTTGTAAATTTCCATACAAAAAGCGGTAACGTTACCCCCTTAAGTAAGTCCGATTTTGATAATTTTTGAAAATGTTCTAGATCTAATGGAAAATAGGTTTAACCGTTTTTATTTTAAAGAAATATTGCATAAGATAAAAGTTACTAGTATCTGAATATCTATATTTTTGACTTTAAAACTTCATCGAGCGTTTCAATTGATTTTTAATAGACTAAACTGAATTACCAAAAAAGAAAAACGTATAAACCTAGAATAAGATGCAGTGAATTAAATGAGACCAAATTTATTTCATTTTGTGAAGGATAAAGGGGGTAAATTATTTTTTACTCTTTACCTCGACGTTTCGACTATGTTACAATAGTCATGGTCACGAGGAGACAAAATACGTGGTTAATACCCGGGAAAATAATTAATATGAATTTGTTTGAGTTTGTAAAGTTTGAATCATGGTTTTAGTGACCTCATAATATAAATAAGCGGGAATCGAACCCGCAACCCTGTGTTTGGGAGTCCGGCATGGTAACCATTGTGCCAACTGGGTCGTCAAAGTTTGTAGCGAGAGAGCCCTTTCCTCTTAACAATAATTTACCCGCATAATATCTTAGCGTTCTCCCACGTAACCGGCAGGTTTTGTATTAAATATTCCTTATTGTTGAACACGTACGACTCCCATCTGTTTGATAACGATTGCGGTACTGAAACAAATAAAAAATTTCACCAAAAACAATTTTAATTATGGGGTGGTGCGATCACTAGACTCCAAAAATTTCCGTGGACCAATTATAAAAAACTTGAGAGGTGTCAAGGGACACCCGGATGGAACGAAGTTCCTTTCGATTAAATAGTGAAAGAATTGTAATAGTTTTTTTTTTGACGTGACAACGTTTTATAAATTGGTTTGCCGGGTGACACTTCAAGAAACTGCGTTACGCTCCGCTGACGTTATGCGCTCACAATGAGAGCGAGTGAGAGGCACGCGGGCATGGTTAGCCCGCCTAAGAGCGAGAGAGACAGACATAAAAAGTGAAAGGCACGCGTCCCTTCCACTCGAGCACAGTTGTTGTCACGTATAACTTTCGCCCGTATACCGACTTTACAGGCAACCAGTTTTTAGTCAATAGATTATTTGTAAATAATCTTTGCGACACCACACTGTTCAATGCGAAATCGAAAGACGAAACGAAAATAACTGGCTTGCTTTCTATGCAAAAAGTGTCGTAAAAAATTTTGTTCTTAATTTTTTCCGTCTAGCCCCCTTTCGCAACGCGCGATAAGGAACTTTCGTTCTAAAAAAAATTAAGTATGGTGTGGTGCGATCATGACTTCGAAAACCGTGATCCAACTAAAAAAAAATTGCCCAATAACTAATCGTATATTAGTTATTGGGCAATTTTTTTCAGTATTTGGTATAAACTACTACTTTTTAACCGGCTTCAAAAAAACGAGGAGGTTCTTAATTCGTCGGGTATTTTTTTTAAAAGTATGTTTGCCGATTATAAATCTAGAACATCCATTTTATCTATTTGTGCAACTTATACTTTCTTCTTTTTTTTTTTCTATTTTCTTCTTGTGTTGTACAAATAAAGTTACCTATATATCTAGACGATTTGCTACTTAGTAGTATTTTGAAGCATTTCGAAGTAGGTATTATTAAGTAAAATTAAGAAAAAAAAATAGTAGAAAACAAACAAAAAAATTTTTTTTATATCGGTCCAGGCGTTTTTGAGTAATCCGCGAACATACATTAAAATATATATACGCGACGAATTGAGACCCTCCTTCTTTTTTGAAGTCGGTTAAAAAAGAAATCAAGTTTTCGAGTCATTTTGTGTGAAGGCATTGGTTGTTCACCGTAGTTTTATCAAATGATCACAAAATGCACCGCGCAAAAAAAACATCATCCGAAACTCCCTTTTCATACTGGAGGCTTAAAAAATAGGCGGAGTGGGTGGTGTTAGGTTTTATTTTCGTTACGTAATTTCTTGATTCGGTCGCCGCGCTCAAAACCCGCGATAAAAGCTATGCAATAGCTTAAAAATAATGCCTGCGTCTGTCTTTCCTGACGTATACACAATTTAGAGGTCTTCAATTTGCGAGTGAACTTCTATTAGACGCATGTGTTATATCTTAGACCACATCGTCACCTACCGTCAGGCAGGTGTTATAGTTGTCAAACTAACCATTTGTGAAAAAAAAATGTATTAAATGCTTGTACTATACCTCTATATTGTTCATGATAACTCCCAGAACATAATCCGATGAATAATAATAAAAATATAGACATGTCTAACCGTACGGGTGTCTGTCACTATACTGGGTCAAGTTTATGCGCGGGCGCAGCGGGATCTAACTTTAAAAAAAAACAACCTAAGCTTTGTACTTAAATAAGTATTGCACTAGATTTTCCCCGTGGTTTTGTTTAAGTAGAGATTTTTTTATACTTAATATCACTACATAGTATAAAACAAAGTCGCTTCCTGCTGTCTGTCTGTCCCTATTTATGCTTAGATCTTTAAAACTACGCAACGGATTTTGAAGCGGTTTTTTTAATAGAGTGATTTAAGAGGAAGGTTAGTAGGTACATAGAACAAAACTACCACGCTTACGAAGTTGCGGCCAACAGCTAGTCTATAATATAAAAATCAATTGCTGTTCGTTAGTCTGGCTAAAACTCGAGAACGGCTGGACCGATTTGGCCAATTCTTTTTTTGTTGTGTTTGTTGTAGTCCAGGGAAGGTTTAAACGGTGAGAATTTAAAGATCGGACTTACGCGGGTGAAACCGCGGGGCGCAGCTAGTTAGGTATAAAAATAAAAAAAATATTGCTTTGTTTGTTTGTTTCATAGGTACCATAATAGGTATGCTTGCACAAAAAAAAACGTGGTTTTCCTTAAGTATTTTTTTTATCTACAGTAAAATATATTTTTTTTGTTTTACAAACGAATAATGCTTCGAAATTACTGGACTGATTTTTATGAAACTTGGTATGAAGGTACATTGAATACTTGAGAATAAAAAAACATACAAAATACTCCAGTTACATTATTAGTAGAGAAATTGTTAGAAAAACAAATATTATAACAGTCAATGGGATATTATTATAATAGGAGAGAATTTATTTTCATAATATACTAGGTTTCATAATCTTGCGGAAACCGTATTAGTCATCAATGGAGGAAATGAATCTCACGGTAGGTCATTCCATGTGTAGCTGGACACCGCTATGTCTAGATTATAATATTTTTTATACAACAAACTAAATTACACAAAATAAATTTTAATATTTTTATATAATAAACTAAATTACACAAAATAAATTATAGTTACTAAGTAACTAAATAATTATAGTTAAGAAACTAAATTACACAAAATAAATTTTAATATGTTTATACAAGAAACTAAATTACACAAAATAAATTTTAATATGTTTATATAATAAACTAAATTACACAAAATAAATTATAATATTTTTATATAATAAACTAAATTACACAATATAAATTTTGATATGTTTATATAACAAACTAAATTACACAAAATAAATTTTATTATTTTTATATAATAAACTAAATTACACAAAATAAATTATAATAAGTTTATACAATAAACTAAATCACACAAAATAAATTTTAATATGTTTATATAATAAACTAATTTACACAATATAAATTTTAATATGTTTATATAATAAACTAAATTACACAATATAAATTTTAATATTTTATACAATAAACTAAATTACGCAAAATAAATTTTAATATTTTTATACAATAAACTAAATTACACAAAATAAATTTTAATATTTTTATACAATAAACAAAATTACGCAAAATAAATTTTAATATTTTTATACAATAAACAAAATTACGCAAAATAAATTATAATATCTTTATACAATAAACAAAATTACACAAAACAAATTATAATATTTTTATACAACAAACTAAATTACACAACATAAAAAATTTAATATAATAATAATAAGCCCGCAGGGCACCTTGAGGCGAGGTGACGGGGAGTAGCGTCCAGGGGGAAGTCACCGTTCCTCATCTCCGGCTTGCCTTAGTTGGTTGGTCGGAGTGAATATTGACGAGGAAGCGGTCCTCCGCCTCTGGCCTCTGTAATAAAATATTGTATTGTATTGTATTGTCCCACTGCTGGACAAAGGCCTCCCTAACATCTTTCCAACTGGTTTGGTCATGGCCTAAGTTTAGCAAGTCTGTTAAAAAAATACTACGCTTACTATTCTGTTCAATCTGGGTGGTTTTTTAAATTACTCTCAAATACAAACAAGGTATCAATGGACTGTAATTTAACACGTTCCGAGCCACGTCGTCGAGAGGCGGGCTCTCTGTTAGAAAGTTCTCTATAGGTATAAAAATTTCGCTGATTGCGCTAATGAAGAATGTCAACTAATTTTGAATATTAAATCCCCATATTCTTTGTTAAAAATAAAAAATACAAGTGAAAGAATTACTTCGATACGTCAATTAATTTCCGATTTATAGAAGTAAACTAAGCGGAGCGTTATAAATAAATAAATAAAAATAAATAAATAAATATTTCAGGACATATTACACATCGCCATCCAGCCCCAAGCTAAGCAACTTAATGCTTGTGTTATGGGTGCCAGATAACGGATAAACTACTTATATACTTTCTTTTTTTTTGTAAATATATACATATTATACATATAGGAAACACCCAGAACCAGAAACAAGAATTTATGGTCAGCATAAATACTTGTTCCCGGCGGGAATCGAACCCGCAACCTTCTGCGTCGCAGTCGGGTGTTCGCCCGACGCGCCACAGAGGTCGTCACATAAATTGACGTCACATGCGGTCACGTAACTGTTAGCGAGACTCGGTATATATCGTAAGTTTAATCACCTGTAAACTCAAAACTAATTGGTATTTTTGACTATAACAAAAAATAGTGTATTTGTAAACATACAAGCTTTACTGTAACAAACTTTCAACCGATTTGGCATACCTATTAACATTCTTCATTGATATTGCTCAGAGCGCGGAAAACATCGCGATGAAACTAGCGGCTTAATTGTTTCTAGATACTCTAAACGTTATTGATGAGTTCGTTCCTCTGGACACGGTCGAGTGTGAGCCTAATCTACACTAATATTATAAAGAGGAAAGATTTGTTCGTTTGTAACGAATAGGCTCCGAAACAACTGGATCGATTTTGATGAACGTAGTAAGAGGATACATTGATTCTTTGGGAATAACATAGGATCCTGTGGAAAGGTCGGGATAAAAAGTATACCTATACTTTTTATCCCGACCTTTCCACAGGATCGGGAGAAACGCGGGTGAAACCGCTTGGCACTGCTAGTAAAGAAAAAATTAAAGTTCCCGCCTATCGACAACGTGTCCCTGAATGTGTTAAATACCTATTAAATAACAGCTCACCTTACTGAGGTGATGGTTAATTGTAATCTGTCTGTGGTACATCCTACGTCCTATCCTCATTTGTATACGGGCTGTAAGGAAAATTGCATATAACTTTTGAACCGCTGAACTGATTTTAATCAAATATAGCTAATAACACTTCTTACTCATTCACCTTTCAAACAAAAGAAACAAAAATATATTGGTTCATCCGTTCGGGAGCTACGATGTCACACACAGACACGTAAAACGTAAAACTTAAAACACCCCTATTTTTGCCGGGGGTTTTGTAGCGTCTTAAAAATTAACTTAGGATGTGTGCCTTAGGAACGCGCCCACCAATGAGAAGAAGGCACAAGAAACTTAAGGGGTTTTTTTCTTTTGGGATCATGCTCACAAAGGTGAAGGTAACAAATATTTTTGAAGATATATTTGAAGTGGAGCAATTAAAGTTATATCCATGGGTTATCATTAAGGTACGACGAAGTATCATAATACGCCTTACCGCACAATTTCTGCTTTATAAAATATTTAAAAAACAAAGATGAATTATTATTAGCTGAATAATGTTGCCACATAACAATTTAAATCGTTAATAGAAAAATGAAAATTCATTTTTTACGATGGCAATAAAGTTTCGCTGGCTTCTTATTGAAACAAATTGTCTAAATATTGTATGCTATTAACGCCCCGCGGTTTCACCCGCGTAAGTTTCGATCTCGAGGGAATTTTGGGATAAAAAGTAGCCTATGTTACTGTCAATTAATCAATGTATGCTTTAATAAGTTTCGTCAAAATCGGTCCAGTAGTTTCGGAGCCTAAAAAAAATAAATAAATAAATATTGCAGGACATTCCACACATCGCCATCTAGCCCCAAGCTGCTTAGCTTGGGGCTAGAACTAGACTTGTGTTATGAGTGCTAGACAACGGATATACTACTTACTTTTTTTTTGTAAATATATTACTTATAATACATAGAAACAATCAGACCACAGACAAATATCTAAGCATAAATACTTGTCTGAGGCAGGAATCGAACCCGCAACCCTGTGTTTGGCAGTCCGGCATGGTAACCATTGTGCCAACTGGGTCGTCAAAAATTGTTACATCCAAAAAAATTACGCTGTAATTATTATAAAAGACTGTCTTTTTTTTTAGCAAAAATCTAAGCATAGGTTACGGAAATCTCAAGGCACTTATTTTCAGAACATATTTTAATCATATAAATTACATACCCATCAGCATTATTTTACTACAAGACCTAATCCACTCTATAAAAGGCATTAAACTAATTAACTCAAATAAATTGTGCGACCATGAAAAAGTTCAGACATCATGAAGCTACTGCGACAGAATGAACCACGTTCCGTCATTTTATTCCTGTTTATAGACACAAAACAGTAAACAAGATGGGCAAGGCGCCCTGACGTATACATCAAATGAAGCACTGTATTGTCGACTTCCTTCAGTCGTTTTCATTTTGTCACTGACATAATATTATGTTTAAGTGTGAACTAGCTGCGCCTTAAGCTTTTACCTGTGACATTCTTCACGGTACTTACCATCTATCTCTAAGCCAAAATACACCAAAATCGGTTCAGCAGTTAAGACTACCTATGCGATGCTGCCAGACGCAACGCCCCAGAAATACCCTTTACTTACAACTAGCATTGTTGATTGTAACAAATGAGTTTTGTTTTTATCAAAAGTGCCTAGATAGAATTGTAGGTGAGATATTTACCGATATTTTGGGGTATTTTGATTCAAAAATTCCTTGTTATTTCAAAGTTATACTAGTTTTAATTCTTATTTTTAGGATAGCTTCAAAACTAAAGAGATTTTTTGGCTCTAAGTCATACTAAAATGTCGGTGAAAATCTCACCTACAATTCCATCTTAGCACTTTTGAGAAAAACAAAACACATTTGTAACAATCATCAATGTTCACCTAGGAAGGCGACCGGTGCCGGTAGTAACTATTTAGTGTTAGATTTATATGATGGCAACAATAAATGTCAGTAAACTTGATAACATCAATGTCAAAATAACGTCTTCGTCTAGGTTTGTCTATGAACTCTCTCTGTTAGCCGCCATCGATGTATCGACACGTACTGTTTGACTGTCTCAATAAATTCTTATTAATCTGTTACACTTTGTTTCTTTTATGCTTATAACCCATCGTTTAGTAGGCTGTGTACCAAGGTCGTTGGCGTATGGACTCCCTTAAGCGGTAAACTCGAAAAATCGCAAACACAAACACATAACACGCCATATTTTTTCGCGATATCACCGAAAAAAAAAAACAACCATTTTTTTAAATTGCAATTTATCTAAAACTTAAACTGCACCCCGCGTAAATCCGGGACCTTCCCCTATGTCCCGTGTCTCTTTAAGCAAAAATGGATCAAAATCGGTTCAGAGGTTTAGGCGTGACAATGTAACAGACAGACAGAATCACTTTCGTATTTATGATATTAAAATCTGTATTTTTAACTCGAGGTTTTGTTGAATATTGCTTTTCCTGTCAAAATGGGATTATTTAGGTAACTAGCTGCTTGCCGCGGGTTTTCCGATCCCTTAGGAAAATCGGGATTAATTCATAATATATTTCGGATATTAAAATTAAAAATAAATAAAAATAAATATAGTAGGGCACTTTAAACAGCGCCATCTAGCCCAAATCTAAGCAAGTAGGCTTGTGTTATGGTGACCAGACAAAACGTATAGAATACTTAAGTAGGTACGGTTGGAGTCAAAATTGCAGACCCACAGTAGAGTTCAAAATCAGTATTAATGAAATGTTATAATTCTAATAATATTTATCTAATAAATTCATAAATTGAACGACTTTTAACTTGAAATCGTATTGAATCTTGTTTGAGTTAAAAACATTTTGATAATTGCAGTTTTGGAGCTCTACGGTGGGGCTGCAATTCTGACTCCGACATATACTTTTTTGGCGTGATAACGTCTAATAAATTGATGGAACGCATTCACAAAAAAGTGTCACGGTAATATTGTGTCACGTCATGCGTCATAGTAACTTAGGAAACAGAGTATTTAATAATAATATCGCTCATCTAGGCTTGTGTGACGAGTGATGAAATAGAAGACTTATATAAAGGGAAAAAAACGAAAAAAATATGAAGAAAAAAAGAAAAATATAAAGGAAAAACCAAAAAAATCTAAATTTTTCATCGATTTCTTTTGACGTTATCACGTATGATTATCGTCCGTAAACCGCCTTTACAGACAACCATTTTTTCAAATACTTGGGTCATAAAATATTCGTACAAAAATTTGCTTGAGCCGGGAATCGAACCCTTATGCGTCACAGGCGGGGGTGCTCGCCCGACCGCGCCGTGTCACAGAAGCCGTCAAATTTTTGCGCGTAAACCTGGCGGGGCGTAGGCGGCGCCATCTACAATTCCAAGTTAACATTAACAAGTAAATTAAAACAATTTTCTTTATAATTTCAATATAATGAAGTTAAGTTATAAATCATGTCACCTTTAAAGTTAAATCCTTAGTTAAGGGTGATAACAGACTGGAGATATTTTATCGACCGACTAGCTGCGCTCCGCGGTTTCACCCGCGTAACTCCCGATCCCGTGAGAATATCAGGCTAAAAAAAAAAAGCAGCAATATCTTCTTCAACTTCGATGGGTGACCAATTAGTAGTGTGGCAAAAATGTTTCGTGAGCCCCTCCGTGCTTCGGAAGGCACGTTAAGCCGTTGGTCCCGGTTGCTACCTCCAGTAGCAGTCGTTAGGTCAAGTTAGAGGCCTTAGGGCGATCTGAAAACTCTAACAATAGGTGAGCCACACCACTATACGAGAAGAAGAAGATTACATGGTATAAAACATTGTATTAGTATTCTTAAATCTTAAAAAAAGCGGATTTTGATGCGGTTTTTATTAGATAGAGTGATTCAAGAGAAAGGTATTGGTACATAAAACAAAAACTACCACGCGTACGAAGTCGCGGGCAATAAAATAAATAAAATTTCGTTTATTTTTCTCCCATGCATGCATCACATTATCAACTTATTTTTAAACAATTTACAACTTATCATAATTATAATAATGTTCTAAGTCTCAAAATAAAGTAAAGTAAAGTATAATGATAACACATGAGAATTACGGGCATATTACAATATTTTGACGTGACAACGTTTTATAAATTGGTTTGCCGGGTGACACTTCAAGAAACTGCGTTACGCTCCGCTGACGTTATGCGCTCACAATGAGAGCGAGTGAGGGGCACGCGTCCCTTCCACTCGGGCATGGTTAGCCCGCCTAAGAGCGAGAGAGACAGACATAAAAAGTGAAAGGCACGCGTCCCTTCCACTCGAGCACAGTTGTTGTCACGTAAAACTTTCGCCCGTATACCGACTTTACAGGCAACCAGTTTTTTTTATAGGTAATCGTCGCTATCGACCAACAAAAAAGTCCCTCATCAACACCTTCCCTGCGGTACGTATTTGAAAAGTTCCCACCGGCATACCTACAACCTACCAGAGACCCGCGACTTGCGACGAGTTAATTACACCCTCCCAAACCTTACTCACTGCTACGTAAGCTGTGACCAGTACTCTATGCGTTAGTAATACTGATAACTATGGACACGAAAACTGTGGAGGTGATAGTGATTTTATAAAACTTTTATTTTTAACCCCCGACGAAAAGAGACTAAAGAATAAAAACAAAGGATAAAAAAAAAATGGTTGTCTGTAAAGTCGGTTACGGACGATAATTTTACGTGATAACGTCATGGCAACGATAAAACGTTGCTATAGTTACCTTGTCAATAACATGAGGCGTTCCAGTAACGACGCGTGACGTCACACTTTTTTGAGATTGCAGGTGCTCGCCAATTTATAAAACGTTATCACGTCAAAAACAAAAAAACAAAGAATTAAAACAAGTTCATTGTGTTGTTGTTTGTTTATGTGTGTATGTATGTATGATATTTTTTATTCAGTATTTAGATTTTAGTTTTAGTATTTTGGATTCATGTAAGGGTATTGTAAAGTGGGCTTAAGCGCTACATCAGCGACACAGTAGCTGTATTTTAAGTTACATAATATAAGAAAAACCCCGACGAAAAAACGACGTTTTAAGTTTGATGTGCGGCATCGTAAATCCCGAACGGATGAACTCGGATTTTGTTTCTTTTGTTTTTACTAAAATACGGACATGACCATTGTCTCCGCTTCGCGCCGATAGTTTTTGGGGTTCAGTATACTTAGTGCTTAATATAAACTTTTATTTTTCTGTCACATTTTTTTTAGAACACGAACAAGAATTTAGTTTTTCCCAGTTGTGCCGACCGATACCCTGTCGTTTTAGGCGGGCTTTTTTTCATTTTTTGCAAAAGTCAACACGTAGAGGCCCTTTGCAATAACAATGTTTAATGGCAAAGTTTGATGTGGACATCAAACCGGCGATGATCCCTGTCTGATTAACTTCAGGAAATAACTACTTGGGCTTTTCTGATAGGGCGCTAGTAGACTGGATACTGGGTAACTATAGATACTATGGCGCCTGCCGTAACAATGTCCAACAAACACGTAAAAATTGCAGGCGGAGACTCGCCAACTCTCAGACTAGGCCACCCTTATTAGTTAAGCAAGATAACAGCAAAGAGGGCAACAGGAACGTGAGTGAAAGCAAGCCAGAGGCGGGCAATCGCTTGCTACTAAGGCCAGCCGGAGATGATGCACGCTGGCCTCCCCCTGGAGCACTCGGGGCAGTGGGGTCGCTACTCTTCGACAACTCGCCTTAAGGGGCTGTGGGCTTATTTTTTTTAATACCTAATAAATAGGGCAGTGTTTGACCACTATGTCCCTTGATATTTGTAATATTGACCTTTGTAAGCGTGATCACATGAAAAAAAAACAACCCCCATGAGTTTCTTGTGCCTTCTTCTCATTGGTGGGCGCGTTCCGAAGGCACACATCCTAACTTAGTTTTTAAGACGATTTCATGTGGTCTTTATACGAATGTATTAAGCATCCAAAGAAATAAAGAAATTTGTCTTTGATTAAAGTAATCAAACACTATCTCACACGATGATAAGTGACGATGTGGTCTAGAATGTCAATAATTTCGGGGAATTTAAAAGCGATAAAAAAACGGATCCGTGGGAGTCAACCAAAATTTTTATTGTAGATCGTCGCGACTCCATTCCTCTCTCTGTCCACAAACTCCGCCCACCTGTAAAGCTGGCATAAAAGCGGGTAGCATCGCACGCAGCGCCCATTCATATGTCAGTTGTTCCTTGGGAAGAGTCGCATCGGAAACGGTACAGCCAAACAGGTTAGTGTCTTTTGTGTTAGGTTTCACACTAACTGCGGCGGTTTTTTTCTGTATTATGAATTAGAGTTAAATTTTTTACCTTTTAAATAAGTTCAAAATTGGATAAGTTTTACCCTCTTATGCATAATTTATACTAAACGATCGGGGTTTAATAATTAGTGTAAAAAGCTTAATATTTCGGCAAACTGTGCCGCGTATTGCTTGCGTGCAGCCTCTAGAGTCTAGAGCTACAAATCGTATTAAATTTTAGTCATTCATATTTATTGATAAATGAACTTACAAGTCAAGTAAGTAATATAAATTAAAAATACAATCCCAAAAATCAAATTTGTTAAATTAAATTAAAAATTAGTTAATTAATATTTTTGTAACATCTTTTCCTCTGAACCTGTTTCATAGGTAACTTTAACTGATCTTTCTACCAATTTAATAATAGCATCTAATTTTATGAAAAAAAAAATATGTTAAAAAATTTAATATCCCTTCGTAGAGCTCCAAAACGGCTGTTATAAGAATGTTTTCAACACGAGCAAGATTCTAGACACCTGCTCTAAGTGAAGTTTAAAGTCTTAATTAATTTAATTAATTATTTAATATAATTTAATTAAATTAATTAAATAAAAATTATTAGAATGAAAACATTCCAATAATAGTAATTTTAGCACTCTTCGAAGGGTCTGCAATTATGCAGCCGACTGTACCCCTAGGTTAGGACACATGAATAGTCTAATTTAATGGAAGAAATAATAATATTAAAAATCTAAATAAGTACCTACCCATAGGTCCTTCTCTACTCTACCTGACGACCCAGTTGGCGCAATGGTCACCATGCCGGACTGCCAAACACAGGGTTGCGGGTTCGATTCCCGCCTCAGACAAGTATTTATGCTTAAATATTTGTCTGTGGTCTGGTTGTTTCTAATAAAGTATATAAGTCGTATATCCGTTGTCTAGCACCCATAACACAAGTCTAGATACTTAGCTTGGGGCTAGATGGCGATGTGTGGAATGTCCTGCAATATTTATTTATTACTAGCTGCGCCCCGCGGTTTCACCCGCGTAAGTCCGATCTTTAAATTCTCACCGTTTAAACCTTCCCTGGACTACGACAAACACAACAAAAAAAGAATTGGCCAAATCGGTCCAGCCGTTCTCGAGTTTTAGCCAGACTAACGAACAGCAATTGATTTTTATATTATAGACTAGCTGCGCCCCGCGGTTTCACCCGCGTAAGTCCGATCTTTAAATTCTCACCGTTTAAACCTTCCCTGGACTACGACAAACACAACAAAAAAAGAATTGGCCAAATCGGTCCAGCCGTTCTCGAGTTTTAGCCAGACTAACGAACAGCAATTGATTTTTATATTATAGAAGATTATTACTCATGTGGTTAGGGTGCCCAAAAGGCTGTCGGTATTGGATGGCATGACGAATGCCATCCAACACTGAATAATTAAAAATGAGATACTTACATTAAATTTTATACTTACTCTAAATTTAAAAAACCGGCCAAGTGCGAGTCGGACTCGCGCACGAAGGGTTCCGTACCATTATCATCACATAATACAATAAAAAAAATAGATGGCGCTAGTGGTAAAAAACATGAATGAAGGGTAAATTACAGTTTATGACGTATTAAAAAAACTACTAACCAGATCTCGTTCAAACCAATTTTGGGTGGAAGTTTGCATGGTAATGTATAGCATAATAATATTTTTTTTTTTAGTTTCATCATTCTCTTATTTTAGAAGTTACAGACACACTTTTTACCACTTTGGAAGTGTCTCTCGCGTAAACTATTCGGTTTAGAAAACAGCGCACTCCGGGAGTGCAGGCAGAAGTGAAAACAATAAACTTGTTATTTCTCATAGAATATTTCTTGAAACGATCTGCTACTGCCATCTATTAGCACTCATTTAAACAAATATAGTTTATTTTTTATTCGCTAGATGGCAGTAAAAAATTTAAATCAGCGCTATCTACATTCGAATAGCGGTCTTTCTAGACACTAAGTTTCTCAATTTGTGTAATAGATGGCAGTATAAGTTAAACAAAAAGACTAACACAAATAAAATCTCATCTGTCGCGTCAAAATCTGTCGCGAGAACGGCTGAAAATGCTCACCCACAAAAGTGCCCAACGCGCCATAAGAAGTTTTCACTTCAAAAATTATTTTAGAAACCTCAATATCATTTTTGAAGACCTGTCCATAGATATCCCACACGTGTATGGGTTTGATAAAAAAATAATGCGGTTCACAGAATACATCTACTTACCAAGTTTCAATAGTATAGTTCTTATAGTTTCGGAAAAAAGTGGCTGTGACATACGGAAGACAGACGAATCTATAAGGGTTCCGTTTTTTGCCATTTGGCTACGGAACCCTAAAAAGTGTAAGCCGTCGGGGACTCCCTTTTGAAGCATATTTTAGTAATTTGATTGTATTTTTATATTTAACAAGCGACCCGCCCCGGCTTCACACGGCTATATAATGCATGTATTACACACTTAAACTCTTCCTCTTGAATCACTCTATCTATTAAAAAAAACCACATCCAAATCCGTTGCGTAGTTTTAAAGATTTAATCATACATAGGGATATAGGGACAGAGAAAGCGACTTTGTTTTATACTATGTTAGTGATACAATCAAATTCTCAAATCTATACATGTACCTATAGATCCTAATAATATAAAGAGCAAAGATTTGTTTGTTTGTTTGCATTGAAAAGGCTCCGAAGCTAAACTTGGTATGAGAATATACATTGATTTATTGACTGTAACATAGGCTACTTTTTATCCCGATATTTCTACGGGATTGGAAGTTACGCAGGAGAAACCGCGGAACGTTGTTAGTATAAAATAAATTCGATGTTTTGGAAGTGAGTGCTGGAATGATGTTATTTTTTAAATAGTAAAAAAATGAGAAATAATGGTAAAAAGTTGGAAGTAACATTAAAGTTACTTTTCATTACTCATACTCCGAAAGTAGGTATAAAGATGCCTGAAGAGCGTGTAGAAAATAAAACTTTCAGCCCTAGGGAAAATCGCTTTCACTGACAGCTGTCATGTCAAATTATGGCTTCGCACGGCTTGTGCCATATGCATGTAGCCAGTATCCGTATCATTACGCATTATGAACTACAAAAACCTAACCTCTTTGCTTTAAGTAACACCAAAGAAGAACACTACATGTATATAACCTCTTTGGTCCCAACCTTGTAAGAGGATCAGGTAGTATGGAGTCTCTCATTCACTCTCGTTGTTAGGAAGAATTTTATGTATTAATCGTAATGAAAAGCACAGTGTTTACCTCGGGTGAAAGACTCATTAAGTCCCTCGAACTATTAGCCAAACTCCGTCTCGGGACTTGTAATGAGTGACTTTCACACCTAGGATAACAATGTACTATTTTATTCCGATATTCTTACGGGATCGGGATTTACGGTGAAACCGCTGCTAGTAGGTAGTTATAAAATACATTCAAAGTTTTTGGAAGTGAGTGCGCTATGATGATGTTATTTTTTAAATAGTAAAAATAGGAGAAAAATGGTAAAAAGTTTGATTGTTCCCGTAGTCCAGTTGAACTAGTTAGTTGGACATATTAGTGTGACCACCACCCTGCATACTACATTTTTGCATTTAAACTAGTAAAGCAAAAATTCCGAAATTTAAATAAAGTTGAAAATTAAGGTAAATTTTGGTACTTACTTATTGAAAATATGCCCATATCTCAGGAGGACCTTGATTTTTATACACCTAATAGGGACTATAGACCTCAGTATCTGGTATGAATATTAACTTGCTAAATCCACCCGTTCCTGAGATAATCGGTTGTGACACACGGACCGACGGACGGACAAGAAAGTGATCTTATAAGGGTTACTTTTTTACCTAGGTACGGAACCTTAAAAACATAAAAACTCAGCCCAACAAATTAAATCCTCAACAGACTAATAAAACGAGTCTACAAGGAACTCCTTAGGTTAGACGCTTTGATTATAAAGAGCAATTCGTCTAATAGTCTAAGATCCCTTTATAAATTACCTACACCGAGCTACTTAATAGATGAAAAGTAAAGTAAATTAAATAGGTTAATAAATTATTTGCAAATGGGTTAAATAAAAATTTCAGTCCAGAATATTAAGTCATTACATAGTATAAAACAAAGTCACTTTCCGCTGTCCGTCCCTTTGTATGCTTAGATTTTTAAAACTACGCAACGGATTTTGATGCGGTTTTTTTAATAGATAAGAAGTATTCAAGGGGAAGGTTTGTATGTATAATACATGAATAATATAGCCGTGCGAAGCCGGAGCGGGTCGCTAGTAAATTAGAAAAAATTTTTTACATCTCACTCGTTTGGACAATAGACAAAATCCAATGAAAAACATAACGGACTGAATTCTTTCAGTCAAACCATTTGCAATATATTTATTGACCTATTTAATCTATACTTACATACAAAATACTTTGTCCTGACTGACTGACGGATCAACGCACAGCCTAAACCGCTGATCGGAGAGACCTGAAACTTGGAGGGTGTGTTCTTTGTATGACGTAGGCATCCGATAAGAAAGGATAAATTCTACCCCTTAGGGTGTTAAATGGGGGGCAAAGTTTGTAAGGGACAATGTGATTCCTTTATTATAAAGACAATGTGATTCCTTTATTATGGTTTAAATTGGATTGGACTATAATAGTCCAATCCAATTTAAACCATTTTCGACTTCTACGCAGACGAAGTCGCGGGCAAAAGCTTGTTTACATGTAAAATGCTTTGTCCTGAATGACTGACGGATCAACGCACAGCCTAAACCGCTGATCGTAGAGACCTGAAACTTGGAGGGTGTGTTCTTTGTATGACATCCGATAAGAAATTATTTTCCAATATTCTACCCCTTAGGGGGTGAAAAAGGAGGGCAAAGTTTGCGTGGGACAACGTGATTCCTTGGTCCAATCTACTAAATTGTCATTACAAACCAAATGACGATTTGTTATATGTTTAATTAAAAATTAAATAATTGTGCCGAAATATCCCCTTGAGTTTTTAATAGGAGACATCTGGCCCGCTACTCTAAACTGGTTCGGACGAATCTACCCATACACATTTTTAAAAGTGGACGTTTGGCCCGCAGACCAGTTTTTCTGTGGGCGAGATGTACCCTAACCCTAATTTTCTACGCGGAAAAGTCGCGGGCAAAAGCTAGTTTGATATAAAATACTTTTCATCCATTAAAGCGCTCGGTGAAGGTCGTCCTTAAAGGGATCCTGTACTATAAGGTAAGATTTAATTAATCTCAACTTCCTTTTTCTAAACAGTTTCTAATCAAAGAAATGTCATTAAGTTATGTTAATTCCAAGAGCCATGTTGGACTAGTGGTAAATACCTCGACTGTCATTCCGAAGATCGTGGGTTCGAATCCCGGCCAATGGATTTTTCTTATGATTTTTTTGCGCTAGTTGATATCGCTCTAACAAACTCTCGTCTTAGTTGTCTCCAAACGTATTGACAAAAGTTCTATCATCTGTACGGTCGACTAAGCTGAGAGGGTGGTATAGGTACTGGATATAGTCTACTCCATCCTCAACAAGAAAATAAACTAAGTAATGAATGAATTAAGGCAATTGAATTGAATTGCGGCATTTATTTATTTATTACCATTTTGTTAATTATTTTTTATCACAGTTGCTCATAAAGTAGATCTTATTAAACCGCTTTTAGGCTCATAATGCAACGTATTATACACGCGTGCGATATAAAAAAATCCAACTAGTGGTAAAATAATACGTTATCCTGATAAGATAAATACGTATCTTACTGCTAAACACATATTAGGTAGATGAAACATTCTTAATTTATCTGGGTTATACTGTTTTGATGTATAGAAAAAAGGTACCATCAAAGAGTTTTTTAGCCTTGCTGGCTTAAAACTCTTTGTTGGTACCTTTTTTCTTCTTTTCAAAAGGTTGTCTCTAAAGTCTGATAACGAACGATAAGTTTACGTGATAACGTCTTTGAAAACAATTAAAAATTGATTTTTGTTTTTATTTTATTTTGTATTTAGGTAAGTACATAAATATATTTTTTCCTTACCATTATATTGTTTTTAACCGCCCGCCGATGAAAAATCAAATGAAAAAAACCCTAAAAAAATATTGTATGTCAGACGAGGCTGTATAGGTTTGCCACGCTCGCGTTCCGCTCGCGCGTCATAAACCGCCTCTATGGAATGATTAACTTTCCACACTCTAACGCAATGTACTAATTTTGGCACTTCACAATGTGCTTCACAATACAGACATTAGTCTAGTGTGAGGGTTGCAGATATTTCACAAACTGTACTGGTATTAGTAAATAAATATATTTTCCTTTTTTATATTTTTTTAATTCTTTTTTTATTTTTAACTAGCGACCCGCCCCGGCTTCGCACGGCTATATTGTGCATGTATTATACATATAAACCTTCCTTTGAATCACTCTATCTATTAAAAAAAAAGGCTTCAAAATCCGTTGCGTAGTTTTAAAGATCTAAGCATACAAAGGGACGGCGAAAAGTGACTTTATTTTATACTATGTAGTGATAGTGATAAATTAGTGGATTGTTTGAATTAAATAAAAAAACACACAAATAAAAATTAAGAAATTTTTATTATTAGTAATTAATTGTTTTTCAGATTTTCAATCTGAAATAAAGGAAATATTTATTTAATGACTTTTCCCTATTTTCATGAAATATTTAGTTTTTAATTAAGAAAGGTGGCCCTTTATATATAAAAAAATATTTGTGAAAAAAAAACTAATATTTTTCCTTAAAAAAAAAATTAAAAAGCCGACTTCAAAAAAACCTGAAAACAATACAAACTAAAAAACCTGAAAACAAAAACTGAAAAGTGAATAATAATCTATTTCGGGTCACTAAGACAGTAGATAACTTAAACATAAGTACTTACTTGGAAGTCGGACTGCGGGTTAGATTAAATGTTGAGAGGTATAAAGAAAACATGGTATCACCCAGAGAGAGCGTGATCACATAAAAAAAAACCCGATGAGTTTCTTGTGCCTTCTTCTCATTAGTAGGCGCGTTCCGAAGGCACATATCCTAACTTAGTTTTTAAGACGATTCCAAGTAATCAATGTATATATTGACTTGACTTTAACCTCTTCCTTTTTTGAAGTCGGAAAAAAGATGAAATTAGGTGAAATGTTTTCAAGATTATACCACCTTAGTAAAAAACTAGTTCATTTACGAAATCTACTACTTCCTGTAACATTTAAAAAAAAACAAGAACCATCTTTTTTTGTGACAAAAACTCAGATATTTCGCACTCAAAGAGTAACAATTTTTATTTTAAAAATATACTTTATCCCGCAACTCTTTGAAAAACTGTAATTTGATACTCCGTCATCGGAAAATATTATTTCAATATTTAAAATACATTTATACAGGGTGAAAATAGTGAGAACGGAACTGTTGTAGCGTGCGATGGGGACAAGAATCAGTAACATACAGAAATATAAAATTTGAGTTACTTCAATATATCAATCAATAATAAGGATTCTGTAAATTTTTAAAGTAATTACCGGAAATGAATGATGTTCATTTCTTAGCGGCCCCTACGGAAGGGAAAAAAATCCTTTCCACCCTATTTAATAATTATTTATGAACTGTCGAATCAGAAGCAAAAGACAAAAACAAATGACACAAAACAAATGACAAAAAAAAACTAAACGTGCCGAGGGACACTCGTTTGGATCGAAGTTCTTTTTGACAGACAGACAGACATTCATTTTGATGATTTTGACTGATTATTATCCAATAATCAGTCAAAATCATCCAGTCTGTAGCCGATCCTACTGTGGTGCTAGTAATTTCCGTAAGAAAATGAGATTTTATTTTGGAAAAAACTTTTATTATGACTTTTTCCGTATATGACAATGACAATATTATGACAAGACAGATTTACATTTTTATGGTATTGACTAACGAGTACGGATCTGAGACCAAGGAGTATAGGAGGTAATACAGTCCTTGGTTTTAATATAACAAACCTTTACAGTTTTTCCTACGGTTTTTCGTTTCACATTTCGTAACACTCAAACTGGATTTATTATGATATAGGTCCCGTGCCAACTCGCGATAAGGAACTTCGTTCCAAAAAACAAAGTTTTTTCGGCGATTTATTGAAGTGAAAACTTCTTATGGCGCGTTGGGCACTTTTGTGTGTGAGCATTTTCAGCCGTTCTCGCGACAGATTTTGACGCGACAGATGAGATTTTATTTGTGTAGTCTTTTGTTTAACTTATACTGCCATCTATTACTCAAATTGAGAAACTTAGTTTCTAGAAAGACCGCTATTCGAATGTAGATGGCGCTGATTTAAATTTTTTACTGCCATCTAGCGAATAAAAAATAAACTATATTTGTTTAAGTGAGTGCTAATAGATGGCAGTAGCAGATCGTTTCAAGAAATATTCTATGAGAAATAACAAGTTTATTGTTTTCACTTCTGCCTGCACTCCCGGAGTGCGCTGTTTTTTTTTATTTATATCATTTTTAGAATCTTCTATCTTTCTTCTAGGTAGGTACTAGAAGAAAGATAGAAGATTTTAAAAATGATATTGACATTCGCGCGTTCATCCGTTCACTTCTCATTTTACACCCTGTATATTATTTTACATTGACATTTTGGGATCCAAAGGGATTTAAATTCTTTGAAATTATTATCATCAAAGATAATTATTTCTTCGTGACCTTCTTAGTTGTGATAATTTATAATTTTGATAATCATTTTTAACAAGCTCGTGTAAAAATATCGTAAAAAACCGGCTAAGTGCGTGTCGGGCAGTTCCGTCACAATATTAAAGGGGTTCGGACATTTAGTATGGGAGTTTAGCATAGTGTTTTTTTAAGCTATTGCATAGATTTTATCGCGGGCCTTGGGCGCGGCGACCGAATCAAGAAATTCCGTAACGAAAATAAAACCTAACACCCCCGACAAATGACGGACGATAAATAACGGACGACAAATGTCTTACGACATTTGTCGTCCGTCATTTGTCGTCCGTCAATAATTATAGTCGTCCGTTATTTATCGTCCGTTTTTGTGTCCGTTTTTTGTCGTCCGTATTTGTCATCCGATATTTGTCGTACGTTATTTATCGTCCGTTTTTGACGTCCGACATTTGTCGTCCGTTTTTTGTCGTCCGTGTATATGGTACGACTGTACGAAGCTCACACGATGCAATAGCTTTACCATGGCAGTCCTCGTGCCACACGTTTTTTTTTGCTGGTACATTTCGAGACCCATGCCATTCGATATATGGCATTACAGTGAACAAATAATGCCTTAACATCGAACCTCTGAAGCGTCTCGGAAACGGGATATTTAACAAAACGTGTTGTATAATTTAACGTATAACATACGTATAACGTGTTGACGACCCAGTTGGCACAATGGTCACCATGCCGGACTGCCAAACACAGGGTTGCGGAATGCGGGTGCGATTCCCGCCTCAGACATGTATTTATGCTTAGATATTTGTCTGTGGTCTAGTTGTTTCTATATGTATTAGCACTACATAGTATAAAACAAAGTCGCTTTATCTGTCCTTTTTTCCCTATGTATGCTTAGATCTTTAAAACTACGCAACGGATTTTGATGCGGTTTTTTTTAATAGATAGAGTGATTCAAGAGGAAGGTATTACATGCATAATATAGCCGGCTATATTATGCATTTTGCATTTAGCAAAGCGACTTTGTTTTATACAATGTAGTGATAGTGAAGTGATAACGAATTTAGGTATACAAAAGCCCGCTTCGGCCACTTCCGAAACCAAAGTTCGAAACCGGTTTTGAACTAAGAATTTTTTTTCTTGTTTCGAAACTGGTTTCGGTAAAAGAATAATATTTCTTATCTCGAAATTCGTTTCGAGATAAGAATATTGTTTCGTCTTTCGAAACTATCAAATCGTAATCTAATCCTATCTATTTAGATGTATAAGAAGTAAGAATTGAAAGTTAATATATGTAATATTTATATTTAATTCAAATAGAAAAGAAAAAACATTTAATAATGCAATGAAAACGGTGCAATAACTTCAAGGCAATGGCCAACCGTGATTTCTTTTTTTTTAAGCTGTTGGATTGCTAATTTTATTTCTTCATCTATCTCCATGTAGTTTTTGTTCTTTTTAGTTGCTTTTTTGCAAACGCCAGTTTCATTTTTCAAAACATCCAGGACTTGAGCTAATGTAGGATTCGTACGCGCAATGAATCTGTTTAATTTGGAGTGCCACCCCTCCAAGTGGTTCGTAGTTCTAATTTCTTCCTCGCTGCAGCTGCAAACTTTGTGAAAATTGTTTTGCTCAAACCATTGCCTTTTAAAATATTTGTTAAAATTTTGAACTTCTATGGCATGTGGGCTTTTATTCATAACATAGTTATATCCTTTAGTAATAAACTGTTGCGGCAAACGGGCTAAGCCTGCACAACGAGCTACGTGTCTCTTTTTGACACTGGAGTTTAAGTTCAGTTTCTTTGCCTTTCGGAATAATGCCCTGTTGAAATGGAAGTAGCATAACTTTATTTCGATCATTGGAAAGACATCTCTGATTCCTAGCATTGCTGCTTTCTCAAAATCCAAAGTAATCTTCTTTGGTTCAAATGATGGAATTTGTGATTTTATTAATCGGAATAATACTTTGTAAGTCTCCTTTTTTTTGTTTTCGAGAAAGGCAAAAATTAAAGGGGTTAATGAATGAATATTTTCATTATAGCCGTGTATAGAATATAACTGTTTAAAACATCGTGGGCAAGATTTAAATGTTCCGTCGCAGTAAATGTGTTTATAATTTGTGATTTTTTGTCTTGCATTTGCTGTGCAAAATACTAATATGCGATTGCCGTCATCAATGAAATCAGCTAAGATCAACTTTTCAAATTTTCCGGGAACAACTACTTCGCTAGGTAGTGTAAATCTCTGTTTTTTGACACCTAACACTTTGTTGCGTTCGTTGTATAGCCCGCTTTTAACATTACTAAAACTTGGCAATTGATCACTTATAATAACATATCCCAAATTTTCCATATCGGCCTTCATATCGTCATATTGTTTTTTTATTGATACAAAGTTAGTACTCACTTTTTGTTTTAAATTATCCATGTTTTTTAGATATTCTGTTTTAACAATATCCCCTTTACAGTGACTCTCGTGTTGATTTTTTTTTATAATTTCATTCTTAGTATTAATAGTAAAGTTACCTTTGCATCCCAAATGTTCTTTTACGCAATAATAAAATGCGTTGCCGCTTTTGTAAATTTTCTTTCTATGGTACTTCCGCCCTTCGTACAGAGCTGCTACTCCTCCTCTTTTAGTACTTATAAACTCTATTTGTGTTTTATCCATTGTACATAGGTACTGCAATTCTGAATACCAAGTAAATGAATGCTATTTAAATAGCTTCGTTGCACTTCCGTACTTTATCAGCACTTGACATTGACTTGACGTATATCATTGATGATAATGGCAATATATGTCATTTTAATTAAAAAGGTTTCATAATGTGTTAGTGGATAGTAAATAGCAAAAAAGCAACTAAAAAGAACAAAAACTACATGGAGATAGATGAAGAAATAAAATTAGCAATCCAACAGCTTAAAAAAAAAGAAATCACGGTTGGCCATTGCCTTGAAGTTATTGCACCGTTTTCATTGCATTATTAAATGTTTTTTCTTTTCTATTTGAATTAAATATAAATATTACATATATTAACTTTCAATTCTTACTTCTTATACATCTAAATAGATAGGATTAGATTACGATTTGATAGTTTCGAAAGACGAAACAATATTCTTATCTCGAAACGAATTTCGAGATAAGAAATATTATTCTTTTACCGAAACCAGTTTCGAAACAAGAAAAAAAATTCTTAGTTCAAAACCGGTTTCGAACTTTGGTTTCGGAAGTGGCCGAAGCGCAAAAGCCACCATTCAGCGGAAAGCAACCATTTAGCTGGTAGATCCTCCCCCAAATAAAACCTCGATAATAAGTTGATTTTTTTTGACGGATATGGCAAAACGATTTTTCTTCGTAGTTACGACAACGGAACCCTAAAAATATAAAAGTACATTTCGTACCACGGCGAGACACAAATCTGCACCCATCGAAAGCAGACGTCTCTTTTAAATAAACAGCTTATCAAAACGAAAACGTATGAAAATGAAACAGTTAATTACTTAAAGTTTAAAACTCTTTGATGAAGTTAGTTGTTTTACAACTTAAGTTATAGTTGTTGATGTGATTCTAAACCTAAGATTAAACCGCGCATAAACATTTCAACTATAGTCAAAGATCCCTGTAAGAACTACACTCACGGAGCTGGTTAATGATGAAAAGTATTTTATATCAAATTAAATAGGTCAATAAATAGTTGCAATAAATAGGTTCAGCTCCACGCACGCCTTCCAAAGAACCGGGGCTTCATAGCCCTGTGATATAGGACATATAATATGCAATAGAAATCACTATCACTACATAGTATAAAATAAAGTCACTTTTCGCCGTCCCTATATCCCTATGTCCCTTTGTATGCTTAGATCTTTAAAACTACGCAACGGATTTTGATGCGGTTGTTAATAGATAGAGTGATTCAAGAGGAAGGTTTATATGTATAATACATGCATAACATAGCCGTGCGAAGCCGGAGCGGGTCGCTAGTTACTTCACTACATAGTATAAAACAAAGTCGCTTTTTCTGTCCCTATTTCCCTTTGTACGCTTAGATCTTTAAAACTACGCAACGGATTTTGATGCGGTTGTTAATAGATAGAGTGATTCAAGAGGCAGGTTAATATGTATAATACATGCATAATATTGCCGTGCGAAGCCGGAGCGGGTCGCTAGTAATAGATAAATAAAAATTTATAAAATTAAAATACATCATCTTTAAATCAGTTCAGAATAATTAAGTAACATTTTTTTAACATTTCACTTGTTTGGTTAGTATTTCTGTTGCCGCTATAACAACAAATAACTAATAAGCCCTTTCATTTGATACCCCACACACACGATACATTTTAATTATTTTTATTTTTTAATTCATGACTCTATGCCCTCTAGAGGGCGCCACATTTGATTTATTGTGACGTCACATAGCCTATAACCAGCGGACCATTGAGACGCTTCTAACGATACCTCATTTGTTGAATTACGGTAAGTAGTTTTGAAGTTACGTGGGAACAGATGAACATACATACATACATACAGGTCAAACACATAACCCTCCCTTTTGGCTTCGCCGTAGTCGGGTAAAAATCAATGCCACTTTTCGTTGTAATTTTAAAACTCAAGAACGGGCTCACCTATCCAAACCAAATGTTAAGCTTTGTTCGGACTATTTAATAGATAGTTTATGAGAAGTTTGCACAAAATCGGTTCAGCTGTTCTTCATTATCACATTTTTTTATATGGCAAAACAACGTTTCCCGGGCAGCTAGTATGATATTATATTTCTGTTGCCGCTATAACAACAAATACTAAAAACAGAATATTATGATACTTTATGGTACGGACCCCTTCGTGCACGAGTCCGACTCACACTTGGCCGGTTTTATTTCTTAGATCTTAAACTGAAAGGTCCACATACGTCTCAATCCTTTTGTATTATCATTCCGCCATGATAGATACCAAAGGAGTCTTCTAAAATAGAAATACGTTTAATTTAATGATTATAATCTATCATAATGGTTTAAACGTATTGTTGTATTGTCTGACGTTGGTTTTTTTATAAGGTTTATTTGTGATTGAACAATGAAGGATTCCTTTGAAGGTAACTTCAAAACGAATCTTTATCTACTTTGTTATTCTTAGCTGAGTCCCACGTAAGTCTTGATCCTGTGGGAATTTCAGGAATGGACCATTTTTGATATAACCTGCTATGATTATCCATGGATTTATTAGGAGTAACATAGGGTACTTTTTATCCAGATTTTCCTAAGTGATCAGAAGGCCAATTCTCGTAAATAACATTGTTAAAATTACATTGCAATATCATTCCTCATTCCATTGCAATTGACGACCTCTGTGGCGCGTCGGGCGAACACCCGACTGCGACGCAGAAGGTTGCGGGTTCGATTCCCGCCGGGAACAAGTATTTATGCTGACCATAAATTCTTGTTTCTGGTTCTGGGTGTTTCCTATATGTATAATATGTATATATTTACAAAAAAAAAAAAGTATATAAGTAGTTTATCCGTTATCTGGCACCCATAACACAAGCATTAAGTTGCTTAGCTTGGGGCTGGATGGCGATGTGTAATATGTCCTGAAATATTTATTTTTATTTATTTTTTTATTTATTCCGATTGCATGTCGATTGCAAAAGATACCATCAAAGTCAGTTTTTTTTTTACAAAAAGCTAACTTTGAGGGTATTTTGAGCTACTTTGTGGGTATTATTTGTGATCGAAATGATATTGAAATGTAATTAAAAAATATATATTTACTATGGCCTTCTGGAAAAACACGGGTGAAACCTCGGGATGCTGTTTGTTCATTTTTTTCTACCGGAAAACACCGTTTTAATTACTTTTTGATCAAAAATTCTTTTTTTGTTTGGTAGACGTAGGTAATACCTAATTAGAGCCGAAATATATTCGAAATATTTTTGGAATCGGAAGGCAAATAAACGATGAAAAGTTGATTATTTTGCATTAAGTTTATTTTTATACTGTATGAGTTTTGGTTTTTTTCATTTTCTAATAAGATTAAAAAAATAAAAATAAAAACAAAAAATAGGGGGGGGGGGGCATGGTCATGGCAGTTATAATTGTTATGCACCAAAAATATTTGCTCTAGTGTCATTATCCAGGGAGAAAACAGTCGACTACGTTTGTAATAGTTTGTATGGAAAGAGCCCCCGGTACCCTTTCCTCTTAAAAAAATAAACTTGTTGCGGGACACGCGTTTGGAACGAAGTCCCTTTACCTTTTTTTTTTAATATGTTTTTTCATATTAAGTTTGTGAAAAAAATAATCGGTCTCCTTCATTTTCTTTCTCTTGCGGTTTTCCGTTTCCCATTTTCGTAACGCGTATCCTTTTTTTTGGGCTGGGTCCCCTCGCCAAAACCCGCGATAAGGTTCCAATAGGAGAAGGTTCTCAATTCGTCGCATATACGCTATATTTGTTCTAGTAGGAAAGCTATATTTAGTTCTAGTTTTTTGTATATGTTTGGTATGTAAATTTTATTAATCATACCGACCCGCCCCGGCTTCTCATGGCTATATTATGCATGTATTATACATATAAACCTTCCTCTTGAGTCACTCTATCTATTAAAAAAACCGCATCAAAATCCGTTGCGTAGTTTTGAAGATTTAAGCATACATATATAGAGATATAGGGACATAGGGACAGAGAAAGCGACTTTGTTTTATACTATGTAGTGATAGTGATAGTGATGATGATAGTGAAGTGATGAAGTAAACAAAATAATTAATTATACCTACCCATAGGCGGGGTAAAGGTAATAAATTAATAGTTATTTAAATGTTAATCCACTTAAATTTAATTTACCTAAATGTCAATTTGGTTAAAGTGTTTTTAACTATGAATTAGATGATTTTTAATATTTGCTCTGTATGCCGTAAATTGATTGATTTACTAAATGTCTTATTTTCATGAATACCATGTTATCACTACATAGTATAAAATAAAGTCACTTTTCGCCGTCCCTATGTCCCTATGTATGCTTAAATTTTTAAAACTACGCAACGGATTTTTTTATAGATAGAGTGTTTCAAGAGGAAAGTTTATGTGTATAATACATGCTTACTATAGCCGTGCGAAGCCGGAGCGGGTCGCTAGTTGAAAATAAAACCCACGACTTTCATTCTGAAGGTCATGAGTTCGAATACAGGTCGGCTTTTCCTTACGAAAAATGTATGTGTGCTAATTGACATTGCTCTTACGGTGAAGAACAACATCGTGATGAAACCCGCGGCTTAGTTGTCTCCAGATGTATTGACTAGTTCTCTCCTCTGGACATGGTCGACTAAGCTGAGAGGGAAGTATAGGTGCTCGACATAATCTACTCCATCCTCAAGGCAAAAGGGAGGGGGGAAAAAATAATCCACTTCATATAGACGCTAGAGTCTAAAGAATTAATTTCTTGGTTTTATTAAAACATCTTATAGGTGAAAGGGTACCGGCGCTCTCTCCATACAAACGTAGTCGACTGTTTCCTCCCTGGATGACACTAGCACAAATATTTTTGTTGCTTAAAACCTATAACTGTCATGACTATGCTTCTATGTCTTGGTTTTTTTCATATTCTAAAAAAATCCTTTACTTATATATTTTTTTCCTTTATAAGTATCTATTCCTTACTCGTCACCATAACACAAGCTCAGGTAAGCGATATTATAATTAAATACTCTGTTTCTTAACGGGAACGACACATCATGGTCACAACGGGAACGGGACGCAAATTGACGCAATCATGACGTCACACGGAACGTGACACTTTTTTGTGAATGCAGGTGTTCATCAAAATTAGACGTTATCACGTCAAAACATTCTAAATATAGTAATTCAGAACTCTACAGGTGGGTCTAGAGGGTTTAGAGACTTTTTGTGACACACTGTATAAAACTTAGGTAAATTCATATGTTAGGATTATGAAAATACTTTTTTACGATTTTACAAAGTGACAATTTAACTTTTCCGGATTCAATTTCACTTCTTATTTCGTTACAGTAACAGATTATTATAATAACTTTGTTTATTGACCGAGCGAGCGAAGCGCCTCTACTTCAAGTCGGGTAGCTTTCCTATGTCAGTATGTATATATGTTGGCACTCCTCTACAGGTTGGGTTTTTAAGAGATCTGCAGGTCTAAAATGGTTGCTTTTTAAAGACGAATCATATCCGAAACGGAATACGAATCGGATTTTTGATTTGTGATTAACCGACTTATAGCCGACTTATAGTCGGTCAATCAAATGAAGAAGGTTTTCAATTCTCAAAGGGTGATAACGTCGTAAAGGGTAATCGATGAACACCGTACTGCACTCACAAAAAAGTGTTATGTTACGGGAAGGTGAGTGAGCGTTATTGATAAGGTAACCATAGCAACGTATTATCGCTGCTATGGCTACCAATGTTTTCTTATGACGTTATCACGTAAAATTATCGTCCGTAAATCAACTTTACAGACAACCATTTTCAAAAACCTCGATATTTATGACAAAATAATGAGAAAACAAACAAGCAAATAATTTTTAATGACTTGTTTTTATAGTATTTTCTAAGGTTTTCGCGACTTGAAATAAAAATAATAAACGCGAATATATCCGTTCAAATGTATTTATAATTATGACTTGTTTTTATTTATTTTTTGATATTATATTTATGAAATAAATACGCCCCGCGGTTTCACCCGCGTAATAGTTTTCTAACTATAGGAATTTTTCAAGATGGGGAACCCGGTACCGACAATCTCAATTTGTATCACCATACAAAATATGGTCACGACGCGATTCTGTTTTTATATAAAATCACATACAAAATATTGTATTATATTTATTTTCTGTTCTATTAACGAAGGAATAAATGTAACAAAAATAGGTAATAAAAAAAACTACTTACCTACCTGCTAACGTTTTATTAAAAATTAAAAGTACAAATGATCCCTAGGTATAGTGTGCCCAAAAGGCTGGCTGCCATATTTAAAATCCGTATTACAATTTGGATACGATTCATCGAAAGTAACTATATTAGACCCCCTGAACGAAACTTGGTAAAAACTTTTTACGATTAAAAAATTATGTTATACTATTATTTATTTACTAGCTGTCCCGGCAAATGTTTTTTTGCCATTTATAAAAACAAAAAAAATAATGGATAAAAATTAAAAAATAGATATTGTTTGATTCTTAAACCTAACGAATATACACAAAAAATCATACAAATCGGTTCAGCCGTTTAAGTGGAGTTCGGCAACTAACACCGCGAGAATTTTAAATAGGGATTTTTCACGTCAGAGTTTTTATATATTTATTTATTACTAGCGACCCGCCCCGGCTTCGCACGGCTATATTATGCATGTATTATACATATAAACCTTCCTCTTGAATCACTCTATCTATTAAAAACCGCATCAAAATCCGTTGCGTAGTTTTAAAGATTTAAGCATACAAAGGGATATAGGGACAGAGAAAGCGACTTTGTTTTATACTATGTAGTGATAGTGATTAAGTACACCAATAGTATTTTTTCTAGATTTTCGATTGGATCCATAAAAACAATTTTCTTTGCAATTATTACCAATTTAAGCTAAGTAAAGCTGGTATTTCGTAATTAGTGTTAAATAATTCATTGAACAGACAACCGTGGTAACTACACGGATGGCTATTGGAAGAGTACATTATCTTGTCGCGTGCGTGCCTTGCGTTATTGTGGAAATTATAGTCACACTTTATTCAGTAAGGACAAAAAGTTGCCCATTTTGTTAAATAAATAAATATTGCAGGACATTCCACACATCGCCATCTAGCCCCAAGCTAAGTAATTACATTTGCGTTATGGGTGCTAGACAACGGATATACTACTTATATTATTTCTCTTTATTTTGTAAATTAAAGTAATTGCTAAGTTTTAGTAAAAAAAAAAATGGGTGCGTGTACTTATGTACGCGCGTGAGAAGTTATACTTCTTTGGCATTTAAAAAAAAAAAAAAAAAAAAAAAAAAAAAAAAAAAAAAAAAAAAAAAAAAAAAAAAAAAAAAACTCGTCCGACGAAAAGTTCGTCCGACAAAATACTCGTCCGACAAAAAACTCGTCCGACAAAATACTCGTCCGGCAAAAAACTCGTCCGACGTGAGAATTTTGTGTGACGCTTTTGTAAAATTTCACTCTCATCATTTTTTCATAACGCGCCTAAAGAAGTATAACTTCAAAAATATTTGTTAATCATCATTATTACAAAGTATATAACAAAGTCACTTTCCGCTGTCTGTCCCTATGTATGCTTAGATTTTTTTAAATACGCAATGGATTTTGATGAGGTTTTTTTATTAGATAGAGTGAATCAAGAGGAAGGTTTATGTGTATAATACATGCATAATATAGCCGTGCGAAGCCGGGGCGGGTCGCTAGTATACTATCTCACATACAACCAGCCACATACAAATATCTAAACATAAATACTTGTCTGAGGCGGGAATCGAACCCGCGACCCTATGTTTGGGATTCCGGCATGGTGACCATTGTGCCAACTGGGTCGTTGTTAGAAATATAAATTCTAAGAACAAACTATCGTATTATATATTAGACAATATATTTTCCGGGAAACGGGATATAATTATATAGTTCCCACGGGAACAAGTTTCTTACACATTAATTAGATACGAAACGAAAATATTACTAGGGATTAATATTTTACTCGCTGTTTTAGCGTTTTTTTTATTATTTATGGCTTCGCATGGCTTCGCATGGCTTGTACATATAGCCAGTAGCAGTAACGAGTTATATCGCATGCTGAAAATCAAAGTGACTCAATCAAAAATTCACAACTTTTGGGAATCGAAGAAAATGTGTTTGAAAATGAAAAACTCGATCGTTATAATACCTGTATCTTTAAAAATAATACTAGCAGCGCTCCGCGGTTACACCCGCGTAACTCCCGATCCAGTGGGAATATCGGGATAAAAAGTAGCCTATAGCCTTCCTTAATAAATGGACTATCCAACACAAAAATATTTTTTCAATTCGAACCAGTAGTTTCTGAGATTAGCGCGTTCAAACAAACTCTTCAGCTTTATAATATGAAGTACTAGCGACCCGCCCCGGCTTCGCACGGCTATATTATGCATGTATTAATACATATAAACCTTCCTCTTGTCGACGGCCCAGACGAATAAAGCGGTTAAATGAAAAATCAAATTTTACAGGAGAGCCAAAAAACGTTAAAATTGATCTGGACACGAGTGGCTGTGGGAATTATGTATAATTTTTATATCAGTGGATGCGTAAAAAAAAGAGCTTTCGAATGATATAGGTATGTTATATATAATATTGCGTAATTTACTTAAAATACCCTAAAAACCAAGTAACATTTATATTCGCCTACGACGAGGTGGATCTAAGTTTTTTAATATCACTTTACGCCTTTGTTCGTTTCAAAGTGCCGGACGTATCTTTAAGCAATAAACGATTACATACCTTTTTGGCTATCTATATGCTAGGATGTGTGCCGCGCGCTTGGTGATTACGCTATTTTTCGCCTGAGAATTGGACTATACTGTTTAAGCGAATCTATTTTACCTACTAATTTTCATTTTATTCGAAATGGTAAGGAGTAACGTAGTTGTAAGTTTGTATAGGAAAAGTTTAAAAAACAATATTTCATATTATTTTTTATTTATAACTAGTGGTAAATAGTGGTAAACGTTTTAATTATTAATAAAATAATAGTTAAATAATAGGAACTAGTTTGTTAGTCACATTAACTACCCTCCCCTTTGGCTTCGCCGTAGTCGGGTAAAATAAACAAGTTTTACTTTTTTTATAAATAAACTATACTATTGTTATTTTTATCTGTCTGTACTATGTCTTGAGAGAAATGTTGTGAACAATGCGCATGGAGGAAGGTTAGATGTAGTGCTGACTCAGGAGAGTGATAACGGACATAATGGACTTGAAGTCTCAGTAGCAGCCACTGAAGGACTGGTTCGGATCGACTTTTTCCACCCACCACTTGACATAGAGGTGAAGCTGGGATCAGCTAGTCATCTGAGTAAGTTGGAACATAGTAACATTAACCAATCCAAAGATTTGAATTTTAAAAGATGCGTAAGTAAGATTGTTAGAGCTGCAATCGGAACTATGTGATTCCCTGGGGCCTATCTTTTAGATAGCTCGGAGAGCTCTCTTTTGCAATATAAAGATAACGTCAATATCTGCAGCATATCCCCACAGCAGAATGTCATACGACATGACACTGCGGAAGTAGCTAAATAGACTAGGGGAGCAGACTCAATGTCCATCTTTCAACTTTCAACTTTGTGCTCCATTATGTCATATTTATAACCTGGTACTTGAGTCTGGAGTGTACCCGAAGCCTTGGAAAGTTTCCAGAGTGATACCTATACCGAAAACAACTGACAAGGCGCGAGTTGAGGAGTATCATTCTATCTGTATAATGTCAGGCCATCAAAAGTCTTTGAACGCATTCTGTATATATAAGATCAAGTTAATAAATACTTATGTAGCGAACAGCATGACTTTAGGAAAAAACGGCATGCTTAGACCGAAGGTGGTCTTCAAGTGGATGCCTTCTGCTTTGACTTCCAGAAAGCTTTTGATCGGGTAAATAACGATATACTTTTGGCAAAGTTGACCGCAATAGGTTTCACTCCCAAATTCCTCAATTTGCTCGCCGACTGCCTGCGCGACCGTCATCAGTACGTTAGACTAGGTTTATATGAGTCCCAACCTTTTCATACGTGATCTGGAGTAAGTCAGGGTTCATTACTTGGGCCTCTCTTGTCCTTAATTATGATAAATGACATCCCTTAAGTTATCAGTGCTGCCAGATACCTACTGTATGCAGATGACTTATAACTCTATACAGAGATAGATACGGTAAACTAAAGGGACAGGTCTATAAAACCATCATTAGACCTGTCCTTTTGTATGGTAGTGAGGCGTGGCTGGTGCTTGAGTGACATAAGCAGGAGCTGCGTGTCACGGAGATGAAGATGTTGCGCTGGATGTGTGGAGTTACGCGAAAGGATCGCTTCAGGAACTCCCGCATCCGGGGCAGCCTTCATGTCTGAGACATTGCAGATAAATTGCAAGAATGTCGCCTACGCTGGCACGGTCACGTCTTGCGAAAACCGGCTAGTTACGTGGGGAACAAATGTCTTGCCATGGCGCCTCCGCCGGGTCGTGGCAAACTGTGTAGACCCAAGAAGTACTGGCTTGACGTCGTAAAGGGTGATATGCCTGCAAAAGGCCTTACAAACCAGGATGCCGAAGACCGTGCGAAGTGGAGGCGTAAAAGTAGGAAAGCGGACCCCGGGCTCCCAAGAGGGATGCAACCGGGAACATCGCTCGGATGATGATGATGACAGAGATAGATACGGTCAAAAGCAGATGGCGATGTGCTTCAACGTGATGTTGATTCTATTGTATTTGTTTAAGATTTTAACATAGTAAAATGCTGTATTATGACCTTTCCAATCGTTTCGTCCAATCGTTTTTGACTATAGCCTAAATAATTGCATACTTTTGAGGAAATCCAGTGTAAAGAACCTGGCGTGGCCTTCGAGAGTCGGCTCACTTTCAATCCTCACGTAAATGTTCCGGCGAAAGAGTCAATTAGACGCCTAGGTTTCGTCATCAGGAGTGCTCGCGATTTTGCTGACACTGAGGTCTCATCTTTAGTGCCTTAGTGCGTAGTAAACTCGAAACTGGTGCCTGTATTGAAAGTAGAATAAGTCAACTTATGCCCTCTTTCTTGAAAAGGTGCAAAAAGCCTGAAGAATTTTGTACAAAATACTCTATGGTTACTACCCTTATTTGTATTCAATAAAGTACCTGTTGGGATCCTTAGGGTATAATTCCTTGAAAGTCCGGCGGGCTCTTATCAAAACCAGCACAGCGCTGAAAGTCCTGAGAGGAACTATCGCCTCGTCGGACCCGCATGATATCTTATGTAGACTGTTTGTCCCTGACAATTATTTATGGGGCCGAAAGCAAAAACTGCTAGCGTTGCCGTCGTCGTCCAGAACAGTGTCACAAGTGCAGTCCCCTTCATCTTGTGCTCTCAAGTTCCTTAGCGCTCTGCTGGTCGCCTTTCCTGAATGTGATTTGTTTGCGGACGGAATGGAAAGATGTAATGTCTATATGTTTGAGATTTTGCAAGGGATAGATAATAATGTATGATTTGTCGTCCTTAGTTATAGTAATTGGTTTGTAACCATTCTATGTAAAGTAAAAAAACACGCTTTAATAAAAAATCCAACTAAAAAAATAGAAAATAAAATTTTAAAAGAAAACTAATGAAGGTGTAGCATCACAATGTAACACGCTTACTATTTACAATATTCTTAATCCAAATTTATTAAATTTTATTTTATATTTTTTTTTGTTGGATTTTTTATTAAAGCGTGTTTTTTTAGTTTTTTTTAATTATTAATTTATTTTATACTTTTTGGTCTTTATTACCGAAATATGTTAGATCAGACCCTGGTTACCATTGAAAGACAAACTACTCATCAAGCCGATTCTAACGAGCCCAAACTCGATGGGGTTGTGTCGTTTCATTGCGAAGTTCCTATGACCACCTTCCAGCTCCATCATCAGACCCTGGTTACCACTGAAAGACAAACTACTCGTCAAGACGATTCTAACGAGCCCAAACTCGATAGGGTTGTGTCGTTTCATTGCGAAGTTCCTATGACCACCTTCCAGTTCAATCATCAGACCCTGCCATTGAAAGCCAAACTACTCGTCAAGACGATTCTAACGAGCCCAAACTCGATAGGGTTTCGTCGTTTCATTACAGAGTTCCTATGACCACCTTCCAGCTCCATCATCAGATCAGCACCATGTTATCATAATATTGCATTGTCATCGGTCTTTGACAAGTGTGCAAAGTTTGAATTAAATCTGATCATTCTAAGTAGGGCAAAATCGTGCCCAAAGGAGTCGGTTACATACATACATACAAACATACAGGTGAAACTAATAAAAGCGTGTTAAAAAAAAAGTAAACAAACCGACGTTTTTGACCTCTTACGACAAATTTGTACTGAAAAGAACAAACTCAATATGCCTTTACGTTCGAATCATCTACTTCAAATAAACATTAACTTTGTTTACATATTAATAACGTTCGAAAGTCTAGTTGTATAGAAGGTAACGTTAATTATATAAAGCATTTAAAAAATATTCAGTTAGTGCATCAATATTTTATCAACGAATTATACAGAAACCTATATTACGTTGAATATTTGCATTTATCCTATTTGTAAAATCACTTGCGTTGTAGTCAAGACATTGTTTTTGGGAGAACAATAGAGCGTTAACTCAATAACACTAGCTAATTTTTATTTTTCAGACGAAGAAAGGCGTAAGAGTTTGTACCTTATTTTTCCTTAGGGCGAAATATAGAGCGTTAACTCAATACCACTAGTTAGCTTTTATTTTTCAAACGAAGAAAGGCGTAAGATTTTGTAACTTGTTTTTTCGCCTATGTTTTTACTTTTTGATTGCCGGTATGATGTTAAGATGACTTTATTCGTCTGATAATCAGCGGAATATGTCAAACGAACAAAGACGTCTATTTGAATATCTCAGTTATTTATGGGTTTAAATTTCTGAAAAAAAATTAGCGTATAGATTTGTATGTATAGAATCCGAAAATGCAATAAAAAAAATTCTACGTAAAGTGACTTTGCGCCTTTTTTCGTCTGGGCCGTCGTTGTATCACTCTATCTATTAAAAAAACCGCATCAAAATCCGTTGCGTAGTTTTAAAGATATAAGCATACATAGGGACATAGGGATATAGGGACGGCGAAAAGTGACTTTATTTTATACTTTGTAGTGATAGTGATATAACTATGTAAAACTTATAACTTTCTATTTTAACTACTTAATAAGGAATTATACTAAAACAATTTTTAATTGAAATTTAAATAAATTTGACTTGACGGACTTTAAGAAAGTCGTGCTCAAAGAATTTCAAAATAGTTAACTATTTTGAAAGTCGTAAAGTCAAGGGCTATTGTAAATTACTAGCTGCCCTCCGCGGTTTCACCCGCGTTACTCCCGATCCCGTGGGAATATCGGGATGTAAGCTATCCTATCTCTCAAGTTGGATCGAACTGCACATGGTGTGCGAATGTTATTATAATCGGTTAAGTGGTTTAGGAGTCCATTGAGGACAAACATTGTGACACGAGATTTATATATATTAAGATGTTTGTTTGTTCTCTCTTTATGGAATTAAACTCAAACGAATTAACCGATTTAGATACAAATTGGTATAATGGTAAGTTAGAAAATGGAGAAAGACATAGGATACATTTGACGACCCAGTTGGCACAATGGTCACCATGCCGGACTGCCAAACACATATCATTTGATCTTTATATTAAACAAAAGTATGATAAATAAAATCAGGTCATGTGATCATTAGAACATTTGTTATTAAGCCATATATTACACACCCGCCAAACACAGGGTTGCGGGTTCGATTCCCGCCTCAGACAAGTATATATGCTTAGATATTTATCTGCGGTCTGGTTGTTTCTATGTATATATTTACAGAAGAAAATTATATAAGTAGTATATCCATTGTCTAGCATCCATAACACAAGTGTAGTTACTTAGCTTGGGGCTAGATGGCGATGTGTGGAATGTTCTGCAATATGTATTTTTATTTATTTTGATGAAATTCCGGCAGAATCGGGACTTTTGCAAGGTTAAACGATGGAGTAAAACAGCTAAAATAAAAATACATTTCTATTTCATTTAAAATTCTATTTTCTAATTTCAAAAATCAAAAACCAACCGTCGAAAACGATTCTAATTTTAAATTCGTATTCTATATTTGAAAATGGAATCGTACTCGAGAGATAATCCTTTTAATTAAGTAATTAAGCTGCAATAAAACGAATATAAAACTGTTTAAACGTACCCAAATGGGCGTTTAACTTAACAACGTCTTAATCAACTGTTAAAGTTGGGATTAACTTGAAATTGGAACCGAAATACACTAAGGGCTGACACTAGGGTCCGTATTAATAAACCGAACTCAATATCGATTTCAATCTTGAGTTTGCTCTTGAGTTGTTGCGCTGATTAATAAACCTATCTTAAGACGCGATTAAAGAGCGACGTATCACTTGAGTAATACCGTATTAATAAATCAAACTCAGCTCTCAAGATGTAGTTTCGTGAACTCAAGTCTGATTGCGGGTCATACATGACATAAGTTAGCTGTTTCGTTAGTTTTGTAGTTCAGGAACATGGAGCTGGAACAAATTTTGTCAGAAATCAATTATTATGATGATATTTTATGCTAATGACTTTTTGAACAAATCATTCGCATTTAAATAATTATTTAGTAGTAAAATCTTACATTTTGTAAAAAAATTCACATTAAAAACAAGTTGACAGCAAAATATGACGACACTACCTACCATAGGGTAAAAACATACCATTCAAGGTAAGAACAAAGCGTTACTGTCATTCAATGTCGCTCTCAAGATCAGTTTCAAATCTCAAGAGCGATATCAGCCTGGTTAAAACTTGAGTTTTATCTATTAATTAACGCCTAACTTAAGATAGTGACCGCATCTCAAGACTCACTCAATTGATACGCACTCAAGATCGATATTGAGAGCGATTTATTAATACGGGCCTAAGTGTAGACTATCTATCGGGTTACCTAGATAGATTGGACAATTTTTTTAGAAACTCACTTATAATGTAGAGTATGCGTCATAACTCCACTATCAGTTTGGCTACAATAATACTATAAACAAGTAGGTATTGGACTTACGACCTTCTTCTAATAGACGTTACACACAAACTTAAATACTTACTTGAATTAAAAAATTAAATTAAAAATTTATAAAACCCCCGACACAAAATAATAACAAGTCATGCCTTTTCATTTGATACCCCACTCGAGTATATCTATTTATATTCTGTTTTTGATCCTGACTTTTATCTCCCATAACTTTTAAATGGCTTAACCGATTTTGATCAAACATAGCTAAGAACACTCCCGACTAACTTACCTTTCAAACAAAAAAAACTAAATCAAAATCGGTTTATCCGTTCGGGAGCTACGATGCCACAGACAGACACACACACACACACACACAGACACGTCAAACTTATAACACCCCGTCGTTTTTGCGTCGGGGGTTAAAAAGTACTCAGTGTGATTATTATTTTCAACATGTTCTCTATGAGGAGGCTCACAGCTAAGCGACTCTCGCTGATCGTTTACGGTCGTGCGTGTTAAGCGATGCCTGGCGCGGTGATTACTTCGATGGGTGGCCAATTAGTAGTGTGGCAAAAATGTGTTTTCGTGAGCCCTCCGTGCCTCGGAAGGCACGTTAAGCCGTTGGTCCCGGTTGCTACCTCCAGTAGCAGTCGTTAGGTCAAGTTAGAGGCCTTAGGGCGATCTGAAAACTCTAACAATAAGTGAGCCACACCACTATACGAGAAGAAGAAGAAGCTATGTGTTTAGAATAGAATAGAATAGAATAGAAAAACATTTATTTGGACAAGCACACGACAAATACATATTTAGAAAAGTTAATAGTTGTTGACAAAACAAAACATAGAATGTATAACAATAAGAAACAAAAGAATAAGATGAAAAGACAGGAAATTATAAGAATAGGTACAGTATAAGATAGAGTGACAGACAATTCAGAAAATACAGTAGAAAGAAAATAATTAACAAAAAAGTATTTGATTAAAAAATAGGGTCTAAGGAGCCGTGTGCCTCCAAAAAGGCTCTGCCTCAGCAAAAAATAGCTGCAACAACATTGAGTTGATGCAGCCGCTGGTCTTCCGGCAGGACCCTTAACGGATGACGTTTCGCACCGCGAGCAGAGCCAGCAAGAAGAAAATGTCACAAAAAGAAAATATACCATAGTAAAATAAATAACCATAAATATATAACTAAGTTGTGTGAGTGGTATAAGGGACCACCCGCTACACCAACCGACGTGGGTTCGATCCACAGGTTACGTTGTTATAATGTTTAAATAGTGCTGCACAGGATTGTTACGGTGGGCAGAGACTTTTGAACGTTGATTGTACGTACGGGTAATTAGGGCCACCTGCCACTTTAATTAAATATATTTAAAAACGCAGTTTCTTGAAGTGTCACCCGGCAAACCAATTTATAAGACGTTGTCACGTCAAAAAAACTAAATATTTCGTGAAAGTAGGAAAAACTAATTAAAAATAGGGAAATATATTTGCTTTATTGTAAAATAAGTATTTAAAATAAATATTGCAGGACATTCCATACATCGCCATCTAGCCCCAAGCTAAGTAACTACACTTGTGTTATGTGCTAGACAACGGATATACTACTTATATACTTTTCTTTTTTAAATATATACTTATAATATAATAGGTACATAGAAACAACCAGACCACAGACAAAAATATCTAAGCACGAATACTTGTATGAGGCGGGAATCGAACCCGCAACCCTGTGTTTCGCAGTCTGGTGACCATTGTGCCAACTGGGTCGTCAAATCATCTACATTAGTAAAAAAAATAGATTTTATTAAGTGGGTGCGGATCTTAAAATAATTTATAATTATTCGCGCCAAAAGTTAACCTCGCACGTTTCTAGTTACAGTGTTACCAACCGTGAAAATAATATGCGACGCGTTTGGAATCTTATGTTGGCAACATTTCAAGCTCGGTTCTTATTTGAAATTTGAAATACTACGTGCGTTTAGAATTTAAACATGGCTGTATGGTAATTTTGGAACGACAGTTCCTTATCGCGCGTTGCGAAAGGGGGTTAGACGGAAAAAATTAAGACCAAAAGTTGTAACGACACTTTTTGCATAGAAAGCAAGCCAGTTATTTTCGTTTCGTCTTTCTATTTCGCATTGAACAGTGTGGTGTCGCGACGATTATTTGCAAAAAAAAAATTACAATTTCTTCACTAATTAATCGAAAGGAACTTCGTTCCATCCGGGTCTCCCTTGACACCTCTCAAGTTTTTATTATTTACTAGCGACCCGCCCTGGCTTCGCACGGCTATATTATGCATGTATTATACATATAAACCTTAAAACTACGCAACGGATTTTGATGCGGTTTTTTTAAATAGATAGAGTGTTTCAAGAGAAAGGTTTATATGTATAATACATGCATAATATAGCCGTGTGAAGTCGGGGCGGGTCGCTAGTAAAAAACTATTTAAAAAAATTAAAAGAAAAAACAAGATGTTGGTCTATTCTCAGACCTAACGAATATATACAAAAAAATTCATAAAAATTGGTTCAGCCGTTTAGGTGGACATAGGTAACTTACACCGCGACACGAGAATTTTATAATAATATCTACATATATATTTGGTTGAGGCGGGAATCGAACCCGCAATTTTATATTGTAGCCGAGTATTCGCCCATCGTGCCATAAAGGTCGTCAGTTTAAATATTCTATCAGTTTACTGGTCACCATAACACAAGCCTAGTTTAACTTGTGCTTTAAGCAATGTCATACAATAATTTCCTAGTTATAAAGTTTTCCATGGAAAACTATTTAAATGTCATATTTTCCATATTTCCATTCAATAAACTTTTCCATCAAACAATAGAATGGCACGTCGTAGCACATGCTCGTAGCGGTTTCGTAGCGCTACGGTGCTACGGTGCTACGCCTCGTAGAACTTGCACTATTGTTCTAACTTCAAAATCAAACGCTAGTGATGTACCCTCCACTTGTGAAATAGTTTATCGATGTCGATAAAGTTAGGACAATGCCTCATATTTCTCACATTTTATCGATGTGGTTAGGTAAATGAGAATCTTAATCGCGTATAATAGATAAATAAACACTTAATTGCATCATAAAAACAAAACAGGGATTGACACAAAATTATTGAATATAAAAAACTACTGGTTGTCTGTAAAGTCGGTTTACGGACGATAATTTTACGTGACAAGGTCATAAGAAAACATTGATGGTAACCATAGCAACGATAATACGTTGCTATGTCAATAACGGAACGTGAGCGATGACGTCACACTTTTTTGTGAATGCCGGTGTTCATCGATTTATAAGACGTTATCACGTCAAAAATAAGCCCGCGGGGCACCTTTAGGTGAGTTGCCGAGGAGTAGCGACCCCACGTTCCTATAAGTGCTCCAAGGGGAAGCCACCGTCTTCTCAGACTTGCCTTAGTTTTGAGAGCAGAAATACTCGAAGGATGGATGCCGTACGTCAGTGATTAGTTGGCCCGCTCGCTTGGACAGTGATGGTTTATATTAGTTCAATCTCATCGGATTCCCTAGTCCAAGGAAAACAAAAGAATTTGAGTAGGAACTACTTGCTAATATTCATAAATAACATTTTATACGCCTGAAAACCACAAAGATTAGATTAGCTACAACCTTTTTCTTTTTAACCGTCACAAATTATGACGTCATATTTATGAGATCCGCCTTTGGTTTTTGCAATCTTGCTTGCTTGCTATCGATATATCGATAAATGCACTCCGAACCTGTCCCTTCCCTAACGCCTACTTGTTGAGTTTCTGTAATAAACTCGCTATTGAAAGGAAAATGGCGGGAAAATAACGGTTACAATTTACTGAATACAAGATTGGAAAAACGAACAGGTTCTATTTTTAAAATACTAACCTATTTTTTAAATAAAAAGGAGGTGTTGTTTTACTATTGCAGCACCATCTACTTGTGTTATGATGAGAGAGGACAAAAGTCTGTATTTGGAAGTAATAAAAAAAAAAATTGTCTAGAGGACTTAGAAAAAGTATTTATTCATAAAACTTATAACTGCCATGACCATGCCCCTGTGTTTTTTTTTTGTTTTTCAAATCTTAATTTTTACGATAATTAGAAAATGAAAAAAAAAAAACAAAACTTAAGGACATGGTCATGGCAGTTATAAATTTTATGCAACAAAAATATTTGTGCTAGTGTCATTATCCAAGGAGGAAACAGTCGACTACGTTTGTATGGAGAGAGAGCCGGTACTCTTTCACTTTAACAACAAAATTTTTCCATGCGACAATTTACAGTTTTCGTTATAGGCAACATGCGTTTTGCTTTCGGCCCATATAATATGCACCTCCTGGTTAAACTACGGAGCGTAGGCAGTATGTTGATAATTTTAGAGACCACTCAGTTCAGTGTTTGCGAAGCACTTATTGACATCAAAGTTTCACTTAAATTAACTTCACTCTCTAAAATTATGTTTGGAACAGTTTCTATTTTTAATTATCATTTATCCGAGCGATGTTTCCGGTTGCATCCCTCTCGGGAGCCCGGGGACCGCTTTCCTACTTTTACGCCTCCACTTCGTACGATCTTCGGCATCCTGGTTTGTAAGGCTATATGCATCTTCAGTTTTTCTACAATATAAGGGCCCTTGCCCACGGCGACTTTTTGTAGCGATGCTGTCGCGCGTTCGCATCGCTACAGTCGCAATGCGGTCGCTAGCTGTTTGCCCTTGCCCACACGAGCGCGATGCAAACGCTAAACTGTCGCACTTCTGTCGCGATGCAAACGCGATTCAGTAACGGCACAGCGTAGGTAGTAGCGGGTTGTACTTGTACTTGTATACGGGCTGTTTTCCGCAATCAGACTCTTTTTAATTAGGTCCTTTTTACGTGAGGATGGAGTAGGCTTGCCCAGCACCTACTACCCTCTCAGCTTAGTCGACCACGGCAGAGGAGAGAACTTGTCAATACTTCTGGAGCCAACTAAGCCGCGGGTTTCATCACGATGTTTTCCTTCACCATAAGAGCAATGTTAATTGGCTGGCCGGGATTCGAATCCACGACCTTCAGAATGGAAGTCGAGGTATCTACCACTAAGCCGACACCGCTCTTTCAAGTAGCGCGTTAGTAGCGCGTTGGCATCGCTTCTGTAGCGCGTTGCAAATGCGACTAACGCGCGTTAGTAGTGATGCTGTCGCGCGTTTATGAAACGCGCGACTGCATACTGACTACAAAAAGTCGCCGTGGTTGAGGGCCCTAACATACGTTACTAGTGAAGCATCGCTACAGAAAGTCGCTGTGGCAAGGTTCCTAAAAATCACCGTGGTTGAGGGCCCTAACATACGTTACTAGTGAAGCATCGCTACAGAAAGTCGCTGTGGCAAGGTTACTAAAAATCAACTAGCTATGCGCTTCGCACCAAGTTCGATCGTCTCAATCGTCTGTTACAGCTTTAATTTTTTTAAACGCACACGATTTGTATTCATAGTAATTATTTTCATATTATTCTCTTTTGTAACATAGTCGAAACGTCGAGATAAGAGAAATAATAACAAAAAATACGCGGGACCCGGAAATAGTACATTGCGATACAAGTGTGAAAAGTTGATCATTCCATAGAGGCGGTTTATGACGCGCGAGCGGAACGCGAGCGTGGCAAAAGCCGAGATGGAATGATCAATTCACACGTGTATCGTACGACGTTTTTTATCACAGTTGCGAATAAAAAAAAAGACTTGTTAAAATTTTAATAATAAAAAGTTTTTAAGAATTTTAGGTTATGTTTACTATTTTTTGTTAATTACACTCCCGAAAGGCTAGGCAAAAGACTTTTAACCTATACAGCGTCTGACATACAATATTTTTTTAGGGTTTTTTTCATTTGTTTTTGCGTCGGCGGTTAAAAACAGAATATATTAGTTCCGGATTTCATTAAAAACATAATATATAAAAAAAATATACCTTACCTATACCATAAAAAGAAAAAACAAAATAAAAACAAAACTCAATTTTTAATTATTTTCAAAGACGTCATTTTCTTTTATTTTGAAATAAATGGATTAATTTTGTTCTTTCATAAACTAAAAGACGTCATCACGTAATATTATCGTTCGCAGACTTTAGAGACAACCTTTTGAAAAGAAGAAAAAAGGTACCAACAAAGAGTTTTAAGCCAGCAAGGCTTAAAAACTCTTTGGATGGTACCTTTTTCTATACATCAAAACAGTATAACTCAGATAAAGGAGATCATTCATGTTTCTAACAAAAAATACCCACAAAAAAAAATGCCGGCCAGTAATAAAAATTGTTTCTATCTTGTAGAGAATAACATTTTAAACAATGTTTACTAAGGCAACAAAGAGCTACGATCAAAAATCGTTGAGTTATTTTACATTGAAAACCCAAAAAATGCATTTTATAGGGATCAGTTTGACCACTTTTGAGATCCCACTATAACTTCTGAAAGGGTTATTGGATATACCTATGTATATAAATATAATAAAAACAGACAAAACTTATCCATTTACTACTTATTTTTATATTTTTTTTCGTAGTAATATCATAGAAGTGGTCAAACGGATCTCTACAAAATGCATTTTTTTGGGGTTTTCAATGTAAAATAACTCAACGATGGTTCATCGTAGCTCTTTGTTGCCTTATTAAACATTATTTAAAATGTTATTCTCTACAAGATAGAAACATTTTTTTTTGTGGCCGGCACGTTAATTTTTGGGTACGATTTGAACGATGTCCTTAAGAATGTTTCATCTACTATATGTCATTAGCAGTAAGATACGTATTTGACATATCGGGATGACGTATTATTTTCCAACACTAGTTGGATTTTTTTTTATCGCACGCGTGTATTACGTTGCATTATGAGCCTAAAAGCGGTTTAATAAGATCCACTTTATGAGCAACTGTGATAAAATAGTACATTGCGATACAAGTGTGGAAAGTTGATCATTCCATAGAGGCGGTTTATGACTGTGAGTGGCACTAAGGCCTTATCGCTAAAGGGCGATCTCTTCCAGGCAATTATAATCTGTCAATTTAACTATGTGGCATTAAATCAGCGAAATCTAATAATTTTTTGCTTATCAAATTCCATTTGATTCAATTTGATTAAGTACTAGCTACGCTCCGCGGTTTTACCCGCGTGTAATTCCCGATCCCGTGTGAATATCAAAATGAAAAGCCTATAGCCTTCCACGATAAATGGACTATCCAACACAAAAAGATTTTTTCCATTCGAACTAGTAGTTCCTGAGATAAGCGCGTTTAAACAAACAAATAAACAAAATCTTCAGCTTTATAATTTTACTAGCTGCGCCCCGCGGTTTCCCCCGCGTAACTTTGACGACCTCTGTGGCGCGTCGGGCGAACACCCGACTGCGACGCAGAAGGTTGCTGGTTTGATTCCCGCCGGGAACAAGTATTTATGCTGGGCATAAATTCTTGTTTCTGGTTCTGGGTGTTTCCTATATGTATAATATGTATATATTTACAAAAAAAAAAAGTGAGTATATAAGTAGTTTATCCGTTATCTGGCACCCATAACACAAGCATTAGGTTGCTTAGCTTGGGGCTGGATGGCGATGTGTAATATGTCCTGAAATATTTATTTATTTATTTATTTAACTCCCGATTCCGTGGCAATATCAAAATGTAAAGTAGCATATAGCCTTCCTCGATAAATGGACTATCCAACACAAAAAGAATTTTTCCATTCGAACTAGTAGTTCCTGAGATTAGCAAACGAACTCTTCAGCTTTATAATAAGGTAGATTACTCTTAAGACACGAATTTCAAAATGCCATATTAACAATAGCATACATGCTAGCTAAGCTAAAATACGACTGGGCGGGACATGTTTGCCGCATGTCAGATGAACGATGGGCTAAAATATCAACAGAATGGTCCCCCATAGGGATACGACCACGCGGCAGACCAAAGCGACGATGGCGAGATGATTTTGACTCCTATAGGAATGATTGGTGTGCAACGGCGACAGATCGTGATCAATGGAAGAAAGGTAGAGAGGCCTTTGCCCTGCAGTGGGACAGTTTAGGCTCTTAATAATAATAATAATAAATACATTAAACTCCAAAATAAGGATGTCAAAATACTATTTTATCAAGAATATAAATATAACATAGCCCCAACAACAGCCAGTACGTACGAAAAAAATCACGTAACCAAACTAATCTCAAAGATAAAACCTTTTAAATTCAAATCAAAGTATTATAAATTAATCAGTGACCGGTTAGGGTGTGATAACACAACCATTATCTATCGGTTATTGATACTATAGGTAGAAAGTGACATTTTGTTCGGAGAAAATGGTACTTCATGTTTTTTAATGTGATTTCTGATTTTTGTAGTTAGATTTATGAATATTTTATTATGACACTCGAAAGCAAATGAGATTTAGACACCGTTTAAAATTCTTTACAATTGTATTCTGAAATATTTCATTAAATTTTTTTGGTAAGATATAAAATGATTAGTTTTTCATTAGTAATAAATAGTAATAATATTAAAAATCTAAATAAGCTTCCCTAGGTAGGGTACCCAAAAGGCTCGCTGCATTGTGTCTTTGGATGGCAATGCCGATCCGTTGGCCAAATTAGCAGCCAGCCTGAAGCTACACCACCAGCTGGAAGAGATCGCTTTGAGCGATAAGGCCGCCCTTTATAACACTTACCCCCGAATACTGAAAGGCTACTTAATCTTAAGTGGCGCTTAAATTGAAATTTAAGTGTAGGCTTCAATAGAAAGCATACACTTAACGTCAAGTTAAACGCCACTTAAGGTTAAGTAGCCTTTCAGTATTCGGGGGTTAGTCTTAAGCTTTGTTTTTATTTATACATAGCGCAGCGTATGTTGGCCTCTGATGGAAAGTAGAAGAGGTATGCGCAGAACTCAATTTTCATATAAATATCGAGTTCTGCGCATACCCCTTCCACTTACCGCAGATGTCACCATTCGCTGCGCGAAGTATAATGTTATTTGAAAATGGTGTTTACAATAAAGAATTTATCTATTATCTATTTATATTTATCTATCTATCTAAGCTAATACTATTAATTTTTAAATATTTTTGTAAAATACTAAAGCCCCACGTCCCAGGGTCGGAAAGAAATTCACATACACTTAAAATGAGAAAATTGACTAGTTTCTGCAAGGCAGGTGACTTTTATAATATTATTTGTTTGTATGATTCCATACTTTGACAGAATAAAACAGGATTATTTTGGGTTACGCTATACAGCAGACACAGAAAACACAAAAATACAAAGCAATTAACTATATTTTCATATTTTTATCCACAGCAAAGATGCGCTTCACCCTCGCAGCCCTGTTGTTTCTCGCCGCCATCTTGTCGTGCGCGGCGCAGGCACAGTACCCGCGGCCGAGACGCCCAGAACGTTTCGACACCGCAGAGCAGATTTCTAACTATTTGAAGGAGTTACAGGAGTATTACTCTGTCCACGGGAGAGGAAGGTATGTGAAAAAATCAGATAAGGTATAGTAGTGACTTAGGGACTGGAAAACGTCTTTATTTATAAATAAATATAAATATAAATATTTCAGGACATATTACACATCGCCATCGAGCCCCAAGCTAAGCAACTTAATGCTTGTGTTATGGGTGCCAGATAACGGATAAACTACTTATATACTTTTTTTTTGTAAATATATACATATTATACATATAGGAAACACCCAGAACCAGAAACAAGAATTTATGGTCAGCATAAATACTTGTTCCCGGCGGGAATCGAACCCGCAACCTTCTGCGTCGCAGTCGGGTGTTCGCCCGACGCGCCACAGAGGTCGTCATTTATACCAAAGAGTTGTAATTTATAAGTATGTAAACTTTACTTAATAGCCCAAAGAGATTGGGTTAGGATTATCCGTCATTTGACTTTAAGGGCACGTCTTTTACACGTCAAACGTTCTCCCACGTAAGTCCGGATTTCACAAAAATTACAGACTTTTTTACCACTAGATGACACCTGTAGTAGGAACGATTAACTAGTAGAAACTGATTCACTTGTTACGTAAATACCCAAAAATAACAGAATCAGGCAACTTATAAAAAGTTAGATTTGTTAGGTCCTGCTATCTCGATACGAAATTTTATCGCTATTGGTTCAGAATCGTTAAGCATGCCCTAACTAACTTACACCAACTTATAGTTTTTCTAACTCGAAATCCTCTCACAAAGAAACACAAGATTCCTAGACCGTCACGTAGCGAATAGACAGCTAATTAACTACCTCTATCCTGTTACTGTTTGGGCGCCACTTTTATAATTAGTCCCACGTTGGGCGCCACTTTTCTAATTACTTCCATGTTGGACGCCAAACTAAGGACTGTAACAGAGCCATCTATTTATATACGAACGAAGTTTATGCAAACTTTGTTGTTAGTTTCGCTATTTAGCGTTAGATGGTGTTACTTGTATGTTTGCTATATTTTACTTACAAAAAACTGACTTTTGTTTAATTTTCTTTTTTTAGATACGGCAAAAGGCAAATGCACATAGCTGATTCGTCAGTCATATTCCGAGAAAGCCCCTACTACGAGAACTTCAGCGACGACGCCATCTTCAAACCTCTCGGATATAAGTAACCCCATTCCCAAAGCCCTTTTTCCTTTCAAAATAAAACGCCAAAACATGAACCAATATAAAGTATCTACATAACTAGTCAAATTAATTAAATATCCATCTGAACACAGATTGCTGATGATCAGCCGTTAATATGTTCGCCGTCATCACACTGCCGTCTGTCATATTTGAAGGCAAACAAAAAGTGAACAATCGTTTAGCTGCTTAATTAAGCGACTTACCATCAAAATCAATAAAACTATCTTACTTGCTCCAGTTGATCGCTAAGTTTTCTGTCATTTTCACATCAATAATTACGACGGCCGGGCGGTCAAAATTGAATATACAGCGCTTACTGGCAGTATAAGCTCAATTAAAGTATCAGCTTATAATGTCCATTTCGGAATGCAGTCTAAGTGACAGAAATGATAATAACAACTGACTGGAGTAAGTAAGATGGGGTTTTTGATTAATGATCGAAACCAATAACCTATCAATCAACGAGTAAGGGTTAAACATTTTATAAAATATAGCCAAACTGTAAAAAATTGACAATTTAACCCATGGTAACTGTTAGTTAAGTTATTGATTTTGACCATAAGACTGTTAAGTCTTGCTCGGCATTACGGCATTACGCGGCGATATTCACACCGCATATTTTTTTGTAAACTGTCCTCAAATAAAACAATTTCTAGTCTATGCGTTTCACCTTAAATTAGTCAAGTAAAGTACTTTTTATAATGAGAGTTGTCTTCAGGCTGGGTGAAGATAATTCTTATTTTTTCTATAAAAGTCTCTATACCAATTATTGACCCGATTATAAAACAAAACATCCATACAAATTAATAAATAATTATTTTTAAAGGCCATTCAAAAATCACTTAGTTTAAAAATGGAAAATAGATAAAAAATATGTTTCTAAACCAATTCTGCCGATAATAGTGTAGAGACTAGATAATTATGCAGTAAATTACGTTAAATATGCAGTATTAAATTAATAATAACGGTTGTAATATAGTTGTAATGTAGTATTTATTCTGAAATAAACGATTATTCCACGGCTAATTTGTTTTATTGAAGTGAAAACTTCTTTAGCGGCGTTGAGCACTTTTTCTGTAATGGGTATAAAATCTTAAACTCGCGTCAGGACACGTGACCTGATCGAAAAAGCGTAAGACGGATGGAGAGTAGACAGCTATCCCCTCTCTACGGCGCGGCGAAAATGTATGCCTGGGCCTACTGTTTTTAATTTGGCTGTGAGTGTATTAAGACGTACATATGGTATTTTTTAACGGACGACTATTGACGGACGACAAATGTCGGACGACAATTTGTTGGACGACAAATGTCGGACGACTATTTGTTGGACGACAAATGTCGGACGACTATTTGTTGGACGACAAATGTCGGACGACTATTTGTCGTCCGACAATTTTTTTTTTTTCATCTAAAACTCTTTTTGCGTATGTTCTCGCGACATATGAGATTTTACACAGATATACAGTTTTCACTTCTGCCTGCACTCCCGGAGTGCGCTGTTTTTCAACCCCCGACGCAAAAACGACGGGGTGTTATAATTTTGAAGTGTCTCTGTCTGCGGCATCGTAGCCCCGAACGGCTGAACCAATTTTGATATCGTTCATTTGGTTTGAAAGGAACCAAATACTAGTTAGTTAGAAATGTTCTTGGCAATTTTTGATCGAAATCCGTTGAGCCATCTAAGGTCCGTATTAATAAACCGAACTCAATATCGATTTCAATCTTGAGTTTGCTCTTGAGTTGTTGCGCTGATTAATAAACCTATCTTAAGACGCGATTAAAGAGCGACGTATCACTTGAGTAATACCGTATTAATAAATCGAAATCAGCTCTCAAGATATGTCTCAAGATGTAGTTTCGTGAACTCAAGTCTGATTGCGGGTCATACATGACTAAAGTTAGAGGGCATTATAGTAAACAAATAATGTCATCACACCGAACCTTTAAAACGTCTCGGAATTATTATCTAATAGTAAAATCTTACATTTTGTAAAAAAAAATCACATTAAAAACAAGTTGACAGTAAATTAAGACGAAATTACCTACCATAGGGTAAGAACAGACCATTTAAGGTAAGAACATAGCGCTACTGTCATTCAAGGTCGCTCTCAAGATCAGTCTCAAATCTCAGGAGCGATATCAGCTTGGTTAAAACTTGAGTTCTAACTATTAATTAACGCCTAACTTGAGATAGTGACCACATCTCAAGACTCACTCGATTGATATGCACTCAAGATCGATATTGAGAGCGATTTATTAATACGGGCCTAAAAGTTATGGGGGATCAAAGTTGTTTTTTTATGTATTTTATAAATAATCCGGTTCGAAGGACCAGAATTCAAACTGGTCCTTTGCACCAAATAACAAGGAACGACCACAAGCCACAATGAATGTCCAGCCACAATGTATGTCAACAAGCTCAACACAAACTATTTATTTTCCTAGACTAGGAACAAATTATAGGCAGAATACTTAATGCCTGGGACAATTTATAGGATAGATTATGTCCAGCACCTTTACTACCCTCTCAGCTTAGTCGACCGTGTCTAGAGGAAAGAACTCATCGTCTGAAGACATTTAGCCACGGGTTTCATTTTAAGAGCAATTTTAATGAGTGTGTCCATGTTCCATTGGTGCATGGACGGTCTAGATTCGAACCGACGACGACCAGAATGAAAGTCAAGGTATCTACCGCAAGGCCAATACAGCTGGTATGTACTATTTAAGGCAAGTGCTATTTCGATTATAATATTACTAGCAACCCGTACCGGCTTCGCACGGCTATATTATGCATGTATTATACTTATAAACCTTCCTCTTGAATCACTCTATCTATTAAAAAAAAACCGCATCAAAATCCGTTGCGTAGTTTTAAAGATTTAAGCATACAGAGGGACATAGGGACAGCGAAAGCGACTTTATTTTATACTATGTAGTGGTAGTGATAGTGATAATGAGGAAAGATTTGATTGTTTGAATGACTAAGAAACTACAGATCTGTTCACTAACGAAGGGTGCGCCCTTCCACACCTTATAAATGTTGTTGTAAACATAATCTGTATATATTTCCATCTCTGTTGTATGCTGTCTCTACTGATAGTCTTCACACACACATTAAGACATCTTGTTAGCACGTGCGACACTCATATTAATGCACACCGAGAAAATCCTGGAGGGGCGCCCCTTCGTGAGTGAACAGATCTGTACCGCTTCAGCCGTCTATAGAACCGAAGTTTTAGAACTGGTTCAGTACGAGGCTTACTTTAGATGAAATTTAGTAAGGAGATACATAGATTCATTGACAGTAACATTGGCTACTTTTTATCCCGATATTCCCACGGGATTGGGAGCTACGCGGGTGAAACCGCGGAGTCTGCAAGTTTTAGGTAAATGGACCCAAATATTGAGGTCTAGTTGGAAAACAGCCCGTATACAAGTAATAGATATATTTGGAGCAAACAATGTAACATTGCTCCAGACATATTGATTTATACTGGGGCCCCGTTTCTGCAATCTGAAAGTTATAATAATGAACGAGAAACGGAACACGCGTTTGGAATGAAGTCCCTTTACTTTTTTATTATTTAAAATAACCGGCCAAGTGCGAGTTGGACTCGCGCATGAAAGTTATCCCTATTCCCTATGTATGCTTAAATCTTTAAAACTGCGCAACGGATTTTGATGAGGTTTTTAATAGATAGAGTGATTCAAGAGGAAGGTTTATATGTATAATACATGCATAATATAGCCTTGAGAAGCCGGGGCGGGTCGCTAGTATAACATAAACAAAACACTTTCAATGTTTCACATCTGCCAGGCGTCCCGTGACGGCTCACATTTTTTTTCATATAAAAACATCATGTTATAACCCGCGGTTTACTTGTCTCCAGACATATTGACTAGTTCTTTCCCCTGGACATGGTCGACTAAGCTAAATTCTGGGCATAGCCTACTTCATCCTCACGCGAAGAGAACCTAGTAGGTACAAATACAACAATTTATTTATTGGCGTCAGCCATTTTGTTTGATTAGATTGCCATAGATTGCCCGATCGAAAAATTTGCAATCCGAATCGGTCAGTGGAAATTTTTCACAAACAAATTTTACTAGAATTGATCCCAAATCACCCTCCAATTAATTTTACCAGGAAAACTAGTAAAAACACATTCAAAACTCAACCATAACTGTAACGAAATACATCTTATTTTCCTTAACAGTTTTCCCCGTGTACTAGATTTTCAGACCTCAAAATAACTTCACTGTTGCCAACTAAAAATCAACTTTAATGCTAGAGAATAGCGTACAAAAGTATACTGAAATTAATGTACAAATTAAAATGGAAAAGCCTACATTGAAAATAGTCTTTTATTCAGTAGAAATAAGGTTCAAATTCATTTCTAATAAAAATTCAGGGATCGAACCTAAATGGATTAGAAACACGATGCGCGCGCAACTTCGTTGTTACTACAACTTTACCAAAGTATTTGTTCAGTTAATAATGGCGCCAGTAGTCGAACATTATAAGAAATTTCCTAAAGAAATTTTAGTTTGGATGTATTCCGCTTCATAATATAAAGTTGGCAGTGCGGCACGTGTAAAGAAAAGGTTCTTTTTCAGGGCAGATTTAGAGCACTCAGTATTTTACGGGGTTTAAACCCAGATGAAGAGTTTTTAAAGAGACAAAAAGTGATAATTTTCAGGTAAATAAAAGAAAACATATCGAGTCTTTTCAATTTCTTTATATTAAATTAAAGTGTTTATTTATTCGGATTAATTTGCATAATTTTTTAATTGTATTAGTGAAAGTGTATGACAATGTATGAAAAGTGAACTGACTTTTGGCATAAACTTTTTGTACTAAACTGCCGTCGAATACGTATTTGTGTAAAGATTTTATTTTTGTAAAGAAATATTTGTTTTGGTAGTTTGTATTATTACATAAAAAAGAGGTATAGTTTTCTATCTCTTGTAGTGTCCACCATAACACAAGCTTAGTGAATAGTGACTTAGCAGAATGAATGATATATGAATGCATGTTTAAGGTAGATATTTTAGCAGATGATTTTGTTTTTATTATTTCTGAGTTCCGACAAAATTGTTTTGTTTTATTCATTATATTTCGTCAATACAGTTTTGCGGCGAGATGGCGATATTTGCGTTGCCCTGTAATATTTAAACCCCACGAGTTTCTTGTCCGCGTCCTAACTTAGTTTTTAAGACGTTTCAATGTGATTTCATATAAGTAAGTCCAGAAAGAATTTTGACGTTCAGTTTGATTTATTTAATATTTTAAGCTATTGCATAGCTTTTATCGCGGGCATTGAGCACGGCAACCGAATCAAGAAATTTCTTAACGAAAATAAAACCTAATTGTTTTCGTATTATTTAACCTAATATCATAATAGGGTTAACACCTTAAAAAACTCGAAGTGCGCACAAAAAAGAACCTTTTTCAGTACCCACCAAGGAAGCGGATACTACGCAACATTTTACCCTATTATATCGTAAAAACAACCATATTTTTACCAGAACTTTCATATCGCCTTGTATTTTTTAACAGTTTTTCCTCTAAACCAATGTATTTTACATAAATTAGTGAGATATTGTGAATTAATATACGAATATCAGTGATTTTGGAAAATTATACGGATCCTTCGAGAATTATTTTGGTTTTCCTATAAACAAAAGGTAAGAGAAGATTTATTTACTTATTTTTTTCATCTTTAATAGAGAAAAAAGGCTTATAAATCTCTGAAATTACAAGAGCTAAGGGTCTGAAACGTATGGGGGTTTCTTTTAAGACGTAGGGGAGCCATAAGAAAGGGTTTTTTTTGGAAGTTTGACCTCTATAGGGGTAAAAAGAGGTGATAGAGTTTGTAGTCTTTTTTTTTTTAATCGCTGAATGTGTTGCTAAGCGCATATCTCGAGAACAGCTGAACCGATTTATCTAATTCATGTTTTGTTGTGTTTGTTATTGTCAGGAGAAGGTTCTAATGAAAGAGAAAATTAAGAAAATTGCGGAGAAAATTATTACGCGGGTGAAACCGCGGGGCGCAGTTAGTTTAATATAAAAATGGCGTTTTTGCGAATTGATAAGTAGGTGATTCTAGTACTTACCTACTTAATTTTTATTTAATTTTTTTCATACGAAATACTTATGCCGACCAGTGTCTTTGTTTATTCTTATTTCGGCGTATTGTTTGTCGGAATAACGTATTTCAATGGTAAATGATTACGGAGAATCGTTGAAATACAAAAATACACAGAGAATAATTTTGTATGGTTGAGAAAATATTGAATTTAAAAATTATTAATTATTCAAAAAAATAGATTTAAATATTCTATTTTACCTAATAAAAATAATCAAAGCAAAAATTAGTTGGCCTGTTAAATATTTTAATAGATAATTGAAATAAAGTAGGTAAATAAATAAAATAAAACTAAGTAGGTATAAAAATTGGTTAAAATAATTACATATGTTTTCTTTGATTGGCGCTAAATCAGTAGACACAAATATAATATCCCTATGTCACCATGGTTTTTTTATTATTTATTTATTTTTTATTATTGACGACCCAGTTGGCACAATGGTCACCATGCCGGACTGCCAAACATAGGGTTGCGGGTTCGATTCCCGCCACAGACAAGTATTTATGCATATATATTTGTCTGTGGTCTGGTTGTTTCTATGTATTATAAGTATAAGTATATATTTACAAAAGAAAAGTATATAAGTAGTATATCCGTAGTCTAGCACCCATTACACAAGTCTAGTTACTTAGCTTGGGGCTAGATGGCGATGTGTGGAATGTCCTACAATATTTATTTATTTATTTATTAATTTCCTATCTGTGCATTTGATACTACGAGTATTGATACTACGAGTCCCAATTTCATTTAATCTCTCTCGCATTTGGTTCCATTCGCATTACGTCCCATTCTCATTTAGCACCATTCGCGGAAGGGTACCGTCTATCTCTCCATACAAACGTAGTCGACTGTTTCCTCCCTGGATAATGACACTACAGCAAATATTTTTGTTGCATAAAACCTATAACTGTCATGACCATGCCCCTATGTCTTGGTTTTTTTCATATTCTAATTATTATAGTAATTAAGAGTTAAAAAACAAAAAAAAATATAATATTGGCATGGTCAATTGGTCATGGCAGTTATAAGTTTTATGCAAAAAAAAAAATATTTTTTATTTTTTATATAAGACTAGCTGCGCCCCGCGGTTTCACCCGCGTAAGTACTCACCGTTTAAACCTTCCCTGGACTACAACAAACACAACAAAAAAAGAATTGGCCAAATCGGTCCAGCCGTTCTCGAGTTTTAGCCAGACTAACGAACAGCAATTGATTTTTATATTATAGAATAGATAGGTCAGCGTTTGACCACTATTAATATCCTACTAATATTATAAATGTGAAAGTTTGTGTGTGTGTGTGTATGTATGTTTGTTACTCCTTCACGCAAAAACTACTAGACCGATCGCGATGAAACTCGGTATGTGGGTAACACATAGGCTACTTTTTATCCCGATATTCCCACGGTATTAGGACTTACGCGTGTGAAACCGCGGGGCGCAGCTAGTATCTTGATATTTGCTCTAGTGTCATTATCCAGGGAGGAAACAGTCGTTTGTATGGAGAGAAAGTAGGTACCCTTACCTCTTTAGTTCTATTCGCAAATAGTCACAATTAGATAGAAAAGGTAGAATAAGCTAAGCGAAAGAAAGCGTATTTGCTACTATAGTATTTGCTCTATTCTATTCTTTTTATTATATTTTACACTAGCGACCCGCTCCGGCTTTGCATGGCTATATTATGCATGTATTATACTACCTCCCTCCTTCCTCTTGAATCACTCTAACTATTAAAAAAAACCGCATGAAAATCCGTTGCGTAGTTTTAAAGATCTAAGCATACAAAGGGACATAGGGACGGCGAAAAGTGACTTTATTTTATACTAAATATGTAGTGATAGTGATAGTGAAGCACCATTTTAACAACACCATTCTATTTCCAATCGTTTTTTCAAATTTTGAAGCGTAATTTTAAAGCTAAATCCTTCTATACAGATGGCACCTACGAAGTTTGGTCTCTTCAAAGGCCGGAGCAAGGACCAACCCGAGCTGCCTTCCACAGAAAACCTGCTGCATAACAGTTCCAGCTCTAGTACTGATCTAGGTCAGTAGGTACAGTATGCGTCATAAGTCCACTATCAGTTTGCCACAATAAAACTATAAACAAGTATTTGACTTACGACCTTCTTCCAATAGACGTAACACACAAACATAAATACTTGAATTAAAAGTACTCAGTGTGATTATTATTTGTCAACATGTTAGCTATGTGTTTAGTTGTGTGAGTGGTATAAGGGGCCACCCGCTACACCAACCGACGTGGGTTCGATCCACAGGTTACGCTGTTATAATGTTCAAATAGTGCTGCACAGGATTGTAAACGTTACGGTGGCGGTGGACTTTTGAACGTTGGTTGTATAGCACAAGAGTTTTCTAGATGAGCTATTTTGCTTCCACTTAACTCAATTATGTTTCCACTTTAAAACCATTTGTACGAGTACTTGTATACGGGCTGTTTTCCGCAATTAAACCCTTTTTAATTGGGTCCTTTTTGCGTAAGGTTGGAGTAAGCGTGCCCAGCACCTACTACCCTCTCAGCATAGTCGACCATGTCCAGAAGAGAGAACTTATCAATACTTCTGGAGGAAAAACAAAAAAAAATCTTTTTTTCATCGTTTTCTTATTATGTAAAGTCATAATAAGAAAACGATGAAAAAAATGACGTAAAATCACGTAAAATTATCGTCCGTAAACCGACTTTACAGACTACCATTTGTTTTTTTTTATCATTTGATATTTTGCTTGTAGTGGTATCCCCACCATCACCAGTAGCCTCAACAAGCCGCGCTTTCTATGACGACTTCAACGGGTTCGCTGAGTTTGCGACGATGAATCTGGACAGCGAAGATGAGGTACTACATCGAAAGTTACTTTATCGAAATACGCTTCATCGAAAATCTCTACATTTTGTTCTACTTCTTATCGTGTCAATAGCCTTTTTTTTCTCTATTTAAATTTTACTAGATCAGGAACTAGCCACATTTAAGACGGTGTCCGTGGCTTTAGATACATCAAAATATCGCTTTGTCGAAAATGAACTCTATCAAAAATGTGGTTTTATCGACATTTTTAGTAAACGCTAGTATTTTCATAACATTATGGTGCAGAATTGTTTTTCAAAATAGAATATTGTTTTTTAATCATAGCCAAAATTAGAGCAAAAAATTAGGTTGACAAGTAATTGTAATAATGACAAAAGTGTTGATAAAATTTTAAGCTTTTAATAAACTTTTGATAAAATGACAATCCGACGTAGCGGTTTTCGATGTGGCATTATTTTGTTAAACAATAAACTTAATATATATTTAAGCATAAATAGTTATCTGCTTTATGTTTAATTCCAGGATGAATCAGATGATCTGCCTGTGGTTAAAAAAACTGTTGCCAAAAGCGAATATGATGAACCAAACGTAAGTTCAAACTTCTTATTTCAAAGAATTAGCTTTTAATACCTAAGAATTACTTTTACTTGCAACTTCATTATTATACGTCCTGTATCACGGGGGTTTTTTTTTTTCTTCAGTTATGGCTTCGCACGGTTTGTGCATATAGCCAGTATCAAGTAATATTTTGCATCAAGTTATGGCCCGATTTACAGAAATCGGGCTCAAAGTGTTTCAAGATGGTCAAGTCGTCAAGTCACAGTTTGTCAAGTCAGGGGTCATAGTAAAGCGGTGGCTACTTTACTATAACCTTGTAGGAGATTTTGGAGGCAACGAGAAAAGTCCATGTTTGACACTGATTTTTACTATCACTACACTTGTGCACTTTCACAGAACTAAATTAGATAACTTTCCACCGGAATTATACAATTTAACTCGGTTTACAACTAAGTTTCGTGTAAATAAAACTGCAGCACGACATGTTGTTGGCTCGTTCCCGCCAAAAACCCTATCACGGGGTTAAGGATTATTATTATTTATAAGGATCAATTTTTCTTTTTTATTTATTTATAAATAAATAAATCGATGGTTTCCGCAACAAAGGGCGTAAATGCCATTTTGGCCATATTGAGTTTTATATGCAGTTTTACTCAGTTTTTAACGCTCTATCGATCCCTATTTTTAAAATGGCGCTACGATGAAAAAAAAGATGTTACGACCTACATTTTTCTAATGGCTAAACATTGAAAAGGGGTCATAAAACAATATTATTTTTATATTGAGAAATCAATTTGATGTAACTACGCTGTGTTTTTACTTTTTAAACGACAAACGGGGTAAATACTCACTAAGAAATCAATATGTGTTTTACGCCCTGCAAAAAAAAAACATTCTAAAAGAACATAGGTTGTATCTCACCTATGTTATAATAAGTAACATTTACGACTGTGGCATAAATAATAAATATGCTAAGATTAGGATGTATAATTAGATAAAATTCAAAATACAATTTAATAACCTGTTTTGCGCCGTAATGTATTAGTCTATTTGGAAAAAAAAAGTATTTATTCCCACAGGTGGCACTATATTTCTAAACTTACAAGTGATCCTAACTGTCTTGTTCTTGCATAACTCACGTATATTAAAAGAACAGAGACGTAACTATACCTTTATGTGATTAGATAATGCTTGTGATCTTACCGCAAGTATAGCACATGTCGTCGCTTGTTTGTTTACGGTGTAAATGAAATCAGTTCGCGGTCAACGCCGTGCCGGTCAAGATAACTTTGTCTTATTGATCTACACCAAATCTGCACACATATCACCACCTACAATGTCAAGCCAGCACTTCTTGGGTCTTCCCAATCTGCCACGACCTGGTGGAGGCGCCATGGTAAGACATTTGTTCTCCACGTAACTAGCCGGTTTTCGCAAGACGTGACCGTAGCAGCTTATGCAACATTCTTGCAATGTATCTGCATTGTCTCATGTAAGCTGCCTCGGATGCGAGAGTTCCTGACGTGATCCTGTCGCGTCACTCCACACATCCAGCGCAACATCTTCATCTACGTGACACGCAGCTTCTGCTTTTGTCGCTCAAGCACTGGTCACGCCTCACTACCGTACAAAAGGACAGCGCTAATGATGGTTTTATAAACTTGTCCCTTTATTTTAACTGGCATAAACTTGTCTCTTTAGTTTAAGCGGCATTTTTAGGTCGCAAATGATACCACGACACTTGGCCCAAGCCGCTGAAATGCGTGACTTGACGTCGTAATCGATGTCGTTCGACGATCGATGTCGAAGGAACACAGTCAAAGGCTTTCTGCAAATCTATATAAGAATAGAAAACGGTGGAACCGGGTTCATGACCTGTGTGGTAACTATATGGGCACCAAGAGACAGTGCACTTCTGTCGAATCCAAGAGTCGACTATCCGCTAGTAAAGCTTCATGGTGTAGGACATGACCTTTATACCTCGATAACTCCCACAATCCTGCACCGTTTCCCTTCCCCTGAAAACTGGGGATAAAACATAGGGATCTCACCAGTCTCGAGTATACGGTTATAGAGGTTGGTTAAGATACCCACACTTCGAGAACCCATCGCATTCCATACTTCGATAGGGACTCTTTGTACTGCTTATTCAACAGCTCGTAGAAATAATAGAGCCATCTCTCCTTCACCGCGATGTGCTCGCAAAGCAGATTACCATCGGGACTTTTTGCACAGCGGCACTTAGATATATCCTGTGCTAACTTATAAATAAGCTTCTGTCCCTCAGACGTATTCAACTTATCGTACAATGACTGTAAGTGGTCCTGTCTGGCTCTGGCTACTGCTCTTTTTGTGGTACGTTTGGCGGCTTTATACGAGTCGTGATCTTCAGGAGAGTTGAATTGAACTCTTACAACTTTTTGAAGAGGGCTTTCTTCAATTTAGTGTCCAAGGCAATCAATATGACAGGAAAATCAAGTTTCCTTGTCATATTTGAGTCCAATCCCAAGCACTGCCTTCGCCGCACCGGTGATCGATGCCTAAATCTCATCCTAGTGGTGTTGGACTGGTTCGTCATCGACACCAGCGAACTTGTCACCGATAGCCGAGACAAGCTTCTAGGACTTGGCTTCATCCAGCATCCACCATCTGATTTGGCGACAACACCGCCCTGGGTGTTTGTTTATGGGTTTCACACAGAGATCCATGACAAGACGGTGTTGATCAGTGAGACTCTCATCGGGTATGACTTTGCAGTTAGCCACGGTGCCGATAATTATGATGTTTCTTAGTGATAGAAATCGATTTGGGTAGCGTGCCTCCCACTCCTGTAGGTGATCAAGTGGTCGGGCTTCTTTTTGAAGTAAGTGTTCATGAGGGCCAGGTCGGCAGAGGCACACCTACGTAGGATTTCTTCTACTTCCGCATTTCAACTGCCGTATCCATAGCCTCCATGAACACGCTTAAATTTTACCGTCATCTCGCCCACATTACCGTTCAGATCAACACCCAAAACGATCCCCTGTGACAACGGGATGGCACCAAGGACCTCGCCGAGTTTGTTCCAAAATAATATTTTATCAGCGTCGTTACAACCGACCTGGGGCGCGTAAGCACTTACCAAATGGGTTACAACCCCCTCAGTAAGCACCTTCACGGCCATAAGTCGTTTTTGGCCTCCAAGATACAGTCATGCAACCCCTCAGCGAGCACCATAGCCACCCTGTTCTCTCCACCAGGTGCACCCATGTAGATCAGCTTTTAGCCGCTCCTAATGTGCCGGGATCTGCTGCCTTTCCATCGAGTCTCCTGCAGAAACGCCACGGCCATTTCTCGCCTGGAAAGTACGTCGGCCAGCTCCCTCGAGCGTCCGGTTAGCGTGCCGATGCAAAGCGGAGTTGATTTTTGTGGGTTGGGGCTTGCGTCTAAGTAAAATCTACTCTTATCAGGTTAATATTTTGATAGTATAGTCATGTATTAGTATAAATAATACGGCGTATTTACAAATTCTGAAACAAAAAATGGTCTATACTACAAATGGTTTAGTCTTACATGGCTTTTACTGTAGGTACTTTTTGCTAGACTGTGTATTTATGGGGTGTAACTACATATTTTTTTCATTTTTAGGGATTTACGCCCTAGCTAACTTCTAAACTAATACTCGTACAGTTCTCTAATTAAGCGAGGCAATAGCCTGCAAAAAACTAGGAAATTTCTTCCTAGCACATTTTTTTATAATTATAAGAACAAAAAAGATATTTAAAAAATATTTTTTTTTATTTCGTTTTTTGCTCATTGCCAAAAGTATGCAAAATGGAGATACGCCCTTTGTTGCGGAAACCATCGAAATATTAAATAAATATTGCAGGACATTCCACACATCGCCATCTATCCCCAAGCTAAGTAACTAGACTTATGCAATGGATGCTAGACAACGGATGTACTTACTACTTATATACTTTTCCTTTGTAAATATAATACTTTATAGTACATAGAAACAATCAGACCACAGGCAAATATAAACAAAAATAAACTTAAAAATCATAAAGGTCAGAAATCGCAGTGATTTGTCTGGCGTGCTGATATAGGTATTGTAGACTGCCGTCGCGTAGTGGTTAATTTTCAAAAAAATAAAAAAATTGTAGATGTCTCCGGAATAATAACTACCTGGCTGCCTAGCATGAAGACCAAAACACGATACGATAAAGCGATATCACGCGATATAACTACATCAACTCTCAAAATATGATAGATAAAGCCGCCGTGTTGAATTTTTATTATAAATTGCGATAAAAATTATGATAAAAATTCAACATGGCGGCTTTATCTATCATATTTTGAGAGTTGATGTAGTTATATCGCTTTATCGTATCGTGTTTTGGTCTTCATGCTAGGCTAGCAGTACGTCAAATTTTAGCTCGAAACGTTCATTTCCTTGAACTGTGCGTTGTTTATCAGTCAGTGCTTTGAATGTTATTTAAACTTATCGAAAACTAGATTCCCGATTGCGTGGGAATACCGGAATATAAAGCCCAAATTCCATCATAATCGGTCTAGTAGTATTGAAGCCTATTTGTTCCAAAATAAAAACAAACAAAAATGTTTCCTCTTTATAATATTAAGTAGCGACCCACTCCGGCTTCGCACGGCTATATTAAACATGTATTATACATGAAAACCTTCCTCTTGAATTACTCTATCTATTTAAAAAATCCGCATCAAAATCCGTGGCGTAGTTTTAAAGATCTAAGCATACAAAGGGACATAGGGATATAGGGACGGCGAAAAGTGACTTTATTTTATACTATGTAGTGATAGTGATGTAGATAATTAAGCACGTCTTTAAAGTTAAAGAGATGGAAAATGGTTAAGATTACTTTAAAATGATTTTCGTTTTTTTTTTTCAGATAAATTACAAAAAATTACCATCAACAAACGCGACATCAATCACAACACTCCAAGAGCTCGACTCTCACAACTTCGAAACAGATATACAAAAGTTCGAGCTTGTATCACCGGACGACGCTACATCGATCGACGCTAACTCGATTCAGTTTGATGAGATGTCTCAAGTTTCACGAATGTCGCTTGTCAGTGATGATATCAGGTAAGGATAAAGATATAATCACAAGTTGTGTTCGTTACTTAACATTAAAAAAACCCTAAAAAAATTGTATGTCAGACGAGGCTGTATAGGTGAAAAGTATTTTGTCTGCCCCTTTGGGAGTATATTTACCCAAAAAAAAATTGCATAAAAAAAGAGTAGATAAACATGAAAATAACCTAAAATTCTTAAAAACATACTCAAACAATATAATAACTTTGTTTTGTTTTTAGTATCTGTCGTAAATACATCATCTAAAAATTTCAACTCTCTAGCTATCATGGTTCATGAGACAGCCTGGTGACAGACAAACAGACACAAATGGACAGTCGGACAGACAGCGAAGTCTTAGTAATAGGATCCCATTTTTACCCTATGGGTACGGAACAAAAATTACATCAATCAAGCAATCAGTTTAAGAATTTACTATGGAAAAATCAGAAATGTAATGAAACTCAGAAAAACAACCGTTTTTCGCAAATAAATATACCTATTCATGGTTGTTGTTTGATGTTGTTGTTAACAAAAAAATGTAAATAATTTTTTTAGGTACTGTGGAGCGGGAAAGAAGAAGAAGAACAAGAAGGAAGAACAGGAAATGAAAGACCGAGATATGTGGCAAGCGTCTAACTATGAAGTATTACAGGTAGGTCATTGTTCTTCAATTATTTTGATAGCGTAAATATTATACTTTCTACTACAGGCCTATCGTATAAATAAAAATAATGTGGATCACGTAACTTAGTGGTTAAAACACCGCTACGTTAAATCAGGGGTCGTGGGTTTAAATCTTGAAATAACATACTTTACTCTTTCACTCAAAAACTACTGATATATAGATAGATAAAAAATATTCATAAATCGCCAGAAAATCAAGAAAAGCTTGCTAGAAATTGAGCTTAAGAAGCTAATATATAAACATACATTTCAAGTAAAATAAAAGCTTTTAAAAAGGCACACGGCAAACAAACACAAGGTACAGTTAAAACTACTGAATTAATTGCTTTGAGATTTGATGTCTAGCTAATTGAAGTCCTGGTGTTGGAGTTCATTATACTTAGTATTTTTAGACCAATCCCGGATTTACATAGATATAAATATAATATAAAATAGCCTCCGCGCGCTCCTCTAGCGTGCTGCTCTGTCCCCAACATCCTCGGGGACATAATTTGTATGTGATATATGTGGTAGGTGCTGTCGATCCCGCATCGGACTTACTAGCCACGTGCGTAAGTGTCGTACCTTAAGAACGGATGCTGCTTAAAGCATCTTTTATAGATGAAGAGAGGCCATTGATGATAAAATAGCCTATGTTACTGTTAGTGCATCTATGACGTATCTTCATACCAAGTTTCTTCTAAATCACTTCAGTAGTTTCGGAACCTATTAAATGCAAATAAACCAACAATCAAATCATTCCTCTTTATAATATTAATAAAGGCAATCATAATTTTTTTTTACTATAGAATTCTTTAAAAACCAATTTATTAATTGAACCATCTCTAACTTCAAGTAGCACCTCCTAAGCCGCTCGGGCTCCTTAGACGAGCAGATCAAGTGGGAAGCGATAGCGACCGCCCGCGGGCTCTGCACACTGACTGCGACCTGCGTCTGCAAGGACTGCAGTGGGGGGAAGTGTCCCAGTTCAGTCACTGATGGAGATGGAGGGATGGGGGCTGCGCCGTTTTTAGGAGCTGTCAGTGTAGGGTGTGTGATGCAGTGAATGTAACTGCTTATAAATGTAATTGCTACATTGTCAATGTTCTGACTGCTATGTCAATGGGAGTCGCTAATAAACGAATTGGAGCAACATCGATTTTGGGGTCTTAAAGTCGCGAGTGAATAGGTATTTTCTAGATGCGCGTGCTACATCTTAGGCCGCATCGTCACCTATCATCAAGCATGTGTGATAATGGTAAAACGCTGACATACATAATGTAAAAAACCATTTGTTTATAAAGTCGGTTCACGGACGTTAATTTTACGTGATAACGTCAAAATATAAAAATACGTTGCTATGGCTACCTACTATGTCAACAGAACGTGACGCTTTTTTGTGAGTGCATACGGTTTTCATCAATTTATAAGATCTTATCACGTCAAAAACATCCAACTAAATGTATTGTTTGTAAATATTGCTATATTTGTTGCCCAACATTTGGAAACAGTCAAAACGTGGTAATAATCGATACAGATTCAAATATTTATTAATAACTCCCAATAACATAGTACCAACACTTTAAGTGGTCGATAATCGTAACTGATGTAGTTAGTGATGTGCTAAATAGATGTATTTTGGTCTAACTGCTTAGTTGATGAGGTTTGATCTAACTGCTGTCGTTGACGAATAACGATAGTCATGTAACTGCTATTGGTGATAACTAAAGTACCATCTTCCATCTTATTTCTACATCTGTTACAAACTTAAATACAGTTACATTCATTGCACGCGCAAAAAAAAAAATTATAATTTTTTTTTAATAATTGTAACATTTTTTTGTTTTATCGTTTTTTACTAGTAAACGATTGTTAAACTATAACGGTACCTAATTCATGTTCAAATTTAATTAAAATTCGAAATTGTGAGCATTGGTTAAACAGAATTCGAAGTAACGTGATTCGACATAAAAAAAAATTCCATCAAATACTTGTCTTGTTTACTGGTAAACGATTGTAAAACTAAAACGGTACCTAATTTATGTTCTATAATTAAAGTACGAAGTAATGAGCATCGGATGAATAGAATTCTGAGTAACGTGATAAAAGAAATGATACAATCACTTCCAATCAAATACTTATGTAAAAAGACAAACTCTACCAAATCTTTTTAGACTTTATTAAATAATAATATGTAATTTGGTGTCTAGAATACAATATAAAAACTTTGTGGTAAACTATAATATTAATGGGTGTCTAATTATCGATACTTATACATAACTTATATAAACTTATTAACTATAATTATTGTCACGATCAGAGCCCGAAACACGGTTAAAGCTAGGTGTGATCGGTCAAACCTAAGTGTAGTAATTTCACTTAAAAAAGAAAGCTAAATGTATGTTCTTCGAGTCTATTTATTACTATTCAATATAGATCTGCACTTATTGTAAGGTCTGTTAGCTTAAACAAATGATTTTTAATTAATACATAGTATAAAACATGCAACCTATGTATGCTTAGATCTTTTAAACTACGCAACGGATTTTGATGTGGTTTTTTTCAAGAGGTAGGTTTAATATTTATTACTTGCATAAATAGCCGTGCGAAACAGGAGCTGGTAGTAAATGATTTACATTTGGCTAAATTTGGCTGGTGTTACTTCCAATAAATCAAAGTTTCGGAGCCTATTCTTTACAAAAAAAATGTCCTCTTCATAACAATATTAGTGTAGATTATTCTGGCTAGGTATTTATTTTGATGACGACAATATGGTTAATGTTGAGTTTAACCGGCTAAACCTAGGTATTGCCGTACTTCGGGCTGTATTCAAACACATGTAAATATGATAGTAACACCTAAGTATCCTTCTATTTATGTATATCTGTATTTTATATAAGAATATATATTATACCTACTTAATTTTTTTACACTTTTGGACGTAAAATAAGTGACTTTTTAAAAGTAAGTGTAGAAATATCTAAGTGTAGTTTTAACCGTGTTTTTTTAGTCTTTTAGCCTGCAAATGCACTAAAACAAATAGTTACCTACGCGGATTTCTCAAAATTAGTAGTGATTGCATCGATTTACAAATTGTAATTTATAATAAACCTGTATTTATAACGACGTGGTCACGACTAATTTTGAGATTTCTTTGATTTATTTCAGTGAAGTAGAAATGATAAACTAAATACCTATCTGTATGCCTAGCATGAAGACCAAAACACGATACGATAAAGCGATATAACTACATCAACTCTCAAAATATGATAGATAAAGCCGCCATGTTGAATTTTTATCATAATTTTTATCGCAATTTATAATAAAAATTCAACACGGCGGCTTTATCTATCATATTTTGAGAGTTGATGTAGTTATATCGCGTGATATCGCTTTATCGTATCGTGTTTTGGTCTTCATGCTAGGCAGGCTGATTATAATTACGATCAAAGTACTTGTATGTATTTAATTGCATCTTGACTTCGGTGATTTAGAATTATACATGGTAAAGAAATTGGTGGGAATTGCATTTTTGGACTGAATTTTTTTTTTATTATTTTTAATTTGTAATGATAATACTCAACTCATATACTTCTTAAATTTCATTTTACGCAATAATAAATATTCTTTTTAAAAACACTGGTCGCAATCGTGTTATAACTACTTGTTATTTTAATATTTACCGGACGTTTCGATCGAGTTGCATCGACCATGGACACGGGGTGACTGTAGAGAAGCTGCGATAACTAGTAATTATAAGACAATCATCACCCGTGTTTATAAAACGACTGACTAATAGTATTTTTTAATCTCACACGTTTTTAGAACCTTTTTAGAGGTTCGACCAATAAATACCATTAATGTTCGAAACTCAATAAATAAATAAAAAAAGGTCAATGAACTGTAACTTTAAGAAACAACTGATTTTATAATAAACGTAACTTCAAAATCTCGAACTTCCAAAAGTAGTATAAAAAAGTTGTTCGCATATTTACGTCTAGGACAACCCCTTTTTCGTATTTGATACCCTTCGTCAAAACACATTCTATACCTTATGAATATTGGCACAATCTAGAATCAAATAGAATATAATTTTTTTAAACTAAAATGGTTATTTTCAATAATAATATTATTTAAAACGGGGTTTTCATCATGTTTAAAACGAAAGCAAAAAACATAGTAAAAATCCCATTTTTAGTTACTACTTTAGTTGTATTTAGAAATAATTTTATCGCAACAAAAAATACAATAGAAAATCTTGAAAATAAGTTTATTATAAAGTGTGTTTTAAGCCCTGTTATCCCTTTTTAAGTACAAACTGGTAATTGGTACATTCAGGACATTGCCAAAAAATTAAAAAAACGTATGAATTAACAATGTAATTTTAAAGATGTAACCGCACTATTATTGGCAACAAGTCAGGTAAATAAATAGTGGTGTCACATTTTAAAAATTCACAAAACTCTGGGTAAACTAGGGCAATTTTCCAATTATTCAAAAAAACTTATTTTCCATTTTTTTTTTCTATATTTTTGGGTAAGGTCCGTGTGTACTCACTCTGTGAACATAATGTACCTTAAACAGATGTATATGGTTTTTGTCACACACTGTATATTTTAATAATAAGCGACTCTGTTGCCAACCATGCATTTTTATTTTTTCGATCTGGCGTTTACCAATATTATTTCGAGTTAGCGAGCATCGTAAAAGAATGCTTCGATCTAAAAAACACTATGTTTTTATTTCGTATACTAGAGAGATGACGCATAAATTATTGAATATTAAAAATGGGTATAGTTAAATATTTACTTAAATAAAAAACAAAAAAAAATCAACTAATATTTATTTGATTTAAAAAAAATACTTACTGAGATGATTCGAAATGAAAAGATATTTTCGTCAATTATACCTTAATCTCGGTAATAGTACATTACGTTATAAGTGTGGAAAATTGATCTTCGCTTAAACGCGCGAGCGGAACGCGAGCGTGTTAGAAGCCGAGATACAAAGATCAATTCCACGCGCGTATCGTACGACGTTTTTTATCACAGTTGCGAATAAAAGAAAATACTTGAAAAAAAAAGAAAATAATTGTGATAAGTCTATGTTTACAATTTTTTAGGCAATATTTTTTTGTTAATTATACTCTCGAAAGGTCAGGCAAAAGACTTTTAACCTATATATCTGACATATTATGGAATGAGATAGGTACAGCCTGGTGACAGTCAAACAGACAGTGAAGTCTTAGTAAAAGAGTCCCGTTTTAACACTTTGGGTACGGAACCCAAAAACACTTATTAAATAACTATAATAGTATTAATAATTCTTAAATGTAAAGAGTACTTACATAAAACAGGTTTTAATCATAAGTAATTATTACAGTAAGTTTAAAAAAAACCGTGACACTAAGAACTAACAAGGACTAAGAACTTTCTCCTTTTTTTAAGGGTTTTTTTTGATGTGAAACATCTATAGCCGCACGTAAAACCGATTTCTGGCGTGGCGACGCATGCCGCGCACGCTATAAAATATGATGGTATCTATAAAAAATGATATACAATCTATATGCAGTAGAGTGTACGGTGCACACACCGTAATCGACTGTGCGATTATATCACAATATGTTATTTTCTGCATATTATACTTTTACAAAATAATGTCGATGTTTCACATCTGCCAGGCGTCCCGTGACGGCTCACATTTTTTTCGTGTCAGCTTCGTCAAGTTCTCATAATTCTAACAGATGTAGCTAATTCAACCTCTTTACTGGAAGCTTAATATTAATGTTAGATTAACTAACTAATACATCCTTTTTTGTAACTTTTTTTGTCAACAGGTTTTGATACTTTTTTTTTAAAATTATAATAAAATTATGCTGACTTGTTCTAGGTTGAGATAAGGAATATGACGCAGGTCATGTAGTTAATCCAACCTCTATGATAGATTAAATAGATTTTATTAGCTACACCTGTTGAAATTATGTTAACTTGTCGTAAGTTGAGAAATCGAATATGGTGAAGATAATGTAGCTAAATTCAATCTCTTTGACATAACAAATAGGTAGATTGGATTAGCTACATCTGTTAGAATTGTGTCGACTTGACATAAGTTCAGACTTTACACGAACTACGGACTACTGCGGCTATGTCCTTGATATTTTCTTCGCCTCATCCCCATTTGGCAACTCAGTGGCAGAATATAATTAGTTATTAATAACATTTTTAAAAATATGTAAACTTCTGTAAATTAATTATATTATTTATAAATTAGTGTTGAATTTCGATGTTTTGTAGCTTATTCGTAACATCTTTTTAATAAAGGCGGGAAAACATCTAATTTATTTTTATTTTTTAAAAACATTTGTTATTCCTAGTGACATCTATGTTCTCAAAGCGTAACTAAATGGCGTTGTTTGTACTTTTGTTTTATTTTTTAAAAACACTTGTTACTCCTAGCGCCATCTAAGTTCTAAAAGAGTAACTAATAGTCTTATTGTAATGTTGATAGTTTTGTCAAAAAATTTGTTTGCTTACAGCGTCATCTGTTATTGAATAGTTAAACTAGCGTTAGGTTGTTGTATACAATTTAATTTTAGACTAGGGATCCGCATTTAGCTAATATCTATTTAGCCGAATATTATTTTTAAACTCAATCAAAATCGAAAACATTTTTATGTTAAAGTTCTACTCGTGAGAACCTATAATTGGCTTTCTGTTTCTTGTTTCGTTTCTTATAACTTTTGTAAAGCTGTTGGTTTTCCAAATAAATAAATAAATAAATTGATAACATAATATTGAAAGACTGGGAACCCTTAATTTTTAAAATGGTAATAACGCCATCTGTGTTCGGGTAGTAAAATTAATTTCATAGTATTCAAAATAGATGACGCTGATATGTTTCTCTTTAATTTTTACTCTATGGAAATGAACGGCGACATTGTTCACTTTGTTTGTTCATTCAATCAATCAATCAGTCAAACAAAACAAGCCAAGCTAATTGTTTTATTTTGTGAGAAATCGTAGTTTTCTAGCGTAAATTGACTAGAATTTATTAAAAATGAGTGCGCCTAACGGCATGCTTTACGGCGGCGACGAAATAGGCGCTTTAGTGTTCGATCCGGGTCACCATTCGCTTCGAGTGGGTTACGCACAAGAGGACACTCCGAAGGCAGATATCCCTGCTGTTATTGGTGTGGGACCTGCACCACACATCCCTGAAGCCGAGGAGAAGGTCCCTGATGGCAATGTCACGCAGAGCGGTACGTAATTTTGTAGAAAAATACAAGAATTTTTGTTAAAGATTAGGTTAGGTTTGGTAAAAATATTTCGCTGAAACACTTGCTAGTTCTCTTTATTTTATTTTTCTGAACTCAAAAAAACCTTAATCAATTTGTATAATCAAGAAAGGGCACTCTCTATTTATAAAACTATTCTGTATTTAGTATTTTATAGCGGTAACAGAAATACATCATCAAGAATTTCAACTGTCCATCACGGTTTATGAGCCTGGTGACAGACAGACGGACAGTGGAGTCTTAGTAAAATGGTCCCGTTTTTACCGTTTGGGTATGGAACCCCAAAAACCAACTATATTCCCAATTCCTTAGCGCCTTAAAGAATACTTTGTACGTACAAGTACTCAAAAATACAAAAACAATACTCAAAATATACAAATACTAGCTTTTACCCGCGACTTTGCCTGCGTAAAAGTCGGAAATGGACCAAGAAATAGCATTGTTCCATACAAACTTTGCCCCCATTTGTCATCCCCTTAAGAGTATAATTTCAGAAAAATCCTTTCTTATCGGATGCCTACGTCAGACAAAGAACACACCCTCCAAGTTTCAGGTCTCTACGATCAGCGGTTTAGGCTGTGCATTGATCCGTCAATCAGTCATTCAGGACAAAGCATTTTATAACCTACCCTGCACCTGAGTGAGTAAATGAGGAATGTACACCTAAGATAAACCTCGTGTGGTTTAATGGGTGTTTATATTTTGTATTTATGTTTATTCTTATTTAATTAAATAAAAAAATATGTATGGATTAGTTATCATCGTCATCATATCAGCCACAAGATGTTGACTGCTGAACATAATCCTCCCCCGAGGACTTCCAGAGTGATCGGATCTACCACTAGGATAACACCGCTCCTTGCGATTAGTCTATGACAGACTTCATTCAGTATTGTTGCGAGTAGGGTTAGATTTAAGGTGTTAATGGCCATCGCCAATGCTACCTCTACGTTCATACAACGTCGTCCAGCCTTTTCAGTCCGTGAGTCTTGTTTGTGGAGTCAATTAGCTTAGCAGCAAGTGAATTTCGATAGGCCGTGAGGCACTTAAGTTTAATATGTCTTTTTTAGGGTTCCGTAGCCAAATGGCAAAAAACGGAACCCTTATAGATTCATCATGTCTGTCTGTCTGCCGTATGTCACAGCCACTTTTTTCCGAAACTATAAGAACTATACTGTTGAAACTTGGTAAGTAGATGTATTCTGTGAACCGCATTAAAATTTTCACACAAAAATAGAAAATAAAAACATAAATTTTAGGGTTCCCCATACTTAGAACTGCAACTCAAAAATTGTTTTTAATAAACCCATACGTGTGGGATATCTATGGATAGGTCTTCAATAATGATATTGAGGTTTCTAAAATCATTTTTTTCTAAACTGAATAGTTTACGCGAGAGACACTTCCGAAGTGGTAAAAAGTGTGTCTCCTGTAACTTCTAAAATAAGATGATGAAACTAAAAAAATATATGATATACATTACCATGCAAACTTCCACCCAAAATTGCTTTGAACGAGATCTGGTAAGTAGTTTTTTCTTAATACGTCATAAACCGTAAACCGCCATTTACCCTTCATTCATGTATTTTTACCACTAGCGCCATCTATTTTTTAGATATGATTTTATGTGATGATAATGGGACGGAACCCTTCGTGCGCGAGTCCGACTCGCACTTGACCGGTTTTTGTTGTTTGGTTTGAAAATAGTCACCTAAAATAGTTTAAATGTTTATAATATACTAGCTGCGCTCCGCGGTTTCACCCGCGTAACTCCCGATCCCGTGGGAATATCGGGATGTAAGCTATCCTATCTCTCAAGTTGGATCGAACTGCACATGGTGTGCGAATTTTATTATAATCGGTTAAGTGGTTTAGGAGTCCATTGAGGACAAACATTGTGACACGAGATTTATATATATTACTAGCTGCCCTACGCGGTTTCACCCGCGTAACTCCCGATCCCGTGGGAATATCGGGATGTAAGCTATTCTATCTCTCAAGTTGGATCGAACTGCACATGGTGTGCGAATTTTATTATAATCGGTTAAGTGGTTTAGGAGTCCATTGAGGACAAACATTGTGACACGAGATTTATATATATTAAGATAAGATTTCTTCCATCAACAGCAACAAAGACGAACGAGATGCGTTACTACATAGACGTGACACAGCTCCACGTGCCCCGACCACAGATGGAAGTACACACCTACATGAAGGACGGACAGATTGACAACTGGGATTTGTTTGAGAAGATGCTCGATTATTGCTACTCTAAGGTATATTAGCTATCCTTCAGCTTTTTAACACGCTTTTATTAGTTTCACCTGTATGTTTGCTTATATGTAACCGACTCTTTTGGGCACGATTTTGCCCTACTTAGAACGATCAGATTTCATTCAAACTTTGGTCAAAGACCGATGACAATGCAATATTATGATAACATGGTGCTGATCTGATGATGGAGTAGGAAGGTGATTATAGGAACTCTGTAATGAAACGACGAAACCCTATCGAGTTTGGGCTCGTTAGAATCTTCTTGACGTGTAGTTTGTCTTTCAATGGTAACCAAGGTCTGATCTAACATATTTCGTTATCAAAGACCAAAAAGTATAAAATAAATTAATAGTTTAAAAAAAAAAAAATAGTCGGACGACAAATAGTCGTCCGACATTTGTCGTCCGTCAATAGTCGTCCGTTAAAAAATACCATAAGTAGGTACGTCTTAATACACTCACAGCCAAATTAAAAACAGTAGGCCCAGGCATACATTTTCGCCGCGCCGTAGAGAGGGGATAGCTGTCTACTGTCCATCCGTCTTACGCTTTTTCGATCAGGTCACGTGTCCTGACGCGAGTTTAAGATTTTATACCCATTACAGAAAAAGTGCTCAACGCCGCTAAAGAAGTTTTCACTTCAAAAAAACTAAAAAAACACGCTTTTATAAAAAAATCAACTAAAAAATAGAAAATAAAATTTAATTTTGGCTTAAGAATATTGTAAATAGTAAGCGTGTTACATTGTGATTGCAAAAGAAAAATAATGAAGGTGTACCATCACAATGTAACACGCTTACTTTTATTAAATTTTATTTTCTAACTTGCTGTCCCGGCAAACGTTGTTTTGCCATATAAAAAAAACTAAATCAAAATCGGTTCAGCCGTTCGGGAGCTACGATGCCACAGACAGACACACACACACGTTAAACTTATAACACCCCGTCGTTTTTGCGTCAGGGGTTAAAAATCATACAAATCGGTTCAGCCGTTTAGGTGTAGTTTGGCAACTAACACCGCGGCACGATTGACATCAATATTTATACGTCACTCAATTGTTTTGCCTTCCCGGCACCTCTCCATTAAAACTTGAACTTTATGTTATGGTATTAAAGTTCTTATTGACTTGTATTATTACGAATCGTTTGTATGGTATGGAGTATAGAAAAGTGTTGTTTTTAGACATTTTCAGGCAATTTTTTAAATTTTTCTCTCCGTAAGAACCATCCTCGTACCATATGGAATATTCTAAAAAAAGAATTGGCCAAATTGGTCCAGGCGTTGTTGAGTTATGCGCTTACCAACACATTTTGCGATTCATTTTTATATATAAGATTTTTAAATGGATTTTTATAAAATCGTGTTTTTTTTAGTTTTTTTTAACTATTAATTTATTAAACTCATTATTTGCAAGGTATTTACGTTGGAATACAGTAGGAGAATGTATACAAGTCGATCCTAAAACTTTTCTGGATGTATGGCATACAGCAGCAGCTCTGGGGATCAGCCTGCAACACCAGCATCTCTGTCTTACAACGAATGCAAAATGGCATTCTTAGAGCAATGTGCAATCCTCCATGATTCACCACCAACACCTACAAATGAGCACAGTCAAGGAGGCAGTCAAGGCAACTGGGAACTCGTCTTTCGTCTTACTCGTTCTATACAAAAGGCGATCGACAACTAACCAATTTTAGCTATTGGAGACGGGCATTTTGCCTTTAGCGATATATTATGTGTAATTCATATAAATATCCCCTTTTCCCAGGTAATTAGATCCCCATCAGAACACCACCCAGCCCTCTTCACAGAAGCGGTATGGACATCGCGGCCCGCGCGCGAGAAACTCGCTGAACTTATCTTCGAGAAGTACAACGCACCAGCGTTCTTCCTTGTAAAGAACGCTGTTCTAGCAGCGTTTGCTAACGGGAAGAGTACAGCGTTGGTTATAGATGCTGGAGCAAGTCAGACTAGTGCTGTTCCTGTCATAGATGGGTGAGATTTATGGAAATATTCTTTACTAGTTGCGCTCCACGGTTTCCCCGCGTTACTCCCAATCCCGTGGGAATATCAAAATAAAAAGCAGCCTATAGCCTTCCTAGATAAATGGACTATACAACACAAACATATTTTTCAATTCGAACCAGTAGTTCCTAAGATTAGCGCGTTCAAACAAACAAACAAACTCTTCAGCTTTATAAATTTTAGTATATGTTAAATAAACTTAATCAAATTAAAAAAATGGTTGCATGAACTACGCTACGGCACAATTAAAGGAAAAATTTCAAAAAATTAAAAATTTGAAAATTAAACGGTGTCCCCATACATACATAGTTGTTCCAATTTAACTTGACCCTCACATTGTAGGGACGCCCAAACGAAATAGGGGTCAAGTTAATTGGTAACTACAATACCACTGCAAGGGTAGACAAAGAGAGATGATACTAATGTACAGTATGGGTCATAAGTAAATGATCAGTTTGCTACAATAATACTATCAACAAGTATTGGACTTAAAACCTTCTTATAATAGATGTTACACACAAACAAATACTTGAATTAAAAGTACTCAGTGTGATTCTTATTTGTCAACATGTTAGCTATGTGTTTAGTTGTGTGAGTGGTATAAGCCGGCACCCGCTACACCAACCGACGTGGGTTCGATCCACAGGTTCCGTTGTTATAATGTTCTAATAGTGCTGCAAAGGATTGTAAACGTTACAGTAGCTGTGGACTTTTGACCGTTGATTGTATACGGACCCCTCCGCGTGCGAGTACGACTCACACTTTATCGGTTTTTTAAGCTAGATGTCGCTGAATGTCTTGCAATGTTTACAGTTATGCGATGGTAAGTGCAGCAGCCCGGAGTCCCATCGGTGGTGACCATCTTGCCGCTCAAGCCAAGGTCATGCTGTCAAACCTTCATATCCAGATGCTACCTATATACTCCATACAGGTAATTATTTATTTACTAGCTGCGCCCCGCGGTTTCATCCGCGTAAGTCCCGATTCCGGGGGAATATTGGGATAAAAACTAGCCTATAGCCTTCCTCGATAAATGGACTATCCAACACAAAATTAATTTTTCAATTCGAACCAGCAGTTCCTGAGATTAGCGCGTTCAAACACACAAACTCTTCAGCTTTATAATATTAGTATAGATTTATTAAGGTACCGTACGGCAAGAGTGAAAACGATTGACGACCCAGTTGGCACAATGGTCACCATGCCGGACTGCCAAACATAGGGTTGTGGCTTCGATTCCCGCTTTAGACAAGTATTTATGCTTAGATATTTGTCTGTGGTCTGGTTGTTTCTATGTATTATAAGTATATATTTACAAAAGAAATGTATATAAGTAGTACTTATATGAGTTGTCTAGCACCCAAAACACAAGTGTAGTTACTTAGCTTGGGGCTAGATGGCGATGTGTGGGATGTCCTGCAATATTTATTATTATATCTGGGTACAGACTACGTTTTTGTGCGACGGATTGCCAATCTACCATAAATTTGTCCAAGTCATCTGGCCACCTTTCGGTCTGCCGGGTTGTCTTCCGTTAGTTGGGGTCCAAAAAGTTCTTGTTTTAGCCTAAACTAGCGATCCGCTCCGGCTTCACACGGCTATATTATGCATGTATTATACATATAAACCTTCCTCTTGAATCACTCTATCTATAAAAAAAACCGCATCAAAATCCGTTGCGTAGTTTTAAAGAACTAAGCATACAAAGGGACATAGGGACGGCGAAAACTCACTTTATTTTATACTATGTAGTGATTTGGCCGGCCCAGTTCCTCTTTAAAGGGGATGGATGGCTATTTGAGTGACGTCGCGTCGGCTACCTGGGTTCTGGAACGTATTTAGATATTCAGAATTCTGTCAATGAGTCTAACCCTGAGAATCTACGCTCCATCGCCCTCCGGCATACCTTTGACAACCAAAGGCCAAGTTTGAGCGACGTACGTTAGGGATGACTGTGCTATATTAAATTTCAGAGTAAAGAAGTGATAAGGGAACGCGAGCGAGGCCGCTACACCCTCAAGACGTTACCGGCTGGTCTCACACAGTCCTGGCAGCAGTACATGTTGAAGCGGCAGTACGAAGACTTCTGTCACCAAGTTGCACAGGTATATATATCAGAGTATAGAAGTGATAAGGGAACGCGAGCGAGGCCGCTACACCCTCAAGACGTTACCGGCTGGTCTCACACAGTCCTGGCAGCAGTACATGTTGAAGCGGCAGTACGAAGACTTCTGTCACCAAGTTGCACAGGTATATATATCAGAGTATAGAAGTGATAAGGGAACGCGAGCGAGGCCGCTACACCCTCAAGACGTTACCGGCTGGTCTCACACAGTCCTGGCAGCAGTACATGTTGAAGCGGCAGTACGAAGACTTCTGTCACCAAGTTGCACAGGTATATATATCAGAGTATAGAAGTGATAAGGGAACGCGAGCGAGGCCGCTACACCCTCAAGACGTTACCGGCTGGTCTCACACAGTCCTGGCAGCAGTACATGTTGAAGCGGCAGTACGAAGACTTCTGTCACCAAGTTGCACAGGTATATATATCAGAGTATAGAAGTGATAAGGGAACGCGAGCGAGGCCGCTACACCCTCAAGACGTTACCGGCTGGTCTCACACAGTCCTGGCAGCAGTACATGTTGAAGCGGCAGTACGAAGACTTCTGTCACCAAGTTGCACAGGTATATATATCAGAGTATAGAAGTGATAAGGGAACGCGAGCGAGGCCGCTACACCCTCAAGACGTTACCGGCTGGTCTCACACAGTCCTGGCAGCAGTACATGTTGAAGCGGCAGTACGAAGACTTCTGTCACCAAGTTGCACAGGTATATATATCAGAGTATAGAAGTGATAAGGGAACGCGAGCGAGGCCGCTACACCCTCAAGACGTTACCGGCTGGTCTCACACAGTCCTGGCAGCAGTACATGTTGAAGCGGCAGTACGAAGACTTCTGTCACCAAGTTGCACAGGTATATATATCAGAGTATAGAAGTGATAAGGGAACGCGAGCGAGGCCGCTACACCCTCAAGACGTTACCGGCTGGTCTCACACAGTCCTGGCAGCAGTACATGTTGAAGCGGCAGTACGAAGACTTCTGTCACCAAGTTGCACAGGTATATATATCAGAGTATAGAAGTGATAAGGGAACGCGAGCGAGGCCGCTACACCCTCAAGACGTTACCGGCTGGTCTCACACAGTCCTGGCAGCAGTACATGTTGAAGCGGCAGTACGAAGACTTCTGTCACCAAGTTGCACAGGTATATATATCAGAGTATAGAAGTGATAAGGGAACGCGAGCGAGGCCGCTACACCCTCAAGACGTTACCGGCTGGTCTCACACAGTCCTGGCAGCAGTACATGTTGAAGCGGCAGTACGAAGACTTCTGTCACCAAGTTGCACAGGTATATATATCAGAGTATAGAAGTGATAAGGGAACGCGAGCGAGGCCGCTACACCCTCAAGACGTTACCGGCTGGTCTCACACAGTCCTGGCAGCAGTACATGTTGAAGCGGCAGTACGAAGACTTCTGTCACCAAGTTGCACAGGTATATATATCAGAGTATAGAAGTGATAAGGGAACGCGAGCGAGGCCGCTACACCCTCAAGACGTTACCGGCTGGTCTCACACAGTCCTGGCAGCAGTACATGTTGAAGCGGCAGTACGAAGACTTCTGTCACCAAGTTGCACAGGTATATATATCAGAGTATAGAAGTGATAAGGGAACGCGAGCGAGGCCGCTACACCCTCAAGACGTTACCGGCTGGTCTCACACAGTCCTGGCAGCAGTACATGTTGAAGCGGCAGTACGAAGACTTCTGTCACCAAGTTGCACAGGTATATATATCAGAGTATAGAAGTGATAAGGGAACGCGAGCGAGGCCGCTACACCCTCAAGACGTTACCGGCTGGTCTCACACAGTCCTGGCAGCAGTACATGTTGAAGCGGCAGTACGAAGACTTCTGTCACCAAGTTGCACAGGTATATATATCAGAGTATAGAAGTGATAAGGGAACGCGAGCGAGGCCGCTACACCCTCAAGACGTTACCGGCTGGTCTCACACAGTCCTGGCAGCAGTACATGTTGAAGCGGCAGTACGAAGACTTCTGTCACCAAGTTGCACAGGTATATATATCAGAGTATAGAAGTGATAAGGGAACGCGAGCGAGGCCGCTACACCCTCAAGACGTTACCGGCTGGTCTCACACAGTCCTGGCAGCAGTACATGTTGAAGCGGCAGTACGAAGACTTCTGTCACCAAGTTGCACAGGTATATATATCAGAGTATAGAAGTGATAAGGGAACGCGAGCGAGGCCGCTACACCCTCAAGACGTTACCGGCTGGTCTCACACAGTCCTGGCAGCAGTACATGTTGAAGCGGCAGTACGAAGACTTCTGTCACCAAGTTGCACAGGTATATATATCAGAGTATAGAAGTGATAAGGGAACGCGAGCGAGGCCGCTACACCCTCAAGACGTTACCGGCTGGTCTCACACAGTCCTGGCAGCAGTACATGTTGAAGCGGCAGTACGAAGACTTCTGTCACCAAGTTGCACAGGTATATATATCAGAGTATAGAAGTGATAAGGGAACGCGAGCGAGGCCGCTACACCCTCAAGACGTTACCGGCTGGTCTCACACAGTCCTGGCAGCAGTACATGTTGAAGCGGCAGTACGAAGACTTCTGTCACCAAGTTGCACAGGTATATATATCAGAGTATAGAAGTGATAAGGGAACGCGAGCGAGGCCGCTACACCCTCAAGACGTTACCGGCTGGTCTCACACAGTCCTGGCAGCAGTACATGTTGAAGCGGCAGTACGAAGACTTCTGTCACCAAGTTGCACAGGTATATATATCAGAGTATAGAAGTGATAAGGGAACGCGAGCGAGGCCGCTACACCCTCAAGACGTTACCGGCTGGTCTCACACAGTCCTGGCAGCAGTACATGTTGAAGCGGCAGTACGAAGACTTCTGTCACCAAGTTGCACAGGTATATATATCAGAGTATAGAAGTGATAAGGGAACGCGAGCGAGGCCGCTACACCCTCAAGACGTTACCGGCTGGTCTCACACAGTCCTGGCAGCAGTACATGTTGAAGCGGCAGTACGAAGACTTCTGTCACCAAGTTGCACAGGTATATATATCAGAGTATAGAAGTGATAAGGGAACGCGAGCGAGGCCGCTACACCCTCAAGACGTTACCGGCTGGTCTCACACAGTCCTGGCAGCAGTACATGTTGAAGCGGCAGTACGAAGACTTCTGTCACCAAGTTGCACAGGTATATATATCAGAGTATAGAAGTGATAAGGGAACGCGAGCGAGGCCGCTACACCCTCAAGACGTTACCGGCTGGTCTCACACAGTCCTGGCAGCAGTACATGTTGAAGTGGCAGTACGAAGATTTCTGTCACCAAGTTGCACAGGTTAACTATACATATAAATTGCTTTGTCCTGACTGACGGATCAACGCACAGCCCAAACAGCTGATTGTAGAGACCTGAAACTTGGAAGGTGTGTTCTTTGTATGACGTAGGCATCTGATAAGAAAGGATTCCTGTGCGGCCAAAGTCATGAATTAACTCCATTTGGATTGAATGACTATAATATTAAATAAAATGTATTTATAATTGAAGGTATCCGAGTCACCGTACGAGGAGCGTGTGGCTGCATCAGTACCGATGGTGCACTACGAGTTCCCCGGGGGATACCACCAGGACTTCGGTCCTGAACGATTCAAGTTGGCAGAGTGTCTCTTCGAACATACCTTGCCAGCACCACAACTTGGTAAACTTTCATTTCCATTTCGAATCGTCCTTTGTTGTCACCTCGATCGTCGTTTATTTCCATTTCAATCCTCCTTTGTTTCCATTAAAATCGTACTTTGCTTCCATTTCAATCCTCCTTTGTTTCCATTTAAATCATACTTTGCTTCCATTTCAATCCTCCTTTGTTTCCATTTAAATCGTACTTTGCTTCCATTTCAATCCTTAATCTTTCTTTATTTCCATTTCGATCGTCAAAATAAGATATATTTCTTTTTCTATATCCATAAAAAGTACGCGCGGTATGTACTTACATACTTGATTGTTGACGACCCAGTTGGCACAATGGTCACCATGCCGGACCGCCAAACACAGGGTTGCGGGTTCGATTCCCGCCTCAGACAAGTATTTACGCTTATATATTTGTCTGTTGTCTGGTTGTTTACTATGTATATTAAGTATATAAGTAGTATATAGTATATCTAGCACCCATGACACAAGTGTAGTTACATAGCTTGGGATTAGATGGCGATGTGTGGAATGTCCTACAATATTTATTTATTATATGTTTGTAGCCGTGGCAGCGTGTGGGGCAGTAGACGCGGACGCACGAGGGGCCCTATGGTCGAGTGTCGTTTGGATGGGAGGCGGGGCGTGTCTCGCGGGGTGGCCGGACCGGCTGGCGAGGGAGCTGGCAGCGCGGGCTCCGTCCGCACATCGGCTCAAGTTGGCACCAGCGCAGGCCACGCATCACGAGAGGCGGTTCGCACCATGGATTGGTAAATATAGGCTGTATTATTAATGTGAAATTTTGTGTTTTAGAGAGTTTTGATAGCTAGAGACCTGGGGCCTAAGTCTGCTAACACAACTGTGTTTCAATAGAGTGTCGATATAATCGTAATAGACATTTAATGTCAAAAATATGACATTACATGTCAAATTGGTATTATTTTAATGTTAACTATTCTGTCGAAACACCACTGACGCACCACTGACTCACTTTGGTATTCTGCTCTAGAATCGTGGCTCAATGGAATCTCGATAGTTGTCAAAACTGTATATCGCTTAGCAACATATACCATGTTGCTAGGCAACACCTGCAACGTATCTATTACCATTCCATTGAGATTCCATAGTGATTATATTACGATGTTATTAAAACTTTGCCAGAATACCAAATAAACTCACAATCTCGATATAATATCAATAGAGTCTCGATATAATGACAATGCTTGGCCAAATAGCAGAATAAGGCCCCTGGATTAAACGTATAGGCTACTTTTATCCCGGTATTCCAACGGAATCAGGGCTTACGCGGGTGAATCCGAGGAGCGCTGCTACATATAAAATCCTTTGTCCTGACTGACTGACGGATCAACGCACAGCCTAAACCGCTGACCGTAGAGACCTGAAACTTGGAGGGTGTGTTCTTTGTATGATGTAGGCATCCGATAAGAAGGGATTTTCGAAATTCTATCCCTTAAGGGGATTCCTCCCTGTTTATGTGTGTGTAATGTGTATGTATGTATAAATTATGCTGTATTGATATTTTGAAACGATCTTTATCTTTATCGCGCGTTGCGAAAGGGGGTTAGACGGAAAACATTAAGACCAAAAGTTGTAACGACACTTTTTGCATAGAAAGCAAGCCTGTAATTTTCGTTTCGTCTTTCTATTTCGCATTGAACAGTGTGGTGTCGCGACGATTATTTACAAAAAAAACTGGTTGCCTGTAAAGTCGGTATACGGGCGAAAGTTTTACGTGACAACAACTGTGCTCGAGTGGAAGGGACGCGTGCCTTTCACTTTTTATGTCTGTCTCTCTCGCTCTTAGGCGGGCTAACCATGCCCGCGTGCCTCTCACTCGCTCTCATTGTGAGCGCATAACGTCAGCGGAGCGTAACGCAGTTTCTTGAAGTGTCACCCGGCAAACCAATTTATAAGACGTTGTCACGTCAAAAAGAAATACACTTCCTTCACTAAATATTTTGGTCTGTAGGAAATCATAACACTTTTTAAGATACTCTAACCCCGTTAAAACCAAGGACGCAAGTAGTAATTGTAGGTACATTTTTAGCCAAAAACCTAACAAAAATAATTTGTCCATTTTCCAGGTGGATCGATTCTAGCATCAATAGGTTCCTTCCAGCAGATGTGGATCTCGTCACAGGAGTACGATGAAGGCGGTAAGGGACAGCTGGAAAGGAAGTGTCCTTAGCGAACACTTAGCGTTTACTTAGCGAGTAATTAGTTATATAACATAGATGGCGTTGTAATAAAGAATTAGATAAATTAAGATTTTTTACTAATTATAAGCGATTTTCTCAATTTAAATTTTGTTTTTAGGGTTCCGTACGCAAATGTAATTTTGAATTCCGTATTCATAATCAACCCTATGAGACTGCATAGTGCGCGCGAACGCATAGAACCGCAAATAAGCATCTAATTGACGACCTAGTTGGCACAATGGTCACCATGCTGGACTGCCAAACACAGGGTTGCGGGTTCGATTCCCGCCTTAGACATGTATTTATGCTTAGATATTTGTCTGTGGTCTGGTCTTTTCTATGTATTATAAGTATATATTTACAAAAGAAAGTGTATAAGTAGTATATCCGTTGTCTAGCACCCATAACACAAGTGTAGTTACTTCCCAAGTAGCACGTTAGTGAATTTTGGAACTTATTTTGCAACTGTAGGTAGCATATAGGTGATGCAAGAGTGTATGGTATTACTTAAAGATGCAAACAACACTCGAATTTGCAAATGAGTAACTCTTATCACTAACGGTTGCTTTTGAGTGATTTTTGTTTCTGCTTTATTACCTATGGTAGCATTAAGCCGAATTTATTACTCATAGGCGCATAAAGGTTTTAATTTTCTCTCTTATAGAACTCAAAGAGGCATATGACATCTTAAAATCCCCCCTAAAGAACTGTGCCCTAATAGGTGGTATTTTTCCCTCATTTGGCACCTTTAGTACTAAATAAGTAGTATATATGAGTTATTTATCACTTATAGTGGCTCAAGAGTTATTATTGCAGCTCATTTGGAACCTTAGTGTAATTGCTTTTGTAAGGTCGAAAATACTCTTATATGCCACTGTAAAGCGTAGATCGGTTCCATTTTTATCTCATTTAGAACCACAAGATCTAATTAAAATAATAACGGGTCGAGTGCGAGTCGTACTCACGCGCTGAGGGTTCCGTACATTAGTTTCATTCCAGACAGTTACAGACAGTGTCAGACAGTTCCAAACAGTGCCAGACAGTGCCAGACGGTGCCAGACGGTGCCAGACGGCACTAGACTGTACCAAACTGTACCAGACTGTATCAGACTGTACCAGACTGTACCAGACGGTACCAGACGGTACCAGACGGTACCAGACGGTACCAGACAGTACCAGACAGTTTCAGACAGTACCAGTCAGTGACAGACAGTTGTACAGACAATAGCACAGACAGTTGTACAGACAGCCCTCGACTTTACAAGTTAAGTAAATTTTACTTTTTTTACTTTATTATACTTCACAATGGGTTTTGTACCCGTCTTGAGGATCCCCAATTCAAAGTAGAGACAGCAAGACCTGTGAAGTGAAAAATATCACTACTAGGTACTAATGAGTGATTTTTGGGCTTAAGAGTTCCAATAAGGTAACAAATAAGTGAAAATAAGAACTACAAGGTCTACTTTAAATCGCCATGTTTAAAAATAATAACCTTGAAAAGCATTATTTGTTTAATGATATTTTATTACAATAACATAAAACAAAATAAGTTTTGATAATTATTGTTGACATTATACTTTTTGTGAAACTATAATGTTAGGTTTTTAACAACCAAATTGTTGTAAAGTATTATCTTATTTATTTGATCAGCACATATTTGTTAATCCTTTTGATTAAATTGAAGGCGCATCAAAATTTACTAAGTAAATATACCATGGTTTCACGATAAAAAACCATTTGCAAGGGCTCCGTGATATTATGCTGCGGTTTACACGTACATTTTTAATACTCGCCAAATAGATGCAATATGGCTGTCACAATTAACACAATAGAACAAAGCACACCGTTTTTCGTTTGTCTCCGCCGAAAATAAGACTAGTTATGACAAATTGTCACTCAACGAATGAACGGTATCGCTTTATCGTTCAATCATTCATTCACAGCGCGCAATTCGCACCGTTAGTTCCAAGTGCCACTCAGGGTAACAATTCGAACTCTTATGCAACGCTTCTGCAACTATAAATGAGTTGCAATTTTTCTCCCTTTAGTAATATATAGGTTGCATATAAGTTCTAACCACCTATATAGAACTTAATCAATGTGGATTTTATTACTAAAGGTTCCAAAAAAATACTATATGCAAGCTATTTGTTACCAAATGTGTTACTTGGGTTAGCTTGGGGCTAGATGGCGATGTGTGGAATGTCCTGCAATATTTATTTATTGGCTAGAGTGAAGTGAGCAGCACCAAATTGACCAATCATAGGGCCGCATTTAGCGCTGTTCACTTATCCAAGAGCAACTTAAGTAATGTTTGTATACAGGCGTAAGACTTCACTGTCTGTCTGTCTGTCACCAGGCTGTATCACATGAACCGTGATAGCTAGACTGTTGAAATTTTCACAGATGATGTATTTGTGTTGCCACTATAACAACAAATAAGTAGCTACATACGAAAAAACATTGGGCCACACACGAAGGGTTCCACATTGTACGGAACCCTTCGTGTGTGGAACCGTTTCGCACTTGTGTTTTTTTTTAATTTTAACCAGAACATTGTTTATGTTTGAAAAAGTAAAATAAAACTAATTTCAAATAACGTAAAATTTGACCTTATGATTATACTTATTATTAAGTTTGTTCTAAGTTTGAATGTCCTGTGGTCCTATATTTAAAAAAAAAAACAGAAAATAATCTCAAAAAATGTTCGAATTTCCAAAAGTCCTACAACAAAAGTTGATTGTTAAAAGAAAAAGGGACCGGGCTCTCTCTCCATACAAACGTAGTCGACTTTTTCCTCCCTGGATAATGACACTATAGCAAATATTTTTGTTGCATAAAACCTATAACTGTCATGACCATGTTGTATGTTGTCTCTATGTTTTTATTTTTTAAGTTTTAGTAGGTATCTATGATAATTAGAAAAATAAAAAAATATCAAGACATAGGGGCATGGTCATGGCAGTTATAAGTTTTATGCAACAAAAATATTTGCTCTAGTATCATTATCCAGGGAGGAAACAGTCGACTACGTTTGTATGGAGAGAGCGTCTCGGTGCCCTTACTATTAACAGCGCGCAGACGCTTACCTGGCACCATCGACCACTACCAATAGACTCCTAATGAAGGGTCTATAATGTTCACCACGCATAGTAGATTTGGACTCTATCTCAAAGGACCCTTTCGAATACAACTTTAGTGGGAACCAAGGAGTGGTGCAGTCCGTTACTCGCAGTTTTTGACGTGACAACGTTTTATAAATTGGTTTGCCGGGTGACACTTCAAGAAACTGCGTTACGCTCCGCTGACGTTATGCGCTCACAATGAGAGCGAGTGAGAGGCACGCGGGCATGGTTAGCCCGCCTAAGAGCGAGAGAGACAGACATAAAAAGTGAAAGGCACGCGTCCCTTCCACTCGAGCACAGTTGTTGTCACGTAAAACTTTCGCCCGTATACCGACTTTTTTTATTTTTTTTGCTGTTGTCGTCGCGAGAATCGGTTTAGAAATGGTGTCATGTTCAATAAAATGGTATGGGAAAAATAATGAAACATCCAGCTACCAGATAGATGGGATAACTTTCCATCAGTAAGAGATTTAAACTTTCATTTTGACTGTCCCAACTACAAAAGATATCTTGGTAGAACTTGTTCGTCAAATAAAACGGGCTCGCGTTGAAGTCTTTTTGCAGTAAAACCAAGATTTTTTGCGTGTAACAAAACAAAAACTAACCAAATTTCGGTGCGAAAATTCGGTTTAGTACAGACACTAGCGCCTCCACTCAACTGCACAAATAAGTTGGTTTTAAAACAATTTTATTTTTTTGATGCGGTATACAGGCAAACTAATTGGTAAGGAACAAATTTGTTTGAAACATCGATACAGCGCCCTCACTCAATGGAAAACTAATAAATAAAAAATATTAAGCACGTGTCAGTAGTGGCGGGGTATAAATGAAAAAAATAATATCGATTAGATAAAACTTAGAACTGACATGTTTTGTATTTTACATTAATGAATTTATTTGTCAAAAAGTATTTTAACTGACTTAAAAAAGAAAGGGTTTGCGTATATTTATTCGTCGATTACTCGAAGACAGCTTGAGGATAAGGTGGGTCCATAAATAAAATTAAATGATGTAAGTCGGCTCAGTGGTTAATTATTTATATTTATTTAAAAATAATACATTCGTTGCAGTTTTTTTTTTCCAAAAATTTTATAATACAAACATCGATAAAATCTATGGTATCGATATTTAGTAATTACTTATTACCAACACTATGACATCGGCAGTTACGCCCCCCGCTACCTCATGGTTTGGTGAACTACGTCCTAAACGAAAACGAAGCGATGTTGTATCTATTCGGTTATATGCACCATTATGGTTATGGCACGTACTCTAACGCCCGTTTTCACAAACAGTACTTAAGTATCTCTTGGATAAGTGAACGCACTGCGCTAAATGCGGACCTATGATTGGTCAATTTTGTGCTGCTCTCTTTACTCTAGCCAATCAGCGTCTAATTTTCGGCTCTATGCGTTCGCGCGCACTATGCAATCTCAGGATTGATTGTGTATACGGGTGTAATTCAGCAAATTGTTATCAAAATATTTTATTTTTAATTAGGAATAATAAACATAATTGTACAATATTTTGTGAATTTATGACTGAAATAAATTATCTTAAGAAGTCACAGTTTTTTTTTTGTAAATAGCAAAACAACGTTTGCCGGGACAGCTAGTCTTATAGTAATTATTTTCCCGGGTCTTAATCGCGTATTTTTTGTTTTTTATTTCTCTTACCTCGACGTTTCGACTATGTTACAATAGTCATGGTCGCGAGGAGTCTCCTCGGAAAACATTAAGACCCGGGAAAATAATTACTATGAGTACAAATCGTGTGAGTTTAAAAAGTTTACAGCTAGTCTTATCTATAAGATAAAAAAAAATGAATCGCAAAATGTGTTGGTAAGCGCATAACTCAACAACGCCTGGACCAATTTGGCCAATTCTTTTTTTGTTGTGTTTGTTATTGTTCTTATGAAAGAAAATATTAAGAAAATTGCGTAGAAAATTATTACGCGGGTGAAACCGCGGGGCGCAGCTAGTACTTAATAAATAAATATTGCAGGACATTCCACTTATTATCGCCATCTAGCCCCAAGCGGGCCAAGCAACCCGTCCCGGCTTCGCACGGCTATATTATGCATGTATTATACATATAAACCTTCCTCTTGAATACTATCCTACTATCCTACTTCCTACTAATAATATAAATGTGAAAGTTTGTGTGTGCGTGTGTATATGTGTGTGTGTGTGTATGTTTGTTACTCCTTCACGCAAAAACCACTGGACCGATTGCGTTGAAACTCGGTATGTAGATAGCTGGAGACCTAGATTAACATATAGGCTACTTTTTATCCCGATATTCCCACGGGATCAAGACTTGCGCGGGTGAAACCGCGGGGCGCAGCTAGTCACTAGTCACACATCTATTAAAAATATCTAAAAATCCATTGCGTAGTTTTAAAGATTTAAGCATACATAGGGATATAGGGACAGAGAAAGCGAGAGAAAGTGATTTTGTATTCTCTTACCTATTTTTTTATTGTTTTTATTTTATAATTTTGTTTTATGTTAGTGCTTTTTATGTTTGTTACTATTTCTTTCTGATTGTCTTTAAACAAATGTTTCTTTCTTTCTTTATTTCTTTCTTTACGCGAGTGAAACCACGGAGCGCTGCTAGTCAGTAATAACTAAGTATATAATTATTCAAAACTCGTATACAAATCGAATGTAACCCATTTAATGACACGCAACAAGAATTCATTACTTCAAACATATTTCATTTCAACAGAAAAACGTCTTAAGTCACAGTAAAATCAACATACTTAAGCCATTTTACAAAAACACCGCAGAAAATGGTATACCACTTTTACAATCCGACTCTTAAGCCCCAAAAGGTCGTAAGTACCCAGTAATTTGTATAGAAAACTGTCGTTTTCGAATAAAAAGGACAGTGATCCGCTTTTTAAATAGTATACTACTTTTGCGAATTCATTACTTAAGACTAAAAAGGCTTATGTGCTTTGTATTTGTTTGTGATTTTTGTCGTTTTTGAGTTGCTAGGGTTGTGGTCTGGTTTAAAAATAGTATACCAATTACATTTCAATTGGTTGTTTTTTTGTTTTTTAGTGCGTAAAGTGGCTATTGCGAATTTTGATGTTGTAGGACGAAGAAATCGGGTTGTTTTTGATGTTTGGATCCGTGTTTTGGTAGTTTTCGTAGAAAACCCTAAACATTTTTTTGATTTGATAATTTTATAAAGATCTATCAAACTATCTAGGTATCTATATTTTGTCTACATTTTTATCTCTTACTAGCAGCGCTCCGAAGTTTCACCCGCGTAACTCCCGATCCCGTGGGAATATCGAAATATAAAACAGCCTACTCATAGCCTTTCTCGATAAATGGACTATCCAACACAAAAAGATTTTTTCAATTCGAACCAGTAGTTCCTGAGATTAGCGCGTTCAAACAAACAAACTCTTCAGCTTTATAATATTAGTATAGATAGAGGAAGCTAGGTGGTGGAAAATCCCCGTAAGGAACAATTTGTTCCATTATAGATGTCAGAAAAGTGTAATTTTAACCCTTGGCAGCTGCTAGATAAATTTTTTAATTTCGACCTAAAGACCAATCCGTCTTTCTTATCTATAAAAACGTAATAAGTATTGCCTATTTTGCAAAAGAAAACTCAAAACAACTGTGTTTCTAAGTAAGATAAAGTTTATTACGCGTCGCTGGGGGGCTGACAAATATTTATCACTGATTAAAATAGTTTATTTTTTATGATTAGAGGGATTAAGTGCCATTTTATCGCGGTTTAAATCTTTTGGAATATCAAAAAACGGTGGTTAAAGAATACCAAAACAAAATAATAAAAAAAATTAGCGCACTCCGGGAGTGCAGGCAGAAGTGAAAACAATAAACTTGTTATTTCTCATAGAATATTTCTTGAAACGATCTGCTACTGCCATCTATTAGCACTCACTTAAACAAATATAGTTTATTTTTTATTCGCTAGATGGCAGTAAAAAATTTAAATCAGCGCCATCTACATTCGAATAGCGGTCTTTCTAGAAACTAAGTTTCTCAATTTGTGTAATAGATGGCAGTATAAGTTAAACAAAAAGACTAACACAAATAAAATCTCATCTGTCGCGTCAAATCTCATCTGTCGCGTCAAAATCTGTCGCGAGAACGGCTGAAAATGCTCACCCACAAAAGTGCCCAACGCGCCATAAGAAGTTTTCACTTCAATAATATTTAATAAATATTGCATGACATCCATACATCGCCACCTAGCCCCGAGCTAAGTAACTAGACTTGTGTTATGGGTGCTAGACGACGGATATACAGCCTAAATAGGTAGGTACTTTTCTTTTGTAAATATATACCTATTCATAATTAATTATACATCGAAATAACCACACCACAGACAAATATCTAAGCATAAACACTTGTCTGAGTCGGGAATCGAACCCGCAACCCTGTGTTTGGCAGTCCGGCATGCAGACCATATCGTGCCAACTGGGTCGTCATAATTTATTCAAGGAGTCACCGTTAAGAACCTGGGTGCTTATATTTTATTTATTAGAGTTAGATTTAGAGTTGTCACTCTCATCGGCCCCCTGGATTAGGGGGGGGGGGGGGCGATACAAGAATCTTGACCATTGGTCCAGCAGCCACTTTTTTAAGAAAAAAAAAAACAGATAGGTATCGAGACTAAACAGCATAAATCTCCCATCCCAAATCTCATCATTTTCCCAAACTATTTTTTCTTTCCTTTATTTGTTTTTTGGGTAAGGTTCGAGATGATGCATTGCATAGTTTTCTTAACACGCTGTATACCTACTCGGGGAGATAGGGGCGTATTGACATCACGTCAGTTAGCAAATAATTTCATACGTCACTGTGACGTCATAATAATGTGCCAAAGTACTACGCCCATATAGATAGATAAGAAATTATTTATGGGCATAAAAGAGACTAGCAGCGCCCGGCGGTTTCAGCCGCGTAAGTCCCGATCCCGTGGGAATATCGAAATTAAAACTAGCCTATGTCACGCTCAAAAATTCAATGTATATTCATACTAAGTTTCATCAAAATCGGTCCACTAGTAGAGCCAATACGTTACAATAAAAAAACCTTACCATTTTGAAATATGACGAGCAGCGCCCTGCGGTTTTACCCGCGTAACTCCCGATCCCGTGGGAATATCTAATCGAAAAGTAGCCTATAGCCTTCCTCGATAAATGGACTATCCAACACTAATTTCAAAATGGTAAACTACCTTTTGCCCGCGACTTATTCCGCGATTTGAAGTAGATTGGACCAAGGAATCAGGTTGTCCCATACAAACTTTGCCCCCCTTTTTCATCCCCTAAGGGGTAGAATTTCGGAAAAATCCTTTCTTATCGGATGCCTACGTCATATAAAGAACACACCCTCCAAGTTTCAGGTCTCTACGATCAGCGGTTTAGTCAGAACAAAGTATTTTATATGTATAGAAGATTAAAATTTGATAACTGTTAATATGCGAATATTTTGTGAAAACATGTCGTTACTCATAAATACCTACTTGCCTACTTGAAGTTGTCAAAACAATGTTTTCTGATGATAAATTCAAGTGGTTATGTTACTGATAGTCAGGGAGCTCTACATTACGATTCGAGGGGGATAATTGTAAAGTGGCCACAAATATCGCCCGACACGCCACAGAGGACGGCCTCTGTGGCGCGTCGGGCGAACACCCGACTGCGACGCAGAAGGTTGCGGGTTCGATTCCCGCCGGGAACAAGTATTTATGTTGACCATAAATTCTTGTTTCTGGTTCTGGGTGTTTCCTATATGTATAATATGTATATATTTACAAAAAAAAAAAAGTATATAAGTAGTTTATCCGTTATCTGGCACCCATAGGTAACACAAGCATTAAGTTGCTTAGCTTGGGGCTGGATGGCGATGTGTAATATGTCCTGAAATATTTATTTATTTATTTATTTATATTCAAGCAATAACTGAAGTGTTCGGTGAGATTCGAACCAGGGGCTAAACATTCGTACAAGTGTTAAGTAGCGCTCAAAACCACCAAGCCACAAAGTCTTATTACCGAGCGACGAAAATATAGTACTGTTTGAAGCCGATAATGACGTAGCTGTCACATTGCGTCTTGGTAACGAGTTCAGATATTTTATCTCATCTAAAAATATATAGCGTAGAAGTTTACGCTTCAAAAATAAAACTTTCCTCTTATTATGTAACTAGCGACCCGCCCCGGCTTCGCACGGCTATATTATGCATGAATTATACATATAAACCTTCCTCTTGAATCACTCTATCTATTAAAAAAACCGCATCAAAATCCATTGCGTAGTTTTAAAGATTTAATGCAGTCAAAGGGAAATAGGGACAGAGAAAGCGACTTTGTTTTATACTATGTAGTGATAGTGATTACTATTATTTTATTATAAAGTTGTAGCGTTAGTTTGTTTGTTTGAGGGGGATAATTGTAAAGTAGCCATTTCGATTCGCCACAGAAATAATCGTGAAAAAGTTCTTGACAGGGGCAGTAGCGTAGCAAGGGGGAGGGGCCCATGGCGGACCGCCCCGGGCGCCACCATTAGAAAGGCGGCAAAATTGGGAAAATAATATTTTGTGCGGTCACTGACGGTTACTGCCGAGTCTGACAATTTTTGACGTGATAACGTCTTATAATTCGAAAGAGCCGGCTGCACGCACGAAAAAATGCGGCGTTACCTCGCTCTGAGGCGTTCCATGTAGGGCTTGAAGTGCAAGCGAGAGCGCGGAACGAGCGACAAAGAAGCACAATCGGCCTTTGCGTTCGGCAGCGTTCGACATCCGTCTCTCTCCTACTTGAGTGAGCGATGCGTCTGCGTGGACAGCTGCTATACTATAGTACATTTACATGTTTTGATCGAGTATCAAATGAAATTTAAATTTTCTTTTGAAAAATGCTACCATTCCATCAGTATTTTCTTAAGACGTTGTCACGTTCAACTAACGTCAGTAAACCGACTTTTTTTTTAAGAAATTAGCTCTTACTCACTTGCACATATTGAATGTCTCTCCCCCCTAATACCATGAAATTTTGAAATTAATATTTTCCGCTCAATAATTCTGTTACATCGTTACGTTTTTTTCTTAAACAACAACATTATTTTAATGACGTCAAAAGGGCGGCAAATTGCCAACATTATTTTAATGACGTCAAAGGGGCGGCAAATTGTTAATATTATTATTTTTATGACGTCAAAAGGGCGGCCAAATTATGACTCCGCCCCGGCCGACAGTAACCCTCGCTACGCCACTGTTTGAGGGGGTTATTGTAAAGTGGCCACAAAGTCGATTCGCCACAGAAATGATTCGTGAAATAGTTCTTGACTTGGCCGATCGACCGGGGATCGGTTCAGTTAATCGTGAACCAAAAAAATTTTCTGTAAAGTCGGTTTACGGACGATACTTTTACGTGTTAACATCATAAGAAAACGATGAAAAATTCAGATGCTTATTCCTTTATATATTTTTTCCTTTTGGACGTTACGGTTGAAAATACTATTTGAGCTAATTATAAATAAATTAAAGATGTTGCTTTGTTACTAGTTTATTTTAGAGTGACAGTTAAAACAAAATACAAAATAATATAAAATTACTTCTATTTCTTTACTGCACAAAGAAGTCTTAATTGTAAAAGTAGAACAAGTAGGTATACTTACTACAATTCTACAGCAGAGACTTTTGACCTTTGATTGTAGGTACATAATATTTTATGTCTGTTTAGTACTAGAATACATAGTTGCAACTAAAATGTAGTAAGTACTTTTGCTTAGTACTTAGGTTTATCTAACTAAGTATAGGGTACTTTTACCTATTAAACTTAAGGTGGTCGTAAGCAAGAGATTTTTTGATCAGCCGATCTTTGAATTAATTGCTTGAAATTTAAAGACAAGACGCCTTTAATTGAATGCAGAGTTTTTTTTTCGCCAATGAAAATGGTAAGTCGTCCTTCTGGCACAGAACAGAAAAAAGTCTTTGAAATCCAATTGCAATGATCGAGACAAAAACAAAAGAAGATCGAGACAAAACAAAGATGATTTAAAACAGAAACAAAAGAAGATCGAGCGCGACAAAAACAAAAGATGGATCTAAGCAAAAACCAAAAGACAATCAAACCAGGAACAAAAGATACTTGAAACAGAAAGAAAAACGATTGAAACAGAAACAAAAGATGGATCGTAACAGAAACAAAAGATAAATACCTAATGGTTGAGCAAATAAGTAACAACATAAAAGCGTGTTAAAAAAAACTTGATGATTAAGTAAATAAGTAAGTCTACATGAAGCAAACTAAAGTTAAACTCATGTCTACTTTTTTGGTCTGCGTTAGCTCTTCATTGGAGCATCTTGATCACTTTCCCACAGGTAAGATCAAGATTCTTGTTGTCACAGAGACGTACTAAGGTTTTATGACGAAATATCTGTCTTCACTCAGATTAGATAGATAAAAGACAAACTTAGACAGACTTTATTCAGTACAAAGGCTAACGACAAACAAACAAAAGGTAGAACAAACAGTTAGTAAGTCCCGAGCCCGTGGGAATATCAAAATAAAAAGTAGCCTATAGCCTTCCTCGTTAAATAGACTATCCAACACTAAAATATTTTTTCATTACTCATACTCCGAAAGTAGGTCTAAATATGCCTGAAGGGCGTGTAGAAAATAAATCTTTCAGCCCTAGGGAAAATCGCTTTCACTGACAGCTGTCATGTCAAATTATGGCTTCGCACGACTTGTGTAATCTGCATGTAGCCAGTATCAGTATCATTACGCATTAGGAACTTCAAAAACCTAACCTCCTTGCTGTTTTTTTTTACACCAAAGAATAATAAGGCTTAGCACGGCTCATGCATACTGCCAGAGTTTAGTACTTAGTAACTTTTTTCTCAGTAATCAAATTCAAGTAGGTATATTTAGTTCAAGATACCTTATTTAATAAAATAAACGTAAAGACGAAAATGGTCAAAGCGACCATGCCGCGCCGCCCGCGCCCTGTCGATGTTGCTGATGTGGCTTTATGCGACCGTATGGTAAGTGTCGTACCTTGAGTAAAAAAAAACTGGTGGCAAATGCTAGCATTTACAAATTATTTTAAACGTTTTAATTAGTACTATTTTTTGTTATTTTATTATCTTTTTGTTAAGTTTAATCTGGTTTTTCATTTATGATTGTGTATTTTGTGTAAATAACATTTTCTAGACAAACCGTGTTACAAAAACTGTAAGTTAAATCTACGGACTTCGCGTCATTTCCCAGTGTTGGATTAACTCATTAATAAAAATTTCTTCGGTAAGTACCGCTGTATGTATTTAATACAAATAGCAGAAACCTAAAAAATCACTACATAATGTATAACCTCTTTGGTCCCAACCTTGTAAGAGGATCATTTAGTATGGACACATGAGTACCTACTCATGTGGTATGGAGTCTCATAGTCTCATTCACTCTCGTTGTTAGGAAGAATTTTATGTATTATTCGTAATGAAAAGCACAGTGTTTACCTCGGGTGAAAGACTCATTAAGTCCCTCGAACTATTAGCGCCATCGCTACGCTCGGGCGCCAAACTCCGTCTCGGGACTTGTAATAAGTGACTTTCACACCTAGGATAACAATGTACTATTTCAGTTCGAACTACTAAATCCTGAGATTAGCGCGTTCAAACAAACAAACTCTTCAGCTTTATAATATTAAGTATAGATAATACATGTATAATAGATGGTATAGCCGTGCGAAACCAGGGCGGGTCGCTAGTAAGAAATAAATTGCATGGTGACTTGCTTTTTTTTTAGATAAGGAAATCTATTGTCCAATCCGCCATCCATTGACGGCGCAAAGATCTAATTCTGCCATTTTTTCTCTTTTGCCTTTTCAGGGCAAAAGGCAAATGTGAAATTATTGTTAACCCCCATTGCTAGATGCGAAGCTAATCTAACGCAAATCATTAACATCTTTGAAAGAAAAACATTTATTTGGTACAGGCACACGACAACTTTTAAATTAACACACACAAAGAAATAGGTAACTTATATAACGAAGAAATAAGGAAAAAAATATACATTAAACTTAAGAATGATTAAGAAGCCATGTGCTTCCCAAATGGGTCGACCTCAGCTGTAAGCCACAGTCAAGCATAACTTGGCTGCAGCGCTGGTTTTCCGGCAAAACCCGCCGAACTTTCAAAAATGTTGTAGCTAATTCTACCCGCTTTATTGATTGTGTTTCAAGTATTTGTTTACTTCAAGTGTCTCCCTCACGCATCTCACCATCCCTAACCTTAGACCTGCTACATCTCTGTTCCAGATAAATAAGGGCCAATAGCCTCCAGTCAGTACCCGTACTACGAGTTGCTACACACTCGAACAAACGTACCGGTTCGCAGTTTCACCCGCGTTATTCCCGAATACCCCCGATCCCGTGGGAATATCGAGATATAAAATAGCCTTACTCGACAAATGGACAATCCAACACAAAAATAATTTATCAATTCGAACCAGTAGTTCTTGGAATTAGCGCGTTCAAACAAACAAACAAACTCTTTCGCTTTATAATATTACTAGCGACCCGCCCCGGCTTTGCACGGATATATTAGGTATGCATGTATAAACCTTCCTCTTGAATCACTCTATTAAAAAAAACCGCATCAAAATCCGTTGCGTAGTTTTAAAGATTTAAGCATACAAAGGGATATAGGGACAGAGAAAGCGACTTTGTTTTATACTATGTAGTGATGATAATATATAGAGATAAATAGTTTTAAACATTATAGGTATCTCTTTTTACAGTGACCAAATAGATAGATCCATATCTAATAATATCTATAAATTCGTAAGTTTATTTGTTTGTTAGTATATCTGTTTGTTAATATTACGAGACGAGACAGGTGGAGAATTTCGAAAATAAGAAAAAGGACAAAAGTAAGTGATGTTGTACAAAAAAAAAGGAAACTTAAATGGAACTGGATTGGTCACATCATGAGAACAAGTAGACAAAAATGGACAATAGAATGGTATCCTAGAAGTTGGAAAAGACAAAAAGGACGTCGGATCAAAAGATGGGAGGATGACTTGCCAAAAGGATGGAGAAGATTAGCTCGAGACAGAGAGAAGTGGAAGATACTGGGGGAGGCCTATGTCCAAGGACAACCTGACCAAAAAACTGGTTGCTGAAGATACCTACTAATATTAGATTCAAAAATTACTAACACCATAATCCTAAGGTTAAAATTGTATATACAAGGTCAGTGAATAAAGGCTATTATTTTTATATTATTTATTATTTATTTATTAAGTATATCTGTTTGTTTATTCCCTCTTCACGGTAAAATCGGTAAGTATAGTGCTAGTTTAGGGGATAGAGAAGGAGATAGGATGGTATTGATCCCGAAATTCGACAAACTTACATTGAAAACCTCATTTAAATTTTAACTAAGTTAAAAAAAACTTTATTAACAAATATTTTACAAACTTAACAGCGGAGCTCCTACCCCACCTTTTGTTTTTTTTATCAATATTTTGCTGATTCTTTCTAAATAATCTGTTTATCCCTATATATATAAAATTCTCGTGTCACGGGGTTCGAAGTTGAACTCCTCCGAAACGGCTCGACCGATTCTCATGAAATTTTGTGAGCATATTCAGTAGGTCTGAGAATCGCGGCCAACATCTATTTTTTATTTTGTTTCCTTTAGTTTTTTTTTAATGGCAAAACAACGTTTGCCGGGACAGCTAGTATTTTTATATCTATACTAATATTATAAAGCTGAAGAGTTTGTTTGTTTGTTTGAACGCGCTAATCTCAGGAACTGCTGGTTCAAATTGAAAAATTCTTTTTGTGTTGGATAGTCCATTTATCGAGGAAGGTTATAGGCTACTTTTTATCCCGATATTCCCACGGGATCGGGAGTTACGTTTAATATAAAATTGTCGTCCGACATTTGTCGTCCGTCAATAGTCGTCCGACATTTGTCGTCCGTCAATAGTCGTCCGACATTTGTCGTCCGTCAATAGTCGTCCGACAAATAGTCGTCCGACATTTGTCGTCCGACATTTGTCGTCCGTCAATAGTCGTCCGTTAAAAAATACCATATGTACGTCTTAATACACTCACAGCCAAATTAAAAACAGTAGGCTCAGGCATTTTCGCCGCGCCGTAGAGAGGGGATAGCCGTCTACTCTCCATCCGTCTTACGCTTTTTCGATCAGGTCACGTGTCCTGACGCGAGTTTAAGATTTTATACCCATTACAGAAAAAGTGCTCAACGCCGCTAAAGAAGTTTTCACTTCAATAATGTTTTAGATTCAAGTCTTGAAGTTTGTTGGTAAATAATAATGGTACCCACGTTTGATCGAGTGCGTAAACAACTTGTGGTAAGAGCACTTATAACCTAAACTCTACCTCCAGTAGCATATCGGGAATAAGATGTAACATACGTATTTGTTACGATTCTACTTTGACGCGAATTAAATCATTAAGAGGAAAGGGTACCGGGGGCTTTCTCCATACAAACTATTACAAACGTAGTCGACTGTTTTCTCCCTGGATAATGACACTAGAGCAAATATTTTTGGTGCATAAAACTTATAACAGCCATGACCATGCCAATATTTTTTGTTTTTTTTTTGAATTTTTTGAATTTTAATTTCTATGATAATTAGTAAATGAAAAAAACCAAAACATAGGGGCATAGTCATGGCAGTTATAGGTTTTATGGCACAAAAATATTTGTGCTAGTGTCATTATCCAGGGAGGAAAAAGTCGACTACGTTTGTATGGAGAGAGCGCAGGTACCCTTTCACCTTAAAGTGCATATAGAAGTCAAAAGCTTTCGGCCTTTGCATATTAAACTGTTAAAGATTCATAGAAAATTGTTTTTAGTAAGTGTTGATATCTTGTTGATTAAATCAAAGCATTTATTTGCCTACAACCAGGTAGAATACCATGTTTTTTTTGCCAAGTTTTTAAGGTTACAAAAAAATTAAGGACGACAAATGCATATAGCCAGTGAGTCAGTGTTAAGTCTGTTCGAAACGACTTTAAAAAAAAAGGTGGAGGTTCTCAATTTTGTTTTTTTTTGCAATATAGAAATTGCTTCTTTTGCACCACCCAGGAGCAGGGTTCGAGGATATATATCAATGGATATATATCATGATATATATCCGATATATATCAAAGGGTTTTTTGTGATATATATCAATACAAAAATTGTTTAAAAATTTGATGAAAATAAGTCATGTTTTGCAGTTTTCTACTGTAGTTCTCTATCCTAAATATAGATGGCGGTGGAGTAAAGTTAAAACATACTCCCTAATAGTAAGTTTAGGTATTAACGTTTAAAGTTTAGGTATTTTAAGTATTAGTGTAGGTATTCAGAAAATTAATGAAGCCATTGAATGATTGGAATTTATAAGATTTTATCTTTTCGAGTTAATTTTACCTGATTTTGTTTATGATTTTTCTGATTTATAAGAATATTTTATGTTTTTGAGTTGATTTTTCTTTTATATGTAGTTTTTTTTTAATAATTTATTATATTTAAAAAACATAGCTATGCAAACAGTATACATAAATAATACAACAAAATAACAATATGGATGTCATACAAAATGGATAAATATCATGTAAATATCACATTTTTGATATATATCGAATATATATCAAAAAAATCCGATATTTTGATATCTTCTTAATATATATAAATCTCGTGTCACAATGTTTGTCCTCAATGGACTCCTAAACCACTTAACCGATTATAATAAAATTCGCACACCATGTGCAGTTCGATCCAACTTGAGAGATAGGATAGCTTACATCCCGATATTCCCACGGGATCGGGAGTTACGCGGGCGAAACCGCGGAGGGCAGCTAGTTTATTATAAATATCGGATATTTTCGAACCCTGCCCAGGAGTCAAGTTTGAAACTAAATCATCTAAGACAAGCTAGCAATCCGAACCATGCAAAACTAAGAAATATAATTACGCGCAATTGCCTATAAGTAAGTACAAGTCGCACCAAACTATTACTTTACCCAAATCGGATGTTTCTTTAGGTCATATACGTCATCAAAACTTGCGTCTAACAAAATAAAAGGCGCTGGAATTTCCGCGTCATTCCATCTTGGATTTCGCGCGAAAGCGGATGGTTGAAGTTTATAAGTGATATTCCAACTTATAAGTGTTAAGAAAAAGTTTGTTTTGCCTGTGATTCAACATTAGAAGACTTAAAAACTTGTTTTTTATATAAGTTGGATGTTTTTTTTGCTGTTTCAATTCAAGTTTTGTTCAAATTATTTTGTTTTTTTGGTGTTTATTTGAAAGTTAACTGTTAGTTTTAAAATAGAAAAGTGTTGCGGAAACTTGTGAACTTTCTACGGTTTTAGAGACATTACGAGTAAATATCAGTGAAGTAAGTAAATGTATACTAGATATTCGACGAAGACTTTGTCTGTGTAATACGTTGGCACAATGGTCACCATGCCGGACTGCCAAACACAGGGTTGCGGGTTCGATTCCCGGCTCAGACAAGTATTTATGCTTAGATATTTGTCTGTGGTCTTGTTGTTTCTATGGAATATAAGTATATATTTACAAAAGAAAAGTATAGGTATAGTATATCCGTTGTCTAGCAGCCATAACACAAGTCTAGTTACTAAGGTTGGGGCTAGATGGCGATGTGTGGAATGTTCTGCGATATTTATTTATTTAATAGGTGTACAGGATGATTTTTTTACATAGGTCTTCAGGATTAAGCTATATTCTAAACTATAACCCCCTTATTCCAAAACGAGGTTTAAGGATAGTCCGAGATGTGGATTTAAACCTTAGATTAAGATCCAGATTTACTCGTGAACTATAGTCTAAACACTATCCTTAAATAATATGTAAGGATAGTTTTAAGACTATAGTTCCCTATTTAATCTATAGGAATGATGTTTAAACTATAGTCCACGAGTAAATCTGTATCTAAATCTAAGGTTTAAATCCACATCTCGGACTATCCTTAAACCTCGTTTTGGAATAAGGGGGTAAGAGATAATTCTGAAAGGAGTTGCGTGCCTGATTTTTATAAAAACTGTGCGTCACTAGATTTTTGTCAATTACAGAAGACTACAAAAATTTGCTATTACCTTTGATTTGCCATACTATGTTTGTTTCCAAGGATTGATTTCTATCAGCAACACTATCGATTGGTATAAAAATATAGAATGATTATTTTTTTTGCAAAATTAACAGGTTCGATTCCTGGCTAGGGTAATGAGTTTTTCAAAAATCTAATGATGGAGTTTTAGTTTTTGTCAAAATTGGGCACGCAACTCCCTTCAGCATTTTTAGCTATCTCTTATAGTTTAGGCTAAAGCCCTGAAGGCCCACATAAAAAAATCAGCTTGTATATAAATTACGTGCCACGTTGTTTGTGCGCGATGGACTCCTAAACTATTAACCGATTTTAATCAAATTTGCACACCGTGTGCAGTTTGATCCAACTTGAAAGATAGGATAGCTTACATCTTAATTTATCCCGATATTCCCACGGGATCGGGAGTTACGCGGGTGAAACGGCGGAGCGCAGCTAGTACAAGAATAGATTTATAGATTAACACCGGTATTCACAAAAAAGTGTGACAAGGTAACCATAGCAACGTATTATCGTTACTATAGTTTTTCACGTGCGTTTATTATACAGGGTTATTGGAAATTAATTGACACGGCGTTAAGGGCTTCTTCTGTGCACCTTAACAAACATATCCCAAAAAAAATATTTAAGTGTTTCTCGTACTGTCTGGTAATTTTCTATGTCTATGCGGCAAGTGCGCGCGCGCGATCGGCACGGGGCGCACTGCGTGTGACCCGATCGGGTTGTACCATACCCACTATGATTGATTCTGTGACGTAGACGTAGAGTTGAGTATTATTTGAACTGTTGGAATTAATTTTTTATTTTTGTATGGAATATTTTTATAATGAATTTCCAAAAGTCGTAGAACAAAAGTTGATCGTTAAGGTGCACAGAAGAAGCCCTTAACGCCGTGTCAATTAATTTCCAATAACCCTGTACCTATAGGCTTATTTCCTTTATCTCTGTGTTATCTTTTAGTTTATATTATTCTTCTAAATCGAGACATTATTTAACTAATCATTTCTTCATTTAATTGATAAATGTCAAAGTTCAAAAGTTAATTATGTTTTTAATTGTTTCTTTGTGGGTGGGTTTGTCCCGTGTAAGTCCCGATCCCGAGATATCGGGATCAGAAATTTAATATTGTAGGACATTCCACACATCGCCATATAGCCCCAAGCTAAGTAACTAGACTTGTGTTATGGGTGCTAGACAACGGATATAGGTACTACTTATATACTTTTCTTTTGTAAATATATACTTATTATACATGAGACATCCAGACCATCAGACAAATATCTAAGCAAAAATACTTGTCTGAGGCGGGAATCGAACCCGCAACCCTGTGTTTGGCAGTCCGGCATGGTGACCATTGTGCCAATTGGGTCGTTGCCTATCTGAAAGTCTAGGGTTTTGTATCCTCACAAAAAGTTTTATAAAAACCGGCCAAGTGCGAGTCGGACTTGCGCTCGAAGGGTTCCGTACCATGTTGTATTCGAGCCCTACTTATTTTTTCTGTTTTTAGTATTTGTTGTTACAGCGGCAACAGAAATACATCATCTGTGAAAATTTCAACTGTCTAGCTATCACGGTTCATGAGATACAATCTGGTGACAGACGGACAGACAGTGAAGTCTTAGTAATAGGGTCCAGTTTTTACCCTTTGGGTACGGAACCCTAAAAAATCTGTTCTGCAGTTCAGGAGTTTAATTATTATTATCCTTTACGTCTAAGCAACTCTTCTATTCTTTTTAAAACTCTGTAGTGTTTGGGACATATTATCTAACTAGCGACCCGCTCCGGCTTCGCACGGCTATATTATGCATGTATTATACATATAAACCTTCCTCTTGAATCACTCTATCCATTAAAAAAACCCGCATCAAAATCCGTTGCGTAGTTTTAAAGATTTAAGCATACATAGGGAATAGGGATATAGGGACATAGGGACAGAGATAGCGACTTTGTTTTATACTATGTAGTGATATATGAAATTCTCGTGTCACAATGTAGCTACCATTCTTCTTCTTCTCGTATAGTGGTGTGGCTCACCTATTGTTAGGGTTTTCAAATCGCCCTAAGGCCTCTAACTTGACCTAACGACTGCTACTAGAGGTAGCAACCGGGACCAACGGCTTAACGTGCCTTCCAAAGCACGGAGGGGTTCAGGGAAACACATTTTTGCCACACTACTAATTGGCCACTCATCGAAGTAATGACCGCGCCAGGCGTCGCTTAACCCACACGACCGTATACGATCAGCGAGAGTCGCTTAGCTGTGAGCCTCCTCTATATCTTACTATATAATAATACTCCTCCGAAACGGCTTGACCGATTTTTATGAAATTTTATATGCATACTAGCTGTCCCGGCAAACGTTGTTTTGCTATTTACAAAAAAAAAAAAAAAAATTGATGTTGGCCGATTCTCAGACCTACTGAATATGCTCACTATCCCGATATTCCCACTGGATCGGGATTTACGGGATCAGGATTCAAGATGTATTTTAAAAGGTTGTAGTTGGGCGGAGGCGGAGAGAGTGATGAAGGGGGAGAAGGGTAGGACAGAAAATGGGGAGCACAGGAAAGGGGGAGGACAGGAAAAGGGGAGGACAGGAAAGGGGCAGGACAGGAAAATGGGAGGCCGGGAAAGGGGGGGGGGCAGGAAAATGGGAGGCCAGGAAAGGTGGAGGACAGGAAAATGGGAGGACAGGAAAGGGGGGGACAGGAAAGGGGAGGACAGGAAAGAGGAAGGGGATGAAAGAGGGAGGGGATGAAATGGGGAGTAGAGGAAAGGAGGAGGAGAGGAAAGGGGGAGGGGGGAAAGGGGATGGTAGGAAATAGGGAGGGGAGAAGAAGAAAGAGGAAGGGTGGGAAAGAGGGAGAGGAGGAAAGGGAGAGGGGACCTAACCTAACCTAACCTTCTCCATCCGTGACGGTAATGTGTCAAAAAAACATTCTGGTTCTGCCTGGACTCTTAAAAATGTCACGTGTTTGCTACTCCATCCGCGATGGTTCCGTGTCAGAAAAGCATTCTGGGTCTGTCTGGACTCCTAAAAATATAACAGCTCGCTTCGCTCGCACGTGTTTGCTACTCCATCCGCGACGGTTCCGTGTCAGAAAAGCATTCTGGGTCTGTCTGGACTCCTAAATATTTATGCGCTCGCTTCGCTCGCACGTGTTTGGTCACGTTATCTAATCTAACCTGCTCTATCCGGGATGGTTTTGTGTCAGAAAAGTAATTTTGGGCTTTTATTTGATTGGGCAAAAAAATGAAAATAAATGTTTAATTCAATAATAACTATTTATTTATTTCGTGACACAATTTCCAGCTCAGGCACTTCATACACTCCGAACCATTGTTTAACCCTCTTCTTAACTTATACGTGTAGTTTCCTTAATTTCGCTCTTCCAAACTTTACTTTCCACGACTTTAATTTTCTACGACGACATCGCTTTCCCAAGACACCGCTCTCCCAAGACACAGTTTTTCCACATTGTTTCTTTTTTGAAGTGAAAACTTGAAAACTTCTTATGGCGCGTTGGGCACTTTTGTGGGTGAGCATTTTCAGCCGTTCTCGCGACAGATGAGATTTTACACAGATATACAGTTTTCACTTTTTTTTTTTCATAACGTCGGTTTTCCACGTTTTCGCTTTCCCTTGACTTCGCTCCCCCACGAGACCTCACGTTACCTTGACGTGACGTTCCTTCCCTTAACGTCTTACTTTCCTAAAATACCGCTTCCCTTAATACTGGCATTGCTATACACAAAAACTACTATACGAATTGTGATGAAAGTCGGTAGCAGGTAGCTTGAGACCCCAACAAATAAGCTACTTCTTATTCCGATATTCCTACGAGACTCGGACTAGCGCGGGTGAAACCGCGGGGCGCAGCTAGTTTTATATATATAGAGATTCAGTAGGTCTGAGAATCGGTTACTATCTATTTTTTATTTTGTTTCTTTTAGTTTTTTTTGTTAATGGCAAAGCAATGTTTGCCGGGACAGCTAGTTAATATTTATTTGTTTACTTCCAGAGTATTCCTAATATAATCAGAATGGATGTGGAGAACGCAAACTGCAAGATAAACGTATCAAAATGTACTGATATGGAGATCTTGGCAATCGAACGTCCGCTCAAAGTTCATGTGTAAGTATTTATTAAAGCAATGCTAAGCAATGCCTAAAGGATTAGTTAGCTGAAGTGGCCATCCCACCTTCCTCCCATATCCTTACCGATATCTTAGGTCTTAACACAAAAAGGGTACCGAACGCTCTCTTCATACTTGACAAACGTAGTCGACTGTTTTCTCCCTGCATGGATAATGACACTGGAGCAAATATTTTTGGTGCATAAAACTTATAACTGCCATGACCATGCCCCAATTATTTTTTTTGGTTGTTTTTAAGCTATTGCATAGCTTTTATCGCGGGTTTCCGAAACCGAATCAATTTTTTAATTTCTTTAATTTTATTCTCAAGAAATTAAAATGTGTGTCGGCCGAACCGATTTGAATTTTGTTTCTTTGTTTTTATTGTTAAACTTATGAAGTCATGATGTTTATGAAGTACCATTGGAACTACCCTCATATTTGAATGTTTCCAGTGAAATAACCGGGTTGGAGAAGCTGATAGAGGCACTACACGACGTGTTCCAGCACGACCACGTGAACGTGCAAGACGTGCAGCAGCTGATGGCGGGGTACAAGTCCGATCCTAAGGACTGGAAGAAGTACGCCAAGTTTGATAGATTCCGGTAAGTTATTGAGGCTTTACATCTGAAAACTTCTTAATTAAGATTTTTAAGGTGAAAGGGTACTGGCGCTCTCTCCATACAAACGTAGTCGACTGTTTCCTCCCTGGGTAATGACACAAGCACAAATATTTTTGTGCCATAAAACCTATAACTGCCATGACTATGCCCCTATGTTTTTTTTTTTTTTTTCATTTTCTAATTATCATAGAAATTAAGATTTAAAAAATAAAAATTACAAAAAATAGGGGGCATGGTCATGGCAGTTATAAGTTTTATGTACCAAAAATATTAGCTCTAGTGTCATTATCCAGGGAGAAAACAGTCGACTACGTTTGTAATAGTTTGTATGGAAAGAGTCCCCGGTACCTTTTCCTCTTAAGACTATTTATTACTAGCTCCGCGCTCCGTGGTTTCACCCCCGTAACTCCCGATCCCGTGGGATTATTGCGATAAAAAGTAGCCTATGTCACTGTCAATGATTCAATGTATCCTCATACCAAGTTTCATCTTAATCGGTCCAGTAGTTTCGGAGCCTATTCGTCGCAAACATTAAAAAAAAAAAAACGAAAAAAACTTCCCTCTTTGTAAAATATTTGTGTAGATAGTAAGGGATGATCCTTATCACCGGACCGTGTCCGCGGGGTGTGCCGTGTAGCTTGATTAGAGGTTGAATTAGCTACATCCGTCAGAATTGTGTAGATTATCTTAAATTAAATTATCTCGAAAACTTCGATTTCTTATACCAAAAGATAATTTTCAACCACTTTTCAACCCTATCACTATTTTTATATTATGTGCCCTATCTCTAATCTAACACCCGTATCTACAATCAAACCCTATGATATTGCATAGTGCCCGCGAACGCATAGAGCCGCAATATGACGCTGATTTGCTAAAGTGAAGAGAGCAGCACAAAATTGACCAATCATAGGACCGCATTTAGCGCAGTGCGTTCACTTATCCAAGAGCAACTTAAGTACTTACTGTTTGTGAATACAGGCCTTACCCCCGAATACTGAAAGGCTACTTAATTTTAAGTGGCGCTTAAATTGTAATTTAAGTGTAGGCTTCCTTAAAATGGATACACTTCGTCAATTTAAACGCCACTTAATATTAAGTAGCCTTTCCGTATTTGGGGGTTAATCTCGTATCAAATCTGACGACAAATTTGACGATCCAGTTGGCACAATGGTCACCATGCCGGACTGCCAAACACAGGGTTGTGGGTTCGTTTGCCGCTTCAGACATGTATTTATGCTTAGATATTTGTCTGTGGTCTGGTTGTTTCTTTGTTATCAAGTATACATTTACAAAATAGTAGATTATGCATCAAGGGCATAAAGCAATGTCTTATGTTGTGGGTGGCATATTGAACCCCAAGTGTAACAAGGGACTCTCGGGTTAACTCTCGAGCGCAGCGAGGAGTTTAAAAATAACTTCTGAGCGAAGCGAGGGAGTTAAGTAGAGTCTTGAGTGAAGCGAGGCGCCCAAGAAGAAGTTCAAGCCGCCCAAGACGAAGACATGCTTTATCCCGAGGTGCATACCCTACTTTTCATACCATCAGTCCAATTTATTTTTGGTAGTGGTCTTGTGGTGGCCAGTACCCTGCACACTTTAAAAAAATCCACTTTAAAAAAAATGGGGCAATTGCAATGATATGGTAGCATGATGGTAAATATTTGGTAGGTATTATAGGCAAAACCTATTTGCTTAGACCTAACGTATCAATCAAAATAAAAAACATAAATCGTGGCCTGCTAGATTTTTGTAGACCAATCAAATTACTTATTATAAATAAAACCTATTTGCTGAGACCTTTAAAATTAAAACGAAGAATTTTCACACGAATTTCAACGTTCCAAATTCAAATCACTTTATTCCCTTGGGAGTATCATACAACATTATCTCCCTTGGGAATAAAGTCTTGCTTTAAGTTGAGGTTAATAGGGCTTTAATCCGTGATTAAAGTGCTGTAGGTATAAAATAGTACATTGTTATCCTAGGTGTGAAAGTCACTTATTACAAGTCCCGAGACGGAGTTTGGCGCCCGAGCGTAGCGAGGGCGCTAATAGTTCGAGGGACTTAATGAGTCTTTCACCCGAGGTAAACACTGTGCTTTTCATTACGAATAATACATAAAATTCTTCATAACAACGAGAGTGAATGAGACTCCATACCACATGAATAGGTCATGTGTCCATACTACCTGATCCTCTTACAAGGTTGGGACCAAAGAGGTTAAACATTATTTAGTGTTTTTTTATTAGTGTTTTTTTATTTATTTATTTATTAGTGTTTTTTTATTTAGTGTTTCTGCTATTTGTATTCAATACTTAAATACGGCGGTACTTACCGAAGAAGTTTTTATTAATGAGTTAATCCAACATTGGGATCTGACGCGAAGTCCGTAGATTTAACTTACAGTTTTTGTAACACGGTTTGTCTAGAAAATGTTATTTACAAAAAATACACAATCATAAATGAAAAACCAGATTAAACTTAACACAAAAACATAATAAAATAAGAAAAAATAGTTACTTAGTACTAAACTCTGGCAGTATGCATGAGCCGTGCCAAGCCATAATTATTATTCTTTGGTGTAAAAAAAAAAGCAAGGAGGTTAGGTTTTTGAAGTTCCTAATGCGTAATGATACTGATACTGGCTACATGCAGATTGCACAAAAAAAAAGCGCGAAGCCATAATTTGACATGACAGCTGTCAGTGAAAGTGAAAAGCCCTAGGGCTGGAAATTTTATTTTCTACACGCTCTTCAGGCATCTTTAAACCTACTTTCGGAGTATGAGTAATGAAAAGTTATTTATGTAGTGTATCCGTTGTCTAGCACCCATAACACAATGACATGTCTAATTACTTAGATTGGGGCTAGATGGCGGTGTGTGGAATGTCCTGCAATATTTATTTATTTGTCTTCCCCAATTCCGTTGCCTAGCAACATATCTTGAAATTAACTTAAAGATATGAATCACGCGCACTGTTCAAGTCCTCAAAAACACAAGATAAAGGTGATAATGAACAGTGTTTTGACCAAAAACAACTCGTATCAAACTTTCCATGATATACCTATTTAATACCTACCTATAAGGTGACAAATTATGTAAACAAACAAAGGTAAATTTTGTATGTTATCATTCTGTTGTTTATAATTTAATCATAATGTCCATATTCAGGAGTCTATAATATTGTAATAAAAATTAATACTAATTTTTGTCGCAAAATATTTATAAAGCACTTATATACGAATGCCGCGCATCTATACAGGGTTATTGGAAATTATACCACCAAGCCGTTAAGGGGTACTTCTGTGCACCTAAACTAACAACTTTTGTTCTATGACTTTTTGGAAATTAGAACAATTTTTCGAAAATTTTGAGGTTAGGTTTACCTGAAAATCAGCTGTTCCTTACACGGAGAGGTCAGTAACCTTAAAATTTTACTTATTTTTAAGTTTCATCTACTGTTCTCGGTCTGAATGACCTTCGTTTTATAATATCAGCTGTTTTTCGAATTTACCTAACCTCAAAATTTTCATTTTTTGAATTTCCAAAAGTCGTAGAACAAAAGTTGTTTCTTTAGGTGCACAGAAGTAGCCCTCAACGGCTTGCTAGTATAATTTCCAATAACCCTCCATACCTACTTATAAAGCTACAGAGTTTGTTTGTTTGTTTGAATGCGCTTATCTCAGGAACTACTGGTTCGGATATTTTTTTTTTTTTTGTGTTTGATAGTCCATTTATCAAAGAAGGCTATAGGCTATTTTTTATTTTGATATTCCCACGGGATCGGGACTTACGCGGGTGAAACCGCGGAGTGCAGGGATAAAAGTCGGTTTTTGGAACGATAGTTCCTTATCGCGCGTTGCGAAATTGGGCTAGACCGAAAAAAATAAGACCAAAAGTTGTAACGACACTTTTTGTTATAGTTGTAAGCCGTGCGGCGTGCGCGTGTTTCTCCGTCTCTCTCTCATAGAAAGCAAGCCAGCTATTTCGTTTCGTCTTTCTATTTCGCATTGAACAGTGTGGTGTCGCGACGATTATTAAAAAAAAATATAATTAAAAAAAATCAAAAATATTATAATTCCTTCACTAACTTGACACCTCTAAGTTTTTTTTAAATTCTACGTTATTATACGGTTTTTTTTCCTTCCCTTAGGTACACCCGTAACCTAGTGGACGCAGGTAACGGTGCATTCAACATCATGATACTGTGCTGGGGTGGGGGACATGCGTCCGCTATACACGACCACGCAGACTCACACTGTTTCATGAAACTACTCAGCGGGAGTCTCGAGGAGATACGGTAAGATTTGCATTAACTTTAACCGTAATAAGAGGACGGGTTTCTTTGAAGTTTCTTCTTTCTTCACTCGCGTCTCTCGATGGCATTTGAGTGACGAGCGTATCTTCTAGACACCGCGTGCTACATCTTACACCGCATCGTCACTTACCATCGTGTGACGATAGTGGTCAAACGATGACCTTATGCCACCTTGCAATGTAACAGTACTAAGGGATTCTTATAGGGCAAGGTGGCATCCGACGACGGCTATCCACTGAACGACACGAGACACGACCATTTGAGATTGCCTACAGAATTAGCTTTCTGTATTTTTCTTGTTTCATACTTTCTAGAGAGCGATTTTTATGTAGGTAGGTATCTAGTTTGTTTTTTTAACTATACAATTTTTTACGTAGTCGGGTTTTAGTTTTTTACCTATACGTCTACTTTTAAAAGGTAAATAAAATTAATCTTACTCGTAAATATAACTTCACTACATAGTCACTTCACTACATAGTAGCTATAAAATAAAGTCACTTTTCACCGTCCCTATTCCCTTTGTATGCTTATATCTTTAAAACTACGCAACGGATTTTGATGCGGTTTTTTAAATAGATAGAATGATTAACGAGGAAGGTTTTTAGATATAATACATGCATAATACAGCCGTGCGAAGCCGGGGCTGGTCGCTAGTTTAGTATAAATAAGAATAAAAATTGACCTATTATGAAATTGATCTCGAATTTACGCTAAATTAATCTTAATTATTACCTACTCTTAGGTCCGTATTAATAAACCGAACTCAATATCGATTTCAATCTTGAGTTTGCTCTTGAGTTGTTGCGCTGATTAATAAACATATCTTAAGACGCGATTAAAGAGCGACGTATCACTTGAGTCATTCCGTATTAATAAATCAAACTCAGCTCTCAAGATATGTCTCAAGATGTAGTTTCGTGAACTCAAGTCTGATTGCGGGTCATACAAATCTTACATTTTTTTAAATATTTTCACATTAAAAACAAGTTGACAGCAAAATATGACGACACTTAACCTACCATAGGGTAAGAACATATCATTCAAGGTAAGAACAAAGCGTTACTGTCATTCAAGATCAGTCTCAAATCTCAAGAGCGATATCAGCCTGGTTAAAACTTGAGTTTTATCTATTAATTAACGCCTAACTTAAGATAGTGACCATATCTCAAGACTCACTCGATTGATACGCACTCAAGATCGATATTGAGAGCGATTTATTAATACGGGCCTTAGAAGATAAATGAAACTAATCTTAATTACATTTTTGTTTGAAAATAAATAAGAATTCAAAGTAGTTAGCCATTACCTACCTAATTATTATCTTACACCCGGAGTTTACTGATTAAAACCAGACACATATGTAAGTAAATATACATAATATAAGTATGTAGGTACCTATTTGTTTGCCTTCTTTATCAATGAGTTAATATTGTCGTTATGTTTCAAGATACCTATTATTATGTGCATTGCTTGAACTTATGAACTTTGTTGATATCATTTATCTAGCTTTCAGCCGCGAATTTGTTCGCTTATTTAAAGGACAAGTTATTAAAGCCATTATTAGAAGAGCATACGGACAAGAAAATCACTACATAGTATAAAACAAAGTCGCTTTTTCTGTCCCTATATCCCTTTGTACGCTTAAATCTTTAAAACTACATAACGGATTTTGTTTTTTTTTAATAGATAAAGTGATTCAAGAGGAAGGTTTATATGTATAATACATGCATAATATAGCCTTGCGAAGCCGGGGCGGGTCGCTAGTAATTAATAAAATAAAATAGGTACAATCATCGGTCAAAAGTCTCTGCCCACCTTAACGTTTACAATCCTTTGCAGCACTATTTGAACATTATAACAACGTAACCTGTGGATTGAACCCACCACGGTTGATGTAGCGGGTGGCGGCTTATACCACTCACACAACTAAACACATAGCTAACATGTTGACAAATAATAATCACCCTGAGTACTTTTAATTCAAGTATTTAAGTTTGTGTGTAACGTCTATTAGAAGAAGGTCGTAAGTCCAATACTTGTATATAGTATTATTGTAGCAAACTGATCATTTACTTTATGACCCGTACTGTACATTTACGAAAAAAAAGAGAAACAATACAGACAGAATTAGAAAACAATCATATAATAGGCACATTATGAAGAAAAAAGTCCAAGATGCCGTGTGCTTATAACTTACTTAATTCTTTCTTTTGTTTTTTCAATTAAGTATAGGTACCTATAGTATTTTCTAAGATTTTCGCGATTTGAACTCATAATTAAATTTATAATAACGGATATATTCGCGTTTTTTATGTGATGAGAAGAGAGGGGACATGTGATGAGAACAGAGGAGACGCATGTGACTAGAAGAGTGAGTGAGTGAGTGATGTAGAGGGATAGAGAGGAAGAGGACGATCGAAGAAAAGATGGATGGACTGCGTGAGACAAGACATTTATTTAATCGTATGACAATGGAAATAGGCGAATTATTCTTACACAATATCAATGATAAATTAAATTAGATTATAATAATGTCAATATAAAATTAAATTATTTTAAAAGGAAATACAATTACTTATATTATAAACATTCAGGTTGCGAAGCCAATTGACAAAATTGGGTGTGAGGTCATTTATGTCAGAGTGAGGTCCTGAGTACGCATGGAGAGGGCAACGCTGCAAAATATGCTCCATTGTCTGGACCTCCTCACCGCAGTCGCATAGTGGGCTGTCGAACCATCCCCATTTGTGCCGAAAGTAATTACACCGACCGTGATTCGTCCTGATCCTGTTGAGACGGCACCACAATTTACGTGGGAGATCGTAACCTTTTGGTTTGGATGTAGGGTCGATGCTAGTAGCATGGGGACTGTTTACCGCCTCACTCCAGTCTTTTTTCCAGTGGTCGTTGATTTCAATGTTTGAGCGGCGACGTACGGAGGATGCCTCGACTTCAATCTGTGTGGAGGTGGGCTGACGAAGTCTTTGTGGACTGGTAAAGTAGGTTGAGACTCAATTTTCTCCGTTTCTCTTTTTAGGGCGTGTTTTCGTCGCAAGTGCGGAGGTGCTATGTGGCTTAAAGCTGGCAGCCAATGCAGAGGTGTAGATTTCACAGTACCAGAGACACATCGCATCGCTTCGTTCAGTTTAATGTCTATCTTGTTGGTATGCGCACTCCCGAGCCACACCGGGCAGCAGTATTCCGCGGCTGAATATACGAGGGCCAAACTGGTTGTACGGAGACAGTCTGCGGATGCTCCCCAAGTTGTTCCACACAGTTTGTGGAGCACATTGTTACGAGTGGAGAGCTTTTGGGCCAGCTTGTTGAGATGCTCCTTGAAGGTCAACGAACGGTCTAGGGTTACACCGAGGTACTTTGGAAAAGGGTTGAATTTAAGTTTTTTTCCATTGAAACCGTAGGATGATAGTTGGCAAGGCTGTTGTTCAGGTGGAAACAAGACACCTCGGTCTTATTCGTACTTGGGATCAGTCGCCAAAACCCAAAATACTCCGATAACTTAGCCAGATCGGTGGAGAGTATCCCCTCGCTCTCCTTTATATCCCTACTCTGGACGACCAATGCGATGTCATCAGCGTAAATGAATTTGGTAGCTGTAGTTGAGGGGAGGTCGTGGATGTAGAGATTAAAGAGTTTTGGGGCAAGTACAGATCCTTGAGGTAAACCATTATTCAACTTGCGCCTGCGGCTCTTTGAGTTACCGAGATAGACCTCGAATTCCCTCTCACTCAGCATGCTAGTTATGAGATCGACTATTTCTCTGCTAGGGATTACTGAAAGGAGTTTTCTTACAAGGCCCTGTTTCCAAACTATGTCGTACGCTGCCGTTAAGTCTATGAGCACTGCCGTCGTTTTCAGGTGTCTCTGATAGCCGGTTATGCAGGTGGTGAGAGCTAGCACCTGATCAGTGCAGTTCCTGCCACGTCGGAAGCCCGCTTGCTCGACTGGGGTAGCAGAGTCTATGTATTGCTCTATTCGTGTAAGGAGCACCCGTTCCAACAGCTTCAAAGTGCAACTCAGAAGAGCTATGGGTCGGTAGCTTTCGGGTTCGTGCTCGGATTTACCTGGTTTTAGAGTAGCTATCACTTTGGCTATTTTAAACTGTCTAGGAAGTCGGTTATTTAGAAGGATGTAATTGAAGAAGCATGTGAGCCAGATCACCGCCATTGGCCCCATATGTCGAAGAAATTCGTTATATATATTGTCAGGCCCAGCAGCTTTATTGTTTTTAAGTAGTTTTAAGGCTCCCAGTACTTCCCCGACGGTAAAATGCTTCGATAGTTCCTGGCCTTTGGGACACTCACGTTTTAGCGCAGAGAGTTCCTTTTTTATTTTCTTAGTGAAGTCTGCATTCCTCTCGGTTCTTGTTACTTCAACCATACGGTTTGCGATTGCGTCTGGCTTCACAGCACATGATTGTTTCGGAAGATGTTGCTTTCCAGTGAGATTATTTAGGACGCACCACGCTTTACGGCTGGATTGTTTGAAGTCCATATTTTCTACTGTGGATTCCCACTTGGCTTTTCTCTGTGCATCCAGAGACTGCAGGAGTTCCGTGCCGATGCTGTGATCCGCAGTTCGCTGGTATTCCTTGAAAAGTTCCTCACTCTCGGCAGACCATCCCGGGACATACTCTTTTCTGTACCCTCTGGGAATATTTCGTTTAGCTGCCTTGATCACCAGTTCAACAAAGTGGTCATAATTTGAGGCGTTGGGTTCTAGGTTTAGTGATGCAAGGTCCGAGTCAAGGTCTTTAGAAAAACCTTCCCAGTTGCTTTTATTGAAGTTCCATCGTGGCAGGGGTACAGAATTAACCAAAGGGATGTTAAGACCAACCTCTAGGAGGATGGGTCTATGTTGGCTATTTGGGAAGTCTGACAGGACCATTTTAGCAGTAGGCAAGGGCTGGTTTAGATGATCAAGGGATACAAACGTAAGGTCAGGGTTATAATCCTTACGCCATCTAGCGGAGTGAAAAGATCCTTTATCTTTTGCGTCGAAGACAAGTTGCAGATCACAGATCTCCATCCACTGTACCAAAGCACTCCCATTGTTATCCACATCGCTGTAGCGCCAGATGGTATGATGGCTGTTAAAGTCACCAGTGTAAATACAGGGGTGGGTGTACTGTGGCAACACATTCTGAGGCCACTGGACATTTGGAGGTTTGTAGATGTTAGTTATCGTGATATTATTTACTTGGAGTGTTATGGTAAAAATATGGTTTTCGTCGCTTGAGTCGAGGAACTGCACCCCTTCTAGCCCCGTTCTTATATAAGTTGCGATTCCGTACTTCGGGTGGTGTACCGCTTTGAGAAGGGAATATCCAGGTAGGTGGCCTCTTTTATTTAAATCATTTGCGTCTTTGGTATGCGTTTCCTGAATGTTGATGACGTCAATTTTGTTTATCGGCGACAGCTTTAGCAGGTAGTCACTCTTGGCTTTACTAATGCCTTCAATATTTAGTTGTAATATGCGGACTGAAGGTCCTATATTTTTAGTCTTTGGGCCCTGAAAAGGACCATTTTTAGAGTTTTGTAGTGATCCTGCGGTATTCATATCTTATCATTCGCTTATTTCTGTCGATAGTATCGAGCTCGTTTAGCACCACCCAGGCGACACGTGCAGGGTTGTGGTAGGTAACTCCTGCGGACGCGAGCAGACAAGACATGAGAGAGATGAATGTGAACGATGAGATGACGACTAATAGGAGTGAATGGAAGAAAAAGACTTACTGCCCGAACCCAAATAAATCGGGATAAGGGCAGGAAGATGATGATAATTCGCGTTTTTTATTTTTGTTTTTAAACCTGACATTACGGGAACTTTGCAGATCCCATGGTCACAGGCAGACTGAGATGACATTCGTCTTACAAAAAATATTGTGTGAAATACTGATAAAAAACCGTTAAAATATATTTCATTATGAATTATTAATCATATTATTGTTATCGATTTTGTACTAGAAACTTATGGATTATTATATTATTATCTTTGCGTCAGATGTTTTCAAATAATATTATTGCAATGAGATTAAATCCGACGACGTGACTTTGGTTGTTATGCTCTTTATCTAGCTAGGATACATTGACTTTTCATCTAAATTTAATAACAAAATGGAAGGAAAATAACAACGAAAAATTACTAAATACAGATAAACTAGCTGCTGTTACCCGCGACTTCGTCTGTGTATAATTACTACATCGAGTAGACTTTTTTATCTCTTAAATTAAATAAAAAATACCATAAGCCCCCGAAAACCTAACTCCAAAATAAAAGTGACATTAAAATTTGACAGATGTATACTATGATCTGAAAACTGATCCCGGATTCGGAATCCGCACCCTCGAAAACGTATGAAATGATACCCACTTCAAAATCAAAATCACTGACATTTGACAGATGTCAAAGTGAGTCTAGTCTAAGTGACACTTGTCTAAGAGACACTTGTCTAAGTCACACTTGTCTAAGTCACACTTGTCTAAGTCACACTTGTCTAAGTGACACTTGCCTAAGATACACTTGTGTAAGAGACACTTCTCAAAGTGACACTTATCTAAGTGACACTTGTGTAAGTCTCACTTGTATAATGACACTTGTCTAAGAGACACTTGTCTAATCGACACTTGTCTAAGTGACACTTGTCTATGTGACACTTATCTAAGTGACACTTGTCTAAGTGACACCGTCGACAGCCGCGACTTATGGGCATCTGTGTAATGTAAATGTATGTAACTGTGCACACTATCAGACGTAAGTCGCAGACGTGTCCTAGAGCGATCTGGGCCTCTGGATGCCAAACGACCGGACCGTGCGTCCGAGCAATGTGTCCCCAGCTTTATACCACTCAATTAAGGAAATTAAGGATTTTTTAGTTTACGCATCTCAAATAGTAGATACTATTAGGTATATGGAAGTGCTCGTAGGGATTGATCATTCCTAGGATGCCTGAGAATAAAGATAAATAAATATTGCAGGACATTCCACACATCGCCATCTAGCCCCAAGCTAAGTAACTACACTTTTGTTATGGGTGCTAGACTACGGATATACTTTTATTTTTATGTAATTACATAGAAACAACCAGACCACAGACAAATATCTAAGCATAAATAAGTAGGTACATGTCTGAGGCGGGAATCGAACCCGCAACCCTGTGTTTGGCAGTCCGGCATAGTGACCATTGTGCCAACTGGGTCGACACTCGTCATTTAATTCTTGTCTTTAACCCCCGACGCAAAAACGACGGGGTGTTATAAGTTTGACGTGTCTGTGTGTCTGTCTGTGGCATCGTAGCTCCCGAACGGATGAACCGATTTTGATTTAGTTTTTATTGTTTGAAAGGTGAGTAGGAGTGGGAGTGTTCTTAGCTATGTTTGTTTGAAACCGGTTTGGTTTGGTTGGGGGAACAAAGTCAAGTCAAACAACTGAATGTAAGCAGATATGCCCAAATGGGGTATAAAGTTAATTTGTGTATTTTTGATTAATTCTGATTAATTTCTCATAGTAAAACCTTTTTTAAGGTTTTACTATGAGAGGAATTAATCAGAATTACATAAAATATAAAAAACATAACATAGTAACATAAGTGTTACAAAGGGCGGCCTTATCAATGTGCCAAATTGTGCCTTTCTAGCAAATTCTATCTATAACTTTAATTAATAAATAATAACAATTTATTTATTTATTTACAGCTACGATTGGCCAGACAACGTTGAACCCGAAGTTAGAAAAGTATTGAAAATCAACAAACCGGTCAGGCGGTGCTGCTCCGAAAGCGATGACAGCTGTCAAAACCACAGAAATGGCGCGAAAAATGACAGCTGCCTCGAAACGAGCGGGAAAAATGACAGCTGTCAAAATGGTGGAGCACACAAACATGGCGGAGAATGCGATCAAAATGGCGGGAACTATGAAGAAAATGGCGGATATTGCGCGGAGGAAATGGTCGAAATTGGTAGAACGAAACTGGAAGTTAACGACGTTTGTTATATTAATGGTAAGTTTAAATATAAAAAAAGTAACCGTAAGTTACAAAAAAATATAGAAAAATCTCCAAAAAGTATCAAAATCATTCGGTTGTTAATCCCCCACAACTTTTAGGCGGCTGAACCGATTTCGATCAAACATAGCTAAGAACACTCTCGATTAAGTCACCTTTCAAACAAAACAAAAAAACAAAATCAAAATTGGTTCATCCAGGAGCTACGATGCCACAGACAGACACACACACAGATACATAAAACTTATAACTCACCGTCGTTTTTGCGTCGGGGGTTAAAAACTAGCAGCGCTCCGCGGTTTCACTTGCGTAGCTCTCATTCTCGTGGGAATATTGGGATAAAAAGCATGTTATAATAACTAATGTATCCTCATACCAAGTTTCATCCGATTCGGTTCAGTAGTTTTGGAGCCTATTCAATGTAAATAAACAAACAAACCACGTGTGTACCTACGTGCTCCGGACGGAGCCCGGATTTCAAACGTTATATTATACATTTTGTATATGAAAGGAAAAAAATACATAAGGAAAAAAATACAGGTAAAGAAAAAAAAATAAAGGCAAAAAAGGGAACAAAAATATAAAGGAAAACAAAAAAAAAACTTAATTCTCCATAGTTTTTTTAGGACGTTATCACGTAAAACTGTCTTACTGTTTCTTATTTGTGTCTATGTCGTGTGTTTGTTTGAATAAATTCTATTCTATTCTATTCTAAAATTTACAGTCAAAACCGACTTTACAGACAACCATTACTTTTTTTATCTTTGTAAATTAAAATTGTTAATCCCTCTTTTTTTATTTAACAAATGTATCTCCCCCGTTCCAGATGCTCTAGGACTCCACCGGATGGAGAACCCCTCCCATATAGACGGCGCAGTCTCCCTTCACCTCTATTCGCCACCGTTCGACTCGTGTCGCGTGTTCGATGCTCGGACAGGACGTCCTACCACTGTCCATGTCACCTTCACGTCTATGTATGGGAAGAAAGTTAAACGGGTAAGGATTGCTTGTTTTTATTATACTAGCTGTTGCCCACGATTTCCTACGCCTAGTAAATTTCTTTTATATACTAAACTAGCGACCCGCCCCGGCTTCGCACGGCTATATTATGCATGTGTTATACATATAAACCTTCCTCTTGAATCACTCTATCTATTAAAAAAACCGCATCAAAATCCGTTGCGTAGTTTTAAAGATTTAAGCATACAAAGGGATATAAGGATATAGGGACAGAGAAAGCGACTTTGTTTTGTACTATATGTAGTGATGAAGTGATAGTGATTAGTTGTCCCGGCAAACATTGTTTTGCCATTTACAGAAAAAAGGAAATAAATTAAGGTAAATTTTGGTATCTATACTTACAAGTTTTTGCGCAAAAGTAAATTTGCCCATATATTTTTATTGTGTTGACCCAGGACCTTGATTTTTATACACCTAATAGGGACTATAGACCTCAGTATCTGGTATGAATTTCAACTTGATAGGTCTACCCGATCCTGAGATAATCGGTGGTGACAGACGGACAGGCAGACGACAGACAAGAAAGTGATTTTATAAGGGTTTCCTTTTTTGCCTTTTGAGATACGGAACTTTAAAAAAAATAGATGTTGTTTGATTAATAAACCTAACGAATATACACAATTTCATACAAATCGGTTAAGCCGTTTAAGTGGAGTTTGGCAACTTACACCGCTACACGAGAATTTGATATATATAGACTAGCTGTTGCCTGCAACTTCGTACGCGTGGTAGTTTTGTTTTATATACTAAAACCTTCCTCTTGAATTTTTCCCTTCCTCTTGAACGCAACGGATTTTGATGCGGTTTTTTTAATAGATAGAGTGATTAAAGAGGAAAGTTTTTAGATATAATACATGCATAATACAGCCGTGAGAAGCCGGGGCGGGTCGCTAGTCTGTTACAAACAAAAAAATCTTTGTTTAAAGCAGAACCCCGCGGTTTCACCCACCTAACTCCCGATCCCGTGGGAATATCAGGATAGAAAAAGCCTATTTTAAATATACCCAATGAATCAATGTATCTTCACACCAAGTTTTATCAAAATCGCTTCAGTAGTTTTAAAGCCTACCCGTTACGATGATGCTCTTTTATTTGAAAGGTAGTAATTTAGAGTTGGTCATATACAAATTTGGCGAAAATCTGATGAAGGTTTTTTGGATGATGAGCAAAATAGCTCCTGAAAAAGCAGTGAATTGCTTACTTTTAGATATCTATTACAGAGGAGTTTTGCCCTACGAGGCACTTGTAACCACCTTCTCATCACAAAACTCCTCAAATTCTGTGCTCACAAGGTCTACTGTTCATATTATTTGTGTAGGTAGAATAAGGTCCTATGGCAAATTTTAACCTTCTTCTTCTATTTGAAATTTTCAAACGTATAGGTCCTTCGAGTCGGATATTTTTTCTAGATTATCAAAAATCTTAAAGTTTTCATTTTATTTATACTTATTGTTTTAATGTTAATCAATTTATATTTACTCTTTACAGGTAATTGAAGCAAATGAGGCCGCAGATAGCCAATAATAATAATTACTATATTATTATTTTCGATTATTTTATTTTAAATAATAATAATAAAGGTGCCTATAATACGTAATTAGACAAATAAATAAACCTATACCTAATTAGAGATTTAAGAGTATTTTTACACAATAAAAATAGTATAATTTGCTATGTATTTATTTACAATTTTACAATAAATTATATAATTTTTAATGCCCTGGTTTTTTATTGGCGGTTTTTTCTATAAGAATTATTTATATTATTAATTAAAAGGCACTATTACTAAAGTCTTCTTAGTGAAACTTGCGGCTCAGTTGTCTCCAGACGTATTGACGAGTTATTTCCACTGGACACGGTCGACTAAGTTGAGACGGTGGTATAGGTGCTGAATATAGTCTACTACATTTTCACGCAATAAGTACTCAGTTAGAGAGGTCTAGTGGAAAAAAATATCTTATACAAGTACAAGATTGTTTAGAATATTATGTCCAAACATCAATTCCTAAAGGTAGGCACTTTTAAAAAAGATTAACGTTTAAAAATACAGAAATTATAAATCGTAACCTTATTCGCAATTTTCGGATGTTTATGATGTTGCTAAGTCTTCTGAACTGGCAAGCGACACGAATGAGGCCGCGCGCCATAACTCACCACTGGCCTCATCTGTGTCGCTGACGTTCCCGCGTATTCAATGTCATCTAGTTCAATGTCAAATATCTCTTAACTCATTCGAACTTACAAAGCCTGAGTAAAACAGTTATTTCAAATATTAATTATAATTCTTCAGATAATATAAGATCTGATAATACGCCTTGCTCAATTCAAGGACATTAAAAACACATTTTTAAATAGAATATAAGATTATAAGTTTATCGCTGTTTCGCGTGTTCGATGGCTCTCTGTATGCGTGATTGTAGTCCGGTGGAAGCTCCGTTGATCTCAGAGAAGGGAACGAAGACCTTGAGTCCGTCGGAGTATGTAGTAGTGGTAGTGTGCCTACGGACGCAGCCCGCGTTACACATGAAGTCACAGTTGCCGGTGCTGGGGTTGAAGTGTAGACCCTCGGGGCAGACGACGCGCACCGCCTTGTCACCATCGCAGCGCCAGAACTTGTCGCAGTCAGTCGCGTGAGCCCAAGGAAGGATGTTGCAGCTGTCGCGGCAACGGGTGTCGTAGTCAACCTCGCAATTGTTGCCACCATCTTCGCATTCGCAGGATTCGTCTCCGCCGTTGTCTCCACCGCCATTTTCTCCGGAACCACCATTCTCTCCTCCGCCATTCTCGCCGGAACCGCCATTGTCTCCACCGCCATTCTCACCACTCTCGCCACCAGGTGGGCAACCAGTGCAGCCTCCGTTGTCACCACCGCCGCTGTTGTCGCAACCAGCAAGATGAGGCCAATCGCATTCTTGTTTCTCAAAGTTGAAGTGTGTTCCAGGAGCGCAAGGCATCTCAACTAGGTTGCCATGGACGCATTGGTAGAATTTACCGCAGTCGGTTTCGTGGGGGAATAGTTGCTCAATACTCCAGTCGACGGGGCAGCCATTGGGGAAAGTTTCCCCACCGCCATTATCACCTCCGCCATTGTCACCACCGCCGTCTTCACCACCTCCGTTGTCACCACCGCCGTTAGCACAACCAGCATTCTCGGGCCAATCGCATACCTGAAAACACAAATTATTTTTATAACCCTTGTTTAAATTTCACATTGGATCAAAACAAGAATCCGTGCTTGGCAATCTAATAACTACATCACACTATAACGTCTGTATTTTAAGAACTAGCTGCGCTCCGCGGTTTCACCCGCGTAACTCCCGATCCCGTGGGAATATCGGGATAAAAAGTAGCCTATAACCTTCCTCGATAAATGGACTATCCAACACAAAAAGAATTTTTATCACAGTTGCTCATAAAGTGGATCTTATTAAACCGCTTTTAGGCTCATAATGCAACGTAATACACGCGTGCGATAAAAAAAAATCCAACTAGTGTTGGAAAATAATACGTCATCCCGATATGTCAAATACGTATCTTACTGCTAATGACATATAGTATAGTAGATGAAACATTCTTAAGGACATCGTTCAAATCGTACCCAAAAATTAACGTGCCGGCAACAAAAAAAAAATGTTTCTATCTTGTAGAGAATAACATTTTAAATAATGTTTAATAAGGCAACAAAGAGCTACGATGAACCATCGTTGAGTTATTTTACATTGAAAACCCAAAAAAATGCATTTTGTAGAGATCCATTTGACCACTTCTAAGATATTACTACAGAAAAAATATAAAAATAAGTAGTAAATGGATAAGTTTTGTCTGTTTTTATTATATTTATATACATAGGTATATCCAATAACCCTTTCAGAAGTTATAGTGGGATCTTAAAAGTGGTCAAACGGATCCCTATAAAATGCATTTTTTGGGTTTTCAATGTAAAATAACTCAACGATTTTTGATCGTAGCTCTTTGTTGCCTTAGTAAACATTGTTTAAAATGTTATTCTCTACAAGATACAAATAATTTTTATTACTGGCCGGCATTTTTTTTTTGTGGGTATTTTTTGTTAGAAACATGAATGATCTCCTTTATCTGGGTTATACTGTTTTGATGTATAGAAAAAGGTACCATCCAAAGAGTTTCTAAGCCTTGCTGGCTTAAAACTCTTTGTTGGTACCTTTTTTCTTCTTTTCAAAAGGTTGTCTCTAAAGTCTGCGAACGATAATATTACGTGATGACGTCTTTGAAAATAATTAAAAATTGAGTTTTGTTTTTATTTTGTTTTTTCTTTAGGTACATAAATATTTTTTTTTATATATTCTGTTTTTAATGAAACCCGGAACTAATATATTCTGTTTTTAACAGCCGACGCAAAAACAAATGAAAAAAACCCTAAAAAAATATTGTATGTCAGACGCTGTATAGGTTAAAAGTCTTTTGCCTAGCCTTTCGGGAGTGTAATTAACAAAAAATAGTAAACATAACCTAAAATTCTTAAAAACTTTTTATTATTAAAATTTTAACAAGTCTTTTTTTTTATTCGCAACTGTGATAAAAAACGTCGTACGATACACGTGTGAATTGATCATTCCATCTCGGCTTTTGCCACGCTCGCGTTCCGCTCGCGCGTCATAAACCGCCTCTATGGAATGATCAACTTTCCACACTTGTATCGCAATGTACTATTTTCAATTCGAACCAGCAGTTCCTGAGATTAGCGCGTTCAAACAAACAAACAAACAAACAAACTCTTCAGCTTTATAATATTAGTATAGATAAACGATTTACAAATATTAACTAAAGTCTGTTGTATGTGCTTTCGTAACAAACACGCTTCTACTATTATTGAAATTGTAAGCTTAATTCCTACAGAGTAAAACTTGTCTCCAAACCTCGGTTGAATCGTTGATTTTTATGTGTGAGTTTTTTTTTCATACAAAATGTTTTTTTCTATACAAAATAAGCTTGCATTTGACCTCGAAGATGAGGTCGAGGATGTAGCATGCTCTCCTAGAAGGTACTCAATATTCACTCTAGACGACTCTAACTAATTATTTTATAGTGAACATTTTATCTACCGGAGAATCTATAAAGATATAATTTCTCACCTGTAGGCTGGGGTTGAAGTGCGTTCCAGGAGCGCAAGGCATCTCAACTAGGTTGCCATGAACACATTGGTAGAACTTGTCACAGTCAGTCGCATGCGGCAGAAGATTGTGGATGTTCCAGTCAGCAAGGCAGCCATTGGGGAGGGTTCCAGGGCATCCGGAGCATCCGCTGCCATTGTCTTCACCGCCACCATTGTCACCACCGCCATTGTCTCCACCGCCATTCTCACCACTCTCGCCACCAGGTGGGCAACCAGTGCAGCCTCCGTTGTCACCACCGCCGCTGTTGTCGCAACCAGCAAGATGAGGCCAATCGCATTCTTGTTTCTCAAAGTTGAAGTGTGTTCCAGGAGCGCAAGGCATCTCAACTAGGTTGCCATGGACGCATTGATAGAATTTACCGCAGTCGGTTTCGTGGGAGAATAGTTGCTCAATACTCCAGTCGACGGGGCAGCCATTGGGGAAAGTTTCCCCACCGCCATTATCACCTCCGCCATTGTCACCACCGCCGTCTTCACCACCTCCGTTGTCACCACCGCCGTTAGCACAACCAGCATTCTCGGGCCAATCGCATACCTGAAAACACATATTATTTTAATCACCCTTGTTAAATTTCACATTAAATCAGAAAAAGAATCCGTGCTTGGCAATCTAATAACAACCTCACAGACACCATAGCGTCCTGTATTTTAAAAATAAACGATTTACGAATATTTATTATAGTCTGTTTTAAGTGCTTTCATAAGAAATTTCATGATTTCCGAAAGAGTAAAACTTGTCTCTAAACCTCGGTTGAATCGTTGATTTATGTGCGAGTTTTTTATTTATTTATCACAGTTGCTCATAAAGTGGATCTTATTAAACCGCTTTTAGGCTCATAATGCAACGTATTATACACGCGTGCGATATAAAAATATCCAACTAGTGTTAAAATAAATGTTATCCCGATAAGTTAGGTAGATGAAACATTCTTAATTTATCTGGGTTATACTGTTTTGATGTATAGAAAAAAGATACCAACAAAGAGTTTTTAACCTAGTAAAAATAGTTGTATCTAAAGTCGGTTTATGAACAAAAATTTTACGTTATTAACGTCAGAAAACAATTAAAAATTGAGTTTAGTTTTTATTTTGTTTTTTCTTTACAGAATTTTTTTTCCCTTACCATTATATTCTGTTTTTAACCGCCGACGCAAAAACAAATGGAAACCCCTAAAAAATATTGTATGTCAGACGAGGCTGCATAGGTTAAAAGTCTTTTGCCTGGCCTTTCGAGAGTATAATTAACAAAAAAATATTGCCATAAAAAAATTGTAAACATAGACTTATCACAAATATGTTGTTATTTATTATTTTCTTTTCTTTTCAAGTATTTTCTTTTATTCGCAACTGTGATAAAAAACGTCGTACGATACGCGTGTGGAATTGATCTTTGTATCTCGGCTTTGTAAACACACTCGCGTATCACTCGCGCGTGTTAAACCGCCTCTATGCAAAGATCAATTTTCCACACTTGTATCTAACTAAGATGTTATTTTATAGTGAACATATCTACCGGAGAATCTTTATAGCTATTATTTCTCACCTGTAGGCTGGGGTTGAAGTGTGTGCCAGGAGCGCAAGGCATCTCAACTAGGTTGCCATGGACACATTGGTAGAATTTGTCACAGTCAGTCGCATGCGGCAGGAGATTGTGGATGTCCCAGTCAGCAAGGCAGCCATTGGGGAGGGTTCCAGGGCATCCGGAGCATCCGCTGCCATTGTCTTCACCGCCACCACTCTCGCCACCAGGTGGGCAACCTGTGCAGCCTCCGTTGTCACCACCGCCGCTGTTGTCGCAACCAGCAAGATGAGGCCAATCGCATTCTTGTTTCTCAAAGTTGAAGTGTGTTCCAGGAGCGCAAGGCATCTCAACTAGGTTGCCATGGACGCATTGGTAGAATTTACCGCAGTCGGTTTCGTGGGAGAATAGTTGCTCAATACTCCAGTCGGCGGGGCAGCCATTGGGTAAAGTTTCACCACCGGCTTCGCCACTGCCGCCACCAGGGCAACCTGTGCAGCCTCCGCCTTCACCACCATCGCCATCGCCTCCGCCGCCTTCAAGTTCGCAGCCAACAAGGTGGGGCCAATCACATTCCTGATAACAAAAACATAGTCAGTAATTGCTAATTATCATACAGATAAGTATTGTGATTAAAAATATAATTTAAAAGAAGGCTAACTCTATACTTGCTTTCAGATGTGCGTCTCAGCAAAGCATCTCCACCAGTAATTACTAATTATATATGATAGCTTAATAATATCATACAGCTAAGTAATGTTATTATAAAACTAATAATATTTCAAGGAACGCCAACTACTCTAAACCTGTTTTTTAGAGGTGCATCTCAGGCCCCCAAAGCATCTCCACCAAGTTACCATGAGTGCAAAAAATTTCTAAACGCCATCACGTCAGTCGATGAGGCAAGCATTAGGGTGGGAAAAATAAAATAAAATAAAAATATTACCTGCTTTTCATAACTGAAGTGCGTCCCAGGAGCACAAGGCATCTCCACCAGGTTACCATGAGTGCACTGGTAGAACGCATCGCAGCGGGTCTCGTGAGGGAACAGATGTTCTTCACGCCAGTCGGCGGGGCAGCCGTTGGGAAGGGTTCCAGGGCAACCGGTGCAACCTTTAACAAACAGAATGGTTTAATTACAATGCATCATCCAAGCTTATTGTTAAGAACAAAGGTTTCAACAAAATTGACCATATAGCGCCAGCAATTTCAGGGTGCTGTAGTGCCTGTATTAGATGGAGTAGGCTTGCCCAGGACCTAGTCCAGCTTCATCATATCAGCCGCGGGACGTCCAATGCTAAACATAGACCCTCTCCCAGAGACTTCCAGAGAGATCGGTTGCATGCCTTCGTCCAACGACTTCCCGCGACCTTAATTCAGTCGTCCGTCCAACTAGTCGGATACCATCCCGCTCTGCGCTTTCCGGTACGTGGTCTCCAATCTAGGACTTATAGGCCCCAACGACCATCAGTTCTACGAGCCACACCCCCCGCCTATTGCCACTTCAGCTTACTAATCCTTTGTGCGAGTCCAGCTTAGTCGACATAATATGTGCTAATTGACATTGTTCTTGCACGAAAAACATCGTGTTGAAACCCGCGGATAGGATTTAGATTACTTAAGTGTGAACTAAAAATAACTCATAATTAATCTAATTTTACAGATATACTGCCTGTGACCATGGGAAAGCAAAGTTCTCGAATTTCAACAAAACAAAGTAAATAACGCAATTATGTAAAGTATAAGCTTTAGTTTGAAATTGTCTACTCCTTTTGCACCTTTATCCGATAAATTATTTTATTATGAGCTCAAGTCGCGAAACCCTTAAAAAATAAGTACTAAGAATATCTCTTTAATACTAACCTCCTCCGTCACCACCATCACCACTGCCATCACAATCACCATCTCCATCACCACCAGACGGGCTGGTAGCAGGAGCGGAGGTTGATGGAGCGGTAGTGGGTTGTTGAGTCGTCCTTATCGTGGTAGTCGTGGTTGGTGCTTGGGTCGTGGTAGTCGTGGTAGTCGTGGTCGTCGTCGTTGGAGTCGTCGGTGGTGGCGCTGGTGGGTCAGTGCCCGGAAGTCCTGGCAGATTGCAGTTAGCTTGTGCTGGATGGATACATACCTAGAAAACATTAAAAATATTGTCAATTTTCATGGATTTATGAGCCCCGCAGTAAATTATGGAATAGAATAATAATTTATTTTTCATTACTCATACTCCGAAAGTAGGTCTAAAGATGCCTGAAGAGCGTGTAGAAAATAAAACTTTCAGTCCTAGGGAAAATCGCTTTCACTGACAGCTGTCATGTCAAATTATGGCTTCGCACGGCTTGTGCAATGTGCATGTAGCCAGTATCAGTATCATTACGCATTAGGAACTTCAAAAACCTAACCCCCTTGCTTTAAGTAACACCAAAGAATAACACTACCTACATGTATATAACCTCTTTGGTCCCAACCTTGTAAGAGGATCGTAGTATGGAGTCTCTCATTCACTCTCGTTGTTAGGAAGAATTTTATGTATTATTCGTAATTTATTATTATTGTCATGTTCATTTCTTCATTCTTGTGTTTGTCGTGTGTTTGTACTCAATAAATGCTTTTCTTTCTTTCTTTAATGAAAACCACAGTGTTTACCTCGGGTGAAAGACTCATTAAGTCCCTCGAACTATTAGCCAAACTCCGTCTCGGGACTTCTAATGAGTGACTTTCACACCTAGGGTAACAATGTTCTATTAGACTTCTTTTCCATGTGTTAAAGACAACAGAACTTAAAAATTATGTTCAAATATGAACCTGGATTCAATGCCCCCATTTTGGCTATCAATTGCTTTCAGATATCTGTTGGCGCTGTTCCTAACCCTTGCCATTTTAAATAGACAATAAGAAAGTAATTAGATAATTATTAAGCAGTTAATTAGCAGCTAGACTATCCCGGCCGTGTGCCAATGGACTACTCTTTAGAACATTTTATGTGCGCTAATTGGCATTGGTCTTACAGTGAAGAAAAACATCGTGATGAAACCCGCGACTTAGTTATTAGCCAGATGTATTGACGAGTTATTCCATTTGGACATGGTTACCAGAACTGAGCTGGATTTAGTTAGGTGCCGGATTTACTTTATCTATTCCATCTAACACTTGTCCAAGGCATAACATGCGCCATGACTAATCTATGCCATGACTAATTAAAGTTACTGGAGCTGTTAAAATCATCTTAATTTGCAAGAGCTACGAGCCTGAAACTTCGCATACCTTTTAGTACGTAGCCAGTATTTCTAAGTATACTAAGAAAGTATTTCTTTAAATTCAATCTCTTAGGGGTTAAAAAGGGTTGTTAAAGTTTGAAGGTTCTAAGTAACTGTTCTAGCTGCGCTCCGCGGTTGCACTCTATCTCGTAACTCCCGATCCTATAGGAATATCGGGATAAAAAGTAACCTATAGCCTTCCTCGATAAATAGACTATCCAACACATAAATATTTTTTCAATTCGAACCAGTAGTTCCTGAGATTAGCGCCTTAAAACAAACAAGCAATATTATTAGTTTATATTTTTTATGTAGGAAATTGATAATAAAGAGACGCATGTCGCAGCTTTTGTTATTTACCTGTTGTTCATAAGAGAATTCAGTACCAGGGGCACAATTTCTCGGTTCAATATACTTCACGCCATACTCGCAGTAGTAGAACTTGGTGCAGTCGTACTCGTGTTGTAAGAGATAGTATTCATGGATGGGTGGACACAGCTCTGAAGCTTCCCAGAGACGGGGGTCGTTCATGCTGTCTGGCCTGCTTTGGGCCAGTGCTAGAGCGCATACAAAGATTATTTTGCCTGTGGAAAGAGAAAAAAAAGTGAAAAAACATCGACATTATTTTGTAAAAGTAATATGCAGAAAAGAATAGATTGTGATAGAATCGCAAGGTCGATTGCGCATGGCGACGCGTCGCCACACCGTACACACTACTGCATATAGACTGTATATATATATATATATACCAGCGTGGCGACGCGTGCGTGCCACGGCATGCGTCGCCACGCAAGAAATCGGTTTTACGTGCGGCTATAGATGTTTCATATCAAAAAGAGGTGGTATGACCAGAAGCGCGAGAGATGTGTCTTAGAAACGATTAGAGTGATTTGCCTCTATAGAAAAAAAATCGTGTAAATCCTAAAAAATCGTCATTTTTTTGAGCTTTTAATTTTACGGCGATTGTAAAGAAAAAACAAGTAGAAAATTTATATTTGCATAAACTTGACATCAAATCCCATACGTAGTTTAGATGGTTTTTCACTAAAATAGACGTGAGTCTATTAATTACATAAAACAGTTAAAAGGGCCATTTCGCGGTGCGCGTGGGAAAGGGATAGAGTCATCGCGCGGCGCTCGCGTGGGAAAGAGATAGGGGTTTTCAGGTCCTACTTCATCTTAATTGTGATCTTTGATTTTGTATTAATCTAAGGGCATGCGGGTTGGCAGCCCTTATTAGTTGTGGACTGAGAATTAATTCCTCTTATATTATAACCATATCTTAGTAATTAATTCTTAGTAGGCACCTAGTTGAGAAGAAAGAAAAATGCATCGTCTTTGGCAACTGATTCAGTAGCAAGAACGTTTGTTCTTCTTTGGCAACTAGTTGTGAACCTCAGTTGCCAATGTGGCCGGATAGGGTAATTAGGGCAACTCGTACCCTTAATTAAAATCTGAATATTTCGTAAAAATATGTGCAATACTAGCTGTCCCGGCAAACGTTGTTTTGCTATTAAAAAAAAAGTAGATGTTCATCATGATCAAGTGACCAAAAGACTGGCTGCTAGTTTGGCCAACGGATCGGCATTGCCATCCAAAGAGGCAATGCAGCGAGCCTTTTGGCTACCCTTCGTCGTCGTAGGGAAACTTGTAAAATTTTGTAATATTATTTTTATTACAGTTGCTCATAAAGTGGATCTTATTAAACCGCTTTTAGGCTCATAATGCAACGTATTATACACGCGTGCGATATAAAAATATCCAACTAGTGCTGTAAATGTTATCCCGATATGTTAGATACGTATCTTACTGCTAATTACATGTTAGGTAGATGAAACATTCTTAATTTATCTGGGTTATACTGTTTTGATGTATAGAAAAAAGGTACCAACAAAGAGTTTTTAACCTAGTAAAAATAATTGTATCTAAAGTCGGTTTATGAACGAAGTTTATGAACGAAAATTTTACGTGATAACGTCAGAAAATAATTAAAAATTGAGTTTTGTTTTTATTTTGTTTTTTTCTTTACATCAATATTTTTATTTCCTTACCATTATATTCTGTTTTTAACCGCCGACGCAAAAACAAATGGAAAGGCCCTAAAAAATAACGTATGTCAGATGAGGCTGTATACTGTATAGGTTAAAAGTCTTTTGCCTGGCCTTTTGAGAGTATAATTAACAACAAAATAATTTCCATAAATAATTTGTAAACATAGACTTATCACAAATATGTTGTTATTTATTATTTTCTTTTCTTTTCAAGTATTTTCTTTTATTCTCAACTGTGATAAAAAAACGTCGTACGATACGCGTGTGGAATTGATCTTTGTATCTCGGCTTTGTAAACACACTCGCGTACCGCTCGCGCGTGTTAAACCGCCTCTATACAAAGATCAATTTTCCACACTTGTATCGCAATGTACTATTTCCTATAAATTGACCGTCATTTTAATTCACAATAATTATCTTGGTTATCTGAAATAAATGCATTTTTTATTATTTTTCCGATATACTTATTAAGTTATAATTTTGTAATGTTTTGTAACTTTTAAGTAAATAGTAAATTTATTTGAATTAGTTATAAATTAATTTTTAGGTAGCTAAGTACATAGTTAATATCTCCTTTGATTACTATCCTTACAGGCATATTTTTTTGTCAAAACATTCCGGCGATAATGTTTTTTCATTAAATTTTTAATAAGTACCAAAAATTTCCCAATTTAGTAGATAATTAGTATATTTTCTGTGTTTTTAAATAACATTTAAGATTAAAATCAGTAGATATAAATCAGAAGGCACATTTAATTTATAATTACGATTGATAACGGACTTAAAATTAAAAAACAAGGAAATAAACACGACTTCATTGTATCAAAGAAATGATAGCGTCTGCATGCGGCTTTGAATGCAATCTCACTCTCATAAGGGTGGAATTTTGAAAAACCCTTTTTAGTGGATAGCTACATTTCACGAAAAACACACCCTTCAAATTTCACGTCTCTAGGACCAGCGGCACATAATATACAGGGTGATTTTTTTTAAGTGGGCCTTCAGGGCTATAGCCCTGAAGGCGAGCATTTTTCGCTTTATCTTATAGTTTAGGATATATCCTAAACTATAAGATAAAGCGAAAAATGCTGAAAGGAGTTGCGCGCCCGATTTTGACAAAAACTAAAACTGCATCATAAGATTTTTGAAAAATTCACTACCCTAAAATATAGGATGATTATTTTATTGCAAATCAACAGGTTCGATTCCTGGCTAGGGTAATTAACTTTTTAAAAATCTAATGATGTAGTTTTAGTTTTTGTCAAAATCGGGCACGCAACTCCTTTCAGAATTTTTCACTATCTCTTATAGTTTAGGATACCTATAGCCCTGAAGGACCACATAAAAACTTCACCCTGTATATGTACAAGCCAGCGGATTAAGCTGTAAAGGAGGTGTTATGCGTCTAAAGGGTCGGTTGTCAGTCTTTTTTATCGGATACATTTCGGGACCTAGTTTTGCAATTATTTCGTCATACAACCAGGCAAACTGATATACGGCACTGATTCATGGTAGACTTCCCATGAATCATCACTAAGCGTTTTGCTTCGTCATTCCTTATTCGTACTGCAATGGAATGTAATCAGTTGCCTGCGTCTGTCTTTCCTGACGTGGACAATTTGGGGGTCTTCAAGTAGTGAGTGAATAGGTATCTTCTAGAGACACCGCGTACTACATCTTAGGCCGCATCGTCACCTACCATCAGGCAGGTGTGATATTGGTCAAACACTGACCTATCTAATATTAAAAAGCTGAAGAGTTTGTTTGTTTGAACGTGCTTATCTCAGGAACTACTGGTATTATAAGAAACGTTTTTCTTTTTTTAAACTATCCAACACAAAAACAATTTTTCAATTCGAACCAGTAGTTCCTGAGATTCAAACAAAGACCAGTACCTAGTTCCAAACAAAGAAACAAACTCTTCAGCTTTATAATATTAAGTATACATTAAAGATTACTAAACCGGCCAAGTGCGAGTCGGACCGTCTAGAAGATACCTATACGATTGTGACTCAAAGTTGTTTTGTATATTGTTTATTGATCGGAGTAGGTACCTACCCAGGTATAAAGATTAGTGCTAAAACCTACTTACTAATCAGCAGCTGCTACCTGCAGTCATTAATATTATGCGTAATTAAATTTTTGTTTTAATTATTGTTTACACGTGTATTTTTCATATTCACTATTGATTGTAGATCGATATGAAATCTTTTATGATAAGTATGGCATGTTTTTTGATAAAAATATTTTTAAGCTTTGATTTGATTTTGCAACAATGATTAATTAAATAGGAATAGGTAGACAAAAGTTATCAGTTTGCTATATACCTACTATCAACAAGTATTGGACTTACGACCTTCTTTTATTAGACGTTACACACAAATATATAAATTTGAATTAAAATACCTACTCATGTGTGATTATTATTTTCAACATGTTAGCTATGTGTTTAGTTGTATGAGTGGTTTAAGGGACCACCCGCTATACCAACCGACGTGGGTTCGATCCACAGGTTACGTTGTTATAATGTTCTAATAGTGCTGCACAGGATTGTAAACGTTACGGTGGCTGTGGAGTTTTGAACGTTGATTTTACGATACCTACAAGGTGCTTATACAGGGTTATTTTATTAGTATCTATATTAGCAAGTGGTTGAGGGACTACTACTATAGTTCTTACACCTTTTGATGATTTTTCTTCGAATTTGGCGGGCCGGATGTTAAGGTGAAAGGGTACCTGCGCGGTCTCCATACAATCGTAGTCGACTGTTTCCTCCCTGGATAATGACACTAACACAAATATTTTTGTGCCATAAAACCTATAACTGCCATGACTATGCCCCTATGTTTTGGTTTTTTTTCATTTTCTAATTATTATAGAAATTAAAATTACAAAAATTAAAAAATTAAAAAAAACAAAAAATAGGGGCATGGTTATGGCTGTTATAAGTTTTATGCACCAAAAATATTTGCTCTAGTGTCATTATCCAGGGAGAAAACAGTCGACTACGTTTGTAATAGTTTGTATGGAGAAAGCCCCCAGTACCCTTTCCTCTTAAGATTCTAATAAGAGATTAATATCCTTTAAAACTCTGGGTATCATAGATATTAATACACAATCCTATTTATCAAATACCTACAATAACATTAAGGTACTATACACTTTAATTTCGAGTGCATTTTGAATATTTTATGATAAAGTTAATGCGATATTGTTAAGTTAGATTTTAATGTCAATAATCAAATGGGACTTTACCTAATTTGTAAAGTCACAGTCCAAATACTTTATTTATTTGGAATCATACAATTTGCATGAAATGACATTAAAACGTCTTAAAAAGTAAGTCAGGATGTCTGCCTTCGGAACGAGCCCACCAATGAAAAGAAGGGTACAAGAAACTCATGGGGGGTTTTTCTTTTTTTTATCATCATGCTTACAAAGGTCAAGATTAAGTACGAATATTTGAAGGTATTAGTATTTGAGATGGAGCAATCAAAGTCACATCAGTGGGTTCTTATCATGATTATTATTGTCTTTCTTTTTTTTTTATTTCTTTCGTTATGAGATCATGAGTTTTCGATACGCGGCGCGAGTAGGTATTTTCAAAAATGACCCGTATCGTGCGATAGAGAGAGTTTAAGTTCGGACGTTTTTTGCTTTCAAATAATGTTGCAGGTCGTAACGTTTTTACCCCCTTAATCCTTCACAAAATGAAATAAATTTGGTCTCATTTAATTCACTGCATCTTATTCTAGGTTTATACGTTTTTCTTTTTTGGTAATTCAGTTTAGTCTATTAAAAAACAATTGAAACGCTCGATGAAGTTTTTAAGTCAAACATATAGATATTCAGATACTAATAACTTTTATCTCAGGCAATATTTATTTAAAATAAAAACGGTTAAACCTAGTTTTTCATTAGATTTAGACATTTTCAAAAATTATCAAAATCGGACTTCGTTTGTGGTAAACGTTACCGCTTTTTGTATGGAAATTAACAGCCTCACCCTGGTCTTAATCGTGTACTTATCTCAGTAGCTAAGTCATTATATAATTCATTAATTTACTCATACTTATATATTCACGGCCTCTGTGGCGCGTCGGGCAAACACCCGACTGCGACGCAGAAGGTTGCGGGTTCAATTCCCGCCGGGAACAAGTATTTATGCTGACCATAAATTCTTGTTTCTGGTTCTGGGTGTTTCCTATATGTATAATATGTATATATTTACAAAAAAAAAGTATATAAGTAGTTTATCCGTTATCTGGCACCCATAACACAAGCATTAAGTTGCTTAGCTTGGGGCTGGATGGCGATGTGTAATATGTCCTGAAATATTTATTTATTTTATTTTATTTATTCAATATACCAAACAATACACGTCCGTTAAAAAGTATTTGGTTTAAGGCGTGTACTTAATCTCAAGCTTCAAGCAGTAAAAGACGAAAAAGGAGCAATATATTGACGTCACAGACGAGATTTTATTTGATAAGAAACAATTGACGTTTGCTTTAATCCATAGGTGATCGATTATGAGGATTATTGGAATCGTGCAAATAGCTTAAGCATATCAATATATGGGATAAACTCAGTCAGGTAATATACGTACAGAAAAATGGCATTATTATTAAATAAATAAGCAGGACATTCTACACATCGCCATCTAGCCCCAAGCCAAGTAACTTGACTTGTTGACTTGGTTATTGTGCAGACCCCACACTTTTTGACATGATAACTTCTTAGGAATGCACTCACAAAAAAGTGTGACGTCATCGCTCACGTTCCGTTATTGACAAGGTAACCATAGCAACGTATTGAAGTATGTAGAATAGTAATGTCAGGTTCTGTTGACATGATAAGTAACCATAGCAACGTATTATTTCATCAATGTTTTTTTACGAATCATAAGGTCATCGTTTGACCACTATCACACCTGCCTGATGGTAAGTGACGATGCGGCCTAAGATGTACCACGCTTTCCTAGAAGATACCTATTTACTCACAACATGAAGACCTCCAAATTGTTCACGTCTCAGCCCAATAGCGCAAATAGCTAAGCATATTAATATATTATGTAACCTCAGACACAGAAAATAGAGTAGTGTAGAGAAAGACAGAAAATAGAATAGAGAAAGACATAGAAAAAAGAATAGAGAAAGACATAGAAAAAAGAATAGAGAAAGACATAGAAAAAAGAATAGAGAAAGACATAGAAAAAAGAATAGAGAAAGACATAGAAAAAAGAGTAGAGTGGAGAAAGACAGAAAATAGAGTAGAGTAGAGAAAGACAGAAAATAGAGTAGAGTAGAGAAAGACACAGAAAATAGAGTAGAGTAGAGAAAGACACAGAAAATAGAGTAGAGTAGAGAAAGACAGAAAATAGAGTAGAGTAGAGAAAGACAGAAAATAGAGTAGAGTAGAGAAAGACACAGAAAATAGAGTAGAGTAGAAAAAGACACAGAAAATAGAGTAGAGTAGAGAAAGACACAGAAAATAAAGTAGTGTAGAGAAAGACAGAAAATAGAATAGAGAAAGACATAGAAAATAGAGTAGAGTAGAGAAAGACAGAAAATAGAGTAGAGTAGAGAAAGACACAGAAAATAGAGTAGAGTAGAGAAAGACAGAAAATAGAGTAGAGTAGAGAAAGACACAGAAAATAGAGTAGAGTAGAGAAAGACACAGAAAATAGAGTAGAGTAGAGAAAGACATAGAAAATAGAGTAGAGAAAGATGACATAAGCGTAATCTCTCGGATAGGACAGTCTCGTTTCAGTCTATAAAGGGTTGGGAAGTCCTGGATCTATTACAAAAGCGTCGTGCAATGTTTTACAGGGGCCCTAGGGCCTCTCTTGTAGACCATCGAAAATGAATGGGTGCTTCCTTATGATCGAAGGGTGCTTCGTTGTGTCTCCGAACCTTAGCATGTCGTGCTTGGTATATGCTTCCGTACTGCGAAGCAACCGTATTGCCCATTGTTGGTGTTGGTCACGTTATAAAATCACTATCACTAATACATAGTTTCAAACAAAGTCGCTTCCCGCTGTCTGTCCTTATGTATGCCTAGATCTTTAAAGGAAAGATAGAAGAATTTGTTACATAAACCGCGGCAGTCCCCGAGTGCCACATGTTTTTATTTTGTTTTTATTCTGCTCAGCTTTTGCTTTAAAAGTGAAAATGACATTTTTATTTTTAAATCCTGAGATATAGTATGGTTTATATATCACTTTTTTAGTCTTTTAGTAATATTTTCAGTAAATATTTTCCCGGGTCTTAATCGTGTACTTACTATATTTTATTTCTCTTTCTCTTATTTATTTACTATGAATAAAAATTGTGTGAGTTTTAAAAGTTTATGTTTATAATTGTTAGTTTCTATAAGAGTAAGATAAATGAGCTTATAGTTAATCTTAGGGTACATACCGAACATTTTAGCGTCTAATGAATGACGCCTATATATGTTACAAAAATTAACACTAGCACAAGGTGTTGTGAGTATCAACTGAAGCTATAAAATCAATAATCGTCATTATATATTAACTTTTAATACAGATGTAGGAAAAGATTACGATTCAATTGAAATCATTGTTTTAATTAGTAATTTTTGATAGCGTTTTGGCGTTCCTTGGAACTAAGTGATGATATATAATGATCTTGGCATTTCTGAAAAAAAAATCAAGAAAAAAAAATGGTTGTCTGTACATGGTGTATGTAAGTCGGTTTACGATAATAATTTTACGTGATAACGCCAGAAAACATTGAAGGTAACATAGCAACGTATTATCGTTGCTATGGTTACCTTGTCAATAACGGAACGTGAGTGATGACCTCACACTTTTTCGTGAGTGCTGCTGGTGTTTATCAATTTATAAGACGTTATCACGTCAAAAAGTATTATCTTCGTGTCAACAGGGTCAATATATTATTTTGATCACAGCACCCTCGCCCAAAACTTAGCCACGGCAACTGCATTATCTGTTGCCCTATTGTGATCGTCTGCAGAACAGCTAAGAGGGCAGAGTGAGGAGGCGGCGAGGTGCTATTAGGTGTATCTTCCACAGTTACATTTTTAAGTCCTTTCCGTAAAAAAAACCCACCTAACCATGATTAAAATAGGTACGGGTGGCAAAAATCGTCATGGAAATGCATTTTTCCACTATATTAATAAATGCATTTTACTTGTTTTTTTACGAATGAATGCGATTCTAATTTCAACCGTTTACTTGGCCACGGTGTCGCACCTGTATGGTGGTACCTAACGAGTTCAAATCTCGCCGCATTGCAAAATATTGGAGATGAATTTTTCTTATAAAAATCTAATTACGTGACAACTGGATCAACGCAGAAGGTTGCAAGTTCGATCCCCACCGGCCTCAAAAAATATTTGTGAATAAATATTTCTATTTGTAAACAAATATTTGGTGTGATCAGAAGGCCAATTCTCGTAAATAATATGGTTTCAATTACATTTCAATATCATTCCGATTGCATTTCGATTGCAAAAGATACCCTTAAAGTCAGTTTATTTTTTACAAAAAGCTAACTTTGAGGGTATTTTGAGCTACTTTGAGGGTATTATTTGTGATCGAAATGCAATCGAAATGATATTGAAATGTAATTTGAACAATGTCAATTACGAGAATTGGCCTTCTGGGTGTTTCTGTATGTACAGTCACATTACCAATTAGCTGAACCCGACGTGACCCAGAGTTCATTTGCTTAACTGTAAAATTATAGTATTTACCTTGTTATTTTTTGAAGTTATACTTCTTTAGCCGCGTTATGAAAAAATGATGAGAGTGAATTTTTATGATGCGCGCGCACCGTGACACCGAAAATTCACATGTTGAAGTTGTCCGCAAACCGCAAGATGACAGCTGTCATAAAACCATGTTGAAGTTGTCCGCAAACCGCAAGATGACAGCTATCATAAAACCAAATAGCTACCTACGTGAAACTGAAAATGAGGTTAGTTCAAAGAAGTACTACTACATAATTATTTTAATGTACTTAATTATTTATTTAAATATTATGGAAAATTATTTCTTAATGATGCCAAAGAAGTATAACTTCTCACGCGCGTACATAAGTACACGCACCCAATTTTTTTATATATTGTATTGTATAGTATATTGTTAAAAAAAATAGAATCAGGTAACATTACTTTACAACCTTACAGATTTGCGAGTGAGGTCTACCTCACGTGGGGTTCAGCTAATTGGTAATGTGACTGTCAAGAAAGAGTACCTATTACTTATAATTTATACTTTTTTCTATCCCTTATCTGGTCAACATTACATATCGCCTATAGTTGCCTAGATTAAGGCTATACGTCATTAACTTTATCCGCTTGGAAATTGGAGGCTTTAATTTTTTTTAAAGCGTTCATTAAAAAGTACCTACGATACTACAAAACAGGCAAATGCACTATTTTAATTTTCTACTTTAAAGTAGTAAAGTTTATATTTTTTTGCGCCTATCTTTGTATGTTTGTTTTATTTGTTCGTTCGTTTAAATATCCTACTAATATTAAAAATGTGAAAGTTTATGTGTGTGTATGTATTTGTATTTGTTACTCCTTCTTGCAAAAACTACTGGACCGATTGCGATGAAACTCAGTATCTAGATAGCTGGAGACCTGGATTAACACACAGGCTACTTTTTATTCCGATATTCCCACGGGATCGGGATTTACGCTTGTGAAACCGCGGGGCGCAGCTAGTAATTAATAAAAGTACCAACTTACGCACTTTATTCTGTAAATGCGACACGCATAATTTTTATTTTAAACTATAGCATTGCCCCACGGTTTCACCGGCGTAAGTCCCCATCCTGTGGAAATATCGGGATAAAAAGTGAAATATAACAATCATATTGGCCTTTACATCTAGGTAATCAGATGATATATAGAATAGAATATAGTTTATTCAAATCAACACTCGACAGAGTATACACACAAATAAATAAAACAATAAGAGATAGTTACAGAGAATAGTGAAACAATTACGAAACAATAGCACATAGTTACAGAGAATAGTAAATACAAACAAAAGACAGAATAAATAATAAGTATAATCCGCGCGCAATGAGAATGGAATGGAACCTTGTCAAAGTAAATCGAAAATGACAGTTTTCAAGTGGCGTTAGCATAAAAGTTCTGAATAATAGGTAATTAGTTTTTGATTTTTTTTATTTATTCATCTTTAGTGTAGGTATATAGTATAGGTATTTCTACTGTATCTGAAGTCTTCACGGACAAACGTACATACTGACATATTATATAGGTACGGGTCAAACTGAGAACCGCCTGTTTTTGAAGTCGGTTAAAGATATACAAAAATGTTTCAATATGTTTCATATTTATAATTTTAGAGAAACAACATTTTTTAAAATGAAATCGCCATTGCTCCATAGACAATCTACCACAGACAATAATAATTTTTCTTTAAATAAATGGGTCCGTTTCAAATCCGCGACACCATGACCGTGCAAATAACTAATTTATACCTAATTATTATTCAGTACTTTTCTGCTAACGCTACTTTTCTGTCATTTTCGATTTACTTTAACAAGGTTCCATCCCATTCTCATTGCGCGCGGATTATAGTAGTAAGTAGTAGTAGTATATACAGCTTCGGCAACTTTAATCCATGGTATTCAGGGTACTATAGTGCCTGGGACATGCATGAGAATAGAGTAGACTATGTCCAGCACTTATACCACCCTCTCAGCTTAGTCGACCGTGTCCTGAAGGCCAATTCTCGTAAATAACATTGTTCAAATTACATTTCAATATCATTTCGATCACAAATAATACCCTCAAAGTAGCTCAAAACACCCTCAAAGTTAGCTTTTTGTAAAAAAAAACTGACTTTGAAGGTATCTTTTGCAATCGAAATGCAATCGGGATGATATTGAAATGTAATTTAAACAATATTATTTACGGGAATTGGCCTTCAGATGATAGAACTCGTCAATACATCTGGAGACAACCAAAACCGCGGCAAAAGAAAATATCGTGATGCTTACAACTTAAATCTTATTCGAATTATTTTCACGGAACCACCAAAATACACAGGTAATGTAAAATGATAAGAAATAACAAAATAGAAAATTAGCTACCAAACAAAAAGATAAGCTTCAATTAAGTACCTAGGTACTTATTTTTTAAGAAACATTTATTTGATTAGCTACTGATAATAACATAATGGATACTTACTACATTACAAAGAATTGCTTTTTAAATAAATTAAGCCAAATTTCCCGAAGCTATACAGGGTCATTGATATTTTTATCAATGGCCGCCTCCGAAGATGGCCGCCTAATCGGTTTTTTTTTAAATGGCGGATTGTTGGATGCCGAAATGTACGGTGGTCTACTAAAGCTAAAGTAAGAAGTTTAGTTTTAAATTGTATTCCTACCTATACCATAATATCCATACCCTTTATTATCACTATCACTATCATCACCACCACATAGTATAAAACAAAGTCGCTTCTAGCTGTCTGTCCCTATCCCTTATTGTTTCAGTACTTGTGTGAATAAAAAATAAAATAAAAATAAATATTTCAGGACATATTACACATCGCCATCCAGCCCCAAGCTAAGCAACTTAATGCTTGTGTTATGGGTGCCAGATAACGGATAAACTACTTATATACTTTTTTTTGAAGTGAAAACTTCTTTAGCGGCGTTGAGCACTTTTTCTGTAATGGGTATAAAATCTTAAACTCGCGTCAGGACACGTGACCTGATCGAAAAAGCGTAAGACGGATGGAGAGTAGACAGCTATCCCCTCTCTACGGCGCGGCGAAAATGTATGCCTGGGCCTACTGTTTTTAATTTGGCTGTGAGTGTATTAAGACGTACATATGGTATTTTTTAACGGACGACTATTGACGGACGACAAATGTCGGACGACTATTTGTCGGACGACTATTGACGGACGACAAATGTCGGACGACTATTGACGGACGACAAATGTCGGACGACTATTTGTCGGACGATTATTGACGGACGACAAATGTCGGACGACAAATGTCGGACGACAATTTGTTGGACGACAAATGTCGGACGACTATTTGTTGGACGACAAATGTCGGACGACTATTCGTTGGACGACAAATGTCGGACGACTATTTGTCGTCCGACAATTTTTTTTTTTCATCTAAAACTCTTTTTGCGTATGTTCTCGCGACATATGAGATTTTACACAGATATACAGTTTTCACTTCTGCCTGCACTCCCGGAGTGCGCTGTTTTTTTTTTTGTAAATATATACATATTATACATATAGGAAACACCCAGAACCAGAAACAAGAATTTATGGTCAGCATAAATACTTTTTCCCGGCGGGAATCGAACCCGCAACCTTCTGCGTCGCAGTCGGGTGTTCGCCCGACGCGCCACAGAGGTCGTCAAATACTGTCCTGTACGTCGAATACTGTGTGTGTTTGTTTGAATAAACTATATTCTATTCTATTATATTCTATGTTTAGATATATTTCTAGATGTAGTTAGTTATAATACTTAGATAATTCAAATACAAAAAATACAAATATATTTATTGTTATTACATATTACATAATAAACTAAGCACTAAATATTAAAGAGAACAAAAATAACACATTTGTCTGACTGAACTAGGTACTTAATCCTGTCTGCATCTGAGGCAAAAAGGATTAACATTAATTTATGAAATAATTTACTTGCAAAATACAAACTAAAAACAATAATTAGATAAAAGCATGTATAAATTTTAAATGTTACAAACAGTGTAGGTAATAATTTTAAATTTAGCAGACTTATCATTTTATTTATTTATTAATCAAGGGCTTAATATAATATTACATAAACGAAAATATGTCATATTGTGTATATTAACTGCGACATGCAATAATATGTCAGCAATACAATCTGTAACATAACATAACGACTTTGAGTATTTTTTGTACACTTATGTACACCTATTACATGCTGAACTTATTGAATAAAAAAAAATATTATGTTGGATCAATGGTATTTGTATGCTTCTTCTATTCTTTTCAAGAAATCGGCTGAAAATCAGCGCGCTGCACATTTATTCCTATCTGTAACAACAATTTGTATTTTTTTACTTTATGAAGTTTGTTTTTAGTTACAAATAAACCTTATTTCTTTCTTTATCATAAAGCAAGCTATTGAGGGCTATTTCTGTGCACTTGATGCAGATTTTCAGATAAACATAGTTTTAAAAATATTATGTATATTTGAACGGATATATTCGCGTTTTTATTTTTATTTTAAACCTGACGTTTCGGGAACTTTGCAGATCCCATGGTCACAGGCAGACTGAGATAACATTCGTCTTACAAAAATAAATAAATAAATAAACAAATATTTCAGGACATATTACACATCGCCATCCAGCCCCAAGCTAACAACTTAATGCTTGTGTTATGGGTGCCAGATAACGGATAAACTACTTATATACTTTTTTTTTTTTTTTTTTGTAAATATATACATATTATACATATAGGAAACACCCAGAACCAGAAACAAGAATTTATGGTCAGCATAAATACTTGTTCCCGGCGGGAATCGAACCCGCAACCTTCTGCGTCGCAGTCGGGTATTCGCCCGACGCGCCACAGAGGTCGTCAAAAATATTATGTGAAATGCTGTCAAACTACCGTCTACTTAAAATTAATAAAAAGGTTAATAAAAAGGTTTCATCTAACGCAGAATTGACTATAAAAATAAAAACGCGAATATATCCGTTCATATATATTTATAATTATGAGTTCAAGTCACGAAAACCTTAGAAAATACTAAACATAGTTTTAAGAAAAAACGAAAAAAAAAACGTTCGAATACCTATTTAAAAGTTGTAGAACAAAAGTAATTGATTGATAGTGCACAGATAGTGTAGCCCTCATCCGCTTTCTTATATTATGATTACCAATAACCCTGTATACCTAGATAGATACTTACATAATATGAATGTAATTTCCGTTTAATAACTTAATTAATTCTAAATTAATCTGTTTTTGACTGATAATAACCCATTCATTAAACAAATTGAGTAAATGATGAAATAATTAATTAAAAAAATAACGTCCTATAAATTGGCGAGTGCAGCTCACAAAATAGCAAGCAACACTTCGACCCATTTGGATCTGTTGTGTTTACCCCTACCTTACTCTTCTTACTCTTTGAAGAAGTGGTCGATTAACGGGGTGATTCCACTAAGAGGAAGAAACCTATATTCCTCCGGTTTGGGATACGCATTCCCAAGGAGGCTCAAGCGCTCCGCTGCTATTAAGACGTCGCATTCACACAGTATGTGTAAGTGGCTAAGGATGAAGAGGCCTCACTGGAATTTAAACCATCCCTGGTAGTACTCCACTCTGGACGGGGGGTGATGGCAAGCCAGAGGCTGGGGACTGTTTCCTCGTCAGTGTTCACTCCGTTGAATCCAGGCCAGCCTGAGATGAGGAACGGTTGCTTCCCCCTGGAGCACTCGGGACCGCGGGGTCGCTACTCCCCGGTACCCTGACTCAAGGTGCCCTGCGGGCTTATTAAATAAATAAATATTGCAGGACATTCCACACATCGCCATCTAACCCCAAGCTAAGTACCTAGACTTGTGTTATGGGTGCTAGACAACGGATATACTACTTATATACTTTTCTTTTGTAAATATATACTTATAATACATAGAACAACCAGACCACAGACAAATATCTAAGCATAAATACTTGTCTGAGGCGGGAATCGAACCCGCAACCCTGTGATTGGCAGTCCGGCATGGTGACCATTGTGCCAACTGGGTCGTATTATGTTTTATTATTACCTGTCTTCTATTATTTTCAGGAATACGAGTGAAAATCAGCGCGCTACACACTGTTGTGTAACGGAGTGTAGCGTTTTAGACCAAGTTGTATTCCTTTTTGTAACCACGTAATTTTTATTTTTTCATTACATAGTAGGTATAAAACAAAGTCACTTTTCGCTGTTTGTCCCTATTATATGCTTAGATCTTTAAAACTACGCAACGGATTTTGATGAGTTTTCTTATTAGATAGAATGATTCAAGATGAAGGTTTATATATCCGTGCAAAGCCGGGGCGGGTCGCCAGTTTATGGTAAAGTACTTAATACGTTGGTTGCAAATAAACTTGTTTCTCCCTTTCTTTCTTTCAAAAATATTTTAAGGTGAAGTAGGACCTGAAAACCCCTATCTCTTTCCCACGCGCGCGCCGCGCGATGATTCTATCCCCTTCCCCCGCGCGCCGAGAAATGGCCATTTAACTGTTGTAAGTAACTAGCGACCCGCCCCGGCTTCGCACGGCTATATTATGCATGTATTATACATACTTAAAAACCTTCCTCTTTAATCACTGTATCTATTTAAAAAAACCGCATCAAAATCCGTATAGGGACATATGGACAGAGAAAGCGACTTTGTTTTATACTATGTTAGTGATAGTGATTAAAAGACTCACATCTATTTTAGTGAAAAACCATCTGTACCTACTACCTTATGGGATTTGATGTAAAGATTATGAAAATATAAATTTTGTACTTGTTTTTAACCCCCGACGCAAAAACGACGGGGTGTTATAAGTTTGACGTGTCTGTGTGAAACCCTACAAAAAGAAAAAAATAACCTCGAAATTATGATTCTACTACGAGTAGGTACGTAAGTACATGTGAATTTTTTTGATTGAATATTGTCACGTCGGGGGACCGCTCTTTACCTATAGAAAACACCTTCCTAAGTAAAATGATATTAAAATTTCAACGAAAATGTTAAAGTATTAAGAGTTACTAAACTACTTTAAAAACTAAATACTTATCTAAATAAATGTTAAAACAAAAATGTTTACATTGTATTAAATTGACTCGAAAAATGCGGTCCCCCGACGCGACAATATTTAATCAAAAAAAATCACATGTACTTACGTACTCGTAGTAGAATCATAATTATTTCGAGGTTATTTTTTTCTTTTTGTAGGGTTTCACGTTTATACTTTTTTTGTTCTATTTGTGGCTTTTTCTTATCATAGTTTTTTTTTTCTTTACAATCGAGGCAAATCACCCTAATCGTGTTTCGAAGTGTATGACAATACAAAGCATTTCTTCACCTTTACGACAGTAGGAATATCATTCTATGGATTTTAGTGGTTGATACCCAAAAACTGTTTCTAAGACACCTCTATCGCGCTTCAAATTACATTTCAATATCATTTCGATTGCATTTCGGTCACAAATAATACCCTCAAAGTAGCTCAAAATATCCTCAAAGTAGGTAAGCTTTTTGTATAAAAAAAACTGAGTTTGAAGGTATCTTTTGCAATCGAAATGCAATCGGGATGATATTGAAATGTAATTTAAACAATGTTATTTACGAGAATTGGCCTTCTGGTCACTTCGGCTTAATTAAGATACTTTTTATTTTAATCTACAGTCGAATCCTCCTTTGGAAGTCGGTAAAATAACACTATTTATGTTTTATATAGATTGTAGATAACTAAATAACATTGAACTACTTGTTTATATGTTCGTTATCATTCGGGTACAGTCCCTTGCATATTATTATGTACCTGCGTACATTTACGTATTATCACAATTAAATTATACCTATTATATTATTTTTACCTTGAAAAATTCATGATATCCGAAATATTTGTGCGTTAAAACCAAAAGATTAAGATAAAGAAGTGCCTACCTAGGCGCAAATAATTTAAAATTATTTCGAGATAAATAAAATGCATTCGGGAATTGTTTTTCTTTTTAGATAGAATTAAATTGTAAAGATTATGGGACTAAAAGTTACTTGACAAAAGTTGTAGATATTTAATCCTATTTGCAACAAAAAATGTTAACTGAATTTTTGAAGTGAAAACTTCTTATGGCCCGTTGGGCACTTTTGTGGGTGAGCATTTTCAGCCGTTCTCGCGACAGATGAGATTTTGACAGATGAGATTTTAACAGTTATTGTGCTTCTACTACTATGCAATATTGAAAACAGCGCCATCTCTGTGCAAACGGCCGAACTACGATACTCACTTCTGTACAACAGTGTTAACAGCGACATCTCTCGGTGGATGGTGCAGGTTCGCAGCGAGCTGCCGTACGCAGTTCGCGTCGCACGCTAGCGCCATCACTGATACACGAGTGAGCATTTTCAGCCGTTCTCGCGACAGATGAGATTTCGACAGATGAGATTTTACACAGATATACAGTTTTCACTTCTGCCTGCACTCCCGGAGTGCGCTGTTTTTTTTTGTGAGACTAGTATAGTTTGTCAGATAAACCATAAACACCCCTTTTTCCAAGTAGTCCGTGGGACAAGGGTTGCAACCCCACAAACTTTGATTTTAATTAAAATTAAAATAATACCTTGATATCTAAAACAATAAATGCATGCTACGCCCAAAAAAAAATTTCATTGGATGTAGTCCAATACTACAAGTTACTACAATACTACAACTTTACTAAAAGTTTTAAAATTACTATTAAGTATTGGATTTTTTCACTCTAATGTTTGTTAAATATACCTAGGTATTCATAAACTCATGCTTCTAAGGTGCTGCTGAAAATTTCGGATTTTCGGATTTATAATAGGAAGAAGGAAGAAAGAAAGGATTAACAAAAAATCTACAGTCATTATAGTAGGTACCTACATTATGTGAAAAGTGTGTGTATTTTTGTATGAAAAGTGATGAGTAAAATTAAATTTTTTTGGAGTCATACCAAAATCAAGATCAATTTGACAGATGTCAATTTTCGAACGTCTTTTTTTCCGATCGTCTTTTATTTATTTAATTATTTCCATTTCAATCGTCTTTAAATTTTATTTTTTTTTCGATCGTCTTCTGTTTCCGTTTCGCCTTTTAGTTGAGTAGTTTGACTACGAGGAAATTTATTCCTTTTGGACAAACTAGTTTGACCAGAAAGTTTAATGAGCAGGAACGTACCTACCGCTTTACCTACCTACAGTGAGTCTGCATTTATTTATGCCTGGTTGTAGGTACCAAAATTAATCATCAGTGAACCCACGCTTAGTAAGGCGTAGACCCCAATCAAAGTCCTAGGGCTATTTAAGACGTAATTCGTATCCTACTAATATTATAAACGTGAAAGTTTGTATGTATAGATGTCTGGATGTATGGATGTATGGATGTTTGTTCCTCTTTAACGCAAAAACTACTGAATGGATTTTAATGAAACTTTACAATAATATAGCTTATACATCAGAATAGAACATAGGCTATAATTTATAAAGATATTGTGTGAATTGTCTAAAATATAACGAAAAGTGTCGAAAAATTGACAGATGTCAAAGTGACAGATATCAAGGTGACAGATGTCAAAGTTACGGATGTCAAGGTGACAGATGTCAAAGTGACAGATGTCAAAGTGACAAATGTCAAAGTGACAGATGTCAAAGTGACAGATGTCAAAGTGACATAAGTATGTCAAAGTGACATAAGTATGTCAAAGTGACATAAGTATGTCAAAGTGACATTTAACAGATGTCAAACTGTGCCAATAAGACATCTGTGAAATTGCTTAGCGTTTTTCGTCATATATTTTCACTGGATCGGGACTAACGCGGGTGAAACCGTGGGGCGCAGCTAGTAGGTATATAATTACCTATCTGTAATACTAACCTAAAATATTTCATATCAGGAAATTACGTAAAGTATAAAATATAGGGTTACTAGCGACCCGCTCCGGCTTCGCACGGCTTTAATATGCATGTAGTATACATATAAAACTTCCTCTTGAATAACTCTCATCTTCCTGCCCTTATCCCAATTCATTTGGGGTCGGCGCAGTATGTCTTTTTCTTAACAGAGGATGGAGCATTGGATGCTGGAAAGGCAACCTTAGACGCCATCAGACCAGTGCTAAGAGAATGGGTGCAGAGAGACCACGGAGCCCTGTCGTTTCGGCTGACGCAGGTTTTGTCAGGACATGGGTGTTTTGGCAAATACCTGTGCCGAATCCAACGGGAGTCTGATGAGAGATGCCACCATTGTGCCAGTCCCAGTGACTCGGCGCAACATACGCTGGCAATCTGTCCAGCTTGGGACGAACAGCGGCGTGCCCTCATTGTGGAAGTCGGGAGTGACTTGTCGTTGCCAGCTGTCGTTCGCGCAATGGTCGACAGCGACGAGTCATGGCAGGCAATGAGGGCTTTTTGCGAAGCAGTTATGTCGGCCAAGGAGGCAGCTGAGCGGGAAAGGGAGATCACCTCTTCTGATCCCGCTCGCTCCCGGCGCCCCAGGAGAAGGAGAGTCAGGAATGACAACCTTCCTCCTTAAAGTGGCTCGTGGTGACGGACTCGGGGGGGTCCGTCAAGGGCCCGAGATGGCGGCGGCGTGTCCCGCGCCGCCTCTTGTGAGTGGGTTTTTCCCGCACTGCGGGTTTTTTTTTTTTTTTTCGTCGAGACCAACTGCCGCCGGGTGTATGTGGTTAAGCATGCGCAAGCGAATCCCTCTGCACTCGGCTCATGGTGGAGAGAAGGGACACCGTCAGGTTTTTAGTGGGTAAATCTCTGGCCGCATACCATCTAGGCCAGTAGGGAGCCCCACATACCCCACTGCTCCCCCCCGGGAGTGGCGGGAAATGCATAAGGGCGCATTTTCCTTACGCAAAAAAAAAAAAATGTCTTTTTCTTCCATTCACTCCTATTAGTTGTCATCTCATCGTTCACATTCATCTCTCTCATGTCTTGTCTCACGCAGTCCATCCATCTTTTCTTCGGTCGTCCTCTTCCTCTCTATCTCTCTACATTCATACTTACTCATCACCATCATTCATACCTCTTGAATCACTCTATCTATTAAAAAAACCCCTTCAAAATCCGTTGCGTAGTTTTAAAGATTTAAGCATACATAGGGATATATGTTAAACACAGGGTTACGGGTTCGATTCCAAGTATTTATCAGACAAGTATTTATGCTTAGATATTTGTCTGTGATCTGGTTGTTTCTATGTATTATAAGTATATATTTACAAATGAAAAGTATACCTATAAGTAGATATGAGTTGTCTAGCACCCATAACACAAGTCTAGTTACTTAGCTTGGGGCTAGATGGCGATGTCACAGAATCAACAGTGGACGTCCCTGTGGCTGATATGATGATGATGATATAAAATAAAAGAGTGGCACAATATTCTGCTTTACCGCTGAAAGCGGTCGCTTACAGGCAACCTTAGGATGGAGAGGATTTGACGTAAGATTAAGGGTAAGGTGCGCAGGGTAAGCAAACCTATTTCGAACAAACCTAACCGGCCCAACCTTTGGGCCAACCTATTTTGAATATTTTATTTTCCTCCTTATATTCATATCACGTTATGTACAACCCACCCATCCCCTTCTTTAATTCTTGTCCATCCAAAGGTTGCCTGGAAGAGATCGCTTTTAGCGATAAGACCGCCCATTGTGCCATATTGTAAGGTATTATTGTTATTATAGCAGAATGTATGTTAGAATTAAGGTTTAATGTGGTACAATAAAGAGTTTATCTATCTATCTTTCGCCAAAAAAAATAATCCCTTAGAGTCATGGAAAACCGTTAGTGTGGGACGCTACTTGTGTCGACACACTGGCGGCTTCACACCTCGGCTCTACCTCCAGGGAGGCGGGTGCTGTGGCGACGGCGGCAGAGGTGGTAAAGCGACGGAAATATGTATCCATTGATGATGGCTACATGTTTCTACCTTTTGCCACGGAGACCCTGGGCTCGTGGGGACCAGAAGCCTTAGATTTTTACAAAATCTATTATCTATAATCTATATCTATATATCTATATCTATATCTATCTATATCTATAATATAAAAATCAATTGCTGTTCGTTAGTCTGGCTAAAACTCGAGAACGGCTGGACCGATTTGGCCAATTCTTTTTTTGTTGTGTTTGTTGTAGTCCAGGGAAGGTTTAAACGGTGAGTACTTACGCGGGTGAAACCGCGGGGCGCAGCTAGTCTATAATATAAAAATCAATTGCTGTTCGTTAGTCTGGCTAAAACTCGAGAACGGCTGAACCGATTTGGCCAATTCTTTTTTTGTTGTGTTTGTCGTAGTCCAGGGAAGGTTTAAACGGTGAGAATTTAAAGATCGGACTTACGCGGGTGAAACCGCGGGGCGCAGCTAGTCTTATATATAAAAATCAATTGCTGTTCGTTAGTCTGGCTAAAACTCGAGAACGGCTGAACCGATTTGGCCAATTCTTTTTTTGTTGTGTTTGTTGTAGTCCAGGGAAGGTTTAAACGGTGAGTACTTACGCGGGTGAAACCGCGGGGCGCAGCTAGTCTATAATATAAAAATCATTTGCTGTTCGTTAGTCTGGCTAAAACTCGAGAACGGCTGGACCGATTTGGCCAATTCTTTTTTTGTTGTGTTTGTTGTAGTCCAGGGAAGGTTTAAACGGTGAGAATTTAAAGATCGGACTTACGCGGGTGAAACCGCGGGGCGCAGCTAGTATTTCATAATTATTAGTATTAGCTACAGGTGACCAAAGGGCTGGCTGCTAATTTGGCCAACGTATAGGCATTGCCATCCAAAGAGGCAATGCAGCGAGCCTTTTAAGTAGGGTCTACTTAAGCAAACTTATCTAGATTATTAATTTTGTTTTATTTAAGTATTTCTTTTTAATTAATGTTCCTATAGAAGTTTAATAAAGAAAGAGGTATTTATTTGCTTAAACTGTGATTTCAAATAATCTGTAACTATGTCTAAGCTAAGTGCTCTATTATCAATTAGATATAGGCTTTATCGTAATCTAACGCTTAATTTTTAACAAGTACCTTACATTTGCCATTTCTTATCAAAATAGCGAAATCTCGGTTCTTGTATTACATGAAATATTTTAAATTACTATTGATTAAGTTTTAATTTGATATTTAGAACGATAAAGGTATAGATTTTATAGACAGTATCTTTTTGTAATTTTACTAGGATTTATTTCTATTACGTAAGTTTACTCGTATGATATCGAAGTAAAACGGTTCGCCAAATTAATTTCTGTTTCTTTTTCGTAAACAACTTGCTCTGTCTACCCGTAAGAAAATCGGTGGTGACACACGGACAGACAGACAAGAAAGTGATCATATAAGGGTTCATTTTTTACCTTTTGAGGTACGGAACCCTAAAACAGAACAACTTAACAATCGTAACTTCCTCACTAATAATCAAAATCCCATATAACTATAAATAATAATAACTATAATACTAATAACCTACTTTGTTTTTGCTAGTTGTGGATTTATAAGACATTTAAATAGCATATTTTACAGCTTCACATATAGGCACACACATTGTGACAGAATATGGGACTTCCGATAGCCAACTCTTAAGAGGCTGGTCGCGAGGATAGGTCACTGGTTCTGTCACCACACACTTCACTACTCTCACTTATGGACCAGAGTCAACCTCCGTGCGCATGGTCTCTAGACCGTGGGGTAACGGGGGAGCTCTGTCCACCATCATAAACACACATACAAATAGGTACACTTATACACAAACACACATTTCAACCATCTCATCTCAAATTACCACACTACAGTGTTTTTTGATTATTTCCCCTACTGTTTGTTTTGTTTAATCTACTATAATAATATACCTGTGTACCTAAATAAACCGTTTGCATACCTAATTCTGGAGGAGGGCGCTCTCACTGCAACGCAGTTTACAACTTTCGCAGCTGAGAACGATTCTTATTTGTTTGTTATTACCACCTAAGTTCTTTGTTCAAATAAATAATTTTTAATTTTTTATTTTTATTTTAATTTAAGACAATTAAAGACAAATAATTTCCTGGTTAAGAACATCAATAGAATTTATATTCTAATATAAAAACGCAAAAACCTAAAAACACAGCGACTAAAAAACAAAAATAAACTTGTAGTAAGACCACAGAGAACTGACTATACATAATATCATGTAGGTACATAAGGGAAAATAATAATTATAGATCGGAGTGAGGCCGATGATCCCAAAGAATCGGATAGTTTAAGTATTTTGAAAGTAAAACTTATATTGCATATTGCCAAGATCTAAAACTTTTTTGCGAAACTATAAACTGCAGGTCAATGAAATAGTACATTGTTATCCTAGGTGTGAAAGTCACTCATTACAAGTCCCGAGACGGAGTTTGGCGCCCGAGCGTAGCGAGGGCGCTAATAGTTCGAGGGACTTAATGAGTCTTTCACCCGAGGTAAACACTGTGCTTTTCATTACGAATAATACATAAAATTCTTCATAACAACGAGAGTGAATGAGACTATGAGACTCCATACCACATGAATAGGTACTCATGTGTCCATACTACCTGATCCTCTTACAAGGTTGGGACCAAAGAGGTTAAACATTATGTAGTGTTTTTTTAGGTTTCTGCTATTTGTATTCAATACTTAAATACGGCGGTACTTACCGAAGAAGTTTTTATTAATGAGTTAATCCAACATTGGGATCTGACGCGAAGTCCGTAGATTTAACTTACAGTTTTTGTAACACGGTTTGTCTAGAAAATGTTATTTACAAAAAATACACAATCATAAATGAAAAACCAGATTAAACTTAACACAAAAACATAATAAAATAAGAAAAAATAGTTACTTAGTACTAAACTCTGGCAGTATGCATGAGCCGTGCCAAGCCATAATTATTATTCTTTGGTGTAAAAAAAAAAGCAAGGAGGTTAGGTTTTTGAAGTTCCTAATGCGTAATGATACTGATACTGGCTACATGCAGATTGCACAAGTCGTGCGAAGCCATAATTTGACATGACAGCTGTCAGTGAAAGTGAAAAGCCCTAGGGCTGGAAATTTTATTTTCTACACGCTCTTCAGGCATCTTTAAACCTACTTTCGGAGTATGAGTAATGAAAAATACTTAACTTTTATGTTTATATCTTATTTTAAGGCTATCTAAGCTGTCAAACGCAAAGCGCCAGAAATAACCGTCGGTCGTCGTCGGTCGCTTACAACTAACATTGTTGATTGTAACGAATGTGCTTTGTTTTTCTCAAAAGTGCTGAGCTCTTTACCAATATTTTGGGGTAATATGAGACGAAAATTCCTTGTCATTTTAAAGCTAGACTAGTTTTAAGTCTTAATTTTAGGATAGCTTTAAAACTATAAGGAATTATTAACTCAAAGTAACACCAAAATGTCGGTAAAAATCTCACCTACAATTCCATCTCAGCGCTTTTGAGAAAAACTAAACACATACGTAACAATCAACAATATTGTACACCGACGAAGATGTCCGGTGCCGGTAGTAACTATTTAGTAGGCTGTGTAGCAAGGTCGTTGGCGTATAGACCCCCCATATGTGACAAAAAAAAATGTCATTAAACCTTAAGGTGAAAGGGTACCTGCGCTCTCTCCATACAAACGTAGTCGACTGTTTCTTCCCTGGATATAAATGACACTAGCACAAATATTTTTATGCCATAAAACCTATAATTGCCATGACTAGGTATATATGCACCTATGTCTTGGTTTTTTTTCATTTTCTAATTATCATAGAAATTAAGATTAAAAAACAGCGCACTCCGGGAGTGCAGGTAGAAGTGAAAACTGTATATCTGTGTAAAATCTCATCTGTCGCGAGAACATACGCAAAAAGAGTTTTAGATGAAAAAAAAAAAAATAGTCGGACGACTATTTGTTGTCCGACATTTGTCGTCCAACAAATAGTCGTCCGACAAATAGTCGTCCGACATTTGTCGTCCGTCAATAGTCGTCCGTTAAAAAATACCATATGTACGTCTTAATACACTCACAGCCAAATTAAAAAACTGTATATCTGTGTAAAATCTCATCTGAAAATCTGTCGTCTGTCGCGAGAACGGCTGAAAATGCTCACCCACAAAAGTACCCAACGCGCCATAAGAAGTTTTCACTTCAAAAAATAATAAACAAACACGTTAAGCGAACGCTCGGCCGAGCTACATGGTAGGCGGAGTGGGGGGTGTTAGGTTTTATTTTCGTTACGGAATTTCTTGATTCGGTCGCCGCGCTCAAAGCCCGCAATAAAAGCTATGCAATAGCTTAAAAACAAAAAATAGGGGCATGGTCATGGCAGTTTTAGGTTTTATGCACCAAAAATATTTGCTCTAGTGTCATTATCCAGGGAGAAAACAGTCGACTACGTTTGCAATAGTTTGAATGGAGAGAGCCCCCGGTACCCTTTCCTCTTAATAAGATTTCGTCATCCCATTAGACAAACAAAATTGTTTCTAAAATAGAACTGATTACCCAGAAAATACAAATATCAGGTAGGCAAAGTACTGATATTAATTACCTAAATTGAAAATTGATATCAAAGCAGGAGGTAGATATAATTGATAATGATTGTGACGTAGGCAGGTCATGTAGGCAGGCAATGATCTAATGTTCGCTTTGTTTCTCATGATAATCATCTACAAAATGATAAAGGTAGGTATCGATCGGCTAAAGGTAGCAGAAGCTGACGACGGCTGAAGCTTTTTAATGGTGGGGAAAAAGCTTTGCAGCATATCCGCTGTTCCGGAGGGATCAGCGGAGTATGTGGAATTTACCACTAAAACCCCACCAGGTTTTCTATCTCAACGCATCGTCGGGGTGCTGGGATGCGTGAGCATTTCTTCTAAATGACACCCCGACGGCGTCGGCCTAATAAGGCCCCTATATCGCGCATGATCGCGCATAGCTTATGCCATGTTTATGCTTATGTTTATGGAGGCAGCCGATCGTCCCTTCCCCTGCGGGTCGTACGACGTCTGAGAAGGGGATCAATGGCGTTAGCCTAGCAGAAGCTGACCTGCGTCAACTTCAAGTCGAGTCATTTTGTTTGCTGTCTATTCCATGGTAGACCAGTTTGTACCCTTTGGCCCATGTCTCGGGATTGGAAAACCTTCCAGGGGGTTTCTTGAATGCAGCAGATATTTATGCTCCTCCTTTTCAGGGTCACTACGAGCTCATGTCCACGCCCTGTAAGTGATCCCAAATTCCACGTCGCCACTCTTAAGTTGGTGCATTTACCTACTGCTAACCTTTGTCATGTGGGTCATCGCTTTGGGGGAACACCCTAGCATTTTTCGCATTTACAGTGTTCGCGTCGTTTGAGGGGAACGCCCTAGAACATGATTTATTTCCATTGCCTTGTCTTTTCATAATTAGGAGAGAGTTAGTCCCTTTCCCCGGCGCGCCGCAAAATGGCCGTTTTAACTGTTTTATAGAATACGTCTTATAAAAAGACTCACATTTATTTTAGTGATAAACCATTTGCCGGAATGGAATGGAATGGAATGGAATGGAACGGAACGGAACGGAACGGAACGGAACGGAACGGAACGGGACGGGACGGGACGGGACGGACGGGACGGGACGGGACGGGACGGTACGGAACGGAACGGAACGGAACGGAACGGAACGGAACGGAACGGAACGGAACGGAACGGAACGGAACGGAACGGAACGGAACGGAACGGAACGGAACGGAACGGAACGGAACGGAAAGGAACGGAACGGAACGGAACGGAACGGAACGGAACGGAACGGAACGGAACGGAACGGAACGGAACGGAACGGAACGGAACGGAACGGAACGGAACGGAACGGAACGGAACGGAACGGAACGGAACGGAACGGAACGGAACGGAACGGAACGGAACGGAACGGAACGGAACGGAACGGAACGGAACGGAACGGAACGGAACGGAACGGAACGGAACGGAACGGAACGGAACGGAACGGAACGGAACGGAACGGAACGGAACGGAACGGAACGGAATAGAATGGAATAGAATAGAATATCATTTATTGTTTTATCTGTGTGTACATAAAGGTCTTAAAAATAATAAAGTGCCAACAGATTGCTCATTTCGAGCATACAATATTAAAACTTAAACTAAATTTTGTACCTACAAATTTAGTTCATATAACAAATGTTGTAAGTACATATTAAAATTCTGTTAAATTATAAAAAACTTTGGAAATCAACCAAGATTTTAGTGTTTTTTGGAAAAGGACACCATTTAGTTGTTTCAGATGCAACGGTAAATGATTATATATTTATATAGCTGTATGTATAGTATGAACTCTTATAAAATAAACCATTATTTACTTGTGGTATACAGATATTATATTTGTGTTTGTTTCTTTGACTTTCGGACCTAGTTGAAACAATGTTAAAAAAGTAACCTTGATTGTTTTAAACAAATAAACACATTTCCAAAATGTAAATGCTTGTCAAAGTAAGAAAATGTTTTGGTACCTTGTGCAATTTTATGAAATTTTTATGAACCTTGGATAAGCCTTATTCAATAATGTGCCTACTAAATTGTGCGGAATTAACAACGTCACAGATAAAGAAGTTGTTTCCCCTTATCAGTCAACATTAGTCTTTAATTATGAGCGATTAATTAATTACTCATACGCTACCAATAGGCTACTAATCACGCAAAAAAACGGCACAATTAAGAAGCCTTTTTATAAAATTATCAAAGAATTAGATCGTTGATAAAGATCTTTCTTTTGAAATAACCGAATTATAAAAGGTAGTAGCTAAAAACACCATGACTTTACGTGTATTACGTCACTAAATATTTCCATTTATTCATTTACCTTAGCAACTATACTATAGGGCATTTTTAGTTTATTCCGTGATATCAGTAGAAAAGACCATGAAGGAGATGCAAGAATAGTGGATAGATTGTGTGGAGGAAGACATAAGGATACTGGAGTCCTATTTTTGAACCGTTCGTCCGCGTCGAGCGCTCGATTTCTGCTGAAATTCGTTCGACATCGGAAATTCGCTATTTTGAATCGCTCGATCGTAACGAGTGGTCTCCACCACTCGTCGCCGACAGGCGAGTGGTAGAATAAACGTCATATAATAATAGTCAAACATCTATTGGAAACGATGTTTGTAAAATATTTATAAATCAAATCAAATCATTTATTTATTTCAGGTAACAGCCTTATAAATAAGTACAGACCCATATAAAAACTAACTTTACTACTTTACTAACTTTACTTTACTTTATAACTTTTGGAATTATTTCGGATGTTCGTCGGTAATTACCGGCTTTCAATTATCAGCGTAAAAAAATTGCCATTTCAAATTTCGATAACGAACGATTCAAAAATACGGAAAATTGGTGTCATGCGAGTTGCGACTTGGAAGTCGAGCATGAGTTCTAGGCGTATACAACGAAGCTATGTGACACGAGCGATTAAAAATAGAGCCCCAGGGTCATTATGTTACGGGGCAAGAAAACACATTGAAGCAGTAAGACAGCGAAATTGAAGAATATAGATAAGAATATAGTTTTAACCCCCGACGCAAAAACGACGGGGTGTTATAAGTTTGACGTGTCTGTGTGTGTGGCATCGTAGCTCCCGAACGGATGAACCCATTTTCATTTTGTTTATTTTATTTGATAGGTGAATTAGTCGGGAGTGTTATTTGTTATGTTTGATCGAAATCGGTTCAGCCGTCTGAAAGTTATGGGGGATGAAAGTCGGGGTTTATCAAATTCTAAATACAAGTTTTTATTTGTAAGTATATTGAAATAAATTGTTTACACTCTGTAAATTAACGATAATTAAATCATTGATAATAATCAAACGTTTATCTTTACATCTTTACCACGAATCACAGATAGATGTAATTATATATTAATGCAATCGAACTTCAGAAGCCTTATAACAACTTGTGCTGCTGTGGACTAAGTAACATTACTATAAGCGTCTATATTATTACGCAAAATGTTCGGTAAGTTATATTTTATAGTTACGGGAAAATAGGAGACCAATTATGTAGCCTGGACCATTTCGATCGAAGGAAATGGCTTTGCCCACCCAAAAAGAGACCAATAAAAATTCTTAAGCGTCGTCGATGCAAATCTATACTAATATTATAAAGCTGAAGAGTTTGTTTGTTTGAACGCGCTAATCTCAGGAACTACTGGTTCGAATTGAAAAATTCTTTTTGTGTTGGATAGTCCATTTATCGAGGAAGGCTATAGGCTACTTTTTATCCCGATATTCCCACGCGATCAGGAGTTACGCGGGTGAAACCGCGGGGCGCAGCTAGTATTTAATAATTTTAATCCCCCTGATTCCAAAACGAGGTTTAAGGATACTCCGAGATGTGGATTTAAACCTTAGATTTAGACACAGATTTACTCGAAAACTATAGTCTAAACACTATCCCTATGGATTATATAGGGGGCTATAGTCTAAATACTATCCCTATGGATTATATAGGGGGCTATAGTCTAAATACTATCCCTATGGATTATATAGGGGGCTATAGTCTAAATACTATCCCTATTGATTATTTATGGATAGTGTTTAGACTATAGTTCACGAGTAAATCTGTGTCTAAATCAAAGGTTTAAATCCACATCTCGGACTATCCTTAAACCTCGTTTTGGAATAAGGGGGACTGTGTTTAAAAAACTGTACTTTAAGTAGTTTATTTTTTTATTTTTTTTTATTTAGTTTAGTTATTTTAGTTTAGTTTTTTAGGTTATTTTTTTAATTTGAAAGCTAAAAGTTTGTGTTTATTTATCATCGATGTGTGTTAGGAATAAAATGGGACCTAATATTGAACCTTAAGGAACTCAAGACATGATTTAGGTAACTACCCAAGGATTGATTTTTAAATTTGAAGTCCAATTCTCTTAAATAACATTGTTTAAATTGCATTGCAATATAATAATTCCGATTGCATTTCGATCGCAAAATATCAATGTAAGTATTTTTTTGTACAAAAAGCTGACTTTGAGAGTATTTTAAGCTACTTTCAGTGTTTATTATTTGTGATCGAAATGTAATCGAATTGATATTGAAATGTAATTTGAACAATGTTATTTTTACGAGTATTGGCCGTCTGTGCATTTAGGTAATTACCTATGCGTACGGCTTAGTAGGCTACTCTCCTACTCATAATCTCTCACATAAGAGAGTTGCCCATGACCTTAATTTGTCGTCGAAAATTAAAATGATATATTTTTTAATTTACGATTTGATTGGCTAAAATACGGGGTACTTGTGAGGGTATTTATATATTTATTTTAATTAACAAATTTTTATTTATTTTCTACAGGAAAAGTCCTCTTCTTATGCGCTCTAGCACTTGCCCAAAGCAGGCCAGACAAAGAGTACGACCCCCGTCTCTGGGAAGCTTCAGAGTTGTGCCCACCCATCCATGAATACTATCTTCTACAACACGAGTATGACTGCACGAAGTTCTACTACTGCGAGTATGACATGAAGTATATTGAACCGAGAAATTGCGCCCCTGGAACTGAATTTTCTTATGAACAACAGGTAAGAGCATTTAAAATGTGAAAGGTAGAACAAGACGACATTCAAGCTATTGAACTATACTTTTGAAATAGCAAAATTTGTAACTCAATGATAAACGATTAATTCAGTTGCACGGCTTGAAGATCCCCAAACTAAGAAATGACGAAGCAAAACCTGCCTATCCTGGAATTCCGAGGTTTTCCGACCCGTTATGCAATTCCATTTTATTATGAATCTACTTAAATCGTAGTAGATTATGTACTTATATTGGAATACGTAGAAATTCGATTAAAAATCAATGACATGCCCATTTTAATTTATCTAAAGATTTTTTGATAAACATTTCGCTATCAAATTTTGCTGAAGTGTAGCTTCTACGAAAACATTTTTTTAATACTTAGAGATTACTTTATATTGGCGTTTTTCTCAGGTATGTGTCCACCCTTCGAGCGCAAACTGCAATTTGCCTCCAGGCCCTACCAATGGTCCACCTCCCACTACAGTTCCTGCCCCAACTACAACCTCAACAACCACAACAACTCCTGCCTCAACAACAACATCTGCTTCTACTACAACATCTACGACAACAACAGCTGCCCCACCAACTACCCCATGCGAATGTGAAAGCGGCGGAACTGATTGCGGAGTCGACTACGATGCTCGTTGCCGCGACAACTGCAATATCCTTCCTTGGGCTCACGCGACTGACTGCGACAAGTACTGGCGCTGCGAGGGAGACAAGGCGGTGCGCGTCGTCTGCCCCGAGGGTCTCCACTTCAACCCCAACACTGGCGTCTGTGACTTCATGTGTAACGCGGGCTGCGTCCGTAGGCACACTACCACTACCACATACTCCGACGGACTTAAAGTCTTCGTGCCTTTTAACGAGATTAACACCGTCAGCATCAGCTATATCGTAGACGCTATCGACCACGCTAAGCTTTTACAATAAATAAAAATTTAAACTGTTTCCGATTGAGATCGCCTTCGCAATCGGTACCTATGTTTATATATTCAGTAGGGTACCTACGTTTCATTATCTGAGTATGTACCTATGTGATAACAATCTATGCAGACTAGACTATTCAATTTGTTAATTTATTTTATGAACATTAAATTATTTATTTGAACTGTACATTTTGATAAACCTATTCTTAAATACCTATAATCTACCACTAGCAAATTATTTAAGAAAATATAATTATTTACTTACCTATTTTTTACGTTCCTAGTAATACTTATCTATACTAATATTATAAAGAAGTAAAGTTTGTGTGTTTGTATATTTGTTAAATTGTAAGGGGTAATCTCGGGATCTACTGAACCGATTTTAAAAATTCTTTCACCAATAGAAAGCCACATTATTGCTGAGTGTCATAGGTTATATAAAAAACCGAAAAATAAAAAGGCTTTTACGTGGTAGTCCGTTTTGCAAAGTGAATCGGAGAAAGGCCAAAGCAGCGGACGGCGCGCGATGGTTTCGGGTTTAATTCGGTTCGCGTTCGTGCTCGCTTCGGGAGAAGGGGGCGTGGCCTTTTACATCTGAGAGGTAGGTACCCGCGCGGCTCAGTCGCGTGGTCGGCTCTTTACGCAGCAGACGTTCCCGAAATTGAATTTTTCGAAACGTAATTAGCACACTTTCGACATTGTTTAAATAAAAAGTTCTTCCGAAAGTCGTGCTATATAGGGAGACCAGCGCCGAAAGATCTCAGCGACTTCCTAACAATAGCAAAATATGGCGGAAATTCGTGTTAAGGAGTCTAGCACTGAACGTTCGCAAAGGCTCACTGCTGCGGCAACATTATGCCCAACGAAGTGGGCACGGGTCAGCTAGTTACATAATAGTCTCAATAAATAAATCATATTTCACATAACAATATTAGTGGGATAAAAACATCCAAGTCCCACAAAGTAAATAAAGTGACGCAGCAAATATGTAATTTGCTAAATTTATACATTTATAAGAAATTGGTATCACATGATACGGCTTACCGGAAAAGCGTAGCGTTACCATAGATAAAGAAATAATAAATAAAGATTATAATTAATGATAACAAAGTAAATATAGTAACCGCGGAATCACCCAAAGATATTGATCCCGTGGGATTCCTTAGCAATTCCTTTTCAATAATCAATTACGAAACATAAAGAAAGCCTATGCAACCGGAATCGCTGTTAATAGAGATAATAATATAATCTCAATTAGTGATTTATAATAGATATTGCGTAGTCTATTGGTGAATCATTAAAGATTAGCAATTTAAAAAACCTTCCGTTTACTGCGTAGGTTATCATACTAAGATACTGTACCTGCGTTTTTAGCCATAGAGATACTTTAGATTAGATACTTTTGTTGTTACCTCATGACATTTTAAACCAATACGTATAACCCATAGTAGAAGATATAACGGGAAATGGGAAATCCCATAATAATTAAATTCTATTTTTGATTAATTTAATTCACTGTAAATATTTGCAAGTTTATCGCAAAAATATTTCTAGTGAATAATAGCTTATTTACTAAGCTACCTTAGTAGATAGCTGATTATTTTGGTTCCCTACAATATAAAATACCAAAGCTGTTACTCATGAAATTTTTAGATGTATTTTCATTAAAACTTATTTTTCATGTGGGTTCAGAAAGCTCGGTCATCAATGTATATTTAATAGAATATAGGGCCTAAAATGGAACCTTGCGAAGTTTTTGTTGATTATAAATCATCGCCAGGAACTTTGATACTGGCTGTAGTACCTGGGACATAGTATTAAATGAAATAGTCATGTTTGCTGCATTTCGTGATCAGATGCAATCCTGAAGTCTAAGCGCATTTTCGTTCCGCGCGCTATTCGAAATTCTACGCGTTATCAGTGGTTTTTACGGAATCCAATCGCATTGTCATAAATATTAATAATTTATAATGTAGGTCTTATAGGAATTAAAAAGCCGATAGATAACTAAACGTACCCTTTATCATATCCAGTCATCGAGGTATATAATCCAAATGGCTTTATAAAATCTTCACTTTATTTTTAAAATACATCCAGTGCTTGTGAAAAGAAAAGAAAACGTAAAAAAGCGCCATTGAAAATCAAAATGTTCGGTACGTAGTGTTCTTTTTAATAAAAATCGAAGTTTTTGAAGCATTTCGGGAATTTTCTACGAGCGGACCCACCAAATTGGATCATTACTTACTTCCTAGGTCGACTAACATTGTGCCACGATGTTTTAAAATTTCTTTATGTTTAAAAATGCTTTAGAGAAAACTATTTTGTATAAAAAACGCTTTTTGAAATATCGCGATCATTTTCTACTGTTTTTATTCGTCGCTCTTATAATTCGTTTTCTGCTCACGACTTTATCAGCCCAGTGTTTTTAAGTAGCTAGTCTATACTATAACATTATAAAGCTGAAGAGTTTGTTTGTTTGTTTGTTTGAACGCGCTAATCTCAGGAACTACTGGTTCGAATTGAAAAATTATTTTTGTGTTGGATAGTCTATTTATCGAGGAAGGCTATAGGCTACTTTTTATCCCGATATTACCACGGGATCGGGAGTTACGCGGGTGAAACCGCGGGGCGCAGCTACTTAGAGATAAAAATACAGAGTTTTAGTTGATTTTTTTTTGAAGTTATACTTCTTTAGGCGCGTTATGAAAAAATGATGAGAGTGAAATTTTACAAAAGCGTCACACAAAATTCTCACGTCGGACGAGTTTTGATTGTGTTGACAATCCTTTTCCAGTCCAGAGTTTTTTGTCGGACGAGTTTTTTGTCGGACGAGTTTTTCGTCGGACGAGTTTTTTGCCGGACGAGTTTTTTGTCGGACGAGTTTTTTGTCGGACGAGTATTTTGTCGGACGAGTATTTTGTCGGACGAGTTTTTTGTCGGACGAGTATTTTGTCGGACGAGTTTTTTGTCGAACGAGTTTTTTGTCGGACGAGTTTTTTTTTTTTTTTTTTTTTTTTTTTTTTTTTTTTTTTTTTTTTTTTTTTTTTTTTTTTTTTTTTTAATAATGCCAAAGAAGTATAACTTCTCACGCGCGTACATAAGTACACGCACCCATTTTTTTTTATAAGTTTTCACTTCTGTCGGCACTTCCGTTTAATCTTTTGTCAATCCACAGGCGCAATCATCTTCCTGACCGCTCTAGCACTGGCTCATGGCCGGCCAGAAATCATCAGAAGCTCCTATCCTAATCTTTGGGAGCCGTCAGAGCTTTGCCCTCCCATCCACATACACCACTTGCTACCTCATGAGAACGACTGTTCAAAGTTCTACTACTGCGAGTATGGCTTGAAAAGGATTGACGCTACTAACTGCGCTCCTGGAACGTTATTCTCTTACGAAAAACAGGTAATTAACTATTTCACAACTTTTGATTAAATTCGCAAGGTTCCATTTTGGGACCCATATTCTATTTCATGTACTTTGACGATAGACTTGTGAAATTAAATTTAAATATTCATTAAAAATATTTAATTTTATTATTTTCTACAGCGTTAAATATTGTCTAAGTACTTAACTCAACATTTACTTGTTATTTTTAACATTTAATAGGTCTGTGTTCACCCGTGGGACGCTGACTGCAATCAGCCAGGACCTTCTCAACCTGTTAACACTCCAGCACCACCAACTGACGCACCAGCTGACATTACTTATCCAAATCTTTGGGAGCCTTCAGACCTTTGTCCCTCAATCCATGAACATCACCTAATCCCACACGAGACTGATTGCTCAAAGTTCTACTACTGCGAGTATGGGAAGAAACGTATAGATGCAACTAATTGTGCCCCTGGTACACTATTCTCATACCAAGAACAGGTAATTTAACTGACTTACGTATTTCAAATAAATTCGCAGGGTTCCATTTTGGGCCCCATCTTATATTTAATTTATATTGACGAGTTTAGTCAACTATGAAGTTGAGCGTTTAGCTAATATTAAAATATTCTAACTTATTTTGCTAGAAACTCTCTATAACAAGGTTAAATTGAAATATGTATAACAAAACCATATTTTCTTTCAGGTTGATATTGTAGGTACTGAACTTAATATTTATGTCATTTTAACATTTTTTAGGTCTGTGTCCACCCACGAGACTCTGACTGCAATCAGCAAGGACCGTCTCAACCTGTTAACACCCCAGCACCATCAACTGACGCACCAGCTGACATTACTTATCCAAATCTTTGGGAGCCTTCAGACTTATGTCCCCCAATCCATGAACATCATCTGATTCCACATGAAACCGATTGCTCAAAATTCTACTACTGCGAGTATGGCATGAAGAGGATCGACGCCACTGACTGTGCCCCTGGAACACTATTTTCATACAAAGAACAGGTAATTGAAATACTCTACAACTGTCAAATAAAATTCACAAGGCTCCATTTTGGGTCCCATATTCTATTTAAGAGACATTAATGATCAAGTCTAGTGTCTCTCCCTATAGTACAGCTTTTAGTTGATATTAAATTGTTCTAAGTGCCCAGTTTAATATTTTTAGGTCTGTGTCCACCCGCGAGACTCTGACTGCTATCAGCCAGGACCTTCTCAACCCGTTGACACTCCAGCACCACCAACTGAGGCACCACCAACTGACGCACCGGCTCAGACTACTTATCCAAATCTTTGGGAGCCTTCGGATCTTTGTCCCCCAATCCATGAACATCATCTGATTCCACATGAAACCGATTGCTCAAAATTCTACTACTGCGAGTATGGCATGAAGAGGATCGACGCCACTGACTGTGCCCCTGGAACACTATTTTCATACAAAGAACAGGTAATTGAAATACTCTACAACTGTCAAATAAATTCACAAGGCTCCATTTTGGGTCCCAAATTCTACTTAAGAGACATTAATGATCAAGTCTAGTGTCTCTCCTTAGAGTACAGCTTTTAGTTGATATTAAAATGTTCTCATTTTAATATTTTCAGGTATGCGTCCACCCGCGGGACTCTGACTGCTATCTTCCGGGACCTACTGGCTCACCAAATCCATCACCAACAACCATTCCTACTCCGGGTCCATCGCCTACTACCACAGAAGACGCTCCAGTAACTGATCCGCCAGAACCACCCACTGAAGCTCCAGCGCCACCCACTGAAGCTCCAGTACCACCCACTGAAGCTCCAGTACCACCTACTGATGCTCCAGCACCACCCACTGAAGCTCCAGCAACACCCACCCACGCTCCAATCACTAACCCGCCACCACCACCCACTGCAGCTCCAGTGACTAACCCACCACCGTCACCATCTCCCACCCCAACCCCCGAACCTGACTGCGATTGCGAAGATGGTGGCAACGACTGCGAGGTCGACTACGACGCCCGTTGCCGCGACAACTGCAACATCCTTCCTTGGGCTCACGCGACTGACTGCGACAAGTTCTGGCGCTGCGATGGTGACAAGGCGGTGCGCGTCGTCTGCCCCGAGGGTCTACACTTCAACCCCAGCACCGGCAACTGTGACTTCATGTGTAACGCGGGCTGCGTCCGTAGGCACACTACCACTACTACATACTCCGACGGACTCAAGGTCTTCGTTCCCTTTTCTGAGATCAACGGAGCTTCCACCGGAGTAGAATCACGCATACACAGAGCCATCGAACACGCGAAACAGCGATAATTAACAAAGGTTATTTAACTTATTAAAATTGCCTATTAAATTGAGAGATCTAATTTATATTTCCTTTAGATATATTTGTAGCTATAGTTAATGTTATTTGCCTAGTCCTAATAAATAAGAAAGTTAAATAAGTTAAACTGTTTTTTAAATTATTTTATAATTTATTTTTCTTAAAACTTTTTTAAAAACGCATTTAATTTTTTATTGACAACCAGTAGGTAGGTACAGCTTTTTACAGTTTATTTATTCACAAATAGAGTATGGGATGTACAGATGTCATAAATATTGATTAACTTCTATGCTATTTAACCTACTTTAGGTATGTGAACTACAATCATATGAATTTAATATGGTGAAGTCAAATTACGAAATTAAAAAATGTTAGTTGAAGCAATGCAAAATATAAAATAGTGGTCAAACGATGACCTTTCATATAGTCCATTGAAAAGTTACATTTGGGGTTGCATTTGTCAGAGAACGCAATTTTATTTTATATATATCAAGAGGGGGTTAGTCTAAGCTTAAATCCAAGTTTGAGGGATTGTAGCTCTTGTCCCACGGCCGCCATCTTGGAAAAAGGGATTTAAACGGTTTTTATGGTTTATCTGACAAACTATAGGTCTCACAAATAATAACAACGATAGTGAATGAGAGACTCCATACCACATGAGTAGAGATGACCAGAGGCTAAGGTTGTTCGGAGCTGTCAAAATGAATACGTAATTGTGACATAATCATGTAGGGTTGGCACAGGTGGATTATATTAAATAAAAAAAACTTGACAGGTGTCAAGGGGCACCCGGATAGAACGAGGTTCCTTTCGATTAATTAGTTAAGGAGTTGTAATAAAATAAAGTTTTTTGTTTTTTAATTTTTTTTTATATCTACTTTCTTTTTGTAAATAATCGTCGCGACACCACACTGTTCAATGCGAAATAGAAAGACGAAACGAAAATAACTGGCTTGCTTTCTATGCAAAAAGTGTCGTTACATCTTTTGGTCTTAATTTTCTCCGTCTCTTTTTTCGCAACGAGCGGTAAGGAACTTCGTTCCAAAAAAAATGTGTTTCAGTGTCTTTTATTATGGGCGTTTATTTTAACGCGGTAACAATGTAATCTGAATTTTGATGATTAATCTATACTAATATTATAAAGCTGAAGAGTTTGTTTGTTTGTTTGAATTCAGGAACTACTGGTTCGAATTGAAAAAATATTTTTGTGTTGGTCAGTCCATTTTTCTAGAAGGCTACTTTTTATTTTGATATTTCCACGGGATCGAGACTTACGCGAGTAAAACCGCGGGGTGCAGCTAGTAGGTAAATAAATGAATGATGAACTTAATACCTAAATCAGAAATTTTTATGGCTTTCCGGGAAACTTTGATGACACAGAATCGAACGTTAAATAGATAAACGTTGACATACTAGAATTCACAAGTAGGTAGTTTGTTATACATACATATAACTATGCTTTCCGTCGTGTCTAGTCACTATAACACAAGCCTAGTTGCTTAGACTGGGGCACTCACGCACTCAATTCCCACCCAGTAAAGGTACATATTTATAACTATTATATCCGTCGCGTTTTATATCCGTCGCGTCTAGTCACTATAACACAAGCCTAGTTGCTTAGACTGGAGCACACGCTCACTCACTCAGTCAATCGTTCCCACCCTTCCTTCGAAAGAAAGAAAATTATTGAAGTCTTCTATTTCGTCACTCGTCACCATAACACAAGAATGGTCCACACTCACTCCCTCCCTACTTAAGATCAAATTAATAACACTATATTTTATTAAACAATATGAAACAAACATGCGACGCGTGATGTTTACCGCTCGCATGCGAGTGTGACAGCCCTGAACTTGGGCACTGGCCGAGCCAGTATAGACCGGTTTTTCTCCGTACGTGACGTGCCGCCAGTGCTCACGCACACACGCGCGTCAAGCTTGTAGTAGTGGACTTGTCAGAGAGCTTTGTATGACACATTAGTCTCTGGTTGTATTCTTTACTCATGTGTCCATACTACCTGATTAGGTTGGTTATAAGGTTGAGACCAAAGAGGTTATATACATGTAATGTTATTCTTTGGTGTTACTTAAAGCAAGGAGGTTAGGTTTTTAAAGTTCCTTATGCGTAATGTTACTGATACTGGCTACATGCACATTGCACAAGTCGTGCGAAGCCATAATTTGACATGACAGCTGTCAGTGAAAGAGAAAAGCCCTAGGGCTGGAAATTTTATTTTCTACACGCTCTTCATGCATCTTTAGACCTACTTTCGGAGTATGAGTAATGAAAAATAATTTTCTTCCTTGACAGAGGACATAACGGGTGGACATAATTTTTATCCTCGGCCTATGCTTGGAACAATTACACTTGTGAGTTTAAACAGGAAAGGAATAAACTTCAATAATAAAACACAAGTAAATAAAGTAAATGATTTAATCATCATCATCATCACTAGCACCACTCCCCTCTAACCTCTGCATCCGTTCCTCTATATCTTTAGCCGGGTTGAAGACCCCCCCGGTCTGTACGTTACAGATGTAACAGCGAGTCGATTTCTTGAACTGGGACAAAGCACAGCTCTCGCAGAAGTAGTGTTTACATCTGGAAAATTAAAATTCATAATTAAATAATGGGTAAAAATTAGAGATGGGCCGAATATGGCATTTGCCGACTAGCCGATCAGCCGACTAATCGGTTTTCAAATTGCCGACTAGTCGGCAGTGCCGATCATTTTAATAAATACTAACTGTAAAACTTTCTAACTAAGTTATTATGGTACTTTACTAGGTAAGTACATTTATTTAAATATGTAAAATTAAAATAAGTTCAGATAGTTAGGTGTCGGAAACTGTTAAAGTTTCTACATATAAATAATTGTTTTATCTTACAGGTTAAGTGCCGATTTTAATCGGCATATTTTGCCGATTAGTCGCCGACTATAAAATATGCCGAATAGTCGGCTTTCCCGACTCGTCGGCAACTAGTCGGCCCATCTCTAGTAAAAATATACCTAATTTATTTAAAGAAAAAAGATAAAGATTTTGTTTCTTTTTTTCGAAAAAGAGCAGTAAAATAAGCAGTAAGCCGTCGCTCACTTTTGTCACTAATTTATCAACAACAAGTCTCTAGCCAAATTTATTTGTCAATAAGTATCCAGTCAGACTATTTATCAAGAAAAGTCTCTAGCCCGTCTTCTTTTACAACAACAAGTCTTTAGTCAGACTTATTAGTCAATAATAAGTCTATAGTCAGACTTATATTATGTCAACAATAAATCTATAGTCAGGCTTATTAGTCAATAATAAGTCTATAGTCAGACTTATATGTCAACAATAAATCTATAGTCAGGCTTATTTGTCAATAATAAGTCTATAGTAGACTTATATGTCAACTACAATTATCCAGTCAGACTTATTTGTTAACAATTTTATAGTTAGACTTATTTGTCAGCAACAAATCTCTAGTCAAGACTTATTTGTCAGTCTAATTTGTCAATAACAAGTCTCGTCAGTCTAATTTGTCAATAACAAGTTTCTATAGTCAGACTTATTTGTCAACAAAAAGTCTCTAGTCAGATTTATTTGTCAACAAAAAGTATCCAGTCAGATTTATTTGTCAACGACAAGTTTCGTGTCTAGTCAGACTTATTTGTCAACAACAAGTCTATAGTCTGTCTGACTTATTTGTCAATAACTTTCTAGTCAGACTTACTTGGTAACAACGGGTGTTTTGAAGCTATCCCTGCATATGAAGCATTTGAAAGGCAGCTCTTCGTCCTCTTTGATCTCGTAGTCTGAGTCTGAGTTGTTACCCTGCGGCTGTTCCTCGCGTTCAAGTTGCCAGCCGTGTTTGTAGTCTGATCTGTCGTGGAGGAACTTACACGAGTCTGGAAAATAAATAATAAATATTGTTTATCCACTCATTTTCAGAAAGGCGTGGCCTTAAAATTTAGCGCGAAAACTACGTCGCTTCGCGCTTGCGCAGTTAAAATGATTGGACAGTTTTATTTCAGTCTTCTGATAGACAATATCGTTGTGGGTATTGAACGCATCTTTCCAAAAATCATTTTTTTAGGGTTCCTTACCCAAAGTGTGTCTGTCTGTCGCCAGGCTGTATCTCATGAACCATGATAGCTAGACAGTGGAAATTTTTAGATATTATGTACTTAGTTTTGTTGCCGCTATAACAACAAATACTAAAAACAGAATAATAATAATATTTAAGTAGGGCTCCCATACAACATGGTACGGAACCCTTCATGCGCGTCTTAAACTCGCACTTGGCCTGTTTTTTTTTTAAATCATTTGTAAATTATAGAGATGGGCCGACTATGGTATTTGCCGACTAGCCGACCAGCCGACTAATCGGTTTTCAAATTGCCGACTAGTCGGCAGTGCCGATCATTTTAATACTAGCCTTTCGGAGGTATTCGGACTATGTCGTCATCACTCGGCTCGCTCGCGCACGCATACGAGTGATCGTGCGACCACGTCGAGCGTGTTGTGACGTGTATTGTTTACATTTTATTTTCAACTATTTCATTTCTAAGTTTTATGGTACTTTACTAGGTACCTACTTTTATTAAAATACTAGCTGCGCCCCGCGGTTTCACCCGCGTAATAATTTTCTACGCAATTTTCTTAATATTTTCTTTCATAAGAACCTTCTCCTGACAATAACAAACACAACAAAAAAAGAATTGGCCAAATTGGTCCAGGCGTTGTTGAGTTATGCGCTTACCAACACATTTAGCGATTCATTTTTATATTATAGATGTAAAATTAAAATAAGTTCAGATAGTTAGGTGTCGGAAACTATTAAAGTTTCTACATATAAATAATTGTTTTATTTTACAGGTTCAGTGCCGATTTTAAGGTGAAAGGGTACCTACGCTCTCTCCATACAAACGTAGTCGACTGTTTCCTCCCTGGATAATGACACTAGCACAAATATTTTTGTGCCATAAAATCTAAAACTGCCATGACTATGCCCCTATGTTTTGGTTTTTTTCATTTTCTAATTATCATAGAAATTAAAATAAAAAAAATAAAAAAAAAAGCAAAAAAATAGGGGCATGGTCATGGCAGTTATAAGTTTTATGCACCAAAAATATTTGCTCTAGTGTCATTATCCAGGGAGAAAACAGTCGACTACGTTTGTAATAGTTTGTATGGAAAAAGCCCCCGGTACCCTTTCCTCTTAATCGGCATATCTTGCCGATTAGATAATTATAAAACATGCCGAATAGTCGGCTGGTCGGCTGGTCGGCTAGTCGGGAAATACCATGGTCGGCCCATTTTTAGTAAATTAATATCCTTCAAGAGAAACAATGACAAATTAACCGTCCAGAATGACACCCAGTAAATTTTCAACAAAAATGCGCCCGTTCAGCGTAAGCGGATAGCATTGCGCTCAGTGCCATCTAGCCACAAACTAAGTAACTAGACTTGTGTTATGCTCCTACAAACTTCAGGGTTCATACAAATTAAATTTCTGCAATAGAACCCGCGTCTGGTTCGGTTTACCGCGACAAATATATCATCAAATAACGCGTGCAAAGCCGAATGTAATAGATAGTATGCTTACCTCCAAAACCACAGAACCCTGTCTCTTTAAAGTCTTTACAAATATCTGGCTGGTAGTCCCATCTGAAACAAATAAATAAATATTGCAGTACATTCCACACATCGCCATCTAGCCCCAAGCTAAGTAACTAGACTTGTGTTATGGGTGCTAGACAACTCATCAACAATACTTTTCTTTTGTAAATATATACTTATAATATATAGAAACAACCAGACCACAGACAAATATCTAAGCATAAAAACATGTCTGAGGCGGGAGTCGAACCCGCAACCCTGTGTTTGGCATGGTGACCATTGTGCCAACTGGGTCGTTAAAGCACCTAGAGAGCCTGGAAGATGTCCTCACCTGACAGTGGCCCTCAGATTGGCCGGTGCTCGTATAGGCCCCTGCCTCACGAGTCCGGAGCTAGCGTTACCTGCCGCCGTGTCTTTCTTCTTGTAATATTGGGCGTAGTTGTTCATACCGCGGTATAACTGCAATAATTATACACAAAACAGTCAGACAATGTGTGTAGGACAGAAAAGTTATCAATTTAAAATTCGCGCCATAAACACAAAAAATATATAGTTTGACAGAAAAATGACAATCGACAGTGACACTGACAGATTAGTCATCGATAATACCCCTACTGCGTAGTTGTCTCTATTCTCCACCAGATGGCAACACTGACTTTGATGGCAACGAAAGTTCGACGTCCTGAAGACCAATTCTCGTAAATAACATTGTTCAAATTACATTTCAATATCATTTTGATTGCATTTCGATCACAAATAATACCCTCAAAGTAGCTCAAAACACCCTCAAAGTTTTGTAAAAAAAAAACTGACTTTGCAGGTATCTTTTGCAATCGAAATGCAATCGGGATGATATTGAAATGTAATTTAAACAATATTATTTACGAGAATTGGCCTTCAGAACATTCATTATCTATGGAATTTTGTTAAGTATTTTCGCGGATTTTCTGGAAACGTGTAGAAAACTTTTAGAATAATATAAAAGCGGGACGTCGAGCCTTCGTTGCCAGTCTTATGAGAGAATCGATCAAGCGCGACCAGTGCGAACATTACAGTCCACAAGTATAGTTTAATAGTGCGTTAAAGTTACCTAAATAAATGGTTTTTGAAAATAGTTTTTGAAAATCTTTGATATCACCAGCCCCATACACCGTCGTGTATACATTGGAAAAAATCAGTCACAAATCGGAAAAAAATTACACATAAAACTATTTTTCCGATTTCAGACATCAAAAAATGGGTCATGTACTTTTGAACGCGCGTTAGAATTTATACGTCCGTCCGTCTGTCTGTTTGAAATTTATTTTGGAGATAGCTTCAACGTGTTACTGAAATTTGATGCGCAAGTATCTTAAAATTTCACTCTCGCAGCTTCGACCTGTTTTACTTTTGGGTTACGCAGCTTCAACATGTGACTTTTGAGTTACAGATGCGCAAATATTAAAATATTACTCTCGTAATTTTTTCATAACGCGCCTAAAGAAGTATGACTTCAAAAACCGACGAACATAGTCAGAAGCTGACACCTGCATCCTAAATGCGGTTGCGGTTTTTTTTTAATAGATAGAGTGATTCAAGAGGAAGATTTATATGTATAATACATGCATAATGTAGCCGTGCGAAGTCGGAGCGGGTCGCTAGTCACTACATAGTATAAAATAAAGTCACTTTTCGCCGTCCCTATATCCCTATGTCCCTTTGTAGATCTTTAAAACTACGCAACGGATTTTGATGCGGTTTTTTTCAATAGATAGAGTGATTCAAGAGGAAGGTTTATATGTATAATACATGCATAATATAGCCGTTGGAAGCCGGAGCGGGTCGCTAGTAAAAAATAAAAGGACTCATTATTAATTAATTACATTCTGTGTTTGCAGGAAATCAATGACAATGAAGAATGTTAATAGGTATGCCAAATAGGTTGAAAGTTTGTTACAGTAAAGCTTGTTTTGTATACAAATACACTAGTTTTTTTTGTAGTCAAAAATACCTACAAGTTTTGATTTTACAGGCGTTTTAAGAGGAAAGGGTACCGGGGACTATTTCCATACAAACTATTACAAACGTAGTCGACTGTTTTCTCCCTGGATAATGACACTAGAGCAAATATTTTTCGTGCATAAAACTTATAACTGCCATGATTTTTTTGATTTTTTAATTTTTTAATTTTTTTTATTTTATTTTCTATGATAATTAGAAAATTAAAAAAATCAAAACATAGGGGCATAGTCATGGCAGTTATAGGTTTTATGGCACAACAATATTTGTGCTAGTGTCATTATCCAGGGAGGAAATAGTCGACTACGTTTGTATGGAGAGCGCGCAGGTACCCTTTCACCTTAACTAACGTAAATATCGAGTCCCTCTAATAGCCCCGCCACACACTCGACGAGTGGCGTGGGAAGTAGGGAAAACAGAAGGCAGAGACGTAGTGTGGCAACGTTACTCGCTATGCCGCAAGTCTAGCTCTTGGTCACGCCCACCTGGTCGGTATTTGAGCGCGAGTCAAAGGACCGGCAATGTGAGCGCGAGTGGCTGCCCATGGCTGGCCACATATTCGCGTGGTCGCAGTACGCATCGAGCTCTCACGCAAGACGCACGCGTCATTTTTATCACAGTTGCTCATAAAGTGGATCTTATTAAACGGCTTTTAGGCTCATAATCCAACGTATTATGCACGCGTGCGTTTTACATTACCATGATACCTACACTAGTGCTGTAATAAGTTAAATGCGTATCTTACTGCTAATCACTTGTTTGTAGGTAAAACATTCTTAATTTAACTGGGTTACCTATACTGTTTTGATGTATAAAAAAAAGTACCAACAAAGAGTTTTTAAGCCAGCACAAATGGTGGTCTGTAAAGTCAGTTTACGAACGATAATTTTACGTGATAACGTCGTGGAAAACGATTAAAAATTGAGTTTTGTTTTTTTCTTTGCTTAATTTTTTTTTCCGTACCAATATATTCTGTTTTTAGCCCCCGACGCAAAAACAAATGGAAAAAACCCTAAAAAATATTGTACTTATGTCAGACAAAGTTGTATAGGTTAAAACTCTTTTGCCTGCCGTTTCGGTAGCATAGGTAATAATTAACAAAAAAATAGTAAACATAACCTAAAATTCTTTTGTTATCAAGAATTCTCAATCTCTCAAAAAATATTAATTTTAAACACAAATATTTTGTTAACTTTTTATTATTTTAACAAGTCTTTTCTTTTATTCCCAACTGGGATAAAAAAACGTCGTACGATACGCGTGTGGATATTGATCATTGCATCTCGGCATTTTTAACACGCTCGCGTTCCGCTCGCGCATCATAAACCGCCTCTATGCAATGATCAATTTACCACACTTGTATCGTAATGTACTATTGTAGGTATAACATTGATAATTATAATTAGCTATACCAAAAATGCATAGCGCATACGCTGCCTCAGTTTTTACGTCCATTGTATAGCAAATGACAAGTAGTGTTGCCGATTGATAGTCGATTATCGCTGAATAATCGATAGTCTTTCGATAGTTCATTAAAAACCGATAGCCTCGATAGTTCAAAACGAGGCAATAATATAGATATTATCGATAGTATAGTACAAATAAAAAACTATCGATAGTATCGATACTTTTTCAGGTGAAAACTATCGATAGTAAAAATATCGATGGTTCGGCAACCCTAATGACAAGCCGGAGCGGCGCGATTAATTGCACGATTCATTGTTGCGCGAGTAGAGCAGTGTGTGGGCAGAGCAAGGCAGAGCAAGGGCAGAGCAAGGGCAGACAGGGCAACATCGCGGCAGAGCGAATAATTGCGCTAGGAGCATAGTATGGCGGAGCCATAACAGTCAGGTGACAGCGTATGACGTCATTGTATAACGCTCAACTTATTTTATATCCATAAATCGGAAACTAATTGACGTATCGAAGTAATTCTTTCACCTATATTTTTTATTTATGACAAAGAATATGGAGAGCTAATTTTCAAAATTAGTTAACAGTCTTCATTTTGCAGGCATAGCTAGTCTTAAATAAAGTAAATTGAATAAATAAAAATGATTATACCTTATCATCGGCCTGCCCTTCAAGTTCGTTGTTAATTTTCTGCGCCTTCTCGAATATAGCCTGCGCATCCCTATCTCTCTCTGTATCCAATTCATACGTAGCTGTTGCATTCTCTCTCTGTTGTTGGACTGATAGGGTAGTCCTGTTAGCCGGCTGGAATAATAAATAAAAATAAATAAGAAAATAAATAAATAAGAAAACATTTATGGTAACCATAGATAACTTAGTTGGCACATTGGGGACTGCCAAATACAGTGTTGCGGCTTCGATTCCCGCCTCAGACATGTATTTATTTATTAGATAATTGTCTGTGGTCTGGTTGTTTCTATGTATTATAAGTATATATTTACAAAATAGTAATATATCCATTGTCTAGCACCCATAACACAAGTTTAGTTACTTAGCTTGGGGCTAGACGGCGATGTGTGGAATGTCCTGCAATATTTATTAATAAGACTTTACTGTCCCTCCGTCTGTCTGTCACCAGGCTGTATCTCATGAACCGTGATAGCTAGACAGTTGAATTTTTCACAGATTAAGTATGTATTTCTGTTGTCGCTATAACAACAATACTAAAAACACAAAAAAAAAACTTGAGAGGTTTCAAGGGACACTTGGATGGCACGAAGTTCCTTTCGATTAATTAGTGAAGCAATTGTATTTAAAAATCTTTTTATATTTTTTTATTTGTAAATAGTCGCCGCGACACCCCACTGTTCAATGCGAAATAGAAAGACGAAACGAAAATAACTGGCTTACTTTATATGCAAAAAGTTTCGTTACAACTTTTGGTCTTAATTATTTTCCGTCTAGCCCTCTTTCGCAACGCGCGATAAGGAACTTTCGTTCCAAAAATTTAAGTGGGGCTCTTTGTATACCCTTCCTGCTCATGTCCAACTCACACTTGACCGGTTTTTCTTTCATTAAAATCAGGGTTCGAGGATATATATCAATGGATATATATCATGATATATATCCGATATATATCAAAGGGTTTTTTGTGATATATATCAATACAAAATTTTAATAAAAATTTGATGAAAAAAAGTCATGTTTTGCAGTTTTCGGCTGTAGTTCTCCATCCTAAATATAGATGGCGTTAGAGTAAAGTTAAAACATACTCCCTAATAGTAAGAGTTTAGGAATTTATGAAGCCATTGAATGATTGAAATTTATAAGATTTTATCTTTTTGAGTTGATTTTACCTGATGTAGTTTATGATTTTAATTCATTTTTTTGATTTATAAGAAGTTTTTATGTTTTTGAGTTCATTTTTCTTATATATGTAGTTTTTTTTTTAAATAATTTATTATATTTATAAAACATAGTTATGCAAACAGTATACATAATTAATACAATAAAATAACAATATGGCTGTCATACAAAATGGATAAATATCACATTTTTGATATATATATCTTAATATATATATAAATCTCGTGTCACAATGTTTGTCCTCAATGGACTCCTAAACCACTTAACCGATTATAATAAAATTCGCACACCATGTGCAGTTCGATCCAACTTGAGAGATAGGATAGCTTACATCCCGATATTCCCACGGGATCGGGAGTTACGCGGGTGAAACCGCGGAGGGCAGCTAGTCGGATATATATATAAAAAATCCGATATTTTGATATTTATTATAAATATCGGATATTTTCGAACCCTGATTAAGATCGTTCTTACCAATTCCTCTCCATCGCTGTGATCACTTTCAATCTCTGGTTTCTGTCGTTTTGGTCCTGCCGTTGACTGTATATTAGGATTGGCCTTCTGTGGCCTTTTTGTAGGTACCACCACTGTCTGCTCGTCGGAATCTGAACTGTTTTTCTCTGAAAACAAATGTTTTAGATATTTGAAAGTGTTATTGTGATTGTGTTCTTGCTGGATTGCGATTTGTGTTTTTGCTTGCTCGTTTTGTATCTATCTGTACATATTCTATTTTCTACTCGTGAGAACCTATAATTTCTGTTTCTTGTTTCGTTTCTTATAATTTTTGTAAAGCTGTTGGTTTTCCAAATAAATAAATACATAGATAGATAGATAGATAAACACTTTATTTGTACAACACACAAAACATTAAAAAAAACAAAGAGTACAAGAAATTGTACAAACAGGCGACCTTATCGCTTAAAGCGATTTCTTCCAGGCAACCTGGTACATGGTGATTAACATAAAACGAAATAATAAATAAATAAATAAATATTTTATTTCATGGAAGAATACACTAGGGCTTATTACAGAAATAAGAATTAATACAAGAAAAACGTGTGTCACTCGGGGACAGCCGCGGTAAAGCTATTGCATCGTGCGAGCTTCGTACAGTCGTACCATACATACATACACGTTAAGCGAACGCTCGGTCGAGCTACATGGTAGGCGGAGTTGGGGGTGTTAGGTTTTATTTTCGTTACGGAATTTCTTGATTCGGTCGCCGCGCTCAAAGCCCGCGATAAAAGCTATGTAATAGCTTAATCACTATCATTACTACATAGTATAAAAATAAAGTCACTTTTCGCCGTCCATAAATCCCTTTGTATGCTTAGATCTTTAAAACTACGCAACGGATTTTGATGCGGTTTTTTTAATAGATAGAGTGATTCAAGAGGAATGTTTATATGTATAATACATGCATAATATAGCCGTGCGAAGCCGGGGCGGGTCGCTAGTATATAATAGGTTAACAAGTTTTATATCACAATTCGCAGCGTCAGATTTAGCATCTATCCTCCATACTAGTATGCACTATATGACGGTCAGGTATGATTCCTCTTCCGAAATCGCAGCAAGTTGCCGCCGCCAACTGCCAACCGGCAAACGGTTCAGTAGGTGAATACAAGTAACAAATTTCTCGGTGAAGCATAGTATAACGAAAATTTATAGACTGAGTTGTTTACAGTAATCGTTCTTGTTACTTATTATGTAAGTATAATAAAGTTATAATAAGTAAATGATTTATTTAGTAAATAGTTACAATTATTACTTATATTAAACTAGCTGTAGCTGCCTGTTGCCCGCGACTTCGAACGTGGGGGTAGTTTTGTTTTATGTACCAAAACCTTCCTTTATCTTATCTTAATATATATAAATCTCGTGTCACAATGTTTGTCCTCAATGGACTCCTAAACCACTTAACCGATTATAATAAAATTCGCACACCATGTGCAGTTCGATCCAACTTGAGAGATAGGATAGCTTACATCCCGATATTCCCACGGGATCGGGAGTTACGCGGTTGAAACCGCGGAGGGCAGCTAGTCACTTTAGATAGTAAAAAAACCCATAAAATCCGTTGCGTAGTTTTAAAGATCTAAGCATACATAAGGACAGACAGCTTTGACTCTGGTGAATCTGAGGAAACCTCATCTTCAGATGGTGACAATGGTTCCTTTAACAAACACCTGTTTACTCTCAGTGTTAAAGACAGCCTCTGCTGTGGATGCTTGGAGGAGGACGAGACAGCCGCGCATGTGATCCTTCAGTGTAACAGCGTGGCCTAATACAGGGCGACTCACCTCGGCTCGCTGAGGTCTTGTCTCGAGGAAACAAAGAACATTAAGGTCTATTGGCAGAGCGGTGTTGACTTAGTGGAAGATACCTCGACTTTCATTCTGAAGGTTGTGGGTTCGAATCCAGGCCGGCCGTGCACCAATGTATTTTTCTTAAGAAAAATTTATGTGCGCTAATTGACATTGCTCTTAAGGTGAAGGAAAACATCATGATAAAACCCGCGGCTTAGTTAGCTCCGGAAGTATTGACAAGTTCTCTCTTCTGGACATGGTCGACTAAGCTGAGAGGGTAGTAGGTGCTGGGCAAGCGTACTCCATCTTCACGCAAAAAGGACCCAATTAAAAAGGGTCTAATCGCGGAAAACAGCCTGTATACAAGTACAAGTAAGGTCTATTGGCTTTCCTCGGGGAGTTGGGATGGCTCGAGTAGCAGGAGACTGAACTCCCACCCGGACGCAAAATAGGTGCTAAGACATCGAGTTGCAGAAAACAGCCTGACAACAAATACAAGGACAGACAGCGGGAAGTCAGCCAGATGGTCCGACGACATAAGAGCTCATGCTGGGGCAGCGTGGTACAGAAAGACCGGTGATAGGATGTTGTGGAGAGGCGTTGGAGAGGCATATGCCCTGCAGTGGGCTAATACATGCTGCTGAAGAAGAAGAAGACAGTGGGAAGTGATTTATGTAGTGATATTGACTTCATCATTTCTTTTGTTAGAAATCCGATATAAACTAAAACTCACCACAGTTTAGAGTATGGAACATTCGCCAAACTACAGTAGACATCCTTGGCGTATTACTTACTACCTACTTTTTTGTAAGTAAATTCAACATATTTAACTTTATTTATTTACGTAAAAATAGTCATGGAAAATGTCTTGTTCTACCATCTTCTTGCCATTACTCGTGTCCCAAAAGGCTCCTTTGTATTTGGCCTCTAGTTACAAGACAAGTGTTTAGATATTTTTAAGGAAAGCGTTTTTTATTAAATAGAGTGATTCAAGAGGAAGGTTTTTGTATATAAAACAAAACTACTAGACGTACGAAATCGCAGGGAACAGTTGATAAATAATAAAAGCCAGACAAAAACATAGTAACATAACCTAATACAACAAACAAATGTTGCTTTATGCATTAAAATACCGCTATAAATGTTCGAGTTACCTTCAGAACTTGATGTTTTACGTTTCCTTCCACCTCTATTCCGAATATTACGCTTTTTGAATGTTGTTGGAACTTCGACTTCTGCATCAGACATTTTACCTTATATTTACACTAAAATTCACTTAGAAATATTTTTAACTCGTTCAGTATAATATTTATAAGAATCTCATGAAAGCTATGTTTTAGAAATTGAAGGAATTTTGTGTGAAAATCGTAAATGAATTTATTTACGTAATTTTATTCGTAAATTTATTTACCAATGGACAAACAAAAACTGATTTTTATTGATAAAATGTTCCGAGACCTATTTGAAGTAATCAATAGAAGTAAGGCATTTAGATAGAGCTGTCTCGAGTTTATGTCAATAAAAAGAAAGAAAACAAAGCTAGTATGCTGAACTATGGCTGACTTTCTATTAGACGATTTTGAAACTGGAACATTTTTGACAGATGAATGACAGTGACAGTGAAGAAAAATGATTTTGTTCAATGGCCCCGCACTGCTTGTGCTTATCGCCGCGACGTGATTATAAATCTTATTATTATTCTTTATTTATTTTTGTTAGTGTTAATATCCTCTTTGATTTAAAAATTAAAAGCAAAAGCGTTGTGAGGTACGAAGTACGAACCTCAAATTCTATTGGCGGCTCCACAATACTCCTCATACACGCCGTGAAGGTCCGCGAACGGACGCGAACGTGAATGTGGATGGTTTTTGCGGTGTTCACGCGCATCCGCGCCTGTTCCCAGAGTCGGTATTTTATACCGCGACAAAGGGTTCGCGCCTTCTTCGCGCGGCGTTCACGCGTACACTTCCACATTCACTTCACGGCTCCGTGCCAGTTTACTCCGGACTCCGGACCACGACAGCGTACGGACGTGGATCTTCAGTAGGTACCTACTTATTATATTATGCGCGTGGAGTCCAAAAATAATAAAATGATTGTTTGGAATAACTAAATGGAAAACATTTCCATTTTACAAACATTCTGTGGGACCCAAAATCCCGCATCAGTGTTGCCACAGCAAACAAAGTTGTAACAGCAGCAGCTTCTACGTCCATTTCACGACGGGCTTGACGAACGACTGGAGCATCCCGTGAATGTGGATGGCACGACTTGTGCCGCGAATTCACGACATGAACTCGCGCGTGAATACACGGCGTGTATGTGGAGCCGCCATATGGTAAAAGAAGGGTAAAAGCTAATTTTTATCACAGTTGCTCATAAAGTGGATCTTATTAAACCGCTTTTAGGCTCATAATGCAACGTATTATACACGCGTGCGATAAAAAATAAATCCAACTAGTGCTAAAATAATACGTTATCCCGATAAGTTAGATACGTATCTTACTGCTAATTACATATTAGGTAGATGAAACATTCTTAATTTATCTGGGTTAGGCCGGGCGCATACGTACGTTTTCCGGATTAGGTTTCCTAATCAGGAATTCAGATTCAGAACAGAACGGAAAAAACCTAATGACGTCATCCCGAACGCAGCGCTTGCATACATTTTGGCTCTACCGCCGCGCCGTACACGTACGGAATTTTTTATTCAGAATCGCGCTAGCCTTGTGCCGAGTGGACGTCTATGGACCCGTGTCGTCGCGTCGCTCGTAGGTAACAAAATGTGTGAGGCCGAAAATTTAATAATGGCGGTGGAACAATATCCATGCATATGGGATATCAATAATGAGGACTACCACAATAGAGACGTAAAGGACTTGGCTTGGGAGCAGATCTAATAGATAAAAATCTCTAGATAAAAATGCGATAGCCATCAATTCGTCGTCGTCGTCCATGATAACCCGATTAATAAAATTTCGTTCTCCGATCCCCGTGCGATCACAAAGCCGTCACTGAATATAATGGCAGAGAAAATTCCAAATGAAAAAAAACGAACGTCTGCGCTAGGTTCACGGAATTCAGAATCTGAATTCCTGATTAGGAAACCTAATCCGGAATCAGAACGTTTGCGCCCAGCCTTATACTGTTTTGATGTATAGAAAAAAGGTACCAACAAAGAGTTTTTAGCCTTGCTGGCTTTAAAACTCTTTGTTGGTACCTTTTTTCTTCTTTTCAAAAGGTTGTCTCTAAAGTCTGATAACGAACGATAATTTTACGTGATAACGTCTTTGAAAACAATTAAAAATTGAGTTTTGTTTTTATTTTGTTTTTTCTTTAGGTACCTACATAAATATATTTTTTCCTTACCATTATATTCTGTTTTTAACCGCCGACGCAAAAACAAATTAAAATACCCTAAAAAAATATTGTATGTCAGACGAGGCTGTATAGGTTAAAAGTCTTTTGCCTAGCCTTTCGGGAGTGTAATTAACAAAAAATAGTAAACATAACCTAAAATTCAAAGAGAATTTAAATACTACGTCTAAAATTCTTAAAAACTTTTTATTATTTTTACAAGTCTTTTTTTATTCGCAACTGTGATAAAAAACGTCGTACGATACACATGTGGATTGATCATTCCATCTCGGCTTTTGCCACGCTCGCGTTCCGCTCGCGCGTCATAAACCGCCTCTATGGAATGATCAACTTTCCACACTTGTATCGCAATGTACTATTGTGTGACTTATTTTCAAACTTTTTACAGGTACCATACAGGTACCTATTCGTAAGATTTGTGACATATGGCGTTACCATAATTCCATAATGCACGTAGTACCTACTGTGGTACCTACACTATTTTGTATGGGCAATATTCAGAGCAGTGCAGTGTTGGCTTAGTAGTAGATACCTTGAGTTTCAATCTGAAGGTCGTGGGTTGTAAGATACAAATCTAACTTATTGGGATAACTTTACAGCATTTGTGCGGGTAAAGTAAAACGCGTAGGTACCTATCTAATACGTTGGATTATGCGCTGCAGTCGCCCGCGCCGCAGTGAAGGAAATCCCCAAGGCCGATGCTGATGCCGTCACCAATCCGGCGCTGCGCGCATACAAACGGAAATGCGCCGCGTGCGGTGCGGCTAGGTGTGCGCTCACCATAAAAGCGGTAATAAGATCCACTTTCGACGACCTCTCTGTGGCGCGTCGGGCGAACACCCGACTGCGACGCAGAAGGTTGCGGGTTCGATTCCCGCCGGGAACAAGTATTTATGCTGACCATAAATTCTTGTTTCTGGTTCTGGGTGTTTCCTATATGTATAATATGTATATATTTACAAAAAAAAAAGTATATAAGTAGTTTATCCGTTATCTGGCACCCATAACACAAGCATTAAGTTGCTTAGCTTGGGGCTGGATGCCGATGTGTAATATGTCCTGAAATATTTATTTATTTATTTATTTACTTTATGAGCAACTGTGATAAAAAAATATTTATAACAATCAGTGACCCTAGTGGAATCTTGGGCAGAGCGGGGCGTAGTCGTCGGCAACAGGAGACTTAACAACCTTCGATTTGCGGATGGTGCTGTTCGAAACATCGGCATCTGAAATTCAAGAAATGCTCCAAGATCTAAGTTAAAGTCAAAGTCAATTTTTTGAAGTGAAAACTTCTTATGGCGCGTTGGGCACTTTTGTGGGTGAGCATTTTCTACCGTTCTCGCGACAGATTTTGACGCGACAGATGAGATTTGACGCGACAGATGAGATTTTATTTGTGTTAGTCTTTTTGTTTAACTTATACTGCCATCTATTACACTAATTGAGAAACTTAGTTTCTCAATTCGAATGTAGATAGCGCTGATTTAAATTTTTTACTGCCATCTAGCGAATAAAAAATAAACTATATTTGTTTAAGTGAGTGCTAATAGATGGCAGTAGCAGATCGTTTCAAGAAATATTCTATGAGAAATAACAAGTTTTTTGTTTTCACTTCTGCCTGCACTCCCGAAGTGCGCTGTTTTTTTTTTCTTTGGATGCATAATACATTAAAATTTGTATACATAAAATCGTCTTAAAAACTAAGTTAGGACGATAACTTAGGAGTTAGTAAGCAAAGCGAGTTTAGAAGTTGGTTGGTGGGTAGTGCGATTTACAGTCTTCACAGTTGCTAAGGCAAATATCGGGTTCAAATCTCAAATTAGATCTACATTTATACTTAAATATGGTACAATTTTAAACACAGCGCCATCTAGCCTAGAACTATCTAGGCTTTATAAATGACAGATTTGTGTCAATAAAACAATTTCAAATTCAAAATCATTTATTTCAGACAATTATTATACAGTCCATATTATGTTGTTAGTACAAAAACTTACGAAAACTATGTTAGTAGGCATTAATATAATAAAATAATTAAAAACTAGAAATATTTTTTTATTAAAATTTCACGTACCTACTGTGTAGACAAATTAATCAAGCGACCACCGCCCGAGTGGTTTTCCACGGCGGCCATCGCTCGATCAAAATGCCTAAACACACGTCCGTGCGGATCATCTGCCACCATTCTTAGGATTTCTTTAATTTCGATGAATTATAATTTGTTTTATTTCAGAGAAAAACAATTCAGACTCTAACGGGCAGACAATGGTAGTAGGCTTACAAAGAGGCCACAGAGAGCCAAGCCTAAGGGCGCGTGCCTGACGCGTGTCATCTGAACACGCCCTTATACTTATACCTACAGTCAACAGCTGGACCCAAAACGACAGAAACCAGAGCTTGAAAGTGATCACAGTGATGGAGGAATTGGTAAGCTGATAAAAAAAAAACTAGCTGCATTTTCAGAATGCTATTCGAGCTGCTGTGCAACCAGAGAAAAAAGAAAAAATAAACTAAATACCTATTGCAGGACATTCCACACACGCCTTCTAGCCCCAAGATTAGTAACTAGTCTCATGTTATGGGTGTTATGGCTGACTATAAAAGGCCTATCCGCACAGCTCAGTGACGACACAGTGCCGTACCGTGATGTGCGGATAGGCCTTAAAGAGGCAAAGAAGCTTTAAAAAGAGTAATTATAGCTTTCCTCGAGCATTTTGCAAATCTATTAGCAGCCATGTTAGCCTTCATTGATAGTGCTCTTCTATACTTATTCTGATTTAGATTTCCGCTCTCTTAACCTAATTACACTTTTACGTATAGTAAAATACAGAAGGTAAAAAACTTTCTTAATAATGTATACAATAGTAAATAATATAAATATAACAACAGCAGCCACATCGAGATACAAATGTTGGTATAACGGAGTGTCTGCGGCTGGAGTTCGATAGGTGAAGTTGGCGTTCCTTCCGACAAACTCTGTCCAGTATACTGCAGTGTCCAACGGTGACATCGGACGATCGTTGTATAGTTTCGATAATTGCATTGCTTTAGCTTGAAACCTGAAATCAATAATAAAGGCCGTCATATTTCGATTTTTAAACTAACCTAACTTGATTTTCAATTAACTGTCGCTAACCTTACCTAATTTTCTTGGTAAGGTTACTGAAATGATTGTCGCTAACCTAGCTTTCTAACGTAACTTGGCTGAATGTTATTTGAATGTCAGAGACAGTTAAATCAGTTTTTTTTTCCTGTTGTCATTTTCTTGTCTTCACTACATCACTATCACTACATAGTATAAAACAAAGTCGCTTTCTCTGTCCCTAAATCCCTATGTACCTATGCTTAAATCTTTAAAACTTCGCAACGGATTTTGATGCAGTTTTTTTAAATAGATAGAGTGATTCAAGAGGAAGGTTTATATGTATAATACATGCATAATATAGCCGTGCGAAGCCGGGGCGGGTCGCTAGTATAATATGTTCAAACTTACATGGGATCCAAAACCTTCTTAATAGCAGATGCAATGGAATGTTTGTCTATAACGTCTATTTCAACTCCGAATCCAATTTCTTCAATGGCAGCAGCAGTTCCATATTGGTCACCAAAAAATGGTACATTGACCATTGGTACACCATGGTGAAGTGCTTCGAATGCACTACCTAGCCCACCATGGCTAACGAACACTAATGTTTTTGGATGTCCTAAAAAAAATTGATGATGGAATTAAATCATAGACAAATAATTACCAGGGATAGACTGATAGAAGATGTACAGAATATCAGCTTCTGAAGTGCGTCTGAATCGAATGTTTTAAGGCTTACCAAGAATGTCTACTTGTGGCAACCAGTTAGATGTATATATTTTTGTCTTGTCAACGTACGATGGTTGACCGTCATATCTCACTACGACTCTTTGTGGAAACTCTTCAAGGGCTCCGAAAACAGCTTTTTGTGTTTCATTAGAAGTCTCCCAGATTCTTATTGAAGAACCGAAACTCACATATATCACTCCTTGTTCTGCTTCGTCAACGAATTTTTTCAGTTCCTGAAAATTGAATGTTGGGTACAGTTTCAGCTTATATTATTTGACTAGCGACCCGCCCCGGCTTCGCACGGCTATATTATGCATGTATTATACATATAAACCTTCCTCTTGAATCACTCTATCTATTAAACAAAACCGCATCAAAATCCGTTGCGTAGTTTTAAAGATCTAAGCGTACAAAGGGAAATAGGATCGGCGAAAAGTGACTTTAATTTATACTATGTAGTGATATATCTTCCATCTCTTTCTTCTAAGCCTACTTTATGAGAAGAGAGTACGAAAAGTTTGTACTTGGAAGCCAACAAAAAAATCGGACTAGGGCAATAGAATAAGAATTCACCCTTTTTTATTTATCTCTGTTTGTCGTTTCGTTACCAATGCCATATAGAACTATTAAATTGATAGAAATTAAGTACGTTTCAACTATTGGATAGTTCTGGGAACCTCACCAAGCCCGCTCCTTCGGATGAGCACTGCTTCTGCGGCTACTTATATTGATCTTCCCACAGAACGGGACTACCGCTTGCTTTAAAATGATTTTCGACATCAATCAAATTATTACTTGAGAACTTACCCCAGTCAAAGGTTTCGCTTCTGGTACGTGGAATCCACCAACTTCGATAACATTAAAGGGTAGTAGAGCCGGACCTGACACTGTAGAGCTTTGAGATACTAGAACAATTTTGACATCACGAGCTAAGTCTTCTAACGACGGAATATCCTTGTAGTATTCAGCTAAAGTATTTTGGTCAACCCATTGTTGAATTTTGCCTAATATCGTGTAGTAAAATTCTATAATATTCGCTATTATTATCTCGTATATGGTTGGTGTTATTTTTCCTTGAAAACGTGATCGCATGTAAGCAGGATTGCAAGGAACACCGAATCTCTTAAATTGATATTGCCATAACGTGCTTGTAGAGATGGCTACGACTGGGGCATCCAGTTTATAAGCGATACCAAGAGCACAATCAGTGTTAAACTGCTCCACGACAACAACATCAAATCTTTGTTTACGCTTTACTAAATCGCGTACTTGTTCATTTCTTACCAGCATTTTACAAATATCAATACCATTTCGTTTTAAAAATGGTCCTTCTACAATATTCCTGTAATATTTCCTTCGACTTAACATATTATGGGGTACAATTTTTATAATTACGTTTCCAAGATTAATGTCATGATAATTTGGTAACGGATTTTTATTTGGAAAGTCAGAAACGACTGTGACATTATGTCCTCTTGTTGCCAATTCTTGCAAATAAACGTTGAACTGCATAAAGTGGCTAAAACCAGGGAATGTAAGTATTGCTAAGACGTTTAGAGAACAAGCCTGATGTGAAGTGATGAGCAATAATGATATCACTGTATATAAACCCATGCTGCTTATAAACTGAGGATTTACACGTTGCTATCTTTGAAGAGACCAGTGGCGACTGCTAAAGAACTAACAATTATATTACGTAGGTACTATAGGGTAAGAAACAGGCAAATTTTGGAACGGAAAATACCGGGAATTCTCGGTTTTTTGTTAATAAAAATATACGAGTTATCAAAGATTCCCGGTAATTTCGGTTATATTATAAGAACCGGCTTCTTCGGCAATTTTGTGAACTATCTATCACGACCAAGAAGGCTTTAATAGTTAGTGAGTAATAGACGACTAACTTATAAAATGTACTTTGAGAAGTGAAAAGCAAAATCTCGAACATATTTCATTGAAAATTGAAAACGAACATAATCCGGTTTCTTACGTTACTGAATTCCCGGTGCTGAAGAATTGGGTACGACTTGAATTCCATAAATTAGGTACTTACTTATCTACACAAAAGTAAAGAACTAAGTACATGTACAGGGTGATTTTTAATGGGTCGTCAATGTCAATTCAAAATATAAAGGTGAAATGTTAACTTTTCACTGAAAATGATTACTTCTAATTAGTAAAAAAATTTTTATTCATTATACAGTATCTTTTGTCTATGATAATAGAGACTAATTCATAAATACAGACATTGCTTATGAGTAGTGTGAAATTATGTGTGACTTAAATGCGTCGAAACCCTTAAAAATCTGATTGATTCAAAAACATTTCTGATTATTCTTTCCAATATTATGCTAGGTTTGATTCTAAAAATCTATTATAACTGTTTTAATTTTTGCCAAAATCGGTAAAGGAAATGGCCATGAAGGCCCATTTAAAAGTATCAACCTGTATATGCCTTGGTTTTTGCCTCGTTGTTATGCTAAAGATAATAAGTTATTTAACTAGTTTTATAGAAATAAATCGTCAAACAATTAATTGATAAGCCGTTTTGCCATGCATTTATCGAGCAAATTATAATTAACTAGCTGCCCTCCGCGGTTTCACCCGCGTAAGTCCCGATCCCGTGGGAATATCGGGGTAAATTAAGATGTAAGATATCCTATCTTTTAAGTTAGATCAAACTGCACATGGTGTGCAAATTTGGTTAAAATCGGTTAAGTGGTTTAGGAGTCCATTGAGGACAAACATTGTGACACGAGATTTATATATATTAAGATAAGCTGCGCTTTTCCGTACAAATATATTCCCCTATTTAGTTACTAAATATTGCCTCTAGATAGAGCAATCATTATTTCCATAAAACCAAGGTTAGCTGGTCCCACCCATGCTTATGTAATTTACCTTTTTTTTTCAGTTTTTTGAGATACATTTTCAGAAAACCATAAGGCGTTTACCACATTACAGAGAAAATGTCCATCTTACCAAGGTGGCATTGGTTGCTCTGCAATGTAAACAGTGGTTGCTCGAACTGTGGATGCAGTTCTGCAGGCAGATCTACATCCACTGTTCGAGCAACGACAAACCCTAAAGCGTTTACCACATTGCAGAGAAAAAAAAACAACAACATACAGACGAATTGAGAACCTCCTCCTTTTTTGAAGTCGGTTAAAAATGTCCAATCTACCAAGGAGACATTGGTCGCTCTGCAATGTAAACAGTGGTTGCTCGAACAGTGGTTACAAATCTGCAGGCAGATCGGCAGTGTATCGCACGCTTCGTAAAATAAATACAAAAATATTGTGGTGACTGTTACTATGTCAATCTTCAAACACTACTAATACGTACCTACTACCACATGAGTAGAGAAGGACACTCATGTGCCTACTACTATAATATTAAGGTGCTTTTCATAAGTTAAGTAGGTTAAGATCGTTTGTCATAATTTTCTTAATTAGCATTAAATAATAACAATATTATAATTCAACGGATTTAATCGCTTTTATTTTGTTTTTATAAAACCTGACGTTTCGAAACCTTTCCAGATTAGCAACATTATTGATTGGTAGAAAAACATAGGTGATTTATTTTTTTGCTAAATTAACACGATTATTGGCTTTGCTACCTGATAACTCTCCTATTTATAGTCTGAACTTCATAATTGCACATCGTTCATAATAATAATTGTGCTGGGCCCATGCGCTGAGTAAATTTCAGATTTCATAAAATCACGAAAGTTCGATGTTAGGCCGGATCTTAATCTAAAAGGGATTTATAGATAGATAGATAGATAAATTCTTTATTGCAAACACCATTTTTGAATTACATAAAATATAAAAAACAAAGCTTAAGTCTAAGTGTTACAAAGGGCGGCCTCATCGCTCAAAGCGATCTCTTCCAGGCAACCTATGGATGGACAAGAAGTTGAGGAAGGTGAAGGGTTAGGGATTTATCTAAAAAAAAAACTAGCGTCAGTGGAGTTAATAAGTATTTGCAACATAATGATGATATACTTATTCTGATTTAGATTTTCTCTCTCTTAACTTAATTACAGTTTTACGTAAACTAAGATATAGAAGGTAAAAAACTTTCTTAGTAATGTATACAATAGTAAATAATATAAATATACCAACAGCAGCCACATCGAGATACAAATGTTGGTATAACGGAGTGTCAGCGGCTGGAGTTCGATAGGTGAAGTTGGCGTTCCTTCCGACAAACTCTGTCCAGTATACTGCAGTGTCCAACGGTGACATCGGACGGTCGTTATATAGTTTCGATAATTGCATTGCTTTAGCTTGAAACCTGAAATCAATAATAAAGGCCGTCATATTTCGATTTTTAAACTAACCTAACTTGATTTTTAAAGTGAACGTTATTTGAAGGCCCGCGACAGTTCAATCAGTAACCTAACCTATAGTCCATTGAAATGTTACATTTTTTTAGGCTTAGCGTGCATTTGCCAGAGGACGCAATTTTATTTTATATATATCAAGAGGGGGTTAGTCTAAGCTTAAATCCAAGTTTGAGGGATTGTAGCTCTTGTCCCACGGCCGCCATCTTGGAAAAAGGGATTTAAACGGTTTTTATGGTTTATCTGACAAACTATAGGTCTCACAAAAAAAATTACTTAACATTTTTTGTTGCAAATATGATTATCTACAACTTTTGTTAAGTATTTTTTCGTCGTAGAACAAAAAACAAAAAGTTATAAGCGAAAATCCATGAAAATTTGAGTTTATCAGTTTAATTTGAATTAAATCAGTAACCTAACACTAACCTTCTCGGTTAGGTTACTGAATTAATTGTCGCTAACCTAATGTAACCTTCTGGGTTAGGTTACTGAATTAATTGTCGCTAACCTAATGGAACGCCCGCCGCCCCGGGGGGAGGCGGCAGGGAGTGTCGGGTTGGCACAGCCCCTGAGATGTAAGGTGGGGCGGCCGACCGACTAAACCACCGGGGTGCTCCTCAAGCGCATGATACCAGGGTGAAGGCGACACGTTAGCATTCTTCTTCGACCTCGGCGCGCAAGTCTGGGAAAACTGAGCTTGGCCCGGAGGAAACCCAGAATGAGCTTTTTGCCTCAGCTGGGGCGCACCTGAGCACTGGGTGCGCCCGTTACCCGGGTTTTTTATACCGGTCGCAGAGGACAAGGAAAGCGGCAACGACACACCGACAGTACTCTTCCTCTGCGACCGCACCGCGTCCGCCATCTAACGGTGGCGGCCCCGCGGGGCCACGGAAGATAGGGGAAAGGGCTCACCGCAATACCGGCAACCCTCTCCCGCCGTGGCCCTTAGTCCTCAGTTGCGGTGCGGCCCATACTACACCGCAACCCGCCTTAGTCGTAGTACCGCCCATACAGCACTGCGACCTACCTCTCGTACCGCTCACACCAGACTTTGCGGGGAAGTCGGTGGAGCGGTCCCTATCTCGGGCTTTCCAGCTCCCCCAGCCTGGCTTGGGTTCCTCCTGGCTTCAACGTTGTTTGGTAAGGCTACGGTTACTAAGCCCCCCCGCCACGGGGGGGGGGGTATTGTCGCTAGCCTAACCTTCTAGGTGACGTTACTGAATTAATTGTAAAAACTCTTAATTTTTCATTGTTTTGTTTTCACGTAATAACGTCCATAAACCGACTTTACAGACAAAAGTTTTTTTTTTTTTCGAAAATAAGGCTAATTTTTTAGACTTATTTTTTTTTCCTGTGGTCATTTTCTTGTCTTATTTAAATAATCAAACTTACATGGGATCCAAAACCTTATTAATAGTATGTACCTAAAATGTCTTAGTTTATCCGATGACGTCAAGTCAAAGCAAATCTACCTATTCCAAAATGTCCCCTAAACATTTTGCGTTTTTTTATTTTCTAAAATAAGGCAAATTTTTGGGGTTAATATTAGACTATTTTTTTCGTACGGTAATTTTCTTGTTTTATTTAAATATTTAAACTTACATGGGATCCAAAACCTTATCGATAGCAGATTTAATAGAATGTTTGTCTATAACGTCTATTTCAACCGGTGTTTCTTTTTGACGTGACAACGTCATAAAAATTGAATTGTAATTCACAAAAAGTGTGTCGTCATGCGTTACATAGAAATGTTTTTGACAAGTAACCATAGCAACGTATTGAACTATACAAAATGATATTTGTGTAGGTAGGTATACATAATGTTTAGGACTTACCAAGAATGTCTACTTGTGGCAACCAGTTAGATGAATATATTTTTGTCTTGTCAACGTACGATGGTTGACCGTCATATCTCAATACGACTCTTTGAGGAAACTCTTGAAGGGCTTCGAATATAGCCTCTCGTGCTTCATTAGATATATCCGAGAGTCGTATAAGAGATCCGAAATTAATGTATATAACACCATGTTCTGCTTCATCAATGAATTTTTAAGTTCCTGAAATGTTAGGGACAGTTTCAGTTTACATTCATTGTAATATCTATACCTCCGATCTACACCTAAAATAGAGAAAGAAAAGACAAAAAGTCGGGTCTAAGGGTCTTGAAATGCAGTAGAACAAGAATTCATACTCTTAAAGATTCACGTTGGTTTGTCTTTCCGTCACGTATTCAATTAAAAACTACTGAATTTATTAAAATCAGGTTTTCACTGTATAATAAAAGGTGTTCAGCTATAATTGCGACCCAGTTGGCGCAATGGTCACCATGCCGGACTGCTAAACACAGGGTCGCGGGTTCGATTCCCGCCTCAGTCAAGTATTTATGTTTTATTTATTTATCTGTGGTCTGGTTGTTTATATGTATTTTATGTACATATATATTATTAACAAAAAAAAATATATAAGTAGTATATCCGTTGTCTAGCACCCATAATACAAGTCTAGTTACTTAGCTTGGGGCTAGACGGCGATGTGTGGAATGTCCTGCAATATTTATTTATTAATTTCTAGGTAAATTTTTGTATACTTAACATCAAAGTCAACGAAAATCTGCCGCCGCTCTCTGCGCGCCCTCTGCGGCTACTTATCCCGATCTCTCACAGGATCGGAACGAAATGTTATAAATTATTTTATTAAATCAATTATTATAATACATATTTAACTTACACCAGTCAAAGGTTTCGCTTCTGGTACATGGAATCCACCAACTTCGATAACATTAAATGGTAGTAGAGCTGGACCTGTTACTGTAGAGCTTTGAGATACTAGAACAATTTTGACATCACGAGCTAAGTCTTCTAACGAAGGAATATCCTTGTAGTATTCAGCTAAAGTATTTTGGTCAACCCATTGTTGAATTTTGGCTAATATCGTATAGTAAAATTCTATAATATTCGCTATTATTTTCTCGTATATGGTTGGTGTTATTTTTCCTTGAAAACGTGATCGCATGTAAGCAGGATTGCAAGGAACACCGAATATCTTATATTGATGTTGCCATAACGTGCTTGAAGAGAAGGCTATGACTGGGGCATCCAGTTTATAAGCGATACCAAGAGCACAATCAGTGTTGAACTGCTCCACGACAACAACATCAAATCTTTGTTTATGCTTTACTAAATCGCGTACTTGTTCATTTCTTACTAGCATTTTACAAACATCAATACCTCCTTGTAATCTTATTAGTCCTTCTTTGACATTTCTGTAATATTTCCTGCGATTTAACCTAATATAAGGTATACTTTTTATAATTTCGTTTCCAAGACTAATGTCGTGATAATTAGGTATCGGATTTTTATTTCGTAAGTGAGAAATGACTGTGACATTATGTCCTCTTGTTGCTAATTCTTGCAAATATACATTGAACTGGATTAAATGGCTTAAAATAGGAACCGGAAATATTGCTAGGACGTTTAGAGCACAAGCCTTATGTGTAGTGATGATCAATAATGATATTACAGTCGTAGGTGAAACCATGATGCTGAACTGAGAATTTACTTACATGTTGCAAGCTTCAGGGAGTAAATAGTAATACGACTGCCGAAGAATTAATAATTATATTCTATAGGTACTAGGGTACAGAACAGGTAAATATCGAGACCAAAAATATCGGGAATTTTTGGTTTTTTAACTATACAAGAGTTTAAATATAGATTCTCAGGGGAAACCAAACGGAATTCTCACCAAAATATGTACTTCTGGATAATCATTTTTTTTTGTTATAATATGATAAGATTTTCACTACTCTTCTGCTGTTTCGTCCCTGGTACAGCCCACCAGTTCTCGTCGGCACATGTCGGTTCTGTGACAGAAACCCCATACCCAGATCCGACATGGATAGGTTAGGCTACGTCAGAAGCGACCACAACGCACGAGCTGAGCGAGCGAAGCGAGCGGTGCCGCGGCAGCGGCCGGCGAATGCTAGAACCGAATTCTACTTATTTTACTTGGTTAGGCAGCGTGTATTTGTTTTAATAAGCTACTAACTAGAAATACGTAGGTAGGAAATGTATTTTTCTATTTATGCGTACAATGGTGTTTTATTTTGGGTAATTTTTTGAAGTGAAAACTTCTTTAGCGGCGTTGAGCACTTTTTCTGTAATGGGTATAAAATCTTAAACTCGCGTCAGGACACGTGACCTGATCGAAAAAGCGTAAGACGGATGGAGAGTAGACAGCTATCCCCTCTCTACGGCGCGGCGAAAATGTATGCCTGGGCCTACTGTTTTTAATTTGGCTGTGAGTGTATTAAGACGTACATATGGTATTTTTTAACGGACGACTATTGACGGACGACAAATGTCGGACGACTATTTGTCGGACGACTATTGACGGACGACAAATGTCGGACGACTATTTGTCGGACGACTATTGACGGACGACAAATGTCGGACGACAATTTGTTGGACGACAAATGTCGGACGACTATTTGTTGGACGACAAATGTCGGACGACTATTTGTCGTCCGACTATTTTTTTTTTTTTCATCTAAAACTCTTTTTGCGTATGTTTTCGCGACATATGAGATTTTACACAGATATACAGTTTTCACTTCTGCCTGCACTCCCGGAGTGCGCTGTTTTTTTTTGTTACAGAATTACTAGTAATTCTGTAACAAAAAAATTACCCACTTACTTAATAACGAAATCAATATTTTTAACTTTCGATGCACTGTACTTAGATATTTGGAACTTTGTAGATACCTATGTTTTGTACTTCGATATTTTGAACTTTCGGTGCTTTTGTAGATAATTCGATTCCTTTATTCTGCTAAAAAAATGTCAATAACAATATTTTATTCAGTAGTAGGTACCAGAAATTTCTCGGGAAACCCGGTTTCAATGAGAAACGTCGAATTCCCGGTGCTAAAGAATTAGGTACGACTAGAATTTCCTAAATTAGGTATTTACCTACCTACACAAAGGCGAACAACTAAATTGTACAGGGTGATCGTTTTGTAGTGTTATGTTAATTTTAATAATGTTCATTTTTTACTCAAAAAGATCACTTCTTCTAATTAAGTAAAAAAAATTTCTTTTATTCGTTATAATGTATCTTTTGTCTACGCTAATAGATATCAATTCTATACTATATGTCTGTTTCTATGAATTAATCTGTAATTTATTAATAGTCTGAAATTACAGAAAACTACAAAAATGAGCTATTTCCTTTAATTTAGCAACACTATCGATTGATACAATAAAATAAAAGAGGTATACGAACAAGTAAAACAGTTAAAGAATGAAAAAAGTCGGTCCTTCTACAAAATGTCTATAATATTTTCGTCGGCTGAACACACTTTATGGTAGTTTTGTTATAATTTCGTTTCCAAGATTAATGTCATGATAATTAGGTATCGGAGTTGTTACAAATAGGCCTCCAAAGGGTGGTGGAGCGAAAAGAAGCGAGGATGGCGGCGCTCTCGTTGAGAAACGTAGGACAACTAACTGGCAACTCGCGCCGCCGCCCCCGTGTCACCCGCTCCTGTTTATTTTTAAAAATCCAAAAGGTTATATACATATGAAAACAAGGTTGTAAAAGATTACAAAATCTATACAAAATTACAAAGCGTCGCCTAGTGCTGGAACAGCACTCATCACCAACAGCGATATGTGCGACGCGCGTGGCGTTTCTGCGCAATAGCCCCGTCTTTGTCTTCACATCGACTACCCGAACTCGGCCGTCCTTCCCAGTGAGTACGTTCTGTACCAAACCTTTCGGCCAAATGTTTCTAGGCGAGCTAGGGTCTACGATCAGCACTAGATCTCCCACTTGTAGGGGTCTCTGTTCCTCGTGCCATTTTTTCCTGGGATGCATCTCAGGCAAAATTTCTCGGACCCACCTTTTCCAAAACATGTCTGCGTATTTCTGAGCTATTCGCCATTGCTTTCTCAGGTAGGTGTCAGACTCGTCGAATGTACCTAGCGTAGGTAAATTAGAAGACATACCAAGCAAAAAATGGTTCGGGGTCAAAGTCTCGTTGCTCGTAGGTTCCACTGCGACGTGGGTGAGGGGGCGACTGTTTACCATCTGTTCAATCTCTGCCAGGAGGGTTTGTAGAGTCTCGGCACGTGGTGCTCGTTCGTTAAGAGCTACTCTGAGTGCAGTCTTAATACTTCTTATCAATCGTTCCCACGCTCCTCCCCAGTGTGGGCTGGCTGCAGGTATGAAATTCCAGGTAGTAGTCATACTGTACGTACTTACTCCTTCTTTGAGTTTATTCTCATCTAGCTCCAGGACACATCTCTTTAGCTCCGTGTCTGCTCCCTTCAAATTAGTCCCATTGTCTGAGTAAAAATGTCGTGGCCAGCCTCGTCTTGCCGCCATCCGACGGAGAGCCATTATTAGTGCATCAGTAGTAAGCTGGTTGACTATTTCTATATGAACGGCTCTTACGGTGAGACAGGTAAATATAACGCCATACCTTTTTTCTCTTCTCCTGCCGACTGTAACTTCCAAAGGTCCAAATAGGTCGACCCCGGTGAACGTGAAGGGGCGCTGATGATGCGCGAGCCTCACCTCAGGTAAGTCACCCATTCTAGATGGTGCGGGTTGAGCCCTTCTTATTCTACATAACATACATTTAGAACTTTTATACTTCACTTTCGGTCTAAGTTTTATAATCCAATATTTTTTATTTAGGTTATTTACGACAAGTGCCAGTCGCAGCCAGGAGGAAAATCGCTCGGGTTCCGGCACCACAGATAAACTCACATGCATAGCTTGTATAATATTCACGAGCTCTTGGTCCTCGTCATGTACTTCCGGTTTCTGGTACACGGATTCTTTAGGCCAGATAGGTTCATCTTCATATAAGAATGACGGTCCGTAGAACCACTCATTTTGTAACATATTTATTTCGCAGGATTCACGTGTAGCGACATCGGCGATGTTTAATTTTGTAGGTACGTATCTCCAGTCATGAGTATTTGTAAGTTCGTCGATCTCGCTGAGTCTGTGTGCTACAAATTGCTTGTAAGTACGATCAGTGTTTCTAATCCACGCTAAAACAGTGCTTGAGTCGCTCCAAAATATTTTCCTTTTTGAGCGGGAGTACTTCGGTAGCTCTCTAGGTAAACGATTAATCATTTTAGCATTGGTTCCACGTCCCGTGGATGCAGCAGCTAGATCCTTTAGCGCGCTGGCTAGGGCCTGTACCGTTTCGTCGGTGCCGCGAGTGGCGGCGGGTGTCGTACAGGCCTAGAGCGCGTTCTCAGTGGCCGGCGGCAGCGGCCCGGCGGCGGTCATTCGATACAGGTTCACACGGTCCTTTTTTAATGTTGTTTCTTAAAAAATATTATGTTCTTGTCAATTTTGGTTCCTCTCAAATGAACCATTCTATTCTAATATAACTTCCTCACTGCATTTTTATAGGATAGTGGTAGGCAGTTTTTTTTCGGTACCTAGTAGGTATTAAAATTACATAGGACTACAAAAATGAGCCATTCATTTTACACCAACTATGTTTGTTTCCAGGAATTGGTCTCTATTAGCAACACTATCCATTGATACAAAAACATAGCTGATTATTTTTTTGAAAAATCAACGAGTTCGTAATGTCTACTTAACTTCTTTATTACAGCTTTTTCCAAAAATCTCTAATAAAGAAGTTAAGTTTAGTATTATAGTTTTTATTAAAATCGGGCACACACGACATCCTTTCAGCATTTTTCGCTATCTCCTTCGAGCTATTATAGTTTAGGAAGTGGTGGCACATTTAAAAATATCACCCTGTATAAGCCTTAGTTTTTGCCGCGTATTATGCTAAAGATAATTACTTAATTAATTTGTTTTTTTACAAAATTGAAGGTGTTTAATAGACAAATAATTGATAAGCATTTTTCCTATTCATTTATATTATGTAAACTAGCTTTTGCCCGCGACTTCGTCCGCGCAGGAGTCGAAAATAGTTCTAATAGGATTTTTTTGTTGACTTAAAATTGTATTGAGTTTCAAACATGTCGTGTCAAAATAAAATGTACTTACCTAATTTAAATCAAATACACTAAAGAGTTCGAGTTAAAGCAAATCCCCCTAAAATAACTGACTACCCCTTTTTAACCCCGTTAGGGAATGAATTTCGGAAAATCCTTTCTTATCGGATGCCTACGTCATACAAAGAACACACCCTCCAAGTTTCAGGTCTCTACGATCAGCGATTTAGGCTGTGCGTTGATCCTATAGTCAATCAGGACAAAGCATTTTATTTGTATAGAAGATAGATTTTGAATTAAGTAAGTAGGTACATGTAGGTATTTTAACTTGGAAGACGAAAACCTCCGGTAGGTACCTACACCCAATTGTCTTTAGATGTGATGTAAAATGGGCTATACGTTTACGTACTTAAAGTTCTAAACCAACAATATTATTTCTTCTGTTTCTGTCTTTCTAGCACAGACCAATAATGCACAAACCACATATGTAAATCTTTAATCATATCGTACTAATTACTTTTCTATCATAGTCATCTTTTGTGTTTTTTTGGGGTTCCGTACCTTAATAGGTAAAAAAGGAACCCTTATAAGATCACTTTCTTGTCTGTCTGTCTGTTTCAATAATTAAAAAGGTGTGAAAGTCCTATTCATATGTTAGGTATTTTAGTATTCATAACAAAAGAGGTTTTAGTATTTACAATTATTAGACGCCATGATGACACCATGCAAATAATATTTGGGTAATCACTACATAGTATAAAATAAAGTCACTTTTCGCCGTCCCTATGTCCCTTTGAATGCTTATAGATCTTTAAAACTACGCAACGGATTTTGATGCGGTTTTTTTAATAGATGGAGTGATTCAAGAGGAAGGTTTATATGTATAATACATGCATAATATAGCCGTGCGAAGCCGGAGCGGGAACTACTTAGTAAAATAATATTTTTTTGGCAAATTGTTCAGAATTTTATTATTAGGTAGGGCTGAGCAGTTGCGCAGAGAATTTTGGCGTACCGTAATAAAAGATAGAGTTTTAAAAAAAATGTAAGTAATTATATTATTACTTAAGAAATACATGACATTGGCTGTATGTAGTTCGAGGAGCCAATACGAAAAAAAAGAAATTAGGAGACCGCGAATACCGTGAACGTCATGGAGTAGGAAAAAGGCCTTTGGACACAAAAGATATAATAACCACATGAGTAGGTATAGTAACTTAAAAAGGCCGTGATGCACTTAAAGAGCCATACCTATCTATCTATCGATAGAGGGCACTAAGGCAAATAAATAATGCCTTCACACCAAATCTTTAAAGCGTCTCGGAAACGGGATATTGAAAGAAGCGTTCCATGTTTTAACAAATATCCCGTCTCCGAGAAGTTTTAGAAGTTTGGTTAGAAAGCATTATTTGTGCGCCGCAATAACCTCTTAATGATAGGTATGGGTTTCTAAATGCTCCGCGCACTTTTTAAAAATCTTAAGACATCACGTTTGGTCAAATACCCCATTTCCGAGACGACAGAGATTTGGTGTAGAAGTATACTTAATTTGCCGTAATATCCTCTATCGTTAGGTATATTTCTCAAAAATATCGTGCAAAAAAATACTATGTTAAGTTCCCAGTACTAAATGGCAAGACGCCTTTTTTAGTTCAATGTTCGAAGTTTTTAACCTCTTTGGTTTTACGTTAACATCAGCTGCTGTCAGCTTGAGATGACGTCTTACCAATCTAATCAAAAGCACCAAAGAGTATTGATATCAACCTCGAAGCAAATTACCCCCAAAATAACTTTCTACCCCTTTTTAACCCCGTAAGGGGATGAATTTCAATAAAATACGAACCACGTGTTCCATCAATTCTGTTAAAGAATGTTTATGCTAAATTTGAAGTAGATTGGACCAAGGAATCACGTTGTCCCATACAAACTTTGTCCCCCCTTTTCACCCCTTTAGGAGTAGAATTTCGGAAAATCCTTTCTTATCGGATGCCTACGTCATACAAAGAACACACCCTCCAAGTTTCAGATCTCTACGTCGTACGATACACATGTGGAAAGTTGATCATTCGATCTCCGCCTCTATGGAATGATCAACTTTCCACACTTGTATCGCAATGTACTATTATTATTCTTAGTTTACGGTACCTACCTACAAATCCAAAATATACATTGAAGCCATTCTTTATGTGTGTAAGTCTAGCTGCACCCCGCGGAGTCACCCGCTTTAAACCAGCCTTAAGACCACTGTGAAGCTGTAAATTTCCATACAAAAAGCGGTATAAAGGGCGTTAAAATGTTACGGCCCGCAACATTACTTGAAAAGCAAAATGTGGGCAATTACGTCCGAACTTAAACTCTCTCTATCGCATGATACGGGTCATTTTTGAAAATACCTACTCGCGCTGCGTATCGAGAGCTCACGATTCTCTTAACTAAATAATTTCGCTAAATAAATGCAAACAGCTTATCAATGAATAAAATTGTTTGACTATTTATTTTTATAAAACTTGTTTAATAACTTATTATCTTTAGCATTACGACGATGCAAAAACTATAACGTATACAGGGTGATTTTTAATTGGTCTTCAGAGCCATTTTCTTAACCGAATTTGGTATATATTTTTTTTTTAATTTTTGGAACGATAGTTCCTTATCGCGCGTTGTGAATGAGGGCTAGACGGAAAAAAATCTTACGAAAAAGTTGTCACGACACTTTTTGCTATAGTAAGCTATTGTAAGCTGTGCGGCGTCGCATGTTTCTCTGTCTGTCTCTCTCTCTCTTATAGAAAGCAAGCCAGATATTTTCATTCCTATTTCGCATTGAACAGTGTGGTGTCGCGACTCATTAAAAATGTCGTTACAACATTGGTCTTAAAAGTGTCGTTACAACTTTTGGTCTTAAAAGTGTCGTTACAACTTTTGGTCTTAAAAATGTCGTTACAACTTTTGGTCTTAAAAGTGTCGTTACAACTTTTGGTCTTAAAAGTGTCGTTACAACTTTTGGTCTTAAAGTGTCGTTACAACTTTTGGTCTTAAAAGTGTCGTTACAACTTTTGGTCTTAAAAGTGTCGTTACAACTTTTGGTCTTAAAAGTGTCGTTACAACTTTTGGTCTTAAAGTGTCGTTACAACTTTTGGTCTTAAAAGTGTCGTTACAACTTTTGGTCTTAAAAATGTCGTTACAACTTTTGGTCTTAAAAGTGTCGTTACAACTTTTGGTCTTAAAAGTGTCGTTACAACTTTTGGTCTTAAAAGTGTCGTTACAACTTTTGGTCTTAAAGTGTCGTTACAACTTTTGGTCTTAAAAGTGTCGTTACAACTTTTGGTCTTAAAAGTGTCGTTACAACTTTGTCCATTCCAACTGACAGCTGTCAAACTTTAAACAGCTATATCTCGGAAACTATCTATCCTAGGCACATGGTTTCTTTGCAGAAGTGATAGGTCTCATCGAGGACTTCAATTTAACTGACAGCTGTCAAACTTTAAACAGCTATATCTTGGAAACTATTAATCCTAGGCACATGGTTTCTTTGCAGAAGTGATATTAATCCAGGTCTCCAGCTATGTACATACCGAGTTTTATCGCAATCGGTCCAGTAGTTTTTGAGTGAAGGAGTAACAAACATACATACACACACACACAAACTTTCACATTTATAATATTAGTAGGATTACCTTAAGAACCTTAAAACAATCATCTCTTAGGTAAAAAAGTCATTCTTTCATTTTTAATACAACATACAACACCTATGACCGCCATTCTTAGGAACCGGGACCACTGTGCATAAGAGGAAATGGTACTGGGAGCTTTCTCCATACAAACTATTCCAAACGTAGTCGTCTGTTTCCTCCCTGAATAATGACACTAGTGTAAGCTTTCAGCCCAGGGAGGGTTATAACAGTTATAACCCTCCCTATTAGTTACTAATACGGTATGGAATAATACTCACTTTTATGCTAATATAAATCCTTATAATCTCTTTAAACTGTTACACTCCAACACATTTAACAACTCGTTATAATCTTAGCACCGCACCGCACAAAAGCTCCCAATCGAATCCGGGACAACGCCCAACCCAAATCAAATCAAATCAAATTTTTTTATTTCTTTGGATATATAATACCTTAAAAGTATAATAGACCACTTGAAAACGTCTTAAAAACTAAGTTAGGATGTGTGCCTTCGGAACGCGCCCACCAATGAGAAGAAGGCACAAGAAACTCATGGGGTTTTTTTTTTTTTTTTTTCATTTGATCACGCTCACAATGGTCAATATTACAAATATTTGAAAGTATTATTTGAAATGGAGCAACTAAAGTCACGTCCATGGGTTCTTATCATTAAGTTCCGTCCACGAAACGCCTTTTTTAACCGACTTCAAAAAAGGAGGAGGTTCTCAATTCGTCTGTATGTTGTTGTTGTTTTTTTTTTTTTTGTGTATGTTACGCGATCATTCGAAGACGGCTTAACCGATTGAGATGATTCTTTTTGTGTTCGGAAGGTGACACCTCAGGGGTGGTCCCATAAAATTTTGGTGGAGATCTGATGAGAATCTTCGGAGTGATGAACAGAATTGCACCTCGAGAGTGCAGCAAATTGCTCAGTTTTCGATTTCCACCAGTACAATTGGCCCATAAACGAACAGTTACCGATAAATGGAATATCTGAAACCACCTTCTCATCAGAAAACTCTTCAATCGGTTACGATTACAGGTTACAATTTGAAAAATTTAGTCGAATTTAGTCGCTGGACTGGGTTTGAATGAATGTTGATAGAGAACCTTATCTTAAATGAAGTTCTGATGAGGATCTTCGAAGTGGTGAACAGAATTGCACCTCGAGAGTGCAGCAAATTGCTCATTTTTCGATTTCCACCAGTAGAATTGGCCCATAAACTAAAAGTTACCGATAAATGGAATATCTGAAACCTCATCAGAAAACTCTTCAATCGGTTACGATTACAGGTTACAATTTGAATAAAATATTCGCCTTTGCCTCGCCGGACTGGGTTTGTTTGATAGAGAACCCTATCCTAAACGAAGATCTGATAAGGATCCACGGAGTGATGAACAGATCTGCACAGCGAGATTCAACAAATTGCTCAGTTTTCCATTTCCACTAATAGAAGTGGCCCATACACAAATAGGTACCGATGAATGGAGCATCTGAAAACACGTTCTTATCACCAAACTCTTCAATAGGTTACGATTAGGTACAGGTTGCAATTTGAAGAAACAGTCGCTTTCGCCTCATGGAGTAGAATTTCCAATGACAGTAGCACTAAAAATGGTTAAATAAAAAAATAAATTAAAATTTTAAAAACCGACTTCAAAAAACCTAAAAACAAAAATTAAAAAACCTGAAAAGAAAAACAAAAAAGTGTAAAATAATCCATTTCGGGTTACTTACTTGGAAGTCGGACTGGGACACCATGTTTTCTTTATACCTCTCAACATTCAATCTAACCCAGTCCGACTTCCAAGTAAGTAACCCGAAATGGATTATTTTACACTTTTTTGTTTTTCTTTTCAGGTTTTTTAATTTTTGTTTTTAGGTTTTTTTTGAAGTCGGTTTTTAAAATTTTAATTTATTTTTTCTATTTCTTTAATACCCTCAATTGACTACCGGTAATCGTGTATGTTCCTAGTTTAATAAATATTACGAAAAAGTCAAATAAAACATTCTTAAATTAACAAAACTTAATAAAATTGATATAAAATACTCCGAAATTAATAAAAACCTAACACTAGCACAAATATTTTTGGTGAAATAAAACTTGTAACTGCCATGACCATGCCCCTATTTTTTGTTTTTTATTTTATTTTTTAGTCTTAATTTGTATGATAATAAAATTAGAAAATGAAAATTCAAAAATGAAATCACTTTAAGGTGAAAGGGTACCTGCGCTCTCTCAATACAAACGTAGTCGACTGTTTTCTCCCTGGATAATGACACTAGCACAAATATTTTTGTGCCATAAAACCTATAACTACTATGACTATGCCCTTAATTTTTTTTGTTTTCATTTTCTAATTAAGTATCAAAGAAATATAAAAAATAAAAAAAAAATAGGGTCATGGCAGTTATAAGTTTTAGGCACCAAAAATATTTGCTCTAGTGTCCATTATCCAGGGAGAAAACAGTCGACTGCGTTTGTAATAGTTTGTATGGAGAAAGCCCCCGGTACCCTTTCCTCTTAAGGACGCAATTAAAAAAACTAATGATAACAAAATCTGGGGATACAGTTTAGTATTGCAGCTCCATATCTATCATACACATCCAAATTTCAATCACACCACTGGATAACTAAAGAATCAAAGAATATATTACGCTAAGTAAGGACTGTAACACATAGCGGGCACCGGGGGGGAAGCCCCACCATTTTGAAGGACATTTTGCTAAGTATCGAGATTTGAATTTGGTATAACTTTCGACTCGGTGAAGCTTATTCAAGTTTCAAACGTCAGCTCTCGTCAAGACCCAAGTATGTTTAAGTTATCTGCTGTCTGTAGTGACCCGACCCGAGTTTTTGTTTTCAAGTTTTTTTGAAGTCGGTTTAAAAAAAAATTTACTTAATTCATTTTTTTATTAAACCATTTTTAGTGCCGTTGTCACTGAAAATTCTACTTCATGAGACGAAAGTGACAATTTCTTCAAATTGCAACCTGTACCTAATTTTAACCTATTGAGGAGTTTGGTGATGAGAAGGTGGTTTCAGATGTTGAATTCATCGGTACCTATTAGTGTATGGGCCAATTCTTCTAGTGGGAATGGAAAACTGAGCAATTCGCTGCACTCTCGAGGTGCAATTCTGTTCGTCACTCCGAAGATCCTCATCCGATCTTCATCCAATTTTTATGGGACCACCTGTGAGTTATCCCAAACCTAAATTATTTTCAAACAAAAAAAATTTTTTTAGGCGTTTTCGAATAATCTTTCAATTTTGAATATTTTTTTTATTATTCTACAATTCTCATAAAGTGTATATCTCTTGTTTAGAGTCAGGCTAGCTTGAATAGCATTTTGTAGCTAGTTTTTAACTACAAAATGTTGTAAAAATGATGATAAAAAATGGAACCCGTGTTTGGCAGCCCGGCATGGTGGCCTTTGTGCCAACTGGGTTTTATTTATTAATTGGACGTAGGATTACTACGGGATCGAAACTTACATTACGCGGGGAAAACCGCAGAGTGCAGCTAGTTGTCTAAGCAAACACTTTGATAAGAAAGTACATAGATAATTAAGAGCTATATTTTCAAAGTATTTTAAATTATCTGCAATAAAATCTCTGACGAACATTATAAAAATGATGCAGCAAACACACTCTGATTGCTTATGCCGGTAACTTTCAACGGAATATAAAGTTATTTTTTTAAGATGAAATAAAAAATTTAAAAAAATATTGTAAAAAAATATTAAACTGTCTTAAAAAATATGAAGATTCCGTTGAATGCAGTATTATGTCTCTATTTGTGTTTGAATTTTGTTTGTGGCTATGTTCTTGGTAAGTATTTTACATTTTATTAAGAGAATCGTGAGCTCTCGATACGCAGCGCGAGTAGGTATTATAGAGAGAGTCTAAGTTCGGACGTAATTGCCCACATTTTGCTTTTGAAATAATGTTGCGGGCCGTAACGTTTTTACCCCCTTTATCCTTCACAAAATGATAATTATAAATTTGGTCTCATTTAATTCACTGCATTTTATTCTAGGTTAATACGTTTTTCTTTTTTGGTAATTCAGTTTAGTCTATTAAAAAACAATTGAAATGCTCGAAGAAGTTTTTAAGTCAAAAATATAGATATTCAGATACTAATAACTTTTATCTTAGGCAATATTAAATTTCTTTAAAATAAAAACGAGGTTTAGTTTTCCATTAGATCTCGAACATTTTCAAAAATTATCAAAATCGGACTTCGTTTATGGGGGGAAAACGTTACCGCTTTTTGTATGGAAATTTACAGCTTCACACTGGTCTTAAATAAGGCACTTGCGGGTAATAACCACCACAAGGGCCACCTGCCACATATAACTAATAATTTATTTTTTCAAATTAATAATATTACAATTATTTTTTCAAGAAAAAAAATTAAATGTTCATAAATTTTACATCAAATCTCATAAGGTAGTACAATTATTTTAATTTGATAAAAAAAATATAACAAATAAAATACAATTATTTTAATTTGAAAAAAAAATATTTAATTAGCAAATAAAACAAATGACTTGTTTAAGTACTTTTCCACTATTATTACGAACTTTTAAGGTGGCAGGTGGCTCTTATTACCCGCATATACTTACACATTATAATTTATTTTTTTCATTTTTGGAGTTTACTCCTTAAAAATCGATTTTCATATATAAGGCGCCCGGTATGAGAAAAATCCGAGGGGTAAAACCTACTAACAAGTAACGAAATCGTGTCACGTTTTTGGTGCTCACCTTTAGTGCGCAACTTTCTAATTTGGCTGTGATACTTAAGGAGTAAACTCCAGTCGTGCGTCGGAGCTGACACACACACTTTTTTCTTTTTATAACAATAATTTAATTTGTTATCTATAATAGTACATTGCGATACAAGTGTGGAAAGTTGATCATTCCATAGAGGCGGTTTTCATTCCGAGATGGAATGATCAATTCACACGTGTATCGTACGACGTTTTTTATCACAGTTGCGAATAAAAAAAAGACTTGTTAAAATTTTAATAATAAAAAGTTTTTAAGAATTTTAGGTTATTTTTACTATTTTTTGTTAATTACACTACCGAAAGGCTAGGCAAAAGACTTTTAACCTATACAGCGTCTGACATACAATATTTTTTTAGGGTTTTTTTAAATTTGTTTTTGCGTCGGCGGGTAAAAACAGAATATAATGGTAAGGAAAAAATATATTTATGTAATTACCTAAAGAAAAAACAAAATAAAAACAAAACTCAATTTTTAATTATTTTCAAAAACGTCATCACGTAATATTATCGTTCGTTATCAGACTTTAGAGACAACCTTTTGAAAAGAAGAAAAAGGGTACCAACAAAGAGTTTTAAGCCAGCAAGGCTTAAAACCTCTTTGGATGGTACCTTTTTCTATACATCAAAACAGTATAACCCAGATAAAGGAGATCATTCATGTTTCTAACAAAAAATACCCACAAAAAAAAAATGCCGGCCAGTAATAAAAATTGTTTCTTTCTTGTAGAGAATAACATTTTTAACAATGTTTACTAAGTCAACAAAGAGCTACGATCAAAAATCGTTGAGTTATTTTACATTGAAAACCCAAAAAATGCATTTTATAGAGATCCGTTTGACCACTTAAGATCCCACTAAAACTTCTGAAAGGGTTATTGGATATACCTATTTATATAAATATAATAAAAACAGACAAAGCTTATCCATTTACTACTTATTTTTATATTTTTTCTGTAGTAATATCTTAAAAGTGGTCAAACGGATCTCTACAAAATGCATTTTTTTGGGTTTTCAATGTAAAATAACTCAACGATGGTTGATCGTAGCTCTTTGTTGCCTTAGTAAACATTGTTTAAAATGTTATTCTCTACAAGATAGAAACATTTTTTTTTCTGGCCGGCACCTTAAGTTTTGGGTACGATTTGAACGATGTCCTTAAGAATGTTTCATCTAGCATGAATGTGTCATTAGCAGTAAGATACGTATTTGACATATCGGGATGACGTATTATTTTAGCACTAGTTGGATTTTTTTTTATCGCACGCGTGTATAATACGTTGCATTATGAGCCTAAAAGCGGTTTAATAAGATCCACTTTATGAGCAACTGTGATAAAAAATAATATAAAATTCAAAGTCCTAACTATCTATATTTTATATATTATGTATCAATCTAATTTTAGATAATGACAAACCATGTGCAGCTAATCTCAACCCCGGTCAATCCATCACTTGTGTATGCAACGCTACATATTGTGACACTGTCACCAGAATAGAACCTGAATTTGGTACATTTGTTGCCTATACTTCTTCCGAAGTAAGTTTATCTATAAATATCTAATTGACTGACTGATATAAGTAATAAGTTTTCCTATAAATATCTGCCTGACTGACTAATATAAGTACGTTTCTCTATAAATATCTGACTGAGTGTTTTTAAAACGTTTTCATGTGGTCTTTATACTAATGTATCCAAATAAATAAAGAAATTTGACTTTGACTTTATAAATATATGACTGACTGACTGATTATATGTAATGAGTAGTAAGTTATCCTATAAATATTCGACTGACTGATATAAGTAATAACTATTTAGTTCCTCTATAAATATCTGACAGACTGACTTGATATAAGTAATAACAAGTAAGTTATCCTATAAATATCTGACCGTCTAACTGTTATAAGTAATAAGTAGTATGTTTCTCTATAAATATCTGACAGACTGACTTGATATAAGTAATAACAAGTAAGTTATCCTACAAATATTCGACTGACTGTATAAGTAATAACTAATAAGTTCCTCTAGAAATATCCGATAAACTGATTGATAAAAGTAATAAGTAGTAATTTTTCCTATAAATATCTGACCGTCTAACTGTTATAAGTAATAAGTAGTATGTTTCTCTATAAATATCTGACAGACTGACTTGATATAAGTAATAACAAGTAAGTTATCCTATAAATATTCGACTGACTGTATAAGTAATAACTAATAAGTTCCTCTAGAAATATCCGATAAACTGATTGATAAAAGTAATAAGTAGTAATTTTTCCTATAAATATCTGACCGTCTAACTGTTATAAGTAATAAGTAGTATGTTTCTCTATAAATATCTGACAGACTGACTTGATATAAGTAATAACAAGTAAGTTATCCTATAAATATTCGACTGACTGTATAAGTAATAACTATTAAGTTCCTCTAGAAATATCCGATAAACTGATTGATAAAAGTAATAAGTAGTAATTTTTCCTATAAATATCTGACCGTCTAACTGTTATAAGTAATAAGTAGTATGTTTCTCTATAAATATCTGACAGACTGACTTGATATAAGTAATAACAAGTAAGTTATCCTATAAATATTCGACTGACTGTATAAGTAATAACTAATAAGTTCCTCTAGAAATATCCGATAAACTGATTGATAAAAGTAATAAGTAGTAATTTTTCCTATTAATATCTGACCGTCTAACTGTTATAAGTAATAAGTAGTATGTTTCTCTATAAATATCTGACAGACTGACTTGATATAAGTAATAACAAGTAAGTTATCCTATAAATATTCGACTGACTGTATAAGTAATAACTATTAAGTTCCTCTATAAATATCCGATAAACTGATTGATAAAAGTAATAAGTAGTAATTTTTCCTATAAATATCTGACTGTCTAACTGTTATAAGTAATAAGTAGTATGTTTCTCTATGAATATCTGACAGACTGACTTGATATAAGTAATAACAAGTAAGTTATCCTATAAATATTCGACTGACTGATATAAGTAATAACTTTTTAGTTCCTCTATAAATATCTGACAGACTGACTTGATATAAGTAATAACAAGTAAGTTATCCTATAAATATTCGACTGACTGATATAAGTAATAACTATTAAGTTCCTCTATAAATATCCGATAAACTGATTGATAAAAGTAATAAGTAGTAATTTTTCCTATAAATATCTGACTGTCTAACTGTTATAAGTAATAAGTAGTATGTTTCTCTATAAATATCTGACAGACTGACTTGATATAAGTAATAACAAGTAAGTTATCCTATAAATATTCGACTGACTGTACGAGTATAAGTAATAACTAATAAGTTCCTGATGAGAAGGTGGTTTCAGATATTCCATTTATTGGTAACTTTTAGTTTATGGCCCAATTCTACTGGTGGCAATTGAAAAATGAGCAATTTGCTGCACTCTTGAGGTGCAATTCTGTTCATCACTCCGAAGATTCTCATCAGATCCTCACCAATTTTTAAGGGACCACCCCTGAGGTATCATCTTTCGAACACAAAAAGAATCATCTCAATCGGTTTAGCTGTCTTCAAACGATCGCGTAACATACATACAAAAAAAACAACACACAGACGAATTGAGAACCTCCTCCTATTTTAAAGTCGGTTAAAAAATGTGATGTTCTTTTGACATGGTAGGTAACCATAGCAACATATTTTCATCAATGTTTCCTTATGACGTTATCCCGTAAAATTATCGTTTGTAAATCGACTTTACAGACAAATGGTTTTTATTCAGGCCTTTTTATTAATGCTAGAGAAAGGTAATAAAATGTATTTTAATAAAACGTGATAAGCATATTATTTACCGAGCTTAGTACGTAAAATATAATCTTAAAATAAATAAAAAAAAGATTATTTATCTACTAACTGTAACACTGATTGCGCCCCGCGGTTTGAATTTGCGACACAGTTGGCACAATGGTCACCATGCCGAACTACCAAACACAGGGTTGCGGGTTCCATTCCCGCCTCAGACAAGTATTTATGCTTTTTAAACTCACAAGATTTGTATTCATAGTAATTATTTTCTCGGGTCTTAATCCCGTATTTTTTGTTTTTTTTATTTCTCTTGCCTCGACGTTTCGACTATAGTTACAATAGTCATGGTCGCGAGGAGACTTCGAGGTACGAGAAATAAAAAAACAAAAAATACGCGATTAAGACCCGGGAAAATAATTACTAAGTATTTATGCTTAGATATTTGTCTGTGGTCTGGTTGTTTCTATGTATTATTTATAATCTTCTCTATATATATAAAATTCTCGTGTCACGGGGTTCGAACTTGAACTCCTCCGAAACGGCTCGACCGATTCTCATGAAATTTTGTGAGCATATTCAGTAGGTCTGAGAATCGGCCAACATCTATTTTTTTTTTGTTTTTTTTTTTTTGTAAATAGCAAAACAACGTTTGCCGGGACAGCTAGTCTATCTATTATCTATAATATAAAAATCAATTGCTGTTCGTTAGTCTGGCTAAAACTCGAGAACGGCTGAACCGATTTGGCCAATTCTTTTTTTGTTGTGTTTGTTGTAGTCCAGGGAAGGTTTAAACGGTGAGTACTTACGCGGGTGAAACCGCGGGGCGCAGCTAGTCTATAATATAAAAATCAATTGCTGTTCGTTAGTCTGGCTAAAACTCGAGAACGGCTGGACCGATTTGGCCAATTCTTTTTTTGTTGTGTTTGTTGTAGTCCAGGGAAGGTTTAAACGGTTCGGACTTACGCGGGTGAAACCGCGGGGCGCAGCTAGTCTATAATATAAAAATCAATTGCTGTTCGTTAGTCTGGCTAAAACTCGAGAACGGCTGGACCGATTTGGCCAATTCTTTTTTTGTTGTGTTTGTTGTAGTCCAGGGAAGGTTTAAACGGTGAGAATTTAAAGATCGGACTTACGCGGGTGAAACCGCGGAAAAGTATATAAGTACCTTGTAGGTACTTACATCCGTTGTCTAGCACCCATAATGGCTAGATGGCGATGTGTGGAATGTCCTGCAATATTTATTTAATTCAACTACGTTTGTGTCTCTTTACAAGTAATTTTGATTTCCTACAACACAGATTACATAATAGTTACTACGGACTACAAACTTTATCAGCCCTTTTGGTCCCTTAGAAGTAGAATTTTCAAAAATACTTGTTCAGTACAGATCTGTTCACTCACGAAGGCGCGCCCCTCCAGGGTAAATTTTCTCAGTGTGCATTTAATATGAGCGTCGCACGTGCTAACAAGATGTCTTAATGTGTGTGTGAAGACTATCAGTAGAGACAGCATACAACAGAGATAGAATTATGATTAGACAGCCACATCTTAGAATTTTTGTACTTTTCAAATATATATAAATAACACCTCTTTTTATAATCCTATTATCCGCATGTGTCGACATTGTCGGTTAATCATAATGACAAAATTGATGTTTTTAACAATAAACTTTATTAAGATTTACATTAAAGTTTATTAACTTAAAAAATGCTTATTGCTTATATTGTCTTTTTAAGTATACTGTTCACTGCATACTAAAAAATAAATGAATAGACTCTAAATCACTACCTAAAGTATAAAACAAAGTCGCTTTCTCTGTCCCTATTTCCCTTTGTATGCTTAGATCTTTAAAACTACGCAACGGATTTTAATGCGGTTTTTTTTTAATAGATAGAGTGATTCATTAGGTATATACGTATGTTAACTGCTTAACAAGAAATAATCATGCTGAGTACACATATTTTAGGATATAGTCTAGTTTAAAATTATTTGTTATAGTATTTATCTTATGTATACTTGATATGACTGTATTCTGTTTTGTGTTCCATTAAATAAATAAATATATATCGACCGCTTTCGAGCAACAGCTCCTAACTGACTTTTGGTAAATTTTACAGGAGAGCAAAAAAACTGAATAACTTCTTTATTTTATGGATTTGCGAAAAGTTGAAAATCCAAGTTTATTAATTTTGTAAATAGTATTGATTAATAACAATATTGTATTAAATTTTTAGCCCTAAAGTAGTTTATGGTAGATACGAGCTATTGGTATGAAAAAGTTGGTGAAAATGTTGGAGATAGAATTTATTGTCACTAAACTTATAAATAAAACGAGTTATTTATTTAATCATTTATTAACGAAAACTTTCTATGATTCTTCTTTTTAATTAATTAAATGTAAGGTATTCATTAATATCACAATCTGGCAAGTAATTCAAAGTAATGTTTTTAAAAACTAACAATTAAGACTAGTCATTCTCTCAATTAACAATTAGCCTTAGGTAAATATCTTATTACCTTATAAACTTATTTTACTTCTTACTTACTACGACTTCCAGCCTCCCGAACAAGCCGGGTTCCGAAAAGGCTTTAGTACCGTGGACCACATTCATACGCTCCGGCAGATTATACAGAAGACTGAGGAGTATAATCGGCCGTTACGTTGGACTACGAGAAAGCCTTTAATTCAGTGGAAACCCGGGTAGTGCTGCAGTCCTTCCAGCGGTGCAAAATCGACTATCGGTATATCCAAGTGCTGAAGTGTTTGTACGCTACTGTCTACTGTCTATCTGGCTTCAGAACCAGAGCACAAATCCGATCCCATTGCAAAAAGGGGTGAGACAGGGAGACGTTATCTCTCCGAAACTGTTCACCTCTGCATTGGAGGATATATCATCGTTCACCCTCTAACATCGTTGGTTGTCGTGTGGAGGGGACGTGTGTCAATTTCTAAGATTACTTTTGCGCGAAACGACAAACAAATTCGGCCCGTATTCCTAAAGACAGTGACGCTAGTTTGGAGTGGTGCGTGAATCGGTTCTTGTTACGTTGACTCATTAAGACTACCTCGGTGCAACCCCCGCTCACCGCGAGTAAAGAGTGCCGCTGAATAATTCATCTCGCTCACACCCGTAGTGAGCGCATAGTGAGCGATCGCGTCTAACTAAAACCTATCTACCTACCTGCTTACTGTTTGTTGCTGCCCAATTCAAGATGTCAAAATGCAGTGCATGCAATGTTGTTATCCCAAAACAGGATAGAGTAGTATGCAGCGTAAGTGATTGCTCGAGGGCTTATCATTCATTATGTGTGGGACTAAACGTAGAAAAGTTCAAGAGATTAACAGCCTGGACCTGCCCTACCTGCATTTCGAAGCAACCAAAAACAGGGAACACCAACACCCCGGTTAAAAACGTCACTGAACCAACGGGCGACGTCCGTGACGTATTACGTACGGAGGTACTAGCTGCCCTTCGCAGCGACCTCTCGTCTTTGGTTAAAAATGCAATTAAGGAACAATTAGCTACCCTCACAGATAAGGTTTCTTCGATCGAAAGCTCTGTCAAATACATAAGTTCGCAGTATGATGATATTATGAAAATGTTGTCCGACAACAAAGCGCAGATTAAGACGTTACGAGAGGAAAACGAGTCCCTACGGGTCGCTGTTACTAAGCATGCAAACCAGATTAAGTATTTGGAGGAGGAGAACGTCCGTCAACAACAGTGGAATAGGCTGCAAAACGTAGAAATTACAGGCGTCTCCGAGTCCAAAGATGAAAACACATTGGATATAGTCCTTAAGGTGGCGGAGAAGATCGGTGTATCGATTGAGATGGCTGAAGTTGAGTTCGCACACCGTGTGCAGGCCCGCCGTCCGTTGAGCTCAACCAGCGGGCGCACCATCATCGCCCGGTTCCGCAACCGTCGTACTAAGGACGCTTTCATTGCGGCGTCGCGCAAAACCCGGGGACTAAAGTCTTCTGATATTGATATTGGTATGGGTGGCAAAGTTAATAATAATAATATCATTTACATAAATGAACATCTCACTAAACACAATAAGTCACTACTAAAAGAATGTAAAAATAAAGCTAAAGATATTAATTTCAAGTTCGTATGGACAAAAAACTGTCAAATTTTTGCCAGACGCAACGAGACTTCGCCGCCCATTCCAATCATCACAACATCCGACCTAGAAAAAATATGCTGAATCATCTGTTCGCTTACCTACGGACATTTAGGCCGACGTTTGTTACTTTCCAGATTTTTCTTCTACTTTTAAATTGTTTAAATCGCAAAAACCTAAACACAAAACCACTGATGGTAACTTTATCCACTACACATTTTGTAATTCACTTATTGCACTACATCAATCACTCATTAATACACACACTTATAGATTCTAATACCTACCAACTATTTTATAAACTTCTATGTACGAAATTTCATATTACTTTTATAACTGTCATTACATGTTTTCAAACTAAAAAATACCGCTATAAGCTGCATAAAATTATTGTCTGCCCAAAACTTTTATTATATTCACATTCAATTATATTTTACAATACTATTATATTCACATTCAATTTCGATAAAAAACATCATTGTCATAGATGTAATATCACGTATTTATTGCCTTTCTAAATGATGGTCACACGTAAAAAACAATTAAAAATATATTATCAAAATGTGCGAGGTTTACGAACAAAAACGAACGAAATATATAACAATTTTTGTTTGAATGATTACGACATAGTCTTTATCACTGAGACATGGCTCTGCGACGGTATTCTGGATTCGGAATTATGTAACCTTGATAATTATGATGTTTTTCGTAGGGATCGCGAGTCCTTGGGAGGTGGTGCAATGATAGTGTGCGCGTCTCGACTGGGCGCGCGCGCTAGGCCTGACCTTGACCGTGATGGGCTCGAGTGCAAGTGGTTATCTATACCTGCATGCAATATAGGTAGTGCGCGCGACTTACATCTGTGTTGTACTTACATAACTGGTAATCGTGCGCTTCCCGATAAAATATCTCAACTCAGCGAGTTAATTAAATATGCTTTCGAAACTCACTCGGGTGATCACTTCATAATATGTGGTGATTTTAATTTACCCCAAATAAGGTGGAGCTCCAGCCCAATAAGTATAACTAAAAAAGGGTCCGTTGAATACCAAGAGACAGCGCAAAACCTGTTGGACCTGATGTCATTACTCGGTCTGTCACAATTTAACAAGTTTCCTAACTCATCTAACAATATACTAGACTTAATTTTATCTAATGTGAATATTGAGATTAATAAATCTACCATACCTTTATCGAAGATAGACGTTTTTCACGTGCCACTTGAGATATGTGTACACGACATCTTGGTACCCCTCTTGAAACCCTCACGCAGGGAAATAATATTATTTAAAAAAGGCGACTACCCCCTTATTAATGATTATTTTTATGAGTATGACTGGTCGTTTATAGAATCTTATAACATTCACGATGTTATAAATAAATTTTATTCGATTATCTACGCGGCTATTTCAAAATTCATTCCCAAGAAAAAAATTAATAGTACATATACTTATCCAGTTTGGTTTACTAAATCTATGCTTAATATGATCAAAGAAAAGAACAAGTATCATAAGCTCTGGAAAAAACACGGTAATCCGGCTGATTACAATTCGTTCTCATTATTACGTTCTCGGCTTAAAAAACTAAATACTGAATGTTACTCAAACTACATAGAATTCTCTCAACAAAAAATTAAAGAATCGCCGAAGTTTTTATGGTCCTATATTAAATCTAAGCGAAAAAATAAATCTAATTACCCTAACGAGATGCATTACAATAATATTATATACAATAATCACAAAGACATATGCAATTCTTTTAATAACTTCTTCAGTGAAAATTTTAGACCGCCTGCCTTGCAGTATGAACAATTCTCAGATACTGCCTCGGTATGCCTGGATACGTTGTGCGATTTGACTGTCACAGTCGATGATATGCGTAAACTACTCAGAGGACTAAACTGTTCCAAAGGCGCCGGTTCTGACGAAACTCACCCTTTCTTCTTTAATAAATGTTTTGACTCGCTCTCACCTCCGTTAACACTAATATTTAATAAATGTTTTAAAGAGGGATATTTCCCTGACGTGTGGAAAACTGCACATATTGTTCCCATACATAAAAAGGGATCCAAAACTGATATTGCAAATTACCGGCCTATATCTATACTAAATGTTTTAAGTAAAGTAATGGAAAGGGTGGTGCATAAAGTCTTGTACCCTTATGTGATTGGACATATTCCCCCTCAGCAACACGGTTTTGTAAAAGGTCGTTCAACAAATACAAACCTTGCAGTTTTCTCGAACGATGTCTTGCGTAGTATGGATGCTGGTAGTCAGATAGATGTCGTGTACACAGATTTCGAAAAAGCGTTCGATCGTGTGGATCATTTGATCCTTCTACGTAAACTGCAGGAGCTAGGAATACGTGGCAATCTCCTTCGTTGGATGGATTCGTACCTGCGAAACCGATCGCAGGCTGTGGTTGTGGCTGGTCTTCGCTCGGACTACAGTAAGGTTGCATCAGGGGTCCCTCAAGGATCAGTAGTCGGACCTTTGCTTTACGCAGTGTATTTATATGATGTTGGACGCTCTCTACAGTTTTCAAAGTTTCTAATGTATGCTGATGACACAAAGATATATAAAGTAGTTAATACAGATTCTGACGCTATTGAACTTCAGGATGATCTTAATCGGCTGTGCCAGTATTATTCCAACAATCGTATATCAATCAACATCTCTAAGTGCTTAAAAATCACGTACTCGCGTAAACGTAAGCTCGTTAGTCACACTTACATCCTCAATAACGAACCCGTCCAGCAGGCTGATCTCACTAAAGATTTAGGAGTGGTGTTTGACTCTAAGATGACCATGACTGCTCATGTTATAGCTATCACAGCTAAAGCATACAAGAGTTTAGGTTTTGTTCTTAGGGTAAGTAAGTCCTTTTCAGATATCAACTGTGTCAAAATGCTCTATTACGCGTACGTCAGAAGCGTCCTGGAATATTGTTGCAACGTCTGGAACCCTCATTATATAACCTATAATGAGGCTATGGAGAACATTCAATTGAAATTCACAAAACACTTAAACTACCGTACAAGAACTAAAAACTTGAATTACGAAGAATCTTGTGATTTTCATAATTTACTACCACTAGAAAGACGCCGTACCTACCTTCAATTAATGTTTATGCATGACGTTCTGCACGGTAAAATTGATTGTCCAGACTTGCTTCAATTATATCTTCGGCTTTACACCCCAGATAAGTGTATAAGATTAAGACATGCTCCGCTGTTTAGTACACCTAGCACTAGTACAAATTATGCACACAATTCGTTGATTTGTCGTACGCTGAGATGCTACAATGAAAATTTTTTGTCTACTGATGTTTTCCACCTCAGCAAGGCATCTTTTAAAAGGGCAGTCCTATCCATTCTGTTTGAATGATGAATTAAGCAGTATTATAAATGAAATAAAATATTGTTTGTAGTTGATTGGGTTATGTACGTACATACTTATTATTGTGTGTGTATATTATATATTTATTATATGTTATTGTTATGTATTGTAATTATGTGTTTATACCTATATGTATGTTAATCATATAATTGTGTATATATATCTATATATAGTTGATCTATAATGTATATACCATCTGTTCGACTTTTTATATAGACAACCATTTCAAACCAACTATGTAATGTATAGAAATTAGAAGTCTATTATTGGCTGTAGGAAATAACCTACCTACCGATGTAACTAGTTTAAGAGCTGTTGACTTCATGACAATAAATTAAAAAAAAAAAAAAAAAAAAAAAAAAAAAAAATTTAAGCTCTTGGACTGGGACGGATATGGCATCAATATCAATGGCGATTACATCACTCATCTTCGGTTTGCCTACGATATAGTCATCATGACTGAATCGCTGGAGGACCTCAGCAGGATGCTGAGAGACCTCAACACCGTCTCCGGAAAGGTGGGTCTTAAAATGAACATGGGTAAGACAAAGATGATGTCGAACGCCCATGTCATACCCATACCTGTTCACATTGGAGACGATGTTATCGAAGTTGTTGATCACTATGTCTACCTAGGCCAAATGGTCCAACTAGGTAAATCTAACTTCGATAAAGAGGTCAGCCGACGAATCCAACTTGGTTGGGCAGCGTTCGGGAAGCTTCGCAACATCTTCTCGTCACAAATACCACAGAGTCTCAAGACGAAGGTTTTCAACCAATGTGTGTTACCAGTGATGACATACGAATCCGAGACGTGGTCGCTGACTATAGTCCTCGTTCATAAGCTCAGAGTCGCTCAGCGGGCTATGGAGAGAGCTATGCTCGGAGTTTCTCTACGTGATGGAATCCGAAATACGGAAATCCGTAGAAGAACCAAAGTCACCGACATAGCTCTCAGGATTGGTAAGCTGAAGTGGCAATGGGCAGGTAATGGGCTCGCAGAACTGACAACTGCTGGGGAGTAAAGGTTCTCGAGTGGCGGCCGCGATGCAACGCGAACCGAAGTGTTGGGAGACCAGCTGCCAGATTAACTCTTCTACTTCTACTTCTAACTTCAAATTAATTCATTTAATGCAGAAAATACAAGTTATTTACTTACTTTTAGCCAAGACGAACAGTTTCCAGCACGTTCTCAGTCCAAACTGCGTGTCAAAATGTGAGATAGAAGATATTTCTACTAAATTTATTTTTTAAATAAGAAAGAAGAAAAAGTAAGAAATTTCTATTAGCGATTTTTTAATACTTTTAAACGTCAGATAGTTACGAATTTTCGTCACAGGAAAGATGCTTACATTTTACAACAGATGGCATTAAAATCCACTTTTGGGTAAAAATGGCAGTTAGGAGGTGTTGCTCGAAAGCGGTCGATATGACTGAGTATCCATAGATAAACAACTAAATACTACGCGCTACCTACCCGTCATAACGTCAGATTGACTATGGTAATCAGTCAATCTAGCGAAGCGTGATATGTCAATGGATCGCGGATTGTCATCTTAGAACGCTTGGCGAACAGGACGGGCGTCCGCCAAAGAGAATTTAAATGCGTCCGCGAACCGTGCTCGTTCACGAATCGCTCTGAATTCTACTATCATACTATTTTACGAATAATTTGAGTTATTGTGATGTTAACTAAGTGTTTCCTTGAAAACTACGTGAATCTAGTTACTTGTAGTGTATAAATATACTGGCTGTCATTGGATGACATTGTTCTTAACCCTTACTTGTCCACTTCATAGATTGGTACAAGACGAATAATGATGAAGGCTATCCTGGCTTTTCATATACATATTATGTTTACAACAACATTCATAAGGCGTGGAAGGGCGCGCCATCGTGAGTGAACAGATCTGTACTCCCTACGTCCTAAAAGAAATCCCCATACGAAGCTTCAGACTTGTAGCTCGAGTAGTTTCAACATTTTTTAAGTCTAATAAATTGATAGAACACCTGAATTCACAAAAAAGTGTCAAGGTAATATTGTGTGACGTCATGCTTCTTGGTAATATGACCTTGGTAACTTAGGAAAAAACAGAGTATTTAATAATAAAATCGCTCATCTGGGCTTGTGTTATGGTGTGACGAGTGACGAATGGAAGACTTATTTAGAGGTAAAAATAGGAAAAAAAACAAAAAAATTTAAGGATTAACAAAAAAAAATCTCGTTTTCACGTAAAATTATCGTCAGTAAACCGACTTTACAGACAACCATTTTTTTCAGGGTGGCCTACGGTTTCGAAAAACATTTGGAAGCGTGTTACCTTCATTCAAAAAACGTAAGTATACTTACTAAGAAACTTTTTTACTTTCAGAATAAATTAAGATAAGTACCTACTTATTTTTAACCGACTTCAAAAAAGGAGGAGGTTCTCAATTCGTCGCGTATATATATTTTTTTTTATGTATGTTCGCCGATTACTCGAAAAGTCGGACTGGGTGACACCATGTTTCTTATTATATCTCTCAACATTCAATCTAACCCAGTCCGACTTCCAAGTATGTTTAAGTTATCTGCTGTTTTAGTGACCCGAAATGGATTATTTTTCACTTTTTAGTTTTTATTTTTCAGAGTTTTTTTTTTTGTTTTCAGGTTTCTTTTTCAGGTTTTTTTTAGTTTTTGTTTCCGGGATTTTTTTCAAGTTTTTTTAGTTTTTGTTTTTTTTTAAGAAATTCTTTAAGTAAAATTGACCCCCCTGTAGGATATCACTCCTGGAGATATTTGCACGCTTAATCACTGTAAGTACCTCGCATACACACGTCCGCTCGGTTCGCCTGACGTGGCGCAACTGCCCTAGTCAATACACTCAACTGTCATAGTCAATACACTCACTAGTCAGTACACTACATCCCTTCCATGTTTTATTTATTTATTATTATTAAGTATTTATTCTACAAGAAACTCATGAGGGTTTACTCTTTTTTCGTCCAATAATCTCCGCTCCATGGCTGTGCCGCAGGCAGCGGTGTGACTCGCGACCGATGACAGGAGTGTCAGTTGTTGGCTGTAAATCAACAGAAAAACACGCACAGCGTATCGCGTAACCATCGCGATGGTGCAAGTGGTGAACTTCACATGTCTCCCAATCACAACATTTAAGGTGGAACATGGAATTACACTAGAGTAATTCCATTACATTTAATTTACACAATAAACCCAACACCACTTGCATCATACTTTATTATTCTACCTTATCCCTTATCCTTCTTCTTTTCTTCTTATAAATATTTTTTCTTCTCTCAGGTCTTGTTACATCTTAGTATGTATGTTGTCAGATTAGATATTCCCGCAAATAGGTTAGTACTGATACAAACTAGTACTTAGTACAGACTTCCTCAAGTCTACTTGTTTAATTCAAATAATGCAATATTTAAAAGTAAAAATGCATTATCTTTTATAATGTTATTAAATTTTCCTCTTTACTGCCTGTTCGCGTAGTAACTCGTTTTAGGTAACTGCGAATTAGGTTAGGAGTAGGTATTTACTTATTAGTTACGCAATAAGACTAGCACGAATCTCGATGTGTCCCCAAGTTACTCTTACAGTTTAGGTAAAACACAGTGGCCTTTACTTAGATATGCTTAATTCATAGGTATAATAGACGCACCTTAGTCAATTACGTTTACTGTTACTTAGGGCCTGATTTAGAAAAGAAAAGTACACTTAGTATGTCCGTACAAGGTTAAACTTCCCAGAATTGAAATTTACTTTAGTGAAGGATAGAATTGTATTCAGTTTTAGCAAATAGTGCCTATTTAATTCGGTAGGCTATTATGATAGTGGTAGTTTCAAGTCTTTTACTTAGTGCTACACCCGCATATGCACAGGCATAACAGTTATCTTCTAAGTAAAATATTTCCTGACGAGATACTTCCCGCTCTTACAATTTGTATGCTTTGTACCCTTTAAAGTTTGTGCGCATTGCATATTTTACTGTTTGTACCCTTGTACGCTTATCAACATTGAGAGTGTATTGGTCGCACCCAATTTAATGAAAGTCGGAATCTTTTTTGGTGTATTAACATTTGCCGCAGTAGGTAAGGGATAAGGTAAGCTAATATTATATTATTATTATTTTTTCAACCTGTCAAAAAATATATTGGGTACTGTTTGATTTTCATCAACTACCTCTTGCTGTTATTTAGGTACCGTCCTTACTTAAAGAACTACCTCTTGCTGTTATTTAGGTACCGTCCTTACTTAAAGAACTACCTATAGTGTTATTAAGGTATCGTTCTTATTTTAAGAACTACCTCTTGTGTTATTTAGGTGCCATCTGGTTTCCCAGACTACTTTTACCATTACATCATACGCTTTTAAGACTTAAAATATATTATTATAGTGTAGTATTCCGAGTATAACTATGATAATAATAATGAACACTTTGTAATAAAATTGATTTTGTAATGAATTGTCATTTGATTGGCTAACTAATGTACCTACTGTGCAACTGACGTAAATATTATGGACTTATTGTAATTTGGTAACGTGCTGAGACAACCAGATATTATACAATAATAGGTTCTCAACTGAAACAAAGTAAACACTGTGCCCATTGCGGCGAAGTAGATATTTGAGAGACAAAATAATGGCATTTTTCTTTCTTTAGACTAGTTCTACTTGAACTTTACATGTAATCATCTGTTCTTGTATGAAATTCTACGCTATATATTTCTGCAATATTTTGACATGTTTCCATGTTTCCTATAGTGAAGGCCTCGATAAGATCTCTCACCTCTGTAAGCAGACCATCAATAGTTTCTGAGACACAGCCGTTCCTAACCTGACAGCTGTCATTTTAACATCTGTCATTTTGACAGTTACCTGCCATTATGCCGCCGCCTTTTGTTTTTATTTTCGATCGTCTTTTTTTTCCGATTGCCTTTTGTTTAGACTAGGGGATCCGATGAGATTGAAAGAATCCAAAAGCAGTTCTTAATCGACTGAAACGAAAGTGAAACATCCTTTAAATGAATGAACTATAACAGGCAAAACAAACCATTTGCAAAGGCTAACCGTTAGAGAATGCGTAATAGGTATGTTTCCAGTATTTGCAAACTCGAAACTTCTCTAGTGTTTACACTAATACACTATGGCAGTATCCAATGTGGCAAACTGTCCTAAAACTATGGTATTGATTTTTTACAGTTCATTTTTGAAAAAGTCAGTAAGATGTTATTTATTAGACCTGAGTCTCACTAGGTCTATATGCAATGGAACTACCTCAATAGACCCAAGTCTTAATACGCCCCCTGGGGCCGTTGTTTTAAACTTTAGTTTAGTAGCCTATAAATTAATGAACATCGTCACGTTCTGTTGACATGGTAGGTAACCATGGCAACGTATTTTCATCAATGTTTTCTTATAACGTTCGTCGGTAAAACGACTTTACAGACAAATAGTTTCTTTGTAAATATTTGGGTGCCCATTACAGGCATTCAACTGTTTTATGCAAATTATTTTATTCTGTAAGTAAATAGAAGATACAGTGGTATAATTTTTTTTTTTTTTTTCTCCAATACGTAGCAAAGTTGGGGCGTGAGCCGCGTGTGTGCGAACTTCGACCTTCTCAGTTCAACTGCTAGATGTCAATGTCAGCGCATCAATATCTTAAATATATTATCTTATATGGTTGTGTATATTATAAAATCAATGAAATTCTGTTTCGTTCTATCATTTTGACATAAATATCTTTAAATATCTAAAAAACTTTGATTTGACCTGACCTGATTTGACTTGACTTGACTTGACCAGACTAGACAAGGCAAGACCAGACCAGACTAGAATAGACCAGACTTTTGACTTTTTGGCTTTTTGGCCTTTCGTCTCTTTGACCTTTCGTCTTTTCGACCTTTCGTCTTTTTGACCTTTCGTCTTTTTGGCCTTTCGTCTTTTTGACCTTTCGTTTTTTTGACCTTTCGTCTTTTTGACCTCTCGACTTTTCGACTTTTCGACTTTTTGACCTATTTGACCATTTGACCGTTTGACCTTTTGACCTTTTGACTTTTTGCTTTTGTTAGCACTAACCGATATCAGTTTACTACTTGTATTAGTTTAGTACCAACTGAACTCACCAGATTTGTACAACCAACAACAAACTCTTTAGATACCGTGTCTTTACAAGATGAATTCGTACCTAATTGTTTTTCTTGTACGTTAGTATTTCACACCTCTTTGATTACAATTGAATTGTGCAATGCGTTTCAGTAAACAACGATTACTGGTACTTTGAGTAATACGATGTATCTCCGTGCGTGTGGTTGGATGTGTGACAGATATCCGGTAGGTATGCATTTAGACAAGGCAACATAATTTAAATGGAACCATGCAATTATGCTAGCTGCCACTTCTGCCCTGCTTATTGAGAGTGCAGTAACTCGTATTTTTGGCAAAATTGAGTTATATACAGAATCGGAATCAGCAGAAAAAATCCTTCTTTGTAAACTGACTCGTGTGTCGAAATTCCATAAGAAACCTGAAATATCATTAAGTAAGAACGCAGTAACTTAACTAATTAAAAAAAAATCCCTACAATAAGAGTAGTAACTTAAGTTACTATATATTTAATTAGCTCATATAATATTATTTCTAGTCATAACTGCAGTAACTCCTACATACTGCACTTAGTATAATGTAAACAACATAATCAAAATACTTTTTCCTTAACATAAATGCAGCAACTAGTTAAGACCTATCGTTTGAGGTACCGCATGAAGGTGTGCAACGTTTATAAAGTAGTTATGACAGTGGGAGTTTCATTACTTAGTACGAATATTGCATTGAAGACGAAATATTTCAGTTCCGCCGGGTAGGATTTTTTATGATGTAGTACAAAAATGTTATGCTAATTAAGACCTTTCATCCGAAGTACCGCATAAACGTGTGCAGCGTTTTATAAAGTAGTTATGACTATTTGAGGTTCATTATTTCTTACTATGAAACTAAGTATGATTGACACCAAAATATCTCCGCTCCTCTGAGTGGGATCTTTTTGTTCTATAGAATTAAATGAAGTAGGTACTCATTACGACCTTTCAAATGAGGTACACCACACCAAAAAAAGCCAAAGCCAAAGCTTTTGACTCAGTTTCTATCCCTATTATGTTGCGAAAGCTTGAATGTATAGGTATAAGAGGTACTCAGTTGAAACTATTTATAAGTTATCTAGAAGAACGTACCCAATGCATTAGGATACCTAGACAATATTGTCAGTGCTGATAAAAATAACACTTCGTAAAAATAACACTTCACTACTGACCTCCTGTACAAATCATGTAAAGTACTAACAGTTCGACAGTTATTTGTAGCGAGCATTGTACTAAAGCAGCATGCAGCCCTTCCCTACACCACTGATTTTGCTAATATAAGAAGGAGTGATATAGTTTGCCGTCTACAAATAAGAACTAACTTAGCTTTCACACATAAATTCAAAATGTTCCTAGGGCCGTTACTATATAATAACCTAAATGCTATAACAAATATTTTTTCACTTAACTACATAAATTGTAAAAAAAGCCTTCGAGAAAGCACTTCAAAATATGTCCTATGAAGATACAGAGGAATTACTAATACTTTTGAAGTAAGTAAATAGGTGTAAGTAAAACTTGTGATTTATTTATTATAGACATTATTATTAACACATTATTGACATTTATTTATTTATTATTATAGATTGTGATTTTTTTTGTACTTCGATTCTTACTTCTTAGATTCGATGATTAATATTATTAACTCTGTTTATCTATACATAAACATGCATTTCAATACATTCAATTTTCGTGTCTAATAATAAGTGGTCATTTTTAGTTTTAATTAAAATATCAGCACATGTCGCCTGAAACACAGGATCACCTAGTTCAGGCACACGTGGACATAGATTTAAGAAAAAAATTGTGCCTATATATGTTTATTATTGTACTGTATTTCTGAATAAAAATTATCTTATCTTATAGTAAAAAGCAGTCGGGACGTTCTGGGTTAAGATTTTTCTTTTCTATTTTATACAAATTGGTTTTAAAAAAGTTTAAGTCAAATAGATATACTCAATATATTGTACCTCAAAGTAACTGAAAGACTTTTAGGACTACCTACTTACTTTTATTCGTTAGTTTTTTATTAGATATCCAATAATTCTTAGATTTATTTTACAAACATAAAGACGTGCATGCAAAGACTACAACGTAAAAATAAGTACATAAAGATTTGGTGAAATATAAAATATTTCCACAAATAATTGTTACACCGAGTTTGATAACATGTACCTTTAATTAGTAAATACTTGTAAAAAGTTCCCTTACATTTTATTTAACTTACCTTAATGCTTCTAAAAAACTAACCAAAAGTGCAGCAACTATGGTACTTGCTGCACTTATTCTTAGGATGACCATTTTACACTGATAATAATTACTAAGCATATGTAAATTTTTCGACTTTATTTTAAAGTATATTAATATATATTATTAATTTTAATGTTAACACTATCTCTACATTTTTCTCTTTCTTTTGGTGTATATCATGTTTCAATAGCATTAATATTTTAGGAGCAATATCAAAAAATATTCTAAAAAACTTTAACCGCGTTTTTCTCGAAAACATGTTTGACTGAGTTACTGCACTCTCAATAAGCAGGGCAGACTTGTACTTGTACTTATTGTTTAATCATACGATTCATTAATTTGCTAACACCACTATTTAAATGTCCAGCAAATTACGTCAATAGGTACCTGATTTTGTCTATTGACTATAGATGGATAACTTTATTTGTACAATACAGTAAGAATCATAGAACACGATATACACAAAGCAAAGTACAAGTTTCACAATGGGCGGCCTTATCGCCGAAAGCGAAACAAGAAACAAACGTTCATCAAAGAACCACTGTTCATTTACGAACTACTGTTCATTTACGACGACGAAACCGTTTTTCTGGGCGCTGTTCTACTTTTTCTTGTGTTTTTTTTTTTACGTGTCTATTTGTGTTCAGAAAATAAAGTTTTATTTATTTCTTTCATTCTTTATTTTCTATTTAAGAACCCTTGTTCATTTAAGAACCATTGTTCATTTAAGAACCATTGTTCATTTAAGAACCATTGTTCATTTAAGAACCATTGTTCATTTAAGAACCACTATTCATTTAAGAACCATTGTTCATTTAAGAACCATTATTCATTTAAGAACCACTGTTCATTTAAGAACTATTATAATTGTTCATTTAAGAACCAATGTTCATTTAAGAACCATTGTTCAGTTAAAAACCATTGTTCATTTAAGAACCATTGTTCATTTAAGAACCACTGTTCATTTAAGAAGCATTGTTCATTTAAGAACCATTGTTCATTTAAGAACTAATGTTCATATAAGAACCACTGTTCATTTAAGAACCACTGTTCATTTAAGAACCATTGTTCATTTAAGTTTGTTCATTTAAGAACTATTGTTCATTTAAGAACCACTGTTTATTTAAGAACCACTGTTCATTTAAGAACTATTGTTCATTTAAGAACCATTGTTCATTTACGAACCATTGTTCATTTAAGAACCATTGTTCATTTAAGAACCACTGTTCATTTAAGAACTATTGTTCATTTAAGAACCACTGTTCATTTAAGAACCACTGTTCATTTAAGAACCATTGTTCATTTAAGAACCATTGTTCATTTAAGAACCACTGTTCATTTAAGAACCATTGTTCATTTAAGAACCACTGTTCATTTAAGAACCACTGTGTGCGGCTGTAAAACTTTACAATTCGTACTAAAATACAAGCCGTAAGTTTGTTTAAGTAGGTACATTAATAAATGAACTTGCATGAAGTAAAACGCATTAAAGTAGGTAGGTACCTTACCCATGCTGGTGAACTCAAAATGATTCTAGACTCCTACCTACACACACAGGTTTGATTCTTGTTATGCACCCTTGTTTGAGGTAGGTACCAACTCACTCATATTATTTGTTAATTATTGTCCAATATCTTCACGGTTGACCTCTCCAATTTTAATTATAATAATGACACATTCTTGTGACCGAATTGGCAAAGGGTTCGTTGTGTTTGTGAAGTCACGGATATAAATTATACACCATCACTTCAATTGAGTACTTATAAAACAGTTAAACTAAATATTATGCAATGTAATTGTATTCGGATATAGGTATCTGCCTCTAATAAATAGTCGGTGTTCGGGTTATATAAATTTTTTGCTTAGGTATGCCAGTACAGTAGGTAGTTAGGTACCTACGTTAATAGCTATCGTTGCAGGATTATAGTATAGATAGGTAATTGAAACCTAACAACACAAAAGTGAGGTTGTCACCGAGCTGCGGCGGGGGCGCCGCCGCCGCCGGGGCGGCGCCACGACGACGCGTCCGTCCGGCGCGGCGCTCTGCAGCGGGCGACGACGCGGCGGGCGCCCGCCGCTATACCTATCGTGTTTGTATCGCGTGGAGCTGTGGGCGCGGACGTTGACAGAGCTTTCTCGATGCAGAAGCGAGCGATCCGTGCCATCGTGGGTCTGACGACGAGTCCTGCAGGGATCTCTTCAGAGAGCTTAACATAATGCCTCTTCCCTGTGAGTTAATATACCAGACAGCTCTGTTCACCCACAACAATATCGACAGGTTTAAACTCAGAGGTGCAAACGCTTCCCACCCCCTGCTCCGCAGCAACAAGCTTGTCCACCACATCGGAAAGGTCCGTCTACATAATGGGTGCTATGGTGTATAACAGGCTGCCGGACAACATTAAAAGGAAGCCACTTCCAGCACTATGCTTAGGGTAAGACTAAGAAAGTGGCTCCTAGAACACTCTTTCTACTATTTTAAAGAGTTTTGTACATTACCCATTGTTATATAATATTAATTTAAATACAATATAGTGCAAGTAAATAATATATTTTTTAAGCTAATTTTATTTTTATTTTTAAATATTAAGTATGTAATACTACTCTGTACTCATTTGACATGTAACTTGAACGTTATCAATAAATTATCTGTATCTGTAGATATTTATTTCAACTAACAGGTAAAACTGATTCGTTATTTCGTAATAAAATATCTACATTAGTTAAATATTTCGGAAACAAATGACCGCTAGTTACTTATAACTACTTTCTAAGACACATAATAGGTAAGTAGGTATTTATACGTCTACTTTCCTCTTTCCTTTTTTTTTTGTGTATAAAAGGTACACACCTTTTAGTCCTCGTCGCCACATGTAGGATATCACTCCTGGAGATATTTGCACGCTTAATCACTGTAAGTACCTCGCATACACACGTCCGCTCGGTTCGCCTGACGTGGCGCAACTGCCCTAGTCAATACACTCAACTGTCATAGTCAATACACTCACTAGTCAGTACACTACACCCCCAATTTGGAGGTTTTCAAGTCGCGAGTGAATAGGTAACTTCTAGGAGAGCTTGTTACATCTTAGACCGCATCGTCACCTAATAGTGGTCAAACGCTAACTTATCAATATAAAATACATACAACCGAATTGAGAACCTCCTCCTTTTTTGAAGTCGGTTAAAAACAAAATTGGACTCGAACATACAAGCAAACATACAGGTGAAACGAATAAGATAGTTTCTTATTATTTAACTGATATTATATACTTAGATGTTTCGTAAGAAATGTCCGGCCGGGATTTACTACATCTATACTTACTTATCTATACTTATATTATAAAACTGAAGAGTTTGTTTGTTTGTTTGAACGCGCTAATCTCAGGAACTACTGGTTTTAATTGAAATATTATTATAAATCTGAAAAGTTTGTTTGTTTGAACGCGCTAATCTCAGGAACTACTGGTTCGAATTGAAAAAATATTTATGTGTTGGATAGTCCATTTATCGAGGAAGGCTATATGCTATTTTATATTTCGATATTCCCACGGGATCGGGAGCTACGCGGGTGAAACCGCGGAGCGTTGCTAGTTGTCTCTAATTTCCAGGGTCTTCTAAGGCAGTCATTAACCTATTGAAGGCCCTGGGTATATTCGGATAATGAGGCTCCAATCACTTGACATTTTATTAAGTACTTATTCTAATTTATGAGTTTTATGCCAAATTATAGCTTTTATACGTAAATTGTCATCTCCATTCTTTCGTCATACAACCAGGCAGTCTGGTGTGCATTCATGGTGGACATACCAGACATTCGCACTTAGCGCTTTGCTTCATCATTCCTTATTTGTACTGCAAGGGAATGGAATCGGTTGCCTGCTTCTGTCTTTCCTGACGTGTACAATTTGGGGGTCTTCAAGTCGCGAGTGAATAAGTATCTTCTAGGAAGGCGTGTTACATCTTAGGCTACATCGTCACCTACCATCAGGCAGGTGTGATAGTGGTCAAACGCTGACCTATCATATGTAAAAAAAAAATTGTTATACTTAATGGTTCTTACTGGTACTGGTCTTGGTTGGTACTTTGTGGTTCACCCAAGCACGGATCTATTGATCTATATGGGTGGCTGCTGTCATAAACACCTCAGCAGTTACAATCATACGTAGGTTTGGCTCTAATTAAGCGGGGTGTATTATGTTCTATATTGTGTGTGAAATAAATAAATAAATAATAATAAATAAATAAAATCATGTATGACATCCTCAATGGTAACATTACCTGTCCTGACCTATTATCGCTTTTTCTTCGTCTCGTAGCCACAACCAAACGAACACGGAATACTCGCTTGTTCAGTGAACCGCGCACTAATACTAAATATGCAAAAAACTCCCTGATCTATCGCACGATGAAGTGTTACAACGATCAACTTATGTCGTCTGATATCTTCCATCTAAGCAAAAACATGTTCAGAAAGGATGTCCTCTCTGTGTTGGCCGATTCATAGAATACCATACACTATAATACGTTCTCATGAAAACAAAAAAAATGAATAAATAAATGCCTAAATATATAATATAAAGTAAGTTTTAGCTGGTTTGTGGGTCATAGATATTAGTATTTTTTATTTTTATTTATTTGTATTTATATACTTTATTATATTTATTACATCTAATTATTATCTATTGGGTACTACACATATATACTTTATTAATATTAAGCTTCTTATTTCTGGCATACATACTAGACAAACATAAACTTACTCTCTACGACAAGTATTTAATTTTGCTAAACATAAATAGTGCGAATCTGTTATTGGCTGTTGGTGTTATCTATCTGTTTTTTGTTAAATTATACTTAAGAGCTGTTGATTCGATGAAAATAAATAAATAAATAAATAAATAAATAAAAAGTTTTTCGGTAATAAATATCGGTTATCGTTTAGAGATCTGGCAGGAACTAGGGGTCGGCCCTATCGATTATGGGGCCCTGGGGACTTGCCCAGAGTGCCCGTGGGGTCTGCCTAGGGGCTGGTTCAGGTATTGTGTGGTGACTCTTCTGTCTTGTCCTTCTAGCCTCTACATCCACAAGGACCCTGGAACTGCATCCATCTACGCTCTACCAAGTGATCAGCGGCTTCGGTGGAGCTGTCACTGATTCCGCCGGAATTAACTGGAAGAGCTTGGAAGATCCACGTTTAAGGCAACATTTGATCAAGTACAGTCACATTACCAATGAGCTGAACCCAACGTGACCCAGAGCTCACTCGCAAATATATTTAAAAAATATTGCAGGACATTCCACACCTCGCGATCTAGCCCCAAGCTAAGTAACTAGACTTGTGTTTTGGGTGCTAGACAACAAAGATACTACTTATATACTTTTTTTTTGTAAATATATACTTATAATACATAGAAACAACCAGACCACAGACAAATGTCTAAGCATAAATACATGTCTGAGGCGGGAATCGAACCCGCAACCCTGTGTTTGGCAGTCCGGCATGGTGACCATTGTGCCAACTGGGTCGTCAAATCTGTAATATTGTAAAGTAATGTTACCTAAATCTGTTTTTTTTTAAACAATAAAGGTACTATAAAATACAATATAAAAAATAACAAAATAGGTACATACTATATTTTTTACAGATATGCGAATGAGCTCTAGGTCACGTGGTGTTCAGCTTATTGATAATGTGACTGTACAATGTCTTTTGACAAATTTTCTAATGCTATTCTCCTTCACACTTCAGTCATCATCAAAAAATTTTTTTTAGCTAAAACAACAATATTAAGTTTATTGTTTTTATTTTGTGGAACTCGATATCTTGTTACAAAAATCATGAATGAGAGTTTTTTCCTCTTCCATCTCCATCTCATCCCATTTCCTCCTTCTCATTTTAACCCTCGACGTAAAAACAACGGGGTGTTATCAAAAATAGCTTCAAAATCTTAGTAATAGACGCCTGATGCATCTGGTAACACAGAGAGATAATCTTCGTTACACCTAACCATAGGTCGGGCATTGAATCATGACAACCCAGCGGAAATTGGTGTTGATGGTTTGCCCATTTACGTACAATTACAGAATTATTACAGTTAAATCGTCATACCCCCGTTTATTATTTTGTCCAACCCGAAAAACAATCCTTTAAATATGAAAATAAGGCTATGTGATATGACATCGAATTTTAATGCATTAGGTTAACCAATTTTTTAATTTAAACTTAAACAAATTTAGGTTTGTGTGGATTTTATGAGCGCGACAGTACTTAGACAACTAACGACGTGCGGGAGCGGGACAGAGCGCAGCTAGAGACGTGTGTAACAGAGAGCGATGATGTGGGCAACTGACTGACCCTCCCTTCACTCCTGTCCCCCCCAAACGGACCTAAAAATTGAGTTCTGTGACTCTCAGCGGAAAGTGGAAGGGGTAGGCCCCTTCCATTTTCCGCTGAGAGTCATGAATCATTGACCGACCTATACCAATCTACTTTTAACGTTTATTTTCAGTTCATATTGTTCAAAATTAGGACTGGAATACAATATGCTTAGATTGCCAATAGCAGGAACAGATTTCTCGACACGCGTTTACGCTTACGATGACTTCCCAGACGATCAAGAGTTGAGCAATTTTACCTTAGCTCCAGAAGATTTCGAATATAAGGTGGGTACGGTTGAACCTATATAGTTCCTTAACCGCGGCACAACCGTGGGTTAGCGAGGGGACCTAGCCCAGAAAAAATGTTACGCGTTAAGATAAAATGTGAAACGAAAAACAGTCAGATAAAATTTTTGCATATTAAGTATATCCAAAACACTGTCCTTATCACAACATAGTATAAAACAAAGTCGCTTCCTGCTGTCTGTCCCTTTGTATGCTTAGATCTTTAAACTACGCAACGGATTTTGATGCGGTTTTTTTAATACATAGAGTGATTCAAGAGGAAGGTTTATATGTATAATACATGCATAATATAGCCGTGCGAAGCCGGAGCGGGTCGCTAGTCTTATTATAATTTAATAATTATTGAGGTATCGTTAGAAGCGTCTCAAAATGGTCCGCAGGTTACTATTTCATTTAACAATTTTTTTTAGATCCCTCTAATAAAAGCGTGCATGGATGTAGCCACATCACCTATCCAGATCGTGGGTTCGATGTGGTCTCCGCCGGCATGGATGAAAACTTCGAACAGTATTGTCGGGGGCCATATTAAGGAAGAACATTATCAGACTTTAGCAAACTATTTCCTCAAGTAAGTGGTGCTTACCTACAAGCTATACTGCTAAACATAGGATTGCGGGTTCGATACCCGCCTCAGACATGTATTAATGCTTAAATATGTGTCCGTGGTCTGGTTGTTTCTAAAGAAAAGTATTTAAGTAGTATATCCGTTGTCTAGCATCCATAACACAAGTATAATAACTTAGCTTGGGGCTAGACGGCGATGTCCTGCAATATTTATTTAATACGTTTAGTTAACGATATCGAGCGATTGACCATTCCATACCAATTAAATACATAATCTTTATTGTAAATTATAGTACGGGATCCCTTTATGGACGACCTTCATCGATCTGTTTAATGGATGAAAAGTATTTTATATCAAACTAGCTGCGCTCCGCGTAAGTCCCGATCCCGTAGAAATATCGAGATAAAAGTAGCATATAGCCTTCCTCGATAAGTGGACTATCCAACACAAAAATAATTTTTCAATTCGAACCAGTAGTTCCTGAGATAAGCGCGTTCAAACAAACAAACTCTTCGGCTTTATAATATAAAAGTATAGATTAAAAAGGCCAATAAATATTATTACAATGGGTTGCCAAAAAAAAATTCAGTCCAGAATGTTTTTTTTGTTTTTAGACTTTTCGCTGGTTTGGTAGACAAATTCCATACCAATGAAATACATAGTCTTTATTTTAACTTAACTTTAATTCATTAACCAGACCAGTGCAAATGACTAGTATCGATTTACCTGCCTACCAAAGAGTTGTGACGGGAAAAAAATAGTCAACTTAACGTTTGCATATTCTATAGGCTTCATATTTTCGATTGTTATGGAATTTGTCTAATATTTACTAAACCGTGAAATGTTTAAAAATACAAATTAAATTGTTAATTAATCATAATATTATTCTGGACTGAAATTTTTAGCAATATAAGTTCATTAGCAATATAATTTATTGACATTGTTGAGGACAGCGATCTTATATATAAGTTTAGTTAATAGAATGTGTTTTTGTAATGAACTTTGTTAATTAAGATATATTATAAGATAAATAATTGTAAGATACAACAGTAGGATAAATAGCACAGATAATGTTTGTGAAAGTTTGGTATGTTAGAAAATACCACGAACATACAGTCCACGAGTTAAGAACACCAGTCTAGGCCTACTTGTTGTCTAACCACGACAGACATTTTGATTCAATAAAAAATACTTTTCATCCATTAACCAGCTCCCTGAAGGTCGTTATTTAAAGGGATCTTAGACTACTTAATATTGTTAAAAACGCTTTTAATTTCAAAACGACTGTATAGAGATGTGAAAATTAAAAAGCAAACTGTTTGAAAATGCTTCACGTTCCGTTTTACCATTTCGAGACTATTTGTCCTTTCTTCCATTATGTGTAAAAATACTTATGAAATAACAGATTTTTGGAGAAATACGACGAATCCGGCATCCCGGTTTGGGCAGTGACAACATCAAACGAACCTCTGGCTCACCCTATGTATGGCACTGGTAACAGCTTAGAATGGACCCTCGCTGCCATGGTAAGGAAACAGCCCCCCAATCGCCGTAATTTATAACGCATTAGTCGAGTGCACGTCCAGTTGACGCATACGTCACGTGCACGCAAACAATAATCGGTATTGCCGTAAAATGAAACTACGCGTAACCGTTACTTTAACTGCACGTCTACTTCACCTACGCGTGAAACAAGCTGTTGCCGTATGAAATTTTTGACTAATCTTCCTAGGTGACAATTAATTTGACATTTATGCCACGTCAAAATTTAGCGCGATACGTTGAGCGCGCGACTTTTAGGTTTGCGTGACGTGTGCGTCTTAAGAAATTACGGCAATACGAAATCTATCTATAGTTATGACGCAAACGCAGTCAAGACGCGCTGCATAATAATAAGGTGATCGGCTCGCTGGCCATACCGGCTTAGGGGGTAAATCACCGGTGCGTTCAGTTTACCAACGTCTCTAATAACCAAAACTTGTAAAGCGCACATTTTTTTTTAAATACCCTCATAAAATTGCCGACCCAGTTGGCACAATGGTCACGATGCCGGACTGCCCAAACACAAGATTGCGGGCTCGATTCTCGCCTTAGACAAATATTGATGCTTAGATATTTGTCTGTGGTCTGGTTGTTTGCTATGTATTATAGGTACCTATATATTTACAAAAGAAAAGTATAAAAAAGTAGTATATCCGTTGTCTAGCACCCATAACACAAGTCTAGTTACTTAGCTTGGGGCTAAATGGCGATGTGTGGAATGTCCTGCAATATTTATCGAAGTGAAAACTTCGTACGCATATTTTTAAATGAGATGAAATCTCTGAACTCGCGACACCGTTGCGAGTCGCAACTACATTGTGTCTATATATGCATGTACAGTCGGCTGCATAATTGCAGCCCCCGGTAGAGTTCAAAAATAACTATTATTGGCATTTTTTCTTTCTAATAATTTTTGTTTGATAAATTCATGAGTAAGAAGACTTTAAACTTCAACTAAAGCAGGTGTCTAGATTCTTGCTTGTGTTGAAAGCATTCTTATAACAGTCATTTTGAAGCTCTGCGGTGGGTCTGCAATTATGCAGCCGACCGTACATATATTTTGTACCTAGTTGTTTAGAAAATAAGTTTTTTTTAGATTTGTTTTTTTTTATTTAATTTTGTTTTTTAAGTTTTTTATTTATTTATATCTTATTCCAGGGTACATGGATACCAAACAACCTTGGCCCCACCCTCCGTAACTCTACATTTAAACACGTCAAGATCTTAGGAGTTGATGATCAGAGATTTGCCATTCCGTTATGGTTTAATGCTGTAAGTTTTTTTCCTACTACTGCGCCCCGCAGTTTCACCCGCGTAAGTCCCGATCCCGTGTAAATATCGGGATAAAAAGTAGCCTATGTGTTAATCCAGGTCTCCAGCTATCTACATATTGAATTTCATTGCAATCGGTCCAGTAGTTTTTGCGTGAAGGAGTATCAAACATACGCACAAAGTTTCACATTTATTAATAGGATCAGCTCCTAATGTAATTATAATTACATAACAATATCATTCCGATTGCATTTCAATTACAAAAATGGTCGAAAAATAGTTTGCAAATGACGGACACTATATTTACTTACTTACATACGAACAGTGCAAATTAAAAATACCCTCAAAGAAGCTCAAAATACACTTAAAGTCAGCTTTTGGCATTCTCAAAAATAAGTTTTGTAATTGAAATACAATTGGAATGATATTGCTATGTAATTTGAACAATTTTATTTATCAGGTATCTACCATCAATGTTAATTTACTATGTTAATTTTGGATGTAAAATGCAGCCATTAATCTATATAAATATATAATTCTACTGTACGTGTGTATGTCACTGAACTCCTCCTAAACGGCTCTACCGATTTGAATGAATTTTTAACATTGAAAATGTTTTTCAAATCAAGGACAAGGGTGCCCAAATCGTGAAAAGTGCAACAGGCCCATATTTTCTAAAATCTTAATGATACGAGGTCGCGAGAGGTGTCGAAATGACCGCATGGGCCTAAAGTATCGTATGGTTTTAGAATTTAAAAAATCAGACTGAAACTTTTTGAAGAATTTAAAAAATTACGAATATATCGAAAGAAAATTCGCTGTTTTTCTGACGTTGAGACTGAAATTAATTATTTGCGACTAATTTGAAAAAAGAAAAATACACCAGAGAGGGTTACAGCTGTCAAACTTAATATCTCAGAAACTGTTGATCCTAGATTGATGGTCTCTTTGCAGAAGTGATAGATCTCATCAAGATCTTCAGTTCAGGTGACAGCTGTCTAATTTAAAACGGCTATAAATCTCAGAAACTATTGATGCTAGACTGATAGTCTCTTTACAGAAGTGATAGATCTCATTGAGATTTTCGTTTCAGGTGACAGCTGTCAAACTTAAAACGGCTATATCTCGGACACTATTGAACCTTTTGTCGAATTTGATCGCGTGCTTTGTTTCTAATAGTACATTGTTATCCTAGGTGTGAAAGTCACTCATTACAAGTCCCGAGACGGAGTTTGGCGCCCGAGCGTAGCGAGGGCGCTAATAGTTCGAGGGACTTAATGAGTCTTTCACCCGAGGTAAACACTGTGCTTTTCATTACGAATAATACATAAAATTCTTCCTAACAACGAGAGTGAATGAGACTATGAGACTCCATACCACATGAGTAGGTACTCATGTGTCCATACTACCTGATCCTCTTACAAGGTTGGGACCAAAGAGGTTAATTATACATTATGTAGTGTTTTTTTTTAGGTTTCTGCTATTTGTATTCAATACCGGCGGTACTTACCGAAGAAGTTTTTATTAATGAGTTAATCCAACATTGGGAAATGACGCGAAGTCCGTAGATTTAACTTACAGTTTTTGTAACACGGTTTGTCTAGAAAATGTTATTTACACAAAATACACAATCATAAATGAAAAACCAGATTAAACTTAACACAAAAACATATAAAATAAGAAAAAATAGTACTAATTAAAACGTTTAAAATTATTTGGAAATGAAATTTCCAATTTTTCATTCCCAAAATTCAAAAATTCAAAATTTTCAATATTCAAAATTCAAAAAATCAAAATTTCCCACCAGTTTTTTTTTACTCAACGTAAGACATCAGCAACATCGACAGGGCGCGGGCGGGCGGCATGGTCATAGGTCGCTTTGACCATTTTCATCTTTACATTTATTTTATTAAATAAGATATCTTGAACTAAATATAGGTACCTACTTGAATTTGATTACTGAGAAAAAAGTTACTTAGTACTAAACTTTGGCAGTATGCATGAGCCGTGCCAAGCCATAATTATTATTCTTTGGTGTAAAAAAAAAGCAAGGAGGTTAGGTTTTTGAAGTTCCTAATGCGTAATTATACTGATACTGGCTACATGCAGATTGCACAAGTCGTGCGAAGCCATAATTTGACATGACAGCTGTCAGTGAAAGCGAAAAGCCCTAGGGCTGGAAATTTTATTTTCTACACGCTCTCAGGCATATTTAGACCTACTTTCGGAGTATGAGTAATGAAAATTACATTTTCAATGCCTTTGATACTTGCGCTTAGTGTAATCTGAAGATTTTTTGTATGCGTTTTGGTGGCACCCTGGCTAGTTTAGATTCACAAATCAGCTCGGCAGATGGCGCAGCAGTCGGTATTTAGGTTATTTATCTATACTGCAAAACAACGTTTGCCGTTTGCTAGTATTCTTTTAAATTTATTTTTTCTTTTTAACCGACTTCAAAAAAGGAGGAGGTTCTCAATTCGTCGCGTATATTTTTTTTTTTTAGTTGATAGAACTGTATCCAGCAGCTCTGGAATATTTGGATGGCGTAGCAGTACATTTTTATTACGACACCATAGTTCCAGCATCTCAAATGACTTTGGCGCTCGAAGATTACCCTGATAAATTTATTCTAAGCACTGAAGCGTGTGTTGGTAGGTACACTAATGTTTCTCTCACTAATTCAATAAGAAAAATGGTTTTTAATAATTCTAAGAAAATTACAATAATTACAGGACATTCCACACATCACCATCTAGCCCCAAGCTAAATTTACATATAAAATACTTTGTCCTGATTGACTGACTGACTGACAGACGCACAGCCTAAACCGCTGATCGTAGAGACCTGAGACTTGGAGGGTGTGTTCTTTGTATGACGTAGGCATCCGATAAGAAGGATTATACGAAATTCCATGCTTTAGGGGGTGAAAAAGGGGGGCAAAGTTTGAAGAGGACGTGATTCTTAGGTCCAATCTACTTAAAATTTTTCGACTTCTACGCGTACGAAGTCGTGGGCAAAAGCTGAAAGCTGAATATTATAAGCTGAAGAGTTTGTTTGTTTCTTTGAACGCGCTAATCTCAGGAACTACTGGTTCGAATTGAAAAAATATTTTTGTGTTGGATAGTATACATTTATTGAGGAAGACTACTTTTTATTTTGATATTCCCACGGGATTGGGACTTACGCAGGTGAAACCGCGGGTCGCAACTAGTCTGATATATAAAATTCTCGGTGTCACAATGTTAGTTACCATACTCCTCCGAAACGGCTTGACCGATTTTTATCACATTTGTTTGTTCAATAGGTCTGAGAATCGACTAGGTACTCTCTATTTTTTATTTTGTTTCCTTTAGTTTTTTTTTTGTAAATGGCAAAACAACGTTTGCAGGCACAACTAATCATTACATAGTATAAAACAAAGTCACTTTCCGCTATATATCCCTATGTATGCTTAGATCTTTAAAACTACGCAACGGATTTTGATGCGGGATTTTTTAATATATTATAATCTATAATATAAAAATGAATCGCAAAATGTGTTGGTAAGCGCATAACTCAACAACGCCTGGACCAATTTGGCCAATTCTTTTTTTGTTGTGTTTGTTATTGTGAGGAGAAGGTTCTTATGAAAGAAAATATTAAGAAAATTGCGTAGAAAATTATTACGCGGGTGAAACCGCGGGGTGCAGCTAGTTTATTATAATATTAATATTCAAGAGAAAGTTTTATGTGTATAATACATGCATAATATAGCCGTGCGAAGCCGGGGCGGGTCGCTAGTATTTATATAAATATCAAACTAAATAGGTCAATAAATATATTGCAAATAAATAAATAAATAAATATTTCAGGACATATTACACATCGCCATCCAGCCCCAAGCTAAGCAACTTAATGCTTGTGTTATGGGTGCCAGATAACGGATAAACTACTTATATACTTTTTTTTTTGTAAATATATACATATTATACATATAGGAAACACCCAGAACCAGAAACAAGAACTAATGGTCAGCATAAATACTTGTTCCCGGCGGGAATCGAACCCGCAACCTTCTGCGTCGCAGTCGCGTGTTCGCCCGACGCGCCACAGAGGTCGTCATAGGTTGACTAAAAATTTCAGCCATAACCATGCTCCGATCTCGACTACGCGTAGTCGTAGACTCACGTAGCTACGTTTAGACTTAGGTACGGTCGGCTGCATAATAGCAGCCCCCGGTAGAGTTCGAAAATTACTATTATTGGTTTGTTTTCATTCTAATAATTTTTGTTTGATCAATTCATGAGTTAGAAGACTTTAAACTTCAACTAAAGCAGGTGTCTATAATTTTGCGTTGAAAACATTCTTATAACAGCCGTTTTGGAGCTCTACGGTGGGTCTGCAATTATGCAGCCGACCGTACCTATTGGTGTTTTTTAGGACCAGACGCAACTGCGGATGAAAAAGTCATCCTTGGTTCTTGGTCAAGAGCTGAAACGTATGCAACTGACATCATTGAGGTAAGTCTCGTTAAGGTGAAAGGGAACCTGCGCTCTCTCCAAACAAACGTAGTCGACTGTTTCCTTCTTGGATAATGACACTAGCACAAATATTTTTGGGCCATTAAACCTATAACTGCCATGACTATGCCCCTATTTTTTGTTATTTTTTTTTCAATTTCTAATTATCATAGAAATTAAGATTAAAAGAACAAAATAAAAAAGGGGCATGGTTAAGACAGGTATACCTAAGTTTTATGCACTAAAAATATTTGCTCTAGTGTCATTATTCAGGGAGAAAACAGTCGACTACGTTTGTAATAGTTTGTATGGAAAGAGTCCCCGGCAACCTTTCCTCTTAACGTGATAACGTCTATCTATTAAATTGATGAACACCGGCACTCACAAAAAAGATATCGTCATTGCTCACGTTACAGCCCACGTTCCGTTATTAACAAGGTAATTTGACCATTTATCAAGTCTCGAGTCGAGGGAAAAAAAAGAAGAAAAAACTCCATTTTTGATCGTTTTTTTATGACGTTTACACGTAAAATTATCGTCCGTATACCGACTTTACTCACAACCATTTGTTTTTTTTAATAATCATCTATACTTACTAATAGAGAGAGTTTGTTTGTTTGTTTGTTTGAACGCGCTAATCTCAGGAACTGCTGGTTCGAATTGAAAAATTCTTTTTGTGTTGGTTAGTCCATTTATCGAGGAAGGTTATAGGCTACTTTTTATCCCGATATTCCCACAGGATCGGGAGTTATGCGGGTGAAACCGCGGAGCGCAGCTAGTAATACATAAGAGTAAAGGGTACCGGGGGCTCTTTCCTTACAAACTATTACAAACGTAGTCGACTGTTTTCTCCCTGGATAATGACACTAGAGCAAATATTTTTGGTGCATAAAACTTATAACTGCCATGACCATGCCCCTTTTTTGTTTTTTTATTATTTTTTTAATCTTGATTTCTATGATAATAATTAGAAAATGAAAAAAAACCAAAACATAGGGTCATACTAATGGCAGTTATAGGTTTTATGGCACAAAAATATTTGTCCTAGTGTCATTATCCAGGGTGGAAACAGTCGACTACGTTTGTATGGAGAAAGCGTAGGTACCCTTTCACCTTAATAATAACCATTGAACGTTACTAACGTATTATTTCTCAAAACAGAATTTAAACAACCAAGTAATCGGCTGGATAGATTGGAACCTCTGTGTTAACGTCTCAGGAGGTCCAAACTGGATCGACAACAACGTAGACTCGCCGATCATTGTGTCAGTTGACAAACAGGAGTTTTACAAGCAGCCCATGTTCTACGCTATGGGACACTTCTCTAAGTTTGTGCCGAGAGGTTCCAGAAGGTTGAAGGTTACAGGAGATGTCTTGGATGTGGAGAATGTTGTTTTTGTGACTCCAAAGGATACAATTGTCATGATATTGTTTAACAAGTAAGTCAAAATATTTTTGAAGTGTAAAGGACATCATTCAAATCGTACCCAAAAGGTGCCGGCCAGTAAAAAAAATGTTTCTATCTTGTAGAGAATAACATTTTAAACAATGTTTATTAAGGCAACAAAGAGTTACGAACAACCATCGTTGAGTTATTTTACATTGAAAACCCAAAAAGAAGCATTTTATAGAGATCCGTTTGACCACTTTTAAGATATTACTTCAGAAAAAATATAAAAATAAGTAGTAAATGTAAAATAAGTAGCTTTGTCTGTTTTTATTATATTTATATACATAGGTATATCCAATTTTATTGTATAAGGTACTAATACTATCATAGTAGGTAGGTACTAATTATAAACCGCTAATCCCATAATAACTTCTGAAAGGGTTATTGGATATAAGTACATAGGGGTATTTTTTGTTAGAAACATGAATGATCTCCTTTCTTTTAGCACGGTACGCATATTATTAGATGAGATAAAATCTCTGAACTCGTTACCAAGACGCAATGTGACAGCTACGTCATTATCGGCTTCAAACAGTATATTTTCGTATATTTTCGTCGCTCGGTAATAAGTTTTTGTGGCTTGGTGGTTTTGAGCGCAACACTTGTATGAATGTTTAGCCCCTGGTTCGAATCTCATCGAACACTTCAGTTGTTGCTTTAATTTTTGTTTTCGGTTTTTTTTAAATAGATTTTTTTTACTTATATAAGTTTTCACTTCTGTCGGCACTCTCGGAGTGCAATCGTTTTTTTTTAACTTATTAGTTGCTATTTGTCCCATATCATGGGGCTATGAAGCCCTGGAACTTTGGAAGGCGTGCGTGGAGCCGAAGCTAACACGTAGAGGCCCTTTACAATAACAACGTTTAATGGCAAACGTATGATGTGGACACCAAGCCGGTGATTATCCCTGTTCGCACTATAAAATGCAGCCAAGGACAATCTCCGGTTTGGATATATTGATAAACTACAGGAGAAAACTACTTGAGCTATTGTGATGGGATAGTAGTGGACTGGATACTGGAAAACTATGGATACTAGGTATGGCACCTGTCGTAACAATGTCCAATTTATTAGTAATTATTAGTATTAGCTTTAGGTGGCCAAAGGGCTAGCTGCTACTTTGACCATCGGACCAGAGTCAGAATTATTCATTTGGAATCATCAACGGAAAAATCATAAAAATAATTAAGTTAGGATGTGTGCCTTCGGAACGCGCCCACCAATAAGAAGAAGGCAAAAAAAAACTCATGGGGTTTTTTTGTGTTCATTCCCATAAAGGTCAAGATTACAAATATTGGAAGGTAGGTATTAGGTATTTGAAATTGAGGAACTAAATTGATGTCCGTGGGTTTTTATCATGAAGATACGACGAAGTATCATAGTACGCCGTCGCAGTGGCATCACAATTTTTGCTTAATAAAAATGTTTGAACATGTTAAGGTGAAACTCCTACGCTTTCTCCATACAAACGTAGTCGACTGTTTCCTCCCTGGATAATGACACTAGCACAAATATTTTTGTGCCATAAAATCTAAAACTGCCATGACTAATGCCCCTATGTTTTGGTTTTTTTCATTTTCTAATTATGATAGAAATTAAGATAAAAAAAATTAAAAAATAATTAATAACAAAAAATAGGGGCATGGTCAAGGCAGTTATAAGTTTTATGCACCAAAAATATTTGCTCTACCGTCATTATCCAGGGAGAAAACAGTCGACTACGTTTGTAATAGTTTGTATGAAAAGAGCCCCCGGTACCCTTTTCTCTTAATGGACTTGTCATCACATCTTTAGGTAATTTATTTGAATAAAGCATTTTATTAGGTAGTACTTAACTTATTGAAATAAATTATACCTACCTACCTCTTATTTTCAGGAACAAAAGAACAGACGTCTTGTTGAAGCTGGGGTTGCAGTCGGCTGTCATTGATTTGGAACCAAAATCTATTACTACAGTAGAGTTTCCATTTAAAAGTATTTTATAAGATGTCGAACAAGTGGCCCGAAAATTGTATGTTTTTTTAATGACGTGTAGTCTGAATTGTCTTTATTCAGATTCGATTTTTAAATCCTGTAGTAAACGACTGACTATCGAGGCATAATTGAACGAGTCTTTTTTAATTTTTATTATTGTAAAAAACCGAGTAAACAAAAGAATGGTTATGTGTCGTCAAAATGGATGAAGCGCTGTCCTATAGGCCATCGCACGACGCCTAAATGCTAAAAAAAACTATCAAAATGGTCACACGATTCTGTCAAAATGGTCGTACGATCGCGATTTAGCATTTAGGCCGCATCGGTCGCGCGATCGCTATTAGGACAGCGGTTTTGAGTACGGCTATGACGAAGATGCATTGCATATCGACATCGCACAAGTAAATACAAAGCAGTGTATCTTGATGTCTCTTTCGACATGGGCTATACATTTGTTTTACATGGAGGTGACATCAATGTGCGACGTGCTATGTGTAATGCATCTTCGAAAAAGCTGTACTAGATAGGATTACCTATCTTCAAGAATGTATTACACAATATTAAAATATCTTTTTTTTCTATAAAATAAAATTTTGCGGACATCCGGGCTGCCTATAGAAAAACTAATTAAATTACCATGTGCCTAATTTAAAAAAATAATCAATTATGTATGAGTATTTTTAAACCCCAAATGAATAAAGGAGGTGCCTATAATCCGCTATTTTTAACCCCCAACGCAAAAACGACAGGGTATTATAAATTCAAATTCAAAAATCATTGTAGCTCTCGAGTGGATGAACCGATTTTGATTTTGTTTATTTTCTTTGAAAGGTAAATTAGTCGGGAGTCTTCTTAGCTATGTTTGATTGAAATCGGTTCAGCCGTTTAATAGTTATGGGGAATAAAATTCGTTGATTTTTTATTTACTTTTAAAATTTTCAAAAATCATTGACATTCGTACTGAATTGTCATGAAAAACCTAAAGAAGACAAAGGAAAAGGGAATGAAGGAATTAAGAATAATAAATAGGTAGAATTAATAAAAAAATGTAACCTCATAATAATTTATTGACTTAACCAAAAACCCGAAGTGACCAAACACGCTAGATTTTAAAATAAGTATATAATAATTTAATTAATTGTAATATCATAAAAATAATATAAATATAAGTAAATACTTTCAAAAAATACTTTGAGATGAAAAATATTTTCATACAAAATGGTAACTACAGAGATTGGCAGGTACTCTTTGGCAAACACATTAATATTGGATCTTATCCATTTTACAAATAAATAATAAATTCTCTATCAGATAAACTATCTCATTGCGTTCTAGGACATAGCTGAGTAAATTATAAAACATATTAATACAAAAAAGGCAAGTATTTAGTCAGCACAACCCTAGAAAACAAAAATGCTAGTAAAGGTATACGCTCATCGTACCGATTCGGCAATAAACCGCACGAAAAAAAGACCAACAAAATACGTAACAAATCAAAATGACGGATCTCATAGCATGGAACTCTTCGCACGACTAATCAAAATGAGAAATGTCCAAAGGCAAAAATAAAATTTTCCAACTCTAAAAAGAGCAGTCATAAAACAAATGGTCGAAAAATAGTTAGCAAATTTTGACGGACAACGTACTTACTTACTTAGGAGCAATGTAAGTTAAATAAAAGCTTGTAACAATGACCAATTTTAAATATGGTCAATGAAAAAATTGCCAAAAACAATATTGCCCAATCAAATACAATATTACAACATTTCTTGACTTTTTCACTGGTTAATTAACGCGATATAAGTAAATCACTTATCTCCAACAAAAATCAAAACAACAAAATTAATTCTACAAAACAAGTAATAATGATTACTGCGAGCTTCGTCATTACAAAAAAAGAATATTAAGAAGCTGAAAAAATAATTGAAATTCACATTAAATCTCATGACTTTTTACGGTGAATTCCCTAGCTATCTGTTCACATTTTGAGTGCGCTCATAATCATAATTTAGTATTTTTTAACAGATTATTTTAAGCTATTACCAGTGATTTTAATGTAATAAAAATTACAACAATTCTTTGTCTAGATCTCATAGGTACAATGAGCGTAGACTTTAATATAAACTAACATTATAATATAAAGGCTAGTAATGTGTCTGTCCACATGGCACTTTCACGGGTTAAACGTAATCCATTTGACTAGCTTTCTTCATCGTTTCCTTTCCATTTGTCTTGCCGTGCAGCCAGAATCCGAAATTGGTTCGCAGACCTGCGAGAAAAAAAATATGCATATAATGGCCCCTCTACATGATGGCCCAGCCGTGGACCAGCGAGATGGCCGTCCGATGTTTGAAACGCAACTACACGGTGACCACGTTCAGCCATCGTTGCTCACTTCCTTTGCCGACAAAAAAAAACCGACACTGTGGCCATCCAGTCGCCATTCCACGAACCATAAGCCATCAACATGGGTCTATTTAAGGTTGCCTCAAAGAGATCGCGATAAGGCTGCCCATTGTGCCATATTGTTTTAGGAATTTGTATTAGAGCTAGCTGCACCCCGCGGTTTTACCCGCATAAGCACCGATCCCGTGGGAATATCAAAATAAAAAGTTACTATTAGCAGCGCTCCGGGGTTTCACCCGCGTAACTTCCGATCCAGTGGAAATATCGGGATAAAAAGTAGCCTATGTATTAATCCAGGTCTCCAGCTATCTAGATACCGAGTTTTATCGCAATCGGTCCAGTAGTTTTTGCGTGAAGGAGTAACAAACATACATACAAACTTTCACATTTATAATATTAGTAGGATTAGTATGAGTTTATCTCGCGACAGAATCGTGGCCACACCGTTTTACTACACCAGTGTAACTACGAGTATTTTCTGTTACTCGTGGTTACCCCGTGTGGTGTGATTAACAAGAAATCATTAAAACATAAGACTCGTGGTGACACTGCTAGTGTGGGGAAATAAAAATATACCTACGAATTATTCCCAACCCGGTACCGGGTTACGTTGGGCATGGTATAAAAATCATGATTTTTATTACTAACCTAACCCGATTTTAAATTAACCTTAAAATTACTATCTATTTTGAAGAAGAAACTGCTAAAAATAAAAAAGTCTAACCTTAGCTTTAGAGTTGAACTCCAAACCCTGAACACAGTGGAACTTCAGCGCCTGCCCATCAAAACAGTGGTAATATAATCCACAGTCTTCAACATCCTCGATCAGGCCGTTCCCATCAGGACAACGCCCTGGAAGCATGACTGGAAGGAGCTCCTTGGGAATGGTGGTGATGTAGGTGGCTTTCAAGGACTTGGTTGCTTGGAGTTTTGATGTGCATCCGCCATCAGATATGTCGGAACAGTCCTGGAAAAATAATGAGTATGGATAAGTATAGTTACTTATATAGGCAGCCGCATACGTACTACTTGTGCTACTGGAGTGTCCAGCGGAAATAAGATTGCAGATAAATACTTTCCAAATAAAAGAGTTTAAAAACTTCCGAATTTAACCCCCATAACTTTCAGACGGCTAAACCGAGTTAGATCCAACATACCTAAGCACACTCCCGACTAATTCACCTTTCAAACAAAAGCAACAAAATCAAAATCGGTTCATCCGTTCAACAGCTACGGTGCCAAAGACAGGCACTAACACACAGACACATCAAACTTATCACCCTGTCGTATTTGCGTCCGTCGGGGGTACTAAAATACTAAAATTGTGACTTGTATTAAACAAATCTTCAAATTTTCCCTATCCAATAGTTAGCCACTTTTAGCCACAGCAATAATTGCACCGGGGCGGGGGTTGGCCGCTGTTAGATCCTCCAATGTGAAGTGGTTGGGCAAAATGAACATTGGAGCAGTTGCACCATGATTCGATGAGGATCCGCAATCACATTGCTTGATACCCTCATTTACACAAGCCAACTCAGAAGGTCTTGTAGCGGAAAATTTTCAAATGATCAGGAAAATTGCCTTTATTTGCCTTTTTTGTTTAGAAAAACAGCTTAACCGATTTTCATTATAAAGTTGTTATTGTTACTAACAATTTATGGATTTTTAATTATCCGAAATAAACGAATAATAAATAATTAAACATACTACAGAAATATGCAGCTTTCACGTAAAATTAATCTATTCAAATTGGTTCTAGTGAACCGGTTAAAATGAACCCATTCAAGTCGGTTCTAGTGAAACAGCTAGAAAGAACCCATTAACATTGGTTCTTGTGAACAGATTAAAATAAACCCATTGGTTCTAGTGAATCAAATTGGTTCTAATGAACTGATTTTAATGGGTTCATTTAGGAGTTAAGAAGTCAAAAGTAGATTGAACACTTACCGATATATTTGGATCAAATTCCCGTCCTCCAGGACAAGTAGCCGGCACAGGATGGCCAGCTATACACATGTAATACTGATTACAATGCTCCGGGTCTGGTACGTTTCCACTCTGGCCCGGGGCACATATGGGTTCTATCACACCATCAGGTGCACCGGCTTCTTCTCCATTTGATGCATATGTACATCCCCCATCAGATATGTCTACACAATCCTGTTTATATAAAATTAGTTGTTAATAATCATGTTTTAAAGGGTTTTTGAGTTTTTAGAAATGTTTTTATCAATCTGAACATATATATTACTAGCTGTCCCGGCAAACGTTGTTTTGCTAATTACAAAAAAAAAAAAAAAATAGATGTTGGCCGATTCTCAGACCTACTGAATATGCTCACAAAATTTCATGAGAATCGGTCGAGCCGTTTCGGAGGAGTTCAAGTTCGAACCCCGTGACACGAGAATTTTATATATATAGAGATTTTATTAATTTGGAAAACCAATAGTTTTTTAAAAATAATTAGCGACCCGTCCCGGCTTCGCACGGCTATATTATGGATGTATTATACATATATAAACCTTCCTCTTGAATCACTCTATCTATTAAATAGTCGTCCGACATTTGTCGTCCGACAAATAGTCGTCCGACATTTGTCGTCCGACATTTGTAGTTCGTCAATAGTCGTCCGTTAAAAAATACCATATGTACGTCTTAATACACTCACAGCCAAATTAAAAAACTGTATATCTGTGTAAAATCTCATCTGTCGCGAGAAAATCTGTCGTCTGTCGCGAGAACGGCTGAAAATGCTCACCTAGAAAAGTGCCCAACGCGCCATAAGAAGTTTTCACTTCAAAAAAACCGCATCAAAATCCGTTGCGTAGTTTTAAAGATCTAAGCATACAAAGGGAAATAGGGACATAGGGATATAGGGACGGCAAAAAGTGACTTTATTTTATACTATGTAGTGATAGTGATAAGAAACGAAACAAGAAACGGAAAGCCAATTATAGGTTCTCACTAGTAGAAAATAGAATAGGTATAAATACAAAACAAGCAAGCAAAAACACAAATCATAATCCAGCAAAAAATAAAAATATAGGTAAATCCAATCTATGGATAGATACAATACTAAAATTGATAAACTAATACGTGATTATGAAGTAACAACAACAACACAATAAAATTAGGAGCCATGAAAGAAGATAAGACTAAGCTGCCTTCTCGCAGAGTTAACGCTAGTGAAGAAAGGATCCACTGAACTTTCCTCACTGAGTAAATCGAACTACCTCGCCACTCGCATCATTTTGCTAGCGACCCGCTCCTGCTTCGCACGGCTATATTATGCATGTATTATACATATAAACCTTCCTCTTGAATCACTCTATCTATTAAAACCGCATCAAAATCCGTTGCGTAGTTTTAAAGATTTAAGCATACAAAGGGAAATAGGGACATAGGGATATAGGGACGGCGAAAAGTGACTTTATTTTATATACTATGTAGTGATAGTGATTAGTTTTACAGCTGGAATTGAACCTGAAACCTCGGAAATTCAGCATGCTGTGCCTCAGAAGATATTATTAGACTTCTTCTTTTGGTATATAAAGTCTTTTGATAGTAAAATAATACTTACAGCGTTAAGTTTATCAAATTCTCTTCCATCGGGACATATAGACGGTATGGCTATTCCAGATATACACATGTAGTACTCATTGCAGGAGGTGGAATGAGGAACGTTGCCGTTCTGTCCAGGGGCGCAAATCGGTGCTGCCTCAGTGATTGGCACAGCCTCAGTTATTGCAGCCTCAGTTGTTGTAGCAGCCTCAGTTGTTGTGGTAGCTTCAGTCGTTCCTGCTGTCGTGGTGATATCAGAATCGTCAGGGGTCGTTGTGATGGATCCGTAAGTGCACCCGCCTTCAGCTATATCTACACAGTCCTGTAAAAATATAATAATTTCTTTTTTAATTTGTGGATTTCTTCAGAAACATATTTAGTCTAATAATAAACAACAGATTCGATTGCGTTAAAACTTGATAGGTAGATTTAAAGCTAGAGTCTTGAAATATCATTTAGATTTTTATTATTCCCGATATTAGAACGAGATCGGGACAACCACCACAGATGAAATTAAGCTGAAAATTATAACATACCGCTGCTTCTGGGTCGAACTCTCTTCCCTCAGGACATACTGCAGGAATGGCTATCCCAGATATACACATGTAGTACTCATTGCAGGAGGTGGAATGAGGCACATTGCCGTTCTGTCCAGGTCCAGGCGCGCATATCGGTGCCTCAGTAGGAGGCTGTGTTGCAGCTTCAGTTGTTGTGGTGGGCTCAGTTGGTGTGGTGGGCTCAGTTGTTGTGGCAGCATCAGTTGTTGCTGGAGTCGTGGTGATATCAGAATCATCAGGGCTTGTAGTTGTTGTAATAGATACATAAGTGCAGCCGCCTTCAGCTATGTCAACACAGTCCTGAAAAAAAAAACATTGAAACTCCCTTTTATTTGTGGATTTTTTTTTTCAAAAAAATACCACACGATCATCAGGAGTCCACTAGTCAAATGAGTAATAAATCTGAAAATTATAACATACTGCTGTTTCTGGGTCGAACTCTCTTCCTTCGGGACATACAGCAGGAATGGCTATCCCAGATATACACATGTAGTACTCATTGCAGGAGGTGGGATGAGGAACGTTGCCGTTCTGTCCAGGGGCGCATATAGGTGCTACAGTGGTTGGTTGTTCAGTTGTTGTGGGAGCTTCAGTTGTCGTGGCAGCCTCAGTTGTTGTGGTGGCCTCAGTTGGTGTGGTGACCTCGGTTGTTGTGGTGACCTCAGTTGTGGTGGGCTCAGTTGGTGTGGTGGGCTCAGTTGTTGTCGCAGCCTCAGTTGTTACTGGAGTCGTGGTGATATCAGAATCATCAGGGCTTGTAGTTGTTGTGATTGATACATAAGTGCAGCCGCCTTCAGCTATGTCAACACAGTCCTGAAAAAAAATAAGCTCCTTTTTAATTGTGGATTTTTTCCAAAAAAATACTTCTCAATCATCAGGAGTATAATAGTAAAATGACTAATAAATCTGAAAATTATAACATACTCCTGTTTCTGGGTCGAACTCTCTTTCTTCGGGACATACAGCAGGTATGGCTATCCCAGATATACACATGTAGTACTCATTGCAGGAGGTGGGATGAGGCACGTTGCCGTTCTGTCCAGGGGCGCATATCGGTGCTTCAGTAGGAGGCTGTGTTGCAGCTTCAGTTGTTGTCGCGGCCTCAGTGGTTGTTGCGGCCTCAGTGGTTGTTGCGGCTTCAGTTGTTGTGGCAGCGTCAGTTGTTGTGGCAGCCTCAGTTGTTGTCGCAGCCTCAGTTGTTGTGGCAGCCTCAGTTGTTGTCGCAGCCTCAGTTGTTGCTGGAGTCGTGGTGCTATCAGAATCTTCAGGGCTTGTAGTTGTTGTGCTAGATCCGAGGGTGCAGCCACCTTCAGCTATGTCGACGCAGTCCTGTAGAATACAAATTCTTAATAAAAAAAAAACCTAATAATAGAACAGAACCTGACACAGAATTAAAGGAGGTACGATGTATGAAATCTCAGGTTTCTGTTCGAATAGAGTATTTAGCTACCAAATGACTTACTTCTAACTCTGGATCAAATTCAGTGCCATCTCTGCAAGTCATCTGTATTGGTGTTCCTCCGAGGCACATGTAGTACGCGGAACAAGACTCGGGATGGGGTACAAGACCGTGTCCACTTTCTGGACATTCTATTACGTAAGACGGTGGTGGTGTTGTTGTAGTCGAACTTAGCGTACAGCCTCCTTCGGAAATTTCTGCGCAGTCCTGGAAATAATAAAAGTTTTTTATAATCCAAGTTTAAGTCAAAATAATATAAATCATGCATATAAATCATTCAGTAATTATAAATCATGCAATACACCACTTTGAAGAGTCTTAAAAATTAAGATAGAATGTGTGCCTACGGAACGCGTCCACTAATGAGAAAAAGGCACAAGAACCTCATGCAGATTTTTTCTTTTTTGTAATCATGCTCACACCGGTCAAGATAATGAATATTTTTGAAGATACATTTGAAATTGAACAATTTAAGTTATGTCCATGGGTCCTAATCATTAAGTTACAACGAAGTATGATAATATAATTTAAAGAGCATTATAGTTTAAGGAGCTCAAAAAATAAAACAAATGTTTTATGCACTATTTGCCATGTTAAATAAATTGTTTTAAAAAGGGGGAAAACATTTTCAAAAATGTCTACTTACTGAAATTTCTCTATCAAATTCCATTCCTTCCGGACAACGAGATAAAATCTCTTGTCCTGCCACACACATATAGAAAGTGTCACACAATTCTGGATGAGGTACATTTCCGAACTGTCCTGGTGAGCATATAGGTGCTACAGTGGTTGGTTGTTCAGTTGTTGTTGCAGCTTCAGTCGTTGTGGCAGCCTCAGTTGTTGTGGCAGCGTCAGTCGTTGTGGCAGCTTCTGTTGTCGGTGCAGCCTCAGTTGTTGTGGCAGCTTCAGTTGTCTCAGTGGTTAGAGTGTTTGCTGGAGTCGTGGTGATATCAGAATCATCAGGGTTTGTAGTTGTTGTGATAGATCCGTAAGTGCAGCCACCTTCAACTATGTCAACACAGTCCTGAAAAATAAATATTAAAATTTATTTTTATTTGTGGATTTATCAAAGAAATAAATCACAATCATCAGGAGTTCTCTAGTCAAATGAGAAATAAATCTAAAAATTATATCCTACCGCTGTTTCTGGGTCGAACTCCCTTCCCTCAGGACATACAGCAGGAATGGCTATCCCAGATATACACATGTAGTACTCATTGCAGGAGGTGGAATGAGGCACGTTGCCGTTCTGTCCAGGGGCGCATATCGGTGCTTCAGTCGGAAGCTGTGTTGCAGCCTCAGTGGTTGTCATAGCCTCAGTTGTTGAGGCAGCCTCAGTTGTTGTCACGGCCTCAGTTGTTGTAACTGAATCAGTTGTCGTGGCAGCTTCAGTTGTTATGGCAGCCTCAGTGGTCGTGGCAGATTCAGTAGTTATCACAGCCTCAGTTGTTGTGGCAGCCTCAGTTGTTGTCACAGTCTCAGTTGTTGTCGCAGCCTCAGTTGTTGTGGCAGCCTCAGTTGTTGTCGCAGCCTCAGTTGTTGCACCCGCTGTGGTGCTATCAGAATCGTCAGGGCTTGTAGTTGTTGTGATTGATCCATAGGTGCAGCCACCTTCAGCTATGTCAACACAGTCCTGAAATAAATACCATTCCATTTTGGTTTAATTCCGAATTTGTGGGTTTCTTCAAATAAATACATCAGAAGGCCAATTCTCGTTAATAACAAAGTTCAAATTATATTGCAACATCATTCCAATTGCATTTCCATTACATAAAATACCCTAAAAGTTTTTTTTTTCAAAAAGCTGATTTTTAGTGTATTTTGAGCTACTATGAAGGAAAATAATTGGCCTTTAGGAGTCCTCTAGCCAAATGAGAAATAAAGCTGAAAATTGTAACATACCGCTGTTTCTGGGTCGAACTCTCTTCCCTCAGGACATACAGCAGGAATGGCTATCCCAGATATACACATGTAGTACTCATTGCAGGAGGTGGAATGAGGCACGTTGCCGTTCTGTCCAGGGGCGCATATCGGTGCTTCAGTTGGAGGCTGTGTTGCAGCCTCAGTTGTCGTGGCAGCTTCAGTTGTTGTCACGGCCTCAATTGTTGTGGCAGCTTCAGTTGTTGTGGCAGCCTCAGTTGTTGTCACAGCCTCGGTTGTCGTGGCAGCTTCAGTTGTTGTTACAGCCTCGGTTGTCGTGGCAGCTTCAGTTGTTGTCACAGCCTCGGTTGTTGTGGCAGCTTCAGTTGTTGTGGCGGCCTCAGTTGTTGTCACAGCCTCGGTTGTCGTGGCAGCTTCAGTTGTTGTCACAGCCTCGGTTGTCGTGGCAGCTTCAGTTGTTGTGGCAGCCTCAGTTGTTGCTGGAGTCGTGGTGATATCAGAATCGTCGGGGCTTGTAGTTGTTGTGATAGATCCTAGGGTGCATCCACCGTCAGCTATGTCAACGCAGTCCTGTAAAATAAACATAAAAAATTATATTTATTTGTAGATTTTTTTCAAAGAAATAGATCACAATCATTAGTAGCTCTTAGTCAAATGAGAAATTAATCTGAAAATTATATTATACCGCTGTCTCTGGCTCGAACTCTCTTCCATCAGGACATACAGCAGGAATGGCTATCCCAGATATACACATGTAGTACTCATTGCAGGAGGTTGGATGAGGCACGTTGCCGTTCTGTCCAGGGGCGCATATCGGTGCTTCAGTTGAAGGCTGTGTCACAGCCTCGGTTGTTGTGGCAGCCTCAGTTGTTGTGGTAGCTTCAGTTGTTGTCACAGCCTCGGTTGTCGTGGCAGCTTCAGTTGTTGTCACAGCCTCGGTTGTCGTGGCAGCCTCAGTTGTTGTCCCAGCCTCAGTTGTTGCTGGAGTCGTGGTGCTATCAGAATCATCGGGGCTTGTAGTTGTTGTGATAGATCCGAGGGTGCAGCCACCTTCAGCTATGTTGACGCACTCCTGTAATATAATTTTTTAGTAAGTATCTAAGTTGGTAAGAGCATGATGTACGTAACACCGTTTTAGCCAATATGGGATACCAATATATGCCTGTAAATAAATAGGTCTGAAAAACTTACTTTAACTTCTGGATCAAATTCAGTGCCATCTCTGCAAGTCATCTGTATAGGTGTTCCACCGAGGCACATGTAGTACGCGGAACAAGACTCGGGATGAGGTACAAAACCGTGTCCACTTTCTGGACATTCAATTACGTAAGACGGTGGTGGCGTTGTTGTAGTCGAACTTAACGTACAACCTCCCTCAGAAATTTCTGCGCAGTCCTGTGAATAATAGAATTTTCATATTATTATAATTTTAAATATTTCAAAAGCAAAACGAAGTCATTTTAATGTACTTTGTCCATGTCCTATAGCTTTTTAAAAGAAATCCAATATAAATATCTACTTACAGAAATGTCTGGATCAAATTCCATTCCTTCCGGACAACGAGATAGAATCTCTTGTCCTGCCACACACATATAGAAAGTGTCACACAATTCTGGATGAGGTACATTTCCGAACTGCCCAGGAGCGCATATCGGCGCTTCAGTGGTTGGTTGTTCAGTTGTTGTGGCAGCCTCAGTTGTTGTGGCAGCCTCGGTTGTTGTCGCAGCCTCAGTTGTTGCTGGACTCGTGGTGCTATCAGAATCGTCGGGGCTTGTAGTTGTTGTGATAGAACCGAGGGTGCAGCCACCTTCAGCTATGTCAACGCAATCCTGTGATATAAATTGTTGTATTAGTGGTTTTTTTTCCAAAAACGAAAAATCTTAAAAATGAGGCAATAATTTGTTTACGTACCGCTGTGTCTGGGTCGAATTCTCTTCCATCGGGACATATAGACGGAATGGCTATCCCAGATATACACATGTAGTACTCATTGCAGGAGGTGGGATGAGGGACGTTGCCGTTCTGTCCAGGGGCGCATATAGGTGCTTCAGTAGGAGGCTGTGTCGCGGGCTCGGTTGTTGTCACGGCCTCAGTTGTTGAAGCAGCTTCAGTGGTAGTGGCGGCCTCAGTTGTTGTCGCAGCCTCAGTTGTTGTAGCAGCCTCAGTGGTTGTAGCAGCGTCAGTTGTTGTTACAGCTTCAGTTGTAGTGGCGGCCTCAGTGGTTGTTACAGCCTCAGTTGTTGTAGCAGCGTCAGTTGTTGTTACAGCTTCAGTTGTTGTAGCAGCGTCAGTAGTTGTTACAGCTTCAGTTGTTGTAACAGCGACTGTTGTTGTTGCTGCTGTCGTAGTATCATCTGGGCTTGTAGTTGTTGTGATAGATCCGAGAGTGCAGCCACCTTCAGATATGTCCACGCAGTCCTGTGAAATATTTTTTATTAGTAACTACAAGTTTTTTTTTTTTCAAAACCTTAATTTGAAGAATTGGGCAATCATTTGTTTACGTACCGCTGTTTCTGGGTCGAACTCTCTTCCCTCAGGACATACAGCAGGTATGGCTATCCCAGATATACACATGTAGTACTCATTGCAGGAGGTGGGATGAGGGACGTTGCCGTTCTGTCCAGGGACGCATATGGGTGCTTCAGTTGAAGGCTGTGTAGCGGCCTCGGTTGTTGTAGCAGACTCAGTTGTCGTGGCAGCCTCAGTTGTTGTAGCAGCGTCAGTTGTTGTTACAGCTTCAGTTGTAGTTGCGGCCTCAGTGGTTATCACAGCCTCAGTTGTTGTAACGGCGACTGTTGTTGTTGCTGCTGTCGTAGTATCATCTGGACTTGTAGTTGTTGTGATAGATCCGAGGGTGCAGCCACCTTCAGCTATGTCGATGCAGTCCTGTAAAATATTTTTTCTTGAGTATCTACTAGTTATTTTTATTTCTTTCAATTTGAAGAATTGGGCAATAATTTGTTTACGTACCGCTGTTTCTGGGTCGAACTCTCTTCCCTCAGGACACACAGCAGGTATGGCTATCCCAGATATACACATGTTGTATTCATTGCAGGAGGTGGGATGAGGGACGTTGCCGTTCTGTCCAGGGGCGCATATGGGTGCTTCAGTTGGAGGCTGTGTAGCGGCCTCGGTTGTTGTCACGGCCTCAGTTGTTGTCGCGGCCTCAGTTGTTGTCGCGGCCTCAGTCGTTGTTGCGGCTTCAGTTGTTGTGGCAGCGTCAGTTGTCGTGGCAGCCTCAGTTGTTGAAGCAGTAGTTGTGGTATCGTCTGGGCTTGTAGTTGTAATGGGACCGAGAGTGCACCCGCCTGGACCTATCTCGACGCAGTCCTGGAAATTTTCCTTATGACTAGTTGTAACATCTAAATTATTGTCAACACCCACTATTTCGGGGTTCGGGGCTTAATCAAGCCTTAAATTTTGATGATATCATAAGTAAATGTGAAAGTTTGTGTGTTATTTTAACACTAAAACAATTGCAATGAAATTTGAATTACACTTAAGTCAGTTTTTACCTTTATATTCTCACGGTTTATGACTTACGCGGGTAAAATAACCGGGTGCAGTAAGTGTGATTTAGATCATTTGCTTACCGCTGTATCTGGGTCGAACTCTCTTCCCTCAGGACATACAGCAGGAATGGATATCCCAGATATACACATGTAGTACTCATTGCAGGAGGTGGGATGAGGCACGTTGCCGTTCTGTCCAGGGGCGCATATCGGTGCTTCTGTAGGAGGTTGTGTTGCAGCCTCAGTTGTTGTAGCAGCCTCAGTTGTTGAAGCAGCGTCAGTTGTTGTTACAGCTTCAGTTGTAGTGCCGGCTTCAGTTGTAGTGGCGGCCTCAGTGGTTGTCACAGACTCAGTTGTTGCTGCGGTCTCAGTTGTTGTTACAGCTTCAGTTGTAGTGGCAGCCTGAGTGGTTGTCACAGCCTCAGTTGTTGTAGCAGCAACTGTTGTTGTTTCTGCTGTCGTAATATCATCAGGGCTTGTAGTTGTTGTGATAGATCCGAGGGTGCAGCCACCTTCAGATATGTCAACGCAGTCCTGTGAAATATTTTTTCTTGAGTATCTACTAGTTTTTTTATCTTAATTGGAAGAATTGGGCAATAATTTGTTTACGTACCGCTGTTTCTGGGTTGAACTCTCTTCCATCGGGACATATAGACGGAATGGCTATCCCAGATATACACATGTAGTACTCATTGCAGGAGGTGGGATGAGGCACGTTGCCGTTCTGTCCAGGGGCGCATATCGGTGCTTCAGTTGAAGGCTGTGTAGCGGCCTCAATTGTTGTTGCGGCTTCAGTTGTTGTGGAAGCGTCTGTTGTTGTTGCTGCAGTTGTGGTATCGTCTGGGCTCGATGTTGTGATGGATCCGAGAGTGCAGCCACCGGGACCTATGTCGACGCAGTCCTGAAATTTTATAAATTATTATTTGACATAAACTTTAGTGGCTGCTCGGCCACAAGAATTTCGACCAATGTTCCAGCAGTCAAATTTTGAAAAATAAATAGGTGTCAAGTCAGTTACTCAACAACAAAAATCTTCATTTATGCAATAATACCTAAAATAGTTGGAGATTTGGAATAAAACATAGATATTTTTTTCTTATTTGATATTCTACCGATATTAGCACTGGGTGTAGTAAGTGTGAATTAGGTGATTTGCTTACCCCTGTCTCTGGGTTGAATTCTCTTCCATCAGGACATACAGCAGGAATGGCTATCCCAGATATACACATGTAGTACTCATTGCAGGAGGTGGGATGAGGCACGTTGCCGTTCTGTCCAGGGGCGCATATCGGTGCTTCAGTAGGAGGCTGTGGTGCGGTCTCAGTTGTTGTTGCAGCCTCAGTTGTCGTTGCAGCCTGAGTTGTTGTTACAGTGTCCGTTGTTGTCGCGGCTTCAGTTGTTGTGATTGAACCAAGGGTACAGCCACCTTCAGCTATTATAACACAGTCCTGGTCAGAAAAAGGAAAAATAATGATTACTTCAATTTAATTTATTTCATGAAAATATTCAGTTTAAGTGTAATGCTTGAATATCTACTTAGTGTACAATTGGCAACCACACATAAGACTTTTCGTAGATATTTGTACAATATAAAAATCTGTCTTAGCCGACCAAAAGCCTTTTTAAATTATAAGTCTTAAGTCAAAATTTCGGAATTAATAAAAAAAAGAAGCTTTCTTACGACTAAAGATAAATATGTATATTGCAGGACATTCTACACATCGCCATCTAGCCCCAAGCTTAGTAACTAGACTTGTGTAATGGGTGCTATCAACGGATATACTACTTATATACTTTTCTTTTAATATATATACTTATAAAACATAGAAACAACCAGACCACAGACAAATATCAAATATCAGACAATATTAGAGATAACTTCATATAGTTATCAAAAACCACATCAAATCTTAAGTCTTTCATTGAAATAACTTACTTGAACATCTGAGTTAAATTCGAAGCCATCAGCACAAGACATAGGTCCGATGGGGGTACCAGACATGCACATGTAGTAATCAGTGCAGGAGTCGGGATGTGCCACCATGCCTGTTCCAACAGGTGAACAGATTTCCGGCACTGAAGACGGTGTGGTTGTTATGCTGTAGGTACAGCCGCCTGGTGCTATTTCCACGCAATCCTGGAAATTTTAAACATATTTCGATCGTCTCTTGTTCCCATTTCGACTTATCCAACTCTAGTTCTATAAACGGCTGAACGGATACGATAATTACTTGATCGGAATTCCATACAAAATATCCTCAAAAGAAACCAGTTCCGAAACTTCGATTCTATAGACGGCCGAAGCGGTTGTGGACATGGTAATAGTAGTATGTAAAACGCTGAACTATTTTTATCTGTGTAACTTTAAGTATATGTTTATAACTTTTCATTACTCATACTCCGAAAGTAGGTCTAAATATGCCTGAAGAGCGTGTAGAAAATAAAATTTCCAGCCCTAGGGCTTTTCGCTTTCACTGACAGCTGTCTTGTCAAATTATGGCTTCGCACGACTTGTGCAATCTGCATGTGGCCAGTATCAGTATCATTACGCATTAGGAACTTCAAAAACCTAACCTCCTTGCTTTTTTTTTTACACCAAAGAATAATAATTATGACTTGGCACGGCTCATGCATACTGCCAGAGTTTAGTACTTAGTAAATTTTTTCTCAGTAATAAAATTCAAGTAGGTAGGTATATTTAGTTCAAGATATCTTTTTTATATCTATTTCTTCGGTAAGTACCGCCGTATTTAAGTATTGAATACAAATAGCAGACACCTAAAAAAACACTACATAATGAATAACCTCTTTGGTCCCAACCTTGTAAGAGGATCAGGTAGTATGGACACATGAGTACCTACTCATGTGGTATGGAGTCTCATTCACTCTCGTTGTTAAGAAGAATTTTATGTATTATTCGTAATGAAAAGCACAGTGTTTACCTCGGGTGAAAGACTCATTAAGTCCCTCGAACTATTAGCGCCCTCGCTACGCTCGGGCGCCAAACTCCGTCTCGGGTCTTGTAATGAGTGACTTTCACACCTAGGATAACAATGTACTATTAGATGTCTATTCGATGAGAAACTTGAGTAGGTACCATTGTTACTCCGTTCTTTATGATTTTTATTTCACAAGTAGTTTAGACCTATATAATTGTTAAGTTCTACCATGGGTTGGATCAGTGAAAGGGGTTACGGAGATAGTCGTCGAAGTCAAAAACAAAAGATAATAAGCACTAGGTCTTACATCGGTGATCTAAGTACTAATAGAATGTAAAAAGAAGTTGAAATCTATAATATAAAAATGAATCGCTGAATATGTTGCTAAGCGCAAATCTCGAGAACGGCCGGCCGTACCGATTTCGATAATTATTTTGACGTGACAACGTTTTATAAATTGGTTTGCCGGGTGACACTTCAAGAAACTGCGTTACGCTCCGCTCACGTTATGCGCTCACAATGAGAGCGAGTGAGAGGCACGCGGGCATGGTTAGCCCGCCTAAGAGCGAGAGAGACAGACATAAAAAGTGAAAGGCACGCGTCCCTTCCACTCGAGCACAGTTGTTGTCACGTAAAACTTTCGCCCGTATACCGACTTTACAGGCAACCAGTTTTTTTTTTAATATTCCAGAAGGTACGAGGATGGTTCTTACGGAGAGATTTTAAAAAATTGCCTGAAAAAGTTTAAAAACAACACTTCTATTACTCCCAATTCCCATACAAACGATTCGTAATAATACTTAAAAGTCAATTTGAACCTTAATACTATATCATAAAGTTCAAGTTTTAGTGGAGAGGTTCCGGGAAGGCAAAACAATTGAGCGACGCGACGTTCTAATATCGTTTAAAATATTGATATCAATCGTGTCACGGTGTTAGTTGCCAAACTCCACCTATCGCGGGCTTTGAGCGCGGCGACCGAACCAAGAAATTCCGTAACGAAAATAAAACCTAACACCCCCCACTCCGCCTACCATGTAGCTCGGCCGAGCGTTCGCTTAACGTGTATGTATATGGTACGACTGTACGAAGCTCGCACGATGCAATAGCTTTACCGCGGCAGTCCCCGAGTGCCACACGTTTTTTATTTATGGCAAAACCACGTTTGCCGGGACATCTAGTTAAGAATAAAATGAAATCTACTCACAGCTTCATCTTTATCGAACTCCATTCCAGTCGGACAATGCGATAGAACTGGTATTCCACTTATACACATGTAGAACGCATCACATTGTTCAGGATGAGGCACGTTCCCAAACTGGCCTGGGGCACATAGCGGAGCTTCAGTGGTAGGTTGTTCAGTTGTAGCTGCCTCAGTTGTAACAGCCTCAGTTGTTGTAGCAGCGTCAGTTGTTGTCGCAGCGTCAGTCGTTGTTGCAGCGTCAGTGGTTGTGGCAGCGTCAGTTGTTGTTACAGCTTCCGTTGTTGTAACCTCAGTTGTTGTGGCAACATCTGTTGTTGTTGCTGCAGTTGTGGTATCGTCTGGGCTCGTGGTTGTAATGGGTCCGAGAGTGCAGCCGCCTGGACCAATGTCGACGCAGTCCTGGAATATTTTTATAATTAGCCGAAATGCCGAATTTTTTAGCCGAAATGAAAGCCATTCCAAATGATTATTAATTTATGATTTATGACACTTACAAAATCATTAATTCATTTTTATGCTTACCCCTGTCTCTGGGTTGAATTCTCTTCCATCAGGACATATAGACGGAATGGCTATCCCAGATATACACATGTAGTACTCATTGCAGGAGGTGGGATGAGGGACGTTGCCGTTCTGTCCAGGGGCGCATATCGGTGCTTCAGTTGGAGGCTGTGTTGCAGCCTCAGTTGTTGTTACAACCTCAGTTGTTGCATCAGTTGTTGTTAAGCGCTGAGTTGTTGATGTAATGTAGTCTGGTACAGTTGTTGGGACTATGGTGGTTGTTATAGAGCCGAGCGTGCAGCCTCCTTCAGCTATTTCTATGCAACTCTGTAAACAAAACATTAAACTTAAATATTTTTTGCAACGAAGTTCCTTATCGTGGATTAGCGAGTGGGGGCCTAGCCCTGAAAAAACCGTAACATAAGCTGTAAAGGTTTGTACTATTAAAACTAAGGAATAGATTTTCGAAAAGCTCTTGCATTTCAAAATCTTTGTTTAACCTTATCACTACATAGTATAAAACAAAATCGCTTTTTCTGTCCCTATTTTCCTTTGACCGCTTAGATCTTTAAAACTACGCAATTGATTTTGATGTGGTTTTTTTAATAGATAGAGTGATTCAAGAGGAAGGTTTATATGTATAATACATACATAATATAGCCGTGCGAAGCCGGAGCAGGTCGCTAGTAATGTAATAAAAACACAATGCTTGAGCGATTTAATTTTACCAGTGGCGCCATCTAGTTAAAAGAAAATAAAACCTATCTGACATTAGTGCATGCGACTTGAACAGAAAAGAATCTCCCTTATATTTCTGTCCCACACATAAATAAATAAATTAAAAAAAAAAACATTTGTCTATTAAATCCGTTTACGGACGATAATTTTACGTGATAATGTCATAAGAAAACATTGATGAGAAAACGTTGCTATGGTTACCTACCATGTCAACGGAACGTGACACTTTTTTGTGAGTGCAGTACGGTGTTCATCAATGTATAAAACGTTATCACGTCAAAAATAAAGGAGAAAATTTACTATGTAAAACCTTAAAACAAATGGTACTTACATCAGCTGCTATATCAAATTCGAATCCATCAGGGCAATGCAACTCAACAGGCACTCCAGCCATACACAAGAAGTAAGTACTACATGACTCTGGATGCGGTATATTGACGATCTCCCCTTCCGGACACACGATCTGCGCAGGCGCTTCTGTGGTAGGCGCCAATGTGGTGTAAGAGGTTGTTGTGTCCAGGTCTGGGTTGGGTGTTGTTAGGAGTCCTTGTTGATCGGAACAACCGCCTGGTGCTATGGGTATGCATTGCTGGAAATTAAAAAAATATTATGGAGAAGCCCGCGGTTTTACACTCGTCCTGATTTTGGTTTTTTTTTGGAAAACATTTATAATGATTTTTTTTATTTTTTTAAAGTGCTAAGCCTGCACTGGGCTATCTGAATTGGTAACGCATTTGAACCTTATTCAAAGGATGCGAGTTCGAGTCTCGTCTTAGTCGCAATTTTTGAAGATGCATTTTTCCTTAAAAAAAAATATTTTCAAACATTTATAAATTATATTCAGCTCACTAAACTAAAAAATCTACAGATCTTACACTAAACCCAAGTATCAAAGGCATCGAAAATGTAATTTAGAAATAAAGCACACGATCAAATTTGACAAAAATACGATAAAGTGAACGGAGCGTAGACTGATAGCCTACAGTTTTTATGCGCCTGCCTTCTAAGATGGCCTAAACAGTTAACAATAATTAAAAGCCTTATTATAGCCTATATTACTCTCGGGGCTTCAATGTATCCTTCTAACGAAGATATTCTACGAAGACTGTCTAAATCTAACAATTTAAGATATTAATATATAGGTACACGGTGTAACAAGGTTTGACCAAAATTTTACTAAAGTCCAAATAACTTTTGAACCAGTGAATATTGCAGAACATACAGGTGGTTAAATCGATAGGTACTGAGGTCCCCTACCCCCCAACAACCGATGATCCACCCCCCTTGTTACACCGTGTATATAAAACATTGATTTTGTAAATTTATATAAAAGACAAAGAAAAGCATGGACGAGACCTTAATCTTCGATTGGAATAGCAGAGGCTGAAATGGATGGATAGAACAACATTTATTTCCAAGTTTTATTTCTATCAGGAATCAAGAGCAAAGTTGATCAATAAATATTTTTTTGTCTTTAAAAGGGACGCAATTACGTGTACAATTAGGGGGTCTTCAAGTCACTAGTGAATAGGTATCTTCTAGGAAGGCGTGTTACATCTTAGGCCGCATCGTCACCTACCATCGGGCAGGTGTGATAGTGGTCAAACGCTGACCTATCATATAATAAAAATAAATAAAAAAAACGATTGATAAAAAAATCGGGGGATATAGTTTAGTGTTGCAGCCCCATATCTATAATCCACATCCAAATTTTAATGACACCACTTAATAACTAAGGAATCAAAGAATTTATTATTTCACTTACTTGAGCATTTGAATCGAACTCGAACCCTTCGCTACAGAAGAATTCAATGCCTTCTCCACCGACACACATTATGAATGCATTACACAGTTCCGGATGTGGTACATTTCCAAATAGACCGGGTGGACAAAGTACATCGGGTCCCGCTGTTGTTGTTGGTTCAGTGGTCACTGTTGTCGGGCCTTCGGTGGTTACTGTTGTCTCAGCCCCTGTTGTTGTAGTCCAAGACTCAGTAGTTGATGGTTCCATAGTCTGGCTCTCAGTAGTTGTTGGTTCGGTGGTTACTGTTGTCTCAGCCTCTGTCGTTGTTGTCCAAGACTCAGTAGTTGATGGTTCCGTAGTCTGGCTCTCAGTAGTCACTGTTGTCTCAGCTTCTGTCGTTGTTGTCCAAGACTCAGTTGTTGATGGTTCCGTAGTCTGACTCTCAGTAGTTGTTGGTTCAGTGGTCACTGTTGTCGGGCCTTCAGTGGTTACTGTTGTCTCGGCCTCTGTCGTTGTTGTCCAAGACTCAGTAGTTGTTGGTTCAGTGGTCACTGTTGTCGGGCCTTCAGTGGTTACTGTTGTCTCAGCCTCTGTCGTTGTTGTCCAAGACTCAGTAGTAGATGGTTCCGTAGTCTGGCTCTCAGTAGTTGTTGGTTCAGTAGTCACTGTTGTCGGGCCTTCAGTAGTTACTGTTGTCTCAGCCTCTGTCGTTGTTGTCCAAGACTCAGTAGTTGATGGTTCCGTAGTCTGGCTCTCAGTAGTTGTTGGTTCAGTGGTCACTGTTGTCGGGCCTTCAGTGGTTACTGTTGTCTCGGCCTCTGTCGTTGTTGTCCAAGATTCAGTAGTTGTTGGTTCAGTAGTCACTGTTGTCGGGCCTTCAGTAGTTACTGTTGTCTCAGCCTCTGTCGTTGTTGTCCAAGATTCAGTAGTTGATGGTTCCGTAGTCTGGCTCTCGGTAGTTGTTGGTTCAGTGGTCACTGTTGTCGGGCCTTCAGTGGTTATTGTTGTCTCAGCCTCTGTCGTTGTTGTCCAAGACTCAGTAGTTAATGGTTCCGTAGTCTGGCTCTCAGTAGTTGTTGGTTCAGTGGTCACTGTTATCGGGCCTTCAGTGGTTACTGTTGTCTCGGCCTCTGTCGTTGTTGTCCAAGACTCAGTAGTTGTTGGTTCAGTGGTCACTGTTGTCGGGCCTTCAGTGGTTACTGTTGTCTCAGCCTCTGTCGTTGTTGTCCAAGACTCAGTAGTAGATGGTTCCGTAGTCTGGCTCTCAGTAGTTGTTGGTTCAGTAGTCACTGTTGTCGGGCCTTCAGTAGTTACTGTTGTCTCAGCCTCTGTCGTTGTTGTCCAAGACTCAGTAGTTGATGGTTCCGTAGTCTGGCTCTCAGTAGTTGTTGGTTCAGTGGTCACTGTTGTCGGGCCTTCAGTGGTTACTGTTGTCTCGGCCTCTGTCGTTGTTGTCCAAGATTCAGTAGTTGTTGGTTCAGTAGTCACTGTTGTCGGGCCTTCAGTAGTTACTGTTGTCTCAGCCTCTGTCGTTGTTGTCCAAGATTCAGTAGTTGATGGTTCCGTAGTCTGGCTCTCGGTAGTTGTTGGTTCAGTGGTCACTGTTGTCGGGCCTTCAGTGGTTACTGTTGTCTCAGCCTCTGTCGTTGTTGTCCAAGATTCAGTAGTTAATGGTTCCGTAGTCTGGCTCTCGGTAGTTGTTGGTTCAGTGGTCACTGTTGTCGGGCCTTCAGTGGTTACTGTAGTCTCGGCCTCTGTCGTTGTTATCGAAGACTCAGTAGTTGATGGTTCCGTAGTCTGGGTCTCGGTAGTTGTTGGTTCAGTGGTCACTGTTGTCGGGCCTTCAGTAGTTACTGTTGTCTCAGCCTCTGTCGTTGTTGTCCAAGACTCAGTAGTTGATGGTTCTGTAGTCTGGCTCTCAGTAGTTGTTGGTTCAGTGGTCACTGTTGTCGGAACTTCAGTGGTTACTGTTGTCTCAGCTTCTGTCGTTGTTGTCCAAGACTCAGTAGTTGATGGTTCCATAGTCTGACTCTCAGTAGTTGTTGGTTCAGTGGTCACTGTTGTCGGGCCTTCAGTGGTTACTGTTGTCTCGGCCTCTGTCGTTGTTGTCCAAGACTCAGTAGTTGCTGGTTCAGTGGTTACTGTTGTCTCAGCTTCTGTCGTTGTTGTCCAAAACTCAGTAGTTGATGGTTCCGTAGTCTGGCTCTCAGTAGTTGTTGGTTCAGTGGTCACTGTTGTTGGGCCTTCAGTAGTTACTGTTGTCTCAGCCTCTGTCGTTGTTGTCCAAGACTCAGTAGTTGATGGTTCCGTAGTTTGGCTCTCAGTAGTTGTTGGTTCAGTGGTCACTGTTGTCGGGCCTTCAGTGGTTACTGTTGTCTCGGCCTCTGTCGTTGTTGTCCAAGACTCAGTAGTTGATGGTTCCGTAGTCTGGCTCTCGGTAGTTGTTGGTTCAGTGGTCACTGTTGTCGGGCCTTCAGTAGTTACTGTTGTCTCAGCCTCTGTCGTTGTTGTCCAAGACTCAGTAGTTGATGGTTCTGTAGTCTGGCTCTCAGTAGTTGTTGGTTCAGTGGTCACTGTTGTCGGAACTTCAGTGGTTACTGTTGTCTCAGCCTCTGTCGTTGTTGTCCACGACTCAGTAGTTAATGGTTCCGTAGTATGGCTCTCAGTAGTTGTTGGTTCAGTAGTTACTGTTGTGGGGCCTTCAGTAGTTACTGTTGTCTGACTCTCGGTAGTTGTTGGCTCTTGTGTCGTTGGTTCTTGTGTGGTAGGCTCTTGTGTTGTGGGCTCTACTGTCGTTGGCTTTACTGTCGTAGGCTCTTGTGTTGTTGGCTCTGGTGTCGTTGGCTCTTGTGTTGTTGGCTCTACTGTTGTTGGCTCTACTGTCGTAGGCTCTTGTGTTGTAGGCTCTACTGTCGTTGGCTCTACTGTCGTAGGCTCTTGTGTTGTAGGCTCTACTGTCGTTGGCTCTAGTGTCGTTGGCTCTTGTGTTGTTGGCTCTACTGTTGTTGGCTCTTGTGTCGTAGGCTCTTGTGTTGTAGGCTCTGCTGTTGTTGGCTCTACTGTCGTAGGCTCTTGTGTTGTTGGCTCTTGTGTTGTTGGCTCTTGTGTTGTTGGCTCTTGTGTTGTTGGCTCTTGTGTTGTAGGCTCTACTGTCGTAGGCTCTTGTGTCGTAGGCTCTTGTGTTGTAGGCTCTACTGTCGTTGGCTCTAGTGTCGTTGGCTCTTGTGTTGTTGGCTCTACTGTTGTTGGCTCTTGTGTCGTTGGCTCTAGTGTCGTTGGCTCTTGTGTTGTTGGCTCTACTGTTGTTGGCTCTTGTGTCGTAGGCTCTTGTGTTGTAGGCTCTGCTGTTGTTGGCTCTACTGTCGTAGGCTCTTGTGTTGTTGGCTCTTGTGTTGTAGGCTCTACTGTCGTTGGCTCTACTGTCGTTGGCTCTTGTGTTGTAGGCTCTGCTGTCGTTGGCTCTTGTGTCGTAGGCTCTTGTGTTGTAGGCTCTACTGTCGTTGGCTCTAGTGTCGTTGGCTCTTGTGTTGTTGGCTCTACTGTTGTTGGCTCTACTGTCGTAGGCTCTTGTGTTGTTGGCTCTTGTGTTGTAGGCTCTACTGTCGTTGGCTCTACTGTCGTTGGCTCTTGTGTTGTAGGCTCTGCTGTCGTTGGCTCTTGTGTCGTAGGCTCTTGTGTTGTAGGCTCTACTGTCGTTGGCTCTTGTGTCGTTGGCTCTTGTGTTGTAGGCTCTGTTGTTGTTGGCTCTACTGTCGTAGGCTCTTGTGTTGTAGGCTCTACTGTCGTAGGCTCTTGTGTTGTTGGCTCTACTGTTGTTGGCTCTTGTGTTATAGGCTCTGCTGTCGTTGGCTCTAGTGTCGTTGGCTCTTGTGTTGTTGGCTCTACTGTTGTTGGCTCTACTGTCGTAGGCTCTTGTGTTGTAGGCTCTACTGTCGTTGGCTCTACTGTCGTAGGCTCTTGTGTTGTAGGCTCTACTGTCGTTGGCTCTAGTGTCGTTGGCTCTTGTGTTGTTGGCTCTACTGTTGTTGGCTCTTGTGTCGTAGGCTCTTGTGTTGTAGGCTCTTGTGTTGTAGGCTCTGCTGTTGTTGGCTCTACTGTCGTAGGCTCTTGTGTTGTTGGCTCTTGTGTTGTAGGCTCTACTGTCGTTGGCTCTACTGTCGTTGGCTCTACTGTCGTTGGCTCTTGTGTTGTAGGCTCTGCTGTCGTTGGCTCTTGTGTCGTAGGCTCTTGTGTTGTAGGCTCTACTGTCGTTGGCTCTAGTGTCGTTGGCTCTTGTGTTGTTGGCTCTACTGTTGTTGGCTCTTGTGTCGTTGGCTCTTGTGTTGTAGGCTCTGTTGTTGTTGGCTCTACTGTCGTAGGCTCTTGTGTCGTTGGCTCTTGTGTCGTTGGCTCTTGTGTCGTTGGTTCTTGTGTTGTAGGCACTACTGTCGTTGGCTCTTGTGTTGTCGGCACTACTGTTGTTGGCTCTTGTGTTGTAGGCACCTGTGTTGTAGGCACCTGTGTTGTAGGCACTACTGTCGTTGGCTCTTGTGTTGTAGGCTCTTGTGTTGTAGGCACCTGTGTTGTAGGCACTACTGTCGTTGGCTCTTGTGTTGTAGGCTCTTGTGTTGTTGGCTCTTGTGTTGTAGGCACTATTGTCGTTGGCTCTTGTGTTGTAGGCTCTTGTGTTGTAGGCTCTTGTGTTGTTGGCTCTTGTGTTGTAGGCACTACTGTCGTCGGCTCTTGTGTTGTAGGCTCTACTGTTGTTGGCTCTACTGTCGTAGGCTCTTGTGTTGTAGGCTCTACTGTTGTTGGCTCTACTGTCGTAGGCTCTTGTGTTGTAGGCTCTACTGTTGTTGGCTCTACTGTCGTAGGCTCTTGTGTTGTAGGCTCTACTGTCGTAGGCTCTTGTGTTGTTGGCTCTTGTGTTGTAGGCTCTACTGTCGTAGGCTCTTGTGTTGTTGGCTCTTGTGTTGTAGGCTCTACTGTCGTTGGCTCTACTGTCGTTGGCTCTACTGTCGTTGGCTCTTGTGTTGGAGGCTCTGCTGTCGTTGGCTCTAGTGTCGTTGGCTCTTTTGTTGTAGGCTCTTGTGTCGTTGGTTCTTGTGTTGTAGGCACTACTGTCGTTGGCTCTTGTGTCGTTGGCTCTTGTGTCGTTGGTTCTTGTGTTGTAGGCACTACTGTCGTTGGCTCTTGTGTTGTCGGCACTACTGTTGTTGGCTCTTGTGTTGTAGGCACCTGTGTTGTAGGCACCTGTGTTGTAGGCACTACTGTCGTTGGCTCTTGTGTTGTAGGCTCTTGTGTTGTAGGCACCTGTGTTGTAGGCACTACTGTCGTTGGCTCTTGTGTTGTAGGCTCTTGTGTTGTTGGCTCTTGTGTTGTAGGCACTATTGTCGTTGGCTCTTGTGTTGTAGGCTCTTGTGTTGTAGGCTCTTGTGTTGTTGGCTCTTGTGTTGTAGGCACTACTGTCGTCGGCTCTTGTGTTGTAGGCTCTACTGTTGTTGGCTCTACTGTCGTAGGCTCTTGTGTTGTAGGCTCTACTGTTGTTGGCTCTACTGTCGTAGGCTCTTGTGTTGTAGGCTCTACTGTTGTTGGCTCTACTGTCGTAGGCTCTTGTGTTGTAGGCTCTACTGTCGTAGGCTCTTGTGTTGTAGGCTCTACTGTCGTAGGCTCTTGTGTTGTTGGCTCTTGTGTTGTAGGCTCTACTGTCGTTGGCTCTACTGTCGTTGGCTCTACTGTCGTTGGCTCTTGTGTTGGAGGCTCTGCTGTCGTTGGCTCTAGTGTCGTTGGCTCTTTTGTTGTAGGCTCTTGTGTTGTTGGCTCTACTGTCGTTGGCTCTTGTGTCGTTGGCTCTTGTGTCGTTGGTTCTTGTGTTGTAGGCACTACTGTCGTTGGCTCTTGTGTTGTCGGCACTACTGTTGTTGGCTCTTGTGTTGTAGGCACCTGTGTTGTAGGCACCTGTGTTGTAGGCACCTGTGTTGTAGGCACTACTGTCGTTGGCTCTTGTGTTGTAGGCTCTTGTGTTGTTGGCTCTTGTGTTGTAGGCACTATTGTCGTTGGCTCTTGTGTTGTAGGCTCTTGTGTTGTAGGCTCTTGTGTTGTTGGCTCTTGTGTTGTAGGCACTACTGTCGTCGGCTCTTGTGTTGTAGGCACTACTGTTGTTTGCTCTTGTGTTGTAGGCTCTACTGTAGTTGGCTCTTGTGTTGTTTGTTTTACTGTTGTTGGCTCTTCTGTTGTTGGCTCATGTGTTGTTGTTATTGTTGGTGGCCTCGTCGTCCCTTGTGTACAGTCTACTAAATGTGGCCAGTTGCACACCTAAAAAAAATTATTAAGAGATTAAATTGTTAATGTCCATGTTGCCGTTCTATAATAAACTAGGTGATTTTTTTTATTCACATTAGTGTCTCTAAGGGACTCGCTGAAGGGTTCCGTACTATGTTGTATGGACATTTTTTTTCTGGTTTTAGTATTTAAGTATTTGTTGTTATGGTGGCATGATGACACGACTGTCTGTAACTGTCTAACTATTGAGATACAGCCTGGTGACAGACAGACAATGGAGTCTTCGTAATAGGGTCCCGTTTTTATCCTTTGGGTACGGAACCCTAAAACTATGGAAACAATCACGTTCTAAATAACTTTAACAGTGAAAATAACAAAAAAATGAGAAAAATACGTTGTGAGTGTTGCCGAGGTTCATCAATTTATAAGACACTAGCGACCCGCCCCGGCTTCGCACGGCTATATTATGCATGTATTATACATATAAACCTTCCTCTTGAATCACTCTATCTATTAAAAAAACCGCATCAAAATCCGTTGCGTAGTTTTAAAGATTTAAGCATACATAGGAATATAGGGACAGAGAAAGCGACTTTGTTTTATACTATGTAGTGATAGTGGTGCATATATGCACACACTGTAGCTGCGTCTCGTAACGGTGTCGCGAGTTCAGAGATTTTATCTCATTTAAAAATATGCGTACCGCGCTTAAAGAAGTTTTCACTTAAATTACTTACTTGTAGCTGAAAATCGAAATAAGTCCCTGGAGCGCAATCCCTCTCGACTTTCCCTCCGAAATTACATTGGTAATATTTGGAGCAGTCGCTCTCGTGGGGTAGCAGGTGATGTATGCTCCAATCAGCGGGGCAGCCATTTGGTAAGAACACTGTCAAATATAAAGCCATTTATTTTGTGAAAATTGTTGATTTTTACGAATGTGTTTTGTTTTTCTCAAAATTGCTAAGATGGAATTGTAGGTGAGATCTATACCGCAATTTGGGTGTGACTTTGAGCCAAAAATGTCCTATAAGTTCTACTAGTTTTAGGAATTAAAACTACAGTAGTATCGGAGCCTATTCGTTTCAAACAAAACAATTCTTTCTCTTTATAATATTAGATTATGTATAAGCGGTTGAGGGCTACTTCTGTGCACCTACACAATCAACTTTTTTTCTACGACTTTTGGAAATTCGAACATTAGTACCTACCTATCTATTTAACCCCCCTATGTTCTGGAATATTCAATGGTTGAAAACTTATTTGGACTTTCGTGAAATTTTAGTCAAAATCAGATTTCATCCTGAACTTCGCAATTACAGATAAACTTTGAGGGCTGCGATTCTACCTTTTTGTTTTAAACACGTTCAATAGTAAACCTTTTGTACCCTTACACCAATCAGAGTCTTAAAAACTCCAAATTAACGTATTTATTAATCTAATATTTACATTATCTTTGTATCTTTGTACCTGTCTCTGTTGTAGACCCGCCGGTTGTTGTTGAGGTTGAGGAAGTGGTGGGCGAGGTTGTTGTTGAAGTGGTAGATGAGGTTGTACCATTACATGATACCGCCCAGTAGTTAGTAGGATACAATATAATAAATACCTGTCTCTGTTGTAGACCCGTCGGTTGTTGTTGAGGTTGAGGAAGTGGTGGGCGAGGTTGTTGTTGAAGTGGTAGATGAGGTTGTACCATTACATGATACCATCCAGTGTCAGTAGGATACAATATAATAAATACCTGTCTCTGTTGTAGACCCGCCGGTTGTTGTTGAGGTTGAGGAAGTGGTGGGCGAGGTTGTTGTTGAAGTGGTAGATGAGGTTGTACCATTACATGATACCGTCCAGTGTCAGTAGGATACAATATAATAAATACCTGTCTCTGTTGTAGACCCGCCGGTTGTTGTTGAGGTTGAGGAAGTGGTGGGCGAGGTTGTTGTTGAAGTGGTAGATGAGGTTGTACCATTACATGATACCGTCCAGTGTCAGTAGGATACAATATAATAAATACCTGTCTCTGTTGTAGACCCGTCGGTAGTTGTTGAGGTTGAGGAAGTGGTGGGCGAGGTTGTTGTTGAAGTGGTAGATGAGGTTGTACCATTACATGATACCGTCCAGTAGTTAGTAGGATACAATATAATAAATACCTGTCTCTGTTGTAGACCCGCCGGTTGTTGTTGAGGTTGAGGAAGTGGTGGGCGAGGTTGTTGTTGAAGTGGTAGATGAGGTTGTACCATTACATGATACCGTCCTACTGGACGGTATCATGTAATGGTACTAACTACTGTTAGTAGGATACAATATAATAAATACCTGTCTCTGTTGTAGACCCGCCGGTTGTTGTTGAGGTTGAGGAAGTGGTGGGCGAGGTTGTTGTTGAAGTGGTAGATGAGGTTGAACCATTACATGATACCGCCCAGTAGTGGTTACAGATCTGAATAGATGAAAATACATATTTAAGAATAAATTCCTTATTAATGCCAAAAAGCAAGATTGCCCATCAGGATGCCTAAAAATGTATTTCAAAATTTAGCGAAGTCTTTGACAGTGAAGGAAATCATCGTAATACAAACTGACGGCTTAGTTGTCTCCAGTCGTATTGATGTCTGACATGATCGACTGAGCTGAAAGGGTAGTCCTCCATAATACATCAGGTTTATTATAAAACATAGCGGTCGCGGGTAGTCGGTGGATGGAGGCGGCTCAGGACCGCTGTTTGTGGCGTCGTATATATGTCCAGCAGTGGACGTGTATGGGCTGATATGATGATGATGATGATTATAAAACGTTCTAATTAGCATGGAATAAAATTGAATAAAATCCGGCAGGTGCTACGAAGTGCTATTTTCTTACTATTTGCTATTTCCATTGCGAAAATGAATAAATATTATATACCTATCCCTTTCTAACTTCACTTGATGTATTTGAGATAGAGTAAGATAGATATTTACCTGTTTTTCATAATCAAAAAGCGTCCCTGCCCCGCAATTCATCAGTATTGGCTTCCCATTACTGCAAGAGTAGAATTGATCGCAATTCGTCTCGTGCGGGATAAGGTAATTTATGCTCCCGTCTTCAGGGCAGCCGTTGGGTTGGATTGATATCTCTGTTGTTGGTAATGGGGCAGTTGAGGTTGTTGTTGTTGAGGAGGTTGTTGGGGTTGTTGGTGTGGTTGTGGATTGTGTTGGCCCCGATGTGCAATTGACGGCCCAAGCGTGGTTGCATGTCTGGAAATTAATAAAAATAATTTAAATTTAGCTCTAAGTGCTGAAACAACAATTAGTTTAGATATAAAAATACAATTGCATTGGCTGTATCAATGACGCAGATGTAGTAGATTCATGCTTGTTAAATCCAATTTTACTCGATATTAAAAAAAATAAACTGAATGCAATTTTGATATTAACCGCATCCATCCGCAACATAACTTCAAAATTTGCAAAGAATTTTAGACCTTCGTAAAAGTTTTAGAACAAAAATTGTTCGCCTATTACATTTTTTATTATTAGGTATAACAACCTATTAGAAACCCTTCGTCTAAACCCATTCTTACACCTCCGTTGTTTTATTGGCTAGGTACATAGCTTAAGCATGATGGTATCATTAAAATTCTCAACTTAATCAACATAAAGCTGAATCGTGAGTCAATAGATTACAATCAATTGATAACTACCCTCAGATATTGATGATTCATCATTGATTACGTATTTATACAATGATGTAATTTATGAAACGGAAAAATTAGAGTAGGTAATATTATTAAAAGTGATGATAATTCTTTGGTAGGTGCTCGAAAATGGACCACGGATTTATTTTTGACTTGATAACGTCTGTACTGCACTCACAAAAAAGTGTATGTTATTGACATGGAACTATAGCAACGTGGTCATGTTACGGGAACGTGAGCGTTATTAGGAAGGTAACCAAAGCAACGTCAATGTTTTCTTATGACGTTATCTCGTAAAATTGTCATCCGTAAACTGACTTTACAGATAACCATTTTTCATCATAAAAAAATAGAAAAAGCCCGCTCAAAGGATAAACTTAGTCGTTCTAATTGAAAGAAGATTAATAATGAGTAATTAGAATAGAATAGAATTTATTCGAACAAACACACGACATAATTTAGACACAAATAAGAAACAGTAAGAGATAGTTACAGAGAAAAATAATACAAATAAGAAACATTAACGAGACAGCTACAGAGAAAGTAAATACAAAGAACAGACAAAAGTATCTGAGAAGTCGTGTGTTGCTGGAATGGGTATAGCCTCAGCATGTGCTGCAGATACGCACGCACATCTGCAGCGCTGGTCTTCCGGCCGCACCCTGTGGGTGACTTTTCCGCTCCCAAGAAACGGCTTGGTCACCAAGAGAAAAATATATAATTGCAAAGTTTATTCCGCTAACTTACTTTAATCAAAGAGTATAATCTATTTATATACGTACATTTATATACTATTACTACAATATAAACGCTGTACATAAATAAATAATCATACACCTACTTACTAATTAATATAATAAAAAAGAAAAGAAATAATCGATATAATTTAAAAAATATTCATTTATGAGTCTGGCATCACGTTGTCACAGAACTCAATTTGTAAAAAAAAAAAAAAATTGTAACGACAAAAGAAATAAACCTATTTACTATAATTAGAAAGTTATACTATAAATATTCGCAGGGGGTATAAAAGAAAATATTCTGTGGATACCCGTGGTCGTATGCCAGCTATTAATATGAGTCCTGAATAGAGGGCGCCATATTGAATTTCTTGTGACGTCACAATAGTTATATCCAGCGGATGATCAAGAAGTTTTTACGGTACTTAATTTGTCAAATTATGATAAGTAGTTTAGAAGATATGCGAGAACCTAGGTGGCAGAAACCTAAAAAATGACGTCCCTGTAACTCAAAGACGAAAAATCTGGTTTATATGTTTGTAACGAATAGGCTCCGAAACTACTGGAGCGATTTAGATGAAACTTGGTATATGGATATATTGATTCATTGGCAAAAACATAGGCTACTTTTTATCCCGATATTTACACGGAATCGGGAGTTACGCGAAACCGTAGAGCGCTGTTAGTTGGGTAAGAAAAAGAGATTATGCATTTTTACCTGTAATTGATAATCGAACAGCGTCCCAGGTCCACAGGGCATCAATATCGGCCTCCCATTACTGCACTGGTAATACTGATTGCAGTTCGTCTCATGAGGCATCAAGTAAGGTATACTCCAGTCTGCTGGACACCCGTTGGGCTGGAACTCTTTGATTTGACTAGCTAATTGCGCCGGAGGTTGTAAAGTTGTAGTGCCGGCCGTGCCATCCGGGGGGTCCGTGTGGCATGTCACTAGGGCGGGAAAATTACAGATCTGGAAAATAAAGTTAATTGATCAAAGTCAAAATCAAAATAATGATGGCAAGGTAACACTTGAGCATCACAAATAGGAAAAAATATAGTAAAATTCTCCATTTTACAATGAAATTAAAGTAAATAAATATTGCAGAACATTCCACACATCGCCATCTAGACCCAAGCTAAGTAACTAGACTTCTGTTATGGGTGATAGCAAACGGACTGGTTAAGAACTTCCCGGTTTCGTATGCGGCCGAAGGGGATATAGGTACTATACGTAGCGCAGCGAATGTTGACCTCTGATGGAAAGTAGAAGTGGTATGCGCAGAACTCAATTTTCATATAAATATCGAGTTCTGCGCATACCCCTTCCACTTACCGCAGAGGTCACCATTCGCTGCGCGAGGTATACCTACTTATATACTTTTTTTTCGTAAATATATACTTAAGAATACATAGAAACAACCACAATACAAGCTTATTTTGCGTTCAAAAAATTGGCTCTGAGCCTAAGACGCAACGAGGAACTTCGAAAAGTTGAGTATTAAGTTGCTCCTACAGTAAAGGAAAACATCGTTAAAAAAAGCGGTTAGTTGTCACTTGTCTCCAGATGTATTGACTAGTCCCTTCCTCTGGACACGGTTGTCTAAGCTAAGGAAGGTGCTGGACAAGCATCTACTAATACATGCCTCAGGCAGTGCTCTGAAAAGCATGATTTAAAGTTCTTAGCGCTGATTTAGATCATCTCTCTCTGGTCGATCCTTCATGACTGAAGATCGAGACCACCACTCTTCTTCACCCAGCGGCTTGTAAAGGTCCTCCACTTAATCCGGTCTGCGGCCATTCGAACCACTTCCTCAAACCTGGACGAGCTCTCCTGTTTCAGCTGATCTGACCATCTCATCGGGGATCTTCCACGTGACCGTTTGCCCTCTACATTTGCACAGATGATCAGTTTCTCCAGGTTCTCGTCTTGACGTCTGATAATGTGGCCGAAATAGCTGAGGATACGTCGCTGGCATATCGTGGAAAGACGGTCTTTAGATCATACGTACTTGTAAATTAACATCAAAATGTGTCCCAGGAGCGCAGTCCATGAGGATCTTCCTGCCGTAACTGCAGGTGTAAAACTTGCTGCAGTCTGTGCCATGTGGCAGGAGTTGCACGCTCTGGTCGGACGGGCAGCCGTTGGGCAAGTACTGAGCTGATGATGTAGCTATCAGTAGGAAGGTTATAGCTTTGTACATAGCTGTGGAAAATAAATTATCTGTTAGAATGAGGTAGATAGTCAGCAAAGGAGATGAACAGTTATGCTGGGGGTACATTAGCGGGCGAAGATTCGTGTCACGTTGATGCGATGCATCGTTGTTTAGTTTGTTGTGTGGCCAAGACGTAGCCGGTAATTTAAAAATTAGCCCTAAATTAACCGGCTAATGTAGCCCCAGCATTATAGAGTGGTAATCTCCGAACTTCGCATTCCTTTATGCTGGGGCTACATTAGCGGGCTACGGTGAATATTCGTGTTTACGCGATGATGAGGCCGGGTAGATCGTTGCATCGCGTAGTATTCCGGCGAAGACGATGTACTATTGGTGCGCTATCGGTAAACTGGCGCGAATCAAAGGGATTTGTCGCGACAATATTCGCTATGGTGGCTACATCTGCGTCCATTCATTTTTAAATTACCGTCTCGGCCGCACAACAAACTGTACAACGATGCATCGCGTCAACGAGACACGAATCTTCAAAGTCAAAGTCAAAAAAATGTATTCCTTTGGATGCGTAGACAGAGAATAAATATGGACTCACTAGTACCTTAATGATAAAAATCCATGGATGTGACTTTAATTGCTCCATTTCAAATAATACCTTCAAATATTTGTAATATTGACCTTTGTGAGCGTGATCACATAAAAAAAAACCCCATGAGTTTCTTGTGCCTTCTTCTCATTGGTGGGCGCGTTCCGAAGGCACACATCCTAACTTAGTTTTTAAGACGATTTCAAGTGATCACTATATGTAATACATAAGCATCGAAAGAAATAAAGAAATTTGACTTTGACTTTACTAAAATAATAACGTCAAATGAGTAAGTGGGAGCAAGACGAAGTATAAGTTTTTTGTCTCTATTTGCGTATCGGTTTTTTTTTGGTTGCCACCAATGTCGTTGGTGGCAAACAAGCGTTTGGTGTCTATTAAAGTTTGGTTCTCTTATCCTGTTAGACAATAATTTGTGTTACTTGTGACTTATAATATATATATAAAGGAGTACTAATTAGTGTGTACTATGCAGTGATGGTTAATTACTGTTTAGTGGCAATTTGGCAACTATATACTTATGGGTATGTTGAATATTCGCTGTCTCACACTGTATACGCTGGTAGCTTGCCTATATTTATTCTCTGTCTACGTTTGGATGCTTAATTCATTTGTACACAGATCACCATAGAAACGTCTTAAAAACTAAGTTAGGATGTGTGTTCTTCGCCCGCCTAATGTAGACAAGAACATGCCCGAACACGATGTTTTTGTCGCGACAACGCGACACGAATCGTCGCCTGCTAATGTAGCCCCAGCATTATTGTGACACAATAATTTAACGTATCTTCATGCAATATGCGAAAACATGTTGGATTATGAGTCAATTGCCTTACTTTCGTGTGGTCAAGTCTATACAGCAAAGACGTATCTACATCTGGTTTGATATGTGCTTTTGATTGAGCATTTCTGCTTACCAATTCGAAGATTCTTCACCAGATCCTCAACTAATTTCAACAAATTTTTAAAAAGCGGAAAATTTTAAAATCGTATTTATTATTATTTCACCGATTGCCTATTTACATAAAAGCCTTTGTTAATAATGTTTATCTTCAATGTCTGATGGCTATTTATTAAGTGGCTAAGTGGATTTAATTTGCTATCTTTAACTGAAGATCTTTGATCGATATTTATCTCGCTGATTGGTTAAAACATGAACGCAATTAAAATATTACTAACTAAATTTTTCGCTAGTTTAATCGTAAAAACTTAGGATTTTTTCTTGTTGCAAGAAACATTTAAATCTAGGTTAGGTTTTTACCTAGATTATGGCCTAAATCTGCTGTCAAAAATGTAAAGATTAGTGATGAATTAGGGTCTCTTATAGCAAAATTGCGAAATCTTGATTTTTACTAAACCTAACAGAAAATGTATGGGCTAAATCTGGGTGGCCCTTAGGTTTCTTGCATAAAAATTGCAGAATCTCGATTTTGTTAAATAGACATTATATGCATAAATCGTCCGGAGACATTTAAAAAAAAAAAAAACTTACATTTTTACACTTTATGAATCGAAAGCACATAAAATCTTCTAATTCTGATTGATTGGTGCTGGCAAACGTTAAAAAAACAGTGTGTTACAAAAATCATATATTCCTTTGTTAGGCATAGATGGACAAAAAAATATATTGTAAATAAGGAAACAAACTTTTTGTAGTGAAAACTTCTTATGGCGCGTTGGGCACTTTTGTGGATGAGCATTTTCAGCCGTTCTCGCGACAGATTTGACGCGACAGATTTTGACGCGACAGATGAGATTTTATTTGTGTTAGTCTTTTTGTTTAACTTATACTGCCATCTATTACACAAATTGAGAAACTTAGTTTCTAGAAATACCGCTATTCGAATGTAGATGGCGCTGATTTAAATTTTTTACTGCCATCTAGCGAATAAAAAATAAACTATATTTGTTTAAGTGAGTGCTAATAGATGGCAGTAGCAGATCGTTTCAAGAAATATTCTATGAGAAATAACAAGTTTATTGTTTTCACTTCTGCCTGCACTCCCGGAGTGCGCTGTTTTTTTTTTTAAATCTGTGTTGTTTTAGGGTGAATTAAGATAATTTTCCCAAAATTGGGTAAATTTTCAAAATGTGACAACACCATTGTTTACGGGTACGCTGCTTATAGCAGTGCTGCCACATCTTTAAAAATACTGAAATATTTCAGTAAATAGCTATTAGAGTAACAATACCAAACTTTAAATTAAAACTATTATTTTAATATTATGCCTTTTTTTTAAATGCCAGTATATCCGCCATTTTAAAAAACAAAGTTACAAAAAGTTTGCCCGCTTTTCTGTCGAAATGACCTTTCTTCTAAGTATATAGGTATTTGAAGTTATCTTCTTTAAGCGCGTGATGAACAAAATTATGAGAGTGAAATTTTAAGATGCGCGCGCATTTGTTACACAAAAGTCAAATGTTGCAGCTGCGTAACACAAAAGTAAAACAGGTTGAAGCTGCAAGAGTGAAATTTTAAGATGCGCGCGCATTTGTTACACAAAAGTCAAATGTTGCAGCTGCGTAACCCAAAAGTAAAACAGGTTGAAGCTGCAAGAGTGAAATTTTAAGATGCGCGCGCATCTGTAACACTTAAGTTAAAGGTTAAGAGGAAAGGGTACCTGGGGCTTTCTCCATACAAACTATTACAAACGTAGTCGACTGTTTTCTCCCTGGATAATGACACTAGAGCTAATATTTTTGGTGCATAAAACTTATAACAGCCATAACCATGCCCCTATTTTTTGTTATTTTTTATTCTTTTATTTTTTTAATTTTAATTTCTATAATAATTAGAAAATTAAAAAAACCAAAACATAGGGGCATAGTCATGGCAGTTATAGGTTTGATGGCACAAAAATATTTGTGCTAACACTAGTCGTAACCTGGATAATGACACCATTATCCAGGGAGGAAACAGTCGACTACGTTTGTATGGAGAGCGCGCAGGTACCCTTTCACCTTAAAGGCAAAATAAATATTTTCCTATATCAGTGATCCAGACACAATTATTTTGAAAAGTACACTTGCCTGCTAATTCAACTCAGTCAAGTCCACAAAACATAACTATATAAAATTCGAAAAGGTTAACACCAATTAAACGAATTTAATATTTCGTCTGCCGTCACTCGTTCCCGAATACTTTTTGATTCAAAAACTTTAATATTTTATCAATAAACCTTATAAAACTGATAAAGGAATAGGCTTTAATTACAATCAACGTTCAAAAGTCCACAGCCACCTTAAGAGGAAAGGGTACCGGGGGCTATTTCCATACAAACTATTACAAACGTAGTCGACTGTTTCCTCCCTGGATAATGACACTAGAGCAAATATTTTTGGTGCATAAAACTTATAACTGCCATGACCATGCCCCTATTTTTTGTTTTTTTTTAATTTTCAAATTTTTTAAATTTTATTTTCTATGATAATTAGAAAATTAAAAAAAAACAAAACATAGGGGCATAGTCATGGTAGTTATAGGTTTTATGGCACAAAAATATTTGTGCTAGTGTCATTATCCAGGGAGGAAACAGTCGACTACGTTTGTATGGAGAGCGCGCAGGTACCCTTTCACCTTAAGGTGGGTACTGACCTACGTTACGAGGTGTAATGTAACATTCGCATCGAGCGTGTTGCGCATAGAGCATGTACGCTGTGTTCTAAAATTGGCGTAACATGCTCGTCAAACGACGACGTACTGACTGCACGAATGCTCGCTGTGTAACACGTTACATTACGCCCCGTAACGCCGGTCAGTACCCAGCTTTAACGTTTACAATCCTGTGCAGCACTATTTGAACATTATAACAACGTAGCCTGTGGATCGAACCCACGTCGGTTGGTGTAGCGGGTGGCCCCTTATACCACTCACACAACTAAACACATAGCTAACATGTTGAAAATAATAATCACACTGAGTACCTACTTTTAATTCAAGTATTTAAGTTTGTGTGTAACGTCTATTAGAAGAAAGTCGTAAGTCCAATACTTGTTGATAGTATTATTGTAGCAAACTGATAGTGGACTTATGGCTCATACTGTACCTATTCTAACTATCAGATCCTATTTTTACAATTAAAATATTGTAATTATTTAATTTACTTAAGTATTTTAATGGATAACAGATCTTTGTTAAAAATATCTATTTAAAATCTATATTAATTGATTATCTGTATTGCTATCTTTCAAATCAAAATGCGAAAGTTTAGTTTCGATTTTGATAAAGGGGTTGTAACATTTTGGCATTGAAAATTATTAGTTTTTTTTATTTTTTGCGCGGTGATTATACCTATGACTATGTTTAGAGGATTTTATTACAAATTATGCATGTATTATACATATATAAACCTTCCTCTTGAATCACTCTATCTATTAAAAAAAACCGCATCAAAATCCTTTCCGTAGTTTTAAAGATCTAAGGATACAAATGGAAATAGGGACATAGGGACATAGGGACGGCGATAAGTGACTTTATTTTATACTACGTAGTGATAAGAAATGCCATGTAATAAAATCTGAATTTGACGACCCAGTTGGCACAATGGCGACCATGCCGGACTGCCAAACACAAGGTTGTAGGTTCGATTCCCGCCTCAGGCAAGTATTTATGCTTAGACATTTGTCTGTGGTCTGATTGTTTCTATGTATCATAAGTATATATATTTACAAAAAAGAAGTATATAGGTAAGTAGTATATCCGTTGTCTAGCACCCATAACATAAGTGTAGTTACTTAGCTTCGGGCTAGATGGCGATGTGTGGAATGTCCTACAATATTTATTTATTTATTTTTATATAAGTAGTATATCCGTTGTCTAGCACCCATAACATAAGTCTAGTTAATTAACTAGACTTGTGTTGACTAGATAATGCAAATCACTACATAGTATAAGACAAAGTCGCTTTCTCTGTCCCTATGTCCATATGTAGGTATGCTTAAATCATTAAAACTACGCAATGGATTTTGATGCGGTTTTTAATATAGAGTGATTCAAGAGGAAGGTTTATAGGTATATACATGCATAATATAGCCGTGCGAAGCCGGAGCGGGTCGCTAGTACAGAATAAATATAGTACGGAACCTTTCGCGCCCTAGTCCGACTCGCACTTTGCCGGTTTGTCTAAATACAAATCATAAAACAAATAATTGCTTACCTATTACAAAGCAGAATGATGACTAAGTCATATAGGTAGGTTTTTTTTTTTCAAAAAATAGGTAAAAAAAAAAGTAATAACCTAAAAAAAACCAATCCATTAACTGAGCTTCACGGAAGACTCCGATGCGTAATTCATTTCCTAGTCAAAGAATTACGTACTTTTTATGGTTTATCTTAAAAAATAATAAGCGAGTAATTGATGCTTCATACATAATAGTATTAATGGGGTATCGATTATCCAATTTGTATTTTAGTTATCTTTTAAAGGTACAGCCGACTGCATAATTGCAGCCCTCGGTAGAGTTCTAAAATTACTTTTATTAGAATGTTTTCATAATAATAATTTTTGTTTAATAATTTCATGAGTTAGAAGACTTTAAACTTCAACTAAAGCATGTGCCTAGAATCTTGCTAGTGTTCAAAACATTCTTATAGCAGTCGTTTTGGAGCTCTACGGTGGGTCTGCAATTAAGCAGCTGACCGTACATATAAAATGCTTTGTCCTGACTGACTGACTGACGGATCAACGCGAAGCCTAAATCGCTGTTCGTAGACACCTGAAACTTGGAGGGTGTGTTCTTTGTATGACGTAGGCATCCGATAAGAAAGGATTTTCCGAAATTCTACTCCTAAGGGGGTGAAAAGGGGGGGGGGAGTTTGTATGGGACAACGTGATTCCTTGGTCCATTTTCGACTTCTACGCGGACGAAGTCGCGGGCAAAAGCTAGTATAGGTACTATTATAAAGCTGAAGAGTTGTTTGTTTGTTTGAACGCGCTTATCTCAGGAACTACTGGTTCGAATTGAAAAAATATTTTTGTGTTGGATAGTCCATTTATCGAGGAAGGCTATAGGCTACTTTTTATGCCTCCAGGGAGGAAACAGTCGACTTCGTTTGTATGGAGAGAGCGCGCGGTACCCTTTCCTCTAAATAAATAAATAAAATAAATAAATATTTCAGGACATATTACACATCGCCATCCAGCCCCAAGCTAAGCAACTTAATGCTTGTGTTATGGGTGCCAGATAACGGATAAACTACTTATGGTCTAGGTTTATGTAATACTAGCTACCCACGGCTGTATTATGCATGTATTATATCTAAAAACCTTGCTCTTTAATTACTCTATTTATTTAAAAAAACCGCATCAAAATCCGTTGCGTAATTTTAAAGATTTAAGCATACAAAGATAGGGACATAGTGACGGCGAAAAGTGACTTTATTTTATACTATGTAGTGATGCAATTTGATTCAAGTCTTTCTAAAATTCGAACTGTTTTGGCTGGCTTAAAAACTCTTTGTTGATACCTACCTTTTTTAGGGTTCCGTAGCCAAATGGCAAAAAACGGAACCCTTATAGATTCGTCATGTCTGTCTGTTTTCCGTATGTCACAGCCACTTTTTCTCTACATCAAAACAGTATAACCCAGATAAGTTACCATGCCGGACTGCCAAACACAGGGTTGCGGGTTCGATTCCCGCCACAGACAAGTATTTATGCTTAGATATTTGTCTGTGGTCTGGTTGTTTCTATGTATTATAAGTATATATTTACAAAAGAAAAGTATATAAGTAGTATATCCGTTGTCTAGCACCCATAACACAAGTCTAGTTACTTAGCTTGGGGCTAGATGGCGATGTGTGGAATGTCCTGCAATATTTATTTATTTATTTATTTTATAAATTAAGAACGTTTCATCTATACCTAACATGTAATTATCAGTAAGATACGAATTCATAAGTTACAGCATGGTGACAGACAGACAAAGGACAGTGGAATTTTAGTAAAAGGGTCCGTTTTTAACCTTTCGGTACGGAATCCTAATAAAAGTAACGTCAGTAAAATAAATATACGGGCGAAAGTTTTACGTGACAACAACTGTGCTCGAGTGGAAGGGACGCGTGCCTTTCACTTTTTATGTCTGTCTCTCTCGCTCTTAGGCGGGCTAGCCATGCCCGCGTGCCTCTCACTCGCTCTCATTGTGAGCGCATAACGTCAGCGGAGCGTAACGCAGTTTCTTGAAGTGTCACCCGGCAAACCAATTTATAAAACGTTGTCACGTCAAAAGTGTTAAACCAATTTTTTATTCTTCAAAGGCTATTGTTAACAATTATTCAATCGTCCAAAAACAGCGCTTAACAATAAAATATACTTAAAAAAACATTTCCCAGAACTTTATAATCTGATAAATTAATGATACATACGTAATGCAATTTAATGATAAAAATCTAAGGAAATTTACAGATAATTAGCAATATTGGGTGTTGGTTGTATTTGGTACATGTACTGGGGCCTAAGTCTGCTAACACAATTGTGTTTCATAATGTGTCGATAGAATCGTAATAGACATTTAATATCATAAATATGACATTACATGTCAAATTGGTATTCTTCTAATGTTAACTATTCTATCGAAACACCACTGACTCACTTTGGTATTCTGCTCTAGAATCGTGGCTCAATGGAATCTCGATAGTTGGCAAAACGGTATATTGCTTAGCAACATATACCATGTTGCTCAGCAACACCTGTAAGGTATCTATTACCATTCCATTGGGACTCCATAGTGATTCTATGACGATGTTATTAAATCTTTAGCAGACTACCAAATAAAGTCACAATCTCGATATAATATCAATAGAGTCTCGATATAATGACAATGGTAAATCCATTAATGCAAAACATAGCTAAGAACACTCCCGACTAAATTACCTTTCAAACAAAAAAACTAAATCAAAATCGGTTCATCCGTTCGGGAGCTACGATGCCACAGACAGACACACACACAAACACGTCAAACTTATAACACCCCGTCGTTTTTGCGTCGGGGGTTAAAAATAGCAGAATATTTAAAGGGACTTCACTAAAAGAAGGAATGAAAATTTTATTTTCTGGACTGTACATTACCCGTAAAAAAACATACATACAGACAGACAAGAAAGTGATCTTAAAAAAGTTCCTTTTTTAACACGCTTTTATTAGTTTCACCTGTATGTTTGCTTGCTTGTTTGTATGTATGTAACCGACTCCTTTGGGCACGATTTTTTTACCTTTTGAGGTACGGAACTCTAAAAACACGAAAAAATAGTACTGCGCTGATTTTCAGGACGAACCTTACTGAGACGCAGGGGCTTAAATATAATTCATCTTAAAAAAAAGTTTTTTTTTAAGATGAATATCAATATATCACTACATAGTTTTTAACAAAGTCGCTTTTTCTGTCCCTATTCCCTTTGTATGCTTTAATCTTTAAAACTACGCAACGGATTTTGATGCAGTTTTTTTTAATAGATAGAGTGATTCAAGAGGAAGGTTTATATCTATACTTTAATATTATAAAGCTGAAGAGTTTGTTTGTTTGTTTGAACGCGCTAATCTCAGGAACTGCTGGTTCGAATTGAAAAGATCTTTTTGTGTTGGATAGTCCATTTATCGAGGAAGGTTATAGGCTACTTTTTATCCCGATATTCCCACGGGATCGGGAGTTACGCGGGTAAAACCGCGGAGCGCAGCTAGTTTGTAATACATACATAAGATAGCCGTGAAATGCTTTGCCACTGGAACGTCCGATTAATATACGGATCCGACACCCGGCAAGTGGGAACGAGCTCAATGTAACGCGTAGCTTCATTTTACAGCAATATCGATTATTGTTTGCGTGCACGTGACGTATGCTTCAACTGGACGTGCACTCGACTAATGCGTCATAAATTCCAGCCCCCTGGCTGGACTTCCACACTACTTCCAGTATATGGCTAAATTGCGGCTTTTTGGCGTGCAGAAGCCATTAATTAAGAAGAAGAAGATTAAAGACGGTTTTGACTCTTTAGGCGAAATTCTATTCATCGCTCCGTAGATCCTCATCAGATCCTCATCAAATGTTGAGCCTACTCTTGAGTACTCATTTTAAGGGTTCCGTAGCCAAATGGCAAAAAACGGAACCCTAATAGATTCGTCATGTTTGTCTGTCTGCCGTATGTCACAGCCACTTTTTACAGTTATAAATCGAAGTCTGTGATTGGTTAATGATTATCATTAAAATTGATGAAATAATGTGATTGGTTTAATCAATACAAATTCTGATTATTATCAATTTATTAGGAAGGCATACACGACGTTTTTATCAAAACATAAAACGAGTATATCTGTGTTTTTAAGCACCTTGTACACGGTCAAAAAACGCGTCAAGCTTATTCATCACCACTTCATAGTATAAAATAAAGTCACTTTTCGCCGTCCCTATGTACCTTTGTATGCTTAGATCTTTAAAACTACGCAACAGATTTTGATGCGATTTTTTTTGTGTGATGTGTTGTGTTTTGATGTGATTCAAGAGGAAGGTTTATATGTATAATACATGCATAATATAGCCGTGAGAAGCCGGGGCGGGTCGCTAGTTAATATTATAAAGCTGAAGAGTTTGTTTGTTTGAACGCGCTAATCTCAGGAACTACTGGTTCGAATTGAAAAATAAGATAGTCCATTTATCGGGGAAGGCTATAGGCTACTTTTTATTTTGATATTCCCACGGGATCGGGACTTAAGCGGGTGAAACCGCGAAGCGTAGTTAGTATATAAATATTTGCTTTATTGTCAATCTGAAAAACAATTGATTTATTAATTTTCTTGTTATTTTGTTACTAATGTCAAAGTTTTTAGAAACCTTTTAATAGCCCTTATTACCCGCAGGTACGGTCGGCTGCATAATTGCAAACCCACTGTAGAGCACCAAACGGCTGGTATGTTTTCAATACAAGCAATATTCTAGGCACCTGCTTTAGTTGAAATTAAGTCTTTTAACTCATAAATTTTATAAATAATTATGTATATAAATAAATAAATAAATATTGCAGGTCATCGCCATCTAGCCCCAAGCTAAGTAACTAGACTTGTGTTATGGGTGCTAGACAACGGATAAACTACTTATATACTTTTCTTTTGTAAATATATACTTATAATACATAGAAACAACCAGACCACAGACAAATATCTAAGCATACATACTTGTCTGAGGCGGGGATCGAACCCGCAACCCTGTAAAATGAAATGAAAACTCTAGAATGAAAACATGCCAATAATAGTCATTTTTTAACTCTACCGGTGACTGCAATTATGCAGCCGACTGTACCTTTTGTTTCCTTAATATGAAATAACATTGTATTTTTACTATCTTTACGTCGTTTCTTGGAAGTTTATCGATTGCACTTACTTTGGCGGTGGCTTTACCGTTCTGATAAACCTTAGCTACCTAGCTGCTTCTGAAGCGTGACCACATTGCACAATGATATATGTTTTATTGACGTGAAAACGTCTAATAAATTGATGGACACTTTTTTGTGAATGCAGGTAGCACTCACAAAAAAGTGTCGTCAAGAGTATTTAATAATAATATCGCTCATCTGGGCTTGTGTTATGGTGACGAGTGACAAATAGAAGACTTATACAGGGTTGTTGGTAATTATACTATAGCAAGCCGTTGAGGGCTACTTCTGTGCACCTAAACAAACAACTTTTGTTCACAGACTTTTGAAAATTCGAAAAAAATATGAAAATTTTGAGGTAAGTATATGTAGGTAAATTCGAAAAACAGCTGATTTTTTAAAACAAAGGTCATTCAGACTAAGAACAGTAGATAAAACTTAAAAAATTGGTAAAATTTTAACCCTGTAATAAAGGAAAAAAAAAGGAAAAAAAATTTTTTTAGAGGAATAACAAAAAAATCTCCATTTGTCATCGTTTTCATATGACGTCATCACGTAAAATAATCGTCCGTAAACCGACTTTACAGACAACCAGTAGTTTTTTTTCGCTATCTCTTATAGTTTAGGAAATGGCCTTGAAGGAAGGCTCCTATAAAAAAATCAACTTGTAAATATCATGCATTCTTATTGCACCTCCAATCTTAATCTATTAAAACCTAATTTATATGCTGTATTATAGATAAATATGCAATCCATTTTAATGGGGGCTTCCCGCTTCAAATCATTTCGTTATCAAAAAACTAAATTAGACTAGCAGCGCTCCGCGGTTTCACCCGCATAAGTCCCGATCCCATGGGAATATCAAAAGAAAAAGTAGCCTATAGCCTTTCTCGATAAATGGACTATCCAACACAAAAATATTTTTTCAATTCGAACCAGTAGTTCCTGAGATTAGCGAGTTCAAACAAACAAACTCATTAGCTTAATAATATATACTAGCGACCCGCCCCGGCTTCGCACGGCTGTATTATGCATGTATTATATCTAAAAACCTTCCTCGTTAATCACTCTATCTATTAAAAAAACCGCATCAAAATCCGTTGCGTAGTTTTAAAGATTTAAGCATACAAAGGGATATAGGGACAGAGAAAGCGACTTTGTTTTATACTATGTAGTGATAGTGATACGATACACGTGTGGATATTGATAGCATCTCGGCTATTAACCACCTCTATACAGGGTTATTGGAAATTATACTAACAAGCCGTTGAGGGCAACTTCTGTGCAAACAAATAACTTTTGTTCACAGACTTTTGAAATTCGAGAAATAAAATGAAAATTTTGAGGTTATGTAAATTTGAAAAACAGCAGATTTTTCAAAACAAAGGTCATTCAGACTAAGAACAGTAGATGAAACTTAAAAAATAAGTCAAATTTTAAGGTTAATGACCTCTCCGTGCAAGGAACAGCTGATTTTCAGGTAAGCCTAACCTCAAATTTTCGAAAAAATGTTCGAATTTCCAAAAGTCGTAGAACAAAAGTTGTTTGTTTAGGTGCACAGAAGTAGCCCTCAACGGCTTGCTAGTATAATTTCCAATAACCCTGTATATTGATCAATTTACCACACTTATATCGTAACGACCCGCCCCGGCTTCGCACGGCTATATTATGCATGTATTATACATATAAACCTTCCTCTTGAATCACTCTATCCATTAAAAAAACCGCATCAAAATCCGTTGCGTAGTTTTAAAGATCTTAGCATACAAAGGGAAATAGGGACATAGGGACGGCGAAAAGTGACTTTATTTTATACTATGTATTGATGATGATGATGTACTATAATCGTTTCAGTAGTTTCGTAGCCAATTCGTTACAAACAAAAAAACAAAAACAAAAAATCTTTCCTCAATTTTAATAAAAGAACTTAAGTGTTGATTATTCTGTGGCATAACTATTGACTATTAAAACATTTAATGACTGCTTTAAGCTAATATTTGCTTTGAAATAGCACCAATATTTGATTTAATTACAACAGGAAATATAAAAGAGATCTTTTCCTAGATTTTTTATCAGTCAATGAACTTAACTTGTTTTATATTTCTGGGGCAAAGACAAAGATCTTAAGGTGAAAGGGTACCGGCTCTCTCTCCATACAAACGTAGTCGACTGTTTCCTCCCTGGATAATGACACTAGCACAAATCTTTTTTAACATAAAACTTATAAATGGTATCACCTTCCCCCTTATTCCAAAACGAGGTTTAAGGATAGTCCGAGATGTTGATTTAAACCTTAGATTTAGACACAGATTTACTCGTGAACTATAGTCTAAACTCTATCCCTAATAATCTATAGGGATAGTGTTTAGACTATAGTTTCCTATATATTCTATTGGGATAGTGTTTAGACTATAGTTCCATATATAATCTATGGGGATAGTGTTTAGACTATAGTTCCTTAAATAATCTATAGGGATAGTGTTTAGACTATAGTTCACGAGTAGGTAAATCTGTGTCCAAATCTAAGGTTTTAATCCACATCTCGGACTATCCTTAAACCTCGTTTCGGAATAAGGGGGCTTATGTTTTGTTTTTTAATACTTAATATCTATGATCACTACATAGTATAAAATAAAGTCGCTTTCTCTGTCCCTATTTCCCTTTGTATGCTTAAATCTTTAAAACTACGCAACGGATTTTGATGGGGTTTTTTTAATAGATAGAGTGATTCAAGAGGAAGGTTTATAATATGTATAATACATGCATAATATAGCCGTGCGAAGCCGGAGCGGGTCGCTAGTATTAGAATAAGAAAAAAACCAAGACATAGGGGCATAGACATGGCAGATATAGGTTTTATGCAACAAAAATATTTGCTCTAGAGTCCTAGAAAGCGTTATCTTAGTACCATAAAAGCACGAGACTAAAATGCAAAATTATATCCAAAAATAGCAATGTCGTAAGCGTAGATTGTGTAAATAATCTAATTAACATTTGTGATAGTTATTAATTGATATTATTTACAATATTTTTCACTTTATCACAAGTAAATAATGAGTATTAATAATTTACGACATATAAATTAAATTACTTAGGTAATGACATTAATTAAAGTACATAACATGTTGAATACATATTAATTACTTAAAAAAACAACAATCTTTATCAGCCTACTAGCAGCGCCCCGCGGTTTCACCCGCGTAACTCCCGATCCCGTGGGAATATCGGGATAAAAAGTAGCCTATAGCCTTCCTCGATAAATGGACTATCCAACACAAAAATATTTTTTCAATTCGAACCAGTAGTTCTTGAGATTAGTGCGTTCATACAAACAAACTCTTCAGCTTTATAAGATTAAGTTTAGATGTACCCCTTTAAATTTCCAAAAATACTTTCTCAGAGGTGTTCATCGAATTATAAGACGTTATCACGTCAAAAAGAAAAAACGCAAGATTCTCCAATAAGAATTAGTAAAATTAAACAGCCGTGGATAATTGACCGGTAACTTCCTATAAATCAAATATTGTTTACAAAACGAATAAGGTTGTTTTCGTCACGCGCACGCGCAGCCTTGCGCATTCTTTAGGTATTTTATGTTATTTTACCTATTACCTACTCAATCATTTGTTTAAAATAATAAATAATTGCATTTTATTCTTGTGTTAATGTTATTAACCTCTTCACGGAATAGTACATTGTTACCCTAGGTGTGAAAGTCACTCATTAAGTCCCGAGACGGAATTTGGCGCCCGAGCGCAGCGAGGGTGCTAATACTCGTAGTTCGAGGGACTAAATGAGTCTTTCACCCGAGGTAAGCACTGTGCTTTTCATTACGAATAGTAATACCTAAAATTCTTCCTAACAACGAGAGTGAATGAGAGACACATGCAGGCAAAACACAAGGTTGCGGGTTCGATTCCCACCTCAGACAAGTATGTATGCTTAGATATTTGTCTGTGGTCTGGTTGTTTCTATGTATTATAAGTATATATTTACAAAAGAAAAGTATATAAGTAGTATATCCGTTATCTAGCACCTATAACACAAGTGAAGTTACTTAGCTTGGGACTAGATGGCGATGTGTGGAATGTCCTGCAATATTATCTATCATCACTATCACTACATAGTATAAATAAAGTCACTTTTCGCCGTCCCTATGTCCCTTTGTATGCTTAGATATTTAAAACTACGCAACGGATTTTGATGCGGTTTTTTTAATAGATACAGTGATTAACGTGGAAGGTTTTTAGATATAATACATGCATAATACAGCCGTGCGAAGCCGGAGCGGGTCGCTAGTTAAGGTTAAGTTCTCTAGCTCTAGCTATTAATATTTGAACGCCATTTGTATGGCAGAGTTCGCTTGTACTTATATTAATATTAAAAGGGTTATTACACTACACTGATTCAGGGTCCCTAACCCTTATTTAAGAGAGGTGTAATAAGAGTTAGGCAGTAAGGGTCCCTAATTAGTGCGTCAGAGTGGACCCGGTCCGCCTTACTTAGGGTTGCCAACCGTACTATATAATAAAGTATACATTATTATATACTGTATACTTTTATATACTTTATTTCGGGTTAAATGTACTCTATACTTTATAAGGAAAATAAAGTAGGTACGCGAAAATACTTTATTTCACATAGTTTGTAAAATAGTAGTCATCATCATCTTCCTGCCCTTATCCCAATTTATTTGGGGTCGGTGCAGTATGTCTTTTTCTTCCATTCACTCCTATTAGTCGTCATGTCATCGTTCACATTCATCTCTCTCATGTCTTGTCTCACGCAGTCCATCCATCTAATCTTCGGTCGACCTCTTCCTCTCCATCCCTCTACATTCATACTCATCACTCTTCTAGTCACATGCGTCTCCTCTCTTCTCATCACATGTCCATACCAACTTAAACGGTTCCCTTTTACTTTTTCAGTAACCGGTGCTACTTTCAGGCTTCCTCTAATATATTCATTCCTTATTTTATCCATCCTCGTTACTCCACACATCCATCTCAACATTCTCATCTCCGCTGCATGCAATCTTCTCTCATCCTTCTTCTTCACGGCCCAGCATTCCGATCCATACATAACGACAGGTCTTATCACGGTTTTATAAATTTTACCCTTCAGAAGTATAGTATTTATTACATTTTATTTATCTGTTATTAACAAATTATTGACTACCAGTAATTTCGGAGCCTATTCGTTACAAACAAACAAAAAAATATTTCCTTTTTATAATAGTAGTAGGTATAGATTATTGTGACCTTTTCTAGTAGCAATGGTAAAAAAAGATAATACTTTATTAAAAGTTGGCAACCCTAGCCTTACTCCCTAACCACGCTTACTACCTTTTTAGTGAGTTAGGGTCCCTTTTTAGTGTAGTGTAATAATCGAGGTAAATAATAAGGTCCCTAACCACCCTAAATTCAGGGACCCTGAATCAGTGTGGTGTTATACCCCTATATGACCCATTGTAATTACCATCCGGGGCAGCCTTCATGTCCGAGACATTGCAGATAAATTGCAAGAATGTCGCCTACGCTGGTACGGCCACGTCTTGCGAAAACCGGCTAGTTACGTGGGGAACAAATGTCTTGCCATGGCGCCTCCGCCGGGCCGTGGCAGACTGGGTAGACCCAAGAAGTGCTGGCTTGACGTCGTAAAGGGTGATATGCGTGCAAATGGCCTTACTAACCAGGATGCCGAAGATCGTGCGAAGTGGAGGCGTAAAAGTAGGAAAGCGGACCCCGGGCTCCTGAGAGGGATGCAACCGGGAACATCGCTCGGATGATGATGATGATGATGACCCATTGTAATTACCGAATTCTTGGACAAATAAATACTTACTTACATACTATAAATGATAGTTCAGCGTTTAACCACTATCACACCTGCCTGATGGTAGTTGCTACATCTTACACCGCATCGTCACTCACCTTACCATCGTGTGACGATAGTGGTCAAACGATGACATATTTATTTATTATACTTATTTAAAAAACTTTAAACAATGGTTGTCTGGAAAGTCTTTTTACGGACGATAATTACCCGACTACGGTGAAGCCAAAAGGGAGGGTTATGTGTTTGACCTGTATGTATGTATGTATGTAGGTAGGTATGTATGTTCATCTGTTCCCACGTAACTTAAAAACTACTCACTGTAATTCAACAAATGAGGTATTGTTAGAAGCGTCTCAATGATCCGCTGGTTATAGGCTATGTGACGTCACAATAAATCAAATTTGGCGCCCTCTAGAGGACATAGAATCATGAATTAAAAAATAAAAATAATTAAAATGTATCGTGTGCGGTATCAAATGAAAGGGTTTAATTAGCATATTTCAAAAATATATATATTGCACTAGTTGTTGCTCACTGATTTGCTTGCATTCACTCGATAATGGTGTTAGTATGTTTTTTTTACGTGATAACGTCATAAGAACTCTTTTGTATCGTTGACATTACCATTTTTCATACTTCAATACGTTGCTACTTCAACACCTTGTCGATAACGTAACGTAACGCATGACGTCACACTTATTTGTGAATGCGCGTGTTCATCGATTCATAAGTAGTTTTGAAGTTACGTGGGAACAGATGAACATACATAGGTACATACATACATACAGGTTAAACACATAACCCTCCCTTTTGGCTTCGCCGTAGTCGGGTAAAAAGACGTTATCAAAAACCTTCGGGTACGGAACCCAAAAACAAAAAATAAATATGGCGGGCCGGATGTTAGACATCATCTGTTAATAAATAAATTGTATTTTATTGTCAATTTAACGACTAATCAGTTCAAACAAGATGTTTGCATTTCTAAGCAATAAATTAACATTCTATTTTGCATTTTACATACCTATTTACAACATTTTTAAGCTATTGCATAGTATAGCTTTTATCGCGGGCTTTGAGCGCGGCGACCGAATCAATAAATTCCGTAACGAAAATAAAACCTAACACGCCCCACTCTGCCTACCATGTAGCTCGGCCGAGCGTTCGCTTAACGTGTATGTACGAGTATATGGTACGACTGTATGCAATAGCTTTACCGCGGCAGTCCCCGAGTGCCACACGTTTTTTGACCTGATAACGTTTTATAAATTGGTGAACACCTGCAATCTCAAAAAAGTATGACGTCACGCGTCGTTACTGGAACGCCTCATGTTATTGGCAAGGTAACTATAGCAACGGTTTTTTACGTGATAACGTTTTGTACTTGTACTTGTACTTGTATACGGGCTGTTTTTCCGCGATTAGACCCTTTTTTCTTATTTATTTATTTTTTTTCTCAAAAAAGTGTGACGTCACGCGTCGTTACTAGAACGCCGCCCTTTTTGAACTTGCAGGTGTTCACCAATTTATAAAACGTTATCACGTCAAAATTGTGACGTCACGCGTCGTTACTGGAACGCCTCATGTTATTGACAAGGTAACTATAGCAACGTTTTATCGTTGCCATGGTTACCATCAATGTTTTCTTATAACGTTATCACGTAAAATTATCGTCCGTAAACCGACTTTACAGACAACCATTTTTTTTTTAGTATTTTACTGGTATTTTACACAAAATATAAAAATAGGATAGAATATTATTATCATTTGTACTACATTACAGCATGTACTGTGCACAGAAGTAGCACGGCTTGCTAGTATAATTACAAATGACCCTGTATACTTAGATTTTAGTCGGACAGTGACCGACCTTTAACTCTTGTAAGCCTCTTAAGGATTAACAATAAATTAATGAAGTTAACAAAGATTTATAATAATAGCGACAGGTCTTTCCTATCTAGGCTTTATAAAGGATTGCATTAAATTGCATTAGGTACCTAATCAGCCTTTATAAGTAATATTTATACATCGCCAGCAACCTTAATCCATGCAATACAGGGGCCCTACCGCGGTAAGTGCGTCGGCTTCAAGCCGACGACGTCGATATCCCAAACCGCGTCTCACAATGGGCAGAAATTTGAGCTTGCTTTTCATAGAAATTTTGAATAATTAAGTAGTGTTTCGTGTGTTTTAAGTATGCAGGATTGCCGGGGACATCAAAACATTCAAAAATAAGTGATTATGGTTTTATTATTTAAAAAAAAAACAAAGTCATATTTTGTAGTGTTTTTTAGAAATAACAAAACCAGAATAACTTGTTTTTAAATGTTTTGATATCCTCAACAATCCTGCATACTTAAAACACATGACAAAAACCACTTAATTTTTCAAAACTCCTATGAAAGACAGGCTCAAAATTTCGCCCAGTGTGGGGCGCGCGTCGGCGTAAACCGACGCGTTGGTTTGAAGCCGACGCACTTACCGCGGTAGGCCCCCAGGACGTTGTAGTGCCTGAGACATAATAGTGCGTCAAAAGCCGAGATGGAATGATTAATATCCACACGTGTATCGTACGACGTTTTTATCACAGTTGCGAATAAAAGAAAAGAAAATAATACATAAATAACAAAATATTTGTGATATTTTTTAGGCAATATTATTGGAGTTTACTCCTTAAGAATCGATTTTCATATATAAGGCGCCCGGTATGAGAAAAATCCGAAGGGTAAAACCTACTAACAAGTAACGAAAATCGGTCACGTTTTTGGTCACGTTTTTAGAAAGTTGCGCACCTTTAGTGCGCAACTTTCTAATTTTATTTTTAATGGACGACTATTTGTCGGACGACTATTTGTCGGACGACAAATGTCGTCCGACTATTTTTTTTTTCATCTAAAACTCTTTTTGCGTATGGTTAGATACTCGTACTTAAGGAGTAAACTCCAGTCGTGCGTCGGAGCTGACACACACACTTTTTTTTTGTTAATTATACTCCCGAAATTCCAGGCAAAAAAAGACTTTTAACCTATACAGCCTCGGCTGAATACAATATTGTTTAGGGTATTCCATTTGTTTTTGCGTCGGGGGTTAAAAACAGAATATAATATGGTACGGAAAAAATATATTTAAGTAAAGAAAAAACAAAACTCAATTTTTGTCGTTCGTAAACCGACTTTATAGACAACCCTTTTTGCTGGAATAAAAATTCTTTGTTGGTACCTATTACAGACAGCCATTTTTGCTGGATTAAAAACTCTTTGTTGGTACCACCTTTTTTTCTATACATCAAAACAGTATAACCCAGATAAATTAAGAAGGTTTCATCTACCTAAAATGTAATTAGCAGTAAGATACGTATTTAACTTATCGGGATAACATATTACCGCACTAGTATTTTGGTAGATTATAACGCAAGCGTACGTAATACGTTGGATTATGAGCCTAAAAGCGATTTAATAAGATCCAATTCATGAGCAACAGTAATAAAAAATAATTTATAACATACTAGCGACCCGTCCCGGCTTCGCACGGCTATATTATGCATGTATTATACACATAAACCTACCTCTTCAATCACTCTATCTATTAAAAAAAACCGCATCAAAATCCGTTGCGTAGTTTTAAAGATTTAAGCATACAAAGGGATATAGGGACAGAGAAAGCGACTTTGTTTTATACTATGTAGTGATAGTGAAGTAACATCGAAACTACTGGACCGATTTTGATAAATGTTCATACCAAGTTCTCGGATACATTGACAGTAACATAGACTATTACTTTATATCCCGATATTCCCACGGGATCGGGAGTTACGGGAGTCAAACCGCAGAGCGTTGCTAGTTTTTTTTATTAAATTGAAATTAATTATCAATTAAAACATATTTCTTGAACTCTTTGACATATTTATTATCTACAAAGGTAATTAATAATAGGTTTTTGTTATTTATTTTTCTTTAATAAAAAAGTTGATTGACGGATTACCGACAAACAAGGACGTTGTTAAAATCCATGCCCATAAATACGGCATAATAATCGTAATTCTATGCCTACGTATTTTTTTACCGCGGCCATCTTTCGATTATAATATGTCCTAGTACCATTGATTTAAACAGTATGCGTCATAAGTGCACTATCAGTGTGCTACAATCTATACTTCACTATCACTAAATAGTATAAAACAAAGTCGCTTTCTCTGTCCCTATTCCCTATGTATGCTTAAATCTTTAAAACTACGCAACGGATTTTGATGCGGTTTTTTTAATAGATAGAGTGATTCAAGAGGAAGGTTTATATGTATAATACATGCATAATATAGCCGTGCGAAGCCGGGGCAAGTCGCTATTATATTATAAAGCTGAAGAGTTTGTTTGTTTGTTTGTTTGAACGCGCTAATCTCAGGAACGACTGGTTCGGATTGAAAAAATATTTTTGTGTTGGATAGTCCATTTATCGAGGAAAGCTAAAGAACATCACGCTTCAATCAAAAGTAGCGAACAATCAGTGGGAAATGTGGAAAAACCGAGGAAAATTATTCATCTTTGAGGGCTTCCGTATTTTGTTTGAACGCGCTGATCACAGGAACTGCTAGATCGAATTGAAAAATATAGGCTACTTTTTATCCCGATATTCCTACGGGATCGGGACTAACGCGGGTGAAACCGCGGGGCCCAGCTAGTAATATTACAAACCAGTTTTGGACTTACGACACACAGACATAAATACTTGCATTAAAAGTACTCAGTGTGATTATTATTTTCGTGAGTTGCGTGCCCGATTTTGACAAAAAGTAAATCCAATGATGCAACATTGGATTTTTGAAAAAGTCATTACCCTAACCAGGAATCAAACCTGTTGATTTTGCAAAAAAATAATCATCCTCTATTTTTATACCAATGGATAGTCTTGCTGATAGAGATCAATTCTTGGAAACAAACATAGTATGGCAAATCAAAGAAAATAGCTAATTTTTGTAGTTTTACATAGAAACTCTTTATCATTACATGACGTAGTCCTAATACTAATTGCCAACGAAGTGATAGAATTTATTTAATTAAATAAATGTAATACAATGAATATGAATCTTATCTGGCACAATCACAGTTCCTCAAACCTTGGATAATCATCATTTATTAGATGATAAAGTTTCTATCGTTCATTGATAAAGTTTTAAATGATTAGCTGACGTCATGATGACGTTATGATTTTTCGCCAAATTAAATATGGCTGTTAAAGTTAGCCCACCGGTTCCACCCGCGTAATAATTTTCTACGCAATGTTCTTAATTTTTTGACGTGACAACGTTTTATAAATTGGTTTGCCGGGTGACACTTCAAGAAACTGCGTTACGCTCCGCTGACGTTATGCGCTCACAATGAGAGCGAGTGAGAGGCACGCGGGCATGGTTAGCCCGCCTAAGAGCGAGAGAGACAGACATAAAAAGTGAAAGGCACGCGTCCCTTCCACTCGAGCACAGTTGTTGTCACGTAAAACTTTCGCCCGTATACCGACTTTACAGGCAACCAGTTTTTCTTTCGTAAGAACCTTCTGACAATTATAACAAACACAAGAAAAGAATTAGAGAAATCGGTTCAGCTTTTCTCGAGATTTTCGCTCAGTAACACATTCAGCGATTGATTTTTATATTATAGATGGGATATCTATCTATTAATATTTCGATGATGTTTCAATCACCATTTTCACGAGACTGTGAACTAGCTATGCCTTGTGGTTTTACCTACGTTGGTTACTCTTTAAACAAGATATTGATTTCCTAACAGAATACATAATAGACACTTTTAAATACATAAACCAGCTTTGGACTTACGCCCTTCTTCTAATAGACGTTACACACAAACATAAATACTTGAATTATAAGTTCTTAGTGTGATTATTATTTTCAACATGTTAGCTATGTCTTTAGTTGGCCGAGTGGTATAAGCCGCCACCCGCTACAACAACCGACGTGATTTCGATCCACAGGTTACGTTGTTATAATGTTCAAATAGTGCTGCACTGGATTGTAAACGTTACAGTGGCAGAGAATTTTGAGCGTTGATTGTACATCGTCGTATGGCCCCTCTACATGATGGTCCAGCACGGGACCAGCAAAATGGCCATGCGATGGTTGAAACGCAACTACACGATGGCCACGTTCAGCCATCGTGTAGTTTTTTGCCCACTTCCTTTTGATGTGTGACCGAAAACCGACACCGTGGCCATTAAGTCGCCATCCCACAAACCATAAGCCATCAGACACCACTACGCCTTCTACATTCTGGCCCATATCAGTGAGCCAGCATGATGGCCCATCATGTAGAGGAGCCAGTAGTCATACTGGTGTGACAAACTAGTATGACCATGAGGAAACAGCGGATTGTAATCAACGAAATTATTGATATTTATCAAAAGAGCTATTTCCTTTTGTTGCGTACATTCTAACGCATTTTCACACTGCTATCTAATTTCCGACGTCATGGATATTTAGAGATATTATCTTAAAAATAATTAATCGTGCGTATTTAACAAGAAATTCTATGGATAATATCTAGATCTATGGATAATATCTTGATATTAAAAAAAATGTGCCGCCCCCTTCCTTTCCAAGCTCCACCCTTTATAGGTTTACTGGCTGTCTCCCGCGGTTTCAGTTATACAGGAAGATTGGAAATTATACTAGCAAGCCGTTGAGGGCTACTTCTGTGCACCTTAACGAACAACTTTTGTTCTACCACTTTTGGAAATTCGTATTTTTTTTCGAAAATTTTGAGGTTAGGTTTACCTGAAAATCAGCTGTTCCTTATACGGAGAGGTCATTAAACTTAAAATTTTACTTATTTTTTAAGCTTTATCTACTGTCCTTAGTCTGAATGACCTTGGTTTTAAAAAATCAGCTGTTTTTCGAATTTACATAACCTCAAAATTTTCATTTTTTTCAAAAGTCGTAGAACAAAAGTTGTTTGTTAAGGTGCACATAAGTAGCCCTCAACGGCTTGCTAGTATAATTTCCAATAACCCTGTATTTTTAACTAGCTTTTCGTCCGCGAAGAAGTCAAAAATGTAATAGGATTAGACCAAGGCATCATATTGCCTCATACAAACTTTGTCCCCCTTTTTCACCCCCTAAGAGGTAGAATTTCAGAAAATCCTTTTTTATCGGATGCTTATGTCATACAAAGAACACACCCTCCAAGTTTCAGGTCTCTATGATCAGTGGTTTAGGCTGTGCTTTGATCCGTCAGTCAGTCAGTCAGGACAAAGAATTTCATATGTATAATATACTACCTTTGCCCGCGACTTCATTCGCGTAGAAGTCTAATGTGTGAAAAATGGTTCTAATGGGTAATATAACAAAATACGATAATTTAAATAAAATACGAAGCAAGTCTTCCATCAATTCAGTTATAAAATGTTTATGAAAATTTTAAATATTCGTCCACAAGGAATTACGATGTCCCATACAAACTTTGCCCCCCTTTTTCACACCCTAAGAGGTAGAATTTCGAAAAATCCTTTCTTATTAGATACTTACGTCATACAAAGAACACACCCTCCAAGTTTCAGGTCTCTACGATCAGCGGTTTAGGCTGTGCGTTGATCCGTCAGTCAGTCAGTCAGGACAAAGCATTTTATATGTATATATTTGCCATACTTTTCACTTGTTTGCCTTTATATTAATGTAGTAGATATAGTAAGAAAGTTGTATAAAAAAAAGTAAATAATAATAAATATTGCAAGACATTCAACACATCGCCATCTAGCCCCAAGCTAAGTAACTACACTTGTGTTATGGGTGCTAGACAACGGATATACTACATATATACCTTTTCTTTTGTAAATATATACATATAATACCTACATAGAAACAACCAGACCACAGACAAATAAATACTTGTCAAAGGCGGGAATCGAACCCGCTGTGTGTTTGGTAGTATAATTACCATAATGAGCTATTTCCTTTGATTTGCCATGCTATGTTTGTTAGCTGGAATTTATCTCTATTAGCAAAACTATCGATTAATACAAAAAACTGGTTGCCTGTAAAGTCGGTATACGGGCGAAAGTTTTACGTGACAACAACTGTGCTCGAGTGGAAGGGACGCGTGCCTTTCACTTTTTATGTCTGTCTCTCTCGCTCTTAGGCGGGCTAACCATGCCCGCGTGCCTCTCACTCGCTCTCATTGTGAGCGCATAACGTCAGCGGAGCGTAACGCAGTTTCTTGAAGTGTCACCCGGCAAACCAATTTATAAAACGTTGTCACGTCAAAATTTGAGTAAATATTTTTTTGAAAAATGTTTTACTTACCTAATTTATTTATTACTGGTAATGCAATTTTCAAAATCTAATGATGCAGTTTTATATTTTATCGAAATCGGAGACGCGCTTCCTTTCGTCATTTTTCGCTATGTCATAAGATATCACTATCACTACATAGTATAAAACAAAGTCGCTTTCTCTGTCCCTATTTCCCTTTGTATGCTTAGATCTTTAAAACTACGGAACGGATTTTGATGCGGTTTTTTTTAATAGATAGAGTGATTCAAGAGGAAGGTTTATATGTATAATACATGCATAATATAGCCGTGCGAAGCCGGGGCGGGTCGCTAGTAGGTAATATTATACAGGGTTATTGGTAAATATTTAAGAAGGCGGTTGAGGGGCTATTTCCTTGTACGGTCGGCTGCATAATTACATACCCACCGTAGAGCTCCAAAACGGCTGTTATAAGAACGTTTTCAACACAAGCAAGATTCTAGGCACTTGCTTTAGTTGAAGTTTAAAGCCTTCTAACTCATCAATTTATCAAACCAATAATTTTAGAATTAAAAACATTCCGATAATATTAATTTTTGAACTCTACCGGGGACTGCAATTATGCAGCCGACTACCTTAAAATACAAATTTTGTTCTACGACTTTTTGAAATTCGAACTTTTTTTTTAATGAATTTTCGAAAATCAGCGGACTTTTTAAAACAAAGTACTACTTACTTTGTTTAAGAACAGTATAATAAAATAAGTACAATCTTAAGGTTAATGAGTGTAAGGAACAGTTGATTTTCAGGAAAAAATAAACTCAATATATATCCGCCTACGCCGCCAATTCGTGGTTAGGCCTCAAAGCATGACTAATAATGTTTTGATTCCCTAAAATCTAAACTATTTCTTGCAAGATAATCAACTTATCGATTCTATCATATTTTATTTTAACTGCTAATAGATCTTAAACAAAACATTAAAAATTATCTTTAATTCAATTACCTTAATCTTGTATATTTTATTTTTACATAGGTAGTTACTTAACGAAAATGGATACCAAATGCGCGCAAAATTCAAATTTTGCTACGCGGAATTATTAAGGTTCGGCAAAATTACTAATTATTTTTATTTTAAGGGCTCTTTGGTTAACTCACCACTTTGAGCCCTTACCTCACGGTGTGAGTTAACGGTGACGAATAAAAAAGGAAAAAGAGGGGTATGAAAATTTAGGTTTTGTAAAACGTTGCTTTATAGAGGCATTTTTCAGATATAAAATAGGTCAAAGTAAAATTGTTTTTATTCTTATAGAATCATGTACAGTGTATGGGTTCACTTGGATAGTCTTTAAAAAAAGCTTTTCATACAAAGGAAAACACATTTCTATAAAGAAAGCAATTACTTTCTTATCTTTTTTATAATACAATGACCGATAAATTGAAATGTAAGGTTAAGTTCGGAACATTTTGTAACAACTAAAATCTTAATCTTTGCAACTAATTATCTAAATGTTGGTATGTGTGTCTTTTAAGAATTAACAGTTAATAATTTATATTTGTAAATAATTCTGAGATGGTTAATTTCACTTTGTACTTAGTTGGAAAACTCATAATTTTAAGCTATTACATAGCTTTAATTGCGGGCATTTTTTTTTTAAACAAAATAGACTTGCATTTGACCTCATCTTACCTGATGGGAAGCGAAGATGAGGTCGAAGATGTAGCATGCTCGCCTAGAAGGTACCTATTCACTCTAGACTTGTAGACTCCAAGGTTGTAGTTTTGTGGGAACAGCGACGCGGATAGAGAGTTCCATAGCAGTGCGTACCTACGAGAAAGGATAATCATCATTATAATCAGCCGGTATCAGTCCACTGCTGGACGTAGGCCTCTCCCAAGATACGCCACTGAGCCCGATCTTCGACTCTTCTTCTCCAGTCACTCCCCACAGTTTTCGTATGTCCTTGTTCCACCTAGTCACAGGGCGTCCTGCTACTTTTGTCAATCGGCCATAATTATTTATTTTTGTAATTTAATCTGTTTTATTCTCATTCTTTTTTGTTTTGTATATTTATACCAATTTATGTTTGTTTACTCTTTTTTTGTCCTAACTAATAAATGTATATTCCATTCTATTCAATTCGCGGTCTCTACGCCAAATTACAAGTCGGAAAAGTATTGGGTAAGTAATTTTTTAAAGAAGTTTTTATTTAATTTTGCGCGCATCTGGTGTCCAATCAACGAAAACTTCAAAGCACCGCTCTAATGAACAGATTATTAAAACATGTGCGTGACAGTTCCGACACGAGACCGTTTACCTAATCTTTAGGTATATCCCCTTGGACAAAGTCATGGTGCCAAGCGACAGATCACGTTCCATCATGTTGTCCAGGCATGCCGTTCTCCTTCTAGGCGAGCATGATACATTCTCGACCTCATCGTCGCTACACCATCAGGTGAGATGACGTCTAATGCAAGCATAAATTGTGTAAAAAAACAAATGGTTGTCTGTAAAGGCGGTTTACGGACGATAATTTTACGTGATAATGTCATAGGAAAACATTGAAAAATTGAGATTTATTTGGTTTTCCTTTATATATATTTTTCCGACTTCAAAAAAGGAGGAGGTTTTCAATTCGTCGCGTATATTTTTATTTTTTTTCATAGGTGTAAGTATTAGATTTTCTCTGAATAATCATTGGATGAATGTAGTACGGGATCCCTATAAGGACGACCTTCATCGAGCTGCTTTAATGTATAAAAATAATTTATATCAAATTAAATAGGTCAATGCAATGGGCAGGTCATATAGCTCGCAGAACTGACAACCGCTGGGGAGTAAAGGTTCTCGAGTGGCGGCCGCGATGCAACGCGAAACGGAGTGTTGGGAGACCAGCTGCCCGGTGGACCGACGACATTGTGGGTGTCGCGGGTAGTCGGTGGATGGAGGCGGCTCAGGACCGCTGCTTGTGGCGTCGTATGGGGGAGGCCTGTGTCCAGCAGTGGACGTGTATGGGCTGATATGATGATGACATAGGTCAATAAATATATTGCAAATGGGTTGACTAAAAAAAGTCCAGAATATGGTAAATTAACATTTTAATTTTTCTTTTTAAACCTTTTCACTGGTTTAGTTAATAGACAACTTTTCCTCTAGGACCATTATATTGGCCGGTACATGCCTTCAAAAATTACCCCACCTAAATTTTTTACAATATAAATAATCCGTTTATTGGTCGTGGTCCGACTGCCGGAGTTCTATCAATCGAACCACGGGCAAATAAAACTGTCCGTGGTTCTATCAATCGAACCATCGTTTTAATAATATTAAATTATATTGGCAGTGGTTCTATCAATCGGACTATCCTATAAATACATTAACTTGTATTGGTAATAGTTCTACTGGAAGAGTAGGACCAAGATAATTATTTTCAACCACTTTTCATTATATAATAAACTAGAATAGAATTTCCAAGGAAAACAAAAGACGATCGAAAATAATAAAAAAAATACAAAATATGAATATTAAAAAAAAGAAGAAAACTAGCAGATATCTAAATAAATTTTAAATAAATTTAAAGTTAATAGACAAATTCCATACCAATCGAAAGTATGTTAGCTTATAGAAGATGCAAACGGATTATTTCTTGCTTCAAGAAATCTTTTTAGGGTTCCATACCCAAAGACGGAAAAGACGGAACCCTTTTACTAAGACTCCACTGTCCGTCTGTCTGTCTAAACCATAATAGGTAGGTACCTAGTCAGTTGAAATTTTTACAAATGATGTATTTCTGTTGCTGCTAAGTATAACAACAAATACTAATAATAAACCATTAATGGTACGGAATCCTTAGTTCGGAAGTCCGACTCCCACTTTGCCGTTTTTTCCTACGTAGTGTATTAGATTTTCTCAGAATGATCATTGGATGAATGGTTAAAAAAAATCGTCTTACGTGATTCAGTGTGTAAAATCAGTTAAAATTTTAGCATAAAGTATTTTATTGGTAGTATAGTACGAGATCCCTTTAAGGACGACCTTCATCAAGCTGTTTAATGGATGAAAAGTATTTTATATCAAATTAAATAGGTCAATAAATATATTGCAAATGGGTTGCCTAAAAAAATTAAGTCCAGAATGATTATTTCATTATTGTTATTGATTTTAGACTTTTCGCTGGTTTGTCTAGTAGACAAATTCCATACCAAAGAAAAACATAATCTTTATTTTAGCTTAACTTTAATTTATTAATCAGACCAGTGAAATGAATCGATTTACCTGCCTACCCAAGAGTTATGACTGGAAAAAATAGTCAAACCAACGTTTGCATATTCTATAGGCTTCATACTTTCGATTGGTATGGAATTTGTCACCTAAACAAACCAGCGAAAGGTTTAAACAAAAAAAAAAATTTTGATTAGAGAAAAGAATTATTATTACATATTATAAAGAACTAGCGACCCGCCCCGGCTTCGCACGGCTATATTATGTGTCTATTATATAAATATAAACCTTCCTCTTGAATCACTCTATCTATTAAAAAAACCCGCATCAAAATCCGTTGCGTCATTTTAAAGATACATAGGGATATAGGGACAGAGAAAGCGACTTTGTTTTATACTATGTAGTGATTAAAACAAAAAAATAATTTTTATTGTTAATTAATCATTCCAGACTGAATTTTTTTGATAACCTATTTGCAATATATTTATTTACCTATTTAATTTGGTATTTTAAAACATTTTTATCTATTAAACAGCTTGATGAAGATCTTCCAAGGGATCTTAGGTTAATGGTTAAAAAATCGTCTTACGTGATTCATAAGCGCGTAAAAACAGTTAAAAAATTTAGCATAAAGCCTTTTATTGGCATTTTATTCAAACAGTGTTTGCTAGAGTACCGCAACCTACTTATTTGAAATTCACTTTGTGTCTGTATCGGTCTAAATTCAAAGACCTCAATGCATTTGATAATCCATTTTTGAAGTGAAAACTTCTTATGGCGCGTTGGGCACTTTTGTGGGTGAGCATTTTCAGCCGTTCTCGCGACAGATGAGATTTTAACAGTTATTGTGCTTCTACTACTATGCAATATTGAAAACAGCGCCATCTCTGTGCAAACGGCCGAACTACGATACTCACTTCTGTACAACAGTGTTAACAGCGACATCTCTCGGTGGATGGTGCAGGTTCGCAACGAGCTGCCGTACGCAGTTCGCGTCGCACGCTAGCGCCATCACTGATACACGAGTGAGCATTTTCAGCCGTTCTCGCGACAGATGAGATTTCGACAGATGAGATTTTACACAGATATACAGTTTTCACTTCTGTCTGCACTCCCGGAGTGCGCTGTTTTTTTTTTTTTTACCTAAATCCCATCTAGGTATTTGTTTATCTTTGTATTACGCTTTGATAATAATAAAACTAATTGATTAATGTTTTTTGTTTATTTTTAACCTACTTGAAAAAAGGAGGAAGTTATTTTAAGTTAACTGTGTGTTTTCTATATTTTGGTTGTAGCAAGAAATATTTTTTGAGTATCCAGGGTGAATTTTTTATTTGGGCCTTCAGGGCTACATCCTAAACTATAAGAGATAGCGAAAAATGCTGAAAAGAGCTGCGTGTCCGATTTTGACAAAAACTAAAACTTCATCATTAGATTTTAGAAAAACTCATTACCTGGAATCGAACCTGTTGATTTTGCAAAAAAATAATCACCTATATTTTATACCAATCGATAGTGTTGCTGATAGAGATTAATTCCTGGAAACAAACATAGTATGGCAAATTGAAAGAAATCGCTCGTTTTTTTGTATTTTTCTACAATTTTCATGTTTCCGTGTCTGGCAAACTAATAGCGTATGAGACAAAGAGAGGCAGTAATTTTTTTCTAAATGTTTTAAATATGTTTTAGATTATCTACATTACATAAACTTTGTAAAAACAGATTACATTTTTTGTGCAGCAGTTGGTTACGTCGTTAGCCATACTTCCTCACTAGGTACATTTTTTTCTGGGATAGTAGTACCTAAGTATGAAAATTACAGAAGACTACAAAACTTAGCTATTTCCTTTGATTTGCCATACTATGTTTGTTTCCAAGAATATTATTATCCTAGAATTCTCTTAAAGTTTAGGATATAGCCCTGAAGGCCCACATAAAAAAATCACCCTGTATAGTGTAGTGTTAGATAGATAATTTATTGTACAAAAGCACACCGGGCACAAACACATTTTTGCCACACCACTAATTGGCCACCCATCGAAGTAATGACCGCGCCAGGCGTCGCTTAACCCGCACGACCGTAAACGATCAGCTAAGCTCACACGTCACACAAATCTAGTTACTAGATAGCGATGTGTGGAATGTCGTGATGCAATATTTATTTTTTATATTTTTTTACATTGCAATTGCATTAAATCATGAAATAAGTATTTTATTATGAAATACTCGTACCATGACAATGGATTCATTATTATCATTGATAGAAACCTAGTGCCAATTGGAAGTATTAATTGGAAATGACTAATTGGTACCGCCACTTGACGGTATTTTAATGACTAATTAGGTAAGGATTTGATTACAAAACTGTAAAAGTACTAGCCGTACAACCGTGGCTTACGCATACCTAAGAGGAAAGGGTACTGGAGGCTCTTTCCGTACAAACTATTACAAACGTAGTCGACTGTTTTCTCCCTGGATAATGACACTAGAGCAAATATTTTTGGTGCATAAAACTTAGAATTGCCATGACCATGCCCCTATTTTTTGACTTTTTTAATTTTTTAAATTTTAATTTCTATGATAATTAAAAAATCAAAAAAACCAAAACATAGGGGCATAGTCATGGCAGTTATAGATTTAGTGGCACAAAAATATTTGTGCTAGTGTCATTATCCAGGGAGGAAACAGTCGACTACGTTTGTATGGAGAGCGCGCAGGTACCCTTTCACCTTAAGAGAATCATGAGTTTTCGATGCGCGGCGCGAGTAGCTATTTTCAAAAATGACCCGTATCGTGCGATAGATAGAGTTTAAGTTCGGACGTAATTGCCTTCATTTTGCTTTCAAATAATGTTGCGGCCCGTAACGTTTTTACCCCCTTTATCCTTCACAAAATGAAATAATTTTGGTCTCATTTAATTCACTGCATCTTATTCTAGGTTTATACGTTTTTCTTTTTTGGTAATACAGTTTTATCTATTAAAAAACAATTGAAACGCTCGATGAAGTTTTTAAGTCAAAAATATAGATATTCAGATACTAATAACTTTGATCTTATGCAATATTTCTTTATAATAAAAACGGTTAAACCTAGTTTTCCATTAGATCTAGAACATTTTCAAAAATTATCGAAATCGGACTTCGTTTATGGGGGGGAAACGTTACCGCTCTTTGTATGTAAATTTACAGCCTCACACTGGTCTTAACGTGACCATACGTCCCGCTTTGGGCGGGACAGTCCCGCTTTCAAACTGTGTGTCCCGCTGTCCCCGGCAAGGGAAGAAATGTCCCGCTTTCGTATTTAAATAAAGTGTCCCTAAACATTGTGATGACTTTCGAGGAAATCAATGCAGAACCGAAGATCTATACCAATTTTAACTGTTGGAAACATTAAAAATTACTTGGAGTAGTTCTACGAATGTTTGGTTAAAAATTCCAAACTAACTTAACCCACTTTCCTGGGCTGGGCAACATTATTGCCGGCAATTAATTTGGTAAAAATATTACAACATTCTTTCGTTTTGTTGCAAATCTAGCTCTATAGTTTTCCCGCTCTGTCTTTAGAAAATTATGGTTACGTTCCGCATACTTCGTCAACCGGCTAGTTACGTGGGGAACAAATGTCTTGCCCATGGCGCCTCCGCCGGGTCGTGGCAGACTGGGTAGACCCAAGAAGTGCTGGCTTGACGTCGTAAAGGGTGATGCGTGCAAATGACCTTACTAACCAGGATGCCGAAGATCGTGCGAAGTGGAGACGTAAAAGTAAGAAAGCGGACCCCGGGCTCCCGAGAGGGATGCAACCGGGAACATCGCGAACAATAATGATGACGCACACTGCGTCCATATACAAAAATAATTAGTATATAGTAGTATTCTCCATTTAATATATCGTTTTTGACAGAGGAAAAGAAAAGGATTTATTGTAGAAAGTAAAGTTAAGGAGAGGAGCTTGAAGGAGAACGGAATTGTCGTGAATGGGCGTCACTCAGGAATCCAGAACTTGAAACGTTCTCTGAGGTAGTGAGGAGAGGACGGAGTGAATAGGACTTTGTAGAGGAAGCAAAGGATATGAACATTCCGGTGAAGGCGGATTGGCAACCACTTGAGCTTATGGCAAAATTCAGAGACATGGTCATACACCGTCACCGTGGTGAACCGTATACAGACGTTTTGAAGTCGCTGAAGTTTGTCGCGTTCCTCTTCGGTCAGATCGAGGTAGCAGATGTCGGTATAGTCCAGGCTAGGGAGCATGAGAGACTGAGCGAGGCTAACTTCACTACATAGTCACTACATAGTATAAAACAAAGTCGCTTTCTGTGTCCCTATATCCCTTTGTATGCTTAAATCTTTAAAACTACGCAACGGATTTTGATGCGGTTTTTTTTAATAGATAGAGTGATTCAAGAGGAAGGTTTCTAGATATAGTACATCAGTGAACGGAAATTAGTACATGCATAATACAGCCGTGCGAAGCCGGAGCGGGTCGCTAGTTAATTATAAATTAACCTAATATTTCTTCTTTTTAGGGTGCCATACCTAATATAGGGTAAAACGGGACCCTATTACTAAGACTCCACTGTCTGTCTGTGACCAGGCTGTATCTCATGAACCGTGATAGCTAGGCAGTTGAAATTTTCATGTACTTACTTATTTCTGTTGCCGCTATAACAACAAATATTAACTAATAACAGGGAAAAAAGGGGCTTGGTGCTAGATGGCGATGGTATGTCCTGCAATATTTATATTTATTGTGTTTGGCTACTTGAAACTTTGATTTAAATCACTTATTATCATCAACTACAATCAGTTTATCAAATTTTAATCTAGACTTACGATAGCATGTGGGTTCCTATGGATTTTACTTTTATTTTCTACTAGCGACCCGCCTCGGCTTCGCACGGCTGTATTATGCATGTATTTTACATATAAACCTTCCTCTTGAATCACTCTATCTATTACAAAAAAACCGCATCAAAATCCGTAACGTAGTTTTAAAGATTTAAGCATACATAGGGATTTAGGGACATAGGGACAGAGAAAGCGACTTTGTTTTATACTATGTAGTGATAGTGATAGTGAAGTGAAGTGATAGTGATGATGATCAATATAAAAATAAAGTAAGTTACGCTGTGTGCCTTAGGAACGCGCCCACCAATGAGAAGAAGGCACAAGATATATTTTTGTGATCATGTTAACAAAGGTCAAATAACAAATATTTTTGAAGATATTGAAATGGAGCAATTAAAGCTAGGTATGTTCAGGGTCCTTATTATTAAAGTACGACGAAGTATTAGGCTATTATCTATTCTATACATATAAAATGCTTTGTCCTGAACGACTGACTGACTGACGGATCAACGCACAGCCTAAACCACTGTTCGTAGAGACCTGAAACTTGGAGGGTGTTTTCTTTGTATGACGTAGGCATCCGATAAGAAAGGATTTTCCGAAATTTTACCCTTTAGGGGGTGAAAAAGAGGGGCTAAGTTTGTTTGGGACAATGGAGTTTTTGGTCCATTTTCACGTTTTATGTGGATGAAGTCGCGGGCAAAAGCTAGTGTTTAATTAAACTCCTATAGGTGACAAATGACTAGAGTGACAAAATTACTAGAATGACAAATATTTGTATAATCTTATTATTTACTCAGAATTAATGAATCCTACTGACTTATCTAAAGATTATTTTGAAGAAAAAAAGATACCTACTTAACAATAATTTTTTTTGAAGTGAAAACTTCTTATGGCGCGTTGGGCACTTTTGTGGGTGAGCATTTTCAGCCGTTCTCGCGACAGATGAGATTTTGACAGATGAGATTTTTTTTTTAATACTTCTCTGTTAAACTTGAACTCAAGATTTTCCGTAGTGGACCAAATCTAACGCAACCAAACTATGATGTAAGAGTAAAAGAGGGGTAGGTATTGATTGATAAACAAACAACCTGACCTTTTCCTTCATTACATAGATATAGATACTAAGAAATAATTAGCCACTGAATTACGCGAAATAATCTGAACATTTTTTTTTATCTGATTCTGATTATTTTTGTGATAAGACCATATATTATATTTAGGAGGGAATCTACGTAGAAAACAATTAAATAAAGAAAAAAAGATAAAAATGTTTTTTCATTACTCATACTCCGAAAGTAGGTCTAAAGATGCATGAAGAGCGTGTAGAAAATAAAATTTCCAGCCCTAGGGCTTTTCTCTTTCACTGACAGCTGTCATGTCAAATTATGGCTTCGCACGACTTGTGCAATGTACATGTAGCTAGTATCAGTAACATTACGCATAAGGAACTTTAAAAACCTAACCTCCTTGCTTTAAGTAACACCAAAGAATAACACTACATGTATATAACCTCTTTGGTCCCAACCTTGTAAGAGGATCAGGTAGTATGGAGTCTCTCATTCACTCTCGTTGTTAGGAAGAATTTTATGTATTATTCGTAATGAAAAGCACAGTGTTTACCTCGGGTGAAAGACTCATTAAGTCCCTCGAACTATTAGCGCCCTCGCTACGCTCGGGCGCCAAACTCCGTCTCGGGACTTGTAATGAGTGACTTTCACACCTAGGATAACAATGTACTATTTCATTTCATTTATTTGCTTTCATATTGTATAATAGATCTTACAGAGGCATAATAGTCCACATATGAGCCCTGCCGGGCATTGCAATTGTGTGGCGACAGACCGAGGTTTTTCTTACTATACTCGATAAACAATAAACTCGTCTAGTTAATACATTGTTATTTTCATGTTAATGAGGTAAGTTTTTTGCTTTTTGTTTGTGAACTGCTGGACCGATTTTGATCAAACTTGATATGAGGATACATAAAATAGTTTGGAGTAACATAGGTTACTTTTTATCTTGATTTTCCCACGGGATTGGGACTTATGCTGGGTGGATATGGGTGCTTATGTTCTCAGGTTCTCAAAAGACACTAAAGTGTCGCCTTTAAACACCTGGGTTATATGACGTAGGTGCTTAAAGTGGACCTAACCTCAAAGGTAGGTAAGTAAATATTTTGATAACATAAACAGTAAATAAGTTTAAAAAAAATAAAATATTAAACTTTAAATTTTTTGTCGTAATTCGAAAAAATGTTAAAATAATTTAAGTGTAACCTATGAGTTCCTAATTTTTGGTTTTGTTTATTCGCGGATTATTAAAAAAAACTTTTTAAATAACAGCCTAAATGGTAACCGGGAAGTGGATCAAATTTAATTTGCAAGATTTCAAGATAAACATCGGGACAGGTTAAACTAAATAAAAGATTGTAAAAAAAAAAAAAACTTACCTTAAAAAATAATTTCACTAAAAAAAATCACAGATCACAAAATTAAAAATAAAATTCCTTAAATAAAAAAACTTCACTAATAAAATAAATATTATTTTTAAATCCGTTTTTTTATTTTGGAAACACGCCTGGTGCCGTATCTTCTTGGCACTGATACGGGCAACATGTGTAGCGGTAATTATCACAGTGTATTGATAAAGAGCGGGTTCGATACTGGCTGCGTAAGCGCCGCACGATCAGCCGGAAATCTCGGAATCCTAACGGATCAAGTTTTAGGGTACCGCGCGCCGTAACGCTTTGAATCTGCGAAAGATTCAATGTGTTGATTTTATTTATTTCTTTTTTTATGTATATTTTGTGCTGTCGAAAATAATACTGTTAGTATCTCATTATTTTGTAACTAATATCAAGGTTTTAAAAAAAGGGTACCTGCGCTCTCTCCATACAAACGTAGTCGACTGTTTCCTCCTTGGATAATGACACTAGAGCAAATATTTTTTAACAATTAACATAAATGATCCTTTTGTTTGTATCTGTGTGATTCTTATGTACTCAAATTTTAATTATTTGATTATATATTTTAAACTTACCTTTTTTTATTTCATCTAAAACAATTTTGGTGCTAACAGTACTTTCATTGAAAAGTAGGTATAAAATGAATTCGTGCGAAACGACCATCAATAATTTAATTTTTAATAAAGAGTGGCGTTTCGCACGTTCGTGCGAACTTCTTGCGGGCGAAACGACCACCTACTCATATTTTTGTTGCATAAAACCTATAAGTGCCATGACACTGCCCCTTTGTCTAGGTTTTTTTTTTTCATTTTCTAATTATCACAGAAATTAAGATTAAAAATTAAAAATATAGGGGCATGGTCATGGCAGTTATAAGTTTTATGCAACAAAAATATTTGCTATAGTGTAAATATCCAGGGAGGAAACAGTCAACTACGTTTGTATGGAGAGAGCGCCGGTACCCTTTCCTCTTTAATAGCCCATTTAAGGTGTTTTAAAAACTTTGATATTAGTGACAAAATTGTAAGAAACTAAACAAATGAATTGTTTGATTCAGATTGACAATATTTATCTTATGAGCGGTTTTTAAGTAGTTTTCCCTACTTTTGCGAAATATTTAGTTTTAAATTGAGGTGGCAAATGGCCCATAATACTCGCCGGTATCTTATACGTATTTTCTTTCTTTCATCAATTTTATTTTTGTAGTTGTTAAAGTCGATTTGAAGGTTAAGCTTATAGTACGGGATCCCTATAAGGACGACCTTCATCGAGCTGTTTAATAGATAAAAACGTATTTTGTATCAAATTAAATAGGTCCATAAATATATTGAAAATGGGTTGCCTAAAAAAATTCAGTCTTTTAGTCAGAACTAGTTTCAGACTCTTGTAGTTTCAGAGATTCCGTGATGTATCTTTTTCTCCTTTTATTTATATAGATAAGTAGGTGGTAAATGAGTCAGTGTACGATAAATACTTGCGTTTCATACTAAGTACCAGCTTATTTGATAAGCTAACCTTATTAAAATTCTGTAATAATACGCACTTATGTGCATAATAAATACATTCTAACTACCTATCACTATCACTACATAGTATAAAATAAAGTCACTTTTCGCCGTCCCTATGTCCCTTTGTATGCTTAGATCTTTAAAACTACGCAACGGATTTTGATGCAGTTTTTTTAAATAGATAGAGTGATTAAAGAGGAAGGTTTTTAGATATAATACATGCATAATACAGCCGTGCGAAGCCGGGGCGGGTCGTTAGTCTATCTATATAAAATTCTCGTGTCGCGGTACTAGTTACCTGTGTCCACCTAAACGGCTCAACCGATTTGTATAATTTTTGTGCAAACTAATGGATGGATCGGCCTGAAGTTTGACAAAGCTATTAAGTATCAAATACTATCTTCAAACATTCTGTACTGAAATCAAATCAAACGATTGTCCTACCAAAGTGACAACTAAGGTCCTAAGTGGCTACCTTAAATAAAAACATTTTTTGAAGTGAAACCTTCTTATGGCGCGTTGGGCACTTTTGTGGGTGAGCATTTTCAGCCGTTCTCGCGACAGATTTTGACGCGACAGATTTTGACGCGACAGATGAGATTTTATTTGTGTTAGTCTTTTTGTTTAACTTATACTGCCATCTATTACACAAATTGTGAAACTTAGTTTCTAGAAAGACCGCTATTCGAATGTAGATGGCGCTGATTTAAATTTTTTACTGCCATCTAGCGAATAAAAAATAAACTATATTTGTTTAAGTGAGTGCTAATAGATGGCAGTAGCAGATCGTTTCAAGAAATATTCTATGAGAAATAACAAGTTTATTGTTTTCACTTCTGCCTGCACTCCCGGAGTGCGCTAATTTTTTTTTAACTAAGCCCTAGTATCCCACTGCTGGGCAAAGGTCTCCCCCATTTCCCTCCATCGGTTGCGGTCCTGGGCCACCTCCGGCCAAGCTGGCTCGAAGCGGTCGAGGTCGTCCCGCCAACGCCATCAACGACGTCGCCGACAACGTCGGGGGGTCGGACACGAAAAACTAAATATTTAATAAAAAAAAATTGGTTCAGCCGTTCGAGAGCTATGATGCCACAGACAGACACACACAGACATGTCAAACTATTAACACCCCGTCGTTTTTGCGTCGGGGGTTAAAAATAGGAAAAACTACTTATGTAAAAACAGATCATTAGACAATTTATTTTATTCACATGAAAAACGATACATTTGTTTGTTTGTTTTGTTGTTATTTGGTCACTAATATCAAGGTTTTAAGTAACTTTCTATTAGCCCTTATTAGCCGCCAACCTTTATTACCCGCATGTATGTAAAAATACTTTGAATATCCTACGGAACCCTCCCACAATATCCACACGTCGTGCATAATATAATAGATACACCCAATCAAGTTGCGTTACGAATTTGTTTCGCTTTACCCATCTTTCCGTAAGGAAGTGTTCCTTATATTTTACCTTTACTTAATTAAGTTAAATTAAGTTAATTCAAGGATTACTTAACCATTACGATGTTACGTGATGAAACCCGCGGCTAAGTTGTCTCCAGATTGATTGATCTCCGTATTGACGAATTCTAACAAATTTCGGAAAAAAAAATTGACGTGATAACGTCTCATAAATTGACTAGCGACCCGCCCCGGCTTTGCACGGCTATATTAAGAATGTATTATAGAACCTTCCTCTTTAATCACTCTATCTATTTAAAAAAACAGCGCACTCCGGGAGTGCAGGCAGAAGTGAAAACTGTATATCTGTGTAAAATCTCATATGTCGCGAGAACATACGCAAAAAGAGTTTTAGATGAAAAAAAAAAATTGTCGGACGACATATAGTCGTCCGACATTTGTCGTCCAACAAATAGTCGTCCGACATTTGTCGTCCGTCAATAGTCGTCCGACATTTGTCGTCCGTCAATAGTCGTCCGACATTTGTCGTCCGTCAATAGTCGTCCGATAAAAAATACCATAATATGTACGTCTTAATACACTCACAGCCAAATTAAAAACAGTAGGCCCAGGCATACATTTTCGCCGCGCCGTAGAGAGGGGATAGCTGTCTACTCTACATCCGTCTTACGCTTTTTCGATCAGGTCACGTGTCCTGACGCGAGTTTAAGATTTTATACCCATTACAGAAAAAGTGCTCAACGCCGCTAAAGAAGTTTTCACTTCAAAAACCGCATCAAAATCCCTTGCGTAGTTTTAAAGATTTAAGCATACATAGGGATATACGGACATAGGGACAGAGAAAGCGACTTTGTTTTATACTATGTAGTGATAGTGATGAACACCGGCAGCACTCACAAATAAGTGTGACGTCATCTCGTTCCACTCACGTTCCTGGAACGTGCGTGGTAACCATAACAACGAATATCTTCTTATAACGTTATCACGTAAAATTATCGTCCGTTAAAAAAGCCGACTTTACAGACAACCATTTTTTTACTTTATTTAAGTAAAAAAATGGGTATTTAAGTAAAAAAAGTAAGTAAAAAATGTTTATTTAGGGTATCCCAAAGGATAAAAACGGGACCCTATAACTAAGACTACACTATCCGTCTGTCTGTCTGTCACCAGGCTGTATCTCATGAACCGTGATAGCTAGACAGTTGAAATTACAGATTATGTATTTCTGTTGCCACTACAACAAATAACTAGAAACAGAAAAAAAAATTTAGTGGGGTTCCCATACAACATACGGAACCATTCGTGCGCGAGTCCGACTCGCACTTGACCGGTTTTTTTTGTTATGTTATTTTTTTTGTCTCTATTATATATAAGTACTTGAAAATACATATTATGTATTTTCATTCATTTTTGTCGGAAGTTTGATATTGCCTTATTAAAGATAGGTATTTTGTTTATGTTTTAATTTAATTTAAACGAGCTCTTTTCGGCGTAGGTCATCAGGTTTTAGCCAAGTGAGATACATTTCTTTTAATTTGTATAAACTCTAATAAAACTAGTTCTTTGCATATTTACTGTGATAGTGGTAATTAAGATGCCTCTTTACGGTTCAAGACATTTTTAAGCTTCATTTTATCATTTAGGACATTGACTTGACGTTTATTCAAGATACTGGCCAAATATAACTTTTTTTAAATAATAAATGAGTCATCGTTTGTCCACTACCGTCACACGATGGTAAGTGTCGATGCGGTCTAATAGAATAGAATAGAATATCATTTATTGTTCTATCTGTGTACATAAAGATCTTACAAATAATATGGTTCCAACAGATTGATATAACGCGCGGTGTCTAGAAGATACCTATACGCTCGTCACTCCAAGTCCGCTTAATAAATGGTCTAAAGGTAGGAAGACTCCAGTGCAACAATTTGCTGGATTAAAAACTCTTTGTTGGTACCTACCTTTTTTATATACATCAAAACAGTATAACCCAGCTAAATTAAGAATGTTTCTAAATAACATGTAATTAGCAGTAAGATACGTATTTAACTTATCAGGATAACTCATTACAGCACGAGTATTTTGGTAGATTATAACGCACAGGCACACGTACGTAATACGTCGGATTATGAGCCTAAAAGCAATTTAATAAGATCCACTTTATGAGCAACTGTGATAAAAAAAAACCGACTGCGGTGTGTGGAGGGATGACATGGTGACCTTCAATATAGATCAACAGGGGAAAAATATGCTGATAAAAGGTGCGAATGAAGAAAATGAGCGCGGGAAGGTAAGGGGCACCACGATCAGGCCCAGTTTGCCTCCCTGGCAGATTAACGAGTAAAAAGACACCCTACTGGACATTCACTAGTGCGTAGTGTGACCGATGTGTGGGATCAGGCTAGGACTATTTAGCCAACAAAGGAGCTGTCGTGGCGTTACTTAAATCGTCTGATTAAAGACGTATCATACCAATGATGATGATGTGGAGTCACGAAAGGGAAGCCTTTACCCAGCTGGGACAATAATGGCCGATTTATTATTGTTATTTATTCCATATCACGCTGGGGGCCATGGAGCCTGGACCTTTGGAAGGCGTGCATGAAGCTGAGACTTTCATGGAGGAGAAAAAAAAGACAATTGTAAGAAAAATTTACAACTTTTAAAATATACTTACTGAAAAACTGTCAAGAAGTCATCATCATATTGTCAGCTACAAAGCTACAACACGTCCACTGCTGAACATAGGTCTCCCCCAAAGGCTTCAAGAGCGATCGGCCGCATGCTCTCTGCGTCAAGAAATCATAATTAATTATTTGCGTCCCTCGAAAGCCCCGCTTATTTGAGTGTCGAAGACACACGTATCATCTATCGTATCGTAGGATCTTTGAGTCACGAGCTAGATCTTCTAGATTCGCGTGCTACATCTTAGACCGCATCGTTACCATTGGGTGACGATAGTAGTCAAACGCTGACCTATATATTATTTTTTTTACTCATTATCACACATAATAATATCAATATACATCATCACTTATTCATACAAAAACTTCTATCTACCTATAATTGAAGAATAAGGAATAAAAATTCTATTAGTCAAAAAGTAAACAAAAATCATAGCATTCCGATAATCGATCCATGATAGCTCAAACATACTAGCTACAGTAGCCATGCACTTTACCGACTCGACCACGGATTACATGTCACGTTGTTTGTGCGCGATGGACTCCTAAACTATCTAACCGATTTTAATCAACTTTGCACACCGTGTGCAGTTTGATCCAACTTGAAAGATAGAATAGCTTACATCTTAATTTATCCTGATATTCGCACGGGAGTTAGCAGCTAGTTATCTATAGATATCACTACATAGTATAAAATAAAGTCGCTTTCTCTGTCCCTATTTCCCTTTGTATGCCTAAATCTTTAAAACTACGCAACGGATTTTGATGCGGTTTTTTTTAATAGAGTGATTCAAGAGGAAGGTTTATATGTATAATACAGCCGTGCGAAGCCGGGACGGGTCGTAAGTAATAAAAAAATCAAGTAAGTACTTAGGTATGTGACAGCTGTGAAGAACCACCTTAATTTAAATAACACGATCTAAGTATATTTTATATTCTATGAATTAATGTTATTTTTACATAATTATAACGGTTATATTGTAAAGTGAACTGTCGTGGATTGTATGTTGTTAATGTTGTTATATCGATGTCCATTTGTCATTGCATTGTTAATAGAGTTTATCTTAAATAGAAATATAATGGAATTTATTAATTTGTCACTTTATTTTGACTGTGAATGGGTTTTTTGTAGTAGTGTAAAAGTAACTGTTTTGAACTTTTTAACTCATATTATGTGTATCTAAAGTCGCCAAGTCGAGCAAAAAAGCGGCACGGCCGTACCATTCTTTTCTCGAAACAGTTCAGGCCATTTTCGACCCCCTATAACTTCGTTGTGGATAAAACTAAAAGCCTGAATTTTCAGATACCAAGCAAGCATTGTATGAACACGGTATATTTCAAATTTCATCCAATTTGAACAAGTAGTTTAAGAATTATAACTAGTCAAAGTGTACCTGTATAAGAAAATCCGTTGTAGGTATTCAAGAAGTAGGAGATACCGGAAAGGAAAAAAAAGTAGGACTATCTACGAATACAAAAAGAAATGAGATCCCATCAAAAACATAACTTGTAAAAAAAACCAAGTCTCGCAACCCAGTTCTTCTACCGTAAAAAGTTGTGAGATCCATGTAATACTCAAGTCGGTTAATTTATTCAGTCCCGCTAAAGGGACTTTCTGTCTAAGTTATTTCGTAATAGATTGACTTGGCAATCGCACTAAAAAATCTAATTTAATATAATATGTATTGCTTGCGAGATACATTGTGTTTTCATTACGAAATATTAGACAGAAAGTCCCTTTAGCGGGACTGAATAAATTAACCGACTTGGTATTACATGGATCTCACAACTTTTTACGGTAGAAGAACTGGGTTGCGAGACTTGGTTTTTTTTACAAGTTATGTTTTTGATGGGATTAATTTGTCTGTTATGTGTCCCATAACACGGGGCTATGGAGCTCCGGACCTTTGGAAGGCGTGTGTGGAGCCGAAGCTAACACGAAGCCCTTTACAATAATAACGTTTAAGCCGAAGTGTTAAGACCAGAAGCGCGATAGAGGTGTCTTAGAAACAGTTTTTGGGTATCAACCAGTAAAATCCATAGAATGATATTCCTACTGTCGTAAGGGTGAAGAATTGCTTTGTATTGTCATACACTTCGAAACACGATTAGAGTGAAAAAATCGTGAAAATCCTAAAAAATCGTAAATTTTGAAATTTTTCAATTTTACGGCGCGGCGATTGTAAAGAAAAAACAAGTACAAAATTTATCACTATCACTACATAGTATAAAACAAAGTCGCTTTCTCTGTCCCTATATCCATAAGTATGCTTAAATCTTTAAAACTACGCAACAGATTTTGATGCGGTTTTTTTTTAAATAGATAGAGTGTTTCAAGGGGAAGTTTTATATGTATAATACATGCATAATATAGCCGTGCGAAGCCGGGGCGGGTCGCTATATTTTCATAAACTTTACCATCAAATCCTATAAGGTGGTACAGATGGTTTTAAAATAGACGTGAGTCTTTTAATTATATAAAACAGTTAAAACGGGGGAAAGGGATAGAGTCATCGCGCAACGCGCGCGTGGGAAGGGATAGGGGTTTTCAGGTCCTACTTCGCCTTAATTGCAAAGTATGATGTGGACACCAAACCGGCGCGCGGCGATTATCCCTGACGGCACTATAAAATTTAGCAAAGGACAAGGTTTGGATAGAACTGAATGAATGAATGAATGAATAATTATTTATTTCAGGCTAAATTGCCCATACATCATTAATTTGAAACAAAATAAAATTAAAATTACAAAAAACAAACGAATACAAAAAGAATAAAAATAAAATATAAAATACCATGACAATTAAAAGTACCTATCTACTTAAAAAGGCTTACTATGCATAATTTTTAGAACTATAAGATTTTTTTGATTTGATTTTTAGAACTATAACTTTTAGAACTATAATTGATAAAGTACAGGAGAAAACTAAGTAGGTATCTACTTAATTATTATCCTAGGTCTTAATCGCGCTTTTTTTTCTCTTACCTCAGTGTTTCGACTACTTTACATGGTCAATTTCCTCGCGACCATGATTATTGTAACATAGTCGAAACGTCAAGAGAAATAAAAAATAGAATGATTTAAACCCAGGAAAAAAATTACTAGTGCTGTACTTAACTTAATTATGACTTTTTTTACGACATCTTTCCCATAACAATATCTAAAAAAAAATCGGGTTTTTTGTAACTGATGGATAGGTTATTGATTTCAAACTTAAGTAGATAGGTTAACTAACTGGTAACTAATGGTTCATCGTCCCGTCTGACAAATAGCATTACCAGTTATTTTTGGGAGAAAAAATAACAGCTGTCGCTTTTACTAAAGTGTTCAACGCTTTGTCATCTTCATTTTTTTTTTCATAAAACAGTTAGATTACTGTTATACAATGGATAAGTAAAAAAAAAAACAATTTTCACACCTGCAGCACTTTGATCACGGATTAAAGCCCTAATAACCTTAACTTAAAGCAAGACTTTATTCCCAAGGGAGATAATGTTGTATGAAACTCCCAAGGGAATAAAGTGATTTGAATTTGGAACGTTGAAATTCGTGTAAAAATTCTTGGTTTTAATTTTAAAGGTCTCAGCAAATAGGTTTTTTTTTAATAAGTAATTTGATTGGTCTACAAAAATCTAGCAGGCCACAATTTATGTTTTTTATTTTTTTTGGTACGTTAGGTCTAAGCAAATAGGTTTTGCCTATAATACCTACCAAATTTTTACCATCATGGTACCATATCATTGCAATTGCCCCATTTTTTTAATGTGGATTTTTATAAAGTGGCCAGGGAACTGGCCGCCACAAGAATTAAAAAAAAATTTGACTGACGGTATGAAAAGTAGAGTATGCACCTCGGGATAAAGCGTTAATATGCTTTATCCCTCGCTTCACTCAGGAGTTAACTTTAAACTCCCTCGTTACATTCGGGGTTCAATATGCCACCCACAACATAAGACATTGCTTTATGCCCTTGATGCATAATCTACTATTTTAAACTAATAACCTAAGATCCCTTTAAGAAAAACCTTCATCGTTCTTTCATACTTTTATATTCTGGACTGATTTTTTTTAGACAACCTATTTGCAAAATAATTAAGAACTTTTGGCCCCCGTTTATTTGTGTGTCTTTAAGTCACGAGCGAGATTCTAGACACCTGCTTTAGGTGAAGTTTAAAGTCTTCTAACTCATCAATTAATAAAACAAAAATTATTAGAATGCAAACATTCCAATAATGGTTATTTTACATCTTAGACCGCATCGTCAGCACTTACCACCAGGCAGGTGTGATAGTGGTCAAACGCTGACCTATCATTTGTAAAAACAATTATAGCGGCAACAGAAATAGGTAGGTACCTACATCATCTGTGAAAATGTCAACTCTCTGCCTATCACGGTTCATGAGATAACCTACAGCCTGGTGACAGACAGACAGACGGACAGCGAAGTCTTAGTAATAGGGTCCCGTTTTTACCCCCTGGGTACGGAACCCTTAAGAGGAAAGGGTACCGGGGGCTTTCTCCATACAAACTATTACAAACGTAGTCGACTGTTTTCTCCCTGGATAATGACACTAGAGCAAATATTTTTGGTGCATAAAACTTATAACTGCCATGACCATGCCCCTATTTTTTGATTTTCTTATTTTTTAATTTTTTAAATTTTAATTTCTATGATAAGTAATTAGAAAATGAAAAAAACCAAAACATAGGGGCATAGTCATGGCAGTTATAGGTTTTATGACACAAAAATATTTGTGCCAGTGTCATTATCCAGGGAGGAAACAGTCGACTACGTTTGTATGGAGAGAGCGCCGGTACCCTTTCACCTTAAAGAGAATGTTTTATTGTTCTTGTAGTTGTTACATACGAGAAGCTCCAACAACTACAAGATTTCTCACACTTTTACAACTCGTAGTATTGATGTAGGTATCTATTGAAATGATAAATATTCAGACATATAACATTGATTAATTGTAATCAATTAACTAAAACAAATTACAGTAAAAGGTGAAACATCTTGCCTATGTCTCACAATATAATGCATGGAGTTGAATGATCTTTACTTGAGAGCTAGGCTCTTTACTTGAGGGTAACATACCATGTTTAATCGACGCTCAAAAGTCCACCGCCACCGTAATGTAATGATTTTGATAATTTATATAGATTTTCGTGTTATTATTGGTTAAATTATGTTAATTTATAAATGAATCAGGTTTTAATAAACTTTTTAAACTCACACGATTTGTATTCATAGTAATTATTTTCCCGGGTTAATTATTTTTCCGGGGGAATCAGGTTTTTTTATATTTTTATAGCATCAAATAATTATAACAACGTAACCTGTGGATCGAACCCACGTCGGTTGGTGTAGCGGGTGGCGGCTTATACCACTCACACAACTAAACATGGCTAACATGTTGACAAATAATAATCACACTGAGTACTTTTATCTTAAGTATTTATGTTTGTGTGAAACGTCTATTAGAAGAAAGTCGTAAGTCCAATACTTACTGTTTTATTGTATGGTAGCAAACTGATAGTGGACTTATGACGCATACTGTACATACTTATCCAAACAAATATGAAACTGCTTTGAGCGTTTCTTGTTTTAATACAGGGCCCGTTTTAGGCCGAATAAGGCCCGAATTAGGCCCGTTTAAACTATAAAGTAAAAAGGCCCTTTAAAAAACCGGCCAAGTGCGATTCGAACTCACGCATGAAGATTTCCGTAAACACCTTAATTGTATAGCCCCAGTTAAATAGTTTATTTTTCTGTTTTTAGTATTTATTGTTATAGAGGCAACAGAAATACATAATCTGTGATCAACTGTCTAGCTATCACGGTTCATGAGATACAGCCTGGTGACAGACAGACAGTGAAGTCTTAGTAATAGGGTCCAGTTTTTACCCTTTGGATACGGAACCCTAAAAAGGCTAACCGATTACTATGCCAAATTGTTACAACCCCTTAATAATATATTGGTATGAACTGGCCCACTGCAGGGCAAAGGCCGGCCCAGCGCTCCAAGGTTACATCCGCGTAATTCCCGATCCCGTGGGAATATCGGGATCAAAAGTAGCCTATGTTACTGTCAATGAATCAATGTATCCTCATACCAAGTTTCATCTAAATCGGTCCTGTAGTATCGGAGCATATTAGATACAAACATAAAAATATTTCCTCTTATTAACTAGTGTAGATAGATTCAAATAGGTATTAAAAAAACAACAGTTTCTAAATATTGATTTATTAAAACATGGCAACAATATCCTTACAATTCGACTACCAATTATAATGGCTTTAGGCGTTTTAAAATCAGGCTCGGGGCCTCTACCGCGTAACACGATTGAAATATTATAACAATCGCCTTCAAAGAAATCGACATTAAGGTTCGCGGGCTCAAAAAAATTAAAAGCGTGTAAGACCAAAAACATGAAGCTGTTTAAATAATATCAAACCTTGTAGTTATTCAAATAGAATTTAATCTTAAAATCAAATGTTTTTAGCTTATTATGTTTTAGCGCAATCTCAAGCAAGCAGTTTAACAATTTAAAAATATTAATTATAAATGCATCTTTTAATATTAATATGTTAAACTATCATATTTTATTAATTTTGACAATTGAACATAATTAAAAAAAAAACATTTTTGCAAATAATTAAAAATATTTTCATTATTGCTATACATTTCATACTGAATTAACTTTGGATTTTAATTGATTTGACATCATTAACTATCTTTATTTGCTTGATATTGAATTTTGTTGATACTTCTTTTGTATTTCTGTAAAATGTAAAGATTTAAATTTTGTGAAAGAAATTAATTAAATTAATTTTCGATTTCTTTGAACGTGATAGCAATTGCATTCCGTAGTAGAGGTCTCAGATTCTAACTATACATAACAAAACTAAAAGTAAATATTTCTAAATTCAATTTAGTTATTGTAATAGTTAGAATCATCCCCAAATATACAGTGTGTAACAAAAACCTATAATCCCTCTTCAAGGTACGTACTTTCGAATACCCCAGGACATTACAAAAGAAAAATATAAAAAAAGAAGAAAAAAAAGAATAATTTATCAAACTCAATGTCTGAAAAATATAAGTACAAAAATATTTTTGCATGAAAATAAAAATATTTTAATTTTCTTACCTCAAGGTGAAAGGGTACCTGCGCGCTCTCCATACAAACGTAGTCGACTGTTTCCTCTCTGGATAATGACACTAGCACAAATATTTTTGTGCCATAAAACCTATAACTGCCATGACTATGCCCCTATGTTTTGGTTTTTTTCATTTTCTAATTATCATACAAATTAAAATTTAAAAAATTAAAAAAAAAAAAAAATAGCGGCATGGTCATGGCAGTTATAAGTTTTATGCACCAAAAATATTTGCTCTAGTGTCATTATCCAGGGAGATTTGTAATAGTTTGTATGGAAAACGCCCCCGGTACCCTTTCCTCTTCGTATAATCCCAGTCGCCCCCACATGGATTGTCACCAGGTGGCAATCGGGACTAAAAGTCCCAGTTGCCTCCGGTAAGAATCCATAGACGTGACTTTAGTTGCTCCATTTCAAATAATACCTTCAAATATTTGTAATGTTGACCTTTGTGAGCGTGATCACATAAAAAACCCCATGAGTTTCTTGTACCTTCTTCTCTTTGGTGGGCGTGTTCCGAAGGCACACATCCTAACTTAGTTTTTAAGATGTTTCTATGTGATCCTTGTACAAAATGTATTAGGCATCCAAATGAATTAAAAAAATTGACTTTGACTTTGGAAAATTGCCATAATTTCCAAAAAAAATTAAGGAATTTACAAAATGTGGCAGCACCATTCATGACAGCGGGGAATTTGGTAATGGTGTTGTCACATTTTGAAAAATTCGTTATCTGGGTACCATAACACAAGCCCAGTTGCTTAGCTTGGGGCTAAATGAAGTGCCCTACAATATTTATTTATGTTACCTAAAATAAAGGCTTTTCATTACCACACTGTACTTAAATATAAAATAATTAAAATAAATAATATTAATAAAGCTAAAATTATAATTTACAAATGACTATTTCATCTCCATTGCTAGATTCATACCTAATCTTATATTAAAATAGTTTCTAGACTGCTGCGTTCGTCTCTTACTTAAGGCTACTTATGCTGCCAAACACAACGCGCCAGAAATACCCGTCGCTTACAACTAACATTGTTGATTGTAACGAATGTGTTTTGTTTTTCTCAAAAGTGCTGAGATGGAATTGTAGATGAAATCTTTACCCATATTTTGGGGTAATTTGAGACGAAAATTCCTTGTCATTTCAAAGTTAGACTAGTTTTAATTCTTAATTTTAGGATAGCTTGAAAACGAATGGAAATTTTTGGCTTAAAGTCACACCAAAATATCGGTAAAAATCTCAGCACTTTTGAGAAAAACAAAACACATTTGTAACAATCAACAATGTTCACCAACGAAGGCGACCGGTGCCAGTAGTAACTATTTAGTAGGCTGTGTACCAAGGTCGTTGGCGTATGGACCCCCCTTAAGCCGAAGTGTTAAGACCAGAAGCGCGATAGAGGTGTCTTTGAAACACTTTTTGGGTATCAACCACTAAAATCCATAGAATGATATTCCTACTGTCGTCTTTACGACAGTAGGAATAAGAAGATATGCTTTGTATTGTCATACACTTCGAAACACGACTAGAGATATTGCCTCGATAGAAAAAAATCGTAGAAAAAAAAAATTTTCTTTTCAATTTTACGGCGATTGTAAAGAAAAAAACAAGAACAAATTTTTTATTTTCATAACTCCCATAAGGTAGTACAGATGGTTTTTCACTAAAATAGATGTTAGTCTTTTATAGTAGATTATGCATCAAGGGCATAAAGCAATGTCTTATGTTGTGGTAGGCATATTGAACCCCGAGTATAAAAAAACCAGTTAAAAAAATGGGGCAATTGCAATGAGATGGTAGATATTTGGTAGGTATTATAGGCAAAACCTATCTGCTTAGACCTAACGTAACAATCAAAATAAAAAACATTAATCGTGGCCTGCTAGATTTTTGTAGACCAATCAAATTACATAATATAAATAAAACCTATTTGCTGAAACTTTCAAAATTAAAACCAAGAGTTTTCACACGACTTTCAACGTTCCAAATTCAAATCACTTTATTCCCTTGGAAGTTTCATACAACATTATCTCCCTTGGGAATAAAGTCTTGCTTAAAATTGAGGTTAATAGGATTTTAATCCGTGATTAAAGTGCTGCAGGTGTGAAAATTACATTAAAACCACCATTTTGCGGCGCGCGGGGGAAAGGGATAGGGTCATCGCGCGGCGCGCGTGGGAAAGAGATAGGGATTTTCAGGTCCTACTTCACCTTAATAACTATCATTGTAAACTGTGTACTAACTAGAACGCAGCAGTGTATTCCGTTTATGAACACCAAACTTAAATCAACAGTTAATATCTATATCTAAATTACATTTATACAGTGTGTTTCAACGAAGTTATTGTAATACGAAAGGGGGTTATTCTAGACGTCTAGGCGAACAACTTTTGTTCTACGAGTTTTGAAAATAAAAACTTTTAAGCTATTGCATATTAAGCTATTACATAGCTTTTATCACGGGCTTTGAGCGCGGCGACCGAATCAAAAAATTCCGTAGCGAAAATAAAACCTAACACCCCCCACTCCGCCTACCATGTAGCTCGGCCGAGCGTTCGCTTAACGTGTATGTAGGTATATGGTACGACTGTACGAAGCTAGCACGATGCAATAGCTTTACCGCGGCAGTCCCCGAGTGCCACACGTTTTTTAAAGGAAATTTTGACGTTATGTTTACTTGAAATATCATCAGATATATGATGGATTTGGGAAGAAATCAATTATAAAACAAAAATCTTAGTAGATCCATAATTTGAAATCTGGATCCGATGAGATAAAAATATCTTACTAGATCCATCCTGGATATGGCCAATGGATCTTATGAGAATGATCGAAAATCAGCTGTTTTTTAGAGTTAGAGGGCAATGACCTTGGGGTTTTTACTTGTTTATGGCACATTCAATGATTATCAACCTCATATTTATAAAACTGTTAAAATTAAAAATCAATAAAACATACAAAAAAAATTAAAAAACATGTGGCACTCGGCGACTGCCGCGGTAAAGCTATTGCATAGCGAACGCTCGGCCGAGCCACATGGTAGGCGGAGTGGGAAGTGTTAGGTTTTATTTTCGTTACGGAATGTCTTGATTCGGTCGCCACGCTCAAAGCCCGCGCTATGGAAGTTTGTTTATTGATAAATTTAAAAATGGTATTAATTTCAAAGGAACTGTTTTTCCAGTAAACATAGCCTCAAAAATAAAAAATAAATGGTCAAATTTCCAAAAGTCATAGTACAAAACTTGATTGAGTAGAAGTTCAAAACAACCCCCTTTCGTTTTACTATACCCTCATTAAAACAAATTGTATATAATTATCTAAATTACATACATATTCACTACCTCTTCGTACACTCCCAAAACTTTGTGTTTCACCAAAAACGGTTCAGTAATTCAGCCTTTCGATCAGCTACTGATATAATTAGAGAATTTTAAAAAAGTTTAAGATTGTCTGTATTAAAAATATTTTTTCATCCCATCTATTCGAAAACCGTCGTTTTATTCCCCAATAAGAGGGAATAGTACATTGCAGCGCACTTATTGACCGGGCTGTTCTATTTTTTAATCGACTTCAAAAAAAGGAGGAAGTTCTCGTCGCAAATACATGGTGATTTATTTAATGGGCCTTCAGGGCTATATCCTAAACTATAACAAATAGCGAAAATTGGCTAAAAATAATTGCGTGCCCGATTTTGGAAAGTCAAGAATCGAACCTGTTTATTTGACTAAATTATTACTTTTCCAAAAAATCTAATGATGCTTAGTTATTGGCAAAATCGGGCACGCAGCTCCTTTCAGCATTTTTGCTATCTTTTATAGGGTATAGCCTTGAAGGCCCACATAAACAAATTACCTATATTTTGTAATTAATATATAATTGTACCCATATATTTTTTATAATGTTCATCGATTACTCAACCGATTTATATAATTATTTTTGTGTTTTCTCATAGAGGAAGATGAAAAGTAGAGATTACGGGATTAAAGTATTTTTACGATAAGGTTTCAAAACGCCCTTACCGTAAAATTATATTTTTAATCCCTTGTGATACAATCTACGATTTAATTCAGACGCTCTATAAGTACATAGTGCTAAACCGTTTTTGATGTGGTTCGTACACAAATTAATTTAACTATAATGAATGTTTGAAGACTATACGAAGCTGGGTGTCGATAATTGACACTTATTTATTTTATTTATTTATTTTAGTGATATTGTAATTTTACAGAAAAATCATTATTTTTATCATAGATTAAGAATTGTATATAGATTGTTACTCAAAGAACCCAAAAAAAACAACGCCATGAGTTTCTTGTGCCTTCTTCTCATTGGTGGGCGCGTTCCGAAGGCACACATCCTAACTTAGTTTTTAAGACGTTTTAGTGTGAAATAGTACGGGATCCCTTTAAAAACGACCTTCATCGAGCTGTTTATTGGATGAAAAGTATTTTATATCAATTTAAATAGGTTATAATAAATATATTGCAAATGGGTTGCCTTAAAATTTCAGTACAGAATTATTATTATTATTTTTTAATTTAGACTTTTCACTGCTTAGTAGACAAATTCGATAGGTACCTACCAATGAAATACATAATCTTTATTTTAACTTAACTTTAATACATTAACCAGACCAGTGCAAATGACTAGTATCGATTTACCTGCCTACCCACGAGTTGTGACGGGAAAAAATAGGCAACCTAACGTTTGCATATTCTAAGCTTCATACTTTCTATTGTTATGGAATTTAGCTTTTAAACAAACCAGTGAAAGGTTTAAAAAACCAAACAAAAATAGTTAAATGATATACTTAACTATTTAATTTGATACTTTACTTTAAACAGTTCGATTAAGGTCGTTCTTATGACGAAATGGTATCAGGGGCTCTTTCCATAGAAACTATTACAAACGTAGTCGACTGTTTTCTCCCTGGATAATGACACTAGAGTAGATATTTTTGTGCCATAAAACTTATAATATTAGCGTCAGAATGGCTGGTTGCCTGTGCCGAATGGCACTAACAGTATATCCAAGAATTGCTATCTATTTGCTAGTATTTGCTAGTTTTTGCAAAAAATTGCTATCTATAATATATTCTGAGAAATTAAAAAAATAAAATGACCAGCCATTCTGACATCAGAATGGCTGGTTGCCTATTTGTTCTGCAATAAGGACACCGTGTTTCTGAAAGTGCAATGAACAAAAAATTGCTATCTAATTGCCATCTATTGCTATCTAAATGCCATGACCATGCCCCTATATTTTGTTTCATTTTTTTTTTTTTTAATTTAATTTCTATGATAATTAGAAAATGATAAAACCCATAGGGGCATAGTCATGGCAGTTATAGATGTTATGGCACAAAAATATTTGTGCTAGTGTCATTATCCAGGGAGGAAACAGTCGACTACGTTTGTATGGAGAGAGCGCAGGTACCCTTTCACCTTAAAGAAATCTTAGGTCCGTATTAATAAACCGAACTCAATATCGATTTCAATCTTGAGTTTGCTCTTGAGTTGTTACGCTGATTAATAAACCTATCTTAAGACGCGATTAAAGAGCGACGTATCACTTGAGTAATACCGTATTAATAAATCAAACTCAGCTCTCAAGATATGTCTCAAGATGTAGTTTCGTGAACTCAAGTCTGATTGCGGGTCATACATGACATAAGTTAGCTGTTTCGTTAGTTTTGTAGTTCAGGAACATGGAGCTAGAACAAATTTTGTCAGAAATCAATTATTATGATGATATTTTATGCTAATGACTTTTTGAACAAATCATTCGCATTTAAATAATTATTTAGTAGTAAAATCTTACATTTTGTAAAAAAATTCACATTAAAAACAAGTTGACAGCAAAATATGACGACACTACCTACCATAGGGTAAAAACATACCATTCAAGGTAAGAACAAAGCGTTACTGTCATTCAATGTCGCCCTCAAGATCAGTTTCAAATCTCAAGAGCGATATCAGCCTGGTCAGAACTTGAGTTTTATCTATTAATTAACGCCTAACTTAAGATAGTGACCGCATCTCAAGACTCACTCAATTGATACGCACTCAAGATCGATATTGAGAGCGATTTATTAATACGGGCCTTAGACTAAAATGAATAAAGAAATTTTGACTTTGACTTAACACAATAAAAAGAGCTTAAAATATACATAATATATAATTAAAGATTATTTTTAAAAATAAGAAAATAATTGAAACCCGTAACAGGTTAAAATTAGCGGTGGCGCCATCTAGAAATAATGGGGTCTCTTCATGAGAAGCAGTCTATATGTAATTCTTAATCTATGTTATTATATTGCACAGATTTAAAAAAATATCTTGAGTAAAAAAAACTATTTTATCCGATCCGCATATATTTTTAAGTGTCGTTTCGAGAACTTTACAGCTCTCATAGTCACGCCGACGCGACGCGATCAGTTAAAATAATTTAATTATGGGTTCGTATAATAAATACTTTATTAGTATGCTTTTTTTTTAATATAAATTTCATTTTTTTTCCACATAGTACTTTTGAGTCATTCATTGATACCAGACTGACAAGTGTATTCCCACGCAGAGAAGATTTTTTTTATTGCTGTGCGATTGCCAAGTCACATTTTTTTTTAAATAAACTTATCTAATATTGATAAGTATCCTGAGTCTGGCTTTCCTGACGTGTACATTGTGTTTTCAAGTGACGAGATATCTTTTAGACTCGCGTGTTAAGAGGAAAGCGCAGGTACCCCTGCGCTCTCTCCATACAAACGTTATCGACTGTTTCCTCCTTGGATAATGACACTAGCACAAATATTTTTGTTGCATAAAACCTATAACTACCAAGACTATGCCCCTATGTCTTGGCTTTTTCATTTTCTAATTATCATAAAAAGTAAGAGTGTAGTAGGGTTGCCCCGCTGTGCAGAGCTTCCCCGTTGCCCAGAAGGCCAATTCTCGTAAATAACATTGTTCAAATTACATTTCAATATCATTTCGATTGCATTTCGATCTCAAATAATACCCTCAAAGTAGCTCAAAATACCCCCAAAGATTAGCTTTTTGTACAAAAAAACTGACTTTGAAGGTATCTTTTGCAATCGAAATGCAATCGGGATGATATTGAAATGTAATTTAATCAATATTATTTACGAGAATTGGCCTTCTGGTAGGATCTTAACGTACGTACTAATAACCACACGACGCGTTACTTCATACAGCGTTTATTTGAAGATAGTATGCCCATACAAGTTTTAGAGAAATCGTAGGGGAAATGAGGAGGTCGTCTACTTACTTGTACTTGTACTTGTATACGGGCTGTTTTCCGCGATTAGACCCTTTTTAATTGGGTCCCTTTTGCGTGAAGATGGAGTAGGCTTACCCAGCACCTACTACCCTCTCAGCTCAGTCGACCATGTCCGGAGGAGAGAACTTGTCAATACTTCTGGAGCCAACTAAGCCGCGGGTTTCATCACGATGTTTTCCTTCACCGTAAGAGCAAATTAAGAAAAATGTATGTGCGTCAATTAGCGCACATACATTTTTCTTAAGAAAAATACATTGGTGCAAGGAGGTCGTCTAAGTAAACGTCCCAAAGTTGGAAGCGTTTCCTCAAAGCGATAATGTTTACTTGTAGATAGTTAGGTAAAGTCCAGTGGTACCGAAGCTATACCCAAGCTATCCAAAGCAAAAAGAATTACATAACAAAAATTCTTAACAAACTAGGTAATTTAGGAAAACACAATGACAATTTTTCTGGTGGCGCCATCTAGTTTCGCACCGAGTAAACTTGAGTTTTCTTGCTTTAACGTAACCATCAGGCGTGTAGGGTGTTACAAGAGTTAAAAAAACAAAATATATTTAAAATATAAGACATAGGGGCATAGTCATGGCAGTTATAAGTTTTATGGCACAAAAATATTTGTGCTAGTGTCATTACTCAGGGAGTAAACAGTCGACTACGTTTGTATGGAGAGAGCGCAGGTACCCTTTCACCTTAATATCTTAGACTGCATCATCACTTAGCATTGGTGTTATCTATGACCACTATATAAAAAATTATGTACTATTCGCTATTACAATTGTTTCAGCATCACAAATAATATTTCTTAACTATAGACGAACAATAGATTCTGATATAGACAAACAACGGCCATACAAAATGGCGTACGGTCACTTTGTAACGTCATCTATACATATTATAAAATGAAACTTGGAGGGTGTGTTCTTTGTATGATGTAGGCATCCGATAAGAAAGGATTTTCCGAAATTGTACACCTTAGGGGGTGTAAAAGGGGGGCAAAGTTTAAATGGGATAAAGTTCCTTGGTCCATTTTCGACTTTTACGCAGACGAAGTCGCGGGCAAAAGCTATTCTGTTTTAATCTGATGAAATCTACAAACCTTTTAAAAAAGCTTCACAGAGATGGTTTTGCAATAAATTAATTAAAAGAAACTTTCAAATTTTTTTACTAATTTTTAAGCGATTTTTTAACCGACTTCAAAAAAAGGAGGAGGTTCTCAATTCAGATGTATGTAAGTTTTTTTTTTTTTTTTTCAGTTAAATATCTTATCAGTCCCCTCAGTCCAGGGGGATCGTTAATCGTGAGATAGTTCTTGACACCGGGACCGTAGGGGGGGACCGTCAATCGTGAATCAATAGTTCACCTTTTTTTTAACAGGAGCTGAACATATTTATTTTAAAAAGGTAAAATAATAGCGGCGGTAAAATAATAGCCATCTAAAAATAAGAGGTGCTTATACAGGGTTATTGGAAATTATACTAGCAAGCCGTTGAGGGCTACTTCTGTGCACCTTAACAAACAACTTTTGTTCTACGACTTCTAGAAATTCAAAAAAAATTAAAATTTTGAGGTTATTTAAATTTGAAAAAAACAGCTGATTTTTTAAAACAAATGTCATCCAGACTAAGAACAGTAGATAAAACTTAAAAAATAAGTAAAAACAAGTTAATGACCTCTCCGTGTAAGGAACAGCTGATTTTCAGGTAAACCTAATCTTTTCCAAAAGTCTGTGAACAAAAGTTGTTCGTTAAGGTGCACAGAAGTAGCCCTCAACGGCTTGCTAGTATATTTTCCAATAACCCTATATACGGGCTTTTCTTCGCAACTATTACATTACATTATTATATTATTAACATTTAGTCGGGTCCTTTTTGCGTGACATGGACAGACATAGTCTACTGCATCCGAGTAGACTTCACTACCCTCTCAGCTTAGTCGATCGTGTCCAATGAAAAGAACTCGTCAATAAGTCTGAAGACAACTAAGCAGCGGATTTAATAGTACATGTGAGCTCTATTATAATAAATTACCTAAAGATGTATATGACATGTTCATTAACAGGCTCAAAACTTTTATAAAGCATAAATTGTGCAGTAAGGCGTACTATGATACTTCGTCTTATCTTAATGATAAGAACCCATGGACGTGACTTTAGTTGCTCCATTTCAAATAATACTTTCAAATACTGTAATATTAACGTTTGTGAGCGTGATCACATGAAAAAAAAACCCCCATGAGTTTCTTGTGCCTTCTTCTCATTGGTGGGCGCGTTCCGAAGGCACACATCCTAACTTAGTTTTTAAGACGATTTTATGTGGTCCTGTATACTTTTAAGTATTAAGCATCCGAAGAAATAAAGATTTTTGATTTGATTTGATTTGAATCATGTTTTCTGGGGTTTTTGCCGGACGTTCCTTTGTTCAAATACCAATCTATATACAATGATTATTCGTCTATGTCTTATCTTACAAACAAGCATCAATTTCCTAAAACCTAAAAATAATACTAATCTTTCAAAACCGGCTACTTTTTTCGATATATCCACGGCACCAGAGCAGAAGCGCGTGATGTAGCCAGTGTCCATTGGGTAAACGATCGCTAGTACCTATAATAGTTTGGTTTGAAAGGTCCAACCTTATTGAGACCTAAATACTTTGCTTGTTCATCTGTTAACTCTGTTAGGTGAGCGTCGAATGTAGGCAGGTGGAGGGACGCTACGTATTCGTCCATTTTCTTTGGTAGTAGATATACGTCGGCCTGGAAACGAAAAAATCATCATTTTAAAAAATGGTTGGCTGTAAAGTCGTTGAAATTGTTTATTTATTTATTAGCGACCTACTCCGGCTTCGCACGGCTATATTATGCATGTATTATACATATAAACCTTCCTCTTAAATCACTCTATCTATTAAAAAAACCGCATCAAAATCCGTTGCGTAGTTTTAAAGATCTAAGCATACAAAGGGAAATAGGGACATAGGGACGGCGAAAAGTGACTTTATTTTATACTATGTAGTGATGATATATCAAATCCAAAGTCTTGACTGACTAACTGATATGCTGCTGTTTGTTGATAGAGAGCTCAAATTTGTCATACAGATCCGCTAAAACGCGTAGGATTCCGTCAGTTGGCACAATGGTCTATATATCACTATGATACCTCTTCGTACCTTAATGATAAGAATCCGTGGATGTGATTTTAATTGCTCCATTTCATATAATACCTTCAAATATTTGTAATTTTGACCTTTGTGAGCGTGATCACATGAAAAAAAAACCCCATGAGATTCTTGTGCCTTCTTCTCATTGGTGGGCGCGCACACTGGTCCGGATTCCGAAAATCAGGGACTTAGGGGTCGAAGTCCGAATTAGGGTCTCATATTTTAAAATTAAGGTCTTTAGATGATTCTAAACCACTTTTATAGAATAGCTTTTTCTTATATCGGGGCCCGTTTCCAAGAAAAATAATGTTGTTAAAATTTTTGTATGGAAAAATTTAGTTTTTAGTACTTATTTTGTAAGCGGGCGGAGATGTTAAAACCAAACTTACTAGGGACCATAGAGGGTATATTACTGCACATTATTGTCTGAGACACTTGCTACATATCTCTGCCCGTTCAAAAACGGCAGGCGTTCGAAACTCATATTTTTATTTCGCGATTTATAAGGTACCTAATGTCATTTTTGACCCTATAATTATAATATTTAAATGAAAATACTGTATTGTATTAAAAAATTGGAAAAAGTCGCTTTAATTCCATTTAAATGTACCTTATAAATAGCGAAATAAAAAAATTAGTTTAGAACGCCTGCCGTTTTTGAACGGGCAAAGATATGAAGCAAGTGTCTTACACAATAATGTGCCGTAATATATCCTCTATAATCCCTACTAAGTTTGGTTTTAACATCTCTGCCCGCTTACAAAATAATTAGGAAAAACTAAAATTTTCCATACAAAAAAAATTAATAACATTATTTTCTTGGAAACGGACCCCGATATAAGTACCTATCCAAATTTGTAATGAATTAAGATATATTAGAAAGACGTATTGAAATCACAAAACGTAACAATCGAATGATGATTTTAACGAATGATGCCTAAACAGTGACTTGGTATATTGGTATGGAAGGAAGGGTTTTTAAATTTTAAAATTTATTTTTTATTTGACAATAAAATTATAATATTTAAATGGAATTACCTAATTCTATTTAAAAAAATGGTAAAAAATTGGAACATTAGGTGTCATACTACCTAAGTACCTGATGCATACATATTGATTATTTTACCTATACCTGCTACTGTTCTTAGACAATGGCACTCATTACATACCTTGACGGGTAGTAAGCGTTTGACACTTGTTTTTAACCCTTTTCTGTAATATTTTCTTCCTTTATTCCTTCCTTCCATACCAATATACCAAGTCACTGTTTAAGCATCATTCGTTAAAATCATCATTCGATTGTTACGTTTTCTGCTTTCAATACGTCTTTCTAATTTATCTTAATTCATTACAAATTTGGATAGGTACTTATATCGGGGTCCGTTTCCAAGAAAATAATGTTATTAATTTTTTTTGTATGGAAAATTTTAGTTTTTCCTAATTATTTTGTAAGCGGGCAGACATGTTAAAACCAAACTTAGTAGGGATTATAGAGGGTATATTACTGCACATTATTGTGTAAGACACTTGCTTCATATCTCTGCCCGTTCAAAAACGGCAGGCGTTCTAAACAATTTTTTTTATTTCGCTATTTATAAGGTACATTTAAATGGAATTAAAGCGACTTTTTCCAATTTTTTAATACAATACAGTATTTTCATTTAAATATTATAATTGTAGGGTCAAAAATGACATTAGGTACCTTATAAATCGCGAAATAAAAATATGAGTTTCGAACGCCTGCCGTTTTTGAACGGGCAGAGATATGTAGCAAGTGTCTCAGACAATAATGTGCAGTAATATACCCTCTATGGTCCCTAGTAAGTTTGGTTTTAACATCTCCGCCCGCTTACAAAATAAGGACTAAAAACTAAATTTTTCCATACAAAAATTTTAACAACATTATTTTTCTTGGAAACGGGCCCCGATATAAGAAAAAGCTATTCTATAAAAGTGGTTTAGAATCATCTAAAGACCTTAATTTTAAAATATGAGATCCTAATTCGAACTTCGACCCCTAAGTCCCTGATTTTCGGAATCCGGACCAGTGTGGCGCGTTCCGAAGGCACACATCCTAACTTAGTTTTTAAGACGTTTCAATGTGATCTATGTATATATACATAAGCATCGAAATGAATAAAGAAATTTGACTTTGACTTTGGTCACCATGCCGGACTGCCAAACACAGGGGGTACGATTCCCGCCTCAGACATATATTTATGCTTAGATATTTGTCTGTGGTCTGGTTGTTTCCATGTATTATAGTAGGTATATATATATATATATTTGCAAAAAAAAGTATATAGATAGTATATCCGTTGTCTAGCACCCATAACACAAGTGTAGTTACTTAGCTTGGGGCTAGATGGCGATGTGTGGAATGTCCTGCAATATTTATTTTATTTAAGAATGGGTTTTGATAAATTCAAATCCTTAATGTTGTTTTATAAGGTTAAAAATAAACCAGAAGATGGTTAGAGAATAGTCAGAAATCAGAAATATATGTCCGAAAGTCAATAAATAAAACATTTGTGGATATAAGTCAGAAATTTGTCAAAAAGAAGGTGAATAATTTGTCAAAAAATCTATAATTTGTCATGAAAAATTTGTAAAAAGAGTCAGTTTGTCAATAAAAGTCAATACTTTGTCAAAAGTAAATAGTTTGTCAAAAAAAGAGTAGAAATTTGTCAGAAAAATCATTAATTTGACAAAAAAACATTATTTGCCAGAGCAACAATTTACTTCAGGCCGAAATATGGTTCAATAGTTACAAATTAGCCAGAATTATGATACACAAATTGGGGAAATAACTCTAAATAAAAGTCAGTAATTTGTCAAAAATACAGAAATTACCATCATAAGTCAGAAATTTGCTAGAAAATGTCAGATCGTTGGCAAAATACGTAAGAGATTTGACGAAATAAATAAGAAATTTGTCAAAAGGTGTCAGAAACTTATCAAAATACGAAAGAAATTTGACAAAATAAATAAGAAATTTGTCAAAAGGAGTCAGAAACTTATCAAAATACGTAAGAAATATGACAAAATAAAAAAGAAAGTCAAAAGAAGTCAGATACTTGTCAAAATATGGAAGAAAATTGACAAAATAAGCTCTCAAAGCGCCTACATCTATATCAGTATAAAAAAAAATAAGAAATTTGTCAAAAGGAGTCGGAAACTTGTTAAAATTCGTAAAGAAATTGACAAAATGAGCTCACAAATCGCCTACATCTATCAGTATAAGAAAAAATAAGAAATTTGTCAAAAAGAGTCAGAAACTTGTCAAAATTCGTAAAGAAATTGACAAAATGAGCTCACAAATCGCCTACATAGTATAAGAAAAAATAAGAAATTTGTCAAAAGAAGTCAGAAACTTGTCAAAAAGGAATCAGAAACTTGTCACATTTAAGTTAGACAAACAAAGTTACCTTATATCTATGATGAGGCGCGTTATACAGTTCTATAAGCGCCAGAGCCTGCGTGGCAGCCGTCACTGAGACGACGAAGGAAGGCAGCGATGAACAGCACATGTTGGCGAGACGGCCTTCAGCTAGTAGCACTATACGCTTGCCGGACGGCCAGATTATATGGTCCACCTGTAACCAACGTAATAGCTAGATGTTTGGAGGTACTAGGTGGTATAATTGCACTCCAAAACGGCTGTTATAAAAATGTTTTCAACACAAGCAAGATTCTAGACACCTGCTTTAGTTGAAGTTTAAAGTCTTCTTACTCATGAATTTATCAAACAAAAAATATTAGAATGAAAACATGCCAATAATAGTGATTTTTGAACTCTACCGGGGGCTGCAATTATGCAGCCGAAGAATTATGATGCCTCCAAAGGGAAAATCTTCCACCGGGCAGGTGTTATAACCGGTAGGCCGCGGCTCAACGATGTTTCGTTGGAACTTGTATATGAGCTTATCTTCAGAGAAACTTCGCTTGCGCGATCTAGGATCTACGATCGGCTTAGTGGCGCCATCTGTTGGCGGCGTTGTGAAGCGTCGCCACAGGTGAATAGGCGCGAATCCAGCCCTCAAAAACCGACCAAGTGCGTGTCGGGCCCCGCGCAATGTAGGGTACCGTAGCTATTCTTTTTCGCGGTTACATGATTCATAAACTTATATTTACTGCCTGTTTTATCTCTTCAGGTGTCTCAAATGTATTTCTGTTTCAGTGTAAGAAGTGAGTGTATGGTATGAGTGAGAGCATGGTGAGAGTGAGTGAGTGGTGCATGGTAAGTGAGAGTCAATGGTAAGTAAGGGTGAGTATGTGTATCATCATCTCACCTTGGCTCCTTAACCTTTCCCACAATAAGTCAGGTTTCCTCAAAGCGCCTACATCTATATCAATGTAAGAAGTGAGTCTATGGTATGGTTTAGAGCAGGGTGAGTGTGAGTGAGTGGTGAATATGGGTGAGTATGTGTATTATCATATTACCTGACTCCTCACCCTTTTCCCCAATAAATCAAATGTCTAAGTGTTAGAAGTGACTGTATGGTATGAGTTAGAGCATGGTGAGTGTGAGTGAGTGGTGACCATTGGTAAGTATGTGTATCATCATCTCATATGGCTTCTCACCCTTACCCGCAATAAATCAAATGTCTAAGTGTTAGAAGTGACTGTATGGTATGAGTGAGAGCATGGTGAGTGTGAGTGAATGGTGAATATGTGTATAATCATCTTACCTAGCTCCTCATCCTTTCCCACAATAAATCAGGTGTCTAAATGTAAGAAGTGAGTGAGAGCATGGTGAGTGTGAGTGAGTGGTGAATATGGGTGAGTATGTGTATAATCATCTCACCTGGCTCCTCACCCTCTCCCACAACAGATCAGGCGTCCTCAAAGCGTGTACATCTATCTCGGTGTTAGAATGACCCATGTTACAGACACAGCAGCCATTCTTCATGCGTTCCATGTGATCCCTTGTAACGACACCTTTGTTACCGGTCGCTGTTATTACAATGTCTACTTGACGGATTACCTGGAATTTATATATTTAATAAATTAATAAAAGTTTATATCACTGCTGGGCAAAAACTTCCTTTTCAAATGAAGAATGATGATAGAATTAAGGTTTAATGTGGTACAATAAAGAGTTTATCTATCTATCTATCTATCTTTTCGTTCCACTACATAATAGCCCCGGCCAATAGCTATAGGACAGTCTTTTAAATAGGAAGTCGTTTAACCACACATACACTGGTTCACTCACACACACTCTTTTTTTTTACATATGATAGGTCAGCGTTTGCCCACTATCACACCTGCCTGATGGTAGATGACGATGTGGCCTAAGATGTAACACGCCTTCCTAGAAGATACCTATTCACTCGCTACTTGAAGACCCCCAAATTATACACAGACGCAGGCAACCGATTCCATTCCCTTGCACACAAACTCACTCAGTCACACACACTAGCACACAAACTCACTCACTCACTCACACTAACTCTGTGTGAGCTACTTTCCTACCATATTTGTTACCAATGTCAGAAATCAACGACGTTTGTAACTAATACGATCCAAATCTACTGGACCGATTTAGATGAAACTTGGTATGAGGATACATTGACTCATTGGGAGTAACAAGCTATTTTCATCCCGATTTTCTCACGGAATCGGGGACTTACATGAGTAATGCTAGTAGTAAACTTACTTCATTTAATTTGACGACTCTAAATCCGTCCATGGCAGCTTGTAACGCGCAGATTGGATCTATTTCCGTTACATATACCTGGAAATTTACACAGTATTTGTACTTGTATACGGGCTGTTTTACTGCGACTATATCTCGTTAGTTGGGTCCTTTTTGCTTGAGGATAGAGTATAAATATATAATATATATAATACGTAGAAAATTACTACTATTTCACGTGTATTTTTAGTACCTGTAAAGAATCTTAATTTTTAAGCTATTGCATAGCTTTTATCGCGGGCTTTGAGCGCGGCGACCGAAGCAAGAAATTCCGTAACGAAAATAAAACCTAACACCCCCCACTCCGCCTACCATGTAGCTCGGCCGAGCGTTCGCTTAACGTGTATGTATATGGTTCGACTGTACGAAGCTCGCACGATGCAATAACTACTTTTTTATATTTATAATATACAGGTATAAATATCATCTGGCAACGGCGAATCAAGCCACACTACAAGCCGCTTTCTAACGACCCAGTTGGCACAATGGTCACCATGCCGGACTGCCAAACACAGGGTTGCGAATTCGATTCCCACCTCAGAAAAGTATTTATGCTTAGATATCTGTCATGACATAAGAAAAAGTATATAAGTAGTATATCCGTTGTCTAGCACCCATAACACAAGTCTAGTTACTAAGCTTGGGGCTAGATGGCGATGTGTGGAATGTCCTGGAATATTTATTTTATTTATTACTAGCGACCCGCCTCGGCTTCGCACGGCTGTATTATGCATGTATTATACATATAAACCTTCCTCTTGAATCACTCTATCTATTAAAAAAACCGCATCAAAATCCGTTGCGTAGTTTTAAAGATTTAAGCGTACAAAGGGATATAGGGACAGAGAAAGCGACTTTGTTAACCGACTTCAAAAAAGGAGGAGGTTCTCATTTATACTATGTAGTGATTACACCCCCTTGTGAAATTTTTGTGATTTTTTTATGGATCTCTCCCCCCTTTCGAGCCTCACGTGATTAATGGACGGGCCCTTAGATGTAATAGTACATTGCGATACAAGTGTGGAAAGTTGATCATTCCATCTCGGCTTTTGCCACGCTCGCGTTCCGCTCGCGCGTCATAAACCGCCTCTATGGAATGATCAATCCACACGTGTATCGTACGACGTTTTTTGTCACAGTTGCGAATAAAAAAAAAGACTTGTTAAAATAATAAAAAGTTTTTAAGAATTTTAGGTTATGTATTTACTATTTTTTGTTAATTACACTCCCGAAAGGCCAGGCAAAAGACTTTTAACCTATACAACCTCGTCTGACGTCCGTCGTTTTTTTTATTTGTTTTTGCGTCGGCGGTTAAAAACAGTATATAATGGTAAGGAAAAAATATATTTATGTACCTAAAGAAAAAACAAAATAAAAACAAAACTCAATTTTTAATTATTTTCAAAGACGTTATCACGTAAAATTATCGTTCGTTATCAGACTTTAGAGACAGCCTTTTGAAAAGAAGAAAAAAGGTTTAAGCCAGCAAGGCTTAAAAACTCTTTGTTGGTACCTTTTTTCTATACATCAAAACAGTATAACCTAAGATAAATTAAGAATGTTTTATCTACTTATTATGTCATTAGCAGTAAGATATGTATTTGACTTATCGGGATAACGTACATATTATTTTAGCACTAGTTGGATATTTTTTTATCGCACGCGTGTATAATACGTTGCATTATGAGCCTAAAAGCGGTTTAATAAGATCCACTTTATGAGCAACTGTGATAAAAAGGTCATTATAAGATACATACCACACATCCTAATGCCTTCAATGCTTGACAGCACCCTTTACCCACTTCCCCGTAGCCACAGACAACTGATTGTTTTCCACCGAACATTAGATCCGTACTGCGTTTCAATGCATCTATTATACTCTCTCTGAAATATAAAACGAAAATTATTTCATTTTGTATTAGTGTAAGTATGTAACTAAGTTTTTATTAGATTTTTTGTTTTTGTTTTGTTTTTTTTGGTTGTATTTATTTGATTTTATTTTAACTTAGTATTTATGATGTATTCAATAATTTTATTGTTTTAAATTTAGGAATTAATTGTAATTTGTAATCGGATTAGAATTCATTCACCTTGTGGTTGATTTTACACAATATTCATATGATTTAAAATAGAATTTAACTTTTATAATATACTAGCGACCCGCTCCGGCTTCGCACGGCTGTATTATGCATGTATTATACATATAAACCTTCCTCTTGAATCACTCTATCTATTAAAAAAAAACCGCATCAAAATCCGTTGCGTAGTTTTAAAGATCTAAGCATACAAAGGTAAATAGGGACAGAGAAAGCGACTTTGTTTTATACTATGTAGTGATTTTAACAATTTATAATATACTAGCTGCGTCCCGCGGTTTCACCCGCGTAAGTCCCGATCCCGTGGGAATATCAGGGTAAATTAAGATGTAAGATATCCTATCTTTTAAGTTAGATCAAACTGCACATGGTGTGCAAATTTGGTTAAAATCGGTTAAGTGGTTTAGGAGTCCATTGAGGACAAACATTGTGACACGAGATTTATATATATTAAGAAGATTACGAAAACCAGCTCTACGTTCACAAAAATCCTAATATTTTTTGCACAAAGTCAAAGTCAAATTTTTGACATGATAACGTCTTCTAAAACGATGAACACCGGCATTCACAAAAAGTGTGACGTCACGCTCGCGTTCCCGTAACGTTATTGACAAGGTAACCATAGCAAAATATTATTCTTGCTATGGTTAAAATCAATATTTTGTTATGACATTATTACGTAGAAAATTGTATTCATTTAGATATATAGGTACATACAATTTGTAAAATGATCACATAGAAACATCTTAAAAACTAAGTTAGGATGTGTGCCTTCGGAACGCGCCCACCAATGAGAAGAAGGCACAAGAAACTCATGGGGGTTTCTTCATAATATGATCACGCTCACAAAGGTCAATATTACAAATATTTGAAGGTATTATTTGCCTATGATACTCCCAATGAATCAATGTATCCTCATACCAAGTTTCATCTTAATCAGTCCAGTAGTTTCGGAGCCTATTCGTTACAAACAAAATAACAAAAAATATTTCTTCTTTATACTTTATACGCTAATAGAGCGTAGATAACTTACCTACAAGAATATAAGTTATCAAACTTGGTCTTAGTGACAGAATCGTTGACATTCATTGCGGGGACGCACAGCTTGCCACCTTTACTTAGTTGATATAGTCTGTGGACACCAGTCACACTCTCCTCTACTATACCTGCGAAATCATAGACAATATATTTAGTGTAAATGGGTGAGAATGAGTAAAAGTATCATTATTACAGGGTGGGTGAATGTGTAAAACCCAAACTCATCTTTACTGTATTTAAAATGATTGGTGAGAATGAGAGAAATGGGTGGGAATGAGTAAAAGTGTAATTATTACAGGGTGGGTGAATGTGTAAAACTCAAACTCATCTTTATTGTGTTTAAAATGATTGGTGAGAATGAGAGAAATGGGTGAGAATGAGTAAAAGTATCATTATTACAGGGTGGGTGAATGTGTAAAACTCAAACTCATCTTTACTGTGTTTAAAATGATTGTTATGTCTTTTTCAGCATGAGTATGAAATATGCATGTGTGGGTGAGAATGAGTAATGATTGTAAGAGTGGGTGAGTGTGTGTGTAGCCAAAAATTATTAAGTATTATCTTTCTTCAGCATGTGCATGTGTGAGTAAGAATGAGTAATGATTGTAAGGATGGGTGAGTGTCTGTAAAACCCAAACTCACCTTTAATATGTTTAAAATGGTCGTTACGTGTGTGTGCATGGTGGGTGAGAATGAGTAATGATTGTAAGGGTGGCTGAGTGTGTGTAAAACCCAAACTCACCTTTACTATGTTTAAAATGGTTGTTATGTGTGTGTGCATGGTGGGTGAGAATGAGTAATGATTGCAAGGGTGGGTGAGTGTGTGTGTAAAACCCAAACTCACCTTTAATATGTTTAAAATGGTTGTTATGTTTCTTGAGCATGAGATGTGTAGCGTCCCCACCATCGTCAAGTATCATATTAGGTTGCCACGCGGCGGTCGGAGCGCAACACTGTTCTATACACCACCAAAACGCCTCCTCGCTTTCGCCACGCCAGGCGAATATTGAGAAACCTGGAATTTAAAAAAATCTGATGAATATTAAGGGCGTTTATATCATTTAACCCGTTACCCACTTTATACTATTTACTACATTTAACCCAAGTTTTATCTTATTTAAAAGTTATGTTAATATGTATTCTACCCAAAGTTACTCATTTTATTAACTTTAATATTTTACCCAATTTAATGCTATTCTACGCTAATTACCATCCTGTTTAACCCACTTGTAAATTCATTACTTTTTTTACGGCACTTAACCGAATATTACGCCATTTAACCCCGGCGTTGTGCAGTTTAACCTAGTTTTTACGTCATTAACTCCATTTTTGAGCAATTTAACCCAGTTTTTATGTCATTTAACCCCGCTTTTGTGCCATTTTACCTAGTTTTTACATCATTCAACCCCGATTTTGTGCGATTTAACCCAGTTTTTATGTCATTTAACCCCGCTTTTGTGCCATTAAACCTGATTTTTACATCATTCAACCCCGATTTTGTGCAATTTAACCTAGTTTTTACGTCATTTACCCCATTTTTGAGCAATTTAACCCAGTTTTGACGTATTTTAACCCCGTCTTTGTGCAATTTAACCCAGTTTTTAAGTCATTTAATCCCATTTTTACGTTTACCCATCTAAATGACTCACCAGCATGTGCCAGGGCAGCAGCGACCTCGTTCTGTGTGCTGTATATGTTGCAAGCCGCCCAACGCACACTAGCGCCGAGTGCAGCTAACGTCTCTATTAGTACCGCCGTTTGAGCATTTATATGGGTACATCCTACTATCTGTAAACAAATTAGGGTTTTTAGCTATTTAAAAAATACCGCATACTATTTCAGAATCTCAGTAAAATAGGCAATTTTTTTTTTAATTTGGCACTAGGATTAAGGTTCGGGTTAAATTAAAAAATCATGAAGTTTGAGTAAAATCTTAGTCTAGAGAAAAAAAGGTTGTCTGTAAAGTCTGTTTACGGACGATTATTTTAAGTGATAACGTCATAAGAAAACTTGTCAATAACGGAACGTGAGCGTAACGTGACGTCACACTTTTTTGTGAGTGCTGCCGGTGTTCATCAATTTACAAGACGTAAAAACTATTTTGGCATAAAACTCAAAATTCTTTATTCATTTCGAATCATACAATTTGCACGAGACACATAGAGTCGTCTTAAAAACTAAGTTAAGATTTGTGTCGTGGGAACGCGAACACCAATGAGAAGGCACAAGAAACTCATGGGGTAACTTACCTTAGCATCCTTCAAAGGTTTATCCTCCTTAGCCCTCGCTCTCAAAGCCATGATCCCAGGCATCTCTTGTTCAGCAATCTCGATCTCCCTCCGTCCGAAGGCATGTTGTTCAACGTTTCTAACGCAGTAGGATGGGTTGGGCTGTCCCGCTGCGATCGACTTCTCATGGGGCTGGACGCCTTCGTCCTCATCTGATGACGACCCTGGAAGGAGGGTGCTGATGTATATAGGAGATTTTCATAATTTACTAGCTGCGTTCCGCGGTTTCACCCGCGTAAGTCCCGATCCCGTGGGAATATCAAAATAAAAAATAACCTATAGCCTTCCTCGGTAAATGGACTATCCAACACAAAAAGAAATTTTCAATTCGAACTAGTAGTTCCTGAGATTAGCGCGTTCAAACAAACAAACTCTTCAGCTTTATAATATTAGTATAAATGACAAGAAGTTAAACTGAGACCTTCACTATCACTACATAGTATAAAATAAAGTCACTTTTCACCGTCCCTATGTCCCTTTGTATGCTTAGATCTTTAAAACTACGCAACGGATTTTGATGCGGTTTTTTTAATAGATAGAGTGATTCAAGAGGAAGGTTTATATGTATAATACATGCATAATATAGCCGTGCGAAGCCGGGGCGGGTCGCTAGTATAAAATAAAGTCACTTTTCGCCGTCCCTATGTCCCTTTGCATGCTTAGATCTTTAAAACTACGCAACGGATTTTGATGCGGTATTTTTAATAGATAGAGTGATTCAAGAGGAAGGTTTATATGTATAATACATGCATAATATAGCCGTGCGAAGCCGGGGCGGGTCGCTAGTATAAAATAAAGTCACTTTTCGCCGTCCCTATGTCCCTTTGCATGCTTAGATCTTTAAAACTACGCAACGGATTTTGATGCGGTTTTTTTAATAGATAGAGTGATTCAAGAGGAAGGTTTATATGTATAATACATGCATAATATAGCCGTGTGAAGCCGGAGCGGGTCGCTAGTTTTGCTATAAACTAAAAGAATCAATCAATAGGCAAATAATCTTCAAAACACGCGATATCAAGCCGTAAATATAAATGTAGGTACCTATATCCACTTAACAGAGCGATCGATTCCGTTACAAATTGATGTAGGTACTTACTACCTAACATAACAATGTTTTATGTAATTAGACACCGTGCACCATTAGGTAGGAGTTAGGAGGCGAAATCAAAACACCTTTAAGGCAAGTGTGAGGCTGTAAATGTCCATACAAAAAGCGGTAACGTTTTCCCCCCCATAAACGAAGTCCGATTTTGAAAATTTATGAAAATGTTCTAGATCTAATGGAAAACTAGGTTTAACCGTTTTTATTTTAAAGAAATATTGCCTAAGATAAAAGTTACAGTTCAGCTCGATACAGTTTTTAAGTCAAAAATATAGATATTCAGATACTAATCTATATTTTTGATTTAAAAACTGTATCGTGCGTTTCAATTGTTTTTTAATAGACTTAACTGAATTACCAAAAAAGAAAAACGTATAAACCTAGAATAAGATGCAGTGAATTAAATGAGACCAATTTTTTTTCATTTTGTGAAGGATAAAGGGGGTAAAATCGTTACGGCCCGCAACATTATTTGAAAGCAAAATGAAGGCAATTACGTCCGAACTTAAACTCTCTCTATCGCACGATACGGGTCATTTTTGAAAATACCTACTCGCGCCGCGTATCGAAAACTCATGAACCTCTTAAATAAAAATGTTAAATATTGCATTGAAAATTGATTCTGTCTACCGTTTTTAGGCAAGTTATTTTCCTACATTTTGGTATAATAGACGAAATTCCCTATTGTTTTTAGGGTTCCGTAGTCCTAACAAGGAACCCTCATTGTTTAATTTATTTTCCTATATTTTGGTATGTTTTAAAGACAAAATTCCTTCGTCGTTTTAGGGTAACAAGGACCCTTATCATGTCCGACAATGTCAGTTCGTCCGTACGTCACTAGAAAACTATGATATGGCATGCATTTTCATAAGAACACGCCGACAAAGTGGTGTAATAAAATCTTACGAGTAGTGGGGATTAAATTTTTTTCCCTCGCCAAACTTATGGTGTGAGGTATCGTTGGATAGATCTATCGAAAATATTATGCGCACGAGAAAATCATTTTTTGATCCTGGGATTTGTTTCCAAAATATTAAGCTTTGATTGTTTTTTTTTGTAGAGTCAAGTGTCAAATTGAGCAACAACTGTCTACACTGCAGAAATATCCAAAGCAAAGTCACCTCTGCAGATCGACCCATGTCGAATTCTGTTCGAGTGAGAGGCTCCCGAGCAAACTACGCTGCGACTCTTGACCTGTCCCTACAACCCTAATAGCTGTACATTAGCAGACCTGATAACAACGTCAAAGACCTGGCAGCATACTGGAGTGGAAGGATATGACTCTACCTAATCAACTGCCCTTTAATTTGTGCTATCGATGCGAAGAAGAAGAAGAAGAACCTCTGCGAATTTGCTTTTCCCCAACTGTGTTTGTAACTTTACCTCCACACTAGCTGCGCTCTGCGATTTCACCGGCATAAGTCCCGATCCCGTGCGATTATCAAAATAAAAAGTAGCCTATCTATAACCTTCCTCGATAAATGGACTATCCAACACAAAAATAATTTTTCAATTTGAACCAGTAGCTCCTGAGATTAACGAACAAACTCTTCAGCTTTATAATATCAGTATAGATTGTAAAGGCACCATCAGGTGGCAGACAAAAGTAAATCTACCAAAGTTAATTTGGCCATTTCTGCCGTGTATACACTTGTTTCCTGATTTGACATTCGATGACCTTGGTCAGCAGCGCTTGACGCCGACTACGGTCGGCTATCTTTGGTATCGACCGAGTGGTGCTACCATAACTGTTGTTTTTAGGGTTCCGTACCCAAAGAGTAAAAACGGGACCCTTTAACTAAGACTCTACTGTCTGTCTGTCACCAGGCTGTATCTCTTAAACTGTGATAGATGATGTATTCTGTTGCCGCTATAGCAACAAATACTAATAAAAACAGAATATAATGGTACGGAAACTTTCGTGGGCGAGTCCGATTCGCAATTTTCCAGTTTTTGACGTGACAACGTTTTATAAATTGGTTTGCCGGGTGACACTTCAAGAAACTGCGTTACGCTCCGCTGACGTTATGCGCTCACAATGAGAGCGAGTGAGAGGCACGCGGGCATGGTTAGCCCGCCTAAGAGCGAGAGAGACAGACATAAAAAGTGAAAGGCACGCGTCCCTTCCACTCGAGCACAGTTGTTGTCACGTAAAACTTTCGCCCGTATACCGACTTTACAGGCAACCAGTATTTTTTTTCTCCTAAACAACTTCCGAATCTCTCTTTAGATGGCGCGCTCTATAACTACCATTTTCTCTGGTCAAAATGCGGAACAGATAAATGAAATTAAAATATAATGGTACGGAACACTTCGTGCGCGAGTCCGACTCACACTTGCCCAATTTTTTTATAGGACGAGCTTTCTGCGTAGTTTTTGAAGATAGTTGTAATCAGGTCAATATTTAGAACATTTTTTTTATTTCTTGCCTCGCTAGATGAAATGCCACGCCAAGGGTGCTGCCGGAAGACCAGCGCTTTACCTGCATCATGCAGTTACATCTAATGCTCAGCAGATCCTGCTTAGCAGTACACGGACCCTTAGGGCGTGTTCAGATGACACGCGTCGACCACGCGCCCGCCACGCGCATCAGCCAGTTCAGACACGGCGGAATCCGCGCGGACGCAAGCCGCGCGGTTCCAATGCGCGATGCATGGTCCACGCGGTGTAGTGTGAACGATCTTGAACTTTTCCATTATAATATTAACCGCGCGGTTGACCCGCGCGGTTTGCGTCCTCGCGGTTTCCGCCGTGTCTAAACTGGCTCTTAGACTTTTGTGGGTTCTCTGTTATTATTTCTGATTGCTTGTCTTAAAAATGTTATTATATCTATTTACTTACAAAAATCACTCTTTCCTGAGACGACAGAGTGACGTTTCTTCAAATTCGGTTTAGGCTCTTCTGGTAATGTCATTAATGGCGTCTTCTTCTTTAATATACTTTCCATTATACACTTTGTTAGTGTTTATAGTAATAAAGTATTTGTGATATTTGAAGCCTAATAAAGAATTTAGTAGTTAAAAAATCATGTTCTGTACTTAAATACTATTTCCCAACAATTCAAAATTCTAACAGTTAGAGAAACAATAAATTACAAAGACAAACGCCCGTCACAAACAGTACTTAAGTTGCTCTTGGATAAGTGAACGCACTGCGCTAAATGTGGACCAATGATTGGTCAATTTCGTGATGCTTTCTTCACTAGCGAAACAGCGTCTTATTTTCGGCTCTGTGCGTCCGCGCGCACTATGCAATGTCCTAGGGTTGATTGTGTAAGTCAATAAGAGCTATCTAAGAGTAGCTAGAGATGCAAGTGAACGTTGCACTGTGCGAAGCTAAGACCGCTACAGATGGAGACATGACGGAGTCACGATCCTCGGTTATCAGGGAACGAATGAGAGCTCAGGGAGCGAATAAAGCCCTAGGGATAACTAGTATGCCTATTGGGAAAAAAGACGGTCGAAACAAAATTAAAGACGACCATAACAAAAAAAACGATTGAAACGAAAACAAAAGACAATCTCAACAAAACAAGACGATTGAAACAAAAACAAAAGAAAATTGATACGAAAATAAAAGACGATTTTAACAAAAACAAAAGACGATCTCAACAAAAACAAAAGACGATTGAAAAAAAACAAAAGATGTTTGAAACAAAAACAAAAGTCGATTGAAACAAAAACAAAAGACGATCTTAACAAAAACAAAAGAAGATCTCAACAAAAACAAAAGACGATTGAAACAAAAACAAAAGACGATCTAAACAAAAACAAAAGACGATCTCAACAAAAACAAAAGACGATCTCACCAAAACAAAAGACGATCTAAACAAAAACAAAAGACGATCTAAACAAAAACAAAAGACGATCTCAACAAAAACAAAAGACGATCTCACCAAAACAAAAGATGTTTGAAACAAAAACAAAAGACGATCTCACCAAAACAAAAGATGTTTGAAACAAAAACAAAAGTCGATTGAAACAAAAACAAAAGACGATCGGAACTAAAATGAAAGACGTTGTGAACAAAAATATTTATTTCATTAATACTTACTAAATTCATATTATGTAGGTACTTTTGAACAAACTAGATACTTTTAAATCTTAGTTAAATCATCTTTTGTTTTTATCATTTTTTGTTTTTGTTAAGAGCTGGAAAAAACATGAGGCAGACGTATAGAGAGATCAATAAAATCTACAAAACCAGATCTACCACACTTTAGATCCTAAAATAGTCCACTTCCGGTTTGTAACACGCGCCTTTAGAAAATATTTCTGAACTAAAGTTATACTCTATAGAAAATACATCATTATTCACCAGCGTAAGTCCCGATCCCGTGGGTATATCAGGATAAAAAGTTGCCTATTTGTTAATCCAGGTCTGTAGCTATCTACATAACGTTACATAATTACAAACGATACTGAAATAAGTCGGAATTCCGGAGCTCAAGCCCAACTACACAGTATAAAACAAAGTCGCTTCCCGCTGTCTGTCCCTATACAGGGTTATTGGAAATTAATTGACACTGCGTTAAGGGCTTCTTCTGTCAGAAGTGTGTGTTAGAAATTCATTATAAAAATATTCCATACAAAAATAAAAAATTAAATCCAACAGTTCAAATAATACTCAACTCTACGTCTACGTCACAGAATCAATCATAGTATAAGTAGCGGCACGTAAGTTTAGCGCTGACCGTTATTGCGCAGAAGTAAAAAAATAGGTATCACAGGGGTGCTAGAGGGACGAAGGGTGCGCGTGCGTTGCGCCGGTTGGTAGCCTGTCGTATTCCGTCCCCCGCACCGATACGACGCTCCGCGGACTTCTGACTGTACAGTCGCGTTGTAAAGTGTATTGTTATTGCCGTTCATGTATTAAACAAAAATTGACAAATTCGATTACAATATTATTTCGAATGTATTATTATTTCCTACCCCCTATAAACTTATCCACTTTGTCACATGATCAACTTTGTATGGAAGTCGTTTATTTCATTTCCTGATTTCCTGATTCCTGTATGATTAATTATTGAGCAAGCCATTGCCGTTTACAGAAGTGCGATAGGTGTCCTAGATTTTTTTTATAGGTATTTATTTGAAGTGTAACCTGAAACCGCGAATAAAATAGAGTCGCGGGTCCAATTACATGATTCGCGAATATTTTTTTATATATTTCGGTCACTGGGAGGGGTTAAAATAAAAAAGAGGTTAATCTTGAATTAAAACAACCTATTACAAGCTATACAAAACTTTAACATTAACTATTCATTAATGTTTGCACGCGACAGTACCTAATATATCTTCCACGTTTCGGTTAGTGATAGACTTAAGTACCTACTATATTTATTTAAATATATTCGTAGCTTTTTTTGGTTATAGGTACTAATTAAAGTTATACTTAATGTTCGTGACTGTACCCATGCGCAGCTATCCCCTCTACATTTCGCTCAGCGCTAAACTTACGTGCCGCTACCTGTAGGTATGGTACAACCCGATCGGGTCGTACGCAGTGCGCTCCGTGCCGATCGCGCGCGCGCACTTGCGGCATAGACATAGAAAATTACCAGACAGTACGAGAAACACTTAAATATTTTTTTTGGGATATGTATTAAGTTTCGACAAAAGTCGTAGAACAAAAGTTGTTTGTTAAGGTGCACAGAAGAAGCCCTTAACGCCGTGTCAATTAATTTTCAATAACCCTGTATACGCTTAGATCTTTAAAACTACGCAACGGATTTTGATGCGGTTTTTTTAGAGATTGATTCAAGAGAAAGGTTTTGGTACATAAAACAAAACTACCATGCGTACGAAGTCGCGGGCAACAGCTAGTATATAATATACTAGCTGTGTGTGTGTGTGTGTGCGCTGAGGCTTCTAGCTTTAGCATCGTGCTGAGGACGAAACCTTTTTTCTGGGCGCTGTTCTACTTTTTTTCTTGTGATTTTTTTACGTGTCTATTTTTTTTGTGTTCAGAAAATAAAGTTTTATTTCTTTCTTTTCTTTCTTTCTGTTGCCCGTTGCTGTTGTATATTAGTAGGATATTAGTATAGATGGATAGAACTAACCAAGAGAGAGGATGGCTCATGGAGAGTAAGAAATAGAATAAATAAATAAATATTGCAGGACATTCCACACATCGCGATCTAGCCCCAAACTAAGTAACTATAGACTTGTGTTATGGGTGCTAGATAAGAAATTATGTGGAGTTGGAAGAACTTGTGGCTGAGTCTAATATCATCGGCGAAACCAAATCGGCCTGACTTCGCTGGCTTGGCGACATCGAGAGAATGGAGGAGGATCGAACGGTTAAAATAGCATAATATCTAAGACGACCTCAGGGGAGACGGCCCGTTGGCAGACCTAGGTATCGCTGGATAGACCAAGTCCAACAAGACCTGCAAACCTTGCACTTCCACTTTCTACCATAACTCCTTTACCGCTCGCGGTGTCCAATTGTGGAATGCTCTGCCTGCTTTTATTCGGCAATCCAAATCTTTGGCTGTTTTTAAAGCCAATGTGTACAAGCATTATCTTGCTCTCGCTGAAGCTCGTCAATCAAACATATAGATGTCTATGATATTTATGTATTGGTACGTATTTATTTTTATTGTATGTATGTGAACAACCCACCCATCCCCTCCCTTAATTCTTGTCCATCCAAAGGTTGCCTGGAAGAGATCGCTTTTAGCGATAAGGCCGCCCATTGTGCCATATTGTAAGGTAATAAATATAAATTTTCTTTTAGCATATGGGTAGTTACTTAAGTTAGAATTTATTTTGTTTTTGTTATAAGTAAGTACATAATATGTAATCATTTTGCGTTTTGTTTTTATGGTGCAATAAAGTGTTTATCTATCTATCTTTCATGCAGCAGATTGGCAGCAAGTGGCACAGAATAGGGTGCAATGGCGTCTTTTGGTGTCGAAGCCAAGATCCACTTCGGGTCGCTAAGCCAGCGTAAATAAGTAAGGAAAAATTCCCCATAATTGTGTAAACTATCGATCGTGTAGATTTAACCTAACTATAGCTAAACTGTTTACAGAGGGACCTTGATTGTTCAACGTTATTTCTGGACAAACGTCCTCGACAAATACCTACATACCTAGCTAGTTGCAGTTTAATATGATGAATTAATTTAGACACAAAATTTGTGTCATCACTATATAGTATAAAACAAAGTCGCTTTCTCTGTCCCTATGTATGCTTAAATCTTTAAAACTACGCAGCGGTTTTTTTAATAGATAGAGTGATTCAAGAGGAAGGTTTATTTATATGTATAATACATGCATAATATAGCCGTGCGAAGCCGGGGTAGGTCGCTAGTTTTCATACACAGAAAGAAAAAAGTTCTCCAGTCAAATAAATTTACTTGAGTCAAGATATTTCCTGTTTCCTATATAAGGAAAATAGAAAATACTCGGAGTAAGATATAAAATGTTTCAAAGTATATTGTTTAAATGAACCAATATAGTATTTGAGACAAAAGCGTGTTAACTCTCTTTTTAAAAAAATAATTATTGAATCCAAGAGCGCAACCGTTTTGGTTTAAAAATAATAATATTTGCATTTAATTTGTACCGTTTTCAAGATAAAATTTATTGACTCTTGATCTTACTTATTTTCATTCTTAGCTTGAAAAACTTTAGATAGAGAGAGGTCACATTCTTGCAACAAAACTTCTTATTTCTTGATTAGGAAATGATCTTTCTTGATTTAATGTTTAAGTGTTTATTCTAAGATCTCGCTGATTTTGCGACCAAATATACAGTACTTGACAGCATTAATGTCATTTCTTGACTTAAATATGTGGCTAATTCATTCTAACATTTGGATATTACTTTTTTGGAATTTTTTATTATTTAAGCCAAGCTCTTTAAATTCTTTGTATTAAGAGTAACAGTTACTTGATATAAAAGATTCTGTTATTTCAATTGAAAATTACAATGCTTCGATTGAAATATTTTTTTAATTTAGGGTTAAACGTCACCAGCAGTGGCGCCACTTAAATAAATTCATAGCAAACATAAATTCTTTCATAAATATTCCGTAACCACGTCAAAATGAAACAAACCATTATTTTAGTACCAACAAGGTATATCATTATTATGTATTGTTTCATATTGCCGTGGTTTAGGAAATATTCATAAAATGATTTATATTTGCATGAATTTATTTCTGAAAATGACACCAACGCTGCTGAAATTTAACCATAAATAAAAAGATATCAAACATACTATTGGTCTATCTGAAAATAGCAACACTTTTCTTAACTAGCATTTGATTCACACAGTACAGTAACCTATAACAATATTATATTACAAAAAGTACATAGAATAAATAAGCAAACGCAGAATCTTTCACTTATCAAGTAACAAATGATTAAAGGTTAATTTCATATTTCTTAGTAAAAAGTCAAAAAGTAGATTCAATTAGTTCTTTATTTTAAATATGCTCACGTTAGATGTTTGACACCATTTTTTTCTTAGCCTAAAGACGAAAACATTACACCATAAATACTATCAGTTACTACTGACTCACTTAGTTACTTACTTAACAAAGAGACATAAAAATAAACATTACAAAGAAAATGAAATTTTGAAAACAAACATTTTCAGTTAAGTACTTACTTATCTACTATAGCAATGAAAATGACAACATAAAAACAAATTTATCAGTCACTACTGACAGTTGCCTAAATAATAATACAAAGAAAACGACACTATAAAAACAAAAAAAAAACAGTTTTTACTGACAGTAACTTTTAACAAAGTAAATGACACCATAAAAACGCTTTTGCTGCGCTTTGAAATTCGTACTTTACGTCATCTATAACATTATATACAAGGTTATTTGAAAAATGCGCACGCTGTCTTGCAGGGTGGTTCATATTATTGAGACCAGCTACTTTTGTTCTACGACTTTTGGAAATTCGAAAAAAAAAATCGAAAATTTTGAGGTTATGTTGATTCGAAAATCAGCTGTTACTGACACGGTGAGGTCATTAACCTTATGATTTTACGTATTTTTTAACTTTTATTGATATTTCCAAGTAGTAATGTCATTTATTTAAAAAAAACAGCTGATTTTGTTTCTGGATTACATTGTCAACATCTCCTGCATCCTGAAAAAAAAAAATCTATGAATAATTGCAAAAAAATACAACTTACTAAAAATATGAAATTGTTTTTTAAAGAAATATAACTTAAATTAATAATTGTATCCACTTTCGAAAAAACAGATAATTCTACAGGATGTACTGCAAACCAACAACATATGGAAAGGTGCAATGGAAGCAGTATCCTTTCCACTATTTTACTAGAAAGCTATTCATTTCAGAACAGCTGGCTGTTTTTTTTAAAAACATAGCTAAGAAAACTTGGTTGCTCGTGTCACAAGTGCTTTTGGAGCTACAATAAATAAATAAATATTGCGGGACAATTTACACATCGCCATCTGGCCCCAAGGTAAGCTACTAGGCTTGTGTTATGGTAGCCCGACAACGGATGTAATACTTATATACCTTTTTTTTTGTAAATAAATATTATACATAGACAAACCACCCAGACCATCACAAACATTTGTTGACGGCGGGAATCGAACCCGCAACCTTCTGTGTCGCCAGGTGTTCGCCGGACGCGCGCCACAGAGGTCGTCTAACAACACTACTATTGTATAGATCGTCTATTTTATACTATTTTATAGAATACTAGTTGCGCCCCGCGGTTTCACCCGCGTAAGTCCGATCTTTAAATTCTCACCGTTTAAACCTTCCCTAGACCTCCACGAATAATTCAAGACCAAGATAAGATAAATCCGTTCAGCCGTTCTCGAGTTTTAGCGAGACTAACGAACAGCAATTGATTTTTATATATAGAATATATTATCATCTATACAATAGTAGTTTTGTTTACTAAATTGGCAAAAGTATTACTTACATGTGTTTGAACAATTAATCCTTGAATAGCCTCCGAAGATGAAAATTTTATTTTTCTTGATAATCTTTTTTTGGGTGGGGCCAAATATCCGAACAGGGTCACTTGAAGTGGTATTTTTTTTGTCTGAAAAATATAAAAGTATAGCATAACTGCTAGTCTTAAAACACAAACAAAGTCAAATTATACCAGCAGGTGTTCATCCACTGTTTAAATATTATTATCTTACCATTATCTGTGACAGCATTTAATATTTGTAGTGCATTTTCATTTGATATTTCGGGTTCCTTTAGCTTTAACAGCTTCCCAAAAAAACGTTGCCAATTTTTGTAAAAGTTTAATGACTGTTGTGTATATAATTTTTCGAAATCCTAATTAATCTGAAAGAACAAAGATAATATTATACTTTTGTCAAAATTCAAATTAGTTTACATCGTAGGCCACAGATTTATCGAAATAAACTAACGCATCAGCATGAACCTTATAACAATGGCAAAAGACAGCGTCGGCGTCGGCTTGGCTTGATCTATGGGATCCATACAGAAGTAAGCACTTACAGAAGGTCACATCTAAGTTGGGGAATGCATATTATGACGGCTGCGGTTGGGGTGCACTCCAACCGGCAACGTAGGTACCTATCTACCTACAACGTACCTTTTTTGGATAGATCTCTCCAACCTTATTTATATAAGTACAAAAAATTAACTGGGTTTAACAAATATCTAGATAAAATAAGCAAATATACATGTCGTTTAGTGGACTTACCGCGAAATTTTTAAATAACTTCTCTGGGAACACACCAAGACTCGAGTAATGTCCACTTGTCCATTGGATTGGAGTTCTTATCCACTCAAGTAACAATGAGAATAATATAATCCTTAGATCAAGGACGTTGTAACATTAAAGAAAATAGGAAAACCACTTGTATAAAACCTTAAAACGCGTGCGCATAGATAAACCATTTATCGCGTGCGACACATTACACAAATCAAGCGGTGGTGATCAGTGTTGCCGCCTTGTGAATAATTTTTTCCCTAAGAAAAATATTAAAATCCCACTCAACCAAAAGATCTAAGAAAGAATTTTACGCAAAGTTTGGCGGTCAGCTTCAGCAGCGAGCGCACCACCCACCGTACTAGTTTATTTATATGATTCAATGATATTACATTATATAAAAATTGAAATGATCAAAGATATGATGTAGTGCTGTCCACGATGTAGTGTAAAACCGACTTTAAACTATTGTGAGTTGACTATTGGTGCTTATTCGATATATTATATGCAATGAACTTAACTATTTTTTGGTCTAGTACCTCTCTTTTTTCAATTTCAATAAGAAAAGGACGGGAACAATCATTTTAGTACCGTTTTAGTTTGACATATCAACCGACTTTGTAAAAAAATATTCCAGGAACGCAACTAAACCTGCGACCCGTGTATTCTTAATTTGGTAGGGTAATGTCGTTTAATCTTCTTAAAAAGGCAGAATCTGGCAGAATAGACATAATAGGTACACTGATCGCACGTTTGGCTGCGTTCCTCGCATGATTTTTTATTTATTCGGTAAATACGTCTAACTAAAACGGTGTTAAAAGGATTATACCCGCCCTTTTCTTTTCTTTTCTTATTTTCAAAAATATATTTAGAACTGTTTATGCGACATATTTATTACAAATGTCACATATAAGTTTGTTAAGGCTGGGCGTCACGCGGCTTTAGCAACACTGGACGGCGTTTCTAGCGTCAAAATTGTTAATAATTACGAAAAAAATATTTTTATAAATTGTTAATACGGTAATATTATTAATTATTAAATTTACCATAAGTTCAGGGGGAGCTATTATACTGGTAACACTGAAATATTTCAAGATTTATTTTATAAACTTAAATTTCTATTCAAGAGTCATTGAATCTTGATACAAAATATATTTCAGGGTCATATTTAATTGAAAATATAATCACAAAATCAGTTTTAGAACAAGAATGAACAATTCTTGACGCAAAAGACAAGGTTGCATTTAGATTCTAGAATCAAAAAATTTGAATGAAGACTCAAGAATTTTAAATTAAAAATAATGTTTTGGTCAGAGAAACTCAACGTTCTTTATCAAAGACGACAGGTATTTATTAAATTAAATATGCGGTAATGTGTCGTTCAAAATTAAAATTATTTGATTGAAATACGTATTGTTAAGAATGTTCACTTTAATGTTAAGAATTATAGGCAGTAGATTAAAGAAAGTCATTTTCAGTTTAAAACTGTATTTTTTGTATTAATTGTTTTTGAAATTCCTAAAAAGAAATTAAATTTTTTTAAACAATGCGGATTTGTAATTTGAACCAAGTAAAGTATTTTTGGATAAGATATATAATAATTGCTTTAAAAAATACGCTTCAAGATATATTTACGTTTTAAATAAAGATATAATTTCTATCTGTGTATAAATGAAATACGGTTTAATTATACTAATATTCTAAAGCTGAAGAATTTGTTTGTTTGTTTGAACGCGCTAATCTCAGGAACTACTGGTTCTAATTGGAAAATTATTTTTGTGTTGGATAGTCCATTTATCGAGGAAGGCTTTAGGCTACTTTTTATTTTGATGTTCCCACGGGATCGGGAGTTACACGGGTGAAACCGCGGAGCGCTGCTAGTTGTAAGATAAAGTGAGTTCTCAAAATCGAACAATTTTGGAAGATTCCACTCAGCTTTATTAAAAAAATACGCCTTTAAAACCGCAAAGATTAAAAGAAAAATATAAAAGTTTACAAAAAAATTCTATAAGTAATTTATGAATATCGAAACACGATTAGAAAAAGTTGGCTCGATAGAAATCAATCGAAACTTTTCGTAAATTTAAATTTAGTACCAAATTGGAAAATTATGTTCTAAAAGCAAGTTTCACAAAATAACGTTTTCTAACATGGCCATTAAGAAAAACTGAAATAAATGGGTAGGTCATCAAATCCTTAAAAACTTATTCCCTCGTTATTGCCAAAATATTAGTAAACTAGCGACCCGCTCCGGCTTCGCACGGCTATATTATGCATGTATTATACATATAAACCTTCCTCTTGAATCACTCTATCTATTAAAAAAACCGCATCAAAATCCGTTGCGTCATTTTAAAGATTTAAGCATACAAAGGGACATAGGGATATAGGGACGGCGAAAAGTATGACTTTAGTGATAGTGATAGGTAAGTAATAAAATCTGTCTTCAAATCGGAAACGGTTCCCAAATCATATTTATTTATAAGACCGTTTATTGCCCAATAAAAGGAACTGTTATCATTTTCGGTCAAGGATTTTCGAGACTAATCTTTTTGGCGGGGGATTGCGGGAGATTTTTCATTAAAATTCATGATGGAAACTGGAATGATTTTGATGGCCTCTCAGAAGGTCCCAGGTTCGATTCCCGCTTTATATAAATACTAGCTGCGCCCCGCGGTTTCACCCGCGTTAGTCCCGATCCCGTTAAAAAATATGACGTAGCTTTTAATCAGCATAGATGTGAAAACAGAACGCTGAGCAATTTCACAGATGTCAAAGTGACATTAGACAGATGTCAAAGTGACATTAGACAGATGTCAAAGTGACATTAGACAGATGTCAAAGTGACATTAGACAGATGTCAAAGTGACATTAGACAGATGTCAAAGTGACATTAGACAGATGTCAAAGTGACAGATGTCAAAGTGACATTTGACAGTTGCCAAAGTGTAAATTTTTCGACACTTTTCGTTATATTTTGGACAATTCACACAATATCTTTATAAATTATAGCCTATGTTCTATTCTGATGTATGTATAAGCTGTATTATTGTAAAGTTTCATTAAAATCCATTCTGTAGTTTTTGCGTTAAAGAGTAACAAACATCCATACATTCATACATCCAGACATCCATACATACAAACTTTGACGTTTATAATATTAATAGGATAGGATTTATGTAAGAATAGGTATTTGTTTCTGAAGAAATATTTGTTTGAGGTGGGGCTGGGGATGGTAAACCTTCTGCACCACAGGCAGGTGTTCGCCCGCACCGCCACAAGGGTCGTCAAGTATCCCTTTTTAGGATTCCAAAGGGTAAAATCGGAACCCTATTACTAAGACTTCACTATGTGTCCGTCCGTCTGTCTGTCTGTCATCAGGCTGTATCTCATGAACCGTGATAGCTAGACAGTTGAAATTTTCACGGATGATATATTTCTGTTGCCGCTATAACAACTATACCTACTAAAAATAAAAATTTATTGGGGCTCCCATATAACATGGTACGGACGGAACCCTTCGTGCGCAAGACCGACTCTCACTTGGCCGGTTTGTTAAATAAAAATATTATTTGCAAGAACAAAACCGAGGTCATATTTAAAAAATACGACCTAGATACTTCTTAACAACAATTATTAGTACTTACCTACTTAAGTGTTTAAGAGGAAAGGGTACCGGCGTTCTCTCCATACAAACGTAGTCGACTGTTTCCTCCCTGGATAATGACACTATCACAAATATTTTTGCAGCATAAAACTTATAACTGCCATGACATTGCCTCAATGTCTTATTATTTTATATTTTGGTTTTTTAACTCTTACTTTCTATGATCATTAAAAAATGATTATCAAAAAAAACTGTATATCTGTGTAAAATCTCATCTGTCGAAATCTCATCTGTCGCGAGAACGGCTGAAAATGCTCACTCGTGTATCAGTGATGGCGCTAGCGTGCGACGCGAACTGCGTACGGCAGCTCGCTGCGAACCTGCACCATCCACCGAGAGATGTCGCTGTTAACACTGTTGTACAGAAGTGAGTATCGTAGTTCGGCCGTTTGCACAGAGATGGCGCTGTTTTCAATATTGCATAGTAGTAGAAGCACAATAACTGTTAAAATCTCATCTGTCGCGAGAACGGCTGAAAATGCTCACCCACAAAAGTGCCCAACGCGCCATAAGAAGTTTTCACTTCAAAAAACGAATACATAGATATATTATTATTATAGTCATGGCAGTAATAGGTTTTATGCAACAAAAATACTTGCTCTAGTGTCATTATCCAGGGAGGAAACAGTCGACTACGTTTGTATGGAGAGAGAGAGCGCCGGCCGGTACCCTTTCCTACTTAAGTGTTTAATTGCTTTAACTAAGTACCTACTTAAAATATTAAGTTTAAATGGTTAAAGCCCGAAGTAAGGTCACATCTAGTTTTATTAGTTTAGTAAACTAGATGGTTTTTAGTGTTCCGTACGTTAAAAGGTAAAAAAGAAACCCTTAAAAGATCACTCTCTTGTCCGTCTGTCTGTTCGTCTGTCACCACCGATTTTCTCAGGAACGAGGGGACCTAGCAAGTTGAAATTCATACCAGATACTGAGGTCTATAGTCCCTATTAGGTGTATAAAAATCAAGGTGATGAGTCAACACGAAAAAATTATATGGGCAAAGTTGTATTTGTTGTTATAGCGGCAACAGAAATACATCATCTGTGAAAATTTCAACTGTCTAGCTATCACGGTTCATGAGATACAGCCTGGTTACAGACAGACATTAAAGTCAGTCTTAGGAATAGTGTTCCGTTTTTACTCTTCGGGTACGGAACCTTAAAAACATGGTAAATATCCCGCTATAAATAACTTTAGTGAAAATAACCATAGCAGTTTAAAATGCTATACTGAAATCTTGCTGCCATGTGAATAAATCTCGTCGCCCTTGGTTTTTTTACCGACGCAAAGGAGGGTAATGTGTTTATCGCTAGCTCAGCCTGCCTAGCATGAAGATCAAAACACGATACGATAAAGCGATATAACTACATCAACTCTCAAAATATGATAGATAAAGCCGCCATGTCGAATTTTTATCATAATTTTTATCGCAATTTATAATAAAAATTCAAAATGGCGGCTTTATCTATCGTATTTTGAGAGTTGATGTAGTTATATCGCTTTATCATATCGTGTTTTGGTCTTCATGCTAGGCAGGCAGACCTAAAAGAGTCGATAAAACTTAAGGCCCCGTATGACCTGAAAATACCTTTTTCAAATGAAAAATTAAGTAACTTCCGCTATAGCTACAACACTATTTTTTATTTAGAAAGTATCTTCAGATCTTTGAGCAGTTTTAATCCGTATGAAAACATGAATTTTTCTCGATAGATTTTATTTTTTAAACTGTGCTTTTTAAAGTTATCTAAATTTTAAACTATAATGATCAGCAACACGAAACTTTCTTGTTACAGTAATCTAGTTTCTGCCCGGCTATTTTGTCAGTCATTTAAGTTTTTCATTCATGAATTACCAATTTTGTTAAAAAAAACAGCTATTGCGCGGCGCGCGGGGGAAAAGGATAGCGCTGAGTGCGAATATACAAGCCTTAAGAAACAAGTATAATCTTAAGACAGTTAATTTTCTTAAAACTTAAGCTTAAAATTTTCGTTTTTTTATTTCAAATTTCCAAAATTCTGAAAATAAATGTTTATTGTTAAGAGGAAAGGGTACCGACGCTCTCTCCATACAGACGTAGTCTACGTTTGTATGGAGAAACCGCCGTAACCCTTTCATCTTAAGAAGCAGAAGTGGCCCTCAAAACGCTTTCTTGTATAATTACCAATTACCCTGTATGTATAATATCTATGTATGCGGCGTTTTAGAGGCCAAACACGTCGACCGGTTTATCCTACGTCAATCGATTCGTCTTAACCTTGCCAGTGTCAACTAAAGACATGACTGTTATCAAAATTCACCGCGTGCTACAATCAAACAAATAGACAAACTTTCGGATTTATAATGAGGTGCCTGCCGGTAATATGGGCCACCTTAATTAAAAACTAAATATTTCGTTAAAATAGGCCAAACTACTTAAAACCCGGTCTTTAGTTAAATGTTTGCTTTATTGTCAACTAGCGACCCGCCCCGGCTTCGCACGGCTATATTATGCATGTATTATACATATAAACCTTCCTTTTGAATCACTCTATCTATTAAAAAAAACCGCATCAAAATCCGTTGCGTAGTTTCAAAGATTTAAGCTTACATAGGGACATAGGGACAGAGAAAGCGACTTTGTTTTCTACTATGTAGTGATGATCTGAAAAACAATTCATTTGTTTGTTTTCTTGTTATTTTGTCAATAATATCAAGGTTTTTAAAACTTTTTAGTGGTCCTTATTAGATGATTATGGATTGTTATTTTTTGGAATAATTTTATAGCCGAATGAAGAATTTAGTAGTTTCGTAAAATAATGTAATATTTCGCACTCAGTAATTTTTATGAAGAACTGTGTATTTTTCAAATTTGGCGGGCAAGAAGGTCGAATTACTTTTAAAACCGCGAAGATTTTAATTTTGAATAGAGAATAAAATAAGTTTTGAAAGCTCTCCTAGATGGCGCCACTCACTACTGTTGGACTTTTATTATTCTGTGACTGAAGTAACTATGACATAATCTGTGTTATGAAACTAAGAAGGTCACCGAAATGGTTGCTAAGGAAAACGTCAAGTAGAAAAAAAGCCGCCGATGCTAGCAACGAACCATTCAAAACGCTGGCACAGTGGTATTATAATAGACGAGAAAATATCAAAACTCTACGACGAGGTTTCGTTAAACAGCGCCTAGCGACACAGCAAGATGCAAACCAATCCACTTGTCACTGGCCATATTCAAAGCTGAAGAAAAAAAATGATCTATCAAATTAAAGCAAACGTCACCATTTAAAATTCGAATTCTATTTTCAAATCCATCCATTAAAAACACTTTCACGTTCACACACAAACCTGTTTGTCATTGCACTGGCCGGTAGGTACTGTTTACAAAAAAAGCTATTAAACTGTTATTAACCCGGCTCTAAACAAAAAAAGAAAAAAATAGTGTGTAATTTTAAATAATGAAGATGAAACACTGGCCAAATTCACAAATGATGCGGAGACAAAGAAACACCAATTAAAAAAAACTATCAAACTGTAATTAAATGGCACGAAATAAAAAAGAAAAACAGTACTTATGAAAAAAACGATAATGAAACACTGGTTAAATGCGGAGACGTACTTAATAAAAAAAGAATGTTTTTTTTTCGTGTTAAATAAAATCGAAGAATTTTTTAATAAGGAACGGTGTATAAAATACGTTTGATTCGCGAGTGGATCGCGCCAAAACTGTGACCAATGAGTGTTGATACGACAGTGTAGGGCTTAGAGAGTGTGGAGACGGATTATTTATGTGTTAATCTCTATATATATAAAATTCTCGTGTCACGGGGTTCGAACTTGAACTCCTCCGAAACGGCTCGACCGATTCTCATGAAATTTTGTGAGCATATTCAGTAGGTCTGAGAATCGGCCAACATCTATTTTTTTTTTTTTTGTAAATAGCAAAACAACGTTTGCCGGGACAGCTAGTATTTTTATAATATTTACCCAAGAGGTTGGTAATTCATAAAATACACATATAGCATCTTAGTTGATAACATATTTTGATCGCAAATGTTTATGATACCTGCGAGTTATAAGGGACACTAAAGGGTTTTTTAACTAGTGACACCTTTAGATGTCATTCGTTAGTTTGGCTGAGACGCTTGTTGTTGTAAGTAGATTTTAAGGGGAAATGTACCCGGCTCTCTCTCCATACAAGCGTAGTCGACTGTTTCCTCCCTGGATAATGACACTAGAGCAAATATTTTAGTTGCATAAAGCTTTTAACTGCCACGACCATGCCCCCATGTGTCATTTTTTGTTTTTTGATTTTTTTACTTTCGATAATTAAAAGATGAAAAAAAAAGCAAGACATAGGGGCATGGTCATGGCAGTTATAAGTTTTATGTTGCAAAAATATTTGCTCTAGTGTTATTATCCAGGGAGGAAACAGTCGACTACGTTTGTATGGAGAGAGCGCCGGTACCCTTTCCTCGTAACTTTTACACCTCTAAATGTCATTCAGTCAGCTTGGCTGAGACGCCGTTGACTACTTAAGGCGTCAAAAATGTACTATTTTACATGATTTTGAATAAAGGAACGGATTTAAACTACTGATTTAATTAAACTACCAATAAGAACCAACTTTTACTTGGGCGTCTGTAAGTTTCATTAAATCAACTTTCGAACAAAAGAAACTAAATCAAAATCGGTTCATCCGTTCGGGTGCTACGATGCCACAGACAGACACGTCAAACTTATAACACGATTTTTAGCACTACTCATAGTAGTTTTCCATATTTTTTCGAAATATTTAGTATATAATTAACCAGCGACCCGCCCCGGCTTCGCACGGCTGTATTATGCATGTATTAAGTATATCTAAAAACATTCCTCTTTGATCACTATATCTATTTAAAAAAACCGCTGCGCCGCTGCGTCAAAATCCGTTGCGTAGTTTTAAAGATCTAAGCATACAAAGGGACATAGGGACGGCGAAAAGTGACTTTATTTTATACTATGTAGTGATAGTGATGTGGCAGGTGGTCCTTATTACCCGCAGGTACCTTATATGGATTTGTGTTGATGTGTCGAAAAAAATACATAAATAAATAAAAATAAATTGCTGAGATACGATACCCTCAACGGAAAATGATCAAACGAAATACTACGCCAGTCACAATACTGACACCTCACGTTTTCACCCCACCTACTCACCAACCCCCACGTGTTTAATATAGATCTATTTTTTAACCCCCGACGCAAAAACGACGGGGTGTTATAAGTTTGACGTGTCTGTGTGTGTGTGTGTGTGTGTATGTGTGTGTGTGTGTGTGTGTGTGTCTGTCTGTGGCATCGTAGCTCCCAAACGGATGAACCGATTTTGATTTAGTTTTTTTTGTTTGAAAGATAATTATCTTAACAAATTACATAACATTTAACTTTATACAGGGTGAATTTTTTATGTGGGCCTATAACCTTCCTCGATAAATGGACTATCCAACACAAAAATATTTTTTCAATTCGAACCAGCAGTTCCTGAGATTAGCGCGTTCAAACAAACAAACAAACTCTTCAGCTTTATAATATTAGTATAGATTATTTTTTTACAAAATCAACAGGTTCGATTCCTGGCTAGGGTAATGACTTTTTCAAAAATCTAATGATGCAGTTTTAGTTTTTGTCGAAATCGGGCACGCAACTCCTTTCAGCATTTTTCGCTATCTCTTATAGTTTAGGATATTATAGCCCTGAAGGCCCACATAAAAAATTCACCCTGTATAACACCCGACCAAATCGGGACGTGTGTATGGTAATCGGGCCGACTTAATTATTATTAACTAGCGACCCGCTCCGGCTTCGCACGGCTATATTATGCATGTATTATACATATATGTAAACCTTCCTCTTGAATCACTCTATCTATTAAAAAAAACCGCATCAAAATCCGTTGCGTAGTTTAAGGTTATACGTTTTCCCTACTAAATGTTTTAGAGATTCCTACGTTTTATACTGAGATATTTAACTTATTATGACTTAAAGTAGGCCTAATTTAAGCTATTGTAGGGGCAGACCGAAAATATCACTGTTTAACATCCAGGAAGTACTCTGTTTCAGCGTGAAAAAAGAGACCAATTTTACGTATGTGGTGGTGCACGGTTATATTGACGTATGGTCATAGTGTGAGTGACGCATAGATGTGTGGAAACACGCGACGTTGTCGCGTTGTGTGTGGAAGCAGGAACACGCAATTACGCTAGAGCAGAGCCGCAATACAGTTTGCTGGATAAGGGCGACGTTGCCTCTCCGTCTAATCTGTCTAATAAAAAATCAAAATATTTTCAATTGCATGATATTCAACTCAGTGCTGCCAGACCTACACCTGCAAGATTTTATGTAACTTTTGGCACTGTCGCGTCACTTTTGATACTTGAATTATATATTATTTTGATAGACTTATCAAATTATCACTTTACGTATATAATAAATAAATAAACATTTATACTTGTTTGCATTTAATTAATAGTATAAAAATATAATAAAATATAAATGAAGTATAGTAATTCGCGAGAAAAAAAACCAAGCAGTCTTGTTGTTTTTTTGGTACTGTTTGTTGTACACACTGGCAACATACACCCAGTCGATACTTTGCCTCGCACTAGATGCGCGCTTGTTACCTAGGTAACGGAGAGTCAACAGAGATGTCAAGTAGTCAATAAATAGAAAAACCAAAAATAAAATATTATAATCATTTATTATATTCCTACTATTGTGTTTAAAGTGTCATCCATCTGAGCACCTACTGAAAATAAACCTTGAGGGAATTTTAGTGTCTTGTAAGTGATTGAATTATTAAACACAAGTTGGGCCGTAGGAACAAACTACGACTACTCTGGGTCCCAGGCCATGAAGGAATAGCAGGAAATGAGAAGGCTGATGAGCTGCAAGAACAGGATCGGCAAGTGCTATGCTTGGACCAGAACCATGTACGGGCCTGCCAGCATGCACAATCACAAAGGCCGTAAAGGATTACGTTGATAAGAAACACACGCAAGAGTGGGAAATCAGTGAAGGGCTACTACATTCGAAGAAATTCATAGGTAGCAGCACCAGAGGGGCTTCTAAATTTATATTGAACAACGGAAAAAGCAAAGCACGAGCTGTGATTGGTGCCTTGACATGGCTTTACAAAACCAATGACATGCTTTTAAAAATGAAAATAACTTCTAATATTGACTGCAGAACCTGCGGTGATGTCAGAGAAACTATGGAGCACATCCTGTGTGAATGCGCCGTCTTAGTGGCGAAGTGAAGGACCGAAGCGAAGGAGACCCATGGGCCTGCTTGGGAATGCATATCCCAAACCGGAGGAACATAGGATTTTTCCTCTTAGTGGGATCGCTGCGTTAATCGATCCCAAGGGGTCGAAGTGTTGCTGGCTATGTCAGCCCCCGATATAAGATAAGATAGAACTAATTTTAAATAAATAAACCTTTTTGTACATTACTTTGTCTTTATTTTTCTCTTTTCATTCAGACCTAGTACAATTTGCATAGTTCAGAATTCGTCCTAGTTTAAAAAAAAATGATTACTAACAGTACCTACCATAAAATTGATCCTGTTTTAGAAAATTTATTCAAAAATATATTTTCATAAAAAAATTAAATTTGTATCGAGATTTGAACCGGGGCTCTTCAGAACACTACCCCGCCGCTCTAAATGACTTCACCAATCGGTATCTGTAGGACTACGTCAAATATAGTCTATAGTTGCTACAGTTTATTGTTTTGTATGTGTGCGTGTCATTTATATCGTGACAAGAGTTAAAAATTGTACTCTGGAAATACATTAAAATGTGACTTCCAAAAAATTAAATTATGTTTGAAATATGTTCAGAGCAAACTAGAAAACAGGCAACATATATACAAATACTTTAATTCCACGTCAATTATAGCAAAATAAAATAAAAATATACTTTCGGGAAAACAAGCGCCATCTAGCGGAATACTTTGCTTAGCGATACGAAACGATCAACCTTAAAAGATCTAAGCATACAAAGGGACATAGGGACGGCGAAAAGTGACTTTATTTTATACTAGCGACCCGTCCCGGCTTCGCATGGCTATATTATGCATGTATTATACATATAAACCTTCCTCTTTAATCACTCTATCTATTAAAAAAAACCGCATCAATTCCGTTGCGTAGTTTTAAAGATTTAAGCATACATAGGGACATAGGGACGGTGAAAAATGACTTTATTTTATAATATGTAGTGATGATTTATGTATGTATTTATATATTATGTATGTATAGATATTTATGTGCACTATATTATTATTAATTTGTATGTAAGTATGTGTTAATTAATTTGTTTATGTTGTTATTTGCATGGTGTTTATTTAATTTCCTAAGTTCGAACACCCTACCCTTCACCTTCCTCAACTTCTTGTCCATACAAAGGTTGCCTGGAAGAGATCGCTTTGACCGATAAGGCCGCCCTTTGTAACACTTAGACTTACGTTTTTTTTAAATATTTTATGTAATTTAAAAATGGTGTTTGCAATGAAGAATTTATCTAGATCTAACTATAACATTTAACTTTGTGGCGACGCTTCACATCGCCACCAACAGATGGCGCCACTGATACGATCATTGATCCTAGATCGCGCAAGCGAAATTTTTCTGAAGATAAGCTCATATACAAGTTCCAACGAAACATCGTTGGGCCGCGGCCTACCGGGTATAACACCTGCCCGGTGGAAGATCTTCCCTTTGTAGGTACATACCAACAACCTACCCCCAAAACTTTATGTAACACTAGGTTTTGCCCGCGACTTTGTCCCCGTAGAAGTCTTTCTACCCTTTGTCAACGCCGTTAGGATATGGTTTTCAATATGAATTCCAAATTCAAATTAGTCTTCCACAAATTCTGTTAAAGAATGTTTATGCAAAATTGAAAGTAAGTAGATTGGAAAAAGGTAACATGTTATTCCATACAAACTTTGCCCCCGTTTCGGGGCTTATTCAATGCAAACAAAAAAAAACAGCGCACTCCGGGAGTGCAGGCAGAAGTGAAAACAATAAACTTGTTATTTCTCATAGAATATTTCTTGAAACGATCTGCTACTGCCATCTATTAGCACTCACTTAAACAAATATAGTTTATTTTTTATTCGCTAGATGGCAGTAAAAAATTTAAATCAGCGCCATCTACATTCGAATAGCGGTCTTTCTAGAAACTAAGTTTCTCAATTTGTGTAATAGATGGCAGTATAAGTTAAACAAAAAGACTAACACAAATAAAATCTCATCTGTCGTGTCAAAATCTATCTGTCGTTCAATCTAAAAAACTTCATTTTTTAGTTTAGTTTATTTATTTTCTTGTTATTTTGTCACTAATATTATGTCAGTTTAAAAAAACCTTTAGTGGCCCTTATTATCCGCAACGACCTTATTATTTAAAAAGGAATATTTATAATTTTGTCTCGTGAACATGGCGCTTGTAACATTGCCGAAATATCGTGCTCTAATAAACCTTGTCAAAATTCAGTTTTGTTCACCTTGTCGTCTATGCTTCATTACATAGTATAAAACAAAGTCACTTTCCGCTGTCTGTCCCAATGTATGCTTAGATCTTTAAAACTACGCAACGAATTTTGATGCGGTTTTTTTAATAGATAGAGTGATTCAAGAGGAAGGTTTATATGTATAATACATGCATAATATAGCCGTGCGAAGCCGGGGCGGGTCGCTAGTTTCATAATATAAAACAAAGTCACTTTTCGCTGTCTGTCCCAATGTATGCTTAGATCTTTAAAACTACGCAACGAATTTTGATGCGGTTTTTTTCAATAGATAAGTAGAGTGATTCAAGAGGAAGGAAGATTCAAGAGGGTACATCAAACAAAAATATACCACGCGTAAGACGTCGCGGGCGACAGCTAGTGTTAAAATAAAGTTATGTAGGTACGGTCGGCTGCATAATTGTAGACCCACCGTAGAGCTCCAAAACGGCTGTTATAAGAATGTTTTCAACACGAGCAAGATTCTAGGCACCTGCTTTAGTTGAAGTTTAAAGTCTTCTAACTCATCAATTTATCAAACAAAAAATTATTAGAATGAAAACATTCCAATGATAGAAATATTCGAACTCTACCGGGGACTGCAATTATGCAGTTGACTGTACATTTCTGTATTATTTAAATAACCTCTAAGTTTATCATGATCCATGACTGATAGATGCTATCTGTCATGCAAACAACTGAATTATCTTTGTTTGCTAATAACATTACGAATGCATATTTTTATGTTTTCCTTCGAAAAATAAAGTCAGTTTACGGACGATAATTAATGTGACAACGTCATATGAAAACATTGATTGATGGTAACCATAGCAACGATATAAACCTTCCTCTTGAATCACTCTATCTATTAAAAAAATCCGCATCAAAATCCGTTGCGTAGTTTTAAAGATTTAAGCATACATAGGGATATAGGGACATAGGGACAGTTTGTTTTATACTATGTAGTGATAGTGATAGCGATGATGATGACTATGGTTACCTTGTCAATAACGGAACGTGAGCGATGACAAGCGTGATCACATGAGCGTGATCACATGAAAAAAAAACCCCATGAGTTTCTTGTGCCTTCTTCTCATTGGTGGGCGCGTTCCGAAGGCACACATCCTAACTTTGTTTTAAGACGATTTTATGTGGTCATTATACAAATTTTAATGTATAGCATCCAAAGAAATAAAAAAAAATGACTTTTGACGTCACACTTTTGACGTGACAACGTTTTATAAATTGGTTTGCCGGGTGACACTTCAAGAAACTGCGTTACGCTCCGCTGACGTTATGCGCTCACAATGAGAGCGAGTGAGAGGCACGCGGGCATGGTTAGCCCGCCTAAGAGCGAGAGAGACAGACATAAAAAGTGAAAGGCACGCGTCCCTTCCACTCGAGCACAGTTGTTGTCACGTAAAACTTTCGCCCGTATACCGACTTTACAGGCAACCAGTTTTTTGTGAATGCCGGTGTTCATCACTAGGTACATAGTATAAAATAAAGTCACTTTTCGCCGTCCCTATGTCCCTATATCCCTATGTATGCTTAAATATTTAAAACTACGCAACGGATTTTGACGCGGTTTTTTTAAATAGATAGAGTGATTCAAGAGGAAGGTTTATATGTATAATACAGGCATAATGTAGCCGTGCGAAGCCAGAGCGGGAGCGATTTATAAGACGTTATCACGTCAAAATATACGTGAGGAAAATAGCATTCCTTTTTGAAGTCGGTTAAAAATACGTTGTTTTCGCTGACACTAATAGACGTGGTTTGTTATCGTGAATATTTCCAAGTATTTGGACAAATAACGCACGTGGCAAAATGTTAAATATTTATTCGGTTGGTTAAGAGGAAAGGGTACCGGGGACTATTTCCATACAAACTATTACAAACGTAGTCGACTGTTTTCTCCCTGGATAATGACACTAGAGCTAATATTTTTGGTGATAAAACTTATAACTGCCATGACCATGCCCCAATTTTTTGTTTCTTTTTTAAATTTTAATGAAAAAACTAAAACATAGGGGCATAGTCATGTCAGTTTTAGGTTTTATGGCACAAAAATATTTGTGCTAGTGTCATTATCCAGGGAGTAAACAGTCGACTACGTTTGTATGGAGAGAGCGCAGGTACCCTTTCACCTTAATATTTGTTCGGTTGCTAGGGTTGCTACGGTTGGAAACCGGCCAAGTGCGACTCGGACTAGCGCACGAAGGGTTCCGTACCATTAATCCGACTTAGACGACCCAGATGGCACAATGGTCACCATGCCGGACTGCCAAACCACAGGGTTGAGGGTTCGGTTCAGACAAGTATTTATGCTTAGATATTTGTCTGTGGTCTGGTTGTTTCTATGTATTACTTTTATTAAAGAAGAAAATTATATAAGTAGTAATATTCGTTGTCTAGCACCCATAACACAAGTCTAGTTACTTAGCTTGGGGCTAGATGGCGATGTGTGGAATGTCCTGCAATATTTATTTAGCACTAGCTGCGCCCCGCGGTTTCACCCGCGTAAGTCCGATCCGTTTAAACCTTCCCTGGACTTCCACAAATCATTCAAGACTAAAATTAGCCAAATCGGTTCAGCCATTCTCGAGTTTTAGCGAGACTAACGAACAGCAATTGATTTTTATATTATAGATAGCTGCGCCCCGCGGTTTCACCCGCGTAAGTCCGATCTTTAAATTCTCACCGTTTAAACCTTCCCTGGACTACAACAAACACAACAAAAAAAGAATTGGCCAAATCGGTCCAGCCGTTCTCGAGTTTTAGCCAGACTAACGAACAGCAATTGATTTTTATATTATAGAAATTTGTTGTTATAGCGGCAACAGAAATACATAATCTGTGAAAATTTCAACTGTCTAGCTATCACGGTTCATGAGATACAGCCTGGTGACAGACAGACAGACAGTGGAGTCTTAGTAATAGGGTCGCGTTTTTACCATTTGGACATGGAACCCTAAAAATGCTGTAGCGTGCTACGGCTTCTGGGCCTTCATACTGTAAACTCACTTTACTTGTCTTGCGTGTGACACGGTATAATCACTATCACTACATAGTATAAAACAAAGTCGCTTTCTCTGTCCCTATATCCCTATGTATGCTTAAATCTTTAAAACTACGCTACGGATTTTGATGCGGTTTTTTTTAATAGATAGAGTGATTCAAGAGGAAGGTTTTATGTATAATACATGCATAATATAGCCGTGCGAAGCCGGGGCGAGTCGCTAGTATACTTATAATACATAGAAACAACCAGACCACAGACAATTCTTCGCATAAATACATGTCTGAGGCAGGAATCGGACCCGCAACCCTGTGTTTGGCAGTCCGGCATGGTGACCATTGTAAAAACTGGGTCGTCAAAAAAATCAAGTAAAATCCATATGTGTTTCACCACAGTATTTGCCCTATATTCCAGTTGTAAAACGGGCATGCATTGCGTATAACATGAAATATTACATAGTTATACTTATTAATAACTCTATGCGTAATCTCAATAAACTCAAACGATTTACAGACGTTACGTAGTTCGCGGAAATTGCAGAAAATACTAGGTGAAATAACCGGCCAAGTATACCATGTTGTATGGGAGTCCACTTAATTTTTTTTCTGTTTTAGAGTTCCGTACCCAAAGGGTAAAACGGGACCCTATTACTAAGACTTCGCTGTCCCTCCGTCTGTCCGTCTGTCTGTTTCCAGGCTGTCTCTCATGAACCATGATAGCTAGATGGTTGAAATTTTCACAGATGATGTATTTCGGTTCGGCACGAAGTTGCCGGACTATAGCACAGATATTTTTGTGCCATAAAACCTATAACTGCCATGAGTATGCCCCTATTTTTTGTTTTTTCATTTTTTAATTATCATAGAAATTAAGATTGAAAAAAATAAAAACAAAAAATAGGGGCATGGTCATGGCAGTTATAAATTTTATGCACCAAAAAATATTTGCTCTAGTGTCATTATCCAGGGAGAAAACAGTCGACTACGTTTCTAATAGTTTGTATGGTGACAGCCCCCGGTACCCTTTCCTCTTAAGTTTTTTTATCATATTTTTTTTATAAGTTTTCACTTCCGGAGTACACCCTTTTTGAAGTGAAAACTTCTTACGGCGCGTTGGGCACTTTTGTGGGTGAGCATTTTCAACCGATCTCGCGACAGATTTTGACGCGACAGATGAGATTTTATTTGTGTTAGTCTTTTTGTTTAACTTATACTGCCATCTATTACACAAATTGAGAAACTTAGTTTCTAGAAAGACCGCTATTCGAATGTAGATGGCGCTGATTTAATTTTTTTACTGCCATCTAGCGAATAAAAAATAAACTATATTTGTTTAAGTGAGTGCTAATAGATGGCAGTAGCAGATCGTTTCAAGAAATATTCTATGAGAAATAACAAGTTTATTGTTTTCACTTCTGCCTGCACTCCCGGAGTGCGCTGTTTTTTTTTGTTATTTTGTTTGAAGTCGATTAATAACAAAACACTTACTGATTGAAAAACTCATAACTGATTTCCATCTTCTACCACACCACTACCGATGACCAACTTTAATAAAAAACTAAAACAGAACTCGACAAGTAAAACCTCAAATATTCGCTATCGATCGCCAATCCATAAATATAAAATTAAAAGTACTGACAGACTGCCTGATATTTTTAATACATACATATTTGCAGGACATTCCACACCTCGCCATCTAGCCCCGAGCTAAATAACTACACTTGTGTTATGGGTGCTAGACAACGGATATACTACGTATATACTTTTCTTTCAAAATTCATAAAATTCAAAGTCCTGAGTGACTGATTGATATATCAACGCAAACCAAAAGATGGGGCTATTTGGCATACAGATAGCTGTTACAATGTAGGCATCCGCTAAGAAAGAATCTCTGATGGCCCCTTTACATGATGGCCCAGCACTGGGCCAGCGAGATAAATAAATAAATAATAAATAAATAGTTTATTTTCCAAAAACAACATTGTAGGTACTTTAATTAGTTACATACATATTAAGAAATATTTTAGCCACTGTTGCCGAACTAAGCATGAACTTGTGTTTCGGCATCCAGCGCCGAAGCCCCACAGACATTATTATCACTATATTTATTACTAGCGACCCGCCCCGGCTTCGCACGGCTATATTATGCATGTATTATACATATAAACCTTCCTCTTGAATCACTCTATCTATTAAAAAAAACCGCATCAAAATCCGTCGCGTAGTTTTAAAGATTTAAGCATACAAAGGGATATAGGGAGAGAAAGCGACTTTGTTTTATACTATGTAGTGAAGAGATACCTATTTATACATATAATTATTATGGCTAAAATAACAATAGACCACGATGGCCACGTTCAGCCATCGTTGCCCACTTCCTTTGATGTGCGACCCAAAAACTGACACGTGGCCATCCAGTCGCCATCCCACGAACCATAAGCCATCCAACACTATGTCCTCTGCATGCTGGCCCATATTAGTGAGCCAGCATGATGGCCCGTCATGTAGAGGGGCCATGAAACTATAAGAGCTACGAATATGAAACATCGCATAGGGGTTCCTTTTAAGACGTAGGCGAGTACTATGAAAGGATTTATATGGAAATTCGAATTTTTAGAGGTCGAATCGAGTTAAACGATGGGAAATTTCGAACACTACTGAGACGAAGTCCTAGGCTAAAGCTAGTTGTTTATAACTTGAGGAAATTCAATGGTACTAAAGGTATTTGAAATAAACGTGGGTGGTTTTGTATTTGGTATGTGAAGCGGTTCAACGAAGGTCAAAATTTTTAAGGCTGAATAGAGAACAAAGGTTTAAGGAATCTCTTCTTTTATTTCAAAGGTTACGTTGATTCCTAAGCGTGTTGCTTCGTCATTTCTTACTTGGAATTGTATACGGGCTGTTTTATCAAAACTTGACCTCTTTAGTTTGGTCCGTAGATGGAGTTGCTCTAATCCGATTAGGTATATCCAGCACCTAACTACCCTCTAAGGCTGAGAGGGTAGTAATAGCGGAGTCTCGGCTTAGTCGACCGTGTCCAGAGGATGGAACTCGTCAATAAGTCTGGAGACAAATAAGCCGCGGGTTTCATCACGATGTTTTCCGTATATTCCGTCCGGTCGTGATCATCGTTTTTAACACGCTTTTATTAGTTTCACCTGTATGTTTGCTTGCTTGTTTGTATGTATGTAACCGACTCCTTTGGGCACTTTGCCCTACTTAGTTAAGGTTCTGTACCTCAAAAGGTATAAAAAGGGGTTCCTTTTTTTATATATTATAAGATCACTTTCTTGTCCGTCTGTCTGTCTGTCCGTGTCCACCGATTTTCTCATGAACAGATGGACCTAGCACTAGCAGAGTCTATAGCTATACTCGTAGTCCCTATTAGGTGTAGAAATTCAAGTTCGTTTTTCTAAATTAAAGATTACTTCTGGGGTAATAACATTTCCGAAAAACTAATGATGCACTTTTAGTTTTAGTCAAAATCGGTCTGTCAACCAACTGGTCCTTTCATTTATTAGGAAACTAGCGACCAGCCCCGGCTTCGCACGTCTATATTATGCATGTATTATACATATTAACCTTCCTCTTGAATCACTCTATCTATTTAAAAAAACCCGCATCAAAATCCGTTGCGTAGTTTTAAAGATTAAAGCATACATAGGGACATAGGGACAGAGAAAGCGACTTTGTTTAATACTGTATGTAGTGATTGTATGTAGTGATATGTAGTGATTTTTTTTACACAGGCCGTGAAGGCCTGTGTAAAAAAAATCACCCTAAAGGTATAAAGAAATAAAACAAATGTCATAAATAAAAACAGCAAGTGGAGCGAAAATAATCCATTTCCACACTAAACCAGCATAGCTGCAATAGAGTTCTGCATAAAATTGATTGGTCAACCGTGAGGCAGGGCAGCGCAGGCCACGTTATTATGTACCTCTAGGTATTCTAATAGGTATTTATAAGAGCGGTGTTGGCTTAGTGATCATCATCATATCAGTACATACACGTCCACTGCTGGACACAGGCCTCCCCCATACGACGACGCCACAAACAGCGGTCCTGAGCCGCCTCCATCCACCGACTACCCGCGACACCCACAATGTCGTCGGTCCATCGGGCAGCTGGTCTCCCAACACTCCGTTGCTTAGTGGTAAATACCTCGAATTTCATTCTGGAGATCGTGGATTAGAGCAACGAAGTTTTTCTTTAAAAAAAATGTGAGTTAATTGATATTACTGTAACGGTGAAGAAAAACATCGTGATGAAACCCGCGGCATGGTTGGCTCTAGAAGTATCAAGTTCTCTCCTCTGGACATGGTCGACTAAGCTGAGAGGGTAGTAGGTGCTGGGCAAGCCTACTCCATCCTCACGCAAAAAGGGACCCAATTAAAAAGGGTTTAGTTTCGGAAAAAACAGCACGTGTACAAGCACAAGTAGGTAGGTATTTATACCTATTACCTATGTAGGTACTGCAATATTTACTTAGTGTATGTACATACACTAAGTAAATATTGCTGTTTGCGCAAATGATTATTTCGCGGATTTTTTTAATGAAAAAGTAGGCTAAATTCTAATTATTAGAAACTATATATTTACGATATTTTTTTAATTTTAGGGTTCCGTACCCAAAGGGTAAAGACGGTACCCTATTACTAAGACTTCGTTGTCCGTCCGTCTGTCTGTCTGTCACCAGGCTGTATCTCATGAACTATGATTTTTATTTTATAGAGCTCGATATTTAGACGGCTGATACAAACGTCATGTTCACGAGAGATGTTCCTGTTTATTCATATTCATTTATTTCATAAAACATGGGTACAATAGTGGTGTTGATGTAGATTAAGTAGCTACAGCCATGTTTCGCCTTATCGGCATATGAAGATGTCAAAAGAAAGCATTTATATAAAAATTAAATGAGTCTCGATATAAAAATAAAAATCATGCAATAAAATTAAATAAGAATTTGATAAATGTCAATGGCTAATAAAATAAAAATGTCAAATAAATTAATAATTATGTCAGATTGATATTTTTATGTACCTACCTACTTAATCGTTAATTAGTTTAAGCCTGTAATCCTTGACCGTGGGAACTTCTGATAGAACACACACATTGATATTTTCTAGCCACACAGGTGCAACGCAGTAATTAAATTACGCACCCTGGAAACAAATAAATCTACTTTCGATGCATCGTACATTTTGTACAAGTTACATATTCATCAAGCGTTCGTCTTCGTAGGATGTTTATGAATATCATAGAAAACACGCAATGTATGTAGTATTTAACTTGTCACATCGCAAAACTGCAGTCCGGTAGTAAGTAGCTGGCTGGAAAGGGTGGGGTCAGAGTGTACGTTTTTTGGGTATTTTGTTTGATAACGAAATTGTCAATAAGTAAATGTTCTGTACTATAATAATTTTTATATTTATATATTTTTATAATAATAATTATGCGAAATAATTATTACATCCGTCTCTATATATTGAAAATTCACACATAAACGTTCGTATGTACCTATGTGCCCTACTAAGAAACAGGTTAAAACGTGTCGGTATCGGCATCATATATTATTATATAAATATTCAGGCAAAACACCTACCAATCTTTATAATATTCAATATAGTTGGGTAAAAAGATGAGTACATTATAGTTACTGGTTTGTCTTAAATCTTCCTTTATTTTTTTGGGATTTATAGTAATTTCCTTTTACTTTTCCCATTATTATTAAACTTGAATAAAAATAAGTAACGATATATAGGATTAAAATATAAAAATAAGCTACAATTTTAATACATCCTACCTACCTAAATCATACCTTTTCCATATTTTTATTTAATTTTTGACAGCTCAATAAATTCCTATTTTAATTTCTTTAGAGAAAACAAAAAAAAAAGTCCTGCAAAAGGCAGGAACGTCAAATACTAGTTTAGTTTTTCTTTCCCGCAAATTGTTTGTAAAACATATCAAATTAGAGATCGAAATGTAAAGATCTTTGGACACAACCGGCATAGTAATTTAAAATGCCGCTGTGCAGTTTGATACCCATACCTATTGATAAAAGGCATTACAATAAAAAAATAATGTCTTTACACCAAACCTCTAAAACAGCTCAGAAACGGGATATTCAAATAAAAGCATTGTGACCAAGTATTTCTACAAGACGTATCACCGCGTCCTTTTCCGTGACACTTTTGAGGTTTGTTGTGTAGGCATAATTTTTTCGCTGTAATGCCCTCTATCGAAGGGTATGGGTCTCAAAGTGCACCGCGAACTTTTATAAAATCGTAGGATAAACGTTTCTTCAAATATCCCATTTCCGAGACGCTTTAGAGGTTTGGTGTGAAGGCATTATTTGTTTGTTGTAATGCCCTATATCGAAAGGTAAAAAACCACAGTCCATGAAGTATTTAATTTTTTGTCTATGTTTGCCTGTCATAATTATGTCAAAAATTAAAATGAAATATAGAAACAGTTCTTTCTTAGGTTAAAATAAATAATCAATATCACATTATAACCCGCGCGCAATGAGAATGGGATGGAACCTTGTCAAAGTAAATCGAAAATGACAGAAAAGTAGCGTTAGAAAAAAAGTTCTGAATAATAATTAGGTATAAATTAGTTATTTGCACGGTCATAGTGTCGCGGATTTGAAACAGACCCATTGATTTAAAGAAAAATTATTATTGTCTGTGGTAGATTGTCTATGGAGCAATGGCGATTTCATTTAAAAAAATGTTTTCTCCAAAATTATAAATAAAACGAGCACATAAGGACTGTGCTTATTAAAGTGATTAAATAAACAAATAATAAATTCCGACCGTGGTTTGTGTTGTTATAAATTGTGGTTTGTTTTATTATAAATGCTAGATTTATGTAATTAATTATTGTGTGATTATTTTAGTGATTTAGTGATAATGAGTGGAAAATGGGGTAAAACTTTGAATAGTCAACCACCTCAAATAGTTCTGGCAGTCGATAGATATTTCGATCAGGAACGAAGTCGGTTGTTTTAACGCATTGAAAATGATGACATAGTTGGCTGTGGATCACGAATCTAGTAATTCGGGAATTACATTGTCAAGAGATCTTTTTGACGAACCTATGGGTTTGTTCAAAAAAAAAAAAACAGCGCACTCCGGGAGTGCAGGCAGAAGTGAAAACTGTATATCTGTGTAAAATCTCATCTGTCGCGAGAACGGCTGAAAATGCTCACCCAAAAAAGTGCCCAACGCGCCATAAGAAGTTTTCACTTCAATAACCGAACGAGCAACAAGCATATCTAAAACACGGTGTCACGCATCCGAGGTGAGGGAACTTTGGCTGCATCAACTTCATTTTTTTCAGAAAGCGATACTTCTGAAGAAAGTCAAAGCTCTGATGATGATTCCCATGAAGCACATATGAGTGGCATTGGGGAATAATAATTGGAATAACTAAAAAAAATATTCCTAAACATTATTATTGAAAGGATTACAACCATGAAACATTTTTGTGTATTTTTAACAGACTTCAAAAAAAGGCGGTTCTCAGTTTGACCCGTATATGTGTCAGTATGTATGTTTGTCCGTGAAGTCTTCACATACAGTAGAAATGCCTAATACTATATATGTAGCTACACTAAATATGAATAAATAAAAAATAACTAATTACAACAAAACGAATTACCCATTATTCAGAACTTTTATGCTAACGCTACTTGAAGACGACCCAGTTGGCACAATGGTCACCATGCCGGACTGCCACACAGGTACGATTCCCGCCTCAGACAAGTATTTATGCTTAAATATTTGTCTGTGGTCTGGTTATTTCTATGTATTATAAGTATATATTTACAAATTATAAGTAGGTAGGTATTTGCTGATTTTATAAAACAAAGGTCAATCAGACCAAAAACAGTACATGAAACTTAAAAAATAAGTCAAATTTTAAGGTTACTGACCTCTCCGTGTAAGGAACAGCTGATTTTCAGGTAAACCTAACCTCAAAATTTTCGAAAAAAAGTTCGAATTTCTAAAAGTCGTAGAACAAAAGTTGTTTGTTTGGGTGCACAGAAGTAGCCCTCAACGGCTTGCTAGTATAATTTCCAATAACCCAGTATATGTAGTATATCCGTTGGCTAGCACGCATAACACAAGTCTAGTTACTTAGCTTGGGGCTAGATGGCGATGTGTGGAATGTCCTGCAATATTTATTTATATATGTATTTATAAACTGTCATTTTCGATTTACTTTGACAAGGTTAAATCCTATTCTCATTGTGCGCGGATTATACCTAGTTTCGACTCCTTGCTCGAAGAATAGGTACAATTACAAATTAGTTGTCGTGTGCAACACTCGCACCCCACCCTTATGCCAGGTCAAACAATAAATGTCGGGAAACAAATGGACGTGCTCTCACCTTGAATACTGAGATGACACTGTCACTTTTGCGCGCCGCGACATCTAATATAAAGCGAAATGTCACGAGCTACTGCTTCATACTAAAATGTATGGGCAGCGAGGAATGATTTTAACCAAAAAAAATATCTATGTTTCGGCATTGATTATTATTATTTGGTTTCAATAAGTAAAAAACTGCAATGATGAATGCATTCTCTATACTTTTGTCTCACAATTTAACCAAAAATATTTTCAAATATAACAACGAAGTAGCACAGATACTTAAAATAGAAAAGGTCGATTTCGATGTTTTTCATCAAAGTTAATAATTGTTTTTTCAAAAACTATGGATTATTTTCAAAATATCTGACAGTGAAACTGTAGACTCATCTAATAAGCTATCGAGAATGCTTTTTAGTGTCTTACAATGCAGGGAGTTCTTCAATATTTTTAAAATAGTAAATGACGTTTTTAGGGACTCGCCTCTTAAATTATTGCAATAATTTATCATTTAAAAATCCCTTATGTCATAATACGCTTTTTCAGCAAGGAAGCCATTGAGTGCAGTTTTAAACTGTTTACTGTCATTAAGATTTAAGGTTTAAATAAGTTTAGAAATGAAAATAAACATTTTACTCTAAAATGTTCAAAAAAGGCTGGTCTAAATGAGACCGGCCGAAGGCTCAAAATGACCAACTCACAGACAGACTGTCCAGTGCAGAATGTTCCTTCTCTACTTTCCGCCAAAAATATTTCGGTATTATACATACGGGTAGAAACAACACTATAGAAAAAAAGGGTTTCTTGAACCAATAAATAATTACTACTGGACCGATTTTGATTAAACTTGGTATGAGGATACATTGATTCATTGGTAATGTTATAGGCTACTTTTCATCCCTATATTCCCACGGGATCGGAAGTTATAAGGCTTCTTATTATTATCAAGAAAATTTATTAAAACCAAGAATTAATTATCTACCCCCTTATTCCATAACGAGGTTTAAGGATAGTCCGAGATGTGGATTTAAACCTTAGATTTAGACACAGATTTACTCGTGAACTAAAGTGTAGAACACTATCCCTATCTATACTAATATAAGCTGAAGAGTTTGTTTGTTTGTTTGAACGCGCTAATCTCAGGAACTGCTGGTTCGAATTGAAAAATTCTTTTTGTGTTGGATAGTCCATTTATCGAGGAAGGTTATAGGCTACTTTTTATCCAGATATTCCCACGGGATCGGGAGTTACGCGGGTGAAACCGCGGAGCGCAGCTAGTAGATTATATAGGGAACTACAGTCTAAACACTGTCCATATAGATTATATAGGGCTAGTGTTTAGAGTATAGTTCACGAGTAAATCTGTGTCTTAATCTGAGGTTTAAATCCACATCTCGGACTATCCTTAAACCTCGTTTTGGAATAAGGGGGTAGATAATTAATTCTTGGTTTTAATAAATTTTCTTGAAAATAATAAGAAGCCTTACATATAACTTCCGATCCCGTGGGAATATCGGGATGAAAAGTAGCCTATAACATTACCAATGAATCAATGTATCCTCATACTAAGTTTAATCAAAATCGGTCCAGTAGTTTCGGAGCCTATTCAATTCAAACAATCAAACAAAAGTTTCCTCTTTATAATGAACTAGCTTTTTTAGAAGACGAAAATGGACCAAATAATCACGTTGTCCCATACAAATTTTGCCCCCTTTTTTACCTCCTAAGGGGTGGAATTTTGGAAAATCCTTTCTTGTCGGATGCCTACGTCATACAAAGAACACACCCACCAAGTTTCAGGTCTCTACGATCAGCAGTTTAGGCTGTGCGTTGTTCCGTCAGTTAGTCAGGACAAAGGATTTTATATGTATAGAAGATAGAAGACTGAATATTGCTTATAATTTAAAGATTTTGTACTAAAACCAAGAAATTATTCTCTAGCGTCTTTATGAGGATCATGAGTTTTCGATACGCGGCGCGAGTAGGTATTTTCAAAAATGACCCGTATCGTGCGATAGAGAGAGTTTAAGTTCGGACGTAATTGCCTTCATTTTGCTTTCAAATAATGTTGCGGGCCGTAACGTTTTTACCCCCTTTATCCTTCACAAAATGAAATAAATTTGGTCTCATTTAATTCACTGCATCTTATTCTAGGTTTATACGTCTTTTCTTTTTTGGTAATTCAGTTTAGTCTATTAAAAAACAAATGAAACACTCGATGAAGTTTTTAAGTCAAAATTATAGATATTCAGATACTAATAACTTTTATCTTAGGCAATATTTCTTTAAAATAAAAACGGTTAAACCTAGTTTTCCATTAGATCTAGAACATTTTCAAAAATTATTAAAATCGGACTTCGTTTATGGAGGGGAAAACGTTACCGCTTTTTGTATGGAAATTGACAGCCTCACACTGGCCTTAAGGAGAGAATTAAAAGGTAAAAAAGGAACCCTTATAAGATCACTTTCTTGTCTGTCTCTCTGTCTGTTCTGTGTAGGTTGATTATGAACCAGATAATTATATAAACGAAAAGATAATAAGAAAAATTGTTTATTCTCAAAATGGATTTATTCAAACAAATACTTCACTGAGTGCCTGCTTATTATCATAAACAAGTGGATCTACTTTTGTTGAAAATATTCTGAGTGGGTACCTACTTACTTACCGTATATAAATGTACGGTCGGCTGCATAATTGCACACCCACCGTAGAGCTCCAAAACGGCTGTTATAAGAATGTTTTCAACACGAGCAAGATTCTAGACACCTGCTTTAGTTGAAGTTCAAAGTCTTCTAACTCATCAATTAATCAAACAAAAATTATTAGAATGCAAACATTCTAATAATAGTAATTTTCGAACTCTATTGAGGGCTGCAATTATGCAGCCGACTGTACCTACCTGGATAAATATATAATACCTAGATAATAATAAATTCCTATTTAGTAAGGTTCCATACCGTACCAAAGGGATAAAACCGGCCAAGTGCGAATCGGCCTCACGCACGAAGGGTTCCGTACATTCTGTTCGAGTCAAAAACTTTAAAAAATATTGTATGTCAGACGAAGCTGTATAGGTTTAAAGTCTTTTGCCTGCCCTTTTGAACCCTAAAAATGGGACCTTTTTACTAAGACTCCACCGTCTGTCTGTCACCAGGCTGTATCTCATGAACCGTGATAGCTAGACAGTTGAAATGTTCACAGATGATGTATTTCTGTTGTCACTATAACAACAAATACTTAAAACATAACATAATGGTATGGACTTTACTGGTTTTTTAATTATATTAATTGTATAAAATGTTAGACTGACTACTAATACATAGGTACCTACCTAGTTTCCTACAGGTTGTGTTTTAATTAAATAAATAAAAGTTGGTTTGGTGTTTTTGCCGGGTTTGTCTGGGTTGAAGCTCAGAACTCTGAATTAATTTGAATATTTTTTTAACGTTTTTGTGTTTGGTTCACATCATTATTTTTTTTATTTTTTTTGGTTTTTATCCATGGAACTCTGTTATTGGCTTTCTGTTGTTACAATAACAGAGGGGTTCGGCTATTTGGTATTCTGACTGTCTAGTGAGCTCTGGGTCCCGTGGGGTGCAGCTAATTGGTATTCCGACTGTACATTGAAGTTAATGTAATTATGCATTAGCTGTTGAGTTTCCGTAAAATAAATAAATCCGGGACTTTCACGTTGATTATCCTGGTTGGCAGATTTTTGAGTTGGAAGCCTTAATCTCAACAACATAAGTACCTATATGAATTTTTATTAAGTACTTTGTTACTACTTACCACTTCCTTCACACTGAAACTACTGAACCGATTTCGATGAAAATTGGTACCTATGTAGATAGGTAAATTCCTGGAAAAACACATAAGCTATCTATTATCGCAATATCTCCATGATAAACGGGACATAAGGCAGGTTAAACTGCGAGGCGCAAATATAAACGTTAATGGTTTTTAGAGGTATTAAACTCACCAGTATATGATGTAGAGCTGTATGAGTCTGCAGACGAGGCTGAGAGGGACCGGCTTCTGTACCGGGCTGACTTCTTCAAGGCTCCAGACTTCCCGCGCTGGCCTTCAAACTTGCCAGCAGCAGCTCCTTCGCTTGTTCCGCCCCGTACCTGCCCAGGATCCGTCACGGGACTATCACTCGCTACATTAGCACCAGCAACACTCTCCTTCCGTGCTGATAACACCGTATTTGGCTCACCATGGCCATCCGACATCATCAAAACTAAATAAAAACTACGATTCGACGAATTCGATTTTTCTTTAGTTTTTTCTCTAATTTAAATTTCCCCGGCTTCTAGTGATGAACACGTTTATCGATTATTTTATAACTTTTTTTTCGTTAAATCAAAAATCGATGAACTTACGTCACAATAACAGAAAAATGTGACAATAATACAAACACTATACAGCCGCGGTCGCGGCGTACCTAAATAATGTGAGTTTATAATAATTTCACAATTTTTTAAGCTATGTATATCTATTTTCTAATAACTAAACGGATTAGTACCAAAATTAATGTAATTATTGAATTGAATAGAAAAAATATTATATTTGTTCAGCAATCCACTCGCACTAAACCAATCACCCCTATTTCCTTCGCTTCTCCCCGTAACTGAAATGTCATTTTTTCGATCGACTTTGTAGTAGTGTAGCGACGAAACGTAATTTTTCGGAAACCGACACATCTGTTATCGATTTCCTTTTTATTTATTGAATTTATTCCATTAGCACAAACTGAAACAGAATAAATCCGCCAGAGTGCTTAAACATTTCAAAAGAATGGGCATAAAATTATTTTAGTGTTTTTCTAGTGCTCCTAGTAAAAATAAATTAGCAACATTTTTATCACAAGTGCCATTAAAAAATGAAGCCGCGCTATAGTTGAACTGAAAAACAGAAGTAAGTAAGTTAATTTGTCCGAGAATTCGGTAAAGGTTTCATGAAGGTGATCAATGCAAAGACCATACCTCATAACTAGTCTAATTTAATACTATTAAAACACTAAAAACAAATATACGGCATGATGAAAATTAAAAAAATACTTGTTATTGTTGTTGTTGGGTTACTTGAATTAATTAGAAGTGAGCAATACAATACCTAAGTTGTAGTTTTGTTATGCTCATAAAATTGCCTCTTGCTGTTGTTGCACTGGTAAAAAGCAATTCGCCGATTAAAATTAAAAAATCGGTAACAACGAACCGGCAAACAACGTGTTGCTGTCTCGCATCGATTGCCATTTCCCATCACTAATCTCGCCAATATGGAAGCCATACGTATGACAACCGCTCAACTACAAAACAACTAGAAAAATAAAACTCAAAGTTTTGTTATAAACCTAATTTTGGTGAGTAATTATTCATTAAACTATTATTTAAATGATCAAGCTCAGTTTTTCTATATAACTTTGTGTTAAATATATGAAAATAGTGATTGAACATTGAACCTAAGAAATCGTCGTCACACAGATTTTACCGGTGAATCGGGGTTTATTTCTACAATTTCCCGTAGCAAAACTGCATAAATGTCACATAAAATAACTATAAATAACGATGATGTAAACAGAATTTGCGTACTAATGCATATTTGTAATCATTTTGTAATTGATTTTTATGGTTTTTTGTTGCTACCTATTTCCTTCTTACGTCTTTACCTTGCTTTTGTGTTGACGAATATAATTTACGATTCATTGTAAAAATAGCCACGATAAATATTAGTGTTATCTACGCAAAGGTAAGTTAGCGATGTCATACGAATTTACTTGTGTTTTTTTAAGATAATACCGTAAATTAGCCATGCCTCGCGGGAAAGTTCGTAAGGGAATTTTCGAACATCATTTCTTGGTGTTCTAGGTTAATGGGAAGCCCAACAAGCCGCAGAAGTTCATGTTTATAAACATTATTATAGAATTTTAAACTAACATGGTTACGTCAAATCAGTCTTTCTAAACAAATTTTACTGTTAAACCGGAGGTCTTAGAACTTGATGTTTTTTGTATGCAATGACTAAGATTGAATCCAGCCCCAAGTTCAGCACTGTTCTCCACTAAGTTTATTAGTATACTGGTTAAGAGGAAAGGGTACCGGAGGCTCTTTCCATACAAACTGTTACAAACGTAGTTGACTAAATTTTATACTAGTGTACTAGTGTCATTTTCCAGGGAGGAAACAGTCGACTACGTTTGTATGGAGAGAGTGTCAGTACCCTTTCACCTTAAGCCCGTGCGTCTCAATAAGGTTCATACTGAAAATCAGCGCTGAGGCTGCTTTAGCATCGTGCTGAGGACGAAACCTTTTTTTCTAGGCGCTGTTCTACTTTTTTCTTGTGCTTTTTTATGTGTCGATTTTTTGTGTTCAGAATTTTTTTTCTTTCATGATCATCGCTTCTGTTGCTATCTGCAGCATAGTGGTCCGCAATGAGCAACACAGTTGTCCGCTTTCACTGGGGAGTTGTCATAATCTGGAGAGAGGTCCATTAACCCCATTCCTCAGCCCTTGTCTCCTATTTAGGTGAATCTGAGTCGTAGGCTAGATACACTATGCCTCTTTAATCTAGCGAAACAGATGTCGTCTTCAGCTGTGAGGTCATTAGCCATTTTGTTAGGGTGGTTTCTCAGTCTGTTAAAGTATCTATTCAGGTAGTTTTTGATTTCGTCTCTCACAGTGAGCACTTGAGGTCCTGATATATATATTTGTTACTGATATGCCATGGTATTTTGAAAATCATTCTCAGCATCTTAGTTTGGAATCGCTCTATGATGTTGATGTCGGATTCAGCAGCGGTGCCCCAAAGTTGGATGCCGTAGGTCCACACTGGCTTGACGATTACTTTGTATATGGCTAGCTTATTTGATTCAGATAATTTGGAATTTGAACTTAAAAGCCAGCTTATGTTTCTGACTTTGGTGTCTAGCTGTTTTCGCTTCGTCCATATGTGTTTTTGCCAAGTCAATGTTCAAAAAAAAAAATTTTTTTTCTTTCTTTCAAGTACCTATAGTGGGGGCTTGATTGCTAAGATTGAATCTTATCTCCCCATTCATCCAAAGACCAAAGTTGCTTAGTATAAATCAAAGGTGCTTCCCGCTGTCTGTCTGTCCCTATGTATGCTTAAATCTTTAAAACTACGCAACGGATTTTCAAAAGGGTTTTTTTAGTATATAAAACCAACTACCATGCGTACGAAGTCGCTGGCAACAACTAGTTTAAATATAAAACCAGATGTAGACCTGATAACTTGTTTCAAAACTTTGTACTTACTTAGTACAAAGTCTAGTGTTATGTTTGTATTTTGACAAAGACAAACCCCCTTATTCCAAAACGAAGTCTAAAAATTAAACTACGTTTAAATGACATTTAAACCATGGACTTAGAAAAACGTTATTAGAAAACAAAGTTTACCGCTAAAACCAGGTTTTTCTGTCCTGTCAAAGTTAAACTGCCGAGCACCCTAGTTTAACTAACTTAGTACGAAGTTTCTAACCTCAAAAAATTAAATTCTGACGTTCACCTTTTCCTTGTTACTCCAATTCTCGCTCCTTTTTAGGGTACCATACCCAAAGGGTAAAAACGGGGCCCTCTTACTAAGACTTCGCTATCCGTCCGTCTTCTGTCCGTCACCAAGCTCTATCTCAAGAACCGTGATAGCTAGAGAGTTGAAATTTTCACAGATTTTAACAACATATTACGTAAACCTACTAAAAACATAAATAAGTAAATATTTTTAGTACGTACTTATGTTCAAAGAGGATATAATCACTACGTTTTCTTATGTTTTTGAGAAATTTAGGTTATTTTCATGTTTACAATTTTTTAGGTAGTATTTTTTTTTATACTTCTAAAAGGGCAGGCAAAAGGCTTAAAGGCTTAACTCGAGCCGCGTTCCGATATACGCTACATAAATTGATGTATTTAAATACAACAACGTAATCGCGAACATAGAATAACAAATACAAGTCACACTATTTCACAATAATTGAACACACAATTTATATTTTTATCACTTTAGTATTCGATTTCTTAAATAAGTTTTTAATATTTACTCGCTTACCACCATTTTGTGAAAAGGAACGGTGTTTCGAACGCTGAACGAACAAAAGAATGGTTTGTTTCGAGTTTGCTATCTATTGTCTATGGTTGCGACTAAAACCATGGATCTTCTGGTCCTTGGTCTATTTACTTTTTGTAATAAGAATCAATTTTAAACCAAAACTAACACAAAAACCTAGATCTTTTAGTACAGGTTTAAACTATGGTTTTGCAGTTTTTTTGTTTGTTTTTGACTGTTTCCTCCTTAACGTGTATGTATATGGTACGACTGTATTTTATTAAATAGTTATCTTGTTTATATTGTAGCTCCAATAATGTCGAGTGGTGGTCGCGGGCGCGGCTACAGCGGACGTCACCATCGTCGCCCGGGAGACACGGACGATGAGACTGTACGGACCCTGGCCGAGCTCAGTCCGAGAGCTACAGGTAACACTCCATATCCAAGAGCGGTGTTGGCTTAGTGGTTGATACCTCGACTTTAATTCTGAAGGGTTCAAATCCTGGGTCCCGGCCGGCAGTGCACCGATGAATTTGAATAAAGAAAAATGTATGTGTCATATTTGAAATTGCTCTTGGTGAATGGAAACATCGTGATGAAACCCGCGGCTCAGTTAGCTCCAGAAGTATTGAAAAGTTCTTTCCTCTGGACATGGTCGACTAAGCTGAGAGGGTATTAGGAGCTGGGCAAGCCTACTCCATCCTCACTTAAAAAGGACCCAATTAAAATAATTGTCTAATTGCGGAAAACAGCCTGTATACAAGTACTCCATATCCAAAAAGTAAGGGAAACCATGGAGTTGGTTGTCTGAGTCTATTTAAACCAGTCTTCCAGTTACTCATCTCAGACCTGGCCATCTATAGGTATAGGTATGAAAAAGCCTTTCGCTCTTGAAATCTCTGGAAATTTTTAAGGTATAATTTTCATCATAATCGGTCCAGTATTTTCAGACTAATTTATACCAACAAAAAATCTTCCCTCTTTATAATATTTGTGTAGAAAAGTCGCTAACTGTTAATAAATGTACGTAGTTCAATCCCATACGACAGATCGGGAACGTGAGAAAGAGAAAGGAGATGTCGAAAGCGAGAAGGAAGATGAAGTGACGGCGGAAGACGAAGCGGTGCTGAAGGAATTGCTGTTTATAGATGAACAGTATCAACCGTTGCTTGTGTTGGTAAGTCTTTTAGAACCTGTTATTAAGGCTTAGCGCCATGTGTCTTAAAATGAAATTATTTATATCAGACATAGTAGTAGATCTGTGTTTTAAATTTAGCGCCATGTTTATCAAAACTTAGCGCTAGGTGTCTTAAAATTTAGAGCCAATTATCTTAAGCCTAAAAACCAGGTTTCTTTGTACTTAACACCAGGTTTCTTAAAACTTAGCGCCAGTTGTTTAACGCTTAGAGCGCCAGTTGTCTTAGAACATGCATTTATAAACATTTTACAAACTGATGAACGAATATAAAGTCCCTTTACTCTAATGACGAAGTTCCGTATAATGAAGTTATCTGAGTTTCAATAAAAGGCAATGGAGCTAATGCTGTAATTTCAAGTCTGGAAATATTATTGTATTGTTTTGATGATGCTCAAGCAGCAGTCTGTCAAAGTAAGGCCTTAAGACAGTGCCAAGTAAAATCATTAATGAGTTAGATTAGGACTCAAATTCTTTAAGATTTAGAGCCAGCTGGCTTAAGGTAACATGATTTAAGACAACTCCAAAGTTGAGTGTCTTAAATCGTGGGTGAAACCAAGTGCCGCATCCAGTAAAGTCTAATGTTCCGTATTGTAAATTTCCAGTTGGAGCAGTTCTCTCCAATGGAAGACGGTATACAATTCAACAGGAAACTGCGACATTTTGAGACAACCATCACAAATATGTGCCCGGACGAGAATAGATTACAGTAAGTTGTTAACTTGTTATTTTATTTACATTTTTTGTTAACTAAATGGTAATTTTAAAGTGTTTAATTAAACATTATCAATCTGCATTTGGTGAATTTTCAATATTAAAAGATCAGAATAAAATAATTATTGCAACAAATATTATAGCAGATTTAAACCAAACAAAATAATAATATAATGATAATACAAATTGCGTAAACTCAGCATAAAGCTAATAATTTGACTAGCGCTGATCTTCCATTGAGGCTGTAGTATCATAACTAAACCATCTATTATTATAAAAGGTAATATGATATTATACAAATGTTTACTATTATTTCTTACTGCACCAGGAACAATAAAATATGAATACTCATCATCTCATACTCGTTTCATCTGGTACTTTAATTATTTTTGACTTATTCATTCACTAGACGAAATACGTATGTATAGGAAGTACGTATCATAACCGTAAGCGTTAGCGCCATTTGTCTAAATGCTATATAATAGACAGTGCTAACTGCCTTTAAGCAGTACATGTCTTCGATATTTAACTTATTTATACTTACGTGACACGGTAGGCTAGCAAGCTTGCGATGCAGAAGGTTGTGCGACTCACGCCGAGTTAACAAATATTGTATTGCAATATTTACTTATTAAGTAATTATATTTTTCAGGGCAGCATTCGCAACATTCCGAGCCGCGGCTCTCCTATCTCCAGTAACAGCTCGCAAACTGGCCGGCGTTGGTGCTTCCTTCACAAGACAGCAGCGACAGCAGCTGCTCAGAACTGCACTGCTCAACGTCATCATGCAGGGCACTTATAGCAGTTAGTATACCAAGCTTAGAAAATATTGTCTTATGGATCAGAACCAGCTGTCTTAACACTTAAGGCAGTTATCTTAAGACTTAGAGCTAGTTGTGTTAAAACTTAGCGCCGGTTGTCTTAAAAATGTTAGCGTTAGTCAAAAGTATTATTTTCAGTCATAGTTGGTATCTACCCTTAGAGATTATTGTCTTAAGGATCACATCCGGCTGTCTTAACACTTGAGGCAGTTGTCTTAAAACTTACAGCTAGTAATCTCAACACTTAGCGCCGATTGTCTTAAAACTGTTAGCGCCAGTCATAAGTATTATTTCCAATCATAGCTCCTTCAGCATCCTTCACTAGACATTGGCTATGCCAGTTGTCTTAAAACTTTGAGCTAATCGTCTTTTGACTTAGCGCTGGCTTTAGAACCAACCGACTTAGACCAAAGTCAGTTGTCTTACGCTGGTAGTCTGAAAGTATTAACATCACCAATTGTCTTAAAAGTGTCATTAATTTCTTTTTTCTATTTTCAGAATTGGACGTTTTGGAGCGAGCTAATCCCATGTTCCTAATAAATGCAGCTAATTTGATGGGAGATTACTTTGCAGGTAGGTAATGCTTTACGCTTAGAGCGGTGTTGGCTTAGTGGTTGATACCTCGACTATCATTCTAAAGGTCGTGGGTTCAAATCCCGGCCCGCCGTGCACCAATGGATTTTTCTTAAGAGAAATTTTATGTGCGCTAATTGACATTGCTCTTACGGTGAAGGAAAACATCGTGATGAAACTCGCGGATTACTTGGCTCTCCCCTGGACATGGTCGACTAAGTTGAGAGGGTAGTATAGGTTCTGGACAAGCCTACTCCATCCTTACGCAAAAAGGATACAATGAGAGAACTTGTCAATACTTCTGGAGCCAACTAAGCCGCGGGTTTCATCACGATGTTTTCCTTCACCGCAAGAGCAATGTCAATTAGCGCACATACATTTTTCTTAAGAAAAATCCATTGCACGGGCGACCGGGATGCGATCCCACGACCTTCAGAATGATAGTCTACCGCTTAACCAACACCGCTCGCCGCAACGCTGACCTATAATTTGTAAATAATATGTGTTTTTTTAATTTCCAGAGGCACGTCTGTGCAACGGTAACAAGGTCCACATACTGGCGTCTCCACTCACACATTACATGAAGGCTCTACTTACCAGCGACGATGTTAGGGCACATCGTAGTCTTGCCACGCAGGTAATATTGTATTTTACCCGCGTAACTCCCGATCCCGTGGGAATATCAGGATGAAAAGTAGCCTATGCTATTCACGATTAATCAATGTATCCTCATGATAAGTTTCATCAAAATCGGTTCTGTAGTTTCGGGGCCTATTTGTTACAAACAATAAAAAATCTTTCCTCTTTATAATATTACTAGCTGCGCCCCGCGGTTTCACCCGCATAAGTCCCTATACCGTGAGAATATTAAAATGAAAAGTAGCCTATAGCCGTCCTCGACAAATGGACTATTCAACACAAAAATAATTTTGCAATTCGAACCAGTATTTCCTGAGATTAGCGCGTTCAAACACACAAACTCTTCAGCTTTATAATATTAGTATAGACTAGCTGCGCCCCGCGGTTTTACCCGCGTAAGTCTCGATTCCGTGGGAATATCAGAATAAACAGTAGCCTTATAGCCGTCCTCGACAAATGGACTATTCAACATAAAAAGAATTTTGCAATTCGAACCAGTATTTCCTGAGATTAGCGCGTTCAAACAAACAAACTCATCAGCTTTATAATTTTAGTATAGATCTGCATGAAATAAATCTGATACTGGAGACTAGGCTAGATCTTAGAGTAGGGCTACTTTTTATCCCGATCCTGGACTAACGCGAGTAAAAGAGTAGGATCCAGCCAGTCTAATCACTACATAGTATAAAACGAAGGCGCTTCCCGTTCCCGCTGTCTGTCCCTATGTATGCTTAGATCTTTAAAACTACGCAACGTAATTTTTGATGCGGTTTTTTAATAGATAGAGTGATTCAAGACGACGGTTTATATGTAACTATAATAGATAGATAGATAGATAAACACTTTATTTATACAACACACAATACATTGAAAATAATAAAAATGACGAGAAAGCTACGAAATTGTACAAACAGGCGACCTTATCGCTTAAAGCGATTTCTTCCAGGCAACCTTAGGATGGAGATGATCTGTTTAGCTTAACTGATAGGTCGTGTGGTATAAGAAACATATATTAATAAATACCAACGTAAAATACATAGATATTATAAACGAGCATAGATATGATAACATACACATCACTACATAGTATAAAACAAAGTCGCTTTCTCTGTCCCTATATCCCTATGTATGCTTAAATCTTTAAAACTACGCAACGGATTTTGATGCGGTTTTTTTTTAATAGATAGAGTGATTCAAGAGGAAGGTTTATATGTATAATACATGCATGCATAAAGTTATCAAAGCACTATTTCATTATGACTATTATACACCGACGCATAAAATATACAATGAAACTAAAATTCACAACATAACACAATCATACACCTATAGTATGTATATAGTACTTGTATCTTAATCCGTAAAATATTGACTAAAGACTTGCATACTCAAATTACTTTCACAAAAAATCGTCAAATACAAAAGATGAAACTAAGAAATGCTAATAATTTATTAGTGAGATCCGCACGAACTAACTATGCTAAAAAATCAATACTATACGAGGGTGCTAATCTATATAATAAATTACCTAAAGACATAAAAGAATCAAAATCTATATTAACTTATAAAAAATTAGTAAAAACCTACGTCTCGAAAAAATACGCGCAGCTATAAAGCTAAAGTCACATCTAGTCGCACTTGTCTCTCTATATCCTTGTAAGTCATGGTTCGATCGACTCGTCTACTTTTTTACAATATACCCACAAGTAGTAATATTTTTATTTTGCATGCCTAGTATTTAAATTAACTTTAATTAGATTATTTCTCAATGTAAGTGAATTGTAAATTCTTTTTTGGGAAATAAATGTCTTAAACCATAAACCATAATATAGTCGTGCGAAGCCGGAGCGGGTCGCTAGTAATAATATAAAATAATAATAATATAATACAATACATATACCTAGCAATACTATAGCCGTGCGAAACCGGGGTGGGTCGCTAATATAAAATAATTATTGTTTCAGTTAATGCAAAACGGTCGAGAACTCCTATCGGTGCTATCCCAAGAGCTAGACGAGCTGACCATAGCGATCCGTCTCCGGATCCTCTCACCGCCACCATGCGGCATCATCTGGCTGCTCCTATCCTCAGACATGTGCCTCAACAAGTTCCTACCATTACCAAACTCCTTACAACAATTCTACGCTGCCCATCTAAAGTTGACAGCCGAGAATGACTCTTATAGTGAAGTTTCATACGGTTCATGGAAGAAGAGCCCCGATAATGAAGAACAATGTGATATTTCCCTTGGAAATGTTTCTTTAAATAATGATGATGAGTCTAAACCCAAGTTGAGACCGATCTTAGGAGCTGGAGCTGGGTTACTAAGGCAGGAACAAGCAGTCTCCGTCAGCCAGGATTCCTTCGAGACGTGGACTCAAAAGACTAGCCTAACAAAGAGGTACGATTTGAACTCTTGGAGACAGGAAGAGGAGAAAAAGGAGGAGCCAGTCTACGATCCGACGGTTCTACCTCCCAATTTCACAGACTACCCTCCACCTCAACGTTTCAATCAGAACTTCACTGAAAACTTCAACAATTACCTTCAACAAGGAGACGGTACATATATACAGAATCAATATTACCAACCGGAATTCTTCCCCGATAAAAACTATCAAGAGCCACCTCGCACTGAAATAACTGAGCGTACGGTCACACAAACTGATCGGACACCCGTCCCTGAACGTACGGTCCTACCCACGGAACGAACGGTCCCAGACAGAGAAAAGAACACGATAAACAATGAAACGCAGAAAACTGCGCGAAAACCGATTGAAAACTGGCGGAAAGAGAAATCCGAGGTGACAGAGAAAAAACAGAATTGGACCCGGCAGAAATCTAAAGACAATATCAATGAAGAAGACCATGTTAAACGTAGAAACTCTAGGGAAACTACTCGAGAATCTAGACCACATGGGAACAGGCGTAACAGTGGGGAAGACAACAGAGAAACCACTGGTAGTACTCGAGAATTGAACAAGACTCCGCCTCGAAGGCATGTCTCCGATGTACCAAGAAACCATAAATATTGGGATCATGATGATAGATGTGATAAAGACTATAATAGTTAGTGCTGTTAGGACATAAAAAACACCGTTTTAGTATCAAAGGGGGTTTGAAAGTTTTTGTATGGAGAATGCTTTTGAGTTGTCCGCCATTTTGATGGTCGATTAATAGAGAAAAATACTCAGTAAATATTTTTAAACGATTTAACGATAAACAGCATTTTAAAGCCAATGTGAATTCGTATTTATTTAATTGTAACAAGGAATGATAGATTCACAGAGCATTAATTCCATTTCATGCCGCATCTATACCTTTATGCCATTCGATATGTATGAATTGACTTTGGCGAATTTAAAATGTCTACCCACTGTGGCCGATGCTACAGATTTATGGGCGGTCTCTGCTTGTTGATCATTCCATACAATACCATAAGCCCTAGAAGCTTGCATTGATAATGTCACATGAAAATAATATCTACTAAATTAGACCTCTGTGTCGTAAGAAAGTTGCCGGTTCAATTCCAGCCATAGAACCAATATTTTTTATGATCTGTATATTTTTGTTTCCATATGTGCAAAAAAAGTTTATAAGTATTCTATCCGTTGTCTGGCTACCAAAACACAAGCCTAGTTGCTTAGCTTGGGGCTAGATGCCTTTATGTGCTATGTCACACAATATTGACGACCTCTGTGGCGCGTCGGGCGAACACCCGACTGCGACGCAGAAGGTTGCGGGTTCGATTCCCGCCGGGAACAAGTATTTATGCTGACCATAAATTCTTGTTTCTGGTTCTGGGTGTTTCCTATATGTATAATGTGTATATATTTACAAAAAAAAAAAGTATATAAGTAGTTTATCCGTTATCTGGCACCCATAACACAAGCATTAAGTTGCTTAGCTTGGGGTTGGATGGCGATGTGTAATATGTCCTGAAATATTTATTTATTTATATTTATTTTATTTATCTTGTACAAAGCGCTGGTCCCAAACTGGCGGAACGGCAAACAACCATTCTCAATACGAAAATGTTTAAACCCCTTAGGTAAGTATTGTTGACCGACTTATAACTTCTTTTTTTTAAACAATACTTACCTTACATAACTAAGGAACAAAAAAAACTGAATTTAAACTAAATTACAGTAAGATAATTTAAGATAATATTGACAAAAATATGAAGTTATTGAATGCTCAAACACAATAATTTCACTGAAAACGGTCCAGTGTTTTCAAGTGAACACGTTTTATTTGTGAAAAATTTTGGTGTATTATTTTCATTCGATTATGACAAGTTTTTTTTATATATATTATGCATTTTTTTTTTAAGTATAGGTAATATAGTAATAATTAAGGAGGCCTTGCACCGGGTATATTGCGCACTTTTCCAGTGTAAGATATACTTTAAATTTAATGTTAAAAGTCCATGTAAGAAATTAATTATAAATGACTAGATAATAAAATTAGATTTTTGTACAAATTACTTAGTTGGTTATATGTAAGATTTTAAATGCCTTAGACGAGCAATTTTCGACCTTAACGTAGTATAAATAGCGGATACTTTAAATTACTGAGAATTGCAACGTGTTGTATTTTTGAGAGGAAAGGGTACCGGGGGCTCTCTCCATACAAACTATTACAAACGTAGTCGACTGTTTTCTCCCTAGATAATGACACTATAGCAAATATTTTTGGTGCATAAAACTTATAACTGCCATGACCATGACCCTATTTTTTTTATTTTAATTTCTATGATAATTAGTAAATGAAAATAGGGGCATGTATGTAGAGAGCGCAGGTACCCTTTCACCTTAACGTAAGATTTTTGTTTTTTTTTTCCTTTATGTAGTTAAAATTGCATTGAAATTGAAGGGATAAGCAGAGCGTTTGTGGATTTGTTTCCCGTCACGGAAGAAATATTACAGATATTTAGTAAAAAAGTTAAAATTATGATATCTGTTGTCTAGCACCCATATAACAAGCCTAGTTGCTTAGTTTGTGGCTAGATGGCGCTGTTTGATGTGTTCAATATATATTTTAAACTAGCAGCGCTCCGCGGTTTCACCCGCGTAACTCCCGATCCCGTGGGAATATCGGGATAAAAAGTAGCCTATAACCTTCCTCAATAAATGCACTATCCAACACAAAGAGAATTTTTTAATTCGAACCAGCAGTTCCTGAGATTAGCGCGTTCAAACAAACAAACAAACTCTTCAGCTTTATAATATTAGTATAGATAACATAGTCGAATGACCCCTCTTTTTTTGAAGTCGGATAACTATGTATGTAAAAATTATACACAAGTGTTCTATATTACAAGCCGAATTGCTTATTTTGATGTTAGATGGCGTTGTTTTCAATTTTATTAAAATGTTTTGGGGGTCTTGAAAATAGCAAATGCAACGGTTGTGACGTCATAATTCTCTCTCTATATGCTGCCACATACAGTCATAGTTCAATCTTATTTTGTTTTAGGGTTCCGTAAAAAGAAGGAACCCATATAAGATCTCTTTATTGTCTGTCCGTGTGTCACCACCGATTATCTCAGGAACGGGTGGACCTATCAAGTTGAAATTCATACCAGATACTGAGATCTATAGTCCCTGTTAGGTGTATAAAAATCAAGGTCCTGAGTCAACCAGATAAAAAGATATGGTTAAATTTACGTTTTCGCGAAAACTACCTTAATTTTCAACTTTTTTCAATGCCTTATTGCAGAAAATTGCTCGTCAAAATTGCAATTTAAGCCGTTTAAGAATAAAATTGGGCGTGTTCTTAGAAATAGTGCCTCTAGGTTAATATTCGATTTATTAATAAATACAAGTTACAATAAGTTATTATAAATTATATTTTTCTTGTTAGGATTCAAGTAATGGCCCGGCAAATTCTATTTTATTTTATTTTTTCGTAAAAATGACAGTTAAAATAGAAAACGTAATATTTTTGGTCAAATTCTGCAATTTAAGGCTATTTATGTTGCCATACGCAACGCGCCAGAAATACCCGTCGCGTCGCTTACAACTAACATTGTTCATTGTAACCACGGATTTTGATGCGGTTTATTTTAATAGATAGAGTGATTCAAGAGGAAGGTTTATATGTATAATACATGCATAATATAGCCGTGCGAAGCTGGAGCGGGTCGCTAGTAAGGGATAAACACAGATATGACCCGGAAGGCAAGTTCATTGGTATGTTATCGTCTTAAGATTCTATAACTATAAAAAATCTATAACCCTCTTATGTTGCAGTTTTCAAAACTATGTTAATTTTTCATATTTTTAACTTGGTAAGTAATTTTTACGTAAAAAATAACATTTTTTTCGAATTTGGCAGGCATTTAAGAAACATCCTTAAAAACTAGCTACGCATCGCGGTTTCACTTCGTTAATAGGTTCTAAAATACCTTATTTCTTCCAATTTAGGTACTTAATAATACAGATCATGTTTTGTTTATTCCCAAAAGGGGAAGGCAAAGAGCTTTTAGGCCATACATCCTCAATTAACTAGGCACTTGCAAAGGTCCGCGGTTTTACCTGCGTAAGTCCTGATCCCGTGGGAATATCGGGATAAAAATCACTTATGTTAGTGTCGAGGATTCTTATAGCAAGTTTTATCAAAATCTGTCGAATAGTTTCAAAGCCTTTAACAAACAAAGCAAAATCTTTAGTATACTATTTAGCTAGCAAAAATATAGATTTTATAATTATCTGTGAAATATTGTTAATTATGTAAATGTTGGTTTTCTAATGGGCTTTACTCAGATTAGCTTTTTTAGTCTAAACTAAAATCTCTCGGTAAAAAAATTGGTGAATTTTCAGTTAGTTTTAGTTTTATTATCATTTCTCTGGTTTCTGTTGGCCAGAGAAATTATAATAGAACAAGAAAATAGAATTTTATTTGTACTGGGGCCTAAGTCTGCTAACACAATTGTGTTTCAATAGAGTGTCGATAGAATCGTAATAGACATTAAATGTCAAAAATATGTCATTATAATGTCAAATTGAAATTCTCCTAATGTTAATTAATCTATCGAAACACCACTGACTCACTTTGGTATTCTGCTCTAGAATCGTGGCTCAATGGAATCTCGATAGTTGTCAAAACGGTATATTGCTTAGCAACATATACCATGTTGCTGAGCAACACCTGCAAGGTAAATATTACCATACCATTGAGACTCCATAGTGATTCTATTCCGATGTTATTAAAACTTTAGCAGAATACCAAATAAAGTCACAATCTCGATATAATATCAATAGAGTCTCGATATAATGACAATGGTAAATCCATTAATGCAAAATAGCAGAATAAGGCCCCTGGTCAATAACGTATTTCAGATTTTTTATCAAGTAGAAGTGCTGCCACCTGTCGAGACATAACGAAACTTCTTTTTTTTATAGTAAGCCCCATTAGGAAATAGTTTTGACTTAACAGTAAAAAAAGAGAGAAATATTTAATAATTTTTCTTTAGAAAGAAAGAAGAGGAAAAACATGTTGCGTTGTTTTGTCTTCGCTATAATTAAGTTGCTTAGTTTGTAGCTAGATGGCGCTGCGTGCAATGTCGAGAATTATATGAAGAGATTATGTATTTAAGTACTGCGCCCTGCGTTTTCACCCGAAAAAGTCCCGATCCCGTGGGAATATCGGGATAAAGTTCCCTATGTGTTCATCCAGGTATCCAGCTATCTAGGTATAAATTTTCATCGCAATTGGTTCAGTAATTTTTGCATGAGTTAACAAACTTTGATGGAAAAGAACTAGGAAAAGGAAAAACTGTAGAAAATAAAGAATAGAATAGAATTATAGTTTAATTTCTAAAGAACGAATGATGAAAATACATTCGTTCAATGAATGAGTTGTCTGTAATGAGGCGGTCAAGTTAATTTAATTTTAAATTATGTACTCGAATAAAAAAGTTCAATTTTTTTTCGTATTGTTTTATTTTAAGCGATAATTATCTAAGGCGCAAAAATAATAACCTATCTCTACTTGCACCGGTCGGTCGCTGATATCATTTCTGTCAATTACCCCCGTTGCAGACCAAGAGCTTATTTAGCTGAGGTATTTTTTTCTTAATTATACATAGTTTGTGCCCAAATAACTATGAAAAAACCACGCGTCCGTCTGATATTTACTTTGCGGGTTACAGTGATGCGCGCGCATCTTAGAATTTTACTCTCGGCAGCTTCAACTTGTTTTACTTTTGAGTTACGCAGCTTCAACCTATTAAGTACTTTAGTGTTACAGTGATGCGCGCGCATCTTAAAATGTTACTCGGCAGCTTTAACTTGTTTTACTTTTGGGTTAGGCAGCTTCAACCTATTACTTTAGCGTTACAGTGATGCGCAGGAATCTTAGGCCCGTATTAATAAATCGCTCTCAATATCGATCTTGAGTGCGTATCAATCGAGTGAGTCTTGATATGCGGTCTCTATCTTAAGTTAGGCGTTAATTAATAGATAAAACTCAAGTTTTAACCAGGCTGATATCGCTCTTGAGATTTGAGACTGATCTTGAATGACAGTAACGCTTTGTTCTTACCTTGAATGATATGTTCTTACCCTATGGTAGGTAGTGTCGTCATATTTTGCTGTCAACTTGTTTTTAATGTGAAAATATTTAAAAAAATGTAAGATTTGTATGACCCGCAATCAGACTTGAGTTCACGAAACTACATCTTGAGACATATCTTGAGAGCTGAGTTTGATTTATTAATACGGTATGACTCAAGTGATACGTCGCTCTTTAATCGCGTCTTAAGATATGTTTATTAATCAGCGCAACAACTCAAGATTGAAATCGATATTGAGTTCGGTTTATTAATACGGACCTTAAAATTTCACTCTCGCAGCTTCAACCTCTTTAACTTTTGGGTTCCGCAGCTGCAACATTTGTGACTTTAGAGTTACAGATGCGCGCGCATCTTAAAATTTAACGCGCCTAAAGAATAACTATAAAAATACGGAATAACTATAATAATAAAAATAAATATTTCCATTATCCCCCAAAATAGGGAAAAATGAGAATCTTTATGGCATTTTCCCCCAAATTAATAATCAAGTCCATTTGGGGAATACTGGGTGGTGACAGTTGCATTTTCCTATAGCTATGCGAGTTAAAATAAGTAGTAGGTAAGCTTAGCTCGTGGTCTGCAACTTGGCTTGGGTTGTGGTCCGAAATTGACAAATAGTAGACACTCTATAAACGCGTGCATAGCCCAGCCTTTAAGCAGCTTGGTACTTACGTTCACAATAAAAATTATTTTGGACCGAGATATTTATAATCGCTTATACCTACTTTATACGCTGTTCTTTCAATTCGGACCACAAGCCTTTGTATAGACATAAAATATGGGGTTTCCTTCCACTAATCTCCATCGACTTCCCCATCATTGGGATTGTGAACTTCCACAAATCCCCATTCAGTTCTAATTAAATTAGTAATGAGGATTTGTGGAAAAAAGTTCAAAAATCCCCATCAGTTGAAAAAAAAAATGACAGCAGATATCCGTGATCGACTAAAGCAAGTAACGTTATAGATTTTGACTGTTAAGGCTTTATCCACACTGCTTAATAGTTAAACTAATATAATGCGAGACAGTTCAGAAAATGCGTGCGTTACTGCAGCAAAATCATTTCATAAGGGCGCGTTCCGAAAGCCTAACTTAATTTTTAAGACGTTTCAATGTGATTTCATACAAATTGTATGATTTGAAATAAATAAAGAATTCAGACTTTGTTACTAATTTGTAAAAAAAAACAGATTTGCTGGAGTAACGTTACGTTAGCTAAATGTTTTAAGAGGAAAGGGTACCGATCGCTCTCTCCATAGAAACGTCATGGCAGTTATAGGTTTTATGCAACAAAAATATTTGCTTTAGTGTCATTATCCAGGGAGGAAACAGTCGACTACGTTTGTATGGAGAGAGAGCCGGTACCTTTTCCCCTTAAAGGGTATTTTGAAAGAAATGCTAAATAATTAGTTGCCTAGACGTGGTAAATGTTTGTATATAATTTGTTTCTGTAATGCATATCACTGCGCATGTAGATTGGCGTTATAATTTAGTTTAGTTACATTTAATATACATTTTTAATATTAATAGTAGGAAATGTGCGACACGTTGATTTAGGCCTTTAATGTGAACGACAAAATGAGTTTCGACGAAGGGTTTGACAAACCGAAAGACAAAAGGGGCTCTCGATGTCTAAACGGACAATATTTGTTTATTGTTTTGGAAATTCGAACTTTTTTTGAAAGTTTTGAGGTAATGTTTACTCAAAAATCAGCAGTTTCTTAGAGATAGGTCCGTATTAATAAACCGAACTCAATATCAATTTCAATCTTGAGTTTGCTCTTGAGTTGTTGCGCTGATTAATAAACCTATCTTAAGACGCGATTAAAGAGCGACGTATCACTTGAGTCATATCATATTAATAAATCAAACTCAGCTCTCAAGATATGTCTCAAGATGTAGTTTCGTGAACTCAAGTCTGATTGCGGGTCATACAAATCCTACATTTTTTTAAATGTTTTCACATTAAAAAAAGTTGACAGCAAAATATGACGACACTACCTACCATAGGGTAAGAACATATCATTCAAGGCAAGAACAAAGCGTTACTGTCATTCAAGATCAGTCTCAAATCTCAAGAGCGATATCAGCCTGGTTAAAACTTGAGTTTTATCTATTAATTAACGCCTAACTTAAGATAGTGACCCCATCTCAAGACTCACTCGATTGATACGCACTCAAGATCGATATTGAGAGCGATTTATTAATACGGGCCTTAGAGGTCATTGACTTTTGGGTTTCATTCGTTTATTGAGTGTAGGCTTGTTTAGATTACTATTTTAAACATTAACCCCCTTATTCCAAAACGAGGTTTAAGGATAGTCCGAGATGTGGATTGGACCTTAGATTTACACACAGATTTACTCGTGAACTATATCTAAACACTATCCCTATAATAATCTGTAGGGATAGTGTTTAGACTATAGTTCCCTATATAATCCATAGGGATAGTGTTTAGACTATAGGTCACGAGTAAATCTGTGTCTAAATCAAAGGTTTAAATCCACATCTCGGACTATCCTTAAACCTCGTTTTGGAATAAGGGGGTAATGGTCTATATTACCAATAACAGCTGACTATCCAGTATACAAACCCTCAAAAATTAAAAAAAAAACTCAAATATTCAAACAGTTGTTTTCCTAGATGTCTAGAACTACCCCTATTCGTAATAGAAACCCTTCTTCAAAACACATTGTATAATTTTATGCTTATTTTTTACATATTTTCTAACATCTACTTAACTATTGTAATATTTAGTAAAGTTAAAATAGTAAATGGCTTCGTTTTAACAAGAAACTAAAAAGAAGTTCCATGTTTTTTTTACAAGTTATGGCTCGGCACGACTTGTGCTTTAGAGCCAGTGTAAAGTAATTTTTAATTATTTAATTAGCCTTTATTCTGATTAGCTTTTTTTTATTCCTGTAGCCAAATGGGTCTGCTATATAATATAGAGGCATAATGGTGGTAATTAAATAAAAAAAAAACGTGTGGCACTCGAGGACTGCCGCGGTAAAGCTATTGCATAAAAAGGTTTCTTGAAGCAAGAAGTAATCCCTCTTCCTATAGTTCCTTTAAACGCTCGAGAATAATTTCTTGTCTTAGTAAATGTTCTTATAAAATAATAAAAAATAGTCCGACGTTTGTCGTCCGACATTTTTGTCGTCCGACATTTGTCGTCCGACATTTGTCGTCCGTCAATAGTCGTCCGTTAATAATCGTCCGTCATTTGTCGGGGGTGTTAGGTGTTTTCGTTACGGAATTTCTTGATTCGCCCCCCAAGGCCCGCGATAAAATCTATGCAATAGCTTAATAATTTGTAAGTAGATAGCAATAAATATTAAAAACAGTGTGTTCAAAAAAATTGCAAAGTAAATTATATAGCTTTTATTTGAACACATATTGGCTGGTACTGCCTGGTACGATAGAATTATTTAATAACCGGATTATCAGATTTAGCATTTTTTTAAACACACTGTACTAAAGGGATTGTAACATACTGGCAAAGTAAGTGGTCAACCATTATTTGCGCGGCCATCTTTCATACCTATGACAACAATCTATAGAGGACATATTTTACAAACAACAAATTATGCCATTGTAACGAAATCTTGTAAAGTAGCGATTTTCCTGTTAGGTGGCAAATGAATATACGCCCGAATTCTAAAAGGCTAGTTACTTATCTTAAGTGGCGATTATATTGACATTTAAGTGTCACTCCACCTAGGATAGGAGTGTCTTAAATATTTAAGAGACCCCTATACGTTTCAGTTTTCGGGCAATAATCTTGAAAATGTTTTTGATGTGATTACCTACGTCTATTAAATCGATGAACACCGGCAGCACTCACAAAAAAGGTGACGTCATCGCTCACGTTCAGTTATTGACAAGGTAATTTACAGACAACCATTTGTCAAGTCTCCAGTCTCAATTATTTCATGAATGTTTTTTATGAAGTTACCACGTAAAATTATCATCCGTAATATTTTTAAAATATTCTTTAATAATATGTTTTTTTTTTGTTTTGTTGTTGAGAGATGAGATTTTGCTCCTTGCATTTGTTATTTGTAATGTTCTAAGTTTAAACATTGCTTAAGGTTTCAAAGGTGGCTGCGCTAAAAAAGGTAGAGATGATTACAATACCAGTCTCCATACTTATATGTTACTGTCCCTTTGGACGAATAATACTGTCGGTAAATTATTAGAAATAGTTATCAACTAACTTTTTTTTTTTGCATAATTTTTGTAGAAGAGTAAAAGTGGCAAAGTTAACGTGATAATCGATAATCTATCATACTTGCTCCAGTTACTTGCGGATATCTTTTTCTATAATTTATAAAGGCTGCGGTCTGAATTGGATGGATAGCGCTTACAGTGCTAATTAGCGTGAACGTACTAAAAATGCTTACGACAAATAGACGCGGCTATATATCCATTTCAGACCGTATCTACGACGGACTGGAGCAAGTAATGACAGAATTATCGAAATTAGTTAGGAGGAAAGGGTACCTGCGCTCTCTCCATACAAACGTAGTCGACTGTTTCCTCCCTGGATAATGACACTAGCACGAATATTTTTGTGCCATAAAACCTAAACTTCCATGACTATGCCCCTATGTTTCTAATTAGAGGGAGGGAGGAAACAGTCGACTACGTTTGTATGGAGAGAGCGCCGGTACCCTTTCACCTTAACTGACTATCAGGTCTCTACTCTAGTTAACTTTGGTGAATTAAAACTATTTTTGCCTTAATTTCTACACGACAAGAAGTCAATGAAAATCTAAACACCTAAACATTTATAAGCAGGATTTTTTTTCAGCGAATTCATCCATGGCGACAAACAGTGTTAGATTGTCTATGGAAATATTACGTGTATGAAAAAATATCACCGTCCATCAGTGCATAAGCTTGTGGAGGACTATGGGAATGATCATTGCGTTCTACCCATGGCCACTCTAAATACTCTGTGGGAAATTTTTCCCATGAAACGCCTACGGATCATCCATGGGTATATTTCATCGTACTTATTTCACCTGTGTCCACCTAAGTAAACTAGTGGGATTATGGACACGGATGTTTCCTCTTTGTCCCATTAGATAGTTACAGTATCTTTTACTGATAATATTACGTCTATGAAAAAAAGCTGGTCACTGTCCACCAGTTGTGGACAAGGGAGGACAACGGGACGTTCTGGGGGCAAAATTTCCCGTTGAACGCCTAAGAGTCATTGCCGTACTCCTATGTCCCTGAACAGGACGTTCTGTGGAGAAAATTGCCCGTGGAACGCTTAAGAGTAATCGCCGTACTCTATTCCCCTGTGTCCTCCTATGTAGTAGTAGCCCCACTCTATAGTCCAATCAATCTACTGTATAGCACAAGTGACGGGGTGCGTCAACAGATAGTTTAGCAGCACTGGTGTGCCGGCAGCGACCTCTATATTCAAGTTTTCAGGTTCGGGATCGCTTTCAGATGATACGGACATCTTCTTCGGTTCCAAGAGGAGATCTGTTGATGTATTGTCGCTTGGTATTTCGTCAACGAATACCTGTTAATAAAAATTGTATATGGATTATTAGAAGTTTTGCAAAAGCTTTCTTTTGTCAGTATGTATGTCAATCTGGACGAAACTTGGTATACATACAGGTTTTACTTTGTGCCATATTGTTTAGTTAATATATTTTTTTGGAGATATTTATTTAAAATAGATGTTGTCCAATTCTCAGACCTAAGGAATATACACAAATAATTTCATACAAATCGGTTCAGCCGTTTAGGTGGAGATTGGCAACTAACACCGTGATACGACAATTTTAATATAGGTATATAGATAAAAAAAAGTGGCTGTGACATACGGCAGACATACAGATACGACGAATCTACAAGTGTTCCGTTTTTGCCATTTGGCTACGGAACCCTAAAAATGAGGTATCTATCTATCTTAGTTACTAGATAGTTGAGAGTTAGTAATCACCTCATCATCAGCATCGCTCTCCAGCTGTTGGGTCTGCGTCTGCAGCGCCTGAGCGACGTACATCGTATACTCGCTGTCGTCAGAACTGTAGTCTTCTTCTTCTTCGTCGCAGTCGAAATAGCTGGCCTGGAATAAGAAAATTAACGCTGTGCTTAATTTAGCGGTGCGGTTTGACCGATCAAAAGGCAAAAAGATTACATACCGCGTACTTTTCTTTACGAAAAGAAATAAATAAAATTCCAGGATATTCCACACATCGCCATCTAGCCCCAAGCTATGAAACTAGACTTGTGTTATGGGTGCTAGACAACGGATAATATACCTACTACTAAAATACTTTTCTTTTGTAATTTTGAAGTTATACTTCTTTAGGCGCGTTATGAAAAAATGATGAGAGTGAAATTTTACAAAAGCGTCACACAAAATTCTCACGTCACACAAAATTCTCACGGGAGAAGTTGTTTAAATCTAAATTGAACTTTATTGATTGTGTTGACAATCCTTTTCCAGTCCAGAGTTTTTTGTCGGACGAGTTTTTTGTCGGACGAGTATTTTGTCGGACGAGTTTTTTGCCGGACGAGTCTTTTGTCGGACGAGTTTTTTGTCGGACGAGTTTTTTGCCGGACGAGTTTTTTGTCGGACGAGTTTTTTGTCGGACGAGTATTTTGTCGGACGAGTTTTTTGCCGGACGAGTTTTGTTTTTTTTTTTTTTTTTTTGTTTTTTTTTTTTTTTTTTAAAATGCCAAAGAAGTATAACTTCTCACGCGCGTACATAAGTACACGCACCCATTTTTTTTTTTTGTTAGTCTCTATCGTCCCACTGCTGGGCAAAGGCCTCCCTAACATCTTTCCAAGCATTTCGGTCCTGGGCTAGGTTTATTTTGTATTTGTAAATATATACCTACTTTTATTACTAGAACAGATCACATACAAAATATCTAAGCATAAATACTCGCCTGAGGCGGGAATCGAACCCGCAACCCTGTGTTTGGCAGTCCGGCATGGTCGAAATATTCCTAGGTCTTTTCTCCCTTAACGATTTCGGTTTTTTTGGTATAATACCTACATACCTACTTCATCAAATCGGTCCAGTGATTTCAGAACATATTCATTACAAACAAAAATAAAATAAAATTTCTCTATTATTCGTAGTATAGATTTCATTCACGCCTCCAGAATGGGGACTACTTGGTGGGGCATAATGGAATCCCTACTACAAAACCCACCTAATTAATTCTATAAACTAGCTGTCTCGGTAAAAGTTGATTTGCCATTTATTTACTAAAAAAAATATAAAGTAAAAGTAAAGAAAAAAATGATGTTGTTCGATTCTCAGACCTAAAGAACACACAAACATATAAATTGGTTCAGCCGTATTAAGTAGATATTAGTAACTAACATCGCGACACGAAAATTTTAAATATCTAATGATGTTTCTGGTCTCAGTACAACTTGATCGTATCGTGACGAGATTAAGGTCACGCATGTTCGAATGGGGGATAATAATATTAAGCATTTGATACAAAGCTGACATCATTGACAAATTGCAGGCCACACGACAGTTTTTATTTGTAATGTATTTTTACATTGCTTCGCTTTGATGAGAGTGATTCAAAAGTTACCTTAAAATGCAGCAATGTATGATTTCAGTGAAATTAGGAACAGAGTCGGTCGCTAAATGACTTTTGTTTTCTGGATATTGGTAGCACTGCATGTCTGTCATTTTTTTTTGCAATGTCGTTCTGTTTCACGTGTCTGCTACGAATTGTTTTTGTTTGCCAAACAATGAAAACATTTTTTATTATTTAGATTATTAGACGCTTCGATTAGACGTTATTATATTCTCTGAATAAGTAAATTGTTTAAGGTTGATCGTTTCGTATCGCTAAGCAAAGTATTCCGCTAGAAGGCGCTTGTTTTCCCGAAAGTATATTTTTATTTTATTTTGCTATAATTGACGTGGAATTAAAGTATTTGTATATATGTTGCCTGTTTTCTAGTTTGCTCTGAACATATTTCAAACATAATTTAATTTTTTGGAAGTCACATTTTAATGTATTTCCAGAGTACAATTTTTAACTCTTGTCACGATATAAATGACACGCACACATACAAAACAATAAACTGTAGCAACTATAGACTATATTTGACGTAGTCCTACAGATACCGATTGGTGTAGTCATTTAGAGCGGCGGGGTAGTGTTCTGAAGAGCCCCGGTTCAAATCTCGATACAAATATATTTTTTTTATGAAAATATATTTTTGAATAAATTTTCTAAAACAGGATCAATTTTATGGTAGGTACTGTTAGTAATCTTTTTTTTTTAAACTAGGACGAATTCTGAACTATGCAAATTGTACTAGGTCTGAATGAAAAGAGAAAAATAAAGACAAAGTAATGTACAAAAAGGTTTATTTATTTAAAATTAGTTCTATCTTATCTTATATCGGGGGCTGACATAGCCAGCAACACTTCGACCCCTTGGGATCGATTAACGCAGCGATCCCACTAAGAGGAAAAATCCTATGTTCCTCCGGTTTGGGATATGCATTCCCAAGGAGGCCCATGGGTCTCCTTCGCTTCGACACTAAGACGGCGCATTCACACAGGATGTGCTCCATAGTTTCTCTGACATCACCGCAGGTTCTGCAGTCAATATTAGAAGTTATCTTCATTTTTAAAAGCATGTCATTGGTTTTGTAAAGCCATGTCAAGGCACCAATCACAGCTCGTGCTTTGCTTTTTCCGTTGTTCAATATAAATTTAGAAGCCCCTCTGGTGCTGCTACCTATGAATTTCTTCGAATGTAGTAGCCCTTCACTGATTTCCCACTCTTGCGTGTGTTTCTTATCAACGTAATCCTTTACGGCCTTTGTGATTGTGCATGCTGGCAGGCCCGTACATGGTTCTGGTCCAAGCATAGCACTTGCCGATCCTGTTCTTGCAGCTCATCAGCCTTCTCATTTCCTGCTATTCCTTCATGGCCTGGGACCCAGAGTAGTCGTAGTTTGTTCCTACGGCCCAACTTGTGTTTAATAATTCAATCACTTACAAGACACTAAAATTCCCTCAAGGTTTATTTTCAGTAGGTGCTCAGATGGATGACACTTTAAACACAATAGTAGGAATATAATAAATGATTATAATATTTTATTTTTGGTTTTTCTATTTATTGACTACTTGACATCTCTGTTGACTCTCCGTTACCTAGGTAACAAGCGCGCATCTAGTGCGAGGCAAAGTATCGACTGGGTGTATGTTGCCAGTGTGTACAACAAACAGTACCAAAAAAACAACAAGACTGCTTGGTTTTTTTTCTCGCGAATTACTATACTTCATTTATATTTTATTATATTTTTATACTATTAATTAAATGCAAACAAGTATAAATGCTTATTTATTTATTATATACGTAAAGTGATAATTTGATAAGTCTATCAAAATAATGTATAATTCAAGTATCAAAAGTGACGCGACAGTGCCAAAAGTTACATAAAATCTTGCAGGTGTAGGTCTGGCAGCACTGAGTTGAATATCATGCAATTGAAAATATTTTGATTTTTATTAGACAGATTAGACGGAGAGGCAACGTCGCCCTTATCCAGCAAACTGTATTGCGGCTCTGCTCTAGCGTAATTGCGTGTTCCTGCTTCCACACACAACGCGACAACGTCGCGTGTTTCCACACATCTATGCGTCACTCACACTATGACCATATGTCAATATAACCGTGCACCACCACATACGTAAAATTGGTCTCTTTTTTCACGCTGAAACAGAGTACTTCCTGGGTGTTAAACAGTGATATTTTTGGTCTGCCCCTACAATAGCTTAAATTAGGCCTACTTTAAGTCATAATAAGTTAAATATCTCAGTATAAAACGTAGGAATCTCTAAAACATTTAGTAGGGAAAACGTATAACCTTAACAAAGTGGTTATCACAGTTGTTATTTGCCTCTCGTTTTTTAACAAAAGCAAAAAGTGTTTGTCTACGGAATTATCAAGCTTGAGTGGAACGGAACGTAAGAATCATTCGTACCAACCAAACAACAAAAATCTATTGTCCCTCCCTCGCCTGTCATCGAATTTGTCAAAATATGACGAAACAACTTTATTTTTGGGATTTACGCGTGACTAATCGCAATTAATTGCAAGTAAAACGATTAAAACAACTGTGATGAACGTGTGACAATAATAAACTCCGCCCTACAGCAACAAATTGGCCAAAATTACGCTTTAAACGAACAAATTCTGCAAAATTCCTTTGTTGTCAATCATGGCTACTGCATTTGCTAATGATTCACCTAAATACCGCAATAGTTTGATATGCTGTAGTCCTCGAAGCATCGAGGCAACTGAGACGTCGTCCTCCACATCGGGCTGCGTGTCCTCGGACGAGAATTACGACACTTTCATACCAAAATCGATAGCTAACAAGAAGTTGAAAATTCACAGTTCCGCATCGAGAGAAGAGATCGAACGGGCTATAAATCAGTGTAAAGAGTTAGTGCTAAGTTCTCCGCAGTGTTCAGAAGAAAGGAAGTGGCTTGTTAGATACTTAGTAGAGCTCAGATTGAGGTTAGAAGACTTGAAAGAGAACAATGGTGAGTCCAGACTGAAAGTGTCAATAAAAGGTCATTATTTCATTCAACAAACTAACCCATCGAATAGAAAACAGTACTGTGATCACTGCAGCGGTGTTATATGGAGTATTGTACAGACATCATACATCTGTGCCGACTGTGGTTACCTATGCCATTACAAATGTGTTGACCATATCTGCCGAGTATGCGCTCACGTTGTTATGACTGAAAAAGGACAATTTGAGATGAATATTTGCCCCGAAAAAGGACTAGCAGGTCAAGATTACAACTGCGCTGAATGCCATACCGCTTTAACCTTTAAAGACGCATGGAACGAACCACGATTATGTGACTACACGGGGCTATATTTCTGTGCAACGTGTCACTGGAACGACGTCACAGCGATCCCAGCACGAGTGATCCACAATTGGGATTGGGAGAAGCACTACGTCTCCCGAATTGCCTACCAAATGTTAACCTTATCATGGTCCCGACCGTACATCGATGTTGAGAAAATAAACCCTCGACTATTCAACTTTATCGCTGAATTAGAATGGGTACATAAAATGAGGAGAGATTTGCAATGGATGAGACGTTATTTATGCCTTTGCAATGACGGAGAGAAGCTCCTATCGCCATTATTTATCCAACTCGGAGATGTTAATAAGAAATACAGTATGGCACACTTACAAGCAATCAACGATGGTTCATTAGAGACTCAGCTGACAGAATTAACGGAGATATGTCGTTCTCACATAACAAACTGCGCTTTATGTTCAGGGAAAGGTTATATTTGTGAAGTTTGTAAGAATAATGAGGTTCTATATCCGTTTGATAGCGGAGCCCTACTCTGTGATAAATGTAACTCGATGTATCATCGAGGTTGCTGGTTAAGAAAGGGCCAGAAATGTTTGAAGTGTTTAAGGTTAGAAGAGAGACGGAGAACAAGTGAAAGTGTAGACGACACAACTGATGCTAACGATTATGAAATTGATAAATTTGTTGATTAATATTTTGAAATTATAACAATAAATGTTACATTGTGCTACTGTGATCAGTTTTGTCAGCAAATTTTTTTACCAACTTTAATAAAAGCAATTTCTTATTAAGACTAAATTTTTATGTACATTCAGGCATAACTTCTAAACTAAATTTGTTTAAAACATTGTTAAAATGTTTTAATATTAACCATCTCTCGTGAAAATGATGCTTGAAACAGCATTGAAATATCGAGCTTCACAAAACAAAAAACACGGTCATTTTCCCATTTTCAAAAACTTTAGTAGTGAAAAGTAGGGTAGTTTAAAATCCTGTAAATTCTTTGTTTATTAACTGATTTAATTAATTGTTTTTTATTGGAAGGGTGGTCATTTTTTTTTTTCATTGGCATTGGACTTTCTTAAAGAAGCTTATCTTTAAAAATTTTGGCTGAGCTTTGTTTTTGAAGTGAAAACTTCTTTAGCGGCGTTGAGCACTTTTTCTGTAATGGGTATAAAATCTTAAACTCGCGTCAGGACACGTGACCTGATCGAAAAAGCGTAAGACGGATGGAGAGTAGACAGCTATCCCCTCTCTACGGCGCGGCGAAAATGTATGCCTGGGCCTACTGTTTTTAATTTGGCTGTGAGTGTATTAAGACGTACATATGGTATTTTTTAACGCACGACTATTGACGGACGACAAAAAAAAAAATTGTCGTCCGACTATATTTTTTTTTTCATCTAAAACTCTTTTTGCGTATGTTCTCGCGACATATGAGATTTTACACAGATATACAGTTTTCACTTCTGCCTGCACTCCCGTTTTTTCTTTTTTAGGGTTCCGAAAGCTAAAAACGGGACCATATTACTAAGACTTCACTGTCTGTCTGTCTACGGAACCCTTCGTGCGCAAGTTCGACTCGCACTTAGCCGGGTTTTTAATGTTTATTATTAATTAGTGCCTATGGAAAGTTACCAATTTTTTATAAATTTCAGTGGCCTTAAAAGCTTTTTTAAATTTTCTGTGTATCATACATAATTAGTGCCTAGGTATCTTTATAGCTATAAGTATATTACCTATGTATTTATTTACTAATCTGTTAAAATATATATCAATAAAATATATTCTACTTACATTAAACTAGTTTAAACTTTTTAACATGGTTTTCCATTTAAAGAATTTGAATTTAAAAAAATAAGTACCCAATAGCTTAAAAGCCCCCAGGGGACCCGCGTTGGTAATAAAATTCTAATAAATACATAAATATTGCAGGACATTCCACACATCGCCATCTAGCCCCAAGCTAAGTAACTTGTGTTATGGGTGTTAGACTTGTGTTATGGGTGCTAGACAACGGATATACTACTTAAATACTTACTTTTCTAAATATCATTCATTACATACATTTACATAGTAGGTATAAAATAAAGTCACTTTTCGCCGTCCCTATGTTATGCTTAGTACTTTAAAACTACGCAACGGATTTTGATGCGGTTTTTGAAGTGAAAACTTCTTTAGCGGCGTTGAGCACTTTTTCTGTAATGGGTATAAAATCTTAAACTCGCGTCAGGACACGTGACCTGATCGACAAAGCGTAAGACGGATGGAGAGTAGACAGCTATCCCCTCTCTACGGCGCGGCGAAAATGTATGCCTGGGCCTACTGTTTTTAATTTGGCTGTGAGTGTATTAAGACGTACATATAGTATTTTTTAACGGACGACTATTGACGGACGACTATTTGTCGGACGACTATTGACGGACGACTATTTTTTTAATAGCTAAAGTGATTCAAGAGGAAGGTTTATATGTAGGTATAATACATGCATAATAATAGCCGTGCGAAGCCGAGTAAATAAACAATAGGTAAGTAAATAGTAAGTAAGTACCTACTCTAATAACTAGATTGAGAAATGATGTTTTAATTAACCTAGAAAAATTAGGGTTCCTTAGACAAAAACCATACCACTTAACTAGATGGAGAAATAGGAGGTACTTAACGTTAAAGTTCAATTTTATAATTATTTTTTGACGTGACAACGTTTTATAAATTGGTTTGCCGGGTGACACTTCAAGAAACTGCGTTACGCTCCGCTGACGTTATGCGCTCACAATGAGAGCGAGTGAGAGGCACGCGGGCATGGTTAGCCCGCCTAAGAGCGAGAGAGACAGACATAAAAAGTGAAAGGCACGCGTCCCTTCCACTCGAGCACAGTTGTTGTCACGTAAAACTTTCGCCCGTATACCGACTTTTTTAATTAACCTAGAAAAATTAGGGTTCCTTAGACAATAATACTATCTGTACGACAATGTTAATTGCAATGTAAATTAAATCATTGCACACGAGTCATTCCTAAAGGAGTCAACTGACAATCAAGACAGTACGTCTTTAACCTATTGGAGGTCCTGGGCATATTATGATTATGACAGAACAATATTTTATTATTTTCACACCTGCAGCACTTTAATCACGGATTAAAGCCCTATTAAAGAGCGGTGTTGGCGTAGTGGTAGATATCTCGACTTTCATTCTGAAGGTCGTGGGTTCGAATCCAGGCCGGCCGTGCACCAATGTATTTTTCTTAAGAAAAATTTATGTACGCTAATTAACATTGCTCTTACGGTGAAGGAAAACATCGTGATGAAACCCGCGGCTTAGTTGGCTCCAGAAGTTTTGACAAGTTCTCTCCTCTGGACATGGTCGACTAAGCTGAGAGAGTAGTAGGTACTGGGCAAGCCTACTCCATCTTCACGCAAAAAGGACCCAATTAAAAAGGGTCTAATCGCGGAAAACAGCCCGTATACAAGTACAAGTACAAGCCCTATTAACCTCAACTTAAAGCAAGACTTTATTCCGAAGGGAGATAATGTTGTATGAAACTCCCAAGGGAATAAAGTGATTTGAATTTGGAACGTTGAAATTCGTGTGAAAACTCTTGGTTTTAATTTTGAAGGTCTCAGCAAATAGGTTTTATTTATAATAAGTAATTTGATTGGTCTACATAAATCTAGCAGGCCACGATTAATGTTTTTTAATTTGATTGTTACGTTAGGTCTAAGCAAATAGGTTTTGCCTATAATACCTACTAAATATTTACCATTATGCTACCATCTCATTGTAATTGCCCCATTTTTTTAAAGTGGATTTTTTTCAAGAAGGAACAGGCCACCACCAGAAAAAAAAAATCGACTGACGGTATGAAAAGTAGAGTATACACTGGGCCCCGTGATCAGGGGGCCCCCTAGTTCCTGTCAGATCACTAAATGCCCCATAGACCACTAAACTAGGGCCCCCTAGATCACTAAACTAGGGGCCCCCCTAGTTCTAGTTCCCCTAGTTCTAGGAACTAGGGGGGGGGCTAGTTTACTGATCTAGGGGGCATTTAGTGATCTGACAGGAACTAGGGGGCCCCCTGATCACGGGGCCCATATTGTACCAATATTAGAATTGTACGAATTGAGATATTGTACCGATTTTAGAATTGTACGAATTGCTCATTGTAAGTACAGTCAGAAAAGGACTGAGGGTAGTAGGTGCATATTTTAAAGTTCTAATTATTATAATGACGGTTCAATAATTTTTGGTTATTCTGCGTGAAATAACTAACACTTCGAAAGCTTTAGTGATATCAAGCAGAATAATTTACAATTACCGAACCGTTATTTAAAAATTAAAACTTTATTATATGCGCCTGCTACCCGCAGTCCTTTTCTGACTGCACTAATAGTTTGTGTAAACTGAGAATTGTTCTAATTGCGATATTGTACTGATAGCGAAGCTCTCCTAGGCAAGTGTCCAGTGGGAAAGAGGGGTCTGCTGACAATGTAAAATTACTTACCTGACAATGTAAACACCGACAGGACTCCCTGTAAGTGCACTGCATGTCCAGTTGCCGTAGGTACTGCAGCGAAGAGCCGGGACGCTTCTTGCGACGGGACGACCAAAGGATTGAGAGGAGCGACTTGCGCGCTTTGTCTTTCGGTGGGCTGGTAATAATAATAAAATAAATAAATATTGCTGGACATTCCACACATCGCCATCTAGCCCCAAGCTAAGTAACTAGACTTGTGTTATGGGTGCTAGACAACGGAAATATATAAATAAATATTACAGGATATTCCACACATCGCCATCTAACCCCAAGCTAAGTAACTAGACTTGTGTTATGGGTACTAAACAACGGATATACTACTTATATTACTTTTCTTTTGTAAATATATACTTATAATACATAGAAACAACCAGACCACAGACAAATATCTAAGCATCGACATTCGACAAGAATAGCGATAAACACTCCTACCACACACGTAACGCTTCAAAACTAGCCGATGTGCAGAGAACTCTTTCTAAGTCGTCCAAGTTATCTCATGTGATGGGCCCCATTATTTATAACAAACTGCCAATAGCAGTTACCGAGGCAAACAGTCATAACATATTTAAAAATAGACTGAAGAGTTGGTTGATCGAGCAATCTTTCTACAGTGTTGAGGAATACTTGACTCATAATCTACCAAACGAATTTATTTATTGATTAATTTGACATCATAATGTACAATTATTTATTATTTAATTTAAGTTATCGACCATGAGCTACTGATGAGTAGCACATGGCTACTTATATTTTTTTACCATGCAACTTATGAATTACAATGTATTTATGTTACACAATATTTGACCTGTAAATTGTATTCTTTTACCAATAAAATACTATTGACTATTGCATAAATACTTGTCTGACGCGGAAATCGAACCCGCAACCATGTGTTTGGCAGTCCGGCATAGGGACCATTGTGCCAACTGAGTCGTCGAATAATACAAGTAACATTATAATACAAGTTATTTGTTAGACTAATGTAAAAAAACTGGGCAAGTGCGAGTCGGATTCGCGCACGAGAGTTCCGTATCATGTTGTATGGGAGTCCTACTTTTTTCTGTTTAGTATTTGTTGTTATAGCGGCAACATAATCTGTGAAAATTTTCAACTGTCTAGCTATCACGGTTCATGAGATACAGCCTGGTGACAGACAGACGGACAGTGACGTGTTTAGTAAAGTAAAAGCGTCTCGTGTTTACCTAACCCTATAACATCGTTATATGAAACCTGCGGCTTAATAAACTCCAGGGATATTGATGAGTTATTTCCTCTGAATACGGTCAACTAAGCAGCTGAGCTGTGTTGGACAAGCCGACGGTTGAATAGCCTACAATTGAAATTTTCACAGATTATGTATTTCTGTTGCCGCTATAACAACAAATACTAAAAACAGAATCATAATGTTACGGAACCCTTGGTGACGCATACACACGTACCAATGTAGTCAGGTCCAATCAAATCGGGTGTGCAGTCAGAAGGCCAATAAAATTCTCGTAAATAACATTGTTTAAATTACATTTCAATATCATTTCGATTGCATTTCGATCACAAATAATACCCTCAAAGTAGCTCAAAACACCCTCAAAGTTAGCTTTTTGTAATAAAAAACTGACTTTGAAGGTATCTTTTGCAATCGAAATGCAATCGGGATGATATTGAAATGTAATTTAAACAATGTTATTTACGAGAATTGGCCTTCAGGTCCAATCAACTCGGGGATACCCAATTTGATTGGTACGTTCCTGTTGAACAATTTTTCTGGTCAAACTAGTTTGTCCAAAAGGAATAAACCTCGTAGTCAAACTACTCAACTAAGTGGTTAACAAAAGGCGATCGAAACGGAAAAAAGACGATCGAAATGGGAACAAAAGGCGATCGAAAATTGACATCTGTCAAATGTCACTCTTGATTTTGGTATGGAGTTATTCCTTTTGGACAAACTTGTTTGACCAGAAAGTTTGATTAACAGGGACATACCAATTTGATCGGACCCGACTCAAAAATAATTAAGTCGGCCCAAATACGATACACACGTCCCGATGTGGGCGGGCACCCGATTGAATTGGATGTCGGACCCGATCAAATTGGGACGTGTGTTCTTACTAGCATACTAGCTAAGGCTCACCTATCTCCCAAATTATTGAGTGTGGCAGGAGACATATCCTCGCGATCGCAGAGCGTCGCTTCACTCGCTCGTCTATGGCTGCGTCTCTTCACTGAACCATCTTTATCATCTACTGTTGGTTTAAAGGAATAAGTAGGTATAGTTAGGTAAGAATGTTTATATTAAGGTAATACGTTTAGACTGTAGATGGGCATTGTTTGTTTATTTCCTATTTACTTCTTAAGTAATGCCTCTAGAGTCTAGAGCATAGGCTCCCAGCATTTTATGGAATACCGTCCCCTTTACAAGAAAGAGAAAATCCAAAGCCCCTTTTATAATATAGGTACCTACCTATTTAGTTAATTATACCAATTTTATAATATCTGTCTAATACCTATTCAATAATCACAATAAAAACTTATTGTCTCTCTCTGAAGACAAAGCTGCACTCGGGCACAGCACAGATATTAATAAGCTAAAATCTTAGACGCCACATTAAATGTTTTTTCATAAAAATAGATGTATTTTCAAAGTAAGCTGCGACCGCCCGGCGGCGCCCCTTTGACTGTCATAGCGCCCCCCATTTGCCCCCGTTGGGAACCTATGCTCTAGATAGTGCAATCTCTTCTTTTCTTTGTAAAAACCAATGCCTCTACTTTTCATTATTTCAGCTTTTTTGTGGGTCATATTCCCAATTGTATTTAGTCGTTAGGAAAAATCGGTAGGTTGAATTAAGGACGCAGCGGCAGTGGAATTCGTGAAACGTGTCTCGTCATCAAATCGACATAATCTACACTAATATCATAAAGCTGAAGAGTTTGTTTGTTTGAACGCGCTAATCTCAAAAACTACTGGTTCGAATTTAAAAAATATTTTTGTGTTGGATAGTCCAGTTATCGAGGAAGGCTTTAGGCTACTTTTTTATTTTGATATTCCCACGATATCGTGCACGATATCGGGGCGCAGCTAATTCTGACATAATAATGTAGGTAGGTACTAATTCAACTTTAACTCTCGGTAGTGATATAATAGCGCTTACCAGCCATGTCGTTAAGATCACAATAGTAGTTCCCCGTTCCATTAACGTAGTTCTTATCCATGGAGACGTTGTCGAGCCGTTGTTTCCACATGTCCGTGTTCGGATTCTGGTATATAGTCTCAGTTGAGTTGCCATTTTCTACGTCGAAGAGAGATTCTGGCTGTTGGAGCACCTACAAGAATGAATCAAAAAATTTATTTCGACAAGTACCTACACGACATCTAAGGTACCGGCGACAAACCAGGGCAGGCGCGTAACAAAATTATTAATGACGGACAGACAGACGGACGGACAAAGTCTTATTATTAGGCTAGCCTGTATCAGGGACGCAGCCGCAGTGGACACGTAAAAACCAACGGGTTATCATTTTAATGCAATACCTAAGTTTAATAACCTAAAAAAATAGGCTTAGTCATAATTATTTATGACGTGACATAATTACTCCTCTGACCACTTTTTAATTCAGGATACCTAAAGCATAGGTAGATATTTTACTCTATGTACCTATTCATAACAAATTCTCTATTTCGTCATAATAATATCTCTATGTCTGTATCTAAATGTCAACAATAAGTAATTTTTTCTTAATTTTTATTTGAAATCTGGTGTACAAGTAAACTACGGAACCCACGAAATTCAACCAGTTCTCACTTAGCATTATTAATTTAGTCATAATCATATTGAATAATAGTATTATGGTTTTTATTCAAAGCAAATAATATTATTAGATTATAACAATATTAAATTTCTTATTTTAACAATTACTGCAAATTTTAGGCCGGTAGATTTATTGGTTGATATAAATAATATTCACCTGATAATGCGCCCTTGTTCCGAGAAAGAAAACTGCACCGGATGCACTGGTAGCCATCACTATGCTTAAAAATCAGTAAAATTATTAATCATTAATGCTTTAACAACTGAGTAATACGATTAAATAAATACAACAATTTGTGCACAAAAATATGTTTACATTTGAGAATAATTTTGGTAGAAATTTAAAATACGTAATACGCACTCGAAATGTATCCTTTTTGTTTTTAATACTTTTATGTAAATTATGTCTTTATTCAGATAATGAAAATGTATCTCCGTTTTCCTATAAATTGTAAATTATATTATTTTTATTATTTCGCCAAAAATAGGCGACTCATTTCCACGAAAATTGACAAAGCTCAATTTTATGACGTTTTATTGACTTGCGCAGTAGGCAGGAAACGAGAACCCCTGGAAAATTAACCGGTGTTGTCATAAAATAAAAATTCTACCCTTATCGGGAGTTTTTTGTTTACGATCATTATTTCATTTTAAATTCGACGTATTATTATTATTTAATTGATAATTTAAGAATTACAATTTTATTATATTTACTGAGACAGTGACATCTTCATGTTAATGCGGATAACTACATTCCTGCAGTTTTTCTGCCCTTCTAAAACATTTCTTTGCAGGCTAACTTGAAACCATTCTGTTTTCATATTGTTCTATTGTCACAGATGCCGTTAGTAGTGACTCAGTGGAATATTACTTATTTTAAAAATTCTAACTATTTTTATTTGAAATTACGAAATATCGAATTAGAATGTTTAGGCAGCGTATGTTGTGTGCTAGCTGTGTATTTAAGTTATTTTTTTAATTAGTTATGGTCTCTAAGAGTTTGCTTTACTCACAGCAGATAAGTTTTCTTAAAGTTTTTTTTCTTAAGGTGTAAATGTCCAAATCTTGTTTTAACTGTAGTGTAAGTACCAAACCGGTCTATTTATCCTTACTTGTGAAATTATACCCGTAACTTTGGAAGTGGGTATGTTGATTTCATTAACTTAAATGACACCAACATACTATCCCATAGAAGAAATCAACGATATAAATAGATAATATTATTAAGTTTTAGGTCTTTTTATCTTCGGTCGCACCTCCCCATAGTGCCAGTATCATAAAATATCGCTAGAGTCATCTCTATGTCATCTATTTTAAAGTCAAAAAATGTATTTACTTTATTTCTGCTTCCAAAAAAGGAGTCAATTTTACCACATAGGTTCTGTTAGCGACATTGTAAAGTTCAATCATCCGTCATTCTACTGAGTCGCGGGTATCAAATACAGTCTAGCAATTACTTCTAGTCGACAGAATGGCAAATGTTGAAGTTACTTTGAAATAAGGTTTAATTTTATGTGCGGTGCATTCGTGTGTGGCGGCTGCACTAAACCGTCTTACCTTGTGGTGTTGGACTCCCTACTTTTACTTGAATTCCGCTCGTATATGTGGTTTGAAATGAAAAAAACTTCGATACCGCGATTCAGGCAATTGTAGAGTTATTTTGCAAGTAGAAAGTGCAAATATAATTGGAATTTAAGCATAAATAAATATTTGGCAATCGTTTATAATCAACGTATTGTAATAAGAATGTGTACGGGCTACAAGGTTCGGTAACAATATTTATTTTCTATTTCATTTATCTTCAAAAAGGGCAAAATAAGGGCAATTCCTAATATAGTGATCAATACCTACCTATTTTCTTAAAGGAGTCAAGTAACTATTAACTAATTACTCTATTATCAATAAGTTGTGATACCTACGTGACTCATCTTCTAACTAATAATAATGATGAAACAAAACCATTATAGCGGTAGTGAATACGTCTCATTACAAGGTGAGGAAAGGGTGAGGACACCACAGATTCACTACCACCATTCCAGATTGGCGAAATTTCCGAAACCTTCGAACCGTCTGTTTTAAGGGCATGTTTGTTTCCTCACGACAACAATGGTTTCTTACACATAAGAGGTAAATATTTAACGAAACGAAACAACTACCATCAGATTATTATAAGTCAATAGATACCATTTCACCAATACTGCAATATTATATTTTGATGTGTGGAACCTCTGTTCGTTTATAATCTACAATTTCAAGCAGTTAAAGGGGTAAGAACCCGTTCCTCAATGAATATTTTCATGCTCTATATTCACGTTCTGTAAGTTACGACATATTTTAAAATTCACTTTCGCTGTATGATTTTAGAGTTCAAAGTACGTTGTTTATTTAATGAAATGTTTGTTTATATTAATTTATTTTTAACCATAGCAAAAATATTAAAAATAGTTACTTACCTAAGAAAGAAAATTGTAAGTGGCTTAAAAAATATATTAAAAAAAAAAGAAAGTCGCTGCTAGGATTCGAACCCTCTAACTTTCGTTTAGGCGCAATGAGTGTGTCTACCTGTAAACACTAAAGAATCTGTAGGGCTACTAGCTATTCTATGATATAACTCGAATTCTAATATAAATGTACATAGAGACGACTCTACTATGTGTACTCTATCGATCTTAAAAGCAAATAAAGAACTGCGTTTTAGTTCTAAAACATACAACTTATAAGACACGCACTCAAATGTACTACGTACTTACCAACTACTATGCAACAGTTCAGTTCATCGATCCAAACGTCACACCGATTCCACCAATCAGAACCAGCTGCCTGAATCGCGCAAACGAAAATTTTTTCTCAGTGTGAATGTATACCAGAGGCATTCTGATACAGTTGGGGAGTCCCACGCTACTCAGGAAACCGGTCGTGGCAGGGGGCCGGTCTAAGCCCCTGTCATCTGATTAATGTCGATTTTATCGTCATGAATGGATATAAATATAAAATGGTAATGAAATAATGAATCAGCAATCAAAACCTGTAAAACGAGAGTATATTCTCACCTACACTGCAGTAGCTACTTCGATTCCCTTTTTGTAAATTTAAATTACAATAGGTTTGTATAATTTTTAATGTTTAAATCTACACTTAAAATTAACATCGGTCCGGACTTTTACAAAAAGTCAAAGTAACTATCTGGAACTTCTTAGAATTTGATTTTAGAAAGGTTAAAAATTAGTAAAACAGAGCTTTTTCAATAAGTTAGTAAAAAGTACTACCTTTAATAATATAAGTATTAATATTACCTATTTATTGATTTGTAGAGCAGTGAAACTAAAGAGTTAAGTTTAAAAAGATGAAAGCAAAATGGTAGAGACATTACTCGGCTTAACATGATTAGCATGCAAAATGAAGGTAAGTTAATTAGGTACGCATCATTGGTACGCATATCAAAATTTAGCCATTTTGGGTATCTATATAGACAGTTATAAATTTTAAATTATTGTTATTAATTCAATATTTTCTAATAATATTGTTATTAAACTAATGACTAGTTTCTAGCTAATTAAAATAATATTTGTTTATTTATATTTTGTAATTTAGAAAATACTTATGAATACTGATAAATTCTAAAAAAGTATTTTGTTTTGCAATAAAAATATCATAATTTAAAAATAGATAGACACATTATAAAAGTATGTTATAGAATCATTACTCTTCAAAAAAAGGAAGTCAAATCAGCTACTAACGTGGTGCTGAGACCGAGGCCTCTCTTAGCATTTTCTTGACATATTTGACATTATTTATTTTTACCATAATATGATAGCTTCCACTGCTTCAACATATTTCTGATGGCAAAGACTTAGACCGGCTCTTTGCCAGTACCGGTCTACGTAGTAGCTACGGACCTCCCAATTGACGTATAAAACCTCACATTCCTATATCTTTTCGTGAAAAAAACTTTGTTTGCGCGATTCAGGATTGAAATTTCAAACAACTACGGCAGCTAAACTGTACCCAAAACAATATTGGTAGAGTGTTTTGCAAAAGTAAGACTAAAAAATGTATCGAAGAAAAATATTCCAAAAATGGAACCTATTCGAATTTGGTAAATAAATCTACTTTAAAATTAGAATGATTTCTTATGAGATTCTCGTAAGAGTGAAAGAGATGGTTGTGTTTTTCTGACAGACACTCATTGCGCAGAATGTCATTCAGCCAAGCAAACGGTCTATCAATAGAAACTACTCTACCGCGCGTGACTCTACGGACCGACAAGGTTATCGGTTATACAGTTGATGATGGCGCTAGTGTCTACGCAATGTCACCCAATGTCTCATTAGATTTTAGTTCCCAGTATTTTGACCGGAATATAAAATTTGGTGGATCTCTATCATGTCTCTACCAGTCTATGGAATACCAATGTAAAAAATGGAAATATTGTAGGCTAAGAAAAAATAATGTACTAGAGTAATAAAAACAATCTAAAACTCATGAGTAACCCACAAATAATATAATAAAACATTCGGGACATTATTTTCCACAATGGCAACTCTAGATCCGTTAGTAGGATTTTCTGGTAGAATTGGTAGAAAATCATATTTTGTAAACTCGTGAAGGAACTTTCGTGTTTATGAAAATGGCGTATTTTTATATGAATTGATGTGAAACTGTTCTAGTTTGTGTTCGTTTAATGCCTTGTGGTCGTTTTTCCAGCGAAATATTCAAGTGAAAACTATATCCATTGTTGCCATCAGTAATTTGTAAGTAAATCAATTGTTGCAATAATAAAATTTTATCGAAAATTATAGAAACCCCGATCCAAAAGTCAAAAATGTCGGTGTTGTTTGCTGTAAAAAAGATAAAAATGTTTGTTTGCATTTTGATTGTTTTCGAAACTTAGAAAATAATTATTTTGGACATTATAAGAAAACCGCCACGGTGGGGTCGTTCTTCTATAATTTCTACGTGCAGAAGGTGTGATGAAGATATCAAACACGAAGTTGCTACGATACTTAATCACTTTAATCTACTCTCTACACGTTAATATACACACATGAGGATCTTATGACTATACAATGGAGACACTTGTCAATAGGCTTAGAGCGAACCTAACTACTGATACGGATGTGTAAGAATATCTCAAGAATTAAGTTCAAAACACTCGAAAAAATGATTGTGATATAACCAAGGTAGATTGGCAAATGAACAGCTGATAATGCTTTTTGAAATGACAAGAAACTCTGCGATACCCGCTTTGTATAGCTCCGGACCCCGTGGGATTTCAAAAATCCCATGGGCTCATCTCTGAAGGTACCAAGAATCATACAAAGAATTAGATTTTGTTGACACCTTTATTTTTATAGCATAATAATATTGAAATGAAATAATCTAGATACTTACTCTAGTCATGCTGTAGTGCCTAGGACATGTTTTATAAGGAGTAGACCTGCCCTGAACCTATACCACCCTCCCAGCTTAGTCGACCATGGCCAGATGAAAGAACTTGTCAAAACAATAAAGCAACTAAGCCGCAAGTTTCATCACAATGTTTCCCTTCACCATAGGAGCGTTGTTAAATAGTGCACATAATTTTTGTTAGAAAAATTCATAGGTGCATGTCAAACCTACAAACTTCGAAATGAAAGGCATCTTCCACTGGGCTAACACTGCTCACCTACTATTTTACAGGTTACTAGCTTTTGCCCGTGACTTCGTCCACATAGAAGTCGAAAATGGTTGTAATAGGATTAGACCAAGGAATCACATTGTCCCATACAAACTTTGCCCCCTTTTTTACCCCTTCAGGAGTAGAGTTTCAGAATACCCTTTCTTATCGAATGCCTACGTCATACAAAGAACACACCCACCAAGTTTCAGGTTTAGGCTGTACGTTGATCCATCAGTCAGGACAAAGCATTTTATAATTATACTAGCTTTTGCCTGCGACTTCGTCCGCGTAAAAGTCGAAATTGGATCAAGGAATCACATTGTCCCATAAAAACTTTGCCCCCCCCCTTTTCATCCCCTAAGGGGGAAAATCCTTTCTTATCGGATGCCTACGTCATACAAAGAACACACCCTCCAAGTTTCAGGTCTCTACGATCAGCTGTTTAGGCTGTGCGTTGATCCGTCAGTCAGTCAGTTGTTGAGGACAATGCATTTTATATGTATAGATGTATAGATAATCACAAAATATATATAATTTTCAGTGATGTTTGATACAAGATGTCAGAGAAACATATAAACTTGCAGACTGAAGATGGACAAGTACTTACAGCTGAATATAAAGATGGTAACTATATTTTTATTACCCGACTTTGTAAGGCCAAAAGGGAAGGTTGTTTTTACCCTCTTTTATTTAATGTTAAGAAAACCCTACATGGTATCACTATTCCAACTTCCCTTTGCTCGGACATCAGGGGCCTAAGTCTGCTAACACAATTATTGTGTTTCAATAGAGTGTCGATAGAATCGTAATAGACATGTCAAAAATATGACATTACATGTCAAATTGGTATTCTTCTAATGTTAACTATTCTATCGAAACACCACTGACTCACTTTGGTATTCTGCTATAGAATCGTGGCTCAATGGAATCTCGATAGTTGTCAAAACGGTACATCGCTTAACAACATATACCATGTTGCTAGGCAATACCTGCAACATATCTATTACCATTCCATTGAGACTCCATAGTGATTCTATTGCGATGTTATTAAAACTTTAGCAGAATACCAAATAAAGTCACAATCTAGATATAATATCAATAGAGTCTCGATATAATGACAATGGTAAATCCATTAATGCAAAATAGCAGAATAAGACCCCAGTTTTTGAAGTGAAAACTTCTTTAGCGGCGTTGAGCACTTTTTCTGTAATGGGTATAAAATCTTAAACTCGCGTCAGGACACGTGACCTGATCGAAAAAGCGTAAGACGGATGGAGAGTAGACAGCTATCCCCTCTCTACGGCGCGGCGAAAATGTATGCCTGGACCTACTGTTTTTATTTTTAACGGACGACTATTGACAGACGACAAATGTCGGACGACTATTTGTCGGACGACTATTTGTCGGACGACTATTTTTTGAAGTGAAAACTTCTTATGGCGCGTTGGACGACAAATAGTCGTCCGACTATTTTTTTTTTTAATTAGTTTTATTTTTATTTTTAACGGACGACTATTGACGGACGACAAATGTCGGACGACTATTTGTCGGACGACTATTTTTTGAAGTGAAAACTTCATATGGCGCGTTGGACGACAAATGTCGGACGACAAATAGTCGTCCGACTATTTTTTTTTTTAATTAGTTTTTTTTTATTTTTAACGGACGACTATTGACGGACGACTATTTGTCGGACGACTATTTTTTTTATTTATCACTAGCGACCCGCCCCGGCTTCGCAGGGCTATATTATGCATGTATTATACATATAAACCTTCCTCTTGAATCACTCTATCTATTAAAAAAACAACATCAAAATCCGTTGCGTAGTTTTAAAGATTTAAGCGTACAAAGGGAAATAGGGACAGAGAAAGCGACTTTGTTTTATACTATGTAGTGATGATACTAATATTATAAATGTGAAAGTATGTGTGTTTGTTACTCCTTCACGCAAAAACTACTAAACCAATTGCAGTGAAACTGTATGTAGGCTGGAGATCTGGATTAACTTATTTTAGGCTACTTTTTATCCCGATATTCCCACGGGGTCGAAACTTACGCGAGTAAAACCGCGGGGCGCACCTAGTCTAAAATAAAAATGGTTCATTCTAAAGATACTAATTTGAAGTTATATATCTCGGCTCTTATATTGTCAAATTCCAGTACCAACCTTAAGAGGAAATTGTACCGACGCTCTCTCCATACAAACGTAGTCGACTGTTTCCTCCCTGGATAATGACACTAGCACAAATATTTTTGTGCCATAAAAACTATGACTGCCATGACTATCCCCCTATGTTTTGGTTTTTTTCATTTTCTATCTATCATAGAAACATAAAAAAAATAAAAACAAAAAATAGGGGCATGGTCATGGCAGATAAAAGTTTTATGCACCAAAAATATTTGCCCTAGTGTCATTATCCAGGGAGAAAACAGTCGACTACGTTTGTAATAGTTTGTATGGAGAAAGCAACCAGTACCCATTCCTCTTAAGATCCATGGAAAAACTCAAAACAGTATGATTGAGTCTGGTTTATTAATTACTAGCAACCCGCTCCGGCTTCGCACGGCTATATTATGCATGTATTATACATATAAACCTTCCTATTGAATCACTCCATATATTTAAAAAAACCGCATCAAAATCCGTTGCGTAGTTTTAAAGATCTAAGCATACATAGGGAAATAGGGACATAGGGACGGCGAAAAGTGACTTTATTTTATACTACGTAGTGATTATTATTAATTAATTTATTACTGTTTCAGGGCAGCTGCAAATTGTCGAAGTCAGTTCGTCTTTTGAAAGAAATGTAAGTTTCTAAAAAATAAAGTAGAAGTATTTATAAATAAAGTAATAAATAAAGTAGTAGGGACGACCTCTGTGGCGCGTCGGGCGAACACCCGACTGCGAGGCAGAAGGTTGCGGGTTCGATTCCCGCCGGGAACAAGTATTTATGCTGACCATAAATTCTTGTTTCTGGTTCTGGGTGTTTCCTATATGTATAATATGTATATATTTACAAAAAAAAAAAGTATATAAGTAGTTTATCCGTTATCTGGCACCCATAACACAAGCATTAAGTTGCTTAGCTTGGGGCTGGATGGCGATGTGTAATATGTCCAGAAATATAAAAAAAAAAAAAAAAAAAAAAAAAAAAAATCTGTTGTCTGGTTACCATTATTACCACAAGCTTAGTTGCTTAGCTTGTCCTACAATATTGTGAAGCTGATCTCGAAACCCGAAATATTTAAATATATACGGTTGCGGGTTTGATTCCCGTGTCTAACAAATATTTATCTACATCTATTTAATGGACATCTATAATTAAATAAACTATACACTGCACGCGAACACAGCCGCAGTAGAAAAGTAAAAATAAATAGGCGGAGTGGGGGGTGTTAGGTTTTATTTTCGTTACGGAATTTCTTGAATCGGTCGCCGCTCTCAAAGCCCGCCTTAAAAGCTATGCAAAGCTTAATAAAGAAGTTAAATAATCTTAATAATAAATATTGCAGGACATTCCACACATCGCCATTTAGCCCCAACCTAAGTAACTATACTTGTGTTATGGATGCTAGATAACGGATATACTACACTAGCAGCGCTCCGCGGTTTCACCCGCGTAACTCCCGATCCCGTGGGAATATCGAAAATAGCCTATAGCCTTCCTGGACAAATAGACTATCCAACACAAAAATATATTTTCAATTCGAATCAGTAGTTCCTGAGATTAGCGCGTTCAAACAAACAAACAAACTCTTTAGCTTTATAATATTAGTGTAGATTATATACTTTTCTTTTGTAAATATAATATACTTTACAAAACATATAAAACCAGACCACAGACAAATATCTAAGCATAAATACATGCCTGAGGCGGGAATCGAACCCGCAACCCGTGTTTGGCAGTCCGGCATGGTGATCATTGTGCCAACTGGTTCGTTAAGTAAGTGAGAAGTTACTCACAAATATAATAATGTTAGCGGTGTTGGCTTAGTGGTAGATACCTCGACTTTCATTCTGAAGGTCGTGGGTTCGAATCCAGGTTGGTCGTGCACCAATGTATTTTTCTTAAGAAAAACTTACCTATGTGCGCTAATTGACATTGCTCTTACGGTGAAGGAAAACATCGTGATGAAACCCGCGGCTTAGTTGGCTCCAGAAGTATTGACAAGTTCTCTCCTCCGGACATGGTCGATTAAGCTGAGAGGGGGTAGTAGGTGCTGGGCAAGCCTACTCCATCTTCACGCAAAAAGGACCCAATTAAAAAGGGTCTAATCGCGGAAAACAGCCTGTATACAAGTACAAGTAATAAACACAGCTACTTAATCTACAACAACTATACAGGGTTATTGTATATTATTTTATTAATATTAAAAATTAAATTATCTACACTAAATATTAAAAAAAAAATACTTTTTGTAACTTAAATATAAATGTTAGACATATGCTGTCGTTGACTTTTTTGTAGGCATTTTCAAGCTCCACATCTTTTCTATAGAACTCAAAAATATATCTTTCATAGTTAAGGCAGCGTTCGTAAGAAACGCTTTCATTCGACCGTTTTTTCTCCGATTCACTTTGCAAAACAGACTACCACGTAAAAGCCTTTTTATTTTTCTGTTTTTTATATAACCTATGACACTCAGCAATAATGTGGCTTTCTATTGGTGAAAGAATTTTTAAAATCGGTTCAGTAGATCCCGAGATTACCCCTTACAATTTAACAAATATACAAACACACAAACTTTACTTCTCTATAATATTAGTATAAAAGTATAGATTATACTAGCAAGCCGTTGAGGGCTACTTCTATGCACCTAAACAAACAACTTTTGTTTCACGACTTTTGGAAATTCCGTTGCGTAGTTTTAAAGATCTAAGCATACATAGGGACATAGGGACGGCGAAAAGTGACTTTATTTTATACTATGTAGTGAAGTGATAAATTGTTTAAACCTATAATGTTCCAGACATCACCGGAACATATAACTCCTGACTTGGATGAGGAACACTCAGGACAGAAGTATATTCAAGTGTTGGACACCGGCAAGGGCGAGCTGATGCAGCTGGATCTTCTAAACTTTACATTAGTCAAGTAAGTTCTAAAGGCGGCTACAGACCTTCAGTTTTAACTGTACAGTCGGACTGTTCAGTTAAACCGTACGTGTGTATGCAAAACTAAGAATATTAGATAAAACTGTGCAGTTAAAATTGATGGTGTGTAGCAGAAAAAAACCGGTCAAGTGCGAGTCGGACTCACGCACAAAGGGTTCCGTACCATTATCATCACATAATAAAAAAAATTGATGGCGCTAGTGGTAAAAATACATGAATGAAGGGTAAATGGCGGTTTACGTTTATGACGTATTAAAAAAATCTACTTACCAGATCTCGTTCAAACCAATTTTGGGTGGAAGTTTGCATGGTAATGTAAATCACATATTTTTTTTAGTTTCAACATTCTCTTATTTTAGAAGTTACAGGGGGGGGACACACTTTTACCACTTTGGAAGTATCTCTCGCGTAAACTATTCTGTTTAAAAAAAAACTGGTTGCCTGTAAAGTCGGTATACGGGCGAAAGTTTTACGTGACAACAACTGTGCTCGAGTGGAAGGGACGCGTGCCTTTCACTTTTTATGTCTGTCTCTCTCGCTCTTAGGCGGGCTAACCATGCCCGCGTGCCTCTCACTCGCTCTCATTGTGAGCGCATAACGTGAGCGGAGCGTAACGCAGTTTCTTGAAGTGTCACCCGGCAAACCAATTTATAAAACGTTGTCACGTCAAAAATATATATTAGAAACCTCATTATCATTTTTGAAGATCTATCCATAGATACCCACACGTTTTGTTTTGATGAAAAAAAAATTTGTGTTTCAGTTCTAAATATGGGGAACCCTAAAATTGATTCTTTTTATTTTTGTACCCTGTATAAATGTTACACTTCCTTTATTAACAGATGTGACGACGATGAAAATTCATATCAAGTTGTAGACACTAGAAACGAAGAAAATCAGAATACATATCAAGTTGTTGGCACTAGTTCAGATGACGAGAGTGCTACTATCACTTGTGTTATATCCGGTGAAGATGGAGACGGTATGTTACACTTGCACTATATACTTACAGTCACATTACCAATTAGCTGAACCCCACGTGACCCAGAGCGCACTTGCACATCTGTAAATAAAGAATACTGAATACTGTATGGTTGTAAAGTAATAAAAAAAAAATCAGGCAAAACCCATATACAAATTCACAAAATTATAACTAATTATCAATAGTCAGAATTTCATTTAAAAAGGTAGGTAGGTACACATATTAAGCTATTTAAATTCAAAAATCAAATATGTAAAGTCAAAATTAATAAAATATTATTAATTTTATTAATTTTGACTTTACATATTTGATTTTTGACTGACATGTTCACTTAGTGACATAAGTTCCAAATATTTAAACATATTTATATAAAACTCCATAGTATAAAATAAAGTCATTTTTCGCCGTCTCTATTTCCCTTTGTATGCTTTTTTTTTTTCCGCGCTGGCAACACTCAAGCGATCAGCTGTTTTGAATTTGTCCCAAATATTTAATTATTTTATTAGTTATTTTGTGTATAAATAGCCCAATTACAATTTCATCGCACCTCTAACCATAGTATTATCAATATCTGATTGTTAATTAGTGAAAATTAAGTAAATAAGTCGTGAAATTTGTGACGGTCGGTCTAACGGCTTGTCAATTATTGTTCTGTGTTCTTTTGAATATTTTTGAAAGATATTCAAAGTGATTTAGTGTTTGTGGGTTTGTTTACCGATTGTTCTCGTGAATATATGTTACAGTATATCCTACGCTGATAACAGCCAGGTACTTAATTTCTACAAATTCCATGTAAGTACAATAAATTGACATACCGGTATAACCTACCTACTTAGTTGCTTGAGGATCTGCCTGCTCATTTTCCCAGTCGTTTTTACCTATCATTCTTTTAAAAATGCAGACTAGAAAGGCTTTCGCTGTCGCTTCTCGTCAGGAAACGACCAAACTGCAACTTACTTTACAACAACTAAAGACCGCAAATGAGCAGGTTGTTCTATTGAACAGCGAACGGGACGATAATGAAAAGGAACTAATAAGTACAATAGAACAAAACGGGAAATTAAAAAATAAATTGTCTCAATTAAATTTAAAATTAGAAGATATTACTGCGGAGCGGGATAACCTCAAAATATTAATAGATAGGTTTGATAGTTGTAGTGCAGAGTACGAGCAGGCTTTACGGCGCATATCCGACCTTGAGCAGGAGCTCCGTGAGGCCCATCGGCATATCACACACCTCGAAGCAGCCTCACAGGAAATCACTACTCAACAAAACCAATCTTTGTTCGACGAGCTTGTAGGGAGGTCCCCGCAGTTGGTTGCTGCTCCAAGATCCAGACACACAGACATTATAGATCTTACTAATGACACTCCTAAACACCATTCAGTGTCGACTAAGATGTGTATGAATTATTGCAGCAGCAAGAAACTAAAAAAATACATAAAAATTAGTAAATTTATTAGAAAAAATAAAAATTTAATTAAAAATCATAAAAAGTTATCAAAAAATATTAATAACGGCAAAAATAGATTAGAATTATTAGATAAATTAAGTCTATGCACCTTAGAGTTAGAAAATAATCAAAGGCAACATGCAGCCGACACTCAAAAATTCCAAATTAGGCTTAAACAATTACAAGATTCGCTTGAATCAGTGAATATCATGTACGATAAATCGAAACAAATTATTGAGGAATATTCGATGGCAATGGGGAAACTTATAAACTCAACATCTCACTACGCTGACCGTTTTGATTCATTATCGGACAAAACAACTTTTGTTTGTGACCGCTGCAGCCAGCCAGACCCAACGGATACACCTGCCTTGTCGAGTGAACGGCTGTGTGATGTCTCACAGCCATTATATTCCTCACCTTATTTGAGTTCTCAAATAAATAAAAAAATTAAAAATAAAATAATAATGTTCAGCGATGAAATTGGAATCGATATGGGCTCAAAATTAAATTATTGCTCAAAGGGACAGTCCTTTATAAATTATTGCATGCCTTCTGCATCTTATCTTCAAATTATGAAAAAAATAAGTAGTTATAAATTTAACAAAAATGATAGTTTGGTTATATTTATTGGAAATAGGGGAAGTGTTTACAAACAAGACTTGTTAAAATATTGTAATACTTTGTGCTCTCTAAACATAGATAAAATTGTAATGTTTACACTACCCTACTGTAAAAACTTGCCAGCTGCGGAAAATAAACTTAGATATAATTTAAATTTAACAATGAACACTATATCATGTTATAATAAGAAGTTCAATGTGATTGACTCTAACCCTATTGTTAGTAATGATTATTATTTGACGAAGGAAAAGCACAAGCTTCCGGATTCCATCAAAAGACAGATAGCATCTTCGCTATGTTATTTTTTTAACTTTACAGCCAAGAACTTGGCTACATACACTGCGCCTTTTGCGCAGTTAAATGACATATATAATATTCAGACTACGGATAGTCATCTTTATCCGATTAATTTAAATTAATTATTAAGACAAAAGAGGGACGCTCTTGCAGTAGTTTTGAGACAATAGAGACCTCTAGCACTTTACAAAGTAATAATAATAAAAAAATAAATTTAGATAACAATATTAGTCAATTATTAATCTCATTATCAAACAAGTCAAATAATAACGATTGCTGGAATAAATGCCCTAAAATAAATAAAGTACAGAAAAATTATGTAAAAAATATAAACCTTGTGCATCAAAATATCAGAGGGATGACAGAGGGCAAAATACTAACACTGGAATTGTACATGAACGCTGAGGATATTGACATTGTATGCATAACCGAACACCATCTCCGGGCTCACCAGCTCATGTTCAATTTCAGCAACCACCGGGTTGGCAGCGCATTCTGCAGGGTAAACACGGCAAAGGGGGGGTCTCTTATAATACTGAACAAGAAATTAAACTATAAAGAAAGAAAAGATGTCGTGTCTATGTCTGTGGAATGTGTAACGGAAATATCTTGTGTAGAACTGGAGCAATTAATAGTAGTATGTGTATATAGACGACCTGTTTTTGAAAATTTTAAAGAATTTATTGAGATATTGGATGAAATGCTGACAAAATTAACTAAATCAAAAAAACAATTACTTGTATGTGGTGATTTTAACGTAGATTTACTGAAAATAAGCACCTTTTCCACGAAACTTCTAAATTTGTATAAATCACACAATTTATCTAACGTGTTTCTGGAGCCTACTAGAACCACTGACACTACTGCGACATGTATTGATAATGTTTATGTTACTGATAATATATCCACAATTAGCAAATCTATCATTAATAAATTAGAATCAGACCATAGTGGTCAGTTTGTCAAATTTGCTATTGTCATAAAATCGATACCAAAAAGGAAAATAAAGTACGTACCGGTGACTGCTGCTCGTCTGGAGGAACTTAGATTGAATTTAGCTAACGTTTTACCGTTTCTACCTTGTGATACGGATCCAAATGTATTATACAATAACTTTTTTTCGGTTCTAAATAACCAATTTCAGTCTATATTTACGTCCAGATCTATGGTAGTCTCCGACAAACGCGAGTTTAGTGACTGGGCAACGGTCGGTATTCACCGCAGTAGACATAAACTATATGAGTTATACGCGGAAAGACAGAGTAATACATCAGGGGAGTTTGGAGCCTACGTTAAAAACTATTCAAGGATATTTAAAAGAGTATGTATTTTGGCAAAATCTCTCTTCATTAAATCTGTGATTAAATCTAGTGATAATAAAATAAAAGCTACATGGAAAGTAATTAACGCTGAAACAGGGAGAGTCGCAGCCAAAAACACCCAGTTTAAATTGAGTATTAATGGAAATATAACTGATAATGATCAAGATATCGCAAACGAATTTGAGATTTTTTTCGGTAATGTAGCTATTACTTTGACGAAGGCTTTAGATTCTTCTACCCCCATTGCAGAAGCATTGCTAAAAACGAATGTACCAAATTGTAATAAAACATTTAAATTCCAATATGTTAAAAATCATGACATTATTGTAGTGCTTAAGCAAATAAATCTCAAGAAAACTAAAGATCTATGGGGGATGTCTGTCCCGGTTGTTAAATCAATTATTGAACTGATTATACCAGAACTAGTCATTATATTTAATCGATGTATAGATTGTGGTGTGTTTCCTGATTTAATGAAATTGAGTAAAGTAGTTCCACTGTTTAAATCTGGTAGTACCTCAGACCCCTCCAATTTTAGACCAATATCAGTACTACCCACATTAAGTAAAATTTTTGAAAAACTTATTTTAAAGCAACTACTGAAACATTTCCATGATAATAATATCTTACATAATAAACAGTTCGGTTTTAGTAAGGGGCGCTCGACTACTGATGCGGGTATAGCGTTAATTAAAAACATATTTGATGCTTGGGAGGAGTCACATGATGCGTATGGCATATTCTGTGACTTATCCAAGGCATTTGATTGCGTTCAACATAATACATTGATCATGAAACTACACCACTACGGTATTAGGGACGGCGCCCTGGATCTTATCTCTTCTTATTTGAGCGGTAGGGTCCAGAGTGTTGATGTTAACGGGAAACGATCCCCCGGATCTGCGATAGCAGGGGGGGTTCCTCAAGGATCCATATTAGGACCTTTCCTGTTTTTAGTTTATATAAATGACTTACCTTACCTTGTAAGGGACAACCATGGGATAGTGTTGTTCGCAGATGACACCTCCTTGGTGTTCAAGGTTAAAAGGCGTCAGTCCAACGTTGACGATGTGAACAATGCTCTCTCTAGAATAGTTGATTGGTTCAATTCCAATAATTTATTACTGAATGGATCCAAAACTAAATTAATTCGGTTTACACTTCCAAATGTAAAACAAGTAAAAACTGTTGTAAAGATTAATGATGAGGAAGTTGTATTAGTCAGTAAGGCTGTCTTTCTAGGTATAACTTTAGATCCTAAGCTTCAGTGGGTCCCGCATGTGGAAGCATTGTCCAATAGACTTAGTTCTGCCGCTTACGCCGTTAAGAAAATTCGCGAATACACGGACATTGAGACTGCTCGCCTAGTCTATTTCGGCTACTTCCACAGTGTCATGTCGTACGGCATCCTACTGTGGGGGTGTGCTGCAGATATTGATGCTATTTTCATATTGCAAAAGAGAGCTGTTCGAGCTATCTACAAAATGGGCCCCAGGGAATCACTTAGAGAAAAATTTAAAGAGTTAAACATATTAACGCTCTATTCCCAATATATCTACGAAAACTTGCTCTACGTTCACAAAAATCCTGATATTTTCCGTAAAAACAGCGATATTCATAATTTCAACTTAAGAAATAAGGATGAACTGACCGTGCCCGGTAGTAGGCTCCGGAAAATAAACAGGTCGTTTAATAGTACATGTGTGCTCTATTATAATAAATTACCTAAAGAGGTATATGACATGTCCATTAACAGGTTCAAAACTTTTATAAAGCATAGATTGTGCAGTAAGGCGTACTATGATACTTCGTCTTACCTTAATGATAAGAACTCATGGACGTGACTTTAGTTGCTCCATTTCAAATAATACTTTCAAATATTTGTAATATTGACCATTGTGAGCGTGATCACATGAAAAAAAAAAAAACCCCATGAGTTTCTTGTGCCTTCTTCTCATTGGTGGGCGCGTTCCGAAGGCACACATCCTAACTTAGTTTTTAAGACGTTTTCAAGTGGTCTATTATACTTTTAAGGTATTATACATCCAAAGAAATAAAAATTTTTGATTTGATTTGATTTGATTAGGTCTTTAAAACTACGCAACGGATTTTGATGCGGTTTTTTTAATAGATAGAGTTATTCAAGTGGAAGGTTTATATGTATAATACATGCATAATATAGCCGTGCGAAGCCGGAGCGGGTCGCTAGTAGATAATTAAAAAAAAAAAAAAAAAATGTCCATTGATCAACTATAAAGCCCAAATTAGTAATGATTCTGTTTTTTTAAAACCATATACTAAACAACACAATATACAAAAAAAAAAAATAACAAAACAGGTAAATAGACATTTTTTACAGATGTGCGAGTTAGCTTCTGGGTCACGTGAGGTTCAGCTAATTGGTATTCCGACTGTACACTATGCATTTAAACTTACACTATACATTTACACTTACACTATACATTTACACTTACACTATACATTTACACTTATACAGGATGTCCCGTAATGCCTACGGTTAGAGGATATTACCACGTTTTATACCATTTCAGAATTCAATAGCACATTTATCCTGAATACTATCCAAAAAAAAAGATTGGAATAATTTCTTCATTTGCAGTTTTGGCATCAAAAAGCATGGAGGAGGGACGAAATTTTTAAAATTTCGAAAATGGCGAATATCACGGAAACCGATAGACTTTCATCATTATCATTAACATCATCACTTTTCGCTGTCTATCCCTATGTATGCTTAGATCTTTAAAACTACGCAACGGATTTTGATGCGGTTTTTATAATAGAGTGATTCAAGAGGAAGGTTTATATTATAGCCGTGCGAAGCTGGAAAGAGCATAATTTTTATTTTCCCGAACCGACACAGTGTCCTCTAGCCGTAGGTGCCCGCTTATCCATTTACTAGCGACCCGCCCCGGCTTCGCACGGCTATATTATGCATGTATTATACATATAAACCTTCCTCTTGAATCACTCTAAAAAAACCGCATCAATATCCGTTGTGTAGTTTTAAAGATTTAAGCATACAAAGGGATATAGGGACAGAGAAACCGACTTTGTTTTATACTATGTAGTGATTACGGGACACCCTGTATTAACACTAAACACTTGCACTATACACTTACGATCGATATTTTGCTGCAAATGACCCTTAAAGTTTAACCTTTAACAATACAGATGGCGGTGATCGAGATTCGTTCGTCGTATTAGACACGGAGGAGGGACAAGATCCACTTGTGATACTCCAGTCATCGTTGCAACAGATCAACGCACAGACTGTACATAAAAACGAAGGACCTGTTATTGTAAGTACAGTCACATTACCATTTAGCTGGACCCCCACGTGACCCAGAGCTCATTCGCATATCTCTGTAAAAAATATAGTATTTATACCTCGCGCAGCGAATGGTGACCTCTGCGGTAAGTGGAAGGGGTATGCGCAGAACTCGATATTTATATGAAAATTGAGTTCTGCGCATACCCCTTCTACTTTCCATCAGAGGTCAACATTCGCTGCGCTACGTATACCTATTTTATTATTATTTTTTATATTGTACTAGCTGCGCTCCGCGGTTTCACCCGCGTAACTCCCGTGGGAATATCGGGATAATTTAAGGTGTAAGCTATTTTTCAAGTTGGATCAAACTGCACACGGTGTGCTAATTTGATAAAATCAGTTAAGTAGTTTAGGAGTCCATCGCGCACAAACAACGTGACACGTAATTTATATAGTATATCAGAAACTATAGATGTTTAAAAAAAACAGACTCAGGTAACGACAACCTTACAGATTTGCGAGTCAGCTCTGGGTCACGTGAGGTTCAGCTAATTGGTAACGTGACTGTACATTTAATCTATAAGATTTATATACTGGTAACTATGTTAGCAAGCAGTTGAAGTCCACTTTTGTGCACCTGAATAAAAAACTTTTGTTCTATGACAAAAAACTTGAATATTCTTTTGAAAAGTTTTGAGGTTTTTTATTGAGGTTGAGCATTTTTCGCTATCTCTTATAGTTTATGATATAGCTCTGAAGGCCCACATAAAAAATTCATCCTGTATATGTCTATCTATCTCAGCCTTTGTTTGTCCAATCCAGGACGTAGGCCTGCTCCATCCTCTTCCACTCCTGACGGTCTAGCTAGAGCCTCCAGTCATCCAATCATGACCTGCGTGTCATTTGATATCGTCTTTCCATCTCATTGGTGATCTACCACGCGGATATCCTACCTACCTGTATATGTAGTAAGTAGTATATCCGTTGTCTAGCACCCATAACACAAGTCTAGTTATTTAGCTTGGGGCATGATGGCGATGTGTGAAATGTCGTGCAATAATTTTTTATTTACTATTTCAGAAAAAACCTTTAACACCGACTGAAATATTAGAAAAAGCAAAAGCTATACAGAGAGCTAAGTAAGTTATTACCATACTAATAAATGATCTATTTAAAACTAAAGTCTCTGGCTGGTTTTTACATTTGGTTTGGGTGTTTTCGGATGTATATTATTAACTAGCAACTCTCCGCGATTTCACCCGCGTAACTTCCGATCCCGTGGGAATATCGGGATAAAGAGTAGCCTATGTTACACCTAATTAATCAATTTATCCTCATACAAAGATTCATCTAAATCGGTCCAGTAGTTTCGGAGCCTATTCGTTACAAACAAAAAAATCTTTTCTTTTTAACCGACTTCAAAAAAAGGAGGAGGTTCTCAATTCGTCGGGATATTTTTTTTTAATGTATGTTCCTCGATTACTCGAAAACGCCTGGACCGATTTGGAAAATTGTTTTTTTTATATATATATTTTCCAGAATATTACTAAATTCACAAAAGAAACCGAAAGAATCACAGACAAAAGATCGCAGACGTCAATCAAAGTTCCCGGCTCCGATGGAACTGCTATCTTCGCCCAACTTCAAGTTGTACCTCTACAGCTGTAAACACTGCAACTTCAAGTGTAACGCTGTTAAAGAAATGTCCGCACATAAAGTAAGTTACACTTACACTATACACTACCACTGCCACTATACACGACCACTACCATTCCATACTGCCACTAGACACTACCACTATACACTGGTATTACCACTGTCACTATACCCTGCCACTATACACTACCACTACCATTCCATACTGCCACTAGACACTACCACTATCATTACATACTGCCACTATACAATGCCACTGTCAAAGATACTGCCACTATACACTGGTATTACCACTGTCACTATACCCTGCCACTATACACTACCACTACCATTCCATACTGCCACTAGACACTACCACTGTCATTACATACTGCCACGATACATTACTACTACCATTACATAATCCCACTTTACACTACCACTACCATTACATAATCCCACTTTACACTACCACTACCATTTCATACTGCCACTATACACCAACACTGCCACTACACACTACCACTGCCACTAGACACTACCACTAGACACTACCACGGTCATTATACACTGCCACTACACACTACCACTGCCACTAGACACTGCCACTGTCACTACACACTGCCACTACACACTACCACTGACACACACATAATATATCTCTATATTGTTTAAGGCTCGTGAACACCTGAGCAGCCGTAGCGGCGGATCCGGAGCTGGACGCGTGCATCAACAGTGTGCCAGGTGTCCGTACAAGGCTAACACGCACGGACAGGTCAGAATATAAAGCATTATGAAATAATGTCATCTATATTAAGGTTCCGCTGGTCGATCGTGTTTTCCATACAAATGAATTTAGAGTGTTATCCATTTATTCTTTATGGAATTTGAAAAAACAAAAGTTAAATCTACATTCTATATTAAATTAAATATAATTTGTCTATTTCGTCGCCTACATGGGCTAGATATAGACTTGTTATGTAGATTTAACTTTTGTTTTTTCAAATTCCATAAAGAATAAATGGATAACACTCTAAATTCATTTGTATGGAAACACGATCGACCAGCAGCACCTTAAGAGGAAAGGGTACCGGGGGCTTTTTCCATACAAACTATTACAAACGTAGTCGACTGTTTTCTCCCTAGATAATGACACTAGAGAAAATATTGGTGCATAAAACTTATAACTGCCATGACCATGCCCCTATTTTTGGTTTTGTTTATTTTTTAATTTTTTTAATTTTAATTTCTATGATAATTAGAAAATGAAAAAAAAAACAAAACATAGGGGCATAGTCATGGCAGTTATAGGTTTAATGGCACACAAATATTTGCTCTAGTGTCATTATCCAGGGAGGAAACAGTCGACTACGTTTGTATGGAGAGCGCGCAGGTACCCTTTCACCTTAAGGATCGAAGATTGGAGCGTTAAAAAAGCAGAAACTCTAAAGCTATTTATTTTAAAGGAAAAAAAAAATTTTTACAAACAAAAATACCCATAACTACTAAATCGATTATTACACAAAAATAAATCACCAGTTATAAAATTACTAAAAGTACTATAATAGTAAATAATTTGGTATTAAATGCAGGCAATACCAAATCACTACATAGTATAAAATAATAAAGTCACTTTTCGCCGTCCCTATATCCCTATGTCCCTTTGTATGCTTAGATCTTTAAAACTACGCAACGGCTTTTGATGCGGTTTTTTTTAATAGATAGAGTGATTCAAGAGGAAGGTTTATATGTATAATACATGCATAATATAGCCGTGCGAAGCCGCAGCGGGTCGCTAGTAATAAATATTTGCCAGTTTGGTGTCCACATACGTTTGCCATTAAACGTTGTTATTGTAAAGGGCTTCTAAGTGTTAGCTTCGGCTCCACACACGCCTTCCAAAGGTCCGGGGCTCCATAGACCCGTGTTATGGGACACTTAACAAAAAATAATAAATAATAATAGTATGTATAACAGACAAATATAATAAATATTGCAGCACATTCCACACATCGCCATCTAGCCCCAAGCTAAGTAACTAGACTTGTGCTATATAAAACAAAGTCGCTCTATCTGTCCATATATCCCTATGTATGCTTAAATCTTTAAAACTACGCAACGGATTTTGATGCGGTTTTTTTTTTAATAGATAGAGTGATTCAAGAGGAAGGTTTATATGTATAATACATGCATAATATAGCCGTGCGAAGCCGGGGCGGGTCGCTAGTATATAATAAAAGTATAAGTAGTATATCCGTTGTCTAGCACCCATAACACAAGTCTATATAGTTACTTAGCTTGGGGCTAGATGGCGATGTGTGGAATGTCCTGCAATATTTATTTATTTTAATTTAATAATTATTCTGTTTTGTTTCAGTTAATGAAACACGTTAATGATGTACACTCAAGTAAGTATCTTTTTATATTTATATATGTATATTACTAGCTTTTGCCCGCGACATCGTCCGCGTTAAAAGTCCAAAATGGACCAAGGAATCATTGTCCTATACAAACTTTGCCCCCTTTTTCACCCCTTAAGGGGTAGAATTTCGGAAAATCCTTTCTTATCGGATGCCTACGTCATACAAAGAACACACCCTCCAAGTTTCAGGTCTCTACGATCAGCGGTTTATGCTGTGCGTTGATCCGTCAGTCAGTGAGGACAAAGGATTTTATATGTATATATAGATTTTAAAGAAAATTAAGACAAAAATAAGAAACAATAAGAGATAGTTACAGAGAAAAGTAAAATAACTAATTGCTATTTTTTGTCGTGATAACGTCTAGTAAAATTGGTGGAAGACCTGCATTCACACAAAAGTGTCACGGTAATATTGTGTGACGTCATGCGTCATGGTAATACAACCCAGTTGGCACAATGGTCACAATGCCGGACTGCCAAACAGAGGGTCTTTTTTTTAAACAAAATAGTCTTGCATTTGACCTCATCTCACCTGATGGTGTCGCGAAGATGTGGTCGAAGATGTAGCATGCTCGCCTAGAAGGTACCTATTCACTCTAGACTTGTAGACTCCAAGGTTGTAGTTTGGGTTGCGGGTTCGATTCCCGCCTCAGACATGTATTTATGCTTTGATATTTGTCTGTGGTCTGGTTGTTTCTATGTATTATAAGTATATATTTACAAAAGAAAAGTAGTAGGTATATCCGTTGTCTAGCACCCCTAACAGAAGTCTAGTTACTTAGCTTGGGGCTAGATGGCGATGTGTGGAATGTCCTGCAAAAAAAAAAATATATGACCAGACGCGACATGGCAACTTAGGAAACAGAGTATTTAATAATAATATCGCTCATCTGGGCTTGTGTTATGGTGTGACTAGTGACGAACAGAAAACTTATAAGGAAAAAAAGGAAAAAAAAAAAATGAAAAAAATAATAATAATTTCTCATCGTTTTCTTAATAGTTATCACGTAAAATTATCGTCCGTAAACCAACTTTACAGATTTGTTTTTTTTTTTTCAGAAAAGGTCACCTTTGACTCATTGGAGGTGAAAGCGGCCGATGTATTGGTCTGCGGGGCGTGCGGGTTCGAATCCGGGAACAGGGACGTTTTCAAAAAACATATAGACGTTGCACACGGCCCTACTGCCAACTGTTGATAGATAGATTGTAATGCCATCTAGTGGCAGGATTTAACAACATGGTTCTAACTTTTACCGCACTACTAGAGGTTCTAGAGATTTGCGCCGATGACTTTGTGATCGGCGTCCGACGTATTAACTTGTCGGCTGCAGCGTATCTGCAATTGACAGATTTTTGAATTGGCAAAACGCGCAATTTTGAAACTAGAACTCAAGATTTTTAAGCTATTGCATAGCTTTTATCGCGGGCTTTGAGCTCGGCGACCGAATCAAGAAATTCCGTAACGAAAATAAAACCTAACACCCCCCACTCCGCCTACCATGTAGTTCGCTTAACGTGTATGTATATGGTACGACTGTACGAAGCTCGCACGATGCAATAGCTTTACCGCGGCAGTACCCGAGTGCCACACGTTTATTTTTCTTTAAATTTCGTAAAAATAATAATATTGACAATTTGCCGCCGTTTTGACGTCATAAAAATTATAATTTTGGTGTTTGTGATAATAAAAACTTACAGATATGAAAGAATTGAGCGAAAAATATTTACTTCAAAACTGAGCGCCACCATTTAATCACTACATAGTATAAAACAAAGTCGCTTTCTCTGTCCCTATATCCCTATGTATGCTTAAATATTTAAAACTACGCAACGGATTTTGATGCGGTTTTTTTAAATAGATAGAGTGATTCAAGAGGAAGGTTTATATGTATAATAGATGCATAATATAGCCGTGCGAAGCCGGGGCGGGTCGCTAGTTTGATATAAAATACTTTTCATCCATTAAACATTTCGATGAAGGTCGTCTTTTAAGGGATCTTATACTATAGTTAATTATTCAAAACACCGAAATCGGACAAAATTAAAGGGAGAGAACAGCTATTTATTTGTTGAATGGATAAGTTGGTATGTTACTCTTATAAGTAGGGTTACCAGTTATTGTAAAATAAATAAGTTAAAAATTATGTTTTAATCTCTAATATTCCATTTTAGATCTAATAATAAAAAGGTTTATTTATGTAAAAAAGGTACTTAGTTTTATGTGTATTTATGGTATTTTAGTTATAATTGTAAAGAAATTAAAGTTAATTTTTTCATTATTTTTGAGTTTAATTTGCTGTTTTTCTACCTATCCTACACTTATCTATACTAATATTATAAAGCTGAAGAGTTTGTTTGTTTGAACGCGCTAATCTCAGGAACTACTGGTTCGAATTGAAAAAATATTTTGTGTTGGATAGTCTATTTATCTATCGAGGCTATTGGCTAATTTTCATTTTCATATTCCCACGGGATCGGGACTTACGCGGGTGAATCCGCGGTCGTTGCTTTTGATAGTAAACCGAACTATTCGAATAAAAAGAATATTACAAAGATATAAAGGTCCATAAGATAGGCGCGAAAAATAACCCTTTGCAGTCGGGTAATAACGCTCAAAATCTATCCAACAGAATATAAAAGTTTAAAATTTATAAAAGCGCCATCTAGTAAACAACTTCAATACGATTTCCCAAATCTAAAGCCAATTTCAAAATGTATAAAAGCGCTATCTGGTAACTATTGCTACCTACTACTCCAGCTTTAGAATTGTGGTGCTAAATCCTGCCTGAAGATGGCAGTAAATTCAATTTGAAAGTTTCAAACTTACGTAGTTTTCTTTATTGTAACTTAAAAATTTATAAAAGCGCCATCTGTGAACCAATATTAATACTTCTAATCTTAAAAAAATGTGCTAAATGATGTTAATAGAAGGCAGTAAATTCAATTTTATTATTTTACTAGATATCGCTACTTGTATTCTTAAAATGTAAACAATGCAACTTCAAAATTTATAAAAGCGCCATCTGTAAACGATTATTGATAGTTCCAAACTTTAAATTAATGTTGCTATATTATGTTACTAGATGGTATTCAATTTAATTTGAATATCGTCGCTTATATTACAACACCGCGAACGTGATTTTTTTCCGTTATTCACTTTTAAATGCCATTCGATAGAGAATTTAACCGCGCATCTAATGCACCAATCGCGTTCGAGATAACTCACCAATCAGAACCAGGAATTCAAAAACTGAAACACCGCGAAAGTCCGTGATTGGTTTTGTTGGCAAAAACACCGCGAATCTACATCACTCACCATACTTTTTGTGCGGCGAAAGTACCGGTAAGCGTGTTTTTAATTGTATTTAATACATTATGTGGATTGTTTGTAAGCAATTAAACTTTATGTGACAAAAAACATTAGTAAATAGATATTAAACATTAAGTTTCAATACATTTAGTGATTTTTCAGTAGTAAATTAGCATTATTGTCGGCAGACGTCTAGTAGACTTTATCTTGAACCAACAGTTAGAAATATTTCTGAACTTTATGAGGCTTACAAAAACTATTGCCAAGATCAAGATAAAGCCTTTCTGAGTCGTCGCACTTTAGATAATGAGTTCCTTAAAAGTAATTTGAGTTTGTACATGCCGAAAAAGGACCAGTGCGACTTTTGTTGCTCGTACAAAGTCGGTAACGTCACTGAAGAGGTCTGGAAAACTCATTTCGAACTTAAAAACCGTGCCAGAGCTGAAAAAACTGCTGACAAAATTTTGGCGTCGGAAGGTTCCTGTCATGTTTTGACACAAGATGTTCAGGCTGTAAAAATGGCTCCAAACCTACAAGCGAGTGCCTTATACTTCAAAACCAAGTTATGTGTCCACAATTTTACTACATACAACTTAGCTAATCATGACGTGAAATGTTATTGGTTTGACGAAAGTAATGGAGGTCTTGAAGCTTCAGTGTTCGCCTCTTGCATCGTGGATAATATCCTACGCCTTTTGAATGAGAAGAATGTTCCTGTGATCTTGTACTCTGATGGATGTTGCGCTCAAAACAGAAATAGCTGCCTCAGCAATGCTTTACTTAGATTGGCTTTTATTTTTTTCATAATAATTTTGTTATTTTCCTGAGTAGGTATTTCGTATTGATTTGTTTTATAATTTTAAGTCTTTTGATTTTATTTTTAAGCTTTTTGTTTGTTTATTACAATAACTTTGAGTTCCTGATATCTCAGTTAGCTTCTTCTATAATAATAATTTTGTTGTTTTCTTGAGAGCGTCACTTAGTGATAAGTTTAATAATTTAATTTATTTTTATTTGATTTTTAAGAGTAAAATTTTATGTTACCTTTTATTTTTTTATAGGAAAGATTTAGGTTTGTTTTTTTATATATAATTTTATTCTTTTTGTTGCTTTTTCATACTTTAGTAAGTAAATAATATAAGATTAATAAAGACTGGTAGCTTACAGTTTTTGTGGTAAACACCGCCTATGTGCTAGAATGTGCCATAATAAAGAAGGCAACAACGCCTATGTGACTTATTTATTCTATTAATAAGGATATTACTATTTTATGCATTTCATTGTTTGCATAATAACTAATAAATTATAATTAAAAAATAACTGTTTTTAATTTTTGTCATTAGCAGAAAATTTATAGTTTTTTGTCTCTCCTGAAAAGTTAGGAAAATTCACGTTCGCGGTGTTGTAATATAAGCGACGATATGTTACTAGTTGTCGCTACTTGACTTTTATCTTATTGTTAACTATGCAACTTCAAAATTTATAAAAGCGCCATCTGTGAACCAATCTTAGTATACTTCGTAGTATACACGTATCCTTCCAACCTTTGAAGTCATGTAGCTATATCCTGTTACTAGATGGCAGTAAATTCAATTTGAATATATTACTAGATGTCGCTACTTGTAATCATAATGTTAAGCAACTTCAAAATTTATAACAGCGCCATCTGGGACACAAGCATAGATACTTTTCTATCATGTTGCCAAATATTGGTACTAGATGGCAATAAATTCAATTTAATAGTTTTCAACACACATAGCTAGATGTCGCTACCAGTATTTTAAAAATTAACTTTGCCAAAGAATCGTCCGCTTTTTTTCCTTATTAACACCTTGATTCTGCATACCTATCTAATTAATGAGGTACATAAATTAGGTACATGAGTAAATTAAACGGATTTGATGAAAAAATATATATTATCTTCCTAAACCGGGGTTTAAAAGATTAAAATATTATTCTAATTATAAATAAGTGGATTTTCTATTATATTACATTTTATGAAGTTAAGACCTTAAAATATTATTTTCACTGATTAACTGAGAAAAAAACGCAGTCTTACTAAATTGAAACTAGAAATTAGAATTTTGCACAGGAGTCGTAAGTTGTTTTAGACATTCCCACGGGATCAAAATCTAAACAGATAAGCCCGCGGGACATTAGATAGCTTATTAAAAGTATTTCTTTCTTCCAACTTATCTTTTTCTGCAATTTACCATTTTTTGATTTTAATTGTTCCCGCTACTCGATAATAGATGGCGTACCGTCAAGCAATAGCTACCCTAACATTAATTTAAAGTTTTTTTGCGGTAATGATAATAAAACATGGCGCGTGCTTATTATCCGACTTCAAAAAAGAATAAAGTTCTTAATTCGCCGCGTATAAAAACTTAAGTACCAATAATTAAAATATTTTTTCAATATTTTAGATCACCTACCTACCTATCTATGACATTTTTTGATGGAAATTTCGTTCCGATTTTCAATTTTGATCCATGACAACAAAATGTTATTGATGTCAATCGTTTGAATAGTTTGTATTCTAGGTGCTACATGTTTTATTATTACAAAAAACTTTAACTTATGAATGATTAAAAATGAAGGAAGAAATAGTACTTCCTTTTCCGAAAATAATAATTTGAATGAATTCTCGGATGAAGTAAAAAATAGCCAATGTTACTTCCAATGAATCAATGTATCCTCATACCAAGTTTCATCAGAATCGGTCCAGTAGTTTCGGACCCTTTCATTACAAACCCAAAAAAACTTTCCTCTTAAAATATTATAAACTGCGGTCCGCAGTTGTTTCTTTAAATGTTTCCAAACACAGAATACATAATAAATAATAATAAATTACAATGAACTACAAACTTTAACAGCCTTTATAATCCCTTTAAAGGTCGATTTTTCAAAAATCCTTTCTCAGTAGGTACTCCACTACATCCTAAAAGCAACCCCCATACAAAGTTTCAGCTCGTAGCTCGCGTAGTTTCAGAGACTTTTTCCCTTTTATAATAAAACTAGCGACCCGCTCCGGCTTCGCACGGCTATATTATGCATGTATTATACATATACATATTGACGACCTCTGTGGCGCGTCGGGCGAACAACCGACTGCGACGCAGAAGGTTGCGGGTTCGATTCCCGCCGGGAACAAGTATTTATGCTGACCATAAATTCTTGTTTCTGGTTCTGGGTGTTTCCTATATGTATATATTTACAAAAAAAAAAGAAAAAAAAAAAAAAGTAGTTTATCCGTTATCTGGCACCCATAACACAAGCATTAAGTTGCTTAGCTTGGGGCTGGATGGCGATGTGTAATATGTCCTGAAATATTTATTTATTTATTATATAAACCTTCCTCTTGAATCATTCTATCTAATAAAAAAAACCGCATCAAAATCCGTTGCGTAGTTTTGAAGATTTAAGCATAGGTACATAGGGATATAGGGACAGAGAAAGCGACTTTGTTTTATACTATGTAGTGATAACTAAACTAGCTGGCCCGAAAAACGCGTTTTGCCATTTACAAAAAAAATACTTATAACGGAAAAATAAAGGAAATAAAAATAATAAATAGAAATAGTGTTCGAATCTCAGACCTAACGAATATAAGTACACAAAACTTTTCATCCCAATCGTTTAAGCCGTTTAGGTGGAGTTTGGCAAATGACACCGCGACACGAGAATTTTATTTAAATAGGGATAGATTGGGTTCACTACGCCTTTAAGAAACTATGACCAATCATCATCATTCGGTAAAACTTTGCTTTATTTCATAGGATGTTTAAGAGGAAAGGGTACCTGGGGCTTTCTCCATACAAACTATTACAAACGTAGTCGACTGTTTTCTCCCTGGATAATGACACTAGGGCAAATATTTTTGGTGCATAAAACTTATAACTGCCATGACCATGCCCCTATTTTTTGTTATTTTTTATTCTTTTATTTTTTTAATTTTAATTTCTATAATAATTAGAAAATTAAAAAAACCAAAACATAGGGGCATAGTCATGGCAGTTATAGGTGTTATGGCACAAAAATATTTGTGCTAGTGTCATTATCCAGGGAGTAAACAGTCGACTACGTTTGTATGGAGAGCGCGCAGGTACCCTTTCACCTTAACATGCCACAAAACGCAACTCGACCAGTTATTGCAATACTATACATTAAAAATGAAATAGGTGTCTGATTTACGAAAAATATGATTTAATTTCAAAACAAAAGGATTACTTATTTAATTCAGAGGGGTAACGCCCCCCCTTCGCGGTCACCAAACTGGAATAATCTTATTTAATCCATTCGTAAACAGATGTTTACTTAGAATACCATTAAGATGGACAAAAAATAAAGAAAAACACATTTTAGGGTTCCGTACCCAAAGGGTAAAAACGGGACTTCACTAGACTTCACTATCCGTCCGTCTGTCCCCAGGCTGTATCTCATGAACCGTGATAGCTAGACAGTTGAAATTATCACAGATTTTTAAGTATTTCTGGGGCTCTATTTTTGAATCACACGACGCCTACAAGTCACGCTCAACTTCCAAGTTGCATGACACAAATTTTCTGTATTCTTAAGTCGTTCGTCGTCGAAATTTAAAATGACAATTTTTGGTTGCTTTCCGCAGAAAATTGAAAACCGGTAATTGCCGATGAACATTCGAAATAATACCAAAAGATAGAAATATTTTTTAAAGATCGTTTCCGAATGTTTGACTATAATTGTTTAACGTTTATTCTACCACTCGCTTGTCGGCGACGAGTGGTGCAGACCACTCGTTACGATCGAGCGATTCAAAAATAGCGAATTTCCAATGTCGAACGAATATCAGTAGAAATCGAGCGCTCGACGTGGGGCGAACGATTCAAAAATAGAGCTCCTGATGTTGCCGCTATAACTGTTATATAGGCAACATCAGAAATACTCTGTACTAATATTCTGTTTTTAGTATTTGTTGTAAATTCTTCGCACGCTAGTCCGACTCGTACTTGGCCGGTTATGTAATTGAAATTAATTCTCAAATCGAACGATTTTGGATGATTCGATCTCTGCTTTATTAAAAAAGTAGAAACGCTTCGCGGTTTCACCCGCGTAACTCCCGATCCCGTGGGAATATCGGAATAAAAAGTAGCTTATGTTATTGTCCATGAATCAATCTATCCTCATACCAAGTTTCATGTAAATCGGTTCAGTAGTTTCAAAACCTATTCAATGCATAGAAACAGTCAAAACTTTCTTCTTAATAATATTATTAAAAATTATACCTATTCGTAGTATAAAAATACACTTTTAAAACCGCTTAGATTAATAAGAAAATAAAGATTTTTTTTTACAAACTAAAGAAAAGAATAAAATATTAGTAAAAAATAGTTTAAAAAAAATCAAAATCGGTTCATCCGTTCGGGAGCTACGATGCCACAGACAAACACACACACAGACACACACACACACACACACACACACACACACAGACACGTCAAACTTATAACACCCCGTCGTTTTTGCGTCGGGGGTTAAAAATTAGGAAATAATCAATTAAGAATTAGTAAAGATTACTATATAGTAAAAATTTATAAAAATACTCTATTATTTTATGAAAACCAAAACACGATTAAAAAAACTTGCCTCGATAGAAATAATATTAAACTTTTCGTAAATTTTCCAAAAAATACACATTTTGAGGTGGTCGTCTCGTTTTAACTAACTAACTATGGTAGTTTAAAATATTAACAAAAATAGGCGCGAAAAACATAACCATTTCCTCGCAATTGGGTAAAAACTAAATTTTTCGTAAAAATAAGGAAAACTGCTTAACAGGGAAAGGGTACCGGGGGCTCTCTCCATACAAACGTAGTCGACTGTTTTCTCCCTGGATAATGACACTAGAGAAAATATTTTTATTGCATAAAACTTATAACTGCCATGACCATGTTGTTTCTATGACAATAAGAAAATGAAAAAACCAAAACATAGGGTCATGGCATAGGTTTTATGGCACAAAAATATTTGTGCTAGTGTTATTATCCAGGGAGAAAACAGTCGACTACGTTTGTATGGAGAGAGCGTCGGTACCTATTCAACTTAAAACATAAATATTGGCTTTATTGCCAATCTGAAAAACTATTTATTTGTTTATTTTCTTTTTATTTTGTCACTTGTATAAAAGTATAAAAAAAACCTTTTGGTGTTTTTTGTATTACATATTTGTGTAAAGCTATGAAAATCACCCGTATCCGCCTGTCCTACAGTAAAAACAATAATAACGCAAACGGCGCAAGGCATACATGAATGTCACCCTTTTTACTATATAGATACATAAAAATTTGTAAGTATCGTAAAATCACAATGTTTGTCTGTTGCGGGAACTCGATATGAATGGTTTAAAGTATAAGATAGCGGGAGGCGGAACGAGAGCGGAAGCGTTTTATGAGCTTTGCTTCAACAGTAGACTTTTTACACTTTTCTCCATTTCTGAGTTAAAATGATTAAAAAAGTTGGAAAAATGATTAAAGAAGTTGGTTGTGTTCTTCATAATACGCTTAAAAACAGATCATAAACCCTATGGTTTATGATCTGTTTTTAAGTGGTTTTAAGCGAAAACTTAATATTTATTTAGTTTTTAATTATGGCTTGCTTGCATTTTACAGTGCAGACAGGGATAATCGCCGGTTTGCCGGTTATCTCTGTCTGTCATTGAACGTTGTTATTGTAAAGGGCCTCTACGTGTTGGCTTCGCCTTCACGCAGGCCTTCCAAAGGTCCAAGGCTCCATAGCCCCGTGATGCCCTAGGTAAAATATCCCAATTCATCAAGGTTCAAGTTAGGAACTCCGATTTCCGCACTTAGGCATCAGTCTGCCCATTGCGCGTGATCTTCGACTGCTACTCCAGCCAACCCAGCTCCGACCAGAAGCGCAGAATCTGCTGTCTTCGTACGCTTGTTAGAGCGTAGTCGGGTTGCCAAGTATGTCAGCCCGGTATGCAGCCAGGCTCTCTCACTCCAGGGGCCTAAGTCTGCTAACACAATTGTGTTTCAATAGAGTGTCGATGGAATCGTAATAGACATTTTATGTCAAAAATATGACATTACATGTCAATTTGGTATTCTCCTAATGTTAACATTTCTATCGAAACACCACTGACTCACTTTGGTATTGTGCTCTAGAATCGTGGTTTAATGGAATCTCGATAGTTGACAAAACGGTACATCGCTTAGCAACATATAGGTACCATGTTGCTAGGTAACATCAGCGACGTATCTATTACCATTCCATTGAGACTCCATAGTGATTCTATTGCGATGTTATTAAAACTTTAGCAGACTACCAAATAAAGTCACAATCTCGATATAATATCAATAGAGTCTCGATATAATGACAATGGTAAATCCATTAATGCAAAATAGCAGAATAAGGCCCCAGAATTGCGGGAGCGATGATGCCCACCATTGTGCGTAAGGTCACGCTTTTTTTGGGCAATTTACCTAGTGCCGCAGAAAATAATTTCATTTAAATTCCGCTTCCGCTACATCTCCCAACTGACACCACACATAAATACATACATTTTACAGCCTACCCAACACACAGGTGACATCCGTACTAACGCGAGCACATCCATGGGATTTACACCGGAATAGGATAGGATCTTGTTCACCTGATGGTACATTCCACGTGATCCAGGGTTAATGAGGTTACTGGGAAGCTCAGACCATAAACCTAAATAAATAGAAGCTAGATTTTTGCTAAAACTACTCAATCTATACTAATATTATAAAGATGAAGAGATTATTTGCTTGTTTAAACGCGCTAATCTCAGGAAGTACTGGTTCGAATTGAAAAATAATTTTGTGTTGGATGGTCCATTTATTGAGGAAGAATATACTTAGGCTATTTTATATTTTGATATTCTCACGGGATCGAGAGGGCTGCGTTTCCATTGACGCGGAGTTGGGCAGAGCGGTGCTTAGCGGTGCATAAATTGACCAATCACTATGCTTGAAACAGCACGAGCGGAGCGGTGCAGAGCTGAACGGATATTCATATAAAATATGCGAGGTGATGCGGAGCGGAGGATTACGGGGCGGTGCGTTGCGGACGGTAGCTAGGAGAGCGAAGCGGTGAGGCGGACTAAGTACGGAATAAGTTGAAAATTCTCCATGCACAGAACGATATTTTATATGTTGTCGAATCCAGAATCTATGTTTTCTTTTCATATCCAAAAAAGTTGCAACAGTCAATGCTACTTCATCTGATTCGTTATCTTCGTCTTCAAGTAAGGAAAGATATAAAAGGATTGCTTTTTTCTTTTTAAGCGACAACATGACATATGCTCTTTCTGAAAGATGGAGACAAATTGAGCTCAAAATTGCGCAATTCCAAAGTAAGTTCCGCTCCGCTCCTCTCCGCTCCGCTCCTCTCCTTTCTGCTTCAGTGGAAACACTCACCACTTTTCACCGCTATTCTCCGCTCATTTCCGCACAGCTCCGCGTCAATGGAAACGCAGCTTTTGCGCGTGACACCGCGGAAAACATAAGGTTTCACGAAGCAGTAAAATGATTCTCTTCCGAAATTATTAGATACTAATTTCTTGTTTTTAGTTAATGTTCTTAAAAATAATAAGCAGTATGCTTCTTAAGAATATTGCTTTTAAATTAAGAATTTTGCTTGTCATTTTAATTTTCAGTATTCTTAATTCAAGAATATTGCTTTTAAATTAAGAATTTTGCTTGTCATTTTAATTTTCGGTATTCTTAATTCAAGAATATTGCTTTTAAATTAGGAATACTGCTTCTCATTTTAAGGTTGTTTTAATAAAACTTAGAAATTATTCTTTAAGAGAGGAGGTAAATTTTTATAAAATAAATTTTTTACTACCTACTTGTTTTTCATCCCATAAATTACAACAAAATATATTCTTCTATCTAAAAAGTTTAAGTATAATTTTTTAAAAATAATAAAACATGTAGCTACCTAACATGTTTTATTATTTTTAAAAAATTATATAACTTTAACTTATACGTATACATAGCTTTAATATATATTTAATTTAATATAGCTTTAATACATAGCTAGCTACGCCCGTACTTCGTTAATGGTTTTAAAAAAAGGATAGATAAATGATAAAAAAAAATGATCAAATGCAGTTGTGATAAACGAGCCAGAATATTCGGTCTCAGACCGAAGGAAAAAGGTAATTAATAAAATAATTTTGATCAGAGGTTTAGGCCTGAAAGCGTTACAGAAGTCAGAGTTGAAAATTAAAACAGACTGGTGGGTCTGCAATTATGCAGCCAAAAGTAGAGCTCCAAAACGGCTGTTATAAGAATGTTTTCAACACGAGCAAGATTTTCTAGACACCTGCTTTAGGTGAAGTTTAAAGTCTTCTAACTTATCAATGAATCAAACAAAAATTATTAGAATGCAAACATTTCAATAGTAATTATTGAACTCTACCGAGGGCTGCAATTATACAGCCGACTGTATCTATGCGCAAGTCGTACTAAGCCATTACTTGAAAAAAAAACCGACTACTTCCTGTCAAATCTATAGTAATATATCGTTATTAACGTTAGGGCCGTATATAGCGGGTCTGCGTGAAACGTGGCCCGCGGGGCTGACACGGCGGCGCGGGGTCCGCTCTGGGCTCCTACGGCCTTCATAAACTTGTTTACCTTACGGCCGGTTTACTGCGATCTGACACATTTTATATTGTATAAGGTTCCGTAGGATATTGAAAATAAAAATAGTCGAACGTCGCGCTATAAACAGTCGAACATAGGAATAAATAAATGATGAAAAATAATAAATGCTGTTGGGTATCTAAAAACAGAGATGAATTTTCTTTATATTTATCTTTATATAGAAACTAGCGACTCGCCCCGGCTTTGCACGGCTACATTATGCATGTATTATACATATAAACCTTCCTCTTAAATCACTCTATCTATTAAAAAAAAACGAGTCTAACACTTCCCATTGTGGTTCTTTTATTAGAACGAAGGCGAGCACTAAGAAAGGATTTGTGAAGATTTGAATTTCAAAGGGATAAAAAAACTGCTCAATTTTGTAGTGTTAACTATTTTGTAACTTCACCAATGAACAAATGAGGAAGGTATAAGTGTACAATTCATTAAAGTTTTGTGTTAATATGAGTTTTTAAGAAATTCGTGGCATAGATTTTTACTTCTAACACAAAGAAACATAGGCCTAGCCAGAACTAGTATTCAGTATTTGATGATGTCAAACGTATGGGCAGCAAAAACTTTCTGTTGTTATTCAATATGTTGTATACGGAACCCTAAGAAGTGGTGAGCAACCCTTGATCTCGCGCCCCGAACACACCGACACATGTAATTTATGTCTCGATGTCACTCACATATTAGCTACTAGGGTTGCCACTTCTCACTAACATATTTCACTAGATACCTATATCATTTTGAACATGGTTATTTTCACTATTACAGTCATTCAAAAATGTTGAAAATGATATAATTATTTTATATGCGATCCGCGGTTTCACCCGTGTAAGTCCCGATCGCGTGAGAATATCAAAATGAAAAGTAGCCTATAGCCTACCTCCCCGCGATAAATGGACTATCCAACACAAAAAGAATTTTTTAATTAGAACCAGTAGTTCCTGAGATTAGCGCATTCAAACAAACAAACAAAATAGATTTGAAAATGATACATATATTTATTTTATTTTTTTGTCACCGTTTGACCACTATCTCCCGTGACTCAAAGACTCTCAAAGACTCTGACCTGTCCTCTTTTGTTTGTAATAACATCGAAATATCGACCTCAGCAAAATAACTCACTATTTACTTACTCCGCTGGCTCAGCGATCCAAAGTGAATCATGACCCCTGAAACTAGAGTTTTCCATCGCTCCCACATAATCCGAGCGATGTTCCCGGTTGCATCCCTCTCGGGAGCCCGGGGTCCGCTTTTCTACTTTTACGCCTCCACTTCGCACAATCTTCGGCATCCTGATCTTCTGCTGGCCATTGCAGTCTTCCATCGTCCCTGTCCTGTGCTATTTCTTGCCAATTGTAAGCATAGTACGTGTGTCACCCAACCAGTCGAAGGTCGGTGGGACGACCCAGATATCGTAAATTACGTTAGTAGATTGGATTTAATATTCTTAAATTAATAAACACAAATAATTCGGGACACAACTATTAAGTATCGTGTAGCCATTGACAACAGGATGAACCACGTACAGCCATTTTATTCACATGAAATTTTACTGTAAAACAAGATGGCGCTCTGGAAAGATAACATTGTTTAAATTAAAAATTTCATGATTGCATTTCGATCACAAATAATACCCTCAAAGTAGCTCAAAATACCTGCAAAGCCAGCTATTGGTATCCTCAAAAATATTTTTGAAATCGAAATGCAATCGGAATTCAAATTTTGAATTCAATTGATATTCAAACAATGCTATTTACGAGAATTGACCTTCTGACCCATTTCTGACCACAACTACTGTATTCATTCCGTCGTTTCAAAAAGTAACGTTTATTCGTCGGCGCGTGTCAACCCTATAAGTTGTTTGCACACCTAACAGTTTAACCTCTTTCTTTATTTAACAGATGAGACATTCGCATGCCGCGGTGTGTGCCTACCTTAATGTACATACATACACAACTATATCTATGTGTTTGTAGGTACGCAGCTTTACAAAAACAACGTACTATGTTTGACGGATCTAAGTTTTTGTCAAGAAGAAAATATTTATTGGGTTTTGACAAAGCTTGTGGATTTAAAAGCAATATTGTTAAATTAAGAATACTGCTTATCTTATTAAGATTCAGTATTCTTAATTTAAGAATACTGCTTTTATATTAAGATTACTGATTATCATTTTAAGATTCAGTTTTCTTCATAAAACAATGATAAATATTGAAGGACATTCCACACATTGCCATCTAGCCACAAGCTAAGTAACTAGACTTATGTAATGGGTGCTAGAAAACGGATATACCTACTACTTATATACTTTTATTTTTGTAAATATATACTTATAATACATAGAAACAACCAGAACACAAAATTTGTATGAAACTGAATTTTTGTGAAACGGGAACAGTATGAAAACGAAATTGTATGAAATGGGAATTTGATATTAAATTAACTTGGATTTATACAGGACTTGTACATAATGGTCCGGATCGGTAATTTATAAATTTTGCTTTCAAATTAAGAATACAGCTTATCATTTTACAAACCAACTAAGTTTAAAAAAAAATTACATTTAAACTAAGAATTATCATAAGATTCAATACTCTTAATATTTTTGAAGTGAAAACTTCTTTAGCGGCGTTGAGCACTTTTTCTGTAATGGGTATAAAATCTTAAACTCGCGTCAGGACACGTGACCTGATCGAAAAAGCGTAAGACGGATGGAGAGTAGACAGCTATCCCCTCTCTACGGCGCGGCGAAAATGTATGCCTGGGCCTACTGTTTTTAATTTGGCTGTGAGTGTATTAAGACGTACATATGGTATTTTTTAACGGACGACTATTGACGGACGACAAATGTCGGACGACAAATGTCGGACGACAATTTGTTGGACGACAAATGTCGGACGACTATTTGTTGGACGACAAATGTCGGACGACTATTTTTATTTTTTTTATTGATGAACACAGAATCAACAGCACTTAAATTAAATTATAACCGAAAAACTATTCAACTAAAGTTACTGCCAAATACAGATTCTTAATTTTTTTAAATTAATTCAATTATAATATGCGTCCCACGCGCTATGATGTGCACTAGAAGAATAAGGTGATTTAAGAATATTGTTTTTAAATTTAGAATACTGCTTATCAGATTAAGATTAAAGTATGCTTAATTTATTGCTTTTAAATTAAGAATTGTGCTTGTCATTTTAATTACATTTATTTTTGCTTTTAAGTTAAGAATACTGCTTATTTTCAAGAAAATTGATTAAAACTACGAAATTATCTCTAGTGTCTGTAGGGAGATGATTATTTCTTGCTTGAAAGAAACCTTTTTTCCTATGAAGGTCCCGAATCACCTTCCAGGCTCCAGAGAGCTCGCAATTATTTTACGAAACATCGAAATATATTTTTATTTCAACCTGAAATACAACCATATCCGTAAGTAGGTACTTACCTAATATGTTTGAGTGATAATAAAACATACCTCATTTTTAGAGTTCCGTATTCTAAGGGTTACAACTTGCTAGGTCCACCCGTTCCTGAGAAAATCGGCGGTCTTATAAGGATTATTTTTGAAGTTATACTTCTTTAGCCGCGTTATGAAAAAATGATGAGAGTGAATTTTTATATGCGCGCGCACCGTGACACCGAAAATTCACATGTTGAAGTTGTCCGCAAACCGCAAGATGACAGCTGTCACAAAACCAAATAGCTACCTACGTGAAACTGAAAATGAGGTTAGTTCAAAGAGGTACTACTACATAATTATTTTAATGTAATTATTTATTTAAATATTATGTGACTGGAAAATTATTTCTTAATGATGCCAAAGAAGTATAACTTCTCACGCGCGTACATAAGTACACGCACCCAATTTTTTTTTTTACCTTTTCAGGTACGGAACCCTATGACTTCACTGTCCGTCCGTCCGTCTGTCCGTCCGTCTGTCTGTCACCAGGCTGTATCTCATGAACCGTGATAGCTAGACAGTTGAAATTTTCAAAGATTATGTATTTCTGTTGTCGCTATAACAAACAAATACTTACTAAAAAAATTAACCTGTCGGGGACACGCGTTCGGAACGAGATCCCGTTCTCTTTTTTTTGCATGTATGTGTGGGAGATTTGTTTCACGTTTTCGTAACGCGTTAACTTTTTACAGGCTATAGGTCCCCAGACAGCGAAAAGGAATTTCGTTCTAAAAAACAGAAAAAAGTATTTAAGTGGTTCTCCGATACAACGTGATACGGAACCCTTGTCCGCTAGTCCGACTCGCACTTGACCGGTTTTTATATGTCGGTGCTTCATTTTCTTGTAACGATGTTGTAAAGTTTAGGTATTTTACATATACGGTAGGGAGATAAATATTTCCAATGATGCAAATGGTGGAGCAATGTTTTACATTTTAGTGTAAGTACTAGTTGCGTTTTACGGTTCTACCTGATGTTGTGAGAATATTGGTATTAAAAAAACTCGGCTAAGTGTGAGTCGGACTTGCGCACGAAGGGTTCCGTACTATTATATCCTGTTTTTAACCGAATGTTTTTTTTTTTTTTATAGCGGCAACAGAAATACATTATCAGTGAAAAATTCAACTGTCTAGCTATCACGGTTCTTGAGATACAACATGGTGACAGACAGACAGACGGTAAAGTCTTAGTAATTTCAATTTACCCTTACCCTATAAGGTATTTAAACACTAAAATGGTAGTCAGCTGCATAATTGCAGCCCTCGGTAGAGTTCGAAAATTACTATTATTGGAATGTTTGCATTCTAATAATTTTTGTTTGATAAATTCATGAGTTAATAGACTTTAAACTTCAACTAAAGCAGTTACTTTGAATCTTGCTTATATTGAAAACATTCTTATAACAGCCGTTTTGGAGCTCTAAGGCGGATCTGCAATTATGCTGCTTACTGTACGCGACGAATTGACAACCTCTTCCTTTTTTAGAAGTCGGCTGAAAATCTGCCTATTCGAGATCTCTAGAGTCACAAATAAACAAACATACAACTGTTTAATCCTATCCTATGCGGATGAAGTCGCGGGTGATAGCTAGTTTTAGATAAGTTTTAGATAAAAAGTAACCTATGTTTTCAACTTGATCTAGTAGTTTCTGAGATTAGCGCGTTCAAACAAAAAACGGAAGCCCTCAAAGATGAATAATTTTCCCCTTTATTTTCCACATTTTCCACTGATTCTTCGCTCCTATTGGTCGCAGCGTGATATTATATAACCATAAGCCTTTTTTGATAAATGGACTATCCAACACAAAAATATTTTTTTCAATTCGAACCAGTAGTTCCTGAGATCAGCGCGTTCAAACAAACAACTCTTCAGCTTTAGAACATTAGTATGGATTAAAACTTTAAATAGCTAGAAATAAATACTCTTTGAATAAACTAGTTCATAGATAAAAACGCTTGACACGATTATGACAAAATCTGTCAATTCAAAAGCTATGTTTCTAGAGGAATTTTATCAAATGAAAACGTATAAAATATTATGGGCATAAGTCATAAAAGGTAATATTTTTAATTAATCCTTCCAAATCACTACATAGTATAAAATAAAGTCACTTTTCGCCGTCCCTATATACCTTTGTATGCTTAGATCTTTAAAGCTACGCAACGGATTTTGATGCGGATTGATGATGTTTTTTTTTAATAGATAGAGTGATTCAAGAGGAAGGTTTATATGTATAATACATGTATAATATAGCCGTGCGAAGCTGGAGCGGGTCGCTAGTAATCACTTTATCTATTAAAAAAAACCGCATCAAAATCCGTTGCGTAGTTTTAAAGATTTAAGCATACAAAGGGATATAGGGACATAGGGACGCGTTGAGGAGGCTTATAGCTAACCGACGCTCGCTGATCATTTACGGTAGTGCGGGTTAAGCGACGCCTGGCGCGGTCATTACTTCGATGGCCAATTAGTAGTGTGGCAAAAATGTGTTTCTGTGAGCCCCTCGTTAAAGCACATGAAGCCGTTGGTCCCGGTTGCTACCTCTAGTAGTAGTCGTTAGGTCAAGTTAGAGGCCTTAAGGGGGGTCCAAAAATTCCCTATAGTTTTGAAGCTATCCTAAAATTAAGAATTAAAACTAGTCTAGCTTTGAAATGACAAAAATTTTCGCCTCGAAATTAACCCAAAATATCGGTGAAAATCTCACCTACAATTCCATCTCAGCACTTTAGAGAAAAACAAAACACATTCGTTACAATAAACAATATTAGCTGTAAGCGACGGATATATCTGGCGCGTTGCGTTTGGCAGCATAAGTAGCCTTAAGGTGAAAGGGTATACCGGCGCTCTCTCCATACAAACGTAGTCGACTGTTTCCTCCCTGGATAATGACACTAGCGCAAATATTTTTGTGCCATAAAACCTATAACTGCCATGACTATGCCCCTATGTTTTAAAGTGGATTTTTTTTCAAATAGGGAACTGGTCACCACAAGTATTAAAAAAAAATTGGACTGACGGTATGAAAAGTAGAGTATGCACCTCAGGATAAAGCATGTCTTCGTCTTGGGCGGCTTGAACCCCTCGCTTCACTCAGGACTCTACTTAACTCCCTCGCTCCGCTCAGGAGTTAACCCGAGAGTCCCTCGTTACACTCGGGGTTCAATATGCCACCCACAACATAAGACATTGCTTTATGACCTTGATGCATAATCTACTATTAAAGTCACGTATTTTCATCAACTTCTGATGCCATTACACATTATAGGAACTTCCAGACTTTAGCCATACTGTCAAACTCCGAGCGGTGCCCGGTCGCCGCACTCTCTCCACTTGACTTTGAGCTTTAATACTAGTGGTTACAGTCTACTTTTCTATGAAGAAGTTTGACGTTTTGATTTCAACATCTTGCAAACATGTAACTTTTGTTCGAAGTTTTACCATTACTTTTTGAGGGAGCAAAAAATAATATTTTTCCTTCCATGAAATCGTTTCATTTTATAATCTAAACTAGCGACCCGCTCCGGCTTCGCACGGCTGTATTATGCATGTAATATACATATAACCCTTCCTCTTGAATCACTCTATCTATTAAAAAAACTGCATCAAAATCCGTTGCGTAGTTTTAAAGATCTATGCATACAAAGGGACATAGGGATACAGGGACGGCGAAAAGTGACTTTATTTTATACTATGTGTAGTGATGATATTTGGTACTCTACTGGGCTGCGTAGGTGGGCCTACATTTTTATTTTATTTAAAGTATTTAATTTTTTTTTATTGTAGTCATGGCCAGAAAACAGATAAAGAAACACAGTCTCCAGTATTGAAGATTTTCAGAGATATGGTCCAAAAGGAGAAACGGTATTAAGTTTTTATATAATACTAGCTGCGCCCCGCGGTTTCACCCGCGTAACTCCCGATCCCGTGGGAATATCAAAATAAAAAGTAGCCTATAACCTTCCTCGATAAATGGACTATCCAACACAATAATTATTTTTCAATTTGAACCAGTAGTTCCTGAGATTAGCGCGTTCAAACAAACAAACAAACTCTTCAGCTTTATAATATTAGTACCTATAGATTGTGTTTTAATAAGGGTATAAAAATGGGGATTTTTTATACGTCTAGGCGAACAAAGTTTGTTCTAAGATTTAAAAAAGAAAAAGGTTATTGGAAAAAAAAGCTGATTTTGGAAATAGAGACCATTAATGTTTGAACTTATCCAATTCAATCATTCAATCAAGGTTAATGACATCTAACTCCAAAAAAAACAACAGATTTTCGGGTAAACTAAAAAAGTTTTTTCTTAAATGTTCAGTTTATGTTTTAACTCGCTCCGTGGTTTCACCTGCGTAGCCTCATTCCCATGAGAATATCGAATAAAAACTAGCCCATATTATTCTTAATGAATCAATGTATCTCATAGCAATGTCACATCAAGTTTCACTTTTAGTTTCGGAGCCTATTCGCTACAAACATAAAAACAAAAAATAAAATCGTTCCCATTTTATAATATACTAGCGACCCACACCGGCTTCGCACGGCTATATTAGGCATGTATTATACATATAAACCTTCCTCTTGAATCACTATCTATTATAAAAACCGCATCGAAATCTGTCGCGTAGTTTTAAAGATTTAAGCATATAAAGGGAAATAGGGACAGAGAAAGCGACTTTGTTTTATACTATGTAGTGATGAAGTATCATATTATGTTAGTCGGGTTCATTATATGGGCCTTTGTTGCCCGAAATAAATTATGGTCAAAAAATAAATTAATATTCTTTCATAAACAGCATCTTCGTCGTAAAATATTACTTTAACCCCGTATGACACAATCTAATGTTTGTTTCTAGAGATCCAGAGAAGACAAACTTACTGAACGGCAAACACGTTGAGAAGAAACGTAAACAATTCTTGGGTTACAGATCTAAATCAGATCAGGTTACTATAATGAGTTTCTATTTAACTCCCGATCCCGTGGTAATATCGGGATAAAAAGTACCCTATGTTACTGTCAATGAATCAATGTATCCTCATACCAAGTTTCATCTAAATCGGTCCAGTAGTTTCGGAGCCTATTCGTTACAAACAAACAAAAAAAAATCCTTGTAATAATTTTAGTGTGAAAAGATTATTATATTATAGACTAGCGACCCGCTCCGGCTTCGCACGGCTATATTATGCATGTATAATACATATAAACCTTCCTCTTGAATCACTATCTATTTAAAGGAACCGCCTAGTTTTAAAGATCTAAGCATACATAAGGACAGACAGCGGAAAGTAACTTTGTTTTATACTATGTAATATGTAAAGATTAAAGATTACATCCGATTTTAATAACATTTTTGGCTGATTTTAATTTTATTTTTATATCTGGCTGATTTTAAGCCTTCAATCGGTATTTTATATTTAAACTAGCGACCCGCCCCGGCTTCGCACGGCTATATTATGCATGTATAATACATATAAACCTTCCTCTTGAATCACTCTATCTATTAAAAAAAAACCGCATCCGTTGCGTAGTTTTAAAGATTTAAGCATACATAGGGAAATAGGGATAGAGAAAGCGACTTTGTTTTATACTATGTAGTGATAGTGATAATAGCTGCGCCCTGCGGTTTCACCCGCGTAAGGCCGATGTTTTTCACCGTTTAAAAATTTCCTGGACTACGACAAACATTTAAAAACCGAAATCATCTAAATCAGTTCAGCCATTCTCGAGTTTTAGCGGGACTAACGAATAGCAATTGATTTTTATTTATCACTACATAGTATAAAACAAAGTCGCTTTCTCTGTCCCTATGTCCCTATATATCATCTGTGAAGTTGTAAAGATTCTGTTTTTTTTTTAAACAATATACAATACACTATAATAAAATAACAACATAATCAGAATCTTTATTTGCTAAACAACACAGATATAAATATTAGATGGTAATTACAAAAAAAATAGATCCATATGTTCTACCTTACAAAGGCATGCCAATGTTTATGAAATCAAAATCAAAATATTTAATTAATGAATATGTCTAAACATTATAACAACATAATTTTAAAGTCAATTAGTTCATAATATTTTATCTTATCATAATATCTTCATATCTTAATTTGTTATAAATCAGACAAACACTCAATATAGTAAAACATGTAAAACAAAATAAAAATAGAAGTGAATAATATAACAGAATAAAATAAAATCAAATATACAACTGTGCGAGTGCGCTTTGGGTCACGTGGGGTTCAGCTAATTGGTATTCCGGTTATACACGGACAAGTCCGCTTGTTTATTTGATATTTATAATTGTTTTTTTTTTTAGAAATCATTAGAATCGAGCAGTTCTGATGTTCAACAGCCTTACAAGCAACAGGAACAAGAGTTGAGGAACACAGAGTATCACAGATCGCAGTCACAGAGCTTGGTTAGTGTAATCAAAATATACTAAAACTAGCGACCCACCACGGCTTCGCACGGCTATATTATGCATGTATTATACATATAGACCTTCCTCTTGAATCACTCTATCTATTAAAAAAAACCGCATCAAAATCCGTTGCGTAGTTTTAAAGATTTAAGCATACATAGGGATAAATGGACATAGGAACAGAAAAAGCGACTTTGTTTTATACTATGTAGTGATAAAATATGATAATATTATGGAAATTCGAACTTTTTTTGGAAATATCCCTCCATTTCGTATTAAAACCCTTCTTCCATACACGCTGATTGTATTAATATCAAAATTGTTTTAATTTTATTTCAGCCATTTCAAGGGAGCAAAAGTTGGGTGTTTTGGGCAAGTATTTCCTTTATAAAACATCTTATATTTCTAGCTTAAATAAATCTATATTTGTAATAAAATAAATTTATTTATTCGGAGCTCCAACAGCTATTACATACTTATAAAACATAGTGTAACAACAGAAAGCCAATTACAGGATATCACGGTTAAAAAAATGATTTAACTCGCATATTCAGACGTGAGCGTATCTACGAACTAGCACTATAAACATAGAGAAACAACAAACAAATAATTAATGAAGTTACCATTGAAAATTGAACTAAGCATACTATCGTACAAATAATTAATGAAGTTACCATTGAAAATTGAACTAAGCATACTATCGTACAAATAATTAATGAAGTTACCATTGAAAATTGAACTAAGCATACTATCGTACAAATAATTAATGAAGTTACCATTGAAAATTGAACTAAGCATACTATCGTATAAATAATTAATGAAGTTACCATTGAAAATTGAACTAAGCATACTATCGTACAAATAATTAATGAAGTTACCATTGAAAATTGAACTAAGCATACTATCGTACAAATAATTAATGAAGTTACCATTGAAAATTGAACTAAGCATACTATCGTCATTCACTAGCAAAAAAGTGATTAGCTAAACGCCGTCTCGCAGTCGCAATACTAGCACATGAGTAGAGAAGGACACTAGTACAAGTCCAGGGGCCTTATTCTGCTATTTTGCATGAATGGATTAACCATTGTCATTATATCGAGACTCTATTGGTATTATATCGGGATTGTGACTTTTTTTGGTATTCTGCTAAAGTTTAAATAACATCGCAATAGAATCGCCATGGAGTCTCAATGGAATAGTCATAGATACGTTGCAGGTGTTGCCTAGCAACGTGGTATATGTTGCTAAGCGATATACCGTTTTGACAACTATCGAGATTCCATCGAGCCACGATTCTAGAGCAGAATACCAAAGTGAGTCAGTGGTGTTTCGATAGAATAGTTAACAATAGAAGAATACCAATTTGACATGTAATGTCATATTTTTGACATAAAATGTCTATTACGATTCCATCGACACTATTGAAACACGATTGTGTTAGCAGACTTAGGCCCATTATTGTCAGTGTTTTTAACTAAGTTATTAAAGTTGCTGCAAGAAATCCCTGAAACTACGCGAGCTACGAGTATGAATCTATAAATGGCAAAGCACTGAGAAAGGATTTTTAGAAATACAACCTCTTAAGCGGTTTAAAGGACTGATAAAGTTTGCAACTTGTAGTAACTATTATGTTTGATTTATGGAACTATTAACTTGATTGTCAACGCAGGCGTACTAACGTAGTCGACTGTTTTCTCCCTGGATAATGACACTAGAGCAAATATTTTTGTTGCATAAAACTTATAACTGCCATGACCGTGCCCCTAGGTCTTATTTTTAAGCTATTACATAGCTTTGAGCGCGGCGACCGAATCAAGAAATTCCGTAACGAAAATAAAACCTAACACCCCTCACTCCGCCTGCCATGTAGCTCGGCCGAGCGTTCGCTTAACGTGTATGTATATAGTACGACTGTAAGAAAGCTCGCACGATGCAATAGCTTTACCGCGGCAGTCCCAGAGTGTCCCAGAGATACTTTGTTGTTTTTGTTAATAAAAATATGAAAAAAACCAAGACATAGGGGCATAGTCATAGCAGTTATAGGTTTTATGCAATAAAAATATTTGTGCTAGTGTCATTATCCAGGGAGGAAACAGTTGACTACGTTTGTATGGAGGGAGAGCCGGGTACATTTCCTCTTAAGGTGCACAGAAATAGCCCACAATCGCCAATAATAAGTAAATTCTGTTTTTAATTTTTGTTTGTAATGATTCTGAAACTACTGGACCGATTTTAATAAAAACTGACTATGAATCTTTCTTTTAAGAGAATCATGAGTTTTCGATACGCGGCGCGAGTAGGTATTTTCAAAAATGACCCTTATCGTGCGATAGACAGAGTTTAAATTCGGACGTAATTGCCTTCGTTTTGCTTTCAAATAATGTTGCGGGCCGTAACGTTTTTACCCCCTTTATCCTTCACAAAATGAAATAAATTTGGTCTCATTTAATTCACTGCATCTTATTCTAGGTTTATACGTTTTTCTTTTTCGGTAATTCAGTTTAGTCTATTAAAAAACAATTGAAACGCTCGGTGAAGTTTTTAAGTAAAAAATATAGATATTCAGATACTAATAACTTTTATCTTAGGCAATATTTATTTAAAACTAGCTGCGCCCCGCGGTTTCACCCGCGTAATAATTTTCTACGCAATTTTCTTAATATTTTCTTTCATAAGAACCTTCTCCTGACAATAACAAACACAACAAAAAAAGAATTGGCCAAATTGGTCCAGGCGTTGTTGAGTTATGCGCTTACCAACACATTTTGCGATTCATTTTTATATATAAGATAAAAACGGTTAGACCTAGTTTTCCATTAGATCAAGAACATTTTCAAAAATTATCAAAATCGGACTTCGTTTATGGGGGGGGGGGAAACGTTACCGCTTTTTGTATGGATATTTACAGCCTCACACTGGCCTTAAATGATTGTTTTTTTAACAGGGCGAAAAAGAGAACAGCTTAACAAATGCCAAAAAGGGACGAACCAATGATGACACCTGCTCTTGTGTTTCTTGTGCGTGAGTATAATAAAATATTTAGTAAATAAAAAAAACCGGCCAAGTGCGAGTCGGACTCGCGGACGAAGGGTTCCGTACCATTTTATTATGTTTTTAGTATTTGTTGTTATAGCGGCAACAGAAAAACATAATCAGTGAATATTTCAATTGTCTAGCTATCGCGGTTTATGAGGGACAGCCTGGTGATAGACAGACGGACGGACGGACAGCGGAGTCTTAGTAATAGGGTATTTTTTACGGAACCATAAAAAAGTTCGAAACCCAAAAGTCATAGACAAAAGTTGTTCGCCAAGACGTCTAGAACTTTCGTATATACGTGTTTCCGCTAAGGGTACCCCTTAGCGGAAACACGTTTTATTTTAATTTGCCAGGTTAAAGAAGTTAATTGGCAACGACTACGCCTGCGTCGGGTGCCTGGCTCTCCTCTTCTGTATATCAGTGATAATCGCCTGTCTTTTGGTATACAAATGCATACCGACAATTGCCTATACGGCGCCGAAACGCGACAGTGAAAGGCTGAAGAGGAAAATTGACAGTATCAATGGTTGGGGCAGCTTTATGCCGAAGACTTTTGGAGGGTATAATAAGTAAGTAAGATCTTAAACTTGCTTAGATTTAAGGTCGCTCAGCGAGCTATGGAGAGAGAGATAGGCTCGGGATTGAATCCGAAGTAATTCGCTAGAGAACTAAAGTGATCGACATAGCAACGGATTAGTAAACTGAAGTGGCAGTGGGCTGGTCATATCTGCCGCAGGACTGATAATCGTTGGGGTAAACTTGTCCTGGAGTGGAGACCGCGAATTGGCAAACGTAGTGTAGGACGCCCTGTGACCAGGTGGAGCGACGACATACGCAAAGCGGTGAATGGAGAAGAAGAGCCGAAGATCGGGCTCAGTGCCGTATCTTGGGAGAGGCCTACGTCCAGAAGTGGACTGATACCGGCTTATGATGATGATGATGACTTAGACTGATGGACTGATGGTCCTCCTCGACTTTCATTCAGTCAGATTAGAATCCTAGAAGACCGTGCTTATCTCACAAATAGATTTCTCTCACAAAAAATTATGTGCGCCATTTGGGTCAGCCCACCACGCCTCTTTTTTTATTTTTAATTAGCGACCAGTCCCGGCTTCGCACGGCTACATTATGCATGTATTATACATATAAACGTTCCTCTTTTTATTAAACAACCCGCATCAAAATCCGTTGCGTAGTTTTAAAGATCTAAGCATAGGTACATAGGGACGGCGAAATGTGACTTTATTTTATACTAGCGACCCGCCCCGGCGGTATATTATGCATGTATCCTACTAATATTATAAATGTGAAAGTTTGTGTGTGTGTGTGTGTGTGTGTGTGTGTGTGCGTGTATGTATGTTTGTCACTCCTTCACGCAAAAACTACTGGACCGATTGCAATGAAACTCGGTATCTATATAGATGGAGACCTGGATTAACACATAGGCTACTTTTTATCCCGATATTCCCACGGGATTAGGACTTTCGCGGGTGAAACCGCGGGGCGCAGCTAGTTATACATATAAACCTTCCTCTTGAACACTCTGTCTATTAAAAAAACCGCATCAAAATCCGTTGCGTAGTTTTAAAGATTTAAGCATACATAGGGATATAGGGACAGAAAAAGCGACTGTGTTTTATACTATGTAGTGATGTGATGATAGTGATAGTGACTATGTAGTGATGTCACGCTTTTGAGGTAGGGTTCCGTACCTCAAACGGTAAAAAAAGGAACCCTTATAAGATCACTTTCTTGTCCGTCTATCTGTCTGTTTGTTTTTATGTATATTTTTTCATTGTCATGTTCATTTCTTCCTTCCTGTGTTTTTTTACTAAATAAATGCATTTTTTTATTGACAGGAACAAATGGCACGACTCCAGCTTTCGAGATTTGGTAAGTGTCTTACTTTATACCGTTAACCTATTTGATTAGATTCTCAGTACTTCACCGACAAATCTGGATCCGATTTTAAAAGGATTTTATTATATTTTCTGCCCGTGTTTTCGCCTGCTATTTCGCCGTTTTGGGGGCTGGAATTTTGTATGGTAGTGAGGCGTGGCCGGTGCTTGTGCAGGAGCTGCGTGTCACGGAGATGAAGATGTTGCGCTGGATGTGTGGAGTGACGCGAAAGGATCGCGTCAGGAACTCTCGCATCCGGGGCAGCCTTCATGTCCGAGACATTGCAGATAAATTGCAAGAATGTCGCCTACGCTGGTACGGTCACGTCTTGTGAAAACCGGCTAGTTATGTGGGGAACAAATGTCTTGCCATGGCGCCTACGCCGGGCCGTGGCAGACTGGGTAGACCCAAGAAGTGCTGGCTTGACGTCGTAAAGGGTGATATGCATGCAAATGGCCTTACTAACCAGGATGCCGAAGATCGTGCGAAGTGGAGGCGTAAAAGTATAGGAAAGCGGACCCCGGGCTCCCGAGAGGGATGTAACCGGGAACATCGCTCATTTTAAAAACCTCATTTTTAGTTCGTATCTTCTCAAAAAACACCCTCTCAAATCTAAGAGTTCTATGCCTAAAGGGTAAAAACGGGACACTATTACTACGACTCCACCGTCTGTCTGTCACCAGGCTGTATCTCATGAACCGTGATAGCTAGACAGTTGAAATTTTCACAGATGATGTATTTCTGTTGCCGCTATAATAACATATACTAAATATAATAGTACGGAACCCATCGTGCGCGAGTCCGACTCGCACTTGACCGGTTTTTTGATGTATGTTCACCGATTACGATGATTCTTTTTGCGTTAGAAAGGGGATACCTCAAGGATAGTCTTATAAAAAAGTAGTGAGGACTAGATGAGAATCTTCAGCTTTTTCTAACTAAAATATTCTAACAAAACACCATATTCAATTTTCCTTCAAACAAATATATTGCTTGACTGGCTCGGTTTAAATTGTACGTCTTCCGTCCCGCTCTAACATGTGATGTGTGAGAGAGAGGGGTTGTGATTTAAGTATCACGACGTCACATGTTCGTAATTTGGAGTTAATTTTGACTGCCTTCTTGTTAAGGGTAGGATGTTGTTACTTAAATATTAGTTTAAAATCTAAATTTACTTAAGCAAGAGTTGATTGAGATAGAATTCTAGAAGAGCACACGGACAAGAAAAAAGAGAGAGATAAAAATAAAATAGGTACTTACATTATTATTATTACAAAAAAGAAATAAAATTAAAACAATTAATTAGAAAACAATCATAAATAATGAATTAATAGAAAAATTAGATATTTTATGTCTGGTAATATATTTATTAAAATTGTTCCTAATTAAAAGTCATCAAAGTAAAGTCAAATAGAAAAACTAAATCAAGAAATGTTCATCCGTTCGGTAGCTACGATGCTACAGAAAAAAATAATATATATACAGTGTGATTTTTTTCCTAATAAATAAATATCCTATCCTAAACTATAACCGATAGCGAAAAATGGTGCCCGATTTTCACAAATACTAAAACTGCATCATTACATTTTTTGAATAAGTCATTACCCTAGCTAGGAATCGAAAAAAAGTATCATTCTATATTTTTATATCAATGGATAGTATTGTTGATAGGGGCAATACTTTTCCCATAAACTCTAATAGCATAATATAATATAATAATATATAATAATAATTCATTTATTTCAGATTAAATTACAATTCAATTAATTCAATTCAATTCAAATAATGACATTAGGCATTTGACTTAAGGTTGAATGTTTCGTATCGCTAAGCAAAGTATTCCGCTAGATGGCGCTTGTTTTCCCCGAAAGTATTGTTTTATTTTATTTTGCTATAATTGACGTGGAATTAAAGTATTTGTATATATATTGCCTGTTTTCTAGTTTGCTCTGAACATATTTCAAACATAATTTAATTTTTTGGAAGTCACATTTTAATGTATTTCCAAAGTACAATTTTTAACTCTTGTCACGATATAAATGACACGCACACATACAAAACAATAAACTGTAGCAACTATAGACTATATTTGACGTAGTCCTACAGATACCGATTGGTGTAGTCATTTAGAGCGGCGGGGTAGTGTTCTGAAGAGTCCCAGTTCAAATCTCGATACAAATAGATTTTTTTTTTGAAAATATATTTTTGAATAAATTTTCTAAAACAGGATCAATTTTATGGTAGGTACTGTTAGTAATCTTTTTTTTTAAACTAGGACGAATTCTGAACGATGCAAATTGTACTAGGTCTGAATGGAAAGAGAAAAATAAAGACAAAGTAATGTACAAAAAGGTTTATTTATTTAAAATTAGTTCTATCTTATCATCTTATATCGGGGACTGACATAGCCAGCAACACTTCGACCCCTTGGGATCGATTAACGCAGTGATCCCACTAAGAGGAAAAATCCTATGTTTTTCGGTTTGGGATATAGTTTCTCTGACATCACCGCAGGTTCTGCAGTCAATATTAGAAGTTATCTTCATTTTTAAAAGCATGGTTTTGTAAAGCCATGTCAAGGCACCAATCACAGCTCGTGCTTTGCTTTTTCCGTTATTCAATATAAATTTAGAAGCCCCTCTGGGCCTGCTACCTATGAATTTCTTCGAATGTAGTAGCCCTTCACTGATTTCCCACTCTTGCGTGTGTTTCTTATCAACGTAATCCTTTACGGCCTTTGTGATTGTGCATGCTGGCAGGCCCGTACATGGTTCTAGTCCAAGCATAGCACTTGCCGATCCTGTTCTTGCAGCTCATCAGTCTTCTCATTTCCTGCTATTCCTTCATGGCCTGGGACCCAGAGTAGTCGTAGTTTGTTCCTACGGCCCAACTTGTGTGGATAGGTTACCCACCTTGAGGGGTATACTTGTGAAATAATTCAATCACTTACAAGACACTAAAATTCCCTCAAGGTTTATTTTCAGTAGGTGCTCAGATGGATGATACTTTAAACACAATAGTAGGAATATATTAAATGATTATAATATTTTATTTTTGGTTTTTCTATTTACTGACTACTTGACATCTCTGTTGACTCTCCGTTGCCTAGGTAACAAGCGCGCATCTAGTGCGAGGCAAAGTATCGACTGGGTGTATGTTACCAGTGTGTACAACAAACAGTATCAAAAAAACAACAAGACTGCTTGGTTTGTTTCTCACGAATTACTATACTTCATTTATATTTTATTATATTTTTATACTATTAATTAAATGCAAACAAGTACAAATGTTTATTTATTTATTATATACGTAAAGTGATAATTTGATAAGTCTATCAAAATAATGTATAATTCAAGTATCAAAAGTGACGCGACAGTGCCAAAAGTTACATAAAATCTTGCAGGTGTAGGTCTGGCAGCACTGAGTTGAATATCATGCAATTGAAATTATTTTGATTTTTTATTAGACAGATTAGACGGAGAGGCAACGTCGCCCTTATCCAGCAAACTGTATTGCGGCTCTGCTCTAGCGTAATTTCGTGTTCCTGCTTCCACACACAACGCGACAACGTCGCGTGTTTCCACACATCTATGCGTCACCTCACACTATGACCATACGTCAATATAACCATGCACTACCACATACGTAAAATTGGTCTCTTTTTTCACGCTGAAACAGAGTACTTCCTGGATGTTAAACAGTGATATTTTTGGTCTGCCCCTACAATAGCTTAAATTAGGCCTACTTTAAGTCATAATAAGTTAAATATCTCAGTATAAAACGTAGGAATCTCTAAAACATTTAGTAGGGAAAACGTACCACCTTAAACTACTTTGGCATAATAACTTTTGGCATTATTTCATTTTGCATAACTACTCATGTTATGCCAAAAAGAATTATGTAAAATGAAATAATGCCAGTAGTTTAAGTCAAATGTATTTATGCCTAATGAAATTATGCCTAAGCCTTATAAGTTTAGAACATTATAGTTTATGTGAAAAGTAGAGATCAAAATCAGCAGCCACCGTTAAACATGTTTATGGTCAAACGCTTTTAATATATTTTGTTGTGCAAGTCAACCTGAAGGGACTATGCCAGTCTCTTTACCTTTGATACATCCTCTCCTTAACACACACGGTTTCATATGCAAAGTTTGAACATTTAATTCGTTAAGTTTCAGGTCAATATACACAGATGGTGTATTGATACTTCGTTATTAACTTACTATTCACTTGACCCAGTATATTTATTGATTTAATTTCACCTTATTTACCCGACTGCAAAGAAAGGGATATGTTTTTCACGCCTATCTTTGTATGTTTGTTTGTAATAATCTTTTTATAACAGTTGCTCATAAAGTGGATCTTATTAAACGGCTTTAGGCTCAATCCAACGTATTATGCACGCGTGCGTTTTACATTACCAACTAGTTCTTTAAAGTTATCCCGATAAGTTAAATACGTATCTTACTGCTAATTTTTAAAAATAAATTTTTAAAAAATTTACGCGATAACGTGTTAGAAAACAATAAAAAATTGAGTTTTGTTTTTATTTTATTTTTTCTTTACTATATATATTTTTTCCTTACCATTATATTCTGTTTTTAACCCCCGACGCAAAAACAAATGGAAAAACCCTAAAAAATATTGTATGTCAGACGACGATGTATAGGTAAAAAGTCTTTTGCCTGGCCTTTCGGGAGTATAATTAACAAAAAATATTGCCTAAAAAAATAGTAAACATAGACTTAACACAAATATTTTGTTAATTTTTATTTTCTTTCTTTTCAAGTCTTTTTTTTATTTTAACGTCGTACGATACACGTGTGGATATTGATCATATATAGCATCTCGGCTTTTGATATACCGCCTCTATGTAACGATCAATTTACCACACCTAAATCGTAATGTACTATATTATTCCCTCATATATTTCAAACTACTCTATAGATTTCTTTAATCTAGGTATCAATATAAGATTCGTATCATTAGTCCAAGTGTTCTTAGATACCTATCTAACACGTTTCCTGTCACCTGACAGGAAACGTGACAAAAAAATGGGGGGTGGTAGATTACATAATTTAAGCTTTTGTATAATAAGCTTTTTGTAAGTTGTTGCTTACAAAAAGCTTATAAAAGCTTATACAAAAAGCTACATTACAAATGCCAGGTTAAACTTTCAGTCAAAATAAACCCTAGATTTACATAAAACCATTAATTTCTAAAAGAAATATTGTTCGGAACAGACGCATAAAAAATGCAGGAAACATGTTCCCCTCTAAAGCTTTTAATAAACCTTGAGAAACGATCGCAGCCGCATGCAAAAGCTAGTTATTAATACACTTCATATTGTGAGTAACATTTTTAAGACCTTACTAATAGAGCCCCGCAGTTTCACTTGCGTAAGCTCCGATCACGTGGAAATAATGAGATACATTAATTCATGACTCTATGTCCTCTAGAGGGCGCCACATTCAATTTATTGTGACGTCACATGGCCTATAACCAGCGGACCATTGAGACGCTTCTAACGATAGGTACCATATTTGTTGAATTATAGTAAGTAGTTTTGAAGTTAGGTGGGAACAGATGAACATACATACATACATACATACATACATACATTCCTACATACATACACACATACATACATAACCCTCCTTTTTGGCTTCGCCGTAGTCGGGTAAAAATAATCTATGTTACTCTGAAAAAATTAAAGTATATTCAAACTAAGTTTTATTAAAATTCGTCCAGTAGTTTGGGAGTATTCGTTGCAAACAAACAAAATACTTTCCTCTTTAAAATATTAGCATAGTTTTAGGGATAAAATTCTTCATTATAAAGCTAAATAAATGCTTGTTATTATACTATACATGTAAAATTTCATCAAAACCGGTGAAGCCGTTTCGGTGGAGTAAATACACTAAAACTTTGACACAATACTTTTTTATAAGATAGAGAAGCTGTTTACATTTCGAAAAATCACTACATAGTATAAAACAAAGTCGGTTTCTCTGTCCCTATATCCCTTTGTATGCTTAAATCTTTAAAACTACGCAACGGATTTTGATGCGGTTTTTTTAATAGATAGAGTGATTCAAGAGGAAGGTTTATATTATGTATAATACATGCATAATATAGCCGTGCGAAGCCGGGGCGGGTCGTAATAAATAAAACCATACTGAAAACTTTCTCTTTCCACAAATTCGGTATAAAAACAATAAATTGAAACTAAATGACAAATAGCTGCAAAAACTGAACCTGAATTCTCTTATGTGACACAAATCACTTAAAGCCTTCGAGTCTGAGAGTAGGGAGAAAGCCTCCAGGCGTCTTATGATTTGTAGGGTAAGGACTTTCCTTTCTCTAATGCTTATGCGAATAACGGGGCGTTGTTTTAATGGATTTTGATGGGGTATTTAATATTATTTGATTTAATACGTTTTTGCCGTGATAACTTCTTATAAATTAACTAGCTTTTGCACGCGACTTCGTCCGCGTAGAAGTCGAAAATGGACCAAGAAAACACGTTGTCCCATACAAACTTTGCCCCCCTTTTTCAACCCTTAAGGGGTAGAATTTCCGAAAATCTTTTCTTATCGGATGCCTACGTCATACAAAGAACACACCCTTCAAGTTTCAGGTCTCTACGATTAGTGGTTTAGGATGTGCGTTGATCCGTCAGTCAGTCAGTCAGGACAAAGGATTTTTGAAGTGAAAACTTCTTATGGCGCGTTGGGCACTTTTATGGGTGAGCATTTTCAACCGATCTCGCGACAGATTTTGACGCGACAGATTTTGTTTAAGTATGATATACACCGGCATTCGCAAAAAAGTGTGACGTCATGCGTTACGTTAAGTGTTATTGACGAGGTAACCATAGCAACGTATTAAAGTATGCAAAATGGTAATGTCAACGATACAAAAAAGTTGTTATGAGACGTTATCACGTAAAATTATCGTCCGTAATTTTCCATAGCAACCAATGTTTTGTAAAATTATCGTTCGTATTTAATAATAATATCGCTCATCTGGGCTCGTGTTATGGTCACGCACAATGGCCCAAATAATGAGGTTAAATGCGGAAACAGCCCCGTAAAACTAAACTAAACATGGTGACGAGTAACGAATAGAAGACTTATATAAAGAAAAAAAAACATATTATTAAGAAAAAAAAGAAAAATAAATATTAAGGAAAAACAAAAGAAAACTCAATTTTTTATCGTTTTCTTATGACGTTATCACGTAGAATTATAATCCGTAAACCTTTTTTTATGAGTTAGAATTTCGTCATTCAACTAAGTTGAAAAAAAAAGCCATAGGTCTCTTTGGTACATACTTAGGGCTTAATATTGCACTGTCGGAAAAAGGGGATGTTTTTAATCTGCACTCGCCTTAGGGACGCCATTGTTGTGGACAGACAGACGGACAGGCTTTGTATCTAGGTGGTGTTTTATATACGTATTGTTTGACGCATTTTGCTGAGTAGTTTCTATGGGACGGTAATCTTTTTAGGGGTCCTTGGGTGTTTTGAAGAGTTCCATACACACCTCTGCATATTAATTTTTTTTTAAATTCATACTTCACTACATAGTATAAAATAAAGTCACTTTTCGCCGTCCCTTTGTATATTTCTATATATGTCCCTTTGTATGCTTAGATCTTTAAAACTTCGCAACGGATTTTGATGCGGTTTTTTTAAATAGATAGAGTGATTAAAGAGGAAGGTTTTTAGATATAATACATGCATAATACATACAGCCGTGCGAAGCCGGAGCGGGTCGCTAGTATATTATAAAGCTGAAGAGTTTGTTTGTTTGAACGCGCTTATCTCAGGAACTACTGGTTCGAATTGAAATAGTACATTGCGATACAAGTGTGGAAAGTTGATCATTCCATAGAGGCGGTGTATGACGCGCGAGCGGAACGCGAGCGTGGCAAAAGCCGAGATGGAATGATCAATCCACACGTGAATCGTACGACGTTTTTTATCACAGTTGCGAATAAAAAAAAGACTTGTAATAAAAAGTTTTTAAGAATTTTAGGTTATGTTTTCAATTTTTTGTTAATTACTCTCCCAAAAGGCTAGGCAAAAGACTTTTAACCTATACAACCTCGTCTGACATACAAAATTTTTTTAGGATTTTTTTCATTTGTTTTTGCGTCGGCGGTTAAAAACAGAATATAATGGTAAGGAAAAATATATTTATGTAGGTACCTGAAGAAAAAACTAAATAAAAACAAAACTCAATTTTTAATTATTTTCAAAGACGTTATCACTATCACGTAAAATTATCGTTCGTTATCAGACTTTAGAGAAAACCTTTTGAAAAGAAGAAAAAAATAAATAAATAAATATTTTAGGACATATTACACATCGCCATCCAGCCCCAAGCTAAGCAACTTAATGCTTGTGTTATGGGTGCCAGATAACGCCAAAAAAAAAAAAAAAGCACAAAGCAGCACAAAGCCATCAAAGAGTTTTTAAGCCAGCAAGGCTTAAAAACTCTTTGATGGTACCTTTTTTCTATACATCAAAACAGTATAACCTGAGAAATTAAGAATGTTTCATCTACCTAATATGTCAGTAAGATACGTATTTGACTTATCGGGATAGCGTATTATTTTAGCACTAGTTGGATTTTTTTTATCGCACGCGTGTATAATACGTTGCATTATGAGCCTAAAAGCGGTTTAATAAGATCCACTTTATGAGCAACTGTGATAAAAAAATATTTTTGTGTTGGATAGTCCATTTGTCGAGGAAGGTTATTTTATATTTAGATATTCTTACGGGATCGGAAGTTACGCGGGTGAAACCGCGAGACGCAGCTAGTTCGAAATAAATTTTACAATACTTTTTTTTTCAACTACCCACCCCCTCTCGCTTTGTCAATTGTTTAAAGTATCAAAGTGTTCTGTGTGTTCAAATTTCTCGCCATTGTAATACATCAAGCGAAGGGGATGAACAGACAGACAAAATGATGAACAATAATGTGTATGTAAAAGTTAGGGGTTGAGGGTGGTATAGTCGGGATAGTTTGAATTGGCAATCTTCTTCTTAATAACATTAGCACAAATTAAAGGGAAATTAACACAAAACATGTTTGTAACTAATTCGATTTATAAAGAGTAACAGCTATTTAAAATCTAATATCTGGATGTCTATCTTTTTTTATTGACTAGGTAGGTAGGGTCTGAGCTACCCACTCCAGTGTGGTGCCAGGTCTCTAACGTCGTTATTAGCTGACATTAGGTCAGACAACGTACCAGTATTAGGGCTAGAGGGATAGGATAAGAGGTATAATATAGTTTGCTCGTGAGCCCTACAGCCGCATTAAAGACATGGATCGATCATGCCCCATCTTCCCAGGATCACCCTGCAGCGACCAACAAATTGGCGTATAAAAACCGTTTATTTTATAAAAAAACTTATAACACCCCGTCGTTTTTGCGTCGGGGGTTAACAAAAAGAATACATTTATTTTTATCCCCGACGCAAAAACGTGTCTGTGTGTCTGTCTGTGGCATCGTAGCTCCCGAAAGGATGAACTAATTTTAATTTTGTTTCTTTTGTTTGAAAGGTGAATATGTCGGGAGTGTTCTTAGCTATGTTTGATCGAAATCGGTTTAAGTTTGGGGGGTTTTTTAAATTCATTTTTTTCTTATAATAATAGGCACTTATAAGTAAACATTTTAGAATTATACAAGTTTAAGTTCTTTATTTTAAGTTCTTTTATACACCTAAACCTATAACATGAATAAATCCGTCCACTAGTAAAAGTATGAACATTTTTAGAACATAAATTACAAATGAAAACAGCCAATTCTCTCTACACATTAACTCTATCAAACTGGAGGGGTAGTATTGTCTCATTGAAAACCGCAGGACATAACATGTATCTAATCAATCTAGGTCATCTTTACTTACATCTCACCATGTCTTCACTTGACTGACATTATCAAATAACACGCTATGCGTATATGGTGTTGTTTTCATGTTTCCTATCCCTATAAATATAAAATTCTCGTGTCGCGGTGCCAGTTGCCAAACTCCACCTAAACGGTTGAAAGGATTTGTATGATATTTTTTGTGTTTATTCGTTAGGTCTGAGAATTGAACAACATCAATTTATTGTTTTTTTTTTAAAGTGAAAACTTCTTATGGCGCGTTGGGCACTTTTGTGGGTGAGCATTTTCAGCCGTTCTCGCGACAGATGAGGTTTTTAAGTTTTCACTTCTGTCGGCACTCCCGGAGTGCTACCTTTTTTTTTTTACTTTTTTTTTCCTATTAACGGGTATAAACGGGTAACAGATACGGGTGTTAAACTCTGGCAATACCACATTATTATACCATTTCAAAATCTCAGTGAATTAGGCAATTTTTTTTTTAATTTTGCCCCAGGGTGACCATCCATTTTTTTACACCGGGAAAGGTTAAAAAGTTAAAAAAATCATGAAGTTTGAGTTCAATCTTAGTTTTAAAAAAAAACTTTGAATGTGTCATAAAAATATTGTTAGAATTCGATAGCACATTTATCCTGAAATACTATCCAAAAAGCAGTTTGGAATAATTCCTTCATTTGCAGTGTTGGCATGAAAAAACATACAGAAAGGAGTAATATTTTTATTTTTTTTCAAAATGGCGGATATCTCGGAAACCGAAAGACTTTCATAAACATAACTTTCATTTTTCTGAACCGGGACAGTGTCCTCTATCCGTAGGTGCCCGCTTATCCATTCATTATCGGACACCCTGTATATACAGGTTATTGGTAATTATAGTAGCAGGCCGTTGATGGCTACTTCTGTGCACCTTAACCAACAACTTTGTTCTACGACTTTCAGCTGAGATGAAGTCAAATGAAGGCCTAATTTGTGTACTTAGAAAATCAGTAAGAAAATATACTTACTTGAAAATCAGTGTCTTGCTTCTTTTAGCAAACCCAACACTGAGCTACTGCCCATTTGCATCACTGCGGCACACTGCTCACCACGTTTTCAATGTATATTACACTTTTGGTTTTATTATAATTTATTTTTATCATTTATTAGTTCCTTTTTATAGAATTATAATTAGTATTAGCGATAGTGATACATGTGTATGTATGTGCCTTTTTGTGATGCAATAAATGATTTATCTATCTATCTACTTAATTAAAAAAACCGGCCAAGTGCGAGTCGAATTCGCGCAAGTAAGGGATCCGTACAATTATATTCTAATTCTAGTATTTATTGGTATAACGACAACAGAAATACATCATTTGTGAAAATTTCAACTGTCTAGCTATCACGGTTCATGAGATACAGCCTGGTGCCAGACAGACTGTGGAATCTTTGACGACCTCTGTGGCGCGTCGGGCGAACACCCGACTGCGACGCAGAAGGTTGCGGGTTCGATTCCCGCCGGGAACAAGTATTTATGCTGACCATAAATTCTTGTTTCTGGTTCTGGGTGTTTCCTATATGTATAATGTGTATATATTTACAAAAAAAAAAAAAGTATATAAGTAGTTTATCCGTTATCTGGCACCCATAACACAAGCATTAAGTTGCTTAGCTTGGGGCTGGATGGCGATGTGTAATATGTCCTGAAATATTTATTTATTTATTTTATTTTTTTTATTTAATAAAAGGGTTCCGTTTTTACCCTTTGGGAACCCTAAAAAATAGAAAAAAAACCAGACCAAAAACCCTTGATTGACAAACGAAGGAGACACTCCTTTTACACAGTAAAAAAGCCAACGAAAAAAGTGTGATTGAAAAAAATTATTCCCTCGCCAAAACAAGCATCTTTGTTGTAGTTATGGTGGCTCCAAGCCCTCAAGGGAGCCCTAGCTTTAAGCCAGAACATATTTATGGGCCTTCGGGCCCGTCTCGGCTTTTTGAGGGGACGTAATGACTTATAGTCTGACTATACTGTAGTTCCTATAGAGTTATGATGGAGAAATATTTGTTTCTTTTTTTTGTATCGCTGTTTCAGTCGCACAAATATTGATTTTGATTTTTTTTTTTTTCACAAAATCCCCGCCATCTAGCCCCAAGCTAAGTAACTAGACTTGTGTTATGGGTGCTAGACAACGGATATACTACTTATATACTTTTCTTTTGTAAATATATACTTAATATACATACAGACATCCAGACCACAGACCACAGACAAATATCTAAGCATAAATACTTGTCTGTGGCGGGAATCGAACCCGCAACCCTATGTTTGGCAGTCCGGCATGGTGACCGTTGTGCCAACTGGGTCGTCAAATTGAGAGACCGTTGGAATATCGGGATAAAAAGTAGCCTAATTCACTCTTAAAAATTTATTGTATCCTCAAACCAAGTTTCATTAAAATCAGTCCAGTAGTTTTTTTCAAATCAAATCAATCATTTATTCACATAAAACAGAAATAAGATGTCAAAATTATAATAAAGTGCTTAGCTATTTAACTTCATTTGAGGTATGTGAATTAGTCTAAATTAATAGTGAAATGTCAAAAATAATAAAATTAAAAATTATTACATAAAATGTCAATTAAAATAATGTCATTAACACATTCTATACATTGGTAAATCTATACTTAATATAGCTTAATACTTAAAGCTGAAGAGTTTGTTTGTTTGTTAGTTTGAACGCGCTAATCTCAGGAACTGCTTGTTCGAATTGAAAAATTATTTTTGTGTTGGTCCATTGTCCACATTGTCCATCCATAGTCCATTTATTGAGGAAGGTTATAGGCTACTTTTTATCCCGATATTCCCACGGGATCGGGAGTTACGCGGGTGAAACCGCGGAGCGCAGCTAGTACTCTTATAAAAGGTCTTTTCCGTCAAAAAATTATGTAATTCTCTCTTAAACATTGTGACGTCTTCAATTTGAGCTGGCAATTCACTGTACATCATCGGAGCCAGTGCAATAAAGCTTTTCACGAAAAAAGCTGTATTGTGTTTATGTACAAAAAGTTTAAGTCTAAGACAAGCACTTTTAATTCCCGTGAATATGTGAAGTGAAGGAAGTTGTTTCAGAGTCAATTCGTTGCATTGAAAGAAATCCTATGTACTTAATGCAGATTAGCAGCATCTAGCGAGCGGTTTTAAGCCGCGTAAGTCCCGATCCTGTGGGAATATCGGGATAAAAAGTAGCCTATGTTACTTCCAATGATTCAATATATTCTCATACCAAGTTTAATCAAAATCGGTCCATTCGTTTTAGAACCTTTTGATCATCAAACCACGATAGAGATATGGTAGGACGTTAATTTTCGACTTTAATTTATTTTTGGCTGTAGAATATTTTTTGGGGAAAACCTCTCTGGAATCCTGGAAAAACAAAATTAATTATTTTTTAGAGGCTGTAGCGTGTTGGCCTAGTGGTAGATACCTCGACTTTCATTCTGAAGGTCGTGGATTCAAATCCAGGCCGGCCGTGCACAGCTGAATTTTTCTAACGAATAATGTATGTCCGCTAATTGACATTGCTCTTACGGTGCGCGGAAAACATCGTGATGAAATTCCGCGGCTTAGTTGTTTCCATGTATTGATGAGTTCTATCATCTGGACACGGTCGAGTAAGCTGAGTGGGTAATATAGGTACTGGACATAGTCTTCTCCATCCTCATGCAAAAAGGACCTATAACCAAAGCGGTCTATAGTTGCGGAAAACAAGTCGCTTTCTCTGTCCCTATATCCTTATGTATGCTTAAATCTTCAAAACTACGCAACGGATTTTGATGCGGTTTTTTTAATAGATAGATTGATTCAAGAGAAAGGTTTATATGTATAAAACATGCATAATATAGCGGTGCGAAGCCGGGGCGGGTCGCTAGTTTATAATATTAGTAGGATAAAAATAAAGATGAGACGTTTCACAAACTCAATTGCTTCTGTGTCCCAATTTTTTTTAACTTCACCGACATACCACAGGTGAATGAACCCCCACCTTAATCTTAAGATCCTACCTGTACCAATTTAACAGCCCCTTAAATAATTCCGAATGACATCGTCTATCGTTCGGTAATTGTTTCACCCTAAATGGTGTAGCACTTGAGGGAATTTAATAGAAACGTATTGTAAATTAACCTATTTTATGTGTGGGGGATGATTTTTGGGGGGTGAAATATTTGTAGAGTTTTAGATAAATTATTATTTAATTAAGAAATGGTGGCGAATCTAGTTTGTTAAGAGGATCACATATATCAATTACATTTTCAGAGTTCCGTACCTTAAAAGGTTAAAAAATAAACCCTTATAAAATCACTCTCTTGCCTGTATGTTTGTCTGTCCGTGTGTGTCTACCGATTTTCAAATTGTTATGTTATTGATATCAATCGCTTGTATAGTTTGTATTCTAGACTGTATTTTTATAAAGTACTAGCTGACCCGTGCCCACTTCGTTGGGCATAATGTTAATAAATTAAATTATCTATACTTATATTAAAAAAATACTTTTTGTAACTTAAATATAAAAGTTAGACATATGCTATCGTTAACTTTTTTGTTGGCATTTTCAAGCTCCACATCTTTTCTCTAGAACTCAAAAATATATCTTTCATAGTTAAGGCAGCGTTCGTAAGAAACGCTTTCATTCGACCGTTTTTTCTCCGATTCACTTTGCAAAACAGACTACCACGTAAAAGCCTTTTTATTTTTCTGTTTTTTATATAACCTATGACACTCAGCAATAATGTGGCTTTCTATTGGTGAAAGAATTTTTAAAATGGGTTCAGTAGATCCCGAGATTACCCCTTACAATTTAACAAATATACAAACACACGAACTTTACTTCTTTATAATATTAGTATAGATAACTTTAATTTGCAACTTTTAATTCACCCTCCTTAGGTACGTTTTATAAAAATCAATACTAAAATAATAAACAATAAATAAATATTACAGGACATTCCACACATCGCCATCTAGCCCCAAGCTAAGTAACTAGAGTTGTGTTATGGGTGCTAACCACCGGATATACTACTTATATACTTTTCTTTTCTAAATATATACTTATAATACATAGAGACAACCAAAGCACAGACAAATATCTAAGCATAAATACATGTCTGAGGCGGGAATCGAACCCTGTGTTTGGCATGGTGACCATTGTGCCAACTGGGTCGTCCAAATGTTCCTCTGCCTAGACGGTAGTGAATAATTTCTTGTTTTTAGATTATTTATTTATTTTAATTTAATATCTTAGGAACACTCACAGTTAAAACTACAAACTAGAAACAAAAATTTAAATCAGATAGCCAATAACAGGTATCCACAACTAGAACTAAATTGAGGTAAAAAAGCATTATTATTTACTAGCGACCCGCCCCGGCTTCGCACGGCTATATTATGCATGTATTATACATGTAAACCTTCCTCTTGAATCACTCTATATCTATTAAAAAAACGCATCGAAATCCGTTGCGTAGTTTTAAAGATTTAAGCATACATAGGGAAATAGGGACAGAAAAAGCGACTTTGTTTTTATACTATGTAGTGATTATAAAGCAATATTCATAAAATAAGAATACTGCTTATTATTTTCAAGAACATTTCTAAGAACAAGAAATTATTCTCTGTCGTCTTTAAGAAGAGGATTATTTCTTGCTTTAAAAACATTTTTTTGAAGTGAAAACTTCTTTAGCGGCGTTGAGCACTTTTTCTGTAATGGGTATAAAATCTTAAACTCGCGTCAGGACACGTGACCTGATCGAAAAAGCGTAAGACGGATGGAGAGTAGACAGCTATCCCCTCTCTACGGCGCGGCGAAAATGTATGCCTGGGTCTACTGTTTTTAATTTGGCTGTGGGTGTATTAAGACGTACATATGGTATTTTTTAACGGACGACTATTGACGGACGACAAATGTCGGACGACAAATATCGGACGACAAATGTCGGACGACAAATGTCGGACGACTATTTGTCGGACGACTATTGACGGACGACAAATGTCGGACGACTATTGACGGACGACAAATGTCGGACGACTATTTGTCGGACGACTATTGACGGACGACAAATGTCGGACGACTATTGACGGACGACAAATGTCGGACGACTATTTGTCGGACTACTATTGACAGACGACAAATGTCGGACGACAAATGTCGGACGACTATTTGTCGTCCGACTATTTTTTTTTTTTTCATCTAAAACTCTTTTTAATAATAATAATAATAAATCATTTATTTCAGAAAAAAGAACATTATTTTCCATATTAATAAGATTAAAAATTAAATTAGGTAGCATATTATTATTTAAACTAAAATCAAACTAAAATACATAGGCGGGGTCAGTCTACTTGGCAGTGGAAAGCGATGTAGCATGCATTATCCTCCAGTGCCCAACAAATGGCCCGTCCACCCGCTCTGAGACCGTCGCTATGAGACTGTTGGCACTACCACGAATCCGCCTCACCAGAGATGCCGTTCTTTTACGTATTATTGTATAGAAGTCATCGATACGCGCATTCACGAACATCCCTGATGCGCTGCAATAACGTGGCAGCCCCAGCAGCGCCCTAAACGAGTTATTATATTGGACACGAAGGGCACTGTAAGCCTTTTGAGTATAGTCGATCCACAAACTACAGGTGTAGAAGCTTTGACAGTACGACCTGAACAATGTACATTTGACAGCGTCTGTACACCCACCAAATCTACGGATCAACATATTGCTTCTGACTGACAGTGCCCTCCGCTCCCTCTCCATGTCAACATTATCCGACAGTGATGCAGTCACCCAGTGTCCCAGGTACTTAAATTCGGTTACTGAATTGAGAGAGCCTCCAGCAAAAGGGATTAAAGGAATTTCATAACGTTTAGTGCCCGCCGCAAACTGCATAATTACACTCTTCTCAACATTGTACCTGAGGCCGTGGGCTTCTGCATACACCTCACAAATCTTTAGTAGTCTCCTCAGCGCACTGATTGATGGGGCCAGCAGCACCATGTCGTCAGCATAACTTATGTTATTAACTATTTTACCGTTTACCGAACAGCCAACCATGGTGCCGCTGAGTCCGCCAATCAGTTTGTTCATATACAAATTAAAAAGGTTCGGTGAGCTTAGTCCCCCTTGCCTTACACCACATTCCAGTTTATATGGGTCAGAATAAGCAGCCGACCATCTCACTACATTACTCTGATGAGAGTACCAGTATTTAAACAATTCTACCAGCTCCGCCGGCACCGTCGTCTCACCATAGAGCTTCTTCCACAAGATATCGTATGAAACCAGGTCGAAGGCCCTGGAGAGATCTAAAAAGCAGGCAAACACTGGTGTTTTCCTCTCTGTATAGTAACGGACAGTATGCTTAAGACACAAAACTGCCATTTCCGTTGAGAGGCCCGGCCTGAAACCGAATTGAGCATCATTAATAGTAAGGTGCTTCTGCAGTTGTGTGTCAAGCATGCCGTCCAGTACCTTAGCCAGTGTCGTGGCCAATGATATAGGACGATAGTTGCCTACTTCTGTTAAGTCACCTGTCCGGTTCTTTACAATTGGTACAACTATAGTTTTCATTAGGTTTTCCGGAAGGTAACTGTGGTTAATACAGAAATTGAAAAGCATGGTAAGTACTCGGGATAAATGTACACCAGCATTTTGTAGGTGTTCAATACTCAAAGAGTCATAACCTGGTGACTTCCCCTTTTTCATGCTCTTCAATGCCTGCCTCACCTCCCTAGCACTGAACCTATGACAAGGTGTCGCAGCACCCGGTGTGACCGGTAAATTCCCTGATGTACCTAGCGTTGACTGTAACATAAAATGATTCTTAAATTTATTAGCTATCTCAGTATGTCCACACTCACCCCCCACACTTGAGGGAAGACTCGACCTGGGATTCAAGCTATTTGTATGTTTCCAAAACTTACCAAAATCTTTATTATAGTGATGGGAAGCTATTATATCCAATTTAATTTTGTCTTTGTTTTTTTGGCACCATTTTAACTTAGATTTGAAAGACTTTTTTGTTTCAAGCATTTTAGTGTATACTGAACCCGATTTTGGTTTTCCACAATAAAGCCAGTCTTGAAACCCACGTCGAGCCTCCAAATGAGCCTGCCGAACATGCTTATTCCAACCTGTAACATATTTTTTCCTTTTTAATTTATTTGATTCCTTAAAAGTATAGGTTGCAGCATTTTGAAGTATTTGCACAACCTCATTATACATTTTGTCAATTATGCGGTGGTGCTCTCTAATATCACAGTATTTGTCAGAGCATAACATCAAATCTTGTGGAAAATCAATTTCCCTTAGTCTTTCATTACAATATTCATTATACATTTTAATTTGCTGAGTATCTCTTTCTCCCCATATAATTTTATTTATTGATCTACTATTGTTGTTTAGGTTTACATATTGCCCATTCATATTAAAAGTACATTCTATCTCCAGAGGTAGATGATCTGACCAGTAAACATTACTTTGCAAAATTTGAACATTACTACAACACATCCAGGCTGCCTCCGAGACAAGACAGTGGTCTAACCAACTGTGTGTACCGTGGACATCACTTACATAGGTGAATGAGTTAGATGTTAATCCTAGAATATCGATATCTGCACATCTCAGTGACTGTTCAGTACAGAAGTTCATAAGTTCGATACCAAATGGTTCACCTGGATGGGCATTAAAGTCACCGAGTATGTACACTGAGGCAATATCGCATTCCTCAATCACTGCCGCTAACTCACCTAAACACTCAGTAAACTCTACTAAATTGTCTTTGCTATCTGTGGGCATATACACCGAAAAAAGTAATACATAGTTATTATCTGATAGTTCTACTTTTATAGCCGTTAAACGAACACTTTTACATTGCACTATGGATACAGACTTGAAGGCACCCCTACGCCAGAGAATTGCAACTCCACCATACGGTCTACCACGTAGTATGTCCACGCCGGTGTCTACCGCTGACTTCCCAGTGTATTCAAAGTTCTCATCGATGCTACTTAGGAAAGGAATATCTTGTGGCAGCAACCATGTTTCCTGCAAACATAATATATTAGCAGAATGGCATAGACTTCTAATACAATCTATAGATCTTTTTGCAGACCTACAGTTAAAACTGATCATCTTGCAATGTTGTTTTTCATTTGAATCTTGACATTTAACCATTGTTGTTCGTTGATTTTGCTCGTCCGCTCACATTAATTGACATAATATTATGTCCTTTGTCATATTGCTGTTGCCTATTGTCGTAATTGTTTCTGTTCAGGTAGATAAAGCGCCGAAATCTTATGCCTTCGGGCCACAAGTCATCCTTCAAAAAGTCATTTAATTTGTTACGTGGCACAAAAAGTTTATAGGCGTCATACGCTTTTTCTTTTTTCATTTCTATTTTCTTCAACTTTATTGACACATTCATTTTGTTCGTTATATAGTCACGAATATCTTTTTCTTTAGTTTCTTTATTCACGTTGTTGATGAATAAGGGCACAAATGTACTCGCCGCCTTGAATTTTACGTCCGATTCCATTTTCGCGCTGCCTTCTGATGTAGTGAAACGTTTTTTCTTCTTTTCAATCAATTTCCAAGTGTTTTGAATCGTATTTCCATTAAAATTGTCCATCTTGCTTGTTGACAATGATTCGGCAAAAGATTTTTTATTTGGAACGTTATCGGTACACTTTACTGTTTGCAAGGTGGAGCTGCTTGCTTCGGATTGCTTCGGTGCGAGCGAGACAGTTAAATGCCCATCCACACTGTTCGAAGAGAACCGCCGCGTTGTATGCTGCATTTCTGCATTATAGTCACCCGGAACATTACTCGCATCGCTCACCTCTACTTCACTTCGGTCAAGCGCGAACGAGACAGAACGGCGCTCTTGCACTTTGTGTGAGGGAGATCTCTGCATGCTTTGTTCTTCGTAGCTTACTTCGTTTTGTTGAGTGATCGCACTCGGACTTTGTGTGAACGAATGTTGGTTTGAATCGTTCACTATCAAGCCGATTGGTCCGCTATCCCAAAAGTAATCATCATGAACCGTTTTTCTGCTACCTCCACGATTTCTGTTTACATTGGACATTTCGAAATCGTTAACAATCGACGCTAATTTTAGGTTTTTCAATTCGTTTTTCAATTCCATCAGGTCATTTTCCGTAGCGTAGCTGTCCTTTATGTTCTTAATCTCATTTTGAAGCACCAATATGTCTTTTAGCAGCCTTGTCGCATCTATGTGATCGAACGTTATTGGTGGTAACCGGAACAAATCTTTGGCCACAAAAATCGGCACATTTTCAGGATCTGTCTGCTTAAACATAGCTATCACGTCGTTTAAGTTGCGTAACGCCTTTCCCGTTCCCTTCCTATTTATATTTCTCTGTTTAGAGGAAACCGAGGTGAATAGTAGATTCTTCGCTATTTCAATGTCTTCTGTTGTGTAAGTCGAGGTACATAACTTCACTAAACTTTCCTCGTCCATGATGTCCACTTTGTTTTGAATAAAACACAATATTTCACATATCACTATATTACAGTTTTGGCATTTTACGATTTTATTATTAGAATCGTCCGTCATTTTTTGACCCGCGTCCTCCATACGTCCGAATCTTGCGAAGGTGAATGAATGAATGCGTATGCGTTTTTGCGTATGTTCTCGCGATATATGAGATTTTACACAGATATACAGTTTTCACTTCTGCCTGCACTCCCGGAGTGCGCTGTTTTTTTTTTTTTTTCTGTGTATTTCTTTTAAAGTCCTGGAAAACATGTTATTACTAAAAGTATACATTAAGGTATGTTTCCTAGAGTTAAATAAACAGTCTGGCGACGGAATACTTGGTTTTTTTATATTTCTCTTTCGTCATAATGTTGTAGGCTAAGAGGTGACTGCTATAGTTTTACTCGACTAAGGCCAAGCCAAAAAGATTTACGTTTTCATAACGAACTCTCCTTGAAATAAATAATAAATAAATTGTCGGACATTAAAAATTGATAACGTTCATGAGTTTCTTGTGCCTTCTTCTCATTGGTGAGCGTGTTCCGAAAGCACTTAATTTAATTCTACGAAAACACATCCTAACTTAATTTTTCAGACGTTTCAATGTGATCACAAAAAAAATATTAAGCATTAATTGTACGGTTTAAAAAAATATGTCGTCTTACTTAAATGAGAACCAATTGACATGATTTAATTACTCCTATTACTGACTTTCCTGTCGTATATCTGTCTGTCTGTCACCATTCTGTATCCCATGAAACGTGACGGGTGAAATTTCACAGATGATTCGATTTATTTTTGCGGCCGCTGTAAAAACAAATACCTACTTAAAACAGAAGTTAAAAAAAAAACTTGATGTGAAAACAGAAGTGAAAAAAAACCTGAAAAGAAAAACTAACAAAACCTGAAAAAAAAACCAAAAAGTGAAAAATAATCCATTTCGGGTCGCTAAGACAGCAGATAACTTAAACATAAGTACTTACTTGGAAGTCGGACTGGGTTAGATTGAATGTTGAGAGGTATAAAGAAAACAGTCCGACTTCCAAGTAAGTACTTATGTTTAAGTTATCTGCTGTCTTAGCGACCCGAAATGGATTATTTTTCACTTTTTGGTTTTTTTTTCAGGTTTTGTTAGTTTTTCTTTTCAGGTTTTTTTGAAGTTGGTTTTTTAAATTTTTATTTATTTTTTATTTAACCATTTTTAGTGCCACTGTCACTGAAAATTCTACTCCATGAGGCGAAAGCGACTGTTTCTTCAAATTCCAACCTGTACCTAATCGTAACCCATTGAAGAGTTTGGTGATAAGAAGGTGTTTTCGGATGCCCTTTTTGTGTATGGGCCACTTCTATTAGTGGAAATGGAAACCTGAGCAATTTGTTGAATCTCGCTGTGCAGATCTGTTCATCACTCCGAAGATCCTCATCAGATCTTCATTTAGAATAGGGTTTTCTATCAAAATTCATTCAAACCCAGTCCGGCGAGGCAAAAGCGAATATTTTATTCAAATTGTAACCTGTAATCGTAACCGATTGAAGAGTTTTCTGATGAGAAGGTGGTTTCAGATATTCCATTTATCGGTTTATGGGCCAATTCTACTGGTGGAAATCGAAAAATGAGCAATTTGCTGCACTCTCGAGGTGCATTTCTGTTCATCACTTCGAAGATCCTCATCAGAACTTCATTTAAGATAGGGTTCTCTATCAACATTAATTCAAACCCAGTCCCGCGACTAAATTCGACTAAATTCTTCAAATTGGAACCTGTAATCGTAACCGATTGAAGAGTTTTCTGATGAGAAGGTGGTTTCAGATATTCCATTTATCGGTAACTATTCATTTATGGGCCAATTCTACTGATGGAAGTCGAAAAATGAGCAATTTGCTATACTCTTGAGGTGCATTTCTGTTCATCACTTCGAAGATGCTCATCAGAACTTCATTTAAGATAGGGTTCTCTATCAACATTCATTCAAACCCAGTCCGACGACTAAATTCGACTAAAATCTTCAAATTGTAACCTGTAATCGTAACTGATTGAAGAGTTTTCTGATGAGAAGGTGGTTTCAGATATTCCATTTATCGGTAACTATTCGTTTATGGGCCAAATCTACTGGTGGAAATCGAAAACTGAGCAATTTGCTGCACTCTCGAGGTGCAATTCTGTTCATCACTCCGAAGATTCTCATCAGATCCTCACCAAATTTTTATGGGACCACCCCTTAGGTATCACTTTTCGAACACAAAAAGAATCATCTCAATCGGTTGAGCCGTCTTCGAATGATCGCGTAACATACACACAAAAAAAAAAAAAAAAAAAACATACAGACGAATTGAGAACCTCCTCCTTTTTTGAAGTCGGTTAAAAACTTAAAAATAAAACTAATCAAAAAAAAATTTAACTTAAAAATTAAAAATTTCAACTTATTTACCAAACAACTACAAAATATATGTACAGTATGGGTCATAAGTAAATGGTTAGTTTGCTACAATAATACTATCAACAAGTATTGGAGTTACAACCTTCTTCTAATAGACGTTACACAGAAACTTAAATACTTGAATTAAAAGTACTCAGTGCAATTATTATTTTCACTATGTTAGTTATGTCTTTAGTTGGCCGAGAGGTATAAGCCGCCACCCGCTACATCAACCGACGATGTGGGTTCGATCCACAGGTTACGTTGTTATACTCGTAATGTTCAAATAGTGCTGCACGCACAGGATTGTAAACGTTACGAAGGGCAGAGACTTTTGACCGTGGATAGTTCATGCTTAAATGTACACACTTTTTCTTCGAATTCAGAGATTTTGTCTCAGCTAAAAAAATGCGTACCGCGCTAAAAGAAGTTTTCACTTCAAAAAGTTATGTGGTGCTCCCATAAAACTGGCAGTGAGCTCTCCGTCTAAAACAGATCGTCTCGTTGGTCGAATGTTAGTTGAACTCAGTACAATAGCCCGAGCCCAGGCTATCAACAGTACCTACCTATCTACCTCTTTATACACTGATATCCAAACACATTTAATATTATAGCGGAGAGTGAACATCTGAAATAATCTCTAATGGACTTGAAAGCCAACTAAGCCGCGGGTTAAATCACGATGTTTTCCTTCACCGTGAGAGCAATGTCAATTAGCGCACATTAATTTTTCTTAAGAAAAAAAATCAGCTGTTACTTATACGGAGAGGTCATTAACCTTTATTTTTAAGTTTTATCTACTGTTATAAGTCTGAATTGACCTACCCAGAACCCTGAACCACCCTGAACGACCCAGTTGGCCCAATGGTCACCATGCCGGACTGCCAAACACAGGGTTGCGGGTTCGAATCCCGCCTCAGACATGTATATTATGCTTAGACATTGTCAGTGGTCTGGTTGTTTCTATGTATTCGTATTTATATTTACTAAAGAAAAGTAGTTGTCTAGCAACCATAACACAAGTGTAGTTACTTAGCTTGGGGCTAGATGGCGATGTGTGGATTGTTCTGCAATATTTATTTATTTATTTATTTAAGTAGGTATATTTCGTTCGTTAGGCTCAATACATTTTGAAAATGTATCAAGACCATTATTTACTTACGCTACCACAATCTTGGGAATTCCTTAAATTTTCCCGATCTTTAAATTAAAAAAAAAAAAAAAAAAAAAAAAAAAAAAAAAATAATAAATAATAAAAAAAATAATAAATTGATTGATAATAATAAAAAAAAAATTGATTTTAATTGATTTTATTTCTTTATATTTTAATATAAAAATTAATCCCCAATGAGTTTCTTGTGCCTTCTTCTCATTGGTGGGCGCGTTCCGAAGGCACACATCCTAACTTAGTTTTTAAGACGTTTCTATGTGATCTTTGTACAAAATACATGGTGATTTTTTTATGTGGGCCTTCAGGGCTATATCCTAAACTATAAGAGATAACGAAAAATGCTGAAAGGATTTGCGTGCCCGATTTTGACAAAAACAAAAACTGCATCATTAGATTTTTTGAAAAACTCATTACCCTAGCCAGGAATCGAACCTGTTGATTTTACAAAAAATAATCATACTATATTTTTATACCAATCGATAGTCTTGCTGATAGAGATCAATCCTTGGAAACAAACATAGTATGGCAAAGTAAAGGAAATAGCTAATAAAAATTCACCCTGTACACATAAGCGGGATCACCGCGTTAATCGACCACTTCTTCAAAGAGTAAGAAACATCAAGGTAGGGGTAAACACAAAAGATCCCATTGGGTCGAAGTGTTGCTGGCAATTTTGTCAGCCCCCATTATATAAGATAAGATAAGATAAGATACATAAGCATCCAAATTAATAAAGAAATTTGACTTTGACTTTGAATATATTTCTTTTATTGTCATGCCATTTGCAACAAAAAATGTCCCGGGGGTTAAAAAAACAACACGTTTGCATGAGTTTTATTACATACTGTATTCTTTTTAGTATTTATCTACTCTACTTCTATGTTTTTAAATCTCTTTGTCTGCAATGTTGCTCTGACATTTTGCGCACCGCTGCATGGTTTGATTGTCAAATATTTTTGTGTACTTTTTTCGCGGGTTTTTGCGCATTTTAGCGCTTAAAATGGTAAAAATATGGGAATATAATGAGTGGAGAGGTCTGAAAGACGGTTCAAACTAGTTTTTAGTGTTGTCTAGTGTTTATTTACATTTGACGACCTGTGTGGCGCAGGGGTCGAAAGTTGCGGGTTTGATTTACACAAGTGTTTCTAAAATCTAAAGATATTTATTTTTCATCATCATCATCATCATGTCAGCCCATACACGTCCACTGCTGGCCATAGGCCTCCCCTATACGACGCCACAAACAGCGGTCCTGAGCCGCCTCCATCCACCGACTACCCGCGACCGCCACAATGTCGTCGGTCCACCGGGCAGCTGGTCTCCCAACACTCCGTTTCGCGTTGCATCGCGGCCGCCGCTCGAGAACCTTTACTCCCCAGCGGTTGTCAGTTCTGCGAGCTATATGACCTGCCCATTGCCACTTCAGCTTACCAATCCTGAGAGCTATGTCGGTGACTTTGGTTCTTCTACGGATTTCCGTATTTCGGATTCTATCACGTAGAGAAACTCCGAGCATAGCTCTCTCCATAGCCCGCTGAGCGACTCTGAGCTTATGAACGAGGCCTATAGTCAGCGACCACGTCTCGTCTCGAATTTAATATAGGTAGGCACTTACTTTTCTTTATTAAAAAAAGTTTATAAGTATGTCCGTTAAATAACCTCCATAACACAAGCCTAGTAACTTAGTTTGGGGCTAGATGGTTTTGCAATGTCCTGCGATATTACACATTTTTATCCTACTGCAAGAAAAGAGTTATGTTTTTCGTGTCCATCTTTGTATGTTTGTTTGTAATATTCTTTTTTATATATTTTTCTTTGATTATATACCTTTGTAAAACTATATAATCATCTGTTTAATAACTGGCCACCATAACACAAGCTATATTTGTTATTAAACAGACTAAAAACTTAATCAAAATCGGTTCATCCGTTCAAGAGCTACGATGCCACAGACACACACACAGAGACACGTCAAACTTATAACATCCCGTCGTTTTTGCGTCGGGGGTTAAAAATAGATTTAAAAACCTCGCAGGAATACCATAACACAAGCCTAGCAACTTAACTTAAGGCTAAATGAGCTAAAAAATAAAATAACCATTTTAAATTAACCTCAAAAAACTTTCCGAAACTACCCCTGAAATAACGACCCCTTTCAGCAGTAAATGGGGTCGTTCTACCCCCATTTAGTAATATTAACCCCCAAGAGTTATATTCTGAAAGCAGGTGGTTGAGTAACGATTAAAAATATATTTCAACCCCAAATTGTTTACTAATGAAGCTGTTAAGTACACTTACGGTGAAATATTTTGTGTCGGCTTTTAACAATCAATGTTAAATTACACAAACAAATAACATTTAGAATTATTTAAGCGTTTTGCATCGTCATACCTTATTCGTACATCAAGCGAATGGAATCGATTTGGCACGAGACGTTTTAAATGCAGAGCAATACCGTGATGAGGTTTTGTACTCTATGGTGATACACCACCAACAGCAGCTCGACCAAGATTTCATGTTCATGCAAGATAATGGCCGACCGTAAGGCTGGACTGAACGAGTTCAGCGAGTACAATATCACGGTATTAGAGTGGCCTGCGCAGTCTGCCGATCTCAATGCCATTGAATATGGGCGTTGCTAGGCAGAAGAGCTTTTAGGAATTTTCCCCATTTCAATACGGAGGAAAAACTTTTTCACACCTTTCCAGAGTATAGAGAATTATTCCTCAGACAATGATTGATATCCCGTTGAAGTAGAGCCTTCGCTAATGCTGTAGGTGGACCAACAGACGGCTTAAAAGTTACTAAGAATATTTTTTTATTAAAGTTTAACGTATCGACATGTTAAACTTTAATAAAAAAATATTTTTGTATGAAATAAACTTATTTGGTTTTTCAGTTTCGGCATTATTTTAGTTTCTATACTATATTTCTATTTTTTATGGCAACCCTTTATTTAAATCACATCATTATAAAGAGTTTATTCCGCTTCTATTGACATACGACACTTAAAACTTTGTTATTTGAAACTACTGTCTAAATGTAAACATCGTGTGAAGCCGTAATTAAAAAACGATCTAAATACCATGCTCGCAGCTATATCAGCTTTTCAGTATTGCTTTTACGCGAAATGGTTGTATTTTATACGTTTTTACTGTGACACCGTTAATTTGGACCGTAGTTTATTTAGTTTTATGGTATTTTGTATTATTTTTGTGTTGGTTTTCGTTAAATTTACGCCCATAAAAAGTATTGTTAAGTTTTTGTAAGAAAACAAGGAACAAAAACATTTGATTATTATCATAAAAATTGCAGGACATTCCACACATCGCCATCTAGCCCCAAGAAAAGTAACTATACTTGAGTTATGGGTGCTAGACCACGTATATACTACTTATACACTTTTCTTTTGTAAATATATACTTATAATACATAGAAACAATCAGACCACAGACAAATATCTAAGCATAAATAGGTACATGTCTGAGGCGGGAATGTAACCCGCAACCCTGTGTAGGGCAGTCCGGCATGGTGACCATTGTGCCAACTGGATCGTCAAACATTAACATAACATTTTGTTGTTTTTAAGGGATGAAAACAGGGGCCCTATTCTGCTATTTTGCATTAATGGATTTACCATTGTCATTATATTGAGACTCTATTGATATTATATCGAGATTGTGACTTTATTTGGTATCCTGTTAAACTAATTTTAATAACATCGCAATAGAATTGTTATGGAGTCTCAATGGAATGGTAATAGATACGTCGCTGGTGTTGCCTAGCAATATGGTATATGTTGCTAAGCAATATACCGTTTTGACAACTATCGAGATTGCATTGAGCCACGATTGTAGAGCAGAATACCAAAGTGAGTCAGTGGTGCGTCAGTGGTGTTTCGATAGAATAGTTAACACTAGAAGAATACCAATTGGAATGTAATGTCATATTTTTGACATTCAATTTATATTACGATTCTATCGACACTGTATTGAAACACAATTGTGTTAGCAGACTTAGGCCCCGAAACGAAAATCCATAACAAAATGCCATTGATATTGTGATTTTTTTAAATTCTATTGATTTGTTGATTAATAGAATATTCTCTCTTGTCTACAGGGTGTGGTGGACGCAGACAGTGAATTAGCAAAAATAATTGACGACACGAAACTTAATGAAATCCATAGCAGTGTACGTTTGAGAGGTAAGACCGATATTTCCGATTCCGAGCTGATTCACTCATATTATACTTATTTGTTTCAAGGCTGGAATAGACTCCGCATAATAATATCCGAAACATTTTGCGTCGCACCTAATATATCATCTCTATGAACTTTGTACGATCTGATATGATTTTATTAAGAAACTAAAAATTAAAGAAAAATATCATTAAAAAAAAAAGGAAAAATTACAAAGTATTTTTTTTCCTCATTGGTTAAGAAACTAAGGTTTTGTAGACGGCCGAAAGGGTAATGTCAGCTATGTCAGCAGTAAAATCATTTTCTAAAATAAAAAAAATTTAAATTGATTTTCCTTTTCAGATTTCTACAAAAAACTCCTAAAAGCCGATTCGAACATACGAAAACTAAAAAAAAACAGTGAGTTTACAAATTTCGACAGCAATCTAGACTTGAATTTCAAACCTCTACCAGAGCGAGAGAAAAGATCCGTACACCTATTCAAAAAACCCCTCAAACTATTCCATTTTAGAAAACAAAAAGCTAATAAAACAAATGTAGAGAAAAATAAAGATGCTAATTTGACTAAAATTGAAAAATCTAGACAGAAACGGCATGGGAACTACTCTGGAGATACAGTGATAATCGAAAAGGATCAAGTTTTGATACAATATAAACCTAGAATAGTACCCAAATGCTCACACAATATCCCTAAAGATCTAAAAGCTCACGAACATTTATTAAAGCATCCATTTTATAAAAACACTCAAAGACTAGACGAATTACTAGATAAATTCAATAGAGATTTGCCAGAAATTATAAACGAGCAGTTCGGACTCCAATTACATGTTGATGATGAAAAACCTCAATGCAAACACGCAAAACCAGACCTTGGTGATATTAAAATCAAAATGGCGGGATACGATAGAAACAAAATGACGGATAAACCAAAAGTCAATAACAAAGAAAAACTCAGTATTAATAATTATAAAACCGATTTTGATATGTTTAGAAAAATGAGGAATGGTAATCCTAATATGGAAGGTGCTAAGACGAATGGCTATGCTGATTTTGATGGTGATGCGCTGAAAAGGGATGAAATGTCGACGAATGCATATGATATTTTACTCACTATTTCTACACTTTTGTAAGTAATCCTATAAATTATTCATGCAAATGCTTAAGAGGAATGGGTACGGGCTCTCCGGCTCTCCCTTCATACAAACGTAGTCGACTGTTTCCTACCCGGATAATGACACTAAATATTTTTGTAACATAAAACTTAAAACTGCCTTGACCATGAATAAATAATATATAAAAAATAAATAAATATATTACTTGCTATGATAATTGGAAAATGAAAAAAAACCAAGACATAAGGGCATAGTCATGGCGGTTATAAGTTTTATGCAATAAAAATATTTGTGCTAGTGTCAATATCAAGGGAGGAAACAGTCGACTACTAAACTACATAACTGAACTTCATTTTTGGTAAATAGAGTATACAGTACATATTACATACAATGGGCATGCTCAGCACCTATATCTAAGCTCAAAGGGTAGCTTCGTCGACAATGTCCAGAGAAAATAACTAGTCAATACGTTCGGAGACAACTAAACTGCGGGTATCATCATGATGTTTTCCATCACCGTAGCAGCAATGAATTTTTCCAACGAAATATTTACGTGACTATTAACATTGCTCTTACGGTGAAAAGTATTTATCTAGAGTCCTAGAAAAACATTCTAGCTGGCCCATCCCGATATTCCTACTGGTTTAGGACCTACCCCAAAAAACCACAGAGGAGTTTCACTAATAGTAAAAAACAAAGTTGCTGTCTCTCTGTCCCTATATGTATACTTAGATCTTTAAAACTACAAACCGGATTTTGATGCGGTTCTTTGATTAGATAGAGCGATTCAAGAGGAAGTTATGAAGACGCAAGTAACAACAGTAATAAATAAAATTGACATTGGCTTTATCTAAAAAAAATACAGGAACTCAAATCAGAAAAGAACAACTCCATACCAAGATCAAATGGACAGGATACCAAACTTAAGGAGACTACTGCAGACTGATGGAGAGGATGACGAGACCATCAACTACGAGGACCTGAAGGAGGTTCTCACTGATGATAATCAAGAGCATGATGATGACGATAAACAGAATAGGAAGAAACGATTGGATGTTAGTAATTTCTGGTACAAAAAAAATATCATCCCAAACCCCATCATCTCATACATAAGTATTTAATAGATAGAATAAACACTTTATTTGTACAACACACAAAATATAAAAAAAGGACAAGAAAGCTAAAGCAAACGTTTATCACTATCACTACATAGTATAAAACAAAATCGCTTTTTCTGTCCCTTTTTCCCTTTGAACGCTTAGATCTTTAAAACTACGCAACGGATTTTGATGCGGTTTTTTTTAATAGATAGAGTGATTCAAGAGGAAGGTTTATACGAATAATACATGCATAATATAGCCGTGCGAAGCCGGCGCGGGTCGCTAGTATATCATAAAGGAAAATCTTATCGGTTTCAAGGATAATTTGAGTCCTTTTGTATTAAAAAACCGGCCCAGTGAGTCTGGTTCACGCACGAAGGGTTCCGTACCATATTTTATTGGAACCCCACTTTTTTTTCTTGCCTAGTATTTGTTGTTATAGCGGCAACAGAAATACATAATCTGTGAAAATTTCAATTGTTGAGCTATTGCGGTTCATGAGATACAGCCTGGTGACAGACAGACAGACGGATGGCCAGTCAAGTCTTAGTAATAGGGTCTTGTTTTTATCCTTTGGTAACGGAACCCGAATCACGTGTGTTTGCGAACATAATGAATGCTGTATTCATCCCTATTTCAGGATTTTAACCCAAACGCTCTAAACCCTACAAAATATCATCCACCAAGTGTAAATAACCCAAATTGGAAAGGTCCTATGCCCCTATACCCTGATGAAATAAACTCTATGATCAAACAAGAGCCTGTCATTGTCAATAAGGTCGGATATCCTGTACCCAGAGATGAGGTAACTTATACATCATATCCTAATGTTTTTATTCCAATCGGACCATTTAGGGCCCTACCTTAGGATGACAAATCAACACCGAGCTATGCTGCGCTGTACTGCGCTGTGTTTCTTAAGCTACGTTTTTTTAATAATCAACATCAAGCTGTGCTGCGCTTTGCTTAGCTCAGTATAAAAGTAATCAGCAGCTCGTGTAGTCGTTTATCTCGTCAAAAATGACTTTATTTAAAAAAAAACGTAAACATTACGACATAGTTGAATCCGATGAAGATGAAAGTGAAGAAGAAGTTCGGCACAGCGCGGCTCAGCACGGGCGGGTAGCGCGCCTCGCTCGAGACTGCTGCATTTTTAAACAGAGCATAGCCTCACACAGCGCAGCACAGCATGGTTTGTTTGTATCCTCATTAAAATATAAGACGAGCGAGTTGACCAAACATAGCACAGCGCAGTACAGCGCAGCATAGCTCGATGTTGATTTGTCACCCTTACCAGGACGCCATGGTGACGTCGCCGGTAACTTTAATCCATGTTGTTTAGGAAGCTTGTAGTAACAGGGATATTATATTAGATAGAGTGGACTACGTCCAGCAGTGATACCACCCTCTCAGCTTAGTCGACCGTGTCCAGAAGAAAGAAGTCGTACGTCTGGTGACAACTCAGCCGCGGGTTTCATTATGTTTTCCTTCACCGTAAGAGCAATTTTAATCATTTTCTTCCTTCCCTTTTCCCTCTATGTGTGGTCTGCGCACAAGATATATCTGTTATATCTGTCTGTCTGTTGTTTATATCTGTTTGTTTGTTATATGAATATGTTGTATGCTTCTTGTGGTGAAATAAATGAATATCCATCTATCTATCTAAGATGTCATTATTTTCCCTTCCAATCTATTCCCGTGATAGTGTCTAATAAATTTATGACACACCTGCATTCACACGAAAGTGTCGTGCTAATATTGTGTGACGTCATGCGTCATGGTAACATGACCATGACGCGTCCGTTTCCGTTAGGAAACAAGAGTATTTAATAAAAATATCGCTCATCTGGGCTTGTGAGTGACGAATAGAAGACTTATATAAAGGAAAAAATATATAATGGAAAAAAAGAACAAAAAATATAAAGGAATCAAAAAAAATCTCACTTTTTTCATCGTTTTCTTATGACGTTATGACGTAAAATTAGCGTTCGTAAACCGACTTCACATACAACAATTTTTTTTAGCAGGAGCAATATTATCCCATATAAAATAAGGTTAGGATGTACTCTTATTCTTTCTTCATATATTCCTTTTAAAAAAAATATAAATTTTTTCTTCAAAAATATCAAACTTAGGTTTAAAATAATGTTAACTTTCAGATAAAAGAACTATCAGACTTAGATTACATAGAAGACTATCTAGATAGTAAATACAAGGGTCTAGCTAAATTGGCACAAGCTTACAGTGACTATGGCGTGTTGAGTGACAAAAAGAGTGCGATAACAGAGAAAAGTAAAATGACTGATAAAAGGACTAAGATGTCACCAGGTGGTAAGGATGCTTTCGGGAGACGTAAAAAATGTAAAATGATTTATAATTTTACGTATTAAGGTGAAAGGGTACCGGCGCTCTCTCCATACAAACATGTCGACTGTTTCCTCCCTGGATAATGATACTAGCACAAATATTTTTGTTGCATAAAACCTATTAATGCCATGACTATGCCCTATGTCTTGGTTTTTTTTCATTTTTTAATTAGCATAGAAATTAAATTTAAAAAAACAAAAAAAAATACAAAACATAGGGGCATGGTCATGGCAGTTATAAGTTTTATGCAACAAAAATATTTGCTCTAGTGTCATTATTCAGGGAGGAAACAGTCGACTACGTTTGTATGGAGAGAGCGCCGGTACCCTTTCACCTTATATGCGGCCGAGTTATTGGTAAATCATGGCTAATTCACCGTAGAGCCTTTTAATTCTGCTATTTCACATCATTTTCCAATATTGTTTTTCGGAACAGTTATTGTTATATTGTTTGACTAGCTGTCCCGGCAAACGTTGTTTTGCCATCTAAATAAAAAAACTAAAGGAAACAAAATAAAAAATAGATATTGGCCGATTCTCAGACCTACTGAATATGCTCACAAAATTTCATGAGAATCGGTCAAGCCGTTTCGGAGGAGTTCAAGTTCGAACCCCGTGACAAGAGAATTTTATTTTAGAAGATTAAAATTCTATAGAAAAAATAACGGTTAAAAAGTGAACGATATATGATACGTATGATCCTGAAATTCCCGGAAATCGGGACTTACGCGGGTTAAGTGTTTATTTACAGGAGAAAAGTATTTATGTACTAGTTGCGTCCCGCGGTTTCACCCGTGTAGGTTCCGATTCCGTTAGAATATCAAGATAAAAATTAGCCTATGTGTTAATTCAGGTTTCCATACCAAGTTTCATGGCAATCGGTCTAGTAGGCCTTACGTGAAAGAGTAACAAACATCCATGCATAATAAATTTTGCGTTTACGATATTAGTAGGATTGTATCCGTAGTCTGGCAATCATAAGATAATCCTAATTGCTTAACTTGAAACTAGATGGCGCTGTGTAAAGTGTCCCTCAGTATAATTATTGTTGCAGTCTCAGAAGGAATAAGATTCGAAATACAGCCTACGTCCACAGCCCGTGAAGATAAACCAATCAACTTTTACGATTTTTTTCAAAAACACGTCAAAGTAACTAATCATCTATATAAAAAACCTACATATTTATACCCGACAATGACAGTTCCTACTATAGAGTATGAACCCAAAAAATTCCTTTTTGAAAATAATGATGTTAAGACACCTTTGATTCAAGATAAAAGATCTATAAGGAACCTTGATGGGTCTAATTTACATAGAGTACCTTTACAATACGATTATAATCTAGTATCGAATAATTTAAAAAACGATAAAATTGAAGTTGAGAATAGAAATAAAAAAGAAAATAGAAAGAACAAAAATGATCTATCAAAACGTTTAAATAATATGAAAATTGAAACATTAAATAATTTGAATGAGAAAGTTATAATTGAAAATGATAATAATAATGATAAAATAATTTTCAAAAAACGATCTTTGAAGAATTTCGATGCAACAAACAATTCCGAACTTGATGAAGAAATTTCTGAAAAGAAAATCGATAATAGTCACTCTATAGATGACAAAAAGTCTAAAAGTGAAGTAATTGATAATATATCTAAAGAAAATGTTAGTTTGAATGGTACTAATCGTTCAGATATGGACTTGAGTGATTTTTTCATGATGATGTCAAATATATTCAGTGCTATGGATAGAGAAGAAGTTACTACTAAGTCATATAATATTAGTAATACAAAGTAAGTAATTAATTAATCATCTATGTTTTTAAAAGAGAAAATGACTGATTCTGAAATCTCTAAAACTACAAGAGCTTTGGGCCTTTAAGGACGTAGGGGAACACTAAGAATTTTTTTTGGAAATTGGAAATTTGACCTCTCAGGGGGAAAATGATTTTATTAAAGAGAAAGTGTCAAATATTGAATTCTCTTAGGTGTTGATTTGCTAAAATGTTCAATCTTATCTTATCAAAAATCTTTGTGTTCCTGGACATTTGAAGTTTTTGTCCAAGTTCTCGAAAATCAGCTGTTACTTACACGGAGAGGTCATTAACCCTAAGATTTACTTTTAAAGTTTTATCTACTGTTCTCAAGTCTGAATGACCTTTATTTTAAATCTGCTGATTTTCGGGTAAACATAACCTCAACATATTCAAATAAATGCTCGGATATCCAAAAGTCGTAGAGCAAAAGCTAGCAGAACCGACCGCCCGGCGGTTTCTTCATACATTTTTAATATGGCGCCATCTATCTACCAGTTGATGAATTAACCGCTTGCTAATATAGTTACCAAGACCTATGTATAACAGTATAATGTTTTTCAGTTCAATACCATCAACAACTCCAGACATAAAAACTTCGGACATATTATATCCAATGTACGATTCAGACATGGTCGACAATATTGGGCACAGATCTCGTGTTCTTATGTCCGTTAATAGTACTGACGGAATATTGAACGAGAATGAAGCTGTCTATGATGCTGGTATGTTTGTTTTTGATTCATTCTGTCACAATTATGTTTTATCTTTCGTACAGTATGGGTCATAAGTCTACTATTATTTCGCTACAATAATACTATCAACAAGTATTGGACTTACGACCTTCTTCTAATAGACATTACACACAAACACATGAATTAAAAGTACTCAGTGTAATTATATTACATATTAGCTATGTGTTTAGTTGTGTGAGTGGTATAAGCCGGCACCCGCTACACCAACCGACGACGTGGGTTCGATCCACAGGTTACGTTGTTATAATGTTCTAATAGTGCTGCACAGGATTGTAAACGTTACAGTGTACAGAGACTTTTGACCGTTAATTGTACATTTTGACACTGGAACATTTAGACCTTGATATAATGTGTTAGTTTGATGAAGTTATCAAAATTACATTAGTTTGGTAACTCTGTCAACCGAATTACTGAAACCAAGCCGTTTTTTTAGGGTTTCATACCCAAAGGGTAAGAACGAGACCCTATTACTAAGACTTTACTGTCCGTCCGTCCGTCCGTCTGTCACCAGACTGTATCTCATGAACTGTGATAGCTAGACAGTTAAAATTTTCATTGATTATGTATTTTTTTTGTCCAATAAATTCAACGAGGTCTTTTATTTTTTATGCATTTTGACTCTGATGCATTTCGTCTTAATGTTATTTTATTTAATAAATTTATTTGGAAAACCAACAGCTTTACAAAAATTATAAGAAACGAAACAAGAAACAGAAAGCCAATTATAGGTTCTCACGAGCTTAAGCTTAAGCTTTTGAGATTAAGCTTTTGTTCTTATTAAACTTCTCACTAACTCACTATACATAAAGACCTTTGAACATTGATACTCATTAACATCTTTTAGAATCAGGTTCAACAAAATCCTTCAAATACTCAATCCACTAGTGGATTTAATACACTCTAGAGTTCACTGTGATCCATAGTTAGTCTGAGTGGATCCTGTAACACTCGATACTCATGTCCACTGAGTAGATCCACCTGAATCCACCATTGGATTGAATGGTCCATCCATTAAAGCCTGTAATGTAACGACAACAAAATTTTGCTTATATTTTATTTCAATTTATTGTTTGTAAAACAAAAAATCTATAGTGTAATGACAAGCAAAATTTTGCTTAAATATAATTATAATTGAAATTGTTTGAAATGAAATGACTAAAACGAATAACAGCGTAATTTCAGAAGCACAGAAACTGACAATCAACGCCACAAGTCCAATTCTATCAAACAACGAAAACTCTATCAAAAACAAAACAGTCAGGATAGTAAAGCGGCATGCAGATGACAATACTATATTTTGGAATGATATATACGATGACGAATATGGTGTCAAAATGGATGTTTTTGAAAATATAAAAGATAAAAATCCAGCGAGTAATGAATTTATGAAGCGATCCAATGAATGGATACAGGATAAAGTTAGGAGAATTTCAGATAATTTTCATAGAACTGCTGCGATTGAAGATGGGAAGAATGAGAGAAGAGTGGGTCGAAGCGTATGGAACAGGTAAATATTATCCTTTTTTAGGGCTTTGTACCCAAAGTGTTAAAACGGGACACTATTACTAAGACTTCTCTTTCCGTCTGTCCGTCTGTCTGTCACCAGGCTGTATCTCACGAACCGTGATTTTCACAGATGATCTATTTCTGTTGCCGCTTTAACAACAAATACTTAAAATAGAATATAATGATATTAATGGTGTGAAGTGTAGATTAACTTTACACAGTGTAGATTCTATCTTTTCCTTCTAAAATCACTGTCTTACTTACTATTTCCACTTTATCAAACTTTTCCCTTATTTCAGCCCTAACAATGGTAATGGAAGAAATTCGTATTATAATGAAAAATATAACAAACTTAATCGTAGAATCAGAAATCCTGAAGTGGTTAGTTCTTGTTTCTAACCTAGCATCGCCTCGCGGTTTCACCCGCGTAATTCCCGATCCCGTGGGAATATCGGGATTAAAAGTATACTATGTTACTGTCAATAAATTAATGTATCCTCACACCAAGTTTCATCAAAATCGGTCCAGTAGTGTGTGTAGTAGTGCATATTCAATCCAAACAATAAAATCTTTTCTTTATATAATATTAGCGACCCACTCCGGCTTCGCACGGCTATATTATGCATGTATTATACATATAAACCTTCCTCTTGAATCACTCTATCTATTAAAAAAAAACCGCATCATAATCCGTTGCGTAGTTTTAAAGATCTAAGCATATAAAGGGACATAGGGACGGCGAAAAGTGACTTTATTTTATACTATGTAGTGATTAGATATAGTTATAGAAGAAGAGATTATTAATTAGTAGTTCTGCTAACAGTAGCCCTGGTATGCACAAACTTTGAGGAGTTTTGTGATGAGAAGGTGGTTCCAAGTGTTCCATCAATCCCTTCCTAGTAGTTTAAAGGCCGATTTCACTGGTAGAAATCTACTGCATTTTGTGGAGATATTCTGCTCATCATTCCGAAGATCCTCATCAGATCCATCCTAAACCTTTCAAATAAATAAAAATCTAATTTTACCCATTTTTTTATCGTGGTGACTCAGGACCTTGATAACACATCTAATAGGGACTATAATAGACCTCTGTATCTGGTATGAATTTCAACTTACCGAGTCAACCAGTTCCTTAGAAAATCGGTGGTGACACACGGACAGACAGACGGACAAGAGAGTGATCTTATACATAAGGGTTCTTTTATTACCTTTTGAGGTACGGAACCCCAACAAGAATCATCAAAATCGAGTCTCATAAGGTGTACAAAAAAATAAAACTTAAAAATTTTTATTGAAAAAAAAATGTATATTTTCGTAGTTAACCTTTAAATATCTTTAGTCTCCGCAGAGTGAAGGCAAAAGGACAGATTTCTCAGCGCTGACGGTTCACATGAAAGATGTATGCAGGAGAGCGGCTACTGCAGTCAGAGAATCCAATGAAAATGATGGTAAATTTATTTACTTCGATAAAGATTAAGTCATTTTTTAGCCGTGTAGATCCAAATTTAAGACATATTTTAGCCACATATATTACGAATTTTAGTCATAGAGACCGTTATTTTAGCCGTATAGACCTCGTTTTTCAGACACAATAATAAATCCTAGCCACATGGTTTCCGATTTTGGCCACAAAGACCATTATTTTAGCCATTTTAGCGACATAGTTCACGTTTTTTACCATATAAATTACATTTTTAGCCGTACTGATTCCAATTTCAGACATAAATTTATACATTAGCTCCATAAATTCTGATAATTAGCCGCATATCCCATTTCAGCGACTTTAGTCGCATAGGTCCCGATTTCAGTCATATTATTAAAGCACGATTTTAAGTTTTTGGTTGAAAAATTCCAAATAAGATGCATTTCCTATTCTAGCCCCATAGATTATTTTTCAGCTACATAAAAATCAACTTTAGTCGAAAAAATCCTGATTTTCCTGAAACCCTTTAGCCACATAGATCTTGACTACTTAGAGGTTTCAGACAATAAAGGGCAGAAAACTGACGCGGCCACGTCAGGCATGATGCAGGAGCTAGTCAACTTAATGACTAACTTAATCGACTTTCAAGTACAACAGAGAACTTGCATGAGTGAGCACCTATTAATTTTTTTATTTTAGTTATTTTAGCCCTAGTGGTAGATATCTCGGCTTTCATTCTAAAGGTCGTGGGTTCGAATCCAGGCCGGTAGTGCATCAATGGGTTTTTCCTACGAAAAATTAATGTGCGGCTTGATTGACTTAAAGAAAGAAAGAAAGAAAGAAAGAAAAAAACTTAATTTTGTAGTTCACTATACGTAAAATGAGTTAGTTTATTAAGTAAAATGAGTTTTAATAAATATATTTGTATATATTTGTATTTTGTTTGTTTGTACGTACAAAAGTCAATAAAACATTTTTTCTAATTTGTTTGTAATATTGGTATGAATTTTGCGCAACTTTTGCGTAGCTTTGTTATTTCGTAGCATAACTTTTACGTAGCGTATCTTTTTCGTAGCGTAGCTGTTCTATCATTATTGCTGTTTCGTAGCCATAACTTTAACGTAGGTTTGTAGCTTATCTTTTTCGTAGCTTAGCTACTGCGTAGTACTGACAGCTGTTTCGTAGCGTAACTTCCATGTAGCATATATTTAGATAGATAGATAGATAAATTCTTATAATACGTAATTCTTATGTTCTTTCTTGATATTTACGTAGCGTAGCTATTCCGTAGCGTATCTTTTACGTAGCATATCTTCTTCGTAGCGTAAATTTACATTGTTTCTGCACTTCAGTTGCCTGATTGTACCAATTAAGTTAAATGGTTTTATTTTCACACTGTACCTATTTTACTACCCCCGACGCAAAAAGAGATTTTGAACGATTTTGATTTTTTGGTTTGAAAAGTGAAATATTTGGGAGTGTTCTTCTTAGCTTTGATTAAAGTCGGTTCAGCTTTTCAAAAGCAATATGAAATTATATGAATATATGAAAAATACTTATCAGTCGGGTTTTTTTGCCAGAGCTCCCGCCGGACCTGAACAACTTCCTCGAATGGCTGACAGATGTAACACCATCTGACAACATGGATGACACTCCTAACGCTAAACTGTATAAAAGTGAACAACCAGAAGAAATTAGAGATGGTTACTATAAGTACCATTGTTTTTATTATTTACTCCCGATAATAGTACGAGATCCCTTTATGGACGACCTTTATCGATCTGTTTAAGGGATGGAAAGTATTTTATATCAAATTAAATAGGCCAATAGATATATTGCAAATGGGTTGCCTAACAAAAATTCAGTCCAGAATGATCAATTAATTTTTATTTTTAGACTTTGCATTGGTTTGGTCAATAGACAAATTCCATACCAATGAAATACATAATCTTTATTTTAAATTAACTTTAATTCATTAACCAGATCAGTGCAAATGACTAGTATCGATTGTGTGACCCACGAGTTGTGACGGGAAAAAATAGTCAACCTAACGTTTGCATATTCTATAGGCTTTATACTTTCTATTGTTATGGAATTTGTCTCTTAAACAAGCCAGTGAAAGGGTTAAAAAACAAAAAATATAATGTTAATTCATCATATTCTGGACTGAAATTTTTTAGGCAATCCATTTAGGCAATATATTTATTGACCTATTTAATTTGTTAAAAAATATTTTATCCATTATACAGCTCGATGAAGGTTGTCCTTAAAGGGATCTCGTACTATAAAAGCTGAATAAGTTCTTTTCCATCCAAAGGTTGCCTGGAAGAAATCGCTTTCAGCGATATGGCCGCCCATTTGTGCAACTTGTACTTTCTAGCTATAAATAAATAAATAAAATAAATAATTCGTTTATTTCATTAACCAAAAACTTATTTCCTATTAACATAATCGTTGGGAGACCCCCTTTAAGTATAAATACTTGTGTTGGGAATCTCCGCTCTTCCGAGGGTCGGTAGTTACAAATAAGTTTGAATTTAAATCACAAGCTGATAGCGTTTTACATAAAAGGTACAAGGTATCAAGTATTTAATAATTTTAACAATTACAAACAGACAGTATGTTTGACATATTGTGTGTAATAAGTAATTAATTATTCAATACATTCAATAATAAAAATAATCAATGAAAAAACAATAAATTAAATTAATAGCAAGCTAGCTATTTCTTTTCTTTGTGTATATCGTGTTCTATGTTACTTAGTATGTTATCTATCTATTTATCCCGTGGGAAAATCGGAATAAAAAATAGCATATGTTATTCCCAATGAATCAATGTATCCTCATATCAAGTTTCAATAAAATCGGTCCAGTAGTTTCTAAGCTTTTTCGTTATAAACATAATAACAAACAAAAACAGACAAACGGCTTCGTCCCCACTCTACTAAAAAAACCTAACAAAAAGTCCTAACTCTACCCGATATGATAAAAAGTATAGTCAAAATACATGGCATAGGAAGAAAGAAATGAACATGACAATGAAAAAAAATTATCCTAAAAAAAAACAAAAAAGTAACATAAAAATATGCAGAAAAGAACAGATTGTGATAGAATCGCACAGTCGATTACGGTGTGTACACCGTACACACTCTAGTCACCATAACACAAGCCTAGTTGTGTCGAGTCACCATAACACAAGCCTAGTTGCGTCTAGTCACCATAACACAAGCCTAGTTGGGTCTAGTCACCGTAACACAAGCCTAGTTGTGTCCAGTCACCATAACACAAGCCTAATCGCGTCTAGTCACCATAACACAAGCCTATTTGAATTAAATTATAATCAAGCCTATTAGTTTTTAACGCATTTGGAGGCATAAAATAATTTTGCTCACGAATTTCGACTTTTTCTCCACTGTGCGTCGCCACGCCAGAAATCGATTTAAGTGCGGCTATAGATGTTTCACATCAAAAAAGAAAAAAATCTTAATAAAAGAGGAGTCGTGTGCTGACCCAAATGACTCGACCTCAGCTAAAACCTGCAGCCAAACATGCTCGGCTGCAGCGCTGGTCTTCTGGCCAGACCCATCCCATCCCGAAATCCCGACTTTACAAGTAATAGAAAAATAAATAACTTGAGAGGTGTCAAGGGACACCCGGATGGAACGAAGTTCCTTTCGATTAATTAGTGAAGGAATTGTAATTGCCTTTTTTTTGTAAATAATCGTCGCGACACGACACTGTTCAATGCGAAATAGAAAGACGAAACGAAAATAACTGGCTTGCTTTATAGAAAGCAAGCCAGTTATTTTCGTAACTTTTCTCGTTTTCTTCTCTTCTTTCTTCTTTTCTTTTTTTCGTGTATGTCTTTCTCTCTCTCATAGGAGAGAGAGAAACACGCGCACGCCGCACGGCTTACAACTATAGCAAAAAGTGTCGTTACAACTTTTGGTCTTAATTTTTTCCGTCTAGCTCCCTTTCGCAACGCGCGATAAGGACCTATAGTTCCAATAAGAATAATAATAATTTTTCTTCCTAGAGAAGCCATCATCGGACATGCCATCGGAGCGTGATGATCAGGACCCTCGGTCCGACTGTCTCGGCACACTCCAGGCTATACAGGACCTGCTGAGGAGCTTCGAGGACATGCCTGATGATGATAAGGTATATTTTTACGGGATCCCTTTCCGGAGGTCTTTCATCGGGCTGTTTAAGGGATGAAAAGTAGTTATCAAATTAAATAAGTCAATAAATATACCTAGTGCAAAAGGGTTGCTTGAAAATTTTCAGTCCAGAATATGATAAATTAACAATAAAATTAAACCTTTCGTTTGCTTGTTTAAGACCAGTGTGAGGCTGTAAATTTCTATACAAAAAGCGGTAACGTTTTCCCCCCCATAAACGAAGTCCGATTTTGATAATTTTTGAAAATGTTCTAGATCTAATGGTAAACCAGGTTTAACCGTTTTTATTTCAAAGAAATATTGCCTAAGATAAAAGTTATTAGTATCTATATTTTAACTTAAACATTTTATCGAGCGTTTCAATTGTTTTTTAATGGACTTTTAAATAAACTTTTTTTAATAAACTGAATTACCAAAAAAGAAAAACGTATAAACCTAGAATAAGCTGCAGTGAATTAAATGAGACACAAATTTATTTCATTTTGTGAAGGATAAAGGGGGTAAAAACGTTACGGCCCGCAACATTATTTGAGAGCAAAATGAAGGCAATTACGTCCGAACTTAAACTCTTTCTATCGCATGATACGGGTCATTTTTGAAAATACCTATTCGGGCCGCGTATCGAGAGCTCACGATTCGAATTCAATACCAATCGAAAGTATAAAGCCTATAGCTCGATCGACTAAGCTGAGAGGCTAGTATTGGTGCTGGGCAAGCCTACTACGAAATACATAATGTAGGATTCTGAGTGAAAGGGAACATAAGACGTAATGTTCCAGAGATTAATGTTTGATAAGAGTTTGATTGGATTGATAGGATGCTAAGAAATGTGTAAGGAAGAGTGAAACGTTTTTGAATGCGTATGATTCTTAAGGTGTGAGCGAGATGACGATAGCATGAGTGAAAGAGAAAGATAATTAGTAAGACGTGAATGAGAGGCAAGATAGTAAGACAGTGTAAGGAGAAAGGGAGAAAGAGGATAGATTAAGAAAATAGAATTAAGACGAAGAGATGGTAGAGGAAAGACGACTCGGCAAGGCGAATTGATTGTAAATTAAAACATTGAAAATAAAGACGAAAATACGAACAAATACGTTGTTATTTATACGCCCCTACAATTATTTAATTGTTTTCCAGAGCAAAATGACCGGAGTGAAAGATTATCTTCTGAATCAAATAACTTTTTTGAAGAAACGTTTAGCCGATGAAGAGTTTAGTAATAACGTAAGTTTTGTTTTGAACTGTTGAGTGGTTTCTTAGGCAAGGCGGAACCCTTGCCTACGTCAAAAGGTAAAAAAGGAACCCTAATAAGATCACTTTCTTGTCCGTCTGTACTTTATAAGTACCTGTATTTAAAAATGAAGTACTACAAAATGTTAAAATTCTTTGTAGGTACTAAAATATTACAGTTGTCACAATGGTCACCACGCAGGGTTGCGGGTTCGATTCCCGCCTCAGACATGTATTTATGCTTAGATATTTGTCTGTGGTCTGGTTGTTTCTATTTATTATAAGTATATATTTACAAAAGAAGTATATAAGTAGTATGAGTTGTCTAGCACCCATAACACAAGTGTAGTTACTTAGCTTGGGGCTAGATGGTGATGTGTGGAATTTCCTACAATATTTATTTATGTCTACTCTTAAAACGTCTCATATTTTTCGTCTCCCTCCCACCAGCTCCAGTACCGCATGGACCCCTACAGATACAAACGTGACTTAACTAAGAGACGTCGTCACCACAAGTACGTGAAGAACTACAGCAAGAAGCACACGAAGACAACCGCCAGTTACTATGATGGAGTCACTCTTAGTGAACCCTTTGAGGTTATGACGAGGAAAAAGGTACAGTATGCGTCATAAGTCCACTATCAGTTTGCTACAATAATACTATCAACAAGTATTGGACTTACGACCTTCTTCTAATAGACGTTACACACAAACATAAATACTTGAATTAAAAGTACTCAGTGTGATTATTATTTGTCAACATGTTAGCTATGTGTTTAGTTGTGTGAGTGGTATAAGGGGCCACCCGCTACACCAACCGACGTGGGTTCGATCCACAGGTTACGTTGTTATAATGTTCAAATAGTGCTGCACAGGATTGTAAACTTTACGGTGGCGGTCGACCTTAGAACGTTGATTGTACATTTGACCGTTTGTTTCCCTTGACGCTACTACATGGCTCTACTAGTAGTGCCGTGGGAGATTTTTCTTTCCCGTGACTCTACTGTTCTCACAGGCCCCACTCTACTCAATCCCATCTCTACCTGATTCAAAATAACTTGAAAAAAAATCACAACCCTATTCGATATGATAAAAAGTACAGTCAGAATGAAAAACATTTAAATGATATAAAATTCTTAAATGCAATCTTAACGCGAAAGAACTAGATATAAAGCTGATTTTCGAATTTACATAACCTCAAAATAAAAAAAAAATGTTTGATTTTCCAATATCACAGAACAAAACTTGTTTGGTTAGTTACAAAGAATAACTTACTAATATGATTACCTTTTTAACAATAACCCTGTATTTTCAATTTCAAATGCTTGGCTAATAATAACTTTTTATTTGTTTTAGGTAAAAGAAAAGCGAAACTTAAGAGACATCTACTACAAAGCTCTGGCAGACGCGAAAAAAATTACTACAGTTAAAAATCATCATTAAGAGGAAAGGGTACCTGGGGCTTTCTCCATACAAACTATTACAAACGTAGTCGACTGTTTTCTCCCTGGATAATGACACTAGAGCAAATATTTTTGGTGCATAAAACTTATAACTGCCATGACCATGCCCCTATTTTTTGTTTTTTTTTAATTTTTAATTTTTTTAATTTTAATTTCCTTGATAATTAGAAAATGAAAAAAACCAAAACATAGGGGCATAGTCATAGCAGTTTTAGGAATTATGGCACAAAAATATTTGTGCTAGTGTCATTATCCAGGAAGGAAACAGTCGACTACGTTTGTATGGAGAGCGCGTAGGTACCCTTTCACCTTAAAAATTAAAAAAAAACACTGTGAAAAAAGCTTTTTTTAAACGAAGAAAGACGCTAGAGAATAATTTCTTGGTTTTAGTAAAAAATCTATAAATGTTAGGCAGCATTACTAATTTAAAAGCAATACTCTAAAATTATGAATACTGCTTATTATTTTAAAGAACATTAAGAAATTAATCTCTAGCGTTTATAGGGTAAAGTTTATTTCTAGCTTCAAGAAACCCTTTTTTTCTGTGCAAAACGGCGCGGTAACAAAAAAAATATTATATTGTACAACTAGGGTGGAAAACATCATTTTCTGAGGGATGTTTCTTCCTTTGAAGTGGAAGAGTGTCAAGCAACAAAAGTGCAGACCCATTGTAGAGCTTCAAAAGTGCTTATTAGAATGTTTTCAAGTTAAGATTCTAAAGTCTTTTAGTTGAAGTTTAAAATATTTGAACTCTTGAATTTATTAGACAAACATTATAGTAATTTTAGAACTCAGTGGGTATGCTATTCTGTTGCCAACTGTACAATTTTCCGTTGGGATAATAGACGGGTGCAAAAAAGATCGTTTTCGAGTCAGGATTACAAAATAGTACCTATTTGATATGTTATAGATTTTATAAATATTTATTTATAGGATTTACGGTGGATTGTCAAATATAATTATTTTAATTATAATTTTGTGTTTTATTTTTTATAATACATATACCTCTATGATCTACTGTTTTTAGGGTTCCGTAAACAAAGGGTAAAAAGGGTCCCTTTGACTTCGCTGTCCGTCCGTCTGTCTGTCACTTGGCTGTATCTCATGAACCATGATAGCTAGACAGTTGAAATTTTCACAGATGATGTATCTCTGTTGCCGCTATAACAAATACTAAAAAACTGGTTGCCTGTAAAGTCGGTATACGGGCGAAAGTTTTACGTGACAACAACTGTGCTCGAGTGGAAGGGACGCGTGCCTTTCACTTTTTATGTCTGTCTCTCTCGCTCTTAGGCGGGCTAACCATGCCCGCGTGCCTCTCACTCGCTCTCATTGTGAGCGCATAACGTGAGCGGAGCGTAACGCAGTTTCTTGAAGTGTCACCCGGCAAACCAATTTATAAGACGTTGTCACGTCAAAACAGAGAAAAGTTAATATTTTTTCAGTTTGTTTTTAAGAATTTTAGGTTTTTTTTTACCATGACTCGTCCGATGTCAGGGATCGAAAAAAAAAAGCTGTTTTCTCGTGGTCCCATATTTTCTCCATCCTTGAATTTGCCCGATTGACGAGCCCCAGCGGAAGCGCGAGCACCCCGACGATGCGTAGAGTTAGAAGACATGGTGTTGGTTTTTAATGGTAAATTCCATATTTTCCGCTGCTCTCCTCCGGAACAGCAGAGATGCTGCAAAGCACACCATAAATAAAAGGCTTATGTTTATCAGTGAATGTGTTTAGAAATAAAGGAATAATATTTCAGTGTTAAAGGTCCGGTTCGATTCAAGTAATTTGATCCTTATAGGATCCTTATAGGATCAAATTACTTTGACCGTGTGAGGTACCCGTTACTTCCTTATGTTCAGGTAGTCGGTACTTCTGTGCCTGATACAAGATGTTCCGTGAGGGTTTGTTGTAAACTTATGTCAACTGTAGGGTGACCATATTCTTGGATATCTATGGGATAATACATAAAAAAGATTCATCAAAAAATCACTGAAACTAAAAGAGATACACGAGTCCGGATTCGAACACTGTCCAATCATCTAATGTTCCCTAGGCTTCTCTCGGATATGCATCAAGGCTTTGCGTCCACCTTGGAACACTGAACTACCTGAAACCCCCCGCTCTTGTCTCGCACCCCTGTACCAGGAGTATTGATTCGTCATTTAGGAATGACTATTCCAATCCCTTTTGGAGGAGGTATAGAAATTAGTTACCTGTTATAGTTTTAGTTAGTCCATAGTAGGTAGGTAGGTACTAAAAGAAAAATATTATAATACAATTTAAATGTACCTACTTCTTACCTAAGTACTTTCATACATAAACTTATCAAAACTAAACCTGACGTTGTAATCAGAACTTGTAAGTACCTAATTATACACAAAAAAAAAATTGTAAATACATAAATACGGCGACATAAATCACACAAGTCGGGCGCGAGAGCGAGCTTTTTACATACAGAACGACCCAGTTGGCACAATGGTTACCATGCCGGACTGCCAAACACAGGGTTGCGGGTTCGATTCCCGCCACAGACAAGTATTTATGCTTAGATATTTGTCTGTGGTCTGGTTGTTTCTATGTATTATAAGTATATATTTACAAAAGAAAAATAATATAAGTAGTATATCCGTTGTCTAGCACCCATAACACAAGTCTAGTTACTTAGCTTGGGGTTAGATGGCGATGTGTGGAAAGTCCTGCAATATTTATTTATTTATTTATAGAACCTTGGTATCTGTAGGTGATCGCGCCTGGCTGGTGGGCGGCTTTTGTTTGATATGGCTCGAGCGTCTGCATCCGGACATAGACGACGTTTTATACCTACGTGCGAAAGGAACCACTCCTGCCATCAGGCAGGTGTGATAGTGATCAAACCACAGGGTCAACCGCTAACTCAACAGTAAAAAATACCCCCTCTACCCAACATCATAGTCACCCTAGTTCACTCGGAAAGAGACCAATAAAGCGCCCGTTACACTTTTGTAGGATGATAACTCTGAAACAAATTACTTTTCACATATAAATACAATTCAATTTACAGTTTTATTTCTAACATTTACCGGTACGTTACTTAGGTAAGTGTAAGTTAAAAGTTTTTGGCGGGAATAGGAAAAAAATACGACGTGCATTAACATTATTTCAATCAAATGATAATAAAGTGGATCTTATTTAACCGCTTTTAGGCTCACAGTCCTACGTTTTATGCACGCGTGCGTTTTAAATTATCCGCACTAGTGCTGTAAAGTTATCCCGATTAGTTAAATACGTATCTTACTGCTAATTACATGTTAGGTAGATGAAACATTCTTAATTTATCTGGGTTATACTGTTTTAATGTATAAAAAAAGAGGTTGGTACCAACAAAGAGTTTTTAAGCCAGCAAAAACAGTTCGAATTTTGAAAACACTTGAAGCAAATGGCATTACCTATATAAACTGGAAAAAATGTATTGCCGCCTCAAATACAAATATTTTGTTAACTTTTTATTATTTTAACAAGTCATTTCTTTTACTCGCAACTGTGGTAAAAAACGTCGTACAATACGCGTGTGGATATTGATCTTTGTATCTCGGCATTTTAACACGCTCGCGTTCCGCTCACTCGTCATAAACTGTCTATGCAATGATCAATTTACCACACTTATATCGTGTACTATCGTGTACTATTATCATTACTATTATTGGTAGGTATCTTATACAGGAATCCGTATTGTTGCGAGTACAAAGGGAGGGCCAGCCGCCCAATTGCCGTATTCTTATGCAGCGCGTCTTGACTGCGTTTGCGTCATAACCATAGATTTCGTATTGCTAAGACGCACTCGTCACGCAGTTACTCATGTGGTTTAGGTTTGCGTAACGTGTGCGTGACGAGTGCGTGACGAGTGCGTAACGTGTGCGTAACGAGTGCGTCTTAGCAATACGAAATCTATGGTTATGACGCAAACGCAGTCAAGACGCGCTGCATAAGAATACGGCAATTGGGCGGCAGGAGACCCATAGCACAGGTTTTACCTAGTTTGGGCTCCTGTCTCTCATGTTATCGTTATCATTATTTATTTATTTATTTATTATTATTGTAATTATGATAAGTTGTAAATTGTTCCAAAATAAGTTGATAGTGTGATGCATGCATGGGAGAAAAGTAAACAAAATTTTATTTATTTATTTTATGAATTTCTTTGTCCGCAACTATACCTCTTTAGTTGGGTACTTATTGCGTGAGAATAGAGTAGACTGTGTTCAGTACCTATATCACCCTCTCAGCTTAGTCGACCATGTCCAGAAGAAATAACTCGTCAATACGTCTGGAGCCAACTAAGGCGCGGGTTTCATCACGATAGTTTTCGCGCACTGTGTTTTATTTTTAACTAGCGACCCGCTCCGGCTTCGCACGGCTATAAGCATGTATTATACATATAAACCTTCCTCTTGAATCACTCTATCTATTAAAAACAAACCGCATCAAAATCCGTTGCGTAGTTTTAAAGATCTAAGCATACAAAGGGAAATAGGGACATAGGGATATAGGGACGGCGAAAAGTGACTTTATTTTATACTAGCGACCCGCCCCGGCTTTGCACGGCTACATTATGCATGTATTATACATATAAACCTTCCTCTTGAATCACTCTATCTATTAAAAAATCCGTTGCGTAGTTTTAAAGATTTAAGCATACAAAGGGATTTAGGGACAGAGAAAGCGACTTTGTTTTATACTATGTAGTGACTATGTAGTGATAGTGCCCGTTTTTCGAGGCATTATTTGAGGGCGAGGTGGTGGTGAAACTAGTTGGACCAAGGGAATCCAAAAATGCCTACGGTCGAAAAAAAGCCTAAGAATAAATGCCCCCAGGACATTACCAAAGTTCTGAGTAAATAAGAGGAATTTTCCAAGTCCCAAGTCTTTTTAGGGTTCAGTACCCAAAGGGTAAAAACGGGTATTACTGTTTTTTTTTAAATTATTTTCAAATTAATTTTTTTTAGGTAAGGTCCGTGTGTATTTTCATGCCCAAAAGAGATTAAGTCATGTACAGTATGCGTCATAACTCCACTATCAATTTGCTACCATAATACTATAAACAAGTATTGGACTTACGACCTTCTTCTAATAGACGTAACACACAAACATAAATACTTGAATTAAAAGTACTCAGTGTGATTATTATTTGTTAACATGTTAGCTATGTGTTTAGTTGTGTGAGTGATATAAGCCGGCACCCGCTACACCGACCAACGCGACGTGGGTTCGATCCACAGGTTATTTTGTTATAATGTTCAAATAGTGCTGCACAGCAAATTATTTTTTTTTAACACGCTTTTATTAGTTTCACCTGTATGTTTGCTAGTTTGTATGTATGTAACCGACTCCTTTGGGCACGATTTTGTTTTAAACTCACACGATTTGTAATCATAGTAATTATTTTCCCGGATCTTAATCGCGTATTTTTTATTTTTATTTCTCTTACCTCGACGTTTTGACTATGTTACGTGGTGCGGTGGTGGTGTCTCCTCGCGACCATGATTATTGTAATATAAAAAAAACCGGTCAAGAGCGAGTCGGACTCGCGCACGAAGGGATCCGTACCATTATCATCACATAAAAATACATGAATGGCGGTTTACGGTTTATGACGTATTAAAAAAAAACTACTAACCAGATTTCGTTCAAATCAATTTTGGGTGGAAGTTTGCATGGTAATGTATATCATTTATATTTTTTTTAGTTTCATCATTCCCTTATTTTAGAAGGTTCAGGGGTGGGGGACATTTTTACCACTTTGGAAGCGTCTCTCGCGTAAACTATTCAGTTTAGAAAAAAATGATATTAGAAACCTCAATATCATTTTTGAAGACCTATCCTTATGTACTCCACACGTATGGGTTTGATGAAAAAAAAATTTGAGTTTCAGTTCTAAGTATGGGGAACCCTAAATTTTTTTGTTTTTTTTCTATTTTCGTGTGAAAATCTTAATGCGGTTCACAGAATACATCTACTTACCAAGTTTCAACAGTATAGTTCTTATAGTTTCGGAAAAAAGTGGCTGTGACATACGGCAGACAGACAGATATGACGAATCTATAAGGGTTCCGTTTTTTGCCATTTCGCTACGGAACCCTTAACCCTTAAGACTCGGGAAAATAATTACTATGAGTGCTGCACAGGATTGTAAACGTTACAGTGGCCGTGGACTTTTGAACGTTGATTGTACCTTTGACCAAAAGCCATTTACCGTAGGAGACTAGTCAATAATACAGTGTTCGCCTGCATTTTATTGCTCACTGCAGACATACTCGTATAATGTAATATTTAATGTATAGATATACTAGTTAACGACCCTTACTGCGCTTGGGGTTGTTATTCTCATGCTTTCGGGGAACAAACATTGTAATAGGTAAAAGTAAGTTTTATTTTGGTACTTGACCGCTAAATTGAAAACAAGTCTTTACAGACTTAAAAAAAAAGGACTAATAGTCATATTTTTTGCTTATCTCTATATGTAAGGATTTCTTAAATGAAAGTTTTGTCCTACGACTTTTGAAAATTCGAACTTTTTTTTCTAGAAAATTTAGATAATACACTAGCTGTCCCGGTAAACGTTTTGCCATATATACAAAAAATATAAAGGAAAAAAAATTAAATAGTGTTCGAATCATAGACCTAACGAATGTACACAAAAATTTAATACAAATCGCTTCAGCCGTTAGGTGGAGTTTGCACCGCGACACCAGAATTTTATATAATACTACAGTTTCACCCGCGTAACTCCCGACCCCGTGGGAATATCGGGATAAATTAAGATGTAAGCTATCCTATCTTTCAAGTTGGATCAAACTGCACACGATGTGCAAATTTGATTAAAATAGGTTAAGTAGTTTAGGATTCCATCGCGCACAAACAACGTGACACGTAATTTATATAATATTAATATTTAAGCTATTTCTTTTTGTATAGATAAAATAAATAATAAATATTGCAGGACATTCCACACATCGCCATCTAGCCCCAAGCTAAGTAACTAGACTTGTGTTATTATGGGTGATAGACAGCGGATATACTATTGTTAGGCAATCCGGCATGGTGAACATTGTGCCACCTGGGTCGTCGATAAGCAACTCTCATATTAAAAATAATTGTTTTCTTTTTCTTTTTTTTTTAAGCTAAAAACGAGGGAAATCGTCAACAACAGTTAGTCTATAATTGGAACTGCTTTTACAACTGAACTTTATTACATTTGGGAGTTTCTTGAAAATTACAGCTTCAAAATGGCGTCATATAAAATTGTAGTTTCTTATTATTAGATTAGAAGCTCGCGTTTTAACGGATTAAGTCCCGATCCCGTGGGAATATCGGGATAAAAAGTATTCAATGTGTCCTTATACGAAGTTTCATCAAAATCGGTCCAGTAGTTTCATAGTTTTTCATTTAAAACAAAAAAATGAGAAGAAAATATTTAATACTAGCGACCCGTCCCGGCTTCGCACGGCTATATTATGCATGTATTATACATATAAACCTTCCTCTTGAATCACTCTATCTATTAAAAAAAACGCATCAAAATCCGTTGCGTAGTTTTAAAGATCTAGGCATACAAAGGGACATAGGAACATAGGGATATAGTGACGGCGAAAAGTGACTTTATTTTTATACTATGTAGTGATAGTGATGAAATAACCAAAATCTCTTTATTTAGATACCGATTTTACTAAATTAAAATACTTCACATTGGCTATTATGTAGAAATCGTTCGAAACCAAAACTAAAATAAAAATATACATACATACATTACATACATACAGTTCAAACACATAACCCTCCCTTTTGGCTTCGCCGTAGTCGGGTAAAAATACAAGTAATAAATTCTCTTAAATTTCACTAGACGACCTCTATGGCGTGGCAGGCAAACACCCGCCTGCGAAATAAAAGGTTAAAGGTTCAATTCCTGCCCCAAACAAATAATATATTAAGATATATATTTGTTACTGCTTTGAATATTTCTGTTTGTATTTACAAAAAAAATATATAAAACTATTCTATCCGTTGTCTGACCACCATAACACAAGCCTAGTTACTTATCTCGAGCCTAGATGGCGCTGTGTGGATTGCCCCGCAACATCACTACTCACTACATAGTATAAAACAAAGTCGCTTTCTCTGTCCCTATATCCATATGTATGCTTAAATCTTTAAAACTACGCAACGGATTTTGATGCGGTTTTTTTTAATAGATAGAGTGATTCAAGAGGAAGGTTTATATGTATAATACATGCATAATATAGCCGTGCGAAGCCGGGGCGGGTCGCTAGTTATATAAATAAATGATATTATTATCTAATCAAAGAGTTTTTTCTTTAGATAGATAGATAGATAAATTCTTTATTGTAAACACCAATTTCAAATAACATTAATAGTAAAAATTAATTAATTAGTTAATTAATTAATTAATTAATTATTATTATTTATTATTATTATTTAATTTTTATTAGTTTCTTTAATGATTTCTTTAAACGTTTTTTCGTTTGACTGTACTGTTTTTGACTTGAACAACAGTTTTTTTATGTTTTTTTAAGAGTGGTATCAGTCGACGGAAGATCCGATAAAAATATTAATCCGGCAACCGGGACCGCGGTTCCAGTGGGTTGCGGTCCCAGTCACCGGAAGCCTCATCTGGTCACCATAGCACAAGCCTAGTTGCCTATCTAAAGTAAAAAATAATTCAATAAACTACCTACTTAACAAAATATAACCACAAACTCTCCCCTTAATAAAATAGTGATGTGATCATTTTTATCGATACAACGACAATTAGTGTTGTACATTATCGACATTATGACGTCGAGACGGCACTCTGCAAGCTATTAGACTAGGGATGGGGTGTCTATAGAGGGGATAAATATCGATATTTTGAATTGTTAATTGTTTTAAAAGCGTTATTAATATCTTATATTTATGTGGCTTGTTGTTTTTATACGTTACTAGCTGTTGCCCGCGACTTCGTACGCGTGGTAGTTTTGTTTTAAATACCAAAACCTTCCTCTTGAATCACTCTATCTATTAATTTTTATTACGTCATAAGAAACCATTGATCGTTACTTTGTCAATAACGTTGCTATGGTTACTTGTGAATAACGCATGACGTCATACTTTTTGGGGTTCCGTGCCACAAAAGGTAAAAAAAGGAACCCTGAGATCACTTTCTTGTCTGTCACCGATTATCTCAGGACCGGGTGTACCTAGCAAGTTGAAAATATACCAGATACTGAGGTCTGTTCTGTGGTTCCTATTATTTGTGAGTGCAGGTGTTCATCGATTTATAAGACGATATCACGTCAAAAAAACCGCATCAGAATCCGTTGCGTAGTTTTAAAGATCTAAGCATACATAGGGATAGACAGCGGAAAGCGACTTTGTTTTATATTATGTAGTGATAGTGTTGGACAAAGAATAAAATCTAGTTTTTGTTTTGAAACCAGTTTCGTATGGCGGCCTCTGCTGTGCTGGCAAGCGGGCTACGTACGCTCCTCTCTTTGTAATGAAATTATCTTTCTAGGGTTCCCAGACAAAGGGTAGACGATGTCCGTCCGTCCGTCTGTCTGTCACCAGGCTGTCTTATGAACCGTGATAGCTAGAGAGTTAAAATTTTGACAGATGATATTTTCTGTTGCCGTTAAAACAACAAATTTTAATACTAAAAACAGAAAAAAGTAAATATTTTTGACGTGATAACGTCTGATAAATTGATGAACACCTGCATTCACAAAAAACATGCGTCATGTTCCGGAAACGCGTCATGTTATTGACAAGGTGACCATAGCAACGTATTATAATTGCTATGTTCACCATCAATGTTTTCTTATGACGTTATCACGTAAAATTATCGTCCGCAAACCGACTTTACAGACAACCATTTTTTGAGTATGTTTTTGTAATTTAATATTAAACTAATAATTTTTCATATTAAAGAAAGCGGAACTCGATATCGATAGTATTCGAGTATCGATTGTTCGTTTACCCCATCCCTATAGTATCGCAATGCTATAATTCCCGTACAAAATACAGCACTTACTTCCCTGGGATACTTTCGATACTCCGCTCACGAATGTACCCACATTTATTCATATACAGGGTGGATATTATTTTCAAGAATTTGTTTTTGAAGTTATACTTCTTTAGCCGCGTTATGAAAAAATGATGAGTGTGAATTTTTATGATGCGCGCGCACCGTGACACGGAAAATTCACATGTTGAAGTTGTCCGCAAACCGCAAGATGACAGCTGTCATAAAACCAAATAGCTACCTACGTGAAACTGAAAATGAGGTTAGTTCAAAGAAGTACTACTACATAATTATTTTAATGTAATTATTTATTTAAATATTATGTGACTGGAAAATTATTTCTTAATGATGCCAAAGAAGTATAACTTCTCACGCGCGTACATAATAATATGTACACGCACCCATTTTTTTTATATCTGTCAGAAGAGTGGTTGCAAAAACAGTTTGACAGTTTACATTCCGTTTTACAGTTTGACTGGCTGACTGCACATGATGTTTGGTGTGGTTTTATCTCTTTTTTTAGTCTTTAAAAAACAAAAGTTAATTTTAGAGATTTTGGATTGGATACCCCAAAAAAAAGATTTTTTCGAATTTCATCTCTCAAGTCGAAAATTTTGCGATTTATTTTGAAATTTTGATTTTTTAAAAGCTTTTGGACATAACAGACATAGAAACTTAAAGCCACGGTGCACTTTGAGACCCATACCTTTTGATAGATGGCATTACGGCGGACAAATAAAACTAAAACTCGAACTCCCACACAAAAACACTCACACACACACATACCACGAGTATCCATTTAACTCATTTAAATCTTTTGAACTTTTGCTACTTTTCTTGTAAATAATGTTTTTGTAGTTTAACCTTTTCATAAAGTTGTCAGGCTCAGCCTTGTATGGAATCTCCAGGAATAATATGAAACTCTCTAACTCTATATTGGTAAATAAAGAATTTGTATTTGTAACTTCTGGTAGGTGTTGGCCCCCTGCGTCATTTAAATAAATAAATAAAATAAATATTTCAGGACATATTACACATCGCCATCCAGCCCCAAGCTAAGCAACTTAATGCTTGTGTTATGGGTGCCAGATAACGGATAAACTACTTATATACTTTTTTTTTTTTTTGTAAATATATACATATTATACATATAGGAAACACCCAGAACCAGAAACAAGAATTTATGGTCAGCATAAATACTTGTTCCCGGCGGGAATCGAACCCGCAACCTTCTGCGTCGCAGTCGGGTGTTCGCCCGACGCGCCACAGAGGTCGTCAAACACGTTTGACACATTTGACACCTTTCCGATAAAAATTTATGTGTATACCTATTCAAACAACTTACGACCATATCGCACACTTTTCGAATTTACCGCCTATACCAGGGGTCGGCAATCTTTTGAATCGGAAGAGTCAAAAATAACAATTTACAAAAATTCAAAGTTTTTAAAGAGCCAAAATATTTTTTTGCCAACAATAAATAGTGACAGGTGACACCCTGTGACCAGGTGGAGCGACGACATACGCAAAGCGGTGGGTAGTGAATGGAGAGAGCCGAAGATCGGGCTCAGTGGCGTATCTTGGGAGAGGCCTACGACCAGCAGTGGACTGACACCGACTGGTGATGATGATGATGATGAATAAATAGTACCTTGTCATGATGGAGAGGAGAGGGGGGTAAAACAGCAACAAGCTGGACACCTCCGGGTTCTCGGCGACGTCGAGGTCGGCCACGAAAGCGTTTGCGAGACGACCTTGACCGCCTCGAGCCAGCTTGGCCGGAGGTGGACCAGGACCGCGACCAATGGAGGGAGATGGGGGAGACCTTTGCCCAGCAGTGGGATACTAGGGGTTAGATAAAAAAATAAAAAGTACCTACTTGCTTAAATAAAGTTTTTTGAAAATAGTCAGTACTCCAAATGCCAACTTCTTTACCTGACTGTAGCAATCGGGAAGACTGTTCCATGCGTCGAATAAAAGTCCCTAAATTTTGAATATAATATAGCTCTTCATATTCTTTGTCAAAAATAAAAAATACAAGTGAAAGAATTACTTCCATAAGTCAATTAGTTTCCGATTTATAGAAGTAAACGTGCGACGCGTTGTAAAATGACGTCACACGCCATCACCTGGGCCATTATTCACTAAGCTTCAAGTCGTTGGGCGCGCGTGATTAGGGGTGGAGGGGGTGGTGTTTTTGTATGGAAATCTCGCCGTAATCACGCGCGCCCGACGACTTGAAGCTTAGTGAATAATGGCCCTGACTGTTAGCGGGACTCGATGTTTATGGTAAGTTTAAACGCCTGTAAAATCAAAACTTGTAGGTATTTTTGACTAAAACAAAAACTAGTGTATTTGTATACAACAAGCTTAACTGTAACAAACTTTCAACCCTATTTGGCATACTTATTAACATTCTTCATTAAAGAGCCACATCCAAAGAGCCGCATGTGGCTCGCGAGCCGCAGACCCCTGGCCTATTACTTCAACGAACTGAAAGACATTTTCAATGACAAAATATTTTTCAAAACTCAAACCCCCTGTACGTGTAGTAATGAGTGAGCACGTACAATTCTATGTATATTTAAATTCTGGCTGTACAAGCTCTAAGTACACATATATACAAACAGACAAACATACATATATACACCTGTACCTACGGCTAAAACGTCTGGAACTGACGTGACTTGAATTTCTGTTAGCACGATCGGTTTATATGATGGTCGGATTTTGAAAAAAAAAATTAAGGTTGACTTGTACAAAAAATTAAAAGCTTTTAGGCCATAAATATCCATTAACCAACAACCAACCAACCAACCAACTGGTGTGGCAGTTGGTTAACCAACTGTCAAAGTGTCAAACTGATTTAATAATATCAACTATGAGGTTTTGACGTGACAACGTTTTATAAATTGGTTTGCCGGGTGACACTTCAAGAAACTGCGTTACGCTCCGCTGACGTTATGCGCTCACAATGAGAGCGAGTGAGAGGCACGCGGGCATGGTTAGCCCGCCTAAGAGCGAGAGAGACAGACATAAAAAGTGAAAGGCACGCGTCCCTTCCACTCGAGCACAGTTGTTGTCACGTAAAACTTTCGCCCGTATACCGACTTTACAGGCAACCAGTTTTTTTTTTTAATATAATTTAATTATTGATTAATCGTTAAATGCATTTAGAATTTAGTTAAATTTGTTTAGACACATTCTCATGCAATGTCATCCTCTTAAGAGGAAAGGGTACCGGGGCCTTTTCCATACAAACTATTACAAACGTATTCGACTGTTTTCTCCCTGGATAATGACAATAGAGCAAATATTTTTGGTGCATAAAACTTATAACTGCCATGATCATGCCCCTATTTTTTGTTTTTTATTTAATTATTTATTTTTTAATTTTAATTTCTATGATAATTAGATAGTAAATATTTGTGCTAGTGTCATTATCCAGGGAGGAAACAGTCGACTACATTTGTATGGAGAGAGCGCAGGTACCCTTTCACATTAATAAAGGCATTAAATGCAGTTTTTCGTTATTATTTACTAGATGCGTGACAAACATACACACACGCACACTAACTTTCACATTTATAATATTAGTAGAATTTAGTTATTTATTATTATTATTTATTTTTCTCTTCTTTTTGAAGTCGCTTATCTTTCTTTTTTGTTATTTTTAGTGCGCTATCAATCTGTACCTACCAGTTTAGGCGTAAGCTACTGATAAAAAAGGGAGCATCTGGAACCACCTTCTCATCACAAAACTCCTCAATGAGTCACGATTATGGGTAAAAAATTTTTTTGAGTTATATTTATGTTATATTGTTAAAATGTTTATCTTGCTATCTATCTACCAGCCTGATAGTGATCAACCTAAAAAAAGAAATAACAAAAAAATGGTTGTCTGTAAAGTCGGTTTACGGACGATAATTTTACGTGTTAACGTCATAAGAAATTGTCGCTTTTGCCTGATGGAGTAGAATTTTTAGTGACAGTGGCCCTAAAAATACCGACTTCAAAAAAACCTGAAAACAAAAGCTAAAAAGTGAAAGTGATTATTTTCACTTTTTAGCTTTTGTTTTCAGGTTTTATTGAAGTCCTGAAAATCTCAAAAAAACCTGAAAACAAAAGCTTAAAAGTGAAAGTTATTATTTTCACTTTTTAGCATTTGTTTTCAGGTTTTATTGAAGTCTTAAAAACCTCAAAAACCTGAAAACAGAAGCTAAAAAGTGAAAGTGACTATTCTTAGCTTTTATTTTCAGATTTTATTGAAATCGGGTTTTTTAAATTTTAATTTATTAAGGCGTCATATAAACCTTCACTATAAACCAACATTACATTGAATTTCCACTAATATGAAACGGATAGGTTTACAAGACGTATCGCTTCCGAATCCCAATATATGGTCTCTAGAGATATGAGATTACCTATCTTAACCGATTGATAGCTTTTACAACTTTTAAGTGGTTGCCAGTTACGTTGCTGTTTTTTTTTGACGAAATAATGTCTTAGTATTTCACATTCACAAAAAAAAAAGTGTCACGTTTTGTTGACATGGTAGGTAACTATAGCAACGTATTAAAGTATGCAAAATGTAATGTCAACGATACAAAAGAGTTTAATTAAGTGTTTTACATCAATGTTTTTTTTCTTATGACGTTATCACGTAAAATTATATCGTCCGTAAACCGCCTTTACAGACAACCATTGTTTTTAGTATTTAAAAATCTTATAAATTTTCTCTATGGTCCTGAAAACCTTATAAGTCAAAGTCAAAGTCAAATTTTTTATTTCTTTGGATGCCTAATACATTAAAAGTATATAGACCACATAAAATCGTCTTAAAAACTAAGTTAGGATGTGTGCCTTCGGAACTTGCCCACCAATGAGAAGAAGGCACAAGAAACTCATGGAGTTTTTTTTTCAAGGAAGAGTTTGACCGGATATGTTAAGAAAATGGGAGGAGCTGAAGCCATTTTATATTTTATAGCCATAGATTTCATAATTCAAGGTGAAATGTTTTCTTATGACGTTATCACTTAAAATTATCGTCCGTAAACCGACTTTACAGACAACCATTTGTATTTTTTTTTTATCGATTTTTACCATAGGTACATGGTACATCGATTGATTGAATTATTAGGGATTTTGGTGAGTAAAAATTTCTCTATAGAGAATTTTGATGTGTGAAAGTTTCTCTATAGAGAATTTTGATGTGTGAAAGTTTCTCTATAGAGAATTTTGATGTGTGAAAGTTTCTCTATTGAGAATTTTGATGTGTGAAAGTTTCTCTATTGAGAATTTTGATGTGTGAAAATTTCTCTATTGAGAATTTTGATGTGTGAAAATTTATCTATTGAGAATTATGATGTGTGAAAGTTTCTCTATTGAGAATTTTGATGTGTGAAAGTTTCTCTATTGAGAATTTTGATGTGTGAAAATTTCTCTATTGAGAATTTTGATGTGTGAAAATTTCTCTATTGAGAATTTTGATGTGTGAAAGTTTCTCTATAGAGAATTTTGATGTGTGAAAGTTTCTCCATTGAGAATTTTGATGTGTGAAAGTTTCTCTATAGAGAATTTTGATGTGTGAAAGTTTCTCTATAGAGAATTTTGATGTGTGAAAATTTCTCTATTGAGAATTTTGATGTGTGAAAGTTTCTCTATAGAGAATTTTGATGTGTGAAAGTTTCTCTATTGAGAATTTTGATGTGTGAAAGTTTCTCTATAGAGAATTTTGATGTGTGAAAGTTTCTCTATAGAGAATTTTGATGTGTGAAATTTCACTATAGAGAACTTTGATGTGTGAAATTTCACTATAGAGAACTTTGATGTGTGAAAATTTCACTATAGAGAACTTTGATGTGTGAAATTTCACTATAGAGAACTTTGATGTGTGAAAATTTCACTATAGAGAACTTTGATGTGTGAAATTTCACTATAGAGAACTTTGATGTGTGAAAGTTTCTCTATAGAGAATTTTGATGTGTGAAAGTTTCTCTATAGAGAATTTTGATGTGTGAAAGTTTCTCTATTGAGAATTTTGATGTGTGAAAGTTTCTCTATAGAGAATTTTGATGTGTGAATTACAAAACAGTGAAGAAAATTGTTTTTACGTAGCTGGTTACGAATCAGTTAGTTACCAAAGTGGCTGAAGGGGAAAATTTCACTATAGAGAACTTTGATGTGTGAACTACATTCATTTTCATTTTAGAGAACTTTGATGTGTGAAAATTTCTCTATAGAGAACTTTGATGTGTGAAAATTTCACTATAGAGAACTTTGATGTGTGAAAATTTCATTATAGAGAACTTTGATGTGTGAAAAATCCCTAATAATTCAATCAATCAATCGATGTGTGAGAACGTCAACACAAGTTTAACCTTACAAACAAGAAGGTCAATCTATACCTTCGCAATATAAAGGTAGAAAGGTACCTTATAAGGGTGAGGACACATTAGGGCGATGTTTACAACCGCAAGGGTGGGCACTGACCGTTAATATTTTATATTCTAGCGAGAGAATTTTATTGTTGCTCTGTTTCTATCGATTTGTAAGCTTTTTGACGTTTGAAGTGTTTAGTTTTTTAAGCTGGGAATTTGGATGTGAAAATTTCTTTATAATCAGACAGAAGTACAATCCACGGTCAAAAGTCTCTGCCCACCGTAACGTTTACAATCATGTGCAGTACTATTTGAACATTATAACAACGTAACCTGTGGATCGAACCCACGTCGGTTGGTGTAGCGGGTGGTCCCTTATACCACTCACACAACTAACGACATAGCTAACATGGTGAAAATAATAATCACACTGTGTACTTTTAATGTGCTTTTAATTCAAGTATTTAAGTTTGTGTGTATTGTCTAATAGAAAAAGGTCGTAACTCCAATACGTCTTGTTGATAGTATTATTGTAGCAAACCGATCATTTACTTATGACCCTTACTGGGTATTGGCAAGCGGTTGAGGGTCTTTTGTGCACCAACTTTTTTTCTATGACTTTTAATTTTTTATTGACATTGGGATCTTGGGGTCCCGAAGCCTCTGCTTTTTTTAAGGACCTCGGCGCGCATCTAGTCGAGGTGTCTGGTGATCGGAGGGCTGGTGGCTTTCTGGCTCAAAGGGTCAGTCTGGCCATCCAGAGGGGAAATGTTGCCAGCCTTCTCGGAACGATGCCTCGGAGAGACGCGCTTGAGGATGTTTTTTATTTGTAGTTTTATTTTTCATTTTATATGTATTTATTAAGTAGTATTTTTTATGATTACGTCTTATAAATTGATGAACACAGTATGCACTCACAAAAAAGTGTCACGTTCTGTTGACATGGAAGGTAACCAACCATAGCAACATATTTTCATCGATGTTTTTTATGACGTTATCACGTAAAATTATCGTTCGTCAACCAACTTTACAGACAAATAGATTTTGGAAATTTTGAGATTAAGTAATCGTAAATCAGCCGATTTTTTAAAACAAAGATCTTTCTGACTCAGAACAGTAGATAAAACTAAAAACTAATAAATAAGTATAATCTTAAGGTTAATAACCTCTCCGTGTAAGGAACAGCTGATGTACAGGCAAACATAAATTCAAAATATTAAAAAAAAAATTCGCTTTTCGTCGTAGAACGAAAGTTGTTAGTTTAAATGCAGAAGTGGCCTTCAGAACCGCTTGCTAATTAATATACTAACTAATAACCCTATATAGAAAGATTGAAAAAACCGGCCAAGTGCGAGTCGGACTCGCGAACGAAGGGTTCCGTACCATTATATTGTGTTTTTAGTATTTGTTGTTACCTATAGCAGTGACAGAAATACATCATCTGAAAAGAACTGTCTAGTTATCACGGTTCATGAGATACAACCTGGTGACAGACAGCCAGTGAAGTATTAGTAATAGGGTCCGTTTTTACCCTTCGTGTATGGAACAATCATTACATAGTATAAAACAAAGTCACTTCCTGCTGTCTGTCCCTATGTATGCTTAGATCTTTAAAACTACGCAACGGATTCTGATGCGGTTTTTTAAATAGATACAAGAGGAAGGTTTTATGTATAATATACGCATAATATAGCCGTGCGAAGCCGGAGCGGGTCGCTAGTAAAAAATAAAGAAAGATGAAATAGAAACCTGTTTATAATAAATTGCCGGACTGCTAAACACAGGGTCGCGGGTTCGATTCCCGCCTCAGACACGTATTTATGCTTAGATATTTGTCTGTGGTCTGGTTGTTTATATGTATTGTAAGTATATATTTACAAAAGAAAAGTATATAAGTAGTACATCCGTTGTCTAGCACCCATAATACAAGTCTAGTTACTTAGTTTGGGGCTAGATGGCGATGTGTGGAAGGTTCTGCAATTTTTTTAAATTAATTACACAAAAAAAGAAGCAACGAAATCGAAAAATTTAATGGAAAAAATGCGCTATTTCTTTCTATATGAATAAGTATTATTAAGTAAGCGAAGGAACGCCATAAACTTAAAATATTCTAAATAAAAACTGCAATGAAACAAAGTAAGTAAAGCAAGCTATTTAACTTATTGTATAAGTGAAACAAAATCGTCCGGTATTCCCTTACTTAAATTGCTTGAAACACATGGGACCGGAACTTTACCGATAAATTCTAACTTTAAATTACATCCAATTTAAAATTGGTTTAACTTAATTGATTTTTATGTTAATTAAGAATAAGTATATCATTTTGAAGTCAACAAAAATTAAGAAGCTGGAGAAACAATAGGGCCCTGCACAGGATAATCAACCTTAAGGTGGGACCGCGCAGCTCTGGCTGATGGTACCTTAGGGTGTAATAGGTTGTGGATTCGATTCCTACGTAACAAATGTTTGAATTAAAGTTATAGATACTAACTAGCGACCCGCTCCGGCTTCGCACGGCTATATTATGCATGTATTATACAAATATAAACCTTCCTCTTGATCACTCTATCCATTAAAAAAACCGCATCAAAATCCGTTGCGTAGTTTTAAAGATCTAAGCATACAAAGGGATATAGGGCAGGCGAAAAGTGACTTTATTTTATACTATGTAGTGATTAAGGTACAGTCGGCTGCATAATTGCAGCCCTCGGTAGAGTTCGAAATTTACTATTATTGGAATGTTTGCATTCTAATAATTTTTGTTTGATTAATTGATGAGTTAGAAGACTTTAAACTTCACCTAAAGCAGGTGTCTAGAATCTTGCTTGTGTTGAAAACATTCTTATAACAGCCGTTTTGGAGCTCTACGGTGGGTCTGCAATTATGTACAGCAGCCGACCGTACTTGCGGGTAAACTAAAAACAGAATGTAATATTACGGAACCCAATTGCGATTATTTGTCTGTTGATTAAAAGAAGTGACCGCCACAAGTGTGACGTTTTCACACAACCTGCAAGACATTTTATCGGACAAAAATAGAAAACCTTCATGCAGTCAGCATTCAAAATAGTGATGGTGACGTCATAGACTGTTGAAAAAATTAATTTAATACCACTTTTTTAGAAAAAAAAAAGTTTATTTTTAAGTTTATTTAAATAAAATTCTTGTGTTGCGGTGTTAGTTGCCAAACTCCACTTAAACGGCTAAACCGATTTATATGCATTTTATTGTGTACAACCCGCCCCGGCTTCGCACGGCTATATTATACATGTATTATACATATAAACCTTTCTCTTGAAACACTCTATCTATTTAAAAAAACCGCATCAAAATCCGTTGCGTAGTTTTAAAGATTTAAGCATACAAAGGGAAATAGGGACAGAAAAAGCGACTTTGTTTTATACTATGTAGTGATAGTGATATTAGGATATAGTTAGATCTAAGAATCGAACATTATTCTATTTTTTTACGTGATAACGTCTAATAAGTTGATGGAACAACTGCATTTACAAAAAAGTGTCACGGTCATATTTTGGGACGTTATGCGTCATGGTAATATGACCAGACGCGTCATGGTAACTTAGGAAACAGAGTATTTAATAATAATATTGCTCATCTGGGCTTGTGTTATGGTGTGATGAGGGACGAATAGAAAACTTATATAAATAAAAAAGAATATAAAGAAAAAAAAGGAACCAAAATGAAACGAAATTGTTCATTGTTTTCATAGGACGAAAAAAGGAACAAAAATAAAACTAACTTGACAGACAACCATTTGTTATTTTTTTAATTCTTTTTTTAAATTCCGGGACAGGTATAAAATAAGAAAATTGGGAAATACTTATTTGAAAATTACTGGTTTTAGGAGAGTTCTTTTCCTACATTTTGCTAAAGACGAAAATTCCTTTTCCTTTCCATGTCTGTTCTTTTCTTTTCGGCATTTGCCTCCTTTCGAAACTTTGTACACAAATTATCCACACCTTACAATTATAGAAATTTTTCCAAAATTTCGATTTTTTTTTTATAACTATACGTTGCCCACCTTTTCGACCTTACTAAACCTATGGCGCCCTTTTTACGTGACAACGTCACTTGCACTCACAAAAAAGTGTGACGTCATGTCACGTTACCGTAGACAATGTAACCATAGCAACGTATTAGTCTGTAAAATGGTAATGTTAACGATATAAAAGTGTTCTTATGACGTTATCACGTAAAATTATCGTCTGTAAAACGACTTTACAGACAATTATTTTTTTTGACGTGACAACGTTTTATAAATTGGTTTGCCGGGTGACACTTCAAGAAACTGCGTTACGCTCCGCTGACGTTATGCGCTCACAATGAGAGCGAGTGAGAGGCACGCGGGCATGGTTAACCCGCCTAAGAGCGAGAGAGACAGACATAAAAAGTGAAAGGCACGCGTCCCTTCCACTCGAGCACAGTTGTTGTCACGTAAAACTTTCGCCCGTATACCGACTTTACAGGCAACCAGTTTTTTTTTTTACTTAATTTTGAATAAGCAAACCGACATTTTTTTTAACTATACCAAAATGTAATTAACACAATAACACCTTACAACAATTTTCCAAACAAATTTGTACTTAGCTAGAGATATAAAAGCCATTGCTTTTGGCTCCCAAGTTAGGCCTCAATTTCGTAACCTAAGTATCAAGTTAAGTTCTGTGACCAATACTATGTAAATATGTTCATATGTATGTATGTATATATATATAGATAGTAAAGTCAATATGTTAGTATCTATGTAACACGCCCAGCCAGGTGGGCGGAGTTAGGGCGGGTTAAAATTTAGATGTATAGATGTTTTGGATGTGGTATCTTTTGATGTTTTCATTTGTTATCGATCATTATTTCTAGCTAAAAATGAGCGTAGGTTAAGTATTACTATCACATCTCATAATACTTATTAATATTAATTATGCGTGGTCTTCTTCTTCTCGTATAGTGGTGTGGCTCACCTATTGTTAGAGTTTTCAGATCGCCCTAAGGCCTCTAACTTGACCTAACGACTGCTACTAGAAGTAGCAACCGCGACCAACGGCTTAACGTGCCTTCTGAAGCACGGAAGGGCTCACGGAAACACATTTTTGCTACACTACTAATTGGCCACCCATCGTAAAAGTAATGACCGCGCCAGGCGTCGCTTAACCTGCACGACCGTACACGATCAGCGAGCGTCGCTTAGCTGTGAGCCTAAGCGTGGTGTCCACATCATACGTTTGCCATTAAACGTTGTTATTGTAAAGAAACTCTACGTGTTGGCTTCGCCTCCACGCACGCCTTCCAACGGTCCGTGGCTCCATAGCCCCGTGATATGGGACACATATTAATATCATATCTATAAAAATATTACACCTTTACTTTACCTAATCTTCACCTTTATATTCTTAAACTAATAAATACAAATAAATTGGGAGACCATGAGACAGTTCAAGCATCATAAAGTTACTGCGACAGAATGAACCGTCAGAACAGACAGTCATTTTATTTCTATTTATAGACACATAAAATAGTAAAGTAAAACAAGATGGCGCCACAAACGGCGCTCTGACGTATACACATCTATTAACTACTTCCCTATATAATAAAAAGTGATTCTCGTGTCACGGTGTTACTTACCGAACTCCACCAAAACGGTTGAACCGATTGTATAAAAATTTTTGATATTCGGTAGGTCTGAGAATAGAACAACATCTAGTTTTTATTTTTTTCCTTATGTAGTTTTCCTTTCTTTTTGTAAATGGCAAAACAACGTTTCCCGGGCAGCTAGAAAATCATAACTTCCTTCCGTCGTTTCTCTTTTGTCGATGATACATTTTTATTAATTGTGTCGTGCAATTGGGGCTTCTAACACTACCCCCTGGACCAAGTCATGGTGCCAAGTGACAGGTCACGTTCCATCATGTTCTCCAACCATGCCGTTCTCCTTCTAGCCGAGCATGCTATATCCTCGACCTCATCGTCGCTACACCATCAGGTGAGATGAGGTTAAATTCAAGACTATTTTGTGTAAAAAAAGTCTTTATAATCGGTTAGAAGAGTAGGGGATCACATGCAAAAATCAAATGTAACGAATGAAATGTTATACAACGTGTTTCCGCAAAGGGTTTCCAATATGAAAGGGGGGCAAACAACTTTTGATCTACGACTTTTGGAAATTCAAACACCATGTGAATTGTGAACATCGGGATGAAAGGTAACTTTACTCCCAGTAGGTACCTACTATTTAATATTTATTCTCAAACGAAGTTTCATTAAAATAGGTCTAATAGTTTCGGAGATTATTCATAACAAACCAACGACAAATCTTTTTCCTAATAATTATTTCCAATCCCTTGGGAATATCAAAATAAAAAGTAGCCTTTCTCGATAAATGAGCTACCCAACCCAAAAATAATTTTCCAACCCTAACCAGTAGTTTCTGAGATTAGCGCATTCAACCAAACAAACTCTTCAGCTTTGTAATATTAGTATGAATAAAATAGATTTTTCATATATTTTTTGATGTGATAGCGTCTATGATAGATTAACACCGGCAGCATTCTTAAAAAAGTGTGACGTAATGCGCTACGTTACGTTATTGACAAGGTAACCATAGCAACGTATTAAAGTATGCAAAATGGTAATGTCAACGATACAAAAGAGTTCTTATGACGTTATCATGTAAAATTATCGTCTGTATACCGACTTTACAGACAACCATTTTTTTCCATAAAGAATCACACTACCACATCCAAGAGCAGACTAACTGTGCTCAATACATTAATACATCGATGTCAGGACGTAGTAGGCGTCCACCTACCAGGCTATTGGTTGGCAAAAGTTTAACCAAAATCAATACAAGCAGCCTTTTACAGATTTATGAATGTTTCATACTCGTGGATCTAGCCATTTTATTATGCGGGTTGAAACTTTAACTTTGTATGCAGTTACATATTGATATTTTTTCAAACCTTTGTCTCAGGAACTCTAGCTTACCTACTCAGATAGGTGTTCAGAGGATTTTGTTCATAATAAAACTTTTTTAACGTGTTTATTTTGTTGAAGTGATAACGTCTAGTAAATTGATGGAACACCTGTATTCACAACAATGTTGACGTCATTGTCACGTTCCCATTGTGTGACGTCATGGTCACGTTCCCATTGTGTGACGTCATTGTCACGTTCCGGTGACGCCAACAATGACGTCACACAGCACGCAGCGTCTCGTGTTGGTTTTATATTGTTTAATAATAATATCGCTTATCTGGGCTTGTGTTATGGTGACGAGTGATGAATAGAATCACTACATAGTATAAAATAAAGTCACTTTTCGCCGTCCCTATTTCCCTTTGTATGCTTAGATCTTTAAAACTACGCAACGGATTTTGATGCGGTTTTTTTTAATAGATAGAGTGATTCAAGAGGAAGGTTTATATATATAAAACAACAGTAGAAGCAAAGCACGAGCTGTGGTTGGTGCCTTGACAGGACATTACGGAACCAATGACATGCTTTTGAAAATGAAGTTAACTTCAAATAATGACTGCAGAGCCTGCGGTGATGTCAGGGAAACTATGGAGCACGTACTGTGTGAATGCGACGTCTTAGCAGCGAAGCGTATGAGTCTCCTTGGGAATGCGTATCCCAAACCGGAGGAATATAGGTTTCTTCCTCTGAGTAGGATCACCGCGTTAATCGACCACTTCTTCAAAGAGTAAGAAACATCAAGGTAGGGGTAAGCACAAAAGATCCCATTGGGTCGAAGTGTTGCTGGCAATTTTGTCAGCCCCCAATATATAAGATAAGATAAGATATATAATACATGCATAATATAGCCGTGCGAAGCCGGGCCGGGTCGCTAGTACTCATATAAATGAGTGACAAAAAGGTTTATAAAAAAAAAAAAGATAAATGAAAAAATAAAAAAACAGGAAAAAATATCATCGGATTCTTATGACGTTTTCACGTAAAATTGTCATCCGTAAACCGACTTCACAGACAACCATTTTTTATTAAAACTTAACGTTTCGAAAATTTTACAGCCCTCATGGTCACAGGTGACATTTAGTCTTACAATATTATGCACCCCTCGGTTTCCCTCGCGTAAGTCCCGATCCCGCGGGAAATTCGGGATCAAAAGACGTAGCCTACGTCCTTCTCTACTAACTACCACTATGCCGATATCTATCCAAATCGGTGCAGTGAGTCCAGTCGTTTGACCGCGAAGAGAAAACACACAAATTAACAAACAAAGTTTTGAATTTATAATAAGGTACCTGCGGTTTGTAAATAAATAAATAAATATTGCAGGACATTCCACACATTCCCATCTAGCCTCAAGTTAAGTAACTACACTTGTGTTAGTTATGGGTGCTAGACAACGGATATACTACTTATATACTTCTTTTTTGTAAATATTTACTTATAATACAACAACCAGACCACAGACGAATACATGCATAAATACATGTCTGAGGCGGGAATCGAACCCTCAACCCTGTGTTTGGCAGTCCGGCATGGTGACCATTGCGCCAACAGGGTCGTCAAATAAAAATAATAAGGGCCACTAAAGGTTAGTTTTTTTTCTTCTAAAGTATGTTTATTATCAATACATAGTATAAAACAAAGTCGCTTTCTCTGTCCCTATGTCCCTATATCCCTTTGTATGCTTAAATCTTTAAAACTACGCAACGGATTTTGATGCGCGTTCCGAAGGCACACATCCTAACTTAGTTTTTAAGACGATTCCAAGTGATCAATGTATATATGTATACATAAGCATCGAAAGGAACAAAGAAATTTGAATTTGATGTGGTTTTTTTATTAGATAGAGTGATTCAAGAGGAAGGTACATGCATAATATAGCCGTGCGAAGCCGGGGCGGGTCGCTAGTCTATATACTAAATAACAATTAAATGACGAAAACTTAAATTAATTATTATAAACTATACCTACTTTACTTATTATACTAAATTAAAAGTCCAAATGGCCCTAGGAAGTGTAGTTAGTTAGAAGGTTAGTTAAAAACATTGATATAGTGACAAAATAATAAGAAAATAAACAAATTAATTGTTTTTCAGATTGACAATAAAGCAAATATTAATCTTAAGACCTGTTTTTAAGTAGTTTTCTCAACTTTTACGGAATATTTAGTTTAGTAAGGTAGCCAGGTGACGCTTAAAGTTCTAAAAGTTAAGTAAAAACTTTGGTGAACATCTGATGAGGATCCTAAGAATGATGAGTAGACTAACGCCCAATCCAAGTCGTGACTTAGTCAGTAATCTCCATAAAATTTGAAGTTCGTACCTCACAACTCGACGCAAGACGCGTTTTAGAATAAGACGACACGTCTTGGTTCACAATCTGAACTTAAAACTCGATTTACGTAAAACTAGTTTTGAGTCATGTTCTAGAATATGGGCCTAAGTCCTCAAATGCAGTAATTTGTACACTCCCAGATTTCTATCAGTGGAATCCACTATTATACCAGGTAGAGATTGATGGAGCACTTAGAACCACCTTCTCATCATAAAACTCCTCATAGTATATGCTCCTTTACGGATTTAGGCATAGGTTGTGGTGTAGCAAATAAAAGCGAGTTTTGAGGTGATAACGTTTTATAAATTGGTGAACACCTGCAATCTCAAAAAAGTGTGACGTCACGCGTCGTTACTGGAACGCCTCATGTTATTGACAAGGTAACTATAGCAACGTTTTATCGTTGCCATGGTTACCATCAATGTTTTCTTATGACGTTATCACTGAAAATTATCGTCCGGAAACAGACTTTACAGACAACCATTTTTTCACAAGCGTTAGAAATCATTTCTATTAGTGTTTTATCGGCTTAATCTATAATATAAAAATCAATTGCTGTTCGTTAGTCTGGCTAAAACTCGAGAACGGCTGGACCGATTTGGCCAATTCTTTTTTTGTTGTGTTTGTCGTAGTCCAGGGAAGGTTTAAACGGTTCGGACTTACGCGGGTGAAACCGCGGGGCGCAGCTAGTTTTAAATAAATATCACCCCTCGCTACTAGTGCCTATAAAAAATCCAGACCTCACATTTCAAATACTGTTTCAGACATTTCAAACTATAAAAAAATGCACACAATTCCATCTCATTTGTATACAGCCGATGTAGGTACTAAGATTTGTAAATTACATAGGGATAGAACAAAACAAGGCTTACACCCGTATTCACAATCAACCCTAAGAGATTGCATAGTGCGTCCGAACGCATAGAGTCGCAAATAAGACGCTATAATTAGCTAGAGTGAAAGCTAGAGTGTAGCACAAAATTGACCAACCATTGGGCCGCATATAGCGCAGTGCGTTTAAGAGTAACTTAAGTACTCCACTTCTTCTAAAGTCAGATGTTCTTCTAAGTTACCGTTACTTTAACTGCACGTCTACTTTACCTACGCGTGAAACAAGCTGTTGCCGTACAAATATTTTGACTTATCTTCCTAGCCGTCAATTAATTTGTCATTTATGTCACGTCAAAATTTAGCGCGATACGGCGAGCGCGCGTCGTTTAGGTTTGCGTGACGCATGCGTCACGTGTGCGTCATAATAAATTAGGGCAATACGAAATCTATAGTTATGACGCAAACGCAGTCAAGACGCGCTGCATGAGAATACGGCAATCGGCCCGCTGAGGCTTTACCCATTCCGCGCGAACGCATAGAGCTGTAAATAAGACGCTAATTGGCTAGAGTGAAGAGAGTAGCACAAAATTGACCAATCATTGGGCCGCATATAGCGCAGTGCATTCAAGAGTAACATAAGGACTCCACTTCTTCTAAAGTCAGAAGTTCTTCTAAGTTCAGAAGTTCTTCTAAGTTCAGAAGTTTTCTACTGCTTGTGAATACAGGCGTTAGGCCGTGGCTTGTTACTCGCCGGGCTGAGTCGTATCGCCAAGCGGACTTGTCCGTGTTCCGACACGTAGCCCGATGCAGCCACAGAAGGAGGACGGGTTGGTTGTTCCACTACCGTCTTCCTACCTTCACTCGCGTCCCTCGAAGGTCCCCGTTTATTTGGTGGCCTTTGAGTGACGAGCGTATCTTCTAGCCACCGCGTGCTACATCTTAGGCCGCATCGTAACTTACCATCGTGTGACGATAGTGGTCAAACGATGACCTATTTTAAAAAAAACAGGCCAAGTGCGAGTCGGACTAAAGCACGAAGGGTTCCGTATTCTGTTTTTAGTATTTGTCGTTATAGCAGCAACAGAAATACATAATCTGTGAAAATTTCAACTGTCTAGCTATCACGGTTCACGAAGATACAGCCTGGTGACAGACAGACAGTGAAGTCTTAGGAATAGGGTCCCGTTTTTATACATTTCCTCTCAATATTTTTAAATATCTTGGCTTCAAGAAAGTAAACTACTTATTTAATATTTTTATTTTGATTGTTAAGTTGAGTTGCCACGGTCCCGCACGTCGTTAACAGACTTTACGATTTTAATATCTAGTTCTTACTGTTTTATTGTTTTTTAGTCTGTGTTTACGTTTACGCCTGTTTGTCTTATTGTACATCTAAAAATACTTATCGAAAAATTCACTTCACTTGCGTCTCTCGACGGTCTCCGTTTATTTGGTGGTGTTTGAGTAACGAGCGTATAGATATCATCTAGGATGCTACAGACTGCATCGTCACTTACCATCGTGTGACGATAGTGGTCAAACGCTGACCTTATTTAAAAATAACGAATTTTACCTTTCAAAGTATCACAAAACTTTGATTTAAATTAAATCAGAGGAAAACACCACGTAAACAAGGAAAAGGCTAAAATAATCCAGATTAAACTGGCGTTGTGTTTATTCAAACAAAAGAAATATTATGCAAAACGAAGGGCAGTCCCTGAATGCAAATACAATAGGTATATTTAATACACAAGATGTACAAATACAACTTAATTTGTATTTTATACGGATGCTTAAAGACGCCGCGCGCCGGCTGGGACGCAGCGACGTCTCAACCAAGATGGATGCCATAATATGGATATTACAAATATATGATAAAGATTTGTCATTGCAAAAGACTAGCAGCGTTGCGGTTTCAACCGCGTAAATCTCGATCCCGTGGAAATATCAGGATAAAATGGAACCCATTGTTATTCCCATTGAATCAATGTATCCTCATACCAAGTTTCATCAAAATCGGTCCAGGAGTTTCGGAGCCTATTCGTTACAAACAAAATAAATTATATGTCAAATCCGATCGTGGCGCCATTTTTTTATTTCCTGTAATGTTTTTTGTGTATAAAATAAAATGCCGCAACGTGGTTCCTTCCGTCGCCAGTGGCTTCACGATACTTGAACCGTTTAGTGGTATCCCTTTTTTTTGTATTAGGTAAAAATTAATGAATATTTATCGGAATTTTAAAACTTTTTTTTATAATAACCTTCTGATTTTTTTAAGAGAAACTAAAAATTTTTTTTGCTCTTTATAAGTTTTTAAACCTAAATAATAATTTGAACAAACGAAATTGTACAATAAATTATTGTTTATCGTATCCACGTTAACCCTTCTCTAATATTTCGATTCCGTGTTCAACGAAATGTACAAATGTCCCCCTACCGAGATACAACGATACCTTGCTTTGTACAGGGTGTTCTCAATACATTTTAAATAAATAAATGGTTTATTTTCCAAAAACAACATTGTAAGTACTTTAACGTGTAAGACTTCTTTAAAACTTTTAGAATAAAAAAAACAGCGCACTCCGGGAGTGCTGGCAGAAGTGAAAACAATTAACTTGTTATTTCTCATAGAATATTTCTTGAAACGATCTGCTACTGCCATCTATTAGCACTCACTTAAACAAATATAGTTTATTTTTTATTCGCTAGATGGTAAAAAAATTTAAATCAGCGCCATCTACATTCGAATAGCGGTCTTTCTAGAAACTAAGTTTCTCAATTTGTGTAATAGATGGCAGTATAAGTTAAACAAAAAGACTAACACAAATAAAATCTCATCTGTCGCGTCAAAATCTGTCGCGAGAACGGCTGAAAATGCTCACCCACAAAAGTGCCCAACGCGCCATAAGAAGTTTTCACTTCAAAAACCCGAATTTTTTCGAACCATTTTCACTTCACAACAGACACTAATTCACATTTCAAACAAAAGAAATAAAATAAAAATCGGTTCATCCGTTCGGGAGCTACGATGCCATAGTGTTCTTAGCTATGTTTGATCGAAATTGGTTCAGTCGTCTATTATGCAGGTTTAAATTCGAGGGTTATTTAATTCTAAATTTAAATTAACTGTGTTTAATAATAACTTTCTGTTATTATTACATGCATAGTAAGAACGATATAAATAAATTGTCATTGAAAACAAACATGAAATAAAACCAATAATGCCCGAGGTATCAATTTTAAAGCACGAATTTAAATTTACAGTTAAGTGACGCCTATTAGCCTTCCACAATAAATGAACTATCCAACACAAAAATATTTCTTTAATTCGAACCAGTAAGTAGTTCCTGAGATGAGCGCGTTCAAACAAACAAACAAACTCTTCATATTCATAATATTAGTATACAGGGTTATTGGAAATTATACTAGCAAGCCATTGAGGGCTACTTATGTGCACCTTAACGAACAACTTTTGTTCTACGACTTTTGGAAAAATGAAAATTTTGAGGTTATGTAAATTCGAAAATCAGCTGGTTTTTTAAAACAAAGGTCATTCAGACTAAGAACAGTAGATAAAACTTCAAAAATAAGTAAAATTAAGGTTTATGACCTCTCCGTGTATGGAACAGCTGATTTTCGGGTAAACCTAACCTCAAAATTTTCGAGAAAATGATCGAATTTCCAAAAGTCGTAGAACAAAAGTTGTTTGTTAAGGTGCACAGAAGTAGCCGCCAACAGCTTGCTAGTATAATTTCCAATAACCCTATAGATATGGATAGAAAAGTACCACATCCTGTATAACGTAGTCTGTAAACAAAACTTGTTGCTTTTATAAACATCCATTGTACTCTAGCCGCACAGACAGACGTTGTGAAAAGATTATACCTTACACTTTTGCTTAGTGGAGCTATTGTTACAGGCTGAGGATCTAGCTGGTACCAAGTAGATACCATGGCTGATGAACCGGAGACTAAACGATCGGCAGACGGATCGCAGACTGTTCCATTTGAAGGCAAGGAAAAGCCAAAAAATCGGCCAAGTGCGAGTCGGACTCGCGCACAAAGGGATCCGTACCACTGTATTCTGTTTTTAACAAAAACAAATGCAAAAAAATAGATAGCGCTAGTGGTAAAAATACATGAATGAAGGGTAAATGGCGGTTTACGGTTTATGACGTATTAAAAAAAAACTACTTACTGGATCTCGTTCAAACCAATTTTGGGTGGAAGTTTGCATGGTCATATATTTTTTTTAAGTTTCAGTACTAAGTATAAGGAACCCTACAACAGTATAGTTCTTATAGTTTCGGAAAAAAGTGGCTGTAACATACGGCAAACAGACAGACATGACGAATCTATAAGGGTTCCGTTTTTTGCCATTTGGCTACGTAATCCTAAAAATGCTAATAGACATGAACGTTATCTTTAACTATACTCTTTACTTCAATACTATCTTATATAGTCTATCTACATATCTTATATCCTAAATATATTATTTGACGACCCAGTTGGCGCAATGGTCACCATGCCGGACTGCCAACAATGGGTTGCGGGTTCGATTCCCGCCACAGCCAAGTACTTATGCTTAAATATTTGTCTGTGGTCTGGTTGTTTATATGTATTATAAGTATATATTTACAAAAGAAAAGTATATAAGTAGTATATCCGTTGTCTAGCACCCATAACACAAGTCTAGTTACTTAGCTTGGGGCTAGATGGCGATGTGTGGAATGTCCTGCAATATTTATTTATTATTATTATTTATAGAAGAAGAAATATTTTTCAAAAGCTTTTACTTAACTTGCAATGTTTGTATGTTTGTTCGGTTGGAATCTTGTTTGTTTTATGTTTGAAACTACTAGACCGATTCTGATGAAACTTGGTATGAGGATACATTGATTAATTGGGAGTATCATAGAGGTTTTTTTATCCCGATCTTTCTACGGGATCGGGAGTTACGCGGGAGAAACCGCGGAACGCTACTAGTCTATACTAATATTATAAAGCTAAAGAGTTTGTTCGAACGCGCTAATCTCAGGAACAACTGGCTCGAATTGAAAACATATTTTTTATTGGATAGTTCATTTATCGAGGAAGGCTATAGGTTACTTTTATTTTGATATCCCCACGGGATCGGGACCTCCGCGGGTGAAACCACGGGATAAAAATCGGAATTTTTTTCAATTCTAAATTTAATTCTGTGGTCCTTGAGTGGCAACCCTGGTGAGCCATCGGCAGACATATTAGTCTCTTGTCTGCGTTAATATAAAATAAATTAGTTAGATACAGTTAAAATATGTAATATACATGTTAACTTAATGCTATCAATGTAGGCCATCTTAACAAGGTATATATTATCGTATGACATGTTATACAAAAGACGATGTTAAAGAGGGGGAGTCTATTCTAATCCCCTACTAATGGTTCTCGATTTAAACTCGATCTCAGCCGCACTAAGGGACGGATAGAGGAATGACGACAAGCCGCGCGGCCATGCAGGGGCCCAAGTCTGCGAACACGGACTAAAGGTCGTAGCACATATATCAACTCGATCAGGGGCCTAAGTCTGCTAACACAATTGTATTTCAATAGTGTGTCGATATAATCGTAATAGAAATTTAATGTCAAAAATATGACATTACATGTCAAATTCGTATTCTCCTAACGTTGACTATTCTATCGAGACACCACTGAGACACCACTGACACACCACTGACTCACTTTTGTGTTCTGCTCTACAATCGTGGCTTAATGGAATCTCGATAGTTGTCAAAACGGTATATTGCTTAGCAACATATACCATGTTGCTAGGCAACACCTGCAAGGTAAATATTACCATACCATTGAGACTCCATAGTGATTCTATTGTGATGTTATTAAAACTTTAGCAGAATACCAAATAAAGTCACAATCTCGATATAATATCAATAGAGTCTCGATATAATGACAATGGTTGGTCAAATAGCAGAATAAGGCCCCAGTTCAGTAATCTTTGTATGAAACTCCCTACTGCAACGCACACTAATCAGAATCGTAACGTAATCGCCTGGCCTCGGGACTAGCTCACAAACCGCGGTACGGTGCGTGGTCGACTTGCCGTTCCCGCGCTTACGTCTCACCGTAAGTACGACGACTCTCCGTACCCTAGCTTCCGTTTCTTCGTCTACACTAGCTCACAAACCGCGGTACGGTGCGTGGTCGACTTGCCGTTCCCGCGCTTACGTCTCACCGTAAGTACGACGACTCTCCGTACCCTAGCTTCCGTTTCTTCGTCTACACTAGCTCACAAACCGCGGTACGGTGCGTGGTCGACTTGCCGGTCCCGCGCTTACGTCTCACCGTAAGTACGACGACTCTCCGTACCCTAGCTTCCGTTTCTTCGTCTACACTAGCTCACAAACCGCGGTACGGTGCGTGGTCGACTTGCCGTTCCCGCGCTTACGTCTCACCGTAAGTACGACGACTCTCCGTACCCTAGCTTCCGTTTCTTCGTCTACACTTCTCGTTCGGATACTGACTAACCGCGCGGCGGCACCCCGCCTACCCGTAGCCTAGCCGTAGCCGTACTGATCATTACCTCAGTACTGTCTAATATCCGTATATATTCCTGTATTATTTATGTATGTATGTATGTACTTATTTGTACCTATGTATCTATGCATATAATTATTTGGTATATATTATATATAATTTAATATTTAAAACCATAATTATGTAAATATTTTATATCATCACCTATTATAAGTTAAGTTATTCACAACCTGCCATTTAAGCTAAATCAGTTCTTTTCCATCCAAAGGTTGCCTGGAAGAAATCGCTTTCAGCGATAAGGCCGCCCATTTGTGCAACTTTTTCTTTCTAGCTTTTACTTTACTTTGTGTTTATCGTGTTCTGTTCCTTTCTATGTTGTACAAATAAAGTTATCTATCTATCTATCTATCTATCTAGCCGTAGCCGAGTTGATTCGAAGCTGCCGATCGGTTCGCAACGTGCTTACGTTAGGTTGACGGCGAGGCGATACGGTGACGATCCGTTTCCGAGTTGATATAAATGTGCGACCTTTATGTGTTTAAATAGGAATCGTAATTAATGTCAAAAATAAGTTATTAAGATTTTTGATATGTTATTTGTTCTTCTTTATTTTTGTATTGTATTTTTAACCTGTTGTTTTGTTAACCTACGACTCACTGGTGCACAGTCAAACTCGAAAGATTCTCTTGCAGGAAAAGGTACCGGCTCTTTCTCCAAACAAACATAGTGCTGGCAGTTATAGGGGCATAGTTATGGCAGTTATAGGTAACAAAAATATTTGTGTTAGTGTCATTATCCAAGGAGGAAACAGTCGACTACGTTTGTATAGAGGGAGAGCCGGGTACCTCCTAAAAAGTGGACTTTTGGCCCGCAGACCAGTTTTTCCGTGGGCAAGATCTACCCTAAATCCTAATTTTGTACTTAATATTAGTTTTTATATTGGTACTAGCTGCGCCCCACGGTTTCACCCGCGCTAGTCCTGATCCCTTGAAAATATATGACGAAAATTAAGTAGCTTTTAATCGGCATATATGTGAAAACAGAACGCTGAGCAATTTCACAGATGTCAGGACATTTGAAAAATTCTGATGTCAAAGTGACAGAAGTCAAAGTGACAGATGTCAAAGTGATAGATGTCAAAGTGACAGATGTAAAAGTGACAGATGTTAAAGTGACAGATGTCAAAGTGACAGATGTCAAAGTGACAGATGTTAAAGTGACATTTGACAGATGTCAATTTTTCGACACTTTTCGTTATATTTTGAACAATTCACACAATATCTTTATAAATTATGGCCTATGTTCTATTCTGATGTATAAGCTATATTATTGTAAAGTTTAATTAAAATCCATTCAGTAGTTAATGCGTTAAAGAGTAACAAACATCCAGACATCCATACATACAAACTTTCACATTTATAATATTAGTAGGATAAATAAATAAAAATAATTCAAGTAACAAGTGAGTTCAATAACGACAGATCGTGATCAATGGGAAAAAGGTAGAGAGGCCTTTGTCCTGCAGCGGGACAGTGTAGGCTTCATTAATAATAATAACATGTGAGTTGAAATCGAGTAGATATCTCGAACCAATAGTAGTACCTCTTCCCGTAATGTCGGATGCTCGCGTCGGAAACATCGCACGGGTATTATTCTAACATCTCTCGATATTCATACGAACATATTTGTTATTTTATAATAGGTATTGTTGTTTAGGTACCTACTTATCTACCTATATGCAGGTAGATTTTTTAAATGGTCATCCCTATATATAGGATGAATTTTTACTTGTCCTTCAGGGCTATATCTTAAAAGAGATAGCGAAAAATGGTGAAACGATTTGCATGCCCGCTTTTGACTAAAATTAAAACTGCGCCATTAGATTTTTGAAAAGTCATTATCCTAGCCAGGAATCGAACCTATTGATTTTGCAATAAAGTCTTACATTTTAATGTGTTGCTGATAGAGATCCAGCCTGCCTAGCATGAAGACCAAAACACGATACGATAAAGCGATATCACGCGATATAACTACATCAATATCATCGATAGATAAAGCCGCCGTGTTAAATTTTTATTATAAATTGCGATAAAAATTATGATAAAAATTCAACATGGCGGCTTTATCTATCATATTTTGAGAGTTGATGTAGTTATATCGCGTGATATCGCTTTATCGTATCGTGTTTTGGTCTTCATGCTAGGCAGGCAGGAGCCTTATTCTGCTATTTGGCCAACCATTGTCATTATATCGAGACTCTATTGATATTATATCGAGATTGTGACTTTATTTGGTATTCTGCTAAAGTTTTAATAACATCGTAATATAATCACTATGGAGTCTCAATGGTATGGTAATATTTACCTTGCAGGTGTTGCCTAGCAACATGGTATATGTTGCTAAGCAATATACCGTTTTGACAACTATAGAGATTCTATTAAGCCACGATTGTAGAGCAGAATACAAAAGTGAGTCAGTGGTGTGTCAGTGGTGTTTCGATAGAATAGTAAACGTTAGGAGAATACCAATTTGACATGTAATGTCATATTTTTGACATTAAATTTCTATTACGATTATATCGACACACTATTGAAACACAATTGTGTTAGCAGACTTAGGCCCCTGGAAACAAACATAGTAAGTATGGCAAATAAAAAAAGAAAAGAAAATAGAAAATAGTTCCTTTTAGTAGTTCTCTCTATTCTATTCTTTCAAATCTACCAACCGCAATGAAGAACCAGTTGATCCATACTGACTTAACTATCGCTCGATTTTAAATCAGTTGTCTGCATCTCTAAACTAAACCGAACGCATCAGACGCAACGCAACCGGATACGGCCGACGTCGCATTTCCGGTCAGCCGTTAAATTTGAATTTCGAACAGATACTGCAGTCGGAGCTAGACTTTTGTTGTGAGCGGACGTGTACGGACGGAAATTGATTGAAGTTTAGCGATATCGGGCGACGCGGTACACCTGTAGATGTTTTGTTAACTGTAGGGGACCGATTCTATGGTATTTTACTATAAAAGTCAACATTTTAATACAGTTTAAACATTCTTATGAAATCAAAGGATGTCTCTTCGCGCCAACCAATGAGAAGAAATCACAAGAAACCTGTGGAGTTCTTTTTTGTGATCATTTTCACAAAGGTCAAGATTACAAATTATATTCTTGAAGGTATATTTGAAATGAAGGAATTGAAGTAATGGCCGTGGGTTGAAATCTTGTTGAAATAGCTAAAACTCTGCATAGGGGTTCCTTTAGGTTTTGGTTAGCGAAAGGATTTTAAAAAAATCGACCAAATGGCAAATTTGACTAAATGGGTAAAAAGTTCTATTAAAGTTCGTGATTCGTAGACTTTGTAGTAACTATTATATATTCTGTGTTTGTAGAAAATAAATAATCACTTTAAAGACTAGTAACGTGGGTAAATTTCGGGGTGCAGCTACATAGTATAAAACAAAGTCGCTTTCTCTGTCCTTATATCCCTTTGTATGCTTAAATCTTTAAAACTACGCAACGGATTTTGGACTTAGTCCCATCGGCCCCGCTGGCTCTGCCCCGCCAGCGGGGCAGATGGGAAAAAGTGTTGCATCGGCCCCGCTGAACGCAGACGCGGACGCTAGCGGGGCCGATGAAACAAATTAAGTTTCATTTGCCCCGCTATAGGACTTACTTCCGTCGGGCCCGCTAGCAGATGGGAAAAAGAGATTGATTCATCGGCCCCGCTAGCGTCGGCGTCGGCGTTTTGCGGGGACGATGGGTAGGTACAGATCAAGTTACAAATAGAGGCAATCAATACTTAGGTTGCCGAAAAAGGAATGTCTTTAATTAAAATGGTTTGTATGTTAATCAGTTTTTATTGAGTGCTCAAAATACATAATATTTTAATAATAAAAAAATACACACAACAAGCAACACATAAACATTTTTTAATTTTCATAATCATAGTCACACAAATTACATTAATCAGTCTTCATTAATGAACATTAATGCCTAAACTGCTGACAGTTTTGTAAGATGAATATAATATTTTAGGTAAACAACATAACATAAAAAATACAGTATTTGACAAAAAATCAACGAGAGAAAACATTAACATTACAAACTATGTCAGTGTTTCGAGAAAATGTCTACTGGTTATTGGTCCATTTACAAATTTCAAGATCAAGTTATACTATTTAAATAATCAACAAAACAAAAAAAAACACAAAACAAGAACATTACTTAATAACTAGTTTCTTAATTTTTAATAGAGCCAGCCGGGCCGATGGGAGTAAGTCTAAGATAGTACCAAAAAGTTAAATGCAAACTCAATATTTTCTTTAATATTCTTATAGAAAGTCATACACTGCTTAATGGGACACATCACTCTTGATACATTTGCACACTCAAACTTCTAACTTTTAATAGTTTTTTCATAAATGGTCTAACTTTTACAAGAATTAGAGCAGGAATATAAACAATAATTCAGTGCTTTTATTTATGTAATTGTTATCTTGAACAAAATATGTTTATATTACGTAAAAAACAAAAGTCAATTTATGGGACACAAAAAAATCAGAATTCAGTTTTTTTTTGAGAATTGCACAATATGTAACAGCTAAAGAGTGACTATCTCCGAACTTCGCTTTACTTTACTCCGACACAATAATTAGTAATTTCACGTTTACACGGTTGTCATGAATTTGACTTCGCGCTGTCTATAAACGCGTTTTGACTTGAGTTGAGTTGAGGTTTGGCGTTGGACCAAAAAGTTTTTTAAGTTTCTTAAGATGGACCCTTTTTTTTTGGTGAGAGAAAAAGGTGTTTGTTCAGTTCGGTTTGGCTGATTAATTTGACATAGTGACAGATGTCACTTTGACATTTGTCACTTTGACATCTGTCACTTTCCATGGGTCCATCTTTTTTTTTTCTCTCTTGTATGGCCCCAATTTTATGCCATTTTCATCTTGTTCTTCATTTTCAGAGGGATTTTTTTTTTCATTCAGTTATGGCTTCGCACGGTTTGTGCATATAGCCAGTATCAAGTAATATTTTGCATCAAGTTATGGCCCGATTTACAGAAATCGGGCTCAAAGTGTTTCAAGATGGTCAAGTCGTCAAGTCACAGTTTGTCAAGTCAGGGGTCATAGTAAAGCGGTGGCTACTTTACTTTAACCTTGTAGGAGATTTTGGAGGCAACGAGAAAAGTCCATGTTTGACACTGATTTTTACATTCACTACACTTGTGCACTTTCACGCTACTAAATTAGATAACTTTCCACCAGAATTATACAATTTAACTCGGTTTACAACTAAGTTTAGTGTAAATAAAACTGCAGCACGACATGTTGTTGGCTCGTTCCCGCCTGGGTCCATCTTAAGAAACTTAAAAAACTTTTTGGTCCAACGCCAAACCTCAACTCAACTCAAATCAAAACGCGTCTATAGACAGCGCGAAGTCAAATCCGTGACAACCGTGTAAACGTGAAATTACTAATTATTGTGTCGCAGTAAAGTAAAGCGAAGTTCGGAGATAGTCACTCTTTAGCTGTTACATATTGTGCAATTCTAAAAAAAAAACTGAATTCTGATTTTGATGTGTCCCATAAATTGACTTTTGTTTTTTACGTAATATAAACATATTTTGTTCAAGATAACAATTACATAAATAAAAGCACTGAATTATTGTTTATATTCCTGCTCTAATTCTTGTAAAAGTTAGACCATTTATGAAAAAACTATTAAAAGTTAGAAGTTTGAGTGTGCAAATGTATCAAGAGTTATGTGTCCCATTAAGCAGTGTATGACTTTCTATAAGAATATTAAAGAAAATATTGAGTTTGCATTTAACTTTTTGGTACTATCTTAGACTTACACCCATCGGCCCGGCTGGCTCTATTAAAAATTAAGAAACTAGTTATTAAGTAATGTCCTTGTTTTGTGTTTTTTTTGTTTTGTTGATTATTTAAATAGTATAACTTGATCTTGAAATTTGTAAATGGACCAATAACCAGTAGACATTTTCTCGAAACACTGACATAGTTTGTAATGTTAATGTTTTCTCTCGTTGATTTTTTGTCAAATACTGTATTTTTTATGTTATGTTGTTTACCTAAAATATTATATTCATCTTACAAAACTGTCAGCAGTTTAGGCATTAATGTTCATTAATGAAGACTGATTAATGTAATTTGTGTGACTATGATTATGAAAATTAAAAAATGTTTATGTGATGTTCTTGTTGTGTGTATTTTTTTATTATTAAAATATTATGTATTTTGAGCACTCAATAAAAACTGATTAACATACAAACCATTTTAATTAAAGACATTCCTTTTTCGGCAACCTAAGTATTGATTGCCTCTATTTGTAACTTGATCTGTACCTACCCATCGTCCCCGCAAAACGCCGACGCCGACGCTAGCGGGGCCGATGAATCAATCTCTTTTTCCCATCTGCTAGCGGGCCCGACGGAAGTAAGTCCTATAGCGGGGCAAATGAAACTTAATTTGTTTCATCGGCCCCGCTAGCGTCCGCGTCTGCGTTCAGCGGGGCCGATGCAACACTTTTTCCCATCTGCCCCGCTGGCGGGGCAGAGCCAGCGGGGCCGATGGGACTAAGTCGGATTTTGATGCGGGTTTTTTTAATAGATAGAGTGATTCAAGAGGAAGGTTTATATGAATAATACATGCATGATATAGCCGCGCGGGTCGCTAGTAAATAATAAATAAATATTTCAGGACATTCCACACATCGCCATGTAGCCCCAAGCTAAGTAACTAGATATGTGTTATGGGTGCTAGTTAACGGATATACTACTTATACTTATAAATTTCTTTTTTGTAAATATATACTTATAATACATAGAAACAACCAGACCACAGACAAATATCCAAGCATAGATACATGTCTGAGGCGGGAATCGAACCAGCAACCCTGTGTTTGGCAGTGCGGCATGGTGACTATTGTGCTAACTGGGTCGTTTATCTTTGACTTTATTGGTTTGGGCTGTGCGTATATCAGTCAGTAAAGACTGAATTTTAAATTTAACTAGCTGTTGCCTGCGACTTCGTATGCGTGGTAGGTTTGTTTTATATACTAAAACCTTCCTCTTGAATCAATCTATTATTAAAACCGCATCAAAACCCGTTGCGTAGTTATTAAGATCTAAGCAGACATAGGGACAGATAGCTGAAAGTGACTTTTCATTACTCATACTCCGAAAGTAGGTCTAAAGATGCCTGAAGAGCGTGTAGAAATAAAACTTTCAGCCCTAGGGAAAATCGCTTTCACTGACAGCTGTCATGTCAAATTATGGCTTCGCACGGCTTGTGCAATGTGCATGTAGCCAGTATCAGTATCATTACGCATTAGTAACTTCAAAAACCTAACCTCCTTGCTTTAAGTAACACCAAAGAATAACACTACATGTATATAACCTCTTTGGTCCCAAACTTGTATGAGGATCAGGTAGTACGGAGTCTCTCATTCACTCTCGTTGTTAGGAAGAATTTTATGTATTATTCGTAATGAAAAGCACAGTGTTTACCTCGGGTGAAAGACTCATTTAGTCCCTCGAACTATTAGCCAAACTCCGTCTCGGGACTTAATGAATGGCTTTCACACCTAGGGTGACAATGTACTATTGTTTTAAGAGGATCATGAGTTTTCGATACGCGGCGCGAGTAGGTATTTTCAAAAATGATAGAGAGAGTTTAAGTTCGGACGTAATTGCCTTAATTTTGCTTTCAAATAATGTTGCGGGCCGTAACGATTTTACCCCCTTTATCCTTCACAAAATGAAATAAATTTGGTCTCATTTAATACACTGCATCTTATTCTAGGTTATACGTTTTTCTTTTTTGGTAATTCAGTTTAGCCTATTAAAAAACAATTGAAACGCTCGATGAAGTTTTTAAGTCATAATTTCATAGTTTTCCATTAGCTTGGGCTCTAGGGCTCGTTAGAATCGTCTTGACGAGTACTTTGGCTTGCAATGGTGACCAGGGTCTGATGATAGAACTGGAAGGTGGTCATAGGAACTTCGCAATGAAACGACACAACCCCATCGAGTTTGGGCTCATTAGAATCGTCTTGACGAGTAGTTTGTCTTTCAATGGTAACCAGGGTCTGATGATGGAACTGGAAGGTGGTCATAGGATCTTCGCAACGAAACGACACAACCCCATCGAGTTTGGGCTCGTTAGAATCGTCTTGACGAGTAGTTTGGCTTTCAATGGTGACCAGGGTCTGATGATGGAACTGGAAGGTGGTCATAGGAACTTCGCAATGATTTTTTTTTTTTTTTTTTTTTTTCCGCGCTGGCAACACTCAAGCGATCAGCTGTTTTGAATTTGTCCCAAATATTTAATTATTTTATTAGTTACTAGCTGCGCCCCGCGGTTTCACCCGCGTAATAATTTTATGCGCAACTTTCAAATTTTTTTCTTTCATAAGAACCTTCTCTTGACAAAAACAAACACAACAAAAAAAGAATTAGCGAAATTGCTCCAGCCATTCACGCGTGATGCCGTGATCAATGTTAAATTGGGATTTTTATATATTTAGATACTTTCATGTAGCTTTGTTTTAACTTCGCTGGAAGCAGGTTTTCCGCTGAAGAGTTTGTTTGTTTGTTTGAACGCGCTAATCTCAGAAAGTACTGGTTCGAATTTAAAAATTCTTTTGGTCATGGATTTATCGAGGAAGGCTTTAGTTAGGCTATATAACCACAATATAACATCACATACTGCGACCAATAGGAGCGAAGAATCAATGGGAAATGTGGAAAATACGGGGAAAATTATTTATCTTTAAGGCTTCCATTGTTTGTTTGATTGAACGCTCTGATCTCAGGAAATGCTAGATGGAATTTAAAACATTATTTTGTAAAAGTAATATGCAGAAAAGAACAGATTGTGATAGAATCGCACAGTCGATTACGGTGTGCACACCGTACACACTACTGCATATATACATGTATATATATACCATCATATAGCGTGGCGACGCGTGCGTGCCACGACATGCGTCGCCACGCCAGAAATCTGTTTTACGTGCGGCTATAGTGAGCTCTAACGATCTGCATCGAAAAACAGCCCTATGTTCATCATTTGCAGTTTCGACCCAATGTGCGTCGCCACGGCATGCGTCGCCACGCCAGAAATCGGTTTTATGTGCGGCTATAGTGAGCTCTAACGATCTGCATCGAAAAACAGCCCTATGTCCATCATTTGCAGTTTCGACCCACTGTGCGTCGCCACGGCATGCATCGCCACGCCAGAAATCGGTTTTACATGCGGCTATAGTGAGCTCTAACGATCTGCATCGAAAAACAGCCCTATGTCAATCATTTTCAGTTTCGACCCACTGTGCGTCGCCACGGCATGCTTCGCCACGCCAAAAATCGGTTTTACGTGCGGCTATAGTGAGCTCTAACGATCTGCATCGAAAAACAGCTCTATGTTCATCATTTGCAGTTTCGACCCACTGTGCGTCGCCACGGCATGCTTCGCCACGCCAAAAATCGGTTTTACGTGCGGCTATAGTGAGCTCTAACGATCTGCATCGAAAAACAGCTCTATGTTCATCATTTGCAGTTTCGACCCACTGTGCGTCGCCACGGCATGCGTCGCCACGCCAGAAATCGGTTTTACGTGCGGCTATAGTGAGCTCTAACGATCTGCATCGAAAAACAGCCCTATGTCCATCATTTGCAGTTTCGACCCACAGTGCGTCGCCACGGCATGCATCGCCACGCCAGAAATCGGTTTTACGTGCGGCTATAGTGAGCTCTAACGATCTGCATCGAAAAACAGCCCTATGTCAATCATTTTCAGTTTCGACCCACTGTGCGTCGCCACGGCATGCTTCGCCACGCCAGAAATCGGTTTTACTTGCGGCTATAGTGAGCTCTAACGATCTGCATCGAAAAACAGCCCCATGTTCATCATTTACAGTTTCGACCCACTGTGCGTCGCCACGGCATGCGTCGCCACGCCAGAAATCGGTTTTACGTGCGGCTATAGTGAGCTTTAACGATCTGCATCGAAAAACAGCCCTATGTCCATCATTTGCAGTTTCGACCCACTGTGCGTCGCCACGGCAGAAATCGGTTTTAGGTGCGGCTATAGATGTTTCACATCAATATAGGTCCCTTTTATCCCGATATTCCCACGAGATTGTGACTTACGCGGGTGAAACCGCGGGGCGCAGCTAGTTTTATAAATCAGTAAATAACAAATCAAGGCAAATTTTTAGCTTTGCCGTATTTTTTTTATTTATATCATCCGTGCCGAAAGGCAAACGCATCTATAGCTATAAAGCCACGAGAACGCATTTCGTACTAAGCAAAGAGACTTTGGTACCTATTTCCATCCTATTTCCTACTCATGTGCCTATACTTCGTTAAAAGAGATCCAATCAAAGAGTATTTAAGTATATAATAATCCCAGCACGCCGCTTCATTGCTGGAGCGTAGTAATGTTCTAAATTCGAAAAACGCTCATGCAATAGATTTAATTTTCTTTGACCGTAAAACTCAACACTGGCTTTATGCACGAAAATGCCAAGCCATAATTTTAAATCAAAAAGATGGCGCTAGATGCTTCTTTCTATATGTCGAAATGACAATTTTGACATCATCCCTACGTTCTGTACGTTTTCATGCAAAAATATTATGGTTTATTTTTTACGCCAAGAAATATCAAATTTTAATTAGTAACATAAATCTACTTGAAATACCTAAACCTCTTCTGATATTTTCTGAACACATTCGTGAAGATTGTGTTAAAATCTGTTTCCTAGTTCCCGAAATTAGACTGCACAAACAAAGGTAAACAAATAAAATCAACATTTTCTGAGATGAATGGTAGTTTCGCGAAAATGAAGAGATGGCGCTAGTTACTTGAAATTTTAAAAAAATATCTTATTAAATTAATTACTATATTTTTTAGTTATAAAATGTGGACATTGCTATATGTATTCTTAAAATACATAAGTCTACAAAATTTTTCAGCGTAACAAAAAGAATATTAAATTAATTTGTGACTTTATAAATTTAAGAAAACCTGAATCGCGCATGCAAGATTTTTTTCTACCGGAGCTATATAAGGTTAGCGAATTCTATAGTGCTAAGATCATTATGGACGTAGAACGCTTACTTCCAAAACTTCGAATTTATTATATGTAGAGATTTTGTGTATAAATAGCCCAATTACAATTTCATCGCACCTCTAACCATAGTATTATCAATATCTGATTGTTAATTAGTGAAAATTAAGTAAATAAGTCGTGAAATTTGTGACGGTCGGTCTAACGGCTTGTCAATTATTGTTCTGTGTTCTTTTGAATATTTTTGAAAGATATTCAAAGTGATTTAGTGTTTGTGGGTTTGTTTACCGATTGTTCTCGTGAATATATGTTACAGTATATCCTACGCTGATAACAGCCAGGTACTTAATTTCTACAAATTCCATGTAAGTACAATAAATTGACATACCGGTATAACCTACCTACTTATTTGCTTGAGGATCTGCCTGCTCATTTTCCCAGTCGTTTTTACCTATCATTCTTTTAAAAATGCAGACTAGAAAGGCTTTCGCTGTCGCTTCTCGTCAGGAAACGACCAAACTGCAACTTACTTTACAACAACTAAAGACCGCAAATGAGCAGGTTGTTCTATTGAACAGCGAACGGGACGATAATGAAAAGGAACTAATAAGTACAATAGAACAAAACGGGAAATTAAAATCTAAATTGTCTCAATTAAATTTAAAATTAGAAGATATTACTGCGGAGCGGGATAACCTCAAAATATTAATAGATAGGTTTGATAGTTGTAGTGCAGAGTACGAGCAGGCTTTACGGCGCATATCCGACCTTGAGCAGGAGCTCCGTGAGGCCCATCGGCATATCACACACCTCGAAGCAGCCTCACAGGAAATCACTACTCAACAAAACCAATCTTTGTTCGACGAGCTTGTAGGGAGGTCCCCGCAGTTGGTTGCTGCTCCAAGATCCAGACACACAGACATTATAGATCTTACTAATGACACTCCTAAACACCATTCAGTGTCGACTAAGATGTGTATGAATTATTGCAGCAGCAAGAAACTAAAAAAATACATAAAAATTAGTAAATTTATTAGAAAAAATAAAAATTTAATTAAAAATCATAAAAAGTTCTCAAAAAATATTAATAACGGCAAAAATAGATTAGAATTATTAGATAAATTAAGTCTATGCACCTTAGAGTTAGAAAATAATCAAAGGCAACATGCAGCCGACACTCAAAAATTCCAAATTAGGCTTAAACAATTACAAGATTCGCTTGAATCAGTGAATATCATGTACGATAAATCGAAACAAATTATTGAGGAATATTCGATGGCAATGGGGAAACTTATAAACTCAACATCTCACTACGCTGACCGTTTTGATTCATTATCGGACAAAACAACTTTTGTTTGTGACCGCTGCAGCCAGCCAGACCCAACGGATACACCTGCCTTGTCGAGTGAACGGCTGTGTGATGTCTCACAGCCATTATATTCCTCACCTTATTTGAGTTCTCAAATAAATAAAAAAATTAAAAATAAAATAATAATGTTCAGCGATGAAATTGGAATCGATATGGGCTCAAAATTAAATTATTGCTCAAAGGGACAGTCCTTTATAAATTATTGCATGCCTTCTGCATCTTATCTTCAAATTATGAAAAGAATAAGTAGTTATAAATTTAACAAAAATGATAGTTTGGTTATATTTATTGGAAATAGGGGAAGTGTTTACAAACAAGACTTGTTAAAATATTGTAATACTTTGTGCTCTCTAAACATAGATAAAATTGTAATGTTTACACTACCCTACTGTAAAAACTTGCCAGCTGCGGAAAATAAACTTAGATATAATTTAAATTTAACAATGAACACTATATCATGTTATAATAAGAAGTTCAATGTGATTGACTCTAACCCTATTGTTAGTAATGATTATTATTTGACGAAGGGAAAGCACAAGCTTCCGGATTCCATCAAAAGACAGATAGCATCTTCGCTATGTTATTTTTTTAACTTTACAGCCAAGAACTTGGCTACATACACTGCGCCTTTTGCGCAGTTAAATGACATATATAATATTCAGACTACGGATAGTCATCTTTATCCGATTAATTTAAATTAATTATTAAGACAAAAGAGAGACGCTCTTGCAGTAGTTTTGAGACAATAGAGACCTCTAGCACTTTACAAAGTAATAATAATAAAAAAATAAATTTAGATAACAATATTAGTCAATTATTAATCTCATTATCAAACAAGTCAAATAATAACGATTGCTGGAATAAATGCCCTAAAATAAATAAAGTACAGAAAAATTATGTAAAAAATATAAACCTTGTGCATCAAAATATCAGAGGGATGACAGAGGGCAAAATACTAACACTGGAATTGTACATGAACGCTGAGGATATTGACATTGTATGCATAACCGAACACCATCTCCGGGCTCACCAGCTCATGTTCAATTTCAGCAACCACCGGGTTGGCAGCGCATTCTGCAGGGTAAACACGGCAAAGGGGGGGTCTCTTATAATACTGAACAAGAAATTAAACTATAAAGAAAGAAAAGATGTCGTGTCTATGTCTGTGGAATGTGTAACGGAAATATCTTGTGTAGAACTGGAGCAATTAATAGTAGTATGTGTATATAGACGACCTGTTTTTGAAAATTTTAAAGAATTTATTGAGATATTGGATGAAATGCTGACAAAATTAACTAAATCAAAAAAACAATTACTTGTATGTGGTGATTTTAACGTAGATTTACTGAAAATAAGCACCTTTTCCACGAAACTTCTAAATTTGTATAAATCACACAATTTATCTAACGTGTTTCTGGAGCCTACTAGAACCACTGACACTACTGCGACATGTATTGATAATGTTTATGTTACTGATAATATATCCACAATTAGCAAATCTATCATTAATAAATTAGAATCAGACCATAGTGGTCAGTTTGTCAAATTTGCTATTGTCATAAAATCGATACCAAAAAGGAAAATAAAGTACGTACCGGTGACTGCTGCTCGTCTGGAGGAACTTAGATTGAATTTAGCTAACGTTTTACCGTTTCTACCTTGTGATACGGATCCAAATGTATTATACAATAACTTTTTTTCGGTTCTAAATAACCAATTTCAGTCTATATTTACGTCCAGATCTATGGTAGTCTCCGACAAACGCGAGTTTAGTGACTGGGCAACGGTCGGTATTCACCGCAGTAGACATAAACTATATGAGTTATACGCGGAAAGACAGAGTAATACATCAGGGGAGTTTGGAGCCTACGTTAAAAACTATTCAAGGATATTTAAAAGAGTATGTATTTTGGCAAAATCTCTCTTCATTAAATCTGTGATTAAATCTAGTGATAATAAAATAAAAGCTACATGGAAAGTAATTAACGCTGAAACAGGGAGAGTCGCAGCCAAAAACACCCAGTTTAAATTGAGTATTAATGGAAATATAACTAATAATGATCAAGATATCGCAAACGAATTTGAGATTTTTTTCAGTAATGTAGCTATTACTTTGACGAAGGCTTTAAATTCTTCTACCCCCATTGCAGAAGCATTGCTAAAAACGAATGTACCAAATTGTAATAAAACATTTAAATTCCAATATGTTAAAAATCATGACATTATTGTAGTGCTTAAGCAAATAAATCTCAAGAAAACTAAAGATCTATGGGGGATGTCTGTCCCGGTTGTTAAATCAATTATTGAACTGATTATACCAGAACTAGTCATTATATTTAATCGATGTATAGATTGTGGTGTGTTTCCTGATTTAATGAAATTGAGTAAAGTAGTTCCACTGTTTAAATCTGGTAGTACCTCAGACCCCTCCAATTTTAGACCAATATCAGTACTACCCACATTAAGTAAAATTTTTGAAAAACTTATTTTAAAGCAACTACTGAAACATTTCCATGATAATAATATCTTACATAATGAACAGTTCGGTTTTAGTAAGGGGCGCTCGACTACTGATGCGGGTATAGCGTTAATTAAAAACATATTTGATGCTTGGGAGGAGTCACATGATGCGTATGGCATATTCTGTGACTTATCCAAGGCATTTGATTGCGTTCAACATAATACATTGATCATGAAACTACACCACTACGGTATTAGGGACGGCGCCCTGGATCTTATCTCTTCTTATTTGAGCGGTAGGGTCCAGAGTGTTGATGTTAACGGGAAACGATCCCCCGGATCTGCGATAGCAGTGGGGGTTCCTCAAGGATCCATATTAGGACCTTTCCTGTTTTTAGTTTATATAAATGACTTACCTTACCTTGTAAGGGACAACCATGGGATAGTGTTGTTCGCAGTTGTTGATTGGTTCAATTCCAATAATTTATTACTGAATGGATCCAAAACTAAATTAATTCGGTTTACACTTCCAAATGTAAAACAAGTAAAAACTGTTGTAAAGATTAATGATGAGGAAGTTGAATTAGTCAGTAAGGCTGTCTTTCTAGGTATAACTTTAGATCCTAAGCTTCAGTGGGGCCCGCATGTGGAAGCATTGTCCAATAGACTTAGTTCTGCCGCTTACGCCGTTAAGAAAATTCGCGAATACACGGACATTGAGACTGCTCGCCTAGTCTATTTCGGCTACTTCCACAGTGTCATGTCGTACGGCATCCTACTGTGGGGGTGTGCTGCAGATATTGATGCTATTTTCATATTGCAAAAGAGAGCTGTTCGAGCTATCTACAAAATGGGCCCCAGGGAATCACTTAGAGAAAAATTTAAAGAGTTAAACATATTAACGCTCTATTCCCAATATATCTACGAAAACTTGCTCTACGTTCACAAAAATCCTGATATTTTCCGTAAAAACAGCGATATTCATAATTTCAACTTAAGAAATAAGGATGAACTGACCGTGCCCGGTAGTAGGCTCCGGAAAATAAACAGGTCGTTTAATAGTACATGTGTGCTCTATTATAATAAATTACCTAAAGAGGTATATGACATGTCCATTAACAGGTTCAAAACTTTTATAAAGCATAGATTGTGCAGTAAGGCGTACTATGATACTTCGTCTTACCTTAATGATAAGAACCCATGGACGTGACTTTAGTTGCTCCATTTCAAATAATACTTTCAAATATTTGTAATATTGACCATTGTGAGCGTGATCACATGAAAAAAAAAAACCCCATGAGTTTCTTGTGCCTTCTTCTCATTGGTGGGCGCGTTCCGAAGGCACACATCCTAACTTAGTTTTTAAGACGTTTTCAAGTGGTCTATTATACTTTTAAGGTATTATACATCCAAAGAAATAAAAATTTTTGATTTGATTTGATTTGATTTGATTTGATTTGATTTGAAACGACACAACCCCATCGAGTTTGGGCTCGTTAGAATCGTCTTGACGAGTACTTTGGCTTGCAATGGTGACCAGGGTCTGATGATGGAACTGGAAGGCGGTCATAGGAACTTCGCAATGAAACGACGCAACCCCATCGAGTTTGGGCTCGTTAGAATCGTCTTGACGAGTAGTTTGGCTTTCAATGGTGACCAGGGTCTGATGATAGAACTGGAAGGTGGTCATAGGAACTTCGCAATGAAACGACACAACCCCATCGAGTTTGGGCTCGTTAGAATCGTCTTGACGAGTAGTTTGGCTTTCAATGGTGACCAGGGTCTGATGATGGAACTGGAAGGTGGTCATAGGAACTTCGCAATGAAACGACACAACCCCATCGAGTTTGGGCTCGTTAGAATCGTCTTGACGAGTACTTTGGCTTGCAATGGTGACCAGGGTCTGATGATGGAACTGGAAGGCGGTCATAGGAACTTCGCAATGAAACGACGCAACCCCATCGAGTTTGGGCTCGTTAGAATCGTCTTGACGAGTACTTTGGCTTTCAATGGTGACCAGGGTCTGATGATAGAACTGGAAGGTGGTCATAGGAACTTCGCAATGAAACGACACAACCCCATCGAGTTTGGGCTCGTTAGAATCGTCTTGACGAGTAGTTTGTCTTTCAATGGTAACCAGGGTCTGATGGTGGAACTGGAAGGTGGTCATAGGAACTTTGCAATGAAACGACACAACCCCGTCGAGTTTGGGCTCGTTAGAATCGTCTTGACGAGTAGTTTGTCTTTCAATGGTAACCAGGGTCTGATGGTGGAACTGGAAGGTGGTCATAGGAACTTTGCAATGAAACGACACAACCCCGTCGAGTTTGGGCTCGTTAGAATCGTCTTGACGAGTAGTTTGTCTTTCAATCGTAACCAGGGTCTGATCTAACATATTACGGTAATAAAGACCAAAAAGTATAAAATAAATTAATAGTTTAAAAAAACTAAAAAAACACGCTTTAAAAAAAATCCAACTAAAAAAATAGAAAATAAAATTTATTAAATTTCGATTAAGAATGTTGTAAATAGTAAGCGTGTTACATTGTGATTGCAAAAGAAAAATAATGAAGGCGTAGCATCACAATGTAACACTTACTACTATTTACAACATTCTTAATCGAAATTTAATAAATTTTATTTTCTATTTTTAACCGACTTCAAAAAAGGAGGAGGTTCTCAATTCGTCTGTATGTTTTTTTTTTTTGTGTGTATGTTACGCGATCATTCGAAGACGGCTTAACCGATTGAGATAATTCTTTTTGTGTTCGAAAGGTGATACCTCAGGGGTGGTCCCATAAAAATTTGGTGAGGATCTGATGAGAATCTTCGGAGTGATGAACAGAATTGCACCTCGAGAGTGCAGCAAATTGCTCAGTTTTCGATTTCCACCAGTAGATTTGGCCCATAAACGAATAGTTACCGATAAATAGAATATCTGAAACCACCTTCTCATCAGAAAACTCTTGAATCACTTACGATTACAGGTTACAATTTGAAGATTTTAGTCGAATTTAGTCGCCGGACTGGGTTTGAATGAATGTTGATAGAGAACCCTATCTTAAATGAAGTTCTGATGAGGATCTTCGAAGTGATGAACAAAATTGCACCTCGAGAGTGCAGCAAATTGCTCATTTTTCGATTTCCACCAGTAGAATTGGCCCATAAACTAATAGTTACCGATAAATGGAATATCTGAAACCACCTTCTCATCAGAAAACTCTTCAATCGGTTACGATTACAGGTTACAGTTTGAATAAAATATTCGCTTTTGCCTCGCCGGACTGGGTTTGAATGAATTTTGATAGAAAACCCTATCCTAAATGAAGATCTGATGAGGATCTTCGGAGTGATGAACAGATCTGCACAGCGAGATTCAACAAATTGCTCAGGTTTCCATTTCCACTAATAGAAGTGGCCCATACACAAAAAGGATGAATGGGGCATCCGAAAACACCTTCTTAACACCAAACTCTTCAATGGGTTACGATTAGGTACAGGTTGCAATTTGAAGAAACAGTCGCTTTGAATAGAATTTTCAGTGACAGTGGCACTAAAAATGGTTAAATAAAAAATAAATAAAAATTTAAAAAACCGACTTCAAAAAAACCTGAAAAGAAAAACTAACAAAACCTGAAAAAAAAAACCAAAAAGTGAAAAATAATCCATTTCGGGTCACTAAGACAGCAGATAACTTAAACATAAGTACTTACTTGGAAGTCGGACTGGGTGACACCATGTTTTCTTTATACCTCTCAACATTCAATCTAACCCAGTCAGACTTCCAAGTAAGTACTTATGTTTAAGTTATCTGCTGTCTTAGTGACCCGAAATGGATTATTTTTCACTTTTTGGTTTTTTTTTCAGGTTTTGTTAGTTTTTCTTTTCAGGTTTTTTTGAAGTCGGTTTTTTAAATTTTTATTTATTTTTTATTTTAGTTGGATTTTTTTTAAAGCGTGTTTTTGTATGGAAATTGACAGTCTCATACTGGCCTTAAAGATGACTTGAGGCTTGCGATGAACGTCGATAATCGGTCTCCTGGTTCGAACTATGGCTATATGTAGATGGAGGGGACTAGCTAGTGTGGAGAAGTACCCACCTATTTCCTGAACATTGAGTCTCATGCATGAACAAAACTAGAGGTAGATCCATCTCAGGGTAGGGTGGTGTTCAAATCAGTGGTGCAACCACCACTTTACTAAATTCTCTAATAGACAAGGTGTTCCCCCGAAGGAAATTAGCTACAACATTAAAAAAAATGTCTATGGCCAGGAAAAAAAAAGTTTTTCAAGCAAGAAATAATACTATACCTTTAGTAGACACTAGAGAATAATTTCTTGGTTTTAGTAAATGTTCTTAAAAATAATAAGCAGTACTTACTTATTCTTTATTGTAAAATATTGCTTTTTAATTAAAAATATGAGATTAAGATTTTTTACTAGAATTAAGAAATTATTTGTCAAAAAGGAGATAATTATTTCTTCCTTCAACAAACCTTTTTTTTCTGTGTACAGTTTTAAGGTTCCGTACCCAAAGGGTTAAAACGGGACCCTATAACTAAGACTTCATGTCCGTGTCGTCTGTCTGTCTGTCACCAGGCTGTATCCCATGAACCATGATATCTAGTTTATAATTTAAAATTACTAATATTATCCATGCAATAACCCTACCTGGCTAGTTATTTCACAAATTACGATGTACAAAACGTGATAGAGCACGCGCCGCCATCTTGAACGCCGTTGTGGCGGTAAACTGCTGTCATCTGTCAAAATTGACAGGTCGATTTGGCGCGAAAAGCGTATTCTTAACTTTATAAGTGTTTGTATTAAGTTTAGTGGAATTTAAAATTAGATTTTTGTGAATTGGCGAAAACAAAGTGTTAATGCAAAACCATAAGTTATGTGGATTTAGCTGATCTAGAAGGAATATCGACATTAGAAGTCTATGCATTATTCCAACTATTTACATAACAAGTTCATCGCGATCGGTTTAGTAGTTTTTGCGTGAAGATGTAACAAACATGCACACCAACTTTCACATTTGTAATCATTATAGTGAGATTTTTTACTTTAATTATTTAGAATTAAGTTGTATAACAAAAAAATAAAAAGATATAAAACCATAGGGGCAGTCATGGCAGATAAAAGTTTTATGAAACAAACATATTTGTGCTAGTGTCATTATCCAGGGAGGGAACAGTCGACTACGTTTGTCTAGAGAGAGCCGGTGCCCTTAACCAACTAAGTTACGTGGTAGAGATGTTAAATGAAATAAACTAATAATTAAATAAGTCTAGACCATAAGTTCAAATGTTATTATAATGAAGCGTGAAACTTAAATTGATTCATTTATTGTGACAATACACCTCTGTTACTACTTTTGCTGTGGACTTAAGATTTTTTTTTGGAAATAATATTTGAAATCTACGTTTCTCTACCTACGTGATAGAATCCGAAATATGGAAATCCGTAGAAGGACCAAAGTCACCGACATACTCTCAGGATTGGTAAGCTGAAGTGGCAATGGGCAGATCATATAGCTCGCAGAACTGACAACCGCTGGGGAGTAAAGGTTCTCAAGTGGCGACCGCGATGCAACGCGAAACGTAGTGTTGGAAGACCAGCTGCCCGGTGGACCGACGACATACTAGCGGTCGTGGGTAGTCGGTGGATGGAGGCGGCTCAGGACCGCTGTTTGTGGCGTCGAATGGGGGAGGCCTGTGTCCAGCAGTGGACGTGTATGGGCTGATATGATGATGATGAATATTTGAAATAATTAATTCTCAATAAATAATTTGGGGGTCTTCAAGTCGCAAGTGAATAGGTATCTTCTAGAAAAGCTTGATACATTTTAGACCGCATCACATCGTATCACATGCGTTATAGTATATAGTAGTATATAGTTATAGTAGTTAAACGCTGACCTATCATTTGTAAAAAAAACCGGTCAAGTGCACGAAGGGTTCCGTTCCATGGTGTATGGGAACTGCACTTTTTCTCTGTTTCTAGTTTTTGTTGTTTTAGCGGTAATAGAAATACATAATCTGTGAAAATTTCAACTGTCTAGCTATCACAGTTCATGAGATACAGCCTGGTGACAGACAGACGGACAGTGGAGTCTCAGTAATAGGGTCCCGTTTTTATCCTTTGGGTACGGAACTTCTTCTCATTGGTGGGTTCCAAAGACACACATCAATTTTTTAAGACAATTCGATGTAATCTGATTTTTTACTTTTAATGGGTAACTTTTTGTCCCAAGTCCATAGTTTTATGAAAACATAATAAAATTGATTTTCAGCGTGTATACAGACAGACCGCACACCTATTGTTTATGCCAATATCTACTAATTAACTTGGCATTTAGTTTGACAGGGTTGTATGTGGTAGACGGATGTAGGTAAGGGTGGAACTTTGTCATTTTATCGCAAATGTAGACCGAAGACTTAAATGATATTTTTAAGAATTTCACCCGCGTAACTCCTAATCCCGTGGGAATATAAAAGTAGCCTATGTTATTCTCAATGTATCCTCATACCAAGTTTTATCAAAATCGATCGGATCGGGTTAAAATCAGAGTGACATTTGACATCTGTCAAAGTGACATTTGACATATTTTATGTCAAAGTGACATTTGACATATTTTATGTCAAAGTGACATTTGACATATTTTATGTCAATTTTCAAACATCTTTTAATCATTTGGTTTTGATCAGGGTCATGGTAAAAAGTAGCATATTATGTTTTTTTCTAAGGTCCCATCTATCTTTGTACCGAAATTCATCAAAACCGGTTCAGGGGTTTAGGCTTGGGGGATTGGCTTTCTGTTTCTATTTCTTCTGTTTTATTATGTTAAGGGCCGGTATGACCTGAAAAGCCCCTTTTCAAATGAAGAATTAAGTAACTTCCGCTACATCTACAACACTAATTTTTATTTAGAAAGTATCTTCAGATCTTTAAGCAGTTTTTCCTCGAATGAAAACATGATAGCATTAATTTTTCTCGATTGATTTGTCTTTTTAAAACTGGGCTTGATTTGTTTTTTAATACTAAAAAATACTTAAAAATGACTAGATGATAAAAGACTTAAAAATATCGTTAGAGTACGAGTACGAGAAACAAGCGATATAACTAAAAAAACGAAAATATTCGTCCTATCAATTTAATAGACGCTATTCACGTCAAAAATAAATAAAATGATCAGTAATCCTAATTTAAAATAGCAATATTCTTAAAATAAAAATACTGCTTATTATTTTTAAGAAAACTAATAACAAAAAATAATTTTATTCTCTAGCGTCTTGGAGAGAATTATTTTCTTGCAAAAAAAAAAACCTTTTTTTTCTGCGTAGCGCACATTTTTTCGTAAGAAAAAATCTATTGGTGCATAGTTGGGATATGAACCCACGACCTTCAGAATGAAAGTCAAAGGTAGTCCTACCACTAAGCTGGAGCCGGAAGAGCGGTGTTGGCTTAGTGGTAGATACCTCGACTTTCATTCTGAAGGTCGTGGGTTCGAATCCAGGCCGGCCGTGCACCAATGTATTTTTCTTAAGAAAAAATTATGTGCGCTAATTGACATTGCTCTCACGGTGAAGGAAAACATCGTGATGAAACCCGCGGCTTAGTTGGCTCCAGAAGTATTGACAAGTTCTCTCCTCTGGACATGGTTGACTGAGCTGAGAGGGTAGTAGGTGCTGGGCAAGCCTACTCCATCTTCACGCAAAAAGGACCCAATTAAAAAGGGTCTAATCGCGGAAAACAGCCTGTATACAAGTACAAGTACCTACCACTGGGCCAACACCGCTGTCAAGTACAAAATACTGTTATGTTATTGCAAGTCTTTGTAGTAAAACTTATCAGATATTTGGAGAAATGCCAAAAACCTGTAGACGACATCCTATTACCAAACGTTTAGTTATTTTGTGGATAAATCTATCCGCGGTCATAGTGAAGATACAGTACGGAAATATTTAACACATAATTAACAAAAAAAATGTTTTGTTTAAAAAACTCCCGACTTTATCTCCCATCGATTTCGATCAAACATAGTGAAGAACACCGACTGTGATGAATCGATTACGTTATCGATTATATTTAATTATGTGGTAACACTAGATAGGGTGGCAACACGAATGTAATGCTAAGATATCACTACATAGTATAAAATAAAGTCACTTTTCGCAGTCCCTATGTCCCTATATCCCTTTGTATGCTTAGATCTCTAAAACTACGCAACGGATTTTGAAGCGGTTTTTGAAGTGAAAACTTCTTATGGCGCGTTGGGCACTTTTGTGGGTGAGCATTTTCAGCCGTTCTCGCGCCAGATGAGATTTTTTAAATAGATAGAGTGATTCAAGAGGAAGGTTTATATGTGTAATACATGCATAATATAGCCGTGCGAAGCCGGAGCGGGTCGCTAGTCTCCTATATTATTATTTTTTGTTGAATTTCCAAAAGTCGTAGAACAAAAGTTGTTCACCTAGACGTCTAGAACAACCCTCTTTCGTATTAAAACCCCTTCGCTGAAACACATTGTTTAATGAAGACGAAGTATTTTTTGTTTTTTAGTTCCGAAAGTACTGGACTGATTTTAATAAAACTTGGTATGAGGATACATAAATTCATTGGGAGTAACATAGGTTACTTTTTATCCCAATATTCGCAAGGGATCGGGAGTTACGCGGGTGAAACCGCGGAGCGCTGCTAGTAACATAAAAATAGGAAAAAATAATTATATATAATAGTTTGTAAAGAATAGGCTCCGAAACTACTGGACAAATTTTGATGAAACTTTGAGTGAAGATACATTGTTTAACTGGAAGTAATTGTTTAGTTTCCATAGAACAATAGTTAACAGTCAATGTTTTGATATAGAATGTATATATCTGAATACTTCAGGGTAGTTATATAAAACAAGGTTCATTGGCCTGACATTGACTTTAATTTATGTCATTGTTGGAGTGATGACAGAGACTCTTGTCATCATTCAAAATTTAGATAGTAGTTCAGTTACTCTCCAGCCTCGATTCGAATTGGATAGAGAACTTACGACTTTAAGTGATAATTTTAACGTTAAACTTCGGACAATCGCGCGCGCGTTGCCATTACCCTACGCCCTGGAGTCCTGCCGACGATCCAGACGGGAAGAGTGCCACCTAGCCCCGAGAGTTTGTGCCCTGGACCCGGTAAGGTTTGCCCGAAGGTAAGTCGACAAGCCTGAAAGCGACCTAGCCACCGCTCAGCGAGCGCATCCCCGTCAGCTATAACTGGTAAGCCTTTCCGTTTTGTACGTAGGCAGTGACTCCCTTGTACTTGTACGCAGAGAGCACGGCTTCTCGTGGCCGGCTCCACACAGTCCAGGGGTTTACCGTTAGTTCTCACGCCCGGAAGTACTGGAAAAGACACACAATTCCCCCGGCACAAGCCGGCTAGTTTGTTTCGTTCGCTCCTCGAAAATTACAGTCCACTATCGTACAGTAATATATATTACTTTTTATTCCGATATTCCCACGGGATCGGGACTTTATATATCAGTGAGCAAGTACTTAGATTTTTATGTTCATAAATTCACTAGCGAGCCGCTCCGGGTCCGCACGGCTGTATTATGCATGTATTATCCCCCCCATCAAAATCCGTTGCGTAGTTTTAAAGATTTAAGCATACAAAGGGACATAGGGAAATAGGGACATAGGGACGGCGAAAAGTGACTTTATTTTATACTATGTAGTGATAGTAAATAGTAATAATGATTATTGATTTTGTGTAAATTTGCTTAAATTTACAGAAATTAATGTAAGAATCATTAAAATCGACCCACGCGTACGGCCTCTAGAGAGCCACATAGGTTCAAACTTACATACATAGACTGATGAACACATTACCACTCCTTTGCGTTGCGCAGTCGGGTAAAAAAGTCGATTTACGGACTATAATGTATTAACGTCATAAGACTTTTGTATCGTACCATTTTGCATACCTAAATACGTTGCTATGGTTACCTTGTCAGTAACGTTACGTAACGCATGACGTTACACTTTTTTATGAATGCCGGTGTTCATCGATTTATAAGACGTTTCACTTCAAAAAATTATCCATAATATTATTTTCCGTTTGAACCGTGCGAAGCCGGGACCGGGTCACTTGTACGGTCGGCTGCATAATACAGACCCACCGTAGAGCTCCAAACCGGCTGTTATAAGAATGTTTTCAACACAAGCAAGATTCTAGGCACCTGCTTTAGTTGAAGTTTAAAGTCTTCTAACTCATGAATTTATCAAACAAAAATATTTAAATGAAAACATGCTAATAATAGTAATTTTTGAACTCTACCGGGGGCTGCAATTTTGCAGCCGACTGTACATCAATGCAACTCAATTTAAACTGAGACGACAAAACACCCCGAGCTTAAATATTGAATGTCCGAAGTGAGGGTAGGACAACAAAATATACTGCAACACAAATATATTCACGAGTGACCAATATAAAGGTACCTTTTTAGGGTTCAGTAACCAAAGGGGAAAAATGGGACCCTATTACTAAAGCTGCATACTTAAAAACATACTATTTTTTTTAGTATTTGTCGCTAAAGTATTTTGCCTGCCCTTTTGGGAGTATAATTAGCAAAAAAAAATATTGCCTAAAAAAGTATATATCGGCGCAATTATGATTATTGACCTAAACTTTGATTGGTAAAACTAACTTTCATCTAGAATTCATGAAATTATTGATTATTCAAAACAATATTGTTGTTTTGCAATAACATGTTTTCATTTCGTTGTAATAATTCTTGAAACTAACGCTTAATTTAAACTACAATAATAAACTGTTAAGAATTTAATTGATAGATCGATTTACATTGAATAAAACAAGATTCTAGTGTTTGAAAAACACTCAACTGACTTAAACACAAAATCACTATAAATACAGCCTCAAAACAGTAGGAAAGCCATTCCAGCGCTAGACTACGGACCGAGCGGACCTCCCTACAACCTGCGGTTTCTACTCAGCACCATCGAAGCTACTATTTGAAGACGAAGCTCCTAATCGAAGATTGGTCTACCTGATGACGTCGGCTTCACTGACGTCATTAATATTTCTAACCAAAAACTACTAACCGAAGAGTCGTCAAGTGTACGATGAGATTGGTGACGACAACTTTGCTGACGTCACCGATATTCTTTAAGTCCATGGAAGACCTCCTCCGTCATATACAATAATCATGAAAATAACCTAAAAACATAAAACAGAAAATATTTACTTTTATTCTGTTTTTAGTATTTATTGTTTATAGCGGCAACAGAGATACATCATCTGTGAAAATTTCAACTGTCTAGCTATCATGGTTCATGAGATACAGCCTGGTGTCAGACAGACGGACGGACAGCGAAGTCATAAGCTTGGGTTATCTGGGATAGCGGTGCCGTCATTATAGCGCATAGCAGCCGTAATGCAGCGATCAATGACGTCACTACAACATTTTCTATGTAAAGAAAATGACGCGGTTTCCTTGAGAGTGGTAATTGCCACCGTTCGTTTACATGACGGCACCGCTATCCTATAAAACCCAAGCTTAAGACTGTCCGTCCGTCTGTATGTCACCAGGCTGTATCTCATGAACCGTTGATAACTAGACAGTTAAAATTATCACAGATGATGCAACTTCAACAAAAAAAGAAAATATGTTTTGTGTATGTTTTTAGGAATTTTAGGTTATTTTCATGTTCATTGATTAATTTTTTAACTCCTAAGCGCTGGCAAAAGACTTTTCACCTATACAGATTCGTCTGACACACACTTTTTTATTGCATTTGTTTTTGCGTCGTGAGTTAAAAAACATAATATACGGAACCCTTCGTGCGCGAGTCCGTCTCGCACTTGGCCGGTTTTATTGATACTATTGGGGTATTTGAGGGAGTCGGGACTAAATTGCGTCTGGACAAATATATTTGGATAAATTCTTTTGTCGTGTTAAATGTCTTCAAAAATAAGTGAGACTCTAGTCACTACCAAAAATCAAATAAAAAATAAATAATTATACTAATAATTATTAAAACTCATTTTACATAATAAACTAAGCACTAAATATTAAAGACCAAAATTAAATAAAAAGAAAAGAAAAATAATGAAAAGAGAATATTTGATGTAACTAATGTAACGTTATATTCGACCTCCTTCACCTTTGTACAGTACATAGTATAAAATAAAGTCACTTTTCGCCGTCCTTATGTCCCTATTTCCCTTTGTACGCTTAGATCTTTAAAACTACGCAACGGATTTTGATGCGGTTTTTTTTAATGGATAGATTGATTCAAGAGGAAGGTTTATATCAGTCATGTCAAACATACGGCCCGCGGGCAGCATGCGACCCGCGAATCATAATGATGCGGCCCGCAGTCGGAATCTAGATCTCATAAATGAAAGCGTATTTTTTAAATTTTCGTTTCTCTCGCACTTGCAATGACCAATCTGCAAGGCACCTTGACTTTGAGTAGGTACTCGAAAGCTAGCTATCCTTTTTCGTAGTTCATGTTTATGTGGACAAAAGTTTTCTATTGTAAAATGAATAAGAACAAATATCGCTCAATCCTAGTGATAAACATCCAGTCTATTCTTGAAATAATTACCACGAATATGACACCCGACATATATTATGAAAAACCAAAGAAGTCAAGTTTCCGGATCCTACAGATAAATTTACTTCCCCTTTTTAAAACTAATTATTGTTTGTGTACTTACCTATTGAAAAAGTACCAAATAAATGTACCCAGTCTCAAAAATAAACTTAATAATAAAGGGAAAATTCAGAAATATAAAAAGAGTTGAAAATTACTGTATATTTTGGTACTTACAAGTTCTCGTGAATATGTAATTTGCCCATATTTTTTTATTGTCTTGACTCAGGATCTTGATTTTTATACGCCTCATAGGGACTAAAGACCTTAGTATCTGGTATGAATTTCAACTTGCTAGGTCCACCCGTTCCTGAGAAAATCGGTGGTGACACACGGACAGACAGACAGACGGACAAGAAAATGATCCTTTTTTACCTTTTGAGGTAAAAGTACTTTTTTAAATATTTCATGTCTGGCCCGCCGACACATCTGCAATTTTCGAAATGGCCCGATGTAAAATCGAGTTTGACACCCCTGGTTTATATGTATAATATGTACATGCATAATATAGCCGTGTGAAGCCGGGGCGGGTCGCTAGTTAAAAATAAAAGGTTTAAAAAACCGGTCAAGTGCGAATTGGGCTCACGAACTTCGTTCCGTACCATGTTGTATACTTAAATATGTTTTTTCTGTTTTTAGTATTTGTTGTTAAGCGGCAACATAAATAACATTAATATTTTTTAAATTATAATTTGTTTGGATGCTTAATACATTTGTACACAGATCACATAGAAACGTCTTAAAAACTAAGTTAGGATGTGTGCCTTCGGAACACGCCCACCAATGAGAAGAAGGCACAAGAAACTCTGTACACAAGAAACGGGGTTTTTTTTCATGTGATCACGCTCACAAAGGTCAATATTACAAATATTTGAAAGTATTATTTGAAATGGAGCAACTAAAGTCACGTCCATGGGTTCTTATCATTATGGTAAGACGAAGTTATGGCCTATCACGGTTCATGAGATACAGCCTGGTGACAGACGAACAGACAGTGAAGTCTTAGCAAAATAACTTGACATTGACATGCGAGCGCACAGAAAAAAAAAAGAAAAATGTAAACAAAACATTTTCAAACCGAATATTATAACAATAAATAATAAATAACTTTAAAATAAAATAAATAATGTGCAGATGTCAATTCTACACATGGAAAATGGCCTGCTGTATAATTTCGTTTATTTTAATCATAGTATCGTTTCCTTTAGGACCTTATAACACTGTTATATATGGCACAGGTAAGTCCCAGGAACTACAATGCCCTTAGAGCCATTGCTCACTATCGACTGGTCACAGTCGCCGGCGATTCGGTCGCCGACTGACTGACTGACGGATCAACGCACAGCAACCGCTGATCGTAGAGACCTGAAACTTGGAGGGTGTGTTCTTTGTATGACGTAGGCATCCGATAAGAAAGGATTTTCCGAAATTCTACCCCTTATGGGGTGAAAGGGGGGGGGGGGGGCAAAGTTTGTATGGGACACCGTGATTCTTTGGTCCATTTTCGACTTTTACGCGGACGAAGTCGCGTGCAAAAGCTAGTTTTATAGTTGTATGACGACTAATAGGAGTGAATGGAAGAAAAAGACATACTGCGCCGACCCCAAATAAATTGGGATAAGGGCAGGACGATGATGATGATTTTGCATACTAACTACCCAGGAGGCCATAATTTAAAACTGATTATTATTTTCAGGAATTAGACAAGATTTATGGAATTATTTTCGTTCAGAGTTCCAATACGCTTTATTTCTTACAATAGTTATTGGAATTATGTGGTTAATATTTATAAAAAACATCATTCTCCTAGCAGGTAATAATGAAGCTAATTTCTTAACTTAGCTTACACTCACGATATGGCGATGTGTGGATAACGCGAAATTGGCAGACGGAGTTTTAGGTACTCAGCGACTAAAGGGTGTGGAAGGTCCTGCAATATTTATTTATAGGATTTTGGAAAAGGACAAAGGCTACTTTTCATCACGATTCTGAGTGTTTTTGCGGGTAAAAAAGTGATTGAGTGACATATTATTTTTAATAGTAATTGGCTCAGAAACTACTGAACGATTTTAAATGAAACTTTATGTTGATAAATCGATTTTTTGTTAATAAAATTGGCTATTTTTGATCCCGATATTTTTACGGGATCGGGTCTTCGTCGGCTCAAAACCGTTGGACGCTGCTAATCTATTCTAATATATGACGAGGAAGGATTTTTTGCAAATTAGCTCTGGAACTACTAGACTGATTTTGATTAAACTTGGTACGAGGATACATGGATTCATTGAAAATGACAGGCTACTTTTTATCCCGATATTCCCACTGAATCTTAATTAAAAATCAATATTTATAATTACCTTTTTTCAGGTGCCTGTAAAAACAATTACCGATTAGTGAAATGTAACATTTCTTTAATAATTTTTAATATGATTTTCACAACAGCGTTTTCTCTAAGCTATGTGATATATTGCGGGTTTTTCGATGCGCAGTGCTTTGACCATAGTAGCAAGGCGCAAGGCAGTGACTTACCAGTCGCTGTTACTGTGTTTTTGATAAGTCTTTTGTATGATATATTCTGGTTGTTTGTGCTGTTTGTTGTATGCAATTATAAGTTGAGTTTACGTCGATATTATTTGTTTGTTTTATTAGGGGGTTAATAATTTATTGTGACGTCACATAGAGCCTATAACCAGCGGACCATTGAGACGCTTCTAACGATACCTCATTTGTTGAATTTATATTAAGTAGTTTTAAAGTTATGTGGGAACAGATGAACAAACATACATACATACGGGTTAAAAACATAACCCTCCCTTTTGGCTTCGCCGTTGTCGGGTAAAATCAGGACCCTAGTTGTACTTGTTTTCCGCAATAAGACTCTTTTTTAATTGGGTCCTTTTTGCGTGAGGATGGAGTAAGCTTGCCCAGCACCTACTACCCTCTCAGCTTAGTCGACCATGTCCAGAGGAGAGAACTTGTCAATACTTCTGTAGCCAACTAAGTCACGGGTTTCATCACGATGTTTTCCTTCACCGTAAGAGCAATGTCAATTAGCGCACATAAATTATTCTTAAGAAAAATCCATTGGGCCGGGATTCGAACCCACGATCTTCAGAATGAAAGTCGAGGTATCTACCACTATGCCAACACAGCTCCTCATCGGACCCTATTAGGACTTTGCTATCGGTATGTCCGTCCGTCCGTCTGTCTGTCACCAAGCTGTATCTCATAAACCGTGACATAACCTGTGAAAACAGACGTACATAACCTGTGAAAACAGACGTTTTCACAGGTTATGTATTTCTGTTGCCGCTATAACAACAAAACAGAAAAAAAATTAAGTGGTTTTCCCATACAACATTGTGAGTAAAAAAATATGGAAAATCCTTGTCGTTTTAATATTTATTATACGAAATTCAACAGGTTTAATACCCGCCTCGAAATATTTATTAAAACAAACAAAACGTTCAAACAGTAGATATATAAAAATGTAAGAGAGTTTGAATAATGTTTGTCTGTTTGTGTTGCAGTGAGATTATTCTTTACGAGTCATTAAACTGTTAGCACTCTGTTATTGTGTATAGGCGCTGGTTAAAATGGATTTTTACATATTAACAATATATTTAACAATATAATATTACAATATAATATTTTTTGAAGTGAAAACTTCTTTAGCGGCGTTGAGCACTTTTTCTGTAATGGGTATAAAATCTTAAACTCGCGTCAGGACACGTGACCTGATCGAAAAAGCGTAAGACGGATGGAGAGTAGACAGCTATCCCCTCTCTACGGCGCGGCGAAAATGTATGCCTGGGCCTACTGTTTTTAATTTGGCTGTGAGTGTATTAAGACGTACATATGGTATTTTTTAACGGACGACTATTGACGGACGACAAATGTCGGACGACTATTGACGGACGACAAATGTCGGACGACTATTGACGGACGACAAATGTCGGACGACTATTGACGGACGACAAATGTCGGACGACTATTTGTTGGACGACAAATGTCGGACGACTATTTGTCGTCCGACTATTTTTTTTTTAACGGACGACTATTGACGGACGACAAATGTCGGACGACTATTTGTCGTCCGACTATTTTTTTTTTTTCATCTAAAACTCTTTTTGCGTATGTTCTCGCGACATATGAGATTTTACACAGATATACAGTTTTCACTTCTGCCTGCACTCCCGGAGTGCGCTGTTTTTTTTTTTTAATGATTGTGATTTTCTTTTAGTTTTATTTGCTTTTGTTTTTATTTGTATTTATTGTTTAAAAACATTTCCGAATATAAATAATAATTTATTGTTTAACAATATTTTCCATTACATCTAATCTACAACATATTTATATCATATCTAATTTACAAACGAAGACTTTAAAAGTATTCTATTCGTTGTCTGGCTACCATAACACAAGCCTAGTTGCTTAGCTTGGGGCTAGTTATTTATTTATTCTAGCTAATACCCATTTTGTCTAACGCATCATATCAAATAATATGGCGTAAGTAATTAACTTTGTGTGGAAATTGGTTTGAATCTAAAAACAAATTACTTAATAAGATGGACAAACTCTTGGCAAACAAAGGCTTGATGCGGTCGAAACCTCACGGCGTAGTTGGTTGAAATCGCCTGTCTACTATTTCATGTATATCTAATAAAATCCATTTCTTCCAGCGCCTATACTCGAAAGAATTTGCAAAAATGTTCATTAACAGAGTCCGGTTCGGAGTACAGTTCACAAAACAATAACTGCAACGTGTACCGTCAGCAGAACAGGCACAAATTACAAATAATTACTTCAATACACAATTTTTCATACGGTTTCTGTTGAAAAAATATCAAGAATTTTTTAAAGTTTGTGTGATAAAATATCAGGAAAAATTCCTTTTATAAAGTTTTTGGGAAAAAATATCAAGAATATATAATTTCATAAAGTTTTTGAGTCAATCAATATAATCACGTGCTTGTGCGTTTTTATTCCATTTTAATACTCGTAGTTCCAAGTAATATATTAGCTGCGCCTGCGCCCCACGTTTTAGCCCGCAGCGTATGTCCCGATTCTGTGGAAATATCGGGATAAAAATCCTATGTTACTCCCAATTAATCAATGTATCCAAGTTTAATCAGTCTTCCCTGAATTCACTATGGAAAAAAAAAACAAAATAGTCGGACGACAAATAGTCGTCCGACATTTGTCGTCCAACAAATTGTCGTCCGACATTTGTCGTCCAACATTTGTCGTCCGTCAATAGTCGTCCGACAAATAGTCGTCCGACAAATAGTCGTCCGACATTTGTCGTCCGTCAATAGTCGTCCGACATTTGTCGTCCGTCAATAGTCGTCCGTTAAAAAATACATATGTACGTCTTAATACACTCACAGCCAAATTAAAAACAGTAGGCCCAGGCATACATTTTCGCCGCGCCGTAGAGAGGGGATAGCTGTCTACTCTCCATCCGTCTTACGCTTTGTCGATCAGGTCACGTGTCCTGACGCGAGTTTAAGATTTTATACCCATTACAGAAAAAGTGCTCAACGCCGCTAAAGAAGTTTTCACTTCAAAAAGAAATAAAGACAGCTCTGGCTCATTATAATAGAAATTAATTTGGTATTAAATGCTGGCAATACCACATATTATACCTTTTCAGAATCTCAATGAAGTAGGAAACTTTTTTTTAATTCGGCACCAGGGTGACCATACATTTTTTTTTACACCGGGAAAGGTTAAAGTTCATGTTAAAAAATCATGAAGTTTGAGTTAGATCTTAGTTTAAAAAAAATCTTTCGATGTGTCATAAAAATTATTGCAATTATTAATTGTTTGCATTCGATAGCACATTTATTCTGGTATACTTACTATCCAAAAACAGATTGGAATAATTCCTTCATTTGCAGTTTTGGTATCAAATCAAAGCCCGCGATAAAAGCTATGCAATAGCTTAAAAACATGGAGAAAGGAGTGAAATTTTTGTTTTTTTAAAATGGTGGATAACTCGGAAACCATGAGACTTTCATAGATCATAACTTTCATTTTTCTGAACCGGCACAGTGGCCTCTATCTTAATATTAGTTTAACCTACCATACTTATTAAATATTTTTGTTAAAAAAATAATAATATTGTATTTTTTTAATTTATTTACCAACCGTACAAGAAGAAAATTAAAATGAAAATAACTTCTGAATGTTGCCAGAGTGTTTAAAAAACAGTACGCTATATTAACTCCTCTCATTTCACATATGGCAACTTTTTTAATAACATTGCCTCGCCATGCTCGCGGCTCACCTGTTTTGCTTTTCGAGGGTAGAATTGAAAAAAATAGTTTCTACTCGGCTGTGGCGGTGGCTATTATGGAAGTCAATAGACTTATAAAATAAATCTTCAAAAAAACGGTGGTGATACACGGACAGACAGGTAAAAAAAGAAACCCTTATAAGATGACTTTCTTGTCCGTCTGCCTGTCTGTGCGACACGACCGATTTTTTGTTTTTTTTGTCGGGTAAAAATGAATCCCTATTTTCCTTTGTCCAATTTCTGTGACCAATTTCGCAAATTATTTTTGTTTTGTTAGTTACTTAACGTTATTAAACGATTGCGGGGCGCAAATAGTAAGTATGCACTAATATTACTAAAACAAAAAATTAAAATATTTAAAAAACTGACACCAAATAAAATAGGAAAAATAACTGCGCCAACATAATCTGAATTTGAGCAGCAACTGCAAAATAGAATACAATCTATTGATTTTACCAACGCTTTAAGAATAACCCCCTACATTTTCAAAGTATGTAGGTATTTGTTAATTGTTTTCCACTTATAGTGCTTGCTTTTAGGTATTAAGGTAGGTATTAGAGAGTTCAAGTAGAGATTTCTCTAGAATCGGGAATTCGGGAAAAACGAAATGACGTTTTCAAAAATATTTGTAATCCTTAACCTTTGTGAGTATGATCACCAAAAATACCTAAGAGTTTCCTGTGCTTTATTTTTTTTTTTTTTTTTTTATAAATATTTCAGGACATATTACACATCGCCATCCAGCCCCAAGCTAAGCAACTTAATGCTTGTGTTATGGGTGCCAGATAACGGATAAACTACTTATATACTTTTTTTTTTGTAAATATATACATATTATACATATAGGAAACACCCAGAACCAGAAACAAGAATTTATGGTCAGCATAAATACTTGTTCCCGGCGGGAATCGAACCCGCAACCTTCTGCGTCGCAGTCGGGTGTTCGCCCGACGCGCCACAGAGGTCGTCACAATCAGAGTGGTGTGTTCCGAAGCCACACGTTCTACATAATTTCTGTGTTTCAATTTTATTTCATTGGGAATGATTCTAAATGATAAAGAAACTTTGACTTTGATGTACGTGGAAGACAGATTTTTTTAGCTTTGTGGAAAATTGTTTAAAGATAGGCAAAAATAAAAATGATTTTTGTTTAATTTTAAATGATTTGCAAAGGTTTTTTAACCGACTTCAAAAAAGGAGGAGGTTCTAAATTCGTCGCGTACATATATTTTTACTTAAATATTTTGATAAAATCTATTTTTATTAATTTATAAATATGGTGTTAATATTTAGGTCAAACCGGTAAGAATAGCTAAAATAGATTTTTACGATAATTTTTACACTAAAACAAACCTAAGCTTTTTATTTTATCTCTTTGCATACTTTTTTTTTTTTTGCCATTAATTTAACATTTAAAAGAAACTTAAAAAACATTCAGTACTTAACCTAGCACAGCGAAACCACTAAGGTTTATAATTATGCTAAGAGATTGAAATTTACGTCGATCTAGTTCAATATACTCGTAGTTACGAGTAGGTATGATTTAACAATTGTAACGGTACGTACTTACGATAATTAGACCGATTTGGTACTTACATACTTACTTTTACTTTTACTTATTTACCCCGATGCACAATATTTGCTTTAGCTCCTAACGAATTAATCGATTTTAATTTAGGTTTTTGTGTTTGAAAGGTGGCATACCTAATCAAGAGTATTCTTGACTATATTTGATGAGAATCGGTTCAGCCATTTAAAAGTTATTAGAGATTTTTGTCTCATTGTATTTAATAATTGGTACTAAAGCTTTAACCAGAACCGGGAATTCCTGGTTTCGAATTCCGATTTCTTGATATTTCAGTTTTAGGATTTCCCGATAATTTCAGTTAAGGTTCCGCTGGTCGATCGTGTTAGTACGAAATAGACAAATTATATTTAATTTAATATAATTGAATATAAATAAATATAATTTGTCTATTTCGTCGCCTACATGGGCTAGATATAGACTTGTTATGTAGATTTAACTTTTGTTTTTTCAAATTCCATAAAGAATAAATGGATAACACTCTAAATTCATTTGTATGGAAACACGATCGACCAGCGGAACCTTAAGGGATTTCCCGGTGGTTCTTCACACTAGTTAGGTATTTGCTAGTGCATTTATTAGGATTTGAAGTCTTCATTAGAGATGGGTAGTTTGTTTCAGTCAGACTAATGACTAAACTATGTTTAGTTTTGATTGTTTTCTATGTTAGTTTAACCGACTTGAGAAAGGGTAGTTTTGTTTTACTATATTTAGGTTTAAGGATCTTTATTATTTCTACGATTACAAAAAAATCATTATATAATGCAAAAAGTTTTTTTTATGTAATTTTTTATTGTTTTTTTAATTTCTGAGTAGATTTTGATATATAGGTAAGATGAGTCTGTGAATAAAATTTTACCAATACCATTTCAAATTATAGATGTTACAAAATATGGTTTTATTAAGAGTTGCAACTACTATACCCTACTAGCGACATCTCAGTTTGAGTAGACGTACTAAAATAATTAATAAATATTTTTGAACTTATCGACTTACTAAAATGAAATGAAATATTAACGCATAATTTTAATAAATAAAGTATAAAAACAACAATTCAACAATTGTTTTAAAAAAATTGCCTACAACTACCGCCATCTATTATCGAGTAGCAATAACACACATTGTAATAAAATATTCATTTTCTCCAGGAAGTTACTATATTACACAAATTGATCCGTTCACGCGCAAATACACCGTATTCCTTGCACATAACGTTCATTTTACAATATTTACGTATCCACAGGGACTATTCCTTCTAAAATATTAAAGACGGCAGTCGGTAGGATGAAATAAGAATATGGGTTTGTGAAAATGTTTGTACACTTAATTATTTTATATCGAAAAACTGGCCGTATACGACGTACCAATGCCACTTTATAAAAAAAAGAAAAACTAACACCGCGTAATTTATTTACAAGAAATCTGACTAAAAATCGACTTTATTATAATTAAATATTATAAAAAACGATACAAAAGTGTTTTTTTTCGTGAATTTAAATTAATATTACACTGTTTTTTCGGCCTTTAGTAGTGTTTTTTTTCGCGTAAAATAGTTTCTATTGAAGTTTGTCAGTTCAGCGCCATCTATGATCGACGTTTGGAAACTTCTTCTTTGTGTGCCGAGACCGTGTGCAGTTTGCGTTAGTGTGAGTGGGAGGGTTGAAATGGACGCAGCGAGGTACGGTCGGTAAAAAAGACAATTATAATAAAAATATTATTTTAAATTTTAGTCGCTTTTTAATGAATATTCGAAAATCGTCCCTTTTGTGAACTTTTATTAGAATGATGTTTATTACCATACGGACAAAACAGAAAAAAATTAGATAAGTACATACATACTACAAAATAAAAGTAAAACAGACAGAATAAGACAACATTATCAAAAAATAATTAAGAGACACAAATAGGAAAAGTCCGTGATCCCGTGAGCTAACCTAAATGGACCAACCTTGGCTGAAAAACTGTAGCCAGCATGATGGTAGATTACAGAGCTGGCCTTAATTATGTACAAACTCATACTAAATACTTACTGTGTTAATGAATAACAAATAAACACACATTATACCCACTTCTATTAGTGCATTTCGTCATAGAGGTATTCGGTAGACTCAGTCCTCAAAGAATATAGTCACATGTTGGGCGCCAATTTAGTTACAGCCGTATTTTTTAAACTATGAAATTAGAATTATTTACATAATATAGTATACATTTTCGGATATTAAATGCGCTTACAAAATAACGTTAAAATAAAAATATTTTTTCTCACCCCTTGCCCCTGCGAACGGTACAACTAATCTCAACCTCCCTCGCGTAATAGGCCATCTCCTCGTTGCCATGGCAACCGCGAAAATGGCCGCCGTCCCCCTCACCCCCCGCCTCGAGTATAAAAGCTCCACCTCTGTGGAAACCCATCAGAGCGCCCGTGCTTTCCGCAAAGAGCACGTATTTCTCTTTTTTCCACGAAAAACGTATTTCCTAATTTAATTCAACCATTCCAAATTTAAATTTAAACACAACCCGTTTTTGTTCCTTCGCGTTTTTTCGATTCTAAATTCAAAATATTACTAATTTTTCCGCGTGTGTTGGCGGTCGCGACGCATCAGAGGGTGAGTGTTAATTTTAAGATTCGCCGTTATTTTTTCCGCTAAATTTTCGCGTTTGAAATTCGGATATGTTTGTAGATAGTCTAGTATTTGAGCACATGCTAAAAGTGGGGTCCTATCGATCTAGGTCGAATTCAAATTGTAAAAATAACCTAACTCTCACCGGTCGGTGTTGGATTAACAACTTTGTCTCGTTAGAATAAAGTCGGTTTTCGGTTGACCTCATCTTAGAATGGCACCTTAGGTAGGGAGGCTGGCAGCGTATAAAAATTATTTTGATAAAACGTGTTTCAGCTTTCATCTTTACTGCGGGAAATTGCAGGATTTCAATTCTTATGCAGAATTTGTGTTTACTTTGTAGAAAGATTTCTGTCGATCGTAAAACAGGGTGGCTTTAAAATTTCTAAGCTTTTTAGGTTATGTTGTACGTGGATAATCCGACATTATTATTTTTAATACTTAATCGCTGGTAGTAGGTACGAAAATATACTTCGTTCGGAGAAATTCTTACTCCACCGATTCAGGGATCATAAATGTATTTTGGCTTCAGAGTCTTCTACCGCCTTCTGTTCTTGCGCTTTTTCTTGCCAGTTTTTGGCTAAAAGTCCACACAAATTGGCTTCCTTCTTATCTCTCCACCGGTACCTGACTCCATGGAAATCTGAACCTATTTCCAACCGGAAAACTTGCGTTAATAAGCTTCCGTTTGCAGTAAAATGACAAGCTTGGTATATGAGAGAGAGTGAGCAATCACAGAAAAAATATTTCTTTGAGGCAAAGTAATAATCATACGCTTGAGAATAGTGTCTTGGTTTTAGTCAATAATCTTAAAATGATAAGCAGTATTCATAATTGAAAATGCAATATTATTTAAATTAAGAATACTGCTTATTATTTTCAAGAACGTTTACTAAGAACAAGAAATTATTCTCTAACGTCTATGGGGAATGGATTATTTCTTACTTCAAGAAACCTTTTTTTGTGAGTTTAAAGTCTTTAAACATAGATCATAATGCCATTATTACAGGCAAGACAACGCGACGATCGTTGTTTTAGAATCCTTAAAGAAACTATCGGTATAAAATGTAAAACTTTCAGCTATATTACTCAATTAAAAAAACTTTATATTAACGTCACGGTTCGATTTGTGATTTTATTTAACGGGTTACAATAAAACATATTACTATGACTTAAACTTTTTTTAACACATTTTTGGGGCAAAACATGCGTTTTCTAGGTAGGTATTTGAGCAAAATCCAGAAAAACTAATATTTTTAAATAGCCCTTAACTAAAAATCATAACCGGGGTGTTATAATTATTTACTTGTCAAATGATGTAAAGTGCTACAATTAACTTTAAATTAAATTCTTAGTTAGAAGAAACCATTTCAAACATATTAATAGCCTGAATGGCTCGTTTCTGTTAGCCTCTATTGTTTCTGAGGATATTAATACACGTGAATAGCTTATTTCGGTTAGCTTAATTTTTTTCCAAAAATATTAATAGCCCGAATGGATTATTTCTCTGTAGTCAAAATTTTTATCCAAGCATATTAATATTCCAAGCGTAAATAAAGCAAGTTCAACGGACGGTCCCATTTGGATGACATTTGGTATAATGATAGATCGAATTTTTTATTCGCCTTTTCAATGGCAGAGAGACTTATAGGTACGGGTGAAACCGTGAGACACTGCTAGTCTAAAATAAACCTACACTAAAAACCATTAATAAATGAGAAGATAGATAATTCCTATAAAATCAACTGATATATTTGTCATTAATTAGTCCTCTCTAGGTCCACTTAAGATATTCTAGACTAGGTATTGAATTACAATTTGCTTCCAGTAAATTACCACACACATTTGAGTGCTAGCGACTGGCCTCTTCATTAACAAAGCCGGCTATACATACAAAGTTAAATCGCAAGTAAAAAACGAACATACAAAAATTTTGGGAATTACAATGCTCTCTCTGGTTAATATTAGTCAATACATCTGAGACATCTAAGCCGCGGGTTTCATTACGATGTTTCACCGTAAGAGCAATGTAAATAGCGCACATGAAATTTTCATTACAAAAATTCGTCGGTGTACTTCTGGGATTCGAACCAATGGCTTTCGGAAAGACAGTTGAGATATGTACCACTAAATCAACATTGCTCTTTGACGAGTTCTTTCCTCTGGACATGGTCGACTAAGCTGAGAGGGTGGTATACAAGCACAATGAACAAGTCTCTGTATAAATAATTAAAAATGGGATATTAAATAAAAAAGAAAACACAGTAAAAATCCCGTTTAAAATAAAAAACCTTAGTAAAGTTTAATAAAGTTATTGAAAAACTAAATAATAAATAAAGACAAAAAAATGGTACCTACATAGACAGTTATTATTAACTTTAGTAAAGTTATTAAAAAACGAGATATTAAATAAAGACAAAAAAATGGTACATAGGTACCTATACAGTTATTATGAATGTTTGTGAACTAAAATAAAGTTATTAAAAAACAAGATATTAAATAAAGACAAAAAATGGTACATAGGTACCTATAGGTACAGTTTTTATTAACTTTTGTAAACTAAAATAAAGTTATTAAAAAACAAGATATTAAATAAAGACAAAAAATGGTACATAGGTACCTATAGGTACAGTTTTTATTAACTTTTGTAAACTAAAATAAAGTTATTAAAAAACGAGATATTAAATAAAGACAAAAAATGGTACATAGGTACCTATAGGTACAGTTTTTATTAACTTTTGTAAAGTAAAATAAAGTTATTAAAAAATGAGATATTAAATAAAGACAAAAAATGGTACATAGGTACCTATGTACAGTTTTTATTAACTTTTGTAAAGTAAAATAAAGTTATTAAAAACGAGGATTAAATAGACACAAAAAATGTTACATAGGTACAACCTATACAGTTTTTATTAACTTTTGTAAAGTAACATAAAGTTATTAAAAAAACAGGATATTTAAAAAAAAAACACGAATATTTAAAGTAAAGTTGTTCAAAAGATATTAAATAAAAACAATAACTTTAGTATTGAAAATAAAACAGTTTAAATCATTCCATACATAGTATAAAACACAGTCACTTTCCGCTGTCTCTCCCTATGTATGCATAGATCTTTAAACCTATGCAAAGGATTTTGATGCGTTTTTTAATGGATAGAGTGACTTAAGAGAAAGGTATAATACATGCATAATATAGCCGTGTGAAGCCGGGGCGGGTCGCTAATCTTATATATATAAAATTCTCGTGTCACGGGGTTCGAAGTTGAACTCCTCCGAAACGGCTCGACCGATTCTCATGAAATTTTGTGAGCATATTCAGTAGGTCTGAGAATCGGCCAACATCTATTTTTTATTTTGTTTCCTTTAGTTTTTTTTTTTTAATGGCAAAACAACGTTTGCCGGGACAGCTAGTCCCTATATATATAAAATTCTCGTGTCACGGGGTTCGAAGTTGAACTCCTCCGAAACGGCTTGACCGATTCTCATGAAATTTTATGAGCATAACAACGTTTGCCGGGACAGCTAGTATATTTATAATACATGCATAATATAGCCGTGCGAAGCCGAAGCAGGTCGCCAGTATTTATAAACTTTAGTTTCACTATCACTACACAGTATAAAACAAAGTCGCTTTCTCTGTCCCTATATCCCTATGTATGCTTAAATCTTTAAAACTACGCAACGGATTTAGATGCGATTTTTTTAATAGATAGAGCGATTCAAGAGAGTTTTATATGCATAATTGAAAATAAAACAGTTTAAAATTATAAAGTATAAAAATTATTTGTAAAGGATAAAGGTCATGAGTTGAACGACCGTGACAGTTTAGTGGCTAAAGGTGATAAGTGCCGCGGATGCTGGATCGATAGTGTCTGTGAGAGCGTAGGGACGGGACACAGTACTATTTATCGATAGTTTTACTCGTAATGAGTAGTTTGAAGATTCGAATAAATTTTTACAATTATTATAACTTAACTAAAATTATTAAAGTTAAGAGGAATGGGTACTGGCGTCTCCATACATAGTAGTCAACTGTTTCCTCCCTGGATAATGACATCTAGAGTACGTTTTTATCACAGTTGCAAATTAAAAAAAAAACTTGTTAAAATAATAAAAAGTTTTTAAGAATTTTAGGTTATGTTTACTATTTTTTGTTAATTACACTCCCGAAAGGCTAGGCAAAAGACTTTTAACCTATACAGCCTCGTCTGACATACAATATTTTTTTAGGGTTTTTTTCATTTGTTTTTGCGTCGGCGGTTAAAAACTGTCGTGTCGATCTGTCTTGGTTTTTATAATTTTTGAATTATTATAGAAATAAAGATTAAAAAACATAGGGGCATGGATGACCATGCTGTTATAAGTTTTATGCAACAAAAATATTTTCTCTAGTGTTATTATCTAAGGAGGAAACAGTCGACTACGTTTGTATGGAGAGAGCGTCGGTACCCTTTCCTCTTAAGGAAAGCTATCTTACTCTATAATAATATAAAAAAAAATTTGATTGTTTGTATAAATTGAATAGGCTCCGTAACTATTGGGCCGATTTTAATGAAACTTGATATAGGGATACATTGATTCATTGGAAATAACAAAGGCTACTTCTTATCCCAAAAATCCCCCGGGATCGGAAGTAATGCGGGTGAAAACGCAGAGCGCTGCTAGTAGAAGATAAGACGAGTCATAAAAGATTACGTGGTACGTTTTCCGTTATTTTTATTAATTTTAATTTTATTAATTACGTCTGACGTAAATGATTTACCGACCACTTTCGTCACTCATCTTAAAACGTCGTTTCTCAATCAGGAAAATTCAAATAGTACATAATTTAGTAGACATCCGCTTAAAATGATTTAAACTCATTATAAAAGGTACAGCAGAGTCTTGAGATGGGGGTGACGTGATATAATTTGTTCAACGGACGAATAAAATTTATCTTTTTACTTCGACAACAATTAACGGGGTGAATTATAATTATAATTTATGAATTTATTTTTTAAATTATATTACGATGCATTTAATGTAAAATTTAGTATTCTTATTCTATTAATTTTGTTCCTGTCTGTTTAGTACTTTATAATTATTATTGATAGCTTATTATTGAAAATTTTGGTTAGTTTTTGACGTGACAACGTCTTATAAATTGGTTTGCCGGGTGACACTTCAAGAAACTGCGTTACGCTCCGCTGACGTTATGCGCTCACAATGAGAGCGAGTGAGAGGCACGCGGGCATGGTTAGCCCGCCTAAGAGCGAGAGAGACAGACATAAAAAGTGAAAGGCACGCGTCCCTTCCACTCGAGCACAGTTGTTGTCACGTAAAACTTTCGCCCGTATACCGACTTTTTAAAGACAAATCTATCTTTAAAAAAACTGACTAAAATTTTCAAAAATAAGCTGTCACAAATAATCTAACCGATCAATTTAATTCAGATTTATCAGAAATCATTAAAAATAAAAACATAACATAAGTTACAATATTAAAACGAACACTATGGACTTACGTCTGAAATAAAAATTATCAATTAAAAATAACACAAAAAATTAAAAACTACCTACTACCTATAGTTTTTAGACACCCTGGTAAATTTTGAGACAGTAGAAATTATGTAAGAAATCTTAAAGATACCTAAGTCTTTAAAACCAAAATAATAAATTAATAAAGTACTTTTAAATTAATAAGGTTAATTTATAAATCGTTTATTTATATAATATTAATTGTACTTTTTCTGTAACTTGTGTGTAAAAATAAAGCGTTCCATCTATATATCTATCTATAAAGTGCTATCAGAACATTAGTTGTTTTTTAATTTATTCAAACCACACTTCGAACATTTGTAATGTAGCATTCGTAAGAACATTTCATTACATTGAAACGCTCGAGGAAATGCTCTAGTCTATACTCACCTTAAGCTCCCAGACCAAGACTTATCAAGTTGTTTAATAGGCTTGTAATGAAAGATTTAGCCATCGAGACAGTTAACAAACCGGAAGATGGTCTTGATTACTACCGGGGCTAGTTTTAAACTAAATTTTAAGGAGTTAGGAGTCAATTTACGAAGGAGGTTTCAAACTTGAAATTTTTAGGGTGGTCAGGGAAATCATTTTGTAGAAAATCCTAATTTTGTACCGAGAAAAAAGATATTTAAAGGATTTGAAAAATGGTAATTACTTTTTTAAAGTAAAATACATCAGTTTGCATTTACTATTAGACTTTATTCTGATGTATGATTATTTTTAATAAGTGTTTCTATTCAATTGTTATAACTATGCACACATAGCTCTAATTTTTTTTACTATTAAGGTGCACTTTTCTTAAATGTTTAAAACAATCTAGTACCATAGTTGCATTGAAAACAAATTCTAAATTCAGAAAAGCATTAAAATTACCGTTACACGGTAATTTTAATGCTTTTCTGAATTTAGTATAGGTTAAAATTAAAAAAAAATATTATAGTTAAGTGTTTACAAAACACAAAAAAGCCAATATCCAACAAACTTAAAGATTAAAAGTTTATTTAAATAAATTAAGTGTTTTTATTTATTTTAACAGAACTTTATGTACTTAATATGGTAATTTGTTGTAATATGTATTTTTGTAAGTTTGTAATTCAGTTGATATAATATTTATTAGGGTTTATTGTTAAATGAATAAAATATATTTTTGTTTATTTCTAACATGAAAACTATCGATAAAATGTTTTCCATCACTAGAGAGGCCCCCTTTCGTATGCACATTCTTACACACACAGACATAGTGAGGGGCTCCAGGGGATCCTGTGCGTACTCTATACAAATAGAATTCTAAACAATTTTCATCATAGTTATTGGAGTTTTAGTGTTGGAAAATATTATCTTACTAGCTTATACCCTCTAGGTTTTGGTCTTATAAATCCAGTGTATATCGAAAAGTATTAACTTAGGTTTTCGTGTTAATGTGTTTTAGACGTCTAGGGGAACAAGTTTTGTTCTACAACTTTTGAAAAATCTAACTTTTTTTAAAATTTGATTTCGTAAAAAGACATTAAGATGAAGTGAGTTCCAAATCGAACGATTTTGAAAGATTTGTCCTCAACTATACACTATGAAAACCGCATTGATTGATTAGAAAAAAATATTAAGCAAATGTGTACAAAACACTTTATTGAAAACTGAAACACGATTAGAAAAAGTTGGCTTGGTAGAAATTAATCTAAGTCTAAAAAATACACATTTTGAGATGGTCGTCGACGAAAAGAAATAACTTTATTTAGTTTTGATCCAAAAAATTGCCACAAACAAGTTGTAAATATATTTGCTATTCTTTCTTGGAAATTTTGGTGCATAATACAAAGAATAATTTTATAATACTGTAAAAATATTTTAGCATATTCGGCTAATTTCCCTATCTCACTTATTTCTATTCAATTCAACAGGGATCGGTCCCTATTGGATTAAATAAGAATTAACGATTAAAAGCGAATAGCACCTTAAGGTTCCGCTGGTCGATCGTGTTTTCCATACAAATGAATTTAGAGTGTTATCCATTTATTCTTTATGGAATTTGAAAAAACAAAAGTTAAATCTACATAACAAGTCTATATCCAGCCCATGTAGGCGACGAAATAGACAAATTATATTTATTTATATTAATATAAAGCGACGAAATAGACAAATTATATTTCGTCGCCTACATGGGCTAGATATAGACTTGTTATGTAGATTTAACTTTTGTTTTTTCAAATTCCATAAAGAATAAATGGATAACACTCTAAATTCATTTGTATGGAAAACACGATCGACCAGCGGAACCTTAAGTAAAAATCATTTATTTTAAGAATCAAGAATATTTATTGAAAAACTGTGTAGGTACGGTCGGCTGCATAATTGCAGACCCACCGTAGAGCTCCAAAACGGCTGTTATAAGAATGTTTTTAACACAAGCAAGATTCTAGGCACCTGCTTGAGTTGAAGTTTAAAGTCTTTAACTCATCAATTTAACAAACAAAAAATATTAATATGCAAACATTCCAATTGGAGTAATTTTAGAACTCTACCGAGGGCTGCAATTATGCAGCCGATTGTACATAAGATGACATATTATAGTAGGTAGGTATCAACAACCTTATTTATACAAAACAAAACAATATATTGAGCTGCCATATCAAGCTCATGTATCTAATCTAGTAAAATATTTATTTTCGTAGAAAGACATTAATTCACAAACATACGATATCTCTATAACTTTTCTAATATTATTTCCACCCCTCTAATAGTGGACCGTGAACACTGACATTAGCGAAATGTCAAGCAACTCGATGTTATTTCGGAAAAACGACATTTAAATGTCAGATTTAGCTAACGATATATGAACATTATGAATTGTTATTGTTATAAAAAAAACGTCAAACTTATTAAAATATTAAATCTATTAGTCAAAATTCTAAATATGAAATTGTATTACACAAACAAAAATACATTTAAGTCAAAATGTCAAAAATAAATAAAAATTAATGTCAAGCAAGTCAAGTCTAGCTAGTAATTCAAACTAAACATTTACTTATTTGCAATTATAATGTTTGATAGTTACTTACTTTGTATTGCCACTTTTTTGAAAAGAGCGTTTTTTTACACGTCAATATTAAAAAAAAACTATTCATTTATAAAATTATTTATTTATTTTATAGAAGCGTAGTATTAAAAAGGCTTTTTTTGCTGTCAGTAAGTAACAATATATTTTTATTTCTTTTTGGCAAATTTTGATTTAAAAATATTTGTAAGAGTCCAAGGATTGAAAAAAAATAAGATCAAGACGTGTATAATAATTTGACGACCCAGATGGCACAATGTGAATTAATTTGACGACCCAGTTGGCACAATGGTCACCATGCCGGACTGCCAAACACAGGGTTGCGGGTTCGATTCCCGCCTCAGACAAGTATTTATGCTTAGATATTTGTCTGTGGTCTGGTTGTTTCTATGTATTATAAGTATATATTTACAAAAGAAAAGTATATAAGTAGTATATCCGTTGTCTAGCACCCATAACACAAGTCTAGTTACTTAGCTTGGGGCTAGATAGCGATGTGTAGAATGTCCTGCAATATTTATTATTTAATAATAATGAATAGTTATTTTTACAAAAAAATGGAAACAAAAAATCAATTATAATTTGTAAAATTGTTACACCTTTATTTTATGAGAGCGTGTCTGTGTTATTTTTTTGCTGCCAGTACTAATAAGATTTTCCAATGCATATTAATAATGAAAACCATGAATCTATTGGGCCACTTCTCACTATAAATTCCCAAACTGCATCTCACAAAATCACAACCAACTTTAATCATAGTAATTATCCAATAAAATGCCCCGAATTGTTTACGTCCATAAATCAGTTCCCATTCCCGGCCAATAGATGGCGTTGTTCACCGAAAATTCCAACCAATTTCCACCGCCTCCAGTCTTGCATAGTTTGAGAGTTTAACTTGTGAATTTGTGCCAAAATATAGACGTTTAGTTTGTGAACTACCGCTTGGCAGCCGTAGATTAAACTTCGCTTGTGTTTCTGTCGTAAAGCCTTTTGAATTTGGGAAGTAGAGTATATTCTACGTACTGCTACTTATATACGGGCTGTTTCCCATAACTAGATCTCTTAAGGTCGCTGCATACGTAACGGGAAAAACCTCGGACGGAACTGGGACGTGACATGCATCACTATCACTATCAATCATTACATAGTACATATAAAACAAAGTCGCTTTCTCTGTCCCTATTTCCCTATGTATGCTTAGATCTTTAAAACTACGCAACGGATTTTGATGCGGTTTTTTTAATAGATAGAGTGATTCAAGAGGAAGGTTTATATGTATAATACATGCATAATATAGCCGGGGCGGGTCGCTAGTTGTTCATAAAGTGTTCGTGGACTTTAAACATACGTAACGTGATTTTTGTCGTGCCGGATGGGACGGGACGATTTTTTGACACCGTTTCATTTAAATTAATATAAATATTGCAGGACACACCACACATCGCCATCTAGCCCCAAGCTAAGTAACTAGACTTGTGTTATAGGTGCTAGATAACAGCTACACTTTTATACTTTTCTTTTGTAAATATACGCTTATAATACATAGAAACAACCAGACCACAGACAAATATCTAAGCATAAATACTTGTCTGAGGCGGGAATCGAACCTGCAATCCTGTGTTTGACAGTTTGGCATGGTGACCATTGTGCCAACTGGGTCGTCAAAATATCACATCCCGTCCAGCATGAGAAAAATCACGTTACGTATGCAACGACCTTTGGTTGGGTCTCTTTTGTGAGAGGATGGAGCAAACTGTCCAGTATGTATACTTCCTTCTCAGCTTAGTTGACAATGTCCAGAGGAAAGAACTAAGAGACATTAAGAGACGGGTATCAATACGATTTTTTCCTTTACTATTAAGAGCTATTTTATCAACTAGCTGCGCCCCACGGTTTTACCTACGTAAGTCCCGATCCCGTGGGAATATAAGGATAAAAAGTAGCTTATGTGTTATTCCAGGGGCCTTATTCTGCTATTTGGCCAACCATTGTCATTATATCGAGACTCTATTGATATTATATCGAGATTGTGACTTTATTTGGTATTCTGCTAAAGTTTTAATAACATCGCAATATAATCACTATGGAGTCTCAATGGTATGGTAATATTTACCTTGCAGGTGTTGCCTAGCAACATGGTATATGTTGCTAAGCAATATACCGTTTTGACAACTATCGAGATTCCATTATGCCACGATTGTAGAGCAGAATACAAAAGTGAGTCAGTGGTGTGTCAGTGGTGTCTCGATAGAATAGTCAACGTTAGGAGAATACCAATTTGACATTGTAATGTCATATTTTTGACATTAAATTTCTATTACGATTATATCGACACACTATTGAAACACAATTGTGTTAGCAGACTTAGGCCCCAGGTCTTCAGCTATCTAGATACCAAGTTTCATCGCAATCGGTCCAGTAGTTTTTGCGTAAAGGAATAACAAACACACACACACAAAAACTTTCACATTTATAATAATAGTAGGATTAGTCCTAATAAATCCTTTGGTGCATGGCGGGATACGAACCTACGACCTTCTAGGTACTTGCATTGACGAGGTCTTTCGTCTGGACACGGATGACTAAGCTGAGAGTGTAATTTAAGTGCTGGTCATAGTCTTTTCCATCCTCACGCAAAAAGGACCCAATTAAAGAGATTTAGTTGCGTAGAAACAACTCATTTACAAGTAGGTACAAGTAGATTCGATTAATCGTACCAACTGGAACAAAAGGTGCACGTTGTCCGATTGAACTACCAGGAGTTTCAAAACCTCGTTGTTCGATTAATCGAACCAACTGGTACAAATGATTCACGTAGTTCGATTGATCGAACCACGTGGCCGAAAGCATATAGATATTATTAATATTATTCATTTATTACAGATAATTAAAATCCATAAATTGTTAGTAACAAACCTTACAATGTATGTTAGTAAAAGCAAAAAATAAAATAAAATTGTAGCTGTAAATTATAAATGAAAATATAAATCAATATCCAACTGAAAATGAATCAAATTGAGTCAAAAAATTAAATTAAATGAGAATTAAATGGAATTAAAAATTTAGTTATAGTCAAAATATGAAAATAATTAAAAATATAAGTCAGTACATTATCTGCCTTTATGCTAATCTGTCCTTCTGCTAATCTGGGATTTCGCTATTCCGGGATTTTGCGTATCTGTCCTTCTGCTACAGAGACGTACACATGAGCTAGACGACATAAAAGATAATTTATTTCTACGTTTTCATCCCTTCAAAACAAAAATCGAACGTCACTAATGACATTCGGCACGTCAGCTGTCACATTTTGGCGCCAAAACCGATATCAAAACGTCAATCTGCTTAATCTACCGAATATATACTTACTTTTGTACAATTTAACGAAAACCATGAATGATTTTTTTAAATGGGGATTTTTACAAAAGCCTTTAAAAAGTGGGGGTCACTTGTAAAAACCAAATGATGGATGATGTCATAAATTTGACGTAAAAATTTGTAACTGATGCTGCTCTTCTTTGAGTAAACTGATAATTAAGATTTAAATTCTCCACTACAGTGCAGGTGTGTCCCTACTGTTTTTTTTGTAATTACTAAAAATCTATTACTGAATATATTAAAAAAAAAATTACGACTTTTTTCTAATATTTACACGGGATTAGAATTTACACAAGTAAAACCGCGGGGCGTTACTAAAATATACCAAGTTAAAAAAAATATTTTAATTTTTTTACTAACGCTATACGCTGACTAAAACAACTACTAGCGACATCTATTTTCTAATAGTTTTACAACAGCTCACAGTGGATTTACCGAAAGAGAAAAAAATTGATTATTTTGTCTTAAAATTGGACCTCTGTGCGACTCAAAGCTGCGACCTTCAAATCAGTACAGCCTCTAAGGTAAAAACAGGTTTTATACGTTTTTTGTTTTTTTTTAATTTAGCGACATCTAGTGTTGAGAAGCGTTATCAGTCACAGGCAAGATTTAATATAAATGAATTTTTATACAGTTAAGAGGAAAGGGTACCGGGGGCTTTCTCCATACAAACTATTACAAACGTAGTCGACTGTTTTCTCCCTGGATAATGACACTAGAGCAAATATTTTTGGTGCATAAATCTTATAACAGCCATGACCATGCCCCTATTTTTTGTTTTTTTTTTATTTTTTTATTTTTTTAATTTTAATTTCCTTTATAATTAGAAAATGAAAAAAACCAAAACATAGGGGCATAGTCATAGCAGTTATAGGAATTATGGCACTAAAATATTTGTGCTAGTGTCATTATTCAGGGAGGAAACAGTCGACTACGTTTGTATGGAGAGCGCGCAGGTACCCTTTCACCTTAAAAAAAGCAATCAGAAAAAATAAATTTCAGCAAAAAGTCAGATTAGACCAATATAGAATTGGAGGCGCCGGGTATCGATCCCGGTACCTCTCGCATGCTAAGCGAGCGCTCTACCATCTGAGCTACGCCCCCGGTTATAGTAAGTGTTGAAATTATTGGTTAGGCCGAGAAATAGACAGTGCAGGTCGAGTATGAGTTTGAAAACCAAGACAGGCAATTGCCATTTACGCCGAGGCATAAGTATAAAGAGCTTTTCTAAAAAAAATGCAGGGAAATAAAATAATTGTGGTCATTGTTTTCGAGGAGGGAAACACGCGGAACATTGCAGGAGCGTTTTTAGGGTTCCGTAGCCAAATGGAAAAAAACGGAACCCTTATAGATTTTTTAATTTGGAACATTACAGCGCTCCAGCAATGTTGTATGTAACGACAACGAGCTAACGCTCTTGCAATGGATTTGATTTTCTTTGTCTATTCCATATTTGAAAAAAATAATTTAACATCATTGTAAGAAAATAAACATTTTAATGAAAAAATAGTGTTTCCAAAAAAATTTATAAAAAGAAATCGCCCAACGTGGGGCTCGAACCCACGACCCTGAGATTAAGAGTCTCATGCTCTACCGACTGAGCTAGCCGGGCTGTGTCAGCAAAGTTGAAATTATACATTCTTATCTAAAACTACGTTTATTCTATTTTATGTGTTTTCGATTTTGTCAAGGTAAACCAGTTCTCAAACTTTTTCCCTCCCGATTAATTTGGGACTAAAAAACTTTTAAAAGTGGCTTTTTTGAAAAATCTAATTTTCTCCTAGTGCGATAGATTTCGCTATCTAAATGGGGATTTAACCAACCAATTTTTATTGTAATCACTGCATAGTATAAAACAAAGTCGCTTCCCGCTTTCTGTCCGTATGCTTAGATCTTAAAACTACGCAACGGATTCTGATGTGGTTTTTTTTAAATAGTGATTCAAGAGGAAGCTTTATTTGTGTAATAAATGCATAATATAGCCGTGCGAAGCCGGGGCGGGTCGCTAGTTGAACAATAAACCTAAACCCCCTTATTCCAAAATAGTCCGAGATGTGGATTTAAACCTTAGATTTAGACACAGATTTACTCGTGAACTATAGCTTAAACCCTATCCCTATTGATTACATAAGGAACTATAGTCTAAACACTATCCCCAAAGAATATATAGGGATTGTGTTTAGGCTACAGTTCACGAGTAAATCTGTGTCTAAATCCAAGGTTTAAATCCACATCTCGGACTATTCTTAAACCTCGTTTTGGAATAAGGGGGAAAAGGTTTTTCCCAAATCCTTTAATTAAAAAAATATGAACCGACTTTCAAAATACAAAAAAAAACAGTTTTTTTCAAATCGAACCACTTTAACTTTCTAAACTTTAATTGGCGACAATTTTTTACGCTATTTATTTTTAAAAGCACCACCTTTTGTTGTGGGATCGGAGTGAAGTTGGTTCGAGAGGCGCCAATTTGCTAACTTCAAGTTAGAAAATTATTAACCACCGGAAGTTGAAATCCATTAATTTTATTTTTTTTGTTTGGCCTCCGACAGAAAATACCTAATATTTATTTATTATATACTAGCGACCCGCCCCGGCTTCGCACGGGTGTATTATGCATGTATGATACATATAAACCTTCATCTTGAATCACTCTATCTATTAAAAAAACCGCAACAAAATCCGTTGCGTAGTTTTAAAGATTTAAGCATACATAGGGATTTAGGGACATAGGGACAGAGCGACTTCGTTTTTTACTATGTAGTGATAGTGATGGTGAAGTGATGAAATCAATTTAATTTCTTAGAGAGAATAATCAGTAATATTAGATTTTGATCTCTTACTAGGCTATTTTTACGAAAAACCTTTTTTTCCGGATTTGACGAGTACCTAAGTAAGTCAAAATACTCTTAAACGCAAACAATTTAGAGTCAAAGACATAAGACTCATCGTGGTTTCACTACAATCGACCTCAAAATGGAAGTTTCGTGAAGATTGTGGTCGTTTCTTAGTTTTTGTGATACTCTGTGGTTGAAAGGAATTTATAATAAAGACAGGACATTCTGTAGATACATCGATATTTCATGGCTTATTTGTTTTTGAATTGATTCTCATGGCGGAAGGGGAAGCTATCTACATTTAACCGAGAAAAGACACTGATTTTTACTTTCGCTACACTTGTGCACTTTTACGGAACTAAATTAGATAATTTTCAATCAGAAATATGCAATTGAATTGGGTTTACAACTAATACTGCAGCACGACTTGTTGGCTCGTTCCCGCCAAAAACCCCAGTTGTAGTCTTTAAAAAAATGGTTGTCTGTAAAGTCTTGTCTTGACGACCTCTGTGGCGCGTCGGGCGAACACCCGACTGCGACGCAGAAGGTTGCGGGTTCGATTCCCGCCGGGAACAAGTATTTATGCTGACCATAAATTCTTGTTTCTGGTTCTGGGTGTTTCCTATATGTATAATATGTATATATTTACAAAAAAAAAAGTATATAAGTAGTTTATCCGTTATCTGGCACCCATAACACAAGCATTAAGTTGCTTAGCTTGGGGCTGGATGGCGATGTGTAATATGTCCTGAAATATTTATTTATTTATTTATTTAAATTAGATAATTTTCAATCAGAAATATGCAATTGAATTCGGTTTACAACTAAGTTTAATGTAAATAATACTGCAGCACGACTTGTTGGCTCGTTCCCGCCAAAAACCCCAGTTGTAGTCTTTAAAAAAATGGTTGTCTGTAAAGTCGGTTTACGGACGATAATTTTACGTGATAACGTTTTAAGAAACCTTTAATATTTTTCATTAATATAATCATATTTATATATTTTTTTCTTTATATGTATTTTTTTTTTCTATTCGTCACTCCCATAACACAAGCCCAGACGATCGATATTATTAATAAACAATATTAGTTTTATATTGCTCCGTGCATTGTGACGTCATTGTTGACATGACGTTATCAGAACGTGACAATGACGTCACACAATGGGTACATGACGATGACGTCAACTTTTGTGTGAATGCAGGTGTCCATCAATTTACTACACGTTATCACGTCAAAAAACCTCCATTTGACACTTCATTGTCAGAATTTATCCGCCATTTTCCCTAAAACGTGTGTAGCACATAATTACGGCGGCCATGTTGGCTTTCAGGTAGGAAAGACGAAAACAGTTAGCGTTTCTCTTTAATGGAACTAAATCGGGGTAAAGTTTTAATTTGAAATTATGACTGGTCTGCGTATTTAATTTTAAAGTTTTATAAATTATATCTTTTTGTGAGATATTAAGTATGTAGTCACAATCACAGAAAAAAAGGCTTCATTAAAGCAAGGAATAATCCCATATGTCTTTAGTTTTATTGTTTTTTTTTCTATTTTTGTGTGAAAATGTTAATGCGGTTCACAGAATACATCTACTTACCAAGTTTCAACAGTATATAGTTTCGGAAAAAAGTGGCTGTGACATACGGCAAACAGATAGCCATATTCTATAAGGGTTCCGTTTTTTGCGATTTGGCTACGGAACCCTAAAAACAGTAGGTAAATTGTAAAAAAAAATCTAGGCAATTTAAAAAACAACTTATAACAGTTACAACCCTAATTTGTACCTAAAATCTTTGTTACGCAAGTAAAATGCGCTATTTCAGGGGTGGTACGGGCCGGTCGTAGCAACAGTGGGGGTCATATTTGCACCCTATTTTACCCCTATTCTACCCCGTCCTACCCCTATATGGGTTGAGGGTACGGAAATATGTTCGTATCTGTTTGCAAATGACCGGAATTGAGGGTTTTAATTTTTGCAATGTCCAGCGTTTCGTTTTTGTTAATCTGCTGTTATTGGGTGGGGTTTTTGCTTGTTGAGTTTTGTTGATATTTTGACCTAGTTTTCGAAATTATGTGGTGATAAGATTGTAAATTACTGACTTCAGAAGAACACCCGCGAATGTTGGCGGGTCCAATTCCCGCCGCGTAACATCCTTACTTAATATTATAGCTAGAGAATATTGCAGGACATTCTACACAATCTAGCTCCAAGCTAAGTAACAAGACTTGTGTTATGGGTACGAATATGGACAACGAATAAACTACTTATACACTTTTCTTTTGTAAATATATAGGTACCTACCTATAATACACAGAAACAACCAAACCACAAATAAATATCTAAGTATAAATATTTGCCTGGGGCGGGAATCGAATCCGCAACCCTGTGTTTAGTAGTCCGGCATGGTGACCATTGTGCCGTCGGGTCGCCTTCTTTATAATATTACTGCAGATGAATCTTATAGTTTTGGATATTTTAGTTATTTATAAGCCACCATAACACAAGCCTATCTGCTATTGGCTAGATGACGCTCAGCACAATGCCCTGCAATTAAAAAATATATACATTATTACAACCGACCTAAAAAGAGCACATATTTAAAAATTTACAAATTTTAAATTAAATATCTACCTGGTAAAAGTACCGGTTTATAAAATCTAGATGGCGCCCTGCACAATGTCCTGCAATTTAAAAAAAATCATACATTCTACAACCGATCTAAAAAAAGCACATATTTAACAATTTACAAAATTTTTAAATTAAATATCTACCGGGTAGGTAGCGGTTTATAAAATCTATATGGAGCCCTGCACAATGCCCTGCAATTTAAAAAAAACATACATTCTACAACCGACATAAAACATATTTAACAATTTCAAATTTTTAAATTAAATATCTACCGGTAAAATATCTACCGGGTAGATTATAAAAAATTCAACATTCGAATAATCCGAGGGTAGGTGAAAAACAACACGTCAGTACACAGAGTACTGTTACCACAATTTTCGGGGATTTTTAGGAAAAGCATATTTATTTTTCACCATCCTTCTGGAGGTAAAAGGGTACCTCGACCACATATTTTGGGTAAAGCATAAAATGAAAGAGAAAATGTACTAAGATATTTTTTCTGTTTGCGCACAAGAAAGGAACAATTTTGTTTGAAAAGGTGCAACTATATTACATTTTCAGGTCTCACAATGACACATAGTATAAAACAAAGTCGCTTCCCGCTGTCTGTCCCTATGTAAGCTTAGATCTTTAAAACTACGCAACGGATTTTGATGCGGTTCTTTTTAATAGATTAAGTAATTCAAGAGGAAGGTTTATATGTATAATACATGCTTAATATAACCATGCGAAGTCGCGGGCGGATCGCTAGTATTATATATGTTACGTCATATATAAGGTTCTTATTTCTTCGCTTTTATTTAATGTATTGTCTTATTCACCGATTACTCAAAGACGACACAACCGATTCTGATGATTAATTTTCTTTGGCTGGAAAACATTCACTTTAAAACTTCTTTATTATTTTAAAAATTAGGCCGACTAGATTAACTTTTTTTAAATAAGTTCTTAATACTTAATACGCGCTCATAATGTACCTCAATAATCGCCCAAACATATTATCCGTCCATAGGAGACTATCTTTGCTAATAAAAACTCGTGGACACCGCATAATGCGGTCTGTACCGGTAATAACCGGTTTTAACCGATTTCGACCGGTCAAGGGCTGTGTTTTAAACAGATTTAACTTGTTATTTGGTATTAAAAGACCTTTGTGGTAGATTTTAGGGTTAGATGCGTTTTATTTCTTGGATAATAGGGGTGGTAGGTATTTAGGGGTTGTAAGTATAAATACCTACTTATGTGAAGTTACCCTTTCGTAATAAAGCGGTGTTTGACAATGATAAGCTATTACCGTTCTGATAGCTCATGACGTTCGCGTGGGGGAAATGCTAACCGGATGTGCGCGAAATTCTTTTATTAACCGACTGCAAGGAAAGGGATATGATTTTTTGACGTGATAACGTCTAGTAAATTACTGGAACACCTGCATTCAAACAAAAGTGTCACGGTAATATTTTGTGACGTCATGCGTTTTGGTAATAATGACCAGACGCGTCATGGTAACTTAGGAAACAGAGCATTTAATAATAATATTGCTATTATAAAGGAAAAAACTTATATATTTTTTTAAATGAAAAGTAACGTCATTTATACTTTTTCAACTATTAAAACTTTAATGACCTAAGTGTTGCAAGTTACTCGATGTTACGAAGTTTTACTTTCACCGTAAGAGCAATTTAAATAATAGCACAAAACACATACATAACAACAACACAATATAAATCACAACACATAAGAAAGAAAGATAAAATTATCCTGATCATATTTTAGTTTTTCCATTCAGAGTCTAAGCAACATCAACATAGTGGAAATGTTTGTTCAGAAACCTTCATTAAACATTCAAAAACACATATTTTTTCTTCATGGTTTAAATTATAAAAAAAAATCAAAACACTTTTTTCCCCTGTAAAACATTAATTTCATAATTATTTTCTTCTGAGGTTTAACTTAATATTTATAAAGGGTCAAAATGAACCTTACTTAATAAAGGATTTCATTACCTAGGTCAGAATCTCATAATCTTGCTCCAGAACCCCACTATATTAAGCCTATTTGACCCCTATTTTTCCGTATTTTACCACAAATTAAATTAAAATAAATTAATGTGCCCAATTTGGGGTTAAATTCGTATTTTGGGGATGTAATTTTGAAATATTGCGTTTTTAAATTTGTACAGAGAATTGTTTTTTGTTTTAAATTAAAATACGAATACGTTTTTGTATCTTTAGTGAAGATTGAATTAGTTAATGAGGTATTTAATACCAACACCAATTTTAAAAAAAATACCTAGTTTATTTAACAAAAATGATACAAACAGTAATTAGCACAAAGGACCTCCTGGATAGATGGTAATTATCGTAATGATTTTATTTGTGTCATCTTTTATGGGTTTAGTAACATTGACAGAGACTGGGATACACCTATAGCCTATAGTTTCCTCAATCCTTTGTTTTTTGTTTGCTGCCTTTAATCCTATGGCTATGTATAGACTATTATTATATAATACAAACAACAAATTCCATGTAACAAAATCTCGTTCATCAAAAAGTTTTATCTGTTACTAGCGACCCGATCCGGCTTCGCACGGCTATATTATGCATGTATTATACATATAAACCTTCCTCTTGAATCACTCTATCTATTAAAAAAAACCGCATCAAAATCCGTTGCGTAGTTTTAAAGATTTAAGCATACAAAAGAAAATAGGGACAGAGAAAGCGACTTTATTTTTTACTATGTAGTGATTTAATAAAAAAATTTTTAGATTATTATATCACTTTAACTAAATCCATCAATTCTTGTGATTGTACTTGATTTGAAAATTTAGATGTATTTAATCGTAAGTCAAAGAAATCGACTAAGTACGGCACCATCGTGTATTATTAACTTACCAATTAGTGTTTGTATTCTACCAACTAGATGCGAATAAATGAATTTCTACTTCTATTTCTATTTCTTTTGCTGTCAAAGAATCTGACGAACGAATTCTTGTCCATACAGAAAGTGGTCTAATTGGTAAGCGCACCTAAACGGTATTCAGTGTGTGCGAGTTCGATTGTCATCGCAGTAGCATATTTGAAGACGCATTTTTTCATTAAAAAATGTTTTTAAATCCTTAGTTTTTTCCTTAAACTTTCTTTTACTAAAAAAAGCGTCATGATTCGCATTAAAATACAGAATCATCCCTTCCGAAAGTCGGTAGGTACTTACAACTGAACATTTTTGACTGGTACCTACAGTAAAAGTTCCCAGCCACCCCATTAGCTCGACGAACTTGTTCCTAAGTTACCGCGGACATCGGAAAACACTTAAATCCGAAACGATTTTTATACTTGTTTAATTTTAAAACGGTTAACAGACGACGCCCATTGTAATAAAAATATCTGGGTGATTTGTATGTTTAATAATTTAAGGTTTTACTAAAGGCAACAGAACCCACAAACGTTATTATAGATACAAAGAGATTTATTGACGACCTCTGTGGCGCGTCGGGTGAACACCCGACTGCGACGCAGAAGGTTGCGGGTTCGATTCCCGCCGGGAACAAGTATTTATGCTGACCATAAATTCTTGTTTCTGGTTCTGGGTGTTTCCTATATGTATAATATGTATATATTTACAAAAAAAAAAAAAGTATATAAGTAGTTTATCCGTTATCTGGCACCCATACACAAGCATTAAGTTGCTTAGCTTGGGGCTGGATGGCGATGTGTAATATGTCCTGAAAATATTTATTTATTTATTTAAACAATCATCATCTTTGCTTATGGTGTTTGTCCTGAGTGGATATCTATATTCAAGTTTTTTTAGCCAGCTTGTCATCTAGCCATCAGCAGTAAGATGGACATCACTAGTCCTGCAATATTAAAAAATACCATAAAAATAACTTTTGTGTTATTTCAGTTGAATTGTATACTTAACTAGCGACCCGCCCTGGCTTCGCACGGCTATATTATGCATGTATTATACATATAAACCTTCCTCTTGAATTACTCTATATATTAAAAAAACCGCATCAAAATCCGTTGCGTAGTTTTAAAGATTTAAGCATACAAAGGGCAATAGGGACAGAAAAAGCGACTTTGTTTTATACTATGTAGTGATAGTGATAAGGTTTTTTTAATGAATACGTTACAAGTAAATAAAATTTTGCCATACCATGATTTTTCCAAGGGGACGGACAATCGTGAACCGATTTTTCGTGATGCCATAAAAGTTACACAATATTAATCAACATGAACTACCTTGGCTACCCTAAAACTTGGACAGTACTGAGAAAGGAGCAATGAAACAACTTTCATCGCTTCTGGTCTGTTAAGACAGATTTTAATATTGTAAAAATCTCATAACGAACTAATCCTAACAATACCTATTCTTAAAATGTCTTTGTTTTTAAATGTCGGTAACATTTTAGCTAGACTCGATAAAAATATTATTACTGTCAGTGACTTAGACACTATGCGCAAGTCGTGCGAAGCCACTAATTGAAGAAAAAAAAACAACAAAAACTCTCCTAAACCCATTTCCATAAAATAAAATTAATTTTAAAACATCGTAATCTTAAACAATTTGTATATTTCATCCACGTAGAGCATCTCTGTGACATCGAACAATGCCATCAAAGAAATTTTGATGAAAAAAAAAAAAACTTTTTACGTCTACCCTCCTACCGAATATTTGGATTTACGACGGATTCCTTTGTTGAATATTGTTTTTCGATGTTCATTTTGTATACTTAGAGATTGTAATATTCAAAATGATTTTTAGATGGTATCGCGGGGAATTTTTCTATAAAAAACTGTTGGCGGAGATAGGTTAAATTAAATTAAGTTAAAATTAAAAATTAAACTAATAACTTAGCTGGTGGTTATAAAAACAGATAAGAATCGTTCCCAAAAGTTATATGCCGTGTTGCAATAAGAAGATATGCAGCTATAGTTTTATTAAGGTACATAAATAGGTATAACCAATTTTATTATTAACTAGCGACCCACTCCGGCTTCGCACGGCTATATTATGCATGTATTATACATATAAACCTTCCTCTTGAATCACTCTATCTATTAAAAAAACCGCATCAAAATCCGTTGCGTAGTTTTAAAGATTTAAGCATACAAAGGGATATAGGGACATAGGGACAGAGAAAGCGACTTTGTTTTATACTATGTATAGTGATGATAGTGAAGTGAAGTGAAGTGAAGTGATAGTGATGACTAGCATCACCTCGTGGTTTCACCCACGTAACTGCCGATCCCGTGGAAATATCAGGATAAAAGTAGCCTATGTTACTCCCAATAATTCAACGCTGTCCATGAGGATAATTGCTCAAACCAAGTTTCATCAAAATCGGCTGAACAGTTTCGGAGCCTATTCGTTTCAAAAACAACAATTTCTCTTTATAAAATAAAGATAAGTAATAAGTCTAGAAAAAAAAACATACAACCGAATTGAGAACCTCCTCCTATTTTTGAAGTCTGTTAAAAAGAATTAAAATATAGATATAGATTAAACATAAAAAATTAAATTAAAAATTTAAAAAACCCCCGACACAAAATTATATAATGGGACTAGGGATAAAAAATAAAAAAGATCCAAACCAAGCCAAAAGACGCAAATTAACTTGATACCCCACCCGGGCATAGGTATCTGCTTACATTCGGTCGTTAATCTTGACTTTTATCCCCCATAACTTTCAGACGGCTAAACCGATTTCAATCATACTTAGCAATTTGTAATGTACAAATCGTGCCCTTTCATATCCCCCCCCCCCCCACTCGAGCATATCAACTTACATTCGGTTTTTGATCCTGACTTTTATCCCCCATAACTTTCAGACGGCTGAACCGATTTCGATCAAAAATAGCTAAGAACACTCGCGCTTAATTCACTTTTCAAACAAAAAAATCTAAATCAAAATCGGTTCATCCGTTCGGGAGCTACGATGCCACAGACAGACACACACACAGACACACAGACACGTCAAACTTATAACACCCCGTCGTTTTTGCGTCGGGGGTTAAAAACAAACAGCAAGGAAAATAATGTTAAGAATGTGAAAGTGCGGTAATTTCTGATGATTAATGAAAGCCCACGACGTTTAAAAAACTATAATAATTTTTACAAAAACAAAAATATGTATTTCGTGGACTTCCGGTAAACATTTTAATAAAATATTTTAAAGGTCGTTTTAATAAATCTTATAAGTTTAATTGCTATTAATTTAATGTTTAAGTTCCTTATTTATAGGTTAGTTTATAACTTGATAGTTTCAAAAATCACTAAAAACAATTACCAACATTTCTTCTTCTTCTTCTTTGCCATAAAAAAACGCTTTTAAACAAGATATTTGTTCACAATTTAAAATTTATTTAAACGACAAGTTAAGAACGAACACGAAATGATTAGATTTTAGTTCTAAAAAAAATATGTTTTCAAAAAGGTTTATTTGTTAATGGTTTAAAGTTTAAAACTTAAAAAAAAACTCATTTATATTGTTAAAAAAGTTTGACAATCTCTTGTTATCGTTCTCTATTCAAACGGTGCTCGTTGATTGGTCGACGCGCCCATTCTGCGCGTTACAAGTCAACGGTTACAGCGCTTTATGTGTTTACTCAGCGCTTTACTGCTAAACGGTTCAAGCGATTTTTAATATTCATAAAATAGGATAATGCTATACATAGTAACTGTTATTTTGTTATTACAATCGGTGGCTTTGTAATTTTATTATTAAGCTCTCCGCCTAATATACCTAGGTAATACTAAATCGTCAATTCTTTTTATGTCTCGATTTAAACATTTTTTTTAAATGTTTGGAGTTCAATTCTACTAACTCATAAGTTTCTGACACAAAATGTGTCATAACGTAAAAAATGACACAAGCTTAGCCAAATTTGTCATGTACATAAATACATAGTGAATAAAATATTTATAAGTACTTATACGCAATCAAATTAAAAAAGTACCAGACTTACACAACAAAAAAAAAATAACCAACTGTCAAAGTGACAAACTGATTAAATAATATCTACCCTAAGGCTATTGGAATAGAATTTAATTTTAGATTACCCGTTATATGCATTTAGCTAGAATTTAGCTTAATTTGTTGCATAATGTCTTGCAAGCCGCCCGATGTGTCTAAATTAGTGTTTTTATTTAATAATATTTTAAACTTATTAAGTGGATCCAACGACCAATGAGATTGTTTGAAAGAATGTATTTAATTTAGCTTTAAATAATAAAACCCAAAAAATGAAATGCAGCGCTTAAAGCGCTTATCACAACTAAACATCCCTCCAACTATTCTGATAGCCAGTCATTCAAAGACCAATAGTCCAATTTCATTCAATCAAAATTCAGTCTCCTTCCAAACACTGACGCGAGCGGACGTCTTTCCCGCGCTCCCTTAAAAAAAAAACAAAAACCCCAGTGTTTTTCATAAAAGATTCTAAACTCAAAAGTGATTTTCGTGAGTTTTTTCACCGTTAAAAGTACCTAAATAGTATAACTTTTTTAATAATAGATTTTTCAGTGGTTTTTTCGTGTCGCGTTCGAGGCAAAATGGTGAGTTTAATTTATAAATAGATTGCTTTCAGGAGCAATGGTTTGTTAACCTTGACTGGGCAATGTCCATGGTAGTAAATTGATCGAAATATTTCATTTTACGTACATAATGTAGTTATTTACTTAATTGACCGGGTAAGCGAAGTGTCTGCTTTAAGTGTGACAAAAGCTTCCCTATTTCGTTGGTCGGATGAAACCGGGTATATCAGGTCAATTTTATATAGATTTTGATTGAATAATAAATAAATAAATAAATAAATAAATAAATATTTCAGGACATATTACACATCGCCATCCAGCCCCAAGCTAAGCAACTTAATGCTTGTGTTATGGGTGCCAGATAACGGATAAACTACTTATATACTTTTTTTTTTTTTGTAAATATATACATATTATACATATAGGAAACACCCAGAACCAGAAACAAGAATTTATGGTCAGCATAAATACTTGTTCCCGGCGGGAATCGAACCCGCAACCTTCTGCGTCGCAGTCGGGTGTTCGCCCGACGCGCCACAGAGGTCGTCAGAAGGGGAAGTTATTTAAAAAGTTTAAAAAGTTGAAGGGGTACTTATTTAAAAAAAAGGATATATGTATATCCGCCTAATGCGATCATTTTCAAAAGATCCATTGGTCGAATCCAGGATGGATCTAGTAACATATTTTATTCAAATTGTGGATCTCCTGAGATTTTCTTTCTTAGTTGATCCCTTCGCCAGATTCATCATGGATCTAATATTTTAGATCCAGATGCGATCTTGGAGAACCACCTCACTCAAAACTCTTCAAAGTTTGCAAAACCACTAGTAAATAAGGTATCAACAGAAAAATCTCTAGTAGCTTCGCGGAAATATGCAAACTAAAAAGCTCCTGACATATCAAAATCAATTAAAAGCAGCTTCATTTAAGGTTTATCATAGGCTAATAAGTCTCTAAGCTACTATGGTCTCAACTTCAAAATACCACATCGTTCGTAACTGTGTTGGAAGCAGGTTGGAAGGCATGCGCTGAGTAATTCTCAGCTTTTATAAAATCACGAAGGACTAGCGGTCAGGGGTGCTTGGTCTATTGGAGCATGGCTGTATGTCAGCTAATAAATAAATTGATAATAAAATACGTTCACAAATAATATATTAGTGTATAACATAGATAAGACCGTTCAACTCAAAGATAAGCGTTGGGAGAAATAAATACTACCATTCATTATTTCATTAGTATTTTATTTGAATTAATAACGGTCGTTCGGGCGCTCGTCTGGGTAAGGGGCCCGATTCTAGGTCATTTTAGTGACTTTTTCAAATGTCACAAAATAAGTGTCACTTAAAATTAGTTTTACTCGAAGTGACCAAAGGGCTGGCATTGATCGGCATGGCCATCCAAGGAGGCCATGCAGCGAGCCTTTTGGGCACCCTACCTAGGGAGACTTATTTAGATTATTAAATTTATTTTATTTCTATCTATTTAAATATATCTACTCAAAGTAAGATTTCGTTATAAGGATAGATACATAGAGAAATGCTTTTAGCAGACCACAAAATAATAAACTTAATACCCAAGCAGCTTCATTTACGCTTATCATAGGTTATTTTATGTTAAAGATATACTTGTTTTTAAATAATAAAACATATAAATAAATCAAGAACACAAACTATACAAGCGATTGACTTCAATAATTTAACTTCTTTTTTAATTTATGGAATGAAACTTGTCTTAGCAAGGGGCCCGATTCTAGGTCATTTTAGTGACTTTCCAAATGTCACAAAATAAAAGTGTCACTTGAAATTATCTTTTGTCGAAGTAAGACTTCACTATGAGATATTTAGTTAGACAGATAAACGATTTATTTGCAGATAAAACATAGATTATTAGAATACTTAAGAGAAAAAACTAGAATTAAAACATGTGTGTAAATTTGACGTGTATTTGGCACATAATTGTCTCCAGACGTTTTTGTAATATTTTCACTAGCAGCGCTCCGTGGTTTCACTCGCGTAACTCCCGATCCCGTGGGAATATCGGGATAGAAAGTAGCCTATATTATTCCCAATGAATCAATGTATCTTCATACCAAGTTTCAACAAAATCGGTCCAGTAGTTTTGGAGCCTATTCGATACAAACATAAAAACAAAAAAAACGGCTGCACTCCGGGAGTGCCGACAGAAGTGAAAACTTATAAAAAAACAAATAAAAAAAATTAATTAAAACCTAAAAAAATTTTTTTTTTACTTTTACCAAACAACTACAAAATATATCATGCATATTATGCACACACTGTAGCTGCGTCTCGTAACGGTGTCGCGAGTTCAGAGATTTATTCTCAACTAAAAATATACGTACCGCGCTAAAAGAAATTTTCACTTCAAAAATCTTTCGTCTAAATATCAGTGTAGATTATACAGAGCGCCATCTATCCCCAAGCTAAGAAACTATAATTAATAACTGCAAAGAATATCAAATATCAGTAGTTAAAGTGACAAGGAATTTAGACGCCCCGTTCTAGGAAATTATCTTGATGAGTTTGCCACGTGGTTACAGAATGCCACCGACATTTTGACATGAAAACGTTGCAGAAACCAAATGAGGGCTGTGACATCATAATATTTTTTAACATTTTTACACATACATTTTCCCTAAGAAAAATACTTTTTCCTAAATATTTTTACACATACATTTCCCCTAAGAAAAATACTTTTTTCCTAAGTATTTTTCTTAGGGGAAATGTATGTGTATAAAATTTTTATAAAAACATTATGACGGCACATCCCTCATTTGGTGTTTGCGACGTTTTCATGTTTTTTTTTGGTTTCCGAATTTGATAAAACTTTGTGTGAGGATACATTTTTGACGTGAAAACGCCTAATAAATTGATGGAACACTATTCACACAAAAATGTCATTGTAATATTGTGTGACGTCATTGTCACGTTCCGGTGACGTCATGTCAACAATGACGTCACACAGTACGCAGAAATATAAAATAAACACGAGACGCGTTTTTATTCTTCAGCTATAGCCTCGGAGTCAGATAAAACTTCATTTCGGATATTCTTAATAATATTATCCACTGCAGCTACGTCTCTCATAAAACCTTTGAATTTAATAATTCTAATTGTCTTAACATAACCAAGACTAAACATTAATATAAACTTTATGTAGTTAACAGAGAATAATGTAAAATATTCCGCTTACGTCAGAGGGACTTCGGGTTTAGGTACCTAACTAAATACCTACTTAAATACCCACCAAGCAACAATATTATTATACTTGTAGCTTCAAGGTTTTACCTCCGTAAGTTCCAATCCAGTGAGAATATCGGGATAAAAAGTAGCCCATGTTCTTCTCTAAGGTCTCATCTATCTCTATGGCAAAATTTATCAAAATCGGTTTAGTAGTTTAGGCCCGAAAACGTAATTTACTTTCGTAAGGACAGCTACGCTTTCCTATTTTACACAAAAAAGTCCTGATCCTGTAAGAATACTGGGATTAAAAGTAGCTCACGTTAATTCCGAGAATTTTAAGTATCATCATACAAAATTTAATTGCAATCGGTTCACTACTGCTATTAATTGACCGAGCAAGCGAAGCGTCTGTTTGTATTGATTGTTTTCACCTAGACTACACTGCCAAACGTAAATCCTCTACATCGATATGCGGTATTTTTAAGGATCCGTACCCGAAGCACACCCAAAGGGTAAATTCGACAACCTATTACTAAGACTTCACTGTCAGTTCTTCAGTCCGTCAGTCCGTCCGTCTCCGTCCGTCCGTCCGTCTAATCGTCTGTCTGTCTGTCGGTCACCAGGCTGTATCTAATGAACCGTGATAACTAGACAGTTGATTTTTTTATAGATTACTAGCGACCCGCCCCGGCTTCGCACGGCTATATTATGCATGTATAAACCTTCCTCTTGAATTACTCTATCTATTAAAAAAACCGCATTAAAATCCGTTGCGTAGTTTTAAAGATTTAAGTATACAAAGGGAAATAGGGACAGAGAAAGCGACTTTGTTTTATACTATGTAATGATGTATTTCTGTTGTCGCTTTAACAAGAAATATTTACTAAAAACAGAAAAAAATGGGGCTCCAATACAGCATGGTACGGAACCCTTCGTGCGCAAGTCCAACCCACACTTGACCAGTTTTTTTTAAAATAAACCTCATACGCCGGCCATAATATAAAGTCTACAGCCAATAACCAATACTTAAAGCAACGTACTAAAACCGAACAATGGTCCACAAAAGTTCTCTTACAACGTCATACAAAAAGCTAATCTCATGCCGATATTGTACAAACACATCTGCTCTGCACGTGGCTTACTTGGCTGTATGGGAGGGTTGGAATTTACAGATGTTCTGCCAGTATAGAACGGTTGACATGTGCCTATGTTTTAGTTGAAAAAAATTCATATGACTTCGCACGACGACGTTTTTTAGCCGGGAAAAATAATGGAATTTTGGCTGAAATTGTGAAATTTTGTTCTCCGTCTTTCTCAAGAATATTAAAAAAAACAAATTCGGGTAAGGTGTGACATGAACCTATATTTTAAACCAAAAGATTTAAGTATAAATGGCTTCGCACGATGACGTATTTAGCCGGGGAAAATAAAAATTATATTATTCATTATCCTTTTTAAATTACATTAAACATTTAAAGCTTAAGTGTTACAAAGGGCTGCCTTATTGCTAAAAGCGATCTCTTCTAGGCAACCAGGGTGTATCAGGGACGCAACTGTAGTTGAGTCGTCAAAACTTCTTGTTTAAACCGAAAAAAATCTCAATGCAATAAAAATAATAACCCAAATAGGTTTATTCACAGGGTTTATTGACAACAACCGTTAGGCACAAATTATTTCGTATTTAAGACGTCCTATAAGTCATTTTAAATTTTGATAGTGACCGATTTAAAAAAGTTTACACGATCTAAAAAAATATTGAAAAATATTTTTAAAAATAAAATTATACAAAAAAAAATATATAAATAAAAAGAACAAAAAAAGAATGGAGAAATAGAATATTGACACTGGCAATTTACTGGTGGAAGGAAGGCCAAAAATGTTCGGACACAGAGTTGACCGGATAAAGAAAACATAACTCCATCTAAAACATTTTGTCCACAAAGTACATACACAGGATGTAAGGAAATATGTTTATGAATTGTAACGGCATTGAACAATTTATTTATGGGACGTTCAGACGTCAATGACGTCACCAAAGGGTTAGTGGGATTTGGGGTTCGATTCTCTGTTAAATATTGATAAATGAAAATGTCACACGCTTTGTGACATTGTCACAGAATCGGGCCCAAGATTTCGTAGAACATTTTTGTTAGGTACCCAAATACGTGTCATTTTCACAGAATCGGGCCCTAGATTTTGTAAAATAATATTATAAGGTACCCAAAAAGATTTTTTGGATTATTGCTTGCAATATTGCTCAGACTCTACTTAACCGATTTTGATCAAACTTGGTTTAAGAATAGATTGATTCATTGGGAGTAAAATAGGCTACTTTTTATCCCGATATCCCCACAGGATCGGGACTTACGCGAGTAAAACCAGGGGCACAGCTAAGCTACACTCTATAATATTATAAAGAGGAAAGATTTTTTTTGTTTGTAACGAATAGGCTCCGAAATACTGGGCCCATTTTGATAAAACTTGGTTTAAAAATAGATTGATTCATTGGGAGTAAAATAGGGTACTTTTTGTCCCGATATTCCCACAGGATCGGGACTTGCGCGAGTGAAACCAGGAGCACAACTAGTTTCTAATATTTTGTAATAAAATTAAATAAATATTTTTAGTATCAGAGTCAATATGACAGATAATATTTGGCCTTCCTGATAATATATTTGATACTGTAGTGGCAATGGAAGGGCTCTTCTGTCTCGCTCTAACACTGCGGGAGTGAAAGAGACGGATATAGTAACCATGGTAACCAGTGGCTGTCAATTCTTTTTAGTATTTCGGAAGTTTGATATCCGTTTTTTGTGGTTTTTAGGGTTCCGTAACGAAAGGGTAACGGGACCCTTTTACTAAGACTCCACTGTCTGTCTGTCACCAGGCTGTATGTCATGAACCGTGATAGCTAGACAGTTGAAATTTTCACAGATGATGTATTTCTGTTGCCGCTATAACAACAAATACTAAACAGAAAAAAGTAAATATTTTTTTACTATGTTTTAAACAATTTTAGGTTAATTTCATGTTTTCTATTTTTTTTGGCAATATGTTTTTTGTCAATTGTACTTCCAAAAGAGCAGGCAAAAGACTTTTGACCTATACAGCCTCGTCTGACATACAATACTTTTAGGGTTTCATATGCATATTAAAGAGACTTCACGCGGGTAAAATTGCGTGGCACAGCTAGTTTCTTATAACTTAGGAATTGACCATTTAACAAAATCACCCTGTTTTTAAGTGATTAAAATGTACTAGCAGCGCTTCGCGGAGCAGAGCAGCGTTTCACCCGCGTAACTCCCGATCCCGTGGTAAAATTGAGATTAAAAGTAGCTTAAATTATTCCCAATAAATCAGTGTATCCCCATACCAAGTTTCATCACAATCGGTACAGTATTTTCTGAGCCTAATAACAAACACAAAAATATTTCCTCTCAGTATACAAATAGATAATTAGAAATTTTTGTTCCGCGGCTGGAATCGAACCCACTTCCACGTGTTACATGTCCAGTTGGTCACAACCACTGGTCGGATGTGTCACTTAGTAGAATTGACCCCCTTCCTCTAAAGGGCCTCTTTTGGAGTACTTAGCTAAATGAATGAATCATTGTGTTGTTATAATTTGTAGACAAAATAACTTCATTGTAGGTATATAGAGGTAAAATATATTATTTAAAAAAATAGAGAGAACATATTATCAAAGTGTTAATAAACTAAATCTATACTAATATTATAAAAGCTGAAGAGTTTGTTTGTTTGAATGCACTAACCTCAGGAACTACTGGTTCGAATTGAAAAAATATTTTTGTTTTGGATAGTCCATTTATCTAGGAAGGCTATAGGCTACTTTTTAATTTGATATTTCCTCGGGATCGGGAGTGAGCTGCTCTCCACGGGTGAGACCGCGGAGCGCAGCTAGTCCCATATACTTTTATACTAATACCACATGCTAATACTAGCAACGCTCCGCGGTTTCAGCCGTGTAACACCCAAACCCGTGAGAATATCAGGATAAAAAGTAGCTTATGTTGTTTCCAATGAATCAATGTATCCTCATACCAAGTTTCATCAAAATCGGTCCAGTACTTTCGGAGCCTATTTGTTATAAACAAAAAAACAAAAAATCTTTCCTCTTTTTAACGAACTTCAAAAAGGGAGGAGGTGCTTAATTCGTTGAGAATTTTTATGTATGTTCGCCGATTACTCGAAAACGCCTGGACCGATTTGGAAAATTCTTTTTTTATTTGAAAGAAGATATTTTCATGATATTATATTGCATGTATTTCTGTTGCCGCTATAACAACAAATACTAAAAACAGAATATAATGTTAATGGTACGGACGGAACCCTCCGTGCGCCAGTCTGACTCGCACTTGGTCGGTTATTTTTTGTTGGGACAGTGAGACATCAAGGGTAGCTTCGTCCCATGTGACATTGCACTTTTTGAACTGGCTTTTTTTTATTAAATTAGGAAATCGTCATTGTTTAACTGTTGATGTACTCTCTTGTACTACATTAAGTAGTTTATCTCTAAGTTATAAAACACAAGCCATATCATATTTCTCTCTAAACTATTTGTCAGCAAATTCTTTACCTCTTACACATGGAATGCTAGCTTAGCTGTGGCACTCGGTTTCACTCGCATAGATCGCAATCCTATGAGAATTTCTCAAAATCATAGTTCATCTAGTATATCTCTATGTCTATACTATATTAATTAACTAGCGACCTGCTCCGGTTTCGCACGGCTATATTATGCATGTATTTTGCATATAAACCTTCCTCTTGAATCACTCTATCTAAATAAAAAAAACCGTATCAAAATCCGTTGCGTAGTTTTAAAGATTAAAGCATACATAGGGATATAGGGACATAGGGACAGAGAAAGCGACTTTGTTATACAGGGTTATTGGTTATTATATTAGCAAGCCGTTGAGGGCTACTTCTGTGCACCTAAACAAACAACTTTTGTTCTACGACTTTTGGAAATTCAAACATTTTCATTTTTATTGTGAGGTTATTTAAATTCGAAAATCAGCAGATTTTTTAAAACAAAGGTCATTAGAACTAAGAACAGTAGATAAAACTTAAGGTTAATGACCTCTCCCTGTAAGGAACAGCTGATTTTCAGGTAAACAAAACCTCAAAATTTTCAAAAAAAAAATGTTCGAATTTCTAAGAGTCATAGAACAAAAATTGTCTGTTTAGGTGCACAGAAGTAGCCCTCAACCGCTTGCTAATATAGTTACCAATAACCCTGTATACTATGTAGTGATAGCACAGTAATAGTAGGTATTAAAAAATGAAATACCTACACTTTAAGCACTCTACATTGTCTTGTCCCTTGGCTTATCCATTTTAAGTGGGACTTTTACCACATCTTTTACATTTGGAGAGGTGTCGAATATTGACGTACCTATCGCTGGGACTTCCTTAAGGATTAAGGTCGATAAGTATTTAAGACAGTTACACAAATAACCGGCCAAGTGCGAGTAGTACTCGTGCACGAAGGGTTCCGTAACTGTTTTTAGTATTTATTTATTTATTTATCTATCAGAAAAACTACATCTATCATTACAGGATTCCCCAATGCAATAGCGTAGTTAAAATAAATTTAAATTAATTATAACAAATAATCCATAAAGATTCCCACGATCCAGTTGGCACAATGGTCACCATGCCGGACTGCCAAACATAGGGTTGCGGGTTCGATTCCCGCCTCAGACAAGTATGCTTAAATATTTGTCTGTGGTCTGGTTGTTTCTATGTATTATAAGTATATATTTACAAAAGAAAAGTATATAAGTAGTATATCCGTTTTCTGGCACCCATAACTCAAGTCTAGTTACTTAGCTTGGGGCTAGATGGCGATGTGTGGAATGTCCTGCAATATTTATTTATTATTTATTTATACTTTTTGGAATTCACTCTTCCCACATGTAAATACGTCAATTTGCTTGGCAACTAAATTTAGTGTATTTGTTGTTATAGAGGCAACAGAAATACATCATCTGTGAAAATTTCAACTGTCTAGCTATCACGGTTCATGAGATACAGTCTGGTGACATACAGACGGACAGTGACGTCTTATAGTAATTATGTTCCCGGGTCTTAATCGCGTATTTTTTGTTTTTTATTTCTCTTACCTCGACGTTTCGACTATGTTACAATAGTCATGGTCGCGAGGAGTGACGTCTTAGTTAAAGGGTTCCATTTGTAGTGCGGAACCCTAAAAAAAGCTTCTTAAAGAAAGCTTACAAGGTTACGGGTTAAGAAGGAATTCTTCTTCGCTTTGCTCCTTGCCCATTTTCTTACAACGGGGTTTGAATTACTTACCTACATCCATCAGAATTGCGTCTTGTAACGTTTTACGAACTCCACTGCGGCTTCTACCTGATTTTTTTGTTTAGAAAGTTTCAAATATTCCACCCAGAATTACATTCAAAGCGATAGCAATTGAAAACGAAAGCAATCGCATTACGTAGTAACTTTCCCAACAAAACTAAAATCTGCAAAAATTCCCACAAAACGAGCCAAATCAAATTCTATTCAAAACTACCCTCTATTTACTTCGCCATACTAAAATACCCCATATTTCTATTAACATAAAGTTGAAATTATCTTACACAATTACCCCTAAAGAACTGGGTCCTTTGAAATTTTGTTGGAGTTTTCGACAAAGAATTTTAGACCTTATTGTAATGACGTAAAGATGTGGTTTTGTTTGGCAAAGTTTTAGATGGAGGAAATTTCAAGTGTGAATTTGCCAAACGATTTTATACCTTATTTTTATAGATTTGAAGTTTGGTTTTCAGTGATGGTTGTAAGATGTAGTTTTTCTTTCAAAGCTTACATCTGCCTACAAAGTACAAAAGTACAAACAAACAAAAGTGCTGTTTTTTTTTGTATTACAACAATAAAATTTCAACGGACAGACAGACGGAAGTGATTTTGACATCTGTCTCTTATTATTAGTAGTTGTGTCCTACGGGTTTGGTTATACATCGAGATAAGCCCAAATTCATCTATATTACTAATATTATAAAGCTGAAAAGTTTGTTTGTTTGAACGCCCTAATCTCAGGAACTACTGATTCGAATTGAAAAAATATTTTTGTGTTGGATAGTCGATTTATCGAGGAAGGATATAGGCTAAAAAAAGTAGTTTTTCGTAAAAATAAATAAATTTTGATGTGTAAAAATAATATACAGGGTGAATTTTTTTAACGAGACTTCCGAAACCTTAAGAGATATAGCGAAAAATGCTGAAAGAAGTGACGTTGTAGCAGATTTTAACAAAAACTAAAATCTGTTGTATCACTACATAGTCATACATACATCGTATAAAATAAAGTCACTTTTCGCCGTCCCTATGTATGCTTAGATCTTTTAAACTACGCAACGGATTTTGATGCGGTTTTTTTTAATAGTAAAAGTGATTAAAGAGGAAGGTTTTTAGATATAATACATGCATAATACAGCCGTGCGAAGCCAGGCCGGTCGCTAATTTTAAAATAATAGCGAATTTAAAACGCTACGCCATTTTTATTAACGATTTTGTCAATTAAAAACTATGATTCGATTTTCAAAATAAATTCTATTATATTCGAATTTGGAACGTGAAAAATCGAATTAAAGTTATGCCTGTGGCGTTCGGAATTTACAATTGATATTAGTTTTACATTTTAGTTTTAAAAATATTTAATTTAATTTCGTTAACTACATTAAAAACAAGTAACTTAAAGCAATTTAAAAAAGGTTTATGTTTTTGAAGTGAAAACTTCTTTAGCGGCGTTGAGCACTTTTTCTGTAATGGGTATAAAATCTTAAACTCGCGTCAGGACACGTGACCTGATCGAAAAAGCGTAAGACGGATGGAGAGTAGACAGCTATCCCCTCTCTACCGGCGCGGCGAAAATGTATGCCTGGGCCTACTGTTTTTAATTTGGCTGTGAGTGTATTAAGACGTACATATGGTATTTTTTAACGGACGACTATTGACGGACGACAAATGTCGGACGACAAATGTCGGACGACAAATGTATTATTTTTAATTTTCGTATTTATTAAATTGCTTGTTTCTTGTTTCAGAAAGCACATGAAAATCTTCTCGAAGGCATTAATGGTGAGTAATTTTTACAAATATTTGTTAAAGTAATGAGCACTGTCTGTCTGTCACCAGGCTGTATCTCATGAACCGTGATAGGCTAGACAGTTGAAATTTTCACAGATGATGTATTTCTGTTGCCGCTATCACAACGAATACTAGAAACTGAATTTAATGGTACGGAACCCTACGTGCGCAAGTGCGAGTCGCACTTCGGGAGCCTTTACTCTGCAGTGGGCTAAAACACTGTTTTTACAAAAGGAAACGTAGGTTTTTTCTTATCTTGCTTATGGTTAACTTAGCTACATATACATATACTCAATACATATATTATACAGGGTTATTGGTAACTATATTAGCAAGCCTTTGGGAGCTACTTTTGTGCACCTAAACAAACAACATTTGTTCTACAACTTTTGAAAAATCTAACATTTTTTGAATTGAAAAATTTTGATACAAAAACATAATCTATGTTTACCTAAAAATCAGCTTTTCCTTACACGGAGAGGTCATTAACCTTAAGATTATACTTATTTATTTAAAGTTTTATATGTATAAAAAGAAAGAAAGAAAAACATTTATTCATTTTTTTTTAATTTTTTTTTATCTACTGTTCTGAACGCATTAATCCAAGGAACTACTGGTTCGATTTGAAAAAATATTTTTGTGTTGGATAGTCCATTTATCGAGGAAGGCTTCAGGCTACTTTTTATTTTGATATTCCCACGGGATCGGGAGTTACGCGGGTGAAACCGCGGATGCAATTTTTAATAAACTATGAAACATAGAATTCAAATTATAGCTTAGTGCTAGCTAACGCGTTTTTATGTAAATTCACACGGTATCCAATCTTCCCTACTACATACATACCCAGTACATATATATAGGTACGTATGTGATATAATGGTTCCGCGTGCCATTAGCGGTGAATTGGGGTCAATTGGTGTTTGTACTGTTTGTCCATCCATTCCGTCTCGTCGCCGCTTCGGTCGGCCATTCTCTTGTAATGTGCGAGTCCTGTGAGATAACTCCAGGGTTATTTTGTATGGTTTTACTATAGACCCGTTCAATAGTCAAACCTATAATAGAGAGGGTGTTATTTGGTGTTAGGATGGCAATCCAACGGAAATAGTTCATTTTTGTACTTTATCCCTATTAGTCCTCTGTAGTCCCTGAAAAAATTGCAGTGAGGTGTAACAAATACCTGCAATAAAAGTATGAACTGTTTTTACAAATTAACTTTGCCAAAAGTCTAATGCAGTTTTAGTTTTTGTCACAATCGAGCACGCGACGCGTCGACTCTTTTCGACTTCCATTGTCTAGCAGCCACAACACAAGTCTAGTTACTTAGCTTGGGGCTAGATGGCGATGTGTGGAATGTCCTGCAATATTTATTTAAACGTTCATGTTTCTAGCCGAGTTTAGCGTTAATCGATACTCAATTAGGTCTGGATGTATGAATGACTAAGCAAAAATATTTATAAAGGCGGGTAAATTTTGCAGATTTTTTTATATGAACCGCTGCGTCATCTTCAGAGAATATCGGGTAGGTATTAGAGACGCTGCTGCAGTGGAGTAAGAGACAATTCCACATTCATACAGAGCCAAGAAGACCTAAACATAAGTACTTACTGTTTTTTTAACTGAAATTAATTTAACTAACATTGTAAGTTTTTGTACTAAAGTTATTCAAAATCATCTCGTGAAAATGGTGCTTGTAACAGCATCAAAATACAAAATAAATAAAAAATAAGAATCATCAAAATCGGTTCACATTTTAACCTCTAGAACGCCACATAGAAACAAACACATAAGACCGATTAACACATTACCCTCTTTTTGATCGGGTAATAACATTTTGAATAACTTTAGTATCAAAAACTAATGTTTACAATTCACATATAAATCAGTCAAACCTTGTATGTTTGTATGTCGTCATCCAAACACATGTGCTTATCTATTCGTCATCCGTTTCACTAGTTCTGTTCAAGTAATAATAAATATTATATTGTACGACGTTACACATCGCCCTCTAACCTCAAACTAAGCAACTGGGCTTGTAATATGGGTGCTAGATCACTTTTAGAATAGGTATCTAATATTTAAAAGAATGCATGCAAAAGAATTAAAAATAAACACTGACATAATGCGTTTCTTTGAATAACCCGTTTCCAAACACTTAAGAGGTTTTGAGTGAAGGCGTCATTTGTTCGTCTTGAAGTCCTCTATCGATTAATATGGGTTTCAAAGTACACTGGGCTTGTTTGGAGAAACTCTGACATGATGCGTTTCTTTGAATATACCGTTTCCAAGACCCTTTAGAGGTTTTTAGTGTGAAGGCGTCATTTGTTCCTGTTGAACTCCTCTATTGATTAATATGGGTGTCAAAGTACACCGGGCTTGTTTGGAGAAACTCTGACATGATGCGTTTCTTTGAATATCCTGTTTCCAAGACGCTTGAGAGGTATAGCGTGAAGGCATCTTTTGTCCCTTTTGAAGTCCTATATCAATGGGTATGGGTGTTAAAGTGCACCGGGCACTTTTCAAGAAACTCTGACAAGGTGCATTTCTTTGAATAACCCGTGTGTACGGCATTAATTTGTCCTCTATTATTCGTTATAATTCTTAAACCAAAGCGGGTACTTTTAAAGACAATTGAATTTTTCTCACATAATGTATTTTTTTGCCGCTATAAAGAATACTAAAAACAGAATATAATATAGTCAGACTCGCACTTGGCCGGTTTTATTACTATCACTACATAGTCACTACATAGTATAAAACAAAATCGCTTTCTCTGTCCCTATATCCCTATGTATGCTTAAATCTTTAAAACTACGCAACGGATTTTGATGCGGTTTTTTTTCATAGATAGAGTGATTCAAGAGGAAGGTTTATATTTATGATACATGCATAATATAGCCGTGCGAAGCCGGGGCGGGTCGCTAGTATAAAATAAAGTCACTTTTCGCCGTCCCCATATCCCCATGTTCCTTTGTATGCTTAGATCTTTAAAACTACGCAACGGATTTTGATGCAGTTTTTTTAATAGATAGAGTGATTAAAGAGGAAGGTTTTTAGATATAATACATGCATAATACAGCCGTGCGAAGCCGGGGCGGGTCGCTAGTATGACAATATATGGGTTTAGAGAGTAAATAAAAGCTATATCTCTCTATCTATCTGTAGGTATAAGCAGTTGCTATGTCAATGGCTTTAGAATTAAAACATCGAATGCAACGGACGTCCGCGCGCTCAATTTGCGGGCGGATGCCTTCAATCGGCGCGCGCGTCGTTCCCGCGCTTTGCGACCCCTGCGGTATGCGTGCGCGTACGATATATGACTTAACTGATGTGTGAGCGGTTATTACCTTTTAACGGAATAAATTATGTACTAACTGTGTACTTTATTGACGACCCAACTGGCACAATGGTCACTATCCTGGACCGCCAAAGACAGGGTTGCGGGTTGGATCCCCGCCTCACACATATATTTATGCTTAGATATTTGTCTGTGGTCTGGTTGTTTCTATGTATTGTAAGTATACAGGGTGAATTTTTTATGTGGGCCTTCAGGGCTATATCCTAAACCATAAGAGATAGCGAAAAATGCTGAAAGGAGTTGCGTGACCGATTTCGACAAAAACTAAAACTGCATCATTAGATTTTTGAAAAAATCATTACCTGGCCAAGAATCGAACCTGTTATTTTGCAAAAAATAATCATACTGTATTTTTTTACCAATCGATAGTGTTTCTGATAAAGATTAATTCCTGGAAACAAACATAGTATGGTAAATCAAAGGAAAGATGTTGCTACCTCTTATAGTTTAGGATATAGCCCTGAAGGCCCACATAAAAAATCACCCTGTATAACCTTTCAGCTGGCAGAGGTGGCGCCCCCTAGTAGCGCTAGACTGGCTTAGTCGAAAAAAAAATGGCCGCCTGAAGGGGGCAGACCCATTTATTCCATATGAAAGCATATAAATTAATTTTGGTTTGACTAATTCATAACATTGATAAGTACCTTTTTGCATTAAGAATGGAATTTCCTATTTAGATGACATAGTTTAAATATTAGTACTTGAACAAATAATGTGAGTAATAATAATTGCAGAGTGAAGTACAAATTTGCAAAAACCACTTGCAAAAAAATTGCAAAAAAAATTCGTAAAGAAACTAATATCTCCCGCGTAATTTTATAAATTACGCGATAATAATACAAAGTGAGGTGATCTATAAGTAGTATATCCGTTGTCTAGCACCCATAACACAAGTCTACTTCTCTCTAACTCACAAGCTTAAAGCTTAGTTTGGTGGGGAGGACTTCGACCAACAGTTACGAATATCATTAGAAGATTACTTATTTTACCCTAATGTATGAACGTCAAGATTGTAACTAGAATAAAACCTATATATTTTTGGAAAAAAATAAATTAATTTATTTACTTAGCTTAGGACGAGATAGCGATGTGTGTGGATATTTGAGCGGATAACAACCAATTTTAGTTAGCTAAAGTCATTCTGCTTTTGTCTCCTATTTCCGCCTTAAAAACCCAGTCACCTATCATCATAAAAATCTGTATATTTGAAAAGAATAAAAGATCTAAATAAAAGTATATGTATGTTTGACTCGCTTATAATAAACTGAACAAAGACGCAAACACAAGAGATAACGAATCAACTTCTTTGAGTATCAAAGTCGACCTTTGACCTATTTTTCTTTATGACAGAAAAATAACGCATTATAGTTATGGTACTCAGAGGCAATTGGTGGAAATTGTAGCTCTGTTAGTGATGGCATTAGGATGGTTTTCAGAGAGAATCTTTACAAATACAAATTTAAAAAAAATTAAAAAAAAAATCAAAAGGCAAAAAGGTACTTTTCTACATACCGCGTACTTTTCTATACAAAAAGAAAGAAATAAATATTGCAGGGCATTCTGCACATCGCCATCTAGCCCCAAGCCAAATAATTTATTTATACAAAGTTACATGTCATTTCGATATCAATTTTACATATTTCACTACAATTTAGTAGGTACTCGTTCAAAATATAACACCCCGTCGTTTTTGCGTCGTTAAAAAATAAAACACTTCAAAAATTAATTAAGGTCAATCAAGTATTCGAAAAGACAATAATATTATTAATTACGTTGCTTACGTTGCTTACGTTGCTTGTTTTTATAGGAACTAGCTGTTGCCCGCGACCACGTACGCATGGTCGTTCTATACTAAAATTTTGAATCACTCTATTTAAAAAAAACCGCATCAAAATCCGTTGCGTAGTTCTAAAGATCTAAGCATACATAGGGACAGACATCGGAAAGTTCCTTAGCGCGGGCTGACGAGAGGATCCGACCTAGCCGCGAAAAATTTTTTCGCGTTACGAAAACATGAAACGAAAATCTATAAAAAAAAAGTTCCGCGTACCTTAGAATGTAAAACATTAATCCTTATAAGATCACTCTCTTGTCCGTGTGTCACCACCAATTTTCTTACGAATGGGTGGATTTAGCAAGTTGAAATTTATATCAGACTAGCGACCCGCTCCGGCTTCGCACGGCTATACTATGTATTATACATATAAACCTTCCTCTTGAATCACTCTATATATTAAAAAAACCGCATCAAAATCCGTTGCGTAGTTTTAAAGATCTAAGCATACAAAAGGACATAGGGATATAGGGACGGCGAAAAGTGACTTTATATTTTTAAACTATGTAGTGATACTGAGGTCTTCAGTCCCTATTAGGTGTATAAAAATCAAAGTCCTGAGTCAACACGATAAAAAAAAAAATGGTTGTCTGTAAAGTCTGTTTCCGGACGATAATTTTACGTGATAACGTCATAAGAAAACATTTATGGTAACCATGGCAACGATAAAACGTTGCTATAGTTACCTTGTCAATAACATGAGGCGTTCCAGTAACGACGCGTGACTTCACACTTTTTTGAGATTGCAGGTGTTCACCAATTTATAAAACGTTATCACGTCAAAATGTGCATAAGAGTTTCGCGAAAACTTGTAAGTACTAAAATTTTCTTTAATTTTCAACTTTATTTACGAATACCTCTGTGTTAAAGTAAATTCAAAGTAAATTTAAAAAAAAATGTAGGTATTTAAATTTTCTAACTTCATCTCTATTATAATTTAAATCTCTCTGAATGTTGACATGAAATGAATTAATTGAAAACGATTTATATGTATGAAATTCAAAACTTTAAATTCAAGGAAATTTAAGTGTCACAAACACTGAACTACTTTTCTATAATAAATGTGATGTTTTTTTCCGTTTTTTAAGCTTTGTACAGTCACATTACCAATTAGCTGAACCCCACGTGACCTAGAGCTCACTAGCACATCTGTAGGGTTGTAAAGTAATGTTACCTGATAATGTTTTTTTAAACAATATACTATACAATACAATATGCAATACAAAAAAAATAACAAAATGGGTAAATACTATATTTTTATAGATATGCAAATGAGCTCTGGGTTACGTGGGGTTCAGCTAATTGGTAATGTGACTGTACAAACATACTAGACATTTTTTTAATACCTACTGAAAAGGACAATGTCCACTCTCATAGAAGATGTGGCTTGCACTCAAACATATTTTTATAACGTTGTCCACGACTAGGTACGCGTTGTAGTTTTGTTTTCTATAACTAAAACCTTCCTCTTGAATCACTCTATCTATAAAAAAAACTACACCAAGTTTCGTTGCGTAGTTTTAAAGATCGAAGCATACATAGGGACAGACAGACAGCGGAGGGTGATTTTTCTCTGCTAGGTTCCCTCGAAATAAGGAACTTCGTTTCTAAAATACTTTGAAAACTAAACCCCGAAACAAAATCCCCAACATCAAAGTGAACATCAAAACTTTACTCAAAACTTGCAGTAAATTTTCCAACCTGGTAACCCTACAAACGCAAATTCCAAATTTAAATTTCAAATCACAAACGTCATTGATTCACAGTCTATTGTGCCAGTATTGTAATCTGATTTTTTAACCATAGAGTTTTTATATTTTCAATTGAGGTGTTTTTTTCGTTACGTCCTTCTTGGTTTTATTTGAATAGGACAAAGTGATCGAAATAGATAAAGTTTTGAATAAATATAATAAAAACTGGGTCAGAGGACAAATAGATAAGAGAATTTAAATTTTTTCTTTGAATAATGGCTTCGAACGACGCATTTAAAGTAACCTATATTCTTAGCTCGTGTAATGTTTAATTTAAATCTACACAATAAGATTTTTTATTTGTAACGAATAAGTTTCGAAACTACTGGACCGATTTTGAAGAAACTTTGTATGAGAATACAAAGGCTACTTAAAAAGTAGCCTTTGTATTCTCTTGATATTCCCAGATTTCATTATCAAATCTTTATTGAACTAAATACAATAAAATTTAAAAAAAAACTCAAAATTCAAAATTAAGATATAATTAAACAATTCCAATGATTATTGCTAAGTCTTATACTAAGAATAATTGATAAAAAAAAATTAGCCATAATATCCTCTAATTTCGCACCTAAGTATATAATTTCTATTTCTATTCAATCCAGCAGGGACCGACGAATAGTGTGTAGTAGCTATAAAATAATAATAAAACCTTTTTTGTTACTATAAAAAAAAAATCTTGTTTCTGGCCATCGAAACTCGCAACACGAATAAAAAAGAAATAATTGACAGCGGAAAAAGCGATAACGCGGGAAGGGCTGACCCAGACCGAACCGATAACAGAATATTACTTACATAATATAGTCAAAATAGATTGTACCAAGGACACAGGAGCAGTGGAGTTACATGGCGATAAGTAACAAAACTCTCTTTTTGAGAATCAGTCAAAAGATAGACAGAGAGCCCGTGACCGCCAGACCTTCCTTATTTTATCCACTACAAGTGTCTGGCAATGAATGACGTGTATTCTCATATTGTTTTACAGAAAATATGAAAAAATTACGCTTAATAGGTACTATGACGAAAGTAAGTTAGTATTATATATACACCTTTTGCTACCTAATAACTCTCCAGGCCACTGTGGTCTGAACTTCATAATTACAAAATGCACATGATTCTTAACTGTTCATGCGCTGAGAAATTCTCAGCTTTTTAACCGACTTTAAAAGAGGCGGTGGTTCTGTTTTTTGTGTAACATTTGATTTTATGTTTTTTTTTGTAAATGTTTTGGATACATACAAAATGTGAGGCAATACGCGATCATTCAAAGACGGCGCAACCGATTAAGATGTATTTTTATTTAATTAAGAAGGTCTGGAGACCACGAGCTCTTAGTCTATATGGGGTCACTTTGCAAAAACTAAATGTGACTCCTAATCAAACTTGTTAAGGTTAGTAAGCATTAAATTGTGAACATTTTGATTTAAATATGACGGTTTATTTGTGTCCTATGCCACGTCAAAAATCGGCTGCCTACCCGATTTTTGACGTGATGACGTCTTATAAATCGATGAACACCTGCACTCACAAAAACGTGTGACGTCATGTCACGTTACCGTTATTAACAAGGTAACCACGTATTAAAGTATGAAAAATGGTAATATCAACGATACAAAAGAGTTCTTATGACGTAAAATTATCGTCCGTAAACCGACTTCACAGACAACCATTTTTGACGTGACAACGTTTTATAAATTGGTTTGCCGGGTGACACTTCAAGAAACTGCGTTACGCTCCGCTGACGTTATGCGCTCACAATGAGAGCGAGTGAGAGGCACGCGGGCATAAAAAGTGAAAGGCACGCGTCCCTTCCACTCGAGCACAGTTGTTGTCACGTAAAACTTTCGCCCGTATACCGACTTTACAGGCAACCAGTTTTTTTTTCTAAACCGAATTGTTAGATTGATGGAAAATATTTGGATAACATAATATCTTAGTGCAAAGTTATTTGGGTAAAAAAATATTGTTCTATGAGTTTTGGCTGCGGACGACCTGTACCTACATACAGCCAAATCTAGTATACTTCTTTAAACAAATATGCAGCCTAGACTTTACAAACCCACAACAATGAATTCATTCAACGAAATATTTATACTTAAAAAAACCTTTGTCAAAACCTTGCCATTAACAAAAAATAGCTTTAAAAATAAAAACAGTCGGAATTATTCATAACAAATCTGAATTTTCGAGCGGGAAACATTTTGAAATTAGAGCTTTTTAATTAAAAAGGTCGCCCATTCTCGGCGTATCAACGCTTTGTCGAGTTTTTTTTATTTACCGTTTTCATGGCGGCCTGTAATTATGAGCTAAGGAGGTTGTATTTTTAAGTCAGTTCCATTTTTAAACTGGAGTTCTGTGTTCGAATTTTGAAGTTAATGATTTTTATTTTATATAGTGCTTTACCTGCGCTTAGTCGCTGCACAAAAAAAAAAGTTTCTGAAAATTGCACCACGACCAGAGTTCAATAATTAATTATTAATCAATCAATGATTTTTTGCGAATAAAGGTAGGTACATAGTTTGATGATGTTACAAATTAATTTATAGTTCTCTTTACTGTGCCTAAAAGGCGTGAAAATCTTCCAATTTATTTTATTTTTCATAGAATTATCATCAAGTTAATATAACAGCGTTGAACTGGCTACGGGGGTAGCCAGTTCAACGCTGTTATATTAAACGCTGTTGCTTTGAAAATTACACCACACGGTCAAGTAGGTACGTCTAATAGGTAAATTTTTGGAAACATTTCTTTTGTTGTTAAATATTTTTAGTTCAAAATTTTTTTTTTAAATTCAAATTCCTTATTTTATAATGGCCGTAATTTAGAAAAATAAAATCTCATATGTCGCGAGAACATACGCAAAAAGAGTTTTAGAAGAAAAAAAAAAAATAGTCGGACGACAAATAGTCGTCCGACATTTGTCGTCCAACAAATTGTCGTCCGACATTTGTCGTCCGTCAATAGTCGTCCGTTAAAAAATACCATATGTACGTCTTAATACACTCACAGCCAAATTAAAAACAGTAGGCCCAGGCATACATTTTCGCCGCGCCGTAGAGAGGGGATAGCTGTCTACTCTCCATCCGTCTTACGCTTTTTCGATCAGGTCACGTGTCCTGACGCGAGTTTAAGATTTTATACCCATTACAGAAAAAGTGCTCAACGCCGCTAAAGAAGTTTTCACTTCAAAAACCGAGATAAGTGTCATTTCTTAAACGCCATTATCTCCGAAGTTACCTAACCTATTTTAACCCGGTTTAGACTAAAAGATAAAGAAATTCAAAAGGAACCGTTTAATATTTTTAATTCTGTAATATTTTTATACAAAATTATGTTTATTTAACGACACAATAGGTTAAGACCTCCATTTAAACGTTTCATATACGAAATACATTTTGCAAGAATGAAACGTTAGAATTAATATTTCAAACAATTAATAACAAACACCTGGTTCAAAATTAACGAGTTTAGCTTAAAATTATTTGATCACATCAAAATATGTCGTTTATTTTCATATTTCGATTAATTTTAACGATAAATATACGTCGACTTTCATTCCTAAGATCGTGGGTTCGAAATCCCGGCTGTGCATAAATAAATAATAAATAAATATTGCAGGACATTCCACACATCGCCATCTAGCTCCAAGCTAAGTAACTAGACTTGTGTTATGGGTACTAGACAACTCATATACTACATATATACTTTTCTTTCTGTAAATATATAATTATAATACATAGAAACAACCAGACCACAGACAAATATCTAAGCATAAATACATGTCTGAGGCGGAAATCGAACCCGCAACCCTGTATTTGGCAGTCCGGCATGGTTACCATTGTGCCAACTGGGTCGTCAAATAAATGATTTTTTCTTTACGAAAAATGTATGTGCGCTAATTGACATTGCTCTTACGGTGAAGGAAAACATCGTGATGAAACCCTTGGCTTAGTTGGCTCCAGAAGTATTGACAAGTTTTCTCCTCTGGACATGGTCGACTGAGCTGAGAGGGTGGTAGGTGCTGGTAGCATTTGCATACATAGTATAAAACAAAGTCGGTTTCTCTGTCCCTATGTCCCTATATCCCTTTGTATGCTTAAATCTCTAAAACTAAGCAAACGGATTTTGATGCGGTTTTTTTTATAGATAGAGTGATTCAAGAGGAAGGTTTATACATGCATAATATAGCCGTGCGAAGCCGGGGCGGGTCGCTAGTATATATTATTTAAGATATATGTAAAAGCAAATGTTATTATTAAATATGTGATTTTCTTTCTTTTGTCAACAGGACTGCACGTGGCCGCACAAAAAACAATGAAATATAATGCCTTAACCGTTTTTGGTAAGTTTTTGTTTTTGTTTATTCTATTTTTAAAGACCACCCAATCGTTTAGCCTTTTCGGACGAATTTAAGAGAGTTACATACGGTGTACTTATCCTTATAATAAGAAATAGTTCTTTTCTTCACTTAATGTTCGATTTCGGTGTTTCTTTATTTGTGTAATTAAGAGGAAAGGTTACCGGGGGCTATTTCCATACAAACTATTACAAACGTAGTCGACTGTTTTCTCCCTGGATGCAAATATTTTTGGTGCATAAAACTTAAAACTGCCATGATCACGCCCCTATTTTTTTTTTGATCTTAATTTCTATGATAATTAGAAAATGAAAAAAACCAAAACATAGGGGCATAGTCAGTCATGGCAGTTATAGGTTTTATGGCACAAAAATATTTGTGCTAGTGTCATTATCCAGGGAGGAAACAGACGACTACGTTTGTATGGAGAGAGCGCAGGTACCCTTTCACCTTAATGGACCTATTTTGATGAAAATTGGTATGAGGATATATTGATTCATTGGTATTAGCATGGTTACTTTTTATCCCGATATTCCCACGGGATTGGGAGTTACGCGGGTGAAACCGCGAAGCGCTGCTTGTTCATAATAAACTAAGCTTATATATTTTTTTTACATTACTAAAAGAAATACTTTTTAAATAATAAAAAATGTAGGTAGGTAAGTAGTATATCAGTTGCCTAGCGCCCATAACACAAGTCTAGTTACTTAGCTTGGGGTCTAGATGGCGATGTGTGGAATTTCGTTGCAATTTAATGAAAAAAGGTTTGCCACGGAACGAAAATTTCATATAAAAATGTCATTGGTATGTGATTCTCATAAGTCAATAGTATGGGGTCACCCTTAATTACACAAGGGGTGTTCGAATTAGGGGTGACTAGTACAATTTCCAGGGTTCGTCTGTTAATGTACGTTTCCTGTAAGAAAGGGACAAATATTAGTACCAAATAAATATAGAGTACTAGCGAGGCACGGCTATATAATGCATGTATTATTCATATAAACCTTCCTCTTGAATCACTCCATCTATTAAAAAAACCGCATCAAAATCCGTTGCGTAGTTTTAAAGATTTAAGCATACAAAGGAAAATAGGGACAGAGAAAGCGACTTTGTTTTATACTATGTAGTGATAGTGAAATGTCGACACCTGCAATCAAAAACATTGTAACTCACTTTTCAGTCAAATTAAGATATCATTGTAACTAAATTAAAAATTAAATTATCTCTCTTTTGATCCAATGTAAGCGTCTGTAAGTCATTTAGTTTGCAATTTAGAGAGTGTAATTTTTTTTAAACTCAGCATTCACTTAAGGCGATAATAAGCTTTATTCAGTTACACACAATTGGCCATGGCTTGTTTTAATAATTTGATGTTTTAATAACATACAAAATTGAATTGTATGTCTGAGTTACAATGTAAATGACGACCCAGTTGGCACAATGGTTACCATGCCGGACTGCCAAACACAGGGTTGCGGGTTCGATTCCCGCCACAGACAAGTATTTATGCTTAGATATTTGTCTGTGGTCTGGTTGTTTCTATGTATTATAAGTATATATTTACAAAAGAAAAGTAATATAAGTAGTATATTCGTTGTCTAGCACCCATAACACAAGTCTAGTTACTTAGCTTGGGGCTAGGTGGCGATGTGGGGAATGTCCTGCAATATTTATATTTATTTATTTATAAATTTAAATGCGTATGTCAGATAATGGCGTTGTAAGTCAAAAAAGTTACAAAAAACGAAATAAATAATAATTACATTTTAATCGTACAGAAATGTAAACTATCCCATCTTCTATCTATCTATCTTAAATTTACAAAGTTGGAGAGCGTTAGAACTTAACAGAACTGAATAAGAATATTTTGAATCTTTGAAGCTGAAGAGTTTGTTCGTCTGGTTGAACACGCTAATTTGTTCGAATTGAATAATTCTTTTTGTGTTGGATAGTCCATTTATCGAGGAAGGCTATAGGCTGCTTTTAATCCCGATATTACCACGGGATCAGGAGTTACGCGGGTGAAACCGCGGGGCGCAGCTAGTATTATAAATATTATAAAGAGAAAAGATTTGATTATTTGTTTACATTGAATATGCTCCGAAACTACTTGACCGATTTTGATGAAACTTAGTATGAGGATACATTATTTCATTGACAGTAACATAGGATACTTTTTATCCCGATATTCCCATGGGATCGGGAGTTACGCGGGTGAAACCGCGGAGCGCAGCTAGTTAGATTTAATATCGAAGTGTCGCCAGTCGCGGTGTTAGAAACCGCACCCCTCACGGCTCAGGGGTGTGACTAAATCCAGGTCAATAGAACCACGACAGTCCGCGTCAATATACTGTCATTACAGCTGTCATAAACTGTCATGGACTGACATTAAGATGGTTACATATCGCGTTAAAATTCTCGTGTAGCGGTGCTAGTTAACAATCTCCACCTAAACGGCTGAACCGATTTGTATGATTTATTTGTGTATTTTCGTTAGGTCTGATAATCGAAAAACATCAATTTATATTTTTTTTTTCCTTTTTTTTTCCTTTATTTTTAGGGTTCCGTACCTCAAAAGGTAAAAAATCACTTTTTTGTTTTTTTTAACCGACTTCAAAAAAGGAGGAGGTTCTCAATTCGTCTGTATGTTGTTGTTGTTTTTTTTATGGCAAAACAACGTTTGCCGGGACAGCTAGATAACTAAGTATACACACAGATGAAATCATTTTTATCAAAAAACTAGCAGCGCTCCGCGGTTTCACCCGCGTAACCCCCGATCCCGTGGGAATATCGGTATAAAAAGTAGCCTATAGCCTTCCTCGATAAATGGACTATCCAACACAAAAATAATTTTTCAATTCGGACCAGCAGTTCCTGAGATTAGCGCGTTCAAACAAACAAACAAACTCTTCAGCTTTATAATATTAGTATAGATTTGCAAAAAATGTAAATTGCGAAGCCCTGTGGTGAGTAATAATAATCACACCGTAACAACATTATCATTTTATTTTTCGATTTTTTTTTATCTTACTATTATATTAAAACTAGCTTTTGCCCGCGACTTCGTACGCGTGGTAGTTTTGTTTTTAAATACTTAATACCTTCCTCTTGAATCACTCTATCTATTTAAAAAAACCACATCAAAATCCGTTGCGTAGTTTCAAAGATTTAAGCACACATAGGGACAGACGTCGAGAAGCGACTTTGTTTTATACCATGCAGTAATTATAAACGCAAAGTATGTTTGTTACTTCTTCACGCTAAAACTACTTGACCAATTGCCATAAAACTCGATAGCTGGAGACCTTAACACATAGGCTACTTTTCATCCCGAAATCCCTTCAAGATCGGGACTTACGCGAGTGAAACCGCGGAGCGCAGCTAGTGAAGAATATTTTATTCCTTCGTTACATTAATTAAAATACAGATGTAAAAAAAAGGCATTTCACTACATAGTATAAAACAAAGTCGCTTTCTCTGTCCCTATATCCCTTTGTATGCTTAAATCTTTAAAACTACGCAACGGATTTTGATGCGGTTTTTTTTTATAGATAGAGTGATTCAAGACGAAGGTTTATATGTATAATACATGCATAATATAGTAGTGCGAAGCCGGGGCGGGTCGCTAGTTTTCGATAATGGCCTGTTTGTGTTGAACAAAAATCATTTTTGGTGATCGGTAGCATGTCTGCCTGCCCCTATGAGTCAACTAGAAATATTACCACTTAATTCAATCAAATTTCACCCTCAATACCTTTAAAATGCGGGTTAGTAATACTCAGTAGCATATGGCGAGCGCATCCCTTCAAATAATTGAAAACGCAGGGTGTTGAAGGAAGGACATTCCACACATCGCCATCTAGCCCCAAGCTAAGTAACTACACTTGTGTTATGGGTGCTAGACAACTCATACACTACTTATATACTTTTCTTTTGTAAATATCACTAAATAAAAATAAATAATAAATAAATTGCCTTTTATTCAGATCAGCTTAGCTTTTGATACCATATGTAAACAATAAATTTAACTTAACTGTAAATATCACTACATAGTATAAAATAAAGTCACTTTTCGCCGTCCCTATATCCCTTTGTATGCTTAGATCTTTAAAACTACGCAACGGATTTTGATGCGGTTTTTTTAATAGATAAAGTGATTAAAGAATAAGGTTTTTAGATATAATACATGAATAATACAGCCGTGCGAAGCCGGGGCGGGTCGCTAGTATACATAAAATACATAGAAACAACCAGATCACAGACAAATATCTAAGCATAAATACATGTCTGAGGTGGGAATGGAACCCGCAACCCGATATAAATCACGATAATTTCACTGAATCGCAACGAGTAAACCACCGAGACAATGCTAGGTTTACGTATAATAGAGGTAGGTATTAAGTACTGTGTTTAAAGGTGGGTCTACACGGCAGTTAAAGGTCTGTTTACAGAGGACGGACCGACCACAAAGCATCTCTCTAATTAGGATAGGTAAGTATGTTTGTTTGTCATTTTTTATGTAGGTATGTCTACGTTGTTTGTGGATAAATACTAGTTAATACACTCGGTTTTGTACGGATTTAATTTTGGTAATTTAGGTTTTTTTATTATTATTTAAACGTACTTAGGTAGGTACTTAATTTTTTTTATATTTTTTTTTATATTTTATTCTTTTTTTATCACTACATAGTATAAAATAAAGTCACTTTTCGCCGTCCCTATGTCCCTTTGTATGCTTAGATCTTTAAAACTACGCAACGGATTTTGATGCGGTTTTTTTTAATAGATAGAGTGATTCAAGAGGAAGGTTTATATGTATAATATATGCGTAATATAGTCGCGCGAAGCCGGGGCGGGTCGCTAGTTATCTAATAAAACTTACCAGAAATAATGAAAAAAAATTGGGAATATTTGATTGAAATCTGTTTAGGAGTTTTTAGTTTTTTGGTTTTGCATGAATTCCCCTAATAATAAGGGAATTTGGGGGCAAGATGCCACGTGAAATCCCCATTTTCTACCGTCTAACTAAGGGAATAGGTACGTCTGCCGTCTGGTATAATACTAATACTTTCTAAGGATAAATCAGAGAACGCCTCCTAGCGGATCTAAAAGAAAACCTCTTCCTTGCAATAAGGTTTACTCAAAAATCTTATAAGAGTTCATATTTTGAAGTACGGAACCTTAAAAAGGGACTAGTTCCAATTGCATAGATAGTTGGCAGATCCATTTTGCTATAGTAGTACCTACTTTTTTTAAGAATATTATTTCCAGTAAAATTGACAACAAGGCTGTATGTGCCCTTTGCCTTCCCTGAACAGGCTAAGCATAAAAAAAAGGTTGTTAGTGCGCTGTTAATTCGGAACTAGTATAAAAAAATAAGCAAATCTGATATTTCTCCATACAAAAATATTTATTAAAAAAATCACGTTAAAAAGATTGGTTTTATATTCCCACAGGATCGGAACTTACGCGGAACAAGCCACGGCGCGCAGCAAGTCCAACAAAACGCTTTTTATTTGCTAAAAAATGCATTCTTGCATCTTTCTGATCCGTTTGAAGTCTTAATTTGATTGCAGCGCCTCGCTGCGTCGAGTAGCGGTACTAATTTTAATTGGATGTAATTTTTTGTTTGATTTTTATGCTTCTAATGATTCGTTGAGTTGAAATGATTTAATTCGTGTTTGGATTCGATATTTATCTATTTCTATATAAGTTTGACATTGAAGTAGGTACGTACCTAATTAAAATTTGAAATAAAGTGTGTACCTACACCATATCTATGCTTGTCATAAAATGAACAAATCTTCTACTTTTTCCTTAAACAATGTCAATTTATCGTTTACATTTTCTTTCAACATTTTTCTGTTTAAAATACGAATTTCTTAAAACGAATCTACTGCTACTACCCTCTATTATCCAGTAGCAACAACTCAACTCACGTAATACATCAAAGATGGCGCTGTTATCAACTTTCAAAGAATCGATCACAAACTTAAATAAGGTTAAACGGAAAAATATAGAACTAAAACTCTCCTTGTAAAAAATAATCTTACAAAGACACTAGCGCCACTACTAACAGAACAATGTATATCGTACGTTCATCAAACAACAGTGCCATGCATACTTTATAAATATATAGAGAGCATCATAACAACGTCCCAGAGCGGGATATATCATCACATTGCTATCTGTACCACGGAATGGGGTTTAAAATATTCAGGGGCACGGTAACTGCTTTTGTTAGGTTATTATAGTGAATTTGGCGGGAAGTTTTTAGGTTAGGTTTGTTAGGTTGGCAACGATAACTTTTAGAAGTAGTGATGGGGTGATTTACTGTGTAATAAAGATCCCGATTGTTCCTAATATCCCTACTTTGTTGCTTATTCGGGGTTTATTAATAGCCCCTTTTAACGAATCGTATCAAAATAGTTAAAAATATATTTTTATTATTTTCAGTAACAAAAAGCCAATTTTCTCTTAAACAGCCGACCCACCTAGGAACATGATGTGTCATTTTTGCGTCTAAAATGTATGTAACAAATCCAGATAAAAGATTTTGATAAACTTCAAGTGATCTTATAAGTTAAATGTAGCCAAAAAAATCACAAAAGGCCATTTTGTACATTCTTACGTCGAAAATATAACAAGTCTAGATTTTATTAAGTCCGTGATCAATTTTGTCAGAAGTTTGTTACAATTAAAAAAATAAATACCTCAAAAAGCCATATAGGGCCAGTTTTCTCTCAAACAGAACCAAGGAACTTGTATAATCTATAGCAAAAATGTTTGAAATAAATCTAAGTGTTATAAAATCTGAGATCAATTTTGTTCCAAGTAACTCTTACAAATTAAATAAAAAATACCACAAAATGCCAGTATTCTCTAAAACTCAGCCAACGAATAGAAACGTGTGTAATCTTTATCTCAAAAATATATGAAACAATTTTATGAAATGATTAATTTCGTCGAAGTTTTAAGTTACAATCAATAAAGAAACACCTTAAAAAGCTGCAAAAGGCCAATTTTCTCTAAAACCTAGCCAAGGATATTATACTTTTTGCATCTTTTTGTCAAAAATGTATGAAACAAATACAGATTTTATAAAATCGGAGAGAGATTTTTGTTCCAAGTTGCTCTTACAAATAAAATAAAAAATACTACATAAAAGCCACAAAAGGCTGGTATTCTTTAGAACCCAGCCAACCAATAGGAACGTGTGTAATCTTTATCTCAAAAAAAATAGACACAATTTTATGAAATCTAAGATTAATTTCGTCGAAATTTTAAGTTACAATTTAAAAAAGAAATACCACGAAAAAGCCACAAAAGGCCAGTATTCTCTAAAACCCAGCCAACCAATAGGAACGTGTGTAATCTTTGTACCGAGACATCTGTCGTCTCCAGCTCCCGATTTATATCAACTAGTCGGCCGATGTGTAATGACGCGGATAACTTACATTTTTCATGTAACGCTCGAGTGGTACGTCGACCTTTTTGTGTTTTTGTTTTTGCAGATTGCAGTTTTTGACTGACTTCCGAAAAGATGGAAGTTCCCAGTTGTTTATATGGCTGTTCGGGCATAATTTTCTTATGAATAAATAAATAAATAAATATAAAATAAATATTTCAGGACATATTACACATCGCCATCCAGCCCCAAGCTAAGCAACTTAATGCTTGTGTTATGGGTGCCAGATAACGGATAAACTACATATATACTTTTTTTTTTTTTTTTGTAAATATATACATATTATACATATAGGAAACACCCAGAACCAGAAACAAGAATTTATGGTCAGCATAAATACTTGTTCCCGGCGGGAATCGAACCCGCAACCTTCTGCGTCGCAGTCGGGTGTTCGCCCGACGCGCCACAGAGGTCGTCAAATCAATCATCAATCAATTTAAATTATTCATTTTTTGTAGGAAAGGGTATTGCTGAAAAAATGTGCGTTGCATCAGGGACGCAGCTGCAGTGGAGTACGTTAATCGTGCATTATACCCAGCAATAGCTTTTATTCTCTAATTAAAATACTTTCAAAGTAACAGACGATCTTTCGAACCCCTTACAAAACGAAATTTCCAATCTAAAATTATTTTAACTGTGTTTCTCAGTTTTACCTACGTAAGTCCCAATCCATTGGAAATATCGGAATAAAATTTAGCTCGTTTCGCTCCCTATGAAAATAAATCTTCTATCATACTAAGATTCATCAAAATTGGTCCTGTATTTTCGAAGTCTATTTATTACAAACAAACAATAAATTATTTCCTTTTCATAATATTAGTGTACATTAGTGCTGTACATTCTATCCAACAAATAAAATAATTTAAAAACCTTTTCAATAAAAAACACAATAAACTAAAAATGTCCAACGTAAGTCTTCACCGTTGTTTCCTTTAGCCAATATGTTTGAATCCAAACAATTGAGTGTTTCCGGTCAATTCGGTCGGATTTTCTCCTCGTATAACACACTCGCCGGCCAACAGCTGTGGGTAGTTTAAAATTACATGCTACATTTCAATACAGGGAAAATATATTGGTTAGAAATTAAAAGAAATAAAATTATTCGTCAATGTCTAGCTGACAAAACAGGGCTCAGTAACAAAAACTTCTCAAAATGTTTATGTAAATTATTTTTATTTTAGGTAATATTGACGTTATAACGTCTTATAAATTGGTGAACACCTGCACTCTCGAAAAAGTGTGACGTCATGCGTTATTGACAAGTAACTATAGAAACGTTATTGACAAGTAACCATAGCAACGTATTAAAGTATTCAAATGTCAACGATACAAAAGAGTAAACAGATCCTTTACAGACAACCATTTTTATTCTAAAGGATTTTAAAATCCTCACCTCAAAGTTATAATGCATCACCTCAAACAATTGCAATTGATGATGCATTATAACTTACTCAAAATAAGGACTAGTTCCAGATAGATAGTTCCAGGGAGACCTAGTTTGCTATAGGATTTTAAAAAAATTGAAAGTTCTTTCGCCAGTAAAAATCAACGAAGTATGTAACAAGGTTGTATGGGCTAATAATTTATCCTTTGCTTTCTCTATAAATACAACAAATGGTTGTCGGAATTAGATCAGCCCATCAGGCGATTCGGAACTACTTTAGAAAAATAGCAATCTGATTCGGCAAATGTCATTTTGGTTCATTTTTTTCAGTAAATACGCTACGGGAACGGAACTTATTCGGGTGAAACCGCGGAACCTGGCTAGTATATAAATATAATTTTTATCGAAGAATTCAATTTATAAGTTTCCAAAATAACGTAAAATGTATTATGAACACCATTAGAATTGCATTTACTTTACGAGCAAATAAAAATATTATTTTTATGGCTTTTTGGTTTTTACAATCATGATGTTTTCTATTCTAAAAGATTTTTAATTTTTTTGTTAACAACTTTCGAACTACTGGATCGATTTTGACGAAAATTGGTAGGTAGATAGATTGAAATCTAAACAGTAACATATACTTTTTATACCGATATTCCTACGTCACGTTCAGTAGTTTTTAGGGTCTATTCGTTACCAAAAAATAAATCCTCTTTTCGTAATACATAAATAGAAAGAACGCTTTATTGCACACACAAGTTATATAAAATACAACAACAAGACAATTGAAGTAGGTGTAAATTGCCAAAAAAGTAACTCCAAATTTTTAACTACCTAAACCAAATTTAATAAAATAACCACCACTTCGCTAACTTGTGTAATAGGTACTATAATTATGATACAGAATACATTTTACTGTTAATTTTGACTGGTGATAAATGAACTGTCCAAAACGCTCATTAACTGTTTGACAAGGGTACCCCTGTATATTGTTTCGAGTGAAGCCGCGGGATATATCTATACTTATCTAGGGGCACTTATTTTTATTGGGAAAATGAGAGTGGGAATTTTTTTAAGCGAAAAACTTTTTACTTTTCATTTAGATAGACAAATAATTATTGAGAAAATGTACAATTATCTATAAGAGAAGTGCTTTAAAATAAAGGATTAAATCAATCAATCGCAATCGTTCTTTTTGCTATCAGTTTGATCTGCAAAACTACAAATTCTTATTATTCCATATTATTAGTCAGTGATACTATGAACTTCAAACTTTAACAGTCTTTTTTACGCCTTTGCAGGCTGATATTTCAAAAATATTACATTTTCTTGCTTGATCACGTCCTAAAATCAAACCAAATGCCCTGTGCAAAGTCTCTGAAGTTTCTGAGATTTTCGCGATGAATCTTTTTCTCATTAAACAGTGTGCAATTGTAAGAATAAGTACGTGGTTTGCAACCCTCTTAATTCCCTTATCTAGTTTTAAGTACCTTATTAAATATTTCGCTGATTTTCTAAAAGTTAATGGGCACTACAACGTTCAAATTAAAAATTGATTTACAACCATAATATCTCGGACCAATAATGGCTGCTCGTTTGGTCCGCTAAATGACCTCTTATGGACGCCATGTTGCTCTTCTAAGTACTTAGCGTAATTAATGGTGACAATTAATGAGGGATTCTGTACAAATAGTTTTATTTGTCGATAGATGGGGCTGATCATAAGGTAAAGTGCGGTCGCAAAATAGGAAGTATTTCGTATATTGACCTGTTATTACCTGTAGCTGTCGCTTCTGCGTAATTGCGTTTTAAATAACTTTATTTGTACAACACAGGAAGAAACAGAACACAATATACACAAAGTAAAGTAATAAATAAAAACCGTAAGTTGCACAAATGAGCGCCCTTATCGCTGAAAGGTATTTCTTCCAGGCAAACTTTGAATAGAAAAGAACTGATTCAGCAGCTTTTATGGTAGGTTGTGAATTAAACAGGGTATTATAGTACCTAACCAAACATAATATAATAGGTGATTTTATAAAATATTTACATTATTATGGTTATTAAATAATATAATACATACCAGATAGTTATTGTATAGATACAAATAAGTACATAATATATACATATACATACAAATAAGTACATAATCCTACTAATATTATAAATGTAAAATATTATACATAAATAATATAGGAATACACACGGATATAAGACAGTACTGAGGTAACTGAGGCCCATTTTCAAAGCTATGGTAATCAAGTTACCATAGCTTTGAAAATGGGCAGGGATTCACAGATGCAATGAAACCTTATACCTGCGATAGTAAAGTCGGTTCTTCTTCAAGTCAGAGGTCTAGAAAAGCTTATTGGCATTTCGAATACGTCAGAAAATGTATCTTCTATTATTTCCTAAGAAGTGTGTGGAAGCAAAATCGCAAGACGCAACTAGTCAACCGTATATAAAACATCCCCTACATCAGACGATGTCCTTTACAAACAAACAAAAGCATGAGATTTGTGTTTTTTTGACAAACACTTAATTAAAATCCCGTCTCCGACCGCCATTTTGTTTAACCTACTTATTCCATATTTAATTGAAAAATTTGTTCTTTTGTTACAGGTATTCCAATAGAAGAATCAAAATGCGGACGTCACTCGCCATAATAGAGTTTGTATGGAAATAAAGAAAGCCAAAAAGGAAAATTCTCTTTCGGCAAAAGTAGATTTTGACTTCTTAACTGGTCAAGAGTAGCTCTTGCAAAAACCAAACGACAGATGTGATGTCATAAATAAATACGTCAAAATTTGTAACTATTGTTGATAATCCTTTGGGTATTTAAATTTTTAAACTCTTTGATTTAAAAACAAGATTTTTTACCTTAACTGCTTAATTTTTTTTTAAATTCTATATAATTCGAAACGAAAATAAATTCATATTAATACCAAAATGTCGGTAAAGGGCTAACTTCCAAATTGTTTTTTTTTTTTAATAAAACCATTTTTTCAAGTTTAAGTTATAGAGGACGGACCCAAGGCAATTGGCATCACTATCGACCTTAACTTTTTAATCAGTTAAAATCTACACAAATAAAACCCGGCATAATATATTATCGACTGCATTTCCCATCACTATATATTTTTTTCTATCCACAGGTACCAACAGTAAAAATCCAATTTTGCATTTTAACGTTTCAACACGATAAGATGCAGGATTGTGAATAGCGACATCTATCGGCGACTCAAAGACTCGACTCTGCTACTCGACAACAGATGGCGCTACTAGTTCTATGGTTCTCAACATTTTTTTCAAACGAATTTTGTTGTATTTAGAAGAAAGAAGAAATATACAGAATCGAGCCCTTGTCATTCTTCTGCCCCGTGTGCTTGATACGACTGGACGGAGAACTGATAAGGGCTTGATCTGTATTTAATCATCAATCAAGTCTCAAGCCAACAAAGAAGAACATGGTTATAAATTAGATACTTACCTATATTATGAAAGATTTTTCTGTTTTTATGTATGTGACAAATGAGCATTTTTCAAAAAAAATCTGAATTCTGATTTTGATGTGTCCCATAAATTGACTTTTGTTTTTTACGTAATATAAACATATTTTGTTCAAGATAACAATTACATAAATAAAAGCACTGACACATTGATACATTGATTCATTGACAGTAACATAGGCTTTTTAACCCATTTTTATGAAATGTATGTAAAGATAAAAATTGAAGGACAATCTACACAGCGCCATCTAACCTCAAGCAAAGCAACTAGGCTTGTGTTTTGGTGGCCTGACAACGTATAGATATCGATATGGAAGAGATCACTTTGAGCGATAAGGCCACCCATTGTAACACTTAGACTTAAACTTTGTATTTTATTTAATTTAATTTACAAATGGTGTTTGCAATAAAGAATTTATTTATCTATCTATCTCTAAATAACTAGATAGGTTACTTTCTATATCGATATTCGTAATTTCCTACGGAATCCATTTTTACCCGACTTCAAAAAAGGTATTGTAATGTTGTTCTAAATACTTGTTTGGGCATAACATCGTTGTTTATGAACCTGTATACAGGAAAAGTATTTTTGTAGTGCCCAATTTTCGGTATGTTTTAAGCACATTAAAATAAAAAATACTGTTTTTTTTATTTTGGAGCTAACTCAAAAACTCTCAGAGCTATAACCATTTAAGTGTTTCTAACAAAACGACGAAGTCCATGGACACAATACTAGCGCCAGCGAGTTTAATAGCGCGCTCTAAATTAAGGTAGGTACCTACGTGTCACTGTGTGTATCAATACTGAGATACCCAATAATTTAGAAATTGCAGGAAGTTTTTCACATTAAGTTTTGGTTTTTTTTATTTATTTTTTTGCGTAAATGTACTCCACTGTCGACATAATAAAATATATTCAGCAGAAAAAAAATGTGCACTACAAAAATACTTTTCCTGTATATTTTAATTAATTTTAAATATAGCTATTAAGTTGAATATAAGTTATTTTTGTCTGTATTGTAATTAATAAATAAATTAAAAATAATCTTAGTTTTATTCATCACTTAATATAAATCTACCCACATGCCACATAAGGCACTCTATCACAGGCCAAAAAAAAAAAATAGGCAGGTAAAATACCCTTCAAGGCAGCTTTTCGTATTTTCACTCAGAATTAAAGAACTACGAACCTACGAGCATCATATTTTCAACTACGATCTACCAATCCAGATAATAAATAAATATTGCAGGACATTCCACACATTGCCATCTAGCCCCAAGCTAAGTAACTACACTTGTGTTATGGGTGCTAGACAACGGATATACTACTTATATACTTTACTTTTGTAAATATATAGGTACTTATAATACAAAGAAACAACCGGACCACAGACAAATATCTAAGCATAAATACATGTATGAGGCGGGAATCGAACCCGCAACCCTGTGTTTGGCAGTCCGGTGTGGGGACCATTGTGCCAAATGGGTCGTCAAATATAGTAAGAACAAAAATAGATAACCGAAGCAAGGCCACATGAGTAACACGGAATATCGCAACTATTATCTTTGTAGGTGTACTAGCGACCCGCCCCGGCTTCGCACGGCTACATTATGCATGTATTATACATATAAACCTTTCTCTTGAATCACTCTATCTATTAAAAAAAACCGCATCAAAATCCGTTGCGTAATTTTAAAGATCAAAGCATACATAGGGACAGGCGGCGGAAAGTAACTTTTCATTACTCATACTCCGAAAGTAGGTGTAAAGGTGCCTGAAGAGCGTGTAGAAAGAAAAACTTCCAGCCTTAGGGAAAATCGCTTTCACTGACAGCTGTCATGTCAAATTATGGCTTCGCACGGCTTGTGCAATGTGCATGTAGCCAGTATCAGTATCATTACGCATTAGAAACTTCAAAAACCTAACCTCCTTGCTTTAAGTAACACCAAAGAATAACACTACATGTGTATAACCTCTTTGGTCCCAACCTTGTAAGAGGATCTGGTAGTATGGAGTCTCTCATTCACTGTCGTTGTTAGGACGAATTTTATGTATTATTCGTAATGAAAAGCACAGTGTTACCTCGGGTGAAAGACTCATTTAGTCCCTCGATTAGTCCCTATTAGTCTCGGGACTTCATGAGTGACTTTCACACCTAGGGTAACAATGTACTATTGTTTTATGTTTGTTTTACTATGTAATGATGATTTTTCACTCCATTTCCAACTCCGAACTTTACTAAATTCAAGTCATCAAGTTACTTTGAGTAATTCAATATTGGCACACCTACTTTACGAGGTAATAATTTACCTAAATACTTACCTACTGATGGGTAGGTGGGGCTGCTGCCATGGCAACGGTCGTCACAACAAAACTTCACCCAGAAAACTAATGAAATTTTGACCAATGACAAAGGTGTAGATAAATGAGAGACGAAGTACGAACCTCAAATTCTATGGCCTAGTGTCAGAAATTAAAAAAAAACTCAGTTTAAAAAAACAAATGGTCGTCTGTAAAGTCGGTTTACGGACGATTTTACGTGATAACGTCATAAGAAAACGATGAAAAAAAATATAGTTTTTTTTGTTAAACCTTTTTTTTTTCTTAATATAAGTTTTCTATCCTTCACTCGTCACCATAACACAAGCCCAGATGAGCGATTATTAAATACTCTGTTTCCCAACGAGAACGAACGCATCATGGTCATGTTACCATGACGCTTGACGTCACACACTATTACCATGACACTTTTTTGTGAATGCAGATGTTCCACCAATTTATTAGACATTATCACGTCAAAACTAAAAACGTCCTAGATCCGTCTCTATTCGTGTTACAGGGTTGGTGTCATACAATGAAACATTTTTACAAACTTATGCAATTATCATTTTTTATTTATGTTTTACTAGCGACCCGCCCCGGCTTCGCACGGCTATATTATGCATGTATTACACATTTATACCTTCCTATTGAATCACTCTATCTATTAAAAAACCGCATCAAAATCCGTTGCGTAGTTTTTAAGATCTAAGTATACAAAGGGAAATAGGGACAGAAAAAGCGACTTTGTTTTATACTATGTAGTGATTTATGCAGTATTTTTTTTCTTTGATATTAATTCAAGTACCTAATACTTTCTCACAAACAGCTGCTTACGAGACGTTAAGCGAACGCTCGGCCGAGCTACATGGTAGGCGGAGTGGGGCGTGTTAGGTTTTATTTTCGTTACGGAATTTCTTGATTCGGTCGCCACGCTCGAAGCCCGCAATAAAAGCTATGCAATAGCTTAATAAAGTTACTGTCATGACCTTTCAAACGGCATATAGCTTGACAACATGTGGAACATGGTCCATACAAAAATGCTAATTCACCTTTTTATGAAATTAATATTTTAAAGAGAAAAAAATTAATAATTTCTTTTTTTGAATTGAATTGGCTACGAAACTACTAGACCGATTTGGATGAAACTTGGTATGAGGATACATTGATTCATTAGGAGTAACATAGGCTATTTTTTATCCCGATATTCCCACGAGATCGGGAGTTACGCTTGTGAAACCGCGGAGCGCTGCTAGCAAGAAATATTGTCTGATCAACAAAATAATAAACTTGGTGCATCCGTTCCTGAGAACACGAACAAACAGACGGACAAGAAAGTGATCTTATAATGGTTTCTTTTTCCCTTTTGAGGTACGGAACCCTAAAAAGATTTTTAAATATTATCAACCAATGAAAATCAATGATATCGTTACCATGGAAACGGTGAGTCAATGAGGTAAGTACCTATAAAATTAGAATAATTGAACCAATAAGGTAATTTTCTATCAACCAATGACAGTTGTCAGAGCAAATGTTGTCATGGTAACAAATATAACAACAAATTGTCTTGAAAATTGCTAACCAATGAAATGGTAATTATTTTGGTGCTATAGAAATTATCGTCAAAACGAAAGTAGGTGTGGTAAGTACTTGGAAAAATAAAAAACTTTGACCAATAAAGTGATTTCCAAACAACCAATGATAGTTTTTAGGGTAAATGTTGTCATAGTAACAAATGCAACAACAAATTTTAATTAAAACTTCCGGCCAACCATGACATGAATTTATGTGGCCAATGGTGACCAAAGGTAGGTACTTAGAAAATAAGGGTATTTTTAACTGAGTTTTAAAAGACCAATGACAGTTGCTAGAGCCTGATGTTGCCATGGTAACAAATATAACAACAAATTGTTAACCAATGAAATGGTAATTATTTTCTTGCTATAGAAATTAAAAACGAAAGTAGGTGTGACGAATGCTTAGAAAATTAAGACACTTTGACCAATAAACTGATTTCCAAACAACCAATGACAGTTTTTAGGGTAAACGTTGTCATGGTAACAAATATAACAACAAATTTTTATTAAAACTTTTGACCAATTACAATAATTTATGTGGCCAATAATACAACTTAGAAAATTAGAGTACCTATTTTAACTGATTTTGCAAACAACCAATGATAGATGTTGGACCGAATGTTGTCATGGTAACAAATATAACAACAAATAGTCTTGAAAATTGGTAACCAATGAGATGGTAATTATTTTAATTATTTTATTTTAGGGTTGCGGGTTCGATTCTCGCCTCAGACAAGTATTTATGCTTAGATATTTGTCTGTGGTCTGGTTGTTTCTATGTATTATAAGTATATATTTACAAAAAAAAAGTATTTAAGTAGTATATCCGTTGTCAAGCACCCATAACACAAGTCTAGTTACTTAGCTTGGGGCTAGATGGCGATGTGTGGAATGTCCTGCAATATTTATATTTTATTTTGTTGCTATAGAAATTATCGTCAAAACGAAAGTAATAGGTGTGGAAAGTACTTAAAAATAGGAAACTGACCAATAAAGTGATTTTCAAACGACCAATCACAGTTTTATAGGGTAAATGTTGTCATAGTAACAAATGCAACAACAAATTAAAAAAAAATCTTTTGACATTAATTTATGTAGCCAATGGTGGGCCAATGTATAGGCTACAATAAGTACATAATATATACCCTTTTGGCCCTAAAAAACCCTAAAAATATTGTCATTGAAACAAAATATAATAACAGATTGCTTGATTGCTTGATTTATAGATAAGATTGCTTTACTTGGCTGGTAAAAAAAACAACCCAAAGGGGCGGAATCTCGAAGAGAAAATTTTATGAAGATAGAGACAAACTTTTAAGTTTAGGAGTCTGGTTACCTGGTTGTTAAATTAAGATGGTTCTAATTTAAGTCTGTAAGTTAGAAACATCGTGATGAAGCCCGCAGCTTAGTTGGCTCCAGACGTATTGGCGACTTCTTTCCTCTGGAGACGGTCGACTAAGCTGACAGGGTAAGTATAGGTACTGGACAAAGTCTACTCCATCCTCACCCAAAAAGGACCCAACTAAAGAGTTTTAGTTGCTGCGGAAAAAGACCCGTACACAAATGACAGTTAGAAACTTTTTATGATGTTCATTGAAATATCACCTTCTAATTATAGCTAGAAAACCGCTAGCAAATAAGATAGAAAAACAAACTTAATTTAGAAATGAAACTTCGCAGAAAGACTATGGACTCATCCCATAATACCTACTACGGCCCAAATGGGGTGAATTCTAGGAATCAATAAAAAAAATCCTGCCATCTACATTTTATTTTTTGATGAAATATCACCTATTTAAGTTAAATCAAATCTAATTATAGCTAGAAGACCGATAGCAAATGAGAGGAGAGAGAAAAACAAACTTAATTTAGAAATGAAACCTCGCAGAAAGACTATGGACTCATCCCATAATACCTACTACGGCCCAAATGGGATGAATTCTAGGAATCAATAAAAAAAATCCTGCCATCTACATTTTGTTTTTTGATGAAATATCACCTATTTAAGTTAAATCAAATCTAATGATATCTAAAAAACCGAAATGAGAGGAGAGAGAAAAACAAACTTAATATAGAAATGAAACCTCGCAGAAAGACTATGGACTCATCCCATAATACCTACTACGGCCCAAATGGGATGAATTCTAGGAATCAATAAAAAAAATCCTGCCATCTACATTTTATTTTTTGATGAAATATCACCTATTTAAGTTAAATCAAATCTAATGATATCTAAAAGACCGAAATGAGAGGAGAGAGAAAAACAAACTTAATTTAGAAATGAAACCTCGTAGAAAGACTATGGACTATAATCCCATCCTGTTTTTTTAACTTTTGTTTTAGTGCTTTTATGTTTGTTACGTATCCTTATATTTTATTCCATAACTATAAACCTAAGTTAAAGTGAATATAAAGCTGAAGAGTTTGTTTGAATGCGCTAATCTCATGAACTACTGGTTCGATTTGGTTCTGTTTGTCACTACTTTTCTGATTGTCTTATGTCGTGTGCTTGCCAAATAAATGTTTTCTTTCTTTAATACCTACTACGGCCCAAATGGGATGAATTCTAGGAACCAATAAAAAAAATTTTACTGCCATCTAGATTTTTTTTTGTAAATAGGCTCCGAAACTACTGCACCTTTATATAAACTAACTAGCTTTTGCCCGCGACTTGGTCCGCGTAAAAGTCGAAAATGAACCAAGAAATCACGTCGACGAAATACAAACTTTGCTGCTTTTTTTTGCTTTGGGGAGAATTCACCCCCTTAAGGGGAGAATTTCGGAAAATCCTTTCTTATCGGATGCCTAAATCATACAAAGAACACACCCTCCAAGTTTCAGGTCTCTACGATCAGCGGTTTAGGCTGTGCGTTGATCCATCAGTCAGTCAGTCAGTCCAGGACAAAGCATTTTATATGTATAGATAGATAGATAATATTGTAAGAGGAAATTTTTTATTTTTTGTTTTAATTAAATTGGCTCCGAAACTACTAGACCGATTCTGATGAAACTTGGTATGATGAAACATTGATTCATTGGAAGTGTTATAGGCTAGTTTTTATCCCGAAATTCCTACGGGATCGGGACTTACGCGGGTGAAACCGCGGGACGCAGCTATTATAGTATAAAGTTTAATATAAAGAGGAAATCATCTTTGGTTTGTTACGAATATTCTCTGAAACTACTTGACCGATTTTGATGAAACTTGGTATGATGGTACATTGATTAATTTGGAGTATCATAGGGTAATTTTTTATCTCGATATTTTCACGGGATCGTAACTTACGCAGTTCAAACTGCGGAGTTCTATAGTGTTGAAATAATGTCTTTGAAAAAATCACCAATCTCCTTTAAAATATGCCTACATGAAGAAATATTACGTCTCGTGTTTAGTTACCCACGATTTTATGCGTGGACACGTTCACGCGTGTTGTCTATAGAGATATAATAAATAATAATTCGGAAAGTAGATAGATAATTATGTTCTATTTTTCTCTATATTCTCATATACTCGTATTATTTATCACAGATTACAAAATAACGTTACTATTCGAATTCAAAGTGGGACATTTTACAAAAAAAACAATTCAAATTAATGAATACGTTTTCTATGAACGCTGAATTGGCTAACTGTTTCCTAAGGTTTGCAGCTGTTCCTTCTCCTTCTCGTATAGTGGTGTGGCTCACCTATTGTTAGAGTTTTCAGATCGCCTTAAGGCCTCTAACTTGACCTAACGACTGCTACTAGAGGTAGCAACCGGGACTAACGGCTTAACGTGCCTTCCGAAGCACTTAAGCAGCAGCGATTGCAGCTGTTGTTTACCGGGGTTGAGACTTGACAAAATGTATTAGGTACTGGGTCCCAAACTGCTGGTACCTACTTACCAATAGCAAGATACAAAGATAAATTCTTTATTGTGAAACACCATTTCAACAACAGAGAGAGAGTGAGATTGTGATTTTTAGAGTGTGCAACAGAACTTCTATTTTTGAAGTGAAAACTTCTTTAGCGGCGTTGAGCACTTTTTCTGTAATGGGTATAAAATCTTAAACTCGCGTCAGGACACGTGACCTGATCGAAAAAGCGTAAGACGGATGGAGAGTAGACAGCTATCCCCTCTCTACGGCGCGGCGAAAATGTATGCCTGGGCCTACTGTTTTTAATTTGGCTGTGAGTGTATTAAGACGTACATATGGTATTTTTTAACGGACGACTATTGACGGACGACAAATGTCGGACGACTATTGACGGACGACAAATGTCGGACGACAATTTGTTGGACGACAAATGTCGGACGACTATTTGTTTTTACCAACTTTTGATAAGTCTATACTAATATTATAAAGAATATGAATTTGTTTGTAACGACAAGTCTCCGAAACTACTGAACCGATTTTGATGAAATTATGTATAAGATAATGCTTTACTCGTAAAACTTACGAGTAGGTAAAGCATTATCTTATACATGACGTCAACATATCTATTACTATTATTACTTAGCATCAAGTCAAACCTTTGTGGTTTTTATAGTAGACCTATGGATAAGATAAATAAATAGTAAATAAATAAATATTGCAGGACATTCCATACAACGCCATCTAGCCCCAAGCTAAGTAACTGGACTTGTGTTATGGGTGCTAGACAACGGATATACTACTTATATACTTTTCTTTTGTAAATATATACTTATAATAACATAGAAACAACCAGAAGTCCAATTCTCGTACTTAAATAACATTGTTCAAATTACATTTCAATATCATTTCGATCACAAATGATACCCTCAAAGTAGCTCAAAATACCCTCAAAGTGAGCTTTTTGTACAAAAAAACTGACTTTGAAGGTATCTTTTGCAATCGAAATGCAATCGGGATGATATTGAAATGTAATTTAAACAATATTATTTACGAGAATTGGCCTTCAGACCACAGAAAAATATCTAAGTATAAATACTTGTCTGAGGCGGGAATCGAACCCGCAACCCTGTGTTTGGCAGTCCGGCATGGTGACCATTGTGCGAACTGGGTCGACAAATAAATGAATATGATAAATAAATAAATAAAAAGTACAAGACTTTTTTGCCATCCTTTCGTCATACAACCAGGCAAACTGATAATTATGCGTTACCGATTCATGGTAGACATTCCAGACACCCGCACTAAGCGTTGATAATGTGCGTAGATTCGTCATTCGTTATTTGTACCGCAAGGAATGGAATCAGTTGCCTGCGTCTGTCTTTCCTGACGTGTAATTTGTGGGTCTTCAAGTGGTGAGTGATAGGTATCTTCTAGACAACGCGTACTACATCTTACACCGCATCATCACCTACCATCAGGCAGGTGCGATAGTGGTCAAACGCTGACCTAAGATGTATATACCTAGGAGCTTTACAAAAACATAATAAATATATAGTTATAAATAACTTAAGTATGTACAATCAACGTTCAAAAGTCCACCGCCACCGTAACGCTTGCAATCCTGTGCAGCACTATTTGAACATTATAACAACGTATCCTGTGATATGGTGTAGCGGGTGCCGGCTTATACCACTCACACAACTAAACACATAGCTAACATGTTGACAAATAATAATCACACTGAGTACTTTAATTCAAGTATTTATGTTTATATGTAACGTCTATTAGAAGAAGGTCGTAGGTACAATACTTGTTTATAGTATTATCGTCGCAAACTGATAGTGTACTTATGACGCAACTGTACAGTTTATCATAAAATAATGTCAATGTGTTGAAATTATTCCTAAAACCTTGAATGTCTTCTCTATTGGTGTAAGTATTTTATCTCTAAGACATACAGGTATGCCTACATCAAATAGCAAGGTAGCTGAGTATAGAAATAACAAGCACTAACTTCAGAAATAAAGAAGTTTCATACAATCTTTCGTTTGATTTTTATCTCTTTAGGGGATGAATCACTACATAGTATAAAACAAAGTCGCTTTTTCTGTCCCTATTTATGTATGCTTAGATCTTTAAAACTACGCAACGCGACTACGATTTTGATGCGGTTTTTTTTTGAAGTTATACTTCTTTAGGCGCGTTATGAAAAAATGATGAGAGTGAAATTTTACAAAAGCGAGACACAAAATTCTCACGTCACACAAAATTCTCACGGGAGAAGTTGTTTCAATCTAAATTGAACTTTATTGATTGTGTTGACAATCCTTTTCCAGTCCAGAGTTTTTTGTCGGACGAGTATTTTGCCGGACGAGTTTTTTGTCGGACGAGTTTTTTGCCGGACGAGTTTTTTGTCGGACGAGTTTTTTTTTTTTTTTTTAAATGCCAAAGAAGTATAACTTCTCACGCGCCCTTTTTAAATAGATAGAGTGATTCAAGAGGAAGGTTTTTACATATAATACATGCATAATATAGCCGTGCGAAGCCGGGGCGGGTCGCTAGTTTTAAAATATTTCAGAATATTTCTTATAGTGCTATCTAGCGCAATAACAACAAAAATAGTTTATTTAATTTAATAACAAAGCTAATAGTTCGGGATCTCTTTAAGAAAGACCTTCAACGAGCTGAATTAAATAGGTCAATAAACATATTATTTACTCTATTGCAAATGGTGTTTGTTTAAAAATTTCATTCCAGAATGATTAATTAATTTTTAATTGTTTTTCTCTAGTCTCTTGGACTTTTCTCTGGTTTTGTCAATAGACAAATTCCATACCAATGAAATACATAATCTTTATTTTAACTTAACTTAGCGGGATCACCAAAAAAAACCCCAATTTCTTGTGCCTTCTTCTCATTGGTGGGTGCGTTAAAGGCACATAATATCCTAACTTAGTTTTAAAAAAGGGGGAAAAATCCTTATCCAGTCTCATAGAGGCGAAAAGGAATAACCCAAATTTCGGAAAAAAATCTGTATTTTTTTATTTATCAGTCAAATTACAAACCACTTTATTGAACCCACAACACAGGGTTGCGGGTTCGATTCCCGCCTCAGACAAGTACTTATTTATGCTTAGATATTTGTCTGGGGTCTGGTTGTATATCCGTTGTCTAGCACCCATAACACAAGTCTAATTACTTAGCTTGGGGCTAGATGGCGAGGTGTGCTGGAATGTCTTGTAATATTAATTATTACTTCTAAACCTCAGAATCACCGATTTAAGCATAAATAACTAAGTAGATACATGAATATAGCTAAGTATAAGTTATTTAAGTAGAGATAAGTAAGTATATAACTCTACTAAGTAGGACAGAGTGACTGGATGGCTTCGTAGCCGCACCTGAGACACGCGGCTTCACCACAGTTTTAAACTTAGGTTAAGTAAGTAACGGAGATTAAATAAGTAAGTAAAGAAAGAGAAGACATTCTAATAGATAGATTTACACTTTATTGTAAAGTTACTCACATTGTTTTAGTACGGAATCCCTTTAAGGACGACCTTCATCGATCTGTTTAATGGATGAAAAGTATTTAAATCAAAATAGGCCAATAATAGAGGTCGAAGTCATGGGCGATAGCTAGTAAGTATATATTTAAAAAAGAAAAGTATGTAGTATATCCGTTGTCTAGCACCCATAACACAAATCTAGTTACTGAGCTTGGGGCTAGATGGCGATGTGTGGAATGTCCTCCAATATCACTACATAGTATAAAAAAGTCACTTTTCGCCGTCCCTATTTCCCTTTGTACGCTTAGATCTTTAAAACTACGCAACGGATTTTGATGCGGTTTTTTTCAATAGATAAAGTGATTCAAGAGGAAGGTTTATATATATAATAAATGCATAATATAGCCGTGCAAAGCCGGAGCGGGTCGCTAGTTTTTATAATATTTTATAGTAGATAAAGAGAAAGAAAATACACTTAAATCAATTGGAAACAACCTTTAATCGATTTAAGCCATAAGATCGCCTATTTGTAAAAAAATATTAGCTGACTGCAGTTTTTGTTGATTAATCAGGTTCTATGGATTTCAATGTAAAGTATACCACGACCTTCCTTAAAAATCTACGTAATACTGCAAAACAGATTTCAATTGGTGTAGCCGTTTTTAATTGTATAAGGTATATAACAAACAACAGACATAAAAAAACTCGTCTCAAAGAAAAAAATCGTCTCAGAATCGGGATCTTTAACCAAACATCATCAAACATGATTTTCCAAAAGTGCGCGGGAAAAATACATCGGAAGTCGGGCAGCCAAACATAAACTAAATCAGATTTTTTTCTATTTTTTAAGTCGGTTTTTTTTTCAAAATCATAAGCTGTGTATGCCGTTTGTATCCTATGTTTATATTAATCGGTTAAGTAGGTTTAAAAGTGAGTATTTATCGTTTAACTTCAGTCACCGTCCGGTGTAACACGCCTTAGAAAATGTCGGTCGTCTTGTGACCAAAATGGAAAAAGTTGAAAACTTCCCAAAACACATTATTTACTTCATTAATTAAACAATATTATGGTTAAGTATATTGTTTATACATATAAAATGCATTGTCCCGACTGGATTACTGTCTGACGGATCAACGCAGATCACTTGGCCGGTTTTAAAAATATCTTTTAAACTAAAAATAACTACGTAAAAACCAACTAAAACTAAATATTATAACAACATAACAAACAAAGTTCACCCTTTTATATGTATATACCTATAATAATATTTTAATATTTGTCGCGGATTTTTCAAGAAAAAACATACTTCGTTGAACTTGACAAGTTATAGAAAACCATAGAGACGCGTTTTTAAATTATTTTTGATTAAAAACAATAAATTTTTGTTTTACTTAAAATTCTAAGTTCCTCATCATCATCATCATCCGAGCGATGTTCCCGGTTGCATCCCTCTCGGGAGCCCGGGGTCCGCTTTCCTACTTTTACGCCTCCACTTCGCACGATCTTCGGCATCCTGGGTTGTAAGGCCATTTGCACGCATATCACCCTTTACGACGTCAAGCCAGCACTTCTTGGGTCTAACCAGTCTGCCACGACCCGGCGGAGGCGCCATGGCAAGACATTTGTTCCCCACGTAACTTAAAATTCTAAGTTCCTAATCTATTTTTTTAGGGTTCCGTACCTCAAAAGGTATAAAAAGAAACCATTAAAGATCACTTTCTTGTCCGTCTGTCGGTCCACGTTTCACCACCGATTTTCTCAGAAACGGGTGGACCTAGCAAATTGTATACCAGACTAGCGACCCGTCCCGGCTTCGCACGGCTATATTATTCATGTATTAGGTATACATATAAACCTTCCTCTTGAATCACTCTATCTATTTAAAAAAACCGCATCAAAATCCTATATAGATGGCGATGTGTAAAAAAAATAATATTTCGAGGACTTAAACAACCCTCAAAACAATGGTCATTCAGACTTGAAAATCTGGTTTATATAAGGGCTACGTTTTATTCCGATATTCCTACGGGATCGGTAACTCTGCAGGGCACAGCTAGTTTAAAATAAACTGTCGACAGAAAACTAAACTCTTTTTATGCTTAGTTAGTAATCTACACTTATATAAATAATTTGCAAGGTTTGATGACAGACAATGGGGACAGACAATGGCATAGGTGGGTGAATTTAAATAAAAGTCAAATAAAAGCTTGTAATAAGAGGAAAAAAAATTCTGTTTGTAACGAATAGGCTACGAAACTACTGGACCGATATTGATGATACTTGGTATGAAGATGCATTGATTCATTGTAAATAACATAGGCTACTTTTTACACCGATATTCCCACGGAATCGGGAGTTACGCGGGTGAAACTGCGGAGCGCTGCTAATAACTTTTTCCTACAGACATAATTAAATACATAATAAGGTACCAGGAGGCATTAAGGGACCTTAATTAAAAACTAAATATTACAGAATTATTGAAGTGAAAACTTATTTTTAGCGCGGTACGCATATTTTTAGATGAGATAAAATCTCTGAACTTGCGACACCGTTACGAGACGCAGCTACAGTGTGTTCATATACAGGGTTAATGGTAAATATACTAGCAAGCCTTTGAGGGCAGCTGTTCGTTACATGGGGAGAGGTCACTAACCTTAAAATTTTCCTTATTTTTTAAGTTTTATCTACTTAGTCTGAATGACCTTTATTTAAAAAAAACTGCTGTTTTTCGAATTAACATGACCTCAAAATTTACATGTTTTTTTTTAATTTCCAAAAGCCGTAGAATAAAAGTTTATTTTTATCAGTCGTCTCCACGTATCTCTGTAGTCCACAAAATGCTCAACCATTGAATGTAGCTGCACGCCTTGGGCACCAATTAGCAACATCCGCTCTCAAGATCTATTGTCAACATCATGCCTACTGCCTACTGCCAGTTCCTGTTAGCTTCTACGTATTGATCACTCCCCCCCTTTCCCACTGCTGGGGTATGTAGGTAACTACCCTATTCTGGAATAAAAATATTTATTTTTTTAAACTACCATGGTCGGGTTAGTGGCGGAGGGACCCGATCTCTGAAAGTCACACTTTCTGAATTCTTGACAAATGACGAATTAGAATAAATTTAATAAAAATAAATTGAATAAAAATACCGTCAGCAAGAAAGTGACCAACCAATTTTTTTTAGTTCCTTGTCAATAAGTCAAATAACCTTTGGATGGTGCCGGCCGGGATGAGACGACGACTTTCGAAATGAGAGTCGTCAATACGTTTGGAGCCAACTCTTTCATCACAATGTTTTCCTTCACCATAAGATCAATGTCAATTAAAGTCAAATTCTAAAGGAATCATGCAATGCCTTAGCTTTAAGACGCTTCAATTACATCACTTTGAAGCGTCTTAAAGCTAAGTTAGGATGTGTGCCTTCGGAACGCGCCCACCAAAGAGAAGAAGGCACAAGGAATAGGGTAATTTTTTTTATTTAATAGGAATCTTGCAATCCATTACATCACTTTGAAGCGTCTTAAAGCTAAGTTAGGATTTGTGCCTTCGGAACGCGCGGCGCGCCCACCAATGAGAAGAAGGCACATGAAACTTATGGGTTTTTTTCTTTGTTGTGATCATGCTCACAAAGGTTAAGATAACAAATATTTTTGAAAATACATATATTTGAAATGTAGCAATTATAAAGTTATGTCCATGGGTCCTTATCATTAAGGTGTGACGAAGTATCATTTCTGCTTTATAACATACATTTTTCTTAACAAAAATCGAACCTACAACCTTCGTAATAAAAGCCGAGGTATCTACCACCATGCCAACACCACTCTAGGTACAATAAACATTAAATTGGTTTTCAATGTTTCCGGACTAGCTCGAGGCGGCTCGAGTGGATATTGGCCAGGTGGCCAGTAGTAGACACTGTGGCCAGTTGCATTGGACATTGTGGTTGTTTTTACATACATTATCAATTATAAATTACATATTCATTTAATTAAAATGAATGTAAAACATCCAAAGGAAAATGCAGCAAGCATTTTGGGAAACCTACCTTAAAACTTAATTCGATTTTTAATATAAGGTATTATTTTTTATGGACACCTACCTTAAAAATGGGAAAACTACTTAACAAGTCAATAAATCAATTTCTTGACTGTCTGTCCGTGTGTCACCCCCGAATTTCTCAGGAACGAGTGGACCTAGCAAGTTGAAATTCATACCAGATACTGAGGTCTATAGTCCCTATTAGGTGTATAAAAATCAAGGTCCTGAGTCGACACGATAAAAAGATATGGACAAATTTACATTTGAACGAAAAAAGATACCTTAATTTTCATTTTTTTTTATATATTTGCCACCTAATTGCTTTGTACAGAGTTTCGACCCAGTGCCCAACCCGTTGACGACCCAGTTGCCACAATGGTCACCATGCCGAACTGCCAAACACAGGGTTGCGGGTTCCAATCCCGCCTCAGACATGTAGTTATGCTTAGATATTGGTCTGTGGTCTGGTTGTTTTTATGTATTATTAGTATATGTTTACAAAACAAAAGTATTTAAGTATATCCGTTGTCTAGCACCCATATCAACACAACAGCACCCAGGTCAACCGGAAGTACCCTATAGGTTTTGGGTTGAAACCTATAAGGTAGTTGCCACGAAATTTGGCAAAAAGCAAGGTCTTACAGCACACATAAAGGAAAAATTCTAAAATATAATAATACATACACGTTAAGCGAACACTCGGCCGAGCTACATGGTAGGCAGATTTGGGGGTGTTAGGTTTTATTTTCGGAATTTCTTAATTCGGTCGCCGCGCTCAAAGCCCGCGATACAAGCTATGCAATAGCTTAAAAAAAAGGTTAAAATAAAAGTCCCCATGCATACACAGTTAAACCATAATAAATTTAACTTGACCATTACATTGTATGGGCACCCAAACGAAATAGGGGTCAAGTTAAATTGATACCTACCATACCACTGCAAGGAGAGAAAGAGAGTTGAGACTAAAGTACGGAACCCTCGGCACGCGATTACGACTCGCACTTGACCGGTTTTTTAAATTATGATCATAATATGAATGCATAAAAAAATCTTTTCAAATCAATATATTTTAGACAAAAACATCTGGCGCGAATCAAAATTTACATTTCACTCGTGAATTTAGTTCAAATAAGTAATATTCATAAAAAACCTTGCCGTTCCTCTGTCCGAATATGCTACAAACATACAAACATCACTTCACTGTGTGTTAGACTAGAGATGGGATATTATAATTACTTAACGATAAAAAATAGAATATTAAAACTATTTTGTAAAAATGAATCGCTACTAATGTATTATTATTTTTATTATTAATTAATTATATTATTATAATAAGCGCAAATCTCGGGAACAGCTGAACCGATTTCGCTAATTCTTTTAAGCTATTGCATAGCTTTTATCTCGGGCTTTGAGCGCGGCGACCGAATCTAGAAATTCCGTAACGAAAATAAAGCCTGACACCCCAAAAATAACCCCCACCAACATAATCTGAAGTCGGGCAGCCAAACTTAAATGTTGGAACGTAAAACGTAAAACATAAAAAAAAAACAGCGCACTCCGGGAGTGCAGGCAGGAAAACAATAAACTTGTTATTTCTCATAGAATATTTCTTGAAACGATCTGCTACTACCATCTATTAGCACTCACTAAAACAAATAAAGTTTATTTTTTATTCGCTAGATGGCAGTAAAAAATTTAAATCAGCGCCATCTACATTCGAATAGCGGTCTTTCTAGAAACTAAGTTTCTCAATTTGTGTAATAGATGGCAGTATAAGTTAAACAAAAAGACTAACACAAATAAAATCTCATCTGTCGCGTCAAAATCTGTCGCGTCAAAATCTGTCGCGAGAACGGCTGAAAATGCTCACCCACAAAAGTGCCCAACGCGCCATAAGAAGTTTTCACTTCAAAAACTTTTTTTATCACAGTTGCTCATAAAGTGGATCTTATTAAACCGCTTTTAGGCTCATAATGCAACGTATTATACACGCGTGCGATAAAAAAAAATCCAACTAGTGGTAAAATAATACGTTATCCTGATAAGATAAATACGTATCTTACTGCTAAACACATATTAGGTAGATGAAACATTCTTAATTTATCTGGGTTATACTGTTTTGATGTATAGAAAAAAGGTACCATCAAAGAGTTTTTAAGCCTTGCTGACTTAAAACTCTTTCCCCCTTATTCCAAAACGAAGTCTAAAAATTAAACTACGTTTAAATGACATTTAAACCATGGACTTAGAAAAACGTTATTAGAAAACAAAGTTTACCGCTAAAACCAGGTTTTTCTGTCCTGTCAAAGTTAAACTGCCGAGCACCCTAGTTTAACTAACTTAGTACGAAGTTTCTAACCTCAAAAAATTAAATTCTGACGTTCACCTTTTCCTTGTTACTCCAATTCTCGCTCCTTTTTAGGGTACCATACCCAAAGGGTAAAAACGGGGCCCTCTTACTAAGACTTCGCTATCCGTCCGTCTTCTGTCCGTCACCAAGCTCTATCTCAAGAACCGTGATAGCTAGAGAGTTGAAATTTTCACAGATTTTAACAACATATTACGTAAACCTACTAAAAACATGAATAAGTAAATATTTTTAGTACGTACTTATGTTCAAAGAGGATATAATCACTACGTTTTCTTATGTTTTTGAGAAATTTAGGTTATTTTCATGTTTACTATTTTTTAGGTAGTTTTTTTTTTTATACTTCTAAAGGGGCAGGCAAAAGGCTTAAAGGCTTAACTCGAGCCGCGTTCCGATATACGCTACATAAATTGATGTATTTAAATACAACAACGTAATCGCGAACATAGAATAACAAATACAAGTCACACTATTTCACAATAATTGAACACACAATTTATATTTTTATCACTTTAGTATTCGATTTCTTAAATAAGTTTTTAATATTTACTCACTTACCACCATTTTGTGAAAAGGAACGGTGTTTCGAACGCTGAACGAACAAAAGAATGGTTTGTTTCGAGTTTGCTATCTATTGTCTATGGTTGCGACTAAAACCATGGATCTTCTGGTCCTTGGTCTATTTACTTTTTGTAATATGAATCAATTTTAAACCAAAACTAACACAAAAACCTAGATCTTTTAGTACAGGTTTAAACTATGGTTTTGCAGTTTTTTTGTAATAAGAGGGTTTGTTGGTACCTTTTTTCTTCTTTTCAAAAGGTTGTCTCTAAAGTCTGATAACGAACGATAATTTTACGTGATAACGTCTTTGAAAATAATTAAAAATTGAGTTTTGTTTTTATTTTGTTTTTTCTAATATGAAAAGTCCATAAATTAGAGTGTCGTATTTGTTTAAATAAAAAATGAATTCGTTCAAACTGACGTTGTTGTTTTCCATTCGACTGTACTGAATTTATGTCCTACTCAGAATATGATCTAAATATAGTCTAGTCCAATAAGAATCTGGTGTACTCAACATTAGGGATGCTGCGATTCTGGCAATCTAATTATCTGACCTACTCAGAAACCGAACAAATAAGAAACACACCTTTTCAGATTTTGACCTAAAATCTAAATTGACTTTCTTCGTTTCTGACATATCCCGCCTAAATCATTTTTTCCTTACCATTATATTCTGCTTTTAACCACCGCCGACGCAAAAACAAATAAAAAAACCCTAAAAAAATTTGTATGTCAGACAAGGCTGTATAGGTTAAAAGTCTTTTGCCTAGCCTTTCGGGAGTGTAATTAACAAAAAATAGTAAACATAACCTAAAATTCCTAAAAACTTTTTATTATTTTAACAAGTCTTTTTTTTATTCGCAACTGTGATAAAAAACGTCGTACGATACACGTGTGGATTGATCATTCCATCTCGCCTTTTGCCACGCTCGCGTTCCGCTCGCGCGTCATAAATCGCCTCTATGGAATGATCAACTTTCCACACTTGTATCGCAATGTACTATTTTAGAGTTCCATACCATAAGGGTAGAACGGGAATTACTAAGACTTCACTGTCCGTCCGTCCCGTCTGTTTGTCTGTCACCAGGCTGTATCTCATGAACCGTGATAGTATAGCTAGAGAGTTTAAATTACAGATTATGTATTTCTGTTGCCGCCATAACAACAAATACTAAAACCAGAAAAAAAATGTTGTGTTGCTCCCAACATACATCATGGTACGGAACCCTTCGTGCGTGAGTCCGACTCGCACTTGGCAGATTTTTTTTTAAATTAGCACTTGTTTCGAATTGATTAACAAAAATATTGATATAAAAAATTCAAAAATATCAATAATTATATCGAATTCATCCCCTCCCTAAAACTCTTAACTACTCAAAAAATTCGTACAAAAAAACTCGCATTGAAGTATAAAAAAATATACATTTTTTTGATTATTTTTCACTCAGTTCAGTCTATCTTACAAATATTTGCATTCATTTGAAACTTTAGTAAAATGCATTCAGTTGAATACATGCATACTAGTTTTTAGGTTAATTCAAGTCAATGCTTTATGAAAATTTATCACTATCACTACATAGTATAAAACTAAGTCGCTTTCTCTGTCCCTATGTCCCTATATCCCTTTGTATGCATAAATCTTTAAAACTACGCAACGGATTTTGATGCAGTTTTTTTAATAGATAGAGTGATTCAAGAGGAAGGTTTATATGTATAATACATGATAATATAGCCGTGCGAAGCCGGGGCGGGTCGTTAGTATTTTATAAAAACACTAGCTGCGCCCCGCGTTTTCAACCGCGTAAGTCCCGATCCAGTGGGAATTCCAGGATAAAATTATCCATATGACACTCAGTTACTCCCAATCAGGCCCCTCTTTCCCACTGGGCTCGCGGGGCTCATGTCCAGGGTCCCGTGATCGATAAAAGTAAAAGTGCACAAATGAAGTGAAAGTAATAGTAGATTATGCATCAAGGGCATAAAGCAATGTCTTATGTTGTGGGTGGCATATTGAACCCCGAGTGTAACGAGGGACTTCTCGGGTTAAAAAAAAGTTTAAAGGTAACTCCTGAGCAAAGCGAGGGAGTTATGTAGAGTCCTGAGTGAAGCGAGGGGTTCAAGCCGCCCAAGACGAAGACATGCTTTATCACAAGGTGCATACTCTACTTTTCATACCGTCGTCAGTCCAATTTTTTTTTTTAATTCTTGTGGTGGCCAGTTTTGAAAAATTATTTTAAAAAAATTTGAAAAAAATTATTTGAAAAAAATATTTGATTTGAAAAATATTTGAAAAAAATCCTCTTTATAAAATAACCACTTCAAAAAAAATGGGGCAATTGCTATGAGATGGTAGCATGATGGTAAATATTTGGTAGGTATTATAGGCAAAACCTATTTGCTTAGACCTAACGTAACAATCAAAATAAAAAACATTAATCGTGGCCTGCTAGATTTTTGTAGACCAATCAAATTACTTATTATAAATAAAACCTATTTGCTGAGACCTTCAAAATTAAAACGAAGAATTTTCACACGAATTGCAACGTTCCAAATTCAAATCACTTTATTCCCTTGGGAGTTTTATACAACATTATCTCCCTTGGGAATAAAGTCTTGCTTTAAGTTGAGGTTAATAGGGCTTTAATCCGTGATTAAAGTGCTGCAGGTGTGCAAAAATCATTGTCAAACATGCACATTTTTGTTCCCTCCAAATTCACGTACAGTATGGGTCATAAGCACACATCAGTGCGCCACAATAATACTATCAACAAGTATTGGACTTACGACCTTCTTCTAATTGACGTCTACATTGACCATCAATGTTTTCTTATGACGCTATCACGTAAAATTATCCGTAAACCGACTTTACACACAACCATTTGTTTTTTTTAATAGTTTTTTTTTTACGAAATATTTAATTTTTAAATTAAGATGGCCGGTGGCCCTTATAACCATAGTAACTATTATGTATTCTGTGTTTGTTAGAAATGTAGGTACGGTCGGCTGCATAATTGGAGACCCACCGTAGAACTCCAAATCGACTGTTATAAGAATGTTTTCGACACAAGCAAGATTCTAGACACCTGCTTTATTTGAAGTTTAAAGTCTTCTAACTGATAAAATCAAACAAAAATTATTAGAATGAAAACATTCCAATAATAGTAATTTTAGACCTCTACCGGGGGCTGCAATTACGCAGCCGACTGTACATAGCTTTTAAAATGACACTAAGATGGGTAAACCCGCAAGGCAAAACTAGTCAATAAAGATAAAAACTTAGACAAATATGAGTACGTTCAGTTGATATGAAAAAGCTAGGATTCAGCAAGTAGTTGAGACCTAAATAGGGGAGCCCTAGATACAGGGCAACTGGAAAAGACAGTATTTTTTTAATTATATTATTATATTATTTTTTTTTTATTTGGGTAAGGCCGCCAATTTGGCCACTTTTTGACTAAAAGATATGTCCCTGACCAATAAAAAAAAAATTAAGCGTTTAAAGAAATAATTACAATTTAAATACTTATAATTAATTATTTATTTGCTCATTTATTTTGCCAGCGGTCGTTTAAATATAAAATTAAATTTTTTATTACAATTTTATTACTGAAAAACGGAGTAAAATAAGCAAATTTAGCGTGTCCCCTTTCCAAAATCATACCTTTACAGCCCGATTGTTCAAAATTTTGAAGGATTTCAAACTTGAATTTTAGTTCTAGTGGATTATAAAACTGTAAAAAATGTTTACTGTATGAATAAATAAATAAAAATAAATTTTACGATATATTATCACATTCTAAAGATTTGTCCCAAAAAAATTACTTTTACGTAACGCAGTTTTACATGACGGATATTTTGTAGTAAAAATGGTAGAATTTAGTTGTAGAATCATTATTTATGATACTGGCATCACGGATCATGACTTAGTTATATACAAAAAATAAAGAGGCCATTTTTCTTTTTACAACATTTGGAAAGAGGTGGACAAGTGTTTTCGTCAGAGAATAAAAAATACGGAAATATGTGATTTTAAAAGTGAGAATTCGTTGTTTTACATTGATTATGTTGCGGCATTGTTTATTAGGGATTTAATTTACTGTAGGCAATGGTTTTAAGCATATTTAACAACAGTTTATAGAAATAACCTAAAATGTTTGATGCAAAACCGTGCTTTTGCGTTGCTTTTATGTCACTTTTGTGTAACGTGTAACATAAAAGTAACAAAATAGATTTGTAAAGATTAGTGCATACCATAAAACATGCACTGATACGTAGTTAGGTAGGGATTCTTTTTCTTACTATAAAATTGAAAAATAAAAAATACAATTCGTTTTTAAGCGAAGGTATAGTAATGCCACGAAAAGGGGTTGTTCTAAAAAAATTTAAAATTCGAACTTTTTATTCAATAATTTTAAGGTTATGTTTACTTGAAAATCAACTGTTTCTTAGAGTTAGTTTATTAAATTAATGGTCTTTACTTCCCAATACAGCTGATTATTTTTTCTCATAATTTTCAACAAGAGGTTCGGATTTCCAAAATACTTAAAACAATAGTTGTTCGCCTAGAGTTCTAGAACACCTCCCTTTCGTATTAACTACTATACCCTCGCTAAAACACGTTGTAAGTAGGTATATGAGAATTATGTCTAATATGTTTCTATTAGTAATTTCAATTAAAAATACACATTTTAAATAAAAGTTCTCGTTTTATTTATAAAATACCTATACAGATTGTTTCAGCGAAGGTACTAGACCTAGACCTCTAAACCGACCACTTTTCATTTTACCATACCTTCGCCGCAACAGTAGGTATACTTAATAAATTGTATAATACAGAAGTTTAATTTTTATTTAAGCCAAAGTAGGTAGTCAAATACAAGAAGCAATTATTTCAGCAGTGTGATCTAAGCTTTAGGCACTTTTATATTACTTTTACGTTACCGTAACCTAAAAGTAAGTTTTTTTACTTTTGTGTTACAAGGGACCAAATCTACGGCCTTACCCATTTATATTTTTTTGGTGCCGTACCCAATAGGTAGTTAATAAAAAAAGGGCGTTAAAAGTAAAATTAACATACAAACGGAAAAAAAGTGCAGGAGTCTATCTATATTATGTCATGTACCTACTAGGGCTTGAATATCGGTCCATTTTCAATTCCGGAATTCAGTTTCAATATTGATCTATCCGGAACTCCGGAATTCCGGAATCCGATGCTTCTTTTAATCGATTCATTCAAAAACATAGAACATAGCGACATGAATAGTCGGGACCCATTATTGTGACGATATTATATTACTAGCTGCGTTCCGCGGTTTTACCCGTGTAACTACCGATCCCATGGGAATATCAAAATGAAAAGTAGCCTATAGCCTTCCTCGATAAATGGACAATCCAACACAAAAATATTTTTTCAATTCGAACCAGTAGTTCCTGATATTAGCGCGTTCAAACAATCAAACAAACTCTTCAGATTTATAATATTAGTACCTATAGATAATGTTAATGAGCTCCGACGATCCCAAGGTGCATAGAAATGGGTCTCAACCGCTTGCTAATATAATTGATTAGTTATCAACTAGCGACCCGCCCCGGCTTCGCACGGCTATATTATGCATGTATTATACATATAAACCTTCCTCTTGAATCACTCTATCTATTAAAAAAAACCGCATCAAAATCCGTTGCGTAGTTTTAAAGATTTAAGCATACATAGGGATATAGGGACAGAGAAAGCGACTTTGTTTTATACTATGTAGGTAGTGATAGTGATTAGTTAATAGTTACCAATCGCCCTGTATTTTTCGAAATCTAAATGTTGGAACATATTTCATGTTGTTAGTTTTTGGTCACTTCTAGTGAAGTATAACATCAATGGTTCCGTCTACTTGTTGAAAGAAAACGCATGTCTACAAATGCATATTTTAATCCTAAATTATTACTACTGTGGATGCATTCAGAGATGATAATACGCTGTGTTAAAATAATTGCACATTAAGGTGAAACCTACCTGAAGCTCCCTGGGTGAGGTTACCTGGGGCTCTCTCCATACAAACTATTACAAACGTAGTCGACTGTTTCCTTCCTGGATACTGACATTATAGCAAATAATTTTGTTGCATAAAACCTATAACTGACCTATAATAACTGTGATTTTTCGATCATACTCTGAAGGTCTTATAAATAAAAAGATCTTGCCATTTTGGCGTATCTAAGTCATTAATATATTTAAGGCATTGATTTATTTATTTCAATTTTTACAGTATTTACACAAGATTTTAATTAGGTACATTAATTAAATAGAGAGAAATAAAACAAAATTAATAGATAGGTCTCCATAAGTAAGGTGCAGGTTTATGATATTATTATTCTCTAATCATATATACTTACGTTTTGTCCTGAACGACTGACTGACTGACCGATCAACGCACAGCCTAAACCGCTGATCGTAGAGACCTGAAACTTGGAGGGTGTGTTCTTTGTATGACGTAGGCATCCGATAAGAAAGGATAGAGTTTGTAACTGCTTTTATAAAAATCAAATTAAACAAAAATATTTAATTTGGAAATGGAAATGGAGTCAAATATACAGGGATATTAGTAATTATATAAGTAACTAAAAAAAAAAAAATATAAGCCCTGTCAACATACTTCGAAGACAATTATTGTAGACAATTTAATGAAAAACATATTTGTCGTTGACAATTTTGTTGTAGCTTTAACCGTTTTCATACAAAAATCAAAATTTTTTACACAAAAGGGGGGAAATGGGGGGAGGTTGAATCAATCTCCTTACGACTTGTTTCTACTTCTATATCTTATTATGAGATGTAAAAGCCAAACTCAACCAAGATCGTCGATTTGGCAAGCTAACGCCCCTTACTATAAGTGGTAGAGTGTTTTTTTTATTTATTTTCTGTCGATTTTGATGTTCGAGTGTTATCATCTCCATATAATATAGTCTAAGTACCCGTGAATGATCCCGACTAGCCCGTCAGTTCGCAATATGCCGGGATTTGTACGAGAATCTCATGTTACTGACAATATTGTAACAATAAGATAAATATAATATTGACTAGAGTTTTTCAAACTAATCTATACTTTTAATATTATAAAGTTGAATAGTTTGTTTGTTTGTTTGAACGCGCTAATCTCAGGAACTACTGGTTCGAATTGAAAAAATATTTTTGTGTTGGATAGTCCATTTATCGAGGAAGGTTATAGGCTACTTTTTATCCCGATATTCCCACGGGATCGAGACTTATGTGGGTGAAACCGGAGCGCTGCTAGTATTGTTTGAAAGAAGCAACTCAGTTGTCTCCTTATTGACCAGTTTTTTCTTCTGGACACGGTCGATTAAGCTGAGGAGTAGCTGGTAGAGGGAGGTAGATATGCTGGTCACTAGCTATAGTTACATGAAAACAAATTTTTAAAACAGAAAAAAATGTAAGTAATAGAAAATGAAACTAAATAAGTGAAAAAAATTAAAAAGTAAAAATTAAATGATTTTCAAAAACAAAGGTAGTTTACTTGGATTTCAAGTGAGAGAATCATAATATATTATTATTTTCTCAGCATTCATCAGATCCAAAAGACAACGCCATTTTTAACCGACTTCAAAAAACGGAGGAGGTTCTCAATCGCTTATATATTTTTTATGTACTTACTCAAAAACGCCTGGACCGATTTGAAAAATACTTTTTTTGTTTGAAATGAGTTAACTCATTTCACTAAATCTTAAAAAAACTCCAGTCAATTTTAAAAATACCTAACAAACTAAACCTACAACATATCCAGTAATGCGACTCATGATCCTGGCATTATTGGAAATGCACATTTTTGATCTTCGCAAACAACTTGACTAGACCGTTTCGAATTAAGCTCGAACACAATGAAAAACATCCCATTGTTAAGGTAAAAATGAATTGTAAAACAAAATACAAGAAATGTAGCCGCAGTATGTGGACCTTTTCCCGTAACTAGATATCTGTTGGGTCCTTTTTGCGTAAGGATGGAGTAGACTATGCACTTAACTACCCTCTCAGCTCAGTCGACCATGTCCAGAGGAGAGAACTTGTCAATACTTCTGGAGCCAACTAAGCCGCGGGTTTCATCACGATGGTTTCCTTCACCGTAGAAGCAATGTCAATTAGCGCACACAAATATCTTATCCTATCAACTTTTTGATGTGTTATCGTCTAATAAATTGATTGAACACGTGCATTCCCAAAAAAGTGTCAAATTCCGGTAACATGTGTCATGGAACCAGAACATCAGGGCGTTATGGTAAACGTCACGCATTTTGTGTTTGTTTAATAATAACTAGCGACCCGCCCCGGCTTCGCACAGCTATATTATGCATGTATTATACATATATACCTTCCTCTTGAATCACTCTATATATTAAAAAAAACGCGCATCAAAATCCGTTGCGTAGTTTTAAAGATTTAAGCATACAAAGGGATATAGGGACAGAGAAAGCGACTTTGTTTTATACTTTGCAGTGATATGGTGACAAGTGACGAACAGACTTATCTATAGTGACGGAGCTATGAAGCCATTCACACAGATTTCACCCCAGTCTCTCTGTTCGACATTCATCAATTTTAATTAACCTTTACAAGTAAAACTTTTTTATATTTACCTATAATATAAATTGTTTGTATTATTAATAACAGTGACATCTAGCGGTTCTGTTAATAACTAACAAGCACCGTCCACAATCTACAGTAAAAAAAATCAGCGCCATCTCTTATCGTTACTATGAACTAGACTATTTAGTTTATCTACTCGACGTTAGATGGCAAAGCTAGTAGCTTAACAATTTAAATAAAATGAATTTACGGTTTTTAGAAGTACCTAAATACAATAGTTTATTATGAACTAGCGACCCGCCCCGGCTTCGCACGGCTATATTGTGCATGTATTATACATATAAACCTTCCTCTTGAAACACTCTATCTATAAAAAAAAACCGCATCAAAATCCTTTGCTTAGTTTTAAAGATTTAAGCATACATAGGGATATAGGGACAGAGAAAGCGTGATAGTGATATGCCATTTTAAGAACTTTTTTACTTTATGAAAGCAAATAAAACATGAAATGGGAATGAGAACTAAGTCTACTTACATCATTATGTCGGCGGCAAAAAACTCATTAAGCAGGTAAGTAGGTATGTTTTTTTTTAATCTAAATTCTCGTGTAAGTTCATTTATACCGCGTGTGTTCAAAAAACTCATTTAATCCATTAAAAACTTTGTTTTTTTGTAAAAAAAAATATTTTTCTAGGAAATAGATGCCAAACGCAAAATGCTTGTCGCCTGTCGCGAAAAAAAAAAAAAACAAATCGATGCCATTTTATGTACTTATGGGACAGTGGTCATTTTTTGCTTTTGGCTGTTTTAAATCAGGAAAAGTTTTGAAGAAGCACAAATATTAAAATTTGAACAAAATAAGTTGAAAATTAAGGTAAATTTTGGTACAAGACTAGTTTACGAGACATTCTAATCTTAATTTTTATACACAAAAATAGACTTCATTTAACTTGTTAGGAAGTTCCTGAGAAAAATCGGTGGTGACACACGGACACACCGACAGGCGGACAAGAGAGTCATCGTAGGGGTTCTTTTTTTACCCTTTGAGGTAGGTACAAAGTACAAACCCTAAAACTAAGTAAAAAACTTTTTTTTTTACAAAAAAAATCATTCGTCCAGTATGTGTGTGACTGTGTGTGTTATGTGTTTGACCTCTCCATCAAAGACAACATTACAACACATCAAGACGTCAAAATAAACAAACATAAAAGTACTTTTAAACATGAAAGTCATTGATTTTTCTAGCTTTTAACAAACACTGTTTGGACTGTAAACAAAATCTTGGACCGCGAGAACACGACCAACAAACCTACGTTATCTGAGTATTTAAATTCACATTTTTCAGGTCATACGTTTTTTTATCCAGTAGCTAATGCTACTACCTATCGAGGCATAATAAGTATTTTTTAAGCCCTATTTCAAGTTTCCACTGTGTCCTTCCAGCGATACATGGGTCGTCCTACCGGCCTTCGACCGCGGGCGACACATGATAATATGCTTTCTTAGAACTAAGTGGGAGCTGAAATGCGCGAACTTCACGTCAACAATTGGCAAGAAATAGCGCAGGACAGTAGTAAGAAGTAGTAGGTATTTCAAGTATGTAATTCGTGAATGTGATTCATGAATATAATTCAAAAGTAAGTTAGGATTAAGATTTGTATTATTTGTCAAATTAATGTTGTGCATACTTGTTATAGGAGCATGTTTTGATTTGTGTTCTAGTGTAGTGCCATATTTATGTAAGTATAATAACTAAAATCCCCCTTATTCCAAAACTAGGTTTAAGAATAGTCCGAGATTCGGTAGTGTTTAGACTATAGTTAACGAGTAGATCTGTGTCTAAATCTAAGGTTTTAATCTACATCTCGAACTATCCTTAAACCTCGTTTTGGAACAAAGGGGATTAAGTTTAACGTAAGTCTAGCTATCATGAGCCCCCGGTTCAAGTACGTAGTGAAATTATACGAAAGGTGAACGTCCTAGATGTGTACTTATGGTGATGCTAACGATATTAACTTGTTTTTTTTGTTTTACTCTTTTTTATTACGAAAGCGGTCAATTTAGGTGTTGTGGTCAAGTGGGAGATCGTGCGGAGGGTTCCGTACGATAATTCCTAAACTCATTTTTTACGCGATTATAATAATAATTCATATTAGTCGTGATAGTTTTATCGTGATCACGACTCGGGCATAATATAAAATGAATGGTTCCGTACAATATATTTTATTTTTATTTAATCTTACGGCAGTCAGTGAGAGTTAGACGCAAAATGTGGACTTCGCACAATGAGAACTTTGCTAAATGTGCACTTAGCAAGACCGTGTGATGTAGGCGACGCTTTGTAATCTTTTACAACCTTGTTTTTATATGTACCTATATAACCTTTTGGATTTTTAAAAATAAACGGGAGCGGGTGACACGGGGGTGGCGGCGAGTTGTCAGTTAGTTGTCCTACGTTCGTAAAAGCGAGCGCCGCCATCCTCGCTTCTCCTCGCTCACCACCCTTTGGAGGCCTATTTGTTTGTAACAAAGTGGTATGCCTGCCTGCCTAGTATAGGATTTTATCCGGCTATTTCCGGTTTGTTCTCAATTCTCAATTCGTCTCATAAATACAATGTGATTCAACAAGGGTATTGTAATACGAAAAGGGGTTGGTACGACTTTTGGTTTAATTAAAAAAATTATTTGAATTTTTTGTTAAGTATTATAATATAGGCCATTATGTTTTAAATAGGAGTCAACACTCAACAAATAAATAAAACTACAAGATTTTGGTAAACATAACCTCAAAATATTTCGAAATATGTTCGAATTTTCAAAAGTCGTAAAACAAAACTTATTCGCTATAAGACTTACATATAGAAAAGTTGTCCCCTTTTCGTACCCTTCGTCCAAACATAATTATTGTTTAGGTAATTTAAATAGGTTTATGGAACCCTAATTTATAGTTTTGATGCATTTAAACTTTTATTTTGTTTAAAAAAAAAAATGTTTTTAAGCATTTGGCAAATAAAGTACCTATACCTAACGCTTTACCCGACTTTAACAAAAGAGAAGTTATTAAATTTTTAATCTTTTCAATATTTCTATAATTTAATTTAATATTTAAATGATTTTAATATTTTTTACGTGATGGCGTCTTAAAAATAGATGAACACCTGCTAGCCTAGCATGAAGACCAAAACACGATACGATAAAGCGATATAACTACATCAACTCTCAAAATATGATAGATAAAGCCGCCATGTTGAATTTATCGCAATTTATAATAAAAATTCAACATGGCGGCTTTATCTATCATATTTTGAGAGTTGATGTAGTTATATCGCTTTATCGTATCGTGTTTTGGTCTTCATGCTAGGCAGGCTGCACTCACAAAAAAAGTGTGACGTCATGCGTCATATGTTATTGACAAGTAACAATAGCAACGTTATTTACAAGTAACGGTAAGTAACCATGGCAACGTATTATCGTTGCTATGGTTACCATCAATCTTTATTTATTGTTGTCTAGTTTTTATTGTTATTCATTTTTATAATGAAAAACTAGGCATCCGTGGAGGTCAAAATCCTAAACCGATTTTGATTTATGAGCTGTTATGAGATTCGTAGACACGTGCAGACGTGAGTGTACAATGCCAACTTATTTTGACATTTTGTTTTTTTTTAACAAGCGGCTTCGATCGATCTATGCGTGTCTTTTTCAACCGATTAAAAAAGAGAGGTTCTCAATCGTCGCACGGTGTAACAAGGGTGGTGGATCATCGGTTGTTGGGGGGTAGGGGACCTCTGTACCTATAGATTTAACCCCCCTGTATGTTCTGCAATAATCACTGGTTCAAAAGTTATTTGGACTTTTGTAAAATTTTAGTCAAAATCAGATTTTAGCCTGAACATCGCAATTACAGCCAAACTATCAGGTCTGCGACTCTACTTTTTTTGTTAAAACAAGTTCAATAGTGGACCTTTTGTACCCTAACACCAATCAAAGTCGTTAGATTATTAAAACTCCACTTAAATGTAACTTTTTTTTTCAAAATCTAATTTTTTTTATACCAGCAGCGCTCCGCGGTTACACCCGTGTAACTCCCGATCCCGTGGGAATATCGGAATAAAACGTAGTCTATATTACTGTCAATGAACTAATGTATCCTTATATCTAGTTTCATCTAAATCGGTCTAGTAGTTTCGGAGTCTATTCATTACAAACATAGAGCATAGAGAAATGCTCGAAGAATATTAATAGATAATTTCTATTTTTATTTCGCTAAGATCAACAATTTTTAACAATACCTCGTCTTGGAGTTTGGAAGCAACGAGATAACTTTAGTGTAGAAACAAATACATAGCATGAATACTTGTTTAAGGGGAAAGGGTACCTGCGCTCTCTCCATACAAACGTAGTCGACTGTTTCCTTCCTGGATAATGACACTAGCGCAACTATTTTTGTGCTATAAAACCTATAACTGCTATGACTATTTTTTTTAAGTAAAACTTTAGGCGCGACTAGGGAGTAACTCAGATTTTTTTTCTGACGGAAGTAACGCTTACGTAGTTTCCGGTTATATTGACATGTGCTGATCTAACCTCAAAATGACAGCTGACTTAATAGGTTGCATAACTATAATATTCACTTTGTGAAATTAAAAAAGAGGTTGGTGCATAGAGGTACTATACACCTTTACCGAAGACCTTCATTAGTAAAGAAGTTTTACTTCAATCGCGCGTAAAGGTTACACGCACACCCTTAAAAAAAAATAAAAAAAAAATAAAAAAAAGGGGCATGGTCAATATAGTCATGGCAGTTAGAAGTTTTATGCACAAAAATATTTGCTCTAGTGTCATCATCCACAGAGAAAACAGTCGACTACGTTTGTAATAGTTTGTATGGAAAGTACCCTTTCCTCTTAAAGACGGGAATCGAACCCGCAAGTTTCTGTGTCGCAGGCGGGTGTTCGCCCGACGCACCAGTCAATTAAACCCTCTAACTAAACCCTATAACAAGTATTACTTTCTCTAACTTTTTTAAATTCTTGCGTCGATTAAGTTTAGTTTTTTACATAAAAACGAAATCAAAATGGTGACTTGAATGTTCAATAAATTTTCTTTAAATTGATAGAAACAAATTCCACAACATTACCCAAACACTGGTCTTACGTGTGAAATCTATAGGCGGATAATGCTCGCGAACCGATGCTGCTTCGGGCTCTCTCCATACAAACTATTACAAACGTAGTCGACTGTTTTCTCCCTGGATAATGACACTAGAGGACATATTCGTGGTGCATAAAACTTATAACTGCCATGACCATGCCTATCCCTATTTTTTTTTTAATCATAATTTTTATGATAATAATAAAATGAAAAAAACCAAAACATAGGGCATAGTCATGGCAGTTATAGGTTTTATGGCAATAAATAAATAAATATTGCAGGACATTCCACACATCGCCACCTAGCCCCGAGCTTAGTAACTACACTTGTGTTATGGGTGCTAGACAACGGATACTTAAATACTTTTCTCTAGTAAATATAATACTTATAATACACTAGCTGCCCTCCGCGGTTTCACCCGCGTAACTCCCGATCCCGTGGGAATATCGGGATGTAAGCTATCCTATCTCTCAAGTTGGATCGAACTGCACATGGTGTGCGAATTTTATTATAATCGGTTAAGTGGTTTAGGAGTCCATTGAGGACAAACATTGTGACACGAGATTTATATATATTAAGATATATATATTAAGATAATTAAGAAGAAGAAGATAGAAACAACCAGACCACAGACAAATATCTAAGCATAAATACTTGTCTAAGGCGGGAACCGAACCTGCAATCCTGTCCCTGGCAGTCCGGCATGGTGATCATTGTGCCAACTGGGTCGTCGAATATTCCTTATAATATTTTTTAAATGAGTTTCCTAAGTATTTTACTAGTTCTCTCCTCTTGATATTGTAAGTGTCATTGCGAGTGAAGTCAGGCGGCGAGCTAGTGTAAATAGATGGAGAGATGGCGCAAGTACCGCGGAGCGGGTGAAAGAATTATAGTCGAAGAGCACGCTGTAATATTGTCTGAGGCATCTTTTTTGTTGCCATTTATATTTACAACTTTTTTTGTTTAAATTGACAACTTTTTGTTCAGACTGTCAATTTTTTGTTTAAATTGACAGCTTTTTTGTTTAAATGTAAACTTTTTATTCAAGTTGCTAACTTTTTGAATAGGTTGCCAACTTTTTGAAAAAAAAATGGTATTCGAGATTATATTAAGCTACAGCTTGAATCATCTTAGGAGACAGGCGAACAAAAACCGTCCGTAGGTCCGTTAAAAAACAGTCATTACGATCGGAATTGGTCATGATCGACCACAGGGTAAATGTGTTTCTTTTCGTTTAATAAAACAAATTTGTTAAATTTTATCGCGTGCTTTAATTCTAAATTACATTATCAATGCTTCTGATAGTTGCGATAGTCTAGTTGCGGTGCTCTGTTATTGATGGTCTGATACGTGTAGTTGTTGTAGTTTTTTTGTTGGTGTTATTATATGTGTAAAGTTTGTACAGTGCCCTCTCGGTGTATAAAGTGGCAGTCCGGTCATTGCCAAGGCCTCGACGTATATATACAGCGAGGTTACATAATTATTATATTTACGTACAGCACGCCATCTTGCACGCATGTGAGTACCTTTTACTTGGCTAGATTTATCTTTCTTATAGTTAGATACGATAGTTTAAAAGGGCTTTTATACATAAACTTGCTGCCCGGCCAATGTTGTTTTGCCAAATTAAATAAGATAAAGGAAAAAAAAATTAAAATATAAGTTTTTCGATTCTCAGACCTAACCAATATATAGACAAATGATACAAATTGGTTAAGCCGTTTAGGTGGAGTTTGGCAACTAACACCGCGACACGATTTTATCACTACATAGTATAAAACAAAGTCGCTTTCTCTGTCCCTATATCCCTATTTATGCTTAAATCTTTAAAACTACGCAACGGATTTTGATGCGGTTTTTTTTAATAGATAGAGTAATTCAAGAGGAAGGTTTATATGTTTAATACATGCATAATATAGCCGTGCGAGCCGGGGCGGGTCGCTAGTAAGGGATAAATAGCTCTCCTCTCCCTTTAATATTGTCCGAATTCAGTGTTTATTTTTTATTTTAATTATTTAAGTACAAGGCTCGTATTTATTGTTTTTTTAATTTATTTCAATCACTGAAAGTTATAAGTTAAAGTTAGACTTTGTTTGTAATAATAAAACATGTGGCGCCTAAACACAAAGTTATCAAGCGATTGACATCAATGACATACTTAACATTTTGTTGTAAATTAAGGGATGAAAACAGATATGCACGCAACGGAAATTCCAATAAAAAAAATCAGTGGTATGTGATACTATTAAGACTGAGTAGAGTATAAATAAAAGCTAGATGTTTTGTTAAATCACCCATAATTAGGGTAGATACTTTTACTTGGTTAAAAATACGTAAATCTAGTAAGGTATTTTGTTTCTGACAAAATACGGTAGGTATTTGCAATTGCCAAGACGAATTATTATTCCTGTTACCAAAAATTATTAATTATTGCACGACAACTTTGGTTTTATTTAAATTTTCTATGCCTTTTGTAAGTGAGATCTTTAGTAAAATTTTGATATAATTTAAGACAAATTTCCTTCTCGTTTCAAAGCCTTAGTCAAATAATCCAAATTAATCCTAAAGTATTTCAGTCTAAAATATATTTTTGGACTAAAGATTCTAAACAAATGTTTTTTTTTTTTACGTAAACAAGATATTTCACTTATTTTAAAGCTATTTCCAAAGCTTATTAAGGTTTATCATTCATAATTTTAATATTATGTACATTTAAAACTTGTAAAATATTCAAATAATCCAAATTAATCCTAAAGTTATATCTATCTAAAATATATTTTTTCACCAAAGATTCAAAACGACCAAGAAATTTTCGTCTTTAAAGTATACTAAAGTGTCATTAAATAGATTTTTTTTACGTAAACACGATATTTCACTTATTTTAAAGCTATTTCTAAAGCATATTAAGTTTTATCTTTCATAATTTTAATAATAAGTACCTACCTACATTTAAAACTTTTAAAATATTAAACCAACTAAATGCAAACGGAAATACTTATTAAAACTCATTACATCTCACACATAAAAGTTTATATAAATTTAAATAATAATAACTTACGAGGTAGGTAACTGTAGTTTTCACATAAAACATATCTAAATGATCATATAAATTACTGTACTTCCTTCGATATTAAGTTTAATGCCTCCTCTGATGAGAAAATGATGATATTTATGATCTTTTTTGCTTAATAGCAGTGCAAGCGGCCCTGCGGTTTAACAGATCCCGTAGGAATATCGGATAATTTGCCTATGTCATGCAAACATATTCATTTTGAGTTTAAGAAATGTTAAGGGAAACGGAAATAATTCGTTCCAAGTCTTGATAAATACTTCAACATATTATAGGTACAATGGAAACTATACCTTTTCTGGTCTATAAAACTATTTTCGTTCTTTCAGGATATTATTAGGTCCAAAGCCAGAAAATGGCCATTAAATACTTCCACCAAAATAAAATGTCATTTGTTCTTTTTACTCGCGACGGAACGGAGGACGGAACGATTTGAATACGGTTTTCTGTAAAATATTTTTTTCACCTTTTTTTTTTCGTTATGTTTTTCCTCCTTTTCACTCTGCCCCCTAGCGCGCCTGTCATCCATATTTAGCTTATCTATGTCCAGAAAAAACGTCTGTTTCATCAAATCTTAATTCTTGACTTCGTTTTGACATTCCATTCTACACAGTATAATCGTTCGCATTTCACTACATCCCTTACCTGGTGATTTCATCATCTTCCTGCCCTCATTCTAATTGATTTGGTTTGGGGTCGGCACAGTATGTCTTATTCTTCCATTCACTCCTAATAGTCGTCATCTCATCGTTCACATTCATCTCTCTACATACATACTCATCACTCTTCTAGTCACATGCGTCTCTTCTCTTCTCATCACATGTCCATACTAACTCAAACGGTTCCCTTTTACTTTTTCAGAAACTGGTGCTACTTTCAGGCTTCCTCTAATATACTCATTCCTTATTTTATCCATCCTCGTTACTCCACACATCCATCTCAACATTATCATCTCCGCTGCATGCAATCTTCTCTCATCCTTTTTGTTCACGGTCCAGCATTTCGATCTATTATACATAATAGTGACGACAGGTCTTATCACGGTTTTATAGATTTTTCCCTTCAGTTTGAGGGGCACCCGTGGATCAAAGGTGGTTGCTGTGACCTGTCGCCATTTCAAACTTCCGAGTTAATCCGGTGGAAATATATGGCAATTTACTTACCTAGCAATGTATTTAAAAAAAATCATATCATTATGGAAAGAAGTAAATACCTATTTATTTATCTATAAATATTCCGGCAACTGTTACCAAACTAAATGTAAATCAAATATCTAGAAACACAGGCCAATTAGTTAAATATTAAAACAACAGTTAGATACACCTACGGGCTGTTGTAACCGGTAGATTATAACGGGTTCAACCTTTCGATAACTAAACTCTTAGTTAAGTTGTCGATTTCGTAATCAATAATCAAGTTTGAGCCGTAAATGGTTATTTTTTGGTTCCGTACCTCAAAAAGTAAAAAAGAAAACTTTATAAGATCACTCTCTTTTTCACATAACCTTAGCCAAGATATAAGGATTATTAATGATCTCTCTCCATACAAACGTAGTCGATTGTGTCACTAGAGAAAATATTTTTTTAGCTTATCACTACATAGTATAAAACAAAGTCGCTTTCTCTGTCCCTATTTCAATATGTATGCTTAAATCTTTAAAAATACGCAACGGATTTTGATGCGGTTTTTTTAATAGATAGAGTGATTTAAGAGGAAGGTTTATATGTATAACATGCATAATATAGCCGTGCGAAGCCGGGGCGGGTCGCTAGTAACTTATAATTGCCATGACCATGCCCCAATGTTTTATTTTTTTTCATCTCTTAATTTCAATGATAATAAGAAAAACCAAGACATAGGGGCATAGTCATGGCAGTTAAAGGTTTTATGCAACAAAAATATTTGTGCTAGTGTTGTGCTAGTGCGCTATCAAGGTAGGAAACAGTCGACTTTTGTATGGAGAGAGAGCCGGTACCCTTTCCTCTTAATTCCATTTATGCAGAGGGGGTCGATATTGACCCTAAAGTACTCTTTATCTTCTTTTACTGCAAAAACTACTGAACAGATTGCAATGAAACTCTATATGTAGATATCTAGAGACCTAGACTAAGATATAGGCTACTTTTAATCTCGATATTCCCATGGGATTGAGACCTACGTGTGTGAAACTGCAAGGTGCAGCTAGTAATTCCATAAAAGTAGTAGTTCTAAAAAATCTGTATACAGAAGTGTCCAAAACAAATATTAATCATACAATATATTTAGTATAGTATAGTCGTTTTATTTGTTTTATTTTTGTGAGGAAAGTCTAAGTTTAACAAAATAGACAGGAGAAATAGAAACAGAAAGCCAATTTACAGAGAATCATTTAAGTATTAAAATTAGTATTTGTAAAGCAGAAGAGTTTATTTTTTGTTTGTTTGAACTCGCTAATCTCAGGAACTCTGGAACTCAGGAAATTTCAGGTTCGAATTGAAAAATTTATTTTTGTGTTGGATAGTCCATTTGTCGAGGAAGGCTATTTTATATTTCGATATTCCCACGGGATCGGGAGTTACGCGGGTGAAACCGTGGAGTGCTGCTACATAGACGTTAAATAATATTATTATTGTAGGCATTGTCCAGAGATTGTGTGGCTTTTTAAAGCACTTATTCGTATTTTCTCATTTATTTTATGGGAGCCAACATACCATATTTTCATATTTATCTTTTAGTTATTTGAAAGGGGATATATCCCATGTTTTTTGTTAGGGTTCCGTACCTTAAAAGGTAAAAAAGGAACCCTCTCTTGTCCGTCTGTCTGTCAGTGTGTCAGCACCGATTTTTTTATTTTATGGAGCTCAATATTCCTATGTTGTTACATGGTAAACTATAATTGTGAAAATAACTAAGGTAACTTAAAAACCTTATATATTTTAGTACTTTCTGATATTTTCTAAATGTTTGAAATGATTACGGTTATTATCATCACTACATAGTATAAAATAAAGTCGCTTTCTCTGTCCCTATTTCCCTTTGTATGCTTAAATCTTTAAAACCACGCAACAGATTTTGATGCACATTTTTTTAATAGATAGAGTGATTCAAGAGGAAGGTTTATATGTATAATACATGCATTATATAGCCGTGCGAAGCCCGGGACGGGTCACTAGTATTTTATAATTGCATGTAAACTACAAGCAAAAAACAAACTTTTCTTTATAAAACCAATACGTTTTAAAACCAATGTAAAAATTAAACGTACAATGACCGCTTCGCCTAATTTCACTAATTAGCACTCGAAAACATATCTTACAAAATAATTAACATAAAAATGATAAAAAATTATTAATAAACATATAAAACCGTTATTCTTTTTACTTCCTAACTAATTGATTGGTAAAAAACATCGCTTTGAATCGAATTAACGGTAAACACACTTACGGCGGGTACTAGTGAAAAGACAGTGTAGAATCTTAAAGATAACTTTAAAAGTAGCTGCGGGTACTAAGGACCACTTAAAGGTTTTTTTTAAACCGTGACAAAATAACAAGAAAATAAAGAAATGAATTGTTTTTAACACGCTTTTATTAGTTTCATCTGTATGTATGTAATCGATTCTTTTGGGCTCGATTTTGCCCTACTTTAAACTATTAGATTTTATTCAAACTTTGTTTAGATGGACGATAAAACAAATATTTATCTAATGACCTGTTTTTAAGTTGTTTTTCTTTTTTTACAATTTTTTTTAATTAAGGGGCCCTTATTATTTACTAGCGACTCGCCCCGTCTTCGCAAGGCTGTAAATTATACATATAAACCTTACTCTTGAATCACCCTATCTGTTAAAAAAAACTGCATCAACATCCGTTGCGTAGTTTTAAAGATACATAGGGACTTTGTTTTATACTACGTAAAAAAAAAGATATATTAGGTACCTTAGGATTTTAAACAAACATGGTAATTTTTACTATCATAAATATTTAAAACAGGATAAGATACGATACTAGCTGTCCCGGTAAACGTTGTTTTGCCATATAAAAAAATGTGATAAATAAAGAACCGCTCGACCGATTTTGTGCAAACTTCACATAAACCATCTACTAAATAGTCCGAACAAAGCTTAAACATATTTTGGTTTGGATAGGTGAGCCCGTTCTTGAGTTATAAAATTACAACGAAAAGTGGCATTGATTTTTATATAATAGGTACAGCAAATCAAAAAAAATGGGTCTGTGGGACTTCGAAAAAGTAGTAGAACAAAAATCTATCTGTCTGTTTGTTTGTTACATAATATACAATTAAAAACGCCTAAACCAAGTGAAATCTGTGGAAAGTCGTGGTATACTTCACATCAAAATCCAATTAGTAGGTGCTGAGTAATCAACAAAAAAACTGCAGCCGCTCGAGAAAACCCCCCGGTCGAACGCCTTACAACAAAGACGAACGTCACAGAATACATAATAGTGTAGCATACTTTTATCCCGATCTCGTTTAAATATCGAAAAAAAAACAAAGGATCCTATGTCCTTCTCCTGGTTCTAAGCTACCTCTCCATCAATTTTCAGCCAAATCGGTTCAGCCGTTCTCGAGTTACGTTCCCTACTTTTTAACCTCTATACCTTCTTTTTTACCTTTAAAACATTTAAGAATTAAGTATTTTGTGGACTAAGCCACTTTGTGACGCTTCGTTCTTGCTTTCCACTCTGTATTTAACTGTGGTCCATAGGTAATTTCGTCTTCTCTACTCATGTGATTTCGGTCTATTGATATAAGCCGGAGGCGTCAAAATAGCTGTTATTTGTATGTATGTATACCTCTATAGGTATACAGTTATTAATTCTAACGCAACTTTTTTATGAATAAGGTTATAAACAACATTTTTTTTATGTCTAATCTATACTTATGATGATGGAAGAGAGGACAAAAAAAGTTGTTTATACAGTGACCTCTCGGACTAAGTAATTTTTTTACGTAAATTGAAAATAGGTAAGCATAAAACATAAAGAATAAATCCCGATATTCCCACGGGATCAGCACTTTTACACGTATCGGTGGTAGTCGACTATATTGTTTTCTATATAAAATAAGCAATTAAACAATTTTTCTCAATTTTCAGATGAAAAATGGCGGGCTTCTTCCATCTAGTTTTGCTACTCGCCACTGCACAGTACAGCGCTGCAAGCGAGTTTAGAAGTAAGCAATCGTTTCCAGGTTTCGTTAACAGATGGGGCTACCGTACGTACTGTCATTATTTTGTGCAGAGTAGTGTTCTGAAAATCTTTTTTATGTGGTGGGATTTTTTTGTTCTTTAACATTCAAACTTATACATACGTAGAACTAAGCTTTTTTCAAAAATTGGCATAAACCCAGCATGTCAAAAATAATTAATAGATACTTTCAAAAGAAAATTTTGTCCAAAAATATCTCAATGCAGGATACACACGGACATCCTGTCGAAGGGGTGTGTAGAAAAGTTCATTTTTCGTGTATTCTTTTTTCATCTAACTAAATAGGGATCGTATTTTCATAGTCCGTAGTTTCCGAAAGTTTTTCTAGATGGCGTATCTCACACATTGAAAGGACACAGTTCACGACAGGCTGAAAAACTTTTTAATGATATTATGCATGCCCCCAGGATTCTATTTCTGGAAATTTATTTTAGTTATGACTTTACAATGAAAAAGGTCATGCGCTAAGTCATACTAAGTCGTTGGGTGCAAAATACAGTCTTAGCCAGTAATATTGTGTGTGTTTGTTACTCTTTCACGCAAAAACTACTGATTTAATTGCTATGAAACTCTGCATGTAGATAACTGAAGACCTGAATTAAGATAAAAGGTCCTTTTTATTTCGATATTCTGACGGAATCGAGACTTAGAAGTTAAAACCTAATAAAATACTACTTCCATTATGTCTCAATAAATAGCAGAACCAGTTTGCTACAAGATTTAAAAAAAAAGTGTGTGCGTGTAACCTTTACGCGCGATTGAAGTAAAACTTCTCTTCAAAGCGTAATTTTGAAGGAAACAAAATAAATAATAGATTTTTGCAAAAACCATCTAGTATTTTCAAAGGTTTGCGCTACTGTAACTTTAGAGATAGAAGAATAACATCGCGGACAGTCACTAACTTCCTAATATAATACTAATGAAGGTCTTCGGTAAAGGTGTAGTACCCTATGCACCAACCTCTTTTTTAATTTCACAAAGTAGATAATATAGGTATGCACCATATTAAATCAGCTGTCATTTTGAGGTTAGATCAGCACATGTCAATATAACCGGAAACTACGTAAGCGTTACGTCCGTCAAAAAAAAAATCTGAGTTACCCACTCCCTAGGCGCGCCTAAAGAAGCTTTACTTCAAAAACTAATCTGAGTACCTAAACCCTATTATTAATTGACTAGCTTTCACCCGCAACTTCGTCCGCGTAGGAGGTGAATTTTCCAAAATCCAATCTTACCGGATGCCTACATTATAACAGCTATCTGTATACCAAAGAATAATGGCAAAACTTCGAACAAACATTACTTGTTTGCAAGGAGGTTAGGTACTTGAAATTCTTAGATGTGTAATAGCGTCAGATGCTGCTGAAGATAATGAAAAACACGTGACCGCTTGAAGAAAATGCTTATATCTTTTTTCCACATCTAGTTCATGAAATACATTATTAATTTCATTTTAATCTAGTGAATGGAGAATTTAATCATATGTATTTGGTTTGATCTGTGTGTTGATATATCAGTCACTGAGGATAGATAGATTGAATAAGTAAGACATTAAGCATTTTTAATCCCTGTTTATGTTTAATATTTTAGGTCCCCGTCAGAACGGCCCCGGGAGTATTTTCACTGTAGGCAACGGTGAACAATGCCAAAGTCAAGATCGGTAAGTGACCTAAAATATTGCATCATGCGAGCTTCGTACAGTCGCACTATATAGATACACGTTAGGCGAACGCTCGGCCGAGCTACATGGTAGGCGAACCTAATACCCCCCGTATTAGGTTTTATTTATACTTGATTAGGTCGCCGCGCCCAAAGCCCACGATAAAAGCTATGCAATAGCTTAAAAAATTGCCCATAATCTTTTTATCGGGTTGACTCAGGACCTTGGTTTTTATACAAATAATAGGGACTATAGACCTCAGTATCAGTATCTGGTATGAATTTCAATATCATTTAAATGGATAGTTTCAAAGCCCATATAAGGTTTTATTTGAAAATAATGTTCTAGATACGCGGATTACAAAATAATGACTCATAAGTATTTTGATTTCTCTAACTTAGTCTTTTTCAGTTTTTCGTAAATTGAATTTTAAATTTAGCGTTAATTTCGCAGGATAATTTCTTTAAAAGACTTTCGTTGAATTTTTCATAGATAGGAAAGTATTTTTAAAAATGAAATTACTTTCAGGTCGACCCAGGGTGTCTGCCTGTCAAGAAATCAATGTAACACACAGGGAGGTAAAGCTGTCGGCTTTTGCGGAGTCTTTGCGACGTGCTGTTCATGTAAGTTCTGCCCAGAAATCTTGGAGTTCTTGTTTATTAAGATCGCAGCCACGGTCAATTAGATACCGGTTTTGTCAAATAGATCTATTCACTCTAGACTCATTTCATTCCCCCATTCTTAATTTACATTCTTTACTTTACACAAAAAAATATTACATTCTACCCTCCTTTGTCATATTTTACCCCCTCCCACCTTAAACTCGTCACATTAGCCGCAATAGAATATCAATAAATTGGCACTAACTGACGTTTTGTTTGGAATCTCAAATCTAGCGTACCCACTTGTATAAATACTAAGAACACTAGCGACATCTATTATAAAGTGATGTAATTACCTCAATGTTATCTGTATCAACTAGATGGCGCTATTATAAATATCAATTTACAGTGAACGCGTGCGATATTCGTACAAACACGAAAGTTGCTGTATTTATCAACCCACCGTTAAGCAGAGAGTCTTCCGGTCTGGAATGTTCCTACAATGTGGAAATAAACAACAATAATGTCTGTCAAATGAGGATTGACTTTGAAACGTTCAACTTGGCGCCACCTACAACGGTAAGTTTACGTTTCAGTTCCGCTAATCGAACATAGATGGCACTTTTATTAATTATTATTACGCGGATAAAGTTTGAGGCGTTTTAGGGTTCCGTACCCAAAGGGTAAAAACTTGACCATTTTACTAAGACTCCACTGTCCGTCTGTCTGTCTGTATGTCACCAGGCTAGCATCTCAGGAACCGTGATAGCTAGGCAGTTGAAATTCTCACAGATGATGTAGGTATTTCTGTTGCTGATATAACAACAAATATTAAAAACAGAATATAATGGTACGGAACCCTTCGTGCACGAGTCCAACTCCCACTTGACCGGTTTTCTTATATCGTGTCGTTAAAATTTGACTGAAAAAATGGTCTAAAAATACTAAAAACCTTTAATCGATTGACATCAAACACCCTGGTGAGCGATTTTATTGTCACAACGCTGTTTATTTTCACCACTTACCTACTTGATTCTATAATTTTTTTTCCACACCCAAAAAGGACTAAACCTAAGCCGTCTTATTCCAAAATGAGGTTTATTGATTACTAGCTGCGCCCCGCGGTTTCACCCGCGTAATAATTTTCTGCGTGACTTTCTTAATTTTTTCTTTCGTAAGATCCTTCTCTTGACAATAACAAACGCAACAAAAAAAGAATTATCGAAATCGGTCCAGCCGTTCACGCGTGATGTCGTGACAACGGAAAACGGGTTTCATTTTTATATAACAGAAGAAGAAGATTGTAATGTTATTAACTATAGTTTAAAAACTATCCATCAAGATTATACAGGGTTATTGGAAATTAATTGACACGGCGTTAAGGGCTTCTTCTGTGCACCTTAACAAACAACTTTTGTTCTACGACTTTTGTCGAAACTTAATACATATCCCAAAAAAAATATTTAAGTGTTTCTCGTACTGTCTGGTAATTTTCTATGTCTATGCGGCAAGTGCGCGCGCGCGATCGGCACGGGGCGCACTGCGTGCGACCCGATCGGATTGTACCATACCTACTATGATTGATTCTGTGACGTAGACGTAGAGTTGAGTATTATTTGAACTGTTGGATTTTTTTTTTTTTTTGTATGGAATATTTTTATAATGAATTTCCAAAAGTCGTAGAACAAAAGTTGATCGTTAAGGTGCACAGAAGAAGCCCTTAACGCAGTGTCAATTAATTTCTAATAACCCTATAGGGATAATGTTTAGACTATAGTTCACAAGTAAAACTGCGTCTCAATTTGTTTAAATCCACATCTCGGACTATCTTTAAACCTCGTTTTGGAATAAGGGGGAAGCTGTGGGGTCTTGTTACGGGAAACAGCCCGTATACAAGTACAAAATTAGCCTTTTAAGGTGAAAGGGTACCTGTGCGCTCTCCATACAAACGTAGTCGACTGTTTCCTCCCTGAATAGTGACACTAGCACAAATATTTTTGTGCCATAAAACCTATAACTGCCATGACTATGCCCCTATGTTTTGTTTTTTTTTTTTAATTTTCTAATTATCATAGAAAATAAAATAAAAAAAATTCAAAAATTAAAAAAAAAAACAAAAAATAGGGGCATGGTCATGGCAGTTATAAGTTTTATGCACCAAAAATATTTGCTCTAGTGTCATTATCCAGGGAGGAAACAGTCGACTACGTTTGTAATAGTTTGTATGGAAATAGTCCCCGGTACCCTTTCCTGTTAAAGTCTTTTCTTTTCTATCCTTACTTGCGGCATTGAATCGAAATACCCAACAAACTATGACCCGTTCCCCAGGTGGACCCAGTAGAGAACGTCACCCAACGTCCTGGCTACACCTGCCGGAACGACATCTTCCAAGTGACCAACTTACAAGCCAACTCTGACTTCCTACCTTCATTGTGCGGTGATAATAACGGACAACATTGTAAGTAGCATAAGATTCTATAGGATGAGCTTATTCGGAAGTTTCATACATGTATAAAACTTAAATTAATTAAATAAACTACCTACTTACATTTAATCAAAATTAAAAGTCCAAAAATATTCAAACCAACAAACTTTATAAATATACATAAAAAAAACAGCGCACTCCGGGAGTGCAAGCAGTAGTGAAAACTGTATATCTGTGTAAAATCTCATATGTCGCGAGAACATACGCAAAAAGAGTTTTAGATGAAAAAAAAATAGTCGGACGACAAATAGTCGTCCGACATTTGTCGTCCAACATTTGTCGTCCAACAAATTGTCGTCCGACATTTGTCGTCCGTCAATAGTCGTCCGACAAATAGTCGTCCGACATTTGTCGTCCGTCAATAGTCGTCCGACATTTGTCGTCCGTCAATAGTCGTCCGTTAAAAAATACCATATGTACGTCTTAATACACTCACAGCCAAATTAAAAACAGTAGGCCCAGGCATACATTTTCGCCGCGCCGTAGAGAGGGGATAGCTGTCTACTCTCCATCCGTCTTACGCTTTTTCGATCAGGTCACGTGTCCTGACGCGAGTTTAAGATTTTATACCCATTACAGAAAAAGTGCTCAACGCCGCTAAAGAAGTTTTCACTTCAAAAATATACATAAATAAATAAATATTACAGCAGGACATTTCACACATCGCCATCTAGTCCCAAGCTAAGTTACTTGTGTTATGGGTGTTAGACAACGGATAAACTACTTATACACTTTTCTTTTATAAATACATAGGTACATAAAATACATAGAAACAACCAGACCACAGACAAATATCCAAGCATAAATACATGTCTGAGGCGGGATGCGAACCCGTGTTTGGCAGTCCGGCATGGTGACCATTGTGCCAACTAGGTCGTCAAAATAATTAATAGTTGGGATTATTTCAGCTTTCTAATCACAATCCTATTGCTTATTTTAGAACTAGATGGCGCTGTGTAATATTTAAATTTCCTTCAACCTATATTCACAGTATACGTTCGAGTGAACGCGTCAACAAACAGCCGATCAATCCGTATAAACTTCAAGATAGCTGACAGGAACAGTCAGCCAAACTTGCCTCAAGCCACTTGGAAAATCAAGGTCACGCAGCTCGAGTGTTTTAATACTTTGGGGTGAGTTAATTCATTATTCAGAAATATGTACTTATCTATTCTTACCTAAAAATCAAGGAAAAATACTTCTCAAAAATTTTGTACCTCGTCGGCGAAATTTGAATTCGCCAACTTCCGCTTACGGCCAACAAACACTACAAGTGAAATTTAGGATACGTATTTTACTTCTTTGTTATACGAATTAAGATTCGCTAATTTCTATAATATATGTAATGCTAGAATGCTAGAAACTCTTATTACTGAGTTTCTGTGACAGAAACTGTTTTCTATATTAATTTTTGTGATAAAAAAAATACTGAAAAAATTAATTATGTACTTAATTATTAATTATGTACTTAATTATTAATTATGTAGGTACTTAATTATTTTTAATAAAAATTAATTATTTAATTAATTTAATAAAAATAAAAAATAAAAGTTACTACTAAAATTATAATTAAAGATTTATTTGTTTGTAAAGAATAGGCTCCTATAATAATAGTATATAATAATAATAATAATAAGCCCGCAGGGCACTTTGAGGCGAGGTGACGGGAAGTAACGATCCCGCGGTCCCGAGTTCTCCAGGGGGAAGTCACCGTTCCTCATCTCCGGCTTGCCTTGGTTGGCTGGTCGGAGTGAACACTGACGAGGAAGCGGTCCCCCGCCTCTGGCTTGCCTTCACCGGCCGTCCAGAGTGGAGTCACATGAGTAGAAATACTCGAAGGATGGATGCCGAACGTCAGTGATGAGTTGGCCCGCTCGCTCGGACTACCAGTGAAGACTTAAAATCCAGTAAGGCCTCTCCATCCTTCAAGCCACTCACGTTCCTGTTGCCCCCTTGCTGTAATTTACTCGGCTAATTAGGGTGGCCCAGTCTGAGAGTTGGCGAGTCTCCGCCTGCCATTTTTACGTGTTTATTGGACATTGTTACGGCAGGTGCCATAGTATCCATAGTTCCCCAGTATCTAGTCCACTACCATCCCATCACAATAGCTCAAGTAGTTTTGTCATGTAGATTATCAATAGTTTCATCCAAACCGGAGGTTGTCCTTGGTTGCACTTTATAGTGTAGACAGGGATAATCGCCGGTTTAGAATCCACCTCATTGTTTGCTATTATAAATAAATAAAATAAATAATGTACAGCGTATAACAGACAAATAATAATAATAATGTCATTTATTTCGGATAATTACAATTCCATTTGTTAGTAAAACTTAGACCTAATGTTAGTAGCAATCAAAATGTCAAATGAAAAATTCATTTAATAAAATAAATATAAAACCATGTCAATCATACACTAGATTGTGTTTAGTGATGAGAATGTCACGAAAGTGCCTCTGAATAGGTGACTCCAACCTAACCGCCACAGTTTTCAGAATGCTGTTCAGGCTGCCCCGCATCCTGCTACACAGGGAGGCTGTTTTTTTGCGAATTACTGCGTAAAAGCCATCCGTGTGGGCCTGCGCAAACATTGCCGAAGCACTACAGAAGCGAGGCAGCCCCAACAGCATTCTAAAAGCATTATTGTATTGGACACGGAGGGCATCAAGTGACTGCTTAGAGTAACTGACCCATAGATTGGCCGTATAGAAGCTCTGACAATAAGCTTTGAAAAGTGTAATTTTTGTCTGATCAGAGCAGCGTGCGAATCTACGAGTCAACATATTACTCCTCACAGCCAACGCCCTCCGTTCCCTCTCAATATCTGCATTGTCCCTAAGGTCCTCGGCAATGAGATGTCCAAGATATTTAAATAAGGTGGTTCTCTTTATTGAGACTTCATTCAGGGTAATCATTGGATCATTCACGGGACATCTGCCAACGGCCTTAAAGACAATGTACTCGCATTTTTTCACATTATAGATTAGGCCGTGCGCTTTGGCATAGGACGCGCAAACTCTCAACATATTATTAAGGGCCCCCACAGTCGGGCTTAGCAGCACCATGTCGTCAGCGTAACTAATGTTATTTACGCTGACGCCATCCATCCTGCAACCGACATTCATGCTGCTAAGCTCGACTATCAAGTCATTAACATACAAGTTGAAGAGCCTAGGGGACGCCAGTCCTCCCTGCCTGACTCCGCACTCCAACTTGTATGGTTCAGACAGTGAGTTAGCCCATTTTACAAAGTTGACCTGATTTCCATACCAAAACTGCAGAATTCCAATCAGGTCCTCCGGTACACCCCTGTCTCTCAACTTTCCCCATAAAATCTCATATGAAACGAGGTCAAAGGCCTTGGAGAGGTCGAGAAAACAGGCATACACCGGAGTCCTACGATCGGTATAATATTGGACAGTATGCTTGAGGCATAGGATCGCGGTTTCGGTGGACAGCCCAGGCCTAAACCCGAACTGAGCGTCATGAAAAGTTAAATATTGATTTAGAGCCGAATCAATCACACTGTCCAATATCTTTGCCAAAGTTGTCGCAAGTGAGATAGGGCGATAATTACCCTTGTCTGATACGTCACCAGTTTTATTTTTAATAATGGGAACTACTAGCGTTTTCATGATCTCATCCGGTAAGTACGAGTGGCTAATGCAAAGGGTGTACAGCATAGCTAGAACTCTAGGTAGGTGCACTCCTGCGTGTTTTAGGTGCTCGATGCTGAGCCCATCATGGCCAGGCGATTTACCACCACTCATCTTTTGTATTATAGACTTAACTTGTTTCGCAGTAACCTGAAGCGTTGGTTCACCCCGCTCGCCACAAGGCCCAACACCGGGCACCGAGCTCGATGATCCGAGTGGAGAATGTACCCTAAAGTGCTGTCTAAAAATATTCGCTATATTATTAGGGTCGCTCTCACCAGCCACGCTCGCAGGTAGACTTGGCTTACCATCTAACTTTTTGGTTGCCTTCCAAAATTTACTAAAATGATTGTTAGCGCGGTGTTCAGCTATCAAATCCATTTTAATCTGATCTTTGTTATTTTGACACCACTTTAAACGGTTTTTAAAAATTTTACGCGTCTCGCACATGTGATCATAGACTACACCAGATCTTGGTCTTTTGTGGCCAACCCAGTCATGAAAACCAAGCCTAGCCTCCCTATATGCTTCCCTAACATGCCGATTCCACCCGCACACCGTTCTACCTTTCTTAAATCTATTATTATTCACCCTTTTTGACAACGCAGCCGACTCGCGTAGTATATTAACAATTTCTTTATATAATTTATCTAGACACTGTTTGTGTTCAGGTAATCGACATGATCCATAGCTACACTCCTGAAACTCTTGTGGGAAATGTATGTTTTTTAACTTAGAGTGACAAAGCTCATGATACTTATCAATCTCGTCTTTACCCCTATCACCCCAAATCTCAGCGTTTCGGAGCTCGCTATAGACCATTAACTTTGGTCTATATAGAAAAGGATAAATAGTTATTAGTTTATGATCCCTATAAGAACTAGTTTAATGGATGAAAAGTATTTTATGTCAAATTAAATAGGTCAATATTATAGTACATTGTGATACAAGTGTAGTAAATTGATCATTGCATAGAGGCGGTCTATGACGCGCGAGCGTAACGCGAGCGCGTATATAAAGCCGAGATACAATTATCAATCCACACGTGTATCGTACGACGTTTTTATCACAGTTGCAAATAAAAGAAAAGACTTGTTAAAATAATAAAAAGTTAACAAAATATTTGTGTTTAAAAACAGAAAGAAGTTAATACTTTTTGAGAATGTTTTTGAGAATTTTATGATTATTATTTGCAAATGGGCTGACTAAAGTATTTCAGTCCAGAATATGATGTCATCCGTTAACCAGCTCAGTGAAGGTCGTCCTTAAGGGGATACAAGAAGAAGAAGAGTAGTACTTAAGAATTAATTAACAATTTGTTAACAGTAAATATCGTGATGGGATCCTTGAGGCCATCACATCATCACTGCCTTCGACTCCACTACTCACTTCTTCTGCTGATAGAGATGAATATATGATCGGTAAGTTGATACAATAGATAAATACAGCCCATTAACGTAGGACCTGTCGCCAAAAGAAATGTGGAACCACCATAGATTTCTTATTTTCTGTTATGGTAAAGTTGTGGTAAAGTTTTAGAAACCTATTTTTCTGTTAAAGAAACTTCAAAAAAAAATCGTATTATATAAATTTGTAGAAATATTTAAGAATTTATGATTTCCAAAATCTATTTTTCCATTTCAGAAACTTTGTAGAAATAGCCCAGAAACCTATTTTTCTGTTATAGAAATATGATTCCAGAATTGTATTTTTCCATTACAGGCACTAGTAAAAATATTCCAAAACCTATTTTTCTGTTATAGAAACTCGTAGTAATATTACAAAAAGCTATTTTTCTGATAAAGAAACTTGAAGATAAATTCCAGAAAACTATTTTTCTGTTAAGAAACTTAAAAACATATAGAAACCTATTTTTTTGTCATAGAAACTTGTAATTTTTTTACAATAACCTATTTTCTGTAAGAAACTTGTAGAATATTCCAGAAACCTATTTTTCTGTTATAGAAACTCATAGAAATATTCCAAAACCTATTTTTTCTGTTATAGAAACGTGTAAAAATATTCCAGAAACCTACTTTTCTGTAAGAAACTTGTAGAAATATCCCAGAAACTGATTCTAGAAACTTGTGAAAATATTATAAAAACCTATTTTCTGAAAAAAACTTAGTAATATTACACAACCAATATTTCTATAATAGAAACTTAATTTCCAGAAACCTACGTTTCTGTAACAGAAGCTCGTAGAAATATTCCAGCAACCTATTTTTCTGTTACAGAAACTCGTAGAATATTCTAGAAACCTAATTTTCTGTTACAGAATCTTGTAAAAATAGTCCAGAAACCTACTTTTCTATAAGAAACCTTTAGGAATACTATAGAAACGTATAATAATTTCCAGAAACCTACTTTTCTGTAACAGAAACTCGTTGAAATATTCCAAAAACCTATTTTCTATTACAGAATCTTGTAAAAATATTCTGAGAATGTTTTTTTTTTGTAAGTCAACCTTTTCCCCCAGCACCCCCTGGCTGTCTGCAATACTATCCTGATAGATCGGGTGCGTTCGAGTCATTCAATTACAACAGAGGCGCTGGTCCATACATAGCTAACTTGGCCTACGCTACGTGTTTCAAACGTACATCAGACGTGTGTGGCGTTAAGTGAGTGCTTTTATTTATTTATTATTATATATTAACAATGGAATAAATTATTGTTCATAACAATCTATACCTTATAATCATTTACTTATACTTAATATTATAAAGCTGAAGAATTTGTTATTTTGAACGCGCTAATCTCAGGAACTACTGGTTCGAATTGAATAAATCTTTTTGCGTTGGATAGTCAATTTATCGAAGAAGGCTATAGGCTTTATTTTGAGATTCCCACGAGATCGGAACTTACGCGGGTGAAACCGCGGGGCGCAGCTAGTAATATTATAAAGCTGAAGAAATTTTTTGTTTGATTGAACGCGCTAATCTCAGGAACTACTGGTTCGAATTGAAAAAATATTTTTGTGTTGGATAGTCCATTTATCGAGGAAGGCTATAGGCTACTTTTTATTTTGAGATTCCCACGAGATTCCCACGGATCTTACGCGGGTGAAACCGCGGAGCGCAGCGAGTAGATATTTTAAAGAGGAATCATTTTAAAGCTATTGCATAGCTTTTATCGCGGGCTTTGAACGCGGCGACCGAATCAAGAAATTCCGTAACGAAAATAAAACTTAACACCCCCCACTCCGCCTCCCATGTTTTGTTTGTTTGTAACGAATAGGCTCCGAAACTACTGAAGCGATTTTGATGAAACTTGGTATGAGGATACATTGGTTCATTGGAAACACAATAGGCTATCGCGGGGCGCAGTAACTTAATATTTGTTTTGTGATCCACAGGCTAACAACTGCCAGTTTTGAAATGGCATATAGGAGTGACGAAAACCTGTATCTTGACACGGATTGTCAAATCAACCCCGTAACCCAGGGGGTGCCTCAGTCTGAAGATTATTTCTTAATTCCCGAGGGTGAGACGGCTGACGGTCTGAGAGGATCCAAGTACTGTGGACTCAGTGGTCAAAATCAGATCATAGCTTGTGAGTTTTGTTTTTTAAGATTTTATTGTTTAGAAACAGATTTTGAAGAATATCTAGAAACTACAAAATATCTCTATACTAAAAAGGTAAAAAATGAGAGCGGTGGAAGCATAATGGTAGATTATCTATATCTATACTAATATTATAAAGAAGTAAAGTTTGTTAAATTGTAAGGGGTAATCTCGGGATCTACTGAACCGATTTTAAAAATTCTTTCACCAATAGAAAGCCACATTATTGCTGAGTGTCATAGGATATATAAAAAACCGAAAAATAATAAGGCTTTTACGTGGTAGTCCGTTTTGCAAAGTGAATCGGAGAAAAAACGGTCGAATGAAAGCGTTTCTTACGAACGCTGCCTTAACTATGAAAGATATATTTTTGAGTTCTAGAGAAAAGATGTGGAGCTTGAAAATGCCTACAAAAAAGTCAACGACAGCATATGTTTAACTTTTATATTTAAGTTACAAAAAGTATAGATTTAATTTTTAATATTAATAAAATAAATGCCCAACGAAGTGGGCACGGGTTAGCTAGTATTAGATATTTCATTTTAAGGATCAAATACCGGGACATACATTTTAAGGCATCGTGTTGAAACCCACGGCTTAGTTGTCCCCTGGGGCCCTACCGCGGTAAGTGCGTCGGCTTCAAGCCGACGTCGATATCCCAAACCGCGTCTTACAATGGGCAAATTTTTGAGCTTGCTTTTCATAAAAATTTTGAATAATTAAGTAGTGTTTTCGTGTGTTTTAAGTATGCAGGATTGCCGGGGACATCAAAACATTAAAAAATTCGTGATTATGGTTTTATTATTTAAAAAAAAACAAAGTCATATTTTGTAGTGTTATTTTTAAATGTTTTGATGTCCTCAACAATCCTGCATACTTAAGACACATGACAAAAACCACTTAATTTTTCAAATCTCCTATGAAAGACAGGCTCAAAATTTCGCCCAGTGTGGGGCGCGGGTCGGCATAAACCGACGCGTTGGTTTGAAGCCGATGCACTTACCGCGGTAGGCCCCCTGACGTATTGACAAGTTGTTTCCTCTGGAAACGGTCGGCTAAGCTGAGAGGGTAGTGGGTATAGGTGCTGGGCATGACTCTACTTCATACGACGACCCAGTTGGCACAATGGTCACCATGCCGGATTGCCAAACATTGCGGGTTCGATTCCCGCTTCAGACATGTATTTATGCATAGATATTTGTCTGTGGTCTGGTTGTTTCTATGTATTATAAGTATATATTTACAAAACAAAGTATATATGTAGTATATCCGTTGTCTAGCACCCATAACACAAGTCAACTTAGCTTGGGGCTAGGTGGCGATGTGTGGAATGTCCTACAATATTTATTTATTATTTCCACTCATTTTGTTCAAGAGTCCGATCCTATTTTTAACAGATTTCAAAAAAAGGAGGAGTTTCGCAGGTGGCCCATTACATATACTTACAGATCTGTTTACTCACGAAGGCGCGCCCTTCCACACCTTATGAATGTTGTTGTAAACATAATCTGTATATATTTCCATCTCTACTGATAGTCTTCACACCATCTTGTTAGCACGTGCGACACTCATATTAATGCACACCGAGAAAATTTACCCTGGAGGGGCGCGCCTTCGTGAGTGAACAGATGTATACCCTTATTAAGTGTCAAAAAATGTATAATTTTCCGTTTGTCCCCAGCAACACCCCCCGGGCCGCTGTATGTACATTTCCGCAGTGATAATCTGGTCTCTGATGGTATGCCGGAGTCAGGATATCGGTTCAATTACAACGTCTTGAATAACTGCTACCCGATGAACAAATGAACTATTTATTCTAATTATATATCTATGTTTATGTTTTATAATGGGGTGACGTATTGACCGGTAATTTTGTAAAAAAAACAAAGAAAATTTATATTTTTTCTGATTTGTTAATACTAGTTTTGATGTACAAAAGTGGTGACCCAGTAGTTGGCAATTTCAAAATAATATTAGTTTCCATGTTTAATCATTTTTCCCAGTAGTTTAAAAAACAAGTATGCGGTAGTTCGGTTTGAATTGAAGCACATAAAAAAACACAATTTTTTTCGGCCAACACCGTAAAGACTTAAAAGCCAGTTGCATTTAATAGGTAATAATTTATTTTAATTTTTAATTTGTTTATGATAATAATGCTCACATTGCTCAAGAGCATCATAAGAAATTAAAATTAAGTTGGTATAAAATAACTTTAAGTTAGTAGTTATAAGTCACTGTATTTTTTAAGACAATAAATGCTACGATTCATAATATATTATTTTCTTTTATTTGTAGCTAATCCAAATCTCTATTAAGAGAAAATAACTGACTCACTGATCACAAAATTTCTAAATTTACAAGTGCTAGGAGACTCTTTTGCGGGGTTCTTTTTAGGACGTGGATAGATAGATAGATAGATAACTTTTCACACCTGCAGGCCACGATTTATGTTTTTATTTTGATGGTTACGTTAGGTCTAAGCAAATAGGTTTTGCCCATAATACCTAGCAAATATTTAGCATCATGCTACCATCTATCATCTTTTTTTAAGTGGATTTTTTTAAATAGGGGTTTGGCCACCACAAGAATTAAAAAAAAATTGGATTGACGGTATGAAAAGTAGAGTATGCACCTCAGGATACCTAAAGCATGTCTTCGTCTTGGGCGGCTTGAACCCCTCGCTTCACTCAGGACTCTACTTAACTCCCTCGCTTCGCTCAGGAGTTAACTTTAAACTCCCTCGCTCCGCTCGGGAGTTAAGCCGCGAGTCCCTCGTTACACTCGGGGTTCAATATGCCACCCACAACATAAGACATTGCTTTATGCCCTTGATGCATAATCTACTATTATTTGTACAACACAGGAAGAAACAAAACACGACATACACAAAGTAAAGTAATATCTAGAAAGTATGGCTTATCCCGAAAAAGCCCAAAATACCTACAAATACATAGTTCTCTAAACTTTTGAAATTCATACAAGTATCTCTATAAGTTGCACAAACGACGTAGAGGAGCACTAAGACGGGGTTTTGCGAAATTAGACCCTAGGACGGTAAAATTAGACCCTAGGACGGTATAATTAGACCCTAGGACGGTAAAATTAGACCCTAGGACGGTAAAATTAGACCCTAGGACGGTAAAATTAGACCCTAGGACGGTAAAATTAGACCCTAGGACGGTAAAATTAGACCCTAGGACGGTAAAATTAGACCCTAGGACGGTAAAATTAGACCCTAGGACGGTAAAATTAGACCCTAGGACGGTAAAAAGGACTGATAAAGTTTCTCATAGCATCTATTAAGTGTTTGTAGGAAATGCATACCTATTCTTTATTGTCCGAATTCATATATGACTTTTAATATGACAATGACGAATTCATATATGATGACAAAGTCCTGACTGACTGACTTTCATTTTCAGGTTACAGATTTCAGAAAATCCCTACGACGACGAAGTGGAGGGTAAAAGCTATAAAAAAAATGAAAATCCTTTCATAAAAATAGATTTCAGAACTTAGAAACAGATCTTTTTATAATGTGTTTCAGCGAAGGAATTTTAAATACAAAAGGGGGTTGTTCCAGACGTCTAGGCAAACAAATTTTGTTCTACGACTTTCAAAAATTAGAACATTTCGTTCGAAGTTTTTAAGCTATTGCATAGATTTTATCGCGGGCCTTGGGGGGCGAATCAAGAAATTCCGTAACGAAAAAAACCTAACACCCCCGACAAATGACGGACGATTATTAACGGACGACTATTGACGGACGACAAATGTCGGACGACAAATGGCGGACGACAAATGTCGGATGACAAAAACGGACGACCATTGACGGACGACTATTGACATGCAATCATGAAGCATGCAATGCACGATGCAATAGCTTTACCGCGGCAGTCCCCGAGTGCCACACGTTTTTTTTGTATGAAACAGCTGATTTTCAAGTCAAAATCCCCTCAAAAATAAATTAAAGGATTAGATTGAGTAGATGTGCCCAGCACCTATATCACCCTCTCAGCTTAGTCGACCATGTCCAGAGGAGAGAACTTGTCAATACTTCTGGAGCCAACTAAGCCGCGGGTTTTATCATTATGTTTATTGTCAAATAAAAATCAAAATACTTAAAAATAAATATTTATTATAATAATCACAAAAGTAATAAATCGTTGAATAACAGTCTTATAATACATTTTTACAGTTCTAAACCACCAATAATATCTTATATTAATATTTTTTGACTTTTAATAATTCATTTTATACTATTTAAATTAATTTTACATTAGTATTTATTGAAAAAATCAAATGTATACTGAACTTTTTAAGGTTAATATTTTATGAAATCTTAGACTCTTAGACACAAAAGATTCTATCAAAAACAAGGTTTCTGAATGAGAAAAAAATAAACAATTTTCCTAAACAAAACTAATTTTATTAGACAATTTCTTATTTATAAACTATTTCTGACCTAGAAACCATTTCAAAAACTATGAAATTTCAGAAATAAAAGTTTCTATCATAGTAATTATTTCTGAATTATGAAATTACAAGTCGACAGAAACTCATTTCATCTAATAATTTCTTTTCTAGTAACCTTTTTCTGACATAGAAACTTTAGAAATATTATATTCAAGGTTAACTTTCTATCAAATAAAGAGAGTACTGAGAGTTTCTGAGTAGGAAAATTACAATTGTTTTAACAGAAACTTATGACTTCAGACAATTTCATATCTAGAAACTTTTTTGACTCAGAAACCTTGAAAATATCATTTTAAAAGTTAATTTTCTCTTAAATAAAGAGTTCCTCAGTTAGAAAAGTATACAATTCTCTCTTTTCATCAAACAATTTATTTTCTAGAAATATTTCTCACCTTAGAAAATTAATTTTAAATATTAGAGAATGGTAAAATATTTTTTTCACTAATGAAAAACATAACATCTAATAAATTATATTAAAATACTTCTAAATGCACAAAATATCGTTGTTTATAAAAATGGCAACACTTTTTTAACTGTACAGAAGTATTGCCACTAAAAATAATTATTCTTTTTATTTTTCGAATTTTAAGTAAAAGTCTTAAGAATTGTATGTTAAAAATACAAAAGAAGACTATAAAAAATCGATACCTTTTTTTGATTAAAAAAATCGAATGTTAGTCGATAAATACAATTAAAATTGCTAAACTATTAAAAATATCGATTATGTTTACATTCGTTTAGGTATGCAATATGTTTGCAGTCAACAAGTGCTATAGTAGAATCACACAATTGATGAAAACTGGGTCATAGGTCATTGGGACATCATTGATTGGTCTTTAAGAGGAAAGGGTACCGGCGCTCTCTCCATACAAACGTAGTCGACTGTTTCCTCCCTGGATAATGACACTAGCACAAATATTTTTGTTGCATAAAACCTGTAACTGCCATGACTTTGCCCCTGACAACGGATTTTGATGCGGTTTTTTTTTAATAGATAGAGTGATTCAAGAGGAAGGTTTATATGTATAATACATGCATAATATAGCCGTGCGAAGCCGGGGCGGGTCGCTAGTATATAATAAAACATGTAAGCGTAAATACTTTATTCTAAAAATTATCAAGCGATTGAAATGCATAACATTATGTTTTGTTGCAATTTAAAATGTCTGTTCGATAAGTGAGTGAGGGAGAGAGTAATCGCCGTTCTTATGAAAAATGACCCAGTTTGCCGCGAGTGTAGAATTCAACTATAACAAAATGCAACTTAGGGTGCGTTCACATATAACGTCCGTTTTACAGGTCCGTTTAAACGTATGTGTTATTAGCGTATGTAGTTGTATGAGCCAGTTCACACATAATACAGTATTCCGGATCCAGTAGGTATACTGATCCGTTTATCGGATCCATATCGGATAATAGCAACGGATCCGTTAAAAAGGATCCTTTATATGCTGTGTGATTACTATCTCCAGGAACAACGGATCCGTTAAAAAGGATCCTGTAAGAACGTACGTATATGTGAACGCGCCCTTAGGCGACGCAATTTCGAGTCAAAGTTGATAACATGCTTTAGTCAGTGGCACATATGGTCCGAAATGGGCATCTAGCGGCGGGCATGCGCCGTAAGTATTTTTTTAGTACGCTTACGCTAGTTAGCACTGTAAGCGCTATTCATCCAATTCGGACCACAGCCTTCGTTTAGCCTTGAACGAGACAAAAATACATATCCGCAGCTAACAGTAGCCAGTATGATAGTTTATCGAATCGCAGCTTAAGGCGACTTATAAATAGTCGTGTCGTCCGAAACCAAAAAGTTTTATCATTTAAAAAAAACACTGAATAATAAAATAAATGCAAGTTCACAGTTTTATTAATCACTGAATTTATTCTGTTTTAAAGTCCACTTCGAAAGTCTTATTTATTTATTTATATTTTCCATTTTTTTATATTTACTTATTTAGTTCCTTGTTTTTAAAGGATTGTACCAGCGTTCTCCGACAGTCGTTTTTGGAAAACTTCTATAATATAATTTTGCATTAAAAATCTCAAGAGTTTGCATGAGGACGCTTATCTCTGGAACTCGAATCGAATTCAAAAAAATATTTTTGTATTTGATAGCCAAGTTTTTAAAGAAGGATTGTAAGGTATTTTTTATCCTGTAATTCCCACGGGATCGGGACTTATGGGTGTATCATAAACCATTTAATTCTTCTTTATCGAGCTCTGTTCAGTAAAAAGGCGGTCAAAATATTGATAGCCCAATTCTTAAGGAAGGTCATAGGCTATTTTTTTATCCCGAAATTCCCACAGAACCGGGACTTATGGGTGTAAAAAACATTAATGTATTTGATAGCCCAATTTTTTAAAATGTTTTAGGCAAATTTTTTTTCAGAAATGTCCATAGGACCGGGACTTATAGGGATAATAAAACAGTTATTCCCTGTTTCATTATTACAAATGCGGTCAAAATATTTTTGCAATTGATAGCCCAATTCTGGAGAAAAGTTATAATGCTATTTCTTTATCTCAAAATTCCAACAGAACCGGGACTTATGGGTAAAATAAAAAATCGTAATTCCCCTTTAAACGAGCTATGTCCAGTAAAAAGGCGGTCAAAATTTTATTGCATTTGATAGCCCAATTCTTAAGGAAGGTAATAGGCTATTTTTTATCCCGAAATTCCCACAGGATCGGGACTTATAGGGGTAATAAAAACCAACTATTCCCTTTAGTAGAGCCTATGTCCTGTAAAAAGGTGGTCCCCTACTAACAGTGTAAGTGGATAAAGGTATTCCTTTCGTCCCGTATATTGGTTCTGCGTTCTCATAGTCAACGTCGTAGTAGATACCCGTCTGATTCTGTTGAAATAAAATAATTTGTGATGAGTTGGTGGTGAAATGAGATAAGATCAGATAAGTATGACACTGGTGAAATATAATGAGATGAGATGACAATAGTCAAATCAGATAATACCGATGATATTAGTGAAATTAAATGAAATAAGATGAGATTACACTGGTCAAATTAAATCATATAAGATGACAATAGTGTAATGAAATGAGATGATACTGGTAAAATGATAAATATGAGATGGATGACAATAGTGAAATAAAAGGAGATAAGGTGACACTAGTGAAATGAGATAATACTAGATGAGATTAGATGAAATGGTATGAGAAGACAATAGTGAAATAAAATTAGATTAAATGGGTGAAATGAGATGAGATGAAATGGGTGAAATGAAATGAGATGATACTGGTAAAGTGAGATGTTTAAAAGTTTATCTACATATGAGATGACACTGGTGAAATATAATGAAATGAGATGATGAGATTAGGTCATCTTAGGCTACATCGTCACCTGCCATCAGGCGAGTATAGTAGTCTAACGCTAACCTACGAGTATGTGTAAAAAAAATGAGTTTATGAAATAAAATCCGATGACACTGGTTAAATGTGATGTGATGAAATATAATGAAATTAGATGAGATGAGACCAGTCTCACCAGTGACACGTCATGAAATGAGATGATACTGGTGAAATGAAATGAGATAAAATGACACTAGTGAAATGAGATGAGATGACGCTGGTAAAATGAAATGAGATGAGATGACGCTGGTAAAATGAAATGAGATAAAATGACACTAGTGAAATGAGATGAGATGACGCTGGTAAAATGAAATGAGATAAAATGACACGAGTGAAATGAGATGAGATGACGCTGGTAAAATGAAATGAGATAAAATGACACTAGTGAAATGAGATGAGATGACGCTGGTAAAATGAAATGAGATAAAATGACACTAGTGAAATGAGATGAGATAATATGACACTGGTGAAATGATATGAGGTCAGATAAGATGATATGTACTTGTGAAACGAGATCATAAGGCCAATTCTCGTAATTAACATTGTTCAAATTACATTTATTTCGATTGCATTTCGATCACAAATAATACCCTCAAAGTAGCTCAAAATACCCTCAAAGTTAGCTTTTTGTAAAATAAAGTCGGTATACGGGCGAAAGTTTTACGTGACAACAACTGTGCTCGAGTGGAAGGGACGCGTGCCTTTCACTTTTTATGTCTGTCTCTCTCGCTCTTAGGCGGGCTAACCATGCCCGCGTGCCTCTCACTCGCTCTCATTGTGAGCGCATAACGTGAGCGGAGCGTAACGCAGTTTCTTGAAGTGTCACCCGGCAAACCAATTTATAAGACGTTGTCACGTCAAAATATTGATCGGAATGATATTGAAATGTACTTACTTAAGTTACTTAATGTACTAATTTAAACCAAATTATTCACGAGAATTGGCCTTCTGATCAGATGAGATGATTACTAGTGAAATGAATTGAGATTACACAAGTAAAATGATATGAGATCTAATAACTTACATGCATACTCCTAGCCCTGGACTTGGGTCTGGGCACCAAGAGATCAGCCCTGTCCTGGACGTGGCTCGATGCTTCCGAGCTTGTAGACTCGCTCGCCATGTGGTTCGTGTAACCTAACATCATACATATTCATTATTATTACATAATACAGTGTAATAAAACACTTTGTATCGCTTGCGACGTCAAGTCACGTATTTCAGCGGCTTGGGCCAAGTGGCGTGAGGTGACTGGTGTCATTTGCGACCCCAAAATGCCGGTTAAACTAAAGGGACAGGTCTATAAAACCATCATTAGACCTGTCCTTTTGTATGGTAGTGAGGCGTGGCCGGTGCTTGAGCGACATATGCAGGAGCTGCGTGTCACGGAGATGAAGATGTTGCGCTGGATGTGTGGAGTGACGCGAAAGGATCGCGTCAGGAACTCCCGCATCCGGGGCAGCCTTCATGTCCGAGACATTGCAGATAAATTGCAAGAATGTCGCCTACGCTGGTACGGCCACGTCTTGCGTAAACCGGCTAGTTACGTGGGAAACAACTCCCGAGAGGGATGCAACCGGGAACATCGCTCGGATGATGATGATGAATAAAACACTTTGTAATTCCTCTAAGGGACCTTACCCATCCTACTAATATTATAAATGTGAAAGTTTGTGTGTATGTTTGTATGTTACTCCTTCACGCAAAAACTACTGGACAGATTGCAATAAAACTCGGTATCTAGATAGCTGGAGACCTAGATTAACACATAGGCTACTTTTTATCCCGATATTCCCACGGGATCGGGACTTACGCGGGTGAAACCGCGGGGCGCAGCTAGTAACATATATAGCTATAACGGTTCATGAGCCTGGTGACAGACACACAGTGAAATTTTAGGAAAAGCGCCGATGTTGACAGTTTTCTTGCGCTGTGACGCGCCGGTTAAGACTTAAATGTTTAGTGTTTTAATAATATCACTACATAGTATAAAACAAAGTCACTTTCCGCTGTCTGTCCCTTTGTATGCTTAGATCTAAAAAACTACGCAACGGATTTTGATGCGGTTTTTGGAGTTTACTCCTTAAGAATCGATTTTCATATATAAGGCGCCCGGTATGACAAAAATCCGAGGGGTAAAACCTACTAACAAGTAACGAAAATCGGTCACGTTTTTAGAATTTTATTTTTAACGGACGACTATTGACGGACGACAAATGTCGGACGACTATTTTTTTTTTTTTGACGTGACAACGTTTTATAAATTGGTTTGCCGGGTGACACTTCAAGAAACTGCGTTACGCTCCGCTCACGTTATGCGCTCACAATGAGAGCGAGTGAGAGGCACGCGGGCATGGTTAGCCCGCCTAAGAGCGAGAGAGACAGACATAAAAAGTGAAAGGCACGCGTCCCTTCCACTCGAGCACAGTTGTTGTCACGTAAAACTTTCGCCCGTATACCGATTTTACAGGCAACCAGTTTTTCATCTAAACCTCTTTTTGCGTATGGTTAGATACTCGTACTTAAGGAGTAAACTCCAGTCGTGCGTCGGAGCTGACACACACACTTTTTTTTTTATTAAATAGAGTGATTAAAGAGCCGGGGCTGGTCGTTAGTATTGTAATAATATATAAATTTAATGGATAGAAATTATATATTTGGTGAAATGTTACCGTATAAATTATGATGTGGACCGGCATTTGCCCTCGATGTAACAGTATTCAATGTACCGTTGTGATGGCCGTGGAGGCCCATTCTGTAACAACAACATAAATATTATATTAAATACCTATACAAAAACGATATAAGTGGAAAAACTTATGTTTTAAATTGGTATAAAAAAAATAGTACATTTGTTACCCTAAGGATGAAAGTAACTAGTTTAGTCCCTAGATGGGGTTCGAGGGACTAAATCCCCCTTATTCCAAAACGACGTTTAAGGATAGTCCGAGATGTGGATTTAAACCTTAGATTTAGATACAGATTTACTCGTGAACTATAGTCTAAACACTATCCCTATTATATTCTATGGGGATAGTGTTTAGACTATAGTTCTTTATGTAATCAATAGGGATAGTGTTTAGGCTATAGTTCACGAGTAAATCGGTGTCTAAATCTAAGGTTTAAATCCACATCTCGGACTATCCCTAAACCTCGTTTTGGAATAAAGGGGAATAAGTCTTAAGCCCCAGAGTTCAATACTGTGTTTTTATTACAAATATATCAGACTCATGTTTATACAAATAAAAAAAAAAAAACAAATAAAGATCGGAATGCCTCTTTCCCGCCTATAGTTTTTCTGTGGCCAGCCAGCTTTTATGCCATTATTTTTTATTTTCATCATTGATAAATTTTGTAAATATTTTCCCCAAAGGAAATAGTTGAAATTAAGTTATGACAAAGTAATTAAAAAAAAATGTTCTTAATTGAATACTTAACTTTATGTTATTTCAATTTTACATCGCGCTGTAATTGCGTTGGCTGTAGAGAAAGTTGGAACACGGTTCAATATAAATGTGAAAATAAGACTAGTCTTTTATAATTTGACAGCTATCAGTTGAAAACGATAGCTGTGCTGGCTGGGCTGGGCTGGCTGGGGTCCCTAGGTCCCCGCTCCACAGGCTAGCTAATTTCCAAGTATGAGTAATCAAAAAATATTTTAATATCAATTTAAAATAATTAAAATATAAAAAAAAACTACCTAGGTAGTGGTACAGGCGGATGTGGTAGAGTAGGGTATCCACCGAACATTGCAGAGGAAGGACGTGTCGCCATCGTTTGGGCTTCAGACTGTAAACAATACACACACAGTAATAAATAAGTAATAAAATAAGATATTATGCAAAAAATGGGTGCGTGTACTTATATAAATGTACGCGCGTGAGAAGTTATACTTCTAGAAGTTATACGTCCGTCTGTCTGTCCGTCCGTCCGTCTGATATTCATTTTGCGGGCAGCCTCAACCTGTTACTTTAGTGTTACAGTGCGCGCGCATCTTAAAATGTCACTCTCTCAGCTTTTCCCTGTTCTACTTTTGGGCTACGCAACTTCAACATGTGACTATTGTGTTACATAATAATATGTGCGTACAATTAAAATAAAATAAAAAATATATGAATACTGTCCACGAATACTTGTTAGATGCCTGGAATCGAACCCGCAACCTTTTGGGTCGCAGGCAAGTGTTCGCCCACCAACTTACAGAGGTAGTTTTTATTAACTTAATGAAGAAAATATAAAATACTTACAGCATAATGATTGGCTTGTACCATTGCTTCTGCTATTTGAGCCCAACGCAGTCTCTCTTCCATTGTCACCTGAAACAATTATAAATTGTGTCACAAGGGAGTAAAACATTATATTACGGAGTGTGTAGTTACAGTAGTATTTTCCCAAGCGAACAATGGGATTTTGCCAAGGTTACTCTCAAGAATTCAATGTATCCTCATACCAAGTTTCATCTAAATCGATTCAGTAGTTTCGGAGATGATTCGATAAAGACAATAAAATACCCTTTTTAATATTAGTATAGATAAACTGGTTCTGAATCGCTCCATAGATGTCAATATTTATATATCAAATAATGGCCAAAGTCAATTTTATTCATGTGTTCCTAAAAAATAAGATAATATTGGTAGTTTTAAAAATATTTTCAGATTTACACTTGAATTTCTTCTTAAAACTCAGACAGTTCAATTAGAATAATCTTGACATCTATCATTTGGAGATCTATCATTTCAAATTTTTAATTATTTTGAAGTGAAAACTTCTTTAGCGGCGTTGAGCACTTTTTCTGTAATGGGTATAAAATCTTAAACTCGCGTCAGGACACGTGACCTGATCGAAAAAGCGTAAGACGGATGGAGAGTAGACAGCTATCCCCTCTCTACGGCGCGGCGAAAATGTATGCCTGGGCCTACTGTTTTTAATTTGGCTGTGAGTGTATTAAGACGTACATATGGTATTTTTTAACGGACGACTATTGACGGACGACTATTTGTTGGACGACAAATGTCGGACGACTATTTGTCGTCCGACTATTTTTTCTTTCATCTAAAACTCTTTTTGCGCATGTTCTCGCGACATATGAGATTTTACACAGATATACAGTTTTCACTTCTGCCTGCACTCCCGGAGTGCGCTGTTTTTTTTTGGAAGAAAGCATCATTCATTAATTTAAATTATATTTGAGTAGATATTTAATATATGTTAGTGTTTGACCACTATCGTCACACGATGGTAAGTGACGATGCGGTCTAAGATACGCTCGTCACTCAAACACCATACAATACACGACGGCCTTCGTGAAGTGAAAAAAACTTTTCCGACCAGAAATAAAAATTAGAACATCAATAGAAACAAGTAATAAGAAAGGATATTATAGTTACCTGATAAGGTGGTTGACCGACAGGAGGTGTTTTAACAGTGTTAGATGCCATGTAGTTGAATACAGGAGAACCCATACCGACTGCCTTCTGTTCACGGGACCATTTACGACTGAAACAGAGTTGTTTTATTACATTTTAATTGAATAGAATAGAATATAATTTATTCAGACAAACACACGACATTAAAAACACAAAAATATGAAAGTGAAACAAAAGAAACAGTACTTAAGAGATAGTTACAGAGTAAATAAACACAAAAAAACACAATAAATACACAGAGAATAAGTAATAAAGTAGTATCTGAGAAGTCGTGTGTTGCTAACGTTGAGTGAATCATCTAGCTTAGATATACATATAAATAGGCCAATATCACTGCACGCCATATCACGGGGCATTAACATCGCTCTTACGGTGCGCGGAAAACATCATCATAAAATACGTGGCTATTGTCTCCAGACGTATTGACGAGTGCTTTCCTGTTGACAAGGTCGACTAAGCTGAGTGGGTAGTATAGGTGCTGGACATAGTCTACTCTATCTAATACATGTACTGCACTGTTATGCCCTGAAAGTTAAATTACTACTAAACTTACTCTCAGTTGCACGAAAGTCCATTAATTAATAATGACGGCATTAAAATTTTAATGACACATTACAAATAGATTTGATGTGACATTAAACTTTAAATGCCGTCATTATAATTAATGAACTTTCGTGCAACTGAGTGTTAGTAAGTTAGAAGACTAACCAAATGTGTTCTTCAGCGGGCGGAAAGTGATACATTTCCTCCTAGGGAGTATAATTATAATTTATGGGGCTAATATGAGTTGAAAACTGTTATTTCGGAGTGATGACAAAATCAAATCGGGCCCTGCAGTTGGTCCACCAACAGAGTTCACCTAGGTGTGCCAGGGGGAATTCCGTGGTGGTATTTAACTGAGTGGACCAGGCGTTTTAAAACTGTAGTTTATCTGGGTGTAGCAAGGGTATTTTCCCCGTGGTCCACCACAAAAGTGTTGAAACAGGGGTTTTTATATCTTGCTATGGTTACCCTTAGTTCACCTAGTTGTACTAAGGGTATGTTTCCCCGTGGTCAATTTTAAAATAACTGGATTGAACATCACATTATTTTCTTCCAATGAGTGTACTTGTATAATGTATTTGTATACCCTTTTTTTTAATTAGGTCCTTTTTACGTGAGGATGGAGTAGGCTTGCCCAGCACCTACTACCCTCTCAGCTTAGTCGACCATGTCCAGAGGAGAGAACTTGTCAATACTTCTGGAGCCAACTAAGCGGGTTTCATCACGATGTTTTATGAGCAATGTAAATTAGCGCACATAAATTTTTCTTAAGAAAAATACATCGGTGCACGGCCGGCTTGGATACGAACCCACGACCCTCAGAATGAGGTATATACCACTAAGCCAACACCGCTCTTTTCCCAATGAGTGTTAGAATGTAGAACAAACCTCCAAGACAAGAGAGCCGCGAGTGTAGCCCCTATGACCAACGCGGCCGCCAGTGAAGCCCCGAGCGCTACACCGACTACTTCCCCGTCGACTTCACAACGTGACCCGTAGTACCCTCCGGAACATCTGATGACAATAATACAATTATTATGTAATTAGAAATTATTATGAACAATTACCCCCTACACGGTTTTGGTATAGTAACCCTGTACATGGGAGATAAGTTATCGGCATCCTTCATACTCTCTTTCTGTTACGGTTTTTCGTAACGCGTAACATTTTTTCTGGGCTAGGACTCACCGAACCGCGATAACTGGACACTTATTGAGATAAAACTCCCACAAAGTGTACAGCAGTCCAAAGAGTAAGGGTATACGTACGTGCAATATGGCTGCCCGTTGCTATACCGACAGGTTCCCCTCTCGCTGCACTGAGACGCCGGACACGACTTACATTGACGGCCCGGTATTGAACCTGAATCTAACGTTGAATCTGGACATGTACATCTGAAAATATATAAAAAGTATTTGTAATATATTAAAAAAACCGGCCAAGTGCGAGTCGGACGCGCGTACGAAGGGTTCCGTACCATTACGAAAGAAAATATCGAGCAAAAACCCCAAAAAATATTGTATGTCAGACGAGGCTTTATAGGTTAAAAGTCTTTTGCCTGCACTTGTGGGAGTATAATTAAAAAAATATATTTAGCCTAAAAAATAGTAAACTTAAAATAACTTAAAATTCTTAAAAACATACTAAAAAAATATTCACTTTCTTCAGTCTTTAGTATTTGTTGTTATAGGGGCAACAGAAATACATCCTCTGTAAAAATTTCAACTGTCTAGCCATCACGGTTCATGAGATACAGCCTGGTGACAGACAGACGGCCGGACAGCGAAGTCTTAGGTAATAGGGTCCCATTTTTACCCTTTGGATACGGAACCCTAAAATATTGGTCAATTACGACAAACAAATAGAATTCACTAAAACACCAAAAGCACTAAAAACGGGATTTTGGGAACTCCTAGGGGGGGTCTTAGGGGGGGGATAAAATAAATATAGATACTTACTTGAATGCACCCCAAGTATTCAAACAAAAGGCAAGTTGATGACAATCATTCAAATCAGGAGATGCACACTCGTCCAGATCTGGAACAATAAAAATATAATGTATTTTTAGTAAACAATAAATCCTAAATATAATCCTAACTAATATTATAAATCCGAAAGTTCGTTTATTTATTAATCCTAATCCTTCCAAAGTAATAATCTGAAAGTTTGTAAATATTAATTAATCGTAACAAATGTGATGAATCTGAAAGTTTGTTTATGCAGGGTTATTGGAAATTAATTGACACGGCGTTAAGGGCTTCTTCTGTGCACCTTAACAAACAACTTTTGTTCTACGACTTTTGTCGAAACTTAATACATATCCCAAAAAAATATTTAATTGTTTCTCGTACTGTCTGGTAATTTTCTATGTCTATGCGGCAAGTGCGCGCGCGTGATCGGCGTATCGGGTTGTACCATACCTACTATGATTGATTCTGTGACGTAGACGTAGAGACTCAGTGCAGCGAGAGGGGGAAATGGATTATTTTTCACTTTTTGGTTTTTCATTACAGGTTTTTTTGAAGTCGATTTTTTAAATTTTAATTTATTTTTTATTTAATCATTTTTAGTGCCACTGTCACTGATAATTCTACTCCATGAGGCGAAAGCGACTGTTTCTTCAAATTGCAACCTGTACCTAATCGTATCGTAACCCATTGAAGAGTTTTTTGATAAGAAGGTGTTTTCAGATGCTCCATTCATCGGTACCTATTAGTGTATGGGCCACTTCTATTAGTGGAAATGGAAAACTGTGCAATTTGTTGAATCTCGCTGTGCAGATCTGTTCATCACTCCGAAGATCCTCATCAGATTTTCATTTAGGATAGGGTTCTCTATCAAAATTCATTCAAACCTAGTTCGGCGAGGCAAAAGCGAATATTTTATTCAAATTGTAACCTGTAATCGTAACCGATTGAAGAGTTTTCTGATGAGAAGATGGTTTCAGATATTCCATTTATCGGTAAATATTAGTTTATGGGCCAATTCTCCTGGTGGAAATCGAAAAATGAGCAATTTGCTGCACTCTCGAGGTGCAATTCTGTTCATCACTTCGAAGATCCTCATCAGAACTTCATTTAAGATAAGGTTCTCTATCAACATTCATTCAAACCTAGTCCAGTGACTAAATTGGACTAAATTCTTCAAATTGTAACCTGTAATCGTAACTGATTGAAGAGTTTTCTGATGAGAAGGTGGTTTCAGATATTCCATTTATCGGTAACTATTCGTTTAGGGGCCAATTGTACTGGTGGAAATCGAAAAATGAGCAATTTGCTGCACTCTCGAGGTGCAATTCTGTTCATCACTTCGAAGATCCTCATCAGAACTTCATTAAATTTTTCATTTAAGATAAGGTTATCTATCAACATTCATTCAAACCTAGTCCAGTGACTAAATTCGACTAAATTCTTCAAATTGTAACCTGTAATCGTAACTGATTGAAGAGTTTTCTGATGAGAAGGTGGTTTCAGATATTCCATTTATCGGTAACTATTCGTTTAGGGGCCAATTGTACTGGTGGAAATCGAAAATTGAGCAATTTGCTGCACTCTCGGGTGCAATTCTGTTCATCACTCCGAAGATTGTCATCAGATCCTCAACAAATTTTTATGGGACCACCCCTGAGGTATCACCTTTCGAACACAAAAAGAATCATCTCAATCGGTTGAGCCGTCTTCGAATGATCGCGTAACATACACACAAAAAAAAAACAACAACAACATACAGACGAATTGAGAACCTCCTCCTTTTTTGAAGTCGGTTAAAAAAACCGCATCAAAATCCGTTGCGTAGTTTTAAAGATTTAAGCATACAAAGGGATATAGGGACAGAGAAAGCGACTTTATTTTATACTATGTAATGAATCCGATTACTTCCTAACTGATGTTATAAATTCGAGAGTTCGTTTATTTGTTTCTTCTTTACGTTCTAACGATATGACCGATTTGGATGAAAATAGGCATAGTGGTAGTAGAGGATGGAGAAGAATATGTTTTTGTACGACAATTCAAAATAATGAAGAAAATTCAAAATTTACTAACGCTTTTTCGGAATAAGTACCTACTTTTCACATGATTTAGAATTTTGATATTTTAATTCACTAGGGGTTTCTAGAAACAAAGAAATATCAAAAATGAAAGACATACAAGCTCCCTCTTACCGTGCAATGGTAGAACGCTGCCAGCGACCGAGTCGACCCACAACGCTGACGCTCCAATATTGTTAGAACGCCGACGAATCACTCCCAGCATATGTTTCTGAATATCCGTTGCTATTGACGGACGAATTGATTCTGGTGTTTCTTGCAACTACAATACAAAACAAATTATTATGTTTAGTTTAGTTTTACGGGCTTACCCTCTTCATTTGGGCCATTGTGCGTGTGTATGTGGTTCACGATTAGCGGCTTCCCCAACGGATCCACTACTTTCAACGGACCTCCTGTCAAGAACTGTCTTACTCTTATCGTCGCCCCTGTATGCCTAGCATGAAGACCAAAACACGATACGATAAAGCGATATAACTACATCAACTCTCAAAATATGATAGATAAAGCCGCCATGTTGAATTTTTATCATAATTTTTATCGCAATTTATAATAAAAATTCAACATGGCGGCTTTATCTATCATATTTTGAAAGTTGATGTAGTTATATCGCGTGATATCGTAGGCAGGCTGGACTAAGACTTTTAGTTAAGTTTAAATTTACAGGGCTGTTTCAGACTTAGCCACCTCATATAGGCCATTGTGCTTATGTATGTGGTCCCCCTGTCAAAAACTATCCCACGATTAACGGCTACCCTAGACTAGGGGAGCTGATAAGCGCTAATTGAAAATAAGTTCGGTAGGTCTCTTTTAAAAGACTAGGTCTAGTTACTTAGCTTGGGGCTAGATGGCGATGTGTAGAATGTCCTGCTATATTATTATATTATTATTAAAACATTTAGAAAATATCAATTGCCCTCTATGCCTCATACACTTACTGTGTTGCCAGAGACAGAAAGGTGAAAATTGCAGAAAACTACAAAAATGAGCTATTCCTTTGATTTGCCATACTGTTTGTTTCCAGGAATTAATCTCTATCGGCGACACTATCGATTGGTCTAAAAATATTGAAATATTATTTTTTTGCAAAATCAACAGGTTCTATTCCCGGCTAGGGTAATGACTTTTCTAAAAATCTAATGATGCAGTTATAGTTTTTATCAAAATAGGGCATGCAACTCCTTTCGTCATTTTTGCTATGTCTTCTAATCACTACATAGTATAAAACAAAGTCGCTTTCTCTGTCCCTATATCCCTTTGTATGCTTAGATCTTTAAAACTACGCAACGGATTTTGATGCGGTTTTCTTTATTAGATAGAGTGATTCAAGAGGAAGGTTTATATGTATAATACATGCCGGAGCGGGTCGCTAGTTTAGAATATAGTACTGAAGGCCCACATAAAACAAGAAAGTGATTATATAAGGGTTCCTTTTTTTACCTTTTGAGATACGGAACCCTAAAAATCACACTGTATTCTTACATCCGAGGACAGACTGAACCTAAGAAAAAAACCATCAGTTTCACCAGATAGTGACGACACCAATAACCTTGTTCCTTTCTTTCTTTCTCAACGGGGGATCCGTTAGGGGGAGCCGTTGAGAATAAACCCTTGTATTACTCACCAATATGGTACAGTTAACGAAGACCCCTCTATTGTTTTCATCTCCCTTGTGTACAGTGTTGACTGTACCGCCGACGAAGTCATCAGAGAATGGTGTCATTGAGAACGCTGAGTCGATCTGGGGAACGAACATATGTTGACGTGATAACGTCTAATAAATTGATGGAACACCTGCATTCACAAAAAAGTGTCTGACGAAATATTGTGTGACGTCGTACGTCCGTTCCCGTTAGGAAACAGAGTATTTAATAATAATAAATATCGCTTAAATGGGCTTGTGTTATGGTGTGACGAGTGGCGAAAGAAGACATAGAAAGAGAGAAAAAAATAAAGAAAAAAAAAATATTAACGAATAACAATTTTTTTTTTTAATTTTTCATCGTTTTCTTAGGACGTTTTCACGTAAAATTAACGTCCGTAAACCGATGTACAGACAATTAATTTTTTTATCTAAAATTTTAAGATTATTTAGGTTAAAAAGAATTCAAAAATAAAGTTAGATTTTCAAAAGTCATAGAACAAATATTATTCGCTTAGACGTCTAGAACTTTTCTTTCGTATTAGAAACCCTTTGAAGAAAAGCATTATAAAATTATTCTCTCCATTGTCTAGCATCCATAACACAAGCCTAGTTGCTTAGCGTCAATTTCAAGGCGTTTGTGGTGCGAGTACCGAACCACTATCTGCCTCGCGTTATGGATGAAAGCTTCTGGCCGAAGGAAGTGGTATTCCGTCGCTTCCGCGGACAAATTCCACAAGAACACACAAGGACTAAAGTGTAGTGTCCTGGAAGTGCTACTAACATAGTTCTAAGCTATCTATTAACACATTCAATTTATATTATAAAATATGTATGTTAGTCTATACGGTATGTATCTATGGGCCTTTGTAGCCTGAAATAAATGATTTATTATTGAAGTGAAAACTTCAAGGCAAACTTCAAAGGCGCGTTGGGCACTTTTGTGTGTGAGCATTTTCAGCCGTTCTCGCGACAGATGAGATTTTAACAGTTATTGTGCTTCTACTACTATGCAATATTGAAAACAGCACCATCTCTGTGCAAACGGCCGAACTACGATACTCACTTCTGTACAACAGTGTTAACAGCGACATCTCTCGGTGGATGGTGCAGGTTCGCAGCGAGCTGCCGTACGCAGTTCGCTTTACAGTTTTCACTTCTGCCTGCACTCCCGGAGTGCGCTGTTTTTTTTTATTATTAGCTTGGGGCTAGATGGCGCTGCGTGAAATGTCCTATAATATTTAACATCAAAAATCAAGCTAATAAATATAAACTTACAGCTCTAACAGCTTCATAACTAAGTTGTTGATATGGCTCCGATTCTTTATCAGCTAATTTCTGATCCCAAGCCACCTGGAACACAAATATTACATCAATAACCCGCGTATATTCCGATCCCGCGGGAGTTTTGGGATCAAAAATATCCTATGGTTTATCCATCCCCTTTACTGATTTTTATCCAAATCGGCCCAGTCGTTAGACCGTAAAAAGGCATAACGACAAATAAATAAATAAATAAACTTTCGGATTTAAATCAATTAGCAATCGGATTATATTAGTTAGGATTAGGTAGGATGATATAAGTTAGGAAAAGGGTAATATCCGTTAAAATGAGGATAATATTAGTGATGAATAGGATAATATTAGTTAGGATTAGGATAAGATTAGTTAGGATTAGGATAATATTAGTTAGGATTAGGTAGGGTGATATAAGTTAGGATTAGGATAATATTCTTTTGGATTAAGATAATATCAGTTAGGATTATGATAAAATTAGTTAGGATTATGACCATATTATTTAGGATTAGGAGAATATTAGTTACGATAAGGATAATATTAGTTTGGATTATTAATGTAGGAAGTAGTAACTACTTCCTACATTAATAATCCAAATCCATCTTACCTTTCTATCGTAAATTCGATCTACCCTCAGATTGAGTAGTAGCGATATAACACGCCTACAAGGGTCACGGTTCGTACGGCGAGCGAAGCCGGGGCGACATTGACAGCTTGATATACCTGGAAGATGAAAAATATTAATTTTAAACCGACGAACAAAAACCGGGGTTCTCAATTTGACGCAATTTCTCATTAGGAACAATTTTAAATATATATAGATATAAATAGAATCATGGACTTTTAGGAATGAGCCCATTTTTCGCACAACAAAGGCATAATATGCAGCTTTAAAAAAAAATTGTGAAATAATCATATTCCGGACTTAATGTTTTTAGTCAACACATTTGCAATATATTTGTTGACCTATTTGATATAAAAAAAAATTCGTCTATTAATCAGCTTGGTGAAGGTAGCTTTTAAAGGGATCCTATACTAAAAAACTTACCGGCTTCAGTTCTACACTTCTCATTCTGAGCTTTGTCACAAGTCGAATCATCTCCAACTATACATGTATCGATTCTGAAACAAAAAATATATTTTTAAATAAATATTGCAGGACATTCCACACATCGCCCTAAGCTAAGTAACTAGACTTGTGTTATGGGTGCTAGACAACGGAAATACTACCTATACTTTTGTATATACAGGGTGTAACAAGGAGGGCGGAACATCGGTTGTTAGGGAGTAGGGAACCTCAGTATCTATCGATTTAACCCCCATGCAATATTCACTGGTTCAAGTTATTTGAACTTTAGTAAAATTATAGCTAAAATCAGATTTTAGCATAACCATCGCAATTACAGTCAAACTATCAGGTCTACGATTCTGTTTTTTTTTGAAGTGAAAACTTCTTATGGCGCGTTGGGCACTTTTGTGGGTGAGCATTTTCAGCCGTTCTCGCGACAGACGACAGATTTTCTCGCGACAGATGAGATTTTACACAGATATACAGTTTTTTAATTTGGCTGTGAGTGTATTAAGACGTACATATGGTATTTTTTAACGGACGACTATTGACGGACGACAAATGTCGGACGACAAATGTCAGACGACAAATGTCGGACGACTATTTGTCGGACGACTATTTGTCGGACGACAAATGTCGGACGACTATTTGTCGGACGACTATTAACGGACGACAAATGTCGTCCGACATTTTTTTTTTTTTCATATAAAACTCTTTTTGCGTATGTTCTCGCGACAGATGAGATTTTACACAGATATACAGTTTTCACTTCTGCCTGCACTCCAGAAGTGCGCTGTTTTTTTTGTTGAAACAAGTTCAATAGAGGACCTTTTGTACCTCTACACCAATTAAAGTCTTAGATTTATAAAAGTCTAAATAAAATCACAATGTAATTTTTTTTTTCAAAATCTAATTTTTTCATTATCTTTGTACGATCTAAAAAAAATGTTTCACACAGGTAATTTTTTTCTGTAAAAAGAAAGTGATCTTATAAGGATTCCTTTTTTTTACCTTTTGAGGTATAGAACCCTAAAAACTACTGGATTCCATGAAGAATAATCCCTGAAAGTTTCATTCGGCTTCAAATCTGATTTTGACTAAAATTTCACGAAAGTCCAAATAACTTTTGAACCACTAAATATGAACATACAGTGGGTTAAATCTATAAGCACTGAGGTCCCCCAGCAACCGATTGTTCACCCCCCTTGTTACACCGTGTATATGTGAGAGATTAGTTTCTATTACGGTTTTTCGTTTCACATTTTTTTCGTAACGCCTAAACTGGATTGAACTGGATTTTTCTGGACTAGGTCCCATCGCGCGTTATGTAACTTCGTTCTAAAAAAATTTTACGTGATAACGTCATAAGAAAATATTGATGGTAACCATGGCAACGATAAAACGTTGCTATAGTTACCTTGTCAATAACGTGAGGCGTTCCAGTAACGACGCGTGACGTGTCACTTTTTTGAGATTGCAAGTGTTCACCAATTTATAAAACGTTATCACGTCAATAGGAATGTATAGTTATCTCACCTGACAGTAGGTTGTGGCCGGTAGTTATGGGGTCTGTTCCTTACAGGGTGTGTTGGCTGGGGTCTCCGTATGGGTGGCACTGGGGGTGCTTCGTCCGTCGGTATTGCGACACCCTGTCCGTGGGCTAGAGGCGGCGGGGCGAGGGGCGGCACTGAAACGTTGGGGGAGGGGAGGTTAATTTCAGTATTAATTAAATTAGTTGTATAGGTTTGTTTGTATAGTCAGCAAAAGACTGAGGGTTACAGGTATATTTTGAAGTATTTTTTTAATAACGGTTCAATAATTTTAGGTTATTCTGCGTGAAATAACTAAAACTTCGAAAGCTTCAGTAATTTCAAGCAGTAGGTCTAACTAACAATAACTACTAAACCGTTATTTAAAAAAAATATTTTAAAATTAATTAATTAAATCTAAATTTAATATGCACCTGTTACCCTCAGCCTTTGATGACTGTACAGTATGTGTCATAAGTAAATGATCAGTTTGCTACAATAATACTATCAACAAGTATTGGAGTTACGACCTGCTTCTAATAGACGTTACACACAAACATAAATACTTGAATTAAAAGTACTCAGTGTGATTATATTTGTCAACATGTTAGCTATGTGTTTAGTTGTGTGAGTGGTATAAGGGGCCACCCGCTACACCAACCGACGTGGGTTCGATCCACAGGTTACGTTATTATAATGTTCAAATAGTGCTGCACAGGATTGTAAACATTACGGTGGGCAGAGACTTTTGACCTTAGATTGTACATGGAAAATTTTGGGTTATTTAAATTATATTTAAAAAAATTAAAAGAAATTATTAGATTTTAGAAAAATCAGTTTTCGCAAAATCACTCTCTTGTCCGTCTGTTTTTGAATAAACAGGTTCAATTCCTGGCTAGGGTAATGATTTTTTTTTTCAAAAATCTAATGAAACACTTTTTATTTTTGTCAAAATTGGGCAAGCAACTTAGATTTGTAACATATGGCGTTACTAAAATGCACGAACGCCATTTTGTATAATTACGCTAACTGGTTATGATTAAGGTGGACGCAGATTGATCAGAGCCGAACGAATCGAATTTTTGCCGTCCACGGGAAAAAGTAGGTACCTTATAGTAATAGAGATAAGGTACATTTATATTTCAGAGTCAGCCGCCTCTGACGATGCGGTCGACTCTGATGACGTCATCGGAAATATAAATGTAGGTACCATCAGCAAGAGCTGTGCGGTCCTACCTTAAGATTGATTATCCTGTGCAGGGCCCTATTGCTTCTCCAGCCTCTTAATTTTTGTTGACCAATATGGGAAAGGCGCATTGTTTTTTTTTTCAAACGTCTACATTCCTTAAAGCTTTTTTTGTATGCTTTTTATGCCAAATGTGTTGTTTGTTGTTGAAACGAAATATTTCAAACAATAGACTTTGACAGTAAAAAAGGGTACTGGACCCTAATTGGCAAACAAAAAAAAGGGCGGGGTTTCGTAGGTTGCACTACTCCCGAAGGCAAGTGTTCATGGATTGGGACCGCACAGCCCTGGCCGATAGTACCTTATCTTTATTACAATAAGGTACTTTTTCCCGTGGACGGCATAAATTCGATTCGTTCGGCTCTGATCAATCTGCGACCACCTTTAATCCAAGCCGAAACTCACCAGATTGATGTACAACTTGCTGCACCCTGGTCGGCCTGACACTGCTCGCTGTGGACGTATCAAATAGGTTGAGGTACGTCCGTTTCCCGTCTATAGATACGAACCCTTGCTCGCCAGAGGGAGACACTATGATGTCGTCGTGCTCGTGGTTTAGATTCACTGTCTCTATATGCACTGGGGGAAAGAGAGAAAGTTATACTTCTAGAAATTATACGTCCGTCTGTCCGTCCGTCCATCCATCCGTCCGTCCGTTATGTTCGCCGAACTCATATTTGAAAGAAGCAGCGCTCCATTCACCCGCGTAACTCCTGATCCCGTGGGAATATCGGGATAACAGAAGTAATATGTTACTGTCAATGAATCAATGTATTCTCATACCAAGTTTCATCTAAATCGGTCCAGAAGTTTCGGAGCCTATTCTTTACAAACAAAAAAAAAACAAAAAAAATCTTTCGTCTTTATCTATACTATAATATTATAAAGCTGAAGAGTTTGTTTGTTTGTTTGAACGCGCTAATCTCAGGAACTACTGGTTCGAATTTAAAAATTATTTTTGTGTTGGATAGTCCATGTATCGAAGAAGGCTATATGCTACTTTTTATCCCGATATTCCCACGGGATCGGGAGTTACGCGGGTGAAACTGCGGAGCGCTGCTAGTAATATTATATGTAGTGAAGTATGGATATATGTAGATGTTTCCAAACCAGTTATTGGAAAGCGATTTCATTCAAACAACATACATATTTGGAACGCATCCTTTTAAAAATGTGTCGTTATTATGGAACGCAACCTTTTCAAAATGCAGTGATAACCTACTTTAAATTAAATTAAAAAATCTCACCCGAAGCTCCTTTCTCCCCTGGCCCTTGTATAGCAGAGACGGTAACATCAAATATTTCACCATATCCCGGTAGTCTTTCACTCTGCGCTGTTATAACAGCCGCTTCAGGCCTGTGGCTGAACCGACTTCCATGCGGTTTGAAGTCAGTGTCGTCTAGGACTATACCTGGACGAGGACGGTATGGGTGGTGGGGTAATGAAGATGCTGCAATTTGATAACAAAAATATTAATAGAATTAATAAATAAATCATTTATTCTGTAGCCCAATATAACATCAATATTTGTCGCTGGAATCTTCTTTTAAGCATATAAATGCTTGTGTCAGAAGACTCCGCTCTTTCTTAACTATTACATAATATACACACATCAACAAAGTCCAGGGAACACGGCCAAAACAGTGTTCCTTGGGGAAAAACTGTACTTTCCTGGGTTCCCCGTCCCGAGCGCTGTGTGTCAATAGAATTAAATCATCTATAATAGACATGGGGCGGGTACCCGGTTTGGATCCGGTACCCGACGGATCCGGCACTTTTTTTAGGATCCGGCCGGGTACCGGGTAATGGTGCCGGGTATCCGGCTCTGCCGGGTAATTTGATAGACCAAAAATAATGAAACATATTACACTTTTTAAATTATTTATTATGCTGAACACAAACGGTAATCATTATAATTATGTTTTGCTCACTAATTTATCAGGAAGAACTAAAAAACTAAATATATATTTTATTTTAATATTGGTAATTTAAGATGGGTAAGTTGTGATGTAAAAACGCCAATTTTTCTGCGCGGTTAGCATTTAGGCGACTGCGTTTCTTGTCATAAATTAGCCCTGCTTCTGAAAACAGGCGTTCGCTGTATACAGAACTAGATGGTGTGCATAGATATTTCGCCGATACGTACCCGCCGGGTACCCACGAGTACCCGGCGCAGAATGTGTCGGGTACCCGTTCAGCGAGTACCCGGCAAAATCACTACCCGCCCCATGTCTAATCTATAAGCTATTCTACAGGGTAATTGGTAATTATACTAGCAAGCCGTTGAGGACTACTTCTGTGTACAGTTGGCTGCATAATTGCAGCCCCCGGTAGAGTTCAAAATTACTATTTTTAACATGTACACTCATTCTAATATTTGTGTTTGATAAATTCAAACTGACTTTAAACTTCAACTAAAGCAGCCTGCCTAGCATGAAGACCAAAACACGATACGATAAAGCGATATAACTACATCAACTCTCAAAATATGATAGATAAAGCCGCCATGTTGAATTTTTATTATAAATTGCGATAAAAATTATGATAAAAATTCAACATGGCGGCTTTATCTATCATATTTTGAGAGTTGATGTAGTTATATCGCTATATCGTATCGTGTTTTGGTCTTCATGCTAGGCAGGCAGGTGTCTCGAATCTTGCTTGTGTTGAAAAAATTCTTATAACAGCCGTTTTGGAGCTCTACGGTGGGTCTGCAATTATGCAGCCGACCGTACCTTAACAAAAAACTTTTGTTTTACGACTTTTGGAAATGGAAAAAAATATATGAAAATTTTGAGGTTATGTAAATTCGAAAAACAGCTGATTTTTTAATAAACAAATGTCAAACTAAGAACAGTAGAACTATGAAAAATAAGTATCATTTTAAGGTTAATGACCTTTTCGTGCATGGAACAGCTGATTTGCAGATAAACCTAACCTCAAAATTTAAAAAAAATGATTGAATTTCCAAAACTCGTATAACAATAGTTGTTTGTTAAGCTGCACAGAAGTAGCCCTCAACGGCTTGCTAGTATAATTACTAACAACCCTGTATACTTATAATTTCATTAAAACTAGCAGCGCTCCGTGGTTTCACCCGCGTAACTCCCGATCCCGTAGAAATATCGGAATAAAAAGTAGCTTATGACATTCCCAATGAATCAATGTATCCTCATACCAAGTTTAATCAAAATCGGTCCAGTAGTTTCGGAGCCTATTAATTCGAACAAGCAATCAAATCTTTTCCATTTTGATGTCGTTTAATTATTATGATTAATAACCATTATTGACAGATTCTCATCTATCTATCTATATAAATAAAAATCAATTGCTGTTCGTTAGTCTCGCTAAAACTCGAGAATAGCTGAACCAATTTAGATACTTAATTTCGGGTTTGAAATGTTTGTCGTAGGTGAGAAAGATCGGACTTACGCGGGTGAAACCGCGGGGCGCAACTAGTATTGAATAAAAAAGAATAAACTAAGAAAATTATAAGATACTAGCTGCCCTCCGCGGTTTCACCCGCGTAACTCCCGATCCCGTGGGAATATCGGGATGTAAGCTATCCTATCTCTCAAGTTGGATCGAACTGCACATGGTGTGCGAATTTTATTATAATCGGTTAAGTGGTTTAGGAGTCCATTGAGGACAAATATTGTGACACGAGATTTATATATATTAAGATTTAACACCAAAAACATTATTAAAAAAAAAAAAGTAAGATAATGAATGTCATAATAATATAAATCCTCCGTCCTATATCACGGGGCTATGGAGTCCCGGACCTTTGGAAGGCATGCGTGGGACCGAAGCCAACACGTAGAGGCCCAATTAATTAATAAAATAATAAAATATTATTACTATACAAGAAAATATGGACACTTACATGGTAAAGGCAGCGAATTTATTGATGAAGTTTCTATGCTTGACGTAGATTCAATGGTTGATGACGTAGATATAAGGCCTTCTGTTGGCGTTGAACTTAAGGATGAAACCACTGGTAGAGTTTCAGTATGAGATGGCTCTAATTCTACTGTTGTATCACTCTTTGTTACAATGACTTCAGGTTTCACTTCAGGAATGTCTTCAGTTTTAGTTGTGGGTATTTCAGTAGTATCTTTGACTTCATTTTCGAGTGGTTCTGGGTTTTTCTCTGGTTTGGTTAGAGTGGTATTTTCTTTGGTTTGTTTTTGTTCGTCAGCAATTTTGTGCTTTTGCTTTTCTTTCTCTACGATGGGGTCTTTTTTCTTTTCCTTTTCTAGTTTTATAGGCTTTTCGGTTTTAGGTTTTTCGGTTGTTGTGGGTTTTTCAGTTGTGGTTGGTTTTTCGGTTGTGGTTGGTTTTTCAGTTGTAGTTGTTGTTGTTGTGGTGGTAGTAGTCGTGGTTGAGGTTGTTGTTTCTTTGGTAGTCGGTTCTGGAGTTGTCGTTTCTGGTGTTTTCTCTGGTTCTTTCTCTGTGGAAACTTCTATGATTTCTGGATTAGATGGTTCATCATGATGTATAGCATTTTCTAAATGTACAGTTTCATTCTCATTGATGTTAACTTCATCAGATGTCTCTTCAGATTCTGTTTCGGGTATGTCTTGATGTATGATTGGTTTATTAGGCTTATACATAGGTAAGCCAGGATTTGGGCGTCGATTTGGTGGTCTGGGTCTCGGTCTTTGCCACGGTGGTATCGGTCTATGTAAACCAGGCCTGGGAGCCAATGGTGGAACTATCTGTTCAGGTAAGTTCACGTGTACAGGTGGCCTGTCAAATGGATAAGGTGGTGGGATCTTAGTTGGCACAAACGAATGTGGTGGAGGTTTGTCGAAGTCAGGTAGCGGTGGAACATCTGATATTCTTGGAGGTCCTCTGTTATTGATTCTAGAAGCCATTGGTCTAGTCGGTCTGCCAAGAAGTTGTGTATTGGCTTGTACATTGACATTACCATTCAGTAACTTAACAATTCCAGTGATTATGTTTTGTATTTCAGTGTTCTGCCTACCCTCATCGGCTCCTCTATGGGTGGCTGTCGCGAATATTGGCTGCACTGCAGTAGGACGTATCCTGGGCCCCATCGGTGGCAGTGCACGACCGTATGGGACCCTCTTCGCTTCCCCCGGAAACCTGAACTCCAGTCTATCTCCAAAACCTTCAGACGACAGTATAACATCATCATTACTATGCAAGTAATCAACTGTTTTAGTCGGATGTATATCATAATACTTTCTCTTATGATGTATTTCTAATTCATTATCTATTTCATTATTTGTCGATGGTATATCATCTGTATTTATAGACCTTGATTCTCTAGCGTTGTCAGCTGATCTAGCAACTATAAAATGTTTATCTTCTTCATTATTTTCAACTAGATGATCTATTGGATCTAGATCTTCAGTTATATGCCTTGATTCTCTAACATCATCAGCTGATCTAGATACTATTAGGTGTTTATGTCCTTCTACATTCTCATCGTGATTAATTTGATCTATATCTTCGTATATAACGCTAGGTTCTATATTAAATGCTAGGTTTTCTGTGTGACTTGTTTGTAAGACTGTGTCTTCTGGAGACTCGAGTCTGGCTGCTGATTTCGGTGATAATTGTGATATTGTGTACATTTCTTCGTAACCTGAAACGTAAGAAATATTTTCGTTAATACATTATAAAATAACATGTGATACTAGTAGTCAATCTGATTCACACGCAGTGTTGTGTTTGTATGACATCGCACAAAGCGTCTTTTAACCCCAAACTAAACGGCTAGGCTTGTATTATGGTTTCCAGAATTGCCAGACGATGGAATTGGAATGGAATTATAAATATTACTGGAAATTGCACACAGTGTCAACTGGCCCTAACCTAAGCAACTAGGCTTGTTTTATGGTCAGAGAAAGTAGTTTTTTTTTATAAATACACACATAAACACCCACACCAGAAACAAAACTGTAGAGCATACAAATATTTCCACGGCGGGAATCAAACCCCCAACCTACTGCGTTAAAAACGGGTACATCCCACCGCGCCACAGAGGTCGTCAAAATAGAGATCCTTAAGATCAACACAAAAATCTATACTTCACTACATAGTATAAAATAAAGTCACTTTTCGCCGTCCCTATGTCCCTATTTCCCTTTGTATGCTTAGATCTTTAAAACTACGCAACGGATTTTGATGCGGTTTTTTTAATGGATAGAGTGATTCAAGAGGAATAATATTATAAAGCTAAAGAGTTTGTTTGTTTGTTTGAACGCGCTAATCTCAGGAACTACTGTTTCGAATTGAAAAATTATTTTTGTGTTGGATAGTCCATTTATCGAGATAGGCTATAGGCTACTTTTTATCATTTGACATTTACAGTTTTCTACAGTTTTTTTCTGGCATATCTACTCTAGTTTAGCTCCATGCTGAGGTTGGCAACACTGGCTCTAACCCAGTTTTCCAACTGCACAAGAAATAAGGACACCATCATTGCACATAACATCTAAAATTGTATGGTAAAGTGACATAACAATAAGTTTAGGTACCTATACCTACCTACCTATTATTTATACCTAACAATGGGTATGGCTGGTACTTTCACTTGTTACGGAACTGACTGATGGATGTCTGTGTTGTTAGTTGATTGTTAAGATAGGGTGGTCGTTTAGAAGGGAAACCTTTAGGTGAAGCTAATGTCATGATGCCGATAGTTACTTCAAATAAAAAACGTGTGGCACTTGAGGACTGCCGCGGTAAAGCTATTGCATAAAAAGGTTTCTTGAAGCAAGAAGTAATCCCTCTTCCTATAGTTCCTTTAAACGCTCGAGAATAATTTCTTGTCTTAGTAAATGTTCTTATAAAATAATAAAAAAAAATTGTCGTAAAAAAAAAAATAGTCGTCCGACATTTTTGTCGTCCGATATTTTTGTCGTCCGACATTTGTCGTCCGCCATTTGTCGTCCGTCAATAGTCGTCCGTTAATAATCGTACGTCATTTGTCGGGGGTGTTAGGTGTTTTCGTTACGGAATTTCTTGATTCGCCCCCCAAGGCCCGCGATAAAATCTATGCAATAGCTTGATAAAAAACCGACTCCAAAAAATTTAAAAAACCGGCTTCAAAAAAACCTGAAAACAAAAATTTAAAAAACCTGAGAAAAAAACAAAAAGTGAAAAATAATCCATTTCGGGTCACTAAGACAGCAGATAACTTAAACATAAGTACTTACTTGGAATTCGGACTGGGTTAGATTGAATGTTGAGAAATAGGTACCTATAAAGAAAACATGGTGTCACCCCCAGTCCGACTTCCAAGTAAGTAGGTACTTATGTTTAAGTTATCTGCTGTCTTTAGTGACCCGAAATGGATTATTTTTTACTTTTTGTTTTTTTCTCAAATTTTATTAATTTTTGTTTTCAGGTTTTTTTGAAGACAGTTTTTTAAATTTTAATTTATTTGTTTATTTAATCATTTTAAGTGCCTCTGTCACTGAAAATTCTACTCCATGAGGCGAAAGCAAATATTTCTTCAAATTGCTACCTGTCCCTAATCGTAACCCATTGAGGAGTTTGGTGATGAGAAGGACCACCTTCTCATCACCATCTGAAACCATTCAGATGCTCCATTCATAGGTACCTATTAGTGTATGGGCCACTTCTATTAGTGGAAATGAGCAATTTGTTGAATCTCGCTGTGCAGATCTGTTCATCACTCCGAAGATCACCATCAGATCTTCATTTAGGATAGGGTTCTCTATCAAAATTCATTCAAACCCAGTCCGGCGACTAAATTCAATTAAATTCTTCAAATTGTAACGCGTAATCGTAATTTATTGAGGAGTTTAGTGATGAGAAGGTAGTTTCAGATGCTCCATCAATTTTTACCTATAAGTTTAAGGGTCGATTCTACTCGAGATCTTGAAACCTGAGCAATTTTCTGCACAATCGAGGTGCAACTCTGTTCATCACTCCAAAGATTCTCATCAGATCCTCACCAAATTTTTATGGGACCACGCCTGAGGTATCACCTTTCGAACACAAAAAGAATCATCTCAATCGGTTGAGCCGTTCTTCGAATGATCACGTAACATACACACAAAAAAAACAACATACAGACGAATTGAGAACCTCCTCCTTTTTTGAAGTCGGTTAAAAATACTTTTCACCCATTATGCAGTTCTGTGAAGGTCGTTTTTGAAGGGATCTTAGACTATTAATGGGTGCCGCGATTTCTATCCCATCAAAACATAACTTGTTAAAAAAAAACAAGTCTCGCAACCTACCAGTTCTTCTACCGTAAAAAGATGTGAGATCCATGTAATAAGTACCAAGTCGGTTCATTTAATCAGTCCCGCTAAAGGGACTTTCTGTCTAAGTTATTTCGTAACAGATTGACTTGGCAATCGCATGAAAACACAATGAATCTCGCAAGCAATACATATTATATTAAATGAGATTTTTTAGTGCGATTGCCAAGTCAATCTATCACGAAATAACTTAGACAGAAAGTCCCTTTAGCGGGACTGAATAAATGAACCGACTTGGTACTTATTACATGGATCTCACATCTTTTTACGGTAGAAGAACTGGTAGGTTGCGAGACTTGGTTTTTTTTACAAGTTATGTTTTGATGGGATCTCATTTCTTTTTGTATTCGTAGATAGTCCTACTTTTTTTTTCTTTCCGGTACCTTCTACTTCTTGAATACCTACAACGGATTTTCTTATACAGGTACACTGATTCATTAACTGCAAATGTAACTTTGTAATTCTATATATTTATATGGGATTACAAAGTTATTTTATGCAGTTGGTGTATCTGGAAAACTGGACCGAAATTGCATAATATTTTAGTTTTTCCTTAATTTAGACACTAAACACTAATTGTATTCCAAATTTGAAGCTTCTATGTCTGCTAGAAGTGCCTTAGACTTTTGATGATCGGTCAGTGAGTGACAAAATTAGGAAACTTTGACTAGTTATAATTCTAAAACTACTTGTTCAAATTAGATGAAATTTGAAATATACCGAGTTCATACAATGCTTGCTTGGTATCTGAAAATTCAGGCTTTTAGTTTTATCCATAACGAAGTTATAGGGGGTCGAAAATGGCCTGAACTGTTTCGAGAAAAGGATGGTACGGCCGTGCCGCTTTTTTGCTCGACTTGGCGGGGGCACTGCCGTGCCCCCAGATGGGAAGTATAAACCTAGAATCCGTTATTAGAGTAGACAGTGACATAAGTCATTGTATCATAACACTACTCTGATTGATTCATGGCAAGTTGTTATACGATTGACTAGACTACCTTTGTGCTGAGGTTTCACACGCGTATACCACGATCCAATTAAGATGATTGCATACTAATGATGTTTTAGGGAAAAACGGGACTCTTATGGGATCAGGCGATTGTCGGTCTGTCTGTCTGTCAAAACTCTTTTTAGGGTTCCGTAGCCAAATGGCAAAAAACAGAACCCTTATAGATTCGGCATGTCTGTCTGTCTGCCGTATGTCACAGCCACTTTTTTCCGAAACTATAAGAACTATACTGTTGAAAATTGGTAAGTAGATGTATTCTGTGAACCGCATTAAGATTTGCACACAAAAATAGAAAAAAAAACAATAAATTTTAGGGTTCCCCCAACTTAGAACTAAAACTAAAAAAAATTTAAAAAACCGACTTCAAAAAAACCTGAAAAGAAAAACTAACAAAACCTGAAAAAAGAAACCAAAAAGTGAAAAATAATCCATTTCGGGTCACTAAGACAGCAGATAACTTAAACATAAGTACTTACTTGGAAGTCTGACTGGGTTAGATTGAATGTTGAGAGGTATAAAGAAAACATGGTGTCACCCAGTCCGACTTCCAAGTAAGTACTTATGTTTAAGTTATCTGCTGTCTTAGTGACCCGAAATGGATTATTTTTCACTTTTTGGTTTCTTTTTTCAGGTTTTGTTAGTTTTTCTTTTCAGGTTTTTTTGAAGTCGGTTTTTTAAATTTTTATTTATTTTTTATTTAACCATTTTTAGTGCCACTGTCACTGAAAATTCTACTCCATGAGGCGAAAGCGACTGTTTCTTCAAATTGCAACCTGTACCTAATCGTAACCCATTGAAGAGTTTGGTAATAAGGTGTTTTCGGATGCCCCATTCATCCTTTTTGTGTATGGGCCACTTCTATTAGTGGAAATGGAAACCTGAGCAATTTGTTCAATCTCGCTGTGCAGATCTGTTCATCACTTCGAAGATCCTCATCAGATCTTCATTTAGGATAGGGTTCTCTATCAACATTAATTCAAACCCAGTCCCGCGACTAAATTCGACTAAATTCTTCAAATTGTAACCTGTAATCGTAACCGATTGAAGAGTTTTCTGATGAGAAGGTGGTTTCAGATATTCCATTTATCGGTAACTATTCGTTTATGGGCCAATTCTACTGATGGAAGTCGAAAAATGAGCAATTTGCTGCACTCTCGAGGTGCATTTCTGTTCATCACTTCGAAGATCCTCATCAGAACTTCATTTAAGATAGGGTTCTCTATTAACATTCATTCAAACCCAGTCCGGCGACTAAATTTGACTAAAATCTTCAAATTGTAACCTGTAATCGTAACTGATTGAAGAGTTTTGTGATGAGAAGGTGGTTTCAGATATTCCATTTATCGGTAACTATTCGTTTATGGGCCAAATCTACTGGTGGAAATCGAAAACTGAGCAATTTGCTGCACTCTCGAGGTGCAATTCTGTTCATCACTCCGAAGATTCTCATCAGATCCTCACCAAATTTTTATGGGACCACCCCTGAGGTATCACTTTTCGAACACAAAAAGAATCATCTCAATCGGTTGAGCCGTCTTCGAATGATCGCGTAACATACACACAAAAAAAAAAAAAAAAAAAAAAAAAAAAACATACAGACGAATTGAGAACCTCCTCCTTTTTTGAAGTCGGTTAAAAAAAAAAATCATCATACCCATGTGGGTATCTTGGATAGGGTTTTAAAAATGATATTGAGGTTTCTAATATCATTTTTTTCTATTAATATTATAAAGCTAATTAATAAATAAGAGTTTGTTTGTTTGAACGTGCTAATCTCAGGAACTACTGGTTAGAATTGAAAAAAAAAAATTGTGTTGGATAGTCCATTTATCTAGGAAGGCTACTTTTCATTTTGATATTCCCACGGGATCGGGACTTACGCGGCTGAAACCACAGAGCGCAGCTAGTATTTAATATGTTTTCATTGCGGGAAAACATAATAATAAAACGAATAGTCATTATTTACAAGTTCAACATTAAACATCGAGAAAGTTATTTTAAAATAATAACATGACTTATGTCTTGACTAATAACGCAGACTTATAATATAACTAGCGACCCGCCCCGGCCTCGCACGGCTATATAATGCATGTATTATACTTAAAAACCTTCCTCTTGAATCACTCTATCTATTAAAATAAACCGCATCAAAATCCGTTGCGTATTTTTAAAGTTTTAAGCATACAGAGGGATATAGGGACAGAGAAAGCGACTTTGCTTTATACTATACTAGCTGCGCCCCGCGGTTTCACCCGCGTAAGTCCCGATCCCGTTGGAATATCGGGATAAAAAGTAGTCTATGTGTTAATCCAGGTCTCCAGCTATCTAGGTACCGAGTTTAATCGCAATCGGTCCAGTAGTTTTTGCGTGAAGGAGTAACAAACATACATAAACACACACGCACACACACATACACACACACACAAACTTTCACATTTTTAATATTAGTAGGAAGGATAGTGATACTAGCTTTTGCCCGCGACTTCGTCCGCGTAGAAGTCCAAAGAAATCAAAATCAAAATCAAATTTTTTTTATTTCTTTGGATGCATAATACCTTAAAAGTATAATAGACCACTTAAAAACGTCTTAAAAACTAAGTTAGGATGTGTGCCTTCAGAACGCGCCCACCAATGAGAAGAAGGCACAAGAAACTCATAGGATTTTTTTTTTTACATGTGATCACGCTCACAATGGTCAATATTACAAATATTTAAAAGTATTATTTGAAATGGAGCAACTAAAGTCACGTCCATGGGTTCTTATCATTAAGGTAAGACGAAGTATCATAGTACGCCTTACTGCACAATCTATGCTTTATAAAAGTTTTGAAGCTGTTAATGGACATGTCATATATACCTCTTTAGGTAATTTATTATAATAGAGCACACGTGTACTATTAAACGACCTGTTTATTTTCCGGAGCCTACTACCGGGCACGGTCAGTTCATCCTTATTTCTTAAGTTGAAATTATGAATATCGCTGTTTTTACGGAAAATATCAGGATTTTTGTGAACGTAGAGCAAGTTTTCGGAGATATATTGTGAATAGAGCGATATATTTAACTCTATAAATTTTTCTCTAAGTGTTTCCCTGGGGCCCATTTTGTAGATAGCTCGAACTTGCAATATGAAAATAGCATCAATATCTGCAGCACACCCCCACAGTAGGATGCCGTACGACATGACACTATGGAAGTAGCCGAAATAGACTAGGCGAGCAGTCTCAATGTCCGTGTATTCGCGAATTTTCTTAACGGAATGTTATCACGGTTCATGAGATACAGCCTGGTGACAGACTGACAGTAAAGTCTTAGTAAAATGGTCCCGTTTTTTTTGGTCCCATTAGGTACGGAACCCCAAAATGGTTAAAATGAAAAATACTTAAGGTTTAGGTATGATAGTGACGTCATACCGGAAACATAATCGGAAAAAGAAAAAAAAACCACAAAATGTGTAATTCGATGTAATTCTTTAAGATTTACTTTCACTGGAGGTTGAAACACTTTCATTTTGTAAAGTGAATATTTTTATTATATTTATTTACGTACGTTTGTTAGCCGATATAATTCAAGGTATGTTAAGCTAATTGACCGAGCGAGAGAAGCGTCTGTGCTTCAAGTCTGACATTTGATTCTGTTAGTATTTTTTTTTATGTTTGTTGGTACTCCTCTATTGGTCGTATTTTACAACAGATCCTAACTTAGTTTTTAAGACGATTCATTATGATTTTATGTGAAAGATTCCAACTGGATAAAGTTTAATATTCTATCCGTTGTCTAGCCACCATATTACAAGCCTAGTTGCTTAACTTGATGTTAGATGGCGCTGTGTAAAAATCTCCTGTAATATTTATTTATCTTTTTTCTAATATATAAAACTAGCGACCCGCCCCGGCCTCGCACGGCTATATTATGCATGTATTATATCTAAAAACCTTCCTCTTGAATCACTCTATCTATTAAAAAAAACCGCATCAAAATCCGTTGCGTAGTTTTAAAGATTTAAGCATACAAAGGGACATAGGGACAGAGAAAGCGACTTTGTTTTATACTATGTAGTGATAGTGAAGTGATTCTCGTGTCACAATGTTAGTAACCATACTCCTCCGAAACGGCTTGACCGATTTTTATGAAATTTTATATGCATATTCAGTAGGTCTGAGAATCGGCTTGTATCTATTTTTTATTTCGTTTCCTTTTGTTTTTTTTTTTTGGCAAAACAACGTTTGCCGGGACAGCTAGGTATTTCTAGGAACATTTTCAAAGAAAATAGCTTAATGATTTTTTATTTTTTAAAGCCTGCACTGGGCTATCTGAAAATATTTTTAAGGAAAAATGCGTCTTCAAAAATTGCATTTGAATGGTATTCAAGGGATGCGAGTTCGAGTCTCGTCCTAGTCGCAATTTTTGAAGACGCATTTTTCCTTAAAAATATTTTCAGAAAATAGCTTCTTTAAAAATTGTTCCGTGACAAGAATTGAACTTACAACGACCTTACTTTGCAGGAGATATTGATTATTTACTAGTTGCGCCCCGCGGTTTCACCCGCGTAAGTTCCGATCCCGTAAGAATATCGGGATAAAAAGTAGCCTATGTGTTAATCCAGGTCTCCAGCTATCTAGATACCGAGTTTAATCGCAATCGGTCCAGTAGTTTTAGCATGAAGGAGTTACAAACATACATACTCAACTCACATACGACTTTCACATCACTATCACTACATAGTATAAAACAAAGTCGCTTTCTCTGTGCCTTTATCCCTTTGTACGCTTAAATCTTTAAAACTACGCAACGGATTTTGATGCGGTATTTTTAATAGATAGAGTGATTCAAGAGGAAGGTTTATATGTATAATACATGCATAATAAAGCCGTGCGAAGCCGGGGCGGGTCGCTAGTTTATAATATTAGTTAGATAGAGATTCGTGATGTTAAAATTCGTTCGATCACAGGCAAATGACCTGCGGCGGCAATGTCCTTGGCTTTGATTGGTTCCGGTCAACGAATTTTTCGACCGGATAGCACCGTGATCGTTAACCATCGCAACTTAAACTATACTTATAGTCTAAGATCTCTCTAAGAATGACCTTCTCCAAGCTGGTTAATGGACATGTTATTTTCGATTAATAGAACTGCGGACGGTTTGATTTGCCCGTGGTTCGATTGATAGATAGAACTTCGGACAGTTTGATTTGCCCGTGGTTCGATTGATAGATAGAACTTCGGACAGTTTGATTTGCCCGTGGTTCGATTGATAGATAGAACTTCGGACAGTTTGATTTGCCCGTGGTTCGATTGATAGATAGAACTTCGGACAGTTTGATTTGCCCGTGGTTCGATTGATAGATAGAACTTCGGACAGTTTGATTTGCCCGTGGTTCGATTGATAGATAGAACTTCGGACAGTTTGATTTGCCCGTGGTTCGATTGATAGATAGAACTTCGGACAGTTTGATTTGCCCGTGGTTCGATTGATATAGAACAAATAGTATTTTATATTGACGACCCAGTTGGCACAATGGTTACCATGCCGGACTGCCAAACACAGGGTTGCGGGTTCGATTCCTGCCTCAGACAAGTATTTGTCTGTGGTCTGGTTGTTTAGATATTTGTCTGTGGTCTGGTTGTTTCTATGTATTATAAGTATATATTTCCAAAAAAAAAGTATTTAAGTAGTATATCCGTTGTCTAGCACTCATAACACAAGTCTAGTTACCTACTTAGCTTGGGGCTAGATGGTGATGTGTGGAAGGTAAAAAAAAAAAAAACTAACTTTTGCCCGCGACTCCCTCCGCGATATGTAAGTATGTCAAATTTTAACCCAGATCAGTCTATTAATTCGAGCTGTGCGTTAAATCAATCAGGCAGAAGTTTGGATTTTATATTAATTAAAATAAAACTCACCATGTACAACTTCTATAAGTATGGCTAAAAAAATGGCGCGAAAACGCCAACACCGCCATTTTGTGACGGCCATCTTGTTTCTTGGACACAATCCGATCACATAGTTCACGTCATCACCTTGTTGATTACCTGGAAGAGAAGATACTTATTTGGTTTTAATTTAAAACTGAAAAAAAAAACTGATTGTGTAAAGTCGGTTTACGGACTATAATTTTACGAGTGCTTCGTCGGTCCGCCCGCGAGGCGACCGCCCGAATCGGGCGGAACGCAGTATTGAAAAAAAATATTATTTTCGTTCCGCGTTCCGCCCGAATTTATTTGATACCTATTTTTCTATAAAAGTACAGTCGGCAACAAAATAATTTGATGAAATAAAAGTAAAAAATGGTTTATAAATTGTATACTTAATACAATAATCTGAAGCTAAGTAAGTACATTAGTACACACGTTATTGAACTGTATGAATAGATAAACTAAATAAGTGACTTATCGTATAGATATTAATTACCTTCTACATTTCATTTTACATTTCAACCATATTAGTGGTTCTGTGTGCTGGTTATAGCAATTCCAATTACTAATAAAAAAACCGGTCAAGTGCGAGTCCTACTCGCGCGCCGAGGCTTCCGTAATTTAGTTTTAACTCTCTTTCTCTACCCTTGCAGTGGTACGGTTGTTACCAATTTATTGGTTTAACTATGTAAACGTATGGGGACGCTCTTTAATTTTCAACTTTTTTATTTTTTGGAATTTTTCCTGTATGTGTGCTATAGGTCTTGGGTCTAAAACCTATATGGTAGTTCTCGTTGACCTAGAATCACGAAATTTGGCTAAAAGCAAGGTCTTACAGCACACATAAAGGAAAATTCCAATAGGGTACTTCCAGTTGACCTGAAATATTCAATTTTGGTTAAAAGCTAGGTCTTACAGCACAAGTATAGGGAAAAATCCGAAATATAAAAAAGTTGAATATTAAGGTAAATTTTGGTACCTACTTACAAGTTTTTGCAAAAATGAAAATTTATTTGCCCATATCTTTTTATCATGTTGACTCAGGACTTTTGATTTTTATACACCTAATAGAGACTATAAACCCCAGTATCTAGTATGAATTTCAATTTGCTAGGTCCACTCGTTCCTGAGAAAATGGGTGATGACATACGGACAGACAGACAGACAAGAAAGTGATCTTATTAGGGTTCCCTTTTTTACCTTTTGAGGTACGGAACCCTAAAAATGATGTTTCCTGTACCAATTAATCTACAAAATAGTCACTAAATTTAGTGACTTCCAGATTGATTAGACTTTGAGCCATTATAATAATATACATTATACAACCACCCATCCCTGACTGAGGTTTGTGGCAAATGAGCCAAATCTGCACATTTTTAGGATTCCGTACCTCAAAAGGTAAAAAGGAACCCTTAAAAGATCACTTTCTTGCTCGTCTGTCTGTCTGAATGTGTTACCACCGATTTTCTCAGGAATGGGTGGACCTAGCAAGTTGAAGATACCAGATACTGATACTGAGGTCTATATAGTCCCTATTAGGTGTATAAAAATCGAGGTCTTGAGTAAACATGATTAATAGATATGGGCAAATTTACATTTTCGCAAATACTTGTAAGTACCTACCTACCATAATTTTCAACTTTTTTATATTTCGGAATTATCCCTTTACTTCTACTGTAAAACCTTGGTTTAAACCAAAATTGACATTTCCAGGTTAACCGGAAGGTTTTGGGTCGCAAACCTATATTTTATGGTAGTTCCCGTTGACCTAGGATCACGAAGTTTGGCAAAAGCAAACTCGTACAGCACAAATAACGGAAAAATAAAAAAAAGTTGAAAATTAAAGGGTGTCCCCATACATTTATAGTTGGATCAATTTAACTTGAACCTTACATTGTATAGGCGCCCAAACGAAATATGGGTTAAGATAATTGGTAACTACCATTAGTTGTTTGTTGTTGAGTTGAAAGTAATGTATGGAACTCGGCGAGCGAGTACGAATCGCACTTGACTGGTTTTTTATGTACTTTTTCACAAGTTTAGACTTTTTTCTCCACAAACATCTTAGACTGTGAAACAGGCAACCCTATTTTTTGGTGTAGGAAATACATCTTCCACAGCTTAATAGGTACTACATTATTATGGGTTTTTGTACTCCATAATCGACATGCAGCGTAAATAACTAATAAAAAGGCTTTACGTAAAATTTAAAAGGGTTATCACAAAGGATCACCATGTCCTTTTTAATTGAGCAAAGATCCAGCGGTTTTTTAATTCATAACTCCAGTCTGTAGTTTTTATTAATTGAAATAAACCGATTTTTTTGCTAACTGTACTAAATCTAAGTAAGTTATTAAAATAAGTAGGTATAAATTACAATCGGGCGGTCTGCCCCATGGATTTATTACTGTATGCGGTCCGCCCGATCGGGCGGTCGCCTCGCGGGCGGACCGACGAAGCACTTAATTTTACGTGATAACGTCATTAGAAAACATTGATGGTAACCTTGGTAACGATAATACGTTGCTATGGTTACCTTGTTAAACGGAACGTGAGCGATGATGTCACACTTTTTTGTGAATGCCAATGTTCATCAATTTATAAGACGTTATCACGTCAAAAATTTCAACTTGCTAGTTCCACCCGTTCCTGAGAAAATCGGTGGTGACACACGGACAGACAGACAAAACAGTGATCTTAAAAGGGTTATTTTTTAAACTTTTGAGATACGGAACCCTACAAAAAAATTAACTGTACTCAGTTGCTAGAAATTGAAAAATAAAAAGAAAACTCAAGAAACACCGCAAATAACCCTTTTTGGGGGAAGACCTTAATAATTATGTAAGTATCATCACTACATAGTATACAAAGTCGCTTTCTCTGTCCCTATTTCCCTTTGTATGCATGCTTAAATCTTTAAAACTACGCAACGGATTTTGATGCGGTTTTTTTTAATAGATAGAGTGATTCAAGAGGCAAGTTTATATGTATAATATACATGCATGATATAGCCGTGCGAAGCCGGAGCGGGTCGCTAGTGACCAATAAGACCATGCATCGGCCCCGAGAGCTCAGATAGGGGCATACGCCGCATACGGTACTACTTAATAATTTTTTTTTAATTCAACAAAAGGTAAAAACGGGATTCTTTTATTATGACTCCACTGTCTGTCTGTCTGTCACTAGGCTGTCTTATAAAATAAATAAAATATAATGAACATTGATTAACAGTTGAAATTTTACAGATGATGTATTTCTGTTGCCGCTTGCACAATAAATACTAAAAATAGAATAATAATGGTACGGAACCCTTCGTGCGAGAGTCCGACTCGCACTTGGCCGGTTTTTTTATATCTCTCCATACAAGGTAGAAATCAATAAACAGTCAACACCCTACAAAATGTGCGCGCCAAATACATATAGAATCAAATACTGTTACGTTGTTATTATTCAGTCGGTAAGTCCGTCTGTCTGTCCGCGTCCTAGATACGTGAAATGTGTGTTATTGAATTGTTGTGTTGTAACAAATGGGGAAATACGAATTCCATGATAATATGTCAATCACCTTAGTAAAATCTCGAGGATGCAGCGAATCACTACATAGTATAAAATAAAGTCACTTTTCGCCGTCCCTATATCCCTATGTCTCTTTGTACGCTTAGATCTTTAAAACTATATCAAATCAAATCAAATCAAATCATTTATTTGCTTAGAGATAGGTAGGTTACTACAAGTTGTTACATTTTACATTATATATGATTCTGTATCTCGCTAACATGAGATCAGCATGCAAACTTAGTGTAGGTAGGTAACATTAAAGCTTATGTAACAATAAGTCGTCTAGCAGATAGGAACTCGTCCACACTGTAAAAACAAGCTCCGACGAGCCATCTTCTCAAATTCTTAATTGCCGCTTTTTTAGGTACATTTTTAAATTGTTCAGGAATCTTATTGTATACCTCTATGCACATATTGTAACAATTTTTATGAACTAATCTTATTTTAGGAAAGTAGTCTAGTACTAATTTGTTATGAAATCTCTTATTCCTAGGGTTTTATCTGAATAGCAGTTCGAAACAAATGTGGGTGCTGTTTTACAAATTTAAAAATTTCCAATATGTACATACCCGGTAAACTTAATCCACCTTATTCCAAAACGAGGTTTAAGGATAGTCCGAGATGTGGATTTAAACCTTAGTTTTAGACACAGATTGACTCGTGAACTATAGTCTAAACACTATCTATAAATAACAAGATTTGTGCCTAGGAAAAATGAAAAGCGAACGAAATGGAAACAAGAGAAAATCGAAACGGAAACAAAAGACGATTGCAACTCAACTATGTGGTTAACAACAGGACGATCATAACGGAAACAAAAGACGATCAAAAAAATGAAAAAACGATAGAAATGGAAACAAGAGAAAATCGAAACGGAAACAAAAGACGATTGCAACTCAACTATGTGGTTAACAACAGGACGATCATAACGGAAACAAAAGACGATCAAAAAAATGAAAAAACGATAGAAATGGAAACAAGAGAAAATCGAAACGGAAACAAAAGACGATCGCAACTCAACTATGTGGTTAACAACAGGACGATCATAACGGAAACGAAAGACGATCGAAAAAATAAAAAAAGACGATTGAAATGGAAACAAGAGAAAATCGAAACGGAAACAAAAGACGATCGCAAAACAACATAACAAAACAAAAGACAACATGGTCTCTTTTGATCGTATTTTGTTTCCATTTCGATCGCCTTTTATAAGTCACATAGTTGAGTAGTTTGACCATGTGGTTTGACTACGAGGAAATTAAGACTCTCTCCATACAAACGTAGTCGACTGTTTCCTCCCTGGATAATGACACTAGAGCAAATATTTTTGTTGCATAAAAATAGTGCCATGACTATTGCCCCTATGTCTTGATTTTTTCATTTTTTAATTATCATTAAAATTAAGATTAAAAACAAAAAATCAAGACATGGGGGCAATAGTCATGGGCTTATTGGGCAGTTATAGGTTTTATGCTTCAAAAATATTTGTGCTTGTGTCATTATCCAGGGAGGAAACAGTCGACTACGTTTGTATAGAGAGAGCGTCCGGTACCCTTTTACCTTAACAACAGGACGATTAAAACGGAAACAAAATAAGATCGAAAACATAAAAAAATTACGATCGCAAAAAAAAACAAAAGACAACATGCTCCCTTTTGATCGTCTTTTGTTTCCATTTCGATCGCTTTTTATTAGGTAGTCACATAGTTGAGTAGTTTGATCATGTGGTTTGACTACGAGGAAATTTATTCCTTTAGAACAAACTAGTTAGACCAGAAAGTTTTATTAGCAGGAAAGTATGCGCCCACCAATGAGAAGGCACAAGAAATTCATAGCAGTTTTTTTTGTGATCATTCTGACAAAGAGGTCAAATTAACAAAAAAATATAGATTTTTTATGATCAGCTTCCTGTTCAGGGATTTTATTTTTTATTAAACAATTTGTTTTTTATCACAGTTGCTCATAAAGTGGATCTTATTAAACCGCTTTTAGGCTCATAATGCAACGTATTATACACGCGTGCGATAAAAAAAAATCCAACTAGTGCTAAAATAATACGTTATCCCGATATGTCAAATACGTATCTTACTGCTAATGACGATGAAACATTCTAAAGGACATCATTCAAATCGTACCCAAAAATTAAGGTGCCCGCCAGAAAAAAAAATGTTTCTATCTTGTAGAGAATAACATTTTAAACAATGTTTACTAAGGCAACAAAGAGCTACGATCAACCATCGTTGAGTTATTTTACATTGAAAACCCAAAAAAATGCATTTTGTAGAGATCCGTTTGACCACTTTTAAGATATTACTACAGAAAAAATATAAAAATAAGTAGTAAATGGATAAGCTTTGTCTGTTTTTATTATATTTATATACATAGGTATATCCAATAACCCTTTCAGAAGTTTTAGTGGGATCTTAAAAGTGGTCAAACGGATCTCTATAAAATGCATTTTTTGGGTTTTCAATGTAAAATAACTCAACGATTTTTGATTGTAGCTCTTTGTTGTCTTAGTAAACATTGTTTAAAATGTTATTCTTTAATTTTTATTACTGGCCGGCATTTTTTTTGTGGGTATTTTTTGTTAGAAACATGAATGATCTCCTTTATCTGGGTTATACTGTTTTGATGTATAGAAAAAGGTACCATCCAAAGAGTTTTTAAGCCTTGCTGGCTTAAAACTCTTTGTTGGTATACCTTTTTTCTTCTTTTCAAAAGGTTGTCTCTAAAGTCTGATAACGAACGATAATATTACGTGATGACGTCTTTGAAAATAATTAAAAATTGAGTTTTGTGTTTATTTTGTTTTTTCTTTAGGTACATAAATATATTTTTTCCTTACCATTATATTCTGTTTTTAACCCTAAAAAAATATTGTATATCAGACGCTGTATAGGTTAAAAGTCTTTTGCCTAGCCTTTCGGGAGTGTAATTAACAAAAAATCGTAAACATAACCTAAAATTCTTTAAAACTTTTTATTATTAAAATTTTAACAAGTCTTTTTTTTATTCGCAACTGTGATAAAAAACGTCGTACGATACACGTGTGAATTGATCATTCCATCTCGGCTTTTGCCACGCTCGCGTTCCGCTCGCGCGTCATAAACCGCCTCTATGGAATGATCAACTTTCCACACTTGTATCGCAATGTACTATTATGATTGTAGAACAATTTTGTTTTGTAATAATTCCGTCCAAATGCCATTTTCTTTGTTGTTTTGTTCAAATATGTTCCCACGTATTAGTTATTTCTTTTTAAATGCGGGTAAGTATGTCGCATTCAAATTTTTACTTTTATTTTTTCTTTCGCATACTAATCGGTCTATTTTTTAAGCTATTGCATAGATTTTATCGTGGGCCTTGGGCGCGGCGACCGAATCAAGAAATTCCGTAACGAAAATAAAACCTAACACCCCCGACAAATGACGGACGATTATTTATTGACGGACAACTATTGACGGACGAATATTGACGGACGAATATTGACGGACGACTATTGACGGACGACAAATGTCGGACGACAAATGACAGACGACAAATGTCGGACGACAAAAAACGGACGACAAATGACGGACGACAAATGTCGGACAACAACGTCGTTCGTTATTTATTGTCCGTTTTTTGTCGTCCGTATGTATATGGTACGACTGTACGAAGCTTCCACGATGCAATAGCTTTACCATGCAATGGCAGTCCTCGAGTGCCAAACGTTTTTTTTTATTTTTGACCTAATATGCTGTTTAGGAAAGTTCCAAAGCATACTAAATACTTGCGGTATTACCCAATTACCCATGTGCAGAATAAACTTGTCACTTATGAGAAAATTAGCGACTCGCACGGCTATATTATGCATGTATTATACATGTAAACCTTCCTCTTGAATCACTCTATCTATTTAAAAAAACCGCATCAAAATCCGTTGCGTAGTTTTAAAGATCTAAGCATACGAAGGGAAATAGGGACATAGGGACGGCGAAAAGTGACTTTGATTTATACTATGTAGTGAAGTGAAGTATAGATAGAAGATGGCCTTCTGGTCCTTTTAAAGGCGACTCCAATAATGTGAAGAGTCACCATCTAGGCCTCTACCAAAACAAAACCAACCATCAGTCAGTTACGAAACTCTGACACATTGTCTTGCAGTTCCTACGCAACTTGGCCCGGTTTATGACACACATCCTGGTGATTCAGATCTCGAAGTCAACCTTCAATGCAATACTTGGGGACATTATATAAAATTTAATTGGGGTTTTTTGTGAATGTGTTGAGAATTGTGACGTTAAATGAATGGATAGATGATTTGATTAAGATTGTCAGTTTCACAAGTGTTGAGATGTAAGTTGATAAATGCATTTCTAAAAATATTAGTCGACAGCTTTACCAAGCTGGTTAATGGATGAAAAATAATTATCAAATTAAATAAGTAGGTCAATAGGTAAATATATACCTATTGCAAATGGGTTGACTAAAATTTTCAACTCAGAATAAGTATGTTTTTTTTAAACGAGGAGAGAGCGATGAGCAGAGTACGATGAAAGACTCTCGTCGCTGAGCCAGCGGAGTAAGGTTTTTTGAAACATTTCACTGGTTCGGTTAATAAACAAAATTCCATACCAATCGAAAGTATGAAGCTTATAGAATATACAAACTTTAGGTTGACTATTTTTATCCCGTCACAAATCTTGGAAAGGCAGGTAAACAGGTAAATCGAAAGCCAAAATAAAGTAAGTATGTATTTCATTGGTATGTTTTTTTTCTATTAACCAAACTAGTGAAATGTCTAATTAATGTCGCCTACGCTGCTGGTACAGTCACGTCTTGCGAAAACCAGCTAGTTACGTGGGGATTAGTGGGGAACAAATGTCTTGCCATGGCGCCTCCGCCAAGTCGAGGCAGATTAGGTAGACCCAGGAAGTGCTGGCTTGAAGTCATATGCGTGCAACTGGCCTTACCAATAATGCTGAAGATCGTGCGCAGCGGAGGCTTAAAGCAAGGGAATGAAATCAACTGCTTGCGTCTGTCTTTCCTAACTAGTACCTACCAATTTGGGGGTCTTCAAGTCGCAAGTGTATAGGTATCTTCTAGAAAAACGTAATACCATCTAAGGCCGTATCGTCACCTGCCATCAGGCGGTAGTGATAGTAGTCAAAAGCAGACATATCTTAAGGCAAAAAAATAGCGGATCCCTGGCTCCCGAGAGGGATGCAACCAGGAACATCTATCGGATGTGGAAGTGGAGATAGATCTCTTAATGAGAGTCATCTCATTAGAGATATATCATAAGTACAATCGGTAGGGGTAAACACAAAAGATCCCATTGGGTCGAAGTGTTGCTGGCAATTTGTCAGCCCCCAATATATAAGATAAGATAAGTACTAATCAGTCTATTTTTTACCCGTATACAAGTCAAGAGGCTGATTATAAAAAAACGTTCAGTCTCCGCTCGCTCTCTCAGTTTACCTGGGTGATAAGTTGATAACATCGCCCAGGTGCTTTCAGGAAACACTTATGTGTCCTTTGAGCACCTGAGAAAATACATACCCAGCTAGATGAAAGAATGGCACGTAGGTGAAACATCATACAAATGAATGAAATATAGGCAAAATAAACCATTCATAACCATTCATAATGTCTATAGATCTCTTAATGTTCTTAAAAATAGATCTCTTAATGAGAGTCATCTCATTAGATATATATCACCTGTTATGTGTCAAGATACCCCAATCCTTAACACCTCGTATAGGACTCGTGTGGTATAGGCACATAGGCATGTATAGGTAAGGTAGTAGATAAAGTAGTAAGTAACCATAAGAATGTATATCGTAAGATCCGCGTGTCTGTCGTGTCGTCACTCACTAACAGTTAACGGTGCGTGTACAGGTGGGGCCGCGTGACCTACATAACTTGCCATCGCTATACCAACATACTTGGTTCATAATAGTGTTGACTAAATATCGATTATAAAACTATCGATAGTAACTTATACTTTTATCGGAAATCAGCTAGCAAAGTCAGAGCCAAAATATGTCCTTCATTTGTAATCATACTATTTAAAAAAACGTGAAACCCTACAAAAAGAAGAAAAATAACATCGAAATTTTGACCCTACGTAAGTACATTGTGAATTTTTTGACTAAATATTGTCATGTCGGGGGACCGCTCTTCACTACATAGTATAAAACAAAGTCGCATTTTCTGTCCCTATTTCCCTTTGACCGCTTAGATCTTTAAAACTACGCAACGGATTTTGATGCGGTTTTGTTTAATAGATAGAGTGATTCAATTACCTATAAAACACCTTCATAAAATGATAATATTAAAATTTCAACGAAAATGTTAAAGTAAGTAAGTAGGTATTAAAATTACAAATGACACCCCGTCGTTTTTGCGTCGGGGGTTAAAAAAGTATTTAAGTAGTATATCCAAGTAATATGGGACTAGATGGCGATGTGTGGAATGTCCAGCAATATTTATTTATTTGTACGAAATTACATTGAAACTTCTTAAAAACTAGGTCCACCCTGTTCCTGAAAAAATCGGCGGTGACACACAGACAGACAGCCAGACAGAAAGAAAGTGATCTTAAAAGTGTTCCTCTTTTATCTTTTGAGGTAGGGAATCCTAACTAAGTTATATTGAGTGCTTACGGCACGCGCCCTTTTTGATTCATGGTGGTTTATTTTTGTGATCATGCTCACAACGACTGGACCGATAAAGATGAAAATCAGCATAATTGTAGTTTAGAAAATGGAGCAATACATAAGATACTTTTGATCCCGAAATTCCCGAGGCATCGGGACTAACGCGGGTGAAATAGATCATAGTATCGATACTATCTACAAGTCTATCAATACTATCGATCGACAACACTAGTTGTTATGTTCGATTGTTTTTTGTTGAAGAGTGTATTCTTGGGGTTTGGAGACTACTATCGCGAAAAGCGAATGATTACACGTAGAATGGAATGTAAATAAAGAATAACGAGGCAAGAATTAAGATTTGATGAAATGGAACGTATTTTTTTCTCTTTGCAAAATAGGGATAAATAATATGTTGAAAAGATCTGTGTAAAAGCACATAATACATAATAGTATAAATGAAAAGGTGATAGATTAATGTTTAGGGAGAAGATTTAAAGTAGAAAAGCAGATTGACTCTTCGGTTCTGCATTATTTAGGTATTTTATATTTTACTAGCTGAGCCCCGCGGTTTCACCCGCGTAATAATTTTCTACGAAATTTCCTTAATTTTTTCTTTCATAAGAACCTTCTCCTGCCAATAACAAACACAACAAAAAAAGAATTGGCCAAATTGGTCCAGGCGTTGTTGAGTTATGCGCTTACCAACATATTTTGCGATTCATTTTTATATATAAGATGTTAATTATTGATCAGGACGTTGTACATCGGATTAACTCTGGATGGTTGTAATGGCGTCAGGTCACACCAACCTGTGATCCACGGAAGCCCCTTAAACTGAAGGGTAAAATCTATAAAACCGTGATAATAAGACCTGTCGTTATGTATGGATCGGAATGCTGGGCCGTGAAGAAGAAGGATTAGAGAAGATTGCATGCAGCGGAGATGAGAATGTTGAGATGGATGTGTGGAGTAACGAGGATGGATAAAATAAGGAATGAGTATATTAGAGGAAGCCTGAAAGTAGCACCTGTTACAGAAAAAGTAAAAGGGAACCGTTTGAGTTGGAATGGACGTGTGATGAGAAAGAGGAGACGCATGTGACTAGAAGAGTGATGAGTATGAATGTAGAGGGATGGAGAGGAAGAGGACGACCAAAGAAAAGATGGATGGACTGCGTGAGACAAGACAGAGAGATGAATGTGAACGATAAGATGAGGACGGAAGAAGAAAACAAACTGCGTCGACCCCAAATAAATTGGGATAAGGGCAAGAAATAATGATTTTTATATTTTTACTAGCTCTTCCAGCAAACGTTGTTTTTCATTTACAAAAAAAAATAGATGTTTGATTCTCGGACCCAACGCATACACAAAAAATTTCATGCAAATCTGTGCAGCCGTTTTTATGAACATAGGTTAACTTACACTGCGACACGAGAATTTTATATAAATGGATAATGCATGGCCTGCACGGGGCGGGGCTTTTTGGAAATATTTTTCAAGGAGATGACGTCTCCAAAAATTGACTTGGACTTGCAACCCCTTAATGCCCCTGGTGCGCTACAAATTGCGCCACACAGTCATGTATGTCATAGGTGAAATTTAAGAACCGCATTCTAACCTTAGTTCATGAATTAAGTTACCTTTTGAATGGAAACTGATTTTTAATAAGTCACTAGCATCGTTCGCGGTTTCACCCGCGTAACTCCCGATCCCGTGGGAATATCGGGATAAAAAGTAGCCCATGTTACTGTCATTGAATCAATGTATCCTCATGTACAAGTTTCATCTAAATCGGTCCAGTAGTTTCGGAGTCTATTCAATGCAAACAAACAATCAAATCTTTCCTCTTTATAATATTAACAGCGACCCGCTCCGGCTTCGCACGGCTATATTATGCATGTATTATACATATAAACCTTCCTCTTGAATCACTCTATCTATTAAAAAAACCGCATCAAAATCCGTTGCGTAGTTTAAAGATTTAAGCATACATAGAGATATAGGGACAGAGAAAGCGACTTTGTTTTATTCTATGTAGTGATAGATTAATAATTCGCTTGATCAAGCTGTTTATGACATTAAAGTACCTACCTAGAGTTCAACAAACTGAACGGTTTTTTATTGATAAAAAATACTGGTCGAAATACCTACTCAGAATGTTATTTTAATGTATTTAACACAGATACAAAAACTAGATTGTGATATACTGTTTTCCCAAATATTTTTGTAACTGTTTTGCTTTTAATTCTGTCCTATATCTTGTTTTTGGGGTTTTTAAATTGAATTTAAGGAAAATATCATCAATATCACACAAAATGTAAAAAAATAAATCACTACATAGTATAAAACAAAGTCGCTTTTTCTGTCCCTATTTCCCTTTGTACGCTTAGATCTTTAAAACTACGCAACGGATTTTGATGCGGTTTTTTTAATAGATAGAGTGATTCAAGAGGAAGGTTTATATGTAGGTATAATACATGCATAATATAGCCGTGCGAAGCCGGCGCGGGTCGCTAGTAAATAATAAATAAATATTGCAGGATATTTCACACATCGCCATCTAGCGCCATGGTCACAATGGTCACCATGCCGGACTGCCAAACACAGGGTTGCAGGTTCGATTCCCGCCACAGACAAGTATTTATGCTGAGATATTTGTCTGTGGTCTGGTTGTTTCTATGTAATACAAGTATATATTTACAAAAGAAAAGTATATAAGTAGTATATCCGTTGTCTAGCACCCATAACACAAGTCTAGTTACTTAGCTTGGGGCTAGATGGCGATGTGTGGAATGTCCTGCAATATTTATTATTATTTATATATTTATAACACCACATACGCGAAACACCACCTTTACCCAAAACGCATAACTCGCAAAATACCACCTACGCAAAATACCAACTAAGCACAACACCAACTTTGATATTAGCAAAATACCAACAACGCATAACACCAACTTTGATATATGATGCTAGCACGCGGTGTCTAGAAGATACCTATACGGTCGTCACTCAAACACCACCAAACAAACAGGGACCTTCGAGGGACGCGAGTGAAGATAGGAAGACGGCCAGTGGAATGAGAACTGTCCCCTACCATTCCTAATTCCTACTAGAGTCAGTGGTAAATAGCCGTAGAATCAGCCTATACTAATATCATAAGCTGAAGAGTTTGTTTGGTTAAACGCACTCATCACAAGAACTAATGATTCGAAATGAAAATTATTTTTGTGTTTGATAGTCCATTTAGTGAGGAAGGCTGTAGGCCTGTGCTGTAGGCCTTTTTTTCGATTTTTGCAGGTAAAACTACAGGGCGCAGCTAGTAAACCAAAAACAGTTGGACTAAGAAATGAGAGTGAAGAAGAAGAGAGAGAGATCTTCAATCTCAAAGTTACGTAGTTTTGGTGTTAATTTAGTTTAGATGATGAAAAGACATCAACGCGCTCACGTGTCGTTCTGTTTAAAAGTGTAATTATTGTACTTGACAAACGAAAATAATATTTTATTTTGAAATAACAATGAAAAATAAAAAATTAAATTAATAAACTACCTAGACTACCTACTTCTACCTTTGGTCACCTGAAGCTAAAACTAGTAATATTGTAACTATTTGTCGAATTGTCGACCTACTTGACAGATAAATTAAAAAAATATATTATTATATATAGTTACTAGATGCGCCCCGCGGTTTCACCCGCGTAAGTCCCGATTCCGTGGGAATATCGGGATAAAAAGTAGCCTATGTGTTAATCCAGGTCTCCAGCTATCTAGATACCGAGTTTCATTGCAATCGGTCCAGTAGTTTTTGCGTGAAAGATTAACAAACATACATACATACACACACACACACAAACTTTCACATTTATAATATTAGTAGGATTTTGTAAATCTTCTTTATCAACATAATTTCCCTTATGGCACAAAATATTATAATAGTAGCTGAGGTGAAACATGGTTTTAGTAAAAAATTTTTTTAAAAACGTGCTCACAAAAATAATGGTAGATTTTATTATCAAAATACGACTTTTTGTTTTTTTTTTGACTATGTTTTGTTTTGTCAACAACTATCAACTGTGCTAAATATGTTTTTGTCGTGTGCTTGTCCAAATAAATGTTTTTCTATTCTATTCTATTCTTTTAACCGATTTTAAAAATAAATAAATAAAAATAAATAAATATTGCAGGACATCCACATATCGCCATCTAGCCCCAAGCTAAGTAACTAGACTTGTGTTATGGGTGCTAGACAACGGATATACTACTTATATACTTTTCTTCTGTAAATATATACTTATATTACATAGAAACAACCAGACCAGAAAACAGGAAAATATCTAAGCATGAATACTTGTCTGAGGCGGGAATCTTTTTTTTCAGCTTTTTTTATTTTTTTATGTAATAACAATTGCTTACGCTCTACGTTATAGACAATGACTGACATTACCTCCTCTATATCTACGAAGTAGTTACTCTATGTTAAATTCTCAAACACAATAACAAGCCGCTACTCCATTTCACATAGAAACATCTACACGAATAGCTTACGCTTCAAGGGCAGGTTCTACTGGCCCACTATGGAACCGGTTGGCCACTTGGCCACTTGGCCGACTGCCCGCGGTTAACGCAGTACTTGAATATAAGTTGTAGGTTGTTAAGTTGAAGTTATGGTAGTTATCAAGGTATAAGTGTGTCTTTTTAACCGACTGCAAGGAAAGGGTTATGTTTTTCTTCAAAATCGATAAAGTCGCTTGACCCCTTAGACGCAAAACACCATAAACGCGAAACACTAACTCGAGGTTTTGTGGTGTTTTGCTGATTAGTTGAAACTAGCGACCCGCTCCGGCTTCGCACGGCTATATTATGAATGTATTATACATAAAAACCTTCCTCTTGAATCACTCTATCTATTAAAAAAACCGCATCAAAATCCGTTGCGTAGTTTTAAAGATCTAAGCATACAAAGGGAATAGGGACGGCGAAAAGTGACTTTATTTTATACTATGTAGTGATAATTACGTAAAATACCAACTACGTACAATTTCACAAACGCAAAACACCACCTAGTAATTTTGGAGTGGAAAGGCAAAACACCACCCAAATGTTTACCATTGATATGGAATGGAAACGCAATAGGAAATATCTTTAGACGCATCACCACAATGCGAAACAAACAAAAAAATAAATAAACAAACGTCTACTTGCGTCTCATTTTACCGGAAAAACTACAGCCTGAGACGTCATCGACCGTTTTCGTGCGACAATTCAAATTCAATTCAATTCAATTAAATTCAATTCAATTCAATGTATTTATTTGCTTTTAGTTGGTTACAGAGATCTTAATAATAGGTAAAAGCAGGTATCACAACTAAGTCAAGTGGATAATTGACATGCAAATATTAATAATTATAATTAAGCGTCAAAACAATAGAATACAGTCAATCTATTAACTTAATTTGAAGGAGCACAATATACCCATCTGTTTATGACCAATACTATCCATCACTATTCTCGGGGTCATTCAAAAACTGCTGAATCGTGTAATATGCTTTATGAATCAAGTAGTCATGAAGTTCCCTTTTGAAGAGGAAACTATTATCTATATGTCTAATATTAGTTAAGAATTTTTATTAATTAAGAATTTTTATTTAACGTTTTTACCGGAAAAAAAAGAATAATTGTACGAGGTTTATAATAAACATTTGCGAATATTAGAAAACTGTTAATTAATCAATATTGTACCGGAAAAAATGCATTTTTTTTCAATCGATTAACGTTTTTACGGGAAAAATGCATTTTTTTCAATTGTTTAATGATTTTTCCGGTAAAAAATAAATTAAAATATAAAAAACCGACTTCAAAAAAAAAAGTATAAACGCGACGAATTGAGAACATCCTCCATTTTCAAAGTCGGTTAAAAACTTTAATAAATTGAAACGACTCAACCGATTGAGATGATTCTTACTACGAGTAATTACTTTGGTAAGTTCACTAGGATAATAGAGGAAATATGAATATTCCGTAGTGTTTAACAATGCGTTTTCACTTTCATCATACCCTTATGACAGAATACGGGCCAAAGATAAGCTGTCATAAAAAACATTATGAGATATTTACCGGTAATGAAAAATGGCAATCGTCCTTTATGTTTGAAGTGAACAGAAAATGTAGCGATAGTCTGCGATAGTATTTGAGATTTATTCGTTGAAGCAAAAAACTTTACATTGAGATTTCTTAAATTTGTTTTTAATAAATGTACGAATTTCCAAAAGTCGTAGAGTACAAAAATTGTTTGTTTTGGTGCACAGAAGTAGCCCTCAAACGCTTCCTACTATGATTAATAATAACCCTGTGGTATAGTTCGTAGTACCTACCTATTATGTATTCTGTTTTTAGAAAATTAATCCCTTTTAAGACGCACTACGCGAGTAAAACCGCTTGGCGCAACAAGTTATAACGTTTAGAACAGGGATCGGTAACCTTTTGAGTCGGAAGAGTCAAAACCAAGTTTTTAAAGAGCCTCAAAACATTTTTTTGCCAACTTTATAGGTAGTATGTACTTGCGTCAATAAAGTTTTTTAAAGATGGTCAGCACTCCAAATGCCAACTTCTCAACTTGCGGTATTTCTAAGATATTATTGCATATGGAACTAAAGAGCCGCATGTGGCCCGCGAGCCGCAGATTGCCGACCCCTGGTTAGGGTCTATTATTTTGATGCAATTTCCCCTCAAATTGCATAAAAATCGCCTAAAATTAGCCATAAAATGACGCAATTAAAACAAACCGCTAGCATACCAACAGTTATCGGTCACGAGCGACTAGCTCATCTCACCTACATGTGTATCGTGTGTATATACAGTTACCTAAAGCTACAGGTAACCAGTTACATTCATTGATTATTGAACATTAGAAGACTTTATGGTATGAGGTTGTGGGCCTATGACCTGGCTATCGGCCTATAGGGACTTGGGTTATTGGTTACTCTAGTAGCAAGGGGTTGAGGGGCACTTCTGTGCACCTAAACAAACAACTTTTGTTCTAGCTAGATAGATAGATAGATAAACACTTTATTGCACCATAAAAACAAAAACGAAAAATGATCTACGACTTCTGGATAATCAAATATTTGAAGTGAAAACTTCTTATGGCGCGTTGGGCACTTTTGTGGGTGAGCATTTTCAGCCGTTCTCGCGACAGATTTTGACGCGACAGTTTTTGACGCGACAGATGAGATTTGATTTGTGTTAGTCTTTTTGTTTAACTTACACTGCCATCTATTACACAAATTGAGAAACTTAGTTTTTAGAAAGACCGCTATTCGAATGTAGATGGCGCTGATTTAAAATTTTTACTGCCATCTAGCGAATAAAAAATAAACTATATTTGTTTAAGTGAGTGCTAATAGATGGCAGTAGCAGATCGTTTCAAGAAATATTCTATGAGAAATAACAAGTTTATTGTTTTCACTTCTGCCTGCACTCCCGGAGTGCGTTTTTTTTTTGATAATTTTGAGGTTATGTTTACCTGAAAAGGTTGGTGTTATGCGTTTGTGGAATTGTGCGTAGTTGGTATTTTACGATATTATTTCTACTAATCCGCAAAACACCACAAAATCTCGAGTTGGTGTTTCGCGTAAGTATATGGTGCTATGCCTGTCATTAGTGTTAAAAGGAATCAGCTGTTCCTTACACGGAGAGGTCAATAACATTAAGATTTTACTTATTTTTAAGATTTATCTACTGTTCCAAGTCTGAATGACTTTTGTTTTAAAAAATCAACTGATTTTCAAATTCACCTAACTTCATCATTTTTAAAAAAAATGTCTAATTTCCAAAAATGTGAAAATCTAATTTCCAAAAGACGTAGAATAAAAGTTGTGTGTTTAGGTGCACAGAAGTGGCCCTTAACCGCTAATATGGTTTACCAATAACCCTGTATGTATAAGCAAACTTACGTGTTGCACAATAGAGTATTTTCATGAACATTACGGGGACCCGCGAGTGAAGGTAGGAAGACTGCTGTGGAACAACCGACCCGTCATCCTCCTTTTGTGGCTGCATCGGGCTACGTACAGACCCCTCTTTCCCACTGGGCCCTCTTGGCAGGTGTGATCGATAGGTGCCAGCCAGGTGCGAATCGGACTTCGGGGGTTCCGTACAATTCTGTTGTTATAGCGGCAACAGAAATACATCATCTGTGAAAATTTCAACTGCCTAGCTATCACGGTTCATGAGATACAGCCTGGTGACAGACACTGGAGTCTCAGTAAAGGTTTCCATTTTTACCCTGTACGGAACCCTGGAACTACTAAGTAGATAGTAAAATACTACTACGTCATTAATCATTATAGACTTAGTCAAAGTCAAAGTAATTTTTTTTTATTTCTTTGGATGCATAATACATTAAAAGTATAAAGACCACATAAAATCGTCTTAAAAACTAAGTTAGGATGTGTGCCTTCGGAACGCGCCCACCAATGAGAAGAAGGCACAAGAAATTCATGGGGTTTTTTTTTTCATGTGATCACGCTCACAAAGGTTAATATCTATACTAATATTATAAAGCTGAAGAGATTGTTTGTTTGTTTGAACGCGCTAATCTCAGAAACTACTGGTTCGAATTGAAAAAATATTTTTGTGTTGCATTTATCGAGGAAGGCTATAGGCTACTTTTTATCCCGATATTCCCACGGGATCGGGAGTTACGCGGGTGAAACCGCGGGGCGCAGCTAGTTACAAATATTTGAAAGTATTAATATTTGAAATGGAGCGACTAAAGTTACGTCCATCTTAGCTACTGTAGTACGAGTAGGTACTACTTATTAGTAGATAGGTAAAAGTTGCACAATAATAATTAATTAAAATATTTAATTATTATAACTTTCCCAGAAGAAAAAATTGCGTCTATAAAATATTTTATGATTAGATTGTTTGTACAAACAAATGAATCAGCAGATTTTCATGAAGAGTCCATTAGTATGGAGGAATGCTACTTACGCAATTATTTTATGGAGTGAAACCGAAAGGCGCAACTAGTTTCAAGTTTATTTTTAATCTCGACTAGGAGCGCTCCGCGGTTTCACCCGCGTAAGTCCCGATCCCGTGGGAATATCAAAATGAAAAGTAGCCTATAACCTTCCTCGATAAATTGACTATCCAACACAAAAATATTTTTTCATTACTCATACTCCGAAAGTAGGTCTAAATATGCCTGAAGAGCGTGTAGAAAATAAAATTTCCAGCCCTAGGGCTTTTCGCTTTCACTGACAGCTGTCATGTCAAATTATGGCTTCGCACGACTTGTGCAATGTGCATGTAGCCAGTATCAGTATCATTATACATTAGGAACTTCAAAACCTAACCTCCTTGCTTTAGGTAGCACCAAAGAATAACACTACATGTTTATAACCTCTTTGGTTCCAACCTTGTAAGAGGATCAGGTAGTATGGAGTCTCTCATCCAATCTCGTTGTTAGGAAGAATTTTATGTATTATTCGTAATGAAAAGCACAGTGTTTACCTCGGGTGAAATACTCATTAAGTCCCTCGAACTATTAGCGCCCTCGCTACTCTCGGGCGCCAAACTCCGTCTCGGGACTTGTAATGAGTGACTTTCACACCTAGGATAACAATGTACTATTGTGTTGTATAGTCGGTTTGGATAGCCAGTAGTCGGCATTGGTGCCCGCGCCTGATTCGAACCCACGACCCTCGCCTCGGAATGAAAGTTAAGGTATCCACCTCTAGGCGAACCCCTTAGTTTTGTCTGTGGTTTTGTCACACACAAGTGAAGTGAAGTAGGTGTAAATAGGTACAATCAATATTTTACTTGACTTTAATGGTTTTACATAAAAATTGTGAAGCTAAAACTAACAAAAAAAAAGCAACTTGCTAGGTTCATCCGTTCTGAGAAAATCGGTGGTGACACACACGGGAAAGAGAGTGATCTTTTAAGGGTTCCTTTTTTTACATTTTGAGGTACGGAACCCTAAAACGAGTCGAACTATGAGAGACAGTCCAAAATATAAATAATATGCGTAGGTGACGCAATAGCGGTGCTAAAGAGGGTGAATCCTTTGCGATCATCCCCTCCAAACAAAAACAACTTTCGTCTAATTGACGAATTCTAATTCCAAGATACTTACAAGTGAAACATCGATCTCTTGCTCAGTAGAAAATCCTATTTATTTACCACTTTCACATTCTTTTTACACCACAAATACACATAAACACACAGTATATTAACAATTCTAGCTATTTATATAGTTATTTAATAAAATTATGTCCGTTTTAATTAAATTTTAAGCGAAAAGAATTCACACTTTCTATTTGTTGTTAAAAGTTTGCCGCCATATTTGACGCGTGCGCGCGCAGCATATACGAATGTAAACTGATGCTAATAGGAACGAATCAGTTGATTTCATATAAGAGAGTGAGAGGGGAGATAAGGAAGTAGTGTTGTTAGAAAGAGCTTGGTATAGGGTGTCGTGTTAGGCACGACTTATTTAACTATGCAGTTGGAAGTGGCGCTAGTGTCTAAGCGTTTAATAATAATTTAATGTAGTTTAGAAAAATTCCGTCTTCAGGAAATAGCTTGGTGATAGCGTAGCGGTAATTTTTTTCTCCTTTCGCGTCAACTTTCTAAATATTCTTGAGGTGTGTTTCTTTTCTGTTTAAAGATTTTGGTGATGGATTATTTTTGATAGAATTTTGTAAATTGTTTGATAAATATTTCGAGTCTCTATTTTAAATAAAAATGTTATTAATTACGCTTAAGTAGGTATGACTTAGAAAAAATAATTTAGCGATATTATATTATTATTATTTTCTAAAAATGGCTTCAAATGTCTTCAACTTACTAAACTTTTCAAAGAAAATGTTTTTACTAAATAATTTCCATGAAAATTGCCATTTTCCGGTCCATGACCTAAAATCCATTGTTTGCGAAATTGACCGCTAAATTCGAACTTCATAAACATGGCTCGTTGGTCTAGGGGTATGATTCTCGCTTCGGGTGCGAGAGGTCCCGGGTTCAAATCCCGGACGAGCCCGTGTGAATTAATTCTTTTTGCTCTTTAGTTTAGTATTTTTATACTTTTTATCCCTTGTTTTATACATATACCTACCTCTTGCCTTAGATTTTTGTAAAATGCGGTATTTTATAAAATAAAAGAAATACGCAACTAATTGATAAACTCCCCCTTTTTTTCGAAGTCAAAAACAGCCTTTGAAAACAGCAGGGTTGTTTTTTTTCTCAATTAATTAAATCTCAACACGACATCTTACGTCGTCGAAGAGAACTATTATTTGTAGTATCAGTGCAATACAACAGATGTCGCTGTAGTTCAAAATTGTAATTAGGCTACTAGAAAACAGATGCCGCTAGTAAAAACATCTGGAAATATTAACCAACTAAATTAAATTGTAATCAAAAGTAATAGTTTGCCTTACCTTGAAAGAAGCTTTTTAATTTGGTCGAATAACGTGACAGGTGTTCTCTGCTTTTCAAAAGTTCGTTGCCCCATCTAATACATCAAAAAGTTTACAAAAAATCGTGTTTTTACTTCAATTTTAATGAAAAACAACTTAAATTGACTATAAAACCATGTGAAATTGTTGCTTTTGTATTAAACTAGCTTAACAGAGTGCAAAATATAGTTTTTATTATTGTTTTTCTGGTTTAAAAGTGTCGCAAAGTTTTAAAATGATGTCGGGTGCAAGCTCTTCCCAAGCACCTCCAATTGTAGCATCAATCAATGATGTTAATGCTTTATTTCAAAACGCGAAGAAATACGAAGAACTGAATGTTATCGGAACAGGTAAACATGTTATTATTATCATGTAAATAACCTTATTTCTACCATGTGCCGGCTTGTGTATTTCGCGCAAAATTTGAAAGAAAAACTTAAAGATTTTTACATACGGCTGTACCCTGCGGCTTTACTCAGAATCCTGTGGGAATAAAGCGTATAGGTATCTTATAAACACCGCGTGCTACATCTTAGACCGCATCTTCACATAACATCGTGTGAGAAACTGACCAATTTCATAAAAAAATATAAAAATAAAGAGTACCTACCTAGCCTATTGTAGACTTCGTATCGTGAGCAGAAACTGAGGAGTTTTGTGATGAGAAGGTGGTTCCAAGTTCTCCATCAATCCCTGCCTAGTAGTTTAAGCGACGATTCCACTGGTAGCAATATAAAGTGAGTGATTTACTGCATTTGAGAAGCTATTCTGCTCACTCACTCCAAAAATATTCACCTATTTTTTATAAGACTAAATTAAAGTTAAGAAACATCAACATCGAATAACATAATTCTTTCTTAATAATATTTATTTATTTATTTATTTATAGGGAAAAACTACTTAAAAAAGTCACTATATAATAAATATTAGATTTTTTGTCAATATGATAAATAATTCATTTATGTTTATTTTCTTGTTATTTCTGGCAACTAATAACACCGCGACACGATTTACATCATGAGAGCAAAATCCCCATTAACAAAATTATCCACCATTTATTGAATTCATTTGTTACAAAAAATATGATAAATGAAGAACCGCTCGACCGATTTTGTGCAAACTTCACATAAACCATCTACTAAATAGTCCGAACAAAGCTTAAACATTTGGTTTGGATAGGTGAGCTCATTCTTGAGTTATAAAATTACAACAAAAAGTGGCATTGATTTTTATATACAGGGTGTCCCGTAATGAATGGCCAAACGGGCACCTACGGATAGAGGACACTGTGCCGGTTCAGAAAAATGAAAGTTATGTTCTATGAAAGTCTATCAGTTTCCGAGATATCCGCCATTTTATAAATTAAATATAAATTTAACTCCTTTCTCTATGTTTTTTTATGCCAAAACTGCAAATTATCCCAATCTGTTTTTTGGATAGTCATCATCATCATCCGAGCGATGTTCCCGGTTGCATCCCTCTCGGGAGCCCGGGGTCCGCTTTTCTACTTTTACGCCTCCACTTCGCACGATCTTCGGCATCCTGGTTAGTAAGGCCATTTGCACGCATATCACCCTTTACGACGTCAAGCCAGCACTTCTTGGGTCTACCCAGTCTGCCACGGCCCGGCGGAGGCGCCGTGGCAAGACATTTGTTCCCCACGTAACTAGCCGGTTTTCGCAAGACGTGACCGTACCAGCGTAGGCGACATTCTTGCAATTTATCTGCAATGTCTCGGACATGAAGGCTGCCCCGGATGCGGGAGTTCCTGACGTGGATAGTATTCCAGGATAAATGTCGAATGCAAACAATTATTTTTATGACACATTGAAAGTTTTTTTTAAACTAAGATCTAACGCAAACTTCATGATTTTTGAATTTTTTAACCTAAACTTTAATTTTTCCCGGTGTAAAAAAAATGTATGGTCACCCTAGTGCCAAATTTAAAAAAAAGTTGCCTATTTCATTGAGAAGGGAGAGAAAATTTTAAAATTTAAAAAATGGCGGATATCTCACAAACTCAAAGACTTTCATAGAACATTACTTTCATTTTTCTGAACCGGCATGTCCATTAATTACGGGACACCCTGTATATAGATACTTAGAAGATAGATATCAAGGTTTTTGAAAAAACCTTTTAGTGACCCTCATTATTATCCCGTTCTAGGTGCCTACGGGACAGTCTACAAAGCCCGAGACCTGCACAATGGCGGTCAAATCGTAGCCTTGAAGAAAGTAAAGGTTGCACTAACAGAAGATGGTATCCCGTTGTCTACATTGAGGGAAATAGCGCTGTTGAGACAGCTTGAAGCTTATAGGCATCCTAATATTGTCAGGTATTTGAAAATTGTCATTTCTTACTGCATACTGAGTGGTCTGGTCAATAGGTCTGGAGCCAACTAAGCCGCGGGTTTCATCACGATGTTTTCCGCGCACCCTAAGAGTAATGTCAATTAGCTGAAAGGATCTCACAACCTTCAGAATTAAATCTAGTTATCTACTACTAAACCAACACCAATATTATTAAGGTGCGTACGGATAGCGCGTACACTGGTACGCGTAGTCAGTTTACGCGTGTCCGGAACGTCATGTCCATACTTGCAGCTACGCGTACACTCTTGGGGAACGCGTACCGCGCGAGCTAGCTCGCAACGCGAGCCGCCGTCTGTCGGTTTTTGGTCGCGCGTCAAAGAGGACGCACACGACCGGGTACGCTATATTTGGACGGCAAAATGGATAAACACGCGTGTTCTTGGAGTTTCAATAATGAAATATACGAGGCTCGCGGAGCGCTCTGGATCGATTGACCTCGCGTACAGGTTCGCGGCGGTCCGTACAGGAGCTGTACGCGTATCCAATGTACGCGTGGACAGTGTTTCCCAGCTACGCGTAACACAGGAACGCGCTATCCGTACGCACCTTACCAGTTCTCCATCTATTTATACACCAAGTTTCATCGCAAATGATTCAGTAGTTTTAGTATACAGAGAAATTTATCTATTTTGCTCCAGCTATGTAGGCTAGATGTTTTTACTAAAAACACACTTACTTAAATATTTTTCTTTTTATTTAAATGCAATCTTCAGGACAAATCTAAAGGTGAGCAATATTAAAATACATCACTACATAGTATAAAACAAAGTCGCTTCCCGCTGTCTGTCTGTCCCTATGTATGCTTAGATCTTTAACCACTACTCAATGGATTTTAATGCGGTTTTTTTTAATAGATAGAGTAATTCAAGAAGGTTTGAGTCGCGGCCAACAGCTCTCTTTTTCTTGCGCCCGCGTAAATCCCGATCCCGTGGGAATATCAAAATGAAAAGTAACCTATAGCCTTCCTCTTTAAATGGACTATCCAACACAAAAAAAAATTCAATTCGTACCAGTAGTTTCTGTGATTGGCACGTTTAAACAAACAAACAAAATCTTCAGCTTTATAATATTAGTATAGATTCTCTACTAGCTGTTGCCCGCGACTTGGTACCCGTGTGGTTGTCTGTTTAATACACTACAAACCTTCTTGAATAACTTTATCTATAAAAAAAACCGCATTAAAATCCGTGGCGTAGTTTTAAAGATCTAAGCATACATAGGGACATACTTACAGCGGCAAGCGACTTTCACTTGTTTTCACAATCCTATGAGATTGCATAGTGTGCGCGAACGCATAGAGCTGAAACTAATATAGTAGAGTGAAGAGCAGCACAAAATTGACCAATCATAGGGCCGCAATTAGGGCACTGCCTTCACTTATCCAAGAGCTACTTAAGTATTGTTTGTGAACGGGCGTTTGTTTTATACTATGTCGTGATTAGCACAAAGACTTAACGTTAAAGGGTACCTGCGCTCTCTCCATACAAACGTAGTCGACTGTTTCCTCCCTGGATAATGACACTAGCACAAATATTTTTGTGCCATAAAACCTTGACTATAACCCCTATTTTTTTGTGTTTATTTCATTTTCTAATTATCATAGAAATTAAGATTTAAAAAATCAAAAATAGGGGCATGGTCATGGGAGTTATAAGTTTTATGCACCAAAAATATTAGCTCTAGTGTCATTATTCAGGGAGAAAACAGTCGACTACGTTTGAAATAGTTTGTATGGAAAGAGCCCCCGGTACCCTTTTCTCTTAACATTTCCAGATTATTAGACGTCTGCCATGGCGGTCCGTCGATGGAGCGTGAACAGCAGCTGGTGCTGTTCCTCGTCTTCGAGCACGTGGAACAGGACCTCGACTCTTATCTGAAGAAGGCACCGGGACCACTTGCTGAGAACCGGATCAGAGTGAGTTGGTTAATAGTTTTCTATACCTCAAAAGTTAAAAAGAAACCCTTAAAAGATCCCTTTCTTGTTATTTGTTAAGCTCGAAACACCGAAAACGTTCATTGAATGAAAAAGCCCCAATGTTATGGTCACTTTGATAAACGCACTACGCGTTATGGTCACTTTGATAAACGCACTACGCGTTATGGTCACTTTGATAAACGCACTACGCGTTATGGTCACTTTGATAAACGCACTACGCGTTATGGTCACTTTGATAAACGCACTACGCGTTATGGTCACTTTGATAAACGCACTACGCGTTATGGTCACTTTGATAAACGCACTACGCGTTATGGTCACTTTGATAAACGCATTACGCGTTATGGTCACTTTGATAAAGGCACTACGCGTTATGGTCACTTTGATAAACGCACTACGCGTTATGGTCACTTTGATAAAGGCACTACGCGTTATGGTCACTTTGATAAAGGCACTACGCGTTATGGTCACTTTGATAAACGCACTACGCGTTATGGTCACTTTGATAAAGGCACTACGCGTTATGGTCACTTTGATAAACGCTTACGCTTGTTTTACTTTTGGGCTACGTAACTGCAACATGTGACTTTAGTGTTACATATGCGCGCGCATTTTAAAATTTATTCTCGCGCGCCTAAAGAAGTATAGAATTTTGAAGTTTTAAATGCGATTAAATAAATATTTTTATAAAATTTCAGAGTATGTCCTACGATATTCTATCTGGCACGGACTTCCTCCACTCGCACCGCATTGTCCACCGAGACCTGAAGCCACACAATCTATTGGTCACGTCCACTGGCCGGGTCAAGTTGGCAGACTTTGGCCTGGCCAAGACTTACGACACTGATATGAAGCTCACCAGTGTGGTACGTTAAAATCTATCTATATAAACTAGCTTTTGCCCGCGACTTCGTATGCGTAGAATTCCACACCAAACAAACTTTTCACCCCTTAAGGTTCAAGGTTCTTTATTGGTAAAAATGGATTTAGAAGTCAGGCATACATTTACAATTAAATAACTTACTGATATTTTAAATTAACTAAATTATGTTACTATCAAAATTTAAACTCAAATGAAATTGAAGAGTTCCTTAAGTGGTAGAATTTCGGAAAATCCTTTCTTATCGGATGCCTTACAAAGGACGTCATACAAAAAACACACCCTCCAAGTTTCAGGTCTCTACGAACAGCGGTTTAGGCTGTGCGTTGAGCCATCAGTCAGTCAGGACAAAGCATTTTATATGTATAGATAATGAAAATCAGTCAAGTGCGAGTCGGACTCGCGTACGAAAGGTTCCGTATCATTCTATTTTGTTTTTAATAATTGTTATAGCGGCAACAGAAATACATAATCTGTAAAAATTTCAACTGTCTAGCTATCACGGTTCATGAGATACAGCCCGGTGACAGACAGACAGACAGACAGTGGAGTCTTAGTAATAGGGTACCTGTTTTTACCCTTTGGGTACGGAACCCTAAAATTACGCGATTAAAACCCGCGAAAAAGTTACTATAAGATGAGTAATTTCACAATCTAAATTACAACTCTTGTCCTTGTTCGAAACGGGACCCTATCACGTTCCGTTATTGACAAGGTAACCATAGCAACGTCACGTTCCGGAATGTGAGTTATTGACAAGGTAACCATAGCAACGTCACTCACGTTCTGGAATGTGAGTTATTGACAAGGTCATCAATGTTTTCTTTTTCTATATGTGTACAAACTGTACATGCTTAAGAATGGCCTTGCCATCATATGATGTATGTCTATTGCCGCTGTATATTCGTTGTCGTTATCCAGGTGGTGACACTATGGTACCGTCCAGCTGAAGTACTCCTGGGCACAGGCTACAACACAGCTGTGGACGTCTGGTCCTGTGGCTGTGTACTGGCACAGATACACACTCGGGCACCCTTGTTGCCTGGGAACAGTGATATGGATCAACTACATTGGATATTTAGGTATGTACATTGTTACACGGGGGTGGAAACACATCGTTTTGACACTAAATTGATCGGTTTAATGTGGAATCGGGATTGCGTGCGCAGAACATAAGTGTGAAGTTAATAAGTAAAATAAAATTTCTTAAAATCCTAAACCTGTTCTATACGGGACCAGGTACTAAATGTTTAGAGTCAATATGTCATCAGAGCTTCAAAACAATTAAAATGTAGTTAGCTTAAAATAGTTATTTTTTTACATACAAAACATTGGATATTTAAACTGTGTAGGTACATTGTGGCACGAGGATCAAAAACGTAATTTTACAGAATCTACACTCAAAGAAACTCAAAATGAGAGAATGTTTAACTCAAAAAAAATATGACTCTTCTAAAAACCTTAAAAATCAAAAAGTGCTCAAAAATGCTCTTGTAAGGGATATTATTCACGCAGAAAATAAGGAAATAACGCAGCAAATATGCAGAAAATATGGCAAGAAAGCAAAGGCTATCCTCCCAAATAACTTAACTCTTTAATTTTCAGGTTAATAGGCCGCCCATCTCGCAGTGAATGGCCGGACAATGTATCTATAATGTTGGACAGTTTCCCCGACTACAGGCCACGAGATCTCGCCACCGTCTTACCTAATATACATCCACATGCATTAGATTTGATCAAGGTAAGAAATGTATACTTTTCACCCTTGTGACACACTGTAAGTTAATGGCCGGACCTCTAGACCTCGCCACCTTTTTACCTAATATACATCCACATGCATTGGATTTGATTAAGATAAGAAATATATACTTTCCCCCCTTGTGACACAACGTAGTTTAAAATACGATTTACTATTCTGACTTGTTTCTACTTGTATTTATTTATTATTTTGACTAATTTAGTTATTTGCGTTTTTATTGAAATTTATTAAATTTTTCATTACTCATACTCCGAAAGTAGGTCTAAAGGTGACTGAAGAGCGTGCAGAAAGAAAAACTTCCAGCCCTAGGGATAATTGCTTTCACTGACAGCAGTCATGTCAAATTATGGCTTCGCACGGCTTGTGCGATGTGCATGTAGCCAGTATCAGTATCATTATGCATTAGGAACTTCAAAAACCTAACCTCCTTGCTTTAAGTAACACCAAAGAATAACACTACATGTATATAACCTCTTTGGTCCCAACCTTGTAAGAGGATTAGGACGTATTATGGAGTCTCTCATTCACTCTCGTTGTTAGGAAGAGTTTTATGTATTATTCGTAATGAAAAGCACAGTGTTTACCTCGGGTGAAAGACTCATTTAGTCCCTCAAACTAATAGCGCCCTCGGGCGCCAAACTCCGTCTCGGGACTAAATGAGTGGCTTTCACTCCTAGGGTAACAATGTACTATTATTACCTATAATATTTTGAATTATTTAACAACTAGCGACCCGCTCCGGCTTCGCACGGCTATATTATGCATATATTATCCATACAAACATTCCTCTTGAATCACTCTATCTATTAAAAAACCGCATCAAAATCCGTTGCGTAGTTTTGAAGATCAAATACTCAAATACTCAAATACTCATTTATTGGTAAGGCATTACAGGTCAAATAAACAAAAATCATACATTACTTACTATTATGTAAGTTAAGGCGAGTTTAAAAGTCCAAATTATAATAAAATAAATAAAATAATTACAATTTTCATAAATTAATTGGGTCAAATTGTAAAATTAGTATAAAAAATAATATTAGAAGAATATAATGTCAATTTTTACTACAAAATTCAAGTGATATATAAATTCTTAATAAAATCATTAATGTCATAAAACGTCTGCTCAACAAGCCATTTCTTCAGTTTATTTTTAAAAGCAGGCAGGCTAGGTGCCGATACAACTTCACGGGGTAGTTTATTATAGATATTCGGACCCATTACGTGTGTCAGTTTGCCAGACCTCGCCAAGCGTCTGGGTATGTCCTCCAGCATGTGAGCATGACGAGTGTTAAAATTATGCCCGTCACCACGCTTCTTGAACTTACCCTCGTTCATCCTAACATACATAGCAGCCTGCATTAGCACTATACTAGGCAATGTTAGTATACCAAGGGATTCAAAGAACGGCCTAGCCGAGACGTCCTGCGGTACCCCGACTATCGCTCGGACGGCGCGTTTTTGCATCCGGAAGGCACGCTCCCAGTCCGCAGCCCGTCCCCACAGCTCAGCACCGTACTGCAGCAGCGAGTGCACCGTCGCGAAATAGCACGCACGAGCCACGCTCCGAGGTACCACTCTCGCCACACGGTAAAGAGCGTAGCATGCACTTCCTAACTTCCCGCATAGCTTGTCTATATGGCCTGACCATGTGAGGGACCGGTCTATTACGAAGCCTAAAAAATTTAAGTGTGGTACCTCCTAAGCATACATAGGGACAGACAGAGGGAATCTACTGTATTTTATACTATATAGTGATAGTGATATTCATTTAATCTTAAGTATTTAATATTTATTTATTATTCCGACTTATTTATTAATAGTTATTTATTATTATGCGTTTTAGGGTTCTGTACCTCAAAAAGTAAAAAAGGAACCCTTATAAGATCACTTTCTTGTCCGTCTGTCTGTTTATTGACATTATTAAATTTTTATTATTATTCTGTCTTAATTAATATATTAATTGTTTCAGGGTATGTTAGTATTCGATCCGTCTAAAAGGCTAACAGCGTTAGATTGCCTCGAACATCCATACTTCACTGAGGAACCTCTGTCCTAACATTTTGGCGGGAAAATCTCCATTATCCCACCTCTCTAAGATATTTTTTTAATGTAAGTCTATCTTTTTAGTATTTTTTTTATGGTTTAGTAGATAAATGCCCTATTAACAAAATGGCATCATTTTATATGAATAGGCCTTTTTAAGAATAAGCCATTTTGAGAATATGTCCTTTTTAGGCGTAGGGTATTTATCTGCCAAGCCTTTTTGATTTGTCTTTGAAATTGAAAAAATTGAAATAAAAAATGCCGCAGTGGCATCTGAGCCTGCGACCTTTGGTGTCTTTCAAACTAAGCTATGTGAGCCATAGAGTCGAACCTCGGTAGAGCATTGAAAGTTTCTACTACTCTACTCGATAATAGAGGGCGATAGTAGAAACTAATTTTAAATAAAAATTATAAGGGTTTCTTTTTTACCTTTTGAGGTACGGAACCCTAAAAATACATTGAGTTTAAACAAGAAAATCCCAGCTGAATCGATTTTGATATAATAATTGTCTTGGAAGACTCATTCTTGTAGGAATAATTATAATTTGTTAGCAAAACTTCCGCTACTCAATTCTAGATGTCGCTAGCAGTAATGAAATGAACAAAATCTAAATAATATTTTGTTAAGCTTCCTCTACCCAATACTAGATGGCGCTAGCAGTACAATTAAGTTTAGCTTTAAATCAAAAATCGTGTTTTTAATTATTTTTATCGATAATTTTCATGCATTTCTAATTAAAGTATTATGTTTAATTGTAATTATTAATTAATTTTAGATAAGTACCTACTTTAAGTACAAATAAAAGTACATTTTGTTCCTTGTACCAAATATATTTTTCGTATAAAAATAGAGGGTCTTTTATTCTATGAACTTTAATTCCTAATACTTCTAAGTGATTTTGATTTAAATAACATTTTATTTCGACACGTTTGAAAATTAATCCGACTATAAGACAACAAATAAAAATCCATTTTCGAGTTAAATGCAGACGAAGTCGCGAGTGAAAGCTAATAATCTATACTAATTATAAAGCTGAAGAGTTTGTTTGTTTGAACGTTAATCTCAGGATCTATACTGGTTCGAATTGAAAAAATATTTTTGTGTTGATACTCCATTTATCGAAGAAGACCCAAGAAGTGCTGGCTCGACGTCGTAAAGGGTGATATGTGTGCAAATGACCTTACTAACCAGTGCCTTTATTCACTAAGGTTCAAGTCGTCGGGCGCGCGTGATTAGGACGAGATTTCCATACAAAACCGCCCCCCCCCTCCGCCTCTAATCACGCGCGCCCAACGACTTGAACCTTAGTGAATATAGGCCCAGGATGCCGAAGATCGTGCGAAGTGGAGGCGTAAAAGTAGGAAAGCGGACCCCGGGCTCCCGAGAGGGATGCAACCGGGAACATCGCTCGGATGATGAGATGACTCCATTTATCGAAGAAGGCTATATTTTTATATTTTATTTTTTAACCTATGTTGTCCCACTGCAGGGCAAAGGTCTCCCTCATCCGTTTCCAAGGCTATAAGGCTACTTTTTATTTTGATATTCCCACGGGATCGGGACTAACGCGGGTGAAACCGCGGAGTGCAGCCAGTCAGTCTATATTTACGGAAAATAATATAAAAACCATAGGTCAAGATCAATCCCAATTATGCGCTTTATCCTCGAAGTTCTGTCTCATACTTTTATCACACGCAAGGATGGTGAGGTGTAATAATAAATCATAATATAATGAGGAAAATTTTTGTTTTGTTGTTACAAATACTCGAAATTACGGGACTGATTTCGAAGTAACATGTGTCATCAATCGTCAATGGATCCTACATTGATTGTTTATGTTTCGAAATTTTCCCCTTTACTTGTGCTGTAAGACCTTATTTATATCGATATTCCCAGGGTGACGTGACTTACGCGAATGAAACCGCGGGGCGTTGGTTGTCTTACTAAACTATCTACTAATAGTAATATTATAATAAAGTAACTGTCTGTCTGTAACGTTGTTACTTAAACAGCTGAAAAGATTGAATTTTGTGTGAAGTGACATTGAAGATGGATGTTTGCTGCTTTTTATCCCAGACTCCCGATCCCGTGGGAATATCGGGATAAAAAGTACCCTATGTCATTCCCAATGAATCAATGTATCCTCATACCAAATTTCATCAAAATCGGTCCAGTAGTTATGGAGCCTATTCATACAAACAAACTATCAAACCTTTGCTCCTCATAATATTAGTATGGATAAAGTAGGCATCTGCTAAGAATGGATCTGAGAATCCCAATTCATAAATTCTCGATTTAGAATAAATGAATAAAAACACCGTCAGCAAAAAAGTGCATAATGTGAAAGGGTACCTGCGCTCTCTCCATACAAACGTAGTCGACTGTTCCCTCCCTGGATAATGACATTATCACAAATATTTTTGTTGCATAAAACCTATAACTGCCATGACTATGCCCCTATGTCTTTTTTTTTCATTTTCTAATTATCATAGAAATTAAGATTCAAAAAAATCAAAACATAGGGGCATGGTCAATGGTCATGGCAGTTATAAGTTTTATGTAACAAAAATATTTGCTCTAGTGTCATTATCCAGGGAGGAAACAGTCGATTACTTTTGTATGGAGAGAGCGCCTGTAACCTAAAAACCAATTGAATTCTGAAAAATAATAATGGTAAAACTTCCAACAAAATTGAATTTGTTTGCAAGAAGGTTAAGTTCTTAAAGTTCCTATATATGTAATGGCGTCAGATGCTGATGAAGTAAATGTAAAACATGTGACTTTAAATGCTTATATATTTTTATCACATCTAGTTCACGGAATACTATCAATTTAATTGTAATATAGAAAAACTGAGTATTTTCTCATATTGACGTGACAACGTTTTATAAATTGGTTTGCCGGGTGACACTTCAAGAAACTGCGTTACGCTCCGCTGACGTTATGCGCTCACAATGAGAGCGAGTGAGAGGCACGCGGGCATGGTTAGCCCGCCTAAGAGCGAGAGAGACAGACATAAAAAGTGAAAGGCACGCGTCCCTTCCACTCGAGCACAGTTGTTGTCACGTAAAACTTTCGCCCGTATACCGACTTTACAGGCAACCAGATTTTTTTCTATTTGTGTATATACTTTGCCTTGCCATGATTATTTAACTTTTACAAACGAAGTCGCGGGTGAAACCTAATATCACAATATTTAATCTCAGTATCTGACATGAATGAATTTCGCTTTAAAAATCATTGAAGCGTAAGACTTTCTTCACATAACTTGTGTTAATTATCTTTCCATAGTATTTGTTTTATCACATGCATTAGATGGAGCACCTATACTATCCTCTAAGCTTAATCGACCGTCTCCAGAGGAAAAAACTAGTCAATAAGTCTGGAGACAACTAAACCGTGGGTTTCATCATTATGTTTTTCGCGCACCGTAAGAGTAAATTTTAATAAGGAATAAGAATTTACAAATATTACAAACTACTGCGCTCCGCGGTTTCACCCGCGTTACTCCCGATCCCGTGGGAGTATCAAAATAAAAAGTAGCCTATATAGCCTTCCTTGATAAATGAACTATCCAACACAAGAATAATTTTTCAATTCGAACCAGTAGTTCCTGAGATTAGCGCCTTCAACCAAACAAACAAAAAAACTCTTCAGCTTATTATAAACTAGCGACCCGCTCCGGCTTCGCACGGAATATTATGCATGTATTGTATAGATGTGAAAGTTTTGTTGTTTGTTTGTATGTTTGTTACTTCTTCAAAAACTACTGGACCGATTGCGATGAAACTCGAAATGTAGATAGCTGGAGACCTGGATTAACACATAAGCAACTTTTAATCCTGATATTCAATTATTCTTTCTTTCTTCTTTCTTTCTATAAGGAAAGATAAATATATTAGTAAGATACTTGTATAGGTTTTAAGAAGTAGGTGCAAACTGGGTCAAAAGGGGTGAATCGACACTAATTCAAACTAGTGCGAGTAGGACTTCCGCACGATGGGTTCCGTAACATTATATTCTGTTTTTATAATGTAGGTATGTTATTTAATTAATTTATTATTTTGTTTATTGTTATATTTTATTCCTTTCTTATTACTTATCAGAAAATCAATCATCACTATCACTACATGGTCCCTACATAGTATAAAACAAAGTCGCTTTCTCTGTCCCTATATCCTTATGTACTATGCTTAAATCTTTAAAACTACGCAACGGATTTTTATGCGGTTTTTTAATAGATAGAGTGGTTCAAGAGGAAGGTTTATATGTATAATACATGCATCACTACATAGTATAAAATAAAGTCGCTTTCTCTGTCCCTATTTCCCTTTGTATGCTTAAATCTTTAAAACTACGCAACGGATTTTGATGCTGGTTTTTTAATAGATAGAGTGGTTCAAGAGGAAGGTTTATATGTATAATACATGCATCACTACATAGTATAAAATAAAGTCGCTTTCTCTGTCCCTATTTCCCTTTGTATGCTTAAATCTTTAAAACTACGCAACGGATTTTGATGCTGGTTTTTTAATAGATAGAGTGATTCAAGAGGAAGGTTTATATGTACAATACATGCATAATATAGCCGTGCGAAGCCGGAGCGGGTCGCTAGTCTTCTATAAAAATAACGGAGTGGGGGGTGTTAGGTTTTATTTTCGTTACAGAATTTCTTGATTCGGTCGCCGCGCTCAAAGCCCGCGATAAAAGCTATGCAATATTGCTGTTCGTTAGTCTCGTTAAAACTCGAGAACGGCTGAACCGATTTAGATGATTTCGGTTTCGAAACGTTTGTCGTAGTCCAGGGAAGGTTTTAACGGTGAGAAACATCGGACTTACGCGGGTGAAACCGCGGAGCGCAACTAGTCACAGTATAAAACCGGCTAAGTGCGAGTCGGTCATGCGCATGAAGGGTTCCTTACCATGTTGTATGGGAGGTATTTGTTGTTATAGCGGAAACAGAAATACATCATCCGTGTAAATTTCAACTGTCTAGCTATCACGGTTCATGAGATACAGTCTGGTGACAGACAGACAGACAGTAGAGTCTTAGTAAAAGGGTTTTTGAAGTTATACTTCTTTAGGCGCGTTATGAAAAAATGATGAGAGTGAAATTTTACAAAAGCGTCACACAAAATTCTCACGTCACACAAAATTCTCACGGGAGAAGTTGTTTAAATCTAAATTGAACTTTATTGATTGTGTTGACAATCCTTTTCCAGTCCAGAGTTTTTTGTCGGACGAGTTTTTTGTCGGACGAGTATTTTGTCGGACGAGTTTTTTGTCGGACGAGTATTTTGTCGGACGAACTTTTCGTCGGACGAGTTTTTTGTCGGACGAGTTTTTTGCCGGACGAGTTTTTTTTTTTGTCGGACGAGTATTTTGTCGGACGAGTTTTTTGTCGGACGAGTATTTTGTCGGACGATCTTTTCGTCGGACGAACTTTTCGTCGGACGAGTTTTTTGCCGGACGAGTTTTTTTTTTTTTTTTTTTTTTTTAATAATGCCAAAGAAGTATAACTTCTCACGCGCGTACATAAGTACACGCACCCATTTTTTTTACCTTTTGAGTATGGAACCCTAAAAAAATGATAAATAACGAAACATAACAATGCAAGGAAAAAGGTTAAACGTCTATATTTGGGACGACAAAGTTACATTTGCAGCTGAAGAAATAAATATCTAAGGAAGTTTGCGTAGATTGTGGCGATATTATAGGTGTTATGTTAACTTTGTATTTGCGTGACCCCTTTTAGTTGTTATTGAAGGGTAGGGCTTTTAGGGTGTGTTAGGGGATGATAGTTTAATGGGTAACTAGCTGCGCCCCGCGGTTTCACCCGCTTAAGTCCCGATGCCGTGGGAATATCGGGATAAAAAGTAGCCTATAGCCTTCCTCGATAAATGGACTATCCAACACAAAAATAATTTTTCAATTCGAACCAGTAGTTCCTGAGATTACCGAGTTCAAACAAACAAACTCTTCAGCTTTATAATATTAGTTTTATAGATGTATGGTAAGCGAACAAAAGAGTTCTAAAGTTGGTATTATTCAAGTTTATTTTAGTAATTACTATAGTAGTGCTCCGCGGTTTTACACGCGTAAGTCCCGATCCCGTGGGAATATCGAAAAAAAAAAAGGTCTATGAAGTCGGTTTACGGACGATATTTTTACGTGATAACGTCATAAGAAAACGATGAAAAATTGAATATTTTTTCTAATAAATACATACCTATACCTACTTACATTTTTTTTTCCTTAATATAAGTCTTCTATTCGTCACTCGTGAAGTCGTCACCATAACACAAGCCCAGATAAGCGATATTATTATTAAACAACATAAAACAATCACGAGACGTCGTGCTGTGTGACGTCATTGTTGACATGACGACACCGGAACGTGACAATGACGTCACACTATGGAAACGTACAATGACGTCACACAATGGCAACGTGACAATGACGTCACACAATATCGTGACACTTTTTGAAGTTATTGAAGTTATACTTCTTTAGGCGCGTTATGAAAAAATGATGAGAGTGAAATTTTACAAAAGCGAGACACAAAATTCTCACGTCACACAAAATTCTCACGGGAGAAGTTGTTTAAATCTAAATTGAACTTTATTGATTGTGTTGACAATCCTTTTCCAGTCCAGAGTTTTTTGTCGGACGAGTATTTTGCCCGACGAGTTTTTTGTCGGACGAGTTTTTTGTCGGACGAGTTTTTTGTCGGACGAGTTTTTTGCCGGACGAGTTTTTTGTCGGACGAGTTTTTTGCCGGACGAGTTTTTTGTCGCACCAATTTTTTTTTTTTTTTTTTTTTAAATGCCAAAGAAGTATAACTTCTCACGCGCGTACATAAGTACACGCACCCATTTTTTGTGAATGCAGGTGTTCCATCAATTAATTAGACCTTATCACATCAAAAAAAAAACAAAAAAAAAATTGTATTGTCTAAATTATTCCCAAACGAACGTGAAATGAGTTCATTTCAATTTTGGGTCACTGTTGTGATTATAGTAGGTATTTTTAGTCTGTTTAAATAAATAGGGTATTAAATAACAAACGAAATGCAATCTATAATATTTTTAATTATACTATGTATTTTACAAAATAATAGAGAAATTATTCAGTCTCATATACATCGATTTTATGGTCAAAACAATAATTTCTAACAAAAATATTAATTAAATTAAATCTGAGAAAAATGTACCTACCTACGGCTACAGCTACCGGTTATAATTTATACAGTTTGTAACAAAATTTAACCCTCCTACCGCTAGGACATATATTTATGCATGAAAATTAAATATACAGGGTTATTGGTTATCATATTAGCAAGCCATTGAGGGCCACTTCTGTACAACTTTTGTTCCAAGACTTTTGGAAATATGTATGTATGTAAATTCTAAAATCAGCGTATTTTTTAAAACAAAGGTCATTCGGACTTAAAAAAGTAGAAAAACTTTAAAAAAATAAGTCGATTCTTAAGGTTAATGACCTCTCCGTCAGCTGATTTTCAGGTAAACATAATTATTACAAAACCTCACATTTTCAAAAAATGTTCGAATTTCCAAAAATCGTAGAACAAAAGTTCACCGCTAAGGGGCACAGAAGGGGCTCTCAACCGCTTGCCAATATAGTTACCAATAACCCTGTATTTTTATTTCAGAATTCGGCAAAATTACTTTTTACTGAAAATTTAAATATTTTTTAAGATGTCGCATGTGTTTTATTTGTCTCGACTATGTTACAATAGTTTCGACTATGTTACAATAGTCAACGAATTAAGAGGAAAGGATACCGGCTCTCTCTATACAAACGTAGTTGACTGTTTCCTCCCTGGATAATGACACTAGATTACAAAAACAATATATAAAATAAGGCCTAGGGGCATGGTCATGGCAGTTATAAGCTTTACGCAACAAAATATTTGCTCTAGTGTCATTATCCAGGGAGGAAGCATTCGACTACGTTTGTATGGAGAGAGAGCCGGGTACCTTTCCTCATAAGACATAGGGAAAAAATTCTAGGCATCAAAATTTTGTTACAAATAAGAAGATAGAATTATATTACACTATTAATCTCATGACTAAATCTAATTAAAAGCTATACATAACAATTGTTATTTCAAATAATGAACAGTTTAAGTACACACTAAATAATTTACTTCATAAGTCAATTAATTCCGGTGACTATACTTAATATTTTTTTAGTAGAATTCTAAGAAATCGAAAGTTGGCAACACTTCCTCGTTGTCACAAATATACAAAAATGCTATCAAATCGTGACGAAAAGCTACCACAATTAACATACGGAATAACTACTTTAAAATTCAGGAAATTAATAATTTTATTACAATTTTAAGAAATTGAAAGTTGGCAACACTCCCTCGTTGTCACAAACTTGCAAAAAATATAACCAAATTAATCGTGACGAAAACCTACCACCCACAATTTTGCGAAAGTTGTAACAGTCATGGCCAAAAAATCTACCAATTTCTACTTCTAAGTGTAAATTGAATTACCTACTGCATAATATAAAACATTTCCTAATATGTATTATAAAGTTTTTTCTATTGATTTGTTCTGAAAATACTGGACCGATTTTAATAAAACTTGGTATGAGGATCCATTGATTCATTGACAGTAACATAGGATACTTTTTATCCCGATATTCCCACGGGACGTGGGTGAAACTGTGTGAAATATTAACATAAAATTAATTACATAAAATTCACTCAATAACCGGCTCGTTGTTTTTCTTTTTAAAATTAAATATTTTATCAAAATTCAATGTGTTTTGATTATAAATTGTATGGTCTGGAGTGTCGCCCCAACTCACAGGAGTTCTACGTTCTAGGGTCTCTATTTTATCTACATTTCTACCCTCTGGGATTGGATTGAGTGCTGGCTCTGAGTGGATACTCAAATTCCCTTCTGGATTAGAAATACCTTCCATTGACGCGCATTTGTTTAAAAAACTAATCATCCTTTCTTTATAAAACTCCGAACTTGAATCAGTGTTTTTCTTATTGTTTTGCTGTTTGAAAAATCCGTTTTCTTCATCCGCCATTATGATTCTTTTTATCTTTTTACTGGGATAGTTTTCTATTAAGTCCGGTTTTGGCGGAAGTTTCCCATTTCTAGGAGCCTTTCGCAGGTCGTTCCCTTTGATTTTAGTAACAACAGAAATACATTTTCCCCTCCTTTCTGTGCCATCATCTTTGTAGTTATTCCTCATGCCTTTATATGAAATTTTCAAACTTAATAACGACCACAGGAACTCTAAAAACGCCGCAATCAAAATATTAATCGAGAGAACTCTTTTTGTGAAACTCGGTTGAGTTTTTTCTTCGTTATTCAGTGATATAAGCATGTGTGATTCGTTTTTTACAACTACATCTGTGTGTTTAACAACAATTAGGTCTTTAAATGGTACTTCGTCTTTGTAGAAATCTGTTATTTCTCCTTCTGTTGTTGAAATGAACCATACTGTGATCAAAACGAACGCAGTGAGCGACACGAGCGTTGAAAGAACAGATACAACAAACAATAAAGTAATATTTCTATCAATATACCATTTTACAGATGCCAAAATACTCGCCACACCTGCAGTTAATCCGAAAATTGTAATTAGACTCGGTGCAAGAACTAAAACATAGTTAAAATTCGGTTCTTCGATGAATTCCGTACTGTTTGATTCTAAGCTGTCGTTTTGATCGTTTCTCTCAGTTCCTGGGTTCACTAAAGCTAAACAAGCAAGTAGAAATGATGTAGCAGCTAATGCAATGTGAACCCAAGCTAATCCAGAGACAGTACTTGCTGAATATCGCCTTTCTGATGGGTATAAGTTTCTTGTATCGGGTTTCGTTCGAATTTTTATCGTATACACGTCTTCCATGTTTTATAAACTTTGTTTGTAAGTAAATTGACCTTGGATTACACTTTCACTGCACGGTTCACTGTTGTAATCGAAAATTGTTTGTGAAATATAAGTTTTTGAAGTTATTTTTTCAAATTAACGGTGTTTTTGTTGTGTTTTTAAAGTTTTTATCGCAGAGTAAATGCATTTTGTGCGCATGACGTCCGAATGGCTACTGACTGGTGTGAAGTTAGGCGTGGTTCTAGTGTTGCCAGGTGATTGGTTGAAAAATGTTACGAATTGAAAAAGTTACAATTATGGCAAATTTAATTTTTACATTATAAGTACCTATTTTCGGTTAAATTTTAAACTAACTGTTGCCCGAGACTTCGCGTGGAAGTTAATAAAAATTATACTCAGTAGTTTTGAACTAAGGTGAACATAACAATATGTTCATCTGTTCCCACCTAACTTCATACATACATTCAGGTCAAAAACATAACCCTCCCTTTTGGCTTCACCGAAGTCGGGTAAAAATAGTTTACTTACGTCCTATTCTCGGACTTACCGAATATAAGTACACAAAAACATAAGAATCGGTCAAGCCGAGATATTTATATATTACAGCATACTTATCATTGGTTGGTAGACTAAATTTTTGAAATATTTATGGAGTCCAGGATTGAAATCGTGAGAAAAAATAGAAAATACATGGTAGGCGGAGTGGGGGGGTGTCAGGTTTTATTTTCGTTACGGAATTTCTTGATTCGGTCGCCGCGGTCAAAGTCCGCGATAAAAGCTATGCAATAGCTTAAAAACGGGATTTACGAGGGTGGGACCGCGAAGTGTATAAATAAATAAATATTTCAGGACATTCCACACATCGCCATCTAGCCCCAAGCTAAGTAACTAGACTTGTGTTATGGGTGCTTGACAACGGATAATAATATACTACATAAATACTTTTCTTTTGTAAATATATACTTATAATACATAGAAACAACCAGACCACAGACAAATATCTAAGCATAAATACTTGTCTGAGGCGGGAATCGAACCCGCAACCCTCTGTTTGGCAATCCGGCATGGTGACCATTGTGCCAACTGGGTCGTCGTATGTAGCTAGTTGTAAATAAATATTGCAAAATAACGTCATCTTGCCCCAAGTCTTAAGCATATCCAGACAACAGACAATTACGCACAAAAAAAATTATAAAAAGTTAATAGCGTAAATAGTTACAAAAATTGACACAAATTTACTCACCTGGCAACTCGATTCAAGTCCGTTGATTTCATGTGCGGCCAGCCCAAACCTCTTTAGTTCTAAAAAACTAACAACATCATAAATTGAACCTTATTCATTTGAATTAAGGTTTATTTATTTTTATTATCACTTTTTTATGTGTTAGAAGATTTTGTAACTAGTTTATGGTCACGAATTGACAGAATTTTGAGGGCGTTTATATTTTGCAATAGAATTGCTATTGTTTATTGTACAAAGTAGATTTCCGGGCTAGTTTTGACGAGAAGAAATAATTCAAATTACTTTATTACTATAAACTATTTTATCAGCTTTTGACGTGATAGCGTCTAATAAATTATGATTCACAAAAAAGTGACGCCATTGTCACGTTCCCGGAACGTCACAATGACGTCACACAGCATGCAGCAATATAAATATCGCTCATGTGGGCTTGTGTTATGGTGACGAGTGAAAGGGAAAAAATATAAAGGAAAAACAATGTAAAGGAAAAACAAAAATATATTCTTAAAAATTAATAATTTTTCATCGTTTTCTTAAAGTTTTCTTATGACGTTATCACTTTCGGAGCCTATTCGATATAAACAAAAAGTCTTTCCTCATTATAATATTAATGTAGCAGCGTCCCGTGGTTTGTTCGAGGTGGGAATCGAACCTGCAACCTGGATCGCAGGCAGGTATACGCCACAGATGCTGTCATAAAAAATTATGAACAATGTATGGAAAATAAAATAATTGATGTCGTGAGAACTTATTTAAGACCTTGGAAGAATATTGCGTTACTTCATATTTACACCAATACCTACTTAAATTGTATACCTGCCAAGTGCGAGTTGGAAATGCGCACGAAGGGTTCCGTACGATTATATTCTGTTTTTAGTATTTGTTGTTATAGCGGCAACAGAAATACATTATCAGTAAAAACTTTATTAAAAGGTTATTTCAAACCTATGGAAATGTATTAATAGTACATTACGATATAAGTGTGGTAAATTGATCATTGCATAGAGGCGGTTTATCAACCGAGATGCAATGATCAATAATCCACACGCGTATCGTACGACGTTTTTTATCACAGTTGCGAGTAAAAGAAAAGACTTGTTAAAATAATAAAAAGTTAACAAAATATTTGTGTTTAAGTCGGCAATTCATGAATTTTTTTTAATGGTCTAGTTTATTATAATGCCATTTGCTTCAAGTCTTTTTAAAATTCGAACTGTTTTGCTGGCTTAAAAACTCTTTGTTGGTATAATCCGCGCGCAATGAGAATGGGATGGAACCTTGTCAAAGTAAATCGAAAATGACAGAAAAGTAGCGTTAGCAAAAAAGTCTTTAATAATAATTAGGTATAAATTAGTTATTTGCACGGTCATAGTGTCGCGGATTTTAAACGGACCCATTGATTAAAAGAAAAAATATTATTGTCTGTGGTAGATTGTCTATTGAGCAATGAGGATTTCATTTTAAAAAATGTTGTTTCTCTAAAATTATAGATAGATAAAACGAGCACATAAGGACCGTATATGTGTCAGTGTGTATGTTTGTCTGTGAAGTCTTCAGATACAGTAGAAATACCTACACTAAGGATGAATAAATAAAAATAAATCAAAACTAATTACCTATTATTCAGAACTTTTATGCTAACTCTACTTGAAAACCGTCATTTTCATTTACTTTGACAAGGTTCCATCCCATTCTCATTGCGCGCGGATTATACCTACCTTTTTATACTTACATCAAAACAGTATAACCCAGTTAAATTAAGAATGTTTTATCTACCTAACATGTAATTAGTAGTAAGATACGTATTTAACTTATCGGGATAACGTATTACAGCACTAGTTGTATAATGGTAATGTATAACGCACGCGTGTATAATACGTTGCATTATGATCCTTAAAGCGGTTCAATAAGATCCACTTTATGAGCAACTGTGATAAAAAATACGTTACAAATCTATTACAAATAGTTTATTCAAACAAGAACAAGTTATTATTGTTTCGTCGACATATATTTAGATTTATCATCCTCAATTTGGCGAGATGACCTCTAACTGTCAGACTGAAGATTGTTCTAACGGTTTTTTTTATCTTAAAAAAAAACATACATACAACCGAATTGAGAACCTCCTTCTTTTTTTGAAGTCGGTTAAAAATAGGTTTAGAATGGAATCAGTTGCCTGCATGGACGTATTAATACACCTACTTAAGTCCATGGTTGCCTGAGTATGTCTTTCTTGACGTGTACAGTAAGGTGTCCTGAAAAAGCCAGAACAGAAGATTCCCAAAATATTGCGCCATTTTGTCTTGGCGGGAAAACACAACCGTATTTTTTTAGGTCTCGCACGAATTGTGCATGAAGCCAGATTTCTAGAAAGAACATGGCAGAACTTTTCAATAACTGACAGTCAGAATTACAGAATGATATTGACTGACAGTCATCTGAGACGTCAGTCAGTGGCTTGATAGATAAGAGAAATGATATCAAAATTGTGAATCTGTTTATTATTGTTAAATTTTATTAATTTAAATTATTAGTTGTACATACCATGTTAGTATATTTGAAAATTACTTTTCATTTTTATAACTTAGTCCTACTATCCTACTAATATTATAAACTAGCGATCCGCCCCGGCTTCCCACGGCTATATTATGCAAACATATAAACCTTTCCCTTGAATCCCTCTTTGTATTACAAAAACCGCATCAAAATCCGTTTCGTAGTTATAAAGATCTAAGCATACAAAGGGACAGACAGCGGAAAGTAACTTTGTTTTATACTATGTAATGATGATGTGAATGTTTATTACTCCGTCACGCAAAAACTACTAAATCGATTGCAATAAAACTCGGTATAAAGATAGCTATGTCGCGCATCTCAATGTATAGGGATGTAATATATCTAAGTACGAAATGTGACGATCGCGACATATATCTATATAGTGTGTAAAGCTGCTGTATAATAATCTAAACTAATTATACGCTTACTAGATGTTTATGATGTCTGTAATGAGCCACCGTGTGGGTGTGACACGGGCCGTTGTGTAGGCCCTGCCACTCTCACTACCTACAAGACAATGATATCTATACTCTTTGGTGAGGCTAAATTACCCTGTAGCGAGCCACCATGTGGGTGTGACACGAGTCGCTGTGCGTGGGCTCTGTCACTCTCACTACCGAGCGCTGGCCGGGATCCAAGATCCCTAGATGAACCTCCTCAGCACCCCCAATAGTCCACCGCTTTAGCTCCTTAGAACCAGCGCTCACACCATAGAGCTTAGGGCTAAACCTCAACACGCTTAAGCTGAGGGGGACGCGCGACTACTCGCCGTCCAGCCATGCAATAGGAAATATAGTTTACCTATCTTTGAATAGTCTATGTCCCATCTGTAACGGGGTGTGTTTTAGTGTGCAAGAAAGAACTCACATATATACATCTCCACACGGAACACCGCTCCGATATCCTTGTAAGATAGAACTGTACTGATAAGCTTGCTGCTAGCTTAGTAATGACAAAAGTATTTCTACCCACATAGTCAAAATACTTACTTGTACATAAACCGTTAACTTCGCTTTCGCGACAAGCTAGACACCTGGATTAACGTGTACGCAACTTTTATCCCGGTATTCCCACGGGATCGGGAGTTACGAGGGTAAAACCATGGGGAGCAGCTAGATAACAAAACCTATATGTTTATTAATTCTGGTCTTGGCGTTTGCATCGCACAGGCTCCGAAACTACTAAACCGATTTATATGCAACTTGGTATGATGATACATTGATCCATTGACATTAACATGGGCTACTTTTTATCACGATATTCCCACGGGATCGGGAGTTACGCGGGTGAAACCACGGAGCGCTGCTAGTAGGTGATAAAAAATGTATTGTTCCAGGCCAATACCTTCAAGCGAGGACTGGCAAGGAGGCTTGAGGCCTGATCTATGTTATTCCATGACTAGGCTCATGAAGATGACAGTTAGTACTGAATAACCACAGTATACAAATAGATAATTATTAGTTAACAGATAGTCAGATAGAGTAAGTAGGTACTTGTACTTGTACTTGTATACGGGCTGTTTTCCGCAATTAGAACCTTCTTAATTGGGTTCTTTTTGCGTGAGGATGGAGTAGGCTTGCCCAGCACCTACTACCCTCTCGAGAGAACTTGTCCATACTTCTGGAGCCAACTAATCCGCGGGTTTCAACACGATGTTTTCCTTCACCGAAAGAGCAATGTCAATTAGCGCACATAATTTTTCTTAAGAAAAATACCGGCCGGGATTCGAACCCCACGACCTTCAGAATGAAAGTCGAGGTATCTACCACTAAGCCACTACACCGCTCTAAGGAAGTAGGTATATACAGTGGCGTAGCGTGGGTTACTGTCGCCCGGGGCGGAGTCATAATTTGCCGCCCTTTTGACGTTATAAAAATAATAATTTTAGTAAGTTGCCGCCCTTTTAAATGAAGATTAAGATTTAAAAAACAAAAAAAAAACACGGGCATGGTCATGGCAGTTATAAGTTTTATGCAACAAAAATATTTGCTCTAGTGTCATTATCCAGGGAGGAAACAGTCGACTACGGTTGTATGGAGAGAGCCCCCGGTACCCTTTCCTCTTAAGGGCCACTAAAATGTTTTCAAAACCCTTGACATCAGTGACAAAAACAAGAAAATATACAAATGAGTTGTTTTTCAGATTGACAATAATGCAAATATCTAAAGTTTTCCCTATTTTTACAAAATATTTAGGTTTTAGGGTTCCGTACCCAAAGGGTAAAAACGGGACCCTATTGCTAAGACTCCACTGTCTGTCCGTCCGTCTGCCTGTAACCAGGCTGTATCTTATGAACTGTGATAGCTAGACAGTTGAAAACTTTACAGATGATGTATTTCTGTTGTCGCTATAACAACAAATACTAAAAGCAGAAAAAGAGTAAATATTTTTTGAGTATGTTTTTATGAATTTAAATTGTTTAACATTTTTATAGGCAATATTTTTTGTTAATTATACTCCCAAAAGGGCAGACAAAAGATTTTAAACCTATACAGCCTCGTCTGACATAGGTACAATATTTTTAAAGTTTTTTTGCATTTGTTATTAACTAGCGACCCGCCCCGGCTTCGCACGGCTATATTATGCATGTATTTTACATATAAAACTTCCTCTTGAATCAGTCTATCTATTAAAAAAACCGCATCAAAATCCGTTGCGTAGATTTAAAGATTTAAGCATACAAAGGGATATAGGGACATAAGGACAGAGAAAGCCACTTTGTTTTATACTATGTAGTGATGATTAAGGTTTCTTTTCCAGCACATCCCCCTACCTAACCAATAGAGTAGAACCAACCAGTAACAGCAACAATAAATATGGATGGCGAGGGTGTGGTAGCCATAGTCCAGGGTCTACATGACGCGGGGCTCGCTGTCACCGTGCTGAATAGAAGACTACTCCGGACTCGGAACTGTAATGTATTACGACGACTCAGTTGGTACTGGTCCCCATGCCGAACTGCCAAACACAGGGTTGCGGGTCCGATTCCCGCCTCAGACATGTATTTATGCTTAGATTTTTGTCTGTGGTCTGGTTGTTTCTATGTATTATAAGTATATATTTACAAAAGAAAAGTATTTATGTAGTTATATCCGTTGTCTATAAAGTGTAGTTACTTAGCTTGGGGCTAGATGGCGATGTGTGGAATGTCCTGCTATATTTATTTATTAGCAACATCTCTCGGTTTCACACTCGTAGGTCTCGATGTCGTAGGAATATCGAGATAAGGGATGATTTTCATTAGACCAGGCCGAGTACATGGCCCGGACGGGACACGAATTTAAAAATGTTACACACATTCAGCATTTTATATTACACCGTTCATAATCCGTGTCCCGTCTTGGTATGAGGATACATTGAATCCCAATGAATCAATGTATCCTCATACCAAGTTTCATCAAAATCGGTCCAGTAGTTTCGGAGCCTATTCGTTACAAACAAACAATCAAAATTTTCCTCTTTATAATATTAGTATTGAAGTATGGGAAGCTAAATTTTGTATCGTTTACATCCAGCCCACCGAAGACCACTAGCAAGTAAATCATCAGTTGAAACGAATACAGATAAATCTTACAATGATTATTATAAGATTAATAAAGGCACAAGCGTCAGGAATGGACACTATTCCAGTATTTATCAGGTAAGAGTTATGAGTTTTTTGAAGTGAAAACTTCTTATGGCGCGTTGGGCACTTTTGTGGGTGAGCATTTTCAGCCGTTCTCGCGACAGACGACAGATTTTCTCGCGACAGATGAGATTTTACACAGATATACAGTTTTTTCATTTGGCTGTGAGTGTATTAAGACGTACATATGGTATTTTTTAACGGACGACTATTGACGGACGACAAATGTCGGATGACAAATGTCGGACGACTATTTGTCGGACGACTATTGACGGACGACAAATGTCGGACGACAAATGTCGGACGACTATTGACGGACGACAAATGTCGGACGACTATTTGTCGGACGACTATTGACGGACGACAAATGTCGGACGACTATTGACGGACGACAAATGTCGGACGACTATTTGTTGGACGACAAATGTCGGACGACTATTTGTCGGACCACAAATGTCGGACGACTATTTGTTGGACGACAAATGTCGGACGACTATTTTTTTTTCATCTAAAACTCTTTTTGCGTATGTTCTCGCGACAGATGAGATTTTACACAGATATACAGTTTTCACTTCTGCCTGCACTCCCGGAGTGCGCTGTTTTTTTTTACATAGGATAAGGGATAAGTCATTGTTTGACCACTATCCCACCTGCCTGATGGTAGGTGACGATGCGGTCTATTTATTTATTAGGTACACCAACAGTACCACACACTAAGGCCCGTATTAATAAATCGCTCTCAATATCGATCTTGAGTGAGTCTCAATCGAGTGAGTCTTGAGATGTGGTCACTATCTTAAGTTAGGCGTTAATTAATAGATAAAACTCAGGCTGATATCGCTCTTGAGATTTGAGACTGATCTTGAGAGCGACCTTGAATGACAGTAACGCTTTGTTCTTACCTTGAATGATATGTTCTTACCCTATGGTAGCTAGTGTCGTCATATTTTGCTGTCAACTTGTTTTAATGTGAAAATATTTTACAAAATGTAACATTTGTATGACCCGCAATCAGACTTGAGTTCACGAAACTACATCTTGAGACATATCTTGAGAGCTGAGTTTGATTTATTAATACAGTATGACTCAAGTGATACGTCGCTCTTTAATCGCGTCTTAAGATAGGTTTATTAATTAGCGCAACAACTCAAGAGCAAACTCAAGATTGAAATCGATATTGAGTTCGGTTTATTAATACGGACCTAAAACTAAGAATAAAGAAAAACATTACCGAAATAATATTCAAGTGTGTTTACCGATAATAGGTATACACAACTTTGCCTTAACAGATTTTAGTTTCTGGTTAAGATAAAAAAAAAAACAGCGCACTCCGGGAGTGCAGGCAGAAGTGAAAACAATAAACTTGTTATTTCTCATAGAATATTTCTTGAAACGATCTGCTACTGCCATCTATTAGCACTCACTTAAACAAATATAGTTTATTTTTTATTCGTGATGATAGATGGCAGTAAAAAATTTAAATCAGCGCCATCTACATTCGAATAGCGGTCTTTCTAGAAACTAAGTTTCTCAATTTGTGTAATAGATGGAAGTATAAGTTAAACAAAAAGACTAACACAAATAAAATCTCATCTGTCGCGTCAAAATCTGTCGCGTCAAAATCTGTCGCGAGATCGGTTGAAAATGCTCACCCACAAAAGTGCCCAACGCGCCATAAGAAGTTTTCACTTCAAAAAATCTTAAGGCTTAACTTAGGGACTAAATATAATTAAAATTAAGTTGAAGACTAGGACTAACCAAAGCTTTTCAGTACTTTGCTTCTGTAACCAGCCATTGAGTCATTGAAGATGTCAATGTCGGAACTTCTAGTTATCTCGTTGTATTTCGAGCAAGCCCTTGTGACAAAATGATGACGCCTAAGGTTGGTTCTGGACCGAGGCAAGGAAAAAATGGGAAAGCAGGGAAAAAACGGTCTAAGATGTAACACGCGGTGTCTAGAAGATACCTATTTACTCGCTACTTGAAGACACACAACATTGTACACGTCAGGAAAGACAGACGCAGGCAACTGATTCCATTCCATGGCAGTACGAATAATAAATGACGAAGCAAAACTCTTAGTGCGGATATCAGGTCTTCAATAGTACATGTGTGCTTGGGTATCTGCTTCATGTGTGCTCTATTATAATAAATTACCAAAAGATGTATATGACATGTCCATTAATAAATTCAAAACTTTTATAAAGCATAAATTGTGCGGTAAGGCATACTATGATACCTCTTCGTACCTTAATGATAAGAATCCGTGGATGTGATTTTAATTGCTCCATTTCATTTAATACCTTCAAATATTTGTAATATTGACCTTTGTGAGCATGATCACATGAAAAAAAAAACCCCTTGAGTTTCTTGTGCCTTCTTCTCATCGGTGGGCGCGTTCCGAAGGCACACATCTTAACTTAGTTTTTAAGACGTTTCAATGTGATCAATGTATATATACATAAGCATCGAAATGAATAAAGGTCTTTGACTTATCTGGTATATCCACCATGAATCGGTGCCGTATATCAGTTTGCCTTGTTGTATGACGAACGAATGGAGATAGCAAAATTAGATCGTGGGTTAGATAGCATTTGTATTTATGTTGCTGCTATAACAACAAATACTAAAAACGTAAGAAATCCTTGTAAAATAAAAACGTGTGGCACTCGGGGACTGCCGCTGCCGCGGTAAAGTTATTGCATAGCGAACGCTCGGCCTAGCTACATGGTAGGCGGAGTGGGGGGTGTTAGGTTTTATTTTCGTTACGGAATTTCTTGATTCTATCGCCGCGCTCAAAGCCCGCGGTAAAAGATATGTTACGGAACCCTTCCCGTCCAACCCACACTTGGCCGGTTTTTTATTTGCAGTTGTTGTTTTTAGATAGCTCACTGCAATGCTAGGCCGACATCTCCACTGCAAAGTTCACTAGAGTTCCCACCACAAAGATTGAAACCAAGCCGAAGTTAGTATAAATAAGGTTTTATTATTATAGAGTTGCGTAATATTTTTCTACGCATCTTTCTTATTTTTTCTTACATAAGAAACTTCTCCTGACAATTCTGCCGCGCAAATTAAAAGTGCAGTACGGCATTTTAGACGTTTTGAGAAAAACGCGTTTAAAGTTTTGAATCGAAAAGCTGCCATGCCCACCTCGTTTAAGTTTTGCTTATATGATATGACTTTTTATATGAAAAATACATTGTAGTTGATGATGTGCTAACAAAAATACAAAATAAATTAAGATTTAGTACATTTTTAGCCAAAAAAGCATTTATACCTAAAAATCTCTCAATTTTTGAACATGGTCAACAACGGAAGAACGCAGTAGGTCGACCAACTGCTATTTATCTTATATATAAAAATGAATCGCAAAATGTGTTGGTAAGCGCATAACTCAACAACGCCTGGACCAATTTGGCCAATTCTTTTTTTAGAATATTCCATATGGTACGAGGATGGTTCTTACGGAGAGAAAAATTTAAAAAATTGCCTGAAAATGTCTAAAAACAACACTTTTCTATACTCCATACCATACAAACGATTCGTAATAATACAAGTCAATAAGAACTTTAATACCATAACATAAAGTTCAAGTTTTAATGGAGAGGTGCCGGGAAGGCAAAACAATTGAGTGACGTATAAATATTGATGTCAATCGTGCCGCGGTGTTAGTTGCCAAACTACACCTAAACGGCTGAACCGATTTGTATGATTTTTAACCCCCGACGCAAAAACGACGGGGTGTTATAAGTTTAACGTGTCTGTGTGTGTGTGTCTGTCTGTGGCATCGTAGCTCCCGAACCGATTTTGATTTAGTTTTTTTTTATATGGCAAAACAACGTTTGTCGGGACAGCTAGTTATAGATAAAATAGATCAATAGTAATAGATAGTAGTAATTAGTAATTTAAATAAAACAATGATTAATATTGATGCAAAATGTTCACCTTTGTACCTAAAACTATTAAAACATTAGCAAAATGAACTTCCAACAAGTATCAAAACCAATAATAAAAGAGCTCAGTGGCCCTTCTGGGCCCTTCGAACCGCAGAATCCCAAGAATGAGAAAACAAGAAAAAATATATAGGAAAGCAGTTTCCGCGGTCCAAAAAAGTCGGCTAGTTGGCCACCCAACTTAGGAGAGGTCGGCAAAAACGAACACTCATGAAAGAAAACAAGCAAGTCAAGCCAAAATTTATCTCCACTCTCAGGCACTCAAAGCCTTTATATTATTTCGTACTTTCTGGTCATGCAAATTTCTTCAGGAATGGACCTCGACTCTACCGTAAGAAGCTTTTATACATCCCAATGCAATTCAACAAGAAAAACTCCAAAAAATGCTCAGCTCAGCTCGATCACCATGATGCACCCTACACTATAACATAAAACTTCTTCCTTCAGCTTTAATATAGACGATACCCTTCATAAATACACGAGGCCCATGTTTGCGGAGGCGGGCTTGTGAAAACAAGTCGCGAAATCTGCAAAAATCAGCCATTGCCATGACATGTACAGAATGTTTAGTCGAATTCTACAATTTCACTGCATTAACCAAATTATCAAAGTCACAAACTTCACCCATTCGTCGCAGTATCAGTTATTTGATTGCAACAGAAACCATCGAATTTAAATATTTTGAACACGGCCATTCATTTATGTCTGCCGCCCGACAGTTTCCATCATCAGGTGGAACTAACACTGCAATGAAAAGGCAACATTTATGACCTCATTGACCCTGCCGATGCAGTGAAATTGCCTAATTCGACCAAAAACTTCGCACATGTCATGACAATAACTGACTTCTACAAATATCGGGACCTACCTTCACAACCCGCCCCAGCAAACATGAGCCCCACGCACTTACGAAAGACTCTGTCCATATCAAAGCTAAAAGGGGAAATTTCATATCAAAATATAAGCTGCATCACAATGATCAAACTGAGGCTTCTCTGGATCCTCCCCTGTCAAAGCACATTAAGACGCATAACCTCTCACGGCAGAAAGGAAGTCCATTCCTAGAGGAATTTGCACAGCCAAAAAGTCTGACAAAATGTCCGATTTACACTGCTCCAGTCTAGTCACTTAGTAGCGCTGGACTCGAATAGACTGGAGGTATCGTCTACATGATACTCGTCATTTAAAAGCTGTCGAATCGTGTTTCTGTAAAATTGTTCTGTCAGCACTGCAACAATGGCACTGGATTGACTGTCTACATTATTCCAATTGCGCTGGAATGGTCGTACTGGAATCAAAAGTAGACCGCCAAATCCAGTTTCTGAATTGGCTTGCTCACTGGATCTTATGCATTTCAGTGTGGGTTTAGTAGGAAGCAATCCAGCGCTGGATTTGATCGCTGAACTGGAACAACGTAAACCGGGCATAAAACAAAAACATTTGCCGCTGATAATCGAAAATAAAAAAAATTAGGCTCGACCTGCCTAATTCCATTGATTAGTGCCAGCCCTCACCGACCTCCGACCAAGCAAGGGAACCTCCCAACCGACCCCTTCTAGGCCGCAGAAGCCGCTTTCCTATTTTATTTCTTCCGTTTTCCCCACTCTTAGGATTCCACGGTGTAGGAGGCCACAAAGCCAATCATTCTAATACTTTTCCAAAGTTCATTTCGCCAATCTTTTAAATGATTTCAAGTATAAAAATAAAGATTCCGCTCCAACATCAATCATTGTTTTATTCATAACTAGCTGTTGCCCGCGACTTCGTTTGCGATGTGGTTTTGGTTTATATAGAATGCCTAGCATTTTCCCGCATAGATACTATTTAACGTTCGGTGTAAGTTATAATAACAAAATAGATACATTGTTTTTAAGCTATATTTTTTGATTGATTTGGCAAAGGCACTTATGTAGGTAAGTAATATTTATATTTATGAAAACTAATAATATCTACATAATACAATACTTTTTACATAATTTTAAATAAAAATTAAGCGTCATTCAAATAAACCGCCCCTGACCGCACCCGGCGCAAAGGAGCCGAGAATACTGGCCGCGTTACCTCTTTGTATGGCGACGGCTAACCTTTGCACCAAGAACGATCTTTATATTGATTTATTTCACTCAAATAGACATAATACACAACAATATAATCATGCAAATAATAATCTATTTTGGTGCAAATAAAATTTTGTTTTTTATTTCAAATATTATTAATGATTAAATATGAAAGGCCATTGGACAGAACAGATACTTATACATAAAATAACGTCCTTACCTATTGATAGCGGGCATTACGTTGAACAAAAATTGCTTTCACACCAAACGGGGTATTTGAAGGAACGTGATGTCCTATGATTTTACAAAAGTGCACGATGCCCTTAGAGACCTATACCTATCGATAGAGGACATCGAAGAAAACAAATAATGCCTTCACACCAAACTTCTAAAGCGTATTTGATACAGGGTTTTTGAAGAAACGTGATGTTCCATGATTTTCCAAAAGTGCGCGGTGACTTTATGCCAATAATAATTGTGTAAAATTACGGTATGCCTAGGGTTATTTTATTATGCTAAAACGTTTATGCCAAACTACAAAAGGACATTTTGTTTATGCCAAAAGTGTGGTTCCCATCTAAAACCTCTAAGCCAATCTCCAACTACTAAAGCGTCTGGGAAATGGAATATTTAAAGAAAAATGATGTCCTATGATTTTTCAAAAGTGTGCGGTTCACTTTGAGACCCGTACCCACCTAAATGAACAAAAAATGCCCTCATACAAAACCTATAAAGCGTAAGGGCATTATTTATCCATCGGGTCTAAAATCACAGCGCAAAAAACATAACACTGCCACGCTCCCATCCTGAATGTCCAGACCCTTTTTGCAATTTTCTAAATTCTAGACCAAATTGCCCAGATTTTCTTTATTAGGTAGCTACGTAATTTTGGGGAAAACAAAATAAAAAAGTAGCTGTGACATACGGCAGACAGACAGACATGACGAATCTATAAGGGTTCCGTTTTTTGCCATTTGGCTACGGAACCCTAAAAATTGATTTTTACAAACATACCTTATCTATTATTCACTTCAAAAACTTCAAAAAAGGAGGAGGTTCTCAATTATTATTCGTCGCGTATATTTTTTTATGTATTTTCGCCGATTACTTACTCGAAAACGCTTGAACCGATTTGGAAAATTCTTTTTAGGGTTTCGTACCTCAAAAGGTAACAAAGGAACCCTTATAATATCACTTTCTTGTCTGTCTGTCTGTCTGTCTGTCCGTGTGTCACCACCGATTATCTCAGGAACGGTTGGACTTAGCAAGTTGAAATTACTGAAGTCTATGGTCCCTATTAGGTGTATAAAAATCAAGGTGTATAAAAACTAATGTACGGAACCCTCGGCGCGCGAGTACGACTCGCACTTGGCCGGTTTTTTTATTTTGTTTTTATTTTCTAAGGTGTCCGCGACTTAAATAAATTAGTTGAGCGCGATATAAGTGTAACATCGAGGAGGTCTTTGGTAAAGGACCTCTTTGTACTAACCTCATTTTCAGTTTCACGTAGGTAGTAGATATATGCAAACTATTTGGTTTTATGACAACTGTCATCTTGAGCGGAAGCATGTACCTGTACGCCTAGTATGACTTGTTGAAGCACTCGAAAATAAGGAACCCTTATAAGGTCACTCTCTTGTCCGTCTGTCTGTCGGTGTGTCATTACCGATATTCTCAGAGACGGGTGGATCTAGTAAGTTGATTTTTAGGAAGTTTCATAGTAAATACTCAATATAGTATGTTTGATCGAATACGTAAAAAAGTAGTGCTAAGCGTACTGTTCCTTTTTGACGTTTGATTACGTTTTACACGGAAAAATATTTCGATTTCCCATTTTTTTAATGTTTTTTTATCAAATATCATAATTATTGTATTAAAGTTAAATTGAAAAATACCCTAAATGTTAATCTGGTATTTTCTAAACATATTGGTGTGGACCTCATTGAAATCTGTTCTCTAGTTTATGAGATTACCTGGTTCAAACAAACAGACAAACAGACAAACAAAAATTCTAAAAACTACCCTATCGTGTTCAGCTAACGATTCTAAGACGACCTCTGTATTTTTTTTCTGGATATTTTACAATTACAGATTTTTTTATGTCTACAGATTTATTATATGTATAGAATAGATATTAACAACTGACACCTCCAACAACCATTCACATCAAGATACTACCAATCCAAGTACGACCTATAACCGTTGCGCCACATATTCCAGTTGCACCTAGTCATAAACGCAGTAGGTCTGCGCGTACTGCATTGAAATTTGGAGATGGTTTATTTTGTTTAAATATTATTTATAAGTAAAAACGCAGTAGATAGTTCTGCTGCACTTTTTACTACCATTCATTTACTCAAATTTTACGGATTCCTAGTGATAAACGCAGTAAACATACCAACTGCGTTTATGTTAAGCCTTTGATATCATGGAGGAAAAAAAAAATTCCCCGCCCAGATGGAGTAATAATCATGCCTATTTTGTATCGAAACCTGGGTATCTGCTTCATGATCGAAACCTATGCGGCCGCTCAGAGGGGTGGGAGGGTAGGTGGAAGCGGGAGACAGGGTTTGTCTTTTATCTCTATCACATATTTTCATATACGTTACGTTAGATAAAGATAGAAACATTCATGTTATGACATAACCAATTAAAAACAAAATATCAATAAAGTACGACATTTATTTGTCTTTATTGGCATGTAAAAAACAAGGAACTTCATGGTTGCTGAATTTGAAAATAGTGATGTGATGTGGTATGAAGCGTAACGTATATTTATCGATTATTTACTTATATTTTATTGTTCAGGGGTATTTATTTTAGTTCAAGATCAGACATCCAGGTCGTGAGGATGAAATCTATCACCTATCGGAATTAAATATACTTACCTAAATTGCATGGATCATGTCAAATTTTAAGTGGAGATCATGCCTTAGCAAATGTAGCGTAGAAAGTCCTCCAAATACTTGGAGTGAAGACTTTCGCAAAGTGACTAGTAGCTGTTGGAGGTGCAGAGGGGGGACCAAGTTCAGTGGCGTGCTATTGGAGAAGCCTACTTGTACTTGTATACGGGCTGTTTTCCGCAATCAGACCTTTCTAGTTAGGTCCCTTTTGCGTGAGGTTCCACTTGTCAGGGGGAGAACCAGCCCAGCTCTTCCATAAATTTTGCCACTAGATGTGGCTTCTCAAACATTTTTGGAAGGCTTTTAACGTCACCTATAGTCCTGAGTCTAATATCTGTCAATACCATGCAGTCCAGCAGCACACGCGCGGTCGTTTCCTCAGCCTCTATGCACGCTCTGCATAGTGGGCTGTCCGTTATATCCAGGTTATGGAAGTGCTTGTTGAAAGCGCTGGGACCGGTCAAGGCGATTGTAACCAAGCGCATTTGAGGGCGGTTTAAGTTTAGAAGGCGTGTCGTGAGTCTGTTGTTTATGTCGGGGAGTGCTAGTTTGGCCTGCCTACAGCTTTCCGTCGTGGTCCAGAGGTCACGGTGTCGCATTTTAGCGTGGTTGCAGATCCAGGCTTTGAGTTGGGTTTGAGGGGATTGGGACGGAGGGTTGAGGCCCGTAACTGACCGCTTCCACTCCTCTTTTTGCCAGCTCGTCCGCAGCGTCGTTTCCCCTTGAGCCGCTGTGTCCCTTTACCCATTGTAAGGTCAGACTATTGTGTTCTCCTAGTCTGTTGAGTGTCTCGTAACATTCGTAAATCAGGGCTGAACTTATAGTTTTACTGTTCAGTGCATGTAGCACCGCCACGCTATCGGACAAGACAGGATTCTGATGTCATGGCCCGAGACATCGCGATCCAGCGCAGCCAAGCTTGGAAGATTGAGTTGTGAGGGCCTAGAGTTACGCTTAGATTTATGTTTAGGTCCTCCGAGAAGACCCCGGATCCAGTGGCCAGTTTTTCCGTTTTTGAGCCGTCGGTGTGTATATCCACATTTCACTGGGTTGCGGATAGTCACGTTGTCCTTCAGTCATTTGTATGGTGTAATGTCTTTTGAATTCGTGTCTTTTGGGTATTGGAGAAGCCTATATCCAGCAATGGACGACTAAATGTCGATAGTGTTGATGATGAAATATCCTGCAGTCCACGTGAACGAAGTCGCGGGCACAGCTAGTAGAGAACTAATTATAAAAATAAAAATACATCACCTATTTTAAAACAATATTTTTAATTTATATTTTAACTATTTACATTACGTTTAGAATAGCTTTTGACCAGCTGTTTTTTCTCGTAAATCATCATTAATATTGACATAATATTTAGTTGAGTTCGTAATCTGAGGGAAGCACTTTTTGTTCATGAACCTGTAAGTAGGAAAATATATTATTTAGATATAGAGCTAATGCTGAAATTAATAAAACACCAATACTTCCTTCAGTATGGTCTGTCTGACTCTGAAGCACAAAAATCTTACAGTTCTTAGAATCTTTTAGAAAACTGCGATAAATAAATGAAATAAAATAATAATAAGCTGACGATTCGATTCTATATTATTTTTATCGACTACTTCACATCACTAAAAATCAACAACAATATTTTCTACCAAAAATTTGACCACGAAAATTGTAAAAACCAAGCGGTTTATTACTTACCAGAAAAATGTGATACCAGAAAGCTTTGTACTTTTGCTTGCGGCATGGTTTCTGCATAATTTCACTGCCCATTTTGTTAATGTAATATTTTATTTGTAATATTTTATGACAGAGGTGATGTCCATGTCACACGCCATGAACGACTATTTGAAGGAAAAGTGTGAATGTGTGTGTGAGCTACAAAATTGTATCTCAGCCGGCACCCATATTATGTTTTGATTACTACTCCATCAGGGCGCGGAAAAGTTTTTCTTGCTTCATGTTTGATATGAACAAGCTAATTGTTGGACAAAATTCTACGCAGTAACTATATTAACTGCGTTTTAGCTTACCAGATATCAATGAAACAATGACGAACTGCGTTTTGACTTTTTGTTTTACACACTTCTAGACTAGATAGAAAAAAACGGGTCTTTGATTTGAAAAGAGCACATTGCAAAACCTTAGAATCAGTAATAATAAAAAATACGATTTTTTTGCGTACTGCATTTTAAATTTGCGCGGCAGAATTACAAACACAACAAAAACAAAGAATTTGCAAAACACGCTGTAGTGATCGCTATCACACAAAAGGAACTAACTATAGCTAAGTAACACTGGCTCACTACTACACACAGCTCCGAGCGCAGGCGCACGTCCAACCCTCACAGCGTCTAACGCCAGACTGCCTGGTTGACAGCTACCCCCTCTACTGGTGTACATGAGACAATGTATTATATCTATTGTATAGATACAAACACTACATCCCTTCCTTTTTAACAAATTTTATTTAAGTAATAGTGTGCTCAAAATAGCTTAATTATATGTTTGATAATTTACTGATAATATTAATCAACATTATTAATTTATGTAGTTTTATTTCCTCTGATTGTCTGGTCCTCATTATCATTAGTCTCCTCTTCTACTGCTTTCCACTGTCCTTCCACACGCTTAAGATGAATCACATTCCTTCGTAGTCTTTGTCCAGTTTCTTCATTCCTTATTGTTATATCCCCTCCTACTGATTGTTCCACTATGTGTGGTGTAGGGTTAAATGTAGTTGAGAGCTTATTAGTCTTTTCCATTTCTTTAACGTATACCTTGTCACCTTCTGTCAGTTCTGGATTTTCCGCTCTTCTTTTCCGATCACCATACTCCTTTCCCTTTTCCTTTTGCAACTTGTCTCGGTCCCTAACTTCACTATCATTATCCGTCTCTCTTATATCCTTCAACATGGGAATTTTGTCCCTGTTCAATCTTTTGAAAAAAAGTTCTGACGGCGTCTTTCCTGTTACTGAATGAGGAGTGGAGTTGTACATCATTAGATATTCGTATAGTGTGTCTCTCATATCTCGTTTTTCACTAGAACTTATTTTGAGTCGTTTTACTATGTCTTTGTTTTGACGCTCCACTTCTCCATTCATTTGTGGCCAGTACGGCACAGTATTAAAAAGCCTAATATTACAACTACGGCAAAAAATCTTAAACTCTTCGCTCACGAATTGTCGGCCGTTATCAGCAGTGATTGATAGTGGATAGCCTAGTCGACTAAAGAGTTCTTTTAGGATTTCAATAATTTTCGCGCTCGTTATGGTCCTGGTAATCTTGATCTCTTTATAGCGACTATAATAGTCAATAATTACTAGGATATAGTCATTATTCGGTAATGGACCCAATAGATCCATTGCAACATCAATCCAAGGTTCTGATGGAAGTTCTCGACGTTTCATTGGCGCTGGAGGATTTGGTAAGCTAACCAGAGTGCATCCTTTGCAGCTCTTTACCATCAACTCAACGTCCTTGTCTATTCTAGGCCACCAAACCTTAGACCGAAGGCGACTCTTCATGGCAACAATCCCTGGGTGGCCTTCATGGGCAGCTAGTAAAACTTGCTTTCTGAGATTGTGTGGAATAACTATCCTGTTTCCTCTCAAAAGGATATTCTCATAAAAACACAATTCGTCCACAAATATCTTATATGGTTTTACAGACTCATCCCATTGGTGATTATAAATTCCTTTCTTAACATTTGTAATTTCTTGATCACTTTCCGATTCCTTTATTATCTGTTGCATTGAGATTGCACAAGGTCTTGCGAGTTCGACTATCTGATGAACATAATTCTCCTCTGATGACTGAGTTGACTGGTCCGAGTATTTACATAGCCGCGATAATGAGTCCGCAATATTGGTCTTTCCCGGTTTATATTTTATATTATAACGGTACGCCTGAAGTCGCAAAACCCACCTTTCCACTCGGGCGCAAGGTTTTGATCTTGGGCTGAACAAAAATTCCAATGGCTTGTGGTCCGTTATCAAATCGAATTCCTTACCAAAAAGGAATGTATTAAAATGTTCAATAGCCCATACCAAACCAAGAGCTTCTTTTTCTGTCTGGCTATATTTTCTTTCACATTGACTTAGTGTCCGATTCCCGTATGCAATAATTCTTGGTCCTTTATTATCAATCTGTACTAAAACTGCTCCTAATCCTACAGGACTTGCGTCAGCTATTACCTGCGTCTTGTCTTTCATATCATAATATCCTAACGTTTCTATTTTAGATAGCATCTCTTTTAACTTTCCAAAAGCTTTGTTGTGATCGTCCCTCCAGTATTCTTCTATGTTTGCTTTTTTTCCGAGTTTCTGTCTTAGTATTTGTTTCAGAGGTTCTGTTGTCGTAGCTAAATTTGGGATCCATTTGTTTATATAATTCACTAGACCTAAAAAGCTTTGTAATTCTTCTATTGTTTTTGGCACTCTAAATTCGTCTATGCTCTTTATATATTTAGGCAGCGGTTTTACTCCTTCCGGTTTTAGTTCATGTCCCAAAAAGTTTATTATCTGTACTTTATAAATACATTTATCTTTATTTAACAAAACGTTGTTTTGCTTCAATACTTCCATCACTTTGTGAAGTCGCAAGTCGTGCTCTTCCTCGTTACTGCCCCAGATTAATATGTCATCTATAAAGTTTGTAGCTCCTTCGCACTTTATTATCATTTTCTCCATGATTTTTTGAAAGAGTTCTGGAGCACAAGTGACTCCAAACATAAGCCTTTTATATCTATATAGACCATTAGATGTTATGAAGGTGGTCAAGTATCTTGAATCTGGGTGTAATTCCACTTGATGGAACGCATTCTTAATATCGAGTTTAGAAAAATATTGTGCCTTCTTTATTTTTGGTAATAAGTTTTCCATGCAGGGCAATGGATGGTTTTCTCTCAAAATTGCTGCGTTAGCGCGACGCATGTCAATACATAAGCGCACATCGCCATCATCCTTAAGAATTGGGACTATAGGAGAAACCCAAGGTGAAGGTTCATGGACCTCTTCTATTATATCTAAATCTAGTAATTCTTTAATTTTCTTATTTATCTTTTCTTCTAATGGTATTGGTATTCTCCGGTAGGGTTGCATAACTGGTTTTACTGATGAATCAATCGGAATCTGAATTAAAATGTCTTTAAATTTCGGAAAAGGCTTATTTGATTCACGTTCGACTTGATTTACTCCCACGCCTAACTTTAAAACGCCTAGTTGCAATGCAGTGTCTTTACCCAGTAGGTTCCGCGATCCATCGTCAAAAACGTAAATTGTAGCCCGTTCCATTTTTTCGTTTGCTTTTATTACTGCTTCAAACGAACCTTTGATTTGTAAGGGTGTCTTACTTCCATATGCTAATAATATTTTATTTGGTTCTTTCACTTGTTTGTCACAAATTACTTTATTTTTCTTTAAATGTTCCCAAGTTTTAGAAGATATTAAATTCATTTTGCACCCTGAATCTATTAACATTTGTATATTTACTCCTCCTATCTCACATTTGATTGTTGCGTCGTCGTTTATATTAAATATATATTGAACTTCTTCATTTTCTAGTGAATTTACTGTTGTTTCTTTTCGTTGTCGCTTATTGTAGCTTCTGTCTCCTTCTTGAGTTTGTGCTATTTTACGTTTTTGTTGAAATAATTTAGTTTTGCAACATCTTTGATAATGGCCTAATTTTCCACAGCCGTTGCATTTCTTGTCCTTTGCTGGACAAGGAAAACCTTGAGGGCCATGAAGAAAATTTCCGCATCTAGTACATCTTGGCGTCTTCTTCTCTTCCATAGACTCTTTTTCTTGTTTAGTCCATCTTAAATTGTTATTGTTCCTACTTCTGATTGCATTAACTTCATTTGTCTTATTCTTTTCTTTTTGTTCGTAACTGTCCAGTTGGTAGTTTACAATTTCTAAGGTATTGGCTTCAGTAATCACTTTGTCTAATGTAATTTCATCGCCCATTATTAACATTTTCTTTCTTAGCTCTGGTGACAAGGATTTTTCTAATATTTGGTCGATTATGTGATCATCAGGTTTGTCGAAACTACATTTCGCTGCCTGTTTTCTAAGTTTGATAAGAAATTTTTCAAAACTTTCATCTTCATTTTGTTTAATAAGGCGAAAGATATGCCGTTCAAAAGTTTTGTTTTGTTTGGGGAGGAAGTAGGCATCTAGTTTTCTAATAGCTACTTCAAAAACATTAACATTGTCTCCAGCTTCCACGTTTGCTCCAGGCAAATTATAAAATATTTCTTGCAGTGCATCTCCTCCTAAGACTAGCAATGTAGCTCTCTTTTTAGCTGGAGTAGTGATATCGGCGGCATCAAGATAGATTCCGAGGGACCGTTTCCATTTTTCCCATCTCAAGCCGACTGATGTACTATCACCCTCAATATCCAACTTCTCAGGTGGCGGTAGTTGATTTGCCATGTTTGATCGTATTGGAGCGACCTGAAAATACACCCAATTGAATGGACGTCTATTTTTTTTTTTTTAAGTTTACGTAGACCTCTTATTATTATTATTTTTTTTTAGTTTACGTAGACCTCTTATTTTTCTAAATTCAATTTAATGAACTTCTTACTTAAACCGTAATCCAATTTAATGGAAATCCGAAGCTAAGGTTTATTCCAATTTAATGGAATTCTAGAATCTTTTAGTTTGTTGTACGTATTTCCAATTTAATGGAAATCCGAAGCTAAAGTTTATTCCAATTTAATGGAATTCTAAAATCATATGTTTTATTGCAGGTTTTTTAATTAAATGAAAATGTAAAAATAAAACCCTATTTTCTGTTAAATTAAAATCTAGTATTGTTAAAATATTGTCCAATATACCTAGTAAAATTTTACTAGCACGATACTTTTTAATTCATTACAATAATAATATTATTCTCTGTGTATAGGAAACGAAATTGTATTTTACGATTTTTTCCAAAATGTATTAATTTAAACACTTGTTACCTACTAGGAGTCTATTGTACATAACTAGAAACATGTAAAAATACAACATTGTTGGTAAATTAAATCAAAAAAGGTAAGTGTACAAACAAACCGCTTGCATTTTATCTGGATAGGTAGGTATGTATAAAAGTATTATGACTAAGGTCACTAAGAGACATTTTAAGAATAGCTACATCGTTTAAAAATGTAATCCTGCTGTAATTTTATTGAATAAACGACGCCAATTCATTAACTAGTCAAGTTACCTACCAATAATTAATAATGTGAAATGTAATCGGTAGCAATTCCTTTTTTAACAATGAAATCTTGTTAAAATTTAAGAAAGATAGCTAATGGTTTTGTTTACATTATTTAACCTCACATTAGTCCCTAGTGATTTCGATGATTGGAGTGAAAAGAAATAGATGACTCATAAGGATTGCTTTGCGTAAACAACATTCCATAACGGTTCAACAGATTACCTACTCTTACAACACTTACTTTTACTGTTTAACTATTGAATTTATCCCGTAAAAGGAATGTAATCTAATATGATAATCATAGCCTGTATGAATTATATTTGCCTACCAACTTTCTATTGTAATCTTCCTTTCCTTTAGAAAATATCAATGTATTTTATTTACTGACCTTTATTCTCGTCGCCACTTGTAGTGATCGCTATCACACAAAAGGAACTAACTATAGCTAAGTAACACTGGCTCACTACTACACACAGCTCCGAGCGCAGGCGCACGTCCAACCCTCACAGCGTCTAACGCCAGACTGCCTGGTTGACAGCTACCCCCTCTACTGGTGTACATGAGACAATGTATTATATCTATTGTATAGATACAAACACTACACACGCGATGCCGTGACAAAGGAAAATAGGGATTCATAAAAAATAGGGATAAAAAATGAGGAGTCATTGATTTCGGGAATTCCTCTGTTCAACTACTGGTTCGAATTGAAAAATCATTATTGTGTTGGATAGTCCATTTGTCAAGGAAGGCTTTAGGCTGCTTTTTATTTCGATATTCCCACGGGATCGGGACTTACCGCGGGGCGCAGCTAGTTTATCATATTGGTAAAATTTAATTAACAGCCCGTCGATTTTGCGTCGTGGGTTACAACCAGAATATAATGGTAGGGAATGTTTCAGCTGAAGGTAATTTCGAAGTGGGCGGTAGTTACGGAGTTTGGGATGCATCGACTTCGCCTTCGCAAGGACATGGATCACATATTGGATGTTTTGATAGATCCGTTGATACAGGTATTTTATATCATTATTCAAACCAAAATCCTAAACTAATATTTTATATCTGAAAGTTTGCTACCATCTCATTGCAATTGCCCCATTTTTTTATAAGTGGTTTTTTTTAAGGTGGCCAGGGAACTGACCACAACAAGAATTAAAAAAAAAAATGGACTGACGGTATGAAAAGTAGAGTATGCACCTCGGGATAAAACATGTCTTCGTCTTGGGCGGCTTGAACCCCTCGCTTCACTCAGGAGTTAACTCCTGAGTGAAGCGACGGGAGTTAACCGTCGCTTCACTCAGAGTGTAACGAGGGTCCCTCGTTACACTCGGGGTTCAATATGCCACCCACAACATAAGACATTGCTTTATTCCCTTGATGCATAATCTACTATTATTTGTTTGTTCCTTCGTCAAGGTCAAACGACTGGACTGATTTTGATGGAAATCGGCATAGTGGGAGTCTAGGATATAGAAAAGGACATAGTATACTTATGATCCCAAAATTCCCGTAGGATCGGGATTTACGTGGGTATAACCTTGGCGCACAGCTAGTAATATATATTTCCCTTTTCCAGGATCAATGTACACGACCCACAGTGCAAGGAAATCCCACGAGACTTTCGCACATTCTCTGAGAAGGTAATTCAAATGAAATAACCAACAACAACTTTTTACAGTTTCAAAATATTTTTTTATAAAATTGCAAACAATTTTTTTTTAACTTTAAAATTCAGTTTTTTTTGTAACAATTAATTATCGCTTTGAAACATTTATAATATTAAACACACATATAATACACATACGCAAACATATCTTTTTTGGGAGCGAGCAAAGCGACCTCTTTGCCTAATTTTTGACAGCAGTTTCTCAGTTTTCATCATAAAAAAGTCTGGGTTAAATTATTCCATTCAATAGAATTCGATAACGTATGATCACTTTGACAGGACTTAAAAACTAAGTTAGTATGTGTGATTTCAGAACTCGTGCTCCAATGAGAAGAACGCGTTGACCTAAGGTTGGACTGAAGTCCAAACTTAGATAAACGCGTTCCGAAATCACGCATCCTAACTTAGTTTTTAAGTCCTGTCAAAGTGATTATAGTAAAATAATCTTATGGTATACAATATCCGTGAGTTTCTTGTGTTCCTTCTTCTCATTGGAGTGCGCTTTCCGTAATCACATACAACCTCATCATATCAACCCATACACGTCCACTGCTGGACACAGGCCTCCCCATACGACGCCACAAACAGCGGTCCTGAGCCGCCTCCATCCACCGACTACCCGCGACTGCTACAATGTCGTCGGTCCACCGGGCAGCTGGTCTCCCAACACTCCGTTTCGCGTTGCATTGCGGCCCATTGCCACTTCAGCTTACTAATCCCGAGAGCTATGAGACTTTGGTTCTTCTACGGATTTCCGTATTTCGGATTCTATCACGTAGAGAAACTCTGAGCATAGCTCTCTCCATATCCTCTTTCCAAATCACACATCCTATCTTAGTTTTTAATTCCTTTCAAAGTGATTATAGTAAAAGAATCCTTTGGAACAAAATATCCGTGAATTTCTTTGCCTTCTTCTCATTGGAGCGCGCGTTCCGAAATCACACATCCTAGTTTTTAAGTCCTCTCAAAGTTGAGCCTGAATCCGCTAATCAATGTATAACACTTTCAATCCAGTCCAAATATGGACTCACTGGTGTATATAATGCAAACCTCGATTTGTCTACAACATCATTTAAATGAGCAACTGAAGAAACTCCGATAATATGATCGTTGAAGAATAACGGTCCACCAGAATCTGCTTGATGAGCAAGCTGTCCGATCTTATTACATCGTGCAACTACACACATTGTCGTGCGTGGAATTATTAGTGGTACGTCCTTATCGCAAGGTATGATACCTCCTTCACCAATATGGAGAGGTTTTGGGCTTGTTAAATAATCGAGTGCCTTAACCTTCGCACTTGACTTAGAAAACCCGTAGCCAGCGTACAGTACTGGTAACCCTGTTAAGCTTTTATATTCAATGGCGGAAAGTCTCCCCGGTTGGATTGGTACTTCTTCAGTCTGCATTAACGCTATGTCTTCTGGACTTAAATCAGACCCAAAACGAGAATTTAATTTATGTGGAAAATAACCAGGATGTGGTACTGTTTTTAATGCTTTTCTCAAGGAGTCACCTTCATGCAACGGTTTGGTCCTATCCCCAAATCGTACTCTGATAAATTCAGCCGGAAGCTTGTCATCTACGAAGCAGTGTGCAGCGGTTAGCACCCATGTCGGCGTGATGAGGGATCCAGTGCAGAATCTTATGTAGACTGTTTGATTTGCACCGGTCAAAAATCCTGGTGTTACAACATGTAAACTGAGCACGTATGGGTACTCTTGAGGCTTCGCGTCGCGACTTGACACCAGCCTCGGGTTCCTTTCAATACGTATCGCTAATATTAGAAGCACTGAAACGTATTTCCTAGCCATAATTTTCAGGAGGAAAGTGGACTGTAAAACTGTTAAAAAGTTACAACGGAAAGTGGTAGGTTGGAATATTGGTTAATTCAGTCGGTTATTTTATTAGCGAAAGCAATAACGTATTGTTTTATTGTTATTGAATAAATAATAAGCAACCATGTGTTTAAAAGCAAGTGTGCGCCCGCAAGTTTATCCATTTTTTTACGGCAGTGCAGTGGTTAGAAAACTGGTTAAAAGCCACTTTGAAAAATTTATTTAATGCTTATTATGTTTCGTGAAAAGTGAACGACCTCACGATCGACGACGAGAATTCACTTATTATTTTTTAAATAAAAAAAAATATTTATGACTTAAAAACTAAGTTAGGATGTGTGATTTTGGAACACTTTTGGAACGCATGAAAATCATTGAGTTCTTATGGTTGATAATTTAGGGAGGAGGGGGGGGGGGAATGAGCCCTTAGACCCATGTAGCCACAAAATTAATGTACTTATAACAATATCAAACCATTGTTAATATTCAGAGGGGTAAGTGTTTTTAACCCCCGACGCAAAAACGACGGGGTGTTATAAGTTTGACGTCTCTCTCTCTCTCTGAGTGTGTGTGTGTCTGTCTATGGTATCGTAGCCCCCGAACGGCTGAACCGATTTCGATATTGTTTCTTTTATTTGAAAGGTGAATTAGTTGGGAGTGTTCTTAGCTCTTAGATCGAAATCGGTTCAGCCGTCTGAAAGTTATGGGGGATAAAAGTCGAGGGTTTTTTGTTCTCTGGAGTGTATACTGCAAGCCCGAAATTGGTTTGCAAAGGAAAGTATTTAGTCTATCCGTTGTCTGACAAGCGAAGTTGTCTAGTTTTGAAACTGGCGCTGTGTCCAATGTCTTACAATATTTGTTAATATTTCAGGTATCCTTACAGCCCTGAGAGATCTATATCATCTGAGCTAGTACAGAAATTGTTAAATTATACACAAAATAAATATAGTAAGGATTTTACTTTCTAAGTTTTTTAACATAATTTGTGAAATTAGAAACTTTTAAGGTACATCTGGGATCATATATTTTTGCATGACAGTTAAAGAATGAATTTACTGAAAAACTTAGGAATTTTAAATTTGTAGTATTATTTTATTCGACCCAGTTTTCACAATGGTCACCATGCCAGACTGCCAAACACAGGGTTGCGGGTTCGATTCCCGCCTCAGACAAGTATTTATGCATCGATATTTGTCTGTGGTCTGGTTGTTTCTATGTATTTTAAGCATATATTTACAAAAGAAAAGTATATAAGTAGTAAGTATATCCGTTGTCTCGCGTACCCATAACACAAGTCTAGTTACTTAGCTTAGAGCTAGATGGCGATGTTTGGAATGTCCTGCAATATTTATTTAATTTGAAACATCCCCAAAATCTCTGGGAAAAAATAAGTTTAGATACACTTACTTAATTTTTCAAATCTTTTATTTTTTTTTTACTTTGGTCAATTTTTTAATTTTTCATGTACCTAAAAGGGATTACAACATTTTCTTCATACACTATGTAACATTTTTTACAGTAACAAAATCGACATCAAAAAGCCAACGTTCCCTAAACCGTGAGAGAAGTCCTCGAAGCTCTAGATTTGATGTGCAACAATCTAAACACATACAGACATACACACGGACGAAACGCGAGCATCTAACGAGAGACTGTGGTGCTAACACTAGTCATGATTTGAAGTTCATGACGAATAGAAAGGGAAGGAGTTATAGCACTTTGAAGGGTCATAGGTAAGATCCCGTGGGAATATTCGAGTAAAAAATTAGCCTATCTTTCTCTCTAGAATTTAATGTATCCTTATACCTCGTTTCATCAATATCGGTACAGTAGTTTCGGTAATTTCATTACGAATTAAAATCTATTTATTTTCTTCTTTACAATTATTGTTCTACATTAAATTTCATACTAGCAATGCCCTACGGTTTCACCCGCGTAACTCTCGATCCCGTGGGAATATCGGGATAAAAAGTACCCTATTTTATTCCCAATGAATCAATGTATCCTCATACCAAGTTTCATCGAAATCGGTCCAGTAGTTTCGGAGCATAATCGTTACAAACAAAAACATCTGTCCTCTTTATAATACTACTAGTGACCCGGCCCGGCTTCGCACGGCTATATTATGCATGTATTATACATAATATAAACCTTCCTCTTGAATCACTATCGATTAAATAAAACCGCATCAAAATCCGTTGCGTAGTTTTAAAGATTTAAGCATACATAGGGACATAGGGACAGAGAAAGCGACTTTGTTTTATACTATGTAGTGATGATAGTGATAGTGACTAGCTGCGCCCCGCGGTTTCACCCGCTAAAGTCCTGATTCCGTGGGAATATCGGAATAAAAAATTGCCTTTGTGTTAATCCAGGTCTCCAGCTGTCTAGATGCCGAGTTTAATCGCAATCGGTCCAGTAGCTTTTACGTGAAAGAGTAACTAACATACACACACAAACAAACTTGTACATCATTATCATTACATAGGAACAAAGACACTTTCCGCTGTCACTACACAACGGATTTTGATGCGGTTTTTTTTAAATAGATAGAGTGATTCAAGAGGAAGGTTTATATGTATAATACATGCATAATATAGCCGTGCGGAGCCGGAGCGGGTGACTAGTTTATAATATTAGTAGGATAGGATAGATTTTTTTTAATATTTTCATATATATTTTAAGAGACATAGATGAGAAAAACAACACTAGTTACGACTACCTGGATTCACCTCCCACCTCACGACACTCGCCTTACCGGAGCGAAGTTAGATACATTAGAGATGTCAAAAAATATATCCGAGATACAATCAGCCAGATATACGACGATAAACAAATGGTAAGTAAGAAATAAATAAAAAAAACTGGTTGCCTGTAAAGTCGGTATACGGGCGAAAGTTTTACGTGACAACAACTGTGCTCGAGTGGAAGGGACGCGTGCCTTTCACTTTTTATGTCTGTCTCTCTCGCTCTTAGGCGGGCTAACCATGCCCGCGTGCCTCTCACTCGCTCTCATTGTGAGCGCATAACGTCAGCGGAGCGTAACGCAGTTTCTTGAAGTGTCACCCGGCAAACCAATTTATAAAACGTTGTCACGTCAAAAGTTATTTTGGTACTAATAAGTTGTTGCGAAAATGTAAATTTGTCCATGTTTTTTTATCGTGTTGACTCAGGATTTTATACACCTAATAGGGACTATAGACCTCAGTATCTGGTATAAATACCAACTTGCTAGGTCCACCCGTTCCTGAGAAAATCGTGGTGACACACGGACAGACAGACAAACGGACACACAGACAGACAAGAAAGTGATCTTATAAGGGTTCCTTTTTTACCTTTGTAGGTACGGAACCCTAAAAACACGCAGTACTTAATTGTTTTCCCAGGTCGTGTATGTTTTTATTTTTTACTAGCTTTTATATAGAATTTATCTATCTACTAAGTATACTAGCAAGTGGTTGAGGGCTACTTCTGTGCACCTTAAAGAATAGAATAGAATAGAATAGAAGACCATACAAAAATAATAAATTAAATCAATCAGTTCAAATGATACTCAACTCTACGTCTACGCCACAGAATCAATCATAGTATGTATAGTAAAGTGCGGACAGGTAGTCGCGCCCACCAGCGTCCGCGCCGCGCGCGCTCTCTGTGCCGCATAGACATAGAAAATGGCCAGACAGTACTAAAAACACTTAAATATTTTTTTGACGTGATAACGTCTAGTTAATTGATAGAACACCTGCATTCACAAAAAAGTGTCACGATAATATTGTGTGACGTCATGCCTCATGGTAACATGACCATGACGCGTCCGTTCTCGTTAGGAAACAAAGTATTTAATAATAGCTTTTGCCTGCGACTTCGTCCGCGTATAAGTCCAAAATGGTTCTAATAGGATTTTTTATTGGTTTTAACTCTAATAAATTTCTTTGGGTTTTAAAATTACCGAAGTCGGTAGGTTAGTTTATATTCTTTTATATTTATATTTCACATGTTTTCTTTGATACTCATTATAAAGGCAGAGAGGACGAAAATTCTGTATTTACTTGGAAGCAAATAAAAAAATGGTTCTGAGGGACTTTGAAAATATTGAAACAAAAACATGTAGTTTTTAAAGTTCAAGTCTATCTGTCTGTCTGTTTGTTACTTATACAATAAAAAACGCCTAAACCAATTGAAATCTGGTTTTCACTTTAAGATAGCTAGGATAGGAAGGTCGTGTTATACTTTACATCTAAATCCAATAAGTAGAACCTGAGTAATCAACGAAAAACTGCAGCCGCTCGAGAAACCCCGGCCGCCCGTGACGACACGAACGCGTCCCACTAAACACGAACGTCACAGAATACATAATAGTGTAGCATACTTTTTATCCCACGCATATCCCATTTTATTCCATATTTCCACGGGATCGGGACATGCTGGTGAAACCGCGAGGTGCAGCTACTTTTGAATATAAAATGATTCGTATATTTCATACTATGTAGAGACAATGTTCTACCATTTCAAATTTCGAATTCTACGTCCCCATGAGGCCGTCTCCTAAAAGTGCAACCTTTTTTGAATAAAATCGAAATGGGTGTCAAATGTAGGTGATTTAAAAGGAGTATTGATATCAACTTCGGAGGAAATCACCCCAAAATAACTTTCTACCCCTTTTTAACCCCGTTAGGGGATGAATTGCAATAAAATATGAAAATCAAATACGTTCCATCAATTCTGTCAAAAAGTTTATGCAAAATTTGAAGTAGATTAGACCAAGGAATCACGTTGTCCCATACAAACTTTGCTCCCCTTTTTCACCCCTTTAGGGGTAGAATTTCGGAAAATCCTTTCATATCGGATACCTACGTCATACAAAGAACACACCCTCCAAGTTTCAAGTCTCTACGATCAGCGGTTTAGGCTGTGCGTTGATCCGTCAGTCAGTCAGTCAGGACAAAGGATTTTATATGTATAGATATAGATAGATATAGATAAGAAGATAATACATGCATAATATAGCCGTGCAAAGCCGGGGCGGGTCGCTAGTACTTTGATAAAAGAGATCCAATCAAAGAGTATTTAAGTTTTTAATAACCCCAGCACGCCGCTTCATACACATGTTCATACAAAATTGCTGGAGCGTTGTAATGTTCCAAATTCAAAAAACGCTCCTGCATTGGATTTAATTTTCTTTGACCGCGATACTGGCTATATGCACGATAGTAATAATGCGAAGCCATAGTAAAATTATAAATAAAAAAGAGATGGCGCTAGATGCTTCTTTCCGTATGTCAAACTGACAATTTTGACATCATCCCTACGTTCTGTACGTTTTCATGCAAAAATATTATGGTTTATTTTTTACGCCAAGAAATATCAAATTTTAATTAGAAACATAAATCTACTTGAAATACCTAAACCTCTTCTGATATTTTCTGAACACATTCGTGAAGATTATGTTAAAATCTGTTTCCTAGTTCCCGAAATTAGACTGCACAAACAAAGGTAAACAAATAAAATCAACATTTTCTGAGATGAATGGTAGTTTCGCGAAAACGAAGAGATGGCGCTAGTTACTTGAAATTAAAAAAAATATCTTATTAAATTAATTACTTTATTTTCTAGTTAAAAAATGTGTATATTGCTATGTATTCTTAAAATACATAAGTGTACAAAATTTTTAAGCAGAACAAAAAGAATAATCAACTAATTTGTGATTTTCTAAATTTAAGAAAACCTGAATCGCGCATGCAAGATTTTTTTCTACCGGAGCTATATAAGGTTAGCGAATTCTATAGTGCTAAGATCATTATGGACGTAGAACGCTTACTTCCAAAACTTCGAATTTATTATATGTAGAGAAGAGATAATGTCGCTCATCTGGGCTTGTGTTATGGTGACGAGTGACAAATAGAATACTTATATAAATGAAAAAAAAAAAAGAAAAACAATATTATAAAAACGAATAGCAAAAAAATTTAATTTTTTATCGTTTTCTTATAAAGTTATCACCTAAAATTATCATACATTTTTACCATTTTGATACGTATTAGGGTCTGACAAAAGTCTGTGAACTAAAGTTGTTTGTTAAGGTGCACAGAAGTAGCCCTCAACGGCTTGCTAGTACAGTTATCATTAACCCTGTATATCACGCGGCCCATAGTATATGTAAGGCTGCCTTAATGTATAAGCAGGCTGTGTTACAGGTGTGTCCTAAGATCAAGTCCAGGTACTCGCAACATAGGAAGACGCATCATAGAGATCAGGTGAACAATTATTGAATAAAACTTTTACAAAATATTATGAAGCTAACCCCCGAATACTGAAAAGCTACTTAATCTTAAGTGGCGTTTTATTGAAATTTAAGTGTAGGCTTCATTAGAAATCATACACTTAACGTCAATTTAAACGCCACTTAACATTAAGTAGCCTTTCAGTCAGTATTCGGGGGTTAATCGCATTGTGAAAACAATACATTTGCATAAACTAGCAAAATCCTTAGTTACAGGCGAAAAAGGACTCAAGTACATTAAATTTATTTTATAAGGGCCGCTTGAAATTTTAATTATAAAATACAATACTAGTTGTCCCGGCAAACGTTGTAATTTTGCCATTTACAAAAAAAGAACATATAAAATTGGCTCGAGACCAATAAAACTTGGCACCTACATCGTACGAACTTCCGTACACTTGAGGGGCCAACTTTCATTGACAACCACGAAACCATTGCAAAACTCCGTGGTATATGATGGTATAGTGGCAATCAGATTTAGCCTCCGTCTATTGAAGTTTCACATAAAAAATAAAATAAAAAACAGATAAGTATTGTTCGATTCTCAGACCTAACGAATATACACAAAAAAAATCATACAAATCGGTTCAGCTGTTTATGTGGACATAGGTAATTTAAAGGGATTTTTTAATGAAAGTTGACCCCTCAAGTGTATGGGAGTGCATACGATGTAGGTGCCAAGTTTTATTAGTATCACTACATAGTATAAAACAAAGTCGCTTTCTCTGTCCCTATGTCCCTATATCCCTTTGTATGTTTAAATCTTTAAAACTACGCAACGGATTTTGATGCGGTTTTTTTTAATAGATAGAGTGATTCAAGAGGAAGGTTTATACATGCATAATATAGCCGTGCGAAGCCGGGGCGGGTCGCTAGTTTTCTTATAATTGCCTTTACATGGTACCTAATTATTTAAAAAAAAAACTGTTTATTTTTAGCCCTCCAGTCGAACTGCTGAAGTTCAAGGTACATAATATTGAATTATTAAAACAACAAGATCATCTTAAATTATACCAAAACTAACTGAAATACATCTCTTTTGAAAATTTCAACTGTTTAGCTATCTCGGTTCATGACATACAGCCTGGTGACAGACAGACGGATGGACAGTGCAGTCTTAGCAATAATCCTAGCCTAAAATTAAATAAACACCAAAATCTAATAATATTAAGTGGAGAAAAAGAGATTATTTTTGAATGTAAGTATAAGTTTGTTCACCTACGCTGTGTGAAAACCTCTTAAGTAATTTAATAATCTTATTTTTTACAGCATCAGTACCAACCACATCAAAGATAGCAAGTACCCATTTTTGTCGCCCACCTCCGGGGGTAAGTGACACTATATATTATACAGTGTCTTAAGAAACTCGAAAAAGAGTGTTTAGGCTATAGTTCACGAGTAAATCTGTGTCTAAATTTGAGGTTTAAGGTTCCACTGGTCGATCGTGTTTCCATACAAATGAATTTAGAGTGTTATCCATTTATTCTTAATGGAATTTGAAAAAACAAAAGTTAAATCTACATAACAAGTCTATATCTAGCCCATGTAGGCGACGAAATAGACAAATTATATTTAATTTAATATAATTTAATATAAATAAATGTAATTTGTTTATTTCGTAACTCCACATCTCGGACTATCCTCAAACCTCGTTTTGGAATAAGGGAGTTTTGAGTTTATTACTTAATTATTTCATTGCAGAGCCACTCCTACTCTCATAATATTTCCAATGTCGCCACATCCGATATAATGTGCTGCACTTGCAAGAAGCCCAGACCCTGTGTCTGTCAACTTAAAGCAGAAAAAGCGGCAGCTGATGTCGAACAACATATCAGAGATTGGGTTGACGAATTACCCATATACACTGAAGATACAACGGCCGATAAACGTGAAAAGGAAAACATAATCAAAGAATTACTAGATACAATTACTAAAGTACCGAAAGATAAAAATTATAATGAAGTTACTAAAGAAGAAATTGCAAAGTTCATTGAAAGACTGCCTATATGGGATGTAGTTGATGATGAAGACAGCGAAGGGCGCAAAAATGGAATTGTTGATAGTCTTTTTGACAGATTACAAACTGGAGAAGAACGAATATTGGCTGCTACGAAAGATATTGTACGAAAATGGCTAGATGGGATACCATTAGATGAAAATATAGATATGGATAAAACTACTCAAGACTTTGCTAGTCAACTAACGCCTATACTTAATGATGTGGGACAATTAAAAACGAAATTAAAAGATTTATTGAATGATTTACCCATAACAAATAAAGGTGACGTTATAAATGAAATTCATGGTGATTTTACGAATGATCTAATCGAATTATCGGCTAGAAATGATCAACCTGTATTAACGGAACAAGAAATGGAAAATGAAATTAATGAGTATTTAGAATCTTATCGAGATAAAATTATAGATCAGGGTGATAAGGTGAAAAATTTAGCTAGGAAGTTGAAAAATACGCAAAGTAAACCTATAAGTGAAAGTGACAAAGAAGAAAAAATGAAAGCAAATGTAATGAATTGGATAGATACACTGCCTAAAAGTACTAAAGATAATTTTTCTCCGAAGGAAAAAGAAGAATTTTCAAACGATTTAGTTGACAAAGTTCAAGATGCTAAAAATTTGAAAGCGGGGGCAAAAGATAGAACATCGTCTTTACAAACTCAAAATGAAATAGAGAATGAAATATGGGAATTATTAGAAAGCGTGGATGTAGATCCAAATGACGTTGAAGAATCTATTCTAAAAGGATTTGCATTAAATCTAAAAGAAATTATTAAATCCGATTTTGATGAACAAAATGTTGCGAACAAAACTAATGATTTCCTAAACGAATTAGACAAATCTGGTGTAGGAATGAGGTCGAGAGATCAGGATAAATTTTATAACAAAGTTGCAGAAAAAATGGAAAAAATTAAAGCGAAAGATGGACAAAACGGTGGTGGTAGGCATTCTAGTTTCGTCACATCTACGCCTAAAAAAGGTAGAGCTCGGCCCAAAAAGGATTTTAATGTATCTTCTATTGGTGACGGCGATGAATCTAGCTATTCCATCGCTGGTCCATCTGGTCTAAAAAACGCTGAAAAACAATATAATAATGAATTAAATGATCAAATTGAATCCTGGGTAGAAACTCTACCAATAAACTTAGATCGCGAGAAAAAACCTAAAAAAACGCTGATTGATGATCTAGCCAATGATATTATGGATAGACAGAAATACTTACAGATACATCCTAAAGCTGCTAAATCTAATGCCGAGGAACTTGAACATTTGAAATATCAAGTTTTTCGATGGTTAAATAAGATGGAAAAAGTTAAAGATCATGAAATAGCCCCGGTGATGGATAAAACTGAAAATTTGATGGATAAAATTAAGAATGTTGACGTTCCACAGTTTAATAAGTCTAGTTTGGGGTCTTTGTCTAAAGAAAAAAGTTCCAGGTTGCCAAATAGAGAAAAAAGAACAAGTTCACCAACTAAGCAACAAAATTTAATGTCACCAGGTGCAGAAAAAATCTATGGGTCGCTTACTGGAGTAGAAAGCTTGGGATCGCAAACAGGAAAAAAAATCGTTGAGTCGCCTACTAAAGAAAAAAGGTCTGGGTCACCAACTAGAGAAAAAAGCATTTTATCGCCAGGTAAACAAAAAAGCTACGGGTCGACTAGTAGAGAAATAAGCTTGGCGTCACCAAGTACAGAAAAAACCTTTGGTTCGCCAAGTGGAGAAAAAATAATTGGGTCTCCTAGAGAACAAAGTTTAGTATCGGAAACTAGAGAAAAAAAAAGAGTGCCAAATAGAGAACCAAACTTCATGTCAGTATATAGTGAAGAAAGCGCTGGATCGCCAGCTAAAGAAAAAGGCTTGGGGTCGTCAAGTAACGAAAATAAATTTGGGTCACCAACCAAAGGACAAAACTTTGGCTCACCAACCGAAGAACAAAACTTTAGGTCGGCAACTAGAGAAAATAAGTTTGGTTCGCCAACCAAAGACCAAACCCTTGACAATAAAACTTACATACCTACACAGAATGCTAGTATGTTCATTAAAGAAAACTTAGACGGAGCTATATCAGATTGGATCAAACAACTACCTTTGTACAGTAAAGCAAGTCCGGAACAGAAACGGAAATTTGATAACTTAATACCAGAAATATCTAATGGCATAAAAGGAGTTTATGATGGCATTGATAATTTAGACCAAGATATAGATAAATTAGTAAAGGATGAAATTGAAAAACAAATGAATAAATTTCCTATAAGTTCTGAAGATAAAAAAGACAAAAAGTTTATGAATCAAGCCGCAGCGCAACTGCTACAAAATCTGAAAGATCAACAAATGTTTCAAGACATATCTGAAAGAACAGATGTGCCTTACGACGATTACCTAAACCAACATGTAGATAATTGGGTAAATTCATTGTCTTTAATACGTCTTAGTTCTCCTGAGCAAATAGAGGTAAAAGATTTAAAAAACGAGTTTACTACAAAATTGAAAAAAGCAAGAGAAGACAACGTCGACGACGATACATTAAAATCGGAAATAACTAAATATTTAAAGAAACTTCCGCTCAAAGACACAGTAAAAACAAATAAAGAATATCAAGATAGAAAAGTAGAAGAATTACTAAAAGGTTTATCGACTCTTCCTTTGCCTACAGCGTCACGGAAAATCCCTGATATTCATCCCGTAGTCCGACAAGCTGTAACAAAATGGATGCAAAAATTACCTTTAGATAGAGGGAAAACTGTAAATGATATACCAAAAGACGCTGTAGAAAATACGGTAAATAAAATATCTGATGGCTTAATTAATTCAGAAGAAATTCCAGTAAAGCAAGTTAAAAAAACAGTTGAAGATGCAACTGTAAGATTTTTAGATCAAACACCTTTAGATCCCACACACGATAAAAAGACATTGGCAAATGACTTATTTGAACGTGTTAAAGATATACCTAAAAGCGTAATGAAGAAAACTCTTTCTACTTCTACTGCTTACGGTGCAGGGTCTAATAAAGAGTATTCAAGAGACGACGAGCCTATATCAATAAATGAATTAAAAGCAACTGTTGGAGATAATTTAACCGGTGCCATTTTAGATTTTATGAAACAAGAACCCGATTACCTAGACAAAAAATATGAATACGACAAACTTGCCTCTAATCTGGCGGAAAATATTAAAACAACGTTGAAAAAATCAAAAGAAGAAGATCAAGACAAAGTTTTGATCGAGGCAACAACAAAACAGTTTAAAAATACTCCGTTAGAATCCAAAAATGCTGGGGATGCGGCGCAATTAGTACAATATCTGAAAGATCTTCAGATGCTACAACAAAACTCCAGCACGTCTATAACCCAGAATGATATTGAAGACTTAAAAGATAATGTAAATAATTTTGTAAATAATAACCTTAATCTGAAAAAAGTTACATGGTCTGAAAAGAAAAAATTTGGAGAATTAAAATCAGAGCTTAGTACAAAATTAAAAGGAATGATAAACGATAAAGCAGATCGGGATGCATTAAAGAAAGAAATTAAGTATTACCTCAGTAAGTTTCCTATTTCTGAAGATGATCAAAAAGATGGTAGCTACTTAGATAAGAAAGCAGAAGAACTAATAGACTCTTTACCTATGGACGGTGGTCATAATTCTCCTGATGTATACAACTACGTCAGAAAAGGTTTTATGAAATGGATGAAAAATCTACCCTTAGAAAAAGGAAAGAATATAAATGACATACCAAAGCAAACTGTAGATCAAGTAGCTAGAAGACTGTCGAAACTATTTATACATTCTGATGTTATCGGAATCAGCGATTTAAAAAAAAATCTTGAAGAACAAACTAATAAACTCGTACAAATGAGTCCTTTAGATAAAAATATATCATATGATTCTAAAAAGTTGGCGAAAGATCTTTTCGATTGTATAAAAGGATCTTCTAAAACCAAGAGTAAAATACCATCTAACGAAAAGACTACTGAGGGATCTACACTAAAATCATCATATATGGATAAGACTGCTGCTGGATCTGAACCAAGATCCACTGGAATATCTGGATCTGAACCAAGATTATCGTCTAAGGACATGACTACCGAGGCATCTATACCAAAGTTATCATCTTATAACGAGACTACTGCGAGATCTACATCAAAATCATCAAATAAGAACAATCAATCCGGTTCGATGCATCCATCTTTCAAGACAGCTGCTGACCAATTTACTGAAAACATAGAACAATGGGTCAATAAATTACCAATAAAAGAAGATACACCGGAAGAAAAGAGTAAAGCGAGTGATATGAGAAGACATCTATCTTCAAAAATCATTAGTAAAGTAAGTGAACTAAATACTAACCCTGAGATATTTAACGATGATTATTTGTACGAAGAAATGTTTGAAGATGAAGTAGATAAAATAACTACATCACTGTCAAACGACGATCTTAAAAGTAATATATCGGCTCAGAAGAAAAGTCTAATAGATATAGTAAAAAACGGAAGACTTAAGACTCAGGAAGAAATGGCAGGTACAGTTTACAAACAACAGCTTCGTGATGTTGTTTCTAAAAATGTACCTTCGAAATCTTTGAACAAAAATGAAAATGCATCATTCGAAGTTTTAAAAGATGATGTCGCTGACGCGTTTGTATCTCTACATTACGTAAGAGGTGAAAAAGGAGATGACGAATCAAAAGCTCAATTCAAAAATAACGTCAAAAGCGAAGTCGATAAATTTTGTGCTAAATACCTAAAACTTCATCCGAAAACAGCTGTTGACGTAGAAAAACTTAATAGCGACCTGTACAAGGCTTTAAAAGATGTACCGGTCCCTAATGACGAAACAATGGAGCACGAAATTGAAAGAATAAAAATCAAAGAATTAATTAACCAATGGATTGATGAAACTAAAATATTAGGCAACCAAACTGGTGCTGATAGATTGAAAACTAAGAAGAAGATTTCTGTTCTAGCAAAAAAGGTACATGAGATAGAAAAACTGAAAGAAAGTAATCCTGATTTTGATTCGAATGCTATGTTGAAGAAAGAAATTGAAAAATGGTTGCAGAAAATGCCTTTAGTTGTTAATAATGATTTAGATGAATTAGCTGAACAGTTAATAAAGAAACTCAATCAAACAGAAGATTTGAGAAAATCACTTAGATCGGATAGTTCTGGTAAAGAATCTACTTTGCCTGCGAGCTCGTATTCCAATGGACCATGGTCTTCAACTATGGATTCAACTGGACGTTCCTCTGGCGGTAGATTCAGCAGCACTTCAAAATCTGGAGCCTCATCAAAAAGTTTAAGGCGATCAGGTGATATTCCCACAGTACCTGAAGGTTCTGAACCAAAGACAGAAACTGCTGACAAGTCAACAGGACCTGAATATACTATTGTACCGTCTTCTTGTGCCCCACCTTGTGCTATACCACCTAGCAGCTTAAGTCCTGAAGACAAAGAACACTTAAAAAAGATCAGAGAAAGAGCTACACAGTCCAAGAAGCAAAGCTCTCCTAGATCTTCAAAGGACGCAGCAGTGAGTCCCATTCCAGTAGACTATGGCAGCCAAACAGAAATAACAACAGACATGACAACTTCAACACTTCAAGCCGAAAGCACACTAATTCAAGCACAACCCTCAATCCAAACGTCTGAATCAGTTCAACCCAGTAAACCAGAAATGCTAGCAACTGGAAGCCAAGTCGAAGTAATCCCCAACGTAATCGTTAAGGAGTACTACTGGGATTCTATTAATTCCAAAATGAGTCCTTGCTCAAACGTCACCTGTCCATTCGCACCTCAACAAATACCAGAAATGACATGTTCTTCAAGACCTTCCAATCCCTGCCCGTATAGAACAAGCCAGCACGCTCAAACTGCACCACCGTCTGCTGAAGACTGCAATACTGATGGTCCTTACTTCTCACCAGATATTCCTCAGCCTTGCATATCGAAATCAAGACGAAGTAATAAATCTTGCCACAATGCAGGACCCAAAATAAGAGGGTCTAATAGAAACCTCGCTTGGTCTAAAGAAGATGTATATGGTGAGAAAAGGGCGCCGTCTGATGAAGAAGAGATTATTATAGATAAGGGAAGAAGAAGAAAAGTTACTTGCAGATGTAATGACAGGTAATTCTTTTTAAGATAGATATCTTTTTGTCTCAACGTCTCAATCTGTTGAGCCGGAGTCTTCAACTAATCGGTCAACAAACATAAAAAATATGAAATTAGCGACAAATGAAGAACCTCCTCCTGTTTTGAAGTTGGTTAAAAAATGCATACAGTCGTTTTTTAGGGTTCCGTAGCCAAAGTATCTTTTACCAAGACTATCCGGCTGTCTGTCACCAGGCTGTATCTCATGAACCGTGATAGCTAGGCAGTTGAAATTTTCACAGCTAATATACATATGACGACCCAGTTGGCACAATGGTTACCATGCCGGACTGCCAAACACAGGGTTGCGGGTTCGATTCCCGCCACAGACAAGTATTTATGCTTAGATATTTGTCTGTGGTCCGGTTGTTTCTATGTATTATAAGTATATATTTACAAAAGAAAAGTAATATAAGTAGTATATTCGTTGTCTAGCACCCATAACACAGGTCTAGTTACTTAGCTTGGGGCTAGATGGCGATGTGTGGAATGTCCTGCAATATTTATTTAAGTATTTATTTATATTTCTAAAATCATAATAAAATGGTATGAAACCCTTTGTGCGTGAGTCCGAATCGCACTTGGCCAGTGTTTTTTTTATCATGCTTACTAAAATCAAGTTTATCGTCATTCGAACTGTATTAGGAGACTCTAGATGGCCATTAATTCTGCGTTTGTGTTTACCTATCTATCTAAGGCCTATCTGATTTCAGAGTGAAAATGACCAGTAATGGTACGACGAAACGCGAGTGCAGAATCTGTAGGAACGCCGATGATTCATTGAAGAGGTGCCCCAAGTGTTGTGGTGTCCATTGCCCATACCCTAGCTATTTTTATTTTAATAAACAGTGACTGTTTTTAGTACATTTACCTACCTCAAATAGAGAAATCGAAATAATAAAAATGTTTTAATACGAAAGGTGTTATGCATAGAAACTCTTTTGCTCTAGTGCCCCCGAGACGATCAATCGCGATTGTCAATTCTACGTGATTGATACAGCTGATTGATCATCTACCAGTGTGATTGAGCGATTGTCTATCGGTACTACGTGATTGAAGTCGATTGAAAGAAAATTTAATTGAAGCGCCGGTTGATGCAATCGTTTGATCGTCTTCCTGTGTGATTGACAATCGTTCGGACATTCGTGCTTCGAACGCTGAATAGGAAACATGCCCGATCTAGCCGAAATAATTGAAGAACTGATTGAAGCTCAAACAATCAGACTTCAATCGCGATTGTCAATAACGTAACGCGATTGATCGTCTCGGGAGCACTTTAGGTTTTAAGGAACAGCAATTTTTCAGGTTAAAAAAAAGTTGTAAAACAAATGTTGTTCGTTTTAGAATTTAAATCATATAAATAGATTATGGCTATTAGTAGTATTTTCCCAGAGTGATCAGGACATTACTTATTTTTACATAGATGAAACCTTAGGTTCTCAGTAGCGTCTCATGTTCTTTGAATATCTGCGTGCTTGTGGAGCTCGCCAATTCTATTTCCCTTTGCTATCGCTAGGTAGGTACGAGTGGTAACGTACTCACTGGTAACGACTGGGAACAAGCATACAGTTTACTCAAATTGAGGTTTTCCTTTAGCTCCCATGTTAAAAGTGCAGCTGCCGAGACTTCCGAACAAGCAATGCTGCACCTCCTGACCTATTGCTGATAGCCCTAATTATATAGATTCATTTCACGGAAAGACCTATTACAAAAGAACAAAGTCTCGCTGTTTTCTCGTGGTCCCAGTATTGTGTATACCTCCAACCCTAATAGCTGACCTAATTTAAGCTAATAAGAACGCTAAAGACCTGGCAGCACAGTAAACCCCCCTAGCCAACTCATTCGCGTATACCCAGCGGGACCCTTCGCCCGAGAGGTTTAAAATCTATGTGATTGTATTAGTGTCTATTTCTACCTATCGATTTACATACTTTTCAATTTCTACCTAAACTGGTACATTAAATTGAATCCCAGCAAAGTTTAATCCCCTATCTGACAGCGGGACCCTCCTCCCCTTTTCCTATTAGTGCGGATCAGTACAGATGGATACATGAAGTCAGTAGGGATCTATGGAATAGGGAGTTTCTATACGATGGAAGCAATTGAGGATAGGAAGTACCTACATAGAAACAATATTATTATGTAGTAAGCTTTCCCCATTTTCGATTTTAATGCAATAAAATTTTCTTCTTTCTGATCCTATACGATAACTAAAACAAAGATAATTACCTAATAATTTATTCAGACGTTCACCATAAAATACATAATTTTTTACTTTATATTCATGTATCTGTTAAAACAAGGCGGTGGTGGGTACATCATTGGGAATGGGTATATAAAATCTGTAGAATCTTCACACGGTTTGCATTGTTTACTTTGTTTCCACCTCCAAATTCTCTCTTGACATTTACAACTAAGGTCATCATCGTCGCTTTCTTCAGTCTGGTCCATATCTACCCTCCGCCTAACTGCTTCCCTTCTTTCCTGTTCAATATCTCTATTTCTTTTTTTAGCTCTAGATGTATTGGGTCCACCTTGTGCAGAATGTTCAACAGGTCGACCAGAGTATTCTTCTGGGGAGTCGTAACTGTGTCCAGGTCCAGAACGTGTGGTAGATTCTGGCACATTATACTGTGTTTGAGCTGTTTTGAATGTTGGAGTAGTACCGCAACCGCATTCGCCATTTAGGGATTCAGTTGTTTGAGTTTTAGTTTTTGATGTTAAAGGTCTTGATTCCCCTTCTAATGATGGTCTTGTGCTATCTGGTGATGCACCTCTGGAGACTGTATCAGGAAGATCATTTGGAGTTTCAAAGCATTCGCATCCAAATTTTGATGTTTCAAAGCATTCGCATTTTATATTTGATGTTTCAAAGCATTCACATTTAACTTTTTGTCCTATTTTGCATTCTTTGCCGCAAGTTTCTGATGTGACAGGTTCTAATATATTGTCTGACTGACTGACTAATGGACTGGAGGCTGCATCGACAAGAGGAATATTTGGAGTTTCAGAGCATTCGCATTTAACTTTTGGTTTTATACAACATTTGTATTTTGATGTTTTACAACATTTGTATTTTGATGTTTCAAAGCATTCACATTTGACTTTTGGTTCTTTTTTGCCGCAAGTTTTTGATGATATAGGTTCTAATTGCTCGTCTGATGATTGACTGGAGACTATATTATCCAAAGGAGGAATATTTGGAATGTCAAAGCATTCGCATTTAACTTTTGGTGTTTTACAACATTTGGATTTCACTTTTGTTGTATCATAGCATTCACATTTAACTTTTGGTGTTTTACAACATTTGGATTTCACTTTTGTTGTTTCATAGCATTCACATTTAACTTTTTTTTCTTTTTTGCATTTTTTGACCCTAGTTTTTGATTTTACAGGTCTTGATTCCTCGTTTGATGATTGATTGGAGACTTTACCTATACCCGGTGACTGACCTCTAGAGACTTTACAGGCCGAAGGACTTTTCCTAGATAAATTATTTGAAGTTTTATTCACTTTGGAGTTTGATGTTACAGGTTCTGCATTCTCGATTGATGATTGACTCTTGGAGACTCCACCAGCGGGAAGGGTTTTACTTGTTACATTATTTGGAGTTTCAAAACATGCGCATTCAGCTTTTGGATCTTTTTTGCATATTTCGATGCAAGTTTTTGATGTTACAGTTTTTGATTTCTCCTCTGATGATTGACTGGAGGCTTTACCTATACCTGGTGATTGACCTCTCGAGACTTTACCGGCAGAAGGACTTTTCCTGGATAAATTATTTAGAGTTTTATTAACTTTGGAGTTTGATATTACTGGTTCTGCATTCTCATTTGATAATTGACTCCTAGAGACTACACCGGCGGGAGGGGTGTTATTTATTACAATATTTGGTGTTTCAAAGCATTCGCATTTAACTTTCGGTGTTCTTTTGCATTTTTTGACCCTAGTTTTTGATTTTACACGTTCTGATTTCTCGTCTGATGATTGACTGGAGACTTTACCGATGGCTGGTGATTGGCCTCTAGAGCCTTTACTGGTACCTGGTGATTGACCTCTAGAGACTTTACCGGTAGGAGGACTTTTCCTGGTTGAAATATTTGATGTTACAGGTTCTGAATTGTCACCTGATGATTGACTTCTGGAGACTCCGCCGCTGGCTGGTGATTGACCTCTGGAAACCGTATCAGCAGGTGGGCATTGGCAAATTACAATACGTCTTTTGCATACCTTAGAGACTCTGCCGGTGTCTGGCGATAGACCTCTAGAAACTGTGTCAGTGAGAGGACATTGGCAGATTACAATACGTCCTTTAGATACGTTGGCACATGGTGGATTTCCTTTAGGTGTGTTTGCAGTTTTAGGTGGTGATTGTTCCCAATCTCTAGAAGGAAATGTTCCAGTCTCAGCTTGGTCCAGAATTGGTACAGTCTGGCTTTGAGTTGAAGTTTGTGACAGACAAGAAGCACGCTTACAGCAGGAATCGGTACTCGCTTGTGGAGTAAAGCTGGTACGTCTTGTAGGTGATTGTGTCTTTGATTGTTCGAACGACTGTTCTTGTTGTGATGGTAACCACTTTTGTGGCGGAGGTGAAGTGCTTTGAGACCAAGGTCGCCCGCTGCCTTGAGGACCAGCGCCTTTTGGAGAGCTTTTCATTGCTCCGGGGGAAGAACTACGTCGTAAAGGTATCCGCTCCTGTTGGGAATTCGGGTGGCGTTGTGGCGGAAGGGAAGTGCTATGTGAACAGGTTGGTCGCCCGCAACAAATACTAGCACCTTGTGGAGAACCCTTCATGGCTCCTGGAATAGGAGTCTGTTCTAACGTTAGCCACTCCTGTTGAGAGTTCGGGTCGGGTTGAGTCGAAGGTGAAGAGCCATGTGAACAAGTTCGTCGCCCGCAACAAATACTAGCACCTTGTGGAGAGCCCTTCATGGCTTCTGGAGTAGCAGTCTGTTCTAATGTTAGCCACTCCTGTTGAGAGTTCGGGTCGGGTTGAGGCGGAGGTGAAGAGCTATGTGAACAAGTTGGTCGCCCGCAACAAATACTAGCACCTTGGGGAGAGCCCTTCATGGCTTCTGGAGTAGTAGTCTGTTCTAATGTTAGCCACTCCTGTTGAGAATTCGGGTCGGGTTGAGGCGGACGTGAAGTGCTATGTGAAAAAGATGGTCGATTAGCTGAACTCCGTCCTAAGGATGACCATTCTTGTTGGGAATTAGGGTCGTTTCTACCTTGGACATGCTGACCTCCGTAAGGCATGGATCTATCTGTCACTCTTTCTCCTCCTACAATGAAATAAGAACTTCCATTCTGATCTTCAGTGTAGCTCGAGCAAAGCGGCATATCTCTGGTAAAAGCTTCATAACCGTGTGGTTCGACAAACGCAACGCCATTCTTATTATCATCTTCGGTGTCGTACCTTGGTCTATTTTTGATTCTAGTCATTAGTTCATCTACCATGAAAGGTATATTTTCTGATTCGCCTCTTATAAAAGGCATTCGTTTCAAGAATTTTGTTATTTCTTCTTTCATTTGTTCTTCATTTTCGTCTTCGTTTGAATTTTCTAAGTCAAATAATTTCTTTGCTAACATATCCCTGTATTTTGTTCTGGATAACACATCCATACGTTCCTCATTCGGCATTAGAGGTAGATCCGAAAACCACTGTTCTACTTCTAAAGCTAGTATTATTTCATCAGTTTCTAAGTTAACAGTTTCATCGTTAGGCACAGGGACTTTTTGTAAAGCATGTATTATACCTTCTACATGGTGCTTTATTTCAATTTCTCGAAGTTCTTTCCCATGAGCCTGTTTTATACCATTTACTAATACGTGAACTTCTTTAAGTAGTTTCCGTTTGAAGACATTTGCTTTTATTGTGTCGTCATCTTTGTATTTCGTGTAGAGAATAAAGTATTCAGCTAAGTGAAGTTTCATTGCTTCTTCAAAGAGTTTATTTGCGTCTTCTTCGATATGCTCTACACGGTTTTCGGTTTTAGGTAGGTTATTTGATATATGTTCAACAAGTTGTTGCCTGTAAGACGTATTAAGTGCGGCTGGAGCCTCATTCATGTTAATATCTGCTGCTTTCTCAAGAACTTCAGCTTTGAGACCATTCCTTTCTTTCTTCAGTTCCGGTGTTTGTGTCAAACAATCGAGTAACTCTTCAATTTCATCGTCTAAAACGTCTTTGTATAAAAGAGCATTATCTAAACCTTCGGGGTTCATTTTGATTTTAGTGATAGCTTTCCAAATTCCGTTATAAATACCTAGACGACATTTTTCTATGAGTTCCGGTTTTTCAGACATGGGTATTCGTTGAACCCATTCTTTTAAGAATTGATCAAATTCTTCGATTATTTGCTCCTGTGTCTTTTGTTCTGCAGGCATATCACATTCTTCGTTATCACAACATGATTGTTCATCTCTAGGAGAGCTACGTTTAGACTGTCTATTATCTGTTGGATCGCTCATTCTTTCCGCGGTATTAGGTTTACCACTTTGTTCAGGTACAGAGTTGGCTTTATTATATACCTGTGATCCTATTCTAGATTCTTCACTGTCAGACGGTGGGGCTTTATTACGTGTCACAGATCCTATGGCAACTGTTATATTAGATCTTCCTATTCCTTTCCCATAATCAACAGATACATTTGTTCGTCTACTATTACTGCGTGGCCTATTATAACAATCACAATACATTTGACAACACCCTTGAACCATGTTCTGTGGTTTGATAAGCATTGGAACGGGTATATTTTTAATTCTTTCCATTAATTCTGGAGCTTTTTCAATAGTTTCTAGGTTATCATCTCCAGCTAGTTTATTTATCGATTTGAAAATCTGATATTTTAAGTGTTCAATTTCATCTGTTTTCGAAACTTTAGTAGTGGGGTTTAATTCTAAATACTTATGTCTGTCTACTATATCTCCTGCTAGTTCGTGGATTACTACTTTAGTAAACTTGTTATTTGGATCTAATCCATCAATACTAGATATCCATTCATTTATTTTCTGTAGAATCTGATTTGTATACCAGACTAAGTTAGCATTAATATCATTTTCATCCGTTAAACCTTGTGTATTATTGACTCTTTTTATTTGTGTATCGAGTACAATAAACGTCTGTGATTTGATTTTAGATCCACCATTAAACATCTTTTTCATGTTTAAAATCATACTGTTCGCGAAATAATTAGCTTGGTAATCAGTTATGGTAAGCAAATAAAATAATGTGGACAGAATGTCTTCCTTTACTTTGTCCTCTTTCCCAGTTTGAATGGTAACAATTGCATCTAAGACAATATCTGTAAGTTCAACTTCTAATTCATCCATGCTTTCATCACAGATTCTCAACTGAAATTTGCGGACAAAATTAGCCAATTCTTCTCGGACGTAGCACTTTATTTCTTCCTTTTTATTTGTATTGCCTTTAGATGCAATTGCGACATTTATATTGTTTTCATTATCTGCATTTGATTTCCCTATTTTATGGCTGCACATTGTTATTATTTCTTTAATCCTTCTTATCAAATCAGTAGCAAGTCTATTAAGATATAATCTTTTTTCAAATCCACATATAGCTATAGGTATATCTTCAAATAATTGGATAATTTCTGTCTTCAAAGACTTATCGCTATCTAGTTTTAACTTACTCATCACAATATCTTTAATTTTATTCGCAACCGTTAATAATAGATGATCTTTTTTAATACTCTTACCTAAATAATCTCTGTTTTTAATTGGTATATCTCTAAGCCACTCATTGATAACATCATCCACACAATTTTCGCCATGATCATTCCTACGTGATTGTAATTCAGCTCTGTATAAATTAGTTAAATTACCACGTAGTAAACTATTTTTCTTCATCTTGAAAAGTAACTGATTAGACAGTTCCCTAGTGAAATCTTTCAAATCCATTTCGGAAAACAATTGATCTCTTACACAACGACCGAATTTAATTTTCAATCGATCACTCTTATCCGCTTTATAAATCTTCTTTAACTTTTTAACTAGATCATCTCTTAATGTACCTTTTTCTTCTGAATCTGTTAAATATTGTACTAAATGTAAAACTTCATCTTCGACCTCATTGTCTCTTAATTCTTCTTGTGATTTGCTCTTTCTTCCGTTTTTTATTTTCTTATTAGTAATATCTATGGAACTAAAGCATGTTTGTGCGGATTTCCTTCGGAGGAGTTGAATGTTTTGTGATTTTAACGTCTGTATAGACTTTGATGTCTTGGTGTCTGCGGCTGTGGTGGGTAGGATATAGATTGAAGGCAATGGGGACATTGGAATCGCTACCTGGAACAAGGAACTGTGCTTTCAAATCTGAACTTTTCCATTGCGTCTAAACTAAACGATAAATACAGGGTCATTAGTACCTATCCTACATTTGGTATACTATTTTATATCAAACTAGCTGCGTCCTGCGGTTTCACCCGCGGGATAATTTTCTACAATTCTTCAGCCGTTCACGATACCGTATAGCCAAAGCATTTAACCAGCCAGTTTATTAAATGTTGTAACAAACGCTACGGCTGAATATAATTCAGGCCGCTAGTTGCAACGGTGTTTAGTAAAGAGGCTAGGCTGTTGATTGAACGGCTAATTATGCTGGGGCCCTATCCGCGGTTAGTGCGTCAGCTTCAAGCCGACATCGATATCCCAAACCACGTCTCACAATGGGCGGAAATTTGAGCTTGCCTTTCATTGGAGTTTTGAAAAATTAAGTAGTTTTTTTTCGTGTGTTTTAAGTATGCAGGATTGTCGGGGACATCAAAACATTAAAAAATAAGTGATTATGGTTATATTATTTAAAAAAAAAAAACAAAGTTATATTTTGTGGTGTTTTTTAAAACTGCATACTTAAAACACACGAAAAAATCGACTTCATTTTTCAAAACTTCTATGAAAGGCAGGCTCAAAATTTCGCCCAGTGTGGGGCGTGGGTCGGCATAACCCGACGCGTTGGCTTGAAGCCGACGCACTTACCGCGGTAGGGCCCCTGGTTGGCTGCGACATTTACATTTATAATATGGTCGTTAATTGTATTGTTTAGTTCACTCTTACATTTCGCACTGAGGGATTTATCTTGGGCACTGTTGCTACTTCCTTTGATGACATCCTCGGTATTTCAACTGAAAATTTAACTATTGTTATTTACTAACAAATTAACAAGAAATGCAACAAAAGTGCAGCCCCACTGTATAAAATGCATCTAAAGTGCAGGCCAGTGTAGTGCAGAAGTGCAAATGCACGAATCGAGCTTCGATTTGGCATAATCAGGCCAAAAATGCTGTTATTTCGTACGCTAACTATCCGCTATCCACTAAGTTTTTTTTTTAAATACAAACTACGGACGAAGTCTTAGGCCCAGAACACACGGTGAAACGAAACTGCAACTTCTAGTTACTTTTGAGTTGCATCTAAGTTTCTGCCATAGATTCCGTAGAGAGACCACACATGACGCGACCAGTCTGAAACCGTTTTGAAACGCGTTGCAAATCAGTCGCATTGAAACCGTCGTGCAGGAAACTCGCGTTGCGTTTCATTCATCGAGTTTGGCTTCTTTTGTACAAAATCGAAGAATTCGAAGAACTCATTTTGCAGACGTCTGCGGTGCTATTCACATTTTGTCGGTAGGGCGTCGGTTACGGAAAAAGTCGAACCGACGACAAACTGCGAGAATTTTGGCAAACAGACGCCGTGGATCGCACTAGTTTATATATTTTTGTTAATCATTTAATTAATATCTACCCCAAGATGATGCACCTTATATTGTAAAATAAATGATTGATTGATTACAAATAAATAGCTTTTCATTAAAAATCTTTATTTTAAGAAATTAAATTAGGTAATCTATTCATAGCTTATGATATGCATAGCTGCAGCTATGCTTCTGGGGACCCTAGGGGTGGCAGTGATGTTAGGATAGGTTGATGGACTCCGAGTCCGCACTCAGGCATCATTAGGCCCACTATGTGTGATCGTTGCCCGCTACTCCTGCCAACCAGAATTGCAGAATCCTCCCGGGGTCCTCGCACGTTTCTTGGAATGTTGCCGGGTTGCCAAGTATATCAGCGCCCGGTATGCAGCCAGGTTCTCGCACTCCAGGATTACGTGAGAGATGGTCTGGCAGTCCTTGCCCTGATGTGCACCAGCTTCGCCAGATGCGTGTGTGGGTAGCCTTCTCTTCACCTCCGTTACCCTATGGAGAACCTTAAAATTGAAATAAAAACAAAATAAATAATAAGTACTTATCTCATTAAACCTTAAATAAAATTTCTAGATTGACTGGCTGACATGAAAGGAGGGTGTTCTTTGCGAGGTGTAGGCTAATCAACTAAGGGTTTTTTTAAATCCCTAAGAAGGTAAAATCGTGGGCGAAGTCACGGGCAGAATCTAGTTAAACCATGATACTTGTATTATAAATAAAATGTTCACATATCCGATGATCTGCCAATGGGTCTGCGCATTCAATTCCTCCAACGGAGCTCGAAGTGGAGGTGTAGGGCCACCCCTTGTGCCCAGCCGAGTAGCATTAATGAACACTGCCTTGCTCCTTCCAATTCAGCCATAACTAAAATAAATTTGAACAAATATTTATTAAGAAATACATAAGTAACCTACTTACAAATTATTACCAAATGAATAGTCCAACTATTTTATAATGTTTTGACTGAAATCAAAGAGTATTTAAATACTGAAATGTTTGTTATCTTCTTTACACAAAACCCATAGAAATTATTGCAATTAAACTTTGTAGGCACTTATGTTGATTGGTAAAATAACACAGGCTAGATTTATTTTGATTTTTGTCTGGAACCAGTCGGAGTTTAAAATGGATAGCCTAATAGAACGAAGAGGTGCGTAGGTAACATACATTAGGTCACTTATCCGGGGTCTTGGTCGCCCCAGACCCCATTGAATTTAAGATCTCTGCTAGGTCTGCTAACAATGCTTTTTTTGTTCTTGCTCCGTCAGCGCCTAGGTGCAGCCATTTCTCCAGTTCGGGGTGGAGAGTTATTTGTAGTCTATCGCCTGGCGTTCTCTTATTCAACAGTATTTGTCGCACCATTGTAAATAAACTTTGAAAACAAAGAGGATTTAATCACTACGTTTTTTTGAAAAGTAAATTCCAACATTTTAGAGTTGCCCATTTATCATTATATTTTTCTCTAAGAATATTTAAATTTTTGGTCAAATTTAAGAAAAAAGTGGACGATGATGCGTAATTTTATTTATCTATTCGATAATTATTAAATTATGGGAAATGTTAATAACGACAACACCATTGATCCACATAATTTGATGTAATTAAATTCAACTCCAATTAGAAGCATGGAATTTGTAGTAAAAGATTGTGATTTATCATGAATATTGCAACACCATTTGCACTGTAAACCACAGACCTAAAAACAACTCATTCAATTATGTCAAAAATATTGTAGATAAGAATTGTCTATGATCTTCCGTCGGTTGGGAATTTCTTCTTTCGGTTGCTGTACCGATGTTATCGGAAACGGATTTGTGAATCTTTCGGTTGCTGTACCGATGTTATCGGAAACGGATTTGTGAATCTTTCGGTTGCTGTACCGATGTTATCGGAAACGGATTTGTGAATCGCTATTTTAATTTTTCGGTTCGTTTGCCATTTTCCGACAAAGTGGCCTTACCGAACCGACTGTCGGTTCGGTAGCTGTGAATCAGGCAGCTGTTCTCAAAGAAAACCGAAATGATTGTGGTTGCAGCGTGTGTGCAAAATGGTTGAAACTGGTTTCAAATCAATAATTTCAAAAGGGTTTCGTTGCAGTTTCGTTTCACCGTGTGTTCTGGGCCTTAGGCGAACGCTAAAATAACAACGCCATTTTGTTAAATAAAACGCGATTTTGCATCAAAAAAGGAAACAATGTACTTAATAGATTACCTTGAGTATCAATGCTTATTTGTACCTGTAAAATAATAGTGGAAAGTTATTGGACATGTTGACTACTTCTCTTTTGTCTTACGACTTTTGGATATTCAAACATTTTTTCATCTCTATACACGGTGTAACAAGGGGGGTGGATCATCGGTTGCTGGGGGGGTGGGGAACCTCAGCACCATAGAGGAATCTCAGTACCTGTCGATTTACCCCACTGTATGTTCTGCAATAATTAGTGGTTCAAAAGTTATTTGGGTTTTAGTGAAATTTTAGTCAAAATCAGATTTCACCCTGAACTTCGCAATTACAGCCAAACTATCAGGTCTGCGATTCTGCCTTTTTTTGTGAAACAAGTTCAATAGTGGACCTTTTGTAATCCTATGCCAATCAAAGTCTTAGATTTATAAAACTCAAAATAAAACTATTAAAGTAGTATTTTATTTCAAAATCTAAATTATCTTTGTATGGTTTAAAAAAAAATTCACGGAATATTATTTTCTACTGGCTTTCATGAAATATAAACCCTAAAAGTTTCATTCGGCTAGAACTAGGACATCATGTTGAAAAATGTACTTGATGGTCGAAAAAGTGAAAATAATCTATATGATTTTCATACGGTGTTAGTTTCTAAACTCCACCTAAACGGCAGAACCGATTTGTATGATTTTTTTTGTGTATAATTCGTTAGTCTGAAAATCATACAACAATCTAGTTTCTTTTAACAGGAACTGGACCCGGAACTCGATGACGTCACAGTTTTTTGTGATGGCTGCCGGTGTTCACCACTTTATAAGACGTCAAAAACAAGAATTTGTAACAGAACGTATGTAGGCCGAATAATTTCACTTACTTACCATTTTGATGTGAAACATCTATATAGCCGTACGTAAAACCGATTTCTGGCGTAGCGACGCATGCCGTGGCGACGCGTCGCCACGCTATATGATGGTATATACAGGGTTATTGGAAATTATACTAGCAAGCCGTTGAGGGCTACTTATGTGCACCTAAACAAACAACTTTTGTTCTACGACTTTTGGAACTTCGAAAAAAAAAATGGAAATTTTGAGGTTATGTAAATTCGAAAAACAGCTGATTTTTTAAAACAATGGTCATTCAGACCAAGAACAGTAGATGAAATTTAAAAAATAAGTCAAGTTTAAGGTTACTGACCTCTCCGTGTAAGGAACAACTGATTTTCAGATAAACCTAACCTCAAAATTTTCGAAAAAATCTTCGAATTTCCAAAAGTCGTAGAACAAAAGTTGTTTGTTTGGGTGCACAGAAGTAGCCCTCAACGGCTTGCTAGTATAATTTCCAATAACCCTGTATATACAGTCTATATGCAGTAGTGTGTACGGTGTGCACCATAATCGACTGTGCGATTCTATCACAATCTGTTCTTTTCTGCATATTTTTTTTGGAAAGTCTGTTTGAAAATAATCCTATTATAAACAAAATTACTAACATTCCTCACAGCAGTTTCCCTTGCCCTCCGCGACATATCTCTGACATTTCTCACTTCGTAGCTCCTGTCGAATCTCCTATCTCCTTCCTCGCACTTCCTGCATCGATCTGTAACAGCCCATCATCATCATTGGCCATTGTCATCTTCGAAAGATGTTTTTAACAGCGTCGTGAGTGGCGGCATTTGTTCTCATGGCTCAAGAGACCTTTAAGAGAGAAACAGCGACGTCCGCACAGTTGGCAAATTTGCGAACCACCAGAAAGTAGGGGGTTCTCTGCGCGCTGATGTCTAATAGCGCGTTTGATTGCTAGATGCTCATGTAGGGCAGTATTATGAGCAACGACACCCTCAGCAACAACCCTACGCCAATTGTCCCGGTCCTCGGCAAGGGTCTCCCATCATCCTTTTGGATCAACATAAAATTTAGACAGGTCGCGTCTGATACTATTCTTGTATCTTAACAGTGGCCTACCAAAAGCTCTTGAAAAAGGGAGATCCCATAAAAAACATATCATTTTTTCGAAAATTTTGAGGTTAGGTTTACCTGAAAATCAGCTGTTCCTTACACGGAGAGGTCATTAACCTTAAAATTTTACTTATTTTTTAAGTTTTATCTACTGTTCTTAGTCTGAATGACCTTTGTTTTAAAAAATCAGCTGTTTTTCGAATTTACATAACCTCAAAATTTTCATTTTTTTTTCGAATTTCCAAAAGTCGTAAAACAAAAGTTGTTCGTTAAGGTGCACAGAAGTAGCCCTCAACGGCTTGCTAGTATAATTTCCAATAACCCTGTATATAAAATTCTCGTGTTGCGGTGTTTACCAAACTCCTCCTAAACGGCTGAACCGATTCGTTAGGGCTGAGAATCGAACAACATAGTTTTTTTTCCTTTATTTTTCTTATACCTAATTTGTTTTTTTAGGAAATGAAAAAACAATGTTAGCCGGGACAACTAGTCAGTAGTCAGTTAATAATATGCTCCATCAGTACCTATTTATCATTCTGATGGAGCATATTTTAAACTGAAAGTCTAAGCCTTTGCCACAAATTCACATGTTAAAAACTGTACCATCATCTCTTCTAGATCGTTCGTATCTATCATTTATTTATTTAATGGAACACAAAACAGAAAACAGAATACAGTCATATCAAGGACATAAGATAAATATAACAAATATTTACATATTGGAACATCTTCGTATCTTCTCGAACGTTCCCTGGTTGGTGACTCATCTGTTCTGATATCAGCCTCGACGGCCTTTCTCGGACGGTTGGACAATTCAGACCGAAGAGTCTGGAGTCTTTGAACTTTTGCTAGAAAAAAAAACATGCAATATTTTAAAATATTTAAAAACCGGCCAAGTACGAATCGGACTCGCGCACGAAGGGTTCCGTACCATTATATTCTCTTTTTAGTATTTGTTGTTATAGCGGCAACAGAAATACATCATCTGTGATTCAACTGTCGGCTTTGTGCAACTTGTACTTTATTTTACCTTGCTTTGTGTAAGTATATCGTGTTTTATGTTCCTTACTGTAGCTATCACGGTTCATGAGATACAGCCTGGTGTCAGACGGACAGTTAAGTCTTGAAAACAATTAAAAGAAAACTGTATATCTGTGTAAAATCTCATCTGTCGCGAGAACATACGCAAAAAGAGTTTTAGATGAAAAAAAAATAGTCGGACGACTATTTGTCGTCCGACAAATAGTCGTCCGACTTTTGTCGTCCAACAAATAGTCGTCCGACATTTGTCGTCCGTCAATAGTCGTCCGTTAAAAAATACCATATGTACGTCTTAATACACTCACAGCCAAATTAAAAAACTGTATATCTGTGTAAAATCTCATCTGTCGCGAGAAAATCTGTCGTGTCGCGAGAACGGCTCAGTTCAAAATATTCTTTATTTATCATATAAAAACCTAATCCTATACAATTCAGACACAGTCTAATTGTAGGTATCCTAATTAAGTAATGACTAATCAGGCTAAAGCACCTCCATAAGTCTCAGTTAAATAATGTTTACTTACATTTTAAAACATGAAGTTATTTACTCACAAACGAGATAACAAGTAAATAGTTATAAATAGAGAACGCGAGAACGGCTGAAAATGCTCACCCACAAAAGTGCCCAACGCGCCATAAGAAGTTTTCACTTCAAAAATAATGTTTTTCAGTAGGTATTTCTTGTTATAGCAGCAAAAGAAATACATCATCTGGGAAATTTTCTAATCTCTAGCTTTTCATGGTTCATGAGATACAGCCTGGTGACAGACAGACGGACGGACGAACGAATAGCGAAGTCCCAGTAATAGGGTTCCGTTTTTATTACCCTTTGGGTACGGAACCTAATAGAATTGATATGAACTAACAATTTTTACATTGTGTATAATTGATGAGTCGCTCCACCATCTCGCTGGACCTCTCCGCAGACAGGCTTGGATACTTCCGCAATGAGCTGGCGAAGTGGTCAGGTTCTACCGAGGGTCGAGGGCTGAATACTGACCCTGGAATTAAAGATATTGCAATTTCTACGTGTTTGTTGGACATTGTTACGGCAGGCGCTTTCAGTAGCCGCGGTAGAATCGCACCCGTTCCTGCAGCCCCGACATCACGGCGAGAGAGAAACCGGTGGAGTTTTAGTGGGTAAACCTCTGGCCGCCTAACACCTTCAGCCCAGTAGGGGGAGCCCCACATACTCATCACTACTCCCCCCCGGGGAGTGACGGGATGATGCATAAGGCGCATTACTCCACCTTATAAAGTCGCTTTCAGTAGCCAGTCCACTAGCATCCCATCGCAGTAGCTCAAGTAGTTTTCTCCTGTAGTTTATCAATAGTTCTATCCAAACCGGAGGTTATGCTTGGCTGCATTTTATAGTGCAGACAGGGATAACCGCCGGTTTGATGTCCACATCATAGTTTTCCATTAAACGTTGTTATTGTAAAGGGTCTCTACGTGTTGGCTTCGGCTCCATGCACGCCTTCCAAAGGTCCGGGACTCAATAGACCGGTGATATGGGACACATAAATATCTGTCTTTAAAGAGACAAAGATATACTTACTTACCACTGTTTTATAAGCTACTACAAAGACAATAGCTATCACGGTTCATGAGATTCAGCCTGGTGAGACAGACAGACGGACGGACAGTAAACTCTTAGTAAGTTCCCGTTTTTACCCTTTGGGTACGGAACCATAAAAAGGTTTCTTAAAGCAAGAAATAATAATTTCCCTGTAGATATTGTAGCTAGACAATAATTGCTTGGTTTTAGTAAATGTTCTTCCAAATAATAAGCAGTATTTTTAATTTAAGAATACTAATTTTCATTTTAAGATTTTTGACCAAAAAAATCATCTCTTAGCGTCTATAATATACTAGCGACCCGCTCCGGCTTTGCACGGCTATATTATGCATGTATTATACATATAAACCTTACTCTTGAATCACTCTATCTATTAAAAAAACCGCATCAAAATCCGTTACGTAGTTTTAAAGATTTAAGCATACAAAGGGATATAGGGACAGAGAAAGCGACTTTATTTTATACTATGTAGTGAAGGATAGGATTATTTGTTGTTTCAAAAAACATTTTGATTTCGCAACTTCAAAGTAAATTTACCTTGCTCTTCAGTTCATATGCACTAAAACTAAATCTCGTTTCGCCTACTTCGCCCATGAACTAATACGTAATGGCTCTGAACATCAAGCCAATCTCTCGTTAGGTCTAGCTAGCATAACGCGAAATAGGCAGACTGCGTTTTAGGTACTCAGCGACTAAAGGCTATAATATAATATGCCAAATTAGGTATGTTTTGTCTGGTAATAAGTACCTCTTTCAGGCCAAGTCAACCCGCCGCGGAAGGAATCCTTAGCTCTAGAAGGGTAGAAGCTCGTCTCACCGCTGCCGAGGCCACCTACTTCGAAGTTACCGTGACCTGGAAAAATAACTTATTAACACGCTTTTATTAGTTTCACCTGTATGTTTGCATTGCTAACGATTAGATTTAATTTAAACTTTGCAAACTTGTGATAACATGGTGCTGATCTGATGATGGAGCTGGAAGGTGGTCATAGGAACTCTGTAATGAAACGACGAAACCCTATCGAGTTTGGACTCGTTAGAATCGTCTTGACGAGTAGGTTGTCTTTCAATGGTAACCAGGGTCTGATGATAGAACTGGAAGGTGGTCATAGGAACTTCGCAATGAAACGACACAACCTTATCAAGTTTGGGCTCGTTAGAATCGTCTTGACGAGTAGTTTGCCTTTCAATGGTAACCAGGGTCATAGGAACTTCGCAATGAAACGAAAAATTTGGATTAAGAATATTGTAAATAGTAAGCGTGTTACATTGTGATGCTACATGGAGCTCTACGGTGGGTCTGCAATTATGCTGCCGACCGTACATATAAGGCCTAATATTAAATAAGTACACCGTGTTTAGATGAATGAAGCGTTTTTATGAGAAAGGGAGTTGTTCTAGACGTCTTAGTGAACAACATTTGTTCTACCACTATATTGGTTTGACAGCGAGAATAGAGCCTACAACCGTCTACCTCGCAAGCGGGAGTTCTTCCACCATGCCACAGTGGCTTTCAAAAATTCGTACCACATATATTTTTAGTATATTTTACTAACCTTTGCTTAGTTCCGCTCTCTGTGGTGGAAATTCTGATACATCCACTGTTGGCGATGTGGGAACCATGTTGCAATGGACTGTCTGAAAATATTCAAAGCAACATTAAAACAGACAGAAGGACAAGAAAGTGATTTTATATTTTTTAAACACACACACAAAATTGAACTCGCACATAAAACACCAATTTTCTTGATTAGCATCGGCAGGCCCAGACAAGGCAGGCCGTTGGCGTCTGAATGATCCTCGCAGTACATATTGATGAATTCCCTGTTGAACCCATCTTTGGTGCATTTTGCGGTATATTCGCCAGATGACAAAGATTATAAAAATAATCATCAGCAGTACCATTGTCAGCAACAGGTAGTTTGTTGTGGATGTATGGTATTTTTAACCGACTTCAAAAAAGGAGGAGGTTCTCAATTCGTCGCGTATATATATATATTTTTTTTTTTTATGTATGTTCGCCGATTACTCGAAAACGCCTGGACCGATTTGAAAAATTCTTTTTTTGTATGAAAGGGGATAACTCAGAGGTGGTCCCATAAAAATTGGATGAAGATCTGATGAGGATCTTCGGAGTGATGAACAGAATTGCACCTCGAGAGTGCAGCAAATTGCTCAGTTTTCGATTTCCACCAGTAGAATTAGGCCATAAACGAATAGTTACCGATAAATGGAATATCTGAAACCACCTTCTCATCAGAAAACTCTTCAATCGGTTACGATTACAGGTTACAATTTGAAGAATTTAGTCGAATTTAGACGCCGGACTGGGTTTGTATGAATATTGATAGAGAACCCTTTCTTCAATGAAGATCTGATGAGTATCTTCGAAGTGATGAACAGAATTGCACCTCGAGAGTGCTGCAAATTGCTCATTTTTCGATTTCCACCAGTAGAATTGGCCCATAAACTAATAGTTACCGATAAATGGAATATCGGAAACCACCTTCTCGTCAGACAACTCTTCAATCGGTTACGATTACATGTAACAATTTGAATAAAATAGTCGCTTTCGCCTCGCCGGACTAGGTTTGAATAAATGTTGATAGAGAACCCTATCCTAAATGAAGATCTGATGAGGATCTTTGGAGTGATGAACAGATCTGCACAGCGAGAATTAGCAAATTGCTCAGTTTTCAATTTCCACTAGTAGAATTTGCCCATACACTAATAGGTATCGATGAATGGAGCATCTGAACCTTCTCATCACCAAACTTTCCAATGGGGTACGATTAGGTACAGGTTGCAATTTGAAGAAATAGTCGCTTTCGCCTCATGGAGTAGAATTTTCAGTGACAGCGGCACTAAAAATGGTTAAATAAAAAAATAAATTAAAATTTAAAAAACCGACTTCAAAAAACCTGAAAACAAAAACTAAAAAAACTTGAAAAAAATCCCGGAAACAAAAACTAAAAAAAACTGAAAAATAAAAACTAAAAAGGGAAAAATAATCCATTTCGGGTCACTAAAACAGCAGATAACTTAAACATACTTGGAAGTCGGACTGGGTGACACCATGTTTCTTATTATATCTCTCAACATTCAATCTAACCCAGTCCGACTTCCAAGTATGTTTAAGTTATCTGCTGTTTTAGTGACCCGAAATGGATTATTTTTCCCTTTTTAGTTTTTATTTTTCAGTTTTTTTTAGTTTTTGTTTCCGGGATTTTTTTCAAGTTTTTTTAGTTTTTGTTTTCAGGTTTTTGAAGTCGGTTTTTTAAATTTTAATTTATTTTTTTTAACACCTTTATAGATGCGTTATTTTCCGCATTCGCCGCATTTTAGTTTATGAAAATATCTTCTTTTTCCACTTTGGAGTTACACATCATGAACAAAAAAATATAATCCACGAGTCACTTTTATGGAATTCTAACAGTGCGCATCTCGCGTTACCGATGCGCCCGCTGGGTCGCCATATAAGGACGTGACAAATGAAACGATCGAATGTTGAGTTAAGACTGATTTATTATTCTAATTACAGAGAATATAAAGTAGATCCGAAGTAGGTACATTGTTAGGTACCTACTACAAGGGTTCCTTGTTTACGTTTTGAGGTACGGAACCCTTATGGTCAAAAGCAAAATGTCTTTGGTTTAATTAGTCAATGTTAATTATTGCATAGAAAATTGTTGTTAGGTGTTATTGTGGGTGGGTAAGTACCGTTTCTAGGTTCAATGTTTTCTACATTTTTAGAGAGAGAGACGAAAATTCCGTGTTATTTCTAGCTTAAATCATGATGATGATGTCTCCCTGAACGATTTCGACCACAGCGAAGACTATTTCTGGTAACCTATTAGAAGAAGATGACGAGCTTCGATGTTTAGCAGCTTGTCTGTAGTGTGCTCTTTGGTGACTGGCGTACCCGATTTTTGTTTGTTTTAAGCTATTGCATAGCTTATATCGCGGGTTTTGAGCGCGGCGACCGTACCAAGAAATTCCGTAACGAAAATAAAAACCTAACACCCCCCACTCCGCCTATTCATTTTAAGCTAAGTATTGCATAGCTTTTATAGCCGACTTTGAGCGAAGCGACCGAATCAAGAAATTCCGTAACGAAAATAAAACCTAATAGCAGCCGAGCCGAGCAATACAGCATCAGAATTAAGTTGATAGTAATAGATAATAGTTGACATAAATCAATTAGTTATGATGTTATTCATTCACCTGATAAACACTCGCATATCGTCCATCGACTGCTTGCGCAGAGTTTTCAACAGCATATTGAGTAGGTCCAACCGCTTGCGAAGCCTGGTTGGTTGTCTGCTGGTATGGATGAGTCACTAGCGACGTGTGAACGAAAAGAAACAAATTAGTCTGAGATACCATTAAAATAAATATTATTAACAGCGCTCCGTGGTTTCACCCGCCTAACTCCCGATCCCGTGGGAATATCGGTATAAAAAGTAGACTATATTACTCCCAATGAATCAATGTATCCTTATACCAAGTTTTATCAAAATCGGTCTAGTAGTTTCGGAGCCTATTCGTTACATACAAAAAATATTTTGCCCTTTACCTATTATATTCGTGAATATGTGGCATGATGTTAAATTCCAAGTCCTGACTGATTGACTCCTATATCAACGCACAGCCTAAACCAATGAACCGATAGGGCTTCTGATTCTGACCGTAAATTGTACCTTCAAATCAAAACAAAAAAAAACTGGTTGCCTGTAAAGTCGGTATACGGGCGAAAGTTTTACGTGACAACAACTGTGCTCGAGTGGAAGGGACGCGTGCCTTTCACTTTTTATGTCTGTCTCTCTCGCTCTTAGGCGGGCTAACCATGCCCGCGTGCCTCTCACTCGCTCTCATTGTGAGCGCATAACGTCAGCGGAGCGTAACGCAGTTTCTTGAAGTGTCACCCGGCAAACCAATTTATAAAACGTTGTCACGTCAAAAATATAAATAATTGTACAAAGGAATTCGTATCCAAAGAGCGACAGATGAAAACCGCTTTAGACTCAAGGTTTCCCCCAGGGCTCGATACTTGACCTCACTCTCTTCATAATTCAAACAAACGATTCAACCACTCAATTGTTGCAGCAACTCACCTGTATTTGGCAGTAATATACAGGGTTATTGGTTTCCAATCCAAAACCGTGCAGGGGGTGGTTCTCCGCATCAAAACGAATAACTTTTGTTCTACGACTTTTGTCTATTCTTTCATTTTTTTTTCATACAAAAATAAAAAAATAATATTCTGTTCTGTACGCGCTATAAGATCTGTAGTAAAACATAGGTAGGTAGACGGCACGCGCCCAGCGCCGCGCGGCTTGTCGAAAGGGGTAGCGGTGCGCGGGAGCAGAGAGGGGGGGGGTATGTATGACGAACGCGTGACGCAGTGCTTAGCCACTTTAGTCTCTATTTAGCGCACGCGTAGTAACTACATGCCGGACCGCGACCGCCGAAAATCGCGTTTAGTTAATCTTAACCTACTTTACTAACTTAACCATAAGTAGGTAGTACAGTCTAGGTATAATAGGTGCACGTAGATATGTAGGTAAAAACCTAACACATAATAGGTAGATAGGTATCGTGTGTAATAAATAATATTTTTGACGTATTTCTTTAAGTAGGTATGTTTCAATTATTTTACCTATTGATATGAGTACAGCGACCTGCGGGCCGATTGCCGTATTCTTATGCAGCGCGTCTTGACTGCGTTTGCGTCATACGGCTGTTGGCGTACGAAATTTTTGACTAAAGGGACAATTAATTTGACATTTATGACACGTCAAAATTTTGCGCGAAACGGCGAGCGAGCGACGTTTAGGTTTGCGAGACGTGTGCGTCTCGGCAATACGAAATCTATAGTTATTATGACGCAAACGCAGTCAAGACGCGCTGCATAAGAATACGGCAATCGGGCCGCTGGGCGTGGGGGCGTGAGGAGTGCGCGGTCGGGGCCGATCGACGTTCGAGTGAGTCGAGCGCGCGCGGTCGCGTCTACGCGCTCGCAACTACCTATTTAGTCCATAGACCTAGCAAATGTTGAGAATTACTCGCAGAACTTCAATACATTTTTCAAAGCTAAGTAGTAGGTTTTGACAAAAGTCGTAGAACAAAAGTTATTCGTTTTAATGCGGAGAATCACCCCCTGTACGGTTTTGGATTGGAAACCAATAACCCTGTATACTACCTTATTGGCAACAGTGTGACTCAAAGCTCTATATTTGGCCCCACTCTCGTTCATAATGCACACAAACGATTTAACCACTCAATTGTTAAAGCAACTCACCTGTATTCGGCAGTAATGTATACTGCTTAGTTCCATCCAACAACTTGAAAGAGCAACAGGTCAAAGCGCATTTGACTCAAGGTCTATACTTGGCCCCACTCTCTTCACAATTCACACAAACGATTCAACAACTCAATTTGTTACAGCTAGTCAACTGTATTTGGCAGTTACGTATACAGCCTCGTTCCATCAAACAGCGTGACAGAGCGACATATCAAACCCCTTTTGACTCAAGGTTTCCCCCAAGGCTCTATACTTGGCCCCACTCTCTTCATAATGCACACAAACGATTCAACCACTAAATCGTTAAAGCAACTCACTTGTATTCGGCAGTAGGGTATACTGCCTAGTCCCATCCAACAACGTGACACAAAGCCCAGAGTTCGTCGTACCTCTCACCACCGCCACCATGCCATCCTTATCCATTATTATTAGTTATTTGTAGGTATGTGCTGAAAAATAATTTTTCGAAAATCATTAATATATTTTTGAGAAGGCTATGCTCGGTATTGAAATGAAGAAATTGGAAGAATTTGTTATTCCAAGACTGACGCCTGTATTCACAACCAGTACTTATGTTGCTCTTGGATAAGTGAACGCACTGCGCTAAATGCGGCCCTATTATTGGTCAATTTTGTGCTGCTCTCTTCACTCTAGTATATTATTTGCGGCTCTATGCATTTGCGCGCGCGTATACAATATCATAAGGTTGATTGCGAATACGGATGGAAGCTATACCAAGTTACATCTCAATTGTTCAGTAGTTTTTGAATGTAAATAATCGGGATTTATCGGTGACGGAACCTAATTGTTCGTGAAACGTTAATTGAAACATTTTTGACGAATGTAGCTAATACAACCTCTTTTTAGAAGGGTTTGTATCATCTTTTGTTTAACAAATGCATTATTACACTACACCCGCAACACGTTAGTGAGACGTATAACATCCGTTACATTTGGTTTTTGAAATTGACTCTTCTCACCCATTTCAAAAAGTCAGTTCAAATTTAATATGCCTACACACAAAAAGACATAAGTATTTCAACTTGCCATCATCCTAAGAAGCCTGAATAGAAAGAAAAAGAAATTTGGTCTGTAGCAGTTCTGCCAATCTTCAACCTCAGGTCCGGACCTAAAACATAAATAAATAAATATTGCAGGACATTCCACACATCGCCATCTAGCCCCAAGCTAAGTAGACCTGTGTTATGGGTGCTAGACAACGGATACACTACATAAATACTTTTATTTTGTAAATATATACTTATAATACATAGAAACAACCAGACCACAGACAAATACCTAAGCATAAATACGTGTCCGAGGTGGGAATCTAACCCGCCAACCTGTATTTGGCAGTCCGGCATGGTGACCGACCACTGTGCCAACTGGGTCGTGTTTAGAGTTGCTAGCGATGTATAAATCATCTAGATGTAAAGACCATATCTATACTAATCTATACTAATATTATAAAGCTGAAGAGTTTGTTTGTTTGTTTGAACGCGTTAATCTCAGGAACTGCTTTTTTTAGTTATTTCTAAACTAGCAGCGCTCCGCGGTTTCACCCGCGTAAGTCCCGATCCCGTGGGAATATCAAAATGAAAAGTAGCCTATAGCCTTCCTCGATAAATGGACTATCCAACACAAAAATATTTTTTCAATTCGAACCTGTAGTTCCTGAGATTAGCGCGTTCAAACAATCAAACTCTTCAGCTTTATAATATAAGTATAGACTAGCTGCGCTCCGCGGTTTCACCCGCGTAACTCCCGATCCCGTGGGAATATCGGGATAAAAAGTAGCCTATAACCTTCCTCGATAAATGGACTATCCAACACAAAAAGAATTTTTCAATTCGAACCAGCAGTTCCTGAGATTAGCGCGTTCAAACAAACAAACAAACTCTTCAGCTTTATAATATTAGTATAGACTAGCGACCCGCCCCGGCTTCGTACGGCTATATTATGCATGTATTATACATATAAACCTTCCTCTGAATCACTCTATCTATTTAAAAAAAACCGCATCAAAATCCGTTGCGTAGTTTTAAAGATTTAAGCATACATAGGGATATAGGGACAGAGAAAGCGACTTTGTTTTATACTATGTAGTGATAGTGAAGTATAGATTAGGTAGTAGGTAAGGGACTACGACTTCTGGTAGATCACAGTGGCAGATGATTTCTTGGTAGGGGTACCAACGAATAAAAATATTGTTTAGAAATATAGGTACCTACCAATAATTTACTTACATCGCACGGTTTTAAAACTATTGTAAAAGATTTTTATAAGAAAAATATAAAATGTACTGTAAAGACACGAATTTGGAAATAATACAAAAAATAACTACTTGATTTGGAAAAATGACACGAAATGCAAAAATGTCTAAAATTCTATGATTATTATGTTGATTGACATAAAAAAAGCTGAAAGAAGTTTTCCTAAAAAGCAAGATTTAAATTTTTGAAAAAAGTTTAATATACGTGCTCTGAACACAAAAGACTCCGCTCATACAGAAATTCCTGCTGGAACCCCTGTAGAAGAATGTTTTTTGACCCTGGTTACAGCTTCAGCCATTTATTACACTTCCAAGCACTTAAATAATTTGAACCCAACAAATAAAAGTCCTAGCTTTCTTCTTACCTAGGCTTTCCTTCATTTTTCGCTCCATTACTGCCAAAAAAAAATTATGATGTTTTTGACAGAAGAAACATAGACTAAAGAAGAATTAATGACAACATGAAATGTTTACAAATTAAAATCAAAACCAAACCGAAAGCACAAAGTAAAATATAAAATTATGTCTTTGCCAATTCGATTTAAAATCACAGGAAACTCTTGCTTCTAAGCGAAGTAAAAGAGCCTACCTTTAAAATATGAAGAGATAAATAAAACTACTCTGTTCCGGCCCCTTACCATGGATCATTTGTAGCCTTTCTCCATAGCCTTCATAGCCGTTCTGCATTTTCATAATTCAGGTAAGTAAAGTTAGCCCAATTCTATTTACAACAATGGGGCCAACATAGTGGAGCCAGTAGGATGTGGACAAGGGCCTCTGCTCCAGACAGGTTGCCATACTTACTACCCTCTAAGCTTAGTCGACCGTGTCTAGAGAAAATAACTCCTCAATACGTCCGGTTACAACTAAGGCGCAGGGTGACTGGTGTCATTTGCGATCCCAAAATGCCGGTTAAACTAAAGGGACAGGTCTATAAAATAATCATTAGACCTAGGCTGTCTTTTTGTATGGTAGTGAGGCGTGGCCGGTGCATGAGCGACATAAGCAGGAGCTGCAGGAGTGGAGTGACGCGAAAGGATCGCGTCAGGAACTCCCGCATCCGGGGCAGCCTTCATGTCCGAGACATTACAGATAAATTGCAAGAATGTCGCCTACGCTGGTACGGTCACGTCTTGCGAAAACCGGCTAGTTACGTGGGGAACAAATGTCTTGCCATGGCGCCTCCACCGGGTCGTGGCAAACTGGGTAGACCCAAGAAGTGCTGGCTCGACGTCGTAAAGGGTGATATGCGTGCAAATGGCCTTACAAACCAGGATGCCGAAGATCGTGCGAAGTGGAGGCGTAAAAGTAGGAAAGCGGACCCCGGGCCCCCGAGAGGGATGCAACCGGGAACTTCGCTCGGATGATGATGACAACTAAGGCGCAGGGTCCTCACGCTATTGTCCTCACGCCGTAAGAGCACCAAACATTTTTGGTAGAAAAATCCTTCGAAAGTCGAGGTTCTTGTGCTCTTCTGGCTGTTTAGTTGGGTTCTTTAGCATGAGGATGGAATTGACTATGTCCAGCACCTTTACCACCTTTTTAGCTTAGTCAATACGTCGAATACAGCCAACTCAACAGCGGGTTTTATCACGATGTTTTCCGCGCACCGTAAGAACAATATTATTCGCGCACATAAATACTTCTAAGAGAAATCTACAGGCTGGGATTTGAGCGTTTGGAATGTCGAGGTATACCCTAGACGGGAGAAATCAGAAAAACCGGCCAAGTGTGAGTCGGACAAGCGCACGAAGGGTTCCGTACATGTTCTGTTTTTAGTATTTGTTGTTACAGCGGCAACAGAAATACATCATCTGCTTGTGAACATTTCAATTGTCTAGCTATCATGGTTCATGAGATACAGCCTGGTGGCAGACAGACGGACAGTGGAGTCTTAGTAAAAGGGTCCCATTTTAAGATATGGAACCCTAAAAATCAACGGAGTTAGAAAATACAAGCGGACGATACTTTCAGTTTTAGCAGTTAATGTTTTTCAATTTTCAGAAATAACTCCGACCATGATAACTGTAGACAATTTAGCCAAAATGTACGAGAGAGAACGCATACGTATAGTCCAAAGGCAAGAGCGAGGCAGACATTTGTTGCTGTTTTACAGAAGTATTGACTGTAGATATTTTGACACATTGAAGAATTTGAGAAACAAATACAAGGAGAAATATGTGAGTTTATACTTGCGGTAATTTCATTTGGGCGTTCAGGTTTGTTCGCGTCTGTAGAATTTAACCGTCGATGTCCTTAACGTTACCCCCGGGTGACGCTAAAGTAGCAAACAATCGGTGGTAAGCCTTGACCGGCGGCTTCTAATATCACCCCCTGGACAAAGTCATGGTATCAAGTGAGATCCGTGGATACAAACCCCAAGTGACACGTCACGTTCAAAATCAAAATCAAAATCAAAAAATTTTATTTCTTTGGATGTATAATACCTTAAAAGTATAATAGACCACTTGAAAACGTCTTAAAAACTAAGTTAGGATGTGTGCCTTCGGAACGCGCCCACCAATGAGAAGAAGGCACAAGAAATTCATGGGGTTTTTTTTTTTCATGTGATCACGCTCACAATGGTCAATATTACAAATATTTGAAAGTATTATTTGAAATGGAGCAACTAAAGTCACGTCCATGGGTTCTTATCATTAAGGTAAGACGAAGTATCATAGTACGCCTTACTGCACAATCTATGCTTTATAAAAGTTTTGAACCTGTTAATGGACATGTCATATACCTCTTTAGGTAATTTATTATAATAGAGCACACATGTACTATTAAACGACCTGTTTATTTTCCGGAGCCTACTACCGGGCACGGTCAGTTCATCCTTATTTCTTAAGTTGAAATTATGAATATCGCTGTTTTTACGGAAAATATCAGGATTTTTGTGAACGTAGAGCAAGTTTTCGTAGATATATTGGGAATAGAGCGTTAATATGTTTAACTCTTTAAATTTTTCTCTAAGTGATTCCCTGGGGCCCATTTTGTAGATAGCTCGAACAGCTCTCTTTTGCAATATGAAAATAGCATCAATATCTGCAGCACACCCCCACAGTAGGATGCCGTACGACATGACACTGTGGAAGTAGCCGAAATAGACTAGGCGAGCAGTCTCAATGTCCGTGTATTCGCGAATTTTCTTAACGGCGTAAGCGGCAGAACTAAGTCTATTGGACAATGCTTCCACATGCGGGCCCCACTGAAGCTTAGGATCTAAAGTTATACCTAGAAAGACAGCCTTACTGACTAATTCAACTTCCTCATCATTAATCTTTACAACAGTTTTTACTTGTTTTACATTTGGAAGTGTAAACCGAATTAATTTAGTTTTGGATCCATTCAGTAATAAATTATTGGAATTGAACCAATCAACTATTCTAGAGAGAGCATTGTTCACATCGTCAACGTTGGACTGACGCCTTTTAACCTTGAACACCAAGGAGGTGTCATCTGCGAACAACACTATCCCATGGTTGTCCCTTACAAGGTAAGGTAAGTCATTTATATAAACTAAAAACAGGAAAGGTCCTAATATGGATCCTTGAGGAACCCCCATTGCTATCGCAGATCCGGGGGATCGTTTCCCGTTAACATCAACACTCTGGACCCTACCGCTCAAATAAGAAGAGATAAGATCCAGGGCGCCGTCCCTAATACCGTAGTGGTGTAGTTTCATGATCAATGTATTATGTTGAACGCAATCAAATGCCTTGGATAAGTCACAGAATATGCCATACGCATCATGTGACTCCTCCCAAGCATCAAATATGTTTTTAATTAACGCTATACCCGCATCAGTAGTCGAGCGCCCCTTACTAAAACCGAACTGTTTATTATGTAAGATATTATTATCATGGAAATGTTTCAGTAGTTGCTTTAAAATAAGTTTTTCAAAAATTTTACTTAACGTGGGTAGTACTGATATTGGTCTAAAATTGGAGGGGTCTGAGGTACTACCAGATTTAAACAGTGGAACTACTTTACTCAATTTCATTAAATCAGGAAACACACCACAATCTATACATCGATTAAATATAATGACTAGTTCTGGTATAATCAGTTCAATAATTGATTTAACAATCGGGACAGACATCCCCCATAGATCTTTAGTTTTCTTGAGATTTATTTGCTTAAGCACTACAATAATGTCATGAGTTTTAACATATTGGAATTTAAATGTTTTATTACAATTTGGTACATTCGTTTTTAGCAATGCTTCTGCAATGGGGGTAGAAGAATTTAAAGCCTTCGTCAAAGTAATAGCTACATTACTGAAAAAAATCTCAAATTCGTTTGCGATATCTTGATCATTATTAGTTATATTTCCATTAATACTCAATTTAAACTCGGTGTTTTTGGCTGCGACTCTCCCTGTTTCAGCGTTAATTACTTTCCATGTAGCTTTTATTTTATTATCACTAGATTTAATCACAGATTTAATGAAGAGAGATTTTGCCAAAATACATACTCTTTTAAATATCCTTGAATAGTTTTTAACGTAGGCTCCAAACTCCCCTGATGTATTACTCTGTCTTTCCGCGTATAACTCATATAGTTTATGTCTACTGCGGTGAATACCGACCGTTGCCCAGTCACTAAACTCGTGTTTGTCGGAGACTACCATAGATCTGGACGTAAATATAGACTGAAATTGGTTATTTAGAACCGAAAAAAAGTTATTGTATAATACATTTGGATCCGTATCACAAGGTAGAAACGGTAAAACGTTAGCTAAATTCAATCTAAGTTCCTCCAGACGAGCAGCAGTCACCGGTACGTACTTTATTTTCCTTTTTGGTATCGATTTTATGACAATAGCAAATTTGACAAACTGACCACTATGGTCTGATTCTAATTTATTAATGATAGATTTGCTAATTGTGGATATATTATCAGTAACATAAACATTATCAATACATGTCGCAGTAGTGTCAGTGGTTCTAGTAGGCTCCAGAAACACGTTAGATAAATTGTGTGATTTATACAAATTTAGAAGTTTCGTGGAAAAGGTGCTTATTTTCAGTAAATCTACGTTAAAATCACCACATACAAGTAATTGTTTTTTTGATTTAGTTAATTTTGTCAGCATTTCATCCAATATCTCAATAAATTCTTTAAAATTTTCAAAAACAGGTCGTCTATATACACATACTACTATTAATTGCTCCAGTTCTACACAAGATATTTCCGTTACACATTCCACAGACATAGACACGACATCTTTTCTTTCTTTATAGTTTAATTTCTTGTTCAGTATTATAAGAGACCCCCCCTTTGCCGTGTTTACCCTGCAGAATGCGCTGCCAACCCGGTGGTTGCTGAAATTGAACATGAGCTGGTGAGCCCGGAGATGGTGTTCGGTTATGCATACAATGTCAATATCCTCAGCGTTCATGTACAATTCCAGTGTTAGTATTTTGCCCTCTGTCATCCCTCTGATATTTTGATGCACAAGGTTTATATTTTTTACATAATTTTTCTGTACTTTATTTATTTTAGGGCATTTATTCCAGCAATCGTTATTATTTGACTTGTTTGATAATGAGATTAATAATTGACTAATATTGTTATCTAAATTTATTTTTTTATTATTATTACTTTGTAAAGTGCTAGAGGTCTCTATTGTCTCAAAACTACTGCAAGAGCGTCCCTCTTTTGTCTTAATAATTAATTTAAATTAATCGGATAAAGATGACTATCCGTAGTCTGAATATTATATATGTCATTTAACTGCGCAAAAGGCGCAGTGTATGTAGCCAAGTTCTTGGCTGTAAAGTTAAAAAAATAACATAGCGAAGATGCTATCTGTCTTTTGATGGAATCCGGAAGCTTGTGCTTTCCCTTCGTCAAATAATAATCATTACTAACAATAGGGTTAGAGTCAATCACATTGAACTTCTTATTATAACATGATATAGTGTTCATTGTTAAATTTAAATTATATCTAAGTTTATTTTCCGCAGCTGGCAAGTTTTTACAGTAGGGTAGTGTAAACATTACAATTTTATCTATGTTTAGAGAGCACAAAGTATTACAATATTTTAACAAGTCTTGTTTGTAAACACTTCCCCTATTTCCAATAAATATAACCAAACTATCATTTTTGTTAAAATTATAACTACTTATTCTTTTCATAATTTGAAGATAAGATGCAGAAGGCATGCAATAATTTATAAAGGACTGTCCCTTTGAGCAATAATTTAATTTTTTAATTTTAATTTTATAGTTCCATCATGTTGTACAGGCGTTAGGCGTACCGTTCTCCTTCTAGCCGAGCATGCTACATTCTCGACCTCATCGTCGCGACCATCAGTTGCTTGCTGCAGTGGCTTGCATCATCATTCTTTCTTTCTTTCAAATTCAAGCCTATTTTGTGTAAAAAAAAATATAATGTCTTGTATTTTCTAAGGTTTTCGCGACTTGAACTCATAAAATCTCTGGGATCGGCAAAGGTATCAAAACGTCAGGTCAACAAAAAAACAAAATAAAACGAAATAACATACGTGAAATTAGTCTCAAGAATGTCTACTTAATTTGGGGGCTAGTTGGCGCTGTCTGCTTACACTTGTACTTATACGGGTTTTTTTCCGCAATTAGACCCATTTTAATTGGGTCCTTTTTGCGTGAAGATGGAGTAGGCTTGCCCAGCACCTACTACCCTCTCAACTTAGTCGACCATGTCCATTACTAAGTAAGTATTGACAAGTTCTCTCCTTGGTTGGCTCCACAACCGACCACAGACCTTCAGTCTTCTGGAGCCAAACAAGCCGCGGGTTTCATCACGATGTTTTCCTTCGCCGTAAGAGCAATGTCAATTAACGCATATATTTTTTCTTAAGAAAAATCCATTGGTGCACGGCTGGCCGAGATTCAAACCCACGACCTTCAGAATAAAAGTTAAGCTAGAATCACTAAGCCAACGCCGCTCCATTGGGCTGTGTGCTATATCCTGCAGTATATATACATTAATGTTGCCCGCGACTTCGTACGCATTGTAGTTCTGTTAAAGGCTAAAACCTTTCTCTTGAATCGCTGTTACCGTTGCGTAGTTTTAAAGATCTAAGAATAAATAGACAGACAGACAGCGGGAAGCAACTTTGTTTTATACTATGTAGTGATACAATTTGTCCCGCCAGTCTTGCAGCCAAGAACAATGTCCAGTGATCAAGGAGCGAATGGAACACCACATGCAGAACCGGCATACCTCGGCGAAGACCACCAAAATCGGCGGAGTAGATCCATTACCCCTGGGACAACGCCCGAGGGTAATGGGTGGGGGTATCATTGGCACCGGACTGTCGGTAGGTATCCCTTGATATGTACAATCCACGGTCAAAAGTCTCTGCCCACATTAACGTTTACAATGCTGTGCAGCAGACTATTTGAACATTATAACAACGTAACCCGTGGATCGAACCCACGTCGGTTGTTGTAGCGGGTCGGGTGGCCCCTTATACCACTCACACAACTAAACACATAGCTAACATGTTTACAAATACATAATCACACTGAGTACTTTTAATTCAAGTAAGTATTTAAGTTTGTGTGTAACGTCTATTAGAAGAAGGTCGTAACTCCAATACTTGTTGATAGTATTATTGGAGCAAACTGATCATTTACTAATGCCCCAGTATGTAGCAAAAAACCCTTTAATCCCTTCAGTGTTGCCAACAAGGTTTTCATAAAGGGTTGTTAAATTAATCTCAAAAAAATAGCGGAAGCGACTCCTGACGTTAATATTGTATTTGTCGTATTGTGAAAATATCCCAAACTCTCATTTTATTTTCCATCTTTAGGGTTCCGTACCCAAAGGGTAAAAACGGGACCCTCTCTTAATAAGACTTCATTGTCCGTCCGTCCGTCTGTCCGTCTGTCTGTCACCAAGCTGTATTTCATGAACGTGATAGCTAGACAATTGAAAATTTTAAGGACTATGTATTCTGTTACCCCGCTATAACAACAAATACTAAAGACAGAAAAAAATGAGGCTCCCATGCAACGGACGTAACGGTACGGAACCCTTCGTGCTCAAGTCCGACTCGCACTTGGCCGGTTTCTACTAAAGCTATCTTAATTTTCCAGGGCATGAACTCACGAACCCCATCAGGACGTATAATACCAGCAGCTGGAGCAAGCACCCAAACCCTCCTTGCTCCCATGGGCACATACAGAGACAATTTCACAACACACTATCCTAATACAGACTATTTCAGCGATAAGGCCGTCTCTTACAGTGGTGCCTCAGTTAAAATATTAAATACAGATTTAGTAGACACCATTAAAACTGAACTACAAGATGAACTGCTTAATATATTCGAAGACATACCTCTTAATCCAGAAAACAAAAATGCTATGCTATCTACACTAGCAGATGATGTAACTAAGATAATTGTACGTGATGATTTGGATACCGATAGTAAAATCAAAACTGAAATTGATGAAGCTGTCGATAAATTGCTTAGAAACCATCCAGCATCAAAATATGATAAATATAAACTAGTTGGCGATGTAAGGGCAAAACTGTTTGAAATAGTGAAAGACAAACAGCAAGACTATCTCGATAAAGGCGATAGAAATGTTGATAATGTTTCTGCATACAGTGACATTAGTAACGTTAATGGTGAACTGAGATCTGAGAGAGACCTGAAAGATCCCATAAGAGAGTTTTTTGAAAATTATCCAATACACACAGGCACAAAACTTAGTAAACAAGCTAAAGATAAATTGGTAAATAGATTGATTGACGATGTAAATAAGATTGTTAAAAATCCAACAATGGCGGATGTGGAAAAAAAAATTGAAATTGAGAGAATTTTAGACGATTTACATTCAAAATATCCTGATCCTACGGACGGTCAAGATATAGAAAAATATAAGGATGAAATGCGGGATAAACTATTTGATTTGATTCAAGTCAAACCTAAAGATTTGACAGATTCCATAAAAAAGTTATTTGTAAACTATCCTATTCATACAGAAACAAAATTAAGCAAAGACGCTAAAGATAATTTGCTAAACAATTTGATCACCGATATAAATCAGATAGCTAGAAATGCTGCGATGGCGGATGAGGACAAAAAATCTGAAATAGAGAGGATTTTAGACGATTTACATTCAAAATACCCCGACCCTACGTACAATCAAGAAAAAGAAAAATTTATGGATGAAATGAGGGATAAACTATTTGATTTGATTAAAGTCAAACCTATAGATTTGACAGATCCTGTAAAGAAGTTATTTGAAAACTATCCTATTCATACAGGAACAAAACTAAGCAAAGACGCTAAAGATAATTTGCTAAATCATTTAATAGACGATATCAATCATATTGTAAGAAATAAAACGATGGCAGATGTAGATAAGAAGACAGAAATAGATAAGCTTCTAGACGATTTTCATACAAAATTCCCTGAACAATCTAACGATGAAGTAAAACAAAAAGATAAAAATGAAATTCGGGATAAACTTTTTGATTTAATCACAGCCAAGCCAAAAGGTAGTAAGAAAAAATGGGAAGTACCAAATAATAGTGCTCCCAATTTCTCTGATCCTAGTGGTACAGGAGTCAGAACTTGGGTGGGTGGAAGCAATGGTAAAAAGGTTGGAAACAAAAGTAATAGATTTGAAACACCTGATAGTCGAAGATATGGAGGTGGCACAAGTAATAGAAGTTTTGGCGGTCCAAACAGTAAAACGGTTGGCGTAAGTACAGGTAGCGGCGGTGGGATGAACAGCAGAATGATTGGTAATAAAATAACTAATAGGCTTTATGGAGGCGGTGCAGAAAATAACGGCGGAATTGGTAGCGGTGGAGCTAGAGGTGTCAACAGTGGTACCAACAGACCTGGGACCATTGGTAACGGTGTCGGTCCAAATGATGGCATATTTGGTGGTTATTCCGGAGCTCTACCTAATAGACCTAGAACAAGTAATTATAGAAATGATAATCCTGCATCTAATAACAATTTATCGCAAGAAGTAACACAATTCTTTGAGGATCATCCTATTTTCAACCAATCACCACAAAGTAAGGGTACAAAAGAGAACATTATACGCCGTTTAGTTGAGGATGTTAACGAATTAGCTGCAAATAACAAATTAACTGATGATGATGTCGCTAACGAAGTTGATAAACTTGTTGAAAAACTACATGTTAAATATCCTGCTCACAAATCGGTTCAAGCTCAATATAAAAATGAAATCAGAGATAGACTGAACGATATAATAAATAATGCTCGTGATAATAATTTTGGGAACCGTAGAAATGGTTTAAACGATCAAAACAATAAGGCTGGTCCTAGCAAACGACGACCTAATAGTCATGAATATGATTTCAAACAAGCTTTAAACAAAGCCCTCGATGATATAGCAATATATCCCCGAAAAAAAGACGAACATAGAGACAGTGTGATTAATGATTTATTTGATGATATTAGTTGGATTGCTAACAGTGCTAAACTGGATAATGATAATGAATTAAATCACGAAATAGAACGTACTCTGGACAGACTTCATCTATGGTATCCTGGAGCTAAAAGAGATCAAACCGAATACAGAAATGATATTAGAGACAGACTTTTTAATGTTATTAAGGAATATAATATTAATAAACCGATTCCACCAAAACATGATATAGATGAAAGCGTTAATAGTTTTAGTAATGACAGTGACTCCTACAAAACTGGGCAAGATGCAATAACAATAAAATACTGGATTAATCAATTGAAACATGAAAAATTTATGACAGGCGTTGATGCTAACGAATTACTTAAAAAACTTAATAATAGATTAGTTCCTATACTGAAATCAAATAATTGTTGTGGCAAAATAACTATTCTAAAAGGGGCTGTTTTAGAAATAATGAGTGAAATTCCAGCTACTGCAAACTGTAATAATAAATTGCAAAGAATGGTCAACGATTTAGTCAATAATTTATACTGTAGGCATAAAAATGATTGCTGCAGTTCCGCCGGTTCAAGACGCCAAACTTTATATGTAGACACTGGTAAAAATTATTGGAAATCAAATAAATTTAAGAAATTAAACGATTTTTTTAATGAAAATAACATTGCCCGGAATCGCGATGTTAGCAATGAAATTGCATATCAAATTACGGCTAACGATAACAATGCTGTTGATTCATCAACAGAGTGTAACTTGGAAAATGATATAAATATAATTCTATACAACAAAACAATTGGTGTGTCTGCAAGGGATATTATTAATACATACATGAACATAACCAAATGTCCTAAAAATAATGATGATAAGGGCGTTTGTGATGATAATCTAAATTATCCCTTTACAAAAAATGTATCAATTTATACATCAGAGACATCTTGTTGTGCAACTTCGACGCCGAAAAAATCTGCAAAAAAAAAAGTACAGAAACTAAACGATGAAGAAATTAAGTATATTAATGGTCTTAGTAATTTTATAAGAGCATGGATGGAAACTCTACCGGTACAATATGATTCGCCGGAAGAAAAGTCTTTTAAAGAAGCAGTTGTTTCTGATTTAGCCGGTGAACTTATGGATGTTGCTAAGTTTGCTCAACTAACCTCATCCACTAAAGGGGAGCTTGAATATCAACAGGCGCTAGTTATTATCAGATGGTTAAAAAAAATCAATATTTTCGATGATTATGATTTGACTCCTCAAGTAATAGATATAACGGAAAGATTAAAAGGTATACCCGTACCGGTGCTGACTACACCCCATCAAGGAAATCGACAAGTTATGGACAATATAAAAGTCAGAGAAGAGCAGGGTTATGGACAACATTTCTTACCTAAAGGAATTGATGTCTTAGAAGACGAAATATCGATTTGGGTAAATGAACAGCCTTCAGATATGTTTAATTTTAGTAAAGAGTCTAGAAATAATAAAATACATACTCTGGCTGAAAAGCTACAGCCTAAATTAAAAAATAAAAGCTCCGAGAGTGAAATAAATCACGACATAGAACGATGGTTAAACGACAACATTAGAATGGACAAATGTGATAACATAGAAGAAGTAAAAGAACATTTAAAAAATAGGGTTATTAAATTACCGGGAGATGAAACTTTTGCTGCTAAGTATGAAGAAAAAAAAAGAAGAAGAAAAGAAGAAGCAGAGTTGAGAGAAAAACAAGAAAATGAACCTAAAAAAGTTAGAATAGATGAAGATACAACAGATATTGAACGAACTATGAAAGATTGTATAGTAAAATTTATTGATCACCATTATGATATTGACGATCCCATAGCGATAAGAACATTTAATTATTTACTAAAAAGAGAATTACAAAGACTCAATCCACCAGCTAAAAATGAGGGTTGCTGTTATTCTAATATAGAAGTACTGTCTCCTCTGAAGCTATATGAAGAGTTAGAATTAGTAAAAACTATTTCCGATTGGTTAAAAAATATACCAATAGAAGAGGGCTATCATACAGTAGGGAACAGAGAAAGAATTAATTTAGTATTAGATTTAACAAGAACTATCAAAGTCTTAGAAGATGAAAGAGAAAAGGCCCCTTGCGCAATGGATTATGATGAATATCTAGCTACGGTAATACATTCTTACTACTTTCAAATCCCCGTCCTTGTAGAATATAACGATCCAAATAATTTCGAAATTCTGACAAAACAGATGATACACAGAGTTATTGTTTGGCGGGATCTTATAGCAAAGAAGAGAATCGAAAATTCTCTTGATACTTCAGGCATTAATGACGAAAACATTGGTGATTTTATTGAAGAGTTCATCCGTTATCATGGCACTGAAATTGCTAATGACGGAGTTAAAATGGAGGCATGGTCTATAAGGTTATTACGAGAAGTAAAACTAATAGTACAAAATACGCCAGATCCAAAGACATTGACTAAAACGCAAGTTTATAACAAACTAACATCAGTACCGATACCAGGCGATGCTACTGTAGAACGATTTGACAGAGAATTGGTGTATGTTGGAGAAATTACAGAATTGATGAAAAATTTACCTCTTTTACCCATAGATGAAGAAACCGAAGAAGAAGAAGAAGAAGAGGAAGAAAATCGAAGAATAATGATATGTGATCTGGCAAAGACTATGGCTGAGAAAGAAAATTTTGATGACGATGAAGAATTCAAAGAGTATCTAACTAAATGGATTCAAGATCTACCTTTGGACCAAGAATGCGAAATAAATATTCCTTTCTTAATCAGGCAACTGATACGCAGAATAGAGAGGACGAAGACAGATGGTGATGTTATAGTAGTCACCGATGATAAACCAGTCGTGTCAAAAACAAGTTCTAGATTTAAAAATTGTTTGAAATGTACTAGTAGTAAACAGGGTAAAAATCCAGGGATCATAGCGACAGATGCAATAGAAAAATGGTCTAATTCCTTGCCTATAAAATCAGACGAAGCTGCCAAAGGCAGTATAGAAAGAAAATTGTACCAAAAAGTAGGTGAATTCAATTCTGACCCTTTGGTATTTCACGATGATCTATTATATCAAACCCTTTTAATTGTTGAAGTAGATGAAGTTCTTGAAAAATTACCAGGAGGAGTTAATTTACAAAAGACTATGGATAAACAAAATAAAGAGTTAGTAAAATCCCTTGTAGATGCAAGAAAAATGGCTAAAGAAAAAGGTGCAGGTGATGACTACAAACACAGACTGGAACGTACTATAGATGCTTCTATACCAAACCCAGTTACTCCAAATAAAGTATTCGATCCTGGATTTGAAATTTACAAAAGTAGACTAGCAGATATGTTTATTTTAGAAAACTTTGATCACAGCAACGATGAAGTCAAAATGAAATACGAAAGAATGATTAAAAATGAAATAGATAAATATTTTGATAGTGCTGCAAAAAGAAACGCTACACGCCTTACAAATGACGAAATATACAATGAACTATACAGTGCTTTATTCAAAGTACCTATTCCTAATGAAAAATCAGTTATGGAAGAAGTTGAAGAAATTAAAACTAGATGTGTGATTGACACGTGGTTTGGAGAATTACCTCTAAAAGAAAATCTCACCTTCTATGATCAACTACATTTGGAAAAAAGAGTAGAAGTGCTAGCTAAAAGAATACGTGAAATTGAAAAATTACCGAAATCTGATCATAAACTAACGGAAAAGATTTCAAAGTGGTTAACTGATATTCCTTTAGAACCAGGTTTTGAAAATAATATTCAAAAATATACAGATAATTTAATAAAAGAACTAAAAGATAGTATGAATCAACGGAAATGTTTTTCAGAAAATAATGATAAAAGCAAAAAGAGTAAATGTAAAGCTAAAATTAAACAAACGAAGTCAAAACACAACGAAAGTCAAATGCCTGGACCGAGTACACTTGATGTAACTCTTCAGCCTTCAACAAGGCCTTATTTCCAGCCACAGCCACAAAAAGCAGCAGATTTAATAGTAGATATAGTTGAAAAATGGAGTCATACTATACCCCTTTCTTCTCATGGTAATATAGATGCTGATACTCTTAGAAATGATGTAGTCCGAAAAGTATTGATCAAAATTAGTGATGTTAACACAAACCCAGATATTTTTGACAACGATTGTATTTACAAAGATATTTTAGACGAAGAATTGGAAAAAATAATTAATGAAATACCCAAATGTTGTGATTTTGAACCTAATGAAAAAGCACAAATTAAATCCAAATTGATTGAAGCAGTAACTGCATTAAAACCTTTAATTAGAGAAGAAAAAGTCAAATTTAATTATATACATGACCTAAATAGAACTGTTGATAGAATATTAGAAAAACCTAACAATTTACCTTGTAATAAAATATCTGAATATGATGCTCTTAAAGAAGATATAATTGAGAATTTTGTACAAATTCACTATGACAAAAATGATGATGAAGGCAGACAGGAATATAAGGCAAAAGTGCACGACGATGTTGTCAAATTTCTTAATAATATATCTGGAAAAAAGGACGAAAACCCACAAATGAGAATGAATCAATTATTGTGTGAGTTAGCCAAAGTACCTGTACCAAATAACGAAGTTCTAAAAGAGGAAGTAGAAGAAGTTAGAATGAGAAATGAAATTACTGAGTTTTTAGATGTAAATAATGTAAAAAAGCCCAAAGATAAATCGATCGATGTAATCAAAACTAATTTAGCCAGAAAGCTAGTTAATATTGAAAAGGGAGGCCATAATAGAGAGAATGACGATAAAATGAAGAACGAAATAAACAGAACACTAAAAAAACTAAATAAAGAATTAAAACCTCGAACTGTTGAAGGTTTTGTAAATAAATTAAAGGCGGATGAAGGCAAAAGGAAGGGAAAAGTTACAAACGATGATACCGTATGTGAAGAAAGCTGTATAATGCAAAAATCCAGGGGGAAAGTTGATCAAATTCCTTGTGATGATGTTTGCCCTCACAGGCCTAAGGGACCAATACCAAGTGGTGATGCAACATGTACTAATGAAACAATAAAAGAAGACAACACTTGTGACGCTACTTGCCCAGATAACCTCAAAAAAGATACTGGCACTCACATGTATAACAGACCAATACCACGTAATGATGCAGCAGGTACTGATCAAACATTGAAAGAAGACAATACTTGTGATGCAACTTGCCCAGGTAACCTCGGAACTCAACAAATACAAGAACCATGTCACAGGCCTAAGGGACCAATACCAAGTAGTGATGCAACATGTACTAATGAAACAATAAAAGAAGACAACACTTGTGACGCTACTTGCCCAGATAACCTCAAAAAAGATACTGGCACTCACATGTATAACAAATCAATACCACGTAATGATGCAGCAGGTACTGATCAAACATTGAAAGAAGACAATACTTGTGATGCAACTTGCCCAGGTAACCTCGGAACTCAACAAATACAAGAACCATGCAACGAAACTTGCCCTCACATGCATGATAAGCCAATACCATGCAATCAGGAAACATGTGTTAATTTAGAAGATACCAACAGAGACAATTCACATGACGCCTCTTGCCCAGATAACTTAAGAACTCAACAAATAGACAGCCCTTGCCACCACACCAGCCTTAACAGTGGTAACAGAGAAGCAAACTATCCTGAAATAGAAGACGAAAAAGATGATTTACAATCGCCGGAAGAAGAAGAAATGTGCCCTTGTCAGAGAAAAATGAGAGAAATGTGGCGGAGTTACTGGGCGGCCAGTAGATGGCGCTGTGAAGGACCTGACGATCCTATCTGTACAGATCCTAAACTTGGAGACAGGGAAATGACACCTATGGTACCTATGATGGCACCTTCAAGAAGAGATAATTTTGACTGACACAGTTGTACTCATTTGTAAAATATTTGACTGAAATAATAAAGACAATTGATCCGTTAATTTTGAAGTATCAATTTCACGAACGCTCTGTAGACTGTATCTATATTAATCTATACTAATACTAGCGACCCGCTCCGGCTTCGCACGGCTATATTATGCATGTATTATACTTATAAACCTTTCTCTTGAATCACTCTATCTATTAAAAAAAACCGCATCAAAATCCGTTGCGTAGAAGATCTAAGCATACAAAGGGACATAGGGATATAGGGACGGCGAAAAGTGACTTTATTTTATATTATTTAGTGATCAGTGATTAGTGATCAGTGATTAGTGATTCCTTGATTAGTGATTAGTGATAGTGATTATAATGCTGAAGAGTATGTTTGTTTGTGTGCACGCGCTAATCTCAGGAACTACTGGTTCGAATTGAATATTTTTTTTTGTTAGATAGGTAGTCCATTTGTTGAGGAAGGCTCTAAGCTATTTTATATTTCGAGATATTCCCGCGGGATCGGAAGTTATGCGGGTGAAACCAAAAAATTGGGGGAGAGAACCGAACTGTTGAGATTCTTTTGTCCCATTTTTGTCCCGAACGCTACACTGCTGGTATTTTATTTTAATCACATAGAGTGAAAAACTATAATATTATAAATTGAGCTTCCGGTCCTTATGAACTTAATTCCAAAAGGTCTAGCTAATCAATAGGACTGAATTTAAACTATTTTGAACAGTGATTATTAACCTTTTTTTCTATTCTGTGTTTTGGTTGGTTGGTTTTGGTTAGTTTTAAACCCTCAGAACAATAACTAAAGCAAGTTTCTTTAGTTATTGTTCTGAGTTTAAACCTTATGTTTTGACCATGATGTACCTAAGGCACATGAGTACCTAAGTCATCTCTACTCATGTGCCTAAGGACTTTGGATGTACTTACCTATGTTTTGAACCCATGTTTTGAACCAACACGTTTGAAGTAGTGTAGCTCCATCTATTATGGAGAAGTCAAACTAACCAGTTATAGTTGCGAGATTAAACTATAGATGGCACTGTGCAAAGATTAATTATTTAATTATTCTGTTTTATTTATTGCTTTTGACTGTTAAATATCTATTTAGCTATTGATATTAGTATAAATAATAAAACCTATATTAGACCTAAGCCTAAAAAAATAATATAAACATAAAAATATCGGACCTGTTTACGATTTTTGGCTGTATGCTAAAGACGGATAAAGCCAAAGTCGCAAATTGCATAGAAAAATAAATCATGACGCCATGACAGGTCACGTGATGTAAATTTTTGATTGGACATGCGCGTAATCGCCTAGTCGCTGAATTTTTCTAGTGATTTTTGTAAATTGTGAGACTTTCCAGTGAAAAATAACGGTGTAACTGCAATCTGTGATCTGCTTTGTTCAATTTCTGTGCGTTGAATGTGTTTTTTTTGGTTACGCGTGTAATTAATTTCGCGAGGAAGTTGGCCAGCAAAAGGTCGTTTCTTTACCTACATGGTAATGTACCCTTCAAATTACTTATTTGCATCAAAACCTTCACATCTTGTTGTAATTTCCTCATCTCGGAACCTTTACAGATTAAAACCTGTAGCTGTGAATCTAAAAAACCTTTTAAATCCTGCTAAATCATCCAAAATCGAACCAGGTTGACATGACACATAGGTACAAATATTTGTCAAAATAACTTTCCGAGGATCGTTGATCAATTTCTATTTTACGATTTCATCCACTTTTACTTTTATTTCCAACATTTATATTCGCTTATAACCTTAATTTTACATCTTTTATTGTAATAAACGAGATCCTGTAGATGAATTGAAGTAATTTGTTATCGTCAAGGTATGGAGACACTTTATTGTCTTCAATTGGTGTGAAATGACATCATGGAACGACGAAATACCTGAATCTCTGTTTGAACTACAAACAGATATAAATTACAATGTTTCTTTTGTTACCAAAGCATGAATCATAGTACTCATTCTTTATTTGGATTGATTTAATTATTATTATTGGGCATGAATATATTAAACGAGCCTACAAAATTAAAAAGTTAAAGTTAGTGCGTTACTATCTCCCCGTACAGACCATAGGCCTCCTCTCAGGTCCTGAGCATCAACAGTGAGATGGCACTGGTGCTCATTCATGTTTGGTGACTATCCCAAGCTATGTCAGTCATATGTCAACTAGAGGTAGATACGTCTTTGCTAAATAAACATGACCATGACAAGTAAGGCAATTTCCATATAATCCATCGGGTGTTATCGCATATTGCATGAAGACACATCAAATTATACTATTTATTATATTGCATGAACACAGGGTTGCGGGTTCTAATCCCGCCTCAGACAAGTATTTATGCTTAGATATTTGTCTGTGGTCTGGTTGTTTCTATGTATACTACTTATATACACTTTTTTTTGTAAATATACACTTATATATTTACAAAAAAAAGTGTATATAAGTAGTATATCCGTTGTCTAGTACCCATAACACAAGTCTAGTTACTTAGCTTGGGGCTAGATGGCGATGTGTGGAATGTCTTGCAATATTTATTTTTATTTTTTATTTAGTATATCCATTCTCTAGCACCCATAACACAAGTCTAGTTTCTTAGCTTGGGGCTAGATGGCGATGTGTTGAATGTCCTGCAATATTTATTTATTTTATTTATTTAAATTATTCTGTCACAATAAAGGAATGCAAAATTCGGAGATAACCAATAACTATTACATCTCACTGAGCTATGTTCAGGTTTATTAACCCTGATTTTCCAACCTCACACCCTTAGTCTAAAATTATAAATCCAAAAGTTTGTTTGTCTGGACTAATTTGGATGAAAATCAGCGTAGTTGCTAAATTGAGAGACAAAAATTAGACTCAGGACTCTAGGTAATGTTAAAAGCCTTCCAAAAATGTTTGCCACATCTAGTGGCAATATTTATGGAAGACCTGGGCTGGTTCTCCCCCTGACAAGTGTAACCTCACGTACAAGGGACCTAACTAGAAAGGTCAGAAGGCCAATTCTCGTAAATAACATTGTTCAAATTACATTTCAATATCATTTCGATGCAACAATAATGCAATCGAAATGATATTGAAATGTAATTTGAACAATGTTATTTACGAGAATTGGCCTTCTGAGTGTTGTTTGGGATAGTCACCAAATATGAGTGAGCACCCGTGCCGTGGCCCATGGTCTGTATGGGGATATAGTAACGCATACAACAGGTATTTAGAGGCATTTTTAGGCCAATAACCTGCGGCTTAGTTGCCTCCAGAAGTATTGAAAAGTTTTCTCCTCTGCCTGCCTAGCATGAAGACCAAAACACGATACGATAAAGCTATATCACGCGATATAACTACATCAACTCTCAAAATATGATAGATAAAGCCGCCATGTTGAATTTTTATTATAAATTGCGATAAAAATTATGATAAAAATTCAACATGACGGCTTTATCTATCATATTTTGAGAGTTGATGTAGTTATATCGCTTTATCGTATCGTGTTTTGGCCTTCATGCTAGGCTAGCTGGACATGGTCAGACTAAGCTGAGAGAATAGTAGGTGCTGGGCAAGTCTACTCCATCCTCACGCAAAAAGGACGCAATAAAAAAGGGTTTAATTGCCCTGTCCCGTATACAAGTACAATCCACGGTCAAAAGTCTCTACCCACCGTAAGTAACGTTTACAATCCTGTGCATCACTATTTGAACATTATAACAACGTAACCTGTGGATCGAACCCACGTCGGTTGGTGTAGCGGGTGGCCCCTTATACCACTCACACAACTAAACACATAGCTAACATGTTGACAAATAATAATCACACTGAGTACTTTTAATTCAAGTATTTATGTTTGTGTGTAACGTCTATTAGAAGAAGGTCGTAACTACATTGTTGATAGTATTATTGTAGCAAACTGAAGGCCAATTCTCGTAAATAACATTGTTCAAATTACATTTCAATATCATTTCGGTTGCATTTCGATCACATATAATACCCTCAAAGTAGCTCAAAACACCCTCAAAGTTAGCTTTTTGTAAAAAAAAACTGACTTTGAAGGTATCTTTTGCAATCGAAATGCAATCGGGATGATATTGAAATGTAATTTAAACAATATTATTTACGAGAATTGGCCTTCCGATCATTTACTTATGACCCATACTGTACAAGTAGGCATATTGAGTTTAGCGTTAAAAGATAACCCAAAAATGTTAAAAACCCTAATTGATGTTTATCTAAAGATAATCTTGTTTAAAACCACTTTAATATGATTTAATGGTTTATATATATAGATAACACTGTTTTCTTTCAACTTTTATCTTTGAAAAACAGAAATAGAATAAGTGGAATGTATTAACTAGTTCATTAAACTAGCTGCATCCCGCAGTTTCACAATCATCATCATGTAATCTTTATCCATACTAATATTATGAAGAGAAAAGATTTTGACGTGACAACGTTTTATAAATTGGTTTGCCGGGTGACACTTCAAGAAACTGCGTTACGCTCCGCTGACGTTATGCGCTCACAATGAGAGCGAGTGAGAGGCATGCGGGCATGGTTAGCCCACCTAAGAGCGAGAGAGACAGACATAAAAAGTGAAAGGCACGCGTCCCTTCCACTCGAGCACAGTTGTTGTCACGTAAAACTTTCGCCCGTATACCGACTTTACAGGCAACCAGTTTTTATTGTTTGTTTGCATTGAATAGGCTCTGTAACTACTGAACCAATTTAGATGAAACTTGGTATAAATAAATAGATATTGCAGGACATTCCACACATCGCCATCTAGCCCCAAGCTAAGTAACTAGACTTGTATTAGGGGTGCTAGACAACGGATATACTACTTATATACTTTTCTTTTGTAAATATATACTTACTAGCGACCCGTCCCGGCTTCGCACGGCTATAGGAAAAGTATTTTTGTAGTGCACATTTTTTTTCTGCTGAATATATGTCAGCAGTGGAGTACATTTACGCAAAAAATAAATAAAAAAAAAACCAAAACTTAATGTGAAAAACTTCCTGCAATTTCTAAATTATTGGGTATCTCAGTATTGATACACACAGTGACACGTAGGTACCTACCTTCATTTAGAGCGCGCTATTAAACTCGCTGGCGCTAGTATTGTGTCCATGGACTTCGTAGTTTTGTTAGAAACACTTAAATGGTTATAGCTCTGAGAGTTTTTGAGTTAGCTCCAAAATAAAAAAAACGTTATTTTTTGTTTTAATGTGCTTAAAATATACCGAAATTTGTGCACTACAAAAATACTTTTCCTATTATGCATGTATTATACATATAAACCTTCCTCTTGAATCACTCTATATATTAAAAAAAAACCGCATCAAAATCCGTTGCGTAGTTTTAAAGATCTAAGCATACAAAGGGAAATAGGGACGGCGAAAAGTGACTTTATTTTATACTATGTAGTGATTATACATAGAAACAACCAGACCACAGACAAATATCTAAGCATAAATACATGTCTGAGGCGGGAATCGAACCCGCAACCCTGTGTTTGGCAGTCCGGCGTGGTGACCATTGTGCCAACTGGGTCGTCGAAGTTGCCTCCAGAGTTCTTTCCACTGGAAATGGTCAACCAAACAGAGGATATGGTCATGTGATCATATCCTAGTATTTATCAGATCTAGGCAAAAAAAAATCAGGCAAGTGCGAATCGGACTCGCGTGTGAAGGGTTCCGTAGCATTATATTCTGTTTTTAGCATTTACAGAAATATCTGTAAAAATTTCAACTGTCTAGCTATTACGGTTCATGAGATACAGCCCGGTGACAGACAGACGGACGGACAGTGGAGTCTTAGTAAAACGGTCCCGTTTTAACCCTTTGAATACGGAACCCTAAAAAGTAGGTAAGTAGGCACCTACATAATATGTATAGTAACAAAATAATTAACTGTTTGTTTGTCCCAGCGTTGTTGTGTCAAAGAAAGTCATGTGAAAAAACCAATGTAGGGCATCTATTGTTTGTTACTGATGTTTTTACTCAAGTGCAGATAGGAGAGTTATGTGTTTAGGAAAAAGAAAAAAAAGAGCGGTGTTGGCTCAGTGGTAGATACCTCGAGTTTCATTCTGAAGGTCGTGGGTTCAAATCCCGGCCGGCCGTGCACCAATGCACGAACATCGTAATGAAACCCGCGGCTTAGTTGGCTCCAGAAGTATTGAAAAGTTCTCTCCTCTGGGTATGTTCGACTAAGCTGAGAGGGTTAGGTACTGGGCAAGCCTACTCCATCCTCACTCTTGCGGAAAAAAGCACGTATACAAGTACAAGCCCTTCCAAGTCCCTATCACCTGGGAATATTGGGATAAAAATTAGTCTATAATTTCTATAGTATATTTTGTACTAAAATCTTGTTAAACCATTGTCTTAGCAACGCGGCAACGATTAGTCAACTTCTTCCAAATTCTTTCAAACAAACTTTAAACTCAGGCTAGCTGCGCTCCGCGGTTTCAACCGCGTAATTCCCGATCCCGTGGAAATATCGGGATAAAAAGTATATGTTAATCCAAGTCTCCAGCTATCTAGATAACGAGTTTCATCGCAATCGGTCCAGTAGTTTTTGCGAGAAGAAGTAACAAACATACATACACACCAACTTTCACATTTATAATATTAGTAGGATAGTAGGAATGTAAGAAAGGAAATGTAGGGGCAATAGGTTAGCTTGATTTCAGTACAAAATTGATTTGACATTAAAATTGCTCTTATAAATCTATACTTATCTATATCTATACTAATATTATAAAGCTGAAGAGTTTGTTTGTTTGAACGCGCTAATCTCAGGAACTGCTGGTTCGAATTGAAAAATTATTTTTGTGTTGGATAGTCCATTTATCGAGGAAGGTTATAGGCTACTTTTTATCCCGATATTCCCACGGGATCGGGACTTACGCGGGTGAAATCGCGGAGCGCAGGAAGTTTCTACTAATCCGCAAAACACCACAAAATCTCGAGTTGGTGTTTCGCGTATTGGTGTTATGCGCCTACTAAAGGAAAGGGTTTCGCTTGATTTCAGTACAAAATATATTTGACATTAACTTTGCTGTTAAGGTGGAGTAAAATATCGTGATGAAACCCGCGGCTTAGTTGGCTTTCGAAGTATTGACTAACCTGAGAAGGTAGTATAAAGGTCAGCACTTTTATTAGGAACTAGCGACCCGCCCCGGCTTCGCACGGCTATATTATGCATGAAACCTACCTCTTGAATCACTCTATCTATAAAAAAACCGCAACAAAATCCGTTGCGTAGTTTTAAAGATCTAAGCATACAAAGGGACATAGGGACGGCGAAAAGTGACTTTATTTTATACTAGCGACCCGCCCCGGCTTCGCACGGCTGTATTATGCATGTATTATATCTAAAAACCTTCCTCGTTAATCACTCTATCTATTAAAAAACCGCATCAAAATCCGTTGCGTAGTTTTAAAGATCTAAGCATACAAAGGGACATAGGGACTATGTAGTGATAGTGAAGCTGAGAGAGTAGTATAAAGGTGCTAGGAAAGCCTTCTGCCGCTTTGTTCCCATGTCTATAGATTCCCAATACTACAGATTCTCATGCCTACAGTAACCTATTTGTACAGATTCCCCTAATGTGAAGGACAGACTCTTTAGATAAGTTTAGTACAAAATGCACTTCAACCAACATGAAATGACATTGCAAACTGATAACCCTGCAAAGGATCAAGGTGGACATGATCTCATTGTCTATATGTATTTATGTATTGTTAGGTAGGTACATACCTATCAATATACCTACCTACTTGTACTTGTATAATTGTACTTGTATACGGGCTGTTTTTTTTTGTAGTCGGGAATTTTTATATCCCCAAAAAGGGGCAAAAATTAGTTGGTATTTGACCGATTTACAAGAAGTTAACACGTTGAAATGAAGCTGACTCATAAACCCGGAGTCGTATCAAAATAAATCTAGACATTTTCAGATCGAAATCTATTTTAGGCTCAAAGCTTCAAGATATTTCTAACCAAACTAAGATATTATTTTCTGTCTGCAGAGAGATAATTTTACAAACTTGTACTTGTATACGGGCTGTTTTCTGCAACTAGATCTCTTTATGGATCAAACTGGATCTCTTCAACCACCCAGTTGGCACAATGGCCACCATGCCGGACTGCCAAACACAGGGTTGCGGGTTCGATTCCCGCCTCAGACATGTATTTATGCTTAGATATTAGTCTATGGTACGGTTGTTTCTATGTATTATAAGTATATATTTACAAAAGAAAAGTATGTAAGTAGTATGTCCATTGTCTAGCACCCATAACACAAGTGTACACTTAGCTTGAGGCTAGATGGGCGATGTGTGGAATGTCCTGCAATATTTATTATTTATTAGAAAGACCATGTCCAGCACCAATATCATCTTCTCAGCTTAGTCGACCATGTCCAGAAGAAAGAACGTCTGGAGCCAACTAAGCCGCGGGTTTCATCACGATGTTTCCCGCACACCGTAAGAGCAATGTCAATTAGCGCACATCATTTTGTTTGTAACGAATAGGCTCCGAAACTACTGGACCGATTCTGATGAAACTTGGTATGAGGATACATTGATTTATTGACAGTAACATAGGGTACTTTTTATCCCGATATTCCCACGGGATCGGGAGTTACGCGGGTGAAACAGTCGGGTGATAACAAAAGTACTAACAATTGTGTTAAATCTTTGTTCCAGGTATCGTGAACTATGTAAAACATCTAGAGGTTAACATATGAAATCTGTGATCTAGTGCATAGCGTTAGCGATGGTAGTTGTACAGAACTGCGTCCACTGCCAGGTGAAGGGTTTATTGTGCTACGTGTAACGTTATCATACGGTGAGTAACTATTTGCTGTCCATACTACCCCTTAGATGGCTCACTACCTCACCTAACTGACACTATTAACCCCCAAATGCCTCACTACCCCACAAAACTGACATTACTAAACCCAAGTGACTCACTACCCCACATAACTGACACTAGTAACCCCCAAATTGCTCACTACCCCACCTAACTGGCACTAGTAACCTCCAAATGACTCACTACCCCATCTAACTGACAATACTAACCACAGGTGACCCACTACCCCACGTAACTGACACTACTAACCCCAGGTGACTCACTACCCTACCTACACCCTTACTCACCCTAATGGCTTAATTAATGAATACCCCCATCTAACTGACACTAGTATACCCCACAGATTGCTCACTACCCCACCTAATAATTGAATAGTTAAGTTATTCACAACCTGCCATAAAAGCTAAAACAGTTCTTTTCCATCCAAAGGTTGCCTGGAAGAAATTGCTTTCAGCGATAAGGCCGCCCATTTATGCAACGTATACTTTCTAGCTATTACTTTACTTTGTGTTTATCGTGTTCTGTTTCTTTCTGTGTTGTACAAATAAAGTTATCTATCTAACTGACACAACTACCCACCCAGATAACTTAATACCCCACCTAACTGGCACTACTACCCACCCATATACCTCACTACCCCACCCAACTGAAACTACAACTCCCCCACAGATGGCTCACTACCCGCAACCGACGACGCTCGAGGCGGCGCTGCCGCTGCTCAGCCGACCGGACCTGCGCCTGCGCCAGCAGCTCGGCGAGACGCTGACCGCACTCGTGCGCAAGGAGCCGGAGATTACGCACGATCTCGCCGCTCAGCTGCTGGACGCGCTTGTCGCCTGGCTCAATGGCGGTAACTTTAAGGTAACATATAACATCTACTGTTCTATTCCTAACTTCCTTAATCAAAAAAAAATTAAAAATTTAATTAATAAATCATTATCACTACATAGTATAAAACAAAGTCGCTTTCTCTGTCCCTATGTCCCTATATCCCTTTGTATGCTTAAATCTTTAAAACTACGCAACGGATTTTGATGCTGTTTTTTTTAATAGATAAAGTGATTCAAGAGGAAGGTTTATATGTATAATACATGCATAATATAGCCGTGCGAAGCCGGGGCGGGTCGCTAGTAATTAATAAATTAAATATGTATGTTAGTCTATAAGGTATTCATCTATGGGCCTTAGTAGCCTGAAATAAATGAATTATTATTATTAATCCTAATTCTTAGACGACCCAGTTGGCACAATGGTCACCATGCCGGACTGCCAAACACAGGGTTGCGGGCTCGATTCCCGCCTTCAGCACAAGTATATTATTATATATGCTTAGATATTTGTCTGTGGTCTGGTTGTTGCTATTTATCACTACATAGTATAAAACGAAGTCGCTTTTTCTGTCCCTATTTCCCTTTGACTGCTTAAATCTTTAAAACTACGCAACGGATTTTGATGGGGTTTTTTAATAGATAGAGTGATTCAAGAGGAAGGTTTATATGTATAATACATGCATAATATAGCCGTGCGAAGCCGGAGCGGGTCGCTAGTTATAAGTATATATTTACAAAAGAAAGGTATAAAAGTAGTATATCCATTGTCTAGCACCCATAACACAAGTGTAGTTCCTTAGCTTGGGGCTAGATGGCGATGTGTGGATTGTCCTGCAATTTATTTATTTATTTATTAACTAATATTATAAATCCGATAGTTTGTTATGGTTTCATACCCAAAGGGTAAAAACCCTATTACTAAGACTTCACTGTCAGTCTGTCTGTCACCAGGCTGTATCTCATGAACCGTGATAGCTAGACAGTTGAAATTTGTATTTCTGTTGTCGCTATAACAACAAATACTAAAAATAGAAAACGTGTGTCACTCGGGGACTGCCGCGGTAAAGCTATTGCATCGTGCGAGCTTCGTACAGTCGTACCATATAAATACACGTTAAGCGAACGCTCGGCCGAGCTACATGGTAGGCGGAGTGGGGGGTGTTAGGTTTTATTTTCGTTACGAAGTTTCTTGATTCGGTCGCCGCGCTCAAAGCCCGCGATTAAAGCTATGCAATAGCTTAAAAATAATTAGGGCTCCCTTAGAATATGGTACGGAAACCTTCGTGCGCAAGTCCAATTTGCACTTGACCGGTTTTTTATTTGTTTGCATTATATTTTGTTTATGTGTCTTCCTCTTCACGGTCAAAGAACTGGACCGATTTTGATGAAAATAGGCACAGTGATAATTTAGGGGATAGAGTAGGACATAGGATACTTTTTATCTCGATATTCCCACGGGATCGGGACTTACACGCGTGAAACCGCGGGGCGCAGTGAGTGAATAGTTAGGTACTTAAAATACAAGCCTGATCATCCATAATACTCACAAACAATTAGTCATTACATACCAACATACTTTAGAACAATATTTATGTATGTACCGACAATAAAAATATAAAACACTGTTTTATATCTTCGTTTGTTGAGGTACACTTACTGTCAAATAAATATTAATACATTTACTTTCAATGAATTGATATCTTATTCATAACATAAATATTTTAAATTTTACAAAAAAAAAATGGCATGAAAATAATGGATTTTTTTAAATTTAATGTTCGTAAAAATGCTAGACAGTTAAAATTTTCACAGATGTTGTATTTATGCACAGATGTTGCAGTTGCCGCTTTATCAACAATATTATTACTAAAGACACAAAAATATTTTAGTTGGGCTCCATGTCACGGAACCCTTCGTCCGCGAACCCGACTCGCACTTGGCCGGTATATTTATTAACACACTGTATAAAGCTAAGGATACACGACGACACTTGACACTAGACACTTGATGTATACATCGAGTGTCAATCAATCAATCATTTATTCACATTAAATAGAGTAATAAGATGTCAAAATTATAATAAATTACTTGGCTATTTAACCTCATTTGAGGCATGTGAATTAGTCTAAATTAATAGTGAAATGTGAAATAATAAAATTAAAAGTGTTTACTGTCTACGTGTGTCCACCGCCGCGACATCAATAATTGCTACAGTGTGGACTAGTCATGGCAAAAATAGCATGTCACTCGATATTTCACACTGTGAAAAAAAATCGCAAGTAGCAGATGCTACAAAAAACCACTCTGACTGCTACCAATGCTAATAATTACAAAGTGAAAAATCATTTACATTAGCCCAAATAGCAGACCATGACAAATTGCGAAAAATAATTGTCACCCGTGTGAAAGCTATTTTTCACTCAGATGTGAAAAATAATTGTCACCCGTGTGAAAGCTATTTTTCACTCAGATGTGAAAAGTAGCAGTAGCATTCACACTGTGAAAAATAAAATCATTTGTCACATTAGCAATGATTAAAAATAGCATTCATTTCCATGCTTAGTGTGGACGCTATCGACACTAGTGTCAACATTTGTGTCGAGTGTCAGTGTCGTTGTGTATCCTTAGCTTAAAGATGTTAAGTTGGTCGTAAGTGTAGCAATGTATCATATACAGTCTGATTGTGTCGAGGCGCAGCTCGCGGCGACGCGGGCGCAGGCCGGCGATACACTTCATTGCTCACGCGTACCTATTCTAGAGGTATACCGGGGCTATGATTACGATATATTTTTCAAATTCAAAGTCTAAATTTTTTAAATGAAAACTTATTTGAGCGCGGTACGAATATTTTTAGATGAGATAAAATCTCTGAACTCGCGACACCGTTACGAGACGCAGCTACAGTGTGTGCATATATGCATGTACATATATTTTGTAGTTGTTTGGTAAATAAGTTTTTTTTTTTGGAGTTTAAAGTTTTTTTTTAGTTATAGTAGTTTTATTTTTTATTTTATAAATTTTTTATTCATTTGGAATCTTAAAATTCTCATGAAATCATATTGAAACGTCCTGAAAACAAAGTTAGAATGTGTGCCTTCGGAACGCGCTCACCAATGAGAGGAAGGCACAAGAAACTCATGGGGTTTTTTGTAATCATGGTCACAAAGGTCAAGATAACAAATATTTGAAGGTATTATTTGAAATTAGAAACGTGAATCAGCCCCCTAAGACAACATTTTAAACTTAATTTAGAATTTCAAATCGTTAAAAAACAATTTTCCAAACCGGTCCAGGCGTTTTCGAGTAATCCGCGAACATACATAAAAAAAAACTAGAGAGGTGTCAAGGGACACCCGGATGGAACGAAGTTCCTTTCGATTAATCGGGGACTGCCGCGGCTATTGCTATATCGAGAATAATTTCTAGTAAATGTTCTTATAAAATAATAATAATAAAATAAAATATATATATATATATATATATATACATCCAGGTATAGTTATTACGTCCATGCTAAGACACTGACTTACGGCGTCCACCACTTCCACTGGCATTATCGGCAAAGTTTATGTGAATGTTGTCTTCTTTATCACATGCCATATTCCTGTGCATCTTATATTTACAAAAAGTAAGAAATTGTGGATATTCACATTCCTTTTATTCTGGTATACTTGGTACGTCATGTACATTTTCACGTCCTAGCGTATATTTTTTATATATGCTAATTAATAATGATGCTCTTATTGAGTCCTGGAGTACTTAATATTGATTGCGCGTCCTCAAATATACCTACTGACTTACGGCGTCCACTATTTCCACTGGCATTATCACCAAAGTTTATATTATAATTGAGGTAACAATACAATAGGGTATTACCGACCATGCAAAAGAAGAACCATGCTAGAATAAAAGTATAATTTCATCATGAAAGACGGATTTGTAAAAGCAGAAAGTACAAACCAATCTTCCACGGATAAATACATTGATGGTGGCGAAATTTTCTCATGCAATCCCGATATCTGTTCTGCCGAATTGAGGAAAATGTTAAAATATCTATGTAAGTACTTATCGTATCAACTTATGTTTAAAAATAACAACACATTATGATTATTTTTTATGTTGCGATCGCTATCTAACCTAACCTATTACAATTAGTTTTCAGATCCGGATCCAGAAGGGAATCTTACAGAGATGACGCTCTATTGGCTATGTGCAGCTCAAGCGGCATCAAAGCACATGCATCGTCAAGTGCACAATATGCCCCTGACATAAAGTGCGTTTTAAACTCTAACAGCCGTACTCAGAAATGTCAAAACTATACTTTACTTTTATTTGTGCCAGAGATGAGAAACCTTAAGTTTTATTTTTGCCAAGTAAAAATGAAACTTAAGCATAGTGAAGTTTCATTTCTACTTGGCACAAATAAAAGTAAAGTATAGTTTTGACGTCTCTGAGTACGGCTGTTAGTGCTATTGTCAACGAAAGCAGAAAAGACTGTTACCAGTGTTAGTTAAGTGCCACAACTGCCCCGCATCTAGTTTCTCTAGTGTAGTTATATAAGTGTCATATAGTTATATAATAACTTACATAATTAAACTTATAATAAAGGTTTTATTATATTTTTTATTTTAATTTTCTAACCCTAAAGTGTCATACCCCATTCTACACCCCTATGTCCGCAACCCCCCACCGATCAGACCGATGTTCTATTTGTGGCTTATTTTTTTCATATTTTTTATGCTTGTTTTAGGCTTTTTACGTTCATTCATACTACTTTTATTATTTTGTGTAGAGGGTTTTTTAAATTTTAAATTTAATTTTTTATTTCATCCTTTTTGTTGGGTTGGACTTTTTAATTTTATTATTTCATTTATTTTTTTCTTGCGATTTATGATTCAGGCTCTGGATTCAGGTAGATACTTAATTTGGTGTAAAAAAATAACAATGATTAATTTACAGTTAAATAATATTTTAATCTCAAAATTTGGGTGAAAAATTTAAAATTATTTTTTTAAAATAATTTAATTTAATATCAAAAAAGCACCCTAATTTTCAATCGAAAATTCTCGCGTCAAAATATCACCTTTTTTAATTGAAAATTAGGGTGCTTTTTTGATATTAAGTTAAAATAAGGCGAAAAAATAAATATTTTAAATCAAATAAATTACGGTGTATTTGGGACATAATAAGGTAAGTTTTCACCAAATTTCGTAGAAAAAAAAAAAACATTTTTGAAAAAGATAAAAATAAAAAACCAAAAACTTGGTTATTTGAATTTTTCACCTAAATTTTGAGGTTATGTGAAAAAATTGTTAAAACAAAAGTTGTAGATCTTTTTATTACCTACAACTTTGCCATTCATTTTTTTTCCATAGGACTTGTAGTTTTGCCGGAAATCAAGATAAACCATTTTTTACCCTTAAAAACCCCCCCTCCCACTTCCCGAACTCGGATCGACCGTAATTTATTTTTCCTTTCATTTTTATCATATTCCGCTCCTTTTCTAATGGGTTTCATCCTACTGTGATTTTTTTTGTTTTCAAAAATTATCGACCCTGGTCTAAAGGAGGAGTGTTCTCGACGGCTAAGTGAGCAACTTTTGTTCTACGACTTTTAGAAATTTAACCTTTTTTTTTTTCGATAATTCCAAGGGAATTTTTACTCAAAAATCAGCTGTTTCATACAAAAACTTCTAAATTTTTTTTCGAATTTCCAAAAGTCATAGAACAAAAGTTGTTCACTTAGACGTCTAGAACACCCCATTTCGTATTAAAACCCTTTGCTGGAACACGTATTTGGCAAAACAATTCTGGAATGAAAACTTTAATTTTCGGGCTAAATTAAACAATAAAATTATAAAATGGTCAACGCCTAGTTCTAAAATAACGTCAAGGTAACTAATGCTTTTATTTGGTAAAACAATAAAATTCTAGATTAAAACTTTAAGTTTAAGACAAAATTAAACAATAAAAATTATATCATAAGCAACGTCTTGTTCAAAATAACGTCAAAGTAACTAACACTCATATTTGGTAAAACAATTCTGAATAAAAACTTTTCGCTAAAATTATCACACAGAAAAAAATCTGCTGTAGGTAGTATACATTTTGTCGAAGGTACACCACTCTAATCTATTCATTCTAGATTTTTTAGCGGCAAAATTTATAGTTGAGTTCTACTACTGCTATTTATACTTTAATGTGAGTACATTAAAACATACGACTCTCACGCCCCTCCCCCCTTGAAAAGTGTCCCGTTTTACAGTTTTTCTCAATTTTCAGGAAAACGATATAAGCTAGGTCAAAGTGGTCAAAGACGAAATTATTTATTAATAAATTACCTATAAATAAGTACTAATATTTATTTTAATACGAGTTATGGTTTCCAAGCTATGATACGTCAAAGTTGACGAAAAAAAATTTTTTTTTGCTAATAATGATATTCATTCAACGTAACCAGCCCAGTATTTCCCGAGTTATTTTGCTAAGTGCTGATTTTTCGTCACCTTTGACGTATAATAGTTTGGAAATTATAACTCGTATCAAAATGAATGTTTGTACCTATTTATAGGTAATTTAATAATAAATAATTTTGTCTTTGACCACTTTGACCCAGCTTGTATCGTTTTCCTGAAAATTAAAAAAAAATGGAACTGTGTTGAAAAAATCTTTACGTAACTCCATAGTTCATCAGACGTCCTCTCAGTAGGTACTCCAGTAGGATGGTATATTCACGATATTCATCACAATTTAGTCTACGCAAAATTATTCACATCCGTTCGTACAGGATACTACAGCGTCCGCAAAGTTCACGAGCAGAATGAAACGATGGCCGCGCGCGGCAAGCCTCATAGTCTCAACGGTCAAAGCGCCTGAGCGGCAACGTCGCATTTCTTTTGTTTCTAACCACACGCACTGCACGAAGTGGCAACAGCATATTTGGGAGTAGACGCAACATTATCGGCCAAATGTACGGGAAAATACACCCAGAAAATATACAGCGACGCAGCGCCGCTATCGGATAATTGGTGAACTATATTATACTCGTCCAGAGACTCTGGAAGTGAAAATGCGTCTCACTGATTTTTTTACTATAGATACCCAATACCTATAGCTATGTAATAGAGGTGAAATCAATCTTGCGTCCGTATACCGGACGCCGTAAGTCGGTGGACGCAATATTACTATGGGATTTTTTGAGGCTGGATGCAATAAGTATTGCAAGTTATAAATATATATATATAAAAAAAAATAAAAAAATATAAAAAATATAAAAATAAAAATAGTCGTCCGACAAATAGTCGTCCGTCAATAGTCGTCCGACAAATAGTCGTCCGACAAATTTCGGACGACTATTTGTCGGACGCGCAACTCCTTCCAGCATTTCAGCAACTTTTTTCGTAAGATTTTTTTTCCGTCTAGCCCTCATTCACAACGCGCGATAAGGAACTATCGTTCCAATATATATATATACGCGACGAATTGAGAACCTCCTCCTTTTTTGAAGTCGGTTAAAAAGATAAAAATCAACTACTTCCTTATATTATTCATAGTAACCTTTAGTCGTACCAGAATAAGTGTGGTCTTAAAATACAACACATGATACCTACTGCAGTCGTGTCTCATACTCCAGTGTTTGAAGTACGGATATATTGCTAGCTACGCCTTGCGGTTTCATACATGTAAGTCCCGATCCCGTGGGACTGGGGATAATAACGACCCAGTTGGCACAATGGTCACCATGCCGGACTGCCAAATACAGGGTTGCGGATTCCATTCCCGGTTCAAACATGTATTTATATGCTTTGATATTTGTCTGTGATCAGAAGGCCAATTCTCGTAAATAACTTTGTTCAAATTACATTTTAATATCATTTCGATCACAAATAATACCCTCAAAGTAGCTCAAATACCCTCAAAGTTACAAACACCTAGTTTGTAAGAAAAAGACTGACTGAGGTATCTTTTGCAATCGGAATGATATGAAATGTAATTTAAACAATGATTTTAAGAGAATTGGCCTTCTGGTTGTTGCTATTTATTATAAGTATATATTTACAAAAGAAAAGCATATAATTAGTATATCCGTTGTCTAGCACCCATAACACAAGTCTAGTTACTTAACTTGGGGCTAGATAGCGATGTGTGAATGTCCTGCAATATTTATTTTTATATAATAAAAAAAAATACTTACAACTGAATTGAGAACCTCCTCCTTTTTTTGAAGTCGGTTAAAAATAAACCTAATAGGGACTATTAGACCTCAGTATCTGGTATGAATTTCAACTTGCTAGGTCCACCCGTTTTTGAGATAATCTTTGGTGACAGACGGACAAGAAAGTGATCTTATAAGGTTTCCATTTTTAACATATTGCGGTGTCAATACATGAAGAATACATGCATAATATAGCCGTGCGAAGCCGGGGCGGGTCGCTAGTATTACATAATCTGTGAAAATTTCAACTGTCTAGCTATCACGGTTCATGAGATACAGCCTGGTGACAGACAGAAAGTGGAGTCTAAGTAAAAGGGGCCCTGTTTTTAGGGTTCCGTACCTCAAATGGTAAAAAAGGAACCCTTATAAAATCACTTTCTTGTCCGTCTGTCTGTCCGTGTGTCGCCACCGATTTGCTCAAGAACGGGTCGACCTAGCAAGTTAAAATTCATACCCGTTTGTTTTTACCTATTGGGTATGGAACCCCAAAAAGCGACTCTTGCTATGTCACAATAAAGTGAAATTTAAGTCGCTGGACAGTGAAGACTTAGTAAAGGTTGCCTGGAAGAGATCGCTTTGAGCGTTAATGCCGCCCTTTGTAACACTTAGACTTAATCTTTGTTTTTTTATTTAATGTATTACAAATGGTGTTTGCAATAAAGAATCTATCTATCTAATAGGGCCCGGTTTTTACCCGACTGCAAAGAAAGGGTTATGTTCTTCGCCCCTATCTTTATGTTTGTTTTTAATATTCTTAAATCCCTCATAGCTTCCAAACTACTCGATGGATTTATTTAATTAATTACCCTATGGATGTGTTAATATTAAAATGTTGATATATGTTCCAGGTTGCCCAGAATGGTCTAGAGGTGCTCACAGCGTTGGTGGAGCGTATGGGACCTGAATTCTCTCCCTTTGTGCCTACAGTACTTCCACACATCATTGACAGGTACAGTACGCGTCATAAGTCCACTATCAGTGCGCTACAATCATCACTACATAGTATTAAATAAAGTCACTTTTCGCCGTCCCTATGTCCCTATGTATGCTTAGATCTTTAAAACTACGCAACGGATTTTGATGCGGTTTTTTGTAATAGATAGAGTGATTAAAGAGGAAGATTTTAGTGTATAAAACTACCACGCGTACGAAGTCGCGGGCAACAGCTAGTTAGATATAAAGTTTACAACCTTGAACGAAATGATCTTTGTTCTTGAAACATATTGTATAGATTGTATGCAATGATGTGTGACAGACAATGAGTTAATTTAAAGGTGCAGTCTAATATCTAGGCTGCACGCGACTCGCATAGTCCACTGTCAAATCATTATATTACTAAGAAATAATGGCTAAAATTTACAATTAAATTGAACCACATGTTGAAAAAAGATATAAGCATTTAAAGTCACGTGTTTTACATTTACTTCATCATCATCTGACGCCATTACACATATAGGAACTTAACCTAATCTAACCTTCTTGAAAACAAGTAATTTTTGTTCGAAGTTTTGTCTTTATTCTGAAACTAGCTGTTGCCCGCGACTTCGTTTGCGATGTGGTTTTGGTTTATATAGAATGCCTAGCATTTTCCCGCATAGATACTATTTAACGTTCGGTGTAAGTTATAATAACAAAATAGATACATTGTTTTTAAGCTATATTTTTTGATTGATTTGGCAAAGGCACTTATGTAGGTAAGTAATATTTATATTTATTTATTTCACTCAAATAGACATAATACACAACAATATAATCATGCAAATAATAATCTATTTTGGTGCAAATAAAATTTTGTTTTTTATTTCAAATATTATTAATGATTAAATATGAAAGACCATTGGACAGAACAGATACTTATACATAAAATAACGTCCTTACCTATTGATAGCGGGCATTACGTTGAACAAAAATTGCTTTCACACCAAACATCTAAAACGTCTCGGAAACGGGGTATTTGAAGGAACGTGATGTCCTATGATTTTACAAAAGTGCACGATGCCCTTAGAGACCTATACCTATCGATAGAGGACATCGAAGAAAACAAATAATGCCTTCACACCAAACTTCTAAAGCGTATTTGATACAGGGTTTTTGAAGAAACGTGATGTTCCATGATTTTCCAAAAGTGCGCGGTGACTTTATGCCAATAATAATTGTGTAAAATTACGGTATGCCTAGGGTTATTTTATTATGCTAAAACGTTTATGCCAAACTACAAAAGGACATTTTGTTTATGCCAAAAGTGTGGTTCCCATCTAAAACCTCTAAGCCAATCTCCAACTACTAAAGCGTCTGGGAAATGGAATATTTAAAGAAAAATGATGTCCTATGATTTTTCAAAAGTGTGCGGTTCACTTTGAGACCCGTACCCACCTAAATGAACAAAAAATGCCCTCATACAAAACCTATAAAGCGTAAGGGCATTATTTATCCATCGGGTCTAAAATCACAGCGCAAAAAACATAACACTGCCACGCTCCCATCCTGAATGTCCAGACCCTTTTTGCAATTTTCTAAATTCTAGACCAAATTGCCCAGATTTTCTTTATTAGGTAGCTACGTAATTTTGGGGAAAACAAAATAAAAAAGTAGCTGTGACATACGGCAGACAGACAGACATGACGAATCTATAAGGGTTCCGTTTTTTGCCATTTGGCTACGGAACCCTAAAAATTGATTTTTACAAACATACCTTATCTATTATTCACTTCAAAAACTTCAAAAAAGCAGGAGGTTCTCAATTATTATTCGTCGCGTATATTTTTTTATGTATTTTCGCCGATTACTTACTCGAAAACGCTTGAACCGATTTGGAAAATTCTTTTTAGGGTTTCGTACCTCAAAAGGTAACAAAGGAACCCTTATAATATCACTTTCTTGTCTGTCTGTCTGTCTGTCTGTCCGTCCGTGTGTCACCACCGATTATCTCAGGAACGGTTGGACTTAGCAAGTTGAAATTACTGAAGTCTATGGTCCCTATTAGGTGTATAAAAATCAAGGTGTATAAAAACTAATGTACGGAACCCTCGGCGCGCGAGTACGACTCGCACTTGGCCGGTTTTTTTATTTTGTTTTTATTTTCTAAGGTGTCCGCGACTTAAATAAATTAGTTGAGCGCGATATAAGTGTAACATCGAGGAGGTCTTTGGTAAAGGACCTCTTTGTACTAACCTCATTTTCAGTTTCACGTAGGTAGTAGATATATGCAAACTATTTGGTTTTATGACAACTGTCATCTTGAGCGGAAGCATGTACCTGTACGCCTAGTATGACTTGTTGAAGCACTCGAAAATAAGGAACCCTTATAAGGTCACTCTCTTGTCCGTCTGTCTGTCGGTGTGTCATTACCGATATTCTCAGAGACGGGTGGATCTAGTAAGTTGATTTTTAGGAAGTTTCATAGTAAATACTCAATATAGTATGTTTGATCGAATACGTAAAAAAGTAGTGCTAAGCGTACTGTTCCTTTTTGACGTTTGATTACGTTTTACACGGAAAAATATTTCGATTTCCCATTTTTTTAATGTTTTTTTATCAAATATCATAATTATTGTATTAAAGTTAAATTGAAAAATACCCTAAATGTTAATCTGGTATTTTCTAAACATATTGGTGTGGACCTCATTGAAATCTGTTCTCTAGTTTATGAGATTACCTGGTTCAAACAAACAGACAAACAGACAAACAGACAAACAAAAATTCTAAAAACTACCCTATTGTGTTCAGCTAACGATTCTAAGACGACCTCTGTAGTTTTTTTCTGGATATTTTACAATTACAGATTTTTTTATGTCTACAGATTTATTATATGTATAGATAAAGTTCCATCAAAAATATGCAATTTTAAGCGATTTAACCTAAATAAAATTCAAACAGAATGGTCTATTGTCATAAACTCATCAGTGGCTCTAACTAGTTTTTGATGTGAAACATCTATAGCCGCACGTAAAACCGATATCTGGCGTGGCGACGCATGCCGTGGCGACGCGTCGCCACGCTATATGATGGTATATATACAGTCTATAAGTATGCATTAGTGAGTACGTAATCGACTGTGCGATTCTATCACAATCTGTTCTTTTCTGCATATTACTTTTACAAAAAAATGTCGATGTTTCACATCTGCCAGGTGTCCCGTGACGGCTCATATTTTTTTTATCGTTTTAGACTAGCGGACACGAAGGAAGGTGTCCGTCATACGGCCCGGCTCTGCCTCGGAGCGCTCGGGGAATGTAAGGCTGCCCAGCCGCGGTCGTTGTTAGCGCGTCTCACGCCCGCCTTGCAACACAAGGCGCCGCACACTAGGGAAGAGGCCCTCAAGTGCATACAGGCGCTGTTAGACACGTGAGTACACTAGCCATGGAAATGAATGCTAGTTTTAAATCATTGCTAATGTGACAAATGATTTTATTTTTGACAGTGTGAATGCTAATGCTATTGCTAATGCTATTTTTCACATCTGAGTGAAAAATAGCTTTTACATGGGTGACAATTATTTTTCGCAATTTGTCATGGTCTGCTATTTGTGCTAATGTAAATGATTTTTCACTTTGTAATTATTAGCGATTTCAATGAACTTTCCCTCATACTTTAACACTTTCAAATCAAGCAAATAGCATCTTAAACGCGTTGACAATAAGATTCAATTTAATTTGACAACCCGCGCCCTCTGTACATTAACAGTACTCGAGCTACCCAAGATGGTGATTGGGAAAAAATTGCATTAGCAGTTCAAGTGTTTTTTTAGCATCTGCTAATTGCGATATTTTTTTCACAGTGTGAATTATCGTGTGATATGCTATTTTTGCCATGACTAGAGTACACTGAACACACACCTTATTGAGTCAGCCGCTAGTTCCTCAGTTATATGTATAGATGGCGTTGTTATGCAATACAATATTGATTGGTTTGTCCACAGGCACGGTGCTGCAGAACTCCAGCTGCGCGGCGCCATCCCCTCCCTGGCTGCACTAGCCGCCGACCCGAGTTCGGCTGTCAGGGACACCGCTATGGCATTGTTGTTAGACGTCTATAGGCATGTCGGTCAGTACATTGATTGCTTTTTTACACCCCAGAATTAAATAGAAGTGCCATCAAAGTGACAGCTTGTCTTCCCCGCCAAAGTGACAGCCGTCTTCCCCGGCAAAGTGACAGCTTTTGTTCACCGCCAAAGTATTTCTTCCCCGTCAATGTTATAGCTGTCTTCTCCGTCAAAGTTACAGCTGTCTTTCCCGCCAAAGTGACAGCTTTTCTTCCCCGTTAATGTTATAGCTGTCTTCCCCGCCAAAGTGGCACCTTTTCGTCCCCGTCAATGTTATAGCTGTCTTCTCCGTCAAGTTACAGCTGTCTTACCCGCCAAAGTGGCAGCTTTTCTTCCCCGTCTTATAGCTGTCTTCTCCGCCAAAGTGACAGCTTGTTCTCCCCCTCAAAGTGACAACTGTCTTCCTCGCCAAAGTGGCATCTCTATATTGTCATTCTATAAATACAGGTCGTGATCACGTTATAACCTTAAGTTATTGAAATATTTATGACTCAGAAGTATTTTATTATTACTTTATTGTTTTTTATTTTTCTAGGTGAAAAATTTCGATCAGATCTGAAAAAGAAGGAACTGCTTCCTGCTTCGAAGTTGGCGCTTCTAGAACAGAAGTTCGACGAGACGAGAGAAGCTGGCTTGCTCTTGCCAACTGGTGAGCTTTTTAAGACACTTTGTAAAGCGACATCTAGTCTCGAACGGCAGAAACTTCAGTACATAGCATAAAACAAAATCGCTTTCCTCCTCAACCAATGAAATGCTTTCACATATAAATCACTACATAGTATAAAACAACGTCGTTTTCTCTGTCCCAATATCTTCCGTCCGTTCTGTCCTTATATGCTTAAATCTTTAAAACTACGCAACGGATTTTGATGCGGTTTTTTTTTAAAAGATAGAGTGATTAACGAGGAAGGTTTTTAGTTATAATACATGCATAATACAGCCGTGCGAAGCCGGGGCGGGTCGCTAGTTATACATATAAACCTTCCTCTTGAATCAGTCTATCTATTAAAAAAACCGCATCAAAATCCGTTGCGTAGTTTTAAAGATTTAAGCATATAAGGACAGAACGGGCGGAAGATATAGGGACATAGGGACAGAGAAAGCGACTTTGTTTTATACTATGTAGTGATATATTTTAGTGACAGCATTTGATTGGTTCTTAGCCACTTATTTAGTTTTCTAAGCAAAATATTTATAACTGTTTGTTTTCCAAATAAAATAAAATACAAAATAAAATAAAACTACCACGCGTGTGAAGTCGCGGGCAACGGCTAGTTTATTATAAACTATTTTTACAACCTTATCTCATTAATTTTCCAGCGACAGCAGGTGCTGACGAGCCAGACTTTATAGCTCGAAGTGCTAAACGTACTATGACGATACCAACTTCCAGTTCCTCCATCACCTCGGCCAGGTCCAGGGATGGAGACAGCTCCGGGGCGAGCACACCAGGTCTGTATTTTATTGCACACATCGCCATCTTCCTGTTATGGTACAGTCATATTACCAATTAGCTGAACCCCACGTGACCTTAGAGCTCACTCGCACATCTGTAAGGTTGTAAAGTAATGTTAACTGATACTGTTTTTTTTAACATCCAATTATTTCGCGGGATTCTAAATAATAGTTAACCTAAAGAAAATATCATTTTATATTAAGATTGCGAGGCATTGTACGCTTAATCCAGATTTATTTCATTTCTGAATGCCAAATCGTTCATTTTCTTCTATTATAATAAATAGCACGATAATTTGATTGAAAAAAAAAAAGAAACATTTCTAATATACTAATTTTTCTTCTCTCCATGTATCACCGGTATGGATCGTCGTCATGGGAACTAACAAACTACAAACAAATACAAAATCATTACATATCCCAATAAAATCATTTCCTATCACAATATAATCGCTACCCAACCCAATTAAATCATGATCCATCCCAATAAAATCATTACCCATACAAATAAAATCACTACCCAACCCAATTAAATCATTATCCATCCTTATTAAATAACTACCTATCTCTTAACAAACAAATCCAACATTATTTTCGCATCCCAATGAAACACTACCCAAACCAATAACATAACTACTAATTCCAATTCCATTTGCCTGCTATCAAATATAACCACTACCCATTCCAATCATAATCTCTTCCAATCACATTTATGTCTATTCCAATCACGATTACTACCCATTCCAATTTTCAATCATTAAATTCCAATCACGACCTTTACCTATGTAAATCACGATTGCCCACCCCAATCATTACAACTACTTATTCCAATCGCAATCACTACCCATTCCATATATAACTATTCCAATAACGACCTCTATCTACGTATTACGACTGACCATCCCAATGACGACAACTACCCATTCCAATTTTCAATAACTAAATTCCAATCACGACCTTTACCTATTCAAATCACAACCATGCCTAATTAAATCACGACTGTCCACCCCAATCGTGACCACTACTTATTCCAATCGCAATCACTACCCATTCCATTTATAACTATTCCAATAACGACCTGTACCTACTTATTACAACTGCCCATCCCAATCACGACTACTACCCATTCCAATCACAACTACCACCTAATCCAATCACATTTTCTACCCATTCCAATAACAACTACTACCTAATCCAATCACATTTTCTACCCATTCTAATCACAACTACTACCTAATCCAATCACATCTTCTACCCAATCCAATCACAACTACTACCTAATCCAATCACATCTACTACCCATTCCAATCACAATTCGAATGACAGCATGTGAGCCACCAAAGCGTACAGTACCCGGGTTGTATAGCCTACCATCTGCTAGTAGGAAACCGCCGCCTCCCATCAAAATGAATAGCGCTAATAACGGTAAGTCGTATTATAAATGTTTTGGATTCGTTTCAGCAGAAGAAAATGCTAAATTAATTCATTAATATTTTACTTATATCACATTGAAGAGGTTAGATAGTAAACAATCACTAAAAATTGCCTGCTTGGGTTAATCGTGGGTCAATTTATGCTAGTGGAAGCGTCAATCTAAAAATTATCATAGCATATTCATTCTTATTTCCACAATATACTACTAATATTATAAATGTCAAAGTTTGTGTGTTAGTATAACAAAAATGCGCGAATTCACTTTCGGCTCTTCGATGTGCATTGTGCTTCGAATCTTCGCTAGCATGAATTGACCCTTAATAATTTAGTCGCTTATATGTATCCATTGATATTGATATTCGTATGAGTTCGTACCCCAATAAGCAATCTTTAGTGTTGCCAACTATTAAAACAAAAGTGCTAAACAGTAGAAAATAAATCTAAGTAACACAAAATCGTTATGTATTTTTGTCAACCAGTGTCAGGTGAAGCGGGCGCAGTGTCACAGGAAGCGTTCGAAGCTGCGTTCGCATCGGCCGCCCCCGCGGCTGTGTACGGTGTGAGAGGATTGGACGACTCGTGTCGACACGCAGCCGCTGTGCTCGGGGACAGGGCTGCCGATTGGGAGAAGAGAGTTGCTGCTGTAAGTATTACTGATATACTACCTGTTACAATCATAATTACTGCCTATTACAATAACTACTTACCCTTGCCAATCACAACTTATGCCCATTTCAATCATTACAGTTAGTAATGATTGAAATGGGCACGACTTATGCCCATTTCAATCATTACTACCTGTAATGATTGAAATGGGCATAAGTCGTGATTAATTAAATTGTAACTAATCCAATACCAACTACACCTATTCAAATCATAAAATCACATTTCAATCATAACTACTAGGTATCTATTCCAATTACAGCTACCCATTGTAATCACGACCACTACCTATCTCAGTTATTCCAATCACAACTAAATCTCGATCACGACTATTACCCATTCCAATCACAACTATAACTATTCCAATCACCACTAAATCCATTTGAATCAACGACATCTCAATAAGTACAGCCCATTTTATTCTCACGATTCGAAGCACAATGAGGTATACCTACTTTTTGACGTGATAACGGCTTATAAATCGATGAATACCGGCATTCACAAAAAAGTGTCATGCAACCAACCATAGCAACGAAGTAAGCAAAATGGTAACGATACAAAAGAGTTCTTATGACATTATAACGTAAAATTATCATCCGTAAACCGACTTTACAGACAGCCATTAGTTTTTTTTTTAATATGATTTTATTTATTTACTAGTCTTTGCCCGCGACTTCGTCCGCGTAAAAGTTATTGATTCTAATAGGATTGGACCAAAGCATCACGTTGGCCCATACAAACTTTGCCCCCCTTTTTCACCCCCTAAGGGGTAGAATTTCGGGAAATCCTTTCTTATCGGATGCCTACATCGTATAAAGAACACACCCTCCAAGTTTCAGGTCTCTCCGATCAGCGGTTTAGGCTGTGTATAGATATGTATAGATTTTTGTTTGATTGTTAACAGTTAAAAAGCATACGTTCGCTACTAAACGCAAACGTACACCAAACATTTGGTCCGGAGTTCGCGGCGCATCTCAAGGAACTGTCTGTACCATTCCTTGTTGTTATTAAGGATTTGAGAAGTCAGGTGAGAATTTATTTATTTATTATTTATTGGTCTGTCTGTCACCAGGCTGTATCTCATGAACCGTGATAGCTAGAGAGTTGAAATTTTTACAGATTATGTAAGTACTTAATTAATTTACACGCAAAAGACATTGTTCTACACTAATATTTATATAGTGTAATATTCCAAATAGATTTTTTAGGATTATTTTGTAAGATACGAAAAGATCGGGTTAAAATAGGTTAAATTATTTTACCATTTGGGTTAAAATCGGTTAAAGTTACTTAAAATGGAATTTATTTGTCATTTTGTTTATGTTATAAATCCTGCCTTGCGATGTTATGGTTGCGGGTTCGATTCCCACTTTAAATATCTTGTTTTTCCGGTTTCCCTATGTGCATCTTTACAAAATAAAAATTTATAAGTATTATATTGGTCGTGTGTCCACCATAACACAAGCCTAGTTTCTTAGCTCGAGTGAAATGTCTTACAATATGAAACCGCACACTGAATATGAACTGCTTATAGTTTCTAATATAGTAATTGTTCACCAGGTGGTCCGCGAAGCTTGTATAACGATAGCTCACATGGCGAAGGTATTAAGAAACAAGCTGGAACAATTCAGTCTGTACATCCTACAGGAACTTATCAATCTCATACAAAATGCTGCTAAGGTAAATATATACATTTTCCTCACTAAACATAGAATAGAATCTATTCAAACAAACACACGACATAATTTAGACACAAATAAGAAACAGTAAGAGATAGTTACAGAGAAAATTAAATACAAAGAACAGACAATAAAATAAAAATAAAGTATTTGAAAAGTCGTGTGTTGCCCGAATGGGTAAATCTTCAGCATGTGCTGCAGATACGCACGCATATCTGCAGCCAAAACATAGACACATAAAGTATACTTTGATAGTTTTTATGATTAATTTATTTGTTTATTGAGGTATTTATTTTTTTGGTTGTATTTGTAATTTGTTTTAATTAATTTGAATTGATGATTTGTGATTAATTTAAGTACTTAAACTTTAATTCAAAAATTGTAAATTGGTAACATTTATTACACTAAACAGAACATTCCGTAAAGATTTGATACATTTTATTGTTTTTTAATCTGTTTCTTAAACTCTTTTTTGCCGTTTTTTATTTTAATATCCCAGATCTTGGTCTTCCCGTGACCACGATCGGTGCTACTTGATCGGTACGTCAAATAACACTTGCTCAAGTAGTTGCTCAGTAACAACCAAAAATAATGCATACCAATAGGTATGTCAGTTATTTTTTTTATTCGATCCAGTGACGTGTGCTCCAAGCAGTAGTCGTGTCTTTAAACCCTATTGGGGGCATTAAACTACAACCTTCTCAATTTTTTTAAGGATAGTCTATTGATTTTATTTTATACTTAAAATTAAATTACGAAATACACATTAAAATAACAAATAAAAATTAAATTACACAAATAAAAATTGATTTATTTCGAAATCCAATTCATAAGAAGAATTTAATAATATTTTATTTTTTATTATGAAATAGGTAGTCTCAAGTGCAGGAAACATATGCGTCCGCTACATAGTGACGTACGTTCACGCGCCAAGACTGGTCCCTGTCATCGCGACCAATCTCACCTCCAGCAAGTCTAAGGAAATACGGGCTACGCTCAGGTTAGTTTTCCACATGGGTTAAAATTGGTTAAATGGTAAAAAAATTGGGGTAAATCAGTTAAATAATAGGTGTGAATTTAAATAGGTTAAATGGTATTAATTTGGTTGAGTACAACTTCAGGGTTAAAATTGATAAAAAAATTAATACTATAAAATTGGGTTAAAAGGAGATATATTTGGGTTAAAATTGATTAAAATGTGCAATTATTTCAGACCTTGTTTTGAAGCTACATTTTTAACAATTCAACAGTTATTTTCATGTTCGTTCTTTATTTCAGCGAAGTGTTAGTGCTTCTTTTAGAGAAATGGCCGACGCAAGCCATAGACAAGCAGCAAAGTGCTATTCACGATGCGATCAGACGCGCTTGCGGAGACGCTGATGCTGTGGCTAGAACACAGGCCAGGAGGTCAGTTTTTTTATTATAATTAACTAACTTTCACCCCCAACAAGTTTTTCAAATTATTTTCTTAGCTGATACCTACGTTATAATAGCTATATGTATGACAAATTTTAGCCCGGTTCCTTCCATTAGTCGGAGAGAGTGAGAGTTTGAGTGTTATCACTATCACTACATAGAATATAATAAAGTCACTTTTCGCCGTCCCTATGTATGCTTAGATCTTTAAAACTACGCAACGGATTTTGATGCGGTTTTTTTAATAGATTGAGTGATTCAAGAGGAAGGTTTATATGTATAACTAGCGACCCGCTCCGGCTTCGCACGGCTATATTATGCATGTATTATACATATAAACCTTCCTCTTGAATCACTCTATCTATTAAAAAAACCGCATCAAAATCCGTTGCGTAGTTTTAATGATCTAAGCGTACAAAGGAAAATAGGGACAGCGAAAAGTGACTTTATTTTATACTATGTAGTGATACATGCATAATATAGCCGTGCGAAGCCGGGGCGGGTCGCTAGTATATAATATAATCTGTTTATTTCGGGTGGATCCGACGCAAATGGGACAAGTTGCGAATGAGATGATTTGCGTCGGATCTCATTCAGAGAGCCCAACAAACTTATATTAGGTTTTCGTTAAGCTGTCTTCTATAGTTTTAGAATGTTTCTATTTGTGATTGTCTGTAATTAGCTTTCTGTTTCTATTTCTTCTGTCTATTTTTTAAACTTAGCTGTAGACTTTCCTTACAAATAAAATGAATAATTAAATAAATCATCCGTCCAATTAATTAATGACTCGTTTGATAGAGCGTTCGCGATGTACAAACGTCACTTCCCCGAGGACGCGTTGGCGTTGTTCACTCGACTAGATCCAGCCGCACAGAAACAAATAGAGAGGGAGAAGAATATCGGAAGCATGGATAGCTTGCATCGTGTTGGCACAGGTATGTTGAGGTTAAATTGGGTTAATTTGGGTTAAAATTAGTATGTGTGTAACGTTGGGTTAAAATTAATTTGAATAAAGCTTAATTTAATATGGTTATATATTATTTTGGTTAAAACGATCAATTTGTGTTCAAATCGATGTGTAATATTGGGTTTAAATGAATTAAAATAGAATAAAGTTTAGTTTCAACAACAAATGGTCGAAAAATAGTTTGCAAATTTTGTACGGACAACTTACATACGAACAGTGTAAGTTAAATAAAAGCTTGTAAAAAGGTACATTATGGTTAAGATAGGTGAATTTGTGTTAAAATGAATTAAAATAGATTAAATTTTGGTTTATGAAGTGTATTTTGGTTAAATTTAAAAAAAACTTTACCTGTTTTAACCCCACCTTACCACGTGATATTAATCTTAGATATTTTCTTAATACTAAGTTTGTCGTGGGGTTAAAATAGGTAAAGTTTTGTCTCGATGGGGAAAAGTAGGATAAAATCGCTTATACTTATTATTGCTTGTCCTTAATTGCAGAAAGACGAACAATCACCAGCCCACGGAGCCCATCAGCTAGTGTCTCAGGTTAGTTGCCTTGTTATCATTTTACTAATAATATAAGGATAAAGAGGGTATTTTAGCCCAGAATTGGGACTTAAAGGTTCATTAAAGATCAACATTTAGTTCTCTTATAAATGCTGCTTAGTGTGTTATAGTTAAAGGACTTTACACAAGTTACTTAGTTGTCAATCCATGTGACTTATTTTGTATGTCTTTTCATATCCATACCAATATTATGAAGAGGAAATCTTTTTGTTTATATTTCCTTACAAATAAATCAAAATAATACGGTTTATATTTATACTAGCTGCGCCCTGCTGTTTTACTCGCGATCTCTTGGTATTTCCGAAAAAGCCTATGACGTTCAGCTACCCCTCAAAATATACATGCAAAAATTCATCCTAATCGGTTCACTGGTTTCGAAGATACTTTACCTCTTTATAATATTAGCAAAGATTATTGGTTTCGAAACGGTCCCTAAGTCACTATAAAGGTAGTATCCCGACTAGCTCTGGTCTTCCGTAGCGTAGTGTCCCGCGGTCAGTAATATTACAAACACAAGAGACACAGCCATTTTATTGTCAATTTTATTTGTTGACAGAAACGATGACCCCCAAGAGTTTAACGACGGATGTGTTCTATCACTTGTAAAATTGCTGACCGTGGAATATCTACATTTTTATGATTATGTCGAAATAAATCTGTGATAAACTGTGTATATTATATTCATTGTGTTATTTTTCTTGATGACAGATTTGGTTCAAGTATTTTATATTTCGATGCAATATTAAAACAACGAATTAGCAAATAATTTTAAAAGGCACTTTGTATGATATAATTACATATAATCGAAAAAAAAACGAATCTCATTAAACCCAAATGTCAAATAGAAAATAGCATAATGAACCGAATGAAAAAAAAATTGAAAAATGAAATGTAAAATAGTTATACTTTATTTTTATTAAACGTTATATTTTCTTTTTTTAAATGCTGCTTACTTATATGGAACTGTGTAACGTATACCTATTTTGAAAACAAAATTAGCGTCGACTGAGAACTTGGTAGGAGGTGGTATGTCGCGGAGTAATTCGTTGAGACGTCGCCGCGCGTCGCAGGAACGACCGCCTGTATCGCATATACCTGTCGCAATGAGAGGTATGGGGTTCGAATTGGGTTAAATTGGGTTAATTTAGTTAAAAGTGACGTAAATTTTGAATGAAACTTAAATCGTAAATTGACTAAACTTAAATTGTATAGAGGATTAAAAATATACCTTTAGCAAAGAGACGTATGGGATTCGAATTGGGTTAAATTAGGTTAAAGCAGTGAAAAATTACATAAATCGTTAAAAAACTGTTAAATCACTACATAGTATAAAACAAAGTCGCTTTTTCTGTCCCTATTTCCCTTTGTATGCTTAGATCTTTAAAACTACGCAACAGATTTTGATGCGGTTTTGAAGTGAAAACTTCTTATGGCGCGTTGGGCACTTCTGTGGGTGAGCATTATTTTCTCGCGACAGATGAGATTTTACACTGATATACAGTTTTTTAATTTGGCTGTGAGTGTATTAAGACGTACATATGGTATTTTTTAACGGACGACTATTGACGGACGACAAATCGACTATTTGTCGGATGACTATTGACGGACGACAAATGTCGGACGACTATTTGTCGTCCACAAATAGTCGTCCGACATTTGTCGTCCGTCAATAGTCGTCCGATTACCGTTACTATTTTTTTTTTCATCTAAAACTCTTTTTGCGTATGTTCTCGCGACAGATGAGATTTTACACAGATATACAGTTTTCACTTCAGTTTACACTCCCGGAGTGCGCTGTTTTTTTTTTAATAGATAGAGTGTCAAGAGGAAGGTTTATATGTATAATACATGCATTATAAAGCCGTGCGAAGCCGGGACGGGTCGCTAGTTGTATATAAAGTGGATTAATACTATACTTAGAGCTTTCAGAGTTATGGGGATCGAATTGGGTTACATTAGGTTAAAGCAGCTAAAAGTGACATAAATCGTTAAAAAAACTGTTTAATTTTATAGTGGATTAAAAATATACCTTTAGTGATAAGAGGTATGGGGTTCGCGAACTGGGTTAAATTTGGGAAAAATTACCTAAATAATTGACAAAACTATGTTAGATATGATTAAAAATATAATTGTAGCGATGAGATGTATGGCGTTCCAATTAGGTTAAACTAGGTTAAATTTAGGGGAATTGTAGATTAAAATGAGGTGACAAAACGATGTTAAATTGGGTTAAACTATTAAGCTATTATTTAATTAAATCATTTAATACGATTATTAGGTAAAAACGGCCAATTTTCGCTCGGACAAATTAAATTAGGCGAAACAATTTATCTATAATATAAAACTGAGTTTAAAAGTTTGTAAACTGGGCTAAGTAAGGTAAGATGGGGTTAAATCTGTAACTGCAGTAAATCGGGGTTAAAATAAATTAAAAATGGAAAACAGGTGAAATCGATGGTACCTATGTGAAAATGGCATGGTAGGTTGGTTACATATCAAAATAACTAAGTTCAATATAACTATGTTCGAAATAACTACGGTCATAATGCCTACTGTTCAAAATACCTAATGGTTGTTTCACATATTTTTGAAATAACTAATGAACGAAATACCTAATGGACGAAATACCTACGGTTAATTTACCTACGTTCATTATAACTATGTTCGAAATAACTACGGTCATAATACCTACTGTTTAAAATACCTAATGGTTGTTTGGCATATTTTCGAAATACCTAATGGACGAAACACCTACGGTTAATTTAACCACAATTAATTCAACTACGGGTTTTCACCTGCGGTTTAAAAAAATCAATTTTATAAAATCCCTAACCAAGTAAAATGGGTAGAATTCGCTTCTAGCACTCGCCGGCCGCTGCCGCGACACCGCTCGCTTCGCTCGCTCGGCTCGTGCGTTGTGGTCGCAGTTCTAACATAAACCTAACCTATCCATGTCGGTTCTGGGTAGGGGGTGTTCCGGATGGGTCTTTATATGCTTCCCTAATCAAGTCAAATAGGTAAAATTCGTCTCTAGTTGCGTGATAAACGCAGCATATAAAGACCCACCCGGAAAACTCCCTACCCAGAACCGACATGGATAGGTTAGGTTTATGTTAGAACTGCGACCACAACGCACGAGCCGAGCGAGCGAAGCGAGCGGTGCCGCGGTAGCGGCCGGCGAGTGCTAGAAGCGAATTCTACCCATTTTACTTGGTTAGGGATTTTATAAAATTGATTTTTTTAAACCGCAGGTGAAAAACCGTAGTTGAATTAATTGTAGTTAAATTAACCGTAGGTGTTTCGTCCATTAGGTATTTCGACCATTAGGTATTTTAAACTGTAGGTATTATGACCGTTAGTTATTTCGAACATAGTTATATTGAACTTAGTTATTATAATGTGTAGCCCAATCGACCGTTAGGTATTATGAACTTATGTGAATCGACCGTAGTTATTTCGAACATAGTTATATTGAACTTAGTTATTATGATACGTAACCGGTAGGTTAAATACCACAGTGACGCAGAAGAGTGCGGGTTCGATTCCCGTAGTAAAGTAATTATTTTGTTGATATGCTGATATTTGTTTCTAGTCTGCGTGTTTATAATTCATATACATAATTCATATTCAATGACGACTTAATTGGCACAATGGTTACCATGCCGGACTGCCAAACACAGGGTTGCGGGTTCGATTCCCGCCTCAGACATGTATTTATGCTTAGATATTTGTCTGTAGTTTGATTGTTTCTATGTATTATAAGTATACATTTACAAAAGAAAAGTATATAAGTACCTATATCCGTCGTCTAGCACCCATAACACAAGTTTAGTTACTTAGCTTGGGGCTAGATGGCGATGTGTGGAATGTCCTGCAATATTTATTATTTATTCCTCCAGAAACCGTCACGGACTAGTTGGTTAGACAAGATGCTAGATGGCGCTATGTCCCATAGTTAACAGATTATAACTTTACCCAGATCGTTCCCCAGGCGGTGGGGGGGTGTCGTGCCGCTCGGTGTCCGCCGTGGACGCGGCGGCGGTACAACGCGCGCGTGCTCGGGCCATGTACTCGCATATGACGCGAGCTAAGATGGCCGCCGGTACTGCTAGTTTACGTAAGTATTTCTATTGTATTATGATGGCTTTAGAGGTGTTTGTGTTTGGCTTATGGAATGTATAATTATTTATTTGGAGGTTATGTCGGGGGTGAATTTGGTTTGATTCGGGGTGATTGTGATCTGACTAGGGGGAGGGGAATAGGGTTGATTTAGGGGTAATTATGTCTGAAGTAAATGTGATTTGATCCGGGGGTGGGGAGAATGTGTGGTCTGATTTGGGGGTAATATGTTTGGGGTGATTGGGGTGAATATGGTACGGTGTGTCGGTAATTATGTCTGAGATAAATATGCTTTGATTCGGGGGGGAATGTGGTCTGATTTGGAGGCAAATGTGTGAGGTAAATGTTGTTTGATTCGGGGTGATTGTGGTTTGATTCAGGGGTAATATGTCTAAGATGAATGTGGTCTGATTCGAGGTTGATATGGTCTAGTTCAAAGGTTTGTGTGTGGATTATGGAGTGAATAATTATATAGATTTAGGAGTAATATGTCTGAGGTAATTGTGGGGTGAATGTGACCTGGTTTGGGGTGAATACAGTCTACCAATTCGGGGTTTATTTCTGTTAATATAAGAATACCTAGTTAGAACTAAATAAAGCTAAAATCAGAGTCAATAGGGTCATATTTGTGGTACCGCTTGATTGGAATTTATTTTGAGTTGGGTTGGCTACCTCCAATTATCACAAATTGGAGATAGCCTCACCGGGACGCCATGGTGACATTGGCGACCCGGCAAAGTAGGGGTTAGCGTTGTATTTTGTGCATAAACTAATTTAAATATGAAATTTTCTGACGCATGCTCATTAGAGGGAGAAGTGGCACAGCAAGGTAATATCATTTATTGTGAATGGTTTTTATTAATGTAGAAACCCAGTTCGTTTTTTTTCAGGGTTCGAGGATATATATCAATGGATATATATCCGATATATATCAAATGATTTTTTGTCAAATGTCAATTGTCAAATCAAATGATAAGTCAGTTTTTGCAGTTTTCTACTGTATTGCTCCATCCTAAATGTAGATGGCGTTGGAGTAAAGTTAAAACATACTCCCTAGTAGTAAGTTTTAATCCTTAAATGGCAACACTTTTAACGGCAGCACGATATATATCATAAATATCCGATATTTTGATATTTAAAATAAATATCGGATATTTTCGAACCCTGTTTTATTTATACAGATAAAAGTAACAGTTGACTTATTAAATTAATTGTATAAGATACAAAACGATGCAATTTATAGTTACCTACTTATACTGCCAAACCTGAAACCTGACAAATCTGTTATAAACAGTTACCCCCTTATTCCAAAACGAGGTTTAAGGATAGTCCGAGATGTGGATTTAAACCTTAGATTTAGACACAGATTTACTCGTAAACTATAGTCTAAACACTATCCTTAAATAATCTATAGGGATAGTGCTTAGACTATAGTTCTTAATAGATTATATAGGGATAGTGTTTAGACTATAGTTCACGAGTAAATGTGTGTCTAAATCTAAGGTTTAAATCCACATCTCGGACTATCCTTAAACCTCGTTTTGGAATAAGGGGGTTAAAGTTTTACTACTTAGCTGATACAGACATAGAATTATAAATTCACAAGATATTTCTATATTTTTTCTTGTTTTGTGATCGATATTTTGACACAGTTTTCTTGTAGTGTCGTTATATGATATTTATAAAACGGGAAATAATAATATAAATAGTATAATACATTTTTTTATTCATTATTTTGTAAAATATCAGTGTTTTACAATTCTTCACTTAAGAGGAAAGGGTACCGGGGGCTTTTTCCGTACAAACTATTACAAACGTAGTCGACTGTTTCCTCCCTGAATAATGACACTAGAGCAAATATTTTTGGTGCATAAAACTTATAACTGCCATGACCATGCCCCTATTTTTTATTTTTTTAATCTTAATTTCTATGATAATTAGATAATGAAAAAAAAAACATAGGGGAATAGTCATGGCAGTTATAGGTTTTATGGCACAAAAATATTTGCTCTAGTTATTATCCAGGGAGGAAACAATCGACTACGATTGTATGGAGAGAGCGCTGGTACCCTTTCACCTTAAGAAAGACTTAGAAATATATATTTATGATTCGTACAGCTCGTGCGAAACGATCGCCAAGCAACGCTGGTGCGGGGTCAGCTGGAGGTGCTGGCACGGGTGTGCCGCCCAGTCCAGAACGATCAGCTAACAGATCCCGTAGACCTGGAGTCAGCCAATCACAACGTAAGTAACTAATACATGGGATTATTTTATTTTTTTGATGATCGCTCCTGTTGCTATTTGCAACATAGTGGTCCACAATGAGCAACGCATGTGTCAGGGGGAGTTATGTCATCATTTGAAGACATAACTCCCCAGCGAAACCGTTGGGGAGTTCCGTTGACCACATTCCTCAGCCTTTGTGTCATATTTTTAGGTGAATCTGAGTCGTAGGTGATAATACAGGGGATTTTTTTTTAACTTTTTTCATTTGTATGTGAGTGTGTATGTAAAAATTGTGTCCACCCGTTATGTCCTCTGTCAAGGGAGAAAATTATTTTGTCCACCTGCCAAAGCACGGCAAAAGTCTAAGTATATCCCCATTTGACATAACACGTGGACATCTATTCCCCGCCTAGCATGGGGACATAAGGAAGACAATAGAGTAAAATTAAGTCAAACAAATGACATTGACACGAATGACAAGCACATATGTATAAAAAACGAATTTATTAGGTTGAGTTACGACGAGATTCTATATAGTCTGTGGTTTTCTAATGGCAATAATTACGGGAATAAACGTTTCCCCCGTTTTGTCTACCGTGGATCGTATATCCACCCTTGCGCCCATGCTCGGGGGGTGGACATAACTGACAGAGGGAAAGACTATTTTTCACACCTGCAGCACTTTAATCACGGATTAAAGCCCTATTAACCTCAACTTAAAGCAAGACTTTATTCCCAAGAGAGATAATGTTGTATAAAACTCCCAAGGGAATAAAGTGATTTGAATTTGGAACGTTGAAATTCGTGTAAAAACTCTTGGTTTTAATTTTGAAGGTCTCAGCAAATAGGTTTTATTTATAATAAGTAATTTGATGGGTCTACAAAATCTAGCAGGCCACGATTTGTTTTTATTTTGATTGTTACGTTAGATCTAAGCAAACAGGTTTTGCCTATAATACCTACCAAATATTTACCATCATGCTACCATCTCATTGTAATTGCCCCATTTTTTTTTAAATGGGGGTTGGCCACCACAAGAATTAAAAAAAAAATTAACTGACGGTATGAAAAGTAGAGTATGCACCTCGGGATAAAGCATGTCTTCGTCTTGGGTGGCTTGAACCCCTCGCTTCACTCAGGACTCTACTTAACTCCCTCGTTTCGCTCTGGAGTTAACTTTAAACTCCCTCGCTCCACTCGTGAGTTCAATATGCCACCCACGACATAAGACATTGCTTTATGCCCTTGATGCATAATCTACTATTGTCCTTGCCCTGTGGATAAAATGTCTCCGGCCATGCTTGCCCTGCAGGAGATTAAGGAAGTAAAGTTAATCTGATAAATGAATCCTATATAATTAGAGGTGAATGTGTTGTTTCAGCGACGAGTCGTTCGTCTTCCCCCGTATCCCGTGGTCCGGCGTCACTGGCACACGTCAGGCGACGTCCCTCCGGAATACCGAGGTCTTTGGCCGGCTCCAGGGAGACCAGCCCCACACGGTTAGACATTTGTGTTATATCTTAATTAGACTTAAGAGGAAACGGTACCTTGGGCTCTTTCCATACTAACTATTAACACGACGGCAGGCGTTGCAATGCAAGCAAGATTTTCGTTCATCACCCCCACCACCGAAACCTTGCTGAATTTCAGAATAAAAAGTTGATATGATGTTACATCAGTATAAGACCTATATTCATACCGAGTTTCATATTAATCCATCCAGTAGTTTCGGCGTGATGCTCGGCCAAGATACAGACAGACAGACAGACAAAAATGTTTTTAACTACATTTTTTAGTTCAGTATCAATCATAGACTGCCCTCCAGTAAAAAATTCAATATATTTTCAATGTACAGAATTTATTCACGAACGATTTTATTATATGTATAAAGATATAGATAGATGATTAATAATCTTCTTATATATAAAAATGAATCGCAAAATGTGTTGGTAAGCGCATAACTCAACAACGCCTGGACCAATTTGGCCAATTCTTTTTTTGTTGTGTTTGTTATTGTCAGGAGAAGGTTCTTATGAAAGAAAAATTTAAGAAAATTGCGTAGAAAATTATCACGCAGGTGAAACCGCGGGGCGCAGCTATATAAAATAAAGTCACTTTTCGCCGTCCCTATATCCCTATGTATGCTTAAATATTCAAAACTACGCAACGGATTTTGATGCGGTTTTTTTTAATGGATAGAGTGATTCAAGAGGAAGGTTTATATGTATAAAACATGCATAATATAGCCGTGCGAAGCCGGGGCGGGTCGCTAGTAATAAATAAATAAATATTGTAGGACATTCCACACATCGCCATCTAGCCCCAAGCTAAGCTACACTTGTGTTATGGGTGCTAGACAACTCATAAAATATACTACTTATATACTTTTCTTTTGTAAATATATACTTTTAATAGATAGAAACAACCAGACCACAGACAAATATTTAAGCATGAATACTTGGCTGTGGCGGGAATCGAACCCGCAACCCTGTGTTTGGCAGTTCGGCATGGTGACCATTGCGCCAACTGGGTCGTCAAATTGTCGTCAGATTGGTATTGTTGTCAAAACCCATGTATTTGTGTCCAGTTCCGGTCGGTCAAGCAGCACGACTAGGCGTCGCGAGTCGTTGGAGCGGACAGCGCCATCTCGCGCGCCTACACATACACTACGGCTTCTGCAGCAGAGCAGAGACGCTGAGACGTCGCTCAGGGTAAGCATTGCTTTATTGAATATAGGATTTTTAAGCTATTGAATAGCTTTTATCGCGGGCTTCGTTAGCGGCGACCGAATCAAGAAATTCCGTAACGAAAATAAAACCTTACACCCCCCCACTCCGCCTACCATGTAGCTCGGCCGAGCGTTCGCTTAACGTGTATGTATATGGTACGACTGTACGAAGCTCGCACGATGCAATAGGTTTACCGCGGCAGTCCCCGAGTGACACACGTTTTTTTATTTCTTGATGCGGTCTAAGATGTAGTACGCGCCCTTTAGAAGATACGATAGAAGATATAACTGAGTCACTGACTCGAAAAGAAGAAATTTAAAATGTAATATTTGTATTGTATTTATCTTTGTCATTCAGAGTCCTGAAGACAGTTCTGCTCACGAAGGATACCGCGGTCGCGATGACGACTCCGAAGCTTCGAGCGTGTGTTCAGAACGCAGCCTCGACTCTTACAGGAGACATGATGTAAGTTGATACTTCAGGTGAAATTAGCGTAGGTTAACATTTAACCTACTAAATTGGGAGACAACTAAACAGTTCAAGTATCATAAAGCTACTGCGACAGAGTGAACCACGTTCTGTCTTTTCTATAAATAGACACTTTAAACACAAGATGGCGCTCTGACGTATACTTTTTAAGGGTCCCGTATCCAAAGGGTAAAAACGGGACTACTAAGACTTAGCTGTTCGTCCGTCTGTCTGTCATCAGGCTGTATCTCATGAACCATGATAGCTAGAGAGTTGAAATTTTAACAGATGATGTATTTCTGTTGCCGCTCGCTATAACGAAAAATGAACAGAAAATGTTAGGTTAGGTTATATTCATGTTTACTATTGTTTTAGGCAATATTTTTTTGTTAATTATACTCCCAAAAGGGCAGGCAAAAGACTTTTAACCTTTACAGTCTCGTCTGACATACAATATTATTAACATTTTTGATTTTTTTTATGGTTTGATTTTCCCCCCCCTTTTCTCCAGTCTATATCGTGGTGCGGTTCAGCCTCCCGGGTGGGGTGGGAGTGCGGTTCCCCCCCTCCGCCTCCGCCTCCGGATGACATCATCGCCCTCTGCGCCTCCACGCATTGGACCGAGAGGAAGGACGGCCTTACACATTTGGTGAGAACATTACTTTGCAATACAACATTGATATTTTGGATATGTTTCTATTATTATAATCCACGGTTGGTTCTAGAAGTATTGACGAGTTTTTTCCTTTGGATCGACTAAGCTGAAAGGTGCTAGACATAGTCAACTCCATCTAATGTCACCGACGATATCTATAAATCGATAGTGTTGCTAATAAAGATCAATTCCTGGAAACAAATATAGTACTTGTGGCAATTTAAAGAAAATAGCTCATTTTTGTAGATTTCTGCAATTTATTGCTATCTTTCTTATTCTTACAGTTAAGTTTATAAGTATTTTTACCCATGTAAAAAATGGGTAAAAATACTTATGTACGCGCGTGAGAAGTTATACGTCCGTCTGTTCGTCCGTGCGTCCGTCCGTCCGTCCGTCCGTCGTCGGCGGTCTGATATTTGTTTTGCGAGCAGCTTCAACCTGTTACTTTAGTGTTACAGTGATGCGCGCGCATCTTAAAATTTCACTCTCGCAGCTTCGACCAGTTTTACTTTTGGGTAACGCAGCTTCAACCTGTGATGCGCGCGCATCTTAAAATCTCTCACTCTCAATTTTTTTTATAACGCGCCTAAAGAAGTATAACCTTAAAAATTCACCCTGTAAATTATTGTAATTATCGAACAGGCAAACTACCTGAACAGCGGACGTCTCCTCTCAGATGAACAACTCCGACGACTGACCGAACTGCTCAACAAGATGTTCGTTGACGCTCACACCAAAGTGTTCTCACTGCTATTGGACGCGGTATGCGAGCTGCTATTGGTCCATTGTAATCAGCTCAAGGATTGGCTCTATCAGCTTATGTTCAGGTAATTTTGGATATTAACTTAAAAATAATTATTCAAAACATAAGAACAGACTTTTAAAACTTTTCAATAGTGACTCCACACTTTTGGAACTTTGTAATAGTGACCCCAAACTTTCGGAATATTTCAATAGTGACTCCAAACTTTCAGAACTTTTCAATAGTGACTTCATACTTTCAAAACTTTTCAATAGTGATTCCAAACTTTTGGAATTTTGTAATAATGACTTGAAACTTTCGGAACTTTTCAATAGTGACCCCAAACTTTCAAAACTTTCAATAGTGACTCGAAACTTTTGGAACTTTGTAATAGTGACTTGAAACTTTCGGAACTTTTGAATAGTGACCCCAAACTTTCAAAACTTTCAATAGTGACTCGAAACTTTTGGAACTTTGTAATAGTGACTTGAAACTTTCGGAACTTTTCAATAGTGACTCCAAACTTTCGGAACTTTCAATAGTGACTTGAAACTTTCGGAACTTTCAATAGTGACTCCAAACTTTCGGAACTTTCAATAGTGACTTGAAACTTTCGGAACTTTCAATAGTGACTCCAAACTTTCGGAACTTAACAATATTGACTTGAAACTTTTAAACAAACTTTCGGAACTGTTCAACAGGGATTTAAAACTTTTGAAAAGATTTCCGGAACTCTTTAACAGACTTAGAAAACAATAGAGCAGTCTTTTGTAAATAAGATGTTCATATTCGCCAACCATGATTTAAAATCTAATAAATTCGCCACAGGTTGCTAATGAAACTGGGCACGGACATCCTCGGCTCCGTCCAGAGCAAGATCATGAAGACTCTAGATGTGATACACGAATGTTTCCCCGCTGATCTACAGCTGCATAATATATTCAGGTTCGTATCGTTTATTCGACACGGGTGACGAAAATATATATATTTTTTTTTAATATATAAAAATGTCAGTGAAAATTTATTTTCCATAAAAAATAAATTAATTCATCATATTTGGCTAATCTTCTATAATATAAAAATGAATCGCAAAATGTGTTGCTAACCGCAAATTTCTAGAACAGCTGAACCAATATTGCTAATTCTTTTTTTGTTGTGTTTCTTACTGTCAGGCGAAGGTTCTTATGAAAGAAATATTTAAAAAAATCCGTAAATTACGCGGTGGAAACCGCGGGGCGCAGTGGGTTACATGTAGATTTAAAATTGTAGATTCTGAGTTCTTTTAAATTAAATTCGACACCGTGTGGCGAACCACACGGTCATCATCAGGAAGATGATGATGATGACCGTGTGGCGAATAATTCAATTTCAATTTATATAATTTGCACAACATGGAACCTCATAATTTAAGAATAGAATAGAAAAACATTTATTCGCAACAAAAACACAGTGAGCTTATGAACTATAAAAACAAAAACTAAAGGCTATTGAATTTCTCGACAGACTCTTTGTTCCCATAATGTGTGACAAACATAGTGAAAAATTTAGCATATGTGGCGAATAATTTGACACTTTTGGTAAATATTTTACGTGTTGAATAATTCGACATGCTTGACTAATCATTTGGCACAAATGGTGAATAATTTGACAAACGTGGCGAATAATTCGACACACGCGATGAATAATTCGACACACGCGATGAATTTTCTTTAAACTGTAAAATTGTATATGTTTATATATTAGGTTCCTAGCAGACGGTGCTACTGCGCCTACAGGCAGAACGCGCGCGGCCGCGCTACGCTTCCTCGCCGACCTCGCACACGATTATTGTACACCTACTAGTCTTGCTACGGCTTTACAAGGTACAGTATGGGTCGTAAGTAAATGATCAGTATGCTACAATAATACTATCAACAAGTATTGGAGTTACGACCTTCTTCTAATAGACGTTACACACAAACATACATACTTAAATTAAAAGTACTCAGTGTGATTATGTATTTGTCAACATGTTAGCTATGTGTTTAGTTGTGTGAGTGGTATAAGGGGCCACCCGCTACACCAACCGACGTGGGTTCGATCCACAGGTTACGTTGTTATAATGTTCTAATAGTGCTGCACAGGATTGTAAACGTTACGGTGGGCAGAGACCGTTGAGAGCTGTCCGAGCTATCTATAAAATGAGCCCCAGGGAATCACTTAGAGAAAAAATTCAAGAGATAAATATATTAACGCTCTATTCACAATATATTTACGAAAACTTGCTCTACGTTCACAAAAATCCTGATATTTTTCGCAAAAATAGCGATATTCATAATTTCAACTTAAGAAACAGGGATCAGGGTTGACCTTGCCCGGTAGTAGGCTCCGGAAAATAAGCAGGTCGTTTAATAGTACATGTGTGCTCTATTATAATAAATTACCTAAAGATGTATATGACATGTCCATTAACAGGTTCAAAACTTTTATAAAGCATAAATTGTGCGGTAAGGCATACTAAGATACCTCTTCGTGCCTTAATGATAAGAATCCATGGATGTGACTTTTTGCTTCATTCGAAATTCAATTGCTTCTTCTTTCAATTGCTTCATTTCATATAATACCTTCAAATATTTGTAATATTGACATTTATGAGCGTGATCACATGAAAAAAAACCCCCATGAGTTTCTTGTGCCTTCTTCTCATTGGTGGGCGCGTTCCGAAGGCACACATCCTAACTTAGTTAAGACGTTTCAATATGATCTATGTATATATATAAGCATTGAAATGAATAAAGAAATTTGACTTTGTCTTTGTACGGTCGGCTGCATAATTGCAGACCCACCGTAGAGCTCCAAAACAGCTGCTATAAGAATGTTTTCAACACAAGCAAGATTCTAGACACCTGCTTTAGTTGAAGTTTAAAGTTAGAAGACTTTATCTCATCAATTAATCAAACAAAAATTATTAGAATGAAAACATTCCAATAATAGTAATTTTATAACTCTACCGGGGGCTGCAATTATGCAGCTGCCTGTAAATACCTGCTTTACAGAAAGTTTAACAGAAAGAATGATTGTTGTTATATTATAGGTGGCAGCACCGGCGTGGCGGGTCGCGCGCTAACCAAAGTGGCGACACTAGCGAGCGAGCCTCGTGCCGGAGACGTGCGGACCGCGGCACGGCGTGCTCTCGCCGCGTTATACGACTGTAATCCTGTACCGGTAAATACTTGTCTTTATTCCTCCTTCTTCTTTTTTTTATACATAATGATAGGTCAGCGTTTGACCACTATCACACCTGCCTGATGGTAGGTGACGATGCGGCCTAAGATGTAACACGCTTTCCTAGAAGATACCTATTCACTCACGACTTGAAGACCCCCTAATTGTACACGTCAGGAAAGACAGAAGCAGGATACTTCTTCTCGTATAGTGGTGTGTGCTCATCTATTGTTAGAGTTTTACAGATCGCTCTTAAAGTGAAAGGGTACCGGGCGCTCTCTCCATACAAACGTAGTCGACTGTTTCCTCTCGGGATATTGACACTAGCACAAATATTTTTGTTGCATAAAACCTATAACTGCCGTGACTATGCCCCTATGTCTTGGTTTTTTTTTCATTTTCTAATTATCATAGAAATTAAGATTAAAAAAACGAATCATAGGGGCATGGTCATGGCAGTTATAAGTTTTATGCAACAAAAATATTTGTTTTGGTGTCATTATCCAGGCAAGAAACAGTCGACTACGTTTGTAATAGTTTGTATGGAGAAAGCCCCAGGTACCCTTTCCTCTTAAGGCCTCTGACTTGACCTAACAACTGCTACTAGAAGTAGCAGTCGGGACCAACGGCTTAACGTGCCTTCCGACGTACGAGGGGTTACCGAAAACACATTTTTGCCACTCTACTTATTGGTCAAATAATCAAATCTTTCCGCTTTATAATCTATTCTATACATATAAAATCCTTTGTGACTGACTGACGGATCAACGCACAGCCTAAACCGCTGATCGTAGAGACCTGAAACTTGGAGGGTGTGTTCTTTGTATAACGTAGGCATCCGATAAGAAAATATTTTCCGAAAATCTACCCCTAAGGAGGTGCAAAAGGGGGGCAAAGTTTGAATAGGACAACGCGACTCCTTGGTCCATTTTCGACTTCTACGCGGATGAAGTCGCGGGCATAAGCTAGTATTAGTATAGAAGTATAGATACATGCAGATAATACAGGAGACAATTATAGAAGTGTTATATCCGTTGTCCAGCCACCATATCTCAAGCTTAATTGCTTAGGTTAGTCGCTAGATGGCGCTGATTAAAGTGTCTTACAGTATATATATATTGTTAACAGTTCACAGCGCTAATGAGCGAGTTGCCGGGCGAAACGCAAGCCCTCGTCAATGGAGTTGTACAACAACATGTACGGAACACTTCCAGTGGTAAGTTGTCATTACATCCCTTTCGGTTTCACCCGCGTAACTCCCGATCCCGTGAGAATATCGGGATATAAAGTATGTTATATGTGAATCCAGTTACCTTATTTTGGGGCCTAATTCTGCTAACACAATTGTGTTTCAATAGTGTGTCGATAGAATCGTAATAGACATTAAATGTCAAAACTATGACATTATATTATGTCAAATTGGTATTCTCCTAATGTTAACTATTCTATCGAAACACCACTGACGCACCACTGACTCACTTTGGTATTCTGCTCTAGAATCGTGGCTCGATGGAATCTCGATAGTTGTCAAAACGATATATCGCTTAGCAACATATTATACCATGTTGCTAGGCAACACCAGCGACGTATCTATTACCATTCCATTGGGGCGCCATAGTGATTCTATTACGATGTTATTAAAACTTTAGAGCAGAATACCAAATAAAGTCACAATCTCGATATAATATGGATATAATGACAATGGTAAATTCATTAATGCAAAATACCAGGGGACGGATTAACGCACAGCCTAAACCGCTGATCGTAGAGGCCTGAAACTTGGAGGGTGTGTTCTTTCTTTGATTTCTCGATGTTCTGTCGCTGGCGAGCGGACGTGTGCGGGGGCATTAACCTGTTAACCTTTCGGTCATTCACCCGAAATCGCGCGCGAATATGTCGTCGAATACAGTGAAGTGTGCAAGTTGCAATGTTGTTATTGAAGAAGTATTGGCGTTTATTATGAACAAAATTGATGTCATGGACGAGGAAAGTTTGTTTCGTGTCTGTTCGAGTGCCTTTACGGTGGAGGAAGTTGAAAAAGCAAAAAAACTACTTTTCGAATCTATTAATACTACCATCAAAACAACAAAAAGAAAAAAGAAGGACGGAAAGATACTAAAAGACCTAGAGGACATTATTGTTTTGATTAAAAGTACCGATCCGGAAAACATACCTGTTTTTGTGGCAAAAGACTTACATAGATTGCCTCCCGTGACGTTCGATCATGTTGACGTTACGGGGTTATTGAAACAACTTACGTTGTTAAAAGCGCAGGTAGATGATATTAAAAATACTTATGCAACGGGAGAACAATTAAGTCAATTAGAGGCCAAGATGCACAGCTATAAGTATGATTCATTGATAAATACGTCTACCTATACGCCTTTTGTGAACACACGTACGAGAGGAAATACCTACTTATTAGAAAGCGGACCGACGGCTCTGCTTACACCTGTGGCTGAGACAATAAACTCTGAATGTATTGATGTATTTTCTCAAACTAATGTAGTACATTCTAATTTAGAGTCAGCGATAACGACAGAAAATAGACAATTTGAAGAACAAAAAATAATAAACCAAAACAATGAGGGTATGCAGAAAAATTACAAGAAAACAATAACAAATAAAGAAGTGGCAAAGAAACTGTCTTTTGCGGAAACGGCGAAACACCCCATAGAAGTTGAAGGAAGGGATAAGGGGTGGACACTGGTGCAAAAAAAGCGGCAGAATAATAAGTTTGTATCAAATAAAGGTACGGCAGTTGCGGACCAAAATAGCAAATTCAAGGCGGCGGAGATTAAAATACCCCTGTTTATTACCAATGTTGACAAGGGTGTATCGGAGGCTGATATAACAAGCTACGTTTTTTCCAAGACTAGTGAAAAAATAGTCCCAATTAGAATAAAAATGTCTAGAGAACGGAATTACAACGCCTTTAAATTTTATGTGAGCAAAATTCACTTACACACATTTCTGGATGAAAGTCTCTGGCCAGAAGGCATTTCTTTCAGACGTTTTATGAATCGAAGAGATACGATGGATAGCACAGTTATTGAGAACGAGAGGCAAACATATAACACACCCATAAATGGATAAAGCTCATCATAGATTCGTATCATTTAATTGTAAAAACTTGAAGAGATCACTCGAAGGAGTGAGACTGCTATGTAAATCTGCTGACTTGGTAGCTTTGCAGGAGACGTGGTTGTTGCCATTTGACCTTCCATTGTTAGATACAGTCGACAACGAGTTCGGAGCGACGGGGACGTCGGCGGTTGACGTCGGGTCGGGCGTATTAAGAGGAAGACCGTTTGGAGGAGTTGCTCTTTTATGGAGAAAATCGGCTTTTCGCTCTGTGAAGGTTATAGACTGTAACAATGTTCGATTAGCAGCTGTAAAAATCATGTTTGACAGTAAGTCGATTTTAATATTTTGTGTTTACATGCCTACAAATGACATTTTAAATTTGACGGAGTTTACAGATTGTTTAAGTAGAATAAGTAGTATAATTGACGACAATAGAGATATAGAAACTGTATATATGTTAGGTGACTATAATGCAGATCCGAATGAATTATTTTGTAGAGAATTACTTAGTTTTTGTAAGGAGCAAAACTGGACATGTGCCGATTTAAAGGTATTAGGGGAACAATCTGACACCTTTACCTTTGTTAGTGAGGCGCATGGGACGGTGAGCTGGTTAGACCACTGTGTCACCACTAGTACTGCGTTAGTAACGGTTAAACGGGTATGGGTAGAGTACGGGGTGCAGTGGTCTGACCACTTACCGCTATGGATTGAGTGCGACCTAAATCAAGTTAGAGAAAAAATTTATATTAATTCGTGTGAACAAAATTCAGTGATATGGGGGGAGAGGTCAAGCTGTCAAATTCGAGTTTATCATGACAGGTGCCATGCTAGATTAAGAGAAATTAATTTTCCGGAGGAATTGCACAATTGTAACTGTGATGGCACTTGTTTGAATTTAGAGCATAGGGTATTATTGCAAAATATGTATAGTGAAATTGTTGACATACTATCGGAAGCCGCGACATCTACTTACAATAAAAGAGGGATGGTACGGCGACGGGGAGAGCGCGTGGCGGGATGGACTGAACATGTAGCTAGGGTACACGGTGAGGCTAGACGTCGTTTCTTGGATTGGGTGAAGAGGGGTAAACCGAATAAAGGACCACTCTACACAGCAATGTGTGACAGTAGGAGAGCTTTTAAAACAAAGCTTAAATGGTGCCAGCGTAATAAGGACAAAATAAAAATGGACAATTTAGCATCAAGGCACGCGGCTCACGATTTTAAACAGTTTTGGAAGGAAACAAATAAATTTAATGCTAGGTCGGGTCTCCCTGTAACTGTAAATGGAGTCTCCGATCACAAAAAGATAGCCGACTCCTTCAAAGATCATTTTCGGGTGGCACCGCTCGCGGTTAGTCCTGAGTCGGTGCCTAGGTGTGATAATAGTTCTGATGGTCAGGAGACGATTACGAGATTTAGTGCTAAGGAAGTTCGAAGAGTTATCGGTAGTATGCAGAGAGGTAAATCTCCGGGTTTAGATAGCTTAAGTATAGAACACCTGAGGCATGCTGGCGTTCACCTGCCCCGCGTTCTTGCCATGTTTTTCAATCTTTGTTTGTGTCACGGCTACCTACCTAATGACGTAACAGACACAGTAGTGATTCCTATAGTTAAGGCTAGGGCGGGGGACAGCTCTGACATGGGCAACTATCGGCCTATCTCACTAGCTACGATAATAGCGAAGGTGTTTGACAGTCTGATTAATGCCACATTATTGAAACACATTAAGTTGCATGATGCTCAGTTTGGCTTTCGAGCTGAGCATTCTACTGAAACAGCTATACTGTGCCTTAAGCAGACTGTCAAATATTATACTGACAGGATGACGCCGGTGTACGCGTGCTTTTTAGACTTGTCGAAAGCTTTTGACAGAGTAAATTATAACATACTGTGGGGCAAGCTTCTGAGTGCGGGTGTACCGGCTGACGTCGTGAACATTCTGCGGTATTGGTACCAATACCAAAGGAATCAGGTGAGATGGGCTGGGACGCTGTCTGACACCTATACTCTTGAGTGTGGTGTTAGGCAGGGTGGGTTGAGCTCCCCGTTGCTTTTTAATCTTTATGTGAACGATCTGATTGGGAGGCTCAGCAGCACTCATACGGGTTGCTTTGTGGACGGTCAATGTGTCAATAACATTAGTTATGCTGACGATATGGTGCTGCTGGGCCCTTCAGTGGGGTCGATAAGAAAACTTGTAGGTATTTGTGAGTTGTTTGCGAGGGAACATGGACTACAGTACAATGCCTTGAAAAGTGAAGCCCTTATTTTTAAGAGCTGTAACAGAAAAGTGTCTTATGTTCCTTCAATTACTTTGGATGGAGTGGCTTTGGGGTATGTCAGCAGTGTAAAATACTTGGGGCACATTGTCAGTGAAGAACTAAAGGATGATGATGACGTGGAGCGGGAACGTAGAGCTTTGGCGGTTCGGGGGAACATGATTGCTCGTAGATTCACTCGCTGCTCAGCACAGGTCAAAATAACACTTTTTAAGGCGTACTGCCAATCATTTTACGCTAGCAGCTTGTGGATCAACTATACGAAGCGTTCTATAAAAGCTCTACAGGTTCAGTACAACAACATCTTTAGGATGCTGTTGAGGCTGCCTAGGCAGTGCAGTGCGTCGGGTATGTTCGCGGAGGCTCGCACTGATGATTTTAAAGCTATCATGCGCAAGAAAGTAGCATCATTATTCCGACGGTTCAGGTCCAGCAGCAATAGCATCCTGAAGATGTTTGAGTCAAGGTACGATGGCCCTTTTCACAAACACTGGACTGCAATCTTGTTGGGAGGGGAGAGAGCGGTGTTCGGTGTCCAGTGATGCTTAGTGTACGTGTGTGTTGTGTAGTCCTAAGATGAATAATGTTATATTTTGTGTGATTTATTTTTGTACTTACCTATTTAATTTAATTTAATTTTTATTTCTTTTTATTAATGTATATGGAATTCTATTCTGAAATAAATGATTTAATTTAAATTTAATTTAATTTTGTATGACGTAGGCATCCGATAAGAAAGGATTTTCCGATATACTACCCCTTAGGGGCTGAAAAAGGGGGGCAAAGTTTAGTCCAATAGGTATATACTTGCTATTTGTGTTTTGATTTGTGTTCTGTTGTTGTGCCTTATAATAAATAAATAAATAAATATACTTAAAATTTTGCATAAACATTTAGGTATGATGGAAGACAACACAAAAAACTACTAGAACCATTTTAGCTAAAGACCTACTAGAACCATTATAGCAAAAGCTAGTAATATTATAAATGTGAAAGTTTGTGTGTTGTTTTACTCCTTCACGCAAAAATGCTGGACCGATTGCAATGAAACTCGGTATGTAGATAGCTGGAGACCTGGATTAACATATAGGCTACTTCTTTACCGATATTGCTACGGTATTGGGGCTTACGCGGGGGAAACCGCGAGGCTCAGCTAGTTTATAATATTAGTAGGATTAGAAAGAAAGAAAAATCATTTATTGAGTACAAACACAAGAATGAAGAAATTAACATGACAATGAAAATTAATTACATAAAAAACAAAAAAAAGTGACGATGAAAAAAAAACAATATAAATGAGGAGTCGTGTGCTGACAACTGCAGCCAAGCATGCTTCCCATCTAGCTATTATGAACTTAATGGTTATTATGGTTAATGGTGATTGGCTTCATAGGATCTGGCAGTTCTATCATGCCCCCATAACCTAGGCCGGCCAAATTGTAATAATAATTTTAATTTATTTATTTTATAATTTCTGTAAGACTATCACTACACATAGTATAAAATAAAGTCACTTTTCGCCGTCCCATGTCCCTATTTCCTTTTGTATGCTTAGATCTTTAAAACTACGCAATTGATGCGGTTTTTTTAATAGATAGAGTGATTCAAGAGGAAGGTTTATATGTATAATACATGCATAATATAGCCGTGCGAAGCCGGAGCGGGTCGCTAGTTCCTAATAATTTAAAGTTATTTTATTTCGTAAAAAATACTTTTGTGTGTGGGTTTGTTTGGTTTTTAAAAATAAGTTTGTAATTTGTGTGGACAGTAGTCTGGAAAATAAACTATTTTCATTTCATTTTTAATCCGTTCAGCTGGCAGTGAGAGCCCGGTCCGAGGCCCGGCGCCATCATCCGAGGACGTACACTCCAGAATAAGGCGGACCACATCAGAGATACATACATATACTAAACAACACAGTAACGGTACGTATACTCTTTAAAGTTATACTTCTTGGTGGACGCAGATTGGTCAGAGCCGACCGAATTGAATATTTGCCGTCCACGGGAAAAATTACCTTATATTAATAGAGATAGGGTACATTTATATTTCAGAGTCGGCCGCCTCTGACGATGCGGTTGACTCTGATGACGTTATCGGAAATATAAATGTAGGTACCTTATATCTATTACAATAAGGTACCTTTTCCCGTGGACGGCAAAAATTCCTTTAGGCGCGTTATGATAAAATGATGAGTGAAACTTTAAGATGCGCGCGCATCTGTAACTTAAAAGTAACAGGTTGTAGTTGCACGCAAAATAAATAACAGACAAACGGACGGTTTCCGTACACAAAGGGTAAAAATGGGACTCTTTTTACTAAGACTCCACTGTCGGTCTCTCTGTCGCCAGCCTGTATCTCATGAACCATAATAGCTAGACAGTTGTTTGCACAGATGATGTATTTCTGTTGCCACTATAACAACAAAAACTAATAAAACCGGCCAAGTGCGAGTCGGACTCGCGCACAAAGGGTTCCGTATAATTATATTCCGTATTTGTTGTTATAGCGGCAACAGAAAAACATCATCTGTGAAAATTTCAACTGTCTAGCTATCACGGTTCATAAGATACAGCCTGATGACAGACAGACAGACAGTGAAGTCTTAGTAATAGGGTCCCGTCTCTACCCTTTGGGTTTGGAATCCTAAAAGTGAGCGCACATCTAGCCGCACGGTTGGTTGCGTCATCAGCATCAGCCTTAGGGATTTCCTTCGCTGCGGCGCGGGCGCGTGCGTTGCGGCTAGGTGTGCGCTCACCTTAAAACAAGGGGTGACACCATCAATTTCATTGTCTTTTTACTTAGAAGTCTATTCATTATTGTTTATTTTATTTCAGCCGAATGCGGTAACCATATGTCAAGCAAGGATTCCGGTATAAGTGACGTCACACTATCAAACAAAGCCAACGGTGTGCCGAACGGACATTACAACGCGTAAGTATCTTTACGACCCAGTTGGCACAATGGTCACCATGCCGGACTGTCAGACACAGGGTTGCGGGTTCGATTCCCGCCTCAGACAAGTATTTATGCTTAGATATTTGTTGTGGTCTGGTTGTTTCTATGTATTATAAGTATATATTTACAAAACAAAAGTATATAAGTAGTGTATGAGTTGTCTAGCACCCATAACACAAGTGTAGTTACTTAGCTTGGGGCTAGATGGCGATGTGTGGAATGTCCTGCAATATTTATTGAAGTGAAAACTTCTTATGGCGCGTTGGGCACTTTTGTGGGTGAGCATTTTCAGCCGTTCTCGCGACAGATGAGATTTTGACAGATGAGATTTTAACAGTTATTGTGCTTCTACTACTATGCAATATTGAAAACAGCGCCATCTCTGTGCAAACGGCCGAACTACGATACTCACTTCTGTACAACAGTGTTAACAGCGACATCTCTCGGTGGATGGTGCAGGTTCGCAGCGAGCTGCCGTACGCAGTTCGCGTCGGACGCTAGCGCCATCACTGATACACGAGTGAGCATTTTCAGCCGTTCTCGCGACAGATGAGATTTTACACAGATATACAGTTTTCACTTCTGCCTGCACTCCCGGAGTGCGCTGTTTTTTTTTTTTTTTTATTGATTGTAACATAGATAACTTTCTATCCCGATATTCCCACGGAATCGGATCTTATGCGGATGAGACCGCAGAGCTCTGTTTTTTATAAATTTGCTTCTAAGTACAGACCTTTTTATCCTCTCTGTCTTTATTTTATGTATCATTATATAGTATAAAACAAAGTCGCTTCCAGCTGTCCGTCCCTATGTATGCTAATCTTTAAAACTACGCAACGGATTTTGATGCGGTTTTTTTTAATAGATAGAGTGATTCAAGAGGAAGGTATAATACATGCATAATATAGCCGTGCGAAGCCGAGGCGAGTCGCTAGTAGATTATAAAGCGGAAAAGTTTGTTTGTTTGGTTGAACGCGCTAATATCAGGAACTATTAATAATAGAATAATAAATATTGTGGTAGACACTTGACACAGCGCCATCTAGCCCCAAGCTAAGCTAGAATGTGTTGGTTGTAGTGAGGCGATAGGCCGCGCGGCGTCCGCCGACAGCTCTGAAGAAGCGAACAGCACGAAGGAATCATCGCCTGTTCCAAGACATGACTACCATCAACACGGGTAAATATTACACTGGCTTACACACTTATCGCAGGTTGACGAGGAGACCTAGCCCAAAAAAAATGTGAAACGAAAAACTGTAAAGGTTTCTACTATTAAACGAAGTACACCAAGTATATCCGAAAAGCTCTTGTATTTGAAAAATGTATGTTTAACTTTATAATCTAAACAAAACATGTGACTTCGTTCACATAGGAGGGTGGAGGGGTCCTAAAATAACTATGGCAAGGCAATACAGAAAATAAAACTAATTCAGCATTCAAACAAAAAAATCTTCTACTATACTCTATTTGTAAAACTTGATCAAAAATGTAAACAAAGAAATGTCAAATATTGACAGAAACGCCATTTCGTAAAGGTTGAAAGCCGCTGTAATTGTGTTTTAAAAAGGTAATTGTTGGTTTTTTACCTAATCTCCACTTCCCTAAAACAAAACTACTAAAGCTTGATGTATTTTTTACTCTGATAACACTATTGTTTACATTTTTGATCTAAGATTTACAAATAGAGTATAGTTATCAGTAAAGTCGGCTTACGGACGATAATTGGAAGTGACAACTTCATTAAATTAAATGTTGATGATAACCAGAGCAGCGATAATACGTCGCTATGGTTACCTTGGCAATAACGGAATGTGAGCGATGACGTCACACTTTTTGTGAATGCCGATGTTCATCGATTTATAAGACGGTAATACGTTTTTTTTATTTTTTTTCACAGATTATGTATTTCTAATACAGAAGCAGAATATAGTATGAATATATAAATAGAATATAATATATAGCAGTGCGCGTGTCCGGCTCGCACTTAGCCGTTTTTTAAACTATTATTTATGTTTTCAGGGAGTTTAATTCAGGACGGGACCGGATGAAACCTTACGAGACCGACGAAAATGGATATATTATTACTAAATGTAAGTTGAATCGTATTTTAAATGATACTACTTGTACTTGTATACAGGCTGTTTTCCGCGATTAGGCCCTTTCTAATTGGGTCTTTTGTGCGTGAAGATGGAGTAGGCTTGCCCAGCACCTACTACCCTCTCAGCTTAGTCTGACCATGCCCAGAGGTGAGAACTTGTCAATACTTCTGGAGCCAACTAAGCCGCGGGTTTCATCACGATGTTTTCCTTCACCGTAAGAGCAATGTCAATTAGCGCACATACATTTTTCTTAAGAAAAATACATCGGTGCACGGCCGGCCTGGATTCGAACCAACGACCTTCAGAATATAAGTCGAGGGTTCGAATGAAGTCGATCTACCACTAAGCCAACACCGCTTTCCTTTACTATAACTTTTTTTTAAATTTGGTACTAGGAAACGGCTCCAACGATTTTCATGCAATTTAGTATCCGGGGGGTTTCGGGGTCGAGGTAAAAAATCGTAAAATAACACGTACTAATATTATGCAATGGTATCCCCATAGGTGGTCTAAACGAATCAGAAGTGCTAGAAGCTCTGTGCAAGTTGGACGCGAGTCAAGCACCGCCCGAGCAATGGGAGCGACTGTTGCTGGCAACACACGAGCTCTTAAAGTATGGGGACTGTTCTAAACCTAAGGAATGCTTTAAGTAAGTGACTTATCTATAATTATATCTAATATAAATAAATTACGTGCCACGTTGTTTGTGCGCGATGGACTCCTAAACTACTTAACTGATTTTAATCAAATTTGCACCCCGTGTGCAGTTTGATCCAACTTGAAAGATAGGATTCTTAATTTATCCCGATATTCCCACGGGATCGGGAATTACGCGGATGAAACCGCGGAGCACAGCTAGTCTATATATATAAAAATGAATCGCAAAATGTGTTGGTAAGCGCATAACTCAACAACGCACTAACGAGTATTTGAGTGAAAAAATCGGACAAAAATATTTAATTTATTTATATCATTTTATGTGCAATTAAATTAAATAAAACACAAAGTTTGACCAATATAATAATTATATATTTAAAATTTTACATCTTTTTACATTTTTAGGATTCTTCAACTTCTTCTTCGTCGGAACTTTCGTCTTCGCTTTGTCTATTTTTAAATACCGTGCTGGCAGACATCATTTCTATTGCCTCCTTTGAGAAAGGCTGTCTTTTTTTATTTTGCGTCTTTCTGCTGCAGCTGATAAATGGATCTGAACTTAAAAGAAGTCTGTTTATTATATGTATGTTGCAGTCTCTGCGCGAAAATTTGCGGGAAAAATGTAATCTGTATTGCCTAAAATGTTTGTTTCGGGCTTCAGCTGCCTCTTCCGATAACTGGCCAATAGGTAGGAGTGCATGAGCTATTACTTCACCTCCATGTATCAAAATTTTGTGTATGGTTGGTGACATGGAATGCCAACCATACAGATCGACATATATTATTGCAGTTTCATTTGCGTATGCTTCAAATTTTTCTACATCAATGTTATTGCCACTTGATATTACTTCTAATATAACTTTAAACCTTTTTATTAAATCGACATTGATGCCAGTTATTCTTGAGGAGCATTCCGGATCTGCAAAAAATCTCCTTGACGTGTTCCCGTCATTAGTGTTCCCAAACCCTGCTTTGGGAACATCTACGAGTAATCCCATTTCCTCTTTAAAGGCTTTTTGTAGTTTTTCTTTAGTCTCTTTTACAATTCTTTTTTCTTCTGTAGACCGTGCTTGCCATTTTTGTAAAGGCAATTTATAGGCTAAATGTAAAATAGATTCGAAAAATCGAATTCTTGCGTGAAGAATTGATAATCCAAACTTCAACGTTTCTACTTTACTTTCTTTTTTAATTAATTTATTAAAATCCTTCGAAGTCTGTCCGCAAATGTAGCATCTCATTGTAGATGAGGTGTCTGTAGCAGCATTACATACCTTGCCATCAATCATGGTAAGTAACAGTTTATGTTTTATTTTGCTGCCATCAATTTCTGTCTCCTGGAGCTGTTCGGCTTAGTTTTCAATGTATTGTATTTCTTGTTTTGTGATATCTTTTGTTTCATTTATAAATCTTATACGTATGGGTCTGCAGAATCTGACTGAAGACGGAACCGGATTTTGCCAAATGATTTTTTTCTCCTCTTCTTCAATGATAACAGATAGTCTTAGAGGCACTAGTGAGCTTTGAAAAATATTTGCATCACTATCTCCGTGATTTTCGAATTTTGCTTGTATTGTGTCTGCTGAGATCCAAATCAAATCAAATCAAATCAAATATCTTTATTTTCTTTGGATACTTAATACTTAAAAGTATACAGGACCACATAAAAACGTCTTAAAAACTAAGTTAGGATGTGTGCCTTCGGAACGCGCCCACCAATGAGAAGAAGGCACAAGAAACTCATGGGGTTTTTTTTTTTCATGTGGTCACGCTCACAATGGTCAATATTACAGTATTTGAAAGTATTATTTGAAATGGAGCAACTAAAGTCATGTCCATGGGTTCTTATCATTAAGATAAGACGAAGTATCATAGTATGCCTTACTGCACAATCTATGCTTTATAAAAGTTTTGAACCTGTTAATGGACATGTCATATACATCTTTAGGTAATTTATTATAATAGAGCACACATGTACTATTAAACGACCTGTTTATTTTCCGGAGCCTGCTACCGGGCACGGTAAGTTCACCCTTATTTCTTAAATTGAAATTATGAATATCGCTGTTTTTACGGAAAATATCAGGATTTTTGTGAACGTAGAGCAAGTTTTCGTAGATATATTGTGAATAGAGCGTTAATATATTTATCTCTTTAAATTTTTCTCTAAGTGATTCCCTGGGGCCCATTTTGTAGATAGCTCGGACAGCTCTCTTTTGCAATATGAAAATAGCATCAATATCTGCAGCACACCCCCACAGTAGGATGCCGTACGACATGACACTGTGGAAGTAGCCGAAATAGACTAGGCGAGCAGTCTCAATGTCCGTGTATTCGCGAATTTTCTTAACGGCGTAAGCGGCAGAACTAAGTCTATTGGACAATGCTTCCACATGTGGGCCCCACTGAAGCTTAGGATCTAAAGTTATACCTAGAAAGACAGCCTTACTGACTAATTCGACTTCCTCATCATTAATTTTTACAACAGTTTTTACTTGTTTTACATTTGGAAGTGTGAACCGAATTAATTTAGTTTTGGATCCATTCAGTAATAAATTATTGGAATTGAACCAATCAACTATTCTAGAGAGAGCATTGTTCACATCGTCAACGTTGGACTGACGCCTTTTAACCTTGAACACCAAGGAGGTGTCATCTGCGAACAACACTATCCCATGGTTGTCCCTTACAAGGTAAGGTAAGTCATTTATATAAACTAAAAACAGGAAAGGTCCTAATATGGATCCTTGAGGAACCCCCATTGCTATCGCAGATCCGGGGGATCGTTTCCCGTTAACATCAACACTCTGGATCCTACCGCTCAAATAAGAAGAGATAAGATCCAGGGCGCCGTCCCTAATACCGTAGTGGTGTAGTTTCATGATCAATGTATTATGTTGAACGCAATCAAATGCCTTGGATAAGTCACAGAATATGCCATACGCATCATGTGACTCCTCCCAAGCATCAAATATGTTTTTAATTAACGCTATACCCGCATCAGTAGTCGAGCGCCCCTTACTAAACCCGAACTGTTTATTATGTAAGATATTATTATCATGGAAATGTTTCAGTAGTTGCTTTAAAATAAGTTTTTCAAAAATTTTACTTAACGTGGGTAGTACTGATATTGGTCTAAAATTGGAGGGGTCTGAGGTACTACCAGATTTAAACAGTGGAACTACTTTACTCAATTTCATTAAATCAGGAAACACACCACAATCTATACATCGATTAAATATAATGACTAGTTCTGGTATAATCAGTTCAATAATTGATTTAACAATCGGGACAGACATCCCCCATAGATCTTTAGTTTTCTTGAGATTTATTTGCTTAAGCACTACAATAATGTCATGATTTTTAACATATTGGAATTTAAATGTTTTATTACAATTTGGTACATTCGTTTTTAGCAAAGCTTCTGCAATGGGGGTAGAAGAATTTAAAGCCTTCGTCAAAGTAATAGCTACATTACCGAAAAAAATCTCAAATTCGTTTGCGATATCTTGATCATTATTAGTTATATTTCCATTAATACTCAATTTAAACTCGGTGTTTTTGGCTGCGACTCTCCCTGTTTCAGCGTTAATTACTTTCCATGTAGCTTTTATTTTATCATCACTAGTTTTAATCACAGATTTAATGAAGAGAGATTTTGCCAAAATACACACTCTTTTAAATATCCTTGAATAGTTTCTAACGTAGGCTCCAAACTCCTCTGATGTATTACTCTGTCTTTCCGCGTATAACTCATATAGTTTATATCTACTGCGGTGAATACCAACCGTTGCCCAGTCACTAAACTCGCGTTTGTCGGAGACTACCATAAATCTGGATGTAAAGATAGACTGAAATTGGTTATTAAGAACCGAAAAAAAGTTATTATATAATACATTTGGATCCGTATCACAAGGCAGAAACGGTAAAACGTTAGCTAAATTCAATCTAAGTTCCTCCAGACGAGCAGCAGTCACCGGTACGTACTTTATTTTCCTTTTTGGTATCGATTTTATGACAATAGCAAATTTGACAAACTGACCACTATGGTCTGATTCTAATTTATTAATGATAGATTTGCTAATCGTGGATATATTATCGGTAATATAAATATTATCAATACATGTCGCAGTAGTGTCAGTGGTTCTAGTAGGCTCCAGAAACACGTTAGATAAATTGTGTGATTTATACAAATTCAGAAGTTTCGTGGAAAAGGTGCTTATTTTCAGTAAATCTACGTTAAAATCCCCACATACAAGTAATTGTTTTTTTGATTTAGATAATTTTGTTAGCATTTCATCCAATATCTCAATAAATTCTTTAAAATTTTCAAAAACAGGTCGTCTATATACACATACTACTATTAATTGCTCCAGTTCTACACAAGATATTTCCGTTACACATTCCACAGACATAGATCCGTCACATCCCCTTTTCGAAATTAACACCATATTTTGTTTTTCTTCTTCAGTGCATGACGTATTGACAACCTCCGCTATATATTTGTACAAGCGCAATGCAGTGTGATTTAGTAATGCTTGAAGTTTAACTTCTGCGCTTGTCTCGGTGACATGTATTGATTCTTCCTCGGGATAACATTCAATCTTAGCCATTTGTATGACAGAATAGCATGGGTAAATAGCTTTACCAGATCTGTGGATTATTTCCCATTGTCTTCTAGTGAAATCACCTTCAACAAAGATAGCCAGTGCTTCTGCTGGCGTATATTTTTTTACAGTTGTTTGCTTCTTGGTACTAGAAATAACTTTTCTAAGTTTAGTAGCTCTGGTGGGTGAAGCCATTAATTCTTTAATTATTTTTGATGCATCTTTATTTCCTGAAGTGCTCTGACTCACGCCAGCAGCATAAGTCAACTCCTCGACAGATACTTGTTCACGCAGATCTTTTGTTTTTCTCCGTTTGCTACGGTCACACACATCTTCAAATGATTTTTTTGGACGTCCAGGTTTTGGTAAGGTCATTTCAGGCCAGTTAGGTAATTCTATCGAAGATGTAAGCCACACTTCATTACTTTTAAAAACCGTTCTTCTTTGTATGAAGCTCCTCTCCACTTCTTTTTGAATTCACTTTTAAAGTGCTTCAAACCATTTACCATTTTATGTTTCTCATGTTCCGGACAATTTGTCAATTGGACAAGTCTATCTTCAAACAATGAAAACTTTTCTTCTATTTTGTGGCCCTTGAATTCATTCAAGATCTCCCACAATGCTCTTCTAGTAAATATCTTGATAGTTCTCGAATTATCTGTACGACAAATAAATAAATATATTAACTTAAAATAATTGTGTAATTTTTACGTACAATTTAAAAGTCATATAAAACAAAATGGCGGACGTAGGCGGATGGTTTTATTATGATTTACAATAGCCAACAAATCAATTATTATATTGTTATAAAAGTTGTAGCCCGACAAGACACGACATATACAGAAAAACACGATTGTTTGAAAAAGTAAAGCAAAAAAATGTACCTAAATTGTAACTGTTTTAATATCACATAAAAATATAAATTTTATACGACAAAGTAATCATGTAATATTTTAAAATGTAGTACATACCTTCTTCTGCCATATCCAATAAAAGTTTTTTCTAAATTGAACCACACAAACACACAACTGTGAAGCGAAGTTATAGTGCGAACAAAAGTGCCGAAAACAAAGACATGCGACTCCACGAACGGCTGAGTTTCGACTGATTTGTTAAAACAGGTCTAGAGTGGGGGGATTTTTAATGGCCGCCGTCTAAAAGGTCGGTTACCTGGCTATAGGAACAATAGCTTACATGACACTTTTGAATAAGTTGCACATTTTTACTTATGTCCGATTTTATTGATCTAATAATCGTTAGTGCAACGCCTGGACCAATTTGGCCAATTCTTTTTTTAGAATATTCCATAAGGTACGAGGATGGTTCTTACGGAGAGAAAAATTTAAAAAATTGCCTGAAAATGTCTAAAAACAACACTTTTCTATACTCCATACTATACAAACGATTCGTAATAATACAAGTCAATAAGAACTTTAATACCATAACATAAAGTTCAAGTTTTAATGGAGAGGTTCCGGGAAGGCAAAACAATTGAGTGACGTATAAATATTGATGTCAATCGTGTCGCGGTGTTAGTTGCCAAACTACACCTAAACGGCTGAACCGATTTGTATGATTTTTAACCCCCGACGCAAAAACGACGGGGTGTTATAAGTTTGACGTGTCTGCGTGTGTGTGTGTCTGTCTGTGGCATCGTAGCTCCCGAACGGCTGAACCGATTTTCATTTAGTTTTTTTTTATATGGCAAAACAACGTTTGCCGGGACAGCTAGTAATATATAAAAATACTTTGTCCTGACTGACTGACTGACGGATCAAAGGATCAAGCCTAAACCGCTGATCGTAGAGACCTGAAACTTGGAGGGTGTGTTCTTTGTATGACGTAGGCATCGGTTAAGAAAGGATTTTCCGAAATTTCACCCTTTAGGGGGGAAAGGGGGGGGGGCAAAGTTTGTATGGGACAACGTGATTCCTTGGTCCATTTTCGCCTTTAAGCGAACAAAGTCGCGGGAAAAAGAGATTTATAAAATAAAATTCGCGTGTCGCCGTGTAAGTTACCAATCTCCACCGGCTGAACCGATTTGTATGAATTTTTTTGTGTATTTTCATTTGGTCTGACAATCGAACATCATCTATTTTCTTTTTTTAAGCTTAGCTATTGCACGGTAGCGTGGCGACCGAATCCAGAAATTCCGTAACGAAAATAAAACCTAACACCCCCACTCCGCCAAATTTTTTTATTTTTTTTATTTTTTAGGAATATTGTTAGAGTGGCTCTCGTCGCTCTATCAATGGACGAAAACTCTGGTGACAAGGAGAACACGGATAACGCAACAAATGCACAACACAACTTTGGTAAGTATCACTATCTACACTTCTTTGATGACCCAGTTGGCACAATGGTCACCATGCCGGACTGCCAAACACAGGGTTCGATTCCCGCCTCAGACATGTATTTATGCTTAGATATTTGTCTGTTGTGTGGTTGTCTCTATGTATTATAAGTATATATAAAAAGAAAAGTATATAAGTAGTATATCCGCTGTCTAGCACCCATAACACAAGTCTAGTTAGCTAGATGGCGATGTGTGGAATGTCCTGCAATATTTATCTATTATATTTTAGTTTTTCGACACGCATCATTATTCTTCCCCAGGTTGGGGTTGTGCCCAAGAACGTACCGCATCAGAAGCAGTCAAGGTCCTCATCTGGCTCTGCCGCCGGCCGGAGACCAGACCACAATGGCGGGAATATTTCGACCTCATACTGCTTAAACTGATCCATGCTTACGAAACACTCAACAAGGAAGTCATGAGGGCTGTCGAGGCTGGCATGCCGCATATAGCTCATGCTTTACCAGCTCAGCAGGTTTGTGTTGTAGAATTGATCTTGTAAAGTAGTGAAATTAATCTTGTAAAGTAGTGGGATTGATCTTGTAGACTAGTGGAATTGATCTTGTAAAGTAGTGGAATTCACCTTGTATAGTAGTGGAATTGATCTTGTAAACTAGTGAAAATGATCTTGTAACTAGTGGAATAAAGTAACTATTGGAATTGATTTTGTAAAGTGGAAGATTTGATTTGTAAATTAGTAGAATTGACCGTGTAAAGAAGTTGAATTGACTTTGTAAAGTAGTAGTTTACAAGTTTCTTCTTTCGTCCTAAAAATGACCAACCTTTTTCGCCCTCCAGCGAGACTTGGTCTGTCAATTACGGTGCTCGCTACGCTTAGTCTCTTATGGGGCATGATTGGCTGACCGAATCTCTAGCTTAAAAAAATAATAAATGTCAAAGGTTCTGACAATATCCTAATTTTGTTCTCTTGTCTCCAGGTTCTAGCCCTTTTAAAGCCCGTGATACGTACCCGCGGCTATCCAACCTCGCTATGTGCACTGAAGCTATGCGCTGAAGTGGCTAAGGCGAGACCTAGCGAACTTACCGATGATATCGTGCAGCCTTTGATGGAGGGGGTTGGACAGGTGAGGATGGTTTAGTAGACTTTTACGTAGTGTTACTGTGTTTTTATTGATGAAATTAAGTTTTTAATTGGATTAAAAGGGATTTTTGCGTGTTAGGATAGGGGTTTTCAGGTTAAAAGCCGAATGTTGATATATTTTATTGTCGAAATGCTCAAATATTATTAGCTTCAAGCTCATTTGTAACTTGGTTTTAATCTCCTGGATTGCTTTTAATTAATTTTTGTGCATGACTACCCCAAAATAATAGAATTACAGAGAGAAAGGGTCAGGCTGAAAACCAGCGCTGTGCAGCTGCGTCTCACAGCATATGCTGAGCCTGCTCCTTTTTCCATGCTTATTATTGTTTGTTTACTGTATAGAAATTGTAATTTTATGGCAATAAACGATTATTTATTTATTTATTTAAAATTGGGGTTTTCCATGTTGAAATGGTTTTTTCTGGTTTAAAATAGACTGTTCTCGTGTCAAAATGAGGCTTATGTCATATTAGAATAGGCCCTTTCCGTTTTAAAATGTGTTTTTCCATGTAAAACTAGACTTTTTCCATGTTAAAATAGGCTTTTTTTTATTAAAATGACTTTTTCTAAGTTGAAATAGGTTTTAATTCATCTATACTAATAAATAAAATAAAAATAAATATTATAAAGCTGAAGAGTTTGTTTGTTTGTTTGTCGCGCACACGCGACAAACAACCAAACGCTAACCTCAGGAACTGCTGGTTCGAATTGAAAAATTATTTTTGTGTTGGATAGTCCATTTATCGAGGAAGGTTATAGGCTACTTTTTATCCCGATATTCCCACGGGATCGGGAGTTACGCGGCTGAAACCGCGGAGCGCAGCTAGTGTTGAAATAAGCTTTTTCTATATACAATAAGCTTTACTAGATTTAAATAAACTTTCCTTATAAATACAAAAAAAAACAACATACAGCCAAATTGAGAACCTCCTCCTTTTTTGAAGTCGGTTAAAAATAGGCTTTTTTCTTGTTGAAATATTTTTTCCCTGCCAAATGGGTATATTTTTGATTAAATTAGACTAACCATATTAAAATTGACTTTTTACATATAAAATAGGAGATCCCACCATGATTTTTCATTTGAATTGGGTGTTTTTCAGATTAAATTAGACTAACCATATTAAAATTGGATATTTATATGTAAAAATAGTAGAATACCAGATTAGACTAGTGCTTTTTCATATTTAAAATTAAGAAAGAATTTTTATGTTAAAATAGGTGTTTTCCATATTAAAATGGACTTCTTAAGCGTATATCCGAATCATCTAGTATTATTATAGTACTCGTATCTATACATATAGTTTTGTATATATTTAATTTCAGTTAGCGGATCACCAGAACAGCGCGGTCCGTAAGGCAGCCGTGTTCTGTATGGTTGCGTTCACGTTCGCGTTAGGCGAGGAGAGGATGCAACCACATCTCAAGCATCTGTCCGTCAGCAAATATAGACTTTTACAGGTTGGTATATATACATCACGACTAGAGATAGTTTAGTTTAGTTCTGCAGGGCTGTTTCCGCCCTTAGCTTCTTCATTTGGGCCATTGTACGTGTGAGAAGATGCTTCTTGTCACTCCAACCATCCCAGGTCCTTCCAGAAGGCTAGCAGCCTTCAGCCTGCTGCAGGCCTCCGGAAGAGATGCCGGCTATTAAAGAGACCGAGCCTGTTGATCTGACACGCTACTGCACTTCATATTATATGACTAGAGATGCTCCGAATAATAATTAAGCTATTGCATAGCTTTTATCGCGGGCTTTGAGCGCGGCGACCGAATCAAGAAATTCCGTAATGAATATAAAACCTAACATCCCCCACTCCGCCTACCATGTAGCTCGGCCGAGCGTTCGCTATGCAATAGCTTTACCGCGGCAGTCCCCGAATGCCACACTTTTTTTTTACAATAGTATACATTTATTTCTAATTTATACTATTCTCAATTCAAATTTATTAAATTATATTTACTATTTTTTAGTTGGATTTTCTTTAAAAGCTATTCCCACTGTATCGGGAGTGTCAGGCCAGTTAGAAACCGTATATGATTACCCCCAGGTGTATATATCGAAGCAGCGCGAGGAAGGCGGGCGGGGCGGTGGCACGACGACGGCTGCTCCCACGTAGCGACGGAGGCGACGCGCGCACACCGTCACACGCGCCACGCAGACACAACACACGTATGTTCACATACTATTACCCCAGGTGTATATATCGAAGCAGCGCGAGGAAGGCGGACGGGGCGGTGCTGGCGGTGGCACGACGACGATTCATCACTACATAGTATAAAACAAAGTAGCTTTCTCTCTCCCTATATCCCTAAAATCTTTAAAACTACGCAACGGATTTTGATGCGGTTTTTTTAAATAGATACAGCGATTCAAGAGGGAGATTTTTAGATATAATCATCATCATCATCATCCGAGCGATGTTCCCGGTTGCATCCCTCTCGGGAGCCCAGGGTCCGCTTTCCTACTTTTACGCCTCCACTTCGCACGATCTTCGGCATCCTGGGTTGTAAGGCCATTTGCACGCATATCACCCTTTACGACGTCAAGCCAGCACTTCTTGGGTCTACCCAGTCTGCCACGACCCGGCGGAGGCGCCATGGCAAGACATTTGTTCCCCACGTAACTAGCCGGTTTTCGCAAGACGTGGCCGTACCAGCGTAAGCGACACTCTTGCAATTTATCTGCAATGTCTCGGACATGAAGGCTGCCCCGGATGCGGGAGTTCCTGACGCGATCCTTTCGCGTCACTCCACACATCCAGCGCAACATCTTCATCTCCGTGACACGCAGCTCCTGCTTATGTCGCTCATGCACCGGCCACGCCTCACTACCATACAAAAGGACAGGTCTAATGATGGTTTTATAGACCTGTCCCTTTAGTTTAATCGGCATTTTGGGGTCGCAAATGACACCAGTCACCCCACGCCACTTGGCCCAAGCCGCTGAAATGCGTGACTTGACGTCGTAATCGATGTCGCCGGACGCGCGAAGCACAGACCCCAAGTACTTAAACTGGTCTGTCCGCTCGACCATATGACCGTCTACGCAGACAGGTGTGGGATCTGTGGTATTGCAAGCCAAGTACTCTGTCTTCGCCACATTCAGTTGCAAACCGCCGTTCTTAAGCGACTCCTTCCACGTGTGTACACGTTGGACCAGCCGCCCCTTATCCGAATCCGCCAGCGCAATATCATCAGCGTACATGAGCAGCCATGGAGGCTGCTCGTGTGCATCCCTGATGGCAACGGACAGTGCATCCAATATTACGCTGAACAGGAACGGGCTTAGGACGGAACCCTGGTGAACTCCAACGGTAACAGGGAAGGGCTTAGTGTCGCCAACAGCAGTTCGCACCACAGAATCAGAATTTCGGTACATGTCTCTGATGATTTCAACATAAGCTTCCGGAACCCCTTTGGACCGCAGCGCCCACCAGATCATCATGCGAGGAACACAGTCGAAGGCCTTCTGCAAATCTAGGAATAGAAAATGCAGAGGCGTATTCTTCGTCCTGTATTTCTCCATAACGATCCTTAGGGCAAAAACAGGGTCCATGGTGCCATGCCCGGGGCGGAAACCATATTGACACCCAGAGACAGTGCACTCCTGTCGGATCCGAGAGTCGACTATCCGCTCGTAGAGCTTCATGGTGTGGGACATGACCTTTATACCTCGATAACTGCCACACTCCTGCACCGATCCCTTGCCCTTGAAAACTGGGGTAACAACGGATTTTGATGCAGTTTTTTTTAATAGATAGAGTGATTCAAGAGGAAGGTTTATATGTATAATACATGCATAATACAGCCGTGCGAAGCCGGGGCGGGTCGCTAGTCACTACATAGTATAAAATAAAGTCACTTTTCGCCGTCCCTATGTCCCTATTTCCCTTTGTATGCTTAGATCTTTAAAACTACGCAACGGATTTTGATGCAGTTTTTTTAATAGATAGAGTGATTCAAGAGGAAGGTTTATATGTATAATACATGCATAATACAGCCGTGCGAAGCCGGGGCGGGTCGCTAGTCACTACATAGTATAAAATAAAGTCACTTTTCGCCGTCCCTATGTCCCTATTTCCCTTTGTATGCTTAGATCTTTAAAACTACGCAACCGATTTTGATGATTTTTTTAATAGATAGAGTGATTCAAGAGGAAGGTTTATATGTACAATACATGCATAATATAGCCGTACGAAGCCGGAGCGGATCGCTAGTCTACCTACAAACTAATCAAGTATTATTGTCAACAGGTAACGCCTTACCGAGGTAGAACCGGTAGCGAGTGCTAGTCATGTCTGCTTTTGAACCAACAATAAATTATGTTCTCTAACATTTATATTATAACCACTGGATTATGTTTCTAACTTTGTATTTTTTTTTCTTTCATAAGGTTGGAGTAATGTTAGGTTTTATTGGAAACGTATTCTTAAGATACCCCTACGCGATAAATTGTTAAAATACCCTTCTATAAATAATAGCCTAAGATACCCATCTTGAAGTGACTCATCTTAAAGATGGAAATAGAAATAAAATATTATAAAAATTCTCTAACATTTAAAAGGTCTGTCGCTGTATCTGTAAGAGACCCTCTACATAACACATTCTTAAGACGTCCCTCTCTAAAATATCTTGAGATATAAAAAAATATTACAAAAGTCGCTTCGACATCTCAAGAGGCCCTCCATAAAATTGTACCCTAATAGATTCCAACATGACTTTTATCATAGGTTACATCTTAAAAATGTAACATAAGATAAAATTTATAAGAACTTTAAGATACCCTATAATTTCTTAAGATATCCCTTTTAAAAAGCCCCTAAATGTTAAATCCATAAAAAATAGATCTTAAAAGAGGCCCTCCATAAAAAATGTATCTTAAGATGCTCAGACACAATTTATTCTTAAAAAACCCTTCAAAAAAAATCTTAAGAGGCCCCTTATACGTTCTAAGCGTTGAGTAAAAAAATAACATAACCAGAAATGTAGCAAAAAAATAATTTCATTAAACCTTAGGATCTTAACCATAGTTATTTTTACACCTAAAAACATGATAAACATCCCGTTTCATATAACTTTAACTACTGCTTTACTTACCTAATGATCAGCTAAGCGGCGTCAAGGATCCGTTTCCAATGGAACTAGTAAAGTTGAAATGGTATTTGTATGTGTTATCAATTGATAAGGTTGCCAAAGCGCGCGTCGGCTTGTGAAATGATAAATTAAGTCCTTAGCTCGTAGATTTGAAGGGTCAAATTTTAATGACATTTGTTTTATGGAACAAAATTTCGTCTAAAAAGAGCGACTTTTATGATAAAAAACCTTAATGGAGTTTTATTTTATTTCAAATAAAAATCCGATCCAAATAAGTTTTTTTTAATAAAGCATATTATTAAACTTATAAAAATAAAAAAATTTAGTCAAAAATCATTTTTTTTGTACCATATGCCAATTAAGAGGGGACTCTTAATTAACATAATAAAATAAATAAATTTATATCATAATCGGTGAACTAACATTAAAAGTATAATGAGAGCTACTCTTTTTTTAAAGTCGGTTAAAAATTATTTGTTGTCAAAATGGATGTCATTGAAATTTCGACTTTACCTTGTAAGTAATAAGTGCTAAATCACAGTGCGATGTCTACACAATGTATTTTAATGTACAGTCGAAACATTTCTACATGTTACGCTTAATTTTTACATAATTTTTCGAAATTTCGCTAAAAAAAGCAACTAATTTTGCCGCCAAAATTAACAAAAAACTAGCTGTTATTCGCGACTTTCTTCGCTTAACTCAAACTATAAGCTAGGCGTTCGGAAAATATTTTAAGGAAAATGCATTTTAAAATTTTGCACCGCGGCAAGTATTGAATTTGCGACCTCGAACGAACCTAATGCGATTCCTTCGCTTCGTAGCGTAGCGGTTATCGCAACTGCACGGTAAGGGAAGTCGTGAGTTCAAATCCGCCGCGGTAGAGATGATATTCTACTAATAACTTCATCAAAATAAGTCCAACCGTTCGAACGTGAAAATGGAAGAATCAGAAGTGAACAGGTGTTTTAGTATGTTTGTATGTCACGTTAAAATGGCTGGACAGATTTTAATTTTAAAAAGTTACCCTAAAAACAACATGGGAGTTAAGTGAGTGAAGCCGCAAGTCGCTGCTAGTGTGAATATCATATTTTGGCGCGCAATTTGACGTTTAATATTGCTAATTTCAATGAAGTTGTAGAAATTTCGTAATCTCGACGCTTAATTCTTTGGGTGGTAGGATATATAAAGTTTGTGATCGTGAATTTTTAAGATGGATATTAACAATTATAGTGATTTCCCAATAGTTTCATAATGGGCCATTTTATCTTGAAAAGGTTCCTAATATTTTCATAATGGGTAATTTTCTTGGAAAATAGTTTCATAATGGGCCATTTTTTCATAGAAGGTTCCTAAGAGTAATGGGCAATTTTATTAGATTATAATCAGTTCTCAATACTTTTATAATGAGCCATTTTATCAAGTTTCGTAATGGGAAATTTTGTTAGATTAATCAGAAGGCCAATTCTCGTAAGTAACATTGTTTATATTACATTTCAATATCACTCCGATTGCATTTCGATTGCAAAAGATACCTTCCGATTGCAGTTCGATTGCAAAAGATACCCTCAAAGTCAGTTATTTTTTACAAAAAGTTAACTTTAGGGGTATTTTAAACTACTTTGAGGGTATTATTTGTGATCGAAATGATATTGAAATGTAATTTGAACAACGTTGGTTACGAGAGTTGGCCTTCTTCAGTTCTCAATATTTTCGAAATGGGTCATTTCTTCGGAAAATCAGTTCTCAATAGTTTCGAAATGGGCCATTTCTCATAATGTATTCGTTTTGTTAGAGGCCATTTTAATTCATTAAAGTTCCCAATATTTTAATAATCTGCTATTTTTCTTAAACAAACAGTTCTCAATAGTTTTATTATGGGACATTATCTCATAACAGGATTTACCAATATTTTCATAATGGGCCATTTTCATAGGAAAAGTTTGCAATAGTTTCGTAATGGGCCATTTTCTCAGATGAAATCACTGATACTTTACTTTTTTAACTAAAAAAGTTCTTAATGTAACACACAATGAGAATTTGCCCACTTTAAAAATGCCCAAAAGTTTCATATTAATCAAATAGAGTTGAAATTGGCCCAAGTCAAAAATGGCCCAATAGCCCACTTTGCCCATTAGTCGGCCCATCGCATGAATATTGGGATATTGACATTCCTATGAACATAAAATAGACTTTAAGAGGAAAGGGTACCGGGTGCTCTCTCCATACAAACGTAGTCGACTGTTTCCTCCCTGGATAATGACACTAGAGCAAATATTTTTGTGCCATAAAACTTATAACTGCTATGACCATGCCCTTATGTTTTGTTTCAATATTTTTTAAATGTTAATTTAGAATAAAAACCAAGACATAGGGCATAGTCATGGCAGTTATAGGTTTTATGCAACAAAAATATTTGTGCCAGTGTCATTATCCAGGGAGGAAACAGTCGACTACGTTTATATGGAGAGAGCGTCGGTACCCTTTTACTTTAAATCTAAATATCTCGACTCATACAGATTTTAAAGAAGTGATAAAGTACTGAGAGATGTTTTATTAAGCTATGTACAAACCTACACGACGGATCGCACGACTCGAGCGCCAATATAATGACATGACAGCGCCATCAAGGCCCCAAACTAGGCAACTAGGCTTGTAATATGGGGACTATAGTGAGACAAGTCTTAAAGTGAGTCTGCAAGACTGTCGGTATAAAATCACGATATTCGTTTTAACTTGATTTTTTAAGCTATTGCATAGCTTTTATCACGGGCTTTGAGCGCGGCGACCGAATCAAGAAATTCCGTAATGAAAATAAAACCTAACACCCACCATTTTGTTTTTATTTACAAATATTTCTATCACAGCGGAAATAGAATTAGAAACCCTTCTGGGTCACAGGCGGGTTCAAAATATCTAGATTTAAATGCATTTTTTTAAGCTATTGCATAGCTTTTATCGCGGGCTTCGAGCGCGGCGACCGAATCAAGAAATTCCGTAACGAAAATAAAACCTAACACCCCCCACTCCGCCTACCATGTAGCTCGGCCGAGCGTTCGCTTAACGTGTATGGTACGACTGTACGAATTTAATTTCTAATAAGAATTCAAGTTAACTAATTTCGTGATTTTATACTTGACAGCCTTGCGACTCACGTTAAGACTCTTATATCGCTTTAGTCCCCATATAACAAGCCTAGTTGCTTAGTTTGCGGCCCAGATGGCGCTGTGCTCAATATTTATTTAACAGTCGTCTTGATTGCGCGATCAGTCGTGTAAGTTTGTGCATAGCTTTAAGCTTATTGTGATCACCTGGCTTCGGGCGTACACCGCTTGTGGAAAAATGTGAAGTTTTATAATATAAAATATAGATTTAAGGGCCCCCTTTTGATGATTCTCGTGAAGTTTCCAGTCTGTGTAGGACCATGTTAACAGGAAAGGGTACCTACGCTCTCTCCATACAAACTATTACAAACGTAGTCGACTGTTTCCTCCCTGGATAATGACACTAGAGCAAATATTTTTTGGTTTATGCACCAATCTTATAACTGCCATGACCATGCCTCTATTTTTTGTTTTTTATTTTTTATTTTTTTTATCTTAATTTCTATACATAGGGGCATAGTCACGGCAGTTATAGGTTAGATGGCACAAAAATATTAAATATTTGTGCTAGTGTCATTATCCAGGGAGGAAACAGTCGACTACGTTTGTATGGAGAGAGCGCAGGTACCATTTCACCTTAAAGGTTATTTTTTTCTCAATAGATTTCTACTCGGAGATATTAGTGGGTTTTACAAATGAAAAATGCATTTATTAAAAAGTTTTGTCTTGTACAGTGTGTTTTGATGAGGATACAATACGAAAGAGGGGTTGTTATACACGTCTAGGCGAATAAGATTAGTTCTAGGACTTTTTGAAAATTCGAACTTTTTTTTTTAATTTTGATGTTACATTTACTGCAAAATCTCTGTTTTTTTTTTAAATAGAGACCGGTAATGTTTAAAATATTAGTCCAAAGTCAATAAACAAAGTAAACTCCAAGGTCAATGACCTCTTACTTCAAGAAACAGCTGATTTTCGAGTAGAAGGTAACCTCAAAATTGTCTAAAAAGTTGAAAATTTCAAAAGTAGCAGGACAAAAGTTATTCACTTAGACATAGAGAACGTTCCCTTTTTGATTAAATCGTCCTCTCTTTACACACTGTATTGTTGTAAATATATAATTATATTTGCTATCTCTAAAGCCTTTTTATAATAGTTAGAGAGCTCTCTATATGAAAGTGACTGGTGTTGGTACCGTCTACTTGGCATGACAAGTCGATTTACCGATATTATTAAACCGGTATTCGATTTCCGGCCTGTGTTTTAACTGACTGTTTTTTTTTTTAAACCCTTCAAATTTTGACTTTGTGTTGAAAATCTTTACTACTTCTCCTCGTTCCGACTTAAGACTTTATGAAATCCATAATTATAACCTAAAAGATGAATTGGGGCGTTACCAATAATGCCCCTATGTCGTCTGGTTGTGGATTTACAATTTCTTTAAGTGGTAGGGATAGTCGTTTAAAAACCAGTCTGGAAACCGTCTTTAATTATCGGTAAATATACAGGGTTATTGGTAATTAAATGAGAAAGTGGTTGAGGGCTACTTCTGCACCTTAAGAGGAAAGGGTACCGGCACTCTCTCCATACAAACGTAGTCGACTGTTTCCTCCCTGGATAATGACACTAGAGCAAATATTTTTGTTTTATCAAAACTATAACTGCCATAACCATGCCCCTATGTCTAATTTATATATATATATTGGTTTTTTTTTAACTCCTACTTTTTATGGATAATTAGAAAATGAAAAAACCAAGACACTGGGGCTTAGTCATGGCAGTTATAGGTTTTATGCAACAAAAATATTTGTGCTAGTGTAATTATCCAGGGAGGTAACAGTCGACTACGTTTGTATGGAGAGAGAGCCGGATACCTTTCCACTTAACAATCAACTACCGAACTACGAATTTTAGAAATTTGAACATTTTCTTCTAAAATTTTAATATTTTCCCGAAATTCAGAAAAGAAACTTATACCATAACCCATAACCATATTACTTACCAATAACTATATTTTTGTTCTGGCAACTTCATGCCAAGTAGACGATACCAAAACCCATCTCTTTCATATAGAGAGCTCCCTAACTATAAGGGGTTACAATGTATTCGCGTTGTAATGGCGGTGGCGATCACTCCATTCAATGTTGGACTCAAGTTTTGTTCGTCGTTGTTCTGTGCCTTCAAGCCAATTGTTCTGTCTAGTTGTTTGCGGTACGCGATCTGTTTTTATATTCAAAAATATTATTTATATGCGATTCTTTAACCAAAAAAAAACTGGTTGCCTGTAAAGTCGGTATACGGTCGAAAGTTTTACGTGACAACAACTGTGCTCGAGTGGAAGGGACGCGTGCCTTTCACTTTTTATGTCTGTCTCTCTCGCTCTTAGGCGGGCTAACCATGCCCGCGTGCCTCTCACTCGCTTTCATTGTGAGCGCATAACGTCAGCGGAGCGTAACGCAGTTTCTTGAAGTGTCACCCGGCAAACCAATTTATAAAACGTTGTCACGTCAAAAATGGTTGTCCTTAAAGTCGGGTTAGGCGCTATAATTTTACGTGATAGCGTCATTAGAAAACGATGAAATTTTTTTTCCTTTTTAAATTCCTTTATACTTATATTTTTTCAATTTTTTTATTTTTTTTAACCGACTTCAAAAAAGTAGGTTCTCAATTTTTTTTGTTGTCTTCTATTTGTCACTCGTCACCATAACACAAGCCCAGATGAGCGATATTATTATTATATACTCTGTTTCCTAACGGGAACGGACGCGTTATGGTCATGCTACCATGACGCTAACGTCACACAATATTACCGTGACATTTTTTGTGAATGCAGATGTTCCATCAATTTATCAGACGTTATCACGTCAAAAGCCTTAATCCCGTGGGAATAACGCATAATACAAATACCCTAGATTTGGTATTCTATACAAAAACAAAGAAAATTTTCGGTAATTTTGGAAAATTAATATTACCTTAATTTACTAATTTAAGGAACTTCCAAGATGTTTTGATGATAAATCACTACATAGTATAAAACAAAGCGCTTTCTCTGTCCCTATATGCCTATGTATGCTTAAATCTTTAAAACTACGCAACGGATTTAGATGCGGTTTTTGAAGTGAAAACTTCTTATGGCGCGTTGGGCACTTTTGTGGGTGAGCATTTTCAGCCGTTCTCGCGACAGACGACAGATTTTCTCGCGACAGATGAGATTTTACACAGATATACAGTTTTTTAATTTGGCTGTGAGTGTATTAAGACGTACATATGGTATTTTTAACGGACGACTATTGACGGACGACAAATGTCGGACGACAAATAGTAGTCCGACTATTTTTTTTTTTTTTTCATCTAAAACTCTTTTTGCGTATGTTCTCGCGACAGATGAGATTTTACACAGATATACAGTTTTCACTTCTGCCTGCACTCCCGGAGTGCGCTGTTTTTTTTTAATAGATAGAGTGTTTCAAGAGTAAGGTTTATATGTATAATACATGCATAATATAGCCGTGCGAAGCCGGGGCGGGTCGCTAGTAATGGTATATTTTAATTTTGCTTAAAGAATCGTATGTAAATATCGACTTGTAGTTTTGATATTGAATTGTTTTTGTGATTCGTCGCTATTAACGTTATTTACTTTAAAAGTGATATTTCGTTGACGGACTATAATTATTTAGGTATTGGACTTTATGTGGACTGTCTATAACTCTCTCACTGAAGATATTTGATGAAATATTGCGGTTTATATATTTTGAAATTGAAAAAGCTGGTGTAGTGTCTTTGATTCACTTGTGTTAGATCACCTGGGTGGCATTAAATATACTTTTTTGTAGACTTTATTCATGTGGTTGCATTAAATATACGGCATTTATGGTAATTATTTGACCATGACTGTTATTACATAGTCGAAATTTGGATAATTTGCTTCAAGATAGCTATTATGAGATAAAAAGCAAAGCGAATTCGCGAATGAAAGTAATTTCTTGTATAGAAAATTACATTCATTTTTCGTATTATTTAATACACTCATCTATGTAACATTTGAATAAAGTCTACAAAAAGTCGTCTTAATGCACCCAAGTAAGTCAACTCAGGTGTAATTAAGTATACTTCATAGATCCTAGTGTGTTTTCAAGTAAATAAAGCGTTGTTTGTTTGTTTGTTTGTAAAATAATGGTTATGTGAAGTTTCTTGTACATTTCGATTTGTATTTGTTTAGGTGGCCGTGAATTATAAAAAATAAAAACAATGGCTGACCGTTTTTTTATGCCAAAATGTTGCAATCCCTTTGATTGTTTCCTGCGTACAGAATTACCGGTATTAAATAGTTTTATTATTAATATTAATAAAATACGTTTACTTAAATCAAGAATTTTGAATCAAGATGTTTTTACACCCAAGAGGCAGAAACTAGAAGATTCTTTTTTTTTATTATGAAGATTTGGAATTATCCGTGTTCCATAGACAATAAATTCATTTCATTTAAATCTGGTATTTAAAAAAAATTGTGTACCTGCGTAATATTTTTTTTTACGAATAACCTAATAAAAATATTAAAATTTAATTATTAAATAATATTAAAACTATTTTTGATCGAATTAAATTAAAATCGCGAAAATCTTCGTAAATTCTTCTGGAAAAAAATTAAGTAAAAAGATATTTTTGAAAAAAAAATCTGTACAAATTTTCCGTGTTCCATTTTTTAAAATGCTTTTAAATTTAATACCAAATTGATTTAAGTATTTAACTTATCTTCCGAACAAATGTTAAAAAAAGACAGTAAGGTATTAAGTTTCGCTGTTACCTTTGTGAGAATGTGGTAGTTTAAAGAAAAGCTAGGTTTATAGTGCGTCCAACTTGTCTGGGCACGGCTGATATCTTTTAAGATCAGGGACTCTACCGCGGTAAGTGCGTCGGCTTGAAGCAGACGCACGCGTGTGAGGCACAATGAGCGGAATTTTGAGTCTGCCTTTCATAGGAATTTTGAAAAATTAAGTTGATTTTCGTGTGTTTTAAGTAAAGCGATGGTTAATGTAATTAAAAAAAAAATAAGTATAATTTGTAGTGTTTTTTTTAATATAACATATCCAGCATCACGTATTTTTGAATGTTTTGATGTCCCCGACAATCCTTAATACTTAAAACACAAGAAAAAGACAATTTGTTTTTTTTTTCGAAATTATCTTAAAATAGGCAGGCTCAAAATTCCGCCCAATGTGCGGCGCGGGTCGGCATAAGCCGACGAAAGGCGGTAGGGCTGAAGGCAAATTCTCGTAAAAAAAAAAGTCCTAATTACATTGCAATATCATTCCGATTGCATTGCGATTACATAAAATATTCTTGAGAATACTAACTGACTTTGAGAGTATTTTGAGCTACTTTGTGAGTATTTTTTGCAATCGAAATGATATTGAACAATGTTATTAACTAAAGATGTTGGGTACAAAAGATAAGCCAGAACTAGACACGATTGAAAATGTTTGCAATAATAAACTTCCGTTTACAGTTCGACCAACTTAAATAGGTAGTTACGGTTAAGAGTGGTTATTAAAAAAACTTTTTTCGACCATTTTTGCTTTTATTAAAATGTTTAAAACTCGAGCAGAACTTTAAGGTCTTCCTTTGGCTTATGAATTCACTAGTTGCACCCCGCGTAAGTCCCGATCTCGTGACAATTTCAAAATAAAAAATTGCTTATAGCCTTCCTAAATAAAGAACTATCCAACACAAAAATATTTTTTCAATTCGAACCAGTAGTTCCTGTTCCGTAAAAATCTATACTAATAATATAAAGCTGAAGAGTTTGTTTGAACGTGCTAATCTCAGGAAATACTGGTTCGAATTAAAAAAATATTTTTGTGTTGGATAGTCAATATATCGAGAAAGGCATTTTGATATTCCCACGGGATAGGGAGTTACGCGGGTGAAACCGCAGTGCGTTGCTAGTATTCTAATAATTGTAATTTTAGATCTACGATGGGTCTCCAGTTTTGCCGTAAGTTTTAAATGCCTCTTCATTTTTCAGAGTTAATACTTTTAAGATCAGAAGTGGTATTCGTTCTAGCTTTTACCCAGACAAGTTGGTCGTATTATACGTATGATTGGACGCAAAATGGTCGAAATTTCAGCCAAAAAATACCTTTTTTATATGAAAAAATGCTTCCCCCCGTGTACGGGCAAGTTTTTATAGATAAGTTTATCATTCTTTATTTATTAATAATTAAAACTACCCACAGTTAAATGTAATCCATCACTTAGTTTTCTTTTTTAATTCTTTTTTTGTAATTTTTAGTTTAACCTTAAAAGCTAACTAATATTATTTTTGTGGATTTGTTTGTGTGACTATATGCAAGTTTCAATGTTTTTTTTTAATGTGAAATATTTAGGGCGCAGTGTGAGACTAGGCTTGTATTATGGGTGCTAGACAGCGTATAGAATAGCAGATATTGTTACTAAGTTCTATTTTCTTAAATATATATTTTGGACAATGCATACAGCGCCATCTAGCCCCCTAACTAAGCATCTAGGCTTGTGAAATGGGTACCAAACAGGAATACTTTACAAATGAAGAAAAATTCGACAATTTCGCAAAAACTCACACTACGCCTGATTATTTTATTTTTTTCTCTATACTTAATATTCTAAAAAGAAAAGGTTTTTAATTTTTGTAATTTCTCTGAAACTACTATTACCTTTGATTAAAGTTTGTTTAAAGATATATTAAATCCTTGGGAAGAAGCCTATACTTCGGAGAAATTAAACTATCTTCATACCAAATTTCATCAAAATCGCTATAGTATTTTCAAAGCCATTACAAACAAAATAATTAAAAAAACAAGTCTTTTCTTTTTAAATCCCTCGAAAATAGGTCAAAATGAATCTCATTTAACTGTAAACGAAGAAAAAAATGTTTATTTTTATTTTTGTAGTTTTAAGAGGAAAAATGGAACCCTAAGTAGGTATTTATGTTTTTTTTGTGTTTCAAAAACATTGAGACTTGAATATAGGCTTTTTTATTAATTTCGTCACAAAAATGAATAAATAGATAATCCATAATATCTAAATTCGTTTTTTTTTTTTTTTAGTTGGTGTCAGCCGATTTGATTTAAAAAAGGTTAAAAATAAATGAACCCACTTAGAAAATAATTTTCCAATTACTAAAATCATAATTAGAATTTGCGACTGTCTGTATTTCTGTATAAATAAATGTACCTATTTCTCATTTTCCGTTCAAGGGAATCTCATTTGAAACTAATATTTTATGAATCTACCATTAATTTTTATTAGTTTTTTGTGACGAAGTTATTAAAAATTTATTAAGTATTTGAATATTTCCTTATTTTTTTTTCTATTAAACAAAGGATCACATAACCTAAAAGTGGAAATAAATCCATCAAAATGGAACACAAGTAATAACAGATCTGTCAATGGATTTGTTCAGTGGATTAAAGTGGAATAGAACAAATTAATTGCAGTGACTACAAAATATGTATTTCAATAAAGAAGAGTGCCCATTTTCTTAAAAGATTTGGAGTACATTTAAAAAAAGTTTATAGTGAAAAAATTAAGAAAATATTCAAATTTGACATACCAGTGATGGGTTATGTATGTGTTTTTTATAAAAAAAAAGTGCATTTATAATAACAAAGCTTTGTTAAATGTCTGTCAGTATGTCTGTTTACAGTAATCCATTATTATGTATTAATATAATTGATTAAATAATGTACCATAGTTATGAATAAATGATTTTTAAGCCTAATATTTGTTTTATTTATTACTAGGTGCACCCCGCGGTTTCAATCGCGTAAGTCCCGATCCCGTGGGAATATCGGGATAAAAATCCTATGTTACTGATAATTAGTACCCATGAATCAATGTATCATTTTACTAAGTTAAATCAATAACAGTTAACGACAACCCGGCAGACCACGTCGAAGGTGGCGCGACGACTTGGACAACCCGGCAGACCACGTCGAAGGTGGCGCGACGACTTGGACAACCCGGCAGACCACGTCGAAGGTGGCGCGACGACTTGGACAACCCGGCAGACCGCGTCGAAGGTGGCGCGACGACTTGGACTAATTTCTGGCAGATTGGCAATCTGTCGCACAAGATCGCGATCAGTGGAAGGGGAGTAGAGAGGCCTTTGCCCTGCAGTGGGACACTACAGGCTCATAATAATAATAAAGTTTAGTAGTTTCGAAGCTAAATAAAAAATCTTTTTTCTTTCAAAATATTGGTGTAAATTGAAAAAAAAATATCAGCGCCGCGCGGTTCCTCGCGTAGATCCCGATCTCGTGAAAATATTAGGATAAAAGTAGCATAAGTGTTAATCTTCAGCTATCTAGATACGTACCTACAGAGTTTCATCGCAATCGGTTATTATTTATTTTTATTTTATTAATAATTCACACAGCAGATTACAATCACAGTAAGTAGTGAGGTTAAGTCGTTTCTGCGTTACAGGAGTTACATTTTCCATTGATAGGGAACGTTAATGGGGATCAGTGTTTGGGGTTAGATGGTGCCGTGTGCATTGAAACAAAAATGGTGCCATTTTTGGTCACGTTCGTTGAAATCCTTATTGCACTGTAATATAGCAACAAATAGAATAGAAATAATTAATATAATATCTAGGCATGAATAGCAAATAATTTAGTTACAATTGTACAAATAAAATTAATCATCAAATTGTTTTAAATATAAACATTGCATTTGCGCCGTAATTCGAAAAAAAAATCAAGTAGTTAGCTGTACGTATTTTTCTCATTTTGATGGTAGAGTTCATGAAATAAAGTTCACTATGGTTTTGAAAGCGCTTGTTTTTGTGATTTGCGTTTGTTTCTGCTTTGCAAGCAATGGTAAGTGCAATTAATATTGGTAAATCTGATCTGATTAAAAGTGCTCACTACCTCAGAATTAAAATATTAGATATTACAAAAGGCTTGCCTACCAAGTGCCTACCTACCTAGGGAAACTTATTTAGATTTTTAATAATATTAGTAAATAATAATTAGGATTTTAAATGTTGATAATCTTCTATAGTATATATAAAAATCAATTGCTGTTCCTTAGTCTCGCTAAAACTCGAGAACGGCTGAACCGATTTAGATGATTTCGGTTTTGAAATGTTTGTTGTAGTTCAGGGAAAGCTTAAATGGTGAGAATTTAAAGATCGGACTTACGCGGGTGAAACCGCGGGGCGCAGCTAGTTCAGAATAAAATTGTTAACCTGATTTACCAATATTTTAGCGCCCCACGTTTGAACCCACGTTAGTCCCTATCCCGTGGGAATATCGTGGTAAAAATTAGCCAATACTCCTAATAAATCAATGCATCATCACACTAAGGCCCATATCGATCTTGAGTGCGTATCAATTGAGTGAGTCTTGAGATGCGGTCACTATCTTAAGTTAGGCGTTAATTAATAGATAAAACTCAAGTTCTAACCAGGCTGATATCGCTCTTGAGATTTGAAACTGATCTTGAGAGCGACATTGAATGACAGTAACGCTTTGTTCTTACCTTGAATGGTATGTTTTTACGCTATGGTAGGTAGTGTCGTCATATTTTGCTGTCAACTTGTTTTTAATGTGAATTTTTGTACAAAATGTAAGATTTTACTACTAAATAATTATATAAATGCGAATGATTTGTTCAAAAAGTCATTAGCATAAAATATCATCATATTAATTGATTTCTGACAAAATTTGTTCTAGCTCCATGTTCCTGAACTACAAAACTAACGAAACAGCTAACTTATGTCATGTATGACCCGCAATCAGACTTGAGTTCACGAAACTACATCTTGAGACATATCTTGAGAGCTGAGTTTGATTTATTAATACGGTATTACTCAAGTGATACGTCGCTCTTTAATCGCGTCTTAAGATAGGTTTATTAATCAGCGCAACAACTCAAGAGCAAACTCAAGATTGAAATCGATATTGAGTTCGGTTTATTAATACGGACCTAAGTTTCATCAAAATCGGTCCAGTAGTTTCAGTGCTTTATTGATTAAACTTAAGTTTATAAAAAAATATCTTAAAGTGAAAATATTATTTACTTTTTTTTTACCAGAAAAAAAGCCAAAAATCATCCGACCATGCCACTTACAAAACTACAAATGTATCCGTGAGTACTTAGCAGACAATTCGCGCTGTCAAATCCCAGTTCGAAGGGCCATGTCTCCATTTTATAAAGTAGATGTGTTCCGTTTCGACGCACCATACTTTAACGCTAGTTATGTGGAGAGAGATTTGCTTGTGATTGGTCAAGATAGATGCTTTGTCTCAGAGTTTTGGTAAGTTTTATTAATTTAATTAGATAAACCATTTGAAATTATCAATTCAATTTCTTTTGACTTTCTCTTTAGCCCGTTTTTTTGTTTACTTTGACAAACTTTTATGTGATAAAATATGCCAAATTTTAGCTCTACCTTAAGTCCACTGGATTGAGCTGTACGTTGATTTGGTATCACCCAGTCAGTTAAAACTTTGAATTTTATATTTTGCACAATGTTATTAATTTACATCCATAAGAATTTACCAAACCTACTCTATTTTTACCAAAAATACCTAATTATTAATTACTTTTACCATTGTTAACCCAATTTTACCATCCCCAGTTGGAACGAAGCAGGTAACTACGGTGTTCTCGGTATAGACTGCCCGTGGCTGACATTTGAGTCAAACCGTACTTTGTACCAACACTGGCCGTTGAAGGCTGACTCAGTTTATTCTTATAGCTTTGAAGGAACTTATCGTAAGCATATTACCTAATTTACTTACTGGATTTGGATTAAAGACATACAAAAAGATACACAAACTGTCGTATTTAATTTTATAATATTGTCACGGAATTATATTTGCTTTTACATCTAATTTACTATATGATATATACAGCGCCAGCAACTTTAATCTATGCTATTCAGGGCGTTTTAGTACCAGGTATTTAGATTGAGCAGACTATGTCCAGCACCTATACAACCCTTCAGCTTAGTCGACGGTGTTCATACAGTCAATTAAGCCGTGGGTTTCATCACGATGTTTTTCGCGCACCGTAAAAACAAAGCCCATAATTTTTTCCTAAGAAAAATCTATTGGCGCACGGTCAGCCGGGATTTGAATCCATGATCTTCGGTATGGAAGTCGAAGTATCTACCACTTGGCCAACACCGCTCGAAATTATTATCTACATTTACCATTTCCACTTACTACAATTCACCGGTATTCGGTAAAATTAAATGGTAAATAAAATAAATATTTAATCATTTTTACCATTTTATTTTACTTGATAGTACCTGGTTAGAAATAGTATTTTAATCCAGTATTAAAACGCTTTAATTGTTATTTGCAGCATTAATTCGACTTACCACGACGCTGGGAAACGCGTATGGTATAGATTTCTGCAGGGCGTTCACATTCGCATATGTTGCTCAAATTCCGTACCAAAGAATTATTCCATTAGGTAAGTAGTACCTACTTACCTATATTATTCCCGCCTCGGACAAGTATTTATGCTTAGATATTTGTCTGTGGTCTGGTTGCTTCTATATATATATTTACAAAAGAAAAGTAGGTATATATATAAGTAGTAAGTAGGTATATATATCCGTTGTCTAGCACCCATAACACAAGTGTAGTTACTTAGCTTGGGGCTAGATGGCGATGTGTGGAATGTCCTGCAATATTTATTTATTTTAACTATTGGTAGCAAAAAATGCTGAAAGGAGTTGCGTGCCTGATTTTGACAAAATCTCAAACTCCTTTATTAGATTTTTGAAAAAGTCTACCTTAAGCAAGAAGCGAGTTTACTTAATTTTCTAAAAATACATCCCATTTTTTTATATTAATCGATAGTGTAGCTGATAAAGATCAATTCTTGAAAACAAACATAGTATGGCAAATCAAAGGAAATTGAAAATTGGACGAACTTACCTAAGTGAAGTCCAATTATAATTTTATGAATGTTTGATCAGAAATATAATTGATTTACACTGTAGTAGTTCCGTCTACTATCCGTTGCATCGCGTATGATTTAGAGCTAAAAAAAAAAATATTGTAGAATTTTGCAATTATTTGCTAGCAACCCTAAATGTCACTATTTTAGAGCTGATAATCTCACTGGACTTAAACTCGTTATGGATGGGCTCCCTGGGTTTGGGTGGGTGATTATATTTCTGATCAAACATTCATAAAATTATAATTGGACTTCACTTAGGTAAGTTCGTCCAATTTTCAATTTTATTTCATTTTGATCAGAAATATAATTGATTTACACTGTAGTTGTTTAGAGTTAACTTATTGCATAACGAGTTTGCCGTTAATTACTAGGTGAAAAGGAAAAATCTTAGTCCTTTTTTGAAAGAAAAAAAAAAAAATTAGGAAAGTAGAATGAGTCTATAATTAAATCAGTTTTGCTCCTAAGTATAATTAATAACATTATCTCTGACGTTCGTCAGTTATGTTAAAGAAAACAGCATAGTTTATAACAGCATAGTTACTAGCTTTTTACTTAATTTTAAAAATTGTTCGGCAAGCCTGTAGTTATTTGGTTACTTTTACTAAAGCTAATTAATACTATCCTTAATTAATGTATCAAATTTAATTGCCTTGTTAATTAGTTTATATATTTATTTTTTGTCTCAGTTGTATACTTAACTTGCTAGTTAAATGTAGATAAAATTAGTTTCTTACTACTAGGATTATTGCACATAATAATTATGTCGCTGCGCAAGTTAAAACTAAGGGTTGATACCTAGGTATACTTAAAGTTATGTCTCCTCGTGTGAGTTCTATGTAGGTACCTACAACTAGTCTAGGTTAAAACAGACTGCACAAAAGAGTTAAGTTGTGAGTCGCCCCCTGGACAGGAACGTTGTAGAATTTAGCAAAGGTCAATAAGTTGTCTGACCAGCCAGCGGTTTTCCTGGTAACATCTAAGGAAACACCTGCTTTATGTATCCTTGGGAGTAGAAAGGGATTTCTAAAACCGTTTGTTTCTTTGTGTTTTGTACAGATATTATCTCACTTAGTTTTATTAGTGAGACCCTTTGAGCAGTCGCCAGTGCTATTAGTGTCTTTTTTGTGAGCATTTCGAAACTAAGTGCCTGGTTAGTTGGTAGTTGAGCTAAGTAGTTCAATACCCTTGTGGGTTCCATGTATCTGTGTATTTAACTAAAGCTGGTTTAAGTAGAAATACGCCCCTTAAGAATCTCTTTATGCGGTCGTCAGTCCCCACTTTCTCGTCCCTTACAAGGGACAAGGCTGATTTGTGAGAGTTGAGGGTACTGAAACTGTCGCCTTTTTCGAACTTTAGTGTAAGAAATTTTATATTATAGGAAACCGCCGCTAGAAGAGATTCTTGGTCATGTGAGTGACAACTCCCACCAGCTTTTGTAAGTAGAGTTATATTGTTTAATGGTTCCTGGTGATATGGAAACCATATCACCAGGAACCATGTTAGTGAACTTTCTGACAAACCTCGGCGTCGGAATGCTGATCGCAGAATATGCTCGCCGCCAGGGTAAGGTGACTGCTCAATGGGTGTTTTGCCTTTCACTTTTTTAATTTTCTGAAGACATTTTAATATGAGATAAAAAGGTGAGGAGGCATAAAAAAATATGGCTTCCAGTCAATTGTGATGCGTCTATGTTCTTTTAGGTGCATTACTTATTGATTCTAGATACAAGTAAGTCTAATTCTAGGGTACCAAATCAATTTTTTAAGAGTGAGAAAGTCGCATCGTTCAATTCCCACTTGGTATCAATGTGTTGCGAGACTTTTTGTCTGCAAACACAGTTTCTTTCGATTTAATGTAAGAAGCATAGATTTGAATGTCTCTATACTCGCACCAATCCCAGATGGCTCTGGCGATTTTATTAAGGTGTGGGAATTGGACGCTACCTATTTGTTGATACATGCAATGGCGGTAGTGTTGTCGATTCGTAGTATATTACAATGGTTTGATGATTTGGCAAAGTATTTTAGCCCAAAGAAGGCTGCGGTTAGTTCCAGTTGGTTGATGTGAAGGACTTGTTCTTCCATGGACCAGAATCCGCCAGCACTTTCGCCATTGCAATAAATTCCCCCGCCGGTCAGTGAGGGATCTGCGAAGATTTCTAGTGTAAATTGTTTAGGGCAGATACCCTTACAAATGTCTACATTTTTCAACCACCATTCTATGTCTGGTAAAATTATACTGGGTATGATCATGGTGGCTTCATAGTTGTCATGGTTATGTAACAGGGCCAGGTATTTTTCTCCTTTCATATTTTTTATGTGTGCTGGACGCCCAATATCTTTGCAAAGTATCTTATCTTGCAATATTCTAGAGTGTGGAATTTTTAAGTAAAGATGATATATGGGTGATTTTTTCTTGTGGTAATTCAAAGGTTATATTGTAAGTATTTATCTTATATATATATATATTTATAAACCTAGAAACTTGCAAGATGTGGTATAAGAGAGCTTTTTTCAAAGTTGACTATGAGTCCAAGGCATTGAAACATGTGTAGTGTTGCATTACGATTGACAATGCACTCTTCGTAGGTTCTTCCGATGCAAAGATAATCATCAAGGTACATTGTTAATAGATGGCCTTGACTACGAAGGTAGCCCCACACGGGCTTCAATAATTTAGTAAAAACACTAGGTGCTGACCACGGACAGTATGGAAGTGCTGTAAACTCATACAAATCGCCTTTAAATTGGAATCTAAAATATTTTCTATGATCTGGAGCTAGATAGATGGATAAATTCCATATTGTAAACGCCATATTCAAATTACATTAAATAAAAACAAAGCTGTCTTTGTCTGAAAAGTCAAAAGTATGAGCTATTGTATTAGAAAGTGTGATCCTTTTAGGTCTATAACGCACATATAAAGTATCAGTTCTTTTTCATCCAAAGGTTGCCTGGAAGAAATCCTTATCGCTGAAAGCGATAAGGCCGCCCCTTTGTGCAACTTGTACTTTCTAGCTATTACTTTACTTTGCTTTGTGTATTTATATGTTCCTTACTGTGTTGTACAAATAAAGTTATCTATCTATCTATAAAAGTCCTTATTAATGATTTTGATGTCTTCCATCTTAAAATGTTCTACAGCAATGAATTTATTCGAGTTTTTTAAGGGATGAATCTAACCGTTAGGTTTTTGTCTTATGAAGACAAGTATGGGGTTTGTGCAGCTCCTAGTTTCACTAAATTATTTATGGCCTCCGGCATGTCATACTTATGACATCAGTAACATGCAGGACCCACTTGGGTGTGCTATTACTAGGTAAGTAATTTTTTGTTGGCAATGATATTAAAGGTATGTGGTAACCTCTAATCCAATGTAATAAGATGGGGTCACAAGTGACCTTTTTCCAACAAAGGACAAAATTAGCAGTATTGCCGGCATGTACCTGGTCTAGCGCCTAGTGTGGGCACCTCGTGTTGGAGCTCTCATGGAGTGCAACTGATGTGGGTTCTGGCGGCTTGATGGAAGATGAGCATAAGTTCCTCGGGTTCAGCCCCCCCCCCCTTTTTGCTGCAGGTCGGGTTGGCAGCCGAGGCTGGGTCTGTGGTGGACCATAGCGGTTTCCCATCGGTTTTGCATTGGCGAGTTTTGTTACCAGAGGTCTGGCAATTGCCTTTTTAATTTGAGTCAATGATTTTATAGGCTCTTGGTTTCTTCTTATCTTAGACGAAAAGATCATTTCCATATAGAAATTCATCTCTTTTGATTTTTTCAACTAGGTTATTCAAGTTTCTGTCTAGGAGTGACGATATTAGGAGTTTTCTTGTTTTTATATTGTTGATGTCATTTCGAAGTATGGTAGCATAACTCGGTTTTCTCAGGTTTGATGGGTCGACAATATCTTGCACCATGAGGTTGGTCATGACTCCTCCAGTGATGGCCGTGGTCCCACCTATTTGATTTTGTATGGCCTCTAGGGCTCTGTCCTGACTTTTTGGAGTCGGTGAGAATGTTCTTGACTTCGTCGTTGAGTGCAAGGATGATCCTCAAGAAGGGTGCCGTTTTTGGGTATTTTATAATTTATGTTCCTGAGATATTCTTTTTCTCTCCTTTTTTGAGGCCATTTAGGTGAGATGATTGATAATGTGTTTTCGGCCTGAACTGATTTTGGTATGTAAGTTGCCTTTGAACTTATCGAGCTAATTATTCTTCATAGTTCATGTTTTTTTTTAAAAAGTGAGTTTCAGGGTCCGGATGTGCTGGAATAGAAACACTATTGTTTAATTATTTCTCAAAAGGAAGAAAAAGAAGAAACCCGCTGAATGTATTCGGTGTTTTATGAAGGTCTGGGATGTATATGGAGTTATTCCATACCCTGTCAAAAGTAAGGTATCTCGTACCACGACAAACTTAAGGTGTCTCATGCCCCTCAAGGTTATGGTATCTCGTAACAAATTGAACTTGAGGTATCTCGTACCAAGTCGAATTTGAGGTATCTCGTACCAAGTCGAACTTGAGGTATCTCGAGCCAAATCGAACTTTAGGTATCTCGTACCAAATCGAACTTTAGGTATCTCGTACCAAATCGAACTTGAGGTATCTCGTGCCGAATTGAACTTAAGGTATCTCGTACCAATATGAACTTGAGGTAGGTATCTCGTACCACATCAAAAAACTACGGTATCTCGTACCGCGTCGACACTAAGGTATCTCGTACCGTGTCAGGAGTCAAAACTAAAGTATCTCGTACTAGTTTTGATCTTAGTGCGGAGGTATCTCGTACCTACAGGCACTTACAGGATTCGCTCGAGGAATCATAAGTCGGCATGTGTTTTTTGAGGTTATGACTATGTTGTATTGGAAACATCACGGATTTTCCTTTACCTTCATTTTTCGGGGACGGGGGTTGCGAATGTTCTGGTGAACGCGAATGTTCTGGTGAGCGCGAGCGTTCCGGGTTTTGTGAAACCACTGATGCTGCTTGCTACGCTCACTGCGCTGACGCTATCTTCAGAACCCCGGTTTTTGGGGCTGTAACGTCGCCCGTCGCGTTTTTTGGTCTTCGTACGTTTCTTCTTGTATTTTACTATCTTCTTCATGATTTTGTTTCCTGTTTTCATGGTTAATTATGCACTAAAAAAGATTTTTCACGGAACGAACACGATGCGCGGGAATCGCGAACGAAAAGTGACATTTAGGGTTGCTAGCAAATAATTGCAAAATTCTACAATATTTTTTTTTTTAGCTCTAAATCATACGCGATGCAACGGATAGTAGACGGAACTACTACAGTGTAAATCAATTATATTTCTGATCAAAATGAAATAAAATAGCTAATTTTGCAGTTTTCTGCAATTATGTCAGTAGATAATTATACAGGGTTATTGGAAATTATACTAGCAAGCCGTTGAGGGCTACTTCTGTGCACCTTAACAAACAACTTTTGTTCTACGACTTTTGGAAATTAGAACATTTTTTCGAAAATTTTGAGGTTAGGTTTACCTTAAAATCAGCTGTTCCTTACACGGGGAGGTCATTAACCTTAAAATGTTACTTATTTTTTATGTTTTATGTACTGTTCTTAGTCTGAATGACCTTTGTTTTAAAAAATCAGCTGTTTTTCAAATTTACATAACCTTAAAATTTTCAATTTTTTTTTCGAATTTCCAAAAGTCGTGAGAACAAAAGTTGTTTGTTTAGGTGCACAGAAGTAGCCCTCAACGGCTTGCTAGTATAACTTCCAATAACCCTGTATAGGGACCCCTAGGGTCCGTTTTAAAAAGTTCACCCTGTATTTTATAACCGTTCGAGCACAACTTTGTTGTTTATGCACCGATTTTAATAATTCTTTTTTTGTTTATATAGTTTTTATTATTATTTTTCCAGACAAACCAACAGCAACCTTCTTATCCCGCGATGGTAACGAAATGGTGACGAACATCTACGAGCGAGAGACATTCTATTGGCGTGCTAGTATGCTGGCTAGACGATTCGTTAACAAAGTGCTGTGTGATTTTGGATGTTATTAATAAACTATTTAAACATTTTTTCTTTTTTTAAATCTATACCTAAGTACCTACTTCAAATAAAACAAAGTCACTTACCGCTGTCTGTCCCTATGTTTGCTTAGATCTTTAAAACTACGCAACGGATTTTGATACGGTTTTTAATAGATAGAGTGATTCAAGAGGAAGGTTTATATGTATAATACATGCATAATATAGCCGTGCGAAGCCGGGACGGGTCACTAGTAATTTTATAAAAGCAAGTTTTTCTTCGCTTTGGCCTATGACCGGTTCTTGGTCATGTAAACTACCTTTTAGATAGCGCCATCTAGCGATTCAAATTAGTTAGTTAATAATAAAAACACCTTATTTCAAATTGGAATAGATGGGATAAATAAAAATATCGTAAATAATTTTTCAAATAGTTTATTACAAAAAATATAATCACATCTGGAACACTAATAATTAGGTATTTAATTCTATTAAAAAAGGGGTTGTAACATTTTGGCAAAGAAAATGGTCAGCTATTTTATTTTAAGCGCGGTTTTTTTTTTTAAACCTATGCCAATCAATGTATAGAGAAAATTCATACAATCAAAAAATGTAAAATGGTTATCTGTAAAGCGGATTTACGGACGATAATTTTACATGAAAACGTCATAAGAAAACATACCTTGTCAATAACACTCACGTTCCCGTAACACGACTACGTTGCTATGGTTACATACCATGTTAACAGAACGTGAGTGGAACGTGAGCGATGACGTCACACTTTTTGACGTGATAACTTCTATTAAATCAATGAACACCGGCAGCACTCACAAAAAAGTGTGACGTCATCGCTTACGTTCCCGAAACGCTCACGTTCCATAGCAACCAATGTTTCGTAAAATTATCATCCGTATTTAATAATAATATTAATAGACTAATAATAGGCTTGTGTTATGGTGACGAGTGACGAATAGAAGACTTATAAAGGAAAAAGAAGAAAAACAATACATTAAGGGAAAAACAAAAAGAAATCTCAATTTTTTTTATCGTTTTTTTTACGTTATCACGTAAAATTACCGTCCGTAAACCAACTTTACAGACAACAATTTTTTTTGTGAGTGCAGTACTGTTCATCGATTACGCGAACCCGAACGCGTCAGGTTTGACTATGTAGCAAATAAAAATATTATGTAATTTTTTAACATCAAATAACAGGCAAACCATACACTTTATAAGATTTCGTTGATTACATTTGTTGTTTGTATTATTGTCCTCTATACATTTGCTATAGGTGTGAAAGGCGCAAAAAAAAAATACAAAAAATTGAGGGCGACTACGATGCCAGTTACCACACTTATATGTAACTACCCCTTACAATTTATTTGCTTTATCACGAAATAATAATAACATAATATAACTATAAACCGTATTTTACGTGTTTTTTTTGATAAATAATGCGGTAAAATAGTTGTATTAACTAGCAATACTCCGCGGCTTTACATGCATAGGTTTCCCGTAGAAATTTCGAATTAGCTTATAGCCTTCCTCGAGAATTGAGCTATCAAATGCAACAAGATTTTTATCCAACATGTAGTTCTAGATATTAGCAATTCTAATTATTGATAAAGGTGAAAGGGACTAATATTAGATATACAGCACTAATATTTTTGTGCCATAAAACCTATAACTGCGATGACTATGCCCCTACTTTTTTTTTCATTTTCTAATTATCATAGAAATTAAAAAAAAAATAAATAAGGGCATGGTCATGGCAGTTATAAGTTTTGTGCACCAAAAATATTTGCTCTAGTGTCATTATCCAGGGAGGAAACAGTCGACTACGTTTGTATGGAGAGAGCCCCCGGTACCCTTTCCTCTTAAGGGCATCTCATCTTAGGCGTAAAAACACGTTTAGACACAAAATGTAACTTGCCCTTAAGATGATTACATACCAATGAAATTATTTGATACAATTTTCGTTCTGAGGCATATCTATTGCAACAAAATGTTATGTTATGAACATGAAGGGTTCCGTACCCATTATATCCAGTATTTGTTGTTATAGCGGCAACAGAAATACATAATCTGTAAAAATTTCAACTGTCTAGCTATCACGGTTCATGAGATACAGCCTGGTGACAGACAGACAGACAGACAGTGGAGTCTTAGTAAAAATAATAATAGTCCCAATTTTACACTTTCGGTAACGGAACCCTAAAAATATAAATTTGTATACCTAATTATCAACCATGCCATATAACCCAAATTTATTAGACTTAAAAATTATTTCAACCAATAATGAGTTTCGAAAAATAATATCTTTTAATAAAAATAAAAAAATATCATGTAATAAAGAAATCTGAAAAATAAAAAGCGAACACTTATGTACGGTCGGCTGCCGTACATAATTGCAGACCCACCGTAGAGCTCCAAAACGGCTGTTATAAGAATATTTTCAACACGAGCAAGATTCTAGGCACCTGCTTTAGGTGAAGTTTAAAGTCTGCTAACTCATCAATTTATCAAACAAAAATTATTAGATTGAATTCCAATAATAGTAACTTTAGAACTCTACCGAGGGCTGCAATTATGCAGCCGACTGTACAGTCGTCGGAGTAAGCAGGTAACAGCCGTTTTAGAGCTCTATGGTGGGTTTGCAATTATGCAGCCGACTGTACGTCCAGGTACCAAAAGTGCAGGCTCACCGTAGAGCTATAAATATTGCAAGACAGTGTACACAGCTCCATCTAGCTTCAAGCTAAGCAACTAGGCTTGTGTTATGGTAGCCTGATAACCGATGGAAACTTTTTTTAGTTATTATTAAAGTCTTTAAACTCTAGCAGGACTTCAAAGCACTGTTTCAGTTGAATTTTTATTTAAAATAGCAATTAATAAAAATGGCATAGTAAACGTTAAGCCACAGTATTCTACGGTGGGCCTCCACTTATGTTGTCGGCTGTACCTACTTAATTTAAACAATATAATAAGTATGACACACAAATATAACAACGCGATTAAAATGCTAATAGGATCGACCCGCCGCCATCTTGTGACGTCACGACTAGATATCGTATAAATAAAATATATCTACCGTATATATCGGAAACTAAATTAAAGTATATACATCGACAAAAACAAAAACACATCAGCAGACACAGTATTAGTTATCTATCTATCATTAAACGTCGGAAAAAAAAAAACAGTTGATCATCGAAAATAAACAGTCGATTGTGGAAAAAACAGTTGATCGTCGGAAAAACAAGATGATCGTCAGAAATCAATAGCTGATCATCGGAAAACAGTCGTCGGAAAAAGACAGTTGGTCGTCGGAAAAATAAGATGATCATCGGAAAAAAACAGTTGATCGTCGAAAAAGGACAGTTGATCGTCTGAAAAAGACAGTTGATCATCGGAAAAAAACCGTCGGAACAGTCAAATAGAAGTGACTGAAGTCAGATCAGTTGTGACGTCACAACATGGCGCTAACCCAATCCCATTAGCATTATAATCGCATTTATTTAAAAATCACCAGTCACCAGTAAATAACATTTTTGATTACCTTTTCCAAATAAAACTCCTAAAAAAAACTTCAAAAGTTCATTTTTTACACAAAAAAAATCACAATTATCGATACTAAAAAGGCACTATTTTTAAGAATCTAATTCTACAATTTTATGATACTTATATAATATGTACTTATATAGCAAATTTACTTTCTTAAAGCGCAAATAGGAGACAAAAGTAAAATGCCTGTCGCCAATAAATATATTTATTATTAGTGGAGGGTGATGGTCCAAATATTTTGTCCAAATTAATTTATGTATTTATCGGCGACAAGCATTTTGCTTTTGGCTCCTTTACCGTAAGATCTTTCATTTTAATACAATTTATTGTAACATTTTCGCAAAAAATATATATTTTGACTTTTAACTTTATAGTTTAAAATTTTGATTCATTTTCTATGGCACTTTTTAAATATTGCGATTGATTAAAAAGTAAAATATCTTCTTACATAATAACAAAAAACCGAAAGCTAATAAAAATATCAAAAAAATAAACACAAAAAATACTAAACTTAAAAACTAGTTCTGTACAACTTTTTGTCTTTAAATATTTTTAGGAAAATGCATATTCAAAATTTAGCACCACGGCGAGAATTGAACCCGCGACTAACGCCAACGCCTCGGTCGAAATCATGATATATAAAATATGCATTTAGCTTGTTTTCTAAAAAGCACTTTTTATTCTACAAAAAAACCAACATTTTTAAATGTGCAAAAACTGCAAAAAGTTTAACAAAGACGAAAATTTCTTGTCGTTTCGAAATTTTTATAAAAAAATCTTTTTTTGACTAATTTAGATTAAAGTTGATAAAAACGAAACAAAAAAATTACGAAATAAATCTTGAGTTTAATAATAATTAACTTTTTTTCTACTTTTTTTGCAATTAAATGCACAGTTAAAAGTCGTGGCAATTCAGGCACTAGATAGCCTTCGACCACTGCCACAGTGCCATACGGAGAAAGGAGCAAGTTTGATTCTCGCCACGGAACAAAATATTTGTTTCTGCTCTGGGTATTTCTTCTATGTAAATGTATTTGTGCAAACAGCGCCATCTAGCCCGAAATTAAATAACTAAGCTTGTATTATTGTAACAATTTAACGGATAGAATAATTATATAACTCTTTATAAATATAAAAACACCCAGATCAAGAAAACCATTTGCAATTTGAATATTTCGTTACACGGTGGGAATCGAACCGGCATCGTTGACACTATGCAGTGGGCGGAGACTCTTACAAATAAATATTTAAAGCATTCTATGTGTATATGAGGTGGTAGTGCATTTCTAAGGATGAACCGAGCGTAATATGGCGGGAAAGAAAAAAAATACAAAAATTCGCAAAAAAAAAAAAAAAAAAAAAAAAAAACAGGTGGAGTTCAAATGTATTATTTTCTCGCGGAGCATTTTTAACAACAAAATTTATTTATTTTATAACATAATTTCCAAACTCCTAAAGGCCTTATTATGCTTTGAAACCAGCTTAAAAATATTTAACTATTGATTCGCAAAGATCGAAAATAATTTGTCAGTTTTGGCTAAATAAAAGTGAAATACTTAAATTCAGGTTAGTTTCAAAGCATAATTAGTGTTTTGGGAGGATTTCGTTTTTTTTTTAGTTTTCTTCTTTGTTTTTGTTTTAGTTCCCGAAGAAAGGATACGAATATATTTTGATCGGTCACTTTTTGCAACATACATTTTTTTAAACTGCCATAACGTCTTGATGTTACGCCATAGTTACTATAAACGTGAACGTTAATTGCTGAGGTGTACTGTAATTAAATATTTTTACAAAATATCTTTCTTTTTCATTTCCGCCAAATTATGGTCGACGCATCTTTAAATAAGTTTTCCATATACATGCGTTTTTTATACAACATTTTTTGATTCAGAAAATTGTGAAATGTGTAGTTTCAGTAAAAATATAGATTGATATTACCAAAAGATATTGTAAATAATTAAAAGCTACAATTCATTTAAAAATAAATATAATGTAACAAAATAAATAATGAAAATCATTAAATTTGATTATAGTCATTAAAATCGGTAAAAACTTCATGAATGTTGTATAAAATTGATTTTTTAATACTAATAAAATATTAAATCGATTAAAATAGTAGTGTACAACCTATAAAAACAAATAAATGAGCAAAAAATGAGTATAATTAGTTTCTTTCGAATCACAACACTAGTGTTTTTTTTTTTTCAAATCAATTTACGTAATGCTAAAGTCTTTATAAAAAACAAAATAGCAAGAAAAAAGCATTAATAAAATAGGATTTCTTAGCTACACTCATAAACGTCGCTTAACAGATGATAAATTAATTACTATTTTATAAAACGCCATTTGACAATAAAAAAGCATGGATTACCTAATAACACGCTGAGCAATGTTTATGAGAACAGTGTTTAATTAAAAACATTATAGAGTAGCAGAATCTTGCCGTGGATTTATAGAAATGTTTAATATAGCAAAAAGTAAAATTTTGATTTTGACATTAAATATGGTTAAAAAATAATTATTAATTACTTATGGTAAACCTAAATCGATTTAATTTTGTTCGTCAAACATAATATCATAAAAACGTGAAACACAAAATGACGTACTTTGGTAGCAAAGTTTTTTATCACTGTTGCACTCATAAACGATGCTAAGCGGATGATCAGTTAATCACTGCTGATACTTTTCAAGTACTTATGGCATATGTCATAGAAACATTTTTTTTATATTAATGCGTAAAAAATATTAGCTACTATAATTAAAATAAAGAAAAAGAGGCCAAAAATAGATTGTTACTTTGGAAGCATAGGAAAGTTATCACCCACTAAGCAACGTTTATGAGTGCAGCGGTGCAAATAGTTTAAAAACTTGACTTTTATGTTTATCTTTAAACGCTAAGACGAAAAATATCTGTCGCCAACAACTACATTTGTTAATCGAATATTTCTTCCCGTTTCTAAGCAAAACTTAAGGCCTTAAGTCTAAAGAGTTGGTAATATCGCTAAAATTGCGAAAAATGTTATAAACGACAAGAAGGCCAATTCTCGATAAAAAAAAACTGGTTGCCTGTAAAGTCGGTATACGGGCGAAAGTTTTACGTGACAACAACTGTGCTCGAGTGGAAGGGACGCGTGCCTTTCACTTTTTATGTCTGTCTCTCTCGCTCTTAGGCGGGCTAACCATGCCCGCGTGCCTCTCACTCGCTCTCATTGTGAGCGCATAACGTCAGCGGAGCGTAACGCAGTTTCTTGAAGTGTCACCCGGCAAACCAATTTATAAGACGTTGTCACGTCAAAAATTGTTTAAATTACATAGCAATATTATTGCGATTGCAAAATAATATTCTTAATACTGCAATCGGAATGATTTTGCTATGTAATATGAACTATGTTGTTGTTCAAAGTACATTCCAATATCATTCCGATTGCATTTCGGTTACAAAAAATACCCTCAAAGTTGCTCAAAAAGGCAGGTATTCTTAAAAATATTAATATAATAAGTTTTATTTGTTTAAAGCGCGTCCACTCATAAACTGTGTAAGTTCGCATCGTTGCAATGTTTACACCTACAAGTAGGTATGTAGGTATCTGATGTAGTTGTTCATAGCCGAACGGTGAGCCTACTCTGCCGCAACACGGTTATTAAACTAGTGCGGAGGGTAGTTATCACTTTTTCGCTGTTACTCTAGAGAATTTAGATATTTTACCAAAACACTTGTAACAAACCTGAGCTATAATGAGTAACAGCTGCTAAAAATGTAATTTCTGGACAAATAAAGATTTTTTATTTTTTATTTATTATTATAATATTTTTTGTCATCGAAATGATATTGCTATGTAATTTAAACGATTATATTTACGAGAAATCGCCTTCTTGTCGTTTATAACATTTTTCGAAATTAAAGCGATATTACCAACTCTTTAGACTTAAGGCCTTAAGTTTGACTTAGGGTACCTTTCCTCTTAACAACAATTTTACCCACAATAACATTTAACAACAATTTTTCATGCAATTATTAACAACTAGTTATACGTTTGGCATTAATAAATGCACTTTAAATTGGTGTTTTAAAAACTAAAAGTATCAACTGCAATCATTAGTACTAGCGAACATTTGTCTAAAGAAGCCTTTTTTACTGTTCTCTTCTCTAATCTGAAATTGATGGACGTGCAAGTATTAATAGAATGAAAAAAAAAACGAAAAAGACAGAAACAAAAATAATAATAAAAAAGCGAGCATTCATTTGGAATAACATCTGAGTTTTTTCAATTTAAAGTAACAACTCACTGGTGATTTTGAACTAAAAGCCCGATATTTAAAAAAAACAGTTTTTGACGTAATCGAGGAAAACCTAGCTGCACTCACAAAAAAGTGTGACGTCATTTCACGTTACTGTTATTGACGAGGTAACCATAGCAACGTAATAAGGTATGCATAATGTCAACGATACAAAAGAGTTCTTATGACGTTATCATGTAAAATTATCGTCCGTAAACCAACTTTACAGGCAACCATTTTTGAAAAGAAATCAAATGTAATTTGTCTCCCGACTACAACTATTTCATATTAACTACCTTCTATTTAATTTTTTTTATTGTCGCCCCGTCACCATGATCGGTGCAACTAAATCGAAACGTCGGGTTAATATTAGAATAACCAATAGTTATAACGCGATTAAGTAGCGCGTAAAAAATAGTTTAAGAAATAACTAACAATAGTTCATAGGCCTACAACAATTGAGACATTAAAAAAATCAGATGCTATCTCTCTTTTAGTCTAATAATTTCAATGTATTTGTAAAAATAATGTAGTGTCAATGTATTTGTAAAAATAATGTAGTGTGGTTACAGAGTGTATCTGAAATAACACCAAAAAAGTCTTATCCCGGAAAGTGTTCCAGGAAATTATATGATAATAAATATTGTGCATACATAGCGCCATCTAGCCCCAAGCCAAGTCACAACGCTTGTGTTATGGTGGCCAGGCCAATTGGTAGAGTACTTTTATAAATAAAAAAAACACAATAAATATTTGTTTAAAGAAACAAATATCAATACTTGTTCGAAAGCAGAAATCGAACCCGCAACTTTCTGCTTCGCAGGCGGATTGTTTTTTTTTTTAATATTTCCTTTTATTGTCCAAACTTTGATCTTTTTTCATTAATTTGTTTTTTTAGAAAAGTTATTTCGTAAACATCCATAAAAACATACATACAACCGAATTGAGAACCTTCTCCTTTTTTTGAAGTCGGTTAAAAAGAAAACCACTTTCAAGATAATTATATCAATTCAGATACACTCTGGATGAAAAAGATGTAACAAAATCAGATAATATTTTAATAATGTTTAAATACTGTTGCTAATATTACATTAAATTGTATAAAATATAATTAAAATTGATTAAATATGAGAAATAAACAAGATGTACAAAGTTAGAGGGTTATTTTTACAATCATGTTAATTAATGTTAAATTAAATTGCATTAAAAATAGTTAAAATTTGTTAAAAATATGGGAAATAAACATAAGTAACAAAGTTACACGGTTATTTTTAGAGATTAGTGTTACTATGATGTTAGTACTACATTAAAATGCGTTAAATATAATTAAAATAGATTAAATATTAGAAACAACTTATATTATGTAACAAAGTTAGAAGGTTATTTCTATAGAATATGTTTACGTTACAATGATGTTAGTTAATATTACATTAAAATGCGTTAAATATAATTAAAATTGGTTAAAATATGGGATATAAACAAGATGTAACGACGTTAGAGGGTTGTTATTACAAATTATTTACATGTTACAACAATATTAATTAATGTTACATTAAATTGCATTAAAAATAATTACAATTAGTTAAAAATATTAAAAAATGTAACAAGCTATTTATTATTATGAGAGATATTTTTTAAATGTTATAATTATTTATAAATTACCTTCTAAATTTTTGTTCTATAGGTTTTTTATTTTGATAGTGGATTTGCATAATTCTACCTACGGGGTGTTTCTTAAAACTATGTTATTTTTTTTTATAGAAAATTTGATTATTTTAAAAATAAAAAAACTCTGTAACTATTAATACTGTAATTATTTAAATATTTTATTTTAATACGATGGGAAATGAATATTTATTTATTTTTATAAGACCTCTGTGGCTTCCACGGCGGGATACGAACCGGTAACCTCTTGCAGGGGAGAGTTTACCCGCTACGCCATAGAGGTCCTAGAGAATATTATTTAACTTCAAACCACTATTTCAAAGGACTCTTAAAGGTTCCATTTCAAAGTCTAAACTATTTTTTTTAATCCTAAATTAGAAAAATCTATTTTTTTTTCTTTCTAACTAGAATTTAACCCTATTTTAACCTAGACGCTCGTATCACCTTCAATTACATTTCAGGCAGGATTTTTATCACAACTACATACGAAAATTGTGGTCATACTATTATTTTTTAACTACCCTATTAATTATAAATGTAGAAGTTTGTTGACTCTTCAGGTAGAAACCACTGGACCGACTGCGATGAAACTTGGTATATAGGTAGCTGGGATCCAGGAGTAACATATAGGAAACTTTTGATTCTAATATTCCCGCGGGATCGGGACTTCGCGGGTAAAACTGCGGGTTGAAGCTAGTAAAATACTATTTATTTTAAGGACTAAATCTGGGCTTCACCAATATCAATTAATTTTAGTAGAAAATAAAAAACGGTCTACGAAATTTTTGCCTAAAATCTATATAAAAAAAAACTCATCTTGTACTTATAAAAAAAAACGAGAGACATACAAAATAATAAAAAGTAAAAAAGGTCGCATAAAGTGTCAAATAATGAATATTTATGATATAAAAAAAAATCGAGAGACAAAATAATAACAAATATAAAAAAATGTCGCTTAAAGTGCCAAATATATATTTTTTTATAATTAAAAAAATAACTTTAAAAAATCAGATCTCATTAATTCGTAAAAATATAAATAAAAAATTAATATCAAAAACGGTTTAGTTAAAAACACTATCCTAATAGAAAGAGAGAGATATATTTTAATAAAAAAAATTGCTTAAAGCGTCTCATTTTATAATATTTTTGGTGTTTTTTTTATTATTATTACGCACTATTTTATAAATTGTAAGGCCTAAAAATTTACCGCCATTTATCTAGTCAAATAATTATTTTTTATTTATTTTTTTAATTAAAAAAACTATGTTTAATTTTCCTTTATGATGAGATGAATTCATGTTTTTTGTTCTGTAGTTAGAAAGAGTATGCTTTTATTATAATAAATAAAATAATAATAATATTAATTTTATTCAAGTATATACAATGTGTTTTGATAAGGGTAATGTAATGTGAAAAGGGGTTATTATAGATGTCTACGCGGACTATAGAAATTATATTTGATATAATTATTGTGGCTAATTTTACAGGAAAATCAGCTTTTTTAGTAAAGTATGGACAATTATTGTTTAATATAATAATCCAAACTAAAGAAACAAAGAAAACTTCAAGGTCATTGACCTCTAAATCTAAGAATCAGCTGATGGTCTATGTATGTTTATTCAAAATTCAAATGTTGTTTCGCTTTTTCGTTGTTTTGACATTATAATAACCCCCTACAGGGCAAGCATGGGATGTCCACCCGTTATGTCCTCTGTCAAGGGAGAAAATTATTTTGTCCACCTGCCAAAGCACGGCAAAAGGGGAAAGGATAAATATATCCCCATTTGACATAACACGTGGACATCTATTCCCCGCCTATAGTATATCCACCCTTGCACCCATGCTCGGGGGGTGGACAAAACTGACAAAAGACTATTTTGCCCTTTCCCTGTGGATAAAATATCTCCGGCCATGCTTGCCCTGCTGTCATATTACAATACCCATGTCGAAACACTGTAGGTATATACAGGGTTATTGACAATTATACTAGCAAACCGTTGAGGGCTACTTCTGTGCAACTTAACAAACAACTTTTGTTCTACGACTTTTAAATTCGAAAAAAAAAAAAAAAAAAATTTGAGGTTACGTTCATTCGAAAAACAGCAGATTTTTTAAAACAAAGGTCATTCAGGACTAAGAACAGTAGAAAATCTTAAAAAATAATAAAAATAAAAGCCCTCTCCGTGTAAGGAACAGCTGATTTTCAGGTAAACATAACCTCAAAATTTTCGAAAAAAAGTTCAAATTTCCAGAAGTCGTAGAACAAAAGTTGTTTGTATAAGTGCACAGAAGTAACCCTCGACGGCTTGCTATTATGATTTCCAATAACCTTGTATAAATAAAATAACGACCCCAAATATGATGTAACAAGCAGTTTTTATAATAAAAGGTTTATAAATAATACTTTATACTTATATATAAGTTTTAGCAACGCTTTTATAAATATCTAGCTACATTTTAATCACAGATTATAAAAATATATAGGAACTAAACGGTCGACGCGGTTTTTCCCGTGGATCCCTAAAAGGGATGTTTACAATTAGATCCCTTTTGGAGATCCTTTGAAGGGATTTATCAGAAAATATTTACATTTTTTTTAAATAAATTTGATAAAGAGATTATTATATTATTTATAAATTGTTCACTGGGGCTGTAATAAGCATCTAGATACAATTTAAAAAGCAAATATTATTATCATACTTATTTTTTTTAATTATATAAAAAAAACACGTTACTTAGAAAAAAATTATAAACCTATTTAATAAATCAATTTATAAGTTTTTTATAAACGCATTTCAATGTATTTATTTGTAAAAGTGTCGACCGTTTAGTTTAAGAAATACATTATTTTTGCGTCTTATTTTTTATTCATCCATCGTATCATCCAAATGGATGAACAGATTTTAATACAGTTTGTTTTGTTTGAACGTTCAAAAAAGGGGGAACTTTTTGGTATTTTAAATTATTGGAACGAAGTTCCTTATCGCAGGTTGACGAGGAGACCTAGCTGGTAAAAATTTAACGCGTTACGAAAATGTGAAACGAAAAACCGTACGAGAAATTGATCTCTATATACAGGGTGTAACAAGAGGGGTGGATCGTCGGTCGTTGGGGGCTATTTAACTTTCGATTATTGGTGTAACTGTTTATTATTGAATTATAAGACGCAAAAATAATGTTTTTAACAATATCAGTGAACTTTTTTACTCTTTTTCGTTGGAGTTTTTGGACGAAGCCTGTCCCTTCTTACCTGTGTTAGTCTTATTCTTTCACATCTGAAAGGAAAAAAAATAATTTAAGGTTGAATGTTTCGTATCGCTAAGCAAAGTATTCCGCTAGATGGCGCTTGTTTTCCCCGAAAGTATATTTTTATTTTATTTTGCTATGATTGACGTGGAATTAAAGTATTTGTATATATGTTGCCTGTTTTCTAGTTTGCTCTGAACATATTTCAAACATAATTTAATTTTTTGGAAGTCACATTTTAATGTATTTCCAAAGTACAATTTTTAACTCTTGTCACGATATAAATGACACGCACACATACAAAACAATAAACTGTAGCAACTATAGACTATATTTGACGTAGTCCTACAGATACCGATTGGTGTAGTCATTTAGAGCGGCGGGGTAGTGTTCTGAAGAGCCCCAGTTCAAATCTCGATACAAATAGAATTTTTTTTTGAAAATATATTTTTGAATAAATTTTCTAAAACAGGATCAATTTTATGGTAGGTACTGTTAGTAATCTTTTTTTTTTAAACTAGGACGAATTCTGAACGATGCAAATTGTACTAGGTCTGAATGGAAAGAGAAAAATAAAGACAAAGTAATGTACAAAAAGGTTTATTTATTTAAAATTAGTTCTATCTTATCATCTTATATCGGGGACTGACATAGCCAGCAACACTTCGACCCCTTGGGATCGATTAACGCAGTGATCCCACTAAGAGGAAAAATCCTATGTTTCTCCGGTTTGGGATATGCATTCCCAAGGAGGCCCATGGGTCTCCTTCGCTTCGTCACTAAGACGGCGCATTCACACAGGATGTGCTCCATAGTTTCTCTGACATCACCGCAGGTTCTGCAGTCAATATTAGAAGTTATCTTCATTTTTAAAAGCATGTCATTGGTTTTGTAAAGCCATGTCAAGGCACCAATCACAGCTCGTGCTTTGCTTTTTCCGTTGTTCAATATAAATTTAGAAGCCCCTCTGGGCCTGCTACCTATGAATTTCTTCGAATGTAGTAGCCCTTCACTGATTTCCCACTCTTGCGTGTGTTTCTTATCAACGTAATCCTTTACGGCCTTTGTGATTGTGCATGCTGGCAGGCCCGTACATGGTTCTGGTCCAAGCATAGCACTTGCCGATCCTGTTCTTGCAGCTCATCAGTCTTCTCATTTCCTGCTATTCCTTCATGGCCTGGGACCCAGAGTAGTCGTAGTTTGTTCCTACGGCCCAACTTGTGTGGATAGGTTACCCACCTTGAGGGGTATACTTGTGAAATAATTCAATCACTTACAAGACACTAAAATTCCCTCAAGGTTTATTTTCAGTAGGTGCTCAGATGGATGATACTTTAAACACAATAGTAGGAATATATTAAATGATTATAATATTTTATTTTTGGTTTTTCTATTTACTGACTACTTGACATCTCTGTTGACTCTCCGTTGCCTAGGTAACAAGCGCGCATCCAGTGCGAGGCAAAGTATCGACTGGGTGTATGTTGCCAGTGTGTACAACAAACAGTATCAAAAAAACAACAAGACTGCTTGGTTTGTTTCTCGCGAATTACTATACTTCATTTATATTTTATTATATTTTTATACTATTAATTAAATGCAAACAAGTACAAATGTTTATTTATTTATTATATACGTAAAGTGATAATTTGATAAGTCTATCAAAATAATGTATAATTCAAGTATCAAAAGTGACGCGACAGTGCCAAAAGTTACATAAAATCTTGCAGGTGTAGGTCTGGCAGCACTGAGTTGAATATCATGCAATTGAAAATATTTTGATTTTTTATTAGACAGATTAGACGGAGAGGCAACGTCGCACTAACGATTATTAGATCAATAAAATCGGACATAAGTAAAAATGTGCAACTTAGTCAAAAGTGTCATGTAAGCTATTGTTCCTATAGCCAGGTAACCGACCTTATAGACGGCGGCCATTAAAAATCCCCCCGCCCTAGACCTGTTTTAACAAATCAGTCGAAACTCAGCCGTGCGTGGAGTCGCATGTCTTTGTTTTCGGCACTTTTGTTCGCACTATAACTTCGCTTCACAGTTGTGTGTTTGTGTGGTTCAATTTAGAAAAAACTTTTATTGGATATGGCAGAAGAAGGTATGTACTACATTTTAAAATATTACATGATTACTTTGTCGTATAAAATTTATATTTTTATGTGATATGAAAACAGTTACAATTTAGGTAATTTTTTTTGCTTTACTTTTTCAAACAATCGTGTTTTTATGTATATGTCGTGTCTTGTCGGGCTACAACTTTTATAACAATATAATAATTGATTTGTTGGCTATTGTAAATCATAATAAAACCATCCGCCTACGTCCGCCATTTTGTTTTATATGACTTTTAAATTGTACGTAAAAATTACACAATTATTTTAAGTTAATATATTTATTTATTTGTCGTACAGATAATTCGAGAACTATCAAGATATTTACTAGAAGAGCATTGTGGGAGATCTTGAATGAATTCAAGGGCCACAAAATAGAAGAAAAGTTTTCATTGTTTGAAGATAGACTTGTCCAATTAACAAATTGTCCGGAACATGAGAAACATAAAATGGTAAATGGTTTGAAGCACTAAAGTGCTTCAAACCATTTACCACTTCTTTTTGAATTCACTTTTAAAAAAGTGAATTCAAAAAGAAGTGGAGAGGAGCTTCATACAAAGAAGAACGGTTTTTAAAAAGTAATGAAGTGTGGCTTACATCTTCGATGGAATTACCTAACTGGCCTGAAATGACCTTACCAAAACCTGGACGTCCAAAAAAATCATTTGAAGATGTGTGTGACCGTAGCAAACGGAGAAAAACAAAAGATCTGCGTGAACAAGTATCTGTCGAGGAGTTGACTTATGCTGCTGGCGTGAGTCAGGGCACTTTAGGAAATAAAGATGCATCAAAAATAATTAAAGAATTAATGGCTTCACCCACCAGAGCTACTAAACTTAGAAAAGTTATTTCTAGTACCAAGAAGCAAACAACTGTAAAAAAATATACGCCAGCAGAAGCACTGGCTATCTTTGTTGAAGGTGATTTCACTAGAAGACAATGGGAAATAATCCACAGATCTGGTAAAGCTATTTACCCATGCTATTCTGTCATACAAATGGCTAAGATTGAATACTATCCCGAGGAAGAATCAATACATGTCACTGAGACAAGCGCAGAAGTTAAACTTCAAGCATTACTAAATCACACTGCATTGCGCTTGTACAAATATATAGCGGAGGTTGTCAATACGTCATGCACTGAAGAAGAAAAACAAAATATGGTGTTAATTTCGAAATGGGGATGTGACGGATCTCAGCAGACACAATACAAGCAAAAATTCGAAAATCACGGAGATAGTGATGCAAATATTTTTCAAAGCTCACTAGTGCCTCTAAGACTATCTGTTATCATTGAAGAAGAGGAGAAAAAAATCATTTGGCAAAATCCGGTTCCGTCTTCAGTCAGATTCTGCAGACCCATACGTATAAGATTTATAAATGAAACAAAAGATATCACAAAACAAGAAATACAATACATTGAAAACCAAGCCGAACAGCTTCAGGAGACAGAAATTGATGGCAGCAAAATAAAACATAAACTGTTACTTACCATGATTGATGGCAAGGTATGTAATGCTGCTACAGACACCTCATCTACAATGAGATGCTACATTTGCGGACAGACTTCGAAGGATTTTAATAAATTAATTAAAAAAGAAAGTAAAGTAGAAACGTTGAAGTTTGGATTATCAATTCTTCACGCAAGAATTCGATTTTTCGAATCTATTTTACATTTAGCCTATAAATTGCCTTTACAAAAATGGCAAGCACGGTCTACAGAAGAAAAAAGAATTGTAAAAGAGACTAAAGAAAAACTACAAAAAGCCTTTAAAGAGGAAATGGGATTACTCTTAGATGTTCCCAAAGCAGGGTTTGGGAACACTAATGACGGGAACACGTCAAGGAGATTTTTTGCAGATCCGGAATGCTCCTCAAGAATAACTGGCATCAATGTCGATTTAATAAAAAGGTTTAAAGTTATATTAGAAGTAATATCAAGTGGCAATAACATTGATGTAGAAAAATTTGAAGCATACGCAAATGAAACTGCAAAAATATATGTCGATCTGTATGGTTGGCATCCCATGTCACCAACCATACACAAAATTTTGATACATGGAGGTGAAGTAATAGCTCATGCACTCCTACCTATTGGCCAGTTATCGGAAGAGGCAGCTGAAGCCCGAAACAAACATTTTAGGCAATACAGATTACATTTTTCCCGCAAATTTTCGCACAGAGACTGCAACATAGATATAATAAACAGACTTCTTTTAGGTTCAGATCCATTTATCAGCTGCAGCAGAAAGACGCAAAATAAAAAAAGACAGCCTTTCTCAAAGGAGGCAATAGAAATGATGTCTGCCAGCACGGTATTTAAAAATAGACAAAGCGAAGACGAAAGTTCCGACGAAGAAGAAGTTGAAGAATCCTAAAAATGTAAAAAGATGTAAAATTTTAAATATATAATTATTATAATGGTCAAACTTTGTGTTTTATTTAATTTAATTGCACATAAAATTATATAAATAAATTAAATATTTTTGTCCGATTTTTTCACTCAAATACTCGTTAGTGCGTCGCCCTTATCCAGCAAACTGTATTGCGGCTCTGCTCTAGCGTAATTGCGTGTTCCTGCTTCCACACACAACGCGACAACGTCGCGTGTTTCCACACATCTATACGTCACCTCACACTATGACCATACGTCAGTATAGCCGTGCACCACCACATACGTAAAATTGGTCTCTTTTTTCACGCTGAAACAGAGTACTTCCTGGATGTTAAACAGTGATATTTTTGGTCTGCCCCTACAATAGCTTAAATTAGGCCTACTTTAAGTCATAATAAGTTAAATATCTCAGTATAAAACGTAGGAATCCCTAAAACATTTAGTAGGGAAAACGTACCACCTTAAGTAAATATTGCAACACATTGCAAACAGCGCCATCTAGGCCCAAGATAAGCAACTATAATAATTGTAGTATGGTAATAATGGCAAAATTTCAAACAAAATTGACTTGTTTGCATCTTTACCGACATTTTGGGGTAATTTGATAAGAGAATTCCTTGTCATTTCAAAGTTATACTAGTTTTAATTCTTACATGTAAGATAGCTTCAAAACTATAGGAAATTTTTGGTTCAAAGTCACACCAAAATGTCGGTAAAGATCTCACCTACAATTCCATCTCAGCACTTTTGAGAAAAACAAAACACATATGTAACAATCAACAATGTTCACCAAGAAAGGCGACCGGTGCCAGTAGTAACTATTTAGTAGGCTGTGTAGCAAGGTCCGAACCAAGGATTGAACCAAGGAATCACGTTGTCCCATATAAACATTTCCCCCCTTTTTCACCCCCTTAGGGGTAGAATTTCGGAAAATCCTTTCTTATCAGATGCTTACGTCATACAAAGAACACACCCTCCAAGTATCAGGTCTCTACGATCAGCGGTTTAGGCTGTGCGTTGATCAGTCAGTCAGTCAGGACAAAGCATTTTATATGTATAGAAGATAATATTTTTGCTAGTGTCATTATCCAGGGAGGAAACAGTCGACTACGTTTGTATGGAGAGAGCGCCTTAAAATCAATTAATATTTATGTGTTTAACTCACTTATCGACAGAGTCCTCGTCGGTGAGCACCCGGACTAGGTCCGCCATGTCCGGGGGGGCCACCTTGTGCGCGCTGAGGTGAGCGTGCGCAGCGCACGGGACGCCGCGGGTGCTGTACGAGAAGCCGGCGTCGTCTCGCGGGACCAGCCGGGGGGTCGCTGCCCATGCGCATAGACCTACGGCGATCATTATATTTATACTAGCTGCGGTCCGCGGTTTCACACGGCTATATTATGCATGTATTATACATATAAACCTTCCTCTTGAATCACTCTATCTATTCAAAAAACCGCACCAAAATCCGTTGCGTAGTTTTAAAGATTTAAGCATACATAGGGACATAGGGACAGAGAAAGCGACTTTGTTTTATACTATGTAGTGAAGATTTAATTGTTTGTTTTAATTTATTAGGCTCCGAAACTACTGGACCGAATTTGATTAAACTTGGTATGAGAATATATTGAATAATTAGGAGTAACATAGGAATCATTATTTAGGATTATTTTAATGTAACAAATGTTATTTTATTTTATTCACTGTTGACATTTAATTGTGTACTTTGTAAGATTTCTGACTTTGTGTTTTTTTTTCCTTCATTTATTAATTATTCTTTGTTTATTTATTCAAATCAAATCATTTATTGTTTATAAGTCTAGGATAATTTAATAACATAGTTCTTAGAGTTGTTGGAAGCGCTAGACCTCGCCTTAATAAGTACACAAACATTTTCTTATAATAGAGTGTAAATTACGAATAGTCAAAAAAAAATATAATGAATCTTATAGGTAACTAGCTGTCCCGGCAAACGTTGTTTTGCTATTTAAAAAAATAAAAAATAAAAAAAATAAAAAAATTGATGTTGGCCGATTCTCAGACCTACTGAATATGCTCACAAAATTTCATTTGAATCGGTCGAGCCGTTTCGGAGGAGTTCAAGTTCGAACCCCGTGACAATTTTAGAAGATTAAAAAAATCTTTGTCTGTAGATGTCAACTTGATTATAAAGTAGATAAGTAACAGTAATAAGTCAAATCAAATAATATACATCTTAACAATAACAATGTGTCAATAATCAATACCACAGAATACATATTTCTTTTGATATATAAAATTTAAGTTAAGCTATAAATTTATATCATTTAAAAATTCATCATAAGTCTTTTCGCCTAATAGTTTTCTCACTGCATTTTTAAATTCATCAAAATTATCGATAGCTCTAATTGATAAGGGTACTTTATTATAAATCTTTATTAAAAATTATTATTTGATTATTTTAAATTGAATCTAGTTTAGTAATATGCATATGGATTAATTTATAATTGAACTAGCGACCCGCCCCGGCTTCGCACGGCTATATTATGCATGTATTATACATATAAACCTTCCTCTTGAATCACTCTATCCACTAAAAAAACCCGCATCAAAATCCGTTGCGTAGTTTTAAAGATTTAAGCATACATAGGGATATAGGGATAGAGAAAGCGACTTTATTTTATAATGTAGTGATTATTATATTATAGGCTACTTTTTATCCCGATATTCCCACGGGATCAGGAGTTACGCGGGTGATGATAATCATAAAAAAATTTAAACTTACCGGTTATAAATATGTCTTCCAAATGGAAGTAGGGTGTCCTCAATGCAGCGTCGTAGAGCACGCGCGCTGCCGACGCGGAGAACAAATATCCCGTCCCGGAGAGGTATTTTGGATACACCCTACCACCGTACATATACCTAGGACTGTACCTAAAATAATAAGAAAAAAATTAATGGAAAATAAGAAAAAAAATAAGTAAATAAATATTGCAGGACATTCCACACATCGTCATCTAGCCCCAAACTAAGTAACTACACTTGTGTTATGGGTGCTAGACAACATATACAGGATGAATTTTTTATGTGGGCCTTCGGGGCTATATCTTAAACTATATAGCGAAAAATGCTGAAAGGAGTTGCAAAATTTCACAAAAAATACATATACATAAATAATTCAATTCAATTCCATAAAACAAAAAATTCAAATTCATTTTAAATTCAACTTCATAAAAAATTCACCCTGTATACTACGTATATACTTTTCTTTTTGTAAATATACAGGGTGATTTTTTTATGTGGGCCTTCAGGGTTATATCCTAAACTAATAAGAGATAGCGAAAAATGCTGAAAGGAGTTGCGTACCCGATTTTGATTAAAACTAAAACTGAATCATTAGATTTTTGAAAAACTCATTGCCCTAGCCAGGAATCGAACCTGTTGATGCAAAAAAATAATCATCCTATATTTTTATACCAATCGATAGTGTTGCTGATAGAGATCAATTCCTGGAAACAAACATAGTATGGAAATAGCTCATTTTTGTATTTTGCCAGTGCCAGTGTTGCTGGCTCTGTCAGCCGATATATCAGCGATATATAAGATACTAGCTGTTGCCCGCGACTTCGTACGCGTGGTACTCTTGAATCACTCTATCTATTAACGAAAACCGCATCAAAATCCGTTGTATAGTTTGAAAGATCTATGCATTCATAGGGACGGACAGCGGAAAGCTACTTTATTGAAGTGAAAACTTCTTTAGCGGCGTTGAGCACTTTTTCTGTAATGGGTATAAAATCTTAAACTCGCGCCAGGACACGTGACCTGATCGAAAAAGCGTAAGACGGATGGAGAGTAGACAGCTATCCCCTCTCTACGGCGCGGCGAAAATGTATGCCTGGGCCTACTGTTTTTAATTTGGCTGTGAGTGTATTAAGACGTACATATGGTATTTTTTAACGGACGACTATTGACGGACGACAAATGTCGGACGACTATTGACGGACGACAAATGTCGGACGACAATTTGTTGGACGACAAATGTCGGACGACTATTTGTTGGACGACAAATGTCGGACGACTATTTGTTGGACGACAAATGTCGGACGACTATTTGTCGTCCGACTATTTTTTTTTTTTTTATACTATGTAATGATTTAACAAAACACTTACCATTTATTACTTGAATCTAAGACCGGTCTCGCTCCACAAATAAGATCACCGATAAGCAAATATTCCTTTTTGTTATTATTAGTTGGTTGAGCGTCGAAGTGTTGCGATCTGTTTCGCAGGTTCATTACCAGGTTTGGCACATTTATGTACATATCGTCGTCTGTTTTCAATATGTATCTTACTGGAAAAATAAAATAAATTCTTAATGTTTGATTTTTAGGGGTGTTTGGGTGGGTTTTAGGGGATAGTGGTTGGGTTTTAGGGGATAGTGATTGGGTTTTAGGGGATAGTGGTTGGGTTTTAGGGGATAGTGGTTGGGTTTTAGGGGATAGTGGTTGGGTTTTAGGGGATAGTGGTTGGGTTTTAGGGGATAGTGGTTGGGTTTTAGGGGCTAGTGGATGGGTTTTTGAGGGAAAGTGGTTGGGTTTTAGGGGATAGTGGTTGGGTTTTAGGGGATAGTGGTTGGGTTTTAGGGGCTAGTGGATGGGTTTTTAAGGGAAAGTGGTTGGGTTTTAGGGGATAGTGGTTGGGTTTTAGGGGATAGTGGTTGGGTTTTAGGGGATAGTGGTTGAGTTTTAGGGGATAGTGGTTGGGTTTTAGGGGATAGTGGTTGGGTTTTAGGGGAAGTGGCCGGGTTTTAAGGGAAAGTAGATGGGTTTTACAGGAGAGTGTTTGGGTTTTAGGAGAAATTGATTCGGATTGAGGGGAAGTGGTTGGGTTTTAGGGGATGGTGGTTGGGTTTTAGGGGAAGTGCTTGGGTTTGAAGGGTTTGGGTGCTTGGGTTTGGGTTTGATTGGGTTTTAGGAAAAAGTGGTTATGTTTTAGCGGAAAATGGTTGGATTTTAGGGGACCGTCATTTGGTTTTCGGAGAAAGTGGTCGGGTTTTAGTATAAGTGTTCGGGTTTTAGGGGAAGTGCTTGATTTTAGGGAAAAGTGCTTAGGTATTAGAGGAGTGTTTTAGGATAAATGCACATTTTATTACTAAGTGTAAATAATCGTGTTTTACGAAAGTATTATGTAACTTACCACTTTGATTACACTTATTATTAATCCACTTTAACATCATAATACTTTTCAAAGTTAAATTATTGTACGAATCTATAAAATCTTCCTGAATAATATCGCCGTATTTCTCTATTTCCTCTTCGATTCTCACTTGAATTTCCGTATCGTTTCTATTAGCTGGTAACCCCAGTAAAAAAGCCAGCTTAAAATCTACCTCAGTGTTGCTAGATACCAATTCCTCTTGTATTTTAGGGAAATTTTTATCGCCCTTTAAAAGAGTTAAAATTTTCCCTAAATCTGGGGTATCTTCGTAACCGTTCGGTGGTATCTTCATTATGTTCGATTCGTAGTCATAATCGTAAATTTTATTATTAATTTCACCTATTTCTTTGTTCATATCGAACTCTGGCAACACTGAATCGTCGTCGAATCGTTTCTCAGGTACACTATCAGTCTTAGACGCGACAATATTGCTTTGCAACACTCTCGCTATTTCTGGTAACAATCTGGCAATACTGGCATCCCTTTTTATCCTAGAATTATTAGATTCCTTAACTAGATCGTACGTAAAATTGTAATTTTTGTACTTATCTTTTATTTTCGTGAAAATTTTCTTTAATTCTTTGTACTTTTTTGGGTTGCCCCATGTTTCTCTGATCGCTATTCTGCGATCGAAGTTCTCTGTTGCAGAACATACAATAATAAGTAGCAGTACTTTATTTGTTTTATATAGATCTTCTTTTGGACATATATATGTTGGTTCGTATATTGTTGTTATATTATTTGGTAATACATATAACTTTGTATCTCTATTTGTGTGTGTGCTCCACCCTGAAACTAAAGCTGAAAATAAAAAATGGTTGTCTGTAAAGTCGGTTTACGGACGAAAATTAAATAAATAAATATTACAGGACATTCCACACACCGCCATGTAGCCCCAAGCTAAGTAACTAGACTTGTGTTAAGGGTGCTAGACAACTCATATACTACTTATATACTTTTCTTTTGTAAATATATACTTATCAACCACCAACCAACCAGACCACAGACAAATATTTAAGCATAAATAAATGTCTGAGGCGGGTATCGAACCCGCAACCCTGTGTCTGGCAGTCCGGCATGGTGACCATTGTGCCAACTGGGTCGTCGAAATTTTACGTGATAACGTCATAAGAACACATTTATATCGTTTAGATTACCATTTTGCATACGTCTTATGTGGCCATGACACTGCTTCATGAGCCTATGACGTGTCTCGTGTGCCTATGACAATGTCTCATGTGCCTAAAACATGTCTAATGTGCCTGTAACATGTCTTATATGCCTGTAAAGTGTTTCAATTGTCTTACCTTTAGCAATTTGATCGTTAGCTCTATTATAGACAGGTATGTATAGTAGAACGCAGAATGAGATCATGGCTGTGCAGAATAGGACGAACTTCATGAGAACGGAGAGGGTGGACCGACGTTCCCGGTCCGTTGTGATTGAGTAGGGAGCGTAACGACGTTTCTCGTGGGATCTGGAAGATAAATAGGAGATTAGCAATGCTCCGCGGTTCCACCTGCGTTACTCCCGATCCCGTGGGAATATTGGGATAAAAAGTAGCCTATGTTACTGTTAAAAAATCTGTTTATTTTCATACCAAGTTTCATCAAAATCGGTTAAGTAGTTTGGAAGCCTTTTCTTTACAAAATTCCTTCCTCAAATATTCAGTAATCATCACTACATAGTATAAAACAAAGTCGCTTTCTCTGTCCCTATATCCCTTTGTATGCTTAAATCTTTGAAACTACGCAACGGATTTTGATGCGGTTTTTTAATAGATAGAGTGATTCAAGAGGAAGGTTTATATGTATAATACATGCATAATATAGCCGTGCGAAGCCGGGGCGGGTCGCTAGTTTTTAATATTCTTTTTTTAGCGTTCAATGTGGAAATCGTTCCGTACCCAAAGGGTAAAACGGGACCCTATTACAAAGACTCCACTGTCGGTCCGTCCTTCTGTCTGTCACCAGGCTGTATCTCATGAACCGTGATAGCTAGACAGTTGAAATTTTCACAGATTATGTATTTCTGTTGCCGCTATAAAAACAAATACTAAAAAAAAAAAATATAATGATATGGAACCCTTTGTGCGCGAGTCCGACTCGCACTTGGCCGGTTATTTAATGATGAAAACATCATCCATGATCAAATATCTTAAAAAATATTGCTTGACTTTTAGTATCTAGACGACCCAGTTGGCACAGTGGGTTGCGGGTTTCCCGCCTCAGACATGTATTTATGCTTAGATATTTGTCTGTGGTCTGGTTGTTTCTATGTATAATAAGTATGCACTAGCTGCGCCCCGCGGTTTCATCCGCGTAACTCCCGATCCCGTGGGAATATCAAAATGAAAAGTACCCTTCCTCGATAAATGGACTATCCAACACAAAAAGGCATTTTTCAATTCGAACCAGTAGTTCCTGAGATTAGCGCGTTCAAACAAACAAACTCTTCAGCTTTATAATATACTAGCGACCCGCCCAGTCTTCGCACGACTATATTATGCATGTATTATACATATAAACCATCCTCTTGAATCACTCTATCTATTAAAAGAAACCGCATCAAAATCCGTTGCGTAGTTTTAAAGATTTAAGCATACAAAGGGATATAGGGACAGAGAAACCGACTTTGTTTTATACTATGTAGTGACTGTGTAATGAAATGATAATGATAATTACTAGGTATGTAGTGATAGTGAAGTATAGATTTACAAAAGAAAAGTATATTAAGTAGTATATCCATTGTCTAACACCCATAACACAAGTGTAGTTACTTAGCTTGGGGCTAGATGGCGATGTGTGGAATGTCCTGCAATATTTATTATATTACCTGTGTGATAGCAATGGACTATCATCACTGTCCCGCCCCGAGGAGTACGCTCTCTCTTCATCACACCAGTTCTTGTCAACATCTTCCTGTGCCATGTATTGTCACTGGAACAAACAATAGTTTAATAGTCGAAGGTAGTTCTAAATTTCAAATTCTTCATACTGAATCCACACTAGGCAAAGTAAGTGATTTTTTTTTTATAACTTGCTTGAAAATTTGTATGGGAGAATACAGAAAAGTGTTGTTTTTAGACTTTTTCAGGCAATTTTTTTATTTTTTCTCTCCATAAAAACCATCCTCGTACTTAAAGGAATATTCTAAAACAAGAATTAGCGAAATCGGTTCAGCCGTTCTCGAAAATTTGCACTTAGCAACACATTTAGCTATTCATTTTTATATTATAGATAACTAGCGACCTGCCCCGGCTTCGCAAGGGTATATTTTGCATGTATTATATACATATAAACCTTCCTCTTGAATCACTCTATCTATAAAAAAACCGCATTAAAATCCGTTGCGTAGTTTTAAAGATTTAAGCATACATAGGGATATAGGGACAGAGAAAGCGACTTTGTTTTATACTATGTAGTGATGTACATTTTGTTTAAGTGTCCAGAGGAAGGAATTCGTCATAATATGTCTGGAGACACTAACCCCCGAATACTGAAAGGCTACTTAATCTTAAGTGGCGTTTAAATTGAAATTTAAGTGTAAGCTTCAATAGAAAGCATACACTTAAAATCAATTTAAGCGCAACTCAAGATTAAGTAGCCTTTCAGTATTCGGGGGTTTGCCTTATAAGAGCATGTAGAATGATAATTTCATATTTGTCAATATGAATCGATTATTTAACTGAATTAATCATTCCTACTTGCAACTAATACTAATTAGTAAATGAATGATAATGCAAAGCAATTTACATAAAACCTATTAACATTGCTCTTGCGGTGCGCGGAAAATATCGTGTTAAAACCGCCACTAAATTTTCGCAAGACATAGTTTAGTTTAATCTGTATAGTAAGTATTTACTTCACTGTCTCTATCATCACTACATAGTATAAAACAAAGTCGCTTTCTCTGTCCCTATATCCCTATGTACGCTTAAATCTTTAAAACTACACAACGGATTTTGATGCGGTTTTTTTTAATAGATAGTGATTCAAGAGGAAGGTTTATATGTATAATACATGCATAATATAGCCATGCGAAGCCGGGACGGGTCGCTAGTATATTATAAAGCTAAAGAGTTTGTTTATTTTAATGCGCTAAGCTCAGGAACTACTGGTTCGAATTGAAAAATTAGTTTTGTTTTGGATAGTCTAGTCTCCTCGATAGGAAAGCTTTATGCTACTTTTTATTTTGATATTCCTACAGGATCGGGACTTACGCGGGTGAAACCGCGGGGCACATCTAGTTTAGTTCTACGGGGCTGTTTCCGCACTAAGTCTCTTCAATTGGGTCACTGTGCGTGTGAGAATATCCTACTTGTTACTCCAACCATCTCAAGTTCTTCTAGACGGCTAGCAGCCTTTTCAGGCTTCTCTAGACATATTGACGAGGTCTTTCCTCTGGACATGTTCGACTAAGCTGACAGGGTGGTATAGGTGCTGGACAGTGGACATACTCCATCCTCACGCAAGAAGGACCTATCCAAAGAGGTCTACAGATCTGTTCGCTCACGAAGGCGCGCCCTTCCACACCTTATAGGTTAAATTTGTAAAAATCCTAAAAGAAACCCCCAATGGAAAGTTACAGACTTGTAGCTCTTGTTCTTCTCTCAGAGATTTCTTGATTACTTCTCTTCTCTTTTACTTATAGATTATTGTATGTTATAATGAAAATACTGGCCATAGAACATAGACTTTCTTATGGTAAGTAGGTACCTATTTTACGTACCTACTATTTTGTGTAATACAAACTAAAAACTACTTTTCCATGTAACTATAACACACGAAATAGCCCGTAGCAGTACTTTACGCAATAAACCTTGCTAGTACAATGATTTTCGCAACATCAGCGTACATAAAAAACATTACATCACAAACATATTATCTTAAATTTTGAATGATATTTCTAACCTTTTTCAGAGCTCATTTCAGAGGTATCACCTTCAAATTATGAAGTCACGAGGAAGGTAACAGGATTGAAGGTTAAACAGGCGTTGGAAGCGGTAATTAGGTGAGTAAATAAGATTATAAGATGTAAAAAAACATCAATTTTTAAAATAAACACTGGACAAAGTTTTAACTCACCTTTTATTACGGTTCCTCTTAACTTTTGATCGGTTAAAATGATTGTGAATACACGTGATTATCCTATAATTACTGTACATGAAGAATTATTGATTAATTATTTATTTACAAAGGATTTTTTAATGGTTTTTGCAGGCCACTTGCCTGAATAGTGAATTTTGTTCAATAGGATTTTTGACGTTTTCCTCAAATTTTTGACATTGACATGATATTGAAGCATTGCGTTTCTTTGAACGTTAATCAATTATAAACTAAAATATTGTAATCGGAATAAAGTTCGGAATAAGGTTTATAATATATAATCGGAATAAAGTTTATTGAAAACAAAACTACTGTGGTTCAGATTTAAATTCTATATTTTAATAGTTAATTATTTATTATAGAGAAGATATAAATTAGAATAATAAAACAATATAGGTATAAAAAGAATATAGTGAACATAGACTATTAGAATAATTCATAGTTTCTAAGAAATGTAGAAAAAATTACGTTCCATTCGACACACTTACTGACACACGTTACACAGGTTACACAATATTTGTATGATAACATTTGTGTTAGCCTGCGTGACATGAAATGTAATATTATTTACATTGAAAGTTCTGTCTGATTTCTTTTTGAAAATTCTTGTAAAATATCAAAAAAATGTCTTCAGGCGTCGGAAAGGCGCAAATATTGAGCTTGTACAAAACCCTGATGAGGGAATCGCAAAAATTTGCAAACTACAACTACAGGTAATTCATTTATTTGTTTTGAAATCTTACATAACCTAAAAGTTGATAAAAATAGTCTTTTTTTGCCAGTTTATTTGATTTCTACAGTCTTACACAGTTACTGAAAAGTGTATCATTATACTTAAGAATATTATATTTAAAGATAAATATTCCTTGCCTTTGCCTTTGTAAGATGAAAATACTAAATACTTATTCAAAATCAGTGAGATGAAATACCTCTAGTATTTTGATTAGAAAATAAGGTATAATTAAATTGACCATGAGCAAATGATCAGGCTTTGCTGTATTACGTCATACAAGACTACATCCTGCTACATCTTAGGGCCTAAACTGCATTACGCGGGCCCCGCGGCGGGTTCATACAAAATTGACCCGTCTCGGGACCCGCCGCGTGCGATTTTGTATGGACCCGCGTACCGCAGTTTAGGCCCGACCATAATATCGTCGATTGGCAGGTCTAATATTGGCTAAATGCTGACTTATCATGTGTAAAAAAACTGGCTAAATGCAAATCGGCCTCGCGCATGAATGGTTCCATATTATGTTGTAAGGGAGCGCGACTTAATTTTTTTTCTATTTTTAGTACTTATTAAATAAATATTGCAGGACATTTCACACATCGCCAACTAGCCCCAAGCTAAGTAACTATATGTGTTATGGGTGCTAGACAACGGATATACTACTTATATACTTTTCTTTTGTAAATATATACTTGTAATACATAGACATCAAAAACATAACTTGTAAAAAAAACCAAGTCTCGCCACCCAGTTCTTCTACCGTAAAAAGTTGTGAGATCCATGTAATACCAAGTCGGTTAATTTATTCAGTCCCGCTAATAGATTGACTTGGCAAATCGCTTTTTTGCTCGACTTGGCGGGGGCACTGCCGTGCCCCCAGAAACAACCAGACCACAGACAAATATCTAAGCATAAATACATGTCTCAGGCAGGCATCGAACCCGCAACCCTGTGTTGGGTAGTCCGGCATGGTAACCATTGTGCCAACTGGGTCGTCATATTAGTTGTAATAGCGATAACAAAAACACATTATTATGTAAAAATTTGAACTCTTTTCAACTCTAGCTATCACGGTTCCCTGGCCTGGTTCAGCTTGGTGACAGACAGACAGACAGTAAAATCTTAGTAATAGGGTCCCTTTTTCCCCTTTCAATATGGGACCCTACTAAAATATCAAATTTTTTCTTACTTACTTAGACTAACCCGAAAAAACAGGAAGGAGCAGCCAATATTACTACATAGTATAAAAAAAGTCACTTTTCGCCGTCCCTATTTCCCTTTGTATGCTTAGATCTTTAAAACTACGCAACGGATTTTGATGCGGTTTTTTTTAATAGATAGAGTGATTCAAGAGGATGGTTTATATGTATAATACATGCATAATATAGCCGTGCGAAGCCGGAGCGGGTCGCTAGTATACTAATATTATAAAAAGAAAAGATTTCATTGTTTATTTGTAACAAATAGGCTCTGAAACTACTGGACCAATTTTAATAAAACTTAGTATGAGGATACATTGATTCATTGGGAGTGTTTTATGCTACTTTTTATGCCGATATTCCCACGGGATCGGGAGTTACGCGGGTGTAACCGCGGAGCGCTACTAGTTTACAATAAACTTGTTGGTTATTTCAGATCATATGCCCTGCGTAGAGTTAGAGATGCATTCAAAGATCACAAGTCGTTAACAGACAATAAAATTATCAAGAAAGAATATGAATTTGGCAAAGAGAACGTGAATATGATAAGGAGACAAGTAAGTATTAGAATTATATTGTAAGACATTTCGCACAGCGCCATCTAGCCCCCAAGCTAAGCAACTAGGCTTCTGTTATGGGTGCTAGACAACGGATATATACTACTTATATACTTTTCTTTTGTATATATATACTTATAATACATAGAAACAACCAGACCACAGTCAAATATCTAAGCATAATACTTGTCTGGCGGGAATCGAACCCGCAACCCTGTGTTTGGCAGTCCGGCATGGTGACCATTGTGCCAACTGGGTCGTCAAATTCTAGTACGATTCGATGTACCCTCTTACCAACTTTCATCAAAATCGTTCCAGTAGTTGATCCTAATCATTACAAACAAAAAAAATACTCTCTGCTGCAAACTAAACAACACTTGGAGAAAATTCCAATTGAAATAATCTAAAAGGGATATTCCCATCTGCCACCACAAGGTTGTCTAAAGGCGACAAATGAGAATTTTATGTCATCCATTCCCAAACATCAAAATAGTAAAACAAATGAATATTCACGAGTATTTTCCCTCCAAAACAAGTTTTTTTTTTGTTAGCCTATAGTATTGTCCCACTGCTGGGCAAAGGCCTCCCTAACATCTTTCCAAGCAAACAATTACAATGTTACAAACGATTACTATGTTTTAAAATTTATGTGTTTTTATCATTTTCAGGCAGCTATTGGTGATATGTACAAAACAGAAAAATTAGTGATCGAAAATCAATGACAACCCTGCAATAACACGGTAAAGTACTTTTAAGACAATTTGTTTAAAAAAAACTCTGTAAAATAATGTTTTTATAACATTAAAAAGTAGGTACAGAATTATTTAAGGTTCAAAAAGGGCATCAAGGAATTAGCTGGCTGTCAAATAGTATGCAATTTTAATTTATTTATTAGCGATTGTGGCAGTATATTGTTTGACAAGTATTCAGCCTTTTTCAAATCTCTTTATTTATGTTTTGTTCTGTTGTACCGTAAAAAAATGTTTGTTTTATGTGTTGTATAGAAAGTATCAAAATAGATTTTATTATGTGAAGTTGTAAACTGTTGCATTTCGTTAGTATTAAATTCTAGTTGTAAATAAAAGACAGCTAAAAGTAAGAAAAGTTTTATTTTAGGAATAGACTTATTTTAACTGTACCGAAAGGTTGAAATCGGGAGACTACTGTCTGTCTGTCCGTCCGTCTGTCACCGGGTACATGAGATACATCGTGAAACGTGATAGCTAGACTGTAAAAAAATTCTTTTTGTTGCCGCTTTAACAAAAAATACTAACAATTCTACTGGTGGCAATCGAAAAATGAGCAATTTGCTGCCCTCTCGAGGTGCAATTCTGTTCATCACTCCGAAGATCCTTATCAGATCTTCATTTAAGATAGGGTTCTCTATCAACATTCATACAAACCCAGGCCGGCGACAAAATTCTTCAAATTGTAACCTGTAATCGTAACCGATTGAAGAGTTTTCTGATGAGAAGGTGGTTTCAGATATTCCATTTATCGGTAACTATTAGTTTATGGCCTAATTCTACTGGTGGAAATCGAAAACTGAGCAATTTGCTGCACTCTCGATATGTAATTCTGTTCATCACTCCGAAGATCCTCATCAGATCTTCATCCAATTTTTATGGGACCACCTCTGAGTTATTCCCTTTTAAACAAAAAAATAATTTTCCAAATCGGTCCAGACGTTTTTGAGTAATCCGCGAACATACATAAAAATATATATATATATATATATACGAGACGAATTGAGAACCTCCTCCTTTTTTGAAGTCGGTTAAAAACAGAATATAATGGTCAGAAACCCTTAGTGCGCGAGTCCGATTCGATTCCAAGAAATATTTTCTAAGAAAAATCATTGTTGGATTTCCCTCGGTAGATAAATCGCTTTTCCTTTTCTTTTACGTAGTGTTTCTAGTAGTTGTCTTATTGTCTTTTAAAGAATACGTTTAGGTACTTGTACTGTATTGATAGATAATCATTACTGTCTGCCACCACAAAATGACATGTCGACTTACAGCGGCAAAAGATAACAGTATTAAAAGTTCATAAAAAGGTGGTAAATGAGGATAAAACAATTGAAAGCTAAAAAATCGTTTATGACAGCGCGCTACTGTGGTATATAATTTGATTATACGTAAAGAATAGTTTTTAAGCTATTGCATAGATTTTATCGCGGGCCTTGGGGGGCGAATCAAGAAGTTCCGTAACGAAAAAAACCTAAGGTTTAAAGAATTTATTCTCAATGTCGGACGACAATTTTTTTTTTTTAAATTTTTTGTTTATTATTTTATAAGAACATTTACTAAGACAAGAAATTATTCTCGATATAGCAATAGCTTTACCGCGGCAGTCCCCGAGTGCCACACGTTTTTTTTTGTTTTTTATTATAATTGATAGCTATTCATGGGAACCATTACCGTCTGCCACCACAAAATGTGAATAAAAACAGATAACAGCAGATAAGCTTTAACAAAATCGTTTATTTAACAGCGCTTGTATCTTCTAAGGAGACGGTATTTTTTTCGGCTTCGGTAGATGAAAGCTTACTGAATCGCTTTTTCTTCTCTTCTTTGGCGTGGTGTTTCTTGTGATTGTGTTTGCGATTTTTTCTTTTATGATGTTTTTTCCTTTTCTTTTCCGAGTCGTCGGAGGTTGCGTCCGATGCGTGAGTAGATGCCCGACGCGTTTCCACTGGGGCCATGTAGGTTTGGGCTGGTTCCTATCAATAAAAAAATACATCTTTATTTAATACGATATAAAAAAATATTTTTTTTTTAAATTATTTGTAGACAAAAAAGTTACCCCCAAACATACATAAAACATATACTGCCTTACTAATTAAAACCCGTTGATCATGTGTAACTTTTTTAGTGACTTACAAAAGTTATATTGACACAAGTCTTGATTAAGACCTCGGCATTAACTATAGTCAAACCAAACGAATAAAATTAAACACCCGTTATTCAATGCATAACTAAAAAGGTGTTGATCGCCTGAATTAATATTTTTAGGGTTCCGTATCTCAAAAGGTAAAAAAAGAACCCTTATAAGATCACCCTTTTGTCCGTCTGTCCGTGTGCAACCACCGATTATCTCGGGAACGGGTGGACCTAGCAAGTTGAAATTCATACCAGATACTGAGGTCTATAGTCCCTATTATTTGGAGTATGTGTGTTAAAATCTATTAACCTTTGGTCCATTAACTCTTCTAACGAGACTGTTGCTAGCATCACTATAGTAACCATTCAGATGCGAGTCTTCGACGAAGACTGGTGGTTCGGTCGAGAATTCACCGGTGCGAAGGTATTTACTGCCGTGACTCCGGCCTGTGAACCTGGAGGAACAAAACGTAGTAAATATGGTGCAAATTGGGGACAATAGCGAAATGCCTTTCCCTTATTAAAATGGTTAATTATTGCATGGAAAATTGTGTCCCAGTAGGAGGCTATTTTCAAAATTCCTTGTCGTTTCTTATTTCCAATTAGTTTTAAAAATTATCACTCCTAAGAATAATGGCTTAGCAACTACAAGGAATTTTCGGCTTTGAATTAAACTAAAATATAGGAAAATATTTCACCTACAAACTGTATCCACTACTAAAAAATTTCAAGACAATAATCAACAGTTTAGTTAAAGAAGACAAACATTTTGCGTTTGGCTCATACAGTCATCATAAAGCTCTCTGTATAAAAAAAAAGTTATAAAATTGAGCGATAACAAAAAGCATTATCCTATTTATATATTTACTTTTTGTTAATTTAACATTAGGGTGTGACGTGAGGCTCGAAAGGCCCCCCCCTTTTCTCACCATAAAAGTCACGAAATATCACAAGGGGGAGGGGGTAGTCTTAAACCTCACCATGTATCACCATGGGGGAGGGGAGGGGGTTAAAAATGGCAAAAAAAAAACATCACGTCATTAAGTGACATCTCTTGGCCGCAAGTAAATGTGGCAGGTAATATCTATACAAAGGGTTGCTGATTCGAATCTCGCCGCCGGATTACTAACCTTTTATAATCTTCTCCTTCGGGATCTTTTTTCTTTGATTTGATATGTTCCTTCGAATCTACCTTATGATGCTTCTTTTGTACATCTTCTTGTCTGAAACGTTACAATTATGTTTTATGCCTGCCGTGTAGCAATCACTACATAGTATAAAACAAAGTCGCTTTTTCTGTCCCTATTTCCCTTTGTATGCTTAGATCTTTAAAACTACGCAACGGATTTTGATGCGGTTTTTTAAATAGATAGAGTGATTCAAGAGGAAGGTTTATATGTATAATACATGCATAATATAGCCGTGCGAAGCCGGAGCAGGTCGCTAGTTCTATTCTATTTTAAGAATAGAAAAACATTTATTTGCACAAACAAGCACACGACAAAAATAAATATTACGCTTATTACGTTTAGTTACGCTTTCGCTGCTCTCTTTCGATTCGAACAGTGTTTTGAAATTATTACTTTTTGGGACTTTCCCAGTTGTCACCACCAAGCGGTGACAAATGAGAATTTTCTTAGTGACGTATTAAATCTATTTTAAGCCAAATTGGCGCGCGGTTCTATAAGATCTAAATCCCGGAAGCCTAGTGTTAATCCCGGCCACCTGCTATTTAGATACCGAGTTTCTTCGCAATCGGTTAAATAGTTTTTGAGTGAAGAACTAACAAACATAGACTTTTACATTTATAATCTTACTAGCGCCCTGCGTAAGTCCCGATCCCGTAGATAAATCGGGATAATAAGCAACCAATGTGTTAATTCACGTCTCCAGCTATTTACATACCAAGTTTAATCGCAATCAGTCCAGTAGTTATTGCGTGAAGGAGTAACAAACACACAAATTTTCAAATTTATAATATTAGTAGGATCACCCGCGTAACGCCCGATCTCATCATAATATCAATATAAAAAACCTATATTAATCCAAATGAATCAATGTATCCTCAAACGAAGTTTCATCAACATCGGTCCAGTAGTTTCGAAGTCTTTTTAGAATAATGTAGATTAATAGGAAATTTGATGTGTAATACAATCGAGCGTTAAGAGGAAAGGGTGGTACCGAGGGCTCTTTCTATACAAACTATTACAAACGTAGTCGACTGTTTCCTCCCTGGATAATGACACTAGAGCAAATATTTTTGGTGCATAAAACTTATAACTGCCATAACCATGTTATTTTCTGTTTTTTTTTCGTGTTTTTATTTTGTAATCTTAATTTCTATGATAATTAGAATATAAAATAAACCAAAGCATAGGGGCATAGTCATGGCAGTTATAGGTTTTAAGGCACAAAAATATTTGCTCTAGTGTCATTATCCAGGGAGGAAACATTCGACTACGTTTGTATGGAGAGAGCGCAGGTACCCTTTCACCTTAACAAAAAGCGTTATGTTGTATATAATACCTCTTTTCAACACTAAACTCGTCCTCCGGCTTCACTTGCTGCACCTTCTCGCTCATCCTCTGTACGACGTTCTCAATGTCCCTCATCCTGGTCCCAATGGCGTCGACTAACGCTTGAAGATTCGATGGCTTGTCTTCTTTCTTATCTGCTCTCTCTTCGGGGAAGTCTGCCTGGTTGTATATTGGTTCCTGCTTGTTTTGAAGCATATAATTACAAACTTGAGAGGTGTCAAGGGACACCCGGATGGAACGAAGTATCTTTCGATTAATTAGTGAAGGAATTGTATTTTTTTGACGTGACAACGTTTTATAAATTGGTTTGCCGGGTGACACTTCAAGAAACTGCGTTACGCTCCGCTGACGTTATGCGCTCACAATGAGAGCGAGTGAGAGGCACGCGGGCATGGTTAGCCCGCCTAAGAGCGAGAGAGACAGACATAAAAAGTGAAAGGCACGCGTCCCTTCCACTCGAGCAAAGTTGTTGTCACGTAAAACTTTCGCCCGTATACCGACTTTACAGGCAACCAGTTTTTTTTGTAAATAATCGTCGCGACACCACACTGTTCAATGCGAAGTAGAAAGACGAAACGCTTGCTTTCTATGAGAAAGAGAGACAGACAGACAGAGAAACTATAGCTATGGCTTACAACTATAGCAAAAAGTGTCGTTACAACTTTTGGTCCTAATTTTATCCGTCTAGTAGATTGGACCAAGGAATCACGTTGTCCCATACAAACTTTGTCCCCCCTTTTCACCCCCTTAGGAGTAGAATTTCGGAAAATCCTTATCGGATGCCTACGTCATACAAAGAACACACCCTCCAAGTTTCAGGTCTCTACGATCAGCGGTTTAGGCTGTGCGTTGATCCTTCAGTCAGTCAGGACAAAGGATTTTATATGTATAGATTTCAATTAATACTTACTTCTCTAACTTCTCCTTCGCTGTCCCATTGTGCTGGTGGTATTTCGGTCCAAGGCTGATGGCGGACATTCTGAAAGAAAACAGTAAATAATTAAGTTTTAAACAAATAGATTCAATAATACTAATAATAAACTTTCTTCTTCTTCTTCTACATTCTTCTTTTATAAAAATATTGCAGGACATTCCACACATCGCCATCTACCCCAAGCTAAGTAACTAGACTTGTGTTATGGGTGATAGACAACGGATATACTACCGTATGCACTCACACTAAAAAAGTGTCACGTTCTGTTGACATGGTAGGTAACTATAGCAACGTATTTTTATCAATGTTTTCCTATCGTCCGTAAACCGACTTTACAGACAAAAGGTTTTTTTCATTTCATCGTATTTATTTGAGAACTTTTTTGTTTCCCAATTAGTGGGAATAAAGTGGTACTTTACGGCGTAATTATTTAGCAGAGACTAATAATAATTTGAACTTTCTACTTACTTTAATCGGTTTAAAAGATTTCTGCGCGGCTATTGTATTTATAAACGTTTTTTCGTCTGATGTTTGTTCTAATGGCTGAAAATTAAACATAAATAAATTAATATTTTTTACCAATATTTCGTTATAGAGTAAGATCCCGCCTACCGACAGACGTTAGTTATTTTATAAAAGCTGAGAATTACTCAGCGCATGCCCCCAACACAGTTATGAAAGATGTACAATTATGGAGTTCAGACTATAGTGACTTGTTACCTGATAACTCTCCATGTTATCAGGTAACAATGTATGAGTACCTTAATTTCGTCATTTTTTAAAAGTTGAATTTTATACTATATGTTACTAGATCATGGTGGTGGATCGTGCTTCTAAGCTAGAGCTCAATGGGATACTCAATTTGGAAACTGTTGATCACTTTATTTACTTGGGCTCTAGCATTAGCAACAACGGGTCTTGTGAAGCTGAAGTTCGTAGGAGAATTGGAATGGCCAAGGCTGCTATGTCTCAGCTCGACAGGATATGGAAGGATCGTAACATCACCAATAAGACAAAAATGACCCTCGTCAACACTCTAGTCTTCTCCATTTTCCTGTATGGTGCGGAGACATGGACATTGAAAGCTGGAGACCGCCAGCGCATCGACGCCTTTGAGATGTGGTGCTGGAGGAAAATGCTTCGTATCCCTTGGACTGCGTTTAGGACCAATCATTCGATCCGCGTAGAACTCAAAATAGATAAAAAGCCTAGGCTCTACAATATATGCCTGAGGAGGATTTTTGAGTTCTTTGGCCATATCGCCCGTAAACCCGGTGATAACCTCCAAAAACTAATAGTTACCGGAAAAATGGACGGTAAAAGATCGAGAGGGAGGAGTCCAATGCGCTGGACTGACCAGATCCGCACCACTCTTAACATGAATATTGCCGAAGCGGTTCATGTCGCCGAAAGCCGGAAAAGATGGCGCAACATTGTAAGAGAGAAGTTAATTCCCTGATGGGTCACGACCCCCAGCATTGGGGAATCGACGCAAGGAGGAGGGGTTACTAGCAGTCCCGGTAAACGTTGTTTTGCCATATAAAAAAAATATGAAGGAAAAAAATATACACAAAGAATTTCATACAAGTCGGTTCAGCTGTTTAGGTGGAGATTGGCAACTAACATCGCGACACGATAATTTTATTTATGTATGTATAGGGACTTACTTCCAAAAGTTATACGTCTGTCCGTCCATCCGTCCGTCTGATATTTATTTTGCGGGCAGCTTCAACCTGTTACTTTAGTGTTACAGTGATGCGCGCGCATTTAAAGTTTCTCTCTCATCAATTTTTTATAACGAACTTAAAGGACGTATAACTTCAAAAAACGCGCTCCCTTTATAAGCTTACCTTCTCAGAAGAGACTGGTATCTCTTCTAACTCCTGCACATCAACTTCTCTCTCCTTCTCCTCTTCGAAGTAAGGTATGGAAGGAAGAGTTCCTGTCTTCTTCCTCTTGTTATGTCTGTTCAACAAAACAATATTGTAAGACATTTCACATTTAGGTGCTGGAAAGCCTTGGTTTGTCCTAGTATTCAACCTAATTTAGTCCCTAAGTGTCGCAGCCAACTAGCTTAATTAGCCGTTAATTCAACAGCCTAGCCTCTTTATTAAACACCGTTCAACTAGCGGCCTGAATTATATTCAGCCGTAGCGTTTGTTACAACATTTAATAAACTGGCTGGCTAATAATCTGGCGATAGAAAGTGGTACTAAATTGTAATGAACAGGCTAGGCAAGTAATGAAACATCATCGATCCAAGTCTTTTACTACTAGATGGCTGGCTACTACTTACTATCTGTTTGATCAAATGTCAGAATTTCATTTAGTCTGCTGGTTGAACGACCCTGTTTAGTGAAGAGACTAGGTTGTTGATTGAACGGCTAATGGCTGCGACATATACATATTTATTTTATTTATTGAGAAATCACTATCACTTCACTATCACTACATAGTATAAAACAAAGTCGCTTTTTCTGTCCCTATTTTCCTTTGTATGCTTAGATCTTTAAAACTGATTTTGATGCGGTTTTTTTTAATAGATAGAGTGATTCAAGAGGAAGGTGTATATGTATAATACATGCATAATATAGCCGTGCGAAGCCGGAGCGGGTCGCTAGTAAAAAATAAAATAAACACACTTGAACATAATTTCAGCAATGTATCTTTTTATTCTTATTTCTTAGTATTAGCGTGTATTACTGTTTGTGTACTTAATAAATACACAATTGCATCTTTTTTCAATGGAGTGTTCATTCCGCTTTTATCTCTTAAATTGCAACAAAATTTTACGCTTGAATAGTTGCATTCTTGGATTCAATAAATGCATTCTTGGCGCATGTGGCGCCAAGAATGCAAACTATTTCTTTCGGTTTATTATTTCAAGAAATGTATAATTTCAACATATAACTTTTATGTGATTCTTTTATTACTTTTAAGTTGAAAGGGTACCTGCGCGCTCTCCATACAAACGTAGTCGACTGTTTCCTCCCTGGATAATGACACTAGCACAAATATTTTTGTGCCATAAAACCTATAACCGCTATGACTATGCCCCTATGTTTTGGTTTTTTTCATTTTCTAATTATCATAGAAATTAAGATTATAAAAATAAAAAAATAAAAAAAAATAAAAAATAGGGGCATGGTCATGGCAGTTATAAGTTTTATGCACCAAAAATATTTGCTCTAGTGTCATTATCCAGGGAGAAAACAGGCGACTACGTTTGTAATAGTTTGTATGGAAAAATCCACCGGTTCCCTTTCCTCTTAAGTAAAGATTTTAAAAAAATACAAGTTAAATTAATAATGGATTACGTTTAAGTATTCCCGTTTACCCCCTTTGACCTTTCTACCGGGGTGGTGGCTGGCACTAACTAGTACCGTCTACCACCCCGGTAAGGCCTCTGTACAAAACCCAACCACAAACAAAATTTAGTCTTTTAGAAGTTCGAAAAATAATCTAAAATATTGAAGTAAGGTAATAAGAGCCACCTTAATTAAAATCTAAATATTTCGTAAAATAGGAAAAACTACTTAAAAACAGTTCATTAGATGATAATTTGCTTTATTGTCAATCTGAAAACAATATGTTTATTTTCTTATTATTTTGTTACTATTATTAAGGTTTTTTGAGAAACCTTTTAGTGGCCCTTATTACCCTCAGATAGATACATTATTGTTTATATTTACTTTCTTTCGTTGTTTTCCTCTTCTTTCTGGTCAGCGTTTGTTGATAACGCTATCTGTGAATAGAAACATGGTGTTTACTAGCTGCGCTCCGCGGTTTCACCCGCGTAACTCCCGATGCCGTGGGAATATCGGGATAAATTAAGATGTAAGCTATCCTATCTTTCAAGTTGGATCAAATTGCACACGGGGTGCAAATGATTAAAATCGGATAAGTAGTTTATGAGTCCATCGCGCACAAACAACGTGACACGTAATTTATATAAATTAGAGATAGAGATGTATGATGTTATCCGTGTCTGCACTATAAAATGCAGCCAAGGACAACCTCCGGTTTTTGACGTGATGACGTCTTATAAATCGTTACGTTATTGACAAGGTAACCATAGCAACGTATTGACTTCTATACGTCAATAATATCGTCGACATTAACGTCAAATTCTATGCGTCGTCGTCCGTAAACCGACTTTACAACAACCATTTTTTTTTGCATATTTTACTATATCGCCTGCCGTAACAATCACTATCACTTCACTACATAGTATAAAACAAAGTCGCTTTCTCTGTCCCTATATCCCTATGTATGCTTAAATCTTTAAAACTACGCAACGGATTTTGATGCGGTTTTTTTTAATAGATAGAGTGGTTCAAGGGGAAGGTTTATATGTATTATAATACATGCCTAATACAGCCGTGCGAAGCCGGGACGGGTCGCTAGTGTCCAATAAACGCGTAAAAATGGCAGGCGGAGACTCGTCAACTCTCACTGCCACTGAAGGCTAAGAAAGGATTTTCCGAAATTCTACCCCTTAGGGGGGGCAAAGTTTGTTTGATTCCTTGGGCCAATCTACTTCAAATTTTGCATAAAAATTATTTCGACTTCTACGCGGGCAATAGCTAATTTTGTAATATATTTACCACGATATCAGGTCCGGGTGGCGCCGCCGCTCTCGGCACCACGTCGTTACAGTCAGGGCTTTCAGTCGTACCTGCTCGGAGCACCTTCTCCCGAGCTTCACCTTCAGGCTCCGTCAGCTCGTAGATAGGACCCTGTTCCGGACCCCTGGGGTAACACATCATTAGTTCATAAGCAGCACCTTTTAATCACTGACTGATGACAACGGACAGCCTAAACTGTACTGATGCGCTGTGCTATGTTTGGTCAACTCGCTCGTCTTAAGTTGGTGTTATGCGTAGTTGGTATCTTGCTTAAGGTGAAGTAGGACTTGAAAACCCCTATCCCTTTCCCACGCGCGCGCCGCGCGATGACTCTATCTCTTTCCCCCGCGCGCCTCGAAATATTTTAACTGATTTATGTAATTAAAAAACTCGCATCTATTTTAGTGCAAAACCATCTGTACTACCTTATGGGATTTGATGTAAAGTTTATGACAATATAACTTTTGTACTTTCTTTACAATTGCCGTAAATTAAAAAAGCTCAAAAAATTACGATTTTCATTATTTTTTCTAGGCAAATCACTCTTGTTTCGAAGTGTATGATAAAGCATATCTTCACCTTTACGACAGTAGGAATATCATTCTATGGATTTTAGTGGTTGATATCCAAAAACTGTTTTTAAGACACCTCTACCGCGCTTCTGGTCTTACTACTTACTACTAAAGTAGATGTTATGCATAGTTCGTAGTTTGCGTAAGTGGTATTATACGGAATCCGCATTTATAAATGTAAATGAGCTTCTTGAATTTTGAAGGCCTGACTAACCATACCACAAGCCCAGATGAGCGATATTATTATTAAACAATATAAAACAAACACGAGACGCATGCCGCGTCACGTTCTCGTCCGTTCCTGGAACGCGACGTATCTGTTTCCGGAACGCGAAACGTCGCATGACGTCACACTTTTTTGTGAGAGCTGCATATCAGTTAGGACTTCAAAATTCAAGTAGCGCGTAGCTTAGCTTAAACTACTGAACCTGGAGACATGAAAGTTGAAGGGTGTGCTCTTAAGTGTAAATTCCAGAGGGTGAGGGAGGCAGATGCTGGTTTACCTATAGTCTGCTAACACAATTGTGTCTCAATAGAGTGTCGATGGAATCGTAATAGACATTTTATGTCAAAAATATGACATTACATATCAAATTGGTATTCTTCTAATGTTAACTATTCTATCGAAACACCACTGACGCACCACTGACTCACTTTGGTATTCTGCTCTAGAATCGTGGCTCAATGGAATCTCGATAGTTGTCAAAACGGTATATCGCTTAGCAACATAAACCATATTGCTAGGCAACACCAGCGGCATATCTATTACCATTCCATTGAGACTCCATAGCGATCTATTGCGATGTTAATACCAAATAAAGTCAAAATCTCGATATAATATAAATAGAGTCTCGATATAATGACAATGGTAAATCCATTAATGCGAAATAGCAGAATAAGGCCCCTGGTGTACGAAATCACGTCAGTTTTAAAATGCAGTGCTCCGGAATGCGCTGATTGAGTGTTTGTGAACTTACTTAGGCAAGAAGCTACTATCCCCCGGCGGTGGCTTCTTCATCTTGTACATGTGACTCCATGGCGCTGCCGGAAGCGTCTCCCACGGCTGGCCCAGCACTCGGGTCCATACCTCCCCTCGGACCACTACCAGGCATCTGAGAACAAACGATCAAATAAATAAATAAATATTGCAGGACATTCCACACATCGCCATCTAGCCCCAAGCTAAGTAACTACACTTGTGTTATGGGTGCTAGACAACGGATATACTACTTATATACTTTTGTTTTGTAAATACATACTTATAATACATAGAAACAACCAGATCACAGAGAAATATCTAAGCATAAATACTAGACTGATGCGGAAATAGAACCCGCAACCCTTGTGTTTGGCAGTCCGGCATGGTGACCATTGTGCCAACTGGGTCGTCACGTAAAACATGGTACAAATTGAGGACCTCTTCATTTTTTGAAGTCAATTGAAAATAAATATTACAAGACATTGCACACAGTGACATCTAGCTCCAAGCAAGTAGGCTCGTGCTATGGTAACCAGACAAATATAGTACCTGAGCCTGGTGCAGCAGTAAGGGAACTGCATGTTGGTGTCTTCTACCACTTCTTCACATTCTATCGCTGATTCTGGTGCTTCTACCCTTTTGCATCTGTTGAATTAAATAAAAATTAAGATAAATTGTAAGTATGCCGTCTTTAGGAGTTTTCGGCTTTAAATTATAGCTAAATGTAGGAAAATATTTCATCTATATAAACTGCAATTGCCATGCAAAACTAAAATCTGATTACGGAAAAATCGTGCTCTGAAATCTGAAAGTATGATAAGTAAATATTCAGTGGATAGCCGTTGTCGTATGCCACCTTGTTTATAATATTAGTAGGTAAGTATGTAGTAAGAAAAAATACCTCTAAATAAAAAATAAACATCTTCCCAGCGTAACGTTACCCCAGCAATATCTTTCAATTTACAAAAAATTACAAAAATTATATAACATTCACAGAAGCATAGCTAAACTTTCTATGCCGACAAAATTATAAAATTCTATAATATGCTGGGGTAACGGTCACAGCGATCCTTAGGGTAAGTTATAATTACGACCATGGCTATTAACGGAATATTTTCTTGTTTCATACTTTTCAAGAGCGCGATTTAAGGGGGGTCTATACACCAACGACCTTGGTACACAGCCTACTAAATAGTTACTACTGGCACCGGTCGCCTTCGTTGGTGAAAATTGTTGATTGTTACGAATGTGTTTTGTTTTTCTCAAAAGTGCTGAGATGGAATTGTAGGTGAGATTTTTACCGACATTTTGTGTGATTTTGAGCCAAAAATTTCTTATAGTTATGAAACTATCCTAAAATTAAGAATTAAAACTAGTCTAGCTTTAGAATTTTCGCCTCGAAATTAGCCCAAAATATCGGTAAAAATTTCATCTACAATTCCATCTCAGTACTTTTGAGAAAAACAAAACACATTCGTTACAATCAACAATATTAGTTGTAAGCGACGGGTATTTCTGGCGCGTTGCGTTTGGCAGCATAGGCAGCCTTAAGGTATTTTTAAAAAGGTCTTACCCGACAGTATAAATGGCAAGGTTCCGACCCCCGGGCTGGCATCGATGCCGACTGCAAGAGTACGCGTCAGCCCACTCCGTGTAGGCTGCGTGCTTCCTCATCGTGCGAGGATCCGTGCAAACTAAACCATTACATAGATAGATAAATAAATAAATATTGCAGGACATTCCACACATCGCCATCTAGCCCCAAGCAAGCAACTATACTTGTGTTAAGAGGAAATAGTACCGGGGGCTCTCTCCATACAAACTATTACAAACGTAGGCGACTGTTTTCTCCCTGGATAATGACACTAGAGCAAATATTTTTGGTGCATAAAACTTGTAACTGCCATGACCATGCCCCTATTTTTTGTTTTTTTTTTTTAAATTTTTAAATTTCTTTGATAATTAGAAAATGAAAACCAAAACATAGGGGCATAGTCATGGCAGTTATAGGTTTTATGGCACAAACAATTTGTGCTAGTGTCATTATCCAGGGAGGAAACAGTCGACTACGTTTGTATGGAGAGAGTGCACGGTACCCTTTCACCTTAAGGGTACTAGACAACGGTTTTACTACTTTTATACTTTTCTTTTTTAAATATATACCTACTTATAATACATAGAAACAACCAGACTACAGACACACCACAGACAAATATCTAAGTATAAATACCTACATGTCTGAGGCGGGAATCTAACTCGCAACCCTGTGTTTGGCAGTCCAGCATGGTGACCGTTGTGCTAACTGGGTACTTAACTTACCTAGATAACTTTATTTGTACAACACAGAAAGAAACAGAACACGATAAACACAAAGTAAAGTAATAGCTAGAAAGTATAATTATTTTTAATTTTTAAAATCGGTTCAGTAGATCCCGAGATTACCCCTTACAATTTAACAAATATACAAACACACAAACTTTACTTCTTTATAATATTAGTATAGATAATTATAATTAATAATAAAAGTATAGATAGACTACTTATGGACTGAATTTTGTACAGTCAGAATATAAATGGATAGATTATATTTTAAACATATTCTTACACTGATCCTTATAATTCTCTGTCGGCGCTGGAGCAGGGTCACAACTGACGAAACTAACATATAAAACACTCAATAAGTAAATTAACATCATTTTTCAAAAGGCAGCGTTTACAGCATTGTTCGAATAAGGACTAACTATTGTTTGATAAAACTACGTTGAAGTTAGAAGTACTGACGTGGAAAAAAGTGGAAAAGACACTTTTTTGTGAAAAAGAAAAATTTTACGACTACAAGGTCGTGTCAAAAAACGTGTTTAAAAACAAAACGTGTCGCGGGATACGCGTTCGAAACGAAGTTCCTTTTGACAAACAGACGGACGGAGCCGGCGGGGGCGGCCGGATAGACAGACAGACAGACAATTTTGCTTTCGCACATACACACACATAATATATGTGTGGTGTGTGTATGTCTGTCTGATATTTATAGGTATGTGTGAGAGCTTAGTTTAAATCTTACGGATTTTTGTTTCATTTTTCATGACGCTCAAACTGGTTTGAACTGGATTTTTTATGAAATAGGTTCCGTCGCAAACCCGCGATAAGGAACTTCGTTCTAAAAAAGAGTGCGAAAATTTTTCGTTCCTTCCACTCGACACCACCAAAACGACACCACCGGTGGTGAAGTACTCCTACTAATATTATAAATGTGAAAGTTTGTGTGTGTGTGTGTGTGTATGTATGTTTGTTACTCCTTCACGCTAAAATCACTGGACCGATTGCAATGAAACTCGGTACGGTAGAGACCTGGAGACCTGGATTAACACATAAGCTACTTTTTATCCCGATATTCCCACTGGATCGGGACTTACGCGGGTGAAACCGCGGGGCGCAGCTAGTAATATTATAAAGAAGAAAGATTTTGAAGTGAAAACTTCTTATGGCGCGTTGGGCACTTTTGTGGGTGAGCATTTTCAGCCGTTCTCGCGACAGATGAGATTTTGACAGATGAGATTTTAACAGTTATTGTGCTTCTACTACTATGCAATATTGAAAACAGCGCCATCTCTGTGCAAACGGCCGAACTACGATACTCACTTCTGTACAACAGTGTTTTTTTGTTTGTTTGTAACGAATAGGCTCCGAAACTACTGAACCGATTTAGATGAAACTTTGTATGAGGTTACATTGATTCATTGACAGTAACATAGGGTACTTTGTATCCCGATATTTCCACGGGATCGCGGGTGAAACCGTAGAGCGCTGCTAGTTTTCAATAATGGATGCTGAATTTAAAACACTAAATCGTGTCCCATTTGTTAGAATTCCTATTAATATTTAGTGTTATTTTTCAGTGTGGCCTTAACCTAACGGTTTTTTTACTAATGCTATGAAATCAATAGTCTATCTGTCGTCGTTTTGTGGGTTTTTTTCTTCGTCTGAAACTTGGACCGAATAACACGTAAGCCAAGCGCAAACGTTTTATCTCATGGGCTTCAACGTCAAGTTAATCTCTCTTCTTTTATTTCTTCTTGGCTGACATGGCGACTTTAAAATTTAAAAAAATTCAGACATCTTCCCCTTTTTTTCCGTCTTTGGCGGATACCCTATAACAAAACTGTTGCCTATTGATATTGACCGAACGAGAGAAGCGAAGGTCTAGAGAGTCGCTCGGTCGTTTGTATGTTTGAAGACGATAGGTTTATTGGCCGTGGTTCGATCGCGGAGTTCTATCAATTGAACCATGGGCAAATCAAACTCCGCAGTTCTTACATACGAACCATCGTTATAATAATATTGGATTGCCTGTCGTTCTATTAATCGGACTACCCTTAATAGTACATTGCGATACAAGTGTGGTAAATTGATCATTGCATAGAGGCGACTTATGACGCGCGAGCGGAACGCGAGCGTGTTTAAATGCCGAGATGCTATGACTAATTCCACACGCGTATCGTACGAGACGTTTTTTATCACAGTTGGGAATAAAAGAAAAGACTTGTTTAAAACAATAAAAAGTTAACAAAATATTTTGTGTTTAAAAACAGAAAAAGTAAATATTTTTTGAGTATGTTTTTAAGAATTTTAGGAACGAAAATAAACCCTCCAAGTAACCCCCTACTCTCCTGACCAATTCTAGTAAAAAACGAATGTAGTTAAAGTTCATTCGGTTGTTTACATCTGTTTAAATATCTTTAAATGAAATATGTTTCTCAGCGGGAGTCATACCTTCGCGCTTCGTTATGTTTATTATTATTTTAACGCAAAGACTTAAAATATACACCCTAGTAGTAGACCGAACAAAAGCTAATTAATATTAAGAGCCCGTAGTGTCCCACTGCAGGGCAAAGGCCTATCTACTTACCTTTCATAGTTGACGGTCTTGTGCGACGGATTGCCACAATTACTGACCAACTTAATAATGTACCATTTTCTACTTTTTTAACATTATTAATTATGGCTTCGCAAGACTATTGCATATAGCCAGTACAAGTTTTAGCTAAGAAACTTCTAATCTACCATTTTCTCTCCTTTTAGAGTTCCGTAGGTACCTCAGAGAAAAACGGAACCCTTATGGGATCACTCGATTGTACGTCAGTCTGTCTGTTTAATGTTATTAATTATGGCTTCGCAAGACTTGTAGGTACAATATTGTACACGTATCAAGTTATATTTTAAATCAAATTACGGCCCAATTGTCATTAAATAAGCGTAAAATGTTACAACACAGTTTAAGTCGTCATAGTCTGTCAAATCAGGGGCAGGGGCTGCTTTAATTAGTAAAACCTTGTAGAAGATTTTGGAGGCAACGAGTAAGTGCCCACTCTATGAATAATACCTAGATATGTTCAATCTCTTTGTTTAAACTGTAAACCAATTGTGATAGTTTAATAACCTTTGAAATTAATATTTCTCCTTCCACATATGTTTTCTATAATTTATAGTATTATTAGATAATTTTAAAAACTATGTAGCTGACCCCCCGCGTAATTCTGATGTAAAAAAACCTGCGGTTACTTGATATTAGTAACAAAATAACACGAAAATAAACGAATAAATTGTTTTTCCGATTTTGATGGAACTTGGTATGAGGATACATTGATTCATTGACAGTAACATAGGCTAAATTTTGAGTAATTAGTACTGTTCCCCAAACTTAATAAATTCCGCGTAGCAAAATTTCTATTCGCATTTTTCCCCACTCGCGCTTTGACCGGGCCGCATTTTTTGACATTCGCTTGCTCATCTTTTCTGAAATATGCCTAATAGCCATTTTTATCCTGATATTCCCACGGGATTAAGAGTTACGCGGGTGAAGCAACGGGGCTTATCTAGTCACTACATAGTAGGTATAAAATAAAGTCACTTTTCGCCGTCCCTATGTCCCTATGTATGCTTACATCTTTAAAACTACGCAACGGATTTTGATGCCGTTTTTTTTAATAGATAGAGTGATTAACGAGGAAGGTTTTTAAATATAATTCATGCATAATACAGCCGTGTGAAGCCGGGGCGGGTAGCTAGTTAAAAAATAAAAATCCCTTTTCAACCTCACTGTACTTCACAATCAAATGCAAAAGGAATGAGATTTTGTTTGTAAACATACACTGTAAAATATCCGGTTTTACTCGCTTTCGATGACTTTTTGCTCTCGCCTCGATTTGAAGACTCGAGTTTTTGAAAATAAGTTGGTAAGTTATTAAGAGGGTTGTCTGTACAAAAAGAAAGCTGATTATAACCGATTTAAAAAAAGTAGGATCTTAATTGGATTGTCTGTGTTTTTATGGTTGTTTGGCCATAACTTTGTTGTTTATGAACCGATTTTGATCATTCTTTTTTTGTGAATATGTTTTTTATTATGGGACTCGATAAAAATTGTCTTCTCTTTACTATTGTCAGATTTCGGTGTTTCATATTTTAAGTAAAAAAACCCCATGAGTTTCTTGTGCCTTCTTCTCATTGGTGGGCGCGTTCCGAAGGCACACATCCTAACTTAGTTTTTAAGACGTTTTATGTGGTCTATTATACTTTTAAGGTATTAGGTATCCAAAGAAATAAAAAAATTTGACTTTTGCAGTAATTAATTAATTGTATCGCTTCTTATTTTATTTTAAACCAGCAGCGCGTCGCTAACTATTAACTCCCGATCCCGTGGGAATATCGGGATAAAAGTAGCCTATGTTACTGTTAATGAATCCATATATCCTCATACTAAGTTTCATCTAAATTGGTTCAGTGGTTTCGGAGCCTATTCAATGCAAACAAACAAATAAACAAATCTTTTCTCTTTGAGAGATAAGACCGCCCTTTGTCTAAAGCTTTGTTTTTATTATTATTTTAAAATATTGTTATTTGAAATTGGTGTTTACAATAAAGAATAAAATTTATCTATCTATCTATCTACTTAATATTAGTATACTTAGATAACATAAAAGTTCTAAATTAAAGTTATAATTTTTTTTTAAATAAAAAATGTGGCGCCTTGAATTCAAACTATTCAAGCGATAAACTAAATAACGTAACATTTTGTTGTAATACAGAAAAAAACCATTAAAGATTGTAATGTTGTTGTGATCCTCTTAAATAAACTCGTTTTCTGATTATTTTTTTGGATATTGAATATCATAAATAGAGTTAGGGATGATTATTATGTTTGTTTATTTATGCTTAGATATTTGTCTGTAGTCTGGTTGTTTCTATGTATTATCTATACTAATATTATAAAGCTGAAGAGTTTCTTTGTTTGTTTGTTTAAACGCGCTAATCTCAGGAACTACTGGTTCGAATTGAACAATTATTTTTGTGTTGTATAGTCCATTTATCGAGGAAGGCTATAGGCTACTTTTTATCCCGATATTCCCACGGGATCGGGAGTTACGCGGGTGAAACCGCGGAGCGCTGCTAGTCTATACTAATATTATAAAGCTGAAGAGTTTGTTTGTTTGTTTGAACGCGCCAATCTCAGGAAATACTGGTTCGAATTGAAAAAATATTTTTGTGTTGGATAGTCTATTTATCGAGGAAGGCTATAGGCTACTTTTTATCCCGATATTCCCACGGGATCGGGAGTTACGCTGGTGAAACCGCGGGGCGCAGCTAGTAAGTATATATTAACAAAAGAAAAGTATATAAGTAGTATATGAGTTGTCTAGCACCCATAACACAAGTGTAGTTACTTAGCTTGGGGCTAGATGGCGATGTGTGGAATGTCCTGCAATATTTACTGTATATAATAACAAGTATACTGGGCGAGTATCTTTATACCTCCATCAAAATTTATTTATTTTTAGTTGACCATAACATTGAAATCTTGTTTGTTACTTTTTTTTGTACGCACGTGTTGCGTAGAAAATATTTTTAAATGTAGATAAGTGAGTTTTTATAAAAATGTTTTTAGTGTTCCGTACATTATTACAATGAAGTATTGATAAACCTTTTTATTTAAATACCTACACTTATTAATAAACTAGCAACCCGCCCCGGCTTCGCACGGGTATATTATGCATGTAATACATATAAACCTTCCTCATGAATCACTCTAAGGCCGTTTGTCCACCGCCGCCGTCACCGTCACGTCAACGAGAACGAGATTATTTGGGGCCGAGTTTAAGATGACGTGACGGCGATCGTTTGTCCACCGCGCCGATATATCGGTGGCTCAGTCCTATATATAACTTTGTCGTGGGTGGTAGTCGGCAGTGCTGCCACCTTGCCCAAAGAGTAAGTTGCTAAACATACCGTAAAAAGTTGCTACTTCCGAAAATAAATACTCTGGTAAAAGTTGCCAAAAGTGGCTAAACATAAAAAGGCAACATATAACAACAATTTAAATAATAAACGTCGATTTCGAAGACATTTAGATTCCCAGGAAAATGAAATCATAAGTATCGAACAAGACTAGGCAGCCTAGGTAGTCTTGTTCGATACTTTTGAATTTTGTGAATTTATTATATTGTAAATTTATTATTTGTTTGTAAACGCAGTATAGACTAGGCTGCGTTCACAAACAAATAATAAATTCAAGTGACAAGACTCTTGTCTCTTTTACACTTTGAGGATTCTCAATAAACTATCCTGTTGTCAGGATAGTTTATTGAGAATACCTAACGGAAGTGGTTTGGAACGCAACCTTAGTACATACATAGACATATTTGGGGTTACCACTTCATAATTCAAAATCTTACCAGAACATTAGTTGCATTCTTAATGCATCTAATCATGTATTCTTCTTCCTTTAATAACACAAATTGAAATTGATTGAGACGATGGTAACTTACTTAAGTAGTGTAGCTAATTTTAGCAACTAAACTTTTTTGTCTTTAGCTAACTATTTCGTAAATGTGGAAAATTGGCTAAAGTAGCAACACTGATTGCCGGCACACGTCACGCCGCCGATCTACTCGAATCTCGGCGGCCGGGATGACGGTTCTCGGGTGACGGACTTGCGGTGGACACGCGGCTATAGTAGTCTATGTATCAGTACTTCGGCGCCGTCATCTCGTTCTCGTTGACGTGACGGTGACGGCGGCGGTGGACAAACGGCGTAACTATTAAAAAAACCGCATCAAAATCCGTTGAGTAGTTTTAAAGATTTAAGCATATATAAGGATATAGGGACATAGGGACAGAGAAAGCGACTTTGTTTTATACTACGTAGTGATGATAGTGATAGTGATTAAAAGTCCAAATACTTCAAAACGCTGCCGCTGGCTGCGTTTGGATAGCTTAATGACGTTAACACGTAAAATTATCATCCGTAAATCGACATTACAGACAACCATTTTTTTTTTCAGTATAAAGGAGTACGCCATATATAACCTTAAAATAGCGTATAGTGGCGCCGCCTGGTGAGCTTCGGATACCTTAAGTCAACGCCGTTCTACATTCTCGGCCAACGGAACCCTAAACCTCCCCAAACAGGATTAGAATATTTTGTTACATGATCCTTAAATAGTCCCTATCTCCCAAGATCGTAATTATAATAAACTTTAAAAGTTAAGCCGTAGTTTCAAGTACTATTATTATGTTTATTTGTTATACAGTATGCGTCTTAAGTCTACTATCAGTTTGCTACATTAATACTCGTACTATCAACAAGTATTGGAGTTACGACCTTCTTCTAATAGACGTTACACACAAACATAAATACTTGAATTAAAAGTACTCAGTGTGATTATGTATTTGTCAACATGTTAGCTATGTGTTTAGTTGTGTGAGTGGTATAAGGGGCCACCCGCTACACCAACCGACGACGTGGGTTCGATCCACAGGTTACGTTGTTATAATGTTCAAATAGTGCTGCACAGAATTGTAAACGTTACGGTGGGCAGAGACTTTTGACCGTTGATTGTACGTAGTACATAGTACGTGCATGGTTTATTTATATGATGAGTGCGGAGTGTTGGTCCAACTATTCTGTCAAACTAGTTTGACCACGGGACTCTGAACAGTTGAAGGCCGGAGTGTAGGGTTTTTAAGCGTCCCGCGGTTCCAGAACCTACCCTCTCGGCTTAGTCGACCATGTCCAGAGGAGAGAACTTGTCAATACTTCTGGAGTCAACTAAGCCGCGGGTTTCATCAAGATGTTCTTTCCCTTCACCGTAAGAGCAATGTCAATTAGCGCATATAATTTTTTCTTAAGATAAATTCATTGGTGCATGACCGGCCGGGATTCGAACCCACGACCTTCAGAATGAAAGTCGAGGTATCTACCACTAAGCCAACATTGCTCCTTCAGAGTAGACTACTCGTAATATCTAGCACCTATACTACCCTTTCGGCTTAGTCGTTGACCGTGTCCAGAGGATAGGACAAGTCAATACGTCTGGAGATAACTAAGCCACGGGTTTAATTACTCGTACTTACTCGCACACCAGACAAATCTTAGTTGTTTTTGGTGTTTCGAATGTTTTTTTATGTTATCTAATAGTTTAAATATACAATTAAAAAAAAAATATTATCATGTTTCCCTTCACCGCAAGTTAATTTAGTGTTATTTAGCGCACATACAATCCACGGTCAAAAGTAACGTCCACCGTAACGTTTACAATCCTATGCAGCACTATTTGAACATTATAACAACGTAACCTGTGGATCGAACCCACGTCGTCGGTTGGTGTAGCGGGTGGCCCCTTATACCACTCACACAACTAAATACATAGCTAACATGTTGACAAATAATCACACTGAGTACCTACTTTTAATTCAAGTATTTAGGTTTGTGTGTAATGTCTATTAGAAGAAGGTCGTAACTCCAATACTTGTTGATAGTATTATTGTTGAAAACTGATCATTTACCTATTACCCATACTGTACATATTTTCCGGCCGGGATTCAAACCCACGCCCTTTGGAATAAAAGTCGCTACCACTAAGCCTCAAGAGGCTTGAAAATTATAATTATTTGCGTCTCCAATGACGTCAATAGTAACCCGTTGGAATAATTTAACATAAATAAAAATTTGTTTTTGACCAAAAAACTTCAATTTTATTATGATTTTTGGTCGCTGTATATTTTTGTGTATTTCGTGGAAATATTTTAGGTCATTTCAGATATGACCTTAACTTATATTCAGCCATGTTCGCACTCAGTAATGTTCCTAAGTCAATCTTTAGTTAGTGGGTAGGTTATCACTACACTATCACTACATAGTATAAAACAAAGTCGCTTTCTCTGTCCCTATATCCCTATGTATGCTTAAATCTTTATAACTACGCAATACGCAACGGATTTTGATGCGGTTTTTTTTAATAGATAGAGTGATTCAAGAGGAAGGTTTATATGTATAATACGTCATGCATAATATAGCCGTGCGAAGCCGGGGCGGGGCGCTAGTTATTATTATAAAAAATTAATCGCTAGTTCCCTTGGTCACGTCGTAACTTGAGAATGGGAAACCGATTTGGCTAATTTTGGTTTTGAAATGTTTGTCAAATTCATATGGTGAGAAAATATGAAAAATTGAATCTATTCTAATATATAAAGCTCAAGAGTTTGTTTGTTTGAACGCGCTAATCTCAGGAACTACTGGTTCGAATTGAAAAATTCATTTTGTATTGAATAGTCCATTTATCGAGGAAGGCGCTGTAGGCTACTTTACATTTTGATATTCCCACGGGATCGGGACTTACGCGGGTGAAACCGCGGAGCGCAGGTATAGTAATTAATAAAATCCGTGACTTACGCGAGTGATATCGCAAGCCGCAGATAATATTTATAATATTTCTTACTAGATCCGCTTTTTAGATTAGTTTCAAATTTCAATGTATACAGCCTTGTTTGTTACACACTTCCAATTTTTACTGGCCATATACCTACTTATACTTTTTTTAAATTTCAGACTGTATCTGGCAACTGGATCTAGTATTTTTTAGGGTTTCGTACCTAAAGGGTAAAAACGGTTATTTCTAAGACTTCACTGTCCGTCCGTCTGTCTGTCACCAGGTTGTTTCTCTGTGATACCTAGACAGTTGAAATTTTCAAAGATTATGTTGTTGCCGCTATAATAAATACTAAAAAATAGAAGATTTTTTTAAAATAGGGCTCTCATACAACTTGGTACGGAACCCTTCGTGCTTCGAGTCCGACTCGCACTTGGCCGTTTTTTTTAAAAATCCTATTACAAAATTCAATTACTGTTCTGGTTGCTCCTAGGACGCGTCTAATGCACGTTTACCTTAAAAAGGAAGTAAATATGGTCTCTGCTTGGAAAAAAATAATGCTTCTTAAACTCCTAGATATAAGGTTCAAATTATAATAAATAGTAAAGCTAGGGAGGATGCTAGTACCCGATCTTGTCTCAATGTGTTTCGATTTGAAGTGAAGTCGCCGTATAAAAATGACTGTTGTAGGATCCATTTTGTTATTGTGCTTTCAACTTTCTGTTCGAGATGTTGTGGTCTTTAATTTTGTTGGCGGTAAGTGTTTTTTTTTTAATTTATGGTACGAATTGTGCATATTGCCAGTGTCAAGTTAAAAAAAATATATCAAATTAATTTGCCGTACAGCCCATTTTTATTTGATGAAAAAAAAAGCCTTTTTACTGAAAATGTGCGTTGATCACTGTCAGTCAGTCGTTCAGGACAAAACATTTGTATAAGTAGGTATATATGTATTAAGTTATGTTTTTGTTTGTTTGCGAGTCCTGTTATGGTAAAGCTATGTTTGAGAGCTTTGGGCATTACAAAACATCAAATTTCGCCCTTTATTTGTGACGTTAATTGAATCAAATTGAATAAAAGTCACATCAATTAAACAATTTAACTTAAATATTAAATTGCAAATATAGTAGGTACATTTAATAAGTAACTGTGTGTTTAAAATAATAAAATTAATAATCTAAATAATTGTCCCGAGTCTCTTGGGCATCCCCAAAAGACTCGCTGCATTGCCTCTTTGGATGGCATTAATTATTACTTACTTGAATTAATAATTTAAGAAACAACACGAAACGCCATTTCTTTTACGATCTCACTTAAAACTTTCGTGTTGGTAGGTAAGGTACTTTTTAGAGGTAATAATCTTACGTAGACTATGTTTTTTGCAACTACCTTCAAAATTTTATTAAATTAAAAAATATTTCGAATAAAGACGGCCTCGTTAGAAATTCACCTATCTTAATTTTCGTATGTGACAATAATTTTAAAATCAAGAATATCGTACCTACCAATAAACACCTGCTGTAATATGGAATGCCCTGTTGTTTAAGACGCAAATAGAAGCCAAAAGCAAAATGCCTGTCGTCTAAAACTAAAATAGTTAATTATTTCATAGAAAATTGTTGTTATAAACACGACAACATTTAACAACAGTTCCAGTGAAATCGTTTCAAACATTTTGATACTTACTTAATATAATTTAATGAAGAAAATTCCTTGTCTGTACTAAGACAAATAGACTGCACCGGGAAAAAAAAGTTCTCTTAAACACAGCCCAAAAAATTTCAAAATTAGACAATAAGGTTTTTTTTCAAATTGATTATTTTCAAAAAGTGACATCACTATTTAGGCCACCTTAGGGCTCGTTTTGCCGTTTATTATCAAAATTCAAAATAAACGTATTCAAATTGTCGCGTATTTAATATTTTTATGCCAAAGAATCCTCTTTTTATACAAAAATGTAGTGAAATATTTCACCTACGAACGGTAGGTACACACAACAAAACGTAACAACAATTAACAATTTTAGTTTTAAGCGACAGGCGTTTTGCTTTTGGCTCCTTAAACAAAATATCTAGGTGAGTGTTACTTACCTACATAACTAAATAAACAATAATGAACTAAAAACTGACCTATCCCATTAAAGCGGGGTTCTCACTACGAGTCTACTCATAAGAGTCAACTCGGCTTCTTAGACGCTACTCAGTGTACGTATTAGAGACAACTTGGAAGACGTTTTTAAGATGTGCTCGCCTCTGTAACACAGAGTCACATGTTGCAGCTGCGTAACCCAAAAGCAAAAGGTTGAAGCTGCGAGAGTGAAATTTTAAGTTACGCGCGCATATGTGTTATACTAAAGTAACAGGTTGAAGCTGCCCGCAAAATAAATATCAGACAGACGGACGGACAGACAGACAGACAGACGGACGAATAACTTCTAACTAATCACGCGCGTACACGCACCCTTTTTAAAAAAAAATTACGTCAATGTTTTTTGTGTGTTGTACAAATAAAATGTTTACTTATCTATAGAAAAATATCCTTATTATTAGAGACGTGTAAACTATAGTCTGAGTGGACTCGAATGCAACACTTAAACTGGGAACACATTGTTCGGACTCGTCCGACTGCCGCGTCTGGGATAAGTGTGCACGGTCGTTTGGCATCCAGAGGCCCAGATCACTCTAGGACGTCCGCGGATGTCCGAAGGTCCCCGACTTACGTCCGATAGTGTGCACAGTTACATACATTTACATTACACAGATGCCTAAAAGTCGCGGCTGTCGGACGCATCCGCGGACGCTTCCGAGCAATGTCTCCCCAGCTTTACGAGTCAACTCGTAGTGTAAACCCGGCATTAACTGATAGTTTATAAATAGAAGTTTATATAAGAAATTAAACGATAAACATAAGTGCATTCAATTGATAAATTGTTTACATCCAGTGTTGCACTTTGAAGCTCTCTGATATTGCTCTTCAAGTGTTTTAATTTAGTTGTATTTTAACTCTATTGTGAGACTGACGTTTACTTATTTAAAAGAAATAGTACATTGCGATACAAACTTGACATTGGCTATATGCACAAATAAAATCGTACGAAGCCAATACATAACTTTTAAAATTGTGGGTAGGAGCCGGGAGGTAAGTTACTACATACATACCTATAAAACGTAGTTACGAAATTGTTTGGTGTAAAGTTACACCATGGTCTGTGCCATGGTTAGGAAGCTAGTAGTAAAGAAAACTACCTTTAACTTAAAAAACATCATGGTTTGTATTTTGCATTTTGTGTTTCGAAAAAAACTGTCATTTAATCGTTTTTAATGTGTGTGGTATGTTTAAAACTGTGTTTTAATAGTATTAATTGTGTGTGGGATTTTTAAAAACTGTGTTTTATCGTGTTTTTGTTATTTTAGCTGTCCGTAAGCGCGGAGGTACCGCAAATTAAGCTCCACAACGGGCGAGAAATGCCGGCCATTGCTCTAGGAACTTATATTGGAGTTGCTAAGGTAAACATTAACGGTTTTTGCACAGTTTTATTTATTTATAAGAAGTACCTACTTAACAAAACAAGTAGGTAAGTAAGTACTTAGAGGCTGATGCCTTTTTTTTAACTGTCAAGTCCTGAGAGTATTTAGAGAAAGGGCATCACTTAACTGTACAAAAAAATTAATAAAAAAGGGTCTTAAGCGAGATAGAATATTAATCCCTAAATAAAGATTTTTGACGTGACAACGTTTTATAAATTGGTTTGCCGGGTGACACTTCAAGAAACTGCGTTACGCTCCGCTGACGTTATGCGCTCACAATGAGAGCGAGTGAGAGGCACGCGGGCATGGTTAGCCCGCCTAAGAGCGAGAGAGACAGACATAAAAAGTGAAAGGCACGCGTCCCTTCCACTCGAGCACAGTTTTTTTACTATTTTCTGTTTTATTCCCACATGCCCGTAACGCATCAGTGTTAGGGGCAGATGGGAATTTCCAGGTAATCTAGAACCTACACTTTTACTACTATTACCATTTACCTTTACAAATTAATTAATTAGGGGATCAAAAGGAATAAATCATATTTTTAAAACGGCCGTCAATTAACAAGTCTTGTATTTTTTTGCGACATTTCACACAGCAGCAACAACTAGCTAGTTGCTAATTTGCAGTAGCGCAGCAACTTAGCAACTAGACTTGTAATATGGTGACCAGACAACGGTTAGAATACTTAAAAATGTTAGTTACTTTTTAATTTTACACAGGACGGCAAACCGAAGCAAGAGAATGCAGTCCGCGACGCAGTGTTAGCTGCCATCGACTTGGGATACCGTCATATTGACACAGCGGCTATCTATGGCACTGAGAGTGAGATCGGAGAGGCGATACGAATGAAGATAAAAGAGGGAAAGATTACCAGAGGAGATATGTTTATTACCACTAAGGTATTAAGTGTGATTTTTTTTAATGTCGGAATTTATATAAATATTCCCGTTTGTCACAATGAGGTTGTTTTAAGTGTGGTAAATGGGTATTATCGGGATAAATATTTCTGTTTTTCTTCATTCATTTGATACGGGTGAAGATCAAATAAGATATGGGGTTGCGATACGACATGGCTTATTAGTACCTACCTACCTACAGTCAGCAAAGGACTGAGGGTAACAGGTCAAAATAAAAAACTTATTGAAGTGAAAACTTCTTATGGCGCGTTGGGCACTTTTGTGGGTGAGCATTTTCAATCGATCTCGCGACAGATTTTGACGCGACAGATGAGATTTTATTTGTGTTAGTCTTTTTGTTTAACTTATACTGCCATCTATTACACAAATTGAGAAACTTAGTTTCTAGAAAGACCGCTATTCGAATGTAGATGGCGCTGATTTAAATTTTTTACTGCCATCTAGCGAATAAAAAATAAACTATATTTGTTTAAGTGAGTGCTAATAGATGGCAGTAGCAGATCGTTTCAAGAAATATTCTATGAGAAATAACAAGTTTATTGTTTTCACTTCTGCCTGCACTCCCGGAGTGCGCTGTTTTTTTTTTGTCTCCCTTGAGTGCTGCCATCTATTGAACTTCCATCGACTACCTCTAATGGTATAAATGAAAACAACCGACAACATCTCGACCGACAAAATATTTAGGTATAGGTATTTGTAACGCATTACTTATAAGTAGCAAACTTTCAGCATTTTATTGGCATACCAACAATCCGAGACCTATCAATATACTTGTAATATTTTTTGTCGAGCTAGTTTTCACAACTAAACGTCTGGGAGTCTATTTCGCGTCTGGGTGGGAGTTTTTGCTATTCTTGCCATCCCAAGTAATCCCAACGCGTCGTTTACTTGTAATATTCTCTGTTTTTATCTTTTACAGTTATGGAATACTAAACACAAGAGAGAGGATGTCCCGCAGGCTCTCAGGGAGTCATTGGAAAGGCTGCAAACTAATTACGTAGACCTTTATCTGATACATTGGCCTTTTGGATTAAATGTGAGTATCACAGCATTCACAGCCGCTCACTAATATTATGATGATAGGTAGGTACCTATTATTTATTATATTAAGGTTAGTCTCCGAGTAATCCGATCTCCGAGCGACTGGTCTCCGAGGTTCACACTTTGATTACATTTCGTTTTATTATCATCACTACATAGTATAAAATAAAGTCACTTTTCGCCGTCCCTATTTCCCTTTGTATGCTTAGATCTTTAAAACTACGCAACGGATTTTGATGCGGATTTTTAATTGATAGAGTGATTCAAGAGGAAGGTTTATATGTATAATACATGCATAATATAGCCGTGCGAAGCCGGAGCGGGTCGCTAGTATTTGTAATGAGGCTTTCTTGCTATTATTATTACCTATCATCTGTTTAGGCTTAAATTGTGCATCCATTGTATTCTTTACAGATATACAAGTTACAGATAATCAACTTTTGTCGATTTTTCATATACTTAAATATTTTTGTTTATAGAAATACTTTTTCGACGAAATTGAAGCCTAACCTTCCGTAAGCCACTGCGGTCATCAAATATACCTAACCTTAATCAGTAATAATAATGAGTGTATATGGTAGTGTAAATAATGTAAAGAAGAGAAAAGATGGATGGACTGCGTGAGACAAGACATGAGAGAGATGAATGTGAACGATGAGATGACGACTAATAGGAGTGAATGGAAGAAAAAGACATACTGCGCCGACCCCAAATAAATTGGATAAGGGCAGGAAGATGATGGTAGTGTAAATAATGGGTATGGGGCCCTCTAAGATCTTTGGGCCCAAGTCAACCTCACCTGCAAGCTGATGCACTTGCTGAGAAACGGATGAGGTTCTGGCGCTGACTTTTCCTCTCTGGGGTTGAGGGGTCAGACGGCAGTCGGTCCCGTAAAAGTCAAAAATAAAGCCGCATCAAAATAATGAAAAGTCTAGAAAGCGGACCCCGGGCTCCCGAGAGGGTTGAAACCGGGGACATCGCTCGGATGATGATGAGTAATAATTATGACTAATAATGCATATTATCTTCGCAGAACGATTACTCATTCAACGAGGTAGACTTCATGGAGACCTGGCGTGGTATGGAGGACGCAGTACGGCTCGGTCTAGCCAGGTCTATTGGACTCAGTAACTTTAACAAGGACCAGGTCGCGAGGGTTGTTAGAGAAGGGAGCATTAAACCAGCTGCTTTGCAGATTGAGGTACGTTTTATAATTAGATTTTATTAACTACGCGTCGTATTTTCACCTACGTAAGTCTTAATTAAAAATAATAATAAATATTGCAGGACTTTCCATCCATCGCCATCTAGCCCCAAGCTAAGTAACAAGACTTGTGTTATGGGTCCACCAGACCACAGACAAATATCTAAGCATAAATACTTGTCCCGATCGTATCGAACCCGCAACCCTGTGTTTGGCAGTCCGGCATGGTGACCAGTGTCAACTAGGGTCGTCAAATTCGATGAGGGAAAAGTAGCCTACCGGTTGCTTTTGGAACGAAAAGCAATAAATTGTCCCAGTGTTCAACAGTGGTGGTCAACGGGCATAGCTCAAAACAATCAACGACCGACAACGAATTTTGACGACCTCTGTGGCGCGTCGGGCGAACACCCGACTGCGACGCAGAAGGTTGCGGGTTCGATTCCCGCCGGAACAAGTATTTATGCTGACCATAAATTCTTGTTTCTGGTTCTGGGTGTTTCCTATATGTATAATATGTATATATTTACAAAAAAAAAAAGTATATAAGTAGTTTATCCGTTATCTGGCACCCATAACACAAGCATTAAGTTGCTTAGCTTAGGGCTGGATGGCGATGTGCAATATGTCCTGAAATATTTATTTATTTATTTAATCAACAGATTTTTATTTAAATAAAATCTTAGATCAGTCTTAAGGTCAATGACCCCTCTGTCTAAGTTACAGTTGATTTTCAAGTGAACATATCCGCAAATACTTATATAAGTTGCCAAACACAAGGTTGCGGGTTTGATTCCGGCCTCACACAAGTATTAATGCTTAGATATTTGTCTGTGGTGTGGTTGTTTCTATGTATTTTTATATATATATATACAAAAAAAGTAGATAAGTAGTATATCCGTTGTCTAGCACCCATAACACAAGTCTATGTGTGAAATGTCCTGCTATATTTATATTACTTATTTATTTAACCTGTTTAAAAATATAATCCTTTGTCAACAGATGCACCCTCAAATCACCCAATCAGAGCTCGTTTCCTTTTGTCACTCTGAAGGCATAGCGATAATGGGATACAGTCCGTTTGGGTCCCTCGTCCAGAGGTATGGCATGTTCTTCCCGGGACCAAGAATGGACGATCCTGTGTTCGTTGATATCGCGAGGAAATATGGGAAGACTCCCGCGCAAGTCGTGTTGAGGTGGCAGGTGAGATATTTGATAAAGTAAATATTGCAGGACATTCCACACATCGCCATCTAGCCCCAAGCTAAGTAACTAGACTTGTGTTATGGGTGCTAGACAACGGATATACTACTTATATACTTTTCTTTTGTAAATATACACTTAAAATACATAGTAACAACCAGACCACAGACAAATATCTAAGCATAAATACATGTCTGAGGCGGGAATCGAACCCGCGACCCTGTGTTTGGCAGTCCGACATGGTAACCATTGTGCCAACTGGGTCGTCAATTTTCAAAGTTGGTGGCAAAAGAGAATATTTTATTATTCTTATTCTTTATATAACATAATATTGTAAAGTAGAAAAATAATTTTGTTTGTTTGTTTTTATTGAATAGGGTCCGAAACTACTGGACCGATTTTGATGAAATTTTGTATGATGATACATTGATTAATTGGGAATAACATAGGCTACTGTTTATCCCGATATTCCCACGGGATTGGGAGTTATACGGGTAAAACCGCGGAGCGCTGCTAGTTATTTCACCTTAAATTAGCTGTTGCCTGCGACTACGTACGCGTGGAACTTAAGATTTATATCCTAAAACTTTCCTCTTGAATCACTCTATGTTATAAAATATTATATATACGATATTTATTCTCCTCTTTCAGGTTGATAGAAACATAGTACCGGTCCCGAAGTCGGTAAACCCGAAAAGGCTTCAAGAAAACTTCAACATTTTCGACTTCAAATTGACAGAGGAAGAAGTCGCTACCATCAGTGCCTTCGATTCCAACTCCATGTTGATTTTGCCTTCATTCTGGCAAGAACATAGATATTATCCCTTTAAAAAAGTTGAGAACCCCATGCCTGATCCTTTTAGGGCCTAAAAATCAAAATAATCAAGACTTATTTCATTTTAGGGCCTAAAAGAACTACATAGGTAGTTACCTCCTTTTTAGTGCTTAAAATATTTTCCTGCTTTTTCGGGATGTCTGTTAAAATTATTGTACCTTTTAAAACTATTATTTCTAAGTATTACGTACTATTTACTATTTGTGTGCTTTTCTGTTTGCAAAAGACTTTAGTTTTATAATTCGTAAGTTTTTGTTTGAATTTGTATTCTTCATAATCTACTAAAAACGTAGCCGTAATTTGTTAATAGACTGATTATTTGAGACTGTTTTAAAATATTCCCATCTGCCACCTAATCGGTTGGGTTACGGGGCAGATGATACTTACCTTACTAACTTACTTTTTTTGTCTTTGTTTTAACTTGATTCCTTTTTAGATAAGGCTTTAGTTTAGTTCTTAGAAATTTTAATTCAAAATATAATAAAGTGAAAGATTTTTTTCGGATTAAATTAAATATAGTGAAAAATATTGATAAAAAATCTTTTATTTTCTTCGCATAGCATTAAATTATTGACGGGAACGTTAAATTAAAGCAATTTTTTTAACGATGCATTTAACTAAGTATATTTTTATGTGACATCTTCACTACATAGTATAAAATAAAGTCGCTTTCTCGGTCCCTATTTCCCTTTGTATGCTTAAATCTTTAAAACTACGCAACGGATTATGATGCGGTTTTTTGAAGTGAAAACTTCTTATGGCGCGTTGTTTTAATAGATAGAGTGATTCAAGAGGAACGTTTATATACAGGGTTATTGGAAATTAATTGACACGGCGTTAAGGGACAGAAGAAGCTGTGCACCTTAACAAACAACTTTTGTTCTACGACTTTTGGAAATTCGAACATTTTTTTGAAAATGTTGAGGTTAGGTTTACCTGAAAATCAGCTGTTCCTTACACGGAGAGGTCAGTAACCTTAAAATTTTACTTATTTTTTAAGTTTCATCTACTGTTCTTGGTGTGAATGACCTTTGTTTTAAAAAATGAGCTATTTTTCGAATTTACATAACCTCAAAATTTTCGAATTTCCAAAAGTCGTAGAACAAAATTTGATCGTTAAGGTGCACAGAAGAAGCCCTTAACGCCGTGTCAATTAATTTCCAATAACCCTGTATATAATACATGCATAATATAGCCGTGCGAAGCCGAGGCGGGTCGCTAGTTATCTATAGTAGGTACTTATATTATCTGAAGAGTTTGTTTGTTTGAACGCGCTAATCTCAGGAACTGCTGGTTCGAATTGAAAAAATATTTTTTTGTTTGATAATCCATTTATCGAGGAAAAAATATTTTTGTGTTGGATAGTCCATTTATCGAGGAAGGTTATAGGCTACTTTCCATTTAGATATTCCCACGGGATCGGGACTTACGCGGGCGAAACCACGAAGCGCAGCTAACATATGAATCTACCATCTTTTTTTTTTTCGAGCAAATAAATTAAATTCAATTTATTTATTTTTTATTCATTATTTATTAACGAACAATATTAGGTAAAGATACAACTAAATCTTTATTTTTGACGTGATAAAACGTCTAGTAAATTGATGGAACACCTGCATTCAAAAAAAAGTTGACGTCATTGTCACGTTCCGGTGACGTCATGTCAACAATGACGTCACACAGCACGCAGCAATATAAAAATATTTAAAATAGGTAGGTATATTATTGTTTAATAATAATATCGCTCATCTGGGCTTGTGTTATGGTGACTAGTGACGAATAGAAGACTTATATAAAGGAAAACAATACATATAATAAATTCGAAGTTTTGGAAGTGAGCGTTCTACGTCCATAATGATCTTAACACTATAGAATTCGCTAACCTTTTAAATAATTTATAAAGTCACAAATTAATTAATTATTCTTTTTGTTCTGCTTAAAAATTTTGTAGACTTATGTATTTTAAGAATACATAGCAATGTACAGATTTTTGAACAAAAAAAAAGTACATACCTAATTAAATACGATATTTTTTAAAATTTCAAGTAACTAACGCCATCTCTTCGGTTTTCGCGGCACTACCATTTTTGCAGTAAATTGTTGATTTTGTTTGTTTACTTTTTTGTGCACTCTATTTTCGGGAACTAGGAAACAGATTTTAACACAATCTTCACGAATGTGTTCAGAAAATATCAGAAGAGATTTAAGTATTTCAGATAGATTTATGTTACTAATACAAATATGATATTTCTTGGCGTAAAAAATAAACCATAATATTTTTGCATGAAAACGCACAGAACGTAGGGATGATGCCAAAATTGACATATTGACAGAAAGGTAGGTTAGGCATGTGGTCAGGCTAGATATTGTGACAAAACATGCGCGAGCGAAGCGAGCGTTTAGGTTCATACTGTTAAAAATAACGTTTAGGGTGACAAATCAACATCGAGCTATGCTGCGCTGTACTGCGCTGTGCTATGTTTGTTCAACTCGCTCGTCTAATATTTTAATGAGGCTATGCTCTGTTTAAAAACGCAACAGTCTCGAGCGAGGCGCGCTACCCGGCGTGCTGAGCCGCGCTGTGCCGAACTTCTTCACTTTCATCTTCATCGGATTTAACTATGTCGTATTGTTTACGTTTTTTGACGTGACAACGTTTTATAAATTGGTTTGCCGGGTGACACTTCAAGAAACTGCGTTACGCTCCGCTGACGTTATGCGCTCACAATGAGAGCGAGTGAGAGGCACGCGGGCATGGTTAGCCCGCCTAAGAGCGAGAGAGACAGACATAAAAAGTGAAAGGCACGCGTCCCTTCCACTCGAGCACAGTTGTCACGTAAAACTTTCGCCCGTATACCGACTTTACAGGCAACCAGTTTTTTTTTTTTTAAATAAAGTCATTTTTGACGAGATAAACGACTACACGAGCTGCTGATTACTTTTATACTGAGCTAAGCAAAGCGCAGCACAGCTTGATGTTGATTGTTAAAAAAACGTAGCTTAAGAAACACAGCACAGTACAGCGCAGCATAGCTCGAAGTTGATTTGTCACCCTTATAAAGGCCTATACGCACAGCTCAGTGGCGACACAGTGACGGCACAGTGAAGACAGTTCCGTACCGTACAGTGCCGTAAAGGCCTATCCGCACAGCTCAGTAACGACACAATGACGCCATAGTGATTTTTAGTACTCTATCGTAAGGGTTACCATAACTTTCATGCGCGAGTCCAACTCGCACTTGGCCGGTTTTTTAAATTATATTAGGTAAAAAAACGAGAGCGAGCAAAGATAACGACCGCAACATTTCCGATATTTTGACTGTTAAGAATAAGAATAAGGAAAATGAATGTTACCTAGGGGTCGATCGTCATAAAAACGTGATAAATACGGGCAACACTCGGACCAATTCAATTAACTTTTCGTTTCGTCGACCATCTTGAAACACTGTGACTGTGTCAGGCAACATATTGTCCGCTAAAAATTCAAGCCGGATCACGGCGAACGTCGGAGCAGCACTGACAGCACTGAACATCACTGTCACTGACCAGTACGGATAGTCTAGTACAGAAAAGTATGAAACAATATCATTTTTCACTGACACTGATGGATACGTCACGGTACGGCCAGGGACTTAAAACGTTATCCATAACAGAATGTTTAACGTTATAAAAACGTTATAATAGTATCGGTATCTCAGCAAACATTTCGTTATCGATCTTTTGTATAACGTTTTACGAGTAACAGAACGAAATTTTAACTGCAAAAATAACGTTATTATAACGATAAATACGCGACGTTGCCAAACTTATTCATTTTACAAATCCGCGCCACGCGCGGCGGAATTTGCGCATTAGTTGGTAAAAGCGAAATGGGTCGAAAAAAATCAACAAAGTTTACAGATATTTCAATCTTGAGGATAATAATAAGACCTCAAAATGTTTAGTTTGCGAAAAAGTTTTAAAGGTAAGTTAAGAAAGAAGTAGATAGTAAGTAGGTAGTAATGTGTAGTATTTTCTAAACGGGAGTGCAGGCAGAAGTGAAAACTGTATATCTGTGTAAAATCTCATATGTCGCGAGAACATACGCAAAAAGAGTTTTAGATGAAAAAAAAAAATAGTCGTCCGACATTTGTCGTCCAACAAATAGTCGTCCGACATTTGTCGTCCAACAAATAGTCGTCCGACATTTGTCGTCCAACAAATTGTCGTCCGACATTTGTCGTCCGACATTTGTCGTCCGTCAATAGTCGTCCGACAAATAGTCGTCCGACATTTGTCGTCCGACATTTGTCGTCCGTCAATAGTCGTCCGTTAAAAAATACCATATGTACGTCTTAATACACTCACAGCCAAATTAAAAACAGTAGGCCCAGGCATACATTTTCGCCGCGCCGTAGAGAGGGGATAGCTGTCTACTCTCCATCCGTCTTACGCTTTTTCGATCAGGTCACGTGTCCTGACGCGAGTTTAAGATTTTATACCCATTACAGAAAAAGTGCTCAACGCCGCTAAAGAAGTTTTCACTTCAAAAAAAAACTAATATTTTCTAAGAAAATCGGCTTATTAATATTTATTTTTTTACAATAATGCCGATTTCCTTAGAAAATATGAATGTTTTCAATTTTTTTATAGAATCTTTTATGTTTCTCCGAAGAGCCCTTGCGATAGGCAGCAATAAAAAAAAATATTAAAGATTGCTCATAATTTTTTTACTCTAAAAAATTAAATGCTCCGCAAGTCGCAAATGGATCAAGCTGTTTGTGTGGTTTGTGGTGCCTTATTAAAGGTAAAGAGTTGAACTAACACGCCTCAGTGATGAAAGTTATCGACTTTGGTTTTGATGCTAAAGGCCAAAATTTCTAGTACTTTTTTAAATAATGCCGATTTTCTCGGAAAATATTAATGTTTTGAATGTTTTTATAAAATATTTTATGTTTTTATAAAGAAGCTCTAGCGATTAGTAAAAAAACCACGATAGTTAAAGATTTGGTCATAAAAAATTCAATTGAAAATAGAGTATTTTCAATGGCTTCTATTTTCCAAAGTCATCGATATAGCAAGCTGTATGTGGTGTCAAATGAGAGATATGAGTTGAACTAACATGCCTAAAAGTTAGAGTGCGTAAGCTGCTCTGGTTTGTAACCTAGAGACCAAAACATGTGACGTTTCATACATTTTTTTCATATTTTGACGGCTTACGATCTGCATCAAAAACAGCCCTATGTCCATCATTTGCCGTTTCGAGCCACTGTGCGGTAGCGCGCGCGTGCAACGTTGCCGCCGTGTGCGCGCGAGCGGTGGTACCTGGTAGGTACTACCGCTCGCGCACGGTTTCGAACGCAGCGGCAACGTTGCTTGGCCGCAGAAGAGGTGGTTGGTAGGTATTAGGTATATACTAATTGCACTGTGAAAATTTATCGCTACATAAAAAAACACAAAATACATCAAATTTATCGTTTTGATTGGTTTATTTTACTTTTAATCGTAGATTCACTATGATAAAAAAATGTGTTTCGGAAATTTTACCTATTCCTACTAAACATATATCTAACACCAAAGTAATAGTAAATTTCAGGACGTTATGTAACCTTTAGCCTTCTTCGATATTTGAGATATCCAACACTAGAAGAATTATTCAGATCGGTCCAGTGGTTTTGAAGCAAATTCAATACAAACAAACAAAAATATAATCTTTCCCATTTATACTATTACATAGTACGTACATGTACCTATAGATTACACCCTTACGTAGCCAGAGAGAGCACTGCGTTCGATAGTTCACACGAAGAAAAAGTAAACATTACTTTGAGTAAAAGAGATAGCATAAAAACAATAATTATAACATTATTATATGAATAACAATATTTTTAATAACGTTAAATTGACAATATAACGTAACGTTATTATAACGTTATACATATTCAAAGCTTTGAATAATATCGTTTTGTTATATCGTTTCTCTCACAAATAACGTTATCTTGCAATTCCACAGATAACGTTATTGTATTTTACCGGTATTTAAGTCCCTGGGTACGGCACTGTGTCGTCACTGAGCTGTGCGGATAGGCCTATCCGCACAGATGAAGATGAAAGTGAAGAAGTTCGGCACAGCGCGGCTCAGTACGCCCGCGCCGGGTAGCGCGCCTCGCTAGAGACTGCTGCGTTTTTAAACAGAGCGTACCCTCACACAGCGCAGCACAGCATGGTTTCTTTGTATCCTCATTAAAATATTAGACGAGCGAGTTGACTTGTCAGAGAGCCTTGTATGACACATTAGTCTGGTTGTATTATTTACTCATGTGTCCATACTACCTGATCCTCTTACAAGGTTGGAACCAAAGAGGTTATACATTATGTAGTGTTTTTTTTAGGTTTCTGCTATTTGTATTCAATACAGCGGTACTTACCGAATAAATTAATAATGAGTTAATCCAACACTGGGAAATGACGCGAAGTCCGTAGATTTAACTTACAGTTTTTGTAACACGGTTTGTCTAGAAAATGTTATTTACACAAAATACACAATCATAAATGAAAAACCAGATTAAACTTAAAACAAAAACATAATAAAATAACAAAAAATAGTACAAATTAAAACGTTTAAAATAATTTGGAAATGCTAGCATTTCCCACCAGTTTTTTTTTACTCAAGGTACGACACTGACCATACGGTCTCCTTTCATTACGCGTATCCAGAACTCGATTATATGAATTTCAACGAGTGAGAGTCTGCTCACAGCTTTAGTACCAAAACGTTTAAGATATGGCGCTGGCGTATAATTATATTTTTTTTATCACAGTTGCTCATAAAGTGGATCTTATTAAACGGCTTTTAGGCTTATAATCCGACGTATTATGCACGCGTGGGTTATAAATTAGCTACTAGTGCTATAAGGTTATCCCGATAAGTTAAATACGCATCTTACTGCTAATTACATGTTAGGTAAATAAGACATTCTTAATTTATCTGGGTTATACTCTTTTGATGTATAAAAAAGGTAGGTACCATCAATGAGTTTTTAAGCTAGCAAAAATGGTTCTCTCTAAAGTCTGTTTATGAACGAAAATTTTACGTGATAACCTCGATTAAAAACAATTAAAAATTGAGTTTTGTTTTTTCTTTACATACTTAAATAAATTATTTTGCGTTCCATTGTATTCTGTTTTTAATTTTTCTTTTTTTTCTTTTCAAGTCTTTTCTTTTATCGCAACTGTGATAAAAAAACGTCGTACGATACACGTGTGGATATTGATCATTACATCTCGGCTTTTGCCTCTATGTAATGATCAATTTACCACACTTATATCGTAATGTACCTACTATTGTAGGGTTTCGTCAATTTAACAAGCGACAAATGACGCTCTCACAAACAATGCGCGGGAGTAGGATTATAAACCCCAGCCCCTCGGATACAACCAAATCGGGTGGGCGTGTCCAATTTTATCAATTAATAATAATTAAGTCTGCCCGACCACGATACACACGTCCCGATTTGGTTGTACACCCGACCAAATTGTATGTTGGACCCGACCAAATCGGGACGTGTGTATCGTGGTCGGGCAGACTTAATTATTATTAATTGATAAAATTGGACACGCCCACCCGATTTGGTTGTATTCGACCAAATCGGGACGTGTGTACGCGTCGGACCCAATTTCGTTTTCGAAACAAACAAGAGTGTTTTATTATTATTATTTGTTTGTTATATGTCCTATATCACGGGACTATGGAGTCCCGGACCTTTGGAAGGCATGCGTGGGGCCGAAGCCAACACGTAGAGGCCCTTTACAATAACAAGTTTAATGGCAAAGTATGATGTGGACATCAAACCGGCGATTATCCCTGTCTGCACTATAAAATGCAGCCAAGGACAACCTCCGATTTGAATAGAACTGTTGATAAACTACAGGAGAAAACTACTACTTGGGCTATTGTGATGGGATGGTAGTGGACTGGATACTGGGGAACTATGGGTACTATGGCACCTGCCGTAACAATGTTCAACAAACATGTAAAAGTGGCAGGTGGAGACTCGCCAACTCTCAAACTGGGCCACCCTAATCGGCTGAGTAAATTACAGCAAGGGGGCAACAGGGACGAGAGTGGCTAAAGGATAGTGACGCCGCACTGGGTTTTAAACTCAGGTCACGGGCTCCCTGAGGGTCCAGCCTACCTGGCCCACTCACCACTTACGTATGGCATATATCCTTCGAATATACTCTTGCGACTCCACTCTGGACGGCCGGTTAAGGCAAGCCAGAGGCGGGGGACCGCTTCCTCGTCATTGTTCACTCCGATCAGCCAACTAAGGCCAGCCGGAGATGAGGAACGGTTGCTTCCCCCAGGAGCACTCGGGACCGCGGGGTCGCTACTCCCCGTCACCTCGCCTCAAGGTGCCCTGCGGGCACCTTGAGGCGAGGTGATTATTATTATATTACCTTATTATTATATTTATTTAATTACGTATTTAAATTTACTTCAAGAATACTGATAAGTACCTATAGTTAAATAATACCTGAGTGTAGGTGAGACAACTATAGTAGGTAGATTCCACGCTTCATGTGTTATGTCATCCAAGTAGGAATGCACCCAATGCATGGGTGAGAGCGGGGACTAATGTAAGGAACGAGGGGCTGGGGTTTATAATCCTACTCCCGCGCATTGTTTGTGAGAGCGTCATTTGTCGCTTGTTAAATTGACGAAACCCTACAATAGTACATTACGATATATGTGTGGTAAATTGATCATTACATAGAGGCAAAAGCCGAGATGTAATGATCAATATCCACACGTGTATCGTACGACGTTTTTATCACAGTTGCGATAAAAGAAAAGACTTGAAAAGAAAAAAAAGAAAAATTAAAAACAGAATACAATGGAACGCAAAATAATTTATTTAAGTATGTAAAGAAAAAACAAAACTCAATTTTTAATTGTTTTTAATCGAGGTTATCACGTAAAATTTTCGTTCATAAACAGACTTTAGAGAACCATTTTTGCTAGCTTAAAAACTCATTGATGGTACCTACCTTTTTTATACATCAAAAGAGTATAACCCAGATAAACTAGTAGTTCGCCCCGAACTGAGACCTCACGAGTTTTTTTCAGCGTTTATTATATTTCAGGGTAAAGTACTAAAATGTATAATATAACGACGAAAGACTCCAAATACGACAGGTCTATCTTATTTGAATGATAGGTGCCTAGTATCGCTATTATCTGACATTGGATGATTTAGAGAATCCAAACACGATAGGCATAACTTGTTGTTGTTGTTAACTTGTTGTTGTTAAGTTCTAATTAGCATAGGTCAATCATCTCACCCTGGACATCCGTTGACTCTTTATTTTTACTCAAGACATTTTTAATGTGTCCAACATAATATCCAGAAGATAGTAATTCCTTTCCTTCCTTCCTTATGTATCTACTTATCATAATGTTACGTAAGAGGAAACAAGAAGACAAGGTCGAGAACGAGAATATATTAGAGAAGTTTGAGACCAATATGTCCTGTAATAAGTCCCTAAACAAAAATATAACAAGTCAATAAAAATTATAAAAAAATTAGTCACAAATTTTATAATTATCAGAGTCTCTAGATCGGCTAGAACCGAACATTCCTACTATTTAATACTATCCACCACTATTATTGTAAAACAGCCCATGATTATGAAATAAATAATTATAGGAAATGAAGCAAAGAGAGTTCGGACGATTTGGGGCAAAGTAATAAATTTCTATAAAATTTAAATAAATTTGGATTAAGAATATTGTAAATAGTAAGCGTGTTACATTGTGAATTTGTGATGCTACACCTTCGTTATTTTTCTTTTGCAATCACAATGTAACACGCTTACTATTTAAGTACAATATTCTCCAAATTTATTAGATTTATTTATTTTCTATTTTTTAGTTGGACTTTTTTTATTAAAGCGCGTTTTTTTTAGTTTTTTACTGTATTAATTTATTTTATACTTTTTAGTCTTTGATAACGAAATATGTTAGATCAGACCCTGGTTACTATTGAAAGACAAACTACTCGTCAAGACGATTCTAACGGGCCTAAACTCGATGAGGTTGTGTCGTTTCATTGCGAATTTCCTATGACCACCTTCCAGTTCCATTATCAGACCCTGGTTACCATTAAAAGACAAACTACCCGTCAAGGCGATTCTAACGAGCCCAAACTCGATGGGGTTGTGTCGTTTCATTGCGGAGTTCCTATGACCACCTTCCAGTTCCATCATTAGACCCTGGTCACCATTGAAAGACAAACTACTCGTCAAGACGATTCTAACGAGCCCAAACTCGATGAGGTTGTGTCGGTTCATTGCGAAGTTCCTATGACCACCTTCCAGTTCCATCATCAGACCCTGGTTACCATTGAAAGACAAACTACCCGTCAAGGCGATTCTAACGAGCCCAAACTCGATGGGGTTGTGTCGTTTCATTGCGAAGTTCCTATGACCACCTTCCAGTTCCATCATCAGACCTTGGTCACCATTGAAAGACAAACTACTTGTCAAGACGATTCTAACGAGCCCAAACTCGATGGGGTTGTGTCGTTTCATTGCGAAGTTCCTATGACCACCTTCCAGTTCCATCATCAGACCCTGGTTACCATTGAAAGACAAACTACTCGTCGAGGCGATTCTTGACGAGTAGTTTGAATGAATGAACTATAAGGTATGGATAATGAGATAATTCCTGCAGATTCCCTCCAGCTCTATCATCAGATCAGTTCCATGGTAACATATTATTGTCACCGAAGTTACGCCCTTTCATTTGATACCCCACTCGGGTATATTTGCAGTATAGTTTGTGTGCCATATAGGTAGATCCCCTTTTGGACCCCTATCTCCGTAACCCCCTGACCGATCCTGCTCATGTTCGAACTTAAAAATTCTATGGACCTCAACTACTTGTATACCAAAAATCATGAAGATCAGAGCAACGGTACTCAAGTTATCGTCGAACAAACATACAAACATACAAACATACAAACATACAAACATACAAACATACGAGCGACCGACCCTTCTCAACACTAGACCTCTCTCGCTTCGCTCGTTCGGTCAATTAAGAATGTCTTATTTACCTAACATGTAATTAGCAGTAAGATGCGTATTTAACTTATCGGGATAACCTTATAGCACTAGTAGCTAATTTATAACCCACGCGTGCATAATACGTCGGATTATAAGCCTAAAAGCCGTTTAATAAGATCCACTTTATGAGCAACTGTGATAAAAAAATTATAATTATACGCCAGCGCCATATCTTAAACGTTTTGGTACTAAAGCTGTGAGCAGACTCTCACTCGTTGAAATTCATATAATCGAGTTCTGGATACGCGTAATGAAAGGAGACCGTATGGTCAGTGTCGTACCTTGAGTAAAAAAAAACTGGTGGGAAATGCTAGCATTTCCAAATTATTTTAAACGTTTTAATTTGTACTATTTTTTGTTATTTTATTATGTTTTTGTTTTAAGTTTAATCTGGTTTTTCATTTATGATTGTGTATTTTGTGTAAATAACATTTTCTAGACAAACCGTGTTACAAAAACTGTAAGTTAAATCTACGGACTTCGCGTCATTTCCCAGTGTTGGATTAACTCATTATTAATTTATTCGGTAAGTACCGCTGTATTGAATACAAATAGCAGAAACCTAAAAAAAACACTACATAATGTATAACCTCTTTGGTTCCAACCTTGTAAGAGGATCAGGTAGTATGGACACATGAGTAAATAATACAACCAGACTAATGTGTCATACAAGGCTCTCTGACAAGTCAACTACTACAAACTTGACGCGCGTGTGTCCGTGGGCACTGGCGGATGTGGTATGGACACATGAGTACCTACTCATGTGGTATGGAGTCTCATAGTCTCATTCACTCTCGTTGTTAGGAAGAATTTTATGTATTATTCGTAATGAAAAGCACAGTGTTTACCTCGGGTGAAAGACTCATTAAGTCCCTCGTACTATTAGCGCCCTCGCTCCGCTCGGGCGCCAAACTCCGTCTCGGGACTTGTAATGAGTGACTTTCATACCTAGGATAACAATGTACTATTAAGTGTATGTTTTCTATTGAAGCCTACACTTAAATTTCAATTTAAACGCCACTTAAGATTAAGTAGCCTTTCAGTATTCGGGGATTACACACACATCTACATCTACACTAATATTATAAAGAGGAAAACTTTGTTTGTATGTTTGTTTGTTTGTACTGAATAGGCTCAAAAACTACTGGACCGATTTTAAAAATTCTTTCACCATTCGAAAGCTACATTATCCACGAGTAACATAGGCTATATTTTATTTTGGAAAAAAATAGGGTTCCGTAAGATATTTGGGTTTTTCGGACACAAGGTGTAAAAAATCAACCAGAAAAGTTACTTATTTTGCGTACGCTGCCTAAACTATAAAAGATAGAACCATAAAATGTTCTAATTAATTGTAGATCTTATAAATATCTACAAAAAGTCCGCGACACACTATACCCATCTATGTCGAGTGAGGCACAGCAACCATTTTTTTATTTAAAAATCTTGAATTTTTTTTGGACTACATTTAAACGCGTTTATTTTACTCATGCTATTAATCCTTATCAAAATAAATGATTTCATCACTAAGAACAGTTTATGGAGATAATATTTGGTCTTTGAATGATTAAAATTGGACGTTTGGTTTTGAAGTTATGGCGAAATTAAAATATTACGATTTCTGCTGCACGGCCCGTTGCAAAGTGGGCGTCACCAAGGGGGGGGTGCGCGTGCGGGAGGGGAGTTTAGATCTATGAGATGTGCTATGAGTAAGGTACCCGCGCGGCTCAGTCGCGAGGTCGGCTCCCTACGCAGCGGTCGTGCGCGAAGTCTAATAATTTTCGTGCGACCAATTTGGCCAATTCTCTTTTTGTTGTGTTTGTTATTGTCAGGAGAAGGTTCTTATGAAAGAAAATTGCGTAGAACATTATTACGCGGGTGAAACCGCGGGGCGCAGCTAGTTTTCTTATACACTTATCGCACGGAAACGGTTGTTCACCAGTATGTGTCAATAAATGCTGTTTTAAATAGGCCTTATGCCTACATTTATAATCACACTTAACGCACGAAAACGGTTTTTCACCAGTATGTGTCAATAAATGCTGTTTTAAATAGGCCTTTACACTACATTTATATTCACACTTATCGCACGAAAACGGTTTTTCACCAGTATGTGTCAATAAATGCCGTTTTAAAGTGTCTTTTTGAGAAGATTTATAATCACACTTATCGCACGAAAACGGTTGTTCACCAGTATGTGTCAGTAAATGTCGTTTTAAACTGCCCTTATTATTACATTTAAAATCACACTTATTGCAGGAAAACGGTTTTTCACCAGTGTGTGACCTTAAATGTGATTTCAAATGATGTTTCTTTGTAGTATTATAATTGCATTGACGGCAGGAGAACGTGTCTCCCTCGTTGTGACGTACAGCTGCTGGGTCGGTGTTCCCGCGTCGGTGTTCCAATGTGATCGATCTACGTTTCTTGAGTACAGGACCACCTGTGAGAGTATGAACATGGACGTCAAGATTGACGGAAGCTCTCATCTGTCAGTATGTATGAAAGAGGAAAGCAAGTCTGTTTTTGTCGTCAGAGATATTTAAAGTGAAAACTTCTTTTAGAGCGGTACGCATATATTTAGATGAGATAAAATCTCTGAACTCGCAACACCGTTACGAGACGCAGCTACAGTGTGTGCATATAGCAGACCGCGAAAATTTATTAAAGGATGTATATCGTCAAACTTCTTCATACAAAAGTAGACCGTAACCATTAGTATTTAATCATGTTTTGGGGCAACTCAACAGACAGAGAACTTGTTTTTAAAGCGCAAAAAAAGTGTCTTAGAGCGGCTCATGGCCTAAAGCCTACGGATAGTTGTAGACCATTGTTCCAACAGTTGAAGATTTTAACATTACCATGCTTGTTTATTTTCGAGACTTTAATATTTACTAAAAGCAACCTTCACTTATTCACGGGAATGAATGGTGCTCGTCTTAGACATAAACTTTTTGTACCTAAACACAATACAGCTATTTTTGGGAAAAGCTTTATGGCACTGGCTCCCATGATGTACAGTGAGTTGCCAGATTGTATAGCTCAAATTGAAGACTTCTCTATGTTTAAGAGAGAATTACATAATTTTTTGACGGAAAAGTCCTTTTATAGCCTTAAAGAGTATTTACCAATGTATAGAATGAGTTAATGACATAATATAATTGATTTTTATGTAATAACTTTTAATTTTATTATTTGACATTTCACTATTAATTTAGACTAATTCACATACCTCAAATGAGGTTAAATAGCCAAGTACTTTATTATAATTTTGACATCTTATTACTCTATTTAATGTGAATAAATGATTGATTTGATTTGATTTGATTTAAGCTCAAAGTCAAGTGGTGAGTGTGCGGCGACCGGGTACCGCTCGGGGTTTGACGGTATGCCGCCATATTAAAAATGGCGCTGTGACCCGTCAGGCTTAGGAATGTACAGGTTAAAATATTTACAATATATTGTGTACTAATATATTATCAACTCATGCGTAGGTACTGGATTTGTTCGTGTTGTGCTAAGTGAAAATAAATTGGAAATAAAGGTAAATATAGGTACATTGTTTTATGCCATAATTTATATTTAGTACCTATATTGTTTTAGATATGATAATAGTAGATTGCGATAAAAGTGTGGTAAATCGATCATTGCATAGAGGCGGTTTGTGGCAAAGAGCCGAGATGGAACGATCATTAGCCACACGTGTACCTATCGTACGACGTTTTTTATCACAGTTGCGAATAAATAAAAAAAAACTTGGAAAGAAAAGAAAATAATAAATAACAAAATAAGTATTTTTATCACAGTTGCTCATAAAGTGGATCTTATTAAACCGCTTTTAGGCTCATAATGCAACGTATTATACACGCGTGCAATAAAAAAAAATCCAACTAGTGCTAAAATAATACGTCATCCCGATATGTCAAACTGCTAATGACATATAGTAGATGAAACATTCCTAAGGACATCGTTCAAATCGTACCCAAAATTTAAGGTGCCGGCCAGAAAAAAAAATGTTTCTATCTTGTAGAGAATAACATTTTAAACAATGTTTACTAAGGCAACAAAGAGCTACGATCAACCATCGTTGAGTTATTTTACATTGAAAACCCAAAAAAATGGATTTTGTAGAGATCCGTTTGACCCTTTTTAAGATATTACTACAGAAAAAATATAAAAATAAGTAGTAAATGGATAAGCTTTGTCTGTTTTTATTATATTTATATAAATAGGTATATCCAATAACCCTTTTAGAAGTTTTAGTAGGATCTTAAAAGTGGTCAAACGGATCTCTATAAAATGCATTTTTTGGGTTTTCAATGTAAAATAACTCAACGATTTTTGATCGTAGCTCTTTGTTGTCTTAGTAAACATTGTTTAAAATGTTATTCTCTACAAGATAGAAACATTTTTTATTACTGGCCGGCATTTTTTTTTGTAGGTATTTTTTGTTAGAAACATGAATGATCTCCTTTATCTGGGTTATACTGTCTTGATGTATAGAAAAAGGTACCATCCAAAGAGTTTTTAGGCCTTGCTGGCTTAAAACTCTTTGTTGGTACCTTTTTTCTTCTTTTCAAAAGGTTGTCTCTAAAGTCTGATAACGAACGATAATATTACGTGATGACGTCTTTGAAAATAATTAAAAATTGAGTTTTGTTTTTATTTTGTTTTTTCTTTAGGTACATAAATATATTTTTTCTATACCATTATATTCTGTTTTTAATCGCCGACGCAAAAACAAATGAAAAAAACCCTAAAAAAATATTGTATGTCAGACGCTGTATAGGTTAAAAGTCTTTTGCCTAGCCTTTCGGGAGTGTAATTAACAAAAAATAGCAAACATAACCTAAAACTCTTAAAAACTTTTTATTATTAAAATTTTAACAAGTCTTTTTTTTATTCGCAACTGTGATAAAAAACGTCGTACGATACACAGGTGTGGATTGCTCATTCCATAGAGGCGGTTTATGACGCGCGAGCGGAACGCGAGCGTGGCAAAAGCCGAGATCAACTTTCCACACTTGTATCGCAATGTACTATTGTGATAAGGGTTACATATCAAAATAACTAAGTTCAATATAACTATGTTCGAAATAACTACGGTCATAATACCTACTGTTAAAAATACCTAATGGTTGTTTCACATATTTTTGTAATAACTAATGAACGAAATACCTAATGTACGAAACAACTAGGTACGGTTAATTGAACTATGTTCATTATAACTACGTTCGAAATAACTACAGTCATAATATCTACTGTTTAAAATACCTAATGGACGAAACACCTACGGTTAATTTAACGACAATAAATTCACCTACGGTTTATTCAACTACAATTAATTCATTTATGGTTTTCACCTACAGTTTAAAAGTAAAAAAAAAAAAAAACCAAGTGAAATAAATAGAATTCGTTTCTAGCACTCGCCGGCCGCTGCCGCGGCACCGCTCGCTTCGCTCGCTCGGCTCGTGCGTTGTGGTCGCAGTTCTAACATAAACCTAACCTATCCATGTCGGTTCTGGGTAGGGAGTTTTCCGGGTCTTTATATGTTGCCACCTACCTCAACATCAAGCGATTGTGCCGCATAACTGATAAAGCATAGTAAATTGGAATTTGTGCTACGACCTCGACGGAAACCATGTTGCGCGTTATTGAGCTGCACTTCCACCTGAGGGGTGATCCTTGCACATAAGACAGATTCAAATATTTTCGCAAATGTGGACAGCACCGCAACTGGTCGATGGTTGCAAATATCTGAGTCCGAATTCGATTTGGGAACTGGTGTGACCCTTGTCAACTTCCAGCCCTCTGGATAAACAGCAGACTGCAGGCACATGTTAAATAAATATAAAAGTGGACGAGCAAATGCTTCCCTACAGTCTTTCACAACAAAGGGCGGAACAACATCAGGTCCGACGGACTTCTTTGCCTTAAGGCGCTTTAACGCCGATTTCACGTCCGCTAACGACAGCTGCTCTACATCTATCCGCAGACCACCATCCACGGCAGCACTGGCTAAGTCCGCGTCCAACTGTGGTTGTTCCTTTCCATAAACTGACGCGAAATAACAAGCAAACTCATTGGCACACCGGCTTTGCGTTACTATTTCTCCATCTTTGGTGATTTTGTTTTTATTCTGTTTTGATCTTTTACTTCTAACAAAATCCCAAAAAGATGTCGGATCATCTATAAATTGAGCCTCCAGCTGCCTTTGATAGCAGTCATAATAAAGATCTATCTTATCTTTTACTAAAGACCGATAGTATGTAAACAAGTTGTACGCATCATTGTCCCTACCTTCCTTGTACTTTTTATGCCAAAATGCCTTGGTTTTTATGTCCTCTATTAGATCATCCGTGTACCACACCGGGTACCTGTATCTAGTATTACCCATACTTCCGGAACGTTTCCGTGGCACGTATTCATCTAAGATTTTGTAAAAAATCTTGTACAAAACGTTGTAGGCGTCATTTACGTCCTTTGTACCATACAACTCACTCCAGTCTGCCATTATCATGGCAGCATAAAGCTGCTGAAAGTCTGCTTTCTTAAAATTCCAGCGTGGATAAGGAGACTGAGGTGGTTGTTCAGCCTTCGCTGTTGCTGCCGCGAATAAACGAACCATGTGAACAGTCAATGGCGGGTGCTGTGGATCCGCTCGACCTAGACAAAAGCTCTCTTCTGAGACAGTAATTTCAGTTTCAAATAAGGTAGTTAAAACCAGATCTAATGTCCGACAATTACAATTAGTCACAGTATTACACTGACGGAATCCGCAAAAAGTAATAAAATACTCGAAATAACATTGTATTTCCATCGATGCCGAATACAAATTAAAATCACCTATCAACAGAACATTCTTATGATTAGTACAGAACTGTTCTATCAAATGAAACATATACAAATATTCGTCTTTTATAGTCACTGGTGGAATATATGCTACACAGACAAAATATAAAGACTTGCAGTTATGATATACATTGGCACATACAAGTTCAAATTTTCTGGTGTTCAAGTTGTCATCGATGGATAATGGGACCTCTTTCAAAGTATACCCCGAGGCAAGTGAGACTGCCAATAGTACTCCTCCATGTTTTCGTCCATCCATGCGGTCACAACGAATCACCGCATATCCTGGGGGCATGAACTCTCCATCATGTATGGATTCATTGAGTCCAGTCTCTGTTATGGCCACTAAGTCAGCCGAAGACGCTAATAGGTTATTTCTAAAAGATTTTAATTTTGTTCTTAAGCCTCTAATATTTTGGTAGTATAGCTCCAGCGTTTTATTAGATCTTGCTTTCAGTTTTCCTGCTGGTTTGGCTTCGAAAAAACAACCACTCGCTGTAACGAACGTTTAATGGCCAACTCTCCTTGGTGTTAATTTTGTCAAATTGGCTTTCTCTTACCCCTATCTTGAAAGAAGCATAGTCGCGTGCTGTCTTTGGAGTGATTTTCTCGACAGATATGTCCTCTTTGTCTCCACAGACTGACGCTACGTGTTCCATTACCTCGTCTTTCGTAGTTTCCGGGTGCAAAAACCAAACATGTAGATATTTTTTCCGCTCTACAGCTTTCAAGTTCGTTGTTCTAATGCTCCCTCCTGTCTTTACCTCAGTCCTTTTAGCAGCTTTCGATTTTTCCCTCTCGCGGTTTTCCAGCCATCACTATTATTGTTCTTAGGCTCCTCACTAGACCTGGATTCTGAATTCAATTCGCTTGCTATTAGAGTAGATTCACCTTCCGGTACAGGAGCCCTAGCCGGAGTTTCAACAGTGTCGTTGTTACCCTGACCAATGTATACTACATCTTTTCCTGCTTTATTTGGTTTCTGGGCAGGTGAAACCTTCTTTTCCGCCTTATGTTTGACTTCTGCAATTTCTTTAAGAGCTTTTAGCTCATTCTTAAGTGCTAAATTCTCCATCTGCAATCTTAAAATCACATCATCTTTCTCCTTTAACGCTACGGTTAACCGTAGCGGTTCATACCAGAAGTTACCAACTCTCTTAAGCCTTCCATAGCTTTTTTCAAACACTGTAATTCCTTGCTCTGGTTCGAGCTCTTCAACGCTACTTGTACTTCATTTCTTACTATTTCACGTAGCATTGCCTCCGTGGCGCTCACTTGAACAACGTCCTCTTTTTGTACTTCCCCCTCTTTCATCAATCCAGTCACCTCTACGGAAAGCGTTCGAGGCGCTGTTTGCTTTTTCCTTACAGTCACTGAGTCGATGGGGTCATTTTTAGATCCTTGCTGCATGGTAGCCGCCAGTATAGGCTCGCCCAATGGTCTCACTGGTGTATCCGAGTTACCAACTTTTGGCTGCCGGCTTAGGCAGCCTTGACACTTCCATGTTTTTTTTCCTTCCGGAGTCATTAGGGGAAACACCCTCTCTGAGACATTCCCGCAAATTAGATCATACCGTAGTTTACATACGGAGCAAATCATAAACTCTCTCCTCGGAACGGGCTTGTTGCATCCAGCACACAAACTAAGTTGAGAAGTCATATTGACCGTTCATGCCGTAGCTAACTCGTAAAATCTCGTAGCTAGTTCGTAGCGCTATCTCGTAGCCGATACCGCGTGTGGTGAGACGTTACTGCTGGCCGTCCGTGTCTCCTAAGCGTTAATTTCGCTGCTCCCGGTATCGCTGCGATGGCGCGTTCGGCGAGCGCTAGGTCCTTCGATCCGTCGACTCGGGTTCGAAACCTCACCACCCCGCTGCGGTCGAAATTGTTGTTGTCCCTCTTTAGGACCGCCCAGTGGGCGGAAAACTTCCTTAAGAGCGCCGCAAGAGTGACAAGGAATTGAAAACTTGTCAATCCTCCAATCACAATTTAACACAGTGAATTTATGCGCGCAATTTAACACAGTAAAAACCCACGTCCGCTGACTTCCCATGCTCGAGAGCAATTGAAAGCAAATGTATTAAAAAATAAAAAACATTTATTTCATACAACTAAATGGTGCATACAAAAAGTGTTAGTAATCAAAAATAAAATAAAATAAAACTTATACGACTAGATGTTAGTAGCTTACATACTAAACTTATGTAGGGAGTAAAAATAAGATCACTGTATACAGGCAGACTAGCAGTTATAGAGGTGGCAGTAAGGGGAACTCTGCTATTCTCACTCTAAACTCTCACTAAACTCTGCCCTTCTCATTAGAGACTGCCATAGTGGGGAGTCATACCTATCTGCCACTGTCTTCAGGATGCTGTTGCCGCTGCCCCGCAACCTGCATATCAAGGATGCTGTTTTTTTGCGCAGCATGGCATGAAATCCATCTGTCTCAAAATGAACAAACATCCCTGAAGCACTGCAGTAACGAGGCAACCCCAACATCATCCTGAAAATGTTATTGTACAGTATACGTAAAGTCTCCAGCAAGCGCTTAGTATGTATAGTCCAAAGACTCCCCGTGTAAAGACTCTGGCAGTAGGCCTTAAAAAGAGTAACTTTAACTTGCTCATTACAACGAGAGAACCTTCGGACCAACATATTTCCACGGATCACCAGAGACCTGCGCTCCTTTTCAATGTCTACGTCGTCCCTGAGGCTACTAATAAGTTGGTGTCCTAGATATTTGAATGTAGGTACTTACTTTTTTTATTGGCTTTCCATCAAGTAAAACATCAGGATGTTCTACCAACTTCTTACCAGCAGCCTCAAAGACCATGTATTCATTCTTTTTTACATTGTACACGAGTCCATGCCTCTCTGCATAAGACTCACAGGTTGCCAACATATGCCTGATTGACCCCACAGTCGGGCCAAGCAGCACCATGTCGTCTGCATAGCTGATGTTATTAATAGAAACACCATCAACCATACACCCGACCCGAGCGCCACCCAACCCGGCTATGAGGTCATTGACATACAGACTGAAAAGTTTCGGAGACGTTCTCCCCCCCTGTCTCACTCCACATTCCAGTCTGTACCTACGGTTGAGAACATTATATTGGACCACCTAACAACATTTACCTGATTGAGGTACCAATACTGCAGGATACAAAGCACGTCCGCCGGTACACCCCTGTCCCTCAACTTTCTCCAGAGCACATCATAAATGATACTAGATCAAACGCTTTGGAGAGGTCAAGAAAACAGGAATACACCGGCGTCCTGCGACTGGTGTAATACTGGACAGTATGCTTGAGAGCTAATATTGCGCTTTCAGTTAAAGGCCAGGTCTAAACCCAAACTGAGCGTCTTCAATGTTTAGATATTTGTTAAGGCAAGTATCAACCATACCATCCAGTATCTTAGCAGCAGTGGTTGCAAGTGAGATTGGACGATAATTTCCCCTATCCGAGATATCCCCAGTTCTGTTCTTCACGATGGGTACAACCACGGTACCCATCGTGGGTATTACTACTCTAGTCTTTGATACCTCTATGCTTCAAATACGGTACTAACTCATAATATAGTATTTACGGTGACTTTTGAAACATTCCAATTTAAAAAAGCATTTTCATTGCACCAAGCTTTTAAGCGAGTTGAACCTTTTTTGAATGAAATCGGATTGAGTTTTTAAACATGAATTGTGTAAAAATAAAATGTTATTTAAATACGGTTCAGATGCAATTTTTTTACGACAATCTAAAATACACCGGGGTTTTTAAATAAAATTATAATTAAAAAAATCACATTTCAAATGTACCTACCATTTTCACGCGAGAATGTGACAATCAGATGATTTTTTACGGATTGTAATTTAATGATGAGGTAAACAGTATCTTTGTCGATTATAAATGGAACAATCATTCGTAAAATCAATATTGGTCGAGGAAAACAACAAAAAGTAAATCTAAAATAGAAACTTACAATCTGGCCTCTGAATTGGCTAGTAGAAATTTAGGTCTGACTGAAACCAGTGGCCTCTCAGAATGCCATTTCGAGCGGATAGTACCTAATTAAAAACCGAAATAACCGAAAACAGGTTCTGTTCAATCTGATTCAAAATATGCCAAAGACCGGTTTTTCGGTTTTCGGTGAAACCGGTTTGCATTCCCTACAAGCACTGCAAGGGTGAGATCGGGGACTGAAGTAGGGAACGAAGGGTCGGGGTTTATGATCCTACTCCCGCGCATTGTTTGTGAGAGCGTCATTTGTCGCTTGTTAATTTGACGAAAACCTACCAAAAATGTAATAATACACCTTAAACTTTTGGTACTAAAGCTGTGAGCAGACTCTCACTCACTGAAATTGATATAATCGAGTTCTGGATACGCGTAATGAAAGGCATATCCATATTATTCTTTCGTTAAATCAAGTTTAGGTGTAATATACCTATTTATTAATATTATTAGCCCCTGAATTTCCGATCTCTAGTTATTATAACATACACCGATCGATACGTATGAGGAAAAATGCTAGGTATTCTAAATAAACCAAAACGACATCGCGAACGAAGTCGCGGGCAACAGTTAGTGTTTCATAAAATGATCTTTAAAAAGGGTCTTTACATTACACTTATAATCACACTTATCGCAATAAAAACGGGTTTTCACCAGTGTGATTCAATAAATGCTGTTTTAAATAGGCCTTTTGCCTACATTTATATGCACACTTATCGCACGAAAACGGTTTTTCACCAGTATGTGTTAATACATGCTTTTTTAAAGTGCTTTTTCGAGAAGATTTGTAATCACACTTATCGCACGAAAACGGTTTTTCACCAGTATGTGTCAATAAATGCTGTTTTAGATAGGTCTTGTAACAACATTTATAATCACACTTATCGCACGAAAACGGTTGTTCACCTGTATGTGTCAATAAATGTTGTTTTAAAGTGCCTTTTCGAGAACATTTATAATCACACTTATCGCACGAAAACGGTTGTTCACCAGTATGTGTCAATAAATGCTGTTTTAAATAAGCCTTGTAACTACATTTATAATCACACTTATCGCAATAAAACTGTTTTTCACCAGTGTGTGTCAATAAATGTCGTTTTAAATTGCCTTTATAAGTACATTTATAATCACACTTATCGCACGAAAACGGTTGTTCACCAGTATGTGTCAATAAATGCTGTTTAAAATGGGCCTTGCGACTACATTTATAATCACACTTATCGCACGAAAACGGTTTTTCACCAGTATGTGTCAATAAATGCTGTTTTAAACTGCCTTTTTGAGAACATTTATAATCACACTTATCGCACGAAAACGGTTGTTCACCAGTATGTGTCAATAAATGCTGTTTTAAACTGCCTTTTTGAGAACATTTATAATCACACTTATCGCACGAAAACGGTTGTTCACCAGTATGTGTCAATAAATGCTGTTTAAAATGGGCCTTGCGACTACATTTATAATCACACTTATCGCACGAAAACGGTTTTTCACCAGTATGTGTCAATAAATGCTGTTTTAAACTGCCTTTTTGAGAACATTTATAATCACACTTATCGCACGAAAACGGTTGTTCACCAGTATGTGTCAATAAATGCTGTTTTAAATAGGCCTTTACCCTACATTTATATTCACACTTATCGCACGAAAACGGTTTTTCACCAGTATGTGCCAATAAATGCTGTTTTAAACTGTCTTTTCGAGAACATTTATAATCACACTTATCGCACGAAAACGGTTGTTCACCAGTATGTGTCAATAAATGTCGTTTTAAACTGCCCTTATTATTACATTTAAAATCACACTTATTGCAGGAAAACGGTTTTTCACCAGTGTGTGACCTTAAATGTGATTTCAAATGATGTTTCTTTGTAGTATTATAATTGCATTGACGGCAGGAGAACGTGTCTCCCTCGTTGTGACGTACAGCTGCTGGGTCGGTGTTCCCGCGTCGGTGTTCCAATGTGATCGATCTACGTTTCTTGAGTACAGGACCACCTGTGAGAGAAAGGCATATCCATATTATTCTTTCGTTAAATCAAGTTTAGGTGTAATATACCTATTTATTAATATTATTAGCCCCTGAATTTCCGATCTCTAGTTATTATAACATACACCGATCGATACGTATGAGGAAAAATGCTAGGTATTCTAAATAAACCAAAACGACATCGCGAACGAAGTCGCGGGCAACAGTTAGTGTTTCATAAAATGATCTTTAAAAAGGGTCTTTACATTACACTTATAATCACACTTATCGCAATAAAAACGGGTTTTCACCAGTGTGATTCAATAAATGCTGTTTTAAATAGGCCTTTTGCCTACATTTATATGCACACTTATCGCACGAAAACGGTTTTTCACCAGTATGTGTTAATACATGCTTTTTTAAAGTGCTTTTTCGAGAAGATTTGTAATCACACTTATCGCACGAAAACGGTTTTTCACCAGTATGTGTCAATAAATGCTGTTTTAGATAGGTCTTGTAACAACATTTATAATCACACTTATCGCACGAAAACGGTTGTTCACCCGTATGTGTCAATAAATGTTGTTTTAAAGTGCCTTTTCGAGAACATTTATAATCACACTTATCGCACGAAAACGGTTGTTCACCAGTATGTGTCAATAAATGCTGTTTTAAATAAGCCTTGTAACTACATTTATAACTAGTAGTTCGCCCCGAACTGAGACCTCACGAGTTTTTTTCAGCGTTTATTATATTTCAGCGTAAAGTACTAAAATGTATAATATAACCACATGAGTAAATCATCTCTACTCATGTGATATAACGACGAAAGACTCCAAATACGACAGGTCTATCTTATTTGAATGATAGGTGCCTAGTATCGCTATTATCTGACATTGGATGATTTAGAGAATCCAAACACGATAGGCATAACTTGTTGTTGTTGTTAAGTTCTAAAAGCATAGGCCAGCTCAATCATCACACCCCTGGACATCCGTTGACTCTTTATTTTTACTCAAGACATTTTGAATGTGTCCAACATAATATCCAGAAGATAGTAATTCCTTTCCTTCCTTCCTTATGTATCTACTTATCATAATGTTACGTAAGAGGAAACGAGAAGACAAGCTCGAGAACGAGAATATATTAGAGAAGTTTGAGGCCAATATGTCCTGTAATAAGTCCCTAAACTAAAATATAACAAGTCAATAAAAATTATAAAAAAATGAGTCACAAATTTTATAATTATCAGAGTCTCTAGATCGGCTAGAACCGAACATTCCTACTATTTAATACTATCCACCACTATTATTGTAAAACAGCCCATGATTATGAAATAAATAATTATGGAAATGAAGCAAAGAGAGTTCGGACGATTTGGGGCAAAGTAATAAATTTCTATAAATTTTAATTTTAAATAAATTTGGATTAAGAATATTGTAAATAGTAAGCGTGTTACATTGTGAATTTGTGATGCTTCGTTATTTTTCTTTTGCAATCACAATGTAACACGCTTACTATTTAAGTACAATATTCTTAATCCAAATTTATTAGATTTTATTTTCTATTTTTTAGTTGGACTTTTTTTATTAAAGCGTGTTTTTTTTAGTTTTTTATTCTATTAATTTATTTTATACTTTTTGGTCTTTGATAACTTAATATGTTAGATCGGACCCTGGTTACTATTGAAAGACAAACTACTCGTCAAGACGATTCTAACGAGCCTAAACTCGATGAGGTTGTGTCGTTTCATTGCGAAGTTCCTATGACCACCTTCCAGTTCCATCATCAGACCCTGGTTACCATTGAAAGACAAACTACCCGTCAAGGCGATTCTAACGAGCCCAAACTCGATGGGGTTGTGTCGTTTCATTGCGAAGTTCCTATGACCACCTTCCAGTTCCATCATCAGACCCTGGTCACCATTGAAAGACAAACTACTCGTCAAGACGATTCTAACGAGCCCAAACTCGATGGGGTTGTGTCGTTTCATTGCGAAGTTCCTATGACAACCTTCCAGTTCCATCATCAGACCCTAGTCACCATTGAAAGACAAACTACTCGTCAAGACGATTCTAACGAGCCCAAACTCGATGAGGTTGTGTCGTTTCATTGCGAAGTTTCTATGACCACCTTCCAGTTCCATCATCAGACCCTGGTTACCATTGAAAGACAAACTACCCGTCAAGGCGATTCTAACGAGCCCAAACTCGATGGGGTTCTGTCGTTTCATTGCGAAGTTCCTATGACCACCTTCCAGTTCCATCATCAGACCCTGGTCACCATTGAAAGACAAACTACTCGTCAAGACGATTCTAACGAGCCCAAACTCGATGAGGTTGTGTCGTTTCATTGCGAAGTTCCTATGACAACCTTCCAGTTCCATCATCAGACCCTGGTCACCATTGAAAGACAAACTACTTGTCAAGACGATTCTAACGAGCCCAAACTCGATGTGGTTGTGTCGTTTCATTGCGAAGTTCCTATGACCACCTTCCAGTTCCATCATCAGACCCTGGTTACCATTAAAAGACAAACTACTCGTCAAGGCGATTCTTGACGAGTAGTTTGAATGAATGAACTATGAAGTATGGATAATGAGATAATTCCTGCAGATTCCCTCCAGCTCTATCATCAGATCAGTTCCATGGTACCATATTATTGTCACCGAAGTTACGCCCTTTCATTTGATACCCCACTCGGGTATATTTGCAGTATAGTTTGTGTGCCATATAGGTAGATCCCCTTTTGGACCCCTATCTCCGTAACCCCTGACCGATCCTGCTCATGTTCGAACTTAAAAATTCTATGGACCTCAACTACTTGTATACCAAAAATCATGAAGATCAGAGCAACGGTACTCAAGTTATCGTCGAACAAACATACAAACATACAAACATACGAGCGACCGACCCTTCTCAACACTAGACCTCTCTCGCTTCGCTCGTTCGGTCAACTACATTTATAATCACACTTATCGCAATAAAACTGTTTTTCACCAGTGTGTGTCAATAAATGTCGTTTTAAATTGCCTTTATAAGTACATTTATAATCACACTTATCGCACGAAAACGGTTGTTCACCAGTATGTGTCAATAAATGCTGTTTAAAATGGGCCTTGCGACTACATTTATAATCACACTTATCGCACGAAAACGGTTTTTCACCAGTATGTGTCAATAAATGCTTTTTTAAAGTACTTTTTCGAGAAGATTTGTAATCACACTTATCGCACGAAAACGGTTTTTCACCAGTATGTGTTAATACATGCTTTTTTAAAGTACTTTTTCGAGAAGATTTGTAATCACACTTATCGCACGAAAACGGTTTTTCACCAGTATGTGTCAATAAATGCTGTTTTAGATAGGTCTTGTAACAACATTTATAATCACACTTATCGCACGAAAACGGTTGTTCACCCGTATGTGTCAATAAATGCTGTTTTAAAGTTCCTTTTCGAGAACATTTATAATCACACTTATCGCACGAAAACGGTTGTTCACCAGTATGTGTCAAAAAATGCTGTTTTAAATAAGCCTTGTAACTACATTTATAATCACACTTATCGCAATAAAACTGTTTTTCACCAGTGTGTGTCAATAAATGTCGTTTTAAATTGCCTTTTCGAGAACATTTATAATCACACTTATCGCACGGAAACGGTTGTTCACCAGTATGTGTCAATAAATGCTGTTTTAAATAGGCCTTGTAACTACATTTATATTCACACTTATCGCACGAAAACGGTTGTTCACCCGTATGTGTCAATAAATGCTGTTTTAAACTGCCTTTTTGAGAACATTTATAATCACACTTATCGCACGAAAACGGTTGTTCACCAGTATGTGTCAATAAATGCTGTTTTAAATAGGCCTTTACCCTACATTTATATTCACACTTATCGCACGAAAACGGTTTTTCACCAGTATGTGCCAATAAATGCTGTTTTAAACTGTCTTTTCGAGAACATTTATAATCACACTTATCGCACGAAAACGGTTGTTCACCAGTATGTGTCAATAAATGCTGTTTTAAATAGGCCTTTTGCCTACATTTATATGCACACTTATCGCACGAAAACGGTTTTCCACCAGTATGTGTTAATACATGCTTTTTTAAAGTGCCTTTTCGAGAAGATTTATAATCACACTTATCGCACGAAAACGGTTGTTCATCAGTATGTGTCAATAAATGTCGTTTTAAATTGCCTTTATGAGTACATTTATAATCACACTTATCGCAATAAAACTTATTTACACCAATATGTGTCAATAAATGCCGTTTTAAATAGGCCTTGTGACTACATTTATAATCACACTTTTCACAATAAAACGGTTTTTCACCAGTGTGTGTCAAGAAATGCTGTTTTAAATTCGGCTTTTGACTACATTTATAATCACACTTATTGCACGAAAACGGTTTTTCACCGGTGTGTGCCCTTAAATGTGATTTCAAATGAAGTTTCTTTGTAGTATTATAATTGCATTGAGCGCAGGAGTACGTGTCTCCCTCGTTGTGAAGTGCAGCTGCTGGGTCGGTGTTCCCGCGTCGGTGTTCCGATGTGATCGATCTACGTTTCTTGAGTACAGGACCACCTGTGAGAGTATGAACATGGACGTCAAGTTTGACGAAAGCTTTCATTTGTCAGTATGTATGAAAGAGGAAAGCAAGTCTGTTTTTGTCGTCAGAGATTTTTAAAGTGAAAACTTCTTTTAGAGCGGTACGCAAATATTTAGATGAGATAAAATCTCTGAACTCGCAACACCGTTACGAGACGCAGCTACAGTGTGTGCATATAGCAGACCGAAAATTTATTAAAGGATGTATATCGTCAAACTTCTTCATACAAAAGTAGACCGTAACCATTAGTATTTAAGCTCAAAGTCAAGTGGAGAGTGTGCGGCGACCGGGTACGGGTACGATCATTGCATAGAGGCGGTTTGTGGCAAAAAGCCGAGATGGAACGATCATTAGGCACACGTGTACCTATCGTACGACGTTATTTATCACAGTTGCGAATAAAAGAAAATACTTGGAAAGAAAAGAAAATAATAAATAACATGAAGCCCTACAAAAAGAAAAAAATAACTTTGAAATTATGACCAGGATTATGACTAGGTAAGTACATGTGAATTTTTTTGATTAAATATTGTTACGTCGGGGGACCGCTCTTTACCTATAGAAAATTTCAACGAAAATGTTAAGCTATTGGTTATGGTAAAGAGCGGTCCCCCGACGTAACAATATTTAATCAAAAAAATTCACATGTACTTACCTAGTCATAATCCTGGTCATAATTTCGAAGTTATTTTTTTCTTTTTGTAGGGCTTCACGTTTATACCTCTTTTGTTCTATTTGTGGCTTTTTCTTTTCATAGTTTATTTTTCTTTTTGTAAGTGTTTTACGTTATTACTATTTTTATTATTTTGTGTCGGGGGTTTTTTTAATTTTTAATTTAATTTTTTTATTTCATCCTTTTTGTAGGGTTCCGTTTTTTGCCATTTGGCTACGGAACCCTAATAATGGGACTAGGGAGAAAAAGTAAAAAAGACACAAACGAAAGCAAAAGACGCAAATTAACTTGATACACCACTCGGGCATATCTGCTTACATTCGGTTGTTAATCTTGACTTTGTTAACTCATAACTTTCAGACGGCTAAACCGATTTCGATCAAACATAGCTAAGAACACTCCCGACTGATTTATCTTTCAAACAAAAAAAACTAAATCAAAATCGGTTCATCCGTTCGGGAGCTACGATGCCACAGACAGACACACACACAGACACACACACACACACAGACACGTCAAACTTATAACACCCCGTCGTTTTTGCGTCGGGGGTTAAAAATAAGTATTTGTGATAAGTCTATGTTTACAATTTTTAGGCAATATTTTTTTGTTAATTATACTCCCGAAAGGCCAGGCAAAAGACTTTTAACCTATACAGCCTCGTCTGACATAGGTACAATATTTTTTAGGGTTTTTTCCGTTTGTTTTTGCGTCGGGGGTAAAAAACAGAATACAAGGGTACGGAAAAAAAAAACAAAAAAAAAACAAGTTATCACGTAAAATTTTCGTTCATAAACCGACTTTAGAGACAACCATTATTGGTAGCTTAAAAACTCTTCGTATCTAACCTTTTTTTTTAAGTTATACTTCTTTAGGCGCGTTATGAAAAAATGATGAGAGTGAAATTTTACAAAAGCGTCACACAAAATTCTCACCATGAAGTTGTCCGCAAACCGCAAGATGACAGCTGTCATAAAACCATGTTGAAGTTGTCCGCAAACCGCAAGATGACAGCTGTCATCTGCGGTACTACTACTACATAATTATTTTAATGTAATTAATTATTTATATTTGTCGGACGAGTATTTTGTCGGACGAGTTTTTTGTCGGACGAGTTTTTTGTCGGACGAGTTTTTTGTCGGACGAGTTTTTTGCCGGACGAGTTTTTTTTTTTTTTATACAACAAAACAGTATACCTAACCCAGATAAATTAAGAATGTTTCATCTACCTAAAATGTAATTAGTAGTAAGATACGTATTTTACTTATCGGGTAACTTTATAGCACTAGTAGGTAATTTATAACCCACGCGTGCATAATACGTTAGATTATAAGCCTAAAAGCCGTTTAATAAGATCCACTTTATGAGCAACTGTGATAAAAAAAAAAAAAAAACGAAAGTCAACCAATCGCCCAGCGCCCCGTCGAACGTTGGTAACTCGATGCTGCCTCGATATTGTGGGGTTGACATTTGCTGCATTGACTCGACGGGCTGTTCGATCTTGTCCCGGCCCGACGTTCGCGAACGCTCTCTCCGTCTCCATTCGCCGTCCTTTTCTAGCGGACGGGTTGCATTGCGCCGCGCCCCCCGCTCCCCCCGTTGTAGCGGGGTATTGTTTAACCATTCACCCACCTTATTGTGTACGGTACCTGCGTCATCGATTACGCCGCGTACGCTGCCTTCCTCGTCCTCGATCGTGGCCTTTTCTACGGCCGCCTTCTTCCTTATGAGGTCCGCTTCCAAAGCCTGTTTTTGTTTTTCTATTTCCATCTGCTTTCGCGTAATTTCAGCAAGCTTTTCAGCTTCCTGAAACTCCGCTAAGCGAAGACGCAGGGTAGAGCTAGCGGTTCGCTGGCTTCGTACTGACCTTGCCGGTGATCTTGTGCTAGGCTCGACGTAGCGACTGGTAGAAGGGCGTGGCTGTTGCTGCGTCGACGGTGACGCCGGCGGTTCGAGGGACAGCCGACGCTCGCGCTCCTCTGCGATGCGTCGTTCCTCCTCGCGACGTAATCTTCGTTGTTCACGGCGCCGTTCTTCGTCGCGGCGTCGTACCTCCATCTCCACGCGGTCGCCTTCACTCCTGGCGAGACCCATCTCTTCTGGTGATGAGTGTTCGGTGGTTACAGAGTAAACGAAGTACACTTATCGATGATCCGGCTCGTTTAGGACCAAAATTGTCGTGGTTAGACAACTAAGTAGGCCTAGACTGGTGTTCTTAGTTCGATGTGGACTGTATATGTTCAATGAAAGATGCGCGTTCTTTTGTTCCTTGTTCTTTATTACTGTACGTCGTTGTTCCTCGGGCGGCTGCTGCGTAATGCACACCGTTGCCCAAGCCGGCCCGAGTTTTATAGGCGGCAGGATAACGGTGATCCTGCCGGCCGCATCGTGAGATGCCAGATGTTTTGTCTTGCTCGCACTCGTTCAGTCGCTGGGGGCGAGCAATAAAACATCTGGCACCTCGTTCACAAATCCCTCGTGGTATTTCCTAACATACCAAACTTTCACAAACATTATCTATACTATTTATCCTACAGTTTTATCTTACAATTATTATTTATCTTATAATATAGCTTAATTAACCAAGTTCATTACACAAACACATTCTATTAACTAAACTTATATATAAGATCGCTGTCCTCAACAATACGTTAGATTATAAGCCTAAAAGCAGTTTAATAAGATCCACTTTATGAGCAACTGTGATAAAAAAAAAAAAAAAACAAATGTCGGACGACATTTGTCGTCCAAAAAATAGTCGTCCGACATTTGTCGTCCAACAAATTGTCGTCCGACATTTGTCGTCCGACATTTGTCGTCCGACATTTGTCGTCCAACATTTGTCGTCCGTCAATAGTCGTCCGACAAATAGTCGTCCGACATTTGTCGTCCGTCAATAGTCGTCCGACATTTGTCGTCCGTCAATAGTCGTCCGACAAATAGTCGTCCGACATTTGTCGTCCGTCAATAGTCGTCCGTTAAAAAATACCATATGTACGTCTTAATACACTCACAGCCAAATTAAAAACAGTAGGCCCAGGCATACATTTTCGCCGCGCCGTAGAGAGGGGATAGCTGTCTACTCTCCATCCGTCTTACGCTTTTTCGATCAGGTCACGTGTCCTGACGCGAGTTTAAGATTTTATACCCATTACAGAAAAAGTGCTCAACGCCGCTAAAGAAGTTTTCACTTCAAAAATTATACGCTAGCGCCAAATATCTCAAACTTTTTGGTACTAAAGCTGACAGCAGACTCTCACTCATTCAAATTGTTATAATCGAGTTCTGGATACGCGTAATGAAAGGCATATCCATATTAATCTTTCGTTAAATCAAGTTTAGGTATATTAGCCCCCGAATTTCCGATCTCTAGTTATTATAAGATACACCGATCGATAAGTATGCGGGAAAAATGCTAGGTATTCTAAATAAACCAAAACGACATCGCGAACGAAGTCGCGGGCAACAGTTAGTGTTTCATAAAATGATCTTTAAAAAGGGTCTTTACATTACACTTATAATCACGGGTTTTCACCAGTGTGATTCAATAAATGCTGTTTTAAATAGGCCTTTTGCCTACATTTATATGCACACTTATCGCACGAAAACGGTTTTTCACCAGTATGTGTTAATACATGCTTTTTTAAAGTGCTTTTTCGAGAAGATTTGTAATCACACTTATCGCACGAAAACGGTTTTTCACCAGTATGTGTCAATAAATGTTGTTTTAGATAGGTCTTGTAACAACATTTATAATCACACTTATCGCACGAAAACGGTTGTTCACCCGTATGTGTCAATAAATGCTGTTTTAAAGTGCCTTTTCGAGAACATTTATAATCACACTTATCGCACGAAAACGGTTGTTCACCCGTATGTGTCAATAAATGCTGTTTTAAATAAGCCTTGTAACTACATTTATAATCACACTTATCGCAATAAAACTGTTTTTCACCAGTGTGTGTCAATAAATGTCGTTTTAAATTGCCTTTTCGAGAACATTTATAATCACACTTATCGCACGGAAACGGTTGTTCACCAGTATGTGTCAATAAATGCTGTTTTAAATAGGCCTTGTAACTACATTTATATTCACACTTATCGCACGAAAACGGTTTTTCACCAGTATGTGTCAATAAATGCTGTTTTAAACTGCCTTTTTGAGAACATTTATAATCACACTTATCGCACGAAAACGGTTGTTCACCAGTATGTGTCAATAAATGCTGTTTTAAACTGCCTTTTTGAGAACATTTATAATCACACTTATCGCAATAAAACTGTTTTACACCAGTATGTGTCAATAAATGCTGTTTTAAATAGGCCTTTACCCTACATTTATATTCACACTTATCGCACGAAAACGGTTTTTCACCAGTATGTGCCAATAAATGCTGTTTTAAACTGTCTTTTCGAGAACATTTATAATCACACTTATCGCACGAAAACGGTTGTTCACCAGTATGTGTCAATAAATGCTGTTTTAAATAGGCCTTTTGCCTACATTTATATGCACACTTATCGCACGAAAACGGTTTTTCACCAGTATGTGTTAATACATGCTTTTTTAAAGTGCCTTTTCGAGAAGATTTATAATCACACTTATCGCACGAAAACGGTTGTTCATCAGTATGTGTCAATAAATGTCGTTTTAAATTGCCTTTATGAGTACATTTATAATCACACTTATCGCAATAAAACTGTTTTACACCAGTATGTGTCAATAAATGCCGTTTTAAATAGGCCTTGTGACTACATTTATAATCACACTTTTCACAATACAACGGTTTTTCACCAGTGTGTGTCAAGAAATGCTGTTTTAAATTCGGCTTTTGACTACATTTATAATCACACTTATTGCACGAAAACGGTTTTTCACCGGTGTGTGCCCTTAAATGTGATTTCAAATGAAGTTTCTTTGTAGTATTATAATTGCATTGAGCGCAGGAGTACGTGTCTCCCTCGTTGTGAAGTGCAGCTGCTGGGTCGGTGTTCCCGCGTCGGTGTTCCGATGTGATCGATCTACGTTTCTTGAGTACAGGACCACCTGTGAGAGTATGAACATGGACGTCAAGTTTGACGAAAGCTTTCATTTGTCAGTATGTATGAAAGAGGAAAGCAAGTCTGTTTTTGTCGTCAGAGATTTTTAAAGTGAAAACTTCTTTTAGAGCGGTACGCAAATATTTAGATAAGATAAAATCTCTGAACTCGCAACACCGTTACGAGACGCAGCTACAGTGTGTGCATATAGCAGACCGAAAATTTATTAAAGGATGTATATCGTCAAACTTCTTCATACAAAAGTAGACCGTAACCAAGGGCGGATCCAGGGGGGGGGGTCATGGGGGTCATGACCCCCCCTGAGCTGGTTCCAGGACTTAGGTGGACCACTAATTGAATGATTTTATATATTGTCACCATACAGATTTAATGTAACTAACTACATACCTTCAATATTTAATTAATTTAATATAATAACTTTGTATGATGGCCAACGTTTGGGAACGAACGCATCGAAAATTTGAATTTTACCGCGCTATATAACGTCTAGCTAGACCTATCCCAATCGGTATCGGAACGACTTAACTTCAACGAGATGAATACAGGGTGTCCGGTAATACATTCATTTTTTACACCGGGAAAGCTTAAAGTTCAGGTTAAAAAATTAAAAAATCATGAAGTTTGAGTTCAACTTAGTTTAACAAAAACTTTCAATGTGTCATAAAAAATATTGTTTGCATTCGATAGCACATTTATCCTAGAAGCATGCTCTTGCTCATTTTATTAGAAATTAATTTGGTATTAAATACTGGTAATACCACAAATTATACCTTTACTACTACTTTACCCAAATACTATCCAAAAAACAGATTAGGATAATTTCTTCATTTGCAGTTTTGGCGCATAGATATAGAAATTTTGGCATCACAAAACATAGAGAACGGAGTGAAATTTTTAATTTTTTTAAAATGGCGGTTATCTCGGAAACCTAGAGATTTTCATAGAACATAACTTTCGTTTTTCTGATCCGTCACAGTGTCCTCTATCCGTAGGTGCCCGCTTGGCCATTCATTACAGGACATCCTGTATGTGCAAGTTATTATAATGTGTTAAGTTTTTAAAATTACAATAAAGAATAAATATTTTTAAGTACAGTACGTACCTACGTACATTAATAAAATATCTACTTTTTACTTGTATCTATTGCTATCAAAATTAAATTATAAGTTCTTGACTTGACCACGACTGTGTGACCCCCTCCTGGCGCCAAAGCTGGATCCGCCCTTGACCGTAACCATTAGTATTTAAGCTCAAAGTCAAGTGGAGAGTGTGCGGCGACCGGGTACGGGTACGATCATTGCATAGAGGCGGTTTGTGGCAAAAAGCCGAGATGGAACGATCATTAGGCACACGTGCACCTATCGTACGACGTTATTTATCACAGTTGCGAATAAAAGAAAATACTTGGAAAGAAAAGAAAATAATAAATAACAAAATAAGTATTTGTGATAAGTCTATGTTTACAATTTTTAGGCAATATTTTTTTGTTAATTATACTCCCGAAAGGCCAGGCAAAAGACTTTTAACCTATACAGCCTCGTCTGACATAGGTACAATATTTTTTAGGGTTTTTTCCGTTTATTTTTGCGTCGGGGGTTAAAAACAGAATACAATGGTACGGAAAAAAATATATTTAACAAAAACAAAAAAAAAACAAGTTATCACGTAAAATTTTCGTTCATAAACCGACTTTAGAGACAACCATTATTGGTAGCTTAAAAAATCTTCGTATCTAACCTTTTTTTTATACATCAAAACAGTATACCTAACCCAGATAAATTAAGAATGTTTCATCTACCTAACATGTAATTAGTAGTAAGATACGTATTTTACTTATCGGGATAACTTTATAGCACTAGTAGGTAATTTATAACCCACGCGTGCATAATACGTTAGATTATAAGCCTAAAAGCCGTTTAATAAGATCCACCTTATGAGCAACTGTGATAAAAAAAATAATAATAATAATAATTAAAAAAAAAAAAATGTCGGACGACAAATAGTCGTCCGACATTTGTCGTCCGTCAATAGTCGTCCGACATTTGTCGTCCGTCAATAGTCGTCCGACATTTGTCGTCCGTCAATAGTCGTCCGACATTTGTCGTCCGTCACTTCAAAAATTATACGCTAGCGCCAAATATCTCAAACTTTTTGGTACTAAAGCTGAGAGCAGACTCTCACTCATTCAAATTGTTATAATCGAGTTCTGGATACGCGTAATGAAAGGCATATCCATATTAATCTTTCGTTAAATCAAGTTTAGGTATATTAGCCCCCGAATTTCCGATCTCTAGTTATTATAAGATACACCGATCGATAAGTATGCGGGAAAAATACTAGGTATTCTAAATAAACCAAAACGACATCGCGAACGAAGTCGCGGGCAACAGCTAGTGTTTCATAAAATGATCTTTAAAAAGAGCATTTACGTTACATTTACGTTATATTAATCTTAAGTGGAGTTTAAATTGACTTTAAGTGTATGTTTTCTATTGAGGCCTACACTTAAATTTCAATTTAAACGCCACTTAAGATTAAGTAGCCTTTCAGTATTCGGGGATTACACACATTTTTTTTATACATTTATCGCAATAAAACGGTTTTTCACCAGTATCTATACATATAATAAATCTGTAGACATAAAAAATCTGTAATTGTAAAATATCCAGAAAAAAAATACACAGGTCGTCTTAGAATCGTTAGCTGAACACGATAGGGTAGTTTTTAGAATTTTTGTTTGTCTGTTTGTTTGAACCAGGTAATCTCATAAACTAGAGAACAAATTTCAACGAGGTCCACACCAATATGTTCAGAAAATACCAGATTAACATTTAGGGTATTTTTCAATTTAATTTTAATACAATAATTATGATATTTGATAAAAAAAAACATTTAAAAAATGTGAAATCGAAATATTTTTCCGTGTAAAACGTAATCAAACGTCAAAAAGGAACAGTACGCTTAGCACTACTTTTTTACGTATTCGATCAAACATACTATATTGAGTATTTACTATGAAACTTCCTAAAAATCAACTTACTAGATCCACCCGTCTCTGAGAATATCGGTAGTGACACACTGACAGACAGACAGACAAGAGAGTAACCTTATAAGGGTTCCTTATTTTCGAGTGCTTCAACAAGTCATACTAGGCGTACAGGTACATGCCTCCGCTCAAGATGACAGTTGTCATAAAACCAAATAGTTTGCATACATCTACTACCTACGTGAAACTGAAAATGAGGTTAGTACAAAGAGGTACTACGACATAAAATTACGGATCTCCTATAGCGAAGACCTCCTAGATGTTACACTTATATCGCGCTCAACTAATTTATTTAAATAGTTTGAATTATGAGTTCAAGTCGCGGACACCTTAGAAAATAAAAACAAAATAAAAAAACCGGCCAAGTGCGAGTCGTACTCGCGCGCCGAAGGTTCCGTACATTAGTTTTTATACACCTTGATTTTTATACACCTAATAGGGACCATAGACTTCAGTAATTTCAATTCAACTTGCTAAGTCCAACCGTTCCACTAACGATTATTAGATCAATAAAATCGGACATAAGTAAAAATGTGCAACTTAGTCAAAAGTGTCATGTAAGCTATTGTTCCTATAGCCAGGTAACCGACCTTTTAGACGGCGGCCATTAAAAATCCCCCCGCTCTAGACCTGTTTTAACAAATCAGTCGAAACTCAGCCGTTCGTGGAGTCGCATGTCTTTGTTTTCGGCACTTTTGTTCGCACTATAACTTCGCTTCACAGTTGTGTGTTTGTGTGGTTCAATTTAGAAAAAACTTTTATTGGATATGGCAGAAGAAGGTATGTACTACATTTTAAAATATTACATGATTACTTTGTCGTATAAAATTTATATTTTTATGTGATATGAAAACAGTTACAATTTAGGTACATTTTTTTGCTTTACTTTTTCAAACAATCGTGTTTTTATGTATATGTCGTGTCTTGTCGGGCTACAACTTTTATAACAATATAATAATTGATTTGTTGGCTATTGTAAATCATAATAAAACCATCCGCCTACGTCCGCCATTTTGTTTTATATGACTTTTAAATCGTACGTAAAAATTACACAATTATTTTAAGTTAATATATTTATTTATTTGTCGTACAGATAATTCGAGAACTATCAAGATATTTACTAGAAGAGCATTGTGGGAGATCTTGAATGAATTCAAGGGCCACAAAATAGAAGAAAAGTTTTCATTGTTTGAAGATAGACTTGTCCAATTGACAAATTGTCCGGAACATGAGAAACATAAAATGGTAAATGGTTTGAAGCACTTTAAAAGTGAATTCAAAAAGAAGTGGAGAGGAGCTTCATACAAAGAAGAACGGTTTTTAAAAAGTAATGAAGTGTGGCTTACTTCTTCGATGGAATTACCTAACTGGCCTGAAATGACCTTACCAAAACCTGGACGTCCAAAAAAATCATTTGAAGATGTGTGTGACCGTAGCAAACGGAGAAAAACAAAAGATCTGCGTGAACAAGTATCTGTCGAGGAGTTGACTTATGCTGCTGGCGTGAGTCAGGGCACTTCAGGAAATAAAGATGCATCAAAAATAATTAAAGAATTAATGGCTTCACCCACCAGAGCTACTAAACTTAGAAAAGTTATTTCTAGTACCAAGAAGCAAACAACTGTAAAAAAATATACGCCAGCAGAAGCACTGGCTATCTTTGTTGAAGGTGATTTCACTAGAAGACAATGGGAAATAATCCACAGATCTGGTAAAGCTATTTACCCATGCTATTCTGTCATACAAATGGCTAAGATTGAATGTTATCCCGAGGAAGAATCAATACATGTCACTGAGACAAGCGCAGAAGTTAAACTTCAAGCATTACTAAATCACACTGCATTGCGCTTGTACAAATATATAGCGGAGGTTGTCAATACGTCATGCACTGAAGAAGAAAAACAAAATATGGTGTTAATTTCGAAATGGGGATGTGACGGATCTCAGCAGACACAATACAAGCAAAAATTCGAAAATCACGGAGATAGTGATGCAAATATTTTTCAAAGCTCACTAGTGCCTCTAAGACTATCTGTTATCATTGAAGAAGAGGAGAAAAAAATCATTTGGCAAAATCCGGTTCCGTCTTCAGTCAGATTCTGCAGACCCATACGTATAAGATTTATAAATGAAACAAAAGATATCACAAAACAAGAAATACAATACATTGAAAACCAAGCCGAACAGCTTCAGGAGACAGAAATTGATGGCAGCAAAATAAAACATAAACTGTTACTTACCATGATTGATGGCAAGGTATGTAATGCTGCTACAGACACCTCATCTACAATGAGATGCTACATTTGCGGACAGACTTCGAAGGATTTTAATAAATTAATTAAAAAAGAAAGTAAAGTAGAAACGTTGAAGTTTGGATTATCAATTCTTCACGCAAGAATTCGATTTTTCGAATCTATTTTACATTTAGCCTATTATAAATTGCCTTTACAAAAATGGCAAGCACGGTCTACAGAAGAAAAAATAATTGTAAAAGAGACTAAAGAAAAACTACAAAAAGCCTTTAAAGAGGAAATGGGATTACTCGTAGATGTTCCCAAAGCAGGGTTTGGGAACACTAATGACGGGAACACGTCAAGGAGATTTTTTGCAGATCCGGAATGCTCCTCAAGAATAACTGGCATCAATGTCGATTTAATAAAAAGGTTTAAAATTATATTAGAAGTAATATCAAGTGGCAATAACATTGATGTAGAAAAATTTGAAGCATACGCAAATGAAACTGCAAAAATATATGTCGATCTGTATGGTTGGCATCCCATGTCACCAACCATACACAAAATTTTGATACATGGAGGTGAAGTAATAGCTCATGCACTCCTACCTATTGGCCAGTTATCGGAAGAGGCAGCTGAAGCCCGAAACAAACATTTTAGGCAATACAGATTACATTTTTCCCGCAAATTTTCGCGCAGAGACTGCAACATAGATATAATAAACAGACTTCTTTTAAGTTCAGATCCATTTATCAGCTGCAGCAGAAAGACGCAAAATAAAAAAAGACAGCCTTTCTCAAAGGAGGCAATAGAAATGATGTCTGCCAGCACGGTATTTAAAAATAGACAAAGCGAAGACGAAAGTTCCGACGAAGAAGAAGTTGAAGAATCCTAAAAATGTAAAAAGATGTAAAATTTTAAATATATAATTATTATATTGGTCAAACTTTGTGTTTTATTTAATTTAATTGCACATAAAATTATATAAATAAATTAAATATTTTTGTCCGATTTTTTCACTCAAATACTCGTTAGTGCGTTCCTGAGATAATCGGTGGTGACACACGGACGGACAGACAGACAGACAGACAGACAAGAAAGTGATATTATAAGGGTTCCTTTGTTACCTTTTGAGGTACGAAATCCTAAAAAGAATTTTCCAAATCGGTTCATGCATTTTCGAGTAAGTAATCGGCGAAAATTATACATAAAAAAATATACGCGTCAAATTGAGAACCTCCTCCTTTTTTGAAGTTTTTGAAGTGAATAATAGATAAGGTATGTTTGTAAAAATCAATTTTTAGGGTTCCGTAGCCCAATTGCAAAAAACGGAACCCTTATAGATTCGTCATGTCTGTCTGTCTGCCGTATGTCACAGCTACTTTTTTATTTTGTTTTCCCCAAAATTACGTAGCCCTAGCTACCTAATTAAGAAAATCTGGGAAAGGTCTAGAATTCAGAAAATTGCAAAAAAGGTCCGGACATTCAGTATGGGAGCGTGGCAGTGTTATGTTTTTTGCGCTGTGATTTTTGACCCGATGGATAAATAATGCCCTTACGCTTTATAGGTTTTGTATGAGGGCATTTTTTGTTCATTTAGGTGGGTATGGGTCTCAAAGTGAACCGCACACTTTTAAAAAATCATAGGACATCATTTTTCTTTAAATATTCCATTTCCCAGACGCTTTAGTAGTTGGAGGTTGGCTTAGAGGTTTTAGATGGGAACCACACTTTTGGCATAAACAAAATGTCCTTTTGTAGTTTGGCATAAACGTTTTAGCATAATAAAATAACCGTAATTTTACACAATTATTATTGGCATAAAGTCACCGCGCACTTTTGGAAAATCATGGAACATCACGTTTCTTCAAAAACCCTGTATCCTTTAGAAGTTTGGTGTGAAGGCCTTATTTGTTTTCTTCGATGTCCTCTATCGATAGGTATAGGTCTCTAAGGGCATCGTGCACTTTTGTAAAATCATAGGACATCACGTTCCTTCAAATACCCCGTTTTCGAGACGTTTTAGATGTTTGGTGTGAAAGCATTTTTTGTTCAACGTAATGCCCGCTATCAATAGGTAAGGACGTTATTTTATGTATAAGTATCTATTCTGTCCAATTGACCTTTCATATTTAATCATTAATAATATTTGAAAATAAAAAACAAAATTTTATTTGCACCAAAATAGATTATTTTTGCATGATGTTGGTGTTTATAAATACTATAACCTCTTATATTATGAATACAAAAATATGGATAGAGGGACAACGGTAGTTAATAATTCTTTTTTACTTTCATTTACAAGAAAACCAAAGATGACATGATGGGGAAGACAAAGATGTTGAAAGTTTTGTGCGAATATGAATTGGACTTAGTTTTAGCTTATTATATTGTTGTGTATTATGTTCTATTTGAGTGAAATAAATAAATATAAATATTACTTAACTACATAAGTGCCTTTGCCAAATCAATCAAAAAATATAGCTAAAAAACAATGTATCTATTTTGTTATTATAACTTACACCGAACGTTAAATAGTATCTATGCGGGAAAATACTAGGCATTCTATATAAACCAAAACCACATCGCGAACGAAGTCGCGGGCAACAGCTAGTGTGTCAATAAATGTCGTTTTAAATTGCCTTTATAAGTACATTTATAATCACACTTATCGCACGAAAACGGTTTTTCACCAGTATGTGACAATAAATGCTGTTTAAAATGGGCCTTGCGACTACATTTATAATCACACTTATCGCACGAAAACGGTTTTTCACCAGTATGTGACAATAAATGCCATTTTAAACTGTCTTTTCGAGAACATTTATATTCACACTTATCGCACGAAAACGGTTGTTCACCAGTATGTGTCAATAAATGCCGTTTTAAACTGTCTGTTCGAGAACATTTATATTTACACTTATCGCACGAAAACGGTTGTTCACCAGTATGTGTCAATAAATGCTTCTTAAAATAGGCCTTTAAACTACATCAATAATCACACTTATCGCACGAAAACGGTTTTTCACCAGTATGTGTCAATAAATGTCGTTTTAAATTGCCTTTATAAGTACATTTATAATCACACTTATCACACGAAAACGGTTGTTCACCAGTATGTGTCAATAAATGCTTCTTAAAATAGGCCTTTAAACTACATTTATAATCACACTTATCGCACGAAAACGGTTTTTCACCAGTATGTGTCAATAAATGTCGTTTAAAATTGCCTTTATAAGTACATTTATAATCACACTTATCGCACGAAAACGGTTGTTCACCCGTATGTGTCCATAAATGCTGTTTTAAATAGGCCTTTTGCCTACATTTATAATCACACTTATCGCACGAAAACGGTTGTTCACCAGTATGTGTCAATAAATGCTTCTTAAAATAGGCCTTTAAACTACATTTATAATCACACTTATCGCACGAAAACGGTTTTTCATCAGTATGTGTCAATAAATGTCGTTTTAAATTGCCTTTATAAGTACATTTATAATCACACTTATCGCAATAAAACTGTTTTTCACCAGTATGTGTCAATAAATGCCGTTTTAAATAGGCCTTGTGACTACATTTATAATCACACTTTTCACAATAAAACGGTTTCTCACCAGTGTGTGTCAAGAAATGCTGTTTTAAATTCGGCTTCTTTTGACTACATTTATAATCACACTTATTGCACGAAAACGGTTTTTCACCGGTGTGTGCCCTTAAATGTGATTTCAAATTATTATAATTGCATTGAGCGCAGGAGTACGTGTCTCCCTTGTTGTGACGTGCAGCTGCTGGGTCGGTGTTCCCGCGTCGGTGTTCCGATGTGATTGATCTACGTTTCTTGAGTACGGGACCACCTGTGAGAGTTTGAACATGGACGTCAAGTTTGACGAAAGCTTTCATCTGTCAGTATGTATGTATGAAAGAGGAAAGTAAGTCTGTTTTTGTCGTCAGAGATTTTTAAAGTGAAAACTTCTTTTAGAGCGGTACGCATATAATTAGATGAGATAAAATCTCTGAACTCGCGACACCGTTACGAGACGCAGCTACAGTGTGTGCATATAGCAGACCGAAAATTTATTAAAGGATGTATATCGTCAAACTTCTTCATACAAAAGTAGACCGTAACCATTAGTATTTAAGCTCAAAGTCAAGTGGAGAGTGTGCGGCGACCGGGTACCGCTCGGGGTTTGACGGTATGCCGCCATATAAAAATGGCGCTGTGGAATGTACAGGTTAAAATATTTACAATATATTGTGTACTAATATATTATCAACTCATGCGTAGGTACTGGATTTGTTCGTGTTGTGCTAAGTGAAAATAAATTGGAAATAAAGGTAAATATAGGTACATTGTTTTATGCCATAATTTAGATTTAGTACCTATATTGTTTTAGATATGATAATAGTAGATTGCGATAAAAGTGTGGTAAATCGATCATTGCATAGAGGCGGTTTGTGGCAAAAAGCCGAGATGGAACGATCATTAGGCACACGTGTACCTATCGTACGACGTTATTTATCACAGTTGCGAATAAAAGAAAATACTTGGAAAGAAAAGAAAATAATAAATAACAAAATAAGTATTTGTGATAAGTCTATGTTTACAATTTTTAGGCAATATTTTTTTGTTAATTATACTCCCGAAAGGCCAGGCAAAAGACTTTTAACCTATACAGCCTCGTCTGACATAGGTACAATATTTTTTAGGGTTTTTTCCGTTTATTTTTGCGTCGGGGGTTAAAAGCAGAATACAATGGTACGGAAAAAAATATATTTAAGAAAAAACAAAAAAAGACAAGTTATCACGTAAAATTTTCGTTCATAAACCGACTTTAGAGACAACCATTATTGGTAGCTTAAAAACTCTTCGTATCTAACCTTTTTTTTATACATCAAAACAGTATACCTAACCCAGATAAATTAAGAATGTTTCATCTACCTAACATGTAATTAGTAGTAAGATACGTATTTTACTTATCGGGATAACTTTATAGCACTAGTAGGTAATTTATAACCCACGCGTGCATAATACGTTAGATGATAAGCCTAAAAGCCGTTTAATAAGATCCACTTTATGAGCAACTGTGATAAAAAAAAAATTATACGCTAGCGCCAAATATCTCAAACTTTTTGGTACTAAAGCTGAGAGCAGACTCTCACTCAATTAAATTGTTATAATCGAGTTCTGGATACGCGTAATGAAAGGCATATCCATATTAATCTTTCGTTAAATCAAGTTTAGGTATATTAGCCCCCGAATTTCCGATCTCTAGTTATTATAAGATACACCGATCGATAAGTATGCGGGAAAAATACTAGGTATTCTAAATAAACCAAAACGACATCGCGAACGAAGTCGCGGGCAACAGCTAGTGTTTCATAAAATGATCTTTAAAAAGAGCATTTACGTTACATTTACGTTATATTAATCTTAAGTGGAGTTTAAATTGACTTTAAGTGTATGTTTTCTATTGAGGCCTACACTTAAATTTCAATTTAAACGCCACTTAAGATTAAGTAGCCTTTCAGTATTCGGGGATTACACACATTTTTTTATACATTTATCGCAATAAAACGGTTTTAAACAGTGTGATTCAATAAATGCTGTTTTAAATAGGCCTTTTGCCTACATTTATAATCACACTTATCGCACGAAAACGGTTGTTAACCCGTATGTGTCAATAAATGTTGTTTTAAATAGGCCTTTACACTACATTTATATTCACACTTATCGCACGGAAACGGTTGTTCACCAGTATGTGTCAATAAATGCTGTTTAAAATAGGCCTTGCGACTACATTTATAATCACACTTATCGCACGAAAACGGTTTTTCACCAGTATGTGTCAATAAATGTCGTTTTAAATTGCCTTTATAAGTACATTTATAATCACACTTATCGCACGAAAACGGTTGTTCACCAGTATGTGTCAATAAATGATGTTTTAAATAGGCCTTTACACTACATTTATATTCACACTTATCGCACGAAAACGGTTGTTCACCCGTATGTGTCAATAAATGCTGTTTTAAATAGGCCTTTTGCCTACATTTATAATCACACTTATCACACGAAAACGGTTTTTCACCCGTATGTGTCAATAAATGCTTCTTAAAATAGGCCTTTAAACTATATTTATAATCACACTTATCGCACGAAAACGGTTTTTCACCAGTATGTGTCAATAAATGTCGTTTTAAATTGCATTTATAAGTACATTTATAATCACACTTATCGCAATAAAACTGTTTAACACCAGTATGTGTCAATAAATGCCGTTTTAAATAGGCCTTGTGACTACATTTATAATCACACTTTTCACAATACAACGGTTTTTCACCAGTGTGTGTCAAGAAATGCTGTTTTAAATTCGGCTTTTGATTACATTTATAATCACACTTATTGCACGAAAACGGTTTTTCACCGGTGTGTGCCCTTAAATGTGATTTCAAATTATTATAATTGCATTGAGCGCAGGAGTACGTGTCTCCCTTGTTGTGACGTGCAGCTGCTGGGTCGGTGTTCCCGCGTCGGTGTTCCGATGTGATCGATCTACGTTTCTTGAGTACGGGACCACCTGTGAGAGTTTGAACATGGACGTCAAGTTTGACGAAAGCTTTCATCTGTCAGTCAGTATGTATGAAAGAGGAAAGCAAGTCTGTTTTTGTCATCAGAGATTTTTAAAGTGAAAACTTCTTTTAGAGCGGTACGCATATATTTAGATGAGATAAAATCTCTGAACTCGCGACACCGTTACGAGACGCAGCTACAGTGTGTGCATATAGCAGACCGCGAAAATTTATTAAAGGATGTATTTCGTCAAACTTCTTCATACAAAAGTAGACCGTAACCATTAGTATTTAAGCTCAAAGTCAAGTGGAGAGTGTGCGGCGACCGGGTACCGCTCGGGGTTTGACGGTATGCCGCCATATTAAAATGGCGCTGTGACCGGTACAGGTTAAAATATTTACAACTAGCTGCGCCCCGCGGTTTCACCCGCGAAATAATTTTCTGCGCAACTTTCACATTTTTTTCTTTCATAAGAACCTTCTCCTGACAAAAATAAACACAACAAAAAAAGAATTAGCGAAATTGCTCCAGCCATTCACGCGTGATGTCGTGACCAAGTCAAATTGGGATTCTTATATAAGTACATTTTACTTTCATGTAGTTTTGTTTTGACTTCGCTGGAAGCAGGTTTTCCATTGCGAATTTGTGATTCTGGTGAATCTCCGTTTCACTCTCTGAACCGTTGGAAATCATTTTAATTATTAAACTTATCTATACTAATATTATAAAGCTGAAGAGTTTGTTTGTTTGTTTGAACGTCAAAATCTGAGAAAGTACTGGTTCGATTTAAAAATTATTTTTGTGTTGAATTTATCAAGGAAGGCTATAAAACAGCACATACTGCGACCAATAGGAGCCAATAATCAGTGGAAATGTGGAAAATACGGGGAAAATTATTCATCTTTTTAGGGGCTTCCATTGTTTGTTTGAACGCTCTGATCTCAGGAACTGCTAGATCGAATTAAAAATATAGGCTACCTTTTATCCCGATACTCCCACGGGATCGGGACTTACGCGGGTGAAACCGCGGGGCGCAGCTAGTTTTATAAATCAGTACCTAAATAACAAATCAAGGCGAATTTTTAGCTTTGCCTTAAAAATTTTATTTAAATCATCTGTGCCAAAAGGCAAACGCATTTATGGCTATATAGCAACGAGAACTCATTTCGTACTAAGCAAAGAGACTTTGGTATATTTTGATTTATTTATTTTACTTTAATTATAACGTTTTACAAAAACATTTACAATAATTAAAGAACTAATGAAAGGGACACTCAGTCACACATATCTCTCACAGAATCTTAAACACACTGATAATCAGGGGTCGAAAATATCGCACTGGATCAGTAGTCCTACTGAGTAGTTCAACTGGTAGTGCAAATGATACTTTATTGTTTCTCTATTACTACCAGTAGTACAAATGATACATTATTGTCGTACTGGATCAGTAGTCCTACTGAGTAGTTCAACTGGTAGTGCAAATGGTACTCTATTTGTTTCTTTAGTACTACCAGTAGTACACATGATATATTATTGTCGCACTGGATCAGTAGTCCTACTGAGTAGTTCAACTGGTAGTGCAAATCGTACTCTATTTGTTTCTTTAATACTACTAAAAAAATACAAGCAATTTTCTTCGGGTTTGTTCATTGATAGAAGGTACAACTAGTAGTACAACTGATACAATGTTAACTTTAACTAATTAAAACTCCTTGCAAATATGTCAGAAATCAATTTATGACAATGCTAAAATATATAGCGTCATATGAAACGTTTGCTTAAACTAAAAAAAAAAAAATCACACAACTGAAAAATAAAAACAAAAACCTGAGTATTAAAACACTCAACGCAACTTTTCCAAAAATAGGGGTACGTCAATTTCTCCATTGACTAATTGCATTTGTACTTGTAAAATAAAGGTGTTTCGATCTATTACATACTTTGATCGTTTTTTGCAGGTTCTAATGTTACTGCATTCACCGCGTTAAATACTGATTCCTGTTTGAGAATTTTAAAAAGGTGCAATATAGTTGGTCTTTTTTTAAATTGCTTATTAAATTGACCGTTCCAGCCCTCGCAAACATTATTTGTCCGATGTCGTTCATTGAAACTACACCACAGTGCTTTTTTCATTAGCCAAAAATTCTGGATGTAAGACAAGAACTGTTGCAGATTTTCGTTTGGTAGTTTACTTTCGTTCACTATAAAATTTAACCCTTCTTCAATTTTTGATTCTGGGAGAAGCGGCAATACCTTGCACAAACTGATAATTTTCACCTAAAAATATCTTTCCATCTTTGAGTAATTCCCGTGCTGCTTTTGAAGAAAATAACGAATATACGATTGTTAACTAGTGCTACTGGTAGTACATTATATCAGTTGTACTACCAGTTGTACTACCAGTTGTACTATCAATGAACAAACCCGAAGGAAATTGCTTGTATTTTTTTAGTAGTACTAGAGAAACAATAAAGTATTATTTGTACTACCAGTTGTACTATCAATGAACAAACCCGAAGGAAATTGCTTGTATTTTTTTTAGTAGTACTAGAGAAACAATAAAGTATCATTTGTACTACCAGTTGAACTATTTAGTAGTACTACTGATCCAGTGCGTTAATATCCGATATTTATAATAAATATCAAAATATCGGATTTTTTTTATATATATCCGATATAGAAGAAGAAGAAGATATAAAAATGTGATATTTACATGATATTTATCCATTTTGTATGACAGCCATATTGTTATTTTGTTGTATTATTTATGTATACTGTTTGCATACCTATGTTTTATAAATATAAAAGAAAAATCAACTCAAAAACATAAAATCTTTTTATAAATCAGAAAAATCAATTAAAATCATAAACAACATCAGGTAAAATCAACTCAAAAAGATAAAATCTTATAAATTCCAATCATTCAATGGCTTTATTAATTTTCTGAATACCTACACTAATACTTAAAATACCTTAACTTTAAACGTTAATACCTAAACTTACTATTAGGGAGTATGTTTTAACTTTACTCCAACACCATCTATATTTAGGATGGAGAACTACAGTAGAAAACTGCAAAACATGACTTATTTTCATCAAATTTTTAAACAATTTTTGTATTGATATATATCACAAAAAACCCTTTGATATATATCGGATATATATCCATTGATATATATCCTCGAACCCTGCTGACAATATATCATTCCATTCATCCACAAACAGATCACATTCACGATCCGTATCCAGGAGGTCGTTCCAAAAGTTGAGTGCACGAGGAACAGGCGACTGCCTGTGTGACACTGTTCCACTTGAGGGTAATGCCAGCAACTTATGGTACCTACCTCGCAAGTAGTTACTGGGCGTGAACAATTTACACAGCTCATTGTTCAAGTCGATGGAGTCAACCTTTCCTCTTAGTATCTTAAGAACCATCATCATTTGGTCGTTATTACGCCTAACTTCTAGAGAGTTGTATCCTGAACAACCTAATAGAAATTGTGTTGGGTACATGAAAGGATAATAGCCATATATCCTTTTATATAGGAAACGAAGGAAGGCTTTCTGCACTTTTTCGAGCGATAGGGTGTAACAGGCTTCGTGGGGATTCCATACACATGCAGAAGTCTCCAGCTTACTACGTATTAAGGCAGTAAATAGCAGTCTTATGACACTGATGTTTTTAAACTTTCGCGCATTCCTGAGCACAAACCCTAAACGCCTATACGATTCTGTTGCTAGAGGAGCAATATGTGGGTTAAATGTGAGTTCACGATCGAATGTAACACCCAAGTCTTTCACACTGGACTTTCTGGCAATTATTATGCGATCTATAGTATAATTATAAACGATTGGGTGCTTCATTCGACCGTAAGTCATAATGCAACATTTGCTAACATTAAATTCCATACCATTAGAGCGCACTATAGAAAATGATAGAACAAGCGCTGCTCGAAATTCATTTTTACGGATGTCGCGAAAATGAAACCTTATGGGTTTTTTCATGAAGTTAAAATATCTCACTTTAATATACTTTGAGTATTTTTTCTAATAAATTAGAATTTTTAGAATAAATAGCACCAAAACCCACATCGTTATATCGTCAACGTATGGAGGTGGTTATTTAACGAGCTTTGAAGGTTGTTATCTCTTAGAATTAGTACATAAAGTATTATGGGTTACACCTTTTTGAAAAGCTCGTTTTACATCAATTTTGATGCAATTATATATTTATTCATTTTTATATTTTTTTACAAGTGTAAATTAGTTTAAACGACCTAAGGAAAAAAATTAAATATAGAAAGTTCATCGAAGCTTTTCGCAGTTACCCACGCTTCCCCATCCTCTAATTCTGGTATTAGTTTAAAGGTTATATATCCAGTATTAGGTGCGGTTTTTTGCGGTCTTGGAAGTTACATGGGAAAATGTCTGGAAAGTCGGAAGATAAATCTGGCAAAAATTACAGTTTATATTATTATACATTTAATTTTATTTACGTAATATGAAAATAAATAAATAAAAACCGGCGACGGAGCTTAAGTGGAACATGAGCTATTTTTAACCGACGTAAAAAAGGGAGGAGAACCTCAATTCAACTGTAGCAATGTTTTTTTTTTTGAAGAAGAAGGCTCAACCGATTGAGAAGATTTCTTTTTGTGTTAGAAAGAGCATACCTCAGGGGTGGTCCCATAAAAATTTAGTGAAGATCTGATGAGGATCTTCGAAGTGATGAACAGAATTGCACCTCGAGCGTGCAAGAAATTGCTCAGTTTTAAGATCAACCAGAAGAATCGACCCTTAAACTAATTGGTAAAGATTGATGGTGCACCTGAAACCACCTTCTCAATACAAAACTCCTCAATAAATTACGGTTACGCGTTACAATTTGAAGAACTTAGTACCTACCTTACATCAAGACAAAAATGAAAGATATTTTTTTTACACTAAATAAACAAAAACGTTTAAGTGGAAAAAAACGATATTTATGTACCTATATAAAATTCTCGTGCCGCGGTGTTACTTACCTATGTTTACCTAAACGGCTGAACCGATTTGTATGAAATTTTTAGTTTTCTGCAAAAATGGTAGTTCCGCGAAAACGAAGAGATGGCGCTAGTTACTTAAAATTAAAAAAAAATATCTTATTAAATTAATTACTTTATTTTTTAGTTAAAAAATGTGTTCATTGCTATGTATTCTTAAAATACATAAGTGTACAAAATTTTTAAGCAGAACAAAAAGAATAATAAATTAATTTGTGACTTTATAAATTTAAGAAAACCTGAATCGCGCTATCAAGATTTTTTTCTGCCGGAGCTATATAAGGTTAGCGAATTCTAATTATCTGAGATCATTATGGACGTAGAACGCCTATTTTTTTTTTGTTAATTATACTCTTGAAAGGCCAGGCAAAAGACTTTTAATCTATACAGCCTCGTCTGACATGCAATATTTTTTTAGGGTTTTTTCCGTTTGTTTTTGCGTCGGGGGTTAAAAACAAAATACAATGGTACGGAAAAAAATATATTTAAGAAAAAAAAAAAAAAAAAACAAGTTATCACGTAAAATTTTCGTTCATAAACCGACTTTAGAAACAACCATTATTGGTAGGTAGCTTAAAAACTTTGTATCTAACCTTTTTTATACATCAAAACAGTATAACCCAGATAAATTAAGAATGTTTCATCTACCTAACATGTAATTAGCAGTAAGATGCGTATTTAACTTATCGGGATAACTTTATAGCACTAGTAGGTAATTTATAACCCACGCGTGCATAATACGTTGGATTATAAGCCTAAAAGCCGTTTAATAAGATCCACTTTATTAGCAACTGTGTTAGAAACCAATTGACATAATAGAATTTGTGAATTATTATTGTGAATTTGTTTTTTTTAAATTTTTTTTTTTTTTAATTTCAGGTCAGCTGAATTTGTGATATGTCGTCCTTCTTGCTCTTTCGGTTAGAGTCTAGGCTATCTGGCTGGCGGTAGTGGTTGCGTTCATTAATGCGCATCCTACCTCTCCAGGTAATAATCTTGGATTTTAAAAACATTTTAAGAGGCGTAATTAACAATTTTTTTGTTTTTAAATAAGTCTACCTGACATACCTTTTTTATTGCCAGACATTTTTGACATTGCTAATTATGTGCCCTAAGCGATTTTATTATTATTATTTTTTTTTATTTCAAAGTATTTTATAATGTCTGTAATTTTAATATTATGTTATTTAAAGATAAAAAAAACTTAAAATTAATTTGCCAGACATTAATTCGATTGCTAAACCTTGAATTAGAATGAAAAAGTCATGAAAAGTATTGCAGCACCACCCCTTTCGCAACGCACGATAAGGAACTTCGTTCCAAAAAAAATGTGTATCAGCTTTTTTTTATTATGGGCGTTTGTTTTAACGCGGTAACAATGTAATCTGAATTTTGATGAATAATCTATACTAATATTATAAAACTGAAAAGTTTGTTTGTTTATTTGAACTCAGGAACTACTGATTCGAAATGAAAAAATATTTTTGTGTTGGTCAGTCCATTTTTCTAGAAGGCTACTTTTTATTTTGATATTTCCAGGGGATCGAGACTTACGCGAGTAAAACCGCGGGGTGCAGCTAGTAGGTAAATAAATGAATGATGAACATAATACCTAAATCAGAATTTTTTTATGGCTTTCCGGGAAACTTTGATGTCACAGAATCGAACGTTAAATAAACGTTGACATACTAGAATCCACAAGTAGTATGTTATACATACATATAACTATGCTTTCCGTCGTGTCTAGTCACCATAACACAAGCCTAGTTGCTTAGACTGGAGCACTCACTCCCTAAATCGTTTCCACCCTTCCTCCCTATAAAAGAAAATCTTCTATCCGTGGTTGGGGCACTCACGCACTCAATTCCCACCCAGTAAAGGTACATATTTATAACTATTATATCCGTCCGGTCTAGTCACTATAACACAAGCCTAGTTGCTTAGACTGGAACACACGCTCACTCACTCACCCACTCACTCAATCGTTCGTACCCTTCCTTCGAAAGAAAGAAAATTATTTAAGTCTTCTATTCGTCACTCGTCACCATAACACAAGATTGGTCCACACTCACTCCCTCCCTACTTAAGATCAAATTAATAACACTAAATTTTATTAAACAATATGAAACAAACATGCGATGCGTGATGTTTCCCGCTCGCATGCGAGTGCGACAGTCCTGAACTTGGGCGCTGGCCGAGCCAGTATAGACCGGTTTCTCTCCGTACGTGACGTGCCGCCAGTGCCCACGCACACACGCGCGTCAAGCTTGTAGTAGTGGACTTATCAGAGAGCCTTGTATGACACATTATGGCTTATACACATGTCCCGATTTGGTCGGGTCCGATATCAGTGTTGCCACATTTCAATTCGACAAATCTGTATCGATAAGTGAAAAAATCTGTAAATCTGATTTTTTCACTTATCGATACAGATTTGTCGAATTGAAATGTGGCAACACTGATGTCGGACCCGACCAAATCGGGACGTGTGTATAAGCTCTTAGGTCCGTATTAATAAACCGAACTCAATATCGATTTCAATCTTGAGTTTGCTCTTGAGTTGTTGCGCTGATTAATAATCCTATCTTAAGACGCGATTAAAGAGCGACGTATCACTTGAGTGATACCGTATTAATAAATCAAACTCAGCTCTCAAGATATGTCTTAAGATGTAGTTTCGTGAACTCAAGTCTGATTGCGGGTCATACATGACATAAGTTAGCTGTTTCGTTAGTTTTGTAGTTCAGGAACATGGAGCTAGAACAAATTTTGTCAGAAATCAATTATTATGATGATATTTTATGCTTTCGCATTTAAATAATTATTTAGTAGTAAAATCTTACATTTTGTAAAAAAAATCACATTAAAAACAAATTGACAGCAAAATATGACGACACTACCTACCATAGGGTAAGAACATACCATTCAAGGTAAGAACAAAGCGTTACTGTCATTCAATGTTGCTCTCAAGATCAGTTTCAAATCTCAAGAGCGATATCAGCCTGGTTAAAACTTGAGTTTTATCTATTAATTAACGCCTAACTTAAGATAGTGACCGCATCTCAAGACTCACTCGATTGATACGCACTCAAGATCGATATTGAGAGCGATTTATTAATACGGGCCTTAGTCTCTATGTGGCGCCACTGTCGCTGTCTATCTCTCTCACACTTTAAACTGTCTCTCTCGGACTACCAGCACCATACTGCAATACTTTTCACGTTCCTTCCACTCGACACCACCAAAACGACACCACCGGTGGTGTCGTATGGAATCTCTAGTCCATACGACACCACCCTAGTGATGTCCAGAAACGCGTGTTTTTGACAAATAGCTCCCAGTTCATTAAAATAAAATAAATAAATATCAGACAACATCCCTTGTGACGGTGAAATTTATACGTTTGCCAGAGCAAAGCTGTTCCGCCATTAGCTTTTATGTATTTTATGTCGTCAGTATTAGTATCCATGTCCATTGTGAAAAATTAAAATATTCGGACGGAAAGACAATAATATGCAAATTGCAATGAACAATGTCAAGATGACCATTTGAGTGACAGATAAATATAAACTTTATCAAATGACATACCTCATTAATGAAACTGCTTGAACTTAATTGGAGTTTTCATTTCAACAACTTTGTATGTAGGTAACCTCACTAATAGTCGGTGGTGTCGTTTTGGTGGTGTCGAGTGGAAGGAACGACTTTTCATGACTTTTTCATTCTAATTCAAGGTTTAGCAATCGAATTAATGTCTGGCAAATTAATTTTAAGTTTTTTTTATCTTTAAATAACATAATATTAAAATTACAGACATTATAAAATACCTACTTTGAAATTTAAAAAAAAAACGCATCTGGCACATAATTACCAATGTCAAAAATGTCTGGCAATAAAAAAGGTATGTCAGGTAGACTTATTTAAAAACAAAAAAATGCAAATTACGCCTCATAAAATGTTTTTAAAATCCAGGATTATTACCTGGAGAGGTAGGATGCGCATTAATGAACGCAACCACTACCGCCAGCCAGATAGCCTAGACTCTAACCGAAAGAGCAAAAAGACGACATATCACAAAATCAGCTGACCTGAAATTCTTTCTCGAAAACGTTGCTAGCTCCTATACTACTAGTTTCCATCTAAAAAATGTCTAACGCGCCAAAATAAGTTTTCACTTCTGTACTTTTGATATCTCCGCCTAATAGGTAATAGCCAACCCCCCTCCCTAACTCATCATCGATACCTACTCCCTCAGATGTGTGTGACATTGTGGAGCACTTCAAACCACATAAAACTCCTCAAATTTGTGCTTGCCAGGTTTACTATTAGCAGATCTGCAAGAACTGATAGGAAACTGCTTTTGACCTTTGGATAGCTATATTTTATGGGAAGGTTGTGGTGTACTTTACATCACCAATCATCACCAAAAAACCATCAAATATGGGCAAAACTGCAAGGTGCAGCTAGTCTATTAAATACTTACTTTCCGTGTCTTCAGTTTGCTTGACTTGCTCAGCACAGCACAGCTTGACCCTCTTTCTAGGTCTGGGTCTACTCAATGGAGTATCTTCATCTGTTGAAGCTTGAATCTTTGCAACATTCGATGAACAAGGAGCGGTATCATCTCTGACATTGTCTAACATCTCCGAAATTTCAAATTTCACAATATCTATCATATCATCGTATACATTGATACATTCAGAATTAGACAATGCTTGTGTATTGTGGCTTTGAATGTTGTGTGACATCTGTGTGTTGTCGTTGTCATCATCACTTGTTACTTCACACTTGATTTCCTCCTTCAGGATATTGCCTTCATCATCAGAGGTACCCTTGTTTTGGTGATGAATCATTTCCCTGGCTTCATTTTCTAGAACAGAACAGCACAGCAATATATACATTATGGACCAAATGATTAATTAGGACAAGCTACATCGGGCAACATGATTAATTGTAATCTAAACTTTAATATTTATCATTATAAATATTGCTGATTGTTGGGCAATGTGATAATAGAAATAGATTGCATGGAGTAAAGAGGTCCTTTAGACGCTATTTTAACAGTCTGATCAAAAACGCTTGCTTTGCTCACTTGATTGCAACATCTAACCTAACATTTTCTGGCACCCAATTACCTTTTTTACCATTTCATATATGGTGGACCCGTTCACTAAACAGGGCTCATTGTTTTTGTTTAGATTTGCATTGAAAGCGAATACAGAGTGACATGGAGATTGCATTTCAAATTTTAATTTAATGTCTTACTTAACAGTAATAAAAATAATAAAAGATGTATTTCTATTAATAAGTGGAAAGGGGACAGTGGTTTCCCTACTGCAGCGGGCGCGAGGTAGTCGCAATGGCATCCTGCAGATGATTGTCGCTCGTCAGGACTGATCAATACAATACCGTTGGATGAGGATTGCGATGGGCGATAAAATTTGACATTTACTTTCGATGATTTTATTACTTACTAGCTGCGCCCCGCGGTTTCACCCGCGTAAGTCCCGATTCCGTGGGAATATCGGGATAAAAAGTAGCCTATATGTTAATCCAGGTCTCCAGCTATCTAGGTACCGAGTTCCATCGCAATCGGTCCAGTCGTTTTTGTGTGAAGGAGTAACAAACATACATACACACACACACACACAAACTTTCACATTTATAATATTAGTAGGATAGGATAGGATGTAAGTATTTTTAATTTAATGTATTTAATTTGTATGGAGTAAATTCTAAAATAAAATTTAATTTAATTACTCTGCCGAGCTGAGGAAAGGGTGGTGCCGTGAAAAATGAAACATCCCGTACCTCCAGCTTTTGTAAACCCGCGAGAGAGGCTCCCTCCGGGTTCTGATCTGCAATGGCCTACGTGGCAGTCACTTAATCGACTCCGGACTCAAGAAGGCCGTTGCAGACAAAATTTGAGCAAATGGGGATATATTGCACCGACTGAGGAGCAATGCGAGTGTGGAGCCCCATCGCAGTCCATGGTGCACCTACTCCAATGCCCATTGTGCCCTAATACCTGTACATTGGAGGACCTGGTAGAGGCCAACGCCGCTGCAGTTGCAGTGGCTAGCTACTGGGCAGGAAAAATTTGACTGTTCGAACGTCACTGATACGAAAAGAAGAAGAAGGTACTCTGCCCAATAGGTGACAGATATTATGTAGTTATTACATTGCCCTCTCATATTGGTCATTATTCATAATGCCCGAGCATAAGTAAGGATGTTTGTATGTTACCTGCCATTTCTCTCTCCTGTTTGACTCTTGGCTCCTGGATACCAGACTCCATCCATGTGACATTAGAGAACTCCATGATGCTTCCTGCCGTTTCTCTCTCCTGTTTGACTCTTGGCTCCTGGATACCAGACTCCATCCATGTGACATTGGAGAACTCCATGATGCTTCACGTGAAGGAGAACATAGGGCACTACGTTCTTAGAACACGCGATTCTATAAATCAATATAAAACAAACAATAAAAAACCATAAGAAAACACACTTTTAAAAAAACGTTATTTATACACTTCGCCCAGAATTGTGAAAATAAATTATATTAGGTAAGTACTACATTATATCCGAATTCAGTATTCATAAATTATTAATGGAAATACAAACCTGTGAAAACAACCAAATCAAAACTACAAACAATCCTCTGAACACAGACTACTAAAGAAAAAACAGTCTAGCTGTCCGTGATTCTGATTACATCTCAACTCAGACAGTGTTGCCAACTCGGATTTTGAAAATTATGTAGACCCCAATAAGTTCGTAGATTCACGTACATTTTTCTGAGTGAAATGAAGAGGAATAAAATGTGTGTTTATTTTGCTGCTGTAAAAATAATGACGGAAGTAGACAACAATCTCCCTGACTGATTTCGGTCACAGCTTCGACCTTCGTTGGCAACCTACCTGAAGAAGATGACGTGCTTTGATGTTCAGCAACTCGAACTCGTCTCTGTATCATGGACCTACAATGTAGTATGGTATGTCTACATAAATACCGTACCCGATTTTTGTAAAAAAATATACAATCGGATATCGGACACGTAAACACACCATTTACAATAATATACGAAATGGCCGAGAAGGATAGAAAATCATCTGAAGGCCAATTCTCGTAAATAACATTGTTGAGTGTATCTTTTGCAATCGAAATGCAATCGGGATGATATTGAAATGTAATTTAAACAATGTTATTTACGAGAATTGGCCTTCTGAGCAGTTTTCAAAAAAATTCTGAATAATTTTTATTTCGTCTCTAAAAAAAAAAGGTGACAATAATCTACATTTAACTGTTTCCGATTATAAAGGAATAATCATAGTTTATTATTTTTTATAAAATTACAGTATTTGTTTAATATTTCTATAAAAAAAGTTTAATTTTTGGAAGCAATGGTCTAAAAAATATATATTTAGATTCTCAAATTAAAATATAGATTAAGAGCACAAAATATTAATTAAAAGATCAATACTTTAGAAGGATTAGCCCACATTTTGTCCTTTTCGTTACCTTTGGAACAACTGCTTGGCAAAAATATTAAATTATTAAGTTTACAGGGGGAATCTCAGCCTTTTTTTAATTCAAATCACTTACTATATCACCAATCAATACTTTGACATTTTTAATTATTATAATAATTAATAATAATAAATTTTAAATATTTAAAGAAAAAGTCAATCATCTCCATTAGGACAGTTATTAAATAGGAACTTTGGTTACTAAATAGGAATTTATAAGGCTGAGGTTTGAATGAACCTCAAAACTAAAATGTTTTTTTAAAACTTTAACTTAGGATTGAATATTATGTTAATTAGCTATCTTGGAAACTATTTTTTTACCGACTTCAAAAAAGGAGAAGGTTCTCAATTCGTCGCGTATATAATATATTTTTTTTATGTATGATCGCGAATTACTCGAAAACGCCTGGACCGATTTGCAAAAATTGTTTTTTTGTTTGAAAGTGAATAACTCACAGGTGGTCCCATAAAAATTGAATGAAGATCTGATGAGGATCTTCGGAGTGATGAACAGAATTGCACCTCGAGAGGGCAGCAAATTGCTCATTTTTCGATTGCCAAAACTGCCACTATGCATATTGCGGCTTTGTTCCGGGCACCCATCGGTATGTTCAACAGAAGAATTAAATACCTATAGAAATAAAGATAAACATAACCCTCCTTTTGATTTTGCCGTAGTTGGGTAAAAATGCAATGTGGATTCTGCCTTACGATTCCCAATTACAAAAGTTATTAACAGGAAGTAACTAAATGAGAACGAAAGTTTAATTTCATCTTTTCTACAAAAAATCTGATAAAATCGACTGTTTTGTGATAAGATATCGAAAACTTAATATACAATTTTATTATCAATCCATATTACTATAAACGTAAAAGAGGATTAACTTACACTTGTTTTTCCGTAACTAACATGGAAACAATTTTTGAATCCGGGGAGCACCACACAATCCAACAATGTTTTTAGATTAATTTGATAGATTACAGCAAAATAACTTTGTGCTACGTTCTTCTTAAATGTTTCCAGTGCACAGAAAACCATAATCTACTTAACTTTATTTAAATATTTTCGATTAATCACGTAACTAACTAGGAAACCGCAAAATGACTTTTTTTATGAATGTTAAAAAACATTAATTATTTTAAAATGATGCATTGTTTTCGCAGAATTGTTTATTCAAGTGATAAATGATTATAATCAGTGTAAGATAGTACCAAAAAGTTAAATGCAAACTCAATGTTTTCTTAAATATTCATATAGAAAGTCAACACTGCTTAATGGGACACATCACTCTCCATACATTTGCAAACTCAAAGTTCTAATTTTTAATATTTTTTTCATAAATGATCCAACTTTTACAAGAATTAGAGCAGGAATATAAGGGTAAGGCCGCCAATTTGGCCACTTTTTGACTAAAAGATATGTCCCTGACCAATAAAAAAAAAAATTAAGCGTTTAAAGAAATAATTACAATTTAAATACTTATAATTAATTATTTATTTGCTCATTTATTTTGCCAGCGGTCGTTTAAATATAAAATTAAATTTTTTATTACAATTTTATTACTGAAAAACGGAGTAAAATAAGCAAATTTAGCGTGTCCCCTTTCCAAAATCATACCTTTACAGCCCGATTGTTCAAAATTTTGAAGGATTTCAAACTTGAATTTTAGTTCTAGTGGATTATAAAACTGTAAAAAATGTTTACTGTATAAATAAATAAATAAAAATAAATTTTACGATATATTATCACATTCTAAAGATTTGTCCCAAAAAAATTACTTTTACGTAACGCAGTTTTACATGACGGATATTTTGTAGTAAAAATGGTAGAATTTAGTTGTAGAAACATTATTTATGATACTGGCAACACGGATCATGACTTAGTTATATAAAAAAAATAAAGAGGCCATTTTTCTTTTTACAATATTTGGAAAGAGGTGGACAAGTGTTTTCGTCAGAGAATAAAAAATACGGAAATATGTGATTTTAAAAGTGAGAATTCGTTGTTTTACATTGATTATGTTGCGGCATTGTTTATTAGGGATTTAATTTACTGTAGGCAATGGTTTTAAGCATATTTAACAACAGTTTATAGAAATAACCTAAAATGTTTTATGCAAAACCGTGCTTTTGCGTTGCTTTTATGTCACTTTTGTGTAACGTGTAACATAAAAGTAACAAAATAGATTTGTAAAGATTAGTGCATACCATAAAACATGCACTGATACGTAGTTAGGTAGGGATTCTTTTTCTTACTATAAAATTGAAAAATAAAAAAATACAATTCGTTTTTCAGCGAAGGTATAGTAATGCCACGAAAAGGGGTTGTTCTAAAAAATTCTAATTCTAAAATTCGAACTTTTTATTCAATAATTTTAAGGTTATGTTTACTCGAAAATCAACTGTTTCTTAGAGTTAGTTTATTAATTAAATTAATGGTCTTTACTTCCCAAAACAGCTGATTATTTTTTCTCATAATTTTCAACAAGAGGTTCGGATTTCCAAAATACTTAAAACAATAGTTGTTCGCCTAGACTTCTAGAACACCTCCCTTTCGTATTAACTACTATACCCTCGCTAAAACACGTTGTAAGTAGGTATATGAGAATTATGTCTAATATGTTTCTATTAGTAATTTCAATTAAAAATACACATTTTAAATAAAAGTTCTCGTTTTATTTATAAAATACCTATACAGATTGTTTCAGCGAAGGTACTAGACCTAGACCTCTAAACCGACCACTGTTCATTTTACCATACCTTCGCCGCAACACATATACTTAATAAATTGTATAATACAGAAGTTTAATTTTTATTTAAGCCAATAAGTAGGTAGTAAAATACAAGAAGCAATTATTTCAGCAGTGTGATCTAAGCTTTAGGCACTTTTATATTACTTTTACGTTACCGTAACCTAAAAGTAAGTTTTTTACTTTTGTGTTACAAGGGACCAAATCTACGGCCTTACCCATAAACAATAATTCATGTCAGTAACAAAACGAAAACGACTGAAGGAAGTCAACAATACAGTGCTTCATTTGATAGATACGTCAGGGCGCCGCCATCTTGACTACTGTTTTGTGTCTATTAATAGGAATAAAATGACGGAACGTGGTTCATTCTGTCGGAGTAGCTTCATGATGTCCGAACCTTTTTATGTTCGTACCATGTATTTGAGTTAATTAGTTTAATACCTTTTAGTGAGTGGATTAAGCGTTGTGGTAAAATAATGCCGATGGGTATGTAATTTATATGATTAAAATATGTTCTGACGATAAGTGCCTTTATATTTACGTAACCTTACGCTCAGATTTGCTTAAAATACCTGGTCCTTTATATCAGAAGTGGGATGACATAGTGAAAATCGAACTTTCACGTGGCACGTTTTCGGTCTTGCTGACAATAAGTGTTTTATGGTTTTAATCTAAATCTTTTAAAAAAAAGGAGCGTGTAAAATATTGTGAATTATTGTGATATGAAATATTGTGATTAAATATAAAAACGCAAATCTATTGTTGAAATTTGTGGGTAAGACAATAATTAAAATAACGGTTAAATAACCTAAATATTTTTATTGTGATAAAAATTATACGGTGAAAAACAATAAAACATACAGAGGCTTCATAAATTACTGTGTTGAATTCAAGTAGCGAAGAGGGAGACATATTACTCCTTCTTCATCTGTTTATTTGAAGATGCTTTTAGTAATTTTGCAGATTGAATAGCGAGTGAATGTAGATGACTTGTAGATGGTGACACAGGTGAAAAACCATGAAAACAGCACGGGGACAACACGTGTTTAGCAGAAAACACATTTCGTAAGCATTTTGTATAAAATGATGAGCTGTAAAGATTGTATAATTAATGTGTTCATTTTTGTTATATATAGTTGGACAATGGACAGGCGCAAATGATGGGCGCAAATGCTGGGCTCAAATGCAACGTGAAAACAGCACGATGATGTAGTAAAATGACTGCGGTGGAAAATGGTGAGCTGTATCGTTCATAATTTGTATAATGAGCTGAATATTTTCGTTAAAAAGTATAATTACAAAAATATCGCTAGGTTTGAAAAATTTAGAGCCAGGAGTGGCCGAGGCAGTCAATAAAGTGCTGAAATATTTTATCAAAATTGCTGATGCAAGTAGATTAAATCTAGACTTTTACATGGTTGTCATTTACATGAAAGTTTTAAATTAATAATGGTCGCTAGTATGGATATACCAAAGAAATATGCCATATAATTAGCGATGGAAATTGATAAAATTCAGATTTTTTAGAGCTGTATCGTTTATAATTTGTGTAATGAGCTAAATATTTCTGTTGTAAAGTATAATTACAAAAATAAAGTTCTGAAATATTTTATCAAAATTGGTGATGCAAGTAGATTAAATTCAGATTCTTACATGGCTGTTTGAAATATTGTTTTGTATGAATAGTTTTGAATTAGTAATGGTCGCTAGTATGGATATAACAAAGGAATATGCCATACAATTAGCGATGCAAATAGATTAAATTCAAAAATTTTAAAGCTGTATCGTTTATAATTTGTATAATGAGCTGAATATTTCTGTTGTAAAGTATAATTACAATTAAGGCTAGATTAAAAAAGTTTAGAGCCAAGAAAGGCCTATGAAGTTTTTGAATAGTGAAAAAAGTGGATTCATGGGTAGATTCATATTTTTGACTAATTCGTCGAGAGTGTGAATTTGCAGATGAATTTATTTTAGTAAAGGTGTACATGCTATAAGATGTTGTGAAATAAACTCGATACGCTGTGAACGCAAGTCATTCTTAAACCGATAATATAAATCATTCAGATATGGGTGTCTCTCTCTCACAAGTGAAGCGAAATGTTCTTTGTGAGATGTGTAGCGAGAAATCTAGAATGAAGAGATCTGTAAATGTAAAAAAGAAATGGCGTTGCAATATGGGTTCTAATGGCAGGAAAAAGAAATAAAACTCAAATTAGAAATTCCCATGCAGTTGCAGTCACTTCAAACATTTTTCCAACAGAAGTAGAGTGACAGAATTGTGTATAGTAACAGATATCCATGGTGAACACTGGTACTTTAAATACATGGCGATACACAACTAAGCTGATATTGAACATCACTTGGTTTAAGCCATTTGGTTGAGTTGGTTGGCCGGCGATGGGATAGCTAGCTCTTCCAAGATTCTGTCCCTTTTGCTCTGGTGTGTGGATGTGGAAGTATTGCGAACTGTAGATGTCTTTTGGTTGAGTTAGTTGGCCGGCGATGGGATAGCTAGCTCTTCCAAGATTCTGTTCTTTTTGCTCTGGTGTATGAATTTAGAAGTATTGCAATCATTTGATGTCTTTTGGTTGGGTTGGTTGGCCGGCGATGGAATAGCCAACTCCTCCAAAACTCTGTTTGCTCTTCTATATCAAAACGATCAAACGTTGCAGAATCTGACCTTTTTTGTGTTGTTCTCAGCTTCCAAATTCGACTACAAGGGTGTTCGAGGGCGAACACAACCGCAGGACGGCCGTGTCAGTAACAAAACGAAAACGACTGAAGGAAGTCAACAATACAGTGCTTCATTTGATAGATACGTCAGGGCGCCGCCATCTTGACTACTGTTTTGTGTCTATTAATAGGAATAAAATGACGGAACGTGGTTCATTCTGTCGGAGTAGCTTCATGATGTCCGAACCTTTTTATGTTCGTACCATGTATTTGAGTTAATTAGTTTAATACCTTTTAGTGAGTGGATTAAGCGTTGTGGTAAAATAATGCCGATGGGTATGTAATTTATATGATTAAAATATGTTCTGACGATAAGTGCCTTTATATTTACGTAACCTTACGCTCAGATTTGCTTAAAATACCTGGTCCTTTATACCTATTCAGTGCTTTTATTTATGTAATTGTTATCTTGAACAAAATATGTTTATATTACGTAAAAAACAAAAGTCAATTTATGGGACACATCAAAATCAGAATTCAGAATTTTTTTGAAAACTGCTCATCTATCGATAGATGTTCACGGCACGGAATCTAGACTTTTACCTAACTACGTAGGTAATCCAAAAGATTAGATTAACAACATAAACAAACTAGAAAATTATCTTCGCTGGTGAAATTATAAAGATAAGGTATCTGAAAGTACGGGTGTATGTTAAAATGTATAAACTCAAAATACATAACGTTGTAATTCATAAAGCTAAAATACCGAAAATCAAAATACATAATGATCAAAATACATAAAATTGAAATAAATAAAATTTGTTTCATATAATATACGAAATACATAATGACAAAACGTATAAATTTAAAATACATTAGTTCAAATAACATATATCCAAAACAAATAAAGATTTAAATGAATAATAATTGAAATAAATAATAAATCCCTACGAGCGAATCAAACTATTACAGCAAAAAGTTCAAAATATCGATAGTCATAATATCTATGTTCAAAATGTTTACATTAATTACACATACTATGTTCAATACAGGGTTATTGGAAATTATACTAGCAAGCCGTTGAGGGCTACTTCTGTGCACCTTAACAAACAACTTTTGTTCTATGACTTTTGGAATATCGAACATTTTTTCGAAAAATTTGAGGTTAGGTTTACCTGAAAATCAGCGGAGATGTCATTAAAAATTTTACTTATTTTTTAAGTTTTATCTACGGTTCTTAGTCTAATTGACCTTTGTTTTAAAAAATCAGCTGTTTTTCGAATTTACATAACCTCAATTTTTTTTTTTCGAATTTCCAAAAGTCGTAGAACAAAAGTTGTTTGTTAAGGTGCACAGAAGTAGTCAACGGCTTGCTAGTGTAATTTCCAATAACCCTGTATAGGTACTTATCTAAGTAAAAATGCCCATATATACAATACACGCTGTAGAGCAGCGCATGGGCATTTTAAGCATAAATAGGTAGGTAGAATTCGGTTCTGGCAGTTCTGACGGTTAATTTTACTACAATGAGGTACGAACGTCAAATTCTATGACTACAATTAATTCACCGAGGGTTTTAATTTTTTTTTATAAATTACGCCCTCGCTAACCAAGTAAAATAGGTAGAATTTTAGGATAGGTAGGTTCTAAAACTTGCCGGCCGCTACCGCGGCACGCACCGGCCGGCCGTTTCGCTGGTTCGCCTCGTGCGTTGTGGTCGCAGATATAACCTATCCGTGCGAGCGCAGCGAGCTGTCATTTTTTTGAAAAAAAGAAGGATTGGTACTTATCTACATAATATTTACTCGATATTTACTTTGTACTTCGATATTTGGAACTTTCTAATTTTAATAAACAAATTATGTACCAATTTCTGGTTTTTGTTTACCTGAACATACAACTTATATATTTTGATAGTTATACATTTTAAAGTTAGGCTTGTTGATTATTATGTGGTTTAAGCATTATAATTTTTAATTATTATATATTTAGAACTTTATGAATTTGCAGTTTATGAATTTAAAACTTATGTCATTTAATTTTATGTATTTTGAATCATTATGTATTTTGATTTTCGGTATTTTAACTTTATGAATTACAACGTTATGTATTTTGAGTTTATACATTTTAACATACACCCGAAAGTACCTACCTACTTATATTATTTACTATCAGTGTCATTGTTCCTAAAGCAAATATTGTTGTTTGAAGTAGAGAGAAAGGAAATCTTAGTTTTTATGGTGTTTTTGTAGAATCTACAAGTGTTTTGTACATATTAGGTGGTTTGCTACTGTGGACATGTGCTGTGGATTCGAGAATTCGTAAACAAAAAAAGAAAGAAAAAGTCCATAATGCAAACTAATTAATAGTTTTGGATTGAAACTAATTAAATAATGGAGACTATCGAAGAAAATATAGAGGTAAGTGTTGTAAATCAGATAAATTATTCATCACAAAACATATAAAAACTTTCGAAACATAAAGACTAGGTATGTAGTTTATCTCATGGATTTATAAAAAATAATTTCCCGCTTACTAGAAAGAGATATAAAGAAAGAGTAGCACGATATTTTGACAGTTATTTAATGCTAAACTTTGACGTTGCAGTCGTTGGTCTCTGAAACGTTTTTAAGATTGCCAGCTGAGAAAATTTTCCCAAATTTATGGGATTTTTTATATCATCAGAAATCAGGTTGATTTTATTTTAAACTTGTAACTTTACGTGTGCTGCTTTCTTGTTACGTATGTCCTAACTTAGTTTTTAAGACGTTTTAATATGATTTATCCAAACTGTATGATTCCAAACTTAGACTTCGACGTATACTAACAAAAACAATTTTTAATTACCTACCTACTTGATTTAATTACCCATCCAACCGGGTTTTTAAAGGAAATCGATTCATACAGAGAAAAGGCAATCTCTCTGTTTGCACTAGACCACAATGGTCCAGCTAGTTTCCAGCTAGCTAGTCAGAACTAATTTAACTGATTTGAATAAATACAATTTTACCTCTTTGGGGTATACAATATACATACAATACATTAGAGTGCGTTCCACTTATCAAGCGCGTTGAACGCCAGCGGCCAGGCCCGCCACTAGCTGTTTCGTCGCCCGCGTGCAATACCGATTATGCCGCCCTACGCTACGACTACTTACTCTGAGTTTTGTAAAAAAAAGGATGATAATTAATGTTTTCTCAATATGGTCGGGAAAAAACAACATAACGAAAAAAACATTTATTTTAAATAATTAAGTACTTATTATAAAAATTTAACTCTTCTTGTCTTTAAAACTAAATCTTCTATCAACTTTTTTGTATCCAAACAGTTTAAAATTTAATGTTCAATTCAAACTATAGCTAAATAACTGTCTTTGCTGAAGCATTGTTGATTTTAAATAGTTTTTGATAATTTTTAATTTTGAAAAGGATCTTCCACTAGATGCAACTGAAACCGGCAGTGTAAGTTATATTCTCATAGGCCAGTCATTTAAGCTTAAATTAGGTAAGAATCTCGGAATTCGAGATACCCAGCTGTAAGTCTGTAAATACTTGTATATTGACACCCTAAAAGTTGTCTCAAAACCTACATATTATGGTAGGGTGTTCGCAACTATTAAATTTCAAGGTCGAAGGTCACAAAAATCATTTTTTAGTACTTTTTTTTGTAAATATCTCATTTCCTATGGGGTTTTTGCTATTTGCATTTATATCACTATTGTAGAATACAAAATTCTCTACAAATTTAGTTTAAAAATGGTTTTCATACGGTGAACCGTTTTCGAGAAAGAGGGCGGAGAGCGCGCGGTCACAGCATCACTTCAGGTCAACCGGTGCCTCCGGTCGAAAACGCGCCATATAAAGTTGATGAACTATCGATAAATCAATGATTATAAATATTTGTCATTTTTTATTAATTATTATATTATATTTCATAATTTTCTTCATGCACTAAATTTATATCAATTCAATAATACTGATAACCGTTTCCTAAAACACATATTTTATTTCTGCACGCATTAAGTGGCTGGGACACAACTTCTGCGCTTTAAAAAAAAATAAAAATAAACATTGTTAAAAGTTTTTGAGAAACTGACAAATTTCGATGAACTAGCTGCAGCATTTGAGGAAGAAAATTGCTCAGCCCAGAGATTATTAGAGAGTGGAACTCAAACCTTATTGGCAGTCTTTAACGCTCCGAAATCTGTGTGTTATATGCATTACGTCAAGTCTACAAAACTTAATAAACCTGTGCAGCTTTCAAATATTCCACCAACAAGTGCAGCTGCTCATCAACATTTCAAACGTGTATATTATCAAGTTCAAACTTGGTTAGGGCATGATTTGAAACCCGATTTTCTGGAGCCTATCATGAAAATTTTACCACCTGCTCCAGAAACTTAGCTAAATACAATTTTCTGCAACTGCAAAAGTGGTTGTGGTTCGCGATGCGGATGCAGGAAAGTGGACTTGCAATGCTTTTTAGCTTGTGGCCAATGTAATGGGCAAGCCGACGATGAAGACCAGTTTGAAATTTACCAGCATCCGGAAGACGACGACCAATTTTGTATTCTACAATATTGATGATATATACAAATAGCAGAAACCCATAGGAAATTAGATATTTACAAAAACAGCGCAATACCCCCATTTTTGTGACCTTTGACCTTGAAATTTAATACTTGCGTACACCCTACCATATGTAGGTTTTGAGACAACTTTTAGGGTGTCAATATACAAGTATTTACAGACTTACAGCTGGGTATCTCGAATTCCGAGGTTGAACTTACTAAAATGACTGGACTATCAGCGCTATTGCTGTGTTCGGAAATGTTTAAATAAAGTTATTGGTAAAAAAATATTGTAATAAGGTTTTGTGGACTGGTTTTCTGCAAAATTGAATTTTAATGCAATGATTTAATTAAATAAATCAATACCGTCAAAGTCTGATTTACTACTTGAATCATCTTTAAGTTTCAGATTTAAATATTTACAATGTTTCATTAACTCATCATTGGAATAACTAAATTAGTTATTGCTAAAAAAGCCAAATACGTCGGTAAATGTTTTTAACTCGTCCAATCTATCTTCTAAATAAGTTATTGTCTGATCTAGGATTCTAAAATAAAGCTCTACTCTATATTTGATTGAAAACGCAAATTTGCTGCATCGTTCACCACCAAATTAAGACTATGCGTCGAGCATGGGATGTAAACGCGCGGTTATTTATTTCCAATTTTTTTTGTAGTCTTTTGCTAGTGCAAAAGATTTAAGTTTAATAAATGATCATAATTGAGTAATTATGATCATCTATTAAACTTGGGGCGCCTAGCCGGTGACCAGCTAGGCGCCCCAAGTAGGTATCCTATGCGCGCCCTCTGCGTAGGAGTCGACTGGCCAGGGGGGGGGGGACTTGAATAAGGTATGAGTCGCTCGATTTGCCGCCCCCGGGCGTGCCGCCCGCGTGCGGTGCACGCTCTGCGCGCCCGCTTACGGCGGCCCTGCCAGCGGCGACCACAAAATCGAGGTCCACTTAAACGATTATCGTTGTGGGAGCTGTGTCGATTAGGTGTAGTGGACCGCCTTACGGTCGATCGCGTGGTCGATGAGCGCGCGAAATATAAAATTAAAAAATTAGTTGTCTGTTTTTTGTTACTTCTTTTATTTATTTTTAAGCTATAGCATAGCTTTTATCGCGGGCTTGACGTGTATGTATATGGTACGAATGTACGACGTGTATGTATATGGTACGAATGTACGAAGCTCGCACGATGCAATAGCTTTACCGCGGCAGTCCCCGACTGACACACGTTTTTTTTATAATTGTTTTTCTTTACTTGTAATTTTTTTCCTTTAAGTCTTCTATTTATCACTTTTCCCACAACACAAGCCCAGATAAGCGATATTATTAATAAATACTCTTTTTCCTAAATCCTGCAAAGGGGGGCACACGGAGGGTAAAAGTGTAAGTAAAAGGGCGACCCGGGGGCAGGCAGGCGGCCAAGGGGGGGCGACCGCCCGGGGGTAAGAGGGCGACAAAGGAAGTTAGGGGGGGGGGCAGGGGCCAAGGGTTCAAAGGGGGGCGGCCACCCGGGGGTAAGAGGGCAACCCGGGGAGACCCAATTTTTTTTTATTGCATTTCTTTATTTTCTTGCAATTTATGATTCAGGTAATATGTCTTAAATAAAAATGGGGCTGGGGAGAAAAAGTAAAAAAGATCCAAACGAAATCAAAAGACACAAATTAACTTGATACCCCACTCGGGCATATCTGCTTACATTCGGTTGTTAATCTAGACTTTTATCCCCCATAACTTTCAGACGGCTAAACCGATTTCGATTCAAACATAGCTAAGAACACTCCCGACTAATTCACCTTTCAAACAAAAAAAAACTAAATCAAAATCGGTTCATCCGTTCGGGAGCTACGATGCCACAGCAGACACATGCACAGACACACATACACAGACATGTCAAACTTATAACACCCCGTCGTTTTTGCGTCGGGGGTTAAAAAAGAGCGCGAATGAGGCAGGTTGATGACACTGGCGTTATGAGTCGTAATATTAAAAAAAAGTCAAACACCCACGGAGACCCACCTCTTGCCGGCGATCGTTGAGGGCTTAGGCTTGTACACACGTTACGATTTGGTCGTCCCGACCAAATTGACACAACCAAATTGGGTATCGATACACACCGCTACGATTTGGTCGGATACTATTCAGAGAGTTCATTGATACGCATCGTGGTCATTAAGTAGTTTCTAGGGTTCCATTCCTCAGGAGGAAAACGGGACCCTATTACTATGACTTCACTGTCAGTTCATCAGTCCGTCCGTCTATCAGTTCCGTCCGTCTGTCTGTCTGCCTTTCTGTCCGTCTGTCATCCGGTTGTATCTCATGAATCGTGATGGATAGAGAGTTAAAATTTTCTCATATTATGTATTTCTATTAGTGTCGCTTTAACAACAACAACTAAAAAAAGAAAAAAATGAAGTGGGGCTCAAATACAACATGATACGGAACCCTTCGTGCGGGAGTCCGACTCACACTTGTTTGTTTCGAACACGAAGTTGGGTCCCGATTTGGTCGGATACAACCAAATTGGGTGGGCGTATCCAATTTGATCAATTAATAATAATTAAGTCTGCCCGATCACGATACACACGTCCCAATTTGGTTGTACCCCCGACCAAATTGGATGTCGGACCCGACCAAATCGGGACCTGTGTATAAGCTATTAACGTGAAGTTTGCGCGGTTGCAAAGTGTGACGTCATAATAGCTCGATCGCAACGACCGCGTCATAAGCGGACCACGTTTGTGATCGAAAATATCGAAAAACTCTTTAAGTGGAACGCACCCTCATCTTCAGTTTTTAAAATGAGAATGTACCTAGGTACTCTTAAATAATGTACTATAAATAATTAAATAAATATGTCAAATCGTCAAATTTGATTTTCAATTCATCAGTGATCGCTGACCATCTGTCAATTTCGTTTGGTTGGGCGAAACATAAAATTGTGAAAAGTGGAATTCTATACCTGGCATCCCTACCGCAGTTTGTCGAATTTCGAATGAAGACGTCCCTTTCATGCGAAAATAATAAATTAATTTCCACCATTTTTGTTCGAAATACGCATCAGCCGCGGAAACTATTTTCTACCTAGGAAAATATAGAAAATTCTACACTGTGGCTAAAGTTACCCCGTACCCAACGATGTCCCATTCGGGGAGAAGTAAATTCGAGGTGAGGAATCGATCGGGCGCATTGTTTGTGTTTAAGAAATCAGCTGACATGAAATGGTTCACCATTCAGCCCTTTATCGCTTATGCCTTTGTTCAGAACAGGAATAATCAAACGCTCCATGTAGGGAAAACGTGAACCTACTTGGTAGTAAAATTATAAACTTATCGCGATGGTTCGTACTGGCACAAAGGTAAACAAGTTCTATTTTTAAATTCTTAACTTTTTAATATTTTCATTTCATTTCGGCGGGATTAGAAGTTAATTTTTACGTGTTTTTATTAAGTTCTAAGTGAATTTTACTGTGTATTAGTGTTATATAAAGTGGTGTAATCGACAAGTCCTTTGTTTAGTCAATGTAATTGACCTCTGGAGGGCATCAACCGCACGTCCCGTTATGATTTCTTTTAATTTACGAGTAAAAACTCAAGTGGCCGATTTGCGTGTTTGCCAAGTATTCTAATAAAATTGAGTAATATCAATTTGTTTGTGATTTCCTTGTGGATGTGACATAATTTATTCATTGTCATTCTCGATAACAATATAGGTACCTACCTATCTACGTATTAACATAGTGTACAATGATAAAATAGTAATTAAGTACATCCAGCGACCATAACCATGGAATTTTCTTGTAATTAAATAATTAACAGGTAAATAATTGTATTGTACTATATGCAGAATACTAAATATATTCCAAAGTCCAGCTGTATTCATAATTTAATTCAATTTTCACCCACCCGTTTCAACTTCAATAATCATTTATCACTACATTATAAAACAAAGTCGCTTTCTCTGTCCCTATATCCCTATATATGCTTAAAACTGCGCAACGGAGTTTGATGCAGTTTATTTTAATAGATAGAGTGATACATGCATAATATACCCGTGCGAAGCTGGGGCGGGTCGCTAGTTATATACAAAATATCCAGACCAGTATCAAGTATCTTAAAAATAAAGGCACTTTCACTGCACAAAATAGTATTATCGGCTAGTTCTGTCTTCTACGCTGTCCCATTATTCCGAAAGCCTTAAAGTAATCCCCATATCTCTAGTATTTAATATCCCAGGACATTGTACAGAGCGCCATCTAGCCCTTAGCTAAGCTAAGCTTGTGCAATGGTGATAATCCATTCTTTAGGTAACTGATTGCACCCCATGGCTTTGCTTGAATTAGTGTTCACAAGAGATATTATACCCTACAATCACAGAATACATAATAAAATAAATAAATATAACAGGACATTCCACACCTCGCCAGCTAGCCCCAAAACTCAGTAACTAGACTTGTGTCATGGGTGCTAGACAACGGATATACTACTTATATACTTTTTCTTAGAAACAACCAGACCCCAGACGAATATCTAAGCATAAATACTTGTCTGTGGCAGAAATAAATAATAAATAATAATAAATAATAAATATTGCAGGACATTCCACACATCGCCATCTAGCCCCAAGCTAAGTAACTAGACTTGTGTTATGGGTGCTAGACAACAGATATACTACTTATATACTTTTCTTTTGTAAATATATACTTATAATACATAGAAACAACCAGACCACAGACAAATATCTAAGCATAAATACTTGTCTGTGGCGGGAATCGAACCCGCAACCCTGTGTTTGGCAGTCCGGCATGGTAACCATTGTGCCAACTGGGTCGTCGAACCCCAACCCAGTGTTTGGCAGTCTGGCATGGTAACCATTGTGCCAACTGGGTCGTCAAATAATAGTTACCAAGAGCTACAAACTTTTTACTCCTAAAGAGGTTGAATTGCAAAGAATCCTTCCATAATGCTTGCCTACATCCTAAAAAGATGCAAAGTTGCAAACTCGTAGCTTTTGTGGTTTCAGAGGTTTCTTGAGAAGTGATTTTTTATACTACTCCTAGCTGTCTTGGCAAACGTTGTTTTGCCATACCTATAAATAAAATAAAAGAAAAAAATAGATGTTGCTCTTTTCTTTTTTAAATATTATAGGTCAGCGTTTGACCACTATCACACCTGCCTGATGGTAGGTGATGATGTGGCCTAAGATGTAACACGCCTTCCTAGAAGATACCTATTCACTCGCGACTTGAAGATCACCAAATTGTACACGTCAGGAAAGACAGACGCAGGCAACCGATTCCATTCCCTTGCAGTACGAATAAGGAATGACGAAGCAAAGCGCTTGGTGCGAAGCGAACGTGTAGTATGTCCACCATGAATCGGTGCCGCACACCAGTCTGCCTGGTTGTATGACGAAAGAATGGAGATGACAAGATTAGGGGCTCCCGATCAGAAAGTCTAAGTAGCAAAACGTCAAACAAAGCGAAAAATCTAGTGAGCAATCTGCCTAGTTAGCTAATCGCCCATGTAGCAAAACGTCTAACTATCAAGAGGTCTATATAACGAAACGTCTATATAGGAAATCATTCGTTCGATTCTTAGACCTAACAAACACAAAAAAATTCATAAAAATCGGTTCAGCCATTTAGGTGGACATAGTTATCTAATACCGCGACACGTGAATTTTGTAATAAAGATAGTTTAGAATGAGTGCAATGCAAATTTATCAATTAAAACAAAATGCAGTTAAGTAACATAAATGTATTTAACCTGTAAATTGTATTTTTTACTAATAAAATACTATTGTTACAAGGTATATCACCTGTCCATATTTAGCTCCATACCAAATGTCTAAACTTGTTTCTCCACCATCAGATATCGAGGTTCTCCAGTGAAGATGAGAACCACATCAACAAGAAACTGCCGAAGGAGCTGCTGCTCCGGATCCTCTCCTACTTAGATGTCGTCTCCTTATGCAGATGTGCTCAGGTAATATACCGTTACCAGCTGCAGTGGAGTATGCAATGGCTGCTATCCTCTAAATATCACTATCACTATCACTACATAGTATAAAACAAAGTCGCTTTCTCTGTCCCTATATCCCTATGTATGCTTAAATCTTTAAAACTACGTAACGGATTTCGATGCGGTTTTTCTAATAGATAGAGTGATTCAAGAGGAAGGTTTATCATCACTACATAGTATAAAACAAAGTCACTTTCTCTGTCCCTATATCCCTTTGTATGCTTAAATCTTTAAAACTACGCAATGGATTATGATGCTGTTTTTTTTAATAGATAGTGATTCAAGAGGAAGGTTTATATGTATAATACATGCATAATATAGCCGTGCGTAGCCGGGGCGGGTCGCTAGTATAGTATAAAAAAAAAATTCGCTTTCGGCTATCCTGTCCCTATGTATGCTTAGGTCTTTAAACTTACGCAACGGATTTTGATGCGGTATTTTTAAATAGATAGAGTGATTCAAGAGGAAGGTTTATATGTATAATACATGCGTAATATAGCCGTGCGAAGCCGGAGCGGGTCGCTAGTTGGTACTAAAATAATGTACTTTTAGAGTTCCATATCCAAAGGGTAAAAACGGGACCTTATTACTAAGACTCCACTGTCTGTCTGTCTGTATGTCACCAGGCTGTATCTCATGAACCGTGATAGCTAGACAGTTGAAATTTTCACAGATGATGTATTTCTGTTGCCGCTATAACAACAAATACTAAAAACTGAATAATAAAATTATAAGTGGTGCTACCACACAACATGGTACAGAACGGAACCCTACGTGCGCAAGTACGACTCGCACGTTTTAAGGTTCCGTATATCAAAAGGTAAATAAAAAACCCTTATATTTTTACAAATACATACAGAAACACGCAGACCAGAAACAATATTTTTATTGAAGTGAAAACTTCTTATGGCGCGTTGGGCACTTTTGTGGGTGAGCATTTTCAGCCGTTCTCGCGACAGACGACAGATTTTCTCGCGACAGATGAGATTTTACACAGATATACAGTTTTTTAATTTGGCTGTGAGTGTATTAAGACGTACATATGGTATTTTTTAACGGACGACTATTGACGGACGACTATTTGTCGTTTTATTTTATTTTGTTTGGAAAACAAACAGTTATAAATATTCTGCTTAAACAAACTAAAAAAGTGGCTAAGAACCAATTAAATGTTTTCACATATAAATTAACTACATATTACACAAACAGAAAAGAATAACAAAAATAAATATAGGTATAAACAGTTAACTGAAATATGAGATTATAAGTACCAAATAATTTAGAATAATAATATGTTAATGCGACTAAATATTAATATAAGACTGCCAACTAAGGAATGTGCGTCAAACCAGTGGCGTGTCAGTGTATTCTTGAACGCAACCGGCTTGGAATCAAAAAGATCCAATTCAGGAAAGTCTATCAGTCCATTAAACGCGTCGACTGCCCTAGGGAAGAAAATTTTTTGCCTGTAAATGGTTCTCTTAACTGAATGCGAGATGGCACTCGCAATTTTATGTTAGACAAGAGTTGAAGAGAAATATCTGTTAGATCATACAATTTGTTCCACGGCGTGAATCGAATGTGCGACCTTCTATGTCACATCATCACGTAGGTTTCAAAGCTAACACTTCGTATTTTTTTGTTCAGGTATCAAAACTATGGAACATCTTAGCACTGGATGGTTCCAACTGGCAGAGGATAGACCTCTTCGAGTTCCAGAGAGATGTCGAGGTAAATATATTTGTTTTTGGGGTTCCGTACCCGAACGGTAAAAACGGAACCTTTTACTAAGACTTTACAGTCTGTTGCCGCTATAACAACAAATAAGTACTTAAAACAGAAAAAAAAAATAAAAAAAATGTGGGGCTCTCATACAACATGATATGGAACCCTTCGTGCGAGGGTCCGACTCGCACTTGGCCGGTTAATCTATAGACTCCTTGTCCTTATATATAATACTAGCTGCACCCCACGGTTTCATCCGCGTTAGTCCCGATACAGTTAAAATATATGACGAAAAACGCTGAGCAATTTAACAAATTGTCAAATTTGTGTTGATGTCAAAGTGACAGATGTCACTTTGACATCTGTCAATTTTTCGACACTCTTCGTTAAGTATATTATATATTAGACAATTCACACAATCTACTATATAAAAATAAGTCGGGTTTTCCTTCCTGACGCTATAACTCCAGAACGCACGAACCGATTTAGATGATTTCGGTTTTGAAATGTTTGTCGTATTCCAGGGAAGGTTTAAACGGTGAGAAAGATCGGACTTACGCGAGTGAAACCGCGGGGCGCAGCTAGTATCTTTATAAATTATAGCGTGTTCTATTCTGATGTATAAGCTATATGTAAAGTTTCATTAAAATCCATTCAGTAGTTTTTGCGTTAAAGAGGAACAAACATCCATACATACATCCAGAGATACAAACTTTCACGTTTATAATATTAGTAGGATGGGCTGTTTTCAGTAACTAGACCTCTTTAGTTTAGTTTACTCCTTTTTGCGTGGGGTAGAATGCAGAAGACTTATCTTTACTTTAAAAATCTTTTTAAATTTAAATTACCCTACTCATTATAATTTTGCCAAATAATCAGCTATTGTATCAATTGTCCCCTAAGCAAATATTCAATTGTTCTAGCTTTCTTATAGTCAAGTAAATAATGTTCTGAATTAATCAACAGGGTCCCGTAATAGAGAACTTGTCGCACAGATGTGGAGGGTTCCTTCGGCAGCTGTCACTGCGAGGGTGTGAGAGCATCGGAGATGGATCCATGAAGACATTAGCACAGGTACGTTATAGAGAACTTGAGTGACGCGAAACGATCGCGTTAGTCCGGGGCAGCCTTCATGTCCGAGACATTGCAAGAATGTAGCTTACGCTGGTACCGTCACTTCTTGCGGAAACCGGCTAGTTACGTGGGGAACAAATGTCTTGCCATGGCGCCTCCGCCGGGTCGTGGCAGACTGGGTAGACCCAAGAAGTGCTGGCTTGACGTCGTAAAGGGTGATATGCGTGCAAATGGCCTTACTAACCAGGATGTCGAAGATCGTGCGAAGTGGAGGCGTAAAAGTAGAAAAGCGGACCCCGGGCTCCCGAGAGGGATGCAACCGGGAACATCGCTCAGATGATGATGCCATTATAGAGAAATCCCACAGATGTGGAGGCTTCCTACGGCAACTATCTCTGCTCTTTATTTCTTTACGTAGTATAAAATATTATATAAATAATTGAATGATGCGTGTTTCAGTCGTGTCCGAACATAGAAGACTTGAACCTGAACAAATGTAAAAAGATCACTGATCAAACCTGTCAAGCACTCGGGAGACGATGCAACAAATTGCAAAGGTATTTAGACTAGAGTTTATACATAGGTTGAAGAGTTTGTTTGTTTGAACGCGCTTATCTCAGGAACTACTGGTTCGAATTGAAAAAATATTTTTGTGTTGGATAGTCCATTTATCGAGGAAGGCTATAGGCTACTTTTTATTTTGATATTTCCACGGGATCGGAACTTACGCGGGTGTAACCGTGGAGCGCAGCTAGTATTAGATCAAATTTGAAACTCGTCTTTAGCTTTCTGTGAATTTTTTTAAAGATTTAGTTTGTAATTCTGCTGCAAGAAACCCTAATTAATTAATGAATTATATTGTTTACAGAATAAATTTGGATTCGTGTCCGAGTATCACAGACATATCTTTGAAGGCGTTATCTGATGGATGCCCGGTTAGTTTTTTTTTAAATATTTAATTATTTTTCTTGATACTCAACTGCTACTCAACTGTTTTTCTTGATACTCAACTGCTACTCAACGGTTTTTCTTGATACTCAACTGCTACTCAACTGTTTTTCTTGACACTTAACTGTTTTTCATGATACTCAACTGTTTTTCTTGATACTCAACTGCTACTCAACTGTTTTTCTTGATACTTAAGTGTTTTTCATGATAATCAACTGTTTTTCATGATACTCAACCGTTTTTCTTCATACTCAACTGTTTTTCTTGTTTTATTTTATTAATTAATTAATTTAATTGTATATTTCCAGTTATTAACCCATGTAAACGTGTCATGGTGTCAATCAATAACTGAGAATGGTGTCGAAGCACTCGCGAGGAACTGCCCTAAACTTAGAAGCTTTATTTGTAAAGGTACCTACATCTTTCAGAACGCCAATTCTCGTAAATAACATTGTTCAAATTTTCCTCAAAGTCAGTTTTTAGGGTTCCGTAGCCAAATGGCAAAAAACGGAACCCTTATAGATTCGTCATGTTTTTCTGTCTGCCGTATGTCACAGCCACTTTTTTCCGAAACTATAAGAACTATACTGTTTAAACTTGGTAAGTAGATGTTATTCTGTGAACCGCATTAAGATTTTCACACAAAAAGAGAAATAAACAATAAATTTAAGGGGTTCCCCATACTTAGAACTGAAACTCAACAAAAATTTTTTCATCAAACCCATACACGTGTGGGGTATCTGTGGATAGGTCTTCGAAAATGATATGGAGGTTTCTAATATCATTTTTTTCTAAACTGAATAGTTTACACGAGAGACATTTCCAAAGTAGTAAAAAGTGTGTTTCTTCTAAAATAAGAGAATGATGAAACTAAAAAAAAAATATGATATACATTACCATGCAACTTCCACCCAAAATTGGTTTGAACGAGATCTGGTAAGTAGTTTTATTTAATACTAGCGACCCGCCCCGGCTTCGCACGGCTATATTATGCATGTATTATACATATAAACCTTCCTCTTGAATTACTCTTATCTATTAAAAAAACACATCAAAATCCGTTGCGTAGTTTTAAAGATTTAAGCGTACAAAGGGAAATAGGGACAGAGAAAGCGACTTTGTTTTGTACTATGTAGTGATAGTGAAGTCATAAACCGTAAACCGCCATTTACCCTTCATTCATGTATTTTTACCACTAGCGCCATTTTATTTTATTTTCTTATGTGATGATAATGGTACGGAACCCTTCATGCGTGAGTCCGACTCGCACTTGACTGGTTTTTTTTGTAAAAAAAAAAAAAAAAGCAGACTTTGAGAGTATTTCGAGCTACTTTGGGGGTTGAATCAGAATGCAATCGAAATGATATTGCAATGTAATTTCAACAATGTTATTTATAAGAATTAACCTTCTGTTCATACACACTTTTATTTTCATTTATTATTCTACTAATTTTACTCTTTCGTTGGAAACTGATCAGTGTATCCACTAATATCGTGATCAGTTTCCAACTTGGCATGATCAGTGGCTAATTCTATCTGATCACGTTATCCGCGGATGTAAACGCTTTCTAAGTCCCCTAGACTCATTATTAGGGGATCACTTTGTTGTCCGTCCGTCTGTCTGTCTGTCGAGATCCTTTTTCTCAGGAATGCTTGGAGGGATCAAGCTGGAATTTATATCAAATACTCAGGTCTGTTGTCCCTTGTTTTTATTAGCTTCCAAGTACAGACTTTCATACTCTCTTCCTTTGTTATAAGTATAGATTATTTTACTTTATTCTTTACTAGCTGCGCTCCGCGGTTTCACCCGCGTAACTCCCGATCCCGTGGCAATATCGGGATAAAAAGTAGCCTATAACCTTCCTCGATAAATGGACTATCCAACACAAAAAGAATTTTTCAATTCGAACCAGCAGTTCCTGAGATTACCGCGTTCAAACAAACAAACAAACTCTTCAGCTTTATAATATTACTTAGTATAGATTTTTTGGCTTCATTTTACTTGTTAAAGTGAAATAACATAAAAATGTGCGCGTCAGCATCGACGCGGGACTAGCGTTTAATTCGGAGCTGACAAGAAAAAAAGTATAATTTCTTTTGAAATTCTTTATTAACGCACAACTAAACGTTTCGAAAGACTAAAATGGTTGAATGATTTTTAGATTTTTTATGATTTTTAAAAATTTCATAATCATAGATTTTTGGAACTCTTTGTTATCTCAACTTAAAATTGTAAAATGTTTTTTGGAACGATAGTTCCTTATCGCGCGTTGCGAAAGGGGGCTAGACGGAAAAAATTAAGACCAAAAGTTGTAACGACACAAGTTGTAACGACACTTTTTGCTATAGTTGTAAGCCGTGTGGCGTGCGCGTGTTTCTCTGTCTGTCTGTCTCTCTCATGGAAAGCAAGCCAGTTATTTTCGTTTACTATTTCTATTTCGCATTGAACAATGCGGTGTAGCGACGATTCATTACAAAAAAAAATATTATTACAATTCCTTCACACTTCAATCGAAAGGAACTTCGTTCTATCCGGGTGTCCCTTGACACCTCTCTTTTTTTATATTGTTAATTTTCATATAACTTAGAAGACAATTGTTGTTTCAGGATGTAAAAACGTGAACGACAGAGCTGTGTCGTGTTTAGCGAATCATTGTCCCGATTTAGAAGTATTGAATGTACAAGGATGCGATGTAAGTTGGTTATTATATTATACTACTACTGCCTCGAGGTTTCACCCGCGTAACTCCAGATCCCGTGTGAATATCGAAATATAAAGTAGCCTATAGCCTTCCTAGATAAATGGGGTTCAAACAAAAAAACTCTTCAGCTTTATAATCACTACATAGTATAAAACAAAGTCGCTTTCTCTGTCCCTATATCCCTATGTATGCTTAAATCTTTAAAACTACGCAACGGATTTTGATGCGGTTTTTTTAATAGATAGAGTGATTCAAGAGGAAGGTTTATTTGTATAATACATGCATAATATAGCCGTGCGAAGCCGGGACGGGTCGCTAGTATTAGTATATATAACAGTTACTAAAGATACGACTGCCACTTATGAACAAAGTGTCAAAATACCACTAGATGGCGCCACCAGTATTTTTAACGTTTTTTTTCCTTATTTTAAACTAGCAGCGCTCCGCGGTTTCACCCGCGTTACTCCTGATCCCGTGGGAATATCGGGATAAAAAATAGCCCCAACGAATCGATATATCCTTAAACCAAATTTTATCAAAATCGGTCTAGTAGTTTGGAAACCTATTTGTTACCAACAAAAAAAAAACTTTCAAAAAAAATCCCCTTTTCATAATTTATAAATTTATATGAGTTTATATAAATTTATATGAGTTTATATAAATTTATATGAGTTTATATAAATTTATATGAGTTTATATAAATTTATGTGAAAAAATAATCTTATCCGTGATTTCATTCTTTTTCGGATAAAAATAATTGCAAGTGGTTAACATTTACGAGTTTTAAAATACTGGAAATTGTCATGGAACCAATAGTAATAAACACGATAAAAATTGCAGTGGCGCCATCTATAAATAAAGGGTTTATAAAATTATGTTGACGTGTGTATTCTGTCCATGGTTATGTGACCTCTCGTCCACCGCTTCGTAGGCGCAAGTATCGCGTCATCAGCATCCAATGAGCGCGCAGCTCGATGACGTGATATGGCTAAGTCGAAGGCGGTGAATGGCAAATGAAGCGCGAACAGTGACGCCTTTCTGCAGTCCACACTGGTAATCGTTCATCTATGTTTCTTAAAACTTTTTGAATTGTTCCAGACATTGACGGACGATTCAATATCCCAGTTGAACAGTAAAATGCGTCGGCTATGTCTCTCCGGTTGCGGACACCTGACGGACTCGTCGCTAGCGTCCCTCGCTACCAGATGTCCCGATCTTCAGACGTTGGAGTTGGCGCAGTGTGCCCAACTCACTGATAACGGCTTCCAGGCACTCGCTAGAGTAAGTTGCTTGATTACGAATTATAATATTTGCATCTGTAAATATAACATTCGACCCAGTTGCCACAATGGTCACCAGACTGTCTAACACAGGGTTGCGGGTTCGATTCCCGCCTCAGACATGTATTTATGCTTAGATATTTATCTGTGGTCTGCTGTTCTCTATGTAATATTTATACTTAATATTATAAAGCTGAAGAGTTTGTTTGTTTGAACGCGCTAATCTCAGGAACTACTGGTTCGAATTGAAAAAATATTGATGTGTTGGATAGTCCATTTATCGAAAAAGGCTAAAGGCTACTTTTAATTTTGATATTCCCACGGGATCGGGACTTACGCGGGTGAAACCGCGAAGCGCTGCTAGTTATCGATATAACGCAAATCCGGCGGTAGTTCATTAAAAACTCCTGCCACCTACGGAAATGCGCTCTCCGATTTTGCCACAGGACTAACACGGGTAACACGATCGCTGTTAGTTCACTAGTCTAAATCTCTCGTTCCAGAGTTGCCGACTACTAGAACGTATGGATCTTGAAGAATGTGTTCTAATAACGGACAACACACTAGTACACCTAGCAATGGGATGTCCGAGGCTGGAGAAGTTGACGTTGTCCCATTGCGAGCTGATCACAGACTACGGCATCAGGCAGCTGTCCTTGTCGCCGTGCGCTGCTGAACATTTGACTGTGCTTGGTATGTGAAAACAACTGACGGAAAGAACTGATTCTCAACTCATCGGATCCTATATCCACTAATTTTTAAACTCACCTCCACGTTCTAAACTCATCAAATCCAAAATCCACTGTTTTCTAAACTCACCAGATTAAAAATTCACTATTTTCTAAACTCACCACCACTTCATATACCCACTTGACTCAAAATCTACTGTTTTATAAACTTACCACCACTTTCTAAATCTACCAGATTAAAAATCCAGTTTTCTAAGTTCACCAGGGTCACCACCACTACCTAACTAAACTCGCCACTTTCTAAATCTACCAGATTCAAATCCCAGTTTTCTAAGCTCACCAGACTCAAAATCCACTGTTTTCTAAACTCACCATTACTTTCTAAATCTACCAGATTCCAATCCCAGTTTTCTAAGCTCACCAGACTCAAAATCCACTGTTTTCTAAACTCACCATTACTTTCTAAATCTACCAGATTCAAAACCCAGTTTTCTAAGCTCACCAGACTCAAAATCCACTGTTTTCTAAACTCACCATTACTTTCTAAATCTACCAGATTCAAATCCCAGTTTTCTAAGCTCACCAGACTCAAAATCCACTGTTTTCTAAACTCACCATTACTTTCTAAATCTACCAGATTCAAAACCCAGTTTTCTAAGCTCACCAGACTCAAAATCCACTGTTTTCTAAACTCACCACCACTTTCTAAACCTACTAGATTCAAAACCCAGTTTTCTAAGTTCACCGGAGTCACCACCACTTCCTAAACTGAAAATCCACTATTTTCTAAACTCGCTCATTTCATACGAATATTTCTAACTTGTTTTTAATCAATTGTTCCAGGTCTAGATAACTGCCCGTTAGTAACTGACGGCGCGTTAGATCACCTAACTTCGTGTCACAATCTACAACTAATAGAACTGTATGACTGTCAGATGGTATCCAGAAACGCTATTAGGAAACTTAGGGTGAGTTAAGAAATATAAATAATTTAAGGTCGAGTGTAGAAATTGGAGTGTAGAGTGGCTTTAGAAGAATTTAGGGTGAGTAGGTAACTGAAGGTGAGTTCAGAAATTCGGGTGACTATAGAAGGATAAATAAGATAAATAGCGAAAAATGAGTTTAGAAATATAAATACCCAACTTATTGGGCGTAAATATTCTTGCAATTTGTCCTTTATTATTGAAGTTATACTTCTATAAGCGCGTTATAAAAATTATGAAAGTGCAATTTTAAGATGCGCGCGCATCTGTATCACAACAGTCACATGTTGTAGTTGCGTAACCCAAAAGTAAAACAGGTCGAAGCTGAGAGTGAAGAAGAAGAGGGTGAAATTTTAAGATGCGCGCGCATCACTGTAACACTAAGGCCCATATTAATAAATCGCTCTCAATATCGATCTTGAGTGCGTATCAATTGAGTGAGTCTTGAGATGCGGTCACTATCTTAAGTTAGGCGTTACTTAATAGATAAAACTCAAGTTCTAACCAGGCTGATATCGCTCTTGAGATTTGAAACTGATCTTGAGAGCGACATTGAATGACAGTAACGCTTTGTTCTTACCTTGAATGGTATGTTTTTACCCTATGGTAGGTAGTGTCGTCATATTTTGCTGTCGACTTGTTTTTAATGTGAATTTTTTTACAAAATGTAAGATTTTACTACTAAATAATTATTTAAATGCGAATGATTTGTTCAAAAAGTTATTAGGTAGCATAAAATATCATCATAATAATTGATTTCTGACAAAATTTGTTCTAGCTCCATGTTCCTGAACTACAAAACTAACGAAACAGCTAACTTATGTCATGTATGACCCGCAATCAGACTTGAGTTCACGAAACTACATCTTGAGACATATCTTGAGAGCTGAGTTTGATTTATTAATACGGTATTACTCAAGTGATACGTCGCTCTTTAATCGCGTCTTAAGATAGGTTTATTAATCAGCGCAACAACTCAAGAGCAAACTCAAGATTGAAATCGATATTGAGTTCGGTTTATTAATACGGACCTAGCAAAAGTAACAGGTTGAAGCTGCCCGCAAAATAAATATCAGACGGACGGACAGACAGACGGGCGTATAACGGCTGCATAATTGCATAGAGCTCCAAAACGGCTGTTATAATGTCTTCAACACGAGCAAGATTCTAGACACCTGCTTTATTTGAAGTTTAAAGTCTTCTAACTCATCAATGAATTGAACAATAGTACATTGCGATACAAGTGTGGAAAGTTGATCATTCCATAGAGGCGGCTCTTTTTTCTATACATCAAAACATTATAACCCAGATAAATGTTTCATCTACCTAATATGTCATTAGCAGTAAGATACGTATTTGACTTATCAGGATAACGTATTATTTTAGCACTAGTTGGATTTTTTTTTATCGCACGCGTGTATAATACTTTGCATTATGAGCCTAAAAGCGGTTTAATAAGATCCACTTTATGAGCAATAATGTTAATTTTCGAACTCTACCGAGGGCTGCAATTATGCAGCCGACTGTACATATGTATATTTTGTAGTTGTTTGGCAGATAAGTTTTTTTTTTAAAGTTTTATGTTTTTTATTTTTTAAGTTTCCACTTCTGTCGGCGTTTTTTTCTTTCAAGTTGTTAATTGTCCATTTTATTTGTTTCAGAATCACCTACCAAACATCAAAGTGCACGCCTACTTTGCGCCCGTGACTCCGCCTGTAGCAGGCGGCGGTGCCCGACCCCGTTACTGTCGCTGCTGCAACATTATATAACATAACAACTAACGTGTAGGCGTACTACATGGCACATAGACATTTTTCTAGTGATTAAGTGCAGTTTATTGTGAAAGAGTGCAGTTCCGGGGTGAAAAGTGGTGTGTTTACGGAGAAAAAGTGCAGTTTTTGGAAGAGCAATTGCAGTTTTTTGGGCAGAATATGAGCACTTTTTGAGCGCTGAAGAATTTAAAGTAATAAACTGACGGATCGCCACTTTGAATTTGGTTGGACATGTACGGGACACCATGATTTCAGTGTATTTTTAATCATATTATACACCATAATCAACTATTGTAAGGGAATTTTTACCCATATACGCCTTATGATTCACATTTATGGGACATTATACCCATAAACATGTATGTGGTACACTCGATCCAAGCATTGCAGTACATTTTACCCATATGGTACACATTATCCAGGCTTTACGGGACATTTTACCTATAACGGTACAAATTATCTAAGCTTTACGAAACATTATATCTATATGGTACACACGATACAAGCTTTGCTGAATATTTTAACTATATGCTATACTTAAACCAAGCTTACGGAACATTTACACCAATGGCATATATGGTATACCTACTCCATACAAGCTTTGCGGGACAATTTACCCATATTAGTACGCTCGATCCAAGCTTCACGGTACATTTTACACCAATGTTACATCTGATCCAATCTTTACGGGTTATTTTACCCATATGATACACATGAACCAAGCTAACGGTACATGTTACACCAATGGTACATGTGATCCAATCTTTACGGGTTATTTTACCCATATGATACACATGAACCAAGCTTACGGTACATTTTACACCAATGGTACATGTGATCCAATCTTTACGGAACATTTACGATATACCTACTCCATACAAGCTTTGCGGGACAATTTACCCATATAGTACACTCGATCCAAGCTTTACGGTACATTTCACACCAATGGTACATGTGATCCAATCTTTACGGAACATTTTACCCATATGGTACACTCGATCCAAGCTTTGTGGATCATTTTACTCATACGGTACACATGATCCAAGCTTTACGGGACATTTTACCCATATATCACACGTGATCCTAATGAACTAAACTTAAACTAAATATTATTAAGTATTATTGTACTGCTTTTAGACTTAGGTAAAGTGAATTTTGGTACGGAATAGTAATGTTTAATGTTTTTAATGGGACAAGTCAGTGACTTTTGGTAGTTTTGGGACATAACGATTCGATTTAATAATTAAATTTACGAACGATTTTTTAATTTATTTTCATTGGTAAATAAGTGGGTCTATCTGTTAAATATGATTGCTTTCAATAAAAACTGAGATTTTCTGCAGTTTCAGTAATCTTTGTATGGAAGATTAAAGAAATAATAACAAATCTTAGTTCAAAGTTTTACTGGCTATATGCAAAATCGTGCGAAGCCTAAAGTAAATAAAAAACATTTTAATGCAGGCTTCTCACGAATTTTCAGTTTCAAATTACTTTTGTATTTAAATGACATTGAATTTGTTTTATATTTCAAAAGATTTCCATATTATTATTTACTTATATATGGATCACTTTTGAGTACACAATATTTGACTGACGCCCGTTTTCGCAACCAGTACTTAAGTTGCTCTTGGATAAGTGAACGCACTGCGCTAAATGCGGCCCTATGATTGGTCAATTTTGTGCTGCTCTCTTCACTTTAGCGAATCAGCGTCTTATTTGCGACTCTATGCGTTCTCATAGGGTTGATTGAAAATACGGGTGTTAATTCTTTGTCAAGTGTCCGTTTTGTGACAGTCAGTCAGTCAGTTTGGATGACATGGAAGCAATTGAAAGTAATCATATAGTTAGCAGATAGAGTAAATTTAACTGACTAAATATTAATTTGACGTAGAAATTGCATGTAGTGTAAAATTGTCTGATTTATATTGATTTACTATCAATTATTTTTATTTTTTTTACATTTTAAGGTGTGTAAGATGATTTGAAAACGTTTTATGTAGAGAAATTATACTTTATCCATTTTGAAATAATCTAAAAATCTGTAGAGTAACTTTGTACGAACGAAGATAGTAAAAAACAAAACTTTCGCGAGACACGCGTTTGGAACGAAGTTCCTATCGACAGACAGACATATATAAATATATGTATGTGAGATTAGTTTTTCTTAGGGTTTTTCGTTTCATTTTTCGTAAACTTTTTTTTTTTATGAAATAGGTCCCGTCGCAAACCTGCAATAAAGAACTTCGTTCCGAAAATAGTTTTAAAATTAGACTTGTTTTTAATCAATTTCTTCCAATGGTAATTGTGTTAATCTAATCTCCAAACCAAAAATTTAATTGTATTAGTTTTCATACAGAAAATGTTTTCGAAATTTTGAAAAATATGCTTTAGGAGTGTTATATCATTTAATAAGGTATATGAATGTTTGATCTGTGATATATAAAGGAATTTTGGGGGCTGCAAGCCATATACATATACAAATGTATACATTAAGGATATGTACGGTCAAAATAATGTTCTTAATCATTCTATTACAAAAAAAAAATGGTCTGTAAAGTAGGTTTACGGACGATAATTTTACGTCTTAATGTGACGTCACACAATATTTTGCATACTTTAAACAGATAAGACCACTGTAGTCAGTTCTGTGACAAAATCATTCTGTATTTGTCTAAATTTACCAATTAAATGAATGCATTAATTAATATACGTACGCACATTTGACGACCCAGTTGGCACAATGGTCACCACGCTGGACTGCCAAACATAGGGTTGCGGGTTCGATTCCCGTCTCAGACACTTTTTATGCTTAGATATTTGTCTGTGGTCTGGTTGTTTCTATGTATTATAATATGTATATATTTACAAAAGCAAAAGTATATAAGTAGTATATGAGTTGTCTAGCACCCATAACACAAGTGTAGTTACTTAGCTTGGGGCTAGATGGCGATGTGTGGAATGTCCTGCAATATTTATATATTTGACCGTACATATACTTATTCAATACAAATTAGTATAATTGTAAAGCTGGGAAGAGAGGTTAAAGGAAATCAGCTAGAATTTGACATTTATTTGACACCTGTGGGTGACGCAGACGGTGGCGGGTTCGACTCTCGCAGTGGAACAAATAATTATATAATCTATGGATTTGTTTCTGGTCTGTTTTTTTCTGTATAGATTCTATCAATAGATGCTTAGTTTAGAACTAGATGGCGCTGTTGTTATTACTCAACTCATTTTTACTATCTTATAGTGGAAAGTGCTATTTTTCGGTGAAAAGAGCCAAATTATAGTGAAAAAAGGCTATTTTACACGGAAAAGGGCTACGTTACAGTAAAACGGGGCTATGTAATTATTACTGAAGTTATTTTTACTTAATTATTACTATCTTATGGTGGAAAGTGCTATTTCAGACGAAAAGAGCTAAATTATAGTAAAAAACGGGGCAATTTTCCACCGAAAAGAGCTCCGTTATATTAAAACACCCCGTTTACTTTCCACTAAAAAGAGCTACTTTATAGTGAAATAAGGCTATTTTCCACTAAAAGGGCTACGTTATAGTGAAACTGGGCTATTTTCCACTAAAAGGGCTACGTTATAGTGAAACTGGGCTATTTTCCACTAAAAAGGGCTACGTTATAGTGAAACTGGGCTATTTTCCCCTAAAAAGGGCTACGTTATAGTGAAACTGGGCTATTTTCCACTAAAAAGGGCTACGTTATAGTGAAACTGGGCTATTTTCCACTAAAAAGGGCTACGTTATAGTGAAACTGGGCTATTTTCCACTAAAAAGGGCTACGTTATAGTAAAACTGGGCTATTTTCCACTAAAAAGGGCTACGTTATAGTAAAACGGGCTATTTTCCACTAAAAAGGGCTACGTTATAGTGAAACTGGGCTATTTTCCACTAAAAAGGGCTACGTTATAGTGAAACTGGGCTATTTTCCAGTGACAAAGGCAATTCTAGCTGATTCTCCTTAACCAAGGTTTAACGAACACATAATCTAATAAGTAATATTTAATGTGTATTATTGTCTGCATGTTATACATAATTAATTATATAAAAACGTACCTAAATACCATAATCAATGATAGAAAGTAGGTATCTTTCATTTTTTTTATATCTGTGTACTTATATTTTTTTATATAATCTTCTAGTTTTTTTTTATTAACAAATATGGATATAAAAATCATACGGTGACAGGACTAGAATCTGCTACCTTTCTTTTCTTTTTTAGGAAAATTATCAAAAAACTATGACAAGTTAAACTTCGCAAAAAAAACTTTTTAAGGGATTTTTTTAATTGCCACTATTAGTTTAATTTCAGGTGTAATATTTCACTTTTGTAAGTTGTCAGTTTTGTTACTTATAGGAGGCAATTTAAGCCAAACTCTCATACTAAATGTCTGGAGCCCTTTGTAATTCCAGTATTTATTTTTAAAAAACTAGTGGATTTATAAAAAAAAATGTAGATTATCTTAAATTTTAGACCGCTTAGGTCATCCGCCTGTTTAAAGCACTAAAATACCTGTTTTTGGTATTATTCTATGCTTTTTACCTGCTTACTGTTATTATGTCCTTTGACAATATTTAGCCGACTTGTCTTTGAGAGTGTAATGTGTTTAAACAATTGACTTCTTAATACTTTTTGACATGTAAAAACATAATATTTTGACCACCCAGTTGGCACAATGGTCACCATGCCGGACTGCCAAACACAGGGTTGTGGATTCGATTCACACCTCAGACAAGTATTTATGCTTAGATATTTGTCTGTGGTCTGGTTGTTTCTATGTATTCTAAGTATGTATTTACAAAAGAAAAGTATATAAGTAGTATATCCGTTGTCTAGCACCCATAACACAAGTCTAGTTACTTAGCTTGGGGCTAGATGGCGATGTGGCTTGTGGTATGGTGACCAGATAACAAATAGAAAACTTAAATAATTTCTTAGATAATTGACTTTTGACTGACTGACAGTTTATGACTTAATAGAGCTTCCACGAAAAAAAAAATATTTATTCGATAATTGGCGTCTTGGTACTGGATAAAAAACTGAATGATGTCTATGATCACTAAAAATCAATAAAGTTTGTAAAGACGAGGCTGTATGAGCTTTTTGCCTTCCCCTGACAAAATTAAAATATAAAAAATGGCATTCTCTTGACCAGTAATATCCTGCAATTAGATCACAACGCCATCTACCGTGTTACTTAGAACTAGTTTAAAAATAATTATAACATTTAAAAATGAAGGCAGGTCGGCTACTTTTAGATGTTAAAGAGAGTCTACATTAAATAATTAATACAAATACAAATATATTTTTTAAATGAACCCTAAAAAAGAAAAAAACGTTTTTGACCTATAACCAAAATATTCTTTTTTACCTAATAAGTTCTTACTTGATCTTGTTTTTCAATTCATTTATTCTATTAATTATTACTCTGACGACAAACATCCATTTTTGGCAGGTTTCAAATCCATGTTTTTTTAAGTATCAGAAAAACATTAATTTAGGTTTTTCCGATCCGGATAAAATATTGGACGGAACGAACCAATCGCGATTCATAAATCCATAGACGAAAACTGGTTAAAAATTCATAGACAAAACAAATAGTTTTTGTTTATGGATTTTTTTGTTCAGGAAATATGTATTTGGAAAACGGCATCTCGAAATGTTGCACAGCATCAAGACTAGAACTCTGTCCCCTTACCATGCGGGTGTTATAACCACTAAGCCATGCAGTCAAATAAAGTCGCGGGCGTCTTTATTTGACTGATGATCGGTCGCGAGATCGAGTCTCGCCGCGGTGCGCAGGACAATATCTTGGAGATGCATTTTTCCATGAAAATATTTCCAGAAATACCTAGTGTTAGGTCATGGCACTTAAATGTTAAAAAATTATACGAAAGATTGAGAACCTCTTTTTTTTTAAAGTCTGTTAAAAACTATGTTTAAACTCCGATTTTTTCCTTTGTTATTAAAAATAATGCAGACTCTCGCGCGCTGTGCGCGTGCGCACGATTATGTGTTCATAATTAATGTTAGTGATAATTGTATAATGTATAAGTCGCATTTTGTCCATGTTAACGTGAATAAAATATAGTTAAATTTTAACTTAATTCTGTTGTTTTCTTTATTTTACCTAAATAAACAAACTTTTACCGATCCCGTGGGAATAACGGGATAGTAGCTTACCTTCATACTAATAGTTCTTCTTGTCCATCCAAAGGTTGCCTGGAAGAGATCGTTCTTAGCGATAAGGCCGCCCTTTATGTGCCAACTAGATTGAACTTTATGTTTATTTTAAACGTTATTTGTGCCTGTGTACAAAATAACTATTTATCTATAGTTTTGGTAACAGTTGACTTTGCAAGCACAAACCTTGAGGAGTTTTGTGATGAGAAGGTGGTTTCAAGTGCTCAATCAATCCTTCCTAGTAGTTAAAAGGACGATTTCACTGGTAGAAATCTAGAAGTGAATTAACTGCATCATTATGATGATGATCATCAGATCTTCACAAAATGAGACCAACGTGAAGTTATTACCTTTCAAATAAAAAAAGAATCTTCGAAATAAGGCAGAGATATTTAATGGCCCCCTTTTTTTAGGGTTCCGTACCTCAAAAGGCAAAAAAGGAACCCTTATAAGATCACTTTCTTGTCTGTTTGTCTCCTCAAAAAGTATGTAAGGGCCATGAAGGAATTAAAAATAAAAATAAGTCTTGCCTGCCCTTTTGGGAGTATATTAACAAAAAAATATTGCCCAAAAAAATAGTAAACATGAAAATAATCTAAAATTCTTAAAAAAATGCTCAAAAAATATTTACTTTTTCTGTTTTTAGTATTTGATGTTATAGCGACAACAGAAATACATCTGTGAAAATTTCAACTTTCTAGCTATCACAGTTCATGAGATTGACAGACGGACGGACGGACAGCGAAGTCTTAGTAATAGGGTCCCGTTTTAACCCTTTCGATACGGAACCCTAATAAATCTGGAAAAATAATTCAATTAACTCGAGCATGATTTCACATTAGATATCTGACAGTTTTTTTGTAGGATACCCTCTACTGAGTTCTGATTGTCTGGTACTTACAGACCAAATTACTATCAAACAATTTACACGGTAACGGTAAGAGAGCACTTGAAGAAAGAGAGAGATGGCGTTATAAATGTGATTTTATACCTTCCACTGACTTCTGATTGCCTAGTACTTACATACCAATTACTATTAAACAATTTACACGATAATGGAAAGAGAAATATTGAAGAGAGAGATAACGTTATAAGTGTGATTTTATACCTTCCACTGACTTCTGATTGCCTAGTACTTTTTACAGACCAACGACTATTTTATAGAGCAAATGTTTGACTAAACTGGTTTATATGCACGGAGATGTTAACACTACTGGCGAGTAGTGTAGAAGGGAAAAAAACTACTAAAACCCTACGACACTACCGGTAGTGTCGCCTGGTAGTGCGGTGGGTAATGCTTGTAAGTATCAAAATAATTTACCTTATCTAGTTTTCAACTCTTTTTATATTTTTGGAGGAAGTAGGTATCCTATCCAATCAAAATTGGGTCTTGCGGGTTATTTTATGGGTAAGAAATAAAAATACATTATTATAACAATATTCTCTATTATTATGGCACTTTAATATTTCCAAAATGTTATTTCACCATAGGTTTGAAGCCAAACGGATAAACACTTTAATACTGAGTTTTTATTTATTGTCAGCATAAATATTTCCAAACCATCGGCTTACAAGTACTTCAATTCAAAATGGCGACCTTCAAACGGTGCGGATGGATAACAGATGCCCGCGAAAAACAGCTTTTTTGTAAAAATGGCAGTTAAAAATCGAAATGTAACGTTATTTGGTAACGACTCTGGAACATAATTTTTAAACTACTAAAACCTTAATTAGACTTTGCAACTATCCCTTTAAATGTAGTTTATAAATTAAACCTTCAATATTTATTACTGTAAATGGATTTTAAAATTTAATTTTGGATAGTATCAAGCTTTTAAGAGATGATAAATTATGTTCTAAAGACTTAAATTACAAAATAACTGTACTTTCGATTCATAACTGCATAATTTTTGCAAAAAAACTTAAAAATAATTTTCGAGGGTATCCGGCAAAATTAAATTCAACACCGTTTGTGATCGCCATAAACCCTGACGAAAACAGACCGCATTTTCTTTCCCCATTTTTGGCGCCTTTACCATCAAATGCACCAATCACCGTACAGGTTGCCTCTGATTGGTGAATTCGTAGCTCGAAATGCACCAATCAGAGTACAGGTTGGCTCTACGTTGCCACGAAATGCACCAATCGGAGTGCTGGTTGTCTCTGATTGATGTATTCCATGATCACGTGGTTCGACGGCCATGTTTTTTTCAAATGCGGTCTATTGCCGCCATTTTCAATCGTTGCATAAGATAGTACCAATGTCGTAACAAGAGGAAAGGTCTGACAAACGGGCCACATAGTGTTTGGACCATTAAGTCTTATTTTAAGGAACTAGCGAAAATTACATTTACTGTTACATTGTTTATAAAAATAATAACAAAATAGGTTTTTTTAATAACTGTGGTATGGGTCGTCCATAGTAGGTTTTAGAATCTATGACTGGCAATACAATCTACTTACTATAAATCCGATTGTTTATAACAATTTTTCTATTTTTGTTTAAGGTAACTTTATAAATGACATTGTCTTAACAAAACACCCACAAAAGTGCCCAACGCGCCATAAGAAGTTTTCACTTCAAAAAAATAACTAATGTTAATAAAGGCAGAATGCACCTGCTTACAATTGGTTCCTAAGTTTTTATCAGTAAACAAATTCGCCAGTTCCAAAAAATCAGAGAACAATATTTCTTCGAAGAGCAGACTCGTCTAGGCCAATTTTTTAATATCGCAAAGCGGTTAGCCAGTTTTAGTGTCGAACAAAAGTGCTTTGGATTATCGGGAAAAACTATACTTTAACACTTGAAAATTGACAAAAAATCGAAAAAAAACATCACTTTTTCAAGTCTAAAATGTAATATTAAATTATTTAGATAATAAATACAACGAATCGCCGTATTTTCTTTTTTTTTATTCAAAATAGCGCATAAAAGTATAGTCCAACCCAATTTTTACATGCTCTGGGCCCTTAAAGCCAGGGATACCCGAAAGATATGTCAAAATATAAACTAATTGACTATTTTAATACAATCAGAACTAGTCTGTTTCGCGTGATATGCAATTCGAAGTGATGAAAAGGTTTTTAATATTAATCATTTTTGTTAAATTATACTTTTTAAATTTGTTCAAAATACTGGGAAATTAAAAAATACCGGGTCTAAGTTCTTCTTATTAGTAAAGCTGTATTTTTATTACTTTTTGGACAGCAGTGAATTTTTATTTATATTGTGTTCAAAAAAGTCATGTAGGCCGCAACTTTTTCTGACAACTATAATAAATTATTGCCAAACTACAAATTTCTACCATTTTGGTAGATTTCAAATATAAAACTTAACAATGATAAAATCTATTAAAAAGTATAATTTAACAATACATAACATTCTTAGTACTAATTAGAGATTAAAATAAAGCTTTAATTAGTTATTTTCTTAATAGCATTACTTTAAAAATGTTCTAGGTACAGTATTAGGAATAAGTTAGCTGTTGGTAACACTAATGAAGAAAAAAAAACTGTTTAGTGATGGGGTAATGTCGATATTTTATATTTACTCTTATCGATAGTTTTATTATGGACTTTTTCTGTTGAATAAATATTATAATTTAATTTTATAATACGTTTTCATTTACTTCATTTACACTTAAAAAACCAAGAGGAAAACTACACGGAAGACAAAAATAGTCTCTTAAGGAAGTTTTCCATTCATAGGACATATTTTATGTGCGTTTTTCTTTATACTGTTTTATGTCCATAGTACGTATCGATTTGTTAGTGACAAATTGGCTAGAGTTCCAAATTAACCAATGTCTTTTTGTTTACTTTTTTTAGGATTATAGTGTTTTAAGAAAACAACAGCTAACTTTTTTGGGTAAGTATAATAATTTTCAAAATTTGAGCATTCCGGTGTCTCGTTGCAGCCAGGAGCGATATGTGACACTACGTGCGGTGGTCGTGGACATGCCAGCTAACCCTCAAACTTGGAAAAACCTTAATGATTTTCATGCAACGGCATCCCTTATTATCTAAATCAACTAATATTTATCACCTTTTTAGGACCATATAACAGATCTACCATAATAAGTATGTTTCAAAACTTATATAATCTAATTTTATATAAGTTTTAAAAGCTCTTATATACATTTTATGAGTTTTAAAAACTTTAAGGCTCCACCAGACTACATGTTTGATTATTATTAAATAACATTTTTAATGTATTCCAAAACCTACTTTGTGTGAATTCAATCTTTAAAGTCTATACTGATTGGTCAAAATAAAGGTATACAAGTTGATATAATTAGATAATAAGGCGTCACACTCATAGTTCCCAAAGACTACAAAAAAATCTCCGAAAACCATGAGAACGACAACCAATTTGCGTTTTTATGAATAACTCGATTTCATGAAATGGAAATGTACTTAGTAAAATATTAAAGGCGATAATGTTAAATACTAAATAATAAATAACAAGTATAAGGAAGTATTACGGCGAAATATTTTATATATTAATTATATTGTTACATAATTTACAATAACTATATTATTAAACGTATGCTTTGCACTTTACTCGATTGCGGATTGGTAGATAACGCGTCAATTATTTATATTTATATCTATCTACTTAAAAAGTAAAAAAAGGATAAAATTAGCTAGAGTATTCAGAATTATACACCTACATATAATATTAATAAGGTAATTTGATATATAATCTCTAAGATCGCGTTTCTACCGATCCGTAACGTAATCCTTTACATTTAGACCTAGCTGTTTTTACCTAATACGATGACTTATTTACTTAAATCGCTTTATAAAATGACGGTAAACATATAAATATGTAAAATATTAATAATTTTTGCTCATAATTTCGTATTGCACCCGTTCATTTAGTATATGGGTAAGGAACTACTATCTATTCACGCGTAAGCTAATGATTTCAAGGCGAGACACGCTTTCTCTCGTCATAGCTATAGCTACCTCTCGCTGATCTGTCGACGAATGGTATGTGCCTATATTCTCACCATTATGTGCATATCATTTGTTGACACCTGGGGCCCTACCGCGGTAAGTGCGTCGTCTTCAAGCCGACGTCGATATCCCAAACCGCGTCTCACAATGGACGGAAATTTGAGCTTGCCTTTCGTGGGAATTTTGAAAAATTAAGTAGTTTTTTTTCGTGTGTTTTAAGTATGCAGGATTGTTGGGGACATCAAAACATTCAAAAATAAGTGATTATGGTTATATTATTTAAAAAAAAGTCATATTTTGTGGTGTTTTTTTTTAAAACATAACCAGAATCACTTATTTTTAAATATTTTGATGTCCCCAACAATCCTGCATACTTAAAGCACACGAAAAAACCACTTTATAAAGGGCAGGCTCAAAATTTCGCCCAATGTGGGACGCGGGTCGGCATAAGCCGACGCACTTACCGCGGTAGGGCCCCTGAACGAGACTCGCTAACTCTCATTACGATGGAGCAGGATTTAGTCCAATTTCAAGCCACAAGCATAAAATCTGCGCATGCGTCAAACCTATTGACACTTTAGGCTTATCGAAATTACGTCAAGCCACACAATCATTTTGATTGCATCAAGCGGCTGGTCAAAGACATAGATATTTTATGCTTTTTCAGTGTCCACACATGCGCAATTTTATGGTTGATGCTTGACATGGGTAGTATCTTTTTGGGAAATTCTGATTCATAGAATGAGGATACCCAAAAAGATACCAAGGTTTTGATCTTGAAGATTTTTTCTCAGGCCATTTATGGCAAAGCGTGTCTTTATATTTTCATATTGCTTCTTTTTATTAATTTAAATTTATTAATAGCTTATTTTTTGTTTATTGGACGTATAAAAAGCTTGCGTTTTGATTCTGAGGTATTTTGGATGATCCAAAAATGATGATTTCGACTTATTTTTTTTTACAAGCTTCAGAGCAAACAGCTTAAACTATTCGTTCTTTCTTACGCAATTAATATTTTATAACCTACTTTTGGCTAAATTAAAAAAAAACTTTTAATCTTATTCTATGATAATTTTGGTGTTAATTTTCGTAAAAATTAGTTTAAACTTATCTAATACGAGGTCTCGTCGCTTCTAACTCTAGCGTACTTTAACTATGCGATATTTAGGTTCGAACCAACCGGATAACACCTTTTTTACGTTATGGAGTCTTTTATGTATACATAAAAAAATATTGTTAATGAAAATTAATTAATTAGAACCTAGATATTATTTTGTTTAAAACTACTGTAATAATATGACTATAAATAAATTTTATCAATTTTTGTACGAACCATATTTGACTTTTCCGATCTAACAGTGTCAAACGAACTTGAATTAGTTTTGTGTCAAATTGGCAATTTCAGATTTTGATAACTATTTTCGACTTTAAATGTCAAATGTATATCAGTTTTTAGTCTTTAAAAGTTTATTAAATTATTGAATGATATAATTAATCTTAAACACACAAATTACCATAAATTATATATCTATCAATTAAGTTTAAAAACCAAATGATATGACATTTATGACGTTTGCTTTTACTTTTTTTTCGGTTTCCAAAACTGATATTAGAACACAACCGTTTTTTAACCTATATAGGCTTATTACGTTTGACAGCTATAGCTAAAGCAAAAAATATTGTTAATGCGATCTCATTTCTCTGTTTTTTGTATGAAAATTTAATGCCCACACATTACAAAAATGGTTTCATTACTTGCAATACTGACCTTTTCCTCAGCATAACATAGCATTAAGACTTTGTTGGCTTATAATTTCTTTTAGCGATAATCTGTCAACCAATCACGGCGCGCGCTACGCTGTCTCGCTACGGAACGCGCCACGATTGGCTAACCGAGTCTCTCACTAGAAGAAATAGTTTCACGGTCACTCTGACACTAGACGATGAAATCTCTCATGTGTCTGTTATTTAAATGAAATTTCATAATGTCAGAAATAGATAAGATGGCCTTTCAATAAAGTGAATTGAATAAAGCCACCAAAATTGTAAAATTTAACTTGAATGTACATTACTTTTTCGCGTTATTTCTTTACGTTCCGCCAAAAATTAGCTAATAGAACAGAGAACCGCGGAGTAAATTGAATAAAAGGCAACGGAAATTGATGAATTTATTGTATTTCTTCTTTACGGTTCGCCAAATATAAATAAATAAATATTGCAGGACATTCCACACGTCGCCATCTAGCCCCAAGCTAAGTAACTACACTTGTGTTATGGGTGCTAGACAACGGATATACTACTTATATACTTTTCTTTTGTAAATATATACTTATAATACATAGAAACAACCAGACCACAGACAAATATCTAAGCATAAATACTTGTCTGTGGCGGGAATCGAACCCGCAACCCTGTGTTTGGCAGTCCGGCATGGTAACCATTGTGCCAACTGGGTCGTCAACTCGACCCAGGGTGGGTCGATATGGACTTTTATTGGAGTTAACAGGCATTTAAACTACTATTAGCGCGTTATATTTCTTCACTTTAGCTATATAAGTAGTATATCCGTTGTCTAGCACCCATAACACAAGTCTAGTTACTTAGCTTGGGGCTAGATGGCGATGTGTGGAATGTCCTGTTATATTTATTTATTTTATATGTTCTGACGTGCTAAAGCCATAGCTGTCAAACTATAATTTAAAACCTCTTTACATAATCTATCAGGCACCTAATTCTAACGGCAGTACACGCTAGTTATTCTCCCATAGTGCTGTCTCTATTCTGTGTGCAATCTATGAGCAATTGGTCGATAATTTGGACCAAAAAAGCTTTATCGATATCTCGTTCATCGATAACCTACGCATCACTATGTGACTGAGCAATATTTACAGGCTGTTTGGAAAAACTTATTTAATTTATTAACTGTGGTTTTGCGATGACTACCGGCTAACACAATGCTGCCACTGTTTAAAAACATTTCCAATGTTAAATAGTCATTTCTGACATTAAATTGCATCTTAATGACAGAAATGGCAACTTTTTAACTTTGAAAATGTTTTTAATGTTAATTTAACGGGTTTTATTCAGATTGCTTTGAAAGAAATTGTGTTAGCTGGTAAATCCATATATGGCTTAGCTTATAGACTATTTCTTATTAATTTAGAGCAAAAATGCCAAAGATGAATTAGTGCTTAGTTTTTGCCACCACGAGCGTAAAGCTGAAGCTATTTTGGTGCTATTTTTTTATTTTATTTTATTGTTATTTTGTAAGCGCATAAAAGGTAAGTACCTTATTTATTAATAAAAAATACTATCACAATAGTGATTGAAATTGAAAGACAGACAAACTTCCACATTGATTTTAATGTGTAAAAATGATGGCAATACGTATATTTTTATTGAATTTTGGTCAAATTTGGCGAAACATTATTGTCAAATATGACTAGAGTATTTCACTTACGTAATATTGTGGCCAAATATGACAAAATGTCATCAAACTTACACAACACTAACTTTAAACTTTCGTCAAATATGACCATATTTGACCAAACTACATTTAATTCCTCAAAATTGTGTCAAGATATGAAAATATATCGTCAAACATACACTTCACCGACTTTGCCAAATATGACACCTTTGATCAAACATCAAATATGACACTAAATTCATATTTGACCCATTGAATTATTTCACCATTTATTCACCTAAAGTTGCCAAACCCCGTCATTTTGTCAACAGTTTCAAGTTCAAATCGCTATCGCGATAGCTATCAAGATACGTAATAGCCCCCCGTTGTTAGTAATCATGCGTGTGTTGAAAAAAACTAAGCACTTACTATAACTACTGCAACTATTTGGACGAAGAATTTTTAATTATAAACTAATATATTTGCGTTTTACGATACAATTTGTCGACTGTTCTATTTGTACTGATTTTTCTTTAATTTTATTCAATTGCTTCAACTTGTTATCCGACTTCTCAAAAACAAGAACTTTCACATTTTCATAATTTCAAAAACCGACACTTACTTAAAAAATAGGTACCTACCTATACTTAGAAAAAATAAAACCCTTTAGTCCAAAAAATACCCAAAATTAAATAAATTACGTAAGTATTTTCATTAAAATATCATAATTGCTAAACTTAATATAAAAAAAAATATTTATTTTCCAATTTACACTATTGATAAAACACCCCACTAAATATCAATAAAACTCTTCACAAAAACTATAAAACTTTTAACCAAAATTATTAATGAAATAGTTGATGAAACACATTTTGGCTAGTGTACGATTTGTTCTGTCTGTTTCATATTTTTTTAGTACATATGTAGTTAATTGTTTTAGTTGTACTCTTTAAATAAATAGAATAAAACATGTTACTAAAAATGTAAAGAAAGTTGATAAAACACCGCACTAAATATACCTACATAAAAGTTTTACCCCATAATTATAAAAACAATACCCCCTTAATCAAAATATGGAATTTATCTGAGATAAATAAAATATCAAACAATTAACTAAAATAGTAAAGATACTCAGTTGATAAAACACCCAACTAAATATCGATCAAACTATTTACCTCAAAATTACTATAATTTCATTTAGTTAATAAATTATATAATAAAAATATCAATAAAGATTAAATTATTAACTAAAATATTATTTTGTAATTTAAGTTTCAATGTATTTTCAGTTAATTTAGTAAAGAGACACAGTCTATAAAACATTTCATTAAATATACATTAAATTATAAAAAAAGTTAGGTTATTTTTTAAAGTTAAAAAGATAATTAAAAATAAATTTTATTTTAAGTAAGTATAATAAATAGTATTTTCAGTTATGAATTTAGTACAGAGACACAGTCGATAAAACACCTCATACATAAAACTTTTACCCCACAATTATAATAAAGTTATTTTTAAAGTTAAAAATATATTTTTAACTTGTAAAAAAATATTAACGTTATTTGAAAAAAAAAATAGTAAAGAGACACAGTCGATAAAACACCTCACTAAATAATCATAAAACTTTAACCCCATAATTATAAAATGTTATTTTTTAAAGTTCAAAAGACAAAAAATATATATATTTTTACCTATAAAAAAAATTGATTTAAAAATAATTAATTAATTTATAGTCAATAAAACACCCAACTATATCGATAAAACACCTAACTATATCGATAAAACACCCAACTATATAGATAAAACAGTCGACAAATAGCAGCGTTAGACGCTCTAAATCCTACTTCACCTCATACATGCACATGCTATGGCCAGTGCTAGCAAGCCTAGTGCCGCCCCCGGGTTCTGCCCGCCATTACACATGTCCTCTTCACAGAAACACATGTGACCAGTTCCAGTACTTTCCATCATGCAGACGTGGTCCACCATGAATAGATTTATTTGTAGTTGTGATGTACAAGTTCGACGAACTACTTCGTATGCTGGAAATGGAAAAAAATATATGTTATTATTTTGACGACTACTGTGGCGTGTCGGGGTAGGTAGTTTTTACATATATAGGTCAGCGTTTGACCACTATCACACCTGCCTGATTGTAGGTGACGATGCGGCCTAAGATGTAACACGCCTTCCTAGAAGATACCTATTCACTCGCGACTTGAAGACCCCCAAATTGTACACGTCAGGAAAGACAGACGCAGGCAACCGATTCCATTCCCTTGCAGTACGAATAAGGAATGACGAAGCAAAGCGCTTGGTGCGAAGCGAACGTGTAGTATGTCCACCATGAATCGGTGCCGCACACCAGTCTGCCTGGTTGTATGACGAAAGAATGGAGATGACAAGATTAGGTCGTGGAGTTCTGTTGCACACTCCCCGAAATGTAACGCTTCAAACTGATATTTATGTTCAGATTTTGTTTCTTGTCTGTGTGCTTCTGTATGTTTATACAGGATGGGTTCTAACATGGGCCTTCAGGGCTATATCCTGAACTAGCAACCCGCCCCGGCTTCGCACTGCTATTTGACGACCCAGTTGGCACAATGGTCACCATGCTGGACTGCCAAACACAGGGTTGCGGGTTCGATTCCCGTCTCACACAAGTATATATACTTTGATATTTGTCTGTGGTCTGGTTGTTTCTATGTATTATAAGTATATATTTACAAATTAAAAGTGTATAAGTAGTACCTACAGCCGTTGTCACCCATAATACAAGTCTAGTAACTTAGTTGGGGCTAGATGGCGATGTGTGAAATGGCCTGCAATATTTATTCATTTATTTTTATATTATGCATGTATTATGCAAATAAACCTTTCTCTTGAATCACTCTATTAAAAAACCGCATCAAAATCCGTTGCGTAGTTTTAAAAATCTAAGCATACATAGGGACAGACTATAAGAGATAGCGAAAAATGCTAAAAATATCCTACATATTAATTTCAGATAATTCCAAACATTAGCTAAGTAGGTATTTCCTTTGATTTGCAAACTATTTATTTTTGTTTGAAGTTTTGCCATTGTTCTTTGGGATAAATATTTTGTAGATTTTAAATTTGGTACCATGACGAAAAATTGCATATTTTTTTAATTTTCCTGGCGTCCGTTGCGGAATACCCTAAGTTTATTTCAGTAGATCATAATTATGTGTATTTTAAAATGAATGCTCACTCAGCTACTTAATCAACAACAAATTGGCACAATGTCAAATAGAATACGACGCGTTATAAATCATTTTATTACTGCGTTGAAATATGTTTACACTGAATATTACTTACATCAAACTATTTTGTATTTTACTACATTGTAAGAGCATGTACGGTGTGTACAGTCGGAATATCAATTAGCTGAACCCCACGTGACTTAGAGCTCACTCGCACAACTGTAAAAACTGCCCCAAGCTAAGTAACTACACTTGTTACATTAGTGCTAGACAACTCATACACTACTTATATACTTTTCTTTTGTAAATATATACTTATAATACATAGAAACAACCAGACCACAGCCAAATATCTAAGCATAAATACTTGTCTGAGGCGGGAATCGGACCGCCAACCTTGTGTTTGGCAGTCCGGCATGGTGACCATTGTGCCAACTGGATATAACATCCGTCAGTCATTTGTCGTCCGTCATTTGTCGTCCGTCATCTGTCATCCGTCATTTGTCATCCGTCATCACTGGACACTATACACTGCACGCGAACACAGCCGCAGTAGAAAAGTAAAAATAAATAGGCTTAGTGGGGGGAGTTAGGTTTTATTTTCGTTACGGATTTTTTTGATTCAGTCGCCGCGCTCAAAGCCCGCGATAAAAGCTATGCAATAACTTATTAAAATGCAACTTACGACTCTTAGAATAACGGACCATCTTCACGCAGCATCCATTGCAAGTCTGCAATGGAGGCTGGTCTCTCGGCAACGCGGTGTAGTTGAACGGGTCCTTGCATCTAGCGTCCGTCCAACTGTCGCATTCGTAGCAGTATATTGTACGGGCTGCGGGAGTTGAGGGTAGTTTTAGATTCACACATCGAGATCTGTCAGTTGGTTCTGTTATTGACTATTTTAAGGGAATGTTGAAAAAATAAGCGAACGCTCGACCGGGCTACACGGTAGGCGGTGTTAGGTTTTATTTTCGTTACGGAATTTCTTGATTCGGGCGCCGCGCTCAAAGCCCGCGATAAAAGCTATGCAATATTGCTTAAAAGTATTTTCTTATAAATAAAATCGAAATGTAACGTTAATAATATATCCGATCACTACTAACCATTTTTTTATATTAAACTAGCTGTCTTTGCTATTTAAAAAAAAAAAAAAAAAAAAAAAAAAAAAAAAAAGATGTTGGCCGATTCTCAGACCTACTGAATATGCACAAAATTTCATGAGAATCGGTCGAGCCGTTTCGGAGGAGTTCAAGTTCGAACCCCGTGACACGAGAATTTTATATAATATATATAGAGAAGAAGAAGATAACATAGGTACTCAATTAAAAACAACGGCAAAAAAGAAATAAAGAGCGTCGTAAAAACAATTGATCAATCGAAACACAAACAAAAGACGATAGAAACAAAAACAAAAGATCATCTAAACAAAAGACAATCGAAATACATTTAAACGACGATCGAAATTGAAACTATTCACATTAATTCCTAGATCTCGACTTTTAATTAATTAGATTTATTTTGGGATATTTGCGAAGCCTAAAAAAGTTATTACTTATAAGATACGTGTGCAAAACCTTTATATTAGTTAATTGTTTTTCGGAAAAGAAAATATTTATCTGATGATATGTTTTTAGTAGTTTTCTTAATTTTTACGAAATATTTAGTTTTTAATTAAGGTGTCAGGTGTCCCTTATTACCTGCAGTTACCTTACTTAATTATTTTTAGAGTCGAGGATTACAAAATGACCGTTAAATTTCGATTTCTAACTGAATTATTTTAATCAAAACATTTTTTTTTCAACATTCCCTTAAAACATTTCAAATGTCATGTCTTTTGTTGTATTTTTTCTTATATTTTCATGAACCCTTGCTCTAATATTAAAAAGTGAAAGATTACGTGTTAGTATGATTTCTAAAACATCTTCAAGCAAAAACTACTAAACCGATTCCAACAAAACTCGGTACCTAGATAGCTGGATATTTTAATATTACATAGGCTACTTTTTATCCCGATATTCCCACGGGATCCGGGACTTACGCGGGTTAAACAGCAAGACATATCTAGTTAAGATAAAGCCGGAAATATCAAGCTTGTGACATCTAAACACAATCATTCGTTCAGCATTGAATGGAATGAAGCAAAGAATGAACGTTTCTAGGCCAGTCTTTTACATACAGCGAGCAAGTGAATTCATAGACAAAGCCTTTGAAAAAGAATAAAGAATATAAAATAGATGTATTGCCTATTATGTCTTATGAAACTGGCACAAATTATGTATTAAAATTGGCAACGATTTCAGACTATTGAGTGCAAAGACATAGTTCATATCAAAATATCACAGATTCAGCGAGAATTAACATATAGACCAGGGTCGATAATTTTTGAAACCAAAAAAAATCACAGTAGGATGAAACCCATTAGAATGATAAAAATGAAAGGAAAAATAAATTACGGTCGATCCGAGTTCGGGAAGTGGGAGGGGGTGGGTTTTTAAGGGTAAAAAATGGTTTATCTTGATTTCCGGCATTTATTTAACTCCAATAATCCAATAAAACCCCACCCCCTCCCACTTATTTTTCCTTTCATTTTTATCATATTCCCCTCCTTTTCTAATGGGTTTCATCCTACTGTGATTTTTTTTCATTTTTTACCATTTTTGAAGGCTTCGGCCCTGGTCTAATAAAAAATATGTAGTCTAAAAAAGCACACCATTAAAAACACTAATACATGTACACTGTGTAAAGGAAACCCTGAAATCCCAAGGTACAGTCACATTACCAATTAGCTGAACCCCACGTGACCCAGAACTCACTCGCATATCTGTAAAAATATAGTATTTACCTATTTTGTTATTTTTAAGCTATTGCATAAGTTTTATCGCGGGCTTTGAGCGCGGCGACCGAATCAAGAAATTCCGTAACGAAAATAAAACCTAACACCTCCCACTCCGCCGTAGCTCAGCCCAGCGTTCGCTTAACGACTGTACGAAGCTCGCCCGATGCAATATTGTTTAAAAAAACAGAATCAGGTAACATTACTTTACAACCTAATAGATGTGCGAGTGAGCTCTAGGTCACGTGGGGTTCAGCTAATTGGTAATGTGACTGTACCATGTAGGTAGGAATTAAAAAAATTAATAAAAATATTTTTTTGGCGGTTTCCACAGTTGGAGAAATTTTTAAAAAGTGACAACACAATTATATAATTCACTTAAGCATCCGCTGCTTATAATAGTATCAACAAATCTTTAAAAAAAAAACTCCGCAAATTTCTATAAATTAAGGTAATTTTAATTAACTTTAAATAAAAACATTTGTTTTTCATGAAAAAATATTTTTATACATTTTTTTAGTACTTTATGTTATGAGGAATTACAGGGTATTTGTTACACACTGTTTAAGCATAAAGACATTGACAAGGCGTGCATTTCATCATGAAATATCTCTACCATATATTGGACGAACACCAAAACTACAATGCAATTATGTGAAATTACAATTAACGACTATAAAATTCCACTTTCCAATCTAAAATCTAACATGCCATGCTTGCAATAGCAGTCGATGCAAATTAAATCATGACCTAGTCTACTAAAGTAGTGTTTACACTTACTAGTGCACTTGGATAGGTACGTCAAAAAATATGTTCCAAATCCAAACTCATTATTGCCCGCTAAATAAGTGCAAACCAGTGTTTACACTAACGAGTGGACTTGGCTGAGTCAAAAAAATACATGTTCCAAATCCAAACTCATTATTGCCCGCTAAATAAGTGCAAACCAGTGTTTACACTAACTAGTGGACTTGGCCGAGTCATTGGAAAAATACATGTTCCAAATCCAAACTCATTATTGCCCGCTAAATAAGTGCAAACCAGTGTTTACACTAACTAGTAAGTGCACTCGGACAAGTCATTGGAAAAAATATATTCCAAATTGAAACTCATTATTGCCCGCTCAATAAGGGCGCAGTAAAGTTTCCACTTTATTCGTACTTATTGATTTTTCGTCATTTATGTAATTGTTAGTTTTTTAACCGACTTCTATAAAGGAGCTTCTCAATTACAATGTGTTTCGAGTTCGACGAAAGTTTCCTATTCAAATACAAAAGTGGGTTATTATAAACCTCTAGGCGAACAACTTTTGTTCTACGACTTTTGATAATTCGGACTTTTTTTTTACATGTTATTGAGTCATATTTATCCGAAAATCGGCTGTTTTTTTGTGTTAGAGGTCATTGATATTTGGGTTTTATTTGTTTATTAATTTTCAATTACTAATTTTAAGATTAAGGCTGCCTATGCTGCCAAACGCAACGCGCCAGAAATACCCATCCAAATGTCGGTGAAAATCTCACCTACAATTCCATCTCAGCACTTTTGAGAAAAACAAAACACACTCGTAACAATCAACAATTTTCACCGATTGAAGGCGACCGGTGCCAGTAGTAACTATTTAGTAGGCTGTGTACCAAGGTCGTTGGCGTATGGACCCCCCTTAATGATTTTTATTTCCAACTAGCTGCGCCCCGCGGTTTCACCCGCGTAATTATTTTCTGCGTGACTTTCTTAATTTTTTCTTTCGTAAGATCCTTCTCTTGACAATAACAAACACAACAAAAAAAGAATTATCGAAATCGGTCCAGCCGTTCACGCGTGATGTCGTGACAACGGAAAACGGGTTTCATTTTTATATATACATATAGATAACAGCTGTTTTTTAGGGTTCCGTACCTCAAAAAGGCAAAAAATGGTTGTCCGTCTGTCTTTCTGTGTGTTCGTGTGTCACTACCGATTTTTTTTTAATTAAAGGCAAATGGCATTTTGCTTTGACCGCTATAATATGCACTTTTAAGTATAACAATGTATTGCACTTAATGTCTAACAAGCCCTTATTGTGAACAAAGCAGGGTGTATTTGTGTGTATGTAGGTATAGCTTATTAAATACCTACTTATTCAAGGGCAGAATGTCACGCGAACTAAACTATTCAAAGTATGGAGTGATTTTATTAAAAAATTTATACGAATTTCTCTCTAAAACTGTTTTGTTTGCAAGGTTTATTTAATACGTTAGGTCCCCAAAAATGTATCTTTTGAGGGTTCCGTACCCTATTACTAAAAAATCACTGTCTCTCTGTCTGTCCGTCTGTCTGTCACCAGGCTGTATCTCATGAACCTTGATAACTAGACAGTTGAGATTTTCACAGATTATGTATTTCTGTTGCCGCTACAACAAATACCTACTAAACCAGATTTTTTTAGTGAAGCTATCTTACAAATTTGGTACGGAACCCTTCTTGCACAAGTCCGACTCGCACTTGGCCCGTTTTTTTATTTGTCATGTCGATTAAAAACAACCTAAGTATAAGTACCAACTTGTTTTGTTTTGGCCACGACTCATAAAAGACTCTATCATGTCATCGCAAGATTGAGCTGTTTCCCGCCTTTTTCCAATTAACTATTGAGGTCGACGAGCCTCTCGACTGGCAACACAGACGACTAAAAAAAGAAATTTGCCGCTATTTTTTTTATGAGAACGTTTGAGTTTAGAATGAGTTTATATTTAGATAGTGTTTATTTTTGGACGTTTGACATTTTTTACGTATCTTGCGTTTTGAAGATTGTCAATGGCGAGTTTCGAATCCGTGGGTTTTACGTAAAGGGATTGTAGCATTTTGGCACAGGAAAGAGTCAATTACTTTTGGAACGAAGTTCCTTATCGCGGGTTGGCGACCCCTCGCCAACCATCTAGCCGAGAGAAAAAAATGTGACACGTTACGAAAACGTGAAACGAAAAACCGCAAATATACTAATATCCCACAGATATATCTCCCATCTACCATAATATGAAAAAAAAAATTATTTTTTTTCATTTATCACTACATAGTACGAGTATAAAATAAAGTCACTTTTCGCCGTCCCTATGTCCCTATTTCCCTTTGTATGCTTAGATCTTTAAAACTACGCAACGAATTTTGATGCGGTTTTTTTAATAGATAGAGTGATTCAAGAGGAAGGTTTATATGTATAATACATGCATGTTATAGCCGTGCGAAGCCGGAGCGGGTCGCTAGTAAGGTATAATTTTGCTAGTCCAAAACAGACTTGAATAACCAGAGTTAATAATATTTTTTTTCTAATTACCATGAAACAACTCGCGTCAAACGCTATAAAAAACTGTCTAGCAATTTTAAAAAAAATGCCACATCAATCTGTCGTTATGAGAGCAATAAAAAATAACCGCACGATTCTTAATAACTATAATTTATATGAAAATTCTGGCAGAGAATCTATTAGAATGGCTTCTGACGAAAACATTACAAAGTTCCGTGATTTTAGTTTTTCAGGGTTCCGTAGACTTCACCGTCTGTCTGTCTGTCACCAGGCTGTATCTCATGAACCGTGATAGCTAGACAGTTGAAAATTTCACAGGTGATGTATTTCTGTTGCCGCTATAACAAAATAATTAACTAAAAACCAGAAAAAAATATTAAGTGAGGCTCTCGTACGGAACCCTTCGTGCGCTTATCCGATTCGTACTTGTTTTTGCTAATTTTGATCGCGTCGCGACCATCGCAACGAATTTAGAACCTTCTTTTTTAGAGTCGGTTAATCACACACAAAATAATATTCACTTCGTATTACGATAGGCTTTGAATGTAGAGTCACATTACCAATTAGCTGAACCCCACGTGACCTAAAGCTCATTCGCATATCTGTTAAAAATATAGTATTTACTTATTTTTTATATATTGTATTGTATAGTATACTAGCTGTACCGGAAAACGTTGTTTTGCCATATAAAAAATATGTGATAAATGAAGAACCGCTCGACCGATTTTGTGCAAACTTCACATAAACCATCTACTAAATAGTCCGAACAAAGCTTAAACATTTAGTTTGGATAGGTGAGCCCGTTCTTGAGTTATAAAATTACAACGAAAAGTGGCATTGATTTTTATATATAGACTAGCGACCCGCCCCGGCTTCGCACGGCTGTATTATGCATGTATTATATCTAAAAACCTTCCTCTTTAAATCACTCTATCTATTTAAAAAAACCGCATCAAAATCCGTTGCGTAGTTTTAAAGATCTAAGCATACATAGGGAAATAGGGACAGAGAAAGCGACTTTGTTTTATACTATGTAGTGATAGTGATAGTGATTGTTTAAAAAAAACAGAATCAGGTAACATTACTTTACAACCTTACGGATTTGCGAGTAAGCTCTAGGTCACGTGGGGTTCAGCTTATTGGTAATGTGACTGTACCTATTTCAGACCTCCTGAAGGCCATAATTCTCATAAATAACATGTTCAAATTCAATTTGCAATATCATTCCGATTGCATTCGATTATCTCAAAATACCAAGAATATTTTTGGTATTAGAAATGCAATCGGAATACAATGTTAACATTGTTATTTATGAGAATTGACCTTCTAGTTTCTTAATCACCTATAGACAAGGCCTTCCGTAGTGTTAGAATAGTGATTGACCAAAGTTTCGGTTTCGGCAAATAAGTATCGATAAAAAAAACGAACTCCAAACATTATTTTGCAGTCTTTTTAACGATGACTTAATAACTGAAATTGTTATATTAAATTAAACAGAAATTAAATAACTTCATTTCAATTTTTGTTAAAAAAAAATTCATACGTTGCATGCGATCGTTGTAAATTCTAGGGCACTTAGAAAAGCTGCTGAGCGAATGATCAAAGAAAAAAAATCAATTATTTGGTTATCTACTTACTAAAACTAATTACCTTCTAAGCAGTGTTTATGAGTGTCTATCTATAATTATATTACATATAAATAGCTTTAAACTTCTTTTACATAATAAATGAACCCAGTCTACGGACGATTCGAAAAAAATTCACCGTGATCCAGTGAAAAGCTTAGCTAGCCAGTGAATCAAAGCCTAAAGCTCTAAAGTATTTATAATAAATATATACTTATTATTATAAACTTTTGTTTCTAATTTATACTTACTTTGACATTCCGCTTGTATATGTTGTGATATTATTAGTATCCATAATGCTGGAAATATGCATGCTTAATTAGTAAAAAAAGAAAAGACAGAAATCTAGATAGTTTTAAAATTAGTCCTGCAAATAACTGAACGAGAAAATAAAACAATAATAATCAGTTAGAATAACGTAGGCTTTAATTTTAGTCCTTTATGCAATGGTAAATTATAACATATAAGTATGGGAAATAGTCGTTTCAATCTTTTTCTTTGCACGTTGCCTTTTTTTTTACCAGGTTTTTTACTCATTGCAATGTATAGAGGCATTAATACAAACAACAAATGCCGTGTAAAAAATCTCGTATATGTCAAGTTTGCCTGTTATTAGATGTTATAAAAATGATACAAAAAGATTTATTTTATTTGTCACGTGGCAGGAAACTTGACATTTTACGAGATTTTGTAACATTGTATCTGTTGTGTGTATTTAAATATTCTCTATATATTGCCGTATTTTTTAAAGGTGGACAAGTCCTTTCAATTCGAAATTTCTAGGCTCGAATTTGACTGGAAAATATGAACATAATTCATTACTAAAAGAATAAAAATAAAGCCTCTAACCTAAGTTAATTAACCTATCTGAAATTCAATTTGAGTTCATTTTTATCCAATTTAAAAACAACGAATCCGTAGACTGGGTTTTTGGAAATACATTTAAAAAAAATGGAGAAATTTTGAAATATTGAAGTACTTAGTAAATATTATAATATAAATATTCTATAAGAACAGGAAAATTTTGTGTTACGTGTTTTTTTGGGTTAAAGTCAGTTATTCACAGGAAAAAAATGTTCAGTGTAAGTTTTCAAAGATAGGTAGAAGAATCACGCTTAGTTGTCTTGTTCCTGCTAAAAAAACAAAAAAGTATCTACTTATATGACTTTCGAGAGAAAATAAGTTTTAACTTTTCTAAATTTCATAATTTATAATTTTTGGTAGGGAAAAAACAAGATTGGTTGTGTTTTGTCTTTTCCATATTAAGTGTTAATTTGAGTTAAATTGTATAGTTTATGTCGATTTTATTTTTGGGCCTGTGTTTTTTATTCAATTTAATTCAACGTGTGCAAAGGAAGATAAAATATTTAATCTATACAATGCGTGATGCCCAATTTGGGCTCCAATGAGACCCAAATATTTTAACTTGACACTGGCTATATGAAATCGCATTAATAAAAATAAACTAGTGATGTACCGAATATTCGGCTAAGAATATGCCCGTATAGACCTTTTTTAGGGTTCCATACCTCAAAAGGTAAAAAAGGAACCCTTATAAGATCAAGAATGATCTTATGCCGGCGCCTCACATGGGCTATGTTGTCTCCAAGTTATACTGTTGGATCCAACACACCAATGTGAGGATCGATCTTGAAACGTTCAATAACGTCCAATAACGTTCCAAGATCAATCCTCACATTGGTGTGTTGGATCCAACAGTATAACTTGGAGCCAACATAGCTTATGTGAGGCGCCGGCATTATAAGGGTTCCTTTTTTACCTTTTTTACCAGTGTGTCACCACCGATTTTCTCAGGAATGGGTGCATATCAGATACTGAGGTCTAATAGTCCTTAGTAAGTGATTAAAATCAATGTCCGGAATCAACACTATAAAAAGATATGGGCAAAAGATTTTCGCGAATACTTTTAATTAATTTTCAACATTTTTTTATATTCACAAGACAAATAAGCGTAATAAAAGTACACATACAACATAGTATTAGTAAACCCTATTGTGCCCAAGTGACTATTCATGCATTTTTTACCCATTCCTCGTAACAAACACACATTCCTGTGGACATTCGAACACATAAATACATTTTACATACAAGCTGCAAAAACATCGATAAACAATTATATCGATAACTCTGTTCTCTTTCCCATCCTAGAAGAACTAGAAAATTTCTAGAAGGATTCTCGTAATAAAACTAAAGAGTTAAATATATCGATAACTCTGTTTTCAAATCCTTAATTATACTACGATTCTATTTGAAAAAAAAAACTAAGACATTTAAATTAATATTTATTTCTAAAGTGGTAAAAATTATCTAGGTCCACAATCCACAATCAATTACTACTTTTAGTTTTTTTTGCTAATTTAAGTACTATTTTAAACTATGGCATTTTACGAAATTCGCACAAGGCCTTTTACATAATTCCAGAGGAAAAAAAGAAACTACTTTGACAGTTATGGTGTTGGGAAAGTGTCGAGAACAGTTATCGATAATTCGGTCCTCGTTTTTCGGTCAGCCCGAATGTGTTTGCAGCGACACGACACATCTAACACCTAGAAGATGAAGGTAGGGATTATGGATTGGTTTAGATTACCAGTTCTGATGCACGAATTCGCTTTTACTTGTTCCACGCCGAACCAGGACATCAGAAGAACTGAAACATTTGTAAAATTTTATTATTTTGCTAAAATTATTATTATTGCTGAAAAATAAATTTATTATTGCTGAAAAAGAAATTAACATAACAATTTTGAATTAATTTTTTTAGTACCTACTTATTTAAAAAATTTGAGAAAATAGTTTTTCTCAAAATATCAAGCCAATATCAACAAAAAGGTCGATAACCTATGTGTGTGTTTGTGTGTCTTTCTATTTTTATTGAATAAGTTCAGATAAAACATATTTTTTAATGAATTTATTCCATGAAATAATTAGTCCAAGAAAAAATTAATTAACTCAACTATTTATAGTTGAGTTAATTAATTAATTAAAATTCCATGAAATAATTTATTCCATGAAATAATGAGTCCAAGAAAAAATTAATTAACTCAACTATTTATAGGATATGGGAGCAGAGAGCCGACTTTCTCACTTTGCCGACATTTGATATTTTAAGGAAACAATGATCCTACTTAATTTTAATTTATTTATTTAATTTTTAATTTTAATTACCTACTTATTTGAAAAAAAATTAAGGCTTTTAGAAAAATACAGTTTCACGTAAAGTAATAATTATCTAGTCTTGTTAACGAATTTGATTGGTCTATCAAATACCTCTATTTTTGAATCGCTCGTGTGACATATCTTCATCGTGTACGCCTACAAGTCACGCTCGACTTCCAAGTCGCATGAAACCAATTTTCTGTATTTTTGAATCGTTCGTCGTCGAAATTTAAAATGACAATTTTTGTTCGTTTTACGCAGAAAACTGAAAATCAGTAATTACCGATGAACATCCGAAATAATACCAAAAGATATAAATATTTTTCAAAGATCGTTTCCGAATGTTTGACTGTGATTGTTTAACGTTTATTCTACCACTCGCCTGTCGGTGACGAGTGGTGGAGACCACTCGTTACGATCGAGCGATTCAAAAATAGCGAATTTCCAATGTCGAACGAATATCAGTAGAAATCGAGCGCTCGACGCGGGGCGAACGATTCAAAAATAGGGCTCGAGGTAGGCTTTTTGAAAAAAAGTGACGTATGATTATCGATATTAAATTCATCAACCGAGTGTCTAACGCAATTTTATGGCAGATGCGGTTAAAAATTCGTATGAAATTGCAAAATAAAACAATTTTAACGGAGTCATTCGCGTATAATTACGATTAGTTCCGATTTAAAGGCGAAATTCAAGGAAATTCCGTATTCGTTTAAACAAACCAGACTCGTAACAAAAACTTTAGACGGTACAAAAATTTCTTCCACTACCGGAACCGAACCTAAATCTCACCTGCGTCATAGAGATCGTCAAATACCACAGCAGTCACAACAATTTACAAAATAAACACACGATTTATATTAAACATCGTAAATTGCGTGAGAAGTGGGCGGTTTTATTTAAAGAACGTAGAAATATTGTAGAAATTATCACAAGGTTTTGACGTCATTTGCGACATTCGAAGGTATTAGACTAGTAGGTCAGAGCGTCGTCGGTTATATTGCTAATTTATTACTTTTTACATAATGATTTTATATCGCTATAGTAATTATTTTTCCGGGTCTAATTATTTTTCTGAGCGTGGCAGTAATATTATTTCTCTTATCTTGACGTTTCGACTATGTTACAATCACAGGTTACAATAGTCATGGTTGCGAGGAGGAGGGGTATCCTCCGTAACAAATCGTGTGAGTTTAAAAAGTTTTTGGAACGAAGTTCCTTATCGCGCCTTGCGAAAGGGGGCTAGACGGAAAAAATTAAGACCAAAAGTTGTAACGACACTTTTTGCTATAGTTGTAAGCCGTGCGTCGTGCGCATGTTTTTCTCGTTTCGTCTTTCTATTTCGCATTGAACAGTGTGGTGTCGCGACGATTATTTACAAAAAAAAAAATACATTTCCTTCACTAATTAATCGAAAGGAACTTCGTTCCATCCGGGTGTCCCTTGACACATCTCAAGTTTTTTATATCCCTATATTTATCTATCTTACGAAGAGACCTCCGTGTCCTGTAAGGAGACCCAACTACTAATAAGTTTGTACTCTTCTTAAAGTCCAAATAATATGTATCTTATAAGTTTTTAGTGTTGCGTACCCAAAGTAAAACCGGGATTGCCGTGTTTCTTTTTTTATGCAATTAATTAATTATAAACTAGGCATGTATTTCTCCTTTTCACTCAAAAGTTGTAATTTAAAATTACACTTATTTTTGAAATAATGATATGCCTACAAAACAATTGAAACGATTTACATATCATATTTTTAAATATTCCGTACCTCTAGAGAGAGAAAAGGGGAACTTATTGTCCGTCCGTCTGTCTGTCAAGACAATTTTTTTTTAAACGGGTAGAGATTGGGAAATTGATACTGAATTTTAAGGTATTTATATTATTTGGATGGGTCTGGCCGGAAGACCAGGAGCCCTATTTTTGAATCGTTCGCCCCGCGTCGAGCGCTCGATTTCTACTGATATTCGTTCGACATCGGAAATTCGCTATTTTTGAATCGCTCCATCGTAACGAGTGGTCTCCACCACTCGTCGCCGACAGGCGAGTGGTAGAATAAACATCAAACAATCATAGTCAAACATTCGGAAACGGTCTTTGAAAAATATTTATATCTTTTGGGATAATTTCGGATGTCCGCTGGTAATTACCGCTTTTCAAATAACTGCGTAAAACGAATAAAAATTGACATTTTAAATTTCGACGACGAACGATTCAAAAATACAGTAAATTTGTGTCATGCGACTTGGAAGTCGAGCGTGACTTGTAGGCGTATACGACGAAGCTTTGTCACACGAGCGATTTAAAAATAGAGCCCCAGCGCTGCAGCGCAGTGTTAATTTCTTCATTCCTGTGTTTGTACTCAATAAATGTTTTTTCTTTCTTTCTTATTTGCAATGTTATGGATGAAAATAGGTATGTCCTGGAACGAGAATTTCATCAAAAAATATCTATGGCATATTATCCTCTTATGCCATGATGTAATGTCTCTCAGGAGTAGGTCATAAAGTTATCCATATCGCATGACACGTTGCTGCATCGTAAATTGAGGTTCAGTAATTAGGGCAGCCATATTAGCTCGACAAAACTGCTGCCCTAAAAACACAGGTTTATGGTATCTAGAGTTAAGATTCGCGGATTTTAACCGATTTCCACAAAAAGGAGGTTAGATGAATAAAAGATAATAGAATTATGTTCATTTGGGAATCACAAGGGCAGATAAAAAAACAAATGGTTGTCTGTAAAGTCATAAGAAAACATTGATGGTAACCAATCAATAAGAAGAAGAAGAAGAAGAAGAAGAAAAACATTTATTTGGACAAGCACACGACAAAAACATATTTAGCATAATTGATATTTGTTGACAAAACAAAACATAGAATGTAGGTATAACAATAAGAAACAAAAGAATATGATAAAAAGACAGGAAATTATAAGAATAGGTATAAGGTCCAAAAAGTATAAAATAGAGTGACAGACAATTCAGAAAATACAGTAGAAAGAAAATAACATAACAAAGCAATAACATGACGCGTTCCCGCAACATGACGCATGACGTCATGTTTTTTGTGAATGCAGATTTTCATCAATTTATTAGACGTTATCACGTCAAAATAGGTACCCACACACACTACAAAACAAAATAAAACAGACAGCATCAATCAAAAAGGTTTAAAATCGGTTCTCAATTCGTCGCGACATATATTTTCTTTAAATTCACCGATTACTCGAAATGGCTCAACCGATTGAGATAACCTTATTAAGATCCGATCCCGTACTTCTACAATCACTATCACTACATAGTATAAAACAAAGTCGCTTTCTCTGTCCCTATATCCCTATGTATGCTTAAATCTTTAAAACTACGCAACGGATTTTGATGCGGTTTTTTTAATAGATAGAGTGATTCAAGAGGAAGGTTTATATGTATAATATAGCCGTGCGAAGCCGGGGCGGGTCGCTAGTAATATAATAAAACGAAATATTTTGTAACGAATAGGCTCCGAATCTACTGGACCGATTATGACGAGTTATGACGAACTTAGTATGAGGATATATTGATTTATTGTGAATAACGTACGCTAGTTTTTATCCCCAAATGCCTACAATACAGGGACTTATGCGTGTAAACCTGCGGGACGCAGCTATCGTAATAAAAAGTAGGCTTGTTATCTCAGGGATCCAACTATCTCCATAGCAACTTTCGTAACCATTATAATATGAAACCCACATAGAACCCTTGCGGTAATTATGAATCTAGATCCATGCCTACAAAAATAATTAGTGTTTATGCTTATAAAAGTATACACATAAACCAACTTAAAATAAATAAATAAAATCTTATAATCTAACTAGCTGCCCTACGCGGTTTCACCCGCGTAACTCCCGATCCCGTGGGAATATCGGGATGTAAGCTATCCTATCTCTCAAGTTGGATCGAACTGCACATGGTGTGCGAAATTTATTATAATCGGTTAAGTGGTTTAGGAGTCCATTGAGGACAAACATTGTGACACGAGATTTATATATATTATTAAGATTTCGAGCAGTTTTTTAGGTATTAATTATGGCAACGAGAGTACATTTTTCGTCGCGGCATAACTCGTTGGATGCATTACAATTATTATTTTTAAATTTTATGCTCCGCGGTTTCGCCAGCCTAACTCCCGATCCCGGGGGAATATCGGGATAAAAAGTATGTTATTTCCAAGGATTCAATTTTAACCCAGTTGAGAGGATACTCATACCAAGTTTCATAAAAAAAGTTTCGGGGCCTATTCGTTACAAACATAAAAACAAAAAAATGTTTATTCAGTATAGAAGTATAGATATAGATAAGTACAGTCAGATGCATATTTTAAAGATTTATTTTTATAAATAACTAGCTGCCCTACGCGGTTTCACCCGCGTAACTCCCGATCCCGTGGGAATATCGGGATGTAAGCTATCCTATCTCTCAAGTTGGATCGAACTGCACATGGTGTGCGAATTTTATTATAATCGGTTAAGTGGTTTAGGAGTCCATTGAGGACAAACATTGTGACACGAGATTTATATATATTAAGAAGAGAAGATTAAAATAAGTACATCAAAATATTACACTTGCAAAAATAGTTTCCAAAAACAATAAATTTAATTTTTCCAAAATATTCGTAGCACTGACAAAATTAATTCGCTTTTTCAAAATCACCACACGAGAATAATCTAGGCTCCTACATCAAACAAAATAAACTTATTTATAAAAACTACAGGTGGTACATTTTAAATCTTTTTAACTAATTAGTGTCCGACAGCTACTCACGGAATGAAATAAAACCATCAATACGTTTTCGGGTCGATAAATAAACAATTTTATCGATACATTGACAGCACAACACTATTTATATTTTGATTTTATAGTGGATAGAGATTAGTTTGACGTCAGAATTTCGAATCATTATTGTTACTGTAGATATAAATTCTAGAAATGCCTACTTACATGAGTTTGTTAAGATGTGTTCGTGTCTTTAAATCGGTTAAAAATTAAAAGTAAAAATTAGAAAAAATGATGAGAGTGATTTTTAATGATGCGCGCGCAGCACCGTTTCACGGAAAATTCACATGTTGAAGCTGTCCGCAAACCGCTTATTAATCACTAGCTGCGCCCCGCGGTTTCACCCGCGCAAGTCTCGATCCCGTGGGAATATTGGGATAAAAAGTAGCCTATGTGTTAATCCAGGTCTTCAGCTATCTAGATACCGAGTTTCATCGCAATCGGTCCAGTAGTTTTTGCGTGAAGGAGTAACAAACATACACACACACACACACACACACAAACTTTCACATTTATAATCCTTAATATTAGTAGGATAGGATAGCTTTCAATCAGGGGCAGACGGATTTTTGTGCTGCAGCCCACGGCCAAAAGACCCTGGCTGGATTTAGAATCCTACGGTGGGCCTCAACGTTTGTTGCCGACTGTACCTACTAAATGGGATGGGATGAGTTGGGTGGGATGAGTTGGGATGGGATGAGTTGGAATGGGATGAGTTGGAATGGGATGAGTTGGGATGGGATGGTGGACGGACGGACAGATAGACGGACGTATAACTTCTCACGCGCGTACAAAATAAGTACACGCATCCATTTCTTTTAAACTAATAAGAGGCTCTCGTTGGATGGTTGGGTCAAGGGTCAGATCCAGGAGGCAGTCATCTTGGATACACGTATCGTAAGAAGCTTCCTCTCTCTGCGGCCCTAACCATCGGTAGCCCGGGCCCTGCCTCGCTGCCGCGACGGTCTTCTAGGTTTAGGTTGTTATAATAATTTACTGTTTTATATACAAAAAATATACATTATTTTTAATGCTTTTAAATTAAATTTTATTTAGGTAGTAGGTTTGAGTACGTAGATATAATTGTTTCATGTTTTTTTTTGTTTTATAATATTTTGTATTAAGTTTGTTTTTATAAAATCCAAATTTAAGAATGTATTTTATAACAATTTCGTTGTAAGGTAAAATATAGAGATGCTATACGTGTAATTGTGTCAACTGTACCACTTATATTTACGAATTATATATAATATTTAATATTTACGATTATGATTATATTATTCTACCAGAAATTATTCAATTGAACTCGGTTTACAACAAAGTTTCATGTAAATAAAACTGCAGCACGACACATCGTCGACTCTTTCCCGCCAAAAGTCTATCTATCGATAAAACTCCGGCCATCACTAGTGATTGATATGTTTGACAGATCTGACGTTAAGCTGACAGCTGTCACTCGTCGAGCAGTGACGTCACAGCGCGCCGTATGTATCCGGATATTAAATGTCGGGATAGTGTTACATTCTTTTTGTGAGATAGTTGCCGCAGAGTCGACATGTCATGTTCTTTGTGCTGGTTTTAGACTCGAATGCGGGAGGCATTCCTATTATGTGTGGGTTTTCCCAAAACCTACTTTTAAAGAAAAATAACAGGGCCTTGATTTAGTGAGATTCTTTAATGAAATTAGCGTTTATTTATGAGAATATGAATGGAAACTACACAAAATATATATACACTGAACTGCCTCATAGTACAAGTTGTATAAATTTTTAACGTGATAACGTCTAATAGATTGATGAACACCTGCATTCACAAAATAGTGTGACGTCATGTCACCTGGGCTGATGTTATGGTGACGAGTGACGAATAGAAGACTTTATAAAAAGGGAAAACAAAAAAAAACTACACTCAATCCTTTTTTTACCCGACTACGGCGAAGCCAAATATTCCTTTGTAAATTATCAATAAATAAATCTGTTATTCTTACAAAGAAATGTTGGCAACCCTAAGTAAGTACAAAACTAAAAAGTTATCATAAACACAATACTTACACCTTGATAACCCAAAGATATTTGTTAAACTCATATTTTACAAGATAATAATTATTTATTTCATAAACACGGGTCGTTATCGCTTTAAAACTACTAAGGTACCTGGAGGTAATAACGGCCACATGCCCTTATTACCCGCAGATAAATATTAGGTTTATTGAAGTTATACTTCTTTACCGACGACCTCTGTGGCGCGTCGGGCGAACACCCGACTGCGACGCAGAAGGTTGCGGGTTCGATTCCCGCCGGGAACAAGTATTTATGCTGACCATAAATTCTTGTTTCTGGTTCTGGGTGTTTCCTATATGTATAATATGTATATATTTACAAAAAAAAAAAAGTATATAAGTAGTTTATCCGTTATCTGGCACCCATAACACAAGCATTAAGTTGCTTAGCTTGGGGCTGGATGGCGATGTGTAATATGTCCTGAAATATTTATTTATTATTTATTTATTTAGGCGCGTTATGAAAAAATGATGAGAGTGAAATTTTACAAAAGCGTCACACAAAATTCTCACGGGAGAAGTTGTTTAAATCTAAATTGAACTTTATTGATTGTGTTGACAATCCTTTTCCAGTCCAGAGTTTTTTGTCGGATGAGTATTTTGTCGGACGAGTTTTTCGTCGGACGAGTTTTTTGTCGGACGAGTTTTTTTGCCGGACTTTTTGTCGGACGAGTTTTTTGTCGGACGAGTTTTTTGTCGGACGAGTATTTTGTCGGACGAACTTTTCGTCGGACGAGTTTTTTTTTTAATAATGCCAAAGAAGTATAACTTCTCACGCGCGTACATAAGTACACGCACCCATTTTTGTCAATCTGAAAAACTTTTGTTTATTTTTTCTTGTTATTTTGTCACTAATATCAAGGTTTTTAAAAACCTTTTAGTGGCCCTTATTAGCCGTTACTTAGTTATTTTATTACTCGACGTTTTGATCGTGTTGCACCGACCATGGCCACGGGAAATAACTAGTAGCTAGCTAGCTAAGTGACTCTCGCTAATCGTATACGATCGTGCGGGTTAAGCGACGCCTGGCGCGGTCATTACTTTGATGGGTGGCCAATTAGTAGTGTGGCAAAAATGTGTTTCCCGGTTGCAACCTCTAGTAGTAGGCGTTAGGTCAAGTCAGAGGCCTTAAGAGCAAAGGGTACCTGCGCTCTCTCCATACAAACGTAGTCGACTGTTTCCTCCCTGGATATTTACACTACAGCTAATATCTTTGTTGCATAAAACTTATAACTGCCATGACCATGCCCCTATGTCTTCATTTTATGACTATGCTAGTGTAGTCTAGACTAGTCATGGCAGTTATAGGTTTAATGCAACAAAAATATTTGCTATAGTGTCATTATCCAGGGAGGAAACAGTCGACTACGTTTGTATGGAGAGAGCGCAGGTACCCTTTCACCTTAAGGCGATCTGAAAACTCTAACAATAGGTAAGCTACACCACTATACGAGAAAAAGAAGAAGAACACGAAGATTTTGGCATATTACGTCATATTCATATCATCACGTGTAAAAAAAAATCCCGTAAGATTCCTCACAAACATCACCACAGAACAATTTAACGACACAAGTCGTTATAGAGCATACACTAGACGTTTACGATATACAAACCTATTAAGATTTATTTTATACAACTACACATTAACGTATTTATGTAATCAAAACGTAGTTTTACTATTTAAACACGTGAAATCTTCTCGCATTAAACCATAGCATAATATGAAGTGTCTATGTCGGAGATAAATCGCACATCGCACATCGATGTCAACTCCATATAAAACAAATGTATGGAAATAAAGCGCACGCGCACATTTCGAAAGATGCATCTCTGCGATACATCGATTTTCTAATTCAAAATTCTAATTGTACCTTACCTACTTACAAAGAATTGTTGGTTTCATTAATTAAGGTGAAAGGGTACCTGCTCTCTCTCCATACAAACGTAGTCGACTGTTTCCTCCCTGGATAATGACACTAACACAAATATTTTTATAGCATAAACTTATAACTGCCATGACCATGCCCCCCTATGTTTTATTTTTATTTTTATGATAAATAGAATATGAAAAAAACAAAACACAAGGGCATAGTCATGGCAGTTATAGGTTATATGCAACAAAAATATTTGTGCTAGTGTCATTAACGAGGGAGGAAACAGTCGACTACGTTTGTATGGAGAGAGAGTTGGTACCTTTTCCTCTTAACAATGTATTTTTATTTAATTTGATGTGCATTGTTCCACTCCAAGGTTTTTAAAAACTTTTTAGTGGCCCTTATTACCAGCAAGTACTTTTTTTCAGCTCTATCTAACTAAATAATTATTTAAACACAATTTTGTCGACCTCAGGGTCGTAGTGCGATACTCGCATTCGTTATTCGAGGTTACGGATTTGATTCACACAGTAGAAGAAATTGTCATCAACAAATATTTATTTGTTTTCGAGTGTGGTCGGTTTTTATATGCATTATCTTTTACGCATTTATCTAGAAAATAACGATTAATATAATGACTATATTTTTACGACATTTACATATGAAATACTAGGGTAAAATTATTGAAATTGCCTCTGACATGCAGTCTGTCTGTTTTACACTTCGATTTTTACTGGCCACAGACATTTTTCAGTTTGCGAGACATATGGAACTGGTCTTTTTATAGGGTTCCGTACCCAAAGGATAAAAACGGGACCCTATTACAAAGACTTCACTGTACGGTCTTCTGTCTTTCTGTCCCCAGGCTGTATCTCATGCACCGTGATAGCTAGACAGTTGACATTTTCATTATGTATTTCTGTTGCAGTTAAAACAACAAATACTTAAAACAAAAAAAATGCAGTGGAGTTCACATACAACATGGTACGGAAAGCATACGCGAGTCCGTACGAAACCCTTAAAATAGATAGGAAAGCTGTCCAGTTTATTCTATATTATCACTAGCATCACTATCACTATCACTACATAGTATAAAACAAAGTCGCTTTTTAACCGACTTCAAAAAAGGAGGAGGTTCTCAATTCGTCGCGTATATATATTTTTTTTCTGTCCCTATTTCCCTTTGTATGCTTAAATCTTTAAAACTACGCAACGGATTTTGATGGAGGTTTTTTTAATAGATAGAGTGATTCAAGAGGAAGGTTTATATGTATAATACATGCATAATATAGCCGTGCTAAGCCGGGGCGGGTCGCTAGTAATATTATAAAGCAGAAGAGTTTGTTTGTTTGAAAGCGCTAATCTCAGGAACTACTGGTTTGTATTGAAAAAATATTTTTATGTTGAATAGTCCATTTAGCGAGGAAGGCTATAGGCTACTTTATATTTTGATATTCCCACGGGATCGGGAGTTACGCGGGTGAAACCGCGAAGCGCTGCTAGTATTCAAATAGAACTAATATCAATAACCCTATGGTATTATGAGGATGGGAGTCTGCCAAATAACACAGGATGTTTCACCGCTACGTGTCTATTCAATTTGTTATGTTTATACCTTTATTTCATGTCAAAGTGTTCCTATAATAATCTTTTAAATTAAGAGGAAAGGGTACCTGGGGCTTTCTCCATACAAACTATTACAAACGTAGTCGACTGTTTTCTCCCTGGATAATGACACTAGAGCAAATATTTTTGGTGCATAAAACTTATAACAGCCATGACCATGCCCCTATTTTTTGTTTTTTTTAATTTTTTAATTTTAATTTCCTTGATAATTAGAAAATGAAAAAAACCAAAACATAGGGGCATAGTCATAGCAGTTATAGGAATTATGGCACAAAAATATTTGTGCTAGTGTCATTATTCAGGGAGGAAACAGTCGACTACGTTTGTATGGAGAGCGCGCCGGTACCCTTTCACCTTAAGCTGTTTAAACAATAGTTTCTTAGTAGCGATAGCGACAAACAAGAAATCTTTCTGAGAAAAGATTAAGTACTAAGTAGGGAAAATATAAATAAAGTTAATTTCGGATTTTTTGACGTAATAACGTCTATTAAATAATTGATGGAACACCTGCATTCCTATAAGTGTAATGGCATAAGATGCTGATGAAGAAATTGGATGTCACTTTAAATGATTTTTTTCCACATCTAGTTAACGAAATAATATCAATTTAATTGTAATCTAGAAAAACGTAGAATTTTATCATATTTTTTTCTTTTAGTGTTATGCATGTATTATACATATAAACCTCCCTCTTGAATCACTCTATCTATTAAAAAAACCGCATCAAAATCCGTTGCGTAGTTTTAAAGATTTAAGCATACATAGGGATATAGGGACATAGGGACAGAGAAAGCGACTTTGTTTTATACTATGTGGTGATGTTATGGACCAAGTCATTAATTCGGGCATTATACATAATACCCGGGCAGTGTGAATAATGACAAGCTACTTTGGGCAAAGTGATTAATTATCATCTAAACTTTAATATTTACCACACTGTCTGGGCCATATGAATTTTGCTACCAGGAGCCCTATTTTTGAATCGTTCGCCCCGCGTCGAGCGCTCGATTTCTACTGATATTCGTTCGACATTGGAAATTCGCTATTTTTGAATCGCTCGATCGTAACGAGTGATGGTCTCCACCACTCGTCGCCGACAGGCGAGTGGTAGAATAAACGTTAAACAATCACAGTCAAACATTCGGAAACGATCTTTGAAAAATATTTATATCTTTTGGTATTATTTCGAATGTTCATCGGTAATTACTGATTTTCAGTTTTCTGCGTAAAACGAACAAAAATTGTCATTTTAAATTTCGACGACGAACGATTAAAAAATACAGAAAATTGGTTTCATGCGACTTGGAAGTCGAGCGTGACTTGTAGGCGTACACGATGAAGATATGTCACACGAGCGATTCAAAAATAGAGCCCCTGATCGTTGGGCAATGTGATAATAGAGATAGATTCTATGGGGTGAATAGCTTCTTTAAACGCTATTGTGAGGAGGCTCACAGCTAAGCGACGCTCGCTGATCGTTTACGGTTGTGCGGGTTAAGCGACGCCTGGCGCGGTCATTACTTCGATGGGTAACCAATTAGTAGTGTGGCAAAAATGTGTTTTCGTGAATTCCTCCGTGCTTCGGAAGGTACGTTAAGCCGTTGATCCCGGTTGCTACCTCTAGTAGCAGTCGTTAGGTCAAGTCAGAGGCCTTAGGGCGATCTATAAACTCTAACAATAGGTGAGCCACACCACTATACGAGAAGAAGAAGAACGCTATTGTGAAACTAAACGCTCGCTGCGCTCGCGCGTGCTTTGTTGCAATATCTACCCTAACCTAACCTACCTTTCTGGCACCCAATTACATTTTTTACCATTTCATATTTTTATTTGAGTGGGAATTGAAAATTGAGTGTACCTACCCGTTCACTACATAGCGGTTATTTTGATTTAGTTTTTTTTGTTTAGTTTTGCATTTAAAGCTAATACAGAGGGCAGAGCATCTATAAAATGAAGAATTTTTGTGTTATTTGTGTTAAAAATTTTGATTTAATATCATAAATAGAAATAACAGTAATAAAACATGTATTTTTATTACTCTGCCCAATAGGTGACAGGCATTATGTATAATACCCGGGCAATATGATTGTTTCAGTAATTATAATCACATTGTACTCTCATATTGGTCATTATACATAATAAATAAATAAATAAATATTTCAGGACATATTACACATCGCCATCCAGCCCCAAGCTAAGCAACTTAATGCTTGTGTCATGGGTGCCAGATAACGGATAAACTACTTATATACTTTTTTTTTTGGTAATATATACATACATATTATACATATAGGAAACACCCAGAACCCGGGCATTATGTATAATGTCTAATTAATCACTACTTATAAATATAAATGAACTCACCAGGGACAGGAAATATCCAACGCATTTTTCATCTATTTCCTTCGACGAACCAAGGCTGTATGAGCTTCACTTGAAGCGCCTGCCCATCTCAACATCCAAGCTCGAACTCTAAAAATATATACAATCCAATGAACCACCTCCTTTGTGGCATCGTAGCTCCCGAACGTATAGATTTCTTCGACCATTTACCTACTATGATCTAATGATACCTCTATGACCGATTTCGATTTTGTTTTAAGCTATTGCATAGATTTTATCGCGGGCCTTGGGGGGCGAATCAAGAAATTCCGTAACGAAAACACCTAAGACCCCCGACAAATGACGGACGATTATTAACGGACGACTATTGACGGACGACAAATGTCGGACAACAAATGTCGGACGATAAATGTCGGACGACAAATGTCGGACGACAAATGTCGGACGACTATTTTTCTTTTTTTTTTTATTATTTTAAAAGAACATTTACTAAGACAAGAAATTATTCTCGATATAGCAATAGCTTTACCGCGGCAGTCCCCGAGTGCCACACGTTTTTTTTTGTTTGAAAGGTTAATTAGTTGGGAGTAGGGCTTGAGCTCCGGGATTCCGGTTTTAACAAAATTCCGGAATTCCACCTTATTTCAGTATCGTTTGTAATACCGGAATTTGTGAGAGCAAAACCGGAATTTCGATATCGTGTGTTAGGAGTCGAAAAGGGAGTTTATTATGACGGCGGCGATAGAGGACAATTCTTCAAGTATCTAAAAACAATACCGCCTACTAGTGTCGAGGCTGAACGCGACTTTTCACCAGTTTCTGACATTTGTAATCGTGTAAGAAGTTCACATCCAACAAAAGTTCTAGATTATAGATTACTTAATTTTTAATTATAATTACAGTTCTGAACACCTATATTTATTATTCCTACCTAAAATACTTCTTCATTTCGATAACATCTGTTATTCAAAAAATATTAGATATGCCTTTTGTAAAGGAAGCATCGAATTCCGGAATTCCGGAACTGGATAGATCAATATTGAAACTGAATTCCGGAATTGGAAAATGGACCGATATTCAAGCCCTAGTCGGGATTGTACTTAGTTATGTTTAATCAAAATCGGTTCAGACGTTCAAAAGTTATATGCAATTTTTCATATCAGTAGGGGATTTTTAATTTGTGGGACAAATATATTTTTTAAGTCGGTCAAAATCTAATATATATAAATCTCGTGTCACAATGTTTGTCCTCAATGGACTCCTAAACCACTTAACCGATTACAATAAAATTCGCACACCATGTGCAGTTCGATCCAACTTGAGAGATAGGATAGCTTACATCCCGATATTCCCACGGGATCGGGAGTTACGCGGGTGAAACCGCGGAGGGCAGCTAGTATGTTATATAATATTCTAAAGAGGAAAGATTTTTTTGTTTGCTTGTAACGAATAGGCTCCGAAACTACTGGACCTATTTAGATGAAACTTGGTATGTAGATACCTGGATTAACACATAGGCTCTTTTGATCCCGATATTCCCTCGGGATCGGGAGTTACGCGAAAGAAACCGCAGAGCGCTGCTAGTATGGTATATAAATAGTATTTTATAAAGTTACACGATTTTCACTCATTTTATTTGACTGAATCGTCCAAAATCCTTTCTCAGCGAATGCCTACGTCATGATAGTTATATTTATGCCAAATTTTAGCCCAATTTGACCATTAGCTTAAGCTGTGCGTTGATAAAAAATATCTTTCAGGGCTTCGAATTTTATAATTATAGATTTACTAGTAGGTATTTCTTAGGGAAAAAAATTACGTGCGTTTTGTATCTGTTTGTTACGCAGAAACTACAGAACGAATTGTGATGAAACTTGGTCTGTAGATAGACAGAGTCTTGGAATAATACATAGGGTACTTTTTTTTCTAGATCCCGGATTTTTGTAGGTGAAATTGCGGGGTATCGCTAGTTCCAAAAAGTATGATTACAGGAATAATTTAAATTATTATTGTTAAATTTTCTCGTTATATTATATTTTCAAAATACCAACCTTTCTTCACACTACAGCGTCACAAAATATATTCATTAAATATTACATCCGCCATCTGTCGAAAAAAAATATATCGATATAATCGATAATTCGAAACGATCACTTGCACAACACTAATAGTTTTTGAATTACGAATAAATAATCTTGACATTAAAAACGGCGGGAAATATGAAGCGTTTTATTTATAGCACTGGCTGGACGCAATCGAGACTGTGGGTTGGAAAAATAAAAAAGTTTTGACTTTTTTTTCTTTTTAGTTTCGTTTGACGTAGTTTGCGTGTCAATTTATTATTACAAACGTAACAAAATCACGTATTATTAATTTAACTGTTGTAAAAAACTATTTCTAGTAATTTTCTTTGAATACCTATTGTTATTTTCAGCAAAATTTGGTGCGGTATTATTTGACCATATCAATACTAAAATTACATAAGTCACATCGCATTGCGTTTGTCAAAGGAATTACTATTTTAACACACCGATGTCCTGCAGTAAATTTTTAATGTGATTAAAACAATTCACGACTCTTGCTATCTCTCTCACACACTGACGATTTGGGTGTTTACTAAAAAGGTTATATTATACAATAACTTCTAATTTAAAATAGGAAAGAGGTTAATATTATTAGAAAATAGTTTGTATGTCATAAAATAGCTAGAGAAAGGTAAGTTAAGTTAGTCATGTTTTGATGGTACGGAGATGGAATAAGTCAGCGGAGACAGCATTGCGCGGAAAATATTGATTTTAGGGCGAACAGCTACACACCGAGCGATTCCCTTGTTTATTCACCGAATTCTAACCTTTTCAACATAATTCTACTAAGAATATCGATAATTTTGACTTAAACCCGAATTAATTAACGACTTTTAATTTAATATGCACACTCACATCACTATTTTAAATCGAATTTTCTTACGAAACACACACGTGAATTTTATATTTTTTAAAATTCGAATGCCACTTTACCTATTTTCTTATTTTAATTATTTTATATTCTTACCGGTCAGTTATATTATTCTTTTTTTTTAATAAAAGAAAAAAAGAAACACGTTCTAATACGTGATTATTATCGTATGTTATAAGGGTAGAGGAAACATAATTTTGTTTTTAAAAATGTTTTTTTAGTTGATTTTATGATGTTTTTTCGTGTTTAAGCGATGGAAAATCCATTTTATGTGGGCTTTGTCGCGGTGACCGCCCGCGCGCTGTTTTACTACTGGCGATGTTGCCATACGCTTATAAAAATTACCCTATTTTGCTGTTTGAAGGTATTAATTTACCCTAACTATTGGGGTAAATAGTTACTTATCTTTAATTTTTTCATGTTTTAACGTAAAGCAATTTATGTAGATAATACTTTGGTTTAGTGGTAAAATAACCGAAATATTTTCATTTCAAAGTTTTATATTTACGTATGCGTAGAACATAATTTGGCGGGAACGGAAAATAAACTATAGTTTTTTTGCAAATAATAATTTCAGAGATTTAAATGATAATTTTCTCAATGACAAATTTATAAAAAAATTGCAATGTAGGTACCTATAATTGCTAAAATAAAAATATTCGTATTTGTCATTTGTAGTCGTTTTAAATTACTGGTAACACTGAATGCGTATTCTACGAACTTTATGTACCTACTGCTATGCGGTTAAATTAAAACAAAACAATGCGCCTTCCAAATTCATAATAGCAAATAAAAAAACTTCAGATATGTAAGTTTGGCGAGCACGTATTTTAAAAAAATACGAAATTGCACGGAGCGGAATCTAGTCTCGCGCTAGGCTTGTGTAATGGTAACCAAATAACAGAGAGAAACTTATTTAATTTTTGTTTCCTATGAATATTAGCGCTCCTAGCGGAATATATTTTAATCACTTCACTATCACTATCATCACTACATAGTAGGTATAAAACAAAGTCGCTTTCTCTGTCCCTATTTTTCTTGAACGCTTAAATCTTTAAAACTACGCAACGGATTTTGATGCGGTTTTTTTTAATATAGATAGAGTGATTCAAGAGGAAGGTTTATATGTATAATACATGCATAATATAGCCGTGCGAACCGGGGCGGGTCGCTAGTATACTTATATTTTAACTACAAAAATATCAGTTACGTAAACGTGATAGTGAAGTTTACGTGCTTCAAAAAAATCACACTACAATTCTAATAATTCACTACTACTTCAAAAAATGCGAACAATTTTGTGTTAGGTACTTTGTTTTTTGCCTCTTCACTCAAAAACTACTGGGGCTCTATTTTTGAATCGCTCGTGTGACAAAGCTTCGTCGTATACGCCTACAAGTCACGCTCGACTTCCAAGTCGCATGACATAAATTTACTGTATTTTTTGAATCGTTCGTCGTCGAAATTTAAAATGTCAATTTTTATTAGTTTTACGCAGTTATTTGAAAAGCGGTAATTACCAGCGGACATCCGAAATTATCCCAAAAGATATAAATATTTTTCAAAGACCGTTTCCGAATGTTTGACTATGATTGTTTGATGTTTATTCTACCACTCGCCTGTAGACGACGAGTGGCGGAGACCACTCGTTACGATGGAGCGATTCAAAAATAGCGAATTTCCGATGTCGAACGAATATCAGTAGAAATCGAGGGCTCGACGCGTGGCGAACGATTCAAAAATAGGGCTCCTGAACCATTTTCAATTAAACTTGGTATGCAAATAGCTGGAATTTTGGATTAATTCATAGGCTACTTTATATGCCGATATCCTACGGGATCGGGACTTAAAAAAAAAAAAATATATATATTGCAAGACATTCCACACATCGCCATCTAGCCCCAAGCTAAGTAACTAGACATCTTGTGTTATGGGCTATGGGGTTGGGTTAAAAGGGTTATGGACTGGGATATAATTAAAACGGCTTATATAAAAGTAATAAAACATTTAATTATCAATAATTTATAACAATTGTATACTAGAGAGGCCTCCATTTGCTTATAATTTAAATAATGAGAATTTTATTCGCTATTTTTTTCTCTCTTTTTTAGGGTTCCGTACCCAAAGGGTAAAAACGGGACCCTATTACTAAGACTTAGCTGTCCGTCCGTCCGTCTGTCTGTCTGTCACCAGGCTGTATCTCATGAACCATGATAGCTAGAGATTTGAAAATTTCACAGATGATGTATTTCTGTTGCCGCTATAACAACAGATACTAAAAACAGAATATAATGCTACGGAACCCTTCGTGCACGAGTCCGACTCGCACTTGGCCGGTTTTTTTAACCTGCCATATAAATCCAACAATATTAAGATTACTTAGTAGCTCGCCATCTATCGGGCAATTTGGAATCAGTTTAGGGAAAAAAATAGCGAATCTATTAGAGCTCATTTGGAATGGTCATTACACTAATATTATAAAGATGAAGTTTTTGTTTGTTTGTAACGAATAAGCTCCGAAACTACTGGATCGATTTAGATGAAACTTGGTATGAGGATACATTGATTCATTGGGAATAACATGAGGCACATTTTGTTTTGATATTCTCACGGGTTTAGGACATAAGCGAGTGAAACCGTGGAGCGTTGCTAGTCATACATATTTCTAACCGAAGCCGAAAATTTTTACTCAATTGTCGGCCAAAACCTTATATTCAGTCAAATCCTAAAATATTACCTCAAATTTTTTTCAATACAAAATATACGTATTTTGTCATCATTTTCTTGTGCTTTCTTCTCATTGGTGGGCGCGTTCCGAAGGGACTTATCCTACCACGGTTTCACAATTTTTTAGCGTTCACAAAATAATAAGAGACTTTTTTTTGCGATCGTCTTTTGTTTTTTATTCAATCGTCCTTTGTTTCCGTTCTGATCGTCTTTTTTTCCGTTTCGATCGCCTTTTGTTAACCACTTTGTTGAGTATAGTGTGACTATGAGGAAATTTATTCCTTTCGGACAAACTGGTTTGGCCAGAAAGTTTGATCAGCAGGAACGTACCCTTATTACGGCCATTACAAACTTTGACTGGCCAAAAACCACAGACAATATAACACAGCGCCATAAATTGGTTTTAAAAAAATTGAAAAAGAAAAAAACTAACCCATTTTATTTTAAAATCTTCAACCTTTAAACGTTGTACTTCTGTCGCATTTGTATATTAACTGAAATAAAAACAATACAAAATTATTATGGGGTCAGGTGTCATCTCACCCAATATAAAACTCACCCAGTGGGGCGAGTCTCCACTGTTTCAATCTTAAATAGTATAGTAGTTGAAATAAATAATTTTTGTATTCCGATTGTTTTTTTTTAAATCTATTATTAAGAAACAATAAATAAATAAGGATTCTATAAATAAAATAAAAAATCGATCTGAATACAGTTTTATTATCTGAATGGTGTTTATCCACATCGGTTCAGCCATTGAAAAATTATGTGTGTTGTTTATTTTGAATCGAATTTTTTAAAGTTTTGACAAATATAGATTCATATTGACGACCCAGTTGGCACAATGGTCACCATGCCGGACTGCCAAACACAGGGTCGCGGGTTCGATTCCCGCCTCAGACATGTATTTATGCTTAGATATTTGTCTGTGGTCTGGTTGTCTCTATGTATTATAAGTATATATTTACAAAAGAAAAGTATATAAGTAGTATATCCGTTGTCTAGCACCCATAACACAAGTCTAGTTACTTAGCTTGGGGCTCGATGGCGATGTGTGGATTGTCCTGCAATATTTTTATTTATATTTATATTATAAAAATTAAGACCAAAAGTTGTAACGACACTTTTTGCATAGAAAGCCAGCCAGTTATTTCCGTTTCGTCTTTCTATTTCGCATTGAACAGTGTCGTGTCGCGACAAATATTTACAAAAAAAATTGCAATTCCTTCACTAATTAATCGAAAGGAACTTCACCTCACAAGTTTTTATAGTAACCCTATATTTCTACGGAACCTGGATTTACGTGGCTAAAACCGCGTGTTGGAACTAGTAATACTTACCTAGGTCGTCTGCGTTTGGACAATTTTTCATATGTTGAACAATAACGTTTTGTAAAACAGCCTTCTCTGCTAATAATTCAGCATTCTGTTCCTTTAACTGTTTTAATTCTTCAGCTTGTTTGGTCCATGTTTCTTTTAAACGTTGTCTACAAAGAAAAAAAATATATAATTAATTATTGCTTGTGTTATGGTGACCAGACAATATAATTGTTGTAAACTTTTTTTGTAAATACATACTGAATGGTAAAGGAGAATGACAAAAAATGTATAGAGCTTGGGCCTGAAGGCCTCATGAAACGAGTCATATATCAAAAGAATGGTGGTTTCAAGAGGAACATTTTATTGTATGACCACTTTTTCAAATTAGCTGTGAGATCGGAGATATAGGTCATTAAAGGTAGGCGGTCGTTTCACTTGCGAGTTTTCTTCGTACACCGCTAGGGAATATTAACGCCTGAATAGAATCAGATGTGGCCATCGAATCGCAATGAATTATATATCAAATGATAGGTCGTTTCAAGAGGAATAATTCAGTATATGACGACTTTTAAAAATTATTTTTATTTTTAGAGTTATAGGCCGTTTATGCTAAGTAGTAGGTATAGGTTACTAAGGTGCTTCCTTGTGCAATGCAAACGCTTGGTTAGAACCAGATGTTGCTCTCCTCATGAAACGAGTCATATATCAAATGAAAGGTGGTTTCAAGAGAAACATTTTATTGTATGATCATTTTTTCAAAATAATTGTGGGTTCGGAGTTATAGGTCATTAACGGTAGGTGGTCGTTTCACTTGAGAGTTTTCTCCGTACACCGCTAGGGAGTATTAAAGCCTGAATAGAATCAGATGTACCCATCGTATAGCAATGAGTCAAAAATCAAATGATAAGTTATTTCAAAAGTAATAATTCGATGTATGATGACTTTTAAGAATATTTTTATTTTTAGAGTTATAGGCCATTTATGTTAATTAGTAGATGTCGGTGACTAATGTCTTCCCTTGTGCAATGCAGATGCTTGGTTAGAAGCAGATGTTGCCCTCCTCATGAAACGAGTCATATATTAAATGAAAGGTGGTTTTAAGAGAAACATTTTATTGTATGACCACTTTATCAAAATAGTTGTGAATTCGGAGTTATAGGTCAATAATGGTAGGTGGTCGTTTATGCTAAGTAGTAGATGTTGGTGACTAATGTCTTCTCTTGTGCAATGCAGATGCTTGGTTAGAAGCAGATGTTGCCCTCCTCATGAAACGAGTCGCATATTAAATGAAAGGTGGTTTAAGAGAAACATTTTATTGTATGACCACTTTTTCAAAATAGTTGTGAATTCGGAGTTGTAGGTCAATAATGGTAGGTGGTCGTTTATGCTAAGTAGTAGATGTTGGTGACTAATGTCTTCCCTTGTGCAATGCAGATGCTTGGTTAGAAGCAGATGTTACCCTCCTCATGAAACGAGTCGCATATTAAATGAAAGGTGGTTTTAAGAGTAACATTTTTTGTATGACCACTTTTTCAAAATAGTGTGAATTCGGAGTTATAGGTCAATAATGGTAGGTGGTCGTTTATGCTAAGTAGTAGATGTTGGTGACTAATGTCTTCTCTTGTGCAATGCAGATGCTTGGTTAGAAGCAGATGTTGCCCTCCTCATGAAACGAGTCATATATATAATGAAAGGTGGTTTAAAGAAAAACATTTTATTGCATGACTACATTCAAATTCTTTTTAAAATAGTAGTGGTTTCGGAGTTAAAGATCGTTAAATGTTCTTAAGTAAGTGTTCGGTTGTTTTAGAAATTGTTAACTATGTCTGTCGTGATTTAGTCATCACCATTTAACACTATTTAGTGACACAGCAGGCTGATTAAAAGCATGAAGCTTATCGTAACCGACGTATAGGTTATGATACCTAGGTAAGATTATAAATAGGCTCAATATGGTCTCCCGATACACAACCGACAAAGCATAACCGTCAATGTCCTGCAAACAAATAAAAAAAGAATCTTCACGTCTCGTGACGGGTCTTGTACAATAGGTAATAATGCTACCACACGCTCTACCTTCCTACGAGTACCTATCGTGCGTTTCTATTGTTACTGCAATAATATCTATTCCGATTTCCTGTTCGGGGACTTTGAAAAAGTGGTCATACAATAAAATGTTACTCTTAAAACCACCTTTCATTTAATATGCGACTCGTTTCATGAGGAGGGTAACATCTGCTTCTAACCAAGCATCTGCATTGCACAAGGGAAGACATTAGTCACCAACATCTACTACTTAGCATAAACGACCACCTACCATTATTGACCTATAACTCCGAATTCACAACTATTTTGAAAAAGTGGTCATACAATAAAATGTTTCTCTTAAAACCACCTTTCATTTAATATGCGACTCGTTTCATGAGGAGGGCAACATCTGCTTCTAACCAAGCATCTGCATTGCACAAGAGAAGACATTAGTCACCAACATCTACTACTTAGCATAAACGACCACCTACCATTATTGACCTACAACTCCGAATTCACAACTATTTTGATAAAGTGGTCATACAATAAAATGTTTCTCTTAAAACCACCTTTCATTTAATATATGACTCGTTTCATGAGGAGGGCAACATCTGCTTCTAACCAAGCATCTGCATTGCACAAGGGAAGACATTAGTCACCGACATCTACTAATTAACATAAATGGCCTATAACTCTAAAAATAAAAATATTCTTAAAAGTCATCATATATCGAATTATTACTTTTGAAATAACTTATCATTTGATTTTTGACTCATTGCTATACGATGGGTACATCTGATTCTATTCAGGCTTTAATACTCCCTAGCAGTGTACGGAGAAAACTCTCAAGTGAAACGACCACCTACCGTTAATGACCTATAACTCCGAACCCACAATTATTTTGAAAAAATGATCATACAATAAAATGTTTCTCTTGAAACCACCTTTTATTTGATATATGACTCGTTTCATGAGGAGAGCAACATCTGGTTCTAACCAAGCGTTTGCATTGCACAAGGAAGCACCTTAGTAACCTATACCTACTACTTAGCATAAACGGCCTATAACTCTAAAAATAAAAATAATTTTTAAAAGTCGTCATTTACTGAATTATTCCTCTTGAAACGACCTATCATTTGATATATAATTCATTGCTATACGATGGCCACATCTGATTCTATTCAGGCGTTAATATTCCCTAGCGGTGTACGGAGAAAACTAGCAAGTGAAACGACCGCCTACCTTTAATGACCTATATCTCCGATCTCACAGCTAATTTGAAAAAGTGGTCATTCAATAAAATGTTCCTCTTGAAACCACCATTCTTTTGATATATGACTCGTTTCATGAGGCCTTCAGGCCCAGAAAAAACATTCTCCTTTATTTAAAAATTAGGGTGAGATAGTTGGGTCGAGTTTACCACTAACCCTATTTAGGTGTTACTATTTAGGCACTGAAACGGCTGTAGATACATAAAATGACTCAAAAATAAAGATTACAGGACATTTCAAACGGCGCCATCTAGCCCCAAACTAAGCAACTAGGCTTGTGTTATGGTAGCCACACCATGGATAGAGCACTAATAAAATCATTTTTACAGAAACACCTAGACCAGAATCAAATATTTGTCAATAAACATTTGTTTGAGACGGGAACCGAACCTGCAACCTTCTGCGTCGCAGGTGGGTGTTGGCTCGCCGCACCACATAGTTCGCCCAATTATGATGAGATATTTAGGTTGAGTTTACCCCTAACTCTGTTTAGATTTCCATAATGCAAGACTAATTGATTACTTAAAGGCTAGGTGGCGTGTCTGAGACAAAATTTTGCAAAATCCCGCGGAGTTTTTGAAAATCCCCACGGGATCGGGACTAAACCGGGATGAAAATATTACCTATATCTTCTTGAAGCGGCGCATCTACTATCTAACGAAGTGTTCCCATTTATACCACTTTTCGACGTATTACCGGTAGCTTTACCGGCAATACCGGTACTTTTAGCAATACTGCCGGTATTTTTACCGGTAATGGCCGTTTTTTTACCGGCATTGTCTGTATTTTTTCCAATATCAACGTCAGCTTTTCTTTTTACCGGTTTCTTATCGAATTTCAACGGCACTTTCGGTATAACGCTACTATTTATTATAGATACCGGTATCAAAGTACCGCCGGCTACATTTATTACCGGTATCTGCGGTATATGAGTTTTCGATTCAACTTTTTCCGTGAGCAATTTTCTTAGTAGATCTTTCGGTGGTTTCTTTTCTTTTTCCTTCTCTTTTTCTTTCTCGTCCGTGGTTAATTTTATCTGTTGACCCGAGGGTAGTTTTATAATTACTTCATATTCATCTTTCTTTTGTTTCTCGGTCTTATCAAAATCTGAAGTAAGACTATCGACAACGAAATCAATAGATTTTTGACTCATGAGGGGTTTCTCGGTGATTTTTTCATCGTTCTTCGTTATTTCAACGTTGCTATGTATCTTTATAACGTTATTCGTGTATGATATGTTGTTTGTTTTGATTTTCTCTTCAGTCTTCGATGTTTCTTCTTGCTTACCGACCACTCGGCTTATTATCACTTCGTTTGTTAATTTTGATATTGTTGTCGTTTCAAATTCTTTTATTGCACCGGATTCATCGCTTGACGATCTGAAAATAATATAAATTATTTTATTATTTATTATATATTAATAATATAAATTATTTTATTATTTTATATCACCCAAAAAGCTGCCACACTGAAGTGGAATTGGGCCGGCCATATCTGCCGTATGCCGGAAGAACTTTGGGCCAAATTAACAACTTTTTGGACACCCACCAACGGAAAAAGACTACCTGGCAGACCCCGTCGAAGGTGGCGAGACGATATCGACAGGTTTATGACAGATTGGCAATCCGTCGCAAAGATCGCGATCAGTGGAGGGGGAGTAGAGAGGCCTTTGCCCTGCAGTGGGACACTACAGGCTCATAATAAAAATAAAAATTATTATTTTACACGGTAATTATCAAGCGGTTGAGGGCCACTGCAGAGAGCGATGTTGGCCTAGTGGTAGACACCTCGACTTTCATTCTGAAGGTCGTGGGTTCGAATCCAGGCAGGCCGTGCACCAATGTATTTTTCTTAAGAAAAATTTATGTGCGAATTGACATTGCTCTTACGGTGAAGGAAAACATCGTGATGAAACCCGCGGCTTAGTTGGCTGTAGAAGTATTGACAAGTTCTCTCCTCTGGACATGGTCGACTAAACTGAGAGGGTAGTAGTTGCCGGGCAAGCCTACTCCATCTTCACGCAAAAAGGACCCAGTTATAAAGGGTCTAATCGCGGAAAACAGCCTGTATACAAGTACAAGAGGGCCACTTCTGTGCACCTAAGCAAACAACTTTTGTTCTACGACTTTTGGAAATTCAAAAATTTTTGATGTTATGTAAATTCGAAATTCAGCTGATTTTTTACTTACACTACTGGACCGATTTAGATGAAACTTGGTATGAGGATATATTGATTCATTGACAGTAACATAGGCTACTTTTTATCCTGACATTACGCAGGTGAAACCCCGGAGCTCTCCCAATCAGTTTTAAATAACTCTAGTACTTCAATAGTAATAAATAGTAAAATATCTCACCTACTTATAGTAACGTTTCTCTGGTTGTTAGTTGAGTAGACACTGTCTCCATGGTCCAGCGGGAACACCATCTGGGGAGTGTGGAGGTCATCCGTTGATGATGGAGTCGTGTCCAGGGATAGTATACCTTGTCTGATACAAAGGAATATTTTTAGTATAGTTAAACAGTCTACAAAGAAATATTTTAAGGGTACTACAACCTACTTGCCAAACTAAAAAAAATATTTTTTGTAAAAATGATCAAGTTAGAAATCAAAATGCTACATTATTTTGTTAAACGCACTTCAGCAGGGCAAGCATAGGCCTTGTTTAAAGTCTACGAAGAAATATTTTTAGGGTACTTCAACTTGTACCCTAAAAATATTTCAAAATTAAAAAAAAATATGACACAATGAGTGGCCTTATCGCTAAAAGCGAGTTTAGTAGTTGTCATTATTTTGTAGTTATAATTAACTAGCGACCCGCCCCGGCTTCGCACGGCTATATTATGCATGTATTATACATATAAACCTTCCTCTTTAATCACTCTAACTATTAAAAAAAACCGCATCAAAATCCGTTGCGTAGTTTTAAAGATCTAAGCATACAAAGGGACATAGGGACTACGAAAAGTGACTTTATTTTATACTATGTAGTGATAGTGATTGAACCTTACTTAGACTCCATAGCTCTTTTAAATCCCTCATCGAATGGGTTGACACTCTGCAGATCTTGGAACAGTCCAACTTCCTCACAGTTCCTGATAAATCTAGTCGGCGTGGGAGTTTGGTCCGCTGAAACAGATTAATTAAGATATCAGTTTAAGAATTACACTGGGCTCGTCCCATGGTTTCACATGCATAAGTCCAGATCTAAAGGAAATACAGTAGAGCCTCGATAATCCGTACTCAGGCTAATCCGAACGCCGCTGTAATCCGAACTGCTGACTTGGTTTGGATTGGGCTGATGAAAATGACTTGTCCTTATCCGAAAAGATGATGCTGCGTAATTTGAGGGATAACGCCTTTTTTTGGTCAATAAATAGAACCCGCCACACTAAAATTGATGACTTTATGAATAAGTAACGTATTCTGTTGTTTAAATATGTATGTTAAAATAACCTCAATAAATATATTGTCAAAATATACTTGCATTTTTTAACATACTATAATCCGAACGCTCCGTGAGTCCGAACAGCGGTAATTTTTTGGTAGTTGGGATTATCGAGGCTCTACTGTATTGGAATAAAAGTAGGGTATAAAATAAATTAATATTGCAGGACATTGTACACAGTGTCATCTAGCTTCAAGGTAACTAGGCTTGTGTTATGGTGACCTGATAACGAATGGAATACTTATATACTTTTTAGGGTTCGGTAAGGTTCGGTAAAAGGGTTTATACCCAATAGGTATAAACCCTTTTACTAAGGCTGTATTTGTAAATAGGTACAGTAGAGTCAGTATTGCAGACCCACGGTAGAGCTTCAAAACTGCTATAAATTGAAAGTCCTTCAACTCATGAATTTATTAAATTCATTTATTAATTGCAATTCTAATTCTGATCGTAGGTACGTATTATACAATATACAGAAACACAGAAATATATGAGTCCACAAACAAATATTTTACAAATATCTGTAAGCATATACTTGTTTAGCAGCGGGAATAGAACCCACAACCTTCTGCCTTGCATGCAGGTGTTCCTCCACCGCGCTACAAAGATTATCAAATTGCCTACGTGTGATTCCAGGTCTTCTGGCATCTTACTGCCAACTCTACTCTGAAAGGAGGCTTTTTCCTAAAAGCGGGGAAGTAATGGGCTAAATTAACTTGAAATTAAGTCCTTACCTACAAAGGCAGCCTTTTGTTCACTCCCAAATTGTAAAACCATATCGTGTTTCTTCGTATGGACGTGCAGATGATCCTCATTCGTAAATGTCATGCCACAATCTGGCATAGTACAAGCAAACGGCTTCTCCGGTTCCACCATTTTCAACAATAAACAGTATTATTCCAAGAATCTCGTAGATTACATCATTTTGTTCTTGAATTTGATAATATTGATGTTAGATAATATGTGTAATTTTCAGTAATTTTATTGTTTTTTTGATCAAAGGCATAATGTTAATCTCATAAAACTTTTAACTCTGGTTTTGATAAGATTATATGAATGTTTCAAGTTATTAAACCTAGAGGTTTATTACAAGATTGAACTGTTGTCTTCACTAATAATATAATATAGCAATGTGTTTAATACTTTTACTTTGAAAAAGTGTGATATTTCACTGCAAAACCAAACTTTTTTTTATTGCACTTTGCAGGAAAATTTGGAAGAGTCGTACCTATTATTATTTACAAATTCTATTGAATAAGTACCTAACAAATTAGTTAATTCAACACCACATAGCAAATGAAGGAACTTTATTTTCTAGGTATTTATTTTATAAAATACAAGCCAAATGAAACAAAGTTCGTTTTCAAGAAAATATTTTTTTTTAGTTTGTCATTTATCCGAAGGGGTAGGCAAAGGGCTTTTCTTTTTTACAGTCTCGTATTATTTCTTTCTAGTTTCTAGTACATTTCTTGTATATTAATTAAGTACCTATTCTTTCTTTTTTTGACAATTTGAAGATAGTTACAGTAAAATATTTAATTAGAAAACTTATTTAAAATATTTATTTTGTTTGTGAAAGAAATATTCATCCATCAAATTAACTATGAATCTGTGATGAATATCATCCATTGCCGCCAAAAAAACTCGCAAAAAATGACGTGTAATTTTTACCTCTGTCAAAGTTATGGATCCGTTCACAGTTATTTAAAAAATCATTTCAAGAGTTCCCTAGGAAAATGCTATATTTTTAGATAGGTTTAATTTTTAAAGCAGTTTGGGTTACACTTTTCCTTTTAGTCAGGGTATAATATTATTACTAGGTACATTTTATTTTTAGTGCCTAACTATAATGATTTTAGGAAAATTAAACTAAGAATATTTATTAAGCACATTTATTTATCTTACAAATAAATTCAACAAAAATATTATTAGATGACATGAAATATTTGTAATTCAAAATATAAAAAAAAACTTAGGTATCGAAAAATAATTTCGGAATTGCATTGTCACACACTTACAAACAATCAAAGTTGAGTACCGTAAAATATTATACATTCATAGAAATTATTATTAAGACATATTAAACGGAAATTTAGTTTTCGATGCGCCTCTAACTTCATTAAAATAGGAAGAGAACCTATCAGGCTGATATGTCCTTATTTTGACAGGAAGATGGGAAGGCCCCTCATGAACGAGGGCTCTGTCGAAAACTGGATAGATTGTCGATCGCTTCTTCCTTGGTGACTCTTGCATTGCCTGACTTGGATACGGGTCTACATAACGCCTTCCGTTAATATCGGTGCCATCCGCTGTCGGGAATATCGTTCGCTATTAATGAAATATTGATATTTAACTATTAATTCAATAGGTAAATAACAATAATAGATTGAGTGACAGCAGACATAATTATGACACGAGTTTTAGTGCAGTTGATTTTTGTTATTTATCTTAGTTTAGACAGAAAACATTTATATTTATTATTGTTATTTACAACGGTGTGGCTAGATAAAAGTTTAATAAAATTATTTTGAGGATACCAATAATAATATTATCAACCGCCGAACTAAGCTCATTTGAACTTAGTTCGCGTGGCTGATAATACCTTGTTACGCTTGCCTGCGCCTCTGTTATTGTATATCCCTGGTGCTGGCTGCGCTTGAGGCTCGCTGACGGAGTTTTGTGGCATTCCTGACATACCGACTACTGCAGGGTTAGGCTCGTTTTGTTGACCTTTCCATGGTCTGTGAAAAAATATCAAGTTATGACAATAGAGAACAAAGTGGAGAACCTCATTATAAGCAGTACTTGTTGTGATACTCACTTATCTGGGAAAAGTTCACCAGGTTGCCCTCTTGTTTGCACGATTCTTTCACCGTTTATTTCTACCACACATCGTAGTCTGGCACAACATGTTGGGAACTCTGTGATTTGAAATAGTAAATATATCAAAAACAAGACACATTGCATTTAAAGTAGTCAGTATATCTATACATATAAAATGCTTTGTCCTGGTCCTGACTGACTGACTGATGGATCAACGCACAGCCTAAACCGCTGATCGTAGAGACCTGAAACTTGGAGGGTGTGTTCTTTGTATGAGACGTAGGCATCCGATAAGAAAGGATTTTCCGAAATTCAACCCCTAAGGAGGTGAAAAAGGGGGGCAAAGTTTGTATGGGATAACGTGATTCCTTTGTCCAATCTACTTCAAATTTTACATAAACATTGTATGAGAGAATTGATGGAACACGTGTTTCATATTTTATTGAAATTCATCCCCTAACGGGGTAAAAAAGGGGCAGAAAGTTATTTTAGGGGTAATTTGCTTCGAAGTTGATATCAATTCTCCTTATATATTACCTACATTTTATTTTGACGCCCATATGACACATGCTGGAAAACTCAATCCGATTTTATACAAAAAAGGTTGCACTTTAAGACAGGGCCTCATAGGGACGTAGAATTCGACATTTGAAATTGTAAGGACTAAGGTAGCTGCGCCCCGCGGTTTCACCCACATAACTCGGTCCCGTGAGAATATCGGGATAAAAAGTATGCTACACTATTATGTATTCTGAGACGTTCGTGTTTGGTGGGACGCGTTCGTCACGGGCGGGGGTTTCTTGAGCGGTTCCAGTTTTTCGTTGATTACTCAGGTTCTACTAAGTAATTGGATTTAGATGGAAAGTATAACATGATCTTCCTCGAAAAAAAGAGCTATCTCATAGTGAAAACAATTGGTTTAGGCGTTTTCTATTGTATAAGTAACAAACAAACAGTCAGACAAATAAGAAATTTAAAAACTACATATTTTTGTTTCTAGACCCACAGATCCATTTTTTGATCCTTTATTATAAGTATGGAAGAAAACATGTGAAATACAAATATAAAAGAAAATTTAACTAACATCCGATTTTGGTAATTTCAAAACCCAAAGAAATATATTAAGTAGAGTTAAAACCAATTAAAAATCCTATTAGAACCATTTTCGACTTCTACGCGGACGAAGTCGCGGGCAAAAGCTAGTTATTGATCAATGAAAAAAATACTTACCGACGTTTTCATCTTCAATATATTCGTGACATTCTAACGCATTTTCAGGAATTTTCGGCTTTCGGCAACTGAAAAGGTGCGTAAATACAGAACACCATAATATAGTTTTTAAACAGAAGAATACCTACTGTAGAATAAATAAATGAACTCACCCAACCGCTGCGATGAAATATTTACCATCTCTGATTTCACATCTGTATCTGTGGCAGGTGTAATGATCGGACCACTCTTGCCACGGCTGATAGCCTTTTCTTGAATATTTGTCTACACAAGCTTGATCTGGAAGATTTTATTGGAACATAAAAGTTATTAGATAAAAAGGGAATAATGAACTAGCTGATTTACTCTGGCTATAAACAGTCAGTGTGGGAGAGAAAAGGAGGCTTTTGTCCTGCAGTGGGATAAAATGGGTTATGGCTATTAAGTATTAAAGACTAGTTATTGACTGTTTATACTTACAACTAACATCTTCAGCAGCAGTCGTTGGAAGAACTAAATATATTCCGACTACCAAAGCACCAAATAACATTGTAATTGTTATTTGAAAGTCTGTAATAAAAATTATAAGTAATTTAAATTATCAGTCCACCACAAAATATTGTTTCCTCGAATTTCCAAATCCAAATTAGACTATTTAAAGTATTACCTCTCTTGAAATACGGTTCTCCCTCCACTTTATTTGTTAAACAATATTGGTTCATCCGTGTGAACACGGAAAAAATGTTAAAATATTATGGAATCCTACGCAGTTTTCTTTGAAAAAATTCAACAAACAATACTGTCTAAATTTCATTTGTTCGGTTAGTAAGTTATTAAGTCAGTGTATCATTTTACACCTTACATCCTCACTTGAGTGAATATTAAATAACCCAAATGGTCATTGTCATTTTTATATGCATTTCTGAAATTGCACCGCAATATTGGTTGAAATTTTTAAAACACCTATCTTTTTTAAATTTCAGATAAGCGAAACACACATCGCTTAGCTAGAGAAACATCGGTACAACTTCCATTTAATAAATTTTACAAGATCAAGGTTTAAAGGTTTAAGGGGTCCTTAAATAAAGAAATAGATTTATTTTCAGTTTTATTTCGTTTTCTACCGATAGGACATTATATTTATAAATATATTCCGATAAATTTTAAATGTGCATCTTTGAATAGAACAAAAAAATTTTTTTTCGCATTTTTAGTAAATGTGCCATTGTTTCTCTAGATGTGCGACATATTTTACAGAGAGGTGGAACCTAGGTGACATTATTCATATCTGGAATTATTTTATGAGCGAAATGTTAAATAAAACATTAAAATTAAAACCGTGTTACTTACCCATGGTGTGCACTAGCTAGCGGCTCAAAATCGGAAACATCTACTAATTCCTATACAAAAGTGGTAAGTTGATTTGTTTATTTCAACATGAATGTTCTAAGAAATGTGCTATTGTTCTTTCGCTCATTCACTAACAACAGAATAAAATTCACATTTCTATTGACACCGTAACCGTCGAGCAGTTACATCGAATTTCAATATTCCTTTTATACGGAAAAAAGAGAACTTCTATTACGATATTGAACCCTAAAAATTATAAAACTAAAATGTTTTGATATAAAATGAACGCATCTTTAACATAAACAATGTGTCAGTTTTACGTCAAAATCAACAGTTGTCAAAATAAAATGTCAAAGTGTTTCAGAATGCTGATCGATGCATTGTGCTAGAAAATAATTATTTTTAAGTTTTTTAATTAATTTTCGCATTTAAATATCATTAATTAACATCAAGAAAGCTTATTCAAATGAGGTGAGTCATTATTTTTAATAAGTTTCCGCCGTATACCCCTAAAATATTATCAATTAAAAAGTGGGTGTTAAATTTTCAAATAAATCAACAAAACAGCCACTAAATCATGAATTCTCCACTACAATACGTAAACTACGCTTACTTCATTATTTATCAATCTCTAATTTACTTCTAAAATACAATAAATCACTAAAACAAGTACAAACTTACATACAATTTATACCTACCTTTATTTATTTTGAAAAGTCGATAAAAATGTAAATTCGCTAAATTCTTTGTCGAGGTAAGGTCAGTGCTTCTACAAATAAGGTTTTAAGCAAGTTTTAAGTATTAAATTATTAATTGGTTTTGTATAATTAATTGTTTTCCGTGATAACAGCTGCTATACCTACCTAATACCTACTTGTGTTTTCCGAGGTGTGGGTAGGTAGAATTTAATTACAAATTTAAGGTCTACCTTTATGGAATTTTCCTAGTAGGTATTTACATTTAGGTAGGAATCATGTTTCAGAGTAGCTTTTAATCATAGTATTTTTTCTTATATTTCATAAATTTTTCTTTTAGTCCCATAAACAATATGCTCTTCTCGATGATTTGACAATTAATTAAACTCCATACTAAAAATGACTCATATCGTAATTCTTCTATAATAAGAAGATAAAAACCCTAGTAAGATGACTTTCTTGTTTGTCTGTCTTTTTTATTGGGAACCCACACTGTCCCACTGCAAGGCAATGGCCTCTCTACATTTTTCCATTGATTGCAATCTGTAACTATAGCACACAAGTAATTCCTATAGGAGTCAAAATCAACCCGCCATCGTCGCCTTGGTCTCTCGAGTGGTTGTGTCCCTATGGGTGACCATTCTGTTGGTATTTAGCCCGTAGCCCATCATTCATCTGATATTCAGATAACATGTCCAGCCCAGTGGTATTTCAGCAAAGTAGCTCTTTTAGTTTCAGAGACTTATTGATAAGTCTTTTTCTATTATAAAAATACTAGCAGTGCTCCGCGGTTTCACCCACGTAACTCCCGATCCCGTGGGAATATCGGGATAAAAAGTAGCCTATAGCCTTCCTTGATACATGGACTATCCAACACATAAAGAATTTTTCAATTTGAAGTAGTAGTTCCTGAGATTAGCACGTTCAAACAAACAAACAAACTCTTCAGCTTTATAATTTACAAGAAGTTCCTGAGATTAGCGTGTTCAAACAAACAAACGAACAAACTCTTCAGCTTTATAATATAAAACTCCCGATCCCGTGGGAATATCGGGATAAAAAGTCGCCTATAACCTTCCTCGATAAATGGACTATTCAACACAAAAAGAATTTTTCAATTCTAACCAGCAGTTCCTGAGATTAGCGCGTTCAAACAAGCAAACAAACAAACAAACTCTTCAGCTTTATAATATTAGTATAGACTAGCGCCCCGCACCGGCTTCGCACGACTATATTATGCATGTATTAAACATAAACCTTCCTCTTGAATCACTCTATATATTAAAAAAAACCGCATCGAAATCCGTTGCGTAGTTTTAAAGATTTAAGCATACAAATGATATAGGGACAGAGAAAGCGACTTTGTTTTATACTATGTAGTGATTTCATTTTAATGTGTTTAGATGAGGAATTCTTGTGAAACTATGGTTATTTTTAAGGTTCCGGACTCAAAGATTAAGAACAGGACCCTTTTACCCACTGTCTGTCTGTCACCAGGCTGTATCTCATGAACCGTGATAGCTAGACATTTGACATTTTCACAGATTGTGTATTTTTGTTACCATAATCATATACTAAAACCCTTAGTATAGTCAGCAAAGGACTGAGGGTAACAGGAACATATTTTAAAGATTATTTTTTTTAATAATCGTTCTAAAATTGTTAATTATTCTGCTTGAAATCACTAAAGCTTTCGAAGTGTTAGTTATATCACGCAGAATAACCAAAACTATTGAACCGTCAATAAAAAAATTATAACTTTAAAATGTGCACCTGATACCCTCAGTCCTTTGCTGACTGAACGTGAGTCTAACTGGCTCTTAGTCGGTTTTTTGACTTGTCTAACAATTGACTTGTCATGTTGAAAAGTTATAAAATAACTTTCATTACACAATTTGCATACAAAAGTACAATAAAACATAAACAATGATCAATTATTTCACAGTACAGTTTAGAAAGTGAATTTAACAACACTATCATAAAATGATTAAGCAATTTCCTACCTTGCTACATGGGTAATAGAGAACACAATTTAAAACTTTCTCTGTACCTATAACACAATAGAATTGTTAGTTAGACTGTCACTCTCTAGGTATCTTTTTTGGAATAGGCATGTCTTTAAAACATAACCCTTCCTTTTTACTTCGCCGTAGTTAGGTAAAAAGGCAAGCTTATTTTACTAGATCCGCGCCGCGGTTTCGCCCGCGTAAGGGTGCTTTTCCACCAGAGATGTGCTATGCACACAGACATAGATATAGCTAGATAACGCAAATGCATGTACTTCGCGTGTCCGAACCAGGGACCGAAATGGTATCTCAATAAGCGGTTTTGATCGGTATTTTTAAGTGATACTCGAACGCTTACTTTGCATTTAAGTACCACAAATAATGATATCTATAAATTGCGGTACCACTAGTTTCGGGTACCCAAAATCGTAAGCGGATACCCGAATATTAAACCCTAAAAGTGTCTTCTTGCGCGTTGCCAATTCTACGCGAAAATCCTTTCTCTCTTTTACATATGTCATTAGAAAGGGTTAAACGTAATCTCTGCCGTGCACGTGTATGTTTGTTTATTAATTGTCAATTTCAAAGTCTAGGTCGTTTTTAATACAGAAATTTTAAAAATAACTATTCAGAATAATGTTTTCATCATTAAAAATTCAACTTTAAGAAACGGTAAACTATTTCTTTGTTTCTGAGAAAACTGTCAATCCTAGCAGCACCACTTTGGAATCAAATTGAAGGTGATTTTAGTATCTACAAATGTATTTCTAATAGTTTTTCCTATAGGACTATTACTTCTCCTATAGGACTAGTTTTCTCAGAAACAAAGAAATAGTTTACGGTTTCTTAAAGTTGAATTTTGTTTAATGATGAAAACATTATTCTGAATAGTTATTTTTAAAATTTCTGTATTAAAAACGACCTAGACTATGAAATTGACAATTAACTTCTCAACTGGCCTACAAACCCCCGAGCGATTTTCTTTTCGGAGCAGAAAGTAGCCGTTGACTGGCCAAGTCGAAAAAAAATGGCCGCTTGAAGGGGGCAGACCCGTTTATGCATATAAATTAATTTTGGTTTGACTATTCATAACATTGATACCTTTCTGCATTCAGAATGAAATTTCCTATTTAGATGACATAGTTTAAATATTAGTACTTGAACAAATAATGTGAGTAATTGCAGAGTGAAGTGCAAATTTGCAAAATGCACTTGCAAAAAAATTGCAAAAAAAATTCCTAAAGAAACTAATATCTCCTGCGAAATTTATGAGTTAATAATACAAAGTGAGGTGATCTAGTTACCCAGGCGTTGTTTTATCACAAAACACAACACATAAAACAAATGAAAACAATATTAATTACGTCGAAACGCGCACTGTCCAAAACAAAAACAAACAAACATGGCCGTCAGAGGCAATTGATCGAAGTGACATTGACATTGAACGATTATAACCTTACCAAATTAAGTAGTATGGTTTTATATGCAACTCATGTACATCCCAGAATAGGTTGGCTATACTTGACCTTGACATACATTCATTCATTAGACGTAAACATCAAAATACGCCCGAAACCCCCGAGCGGTTTTGGCCAGTGTAGCGTTTCGGCCGAAAAACCGCTCGGGGGTTTGTAGGCCAGTTGAGAAGTTAATAAACAAACATATAAAACAAACATACCTGGAAAACGCTTTCAAGGGGTAGTTTTTCCTAAAAAACTAAAACACGTGCCAGAATAACGTAGCACCATAGGAGAAGCCCAGGGTTTTCAAGGATGACAACTCAGGAATAGACTACTCTCGGAGGGTCTAATAACATATTAAAAATATATTTTTTTTTTCGATGTATAGCGTTTTTGTGTCCATTTTTACTGACCGAATTGAAAGAAAAGTAAGCATATTTCGAAAATTATAAGTCCTATCAACATACTTCCAAGACAATTATTATAGAGAATTTAATGAAGAACAAATTGGTCATTGACAGTTTTGATGTGGCTTTAATCGTTTTTATAATAAAATCAAAAAACTCATTAGGGTTGATACAAAACAGGGTCGAGGGGGCGTTAAAATCACTTACAGCTTCTAAACTATAAGTCCGATCTACATACTTCCAAGGAGATTGTTGTAGTGAGTTTAATGAGGATCATATTGCTCATTGACAGTTTGGTTGTAGTTTGAACCGTTTTCATACAAAATGCAAAAAACTCTAATTTGGCACAAAAAGGGGGGGAAAAGGGGGGAAACAATAATTTCTCGACGTGCTTCCATATCGAAATTGAAGCACATATATGACAGCTACGTTCATGCCAAGTTTCATGCTTTCTTTACGATGGGACCATAAAACTGATTTTTGTTAGGACTGGGAGCTGCACTAGATGTAAATTGCTAGATTCAGTCGAACGAAAAAGCGACGTTGCCATTTTTACAAACATCTCAAAAATACTGTTCATGAACGGTTCATAAACCATTTATTTTTAGATACCAAAATTTTGCGATATCATTATTTTTGGGTACCGCAATTCTATTTTAAATTAAGATATCTTTGCATAAGGGTATCTGAATTTCAAGTATCCTAAAATATCGGTTTTTCGGTCCCTGGTCCGAACCCCGACGAAGCGTCAAGGTTGGTCGCCGCTGACATCAGTCCGCACGCGTTCGTTATTGCAGCCGGACGGCCGCAAAAACTAAAAAAATGCCTCGTTGCGTGATAATTAACTGCAATAGCCCAAAAATTTCGAACACCCAAAGGCAGGAACATATTTCCTATCACAGGTAAGTTATTTTTAAATTATATTATGCGTAAATTCATATTAAAACTGTTTTTTTTAAGTAACCAATCTATGTGTGAGTCCCAGAATATACCTAACTATAAATTAACGTTATGTTAACTATATTCACATTACGTTGCTGCGTTTTCTTTGGATGTTTGATCTGACTTTGCGTGTTAGGAGATGATGAATATCGGACAAGCGATACTGTCGCGCATCACTTCGACTTCGTGATACAGGCAATTTCTCATTCGTCTGTCAAATCTAGCGACTAGTGTTGTTCGTTCTACAACTATATCAATAATCGATTTTAATCGATTTCGGACAGACGAATGATATTATAAAAAGCCAATTTTAGTAGATAAAACAAGCCCATGCATGACCTAATTTACACGACAGCTTTTAAAAAGGAGGGTAAATTTTTTATGACTATTTTGTCATGACGTTTTCGGCTAGCTCTTCTTTTGACTTCTAAAACGTCTTCTCTGGTTTTATTTCGCAATTTTGTAATATGATTACGCATATAGTAAAAAACTTACACTGTATATACAGTGTAAATTTTTACTATTCACACACATCACAGCTTGGTCTTATTTGTATCAGTTAAACTAAACGTAAATGAATTACAACAGACGTCAAACTTGACCAATTTGCTTTACATATTCATAGAATCCTTTGCTTTAATTCGTGAAAAAAGTTGGCTACCTCAGAGATGAAACGCCATCTAGGATGTGTACCTACTGGTAACTCCCCGAAACTCTCCCATTCAAATATATCATTCGTCTGTCTATATCATTCGTCTGTCTATATCATTCGTCTGTCTATATCATTCGTCTGTCTATATCATTCGTCTGTCTATATCATTCGTCTGTCTATGTCATTCGTCTGTTAGAAAATCGATATTACAATATCGATATCATTCATATTAATCGATTTATAATTTTTATAGGTTATCTAAAACTACTGTTTCTTATCATACATGTCCATACTTAATGCCTTGTGTTTCAAAGAAATACGCGCAATAAATAAATATGCGGACGCGGAGGGACATCGCCGGCATCGGTGTCTTGGAATCGGTTTGGATTTCCCATCACTAAATTTAAGCTGTGACGTCACAGTAGGTGTTAAAAAGTCGGCACGCTTGGTTTTAATACAAATTGTGATACTTGCATTGTCTAGGTATATCTATGGTCTGTGGCTATGCAGCTATGCTGCGAAGATGTGAAATCTACACTACGCCACCAGTGCTAAGCTATGTGCACCAATGAATATGATTGGTGGATATCAAACGCATCCAAAGCATCGTAACATAGCACATCTCTGGTGGATAAGCACCCTAAGTCATTTACCGCGTAAGTCGTAAAGTCACTTTTATCTCAATATCCCCAACTCGTAGGGATATTGAGATAAAATTATCCCATTTTATTCCCAAAGATTTAATGTATAATCATATCAAGTTTGACTAAAATCGGTCCAGTAGTTTCTAGGCCTAGTCATTACAATCAAAATTTTCTTTTACTAGGTGCGCGGTTTCACGACGTAATTCCCGATCCTGTGGGAATATCGGAATGAAAAGTAGCCTATGTTACTCCCTATAAAAAAAAATATCTTTATACAAAGTTTCACCAAAATCGGTCCAGTAGTTTTAGTTTCGGAGCCTATTCATTGCAAACAAAAAATGGTTGTCTGTAAAGTCTGTTTCCGGACAATAATTTTACGAGATAACGTCATAAGAAAACATTGATGGTAACCATGGCAACGATAAAACGTTGCTATAGTTACCTTGTCAATAACATGAGGCGTTCCAGTAACGACGCGTGACGTCACACTTTTTTGAGATTGCAGGTGTTCACCAATTTATAAAACGTTATCACGTCAAAAAAATTAAAGCAAGGTCTTACAGCACAAGTAAAGGGAAAATTGAGAGTATAAAAAAATTGAAAATTAAGGTAAATTTGGATACTTACAAGTTTTAGCGAAAATGTAAATTTGCCCATCTCTTTTTATCGTGTTGACTCAGGGTCTTGATTTTTATACACCTAATAGGGACCTCAGTATCTGGTATGAATTTCAACCTCAACATTCATTAATTCATTCATTCTTTCATTTCAACTTGCTAGGTCCACCCGTTCCTGAGAAAATCGGTGGTGACACATGGACAGACAGACAGACAGACGGACAAGAAAGTGATCTTTTAAGGGTTCCTTTTTTTACCTTTTGAGGTACGGAACCCTAACTAGCCTGTAGGTAGATAGATAAGATTTTCAGCCAAAACCAATGGTTTTTAAAACATGAAGTTTTGCACATGGGTAAATAGTCACTGAAAAAGCATTTGTGGATATTCCCACAGTATCGCAATTTATAAGATTTAAATTGCAGGATATAGGTAACAATATTTGTAAAAAAAAATTAAGTCAGTACAGGGGTCGGCAACCTTTTGAGTAGCAAGAGTCACAAATTACAATTTACACAATTTCAAGCTTTAAAGAAAAAAATTCTTGCCAACAATAAATAGTAGGGGTAAGTACTTGCATTAATAAAGTTTTTCGATTTAAAAAACTATTTATTTATAAGAAAAATATCTATTTATTCATATAAAAGTATAATAAAACGATTCAGAACGATTTTTAAAGGTTTATTTTTTCTTTTATAAAATAAATAATATTTACGTATGAAACTAAAGAGCCACAGCTTTACATTCAAAGAGCCGCAGCTTCACATTCAAAGAGCCGCAGCGTCACATTCAAAGAGCCACATGTGGCTCGCGAGCCGCAGGTTGCCGACCCCTGGGTCAGTTCATCCATCTTTGGTAGCTAATAATAATTTGACAAGTGAAACTTCCTGTCTGCAGTACCCTTTTTGCATTGAGCTTCGGCGAACATCGTAAAGGCAAAGACCTAGTCACATGAGTAAAGAATACAACCAGAGACTAATGTGTCATACAAAGCTCTCTGACAAGTTTACTACTACAAGCTTGACGCGCGTGTGTGCGTGAGCACTGGCGGCACGTCACGTACGGAGAGAAACCGGTCTATACTGGCTCGGCCAGTGCCCAAGTTCAGGGCTGTCACACTCGCATGCGAGCGGTAAACATCACGCGTCGCATGTTTGTTTCATATTGTTTAATAAAATATAGTGTTATTAATTTGATCTTAAGTAGGGAGGGAGTGAGTGTGGACCATTCTTGTGTTATGGTGACGAGTGACGAAATAGAAGACTTCAATAATTTTCTTTCTTTCGAAGGTAGGGTGGGAACGATTGAGATAGTGACTAGACGCGACGGATATAATAGTTATAAATATGTACCTTTACTGGGTGGGAATTGAGTGCGTGAGTGCCCCAACCTAAGCAACTAGGCTTGTGTTATAGTGACTAGACACGACGGAAAGCATAGTTATATGTATGTATAACAAACCACTTGTGAATTCTAGTATGTCAACGTTTATCTATTTAACGTTCGATTCTGTGTCATCAAAGTTTCCCGGAAAGCCATAAAAATTTCTGATTTAGGTATAAAGTTCATCATTCATTTATTTACCTACTAGCTGCACTCCGCGGTTTTACTCGCGTAAGTCTCGATCTCGTGGAAATATCAAAATAAAAAGTAGCCTTCTAGAAAAATGGACTGACCAACACAAAAATATTTTTTCAATTCGAACCAGTAGTTCCTGAGTTCAAACAAACAAACAAACTCTTCAGCTTTATAATATTAGTATAGATTAATCATCAAAATTCAGATTACATTGTTACCGCGTTAAAATAAACGCCCATAATAAAAGACACTGAAACACATTTTTTTTGGAACGAAGTTCCTTACCGCTCGTTGCGAAAAAAGAGACGGAGAAAATTAAGCCCAAAAGATGTAACGACACTTTTTGCATAGAAAGCAAGCCAGTTATTTTCGTTTCGTCTTTCTATTTCGCATTGAACAGTGTGGTGTCGCGACGATTATTTACAAAAAGAAAGTAGATATAAAAAAAATTAAAAAACAAAAAACTTTATTTTATTACAACTCCTTAACTAATTAATCGAAAGGAACCTCGTTCTATCCGGGTGTCCCTTGACACCTCTCAAGTTTTTATTTTATTTAATATAATCCACCTGTGCCAACCCTACATGATTATGTCACAATTACGTATTCATTTTGACAGCTCCGAACAACCTTAGCCTCTGGTCATCTCTACTCATGTGACCTAGTTTCGGCCAGCGGTTTTACACGCTTAAATCCCGTGAGAATATTGGGATAAAATTAACCTATATGTTATCACTGTACTCCATCTACATGCAAAGTTTTAGCGTGAAGAAGTAACTATTAATATTGGCGTTTATATCTGACTAGCTGCGCTCCACGGTTTCACCCACATAAGTCCCGATCACGTGGGCATATCGAAATATAAATTAGCCTATAGCTTTCCTCGACAAATGGACTATTTAACACAAAAATATTTTTTTTAATTCGATCTAGTAGTTCCTGAGATTAGCGCGTTCAAACAAACAAACTGTTCAGCTTTATAAAAGTTATAAAAGATATAGATGGTTTAGGGATTATTCTCATTAAACTGGACCTTGCCCGGGGCGTGCCGTGTATACGCGGCCCGGACGGGGCACGGATTTGAAACGTTATATACATTTTGTATGAAGCAATTTATATTTATCAGTGCATGATCCATGTCGCCCCCCTCCCCGTGCCTGGACGACGCTCGGCTACTCCACGGATCCGTCCCGTCCTCTCAGCGGCTGATAACCTGGTGTAATATAAACGTGCAGCACGGACGGGCTTCGCTCCGGACTCGGCCTGGTCTAATGAAAATCATCCCTTATACAACGCCCCATTCAGGACGCTCGCGCTGTGGTGTCTACTCTCTCTCTCTTTCTAGTCGGCACCTTATGACTTAGGATCGTGGTCATCATTGGGTAGGCTGCATTCAGATCGGAGGATCTATCTCCAACGGCTTCTATTCATCGCATCTCTTACAAGGTTATGAAACTTGACGGCTGATGAGTCCTTAATCTGATCCGTCCATCTGGTTGGGGATCGGCCTCGAGAGCGTTTTTCATCTGTGTTCCCAACCACGATGAGTTTCTCTAGGTTCTCATCGCCCTTAAACCTTAAGGTCCGTATCACGTGACTGAAATATGCCAGTATGCGTTGGTGGCACATCGTGGACAAGCTCGTCTTCACTCTGAGCTGTGAGAGGATCGACACGTTGGTGCGTTTGGCGGTCCACGGTGGTGTCTACAACATACATTAAATAATTAGGTATTTCTAATGTAAATTTCCCTTACAGTAACTTCACAACCCTTCGATTACAAGACGAAGAAGGCTCTCCATCATCAGACGAAAGAATGGACACATCAGACTCCTACCGTTCCCAAGACACCAACTCCATATCCGAGCTCGAAGATCACGAACCTCTACGATTGCAAAACCCAGACTTAAGCCTCGTAAAAACCATGTCCAATTTACAAATTGATTCACCAAAAATCAGCATAAGCCCCCCTAAGTTTTCTTCAACTTTAACTCTAACAACCAATCACCCTTTAATGGGTTTATCTAGCCCTGATGATTTCCCTGATCTGATACCGAAAAAGACTGCAAGAGAAGACGAAAAAGAACTGTCAATGTCAAGCATAGAAAGCGAAAGACACGATACGAACGGCTTTTATAGTCCACAAAGGAATACTTCGAAAAATAACTTATATTTCACTGATAACTTTGTGACAGCTGAGTCGTATTTATTGAATGGAAGTCAAGATTGTCCCCCTGATGTGGCGAGAGTGGAGGTCGAAAGGCGTAGGATTGTGCCACGATTAGAGGTGAAAAACACACCGACGCAGAGGGTGTTAGAACAAGCAGTCCAGGGTGTAAATATGCATAGCACGCCTAAAGTAACTGACGCTATAGATATCACGAGAGAGGAGTTTCATTCTGGGGTAAGATTTCTTTAATACTACAATTAAGACCTTGAAGAAAAGTTAGAAGTAGAAGTATTATATTTTTTCTATTAAACTTTTTTTTAATCGTGACTCAAAGACCCTCAAATAAAATGGGACCTTCGAGGGACGCGAATGAAAGTAGGAAGATAAGCAGTGGAAAATAAACTTTCCGAAAACACAATTAGGTAAATGAAATTTTGGCATAACGCTTGGCAGACTGCGTATTAGGTACTTAGCGACTAAAGGCTCAAAGTCAAAGTCAAATTTTTTTATTCATTTGGATGCTTAAGTACATTTTGTTCAAAGATCACATAGAAACGTCTTAAAAACTAAGTTAGGATGTGTGCCTTCGGAACGTGCCCACCAATGAGAAGAAGGCACAAGAAACTCATGAGTTTTTTTTCATGTGATCACGCTCACAAAGGTCAATATTACAAATATTTGAAGGTATTATATGAAATGGAGCAACTAAAGTCACGTCCATGGATTTTTATCATTAAGGTACGAAGAGGTAGAGGCATAGTACGCCTTACCGCACAATTTTGCTCCTTTTGTGGCTGCACCGGCCTACATATCCGCTTGGCGATACGACTTAGGCCGGTGGGTGCCTCGTAAGAGGCACCACCCAGGGGTCAAGTGTGGGACACCAAGGGGTAAATCCCACGAACGCGAGCAATACGAACCCCCATTGTAACCTATTGTAATCTTCTAGGTATCAGAATGGTGTGAATCACCCTCACATCTCCGAACGTTGCCCAACTTCGAGCTGCCCATTGAAATGTCTACTAGTATTCGGATGAACAATGTAAGTATTTATGTCCTTTGATTTGACATACGTTTGTTTTCAGGAACACTTAATAATCCATGCTATTCTGGGCCTGAGATATGTATCATGAGGAGACTATGTCCAGCACCTATAACACCCACCCTCTCGGCTTAGTCGACCGCAAGCAGAGGAAAGGGCGGACACAACTAAGGCTGTCATGATAAATATTGATTAGTGCAACGACAATGGAGCGGTGTTGACGTAGTGGTAGATTCGACTTCCATTCCGAAGGTCGATCGTGCAAACTCGCGAATACGCGCGCATTCGTACAGTTTCGCTTTAGTTGTGAAGAAGTTGACGGTTCGATGTGCTTCGACTCTGCGCTAGTATAAATTGACCCTTAGTTGTCTTCTTGCATAGTACGTATTGACAAGTTCTCTCCTCTGGACATGGTCGACTAAGCTGAGAGGGTAGTGTAGGTGTTCGCTATATATACACCATTCTCGCGCAAAAAGGACACAAATAAAGAACTCTTGTTGCGGAATTCAGCCCGTATCAAAAATTTTATTCTATGTTAGGTTATAACCTTCACTACATAGTATATTAAAATAATCACTTTTGGCCGTCCCTATGTCCCTATATCCCTATGTCCCTATGTATGCTTAGATCTTTAAAACTACGCAACGGGTTTTGATGCGGTTTTTTTAATAGATAGAGTGATTCAAGAGGAAGGTTTTTAGATATAATACATGCATAATACAGCCGTGCGAAGCCAAGGTGGGTCGCTAGTTTATTATAAATCAGAGTGCTTTCTCGTGTGGCTTAGGAGTTGGATTCACCAGACGTGGTATCATCATCATCGACCCAGGAGGAGAAGTCAGCGTACCAGGCCCTGCTGGACCCTCGCACCGGCAGCGTAGCCTTACGGCAGACACGCTCGCAGCCTGACACGAGGAGGAAAATACAGCTGGTGAGTTGTTTATCTAACTACCCTCCAAATGGAAAAATATGGACAATTTATTTTCCATACATAAATACACTAGCTGCTCTCCGTGGTTTCACCCGTGTAAGTCCCGATCCCGTGGGAATATCATAATAAAAAGTTGCCTATTAGCCTTCCTCGATAAATGGACTATCCAATGATCCAACACAAAAATATTTTTTCAATTGGAACCAGTAGTTCCTGAGATTAGCGCGTTCATACAAACAAACAAACACACTCTTCAGCTTTATAATATTAGTATAGTTTCGTGGGAATGGAGTGAATCATAAACATTCCAGCAATAAAACAGTCATAACATCATCACTTCACTATCACTACATAGTATAAAATAAAGTCACTTTTCGCCGTCCCTATATCCCTATGTATGCTTAGATCTTTAAAACTACGCAACGGATTTTGATGCGGTTTTTTAAATAGATAGAGTGATTCAAGAGGAAGGTCTATATGTATAATACATGCACAATATAGCCGTGCGAAGCCGGGGCGGGTCGCTAGTAACATATAATTTAACTGTTAATTTCCTCATTCTAATACTAACTAATATTAAAAATCCAAACGTTTATTTGTTTGTTTTTTCCCCTCGTCACGGTCAAACGACTTGGCCGATTTAAATGAAAGTCTGCATAGTGGTAGATAAGGGGACGGGGAATGACATAGGATACTTTTGATACCGAAGTTCCCGCGGGATCGGGACTTACGAGGGTGAAACCGCGGGGCGTAGCTAATAACACTTATACATATACTACTTATCATTACATAGTATAAAACAAAGTCGCTTCCCGCTGTCTGTCTGTCCCTATATATGCGGTCTTTAAAACTACGCAACGGACGTTGATGCAGTTCTTTTAAGGTGAAAGGGTACCGGGCGCTCTCTCCATACAAACGTAGTCGACTGTTTCCTCTCTGGATAATGACACTAGCACAAATATTTTTGTTGCATAAAACCTATAACTCATATATCTTGGTTTTTTCTTTTTTTTCTATCATAGAAATTAAGATCTAAAAGACAAAAAACCAGACCTAGTCATGGCAGTTATAAGTTTTATTCAACAAAAATATTTGCTTTACTGTCATTATCCAGGGAGGAAACAGTCGACTACGTTTGCATGGAGAGAGCGTCGGTACCCTTTCCTCTTAATAGATTTAAAGAGGAAGGTCTTAGTACATTAAAAAAAATCAACACGCGTACGAACGAAGTCGTGGGCAGCAGCTAGTTAGCAAGAAAAGACAAAACACTAAACTTGATTCTACATATTATAACTCCGAGACTGGCTGTATGAACAAATCGCGGTAAGCCAACAGTAAACAATGTACCTAATTGTTATGTAAGTAAGTATGTATGTATGTATATTCACAAGAAACTTGGTTAAAGTTTACAAACAATTGTAACACGATTACACTATGGGAACTGGAGCGATTTATAATTGACTGCTGAGCTGCGCTCCGCGGTTTCACCCGCGTAAGTCCCGATCCCGTGGCAATATCAAAATATAAAATAGCCTATAGCCTTCTTTGATAAATGGACTATCCAACACAAAATAATTTTTCAATTCGAACCAGCAGTTCCTGAGATTAGCGCGTTCAAATAAACAAACAAACAAACAAACTCTTCAGCTTTATAATATTAGTATAGACTAGCGACCCGCTCTGGCTTCGCACGGCTATATTATGCATGTATTATACATATAAACCTTCCTCTTGAATCACTCTATCTATTAAAAAAACCGCATCAAAGTCCGTTGCGTAGTTTTAAAGATCTAAGCATACAAAGGGACGGCGAAAAGTGACTTTATTTTATACTTTGTAGTGAAGTATAAAATAAAATAAATAAAAATAAAAAAGGGCAGTAAAACATCATTAGGGACGGGCTTACAAACGACGACGGATGGTGCAAAAGTCATTGGAGCAACGGTCAATTTATAGGAAAAGTTCCCTGGTTGACCGCCACTCCCCTGAAATGCACCATAAATGGGGAGTACCTATAGAAGCACTTGGAATTAGTAATTTTTTACTTTGATATAAATTGAATAAAGTTTGACCAATATTATTCAATTTAAAGCAATTCACATTTTCTTCATCTACTTTTTTTCCTACTCTCCAGCCACCTCAAGAGGACAATTGCAGCCTGGACAGCATCAGTGCGTCCTCAATGGAGTCTGAGGAGGAACCTCCTTCGCCGGAGCCAGGTCCTCAACCGGAGGAGGAGGTCCGGCAGATGTCTGATGATGATGATGATGACACTAAGAGGTAAGTCTTCACCGAAACCAGGTCCTCAAACGGAGGAGGAGGTCCGCAAGATGTCTGATGATGACACTAAGAGGTAATTCTTCAGTCTGGACAGCACCAGTTCGTCCTCAATGGAGTCTGAGGAGGAACCTCCTTCACCGGAAGCAGGTCCTCAACCGGAGGAGGAGGTCCGGCAGATGTCTGATGATGATGATGATGATGATGACACTAAGAGGTTAGTCTTCAGTCTGAACTGCATCAGCGCGTCCTCAATGGAGTCTGAGGAGGAACCTTCTTCACCGGAAGCAGGTCCTCAACCGGAGGAGGAGCTCCGGCAGATGTCTGATGATGATGATGATGACACTAAGAGGTAGGTCTCCAGTCTGGACAGCATTAGTGCGTCCTCAATGGAGTCTGAGGAAGAACCTCCTTCGCCGGAGCCAGGTCCTCAACCGGAGGAGGAGGTCCGGCAGATGTCTGATGATGATGATGATGACACTAAGAGGTAAGTCTTCACCGAAACCAGGTCCTCAACCGGAGGAGGAGGTCCGCAAGATGTCTGATGATGACACTAAGAGGTAATTCTTCAGTCTGGACAGCACCAGTTCGTCCTCAATGGAGTCTGAGGAGGAACCTCCTTCACCGGAAGCAGGTCCTCAACCGGAGGAGGAGGTCCGGCAGATGTCTGATGATGATGATGATGATGATGACACTAAGAGGTTAGTCTTCAGTCTGAACTGCATCAGCGCGTCCTCAATGGAGTCTGAGGAGGAACCTTCTTCACCGGAAGCAGGTCCTCAACCGGAGGAGGAGCTCCGGCAGATGTCTGATGATGATGATGATGACACTAAAAGGAGTCTTCAGTAAGAACTTCATCATCGCGTCCTCAAGCTATTATGTATTAAGTTTCTTTGTAAAAGCTTGCAAACAATAGAAGTGTAAAATTCAGACATGGTTTTGCTACTTACAACTCAGATTGTGGTTTATTTATGTAGGTTTGTGACAGATTTATGTAAACTTGTGATAGATTTATGTAGACTAGGGTAGGTTTAAATATGTTTATGAGATTTACGTAGTTTTGTGGCAGGTCTATGAAAGTAAATTTAAATAAACATAGGTTTGTGGCAGATTTATGTAAACTTGTGGCAGATTTATGTAGATTTTGGCATGCTTATGTAGGTTTATGATAGGTTTAGGAGGTTTACGTAGTTTTGTGACAGGTCTATTAACATAAATTTAAGTAAACATAGGTTTGTGGCAGGTTTATGTAAATTTGTGGCAGATTTATGTAGATCTGGGCAGGATTATGTAAGTTTATGACAGGTTTAGGAGGTTTACGTAGTTTTGTGACAGGTCTATGAACGTAAATTTAAGTAAACATAGGTTTGTGGCAGGTTTATGTAAATTTGTGGCAGATTTATGTAGATCTGGGCAGGATTATGTAGGTTTATGACAGGTTTAGGAGGTTTACGTAGTTTTGTGACAGGTCTATGAACGTAAATTTAAGTAAACATAGGTTTGTGGCAGGTTTATGTAAATTTGTGGCAGATTTATGTAGATCTGGGCAGGATTATGAAGGTTTAGGTGGTTTACGTGGGTTTGTAACAGGTCTGTATAGGCAGGGGTAGGTTTATGTAAGTTAGGGCTAATTTATGTGAAAATTTATGGAAAAAACCCCCTAACAGCTGTATCTACACTAGTTTTTCCCCTTGATTTCAGATCAAAATCAACAAACACGGTATCCTACACAAGTGAACCCATCCCCGAATACTCCGCCGCTGAGGAGTTGACTAACGAACGCAGCTGGGTTTCCGTGCCTCGAGCCGGCGTCAACAGGACCTGTGATATGAAGGTAAATTTAAACCTTGATAAAAGGTTGCAGATTCGATTCCCACCTCGAACAAATATTTATGTATAGGAGCTGTATTTCTGAACCGTTAGAACTTCAATTTGTATGAAAAATATTTAAAGAAAATCATTCGAAGAAGAAAATTTTTGTGCATTCTGGGACACGCGTTCCAGAATGGATTTATTCACTAAAGATAATATAATCACTACATTTTTTTTACGTTTCGTTTCGGTTAATTACCGGTTCTTCAAATCATTGAGTTTTTACGTTCCGATTTTTTATTTTTCTGTGTAAAACTAAATTTGAAAAAAAAAAAACACAAAATAAAGTGCTGTAACACCACTTGTTTTCGTATACGATTCAGGATTTATTTCGAACGTTCAAAATACCGCTCTAGATATTTGTTTCCAGGTTAAAAAAACGTATTCTATCCGTTGTCTATCCACCATAACACAAGTCTAGTTGCTTAGTTTGGGAGCTAGATGGCGATGTGTGATATGTCCTGTAATTCTAACTAATACCATAACGAAAGTTTGTATAATATTTGTTTGTTTCCTCTTCACAATCAAACGATTGGACCAATTTGTTTGGATGAAGAAGGACATAGGGAACTTTTGATCCCGAAATTCCAGCGAGATCGGGACTTAAGCGGATGCACCCGTGGGGCACAAAAATCACAAAAAACCCCATTAGTTTCTTGTGCCTTCTTCTCATTGGTAAACGCGTTCCGAATCTTCTTAAAAATTTAGTTAGGATGTGTGCCTACATCCTAAATAAATTTTTAAGAAGATTCAAAGTAATTCCATGCAAATTGTATCACTACATAGTATAAAATAAAGTCACTTTTCGCCGTCCCTATGTCCCTATGTATGCTTAGATCTTTAAAACTACGCAACGGATTTTGATGCGGTTTTATTTTTAATAGATAGAGTGATTAAAGAGGAAGGTTTTTAGATATAATACATGCATAATTCAGCCTTGCGAAGCCGGGGCGGGTCGCTAGTGATAAATAATTTTGATTTTGACTTATATGTATAGGTAATAGAGCCATATAAAAGGGTGATATCTCACGGCGGGTACTCCCGCACCGGCGCCGCTCTCATCGTGTTCAGTGCCTGCCATCTGCCGGACAACTCGCGGCATGATTACACCTACGTCATGGATAACCTCTTTCTGTGAGTCTACTGTGATATACTGTGCTTTGTGGAGGTCTGTGACAGGTTTGTGACAGGTTTATGTAGGTTTTTGACAGGTTTGTGTAAGTTTGTGACAGGAATATGTAGGTTTGTGGCAGGTTTATTTATGTAGATCTGTGATATGTTTGTGACAGGATTGTGTTAGGTTTATGTAAGTCTGTGACAGCTTTATGTAGGTTAAGGTAGATTTATGTAGGTTTGCGATATGTTTGTGGAAGGATTATGTAGATTTGTGGCAATTTACATAAGTCTGTAACACAGCTTCATGTAGGTCAAGGTAGGTTTATGTTTGTTTGTGGCAGGTTTATGTATGTTTGTGACATTAAGGTAGATTTACGTAGATTTGTGGCGGGTTTATGTAAGTTTGTGACAGGTATATGTAGGTTTGTAAAAGGTATATGTAGGTTTGTGGCAGGTTTATGTGTTAGGTCTGTGACAGGTTTTGTGAAGGTTTGTGACAGGTTTTTGCAAGTTTATGTAAAATTTTCAATGGGTTAAGCAATCTTGCAAATTAATGATAAATATTATTCCCCTACAGCTACGTAATCTGGACCCTAGAACGACTAGTGACAGAAGAGTACATACTAGTGTACCTACACGGGTCCGCCTCCCGGCGTCGTCTCCCCACCTTCCACTGGCTGCACGAGTGTTACAAACTTATTGACAGACGGTATGTCCTTTACACTATTCAATCACAGTTTATTTTGGAACTTGTTGATAATTAAATGGTTGGAAAGTCGGTTTTCGGGCGATAATTTTACGTGATAACGTCATAAGAAAACGATGAAAAATTATATATTTTTAAGCTATTGCATAGCTCTTATCGCGGGCTTTGAGCGCGGCGACCGAATCCAGAAATTTCGTAACGAAAATAAAACCTAACACCCCCCACTCCGTCTACCATGTAGCTCGGCCGAGCGTTCGCTTAACGTCTATGTATATGGTACGACTGTACGAAGCTCGCACGATGCAATAGCTTTACCGCGGCACTCCCCGAGTGCCAATCTTTTTGTTTTGTTTTAAATTTTTTTTTACTTGTCTCTCAAGTATTCTATTCGTCACTCGTCACCATAACACAAGCCCAGATAAGCGATATTATTATTAAATACTTTTGTTTCCTAACGGTAACATGACACTTTTTGGTGAATGCAGGTGTTCCATCAATTTATTAGATGTTATCACGTCAAAAAGAGAATAATCTAGGGATCCTTGTTGTTAAAATTTGGAACTAAATGGTGCTGTTTCCAATGGTTATGTCTTCATTGCATAGAATAACAAACCAGCCAAATATGATTACAGCCTGGTGACAGACGGACAGTGGAGTTTTTATCTTCTGGGTTCGGAACCCTTAAAATGGTGTATAGATGAGTACCGCCCAAATAGCGTACGTGCATTTTAGTAACGCCATCCATACTAATATTATAAAGAGGAAAGATTTTTCTGTTTGTAACGAATAGGCTCCGAAACTACTGGACCTATTTTGATGAAACTTGGTATGAGGATACATTGATTAATAGGCTATTTTTTATCCCGATATTCCCACGGGATCTGGAGCTACACGGGTGAAACCGCAGAGGGCTAATACAGTAATTTTCTTTATTATAATTACAGATTACGCAAGAGTTTAAAACACTTATATTTAGTACATCCAACGTTCTGGTTGAAGTCTTTCGTTCTACTCACGAAGCCTTTTATCAGGTGAGTTCTTACAATAAAGTGGAAAAGTTCATACTACAATGTGGAAAAGGTCGTACAACATTGTGGAAAAGTTCGTAAAACAATGTGGAAAAGTTCGTACAACAATGTGGAAAAGGTCGTACAAAATTGTGGAAAAGTTAGTAAAACAATGTGGAAAAGGTCGTACAACATTGTGGAAAAGTTCGTAAAATAATGTGGAAAAGTTCGTACAACAATGAGGAAAAGGTCGTACAATATAATATTGTACGACCTTTTCCTAATGTAAAGTAAAATTTTCCACAATAATTGTGGAAAATTTTACTTTACCGCCCTAGGGAAATACAATTTTTTTTTATAATAAAATGAAACGAAATATGTACTATAGTTTTAGTGTTGTATTTTGGCGAGGTGATATTTCGATGCTGTTAAAAGCACCATTTTCACGAGCCTGGAGATATTGCAGGTAGATCCATACTCGCTTATTGAGGTACAATGCATTGATTTTTAGAATAGATTGGATAAGATGGCATTTTCTGTGCCATTGATTCGGTCTGTTAAGACAGGACTTTTCAGAAAAAAAAAACACCTACTAAAACGAAATCGCGGATAAAAGAAAAAAAATCCTGAAGAAAAAAATTATAGAAAATAATTTTGGTTTTTTTGTTCACAGTTCGAAATTCTTCTCCAAACTCCATTACGTGAAGAACATCAACGAACTGATGACTCTAGTCCCGGTCGAACCCAACGCTATACCTGACGCAGTCAAACAATACGATCTAGGTAGGAGAAGGTAAAACTTATACCATAGGATAAGGATAAACTTCATCTGAAGGTAATATAAAGTTTATCCGGTTCTGATAGACTTTATCCTACTGAATTATAGCTAAATATCATTCAAAAACACTTTAATTTTATATTGTGATACATTTGTTATCCTAAAATCTTGCCCTGGATAGACTTTATCCGGGATTAAGAACATATTTTTCGAACCTAATGCTATCACTGATTCCGTCAAACAATAAGATCTAGGTGAAGGTAAAACTTATACCATAGGATAAGGATAAACTTCACATAAAGGTCATAATTAGTCTATCCTAAGGTCTGATACAGTTTATCCTACAGTCTTATAGCGAAATATTATTCAGATATAAATTATCCTAATATTTTCCCGGAAACACTTTCCTTTTTCATTGTGATACATTTTTATCGTAAAATTATATCCTGGATAGACCTAATTCTTGGCATTTATCCGAGATTAAGAACATATTTCTTTTCTAAACTTCATTACGGTTATAATCTTTTTCTCTTGAATTCATTTAAACTTAACATCTTATCCCGGATATACTGTATCCTTAAGGTCTTTTTCCCTTTTTAGTTTAATCCTGAGACCTATGTTATCCCAGAATCTGAACAAGGAGAATTTTATCCATTTACTCCCAGATATGGGGTATCCTAGGTTTTACATCATAAATATTTGATCTCAATACATCAAAATTGTTTAATGACTTTCTCGAATAGGGTCCAGTGTTCAAAATATTGAATTAATTTTTATTTAAAAGACAAAATTAATTATGCATTTATTTTTACTATTTTATAAGTACAAAAAATCCCCAATTTAATGCTGTGGGTGAAGCCAAACGCAAAATGCCTGTCGCCATTAACTAACTAAAATTGTTAAATTATTGCTTGGAAAATTATTTTTAAATGTTATTGTATGTGGGTACAGGTTGTAGGTGAAATCTTTGCTTACATTTTGGTATATTTTAAAGAATAATGACGTTTCTAAGCTTTTTGAAACACAAACAACGTGTAAATAACATGATAAAAAGGTTCCAACATGAACCACTGACGTGGACGGTGAAGTGAACCACATTTCACAATTTATTCCTAAACAACAACTGTTAACTTCAACAAACTAGACAAGAATACACTGTATCAAAAATATGGAATAGTCTTACTTTATGCATCGTCGAACCCAACCATCTTACCGACGGACGACTGAGCAGCAAAAGATCACTTAATCGTCTGAGCGCTTGCTTTTATAGGCGGTGGTGGATCGGCAATGTCCACAACAAGTTTGATGGACGTGACGTCACTTTTCTGCTAACAGTATCATTATTGACCTAAAGGTACTTTCTTTAAAATCGTTCAATAGTAATTAATACACTTTTAAAAATAATAATAAATTATTTTAAAATAATCGCTATTATAGACGTAGGAAAAGATTTTACGTAAACACAATAATTAATAACAATTTTCCATGCAATAATAAACAACCAAGTTAAAAGCGACAGGCATTTTGCGTTTGAATTCTACCTCCGCCATAATAAAACTACCCAGTACCTAATTCTAAAAAATAACAAAGATCTGTTTCTATTTTTATTAAAAACTTGAATTAATTGCAATTCCTTGCAATTATATTTCAAATTGCCCAAAATTGCATAGAATTGCATAATTCGATCACTGCTTCGAAAAAACTATTTACCTTAGATATTAGAAAAAGTGTTTATTTACATTCCTTAGAGAAATAAACATTCCGAAATTAATATTTTCTTACAAAAAAACATATTTTAGAAGACAATTTAAATCTGCTTCTGATGCATTTAACTTTCGCAAACTTCATCGTATTTTTAAGTGATTATTTATTATAACTTCTAAAAATACAATAAAAAAACCGTGTGTGATATGAAGCATAGCACTTCGCTCGGCTTCTGCGAACTTCTTTGTACTTTGAAGTATTTCAAAAAACTAATCAAATTCTTATAAACAGCACTTCTGTTAACTCTTAAGTATTTTTTTTTTCGAATAATTATCAAAACCAAGTTTGCACCCAGAAAAGTTTCCAAATGAAATTTTAGTTAATCAATGCTTTGTTAAAACGTATTTCTAAAGTCAAGCTAAGGAACGTTTTTGAGTGCAACAATTAGTTCTAAGTTTCTGTGATAAAATAAAAATCAGCAATAAGCAATTCAATGCTTTCTGTGTGCTTTTGTGTAAACATAGACAATTAGAAAAAAAAACACATTTTTTATTGTTTTTATAAGGGAGAGGCAAAAGCATTATCGTTCATACAGCCATGTTTGGCTTATTAAATTTTTTTCTTTATGAAAAATAAGTATTTACTGCAAAAAAACTTTTAAAATAAAATTTACTTATAAACATCGCTCAGCGTATTCTTAGTTTTTTTTATATATTTTCTCCTGCCACGAGACAGCATGGTAAACTAATAACACGCTAAGCAATGTTTTTTTTTGTTGAATTCTAAAAAAACTGTTTTTCTTTATAAAAAAAAGAGTTGCCATGTTTCTGTACATATATTAAATTTTAAGGTTTTTTTTATTTTAACACTAACTGCGCCTCGCGGTTCTACCCGTATAAGTTCCGATCCCGTGGAAATATCGGGGTAAAAAGTATCATACATACTTCTCCATATTATGGACTATACTTGTGTTAATTTTCATCAAAATCTGTCTAGCCGTTTAACCCTGAAGAAGGGAATAAACTTATTATTTTTTAAATTGTTTTCTTTTTTAATTGTAATGAATAGTCTCTGAAACTACTGGACCGATTTTGATGAAACTTGGTATGAGGATACATTGATTCATTGGGAATAATAAAGGGTACTTTTTATCCCGATATTCCCACGGGATCGGGAGTTACGCGGGTGAAACCGGGGGGCGTTGTTAGTAGAGATAACAACGAATTTTTGATAAGTGTTCTCGATTATGCATAAGTTTATTTAAGCGCCAGTATTTAATTTTAGTATTCCTTAGTATTTTTTTAGTATAAAATTTATTTTAGGATGTATAAGGAAAAATTAAAAGGGGAAGTAACATTTAAGTATGGAGACTGGCTTAGTAGTCGCTTCAATGTTTTTTTTATATTTTTTTAAAGAGGAACGTGAAAAAAAAATACAAAAGATAGAGGCGACTACTATAATATGCCAGTCTCCATACTTGTATGTTGCAACTCCTTTTCATCTGATGTTTTATACAGATTTTTCTGTAAAAATATTGATCTTTAATCTTTGCTTTATTATTTTTGATGAAACTTTTCTCCATGCACAATATTAGGCTAAACCAAAAACGATGTAACCTACATATTTTCAATAGCTCTATTTTTCTAACACAATTCAAAACTTTTGTAATTTAAAAAATATTTTTAAAATAAACTTCTTGTTTGGCAGTGATTTGATAAAAAACCTTGGTTTAAAAAATGCTTGACCGTTTTCGATGAAGGACAAATTGTAGAATCGTCGGAAAAAATGCCATTATGAAAGCTTTAAAAACGAAAATCCTAGGAATTTAAATTATTTTTGCCATTTTGAAAAAACACTGCCGCAAGTAAGGTTTTACGGGCAGTTTTTGATTCCGTAATATTTTTCAGAGATATATCTAAAAAAATCTTATACAGAAAGGGGTTTGAACATTTTATATACGAACTTGGTTTAGTATATGTATAATTTGCAGCGGAGATTGAAAAATATGTCAATCGATAGAGGTCATCAAGATAAACAAATAATGCCTTCAAACCAAATCTTTAAACTGTCTCTGAAACAAGCTATTCAAAGTTAAACTATGACCCTAATAATAACTTATTTATCTATAGGTACATATAAAATTCTTTGTCCTGACTGACTGACGGATCAACGCATAGCCTAAACCACTGATCGTAGAGACCTGAAACTTGGAGGGTGTGTTCTTTGTATGACGTAGGCATCCGATAAGAAAGGATTTTCCGAAATTCTACCCCTTGGGCCCTTGACGACCCAGTTAGCACAATGGTCACCATGCCGGACTGCCAAACACAAGGTTGCGGGTTCGATTACCGCCTCAGACATGTATTTATGTACAGATATTTGTCTGTGGTCTGGTTGTTTCTATATATTATAAGTATACATTTACAAAAGAAAAGTATATAAGTAGTATATCCGTTGTCTAGCACCCATAACACAAGTCTAGTTACTTAGCTTGGGGCTAGATGGCGATGTTTGGAAGTCCTGCAATATTTATTTATTTATGTAGGGTGTGAAAAATGGGCGCAAAGTTTGTATGGGACAACGTGATTCCTTGGTCCATTTTCGACTTCTACGCGGATGAAGTCGCGAGCATAAGCTAGTTTATTTATATCTATCTCTATTGATTTGCATTTAGCATACATATTGATAATTTTGGACATACTTTTGTTCGTTTTAGAGATGCTTTAGAGGTACGGTCGGCTGCATAATATAATTGCAGCCCCCGGCAGAGTTCAAAAAATACTATTATAATTTTTTTTTTTGATAAATTGATGAGTTAGAAGACCAACTAAACTACAGCAGGTGCCTAGAATCTTGCTTGTGTTGAAAACATTCTTATAACAGCAGATTTGGAGCTCTACGGTGGGTCTGCAATTATGCAGCCGACCGTACAATGTGAAGGTTAATTTCTTCGTCTCGATGTCTTCTATCGATTGGCACACTTCAATTTCAACCGCATAAAAAAAAACTGAACCAAACTCTTATACAAAATGTGCACGCTCATTTTTCAGTAATATTTCTGAAAATGTCAGAATATGAAGCCCACGTTGTCATCGCGTAGCTTTAAGCACAATAATATTAGCTATTAGATACATTTAATACGCTGAGTTATTACTTTCTATTAGAGATGACTGGACGTGGAAAGTATCGAATGTTGATTTTGTCACAAAAATGAGGGATACTAGGTTGGCTTATCTTTTTTTTAAGTCCCGCATCGCTCGATCGTTGTCTGGCTTTATAACTACCGTTCTCTGGTCAAATAAAAAATATACAATCGAATTGAGAATCTCCTCCTTTTTGAAGAGTTTAATTTTACGCGGTCAAAGAAGACACAGTCATAGTAAAAAAATATTTATTTATTTGAAATTCGCACGTAATCACGTCGTCATTGAAACGTATTAAAAATTAATGCAAAATGTGCCACCAATGCAAAGGCATAAGAAACTCATGGGGTTTATTTTTTTGTGATCATGCTCACAAAGGTCAATATACCAAATATTTGAAGGTATTATTTGAAATGGAGCAACTAAAGTCACGTCCATGGGTTCTTATCATTAAGGTAAAACGAAGTATCATATTACGCCTTACTGCACAATTTATGCTTCACAAGACTGCTAAATGAACTCATACAGTCTCCTCTTAACAAACTTCGTCGATTTTTCTGTTCATATACATCTTTCCGTATTTATTACTTAGATGTAAAGATGGTGCTGCCACCTACATAGGTAACTGTAACTAGTCCCTTTTTAAGTCTAATAGCTCCACACTTTTCCTTCGTCTTGTCAACTCCAGTGGGTATATAGTAACTCAGTAATATAGTTGTGTGAGTGTTTAGAGGTCGTGTGTTAGATGAATGTGTATGTTTATGTATACAGATATTAAAATACATAATACATAAGTAAATAAAACATCAGAACATTTTATGGTCTAAAACAATAACAATAATTAATAATAATTGTGGATATTCATTTAAAACAAAAAGAATACCAAAAAACTTTTTAAAAGGGTATGCGTAATAAGTCCACTATCAGTTTGCTACAATAATACTATCAACAAGTATTGTACTTACGACCTTCTTCTAAAAGACGTTACACACAAACATAAATACTTGAATTAAAAGTACTTAGTGTGATTATTATTTGTTTAGTTGTGTGAGTGGTATAAGGGGCCACCCGCTACACCAACCGACGTGGGTTCGATCCACAGGTTACGTTGTTGTAATGTTCAAATAGTGCTGCACAGGATTGTAAACGTTACGGTGGGAAGAGACTTTTGAACGTTGATTGTACATATTTTTTGTGCTGTAGGAACGAAAAATTTGCAATATTTTATGATAAACATCGGGACAATAAAAGCTTTAAAAAGATTATTTTCCTAAACTCACCGGAAAATTTGACCCGGTAGCGGGATTAGTTTCCTTAAAGACAAAAGGTGAGTATTAATACCTTATTTCGAGTATGTATCTGACATATGAGACGTCCCAGTTGACACAATGGTCACCACGCCGAACTTCCAAACACAGGGTTGCGGGTTCGATTCCCGCCTCAGACTAGTATTTATGCTTAGATATTTGTCTGTGGTCTGGTTGTTTCTATGTATTATACGTAAATATTTACAAAAAAAAAAGTATTTATGTATTAAGTATATCCATTGTCTAACACCCATAACACAAGTGTAGTTACTTAGTATGGCGCTGGATGGCGATGTGTGGAATGTCCTGCAATATTTATTATTATTATTTATATGAATTCGGGATCATAATACTGCTTATTATGTTCTGATGTTTTATCTTAATAAGTATTTTAATCTGTATAATTACCTGTATGTAACTAGATACGAGTACAAGCGAATCCTGTTTTATTATCTAAAATTATATAAAAACTTTATTGTGTGACGTTTTAGCAATAATTTAGGAAAGTTTCTGTAACTGATTCGTATATGTATCTGAGACATAAATATTCTGAAACATTCTAAAACATAAATAGCTAGCTGCGCCCCACAGTTTCACCAGCGAGCCATTTGTTGTGAGCACTCACAACAAATGCTGGAAATCACTACATAGTATAAAATAAAGTCACTTTTCGCCGTCCCTATATCCCTTTGTATGCTTAGATCTTTAAAACTACGCAACGGATTTTGATGCGGTTTTTTAAAATAGATAGAGTGATTCAAGAGGAAGGTTTATATGTATAATATATGCATAATATAGCCGTGCGAAGCCGGGGCGTGTCGCTAGTTTTGATATAAAAATTCCAATGGCGTAACTCGGCAGCCAAAAATCATCAGTTCCCAACCAATCCACGACCTGTATATTTATATTTTTGACGTGATAACGTGCTGAAATTTTATTATATCAAAATTTCCAGCATTTGGTAGGTACTCAAAAGTCAAATATAACAAAATGCATAGTTCTTTTACCATTATTCCTTGAGATATTTGATCAGAGACGTCTTCGTTTAAATTGGCCCAACGTCTACCAAACGCCCTGTATCAAAGTTTGATATATTTCTACAACACAATACTTGAAATAATTTAATCGATAGAAACTTCCAGAAATATTTCTAAATCGTTACAGAAGCGGAGATGAAAGATGTCTAGTTTGTTATTACCTATCTATACCTAAATATTTTGGATAATAAAACATATAGGTAACTGTATTAAAATAAAGCCTATAAGCGCAATACGTAAGACACACCTGAGTACAATAAAATGATATCAATTCTATTTGTTTTTTATTCAGTATCCATAAACAGGTATTTGTAACCAGCCTTCTTTGACAAGATCACCACCTTCCATTAAAGATATCGCCAATCGACAGATGGTTTTGTATGAAATTGACATAATAAGATGAAACTTGTCTACTTCTCTGTTAAGAGGAAAGGGTACAGGCGTTCTCTCTCCATACAAACGCAGTCGCCTGTTTCCTTCCTCCATAATGACACTATAGCACTAATATTTTTTCCTTTAAATGCCATGACTTTGCCCCTATGTTTTGGTTTTTTAAGCTATTGCATAGCTTTTATCGCGGGCTTTGAGCGCGGCGGCCGAATCAAGAAATTCCGTAACGAAAATAAAACCTAATACTAACCTAACCTAATCGAGCGTTCGCTTAACGTGTATGTAGGTATATGATACGAATGTACGAAGCTTGCACGATGCAATAGCTTTACCGCGGTAGTCCCCGAGTGCCACACGTTTTTTTTGGTATTCTAATTACTTATTCATAGAAAAAATAAGACATTTGGCCATGGTCATGGCAGTTATAAGTTTTATGATGCAAAAAAAATTGCTCTAGTGTCATTATCCAGGGCGGGAACAGTCGACGTTTGTATGGAGAGAGAGCCGGTACCCTTTCCTCTTAAGGTTTAAATTTAATTATGAATTTGAAGTAGACTTTGCATGCAAGTAGGTATTTTATAATATTACAAGACAAAACTGTCAGAGAAATAAGTGAAATAAAACTTAGATGATTTTTAACCCCCGGCCCCGACGCAAAAACGACGGGGTGTTATTGGTTTGTATTATATGTAGGTATTTTAATCAACAAATCTATATATATAAAAATCATCTAATATATAAAAATCAATTGCTGTTCGTTAGTCTGGCTAAAACTCGAGAACGGCTGGACCGATTTGGCCAATTCTTTTTTTGTTGTGTTTGTTGTAGTCCAGGGAAGGTTTAAACGGTGAGAATTTAAAGATCGGACTTACGCGGGTGAAACCGCGGGGCGCAGCTAGTCGAAAATAAAAATTAAACAACTGAAAAATACGGTAGTTCTTATTTGACACTTACCAAAATAATCAACATCAAGACAATAATTTGTAAAACTTTTAAATTGTGCTTACTTTTATACATATAAATAATTAAAAAATCAAAATAATTAATTATAAAATATAAAATGAACAACTATTGAAATAAACACAATTAAGTACCTACATAAATCAGCCACGAATCTGAATCACTTTCTAAAATTAGTCTGTAAAAAGTACTAGGCAATCAGGAGGCAGTAGAAGGTAGATATAAATTACACTTATTACATTAACTCTCTCTCTCTTTAATTTTATTTCTGTATGTGTTTGCGATGGCCTTGAAAGTATTGAAGAAGCTGAAACAATAATTTAAATATATCGAGCATAATTCCTTAACTTCCTTATCTTTCTTCTTAAGATATATAAATCTCGTGTCACAATGTTTGTCCTCAATGGACTCCTAAACCACTTAACCGATTATAATAAAATTCGCACACCATGTGCAAATCAAATCAAATCAAATCAAATATCTTTATTTTCTTTGGATACTTAATACTTAAAAGTATACAGGACCACATAAAAACGTCTTAAAAACTAAGTTAGGATGTGTGCCTTCGGAACGCGCCCACCAATGAGAAGAAGGCACAAGAAACTCATGGGGTTTTTTTTTTCATGTGGTCACGCTCACAAAGGTCAATATTACAGTATTTGAAAGTATTATTTGAAATGGAGCAACTAAAGTCATGTCCATGGGTTCTTATCATTAAGATAAGACGAAGTATCATAGTATGCCTTACTGCACAATCTATGCTTTATAAAAGTTTTGAACCTGTTAATGGACATGTCATATACATCTTTAGGTAATTTATTATAATAGAGCACACATGTACTATTAAACGACCTGTTTATTTTCCGGAGCCTGCTACCGGGCACGGTAAGTTCACCCTTATTTCTTAAATTGAAATTATGAATATCGCTGTTTTTACGGAAAATATCAGGATTTTTGTGAACGTAGAGCAAGTTTTCGTAGATATATTGTGAATAGAGCGTTAATATATTTATCTCTTTAAATTTTTCTCTAAGTGATTCCCTGGGGCCCATTTTGTAGATAGCTCGGACAGCTCTCTTTTGCAATATGAAAATAGCATCAATATCTGCAGCACACCCCCACAGTAGGATGCCGTACGACATGACACTGTGGAAGTAGCCGAAATAGACTAGGCGAGCAGTCTCAATGTCCGTGTATTCGCGAATTTTCTTAACGGCGTAAGCGGCAGAACTAAGTCTATTGGACAATGCTTCCACATGTGGGCCCCACTGAAGCTTAGGATCTAAAGTTATACCTAGAAAGACAGCCTTACTGACTAATTCAACTTCCTCATCATTAATTTTTACAACAGTTTTTACTTGTTTTACATTTGGAAGTGTGAACCGAATTAATTTAGTTTTGGATCCATTCAGTAATAAATTATTGGAATTGAACCAATCAACTATTCTAGAGAGAGCATTGTTCACATCGTCAACGTTGGACTGACGCCTTTTAACCTTGAACACCAAGGAGGTGTCATCTGCGAACAACACTATCCCATGGTTGTCCCTTACAAGGTAAGGTAAGTCATTTATATAAACTAAAAACAGGAAAGGTCCTAATATGGATCCTTGAGGAACCCCCATTGCTATCGCAGATCCGGGGGATCGTTTCCCGTTAACATCAACACTCTGGATCCTACCGCTCAAATAAGAAGAGATAAGATCCAGGGCGCCGTCCCTAATACCGTAGTGGTGTAGTTTCATGATCAATGTATTATGTTGAACGCAATCAAATGCCTTGGATAAGTCACAGAATATGCCATACGCATCATGTGACTCCTCCCAAGCATCAAATATGTTTTTAATTAACGCTATACCCGCATCAGTAGTCGAGCGCCCCTTACTAAACCCGAACTGTTTATTATGTAAGATATTATTATCATGGAAATGTTTCAGTAGTTGCTTTAAAATAAGTTTTTCAAAAATTTTACTTAACGTGGGTAGTACTGATATTGGTCTAAAATTGGAGGGGTCTGAGGTACTACCAGATTTAAACAGTGGAACTACTTTACTCAATTTCATTAAATCAGGAAACACACCACACCAGTTCGATCCAACTTGAGAGATAGCATAGCTTACATCCCGATATTCCCACGGGATCGGGAGTTACGCGGGTGAAACCGCGTAGGGCAGCTAGTATATAAAAAACTCTACAGCTATTATATAAAAAACTCTACAGCACTTACAATTATTAAGCTATTGCATAGCTTTTATCGCGGGCTTGAGCGCGGCGCCCGAGTCAAGTTTTTTGAAGTGAAAACTTCTTATGGCGCGTTGAGCACTTTTGTGGGTGAGCATTTTCAGCCGTTCTCGCGACAGACGACAGATTTTCTCGCGACAGATGAGATTTTACACAGATATACAGTTTTTAATTTGGCTGTGAGTGTATTAAGACGTACATATGGTATTATTTAACGGACGACTATTGATGGACGACAAATGTCGGACGACTATTTGTCGGTTTTTTATTCAAACTTTTCCATAAACTCACCCCACATGACAAGTGCTCGTAGGGGAGTCTACCAAAGAGCCAAGCACGCGCGTGCATCCTACTACCCATTTTAAAATCGTAGAGATGTATAAAGTTTAGGTTCCTACCTATTTACGCTCTCGAGCGTGATTTAATGACTGGGTTTGTTTTTGTATTTAGTTGTAGGTATAGTTAAGTATTTTAGGTTATTCTGTGTGTGTGTATCTTTTTTCTGGCATGAATAAACTTATTTCTATTCTATTCTATTTATTACTCTATTATTTTAAGATAAGTACTTACCTACTATTATAATAAGCACTTATCCGTTAAACTGAATTATTAATTCTTCACAATACCAATTGATTCTTCATTTTTAGGGTTAAAAAAGGAACCCTTATAAGATCACTTTCTTGTCCGTCTGTCCGTCATCACAGATTTTCTCAGGAATGGGTGGACCTAGCCAGTTGAAATTCATACTAGATACGGAGGTCTATTTTTTAACAATAATGCGTTGTGCTGGACTTTCTTCCACATGATGTCACCTCTTACTTAGAAACAGTTTAATTTTGATTTGCTAACATAGTCAGGTAATAGACTACAAAACAGACAGACATGAATTTTAAAACCTAACTTCTTGTTCTATTGCTTATTCTCAGGGCTTCTTGCAGCAAAATATCGATTTTACTGAACCTATATTTAGTCCATACATTTTAAATGGAAAACCAAACTCAAATTCATTACAAAAGGTACATAATATGTCAAAAATGTATGGACAAGTGAACATTTTAATAAAACATTGAGTCGTTTTGCTCTAAGACTGAAGGCTACATTTTTTAAATTTGGTTTTAAATTACTGACTTTTTATACTTTTTTCATTTAGGATTTTATCGTGTGGTATTTATGGAAATAAAAAAAACATCAAATATTAAGTTAATATTTATTTATTACACCCAAAGGTAAATGACATGACAATACCCCAAAGGTTACAAATACAATTTAGCAAATATAACTATAAAATAATTAACAGAAAAATAATAATGAAACAAACCAATAATAATTTAAAAAATGAATTAGTAGCTTTTTTTGGTTCTTATTACTTGAGATTATACAGTTACGCGTATTTATAATTAATATAAAAGTTAATTATAATTTATACTACATTAAATTTGTATATGTCATAGAAAACTACACGATTACATTTGAAGTTAGTCTAGAATAATATGAAATTCTACTTTTTATTACATTTATAGCTGATTACATTTATATTTAATATAAACATTTGTTCAAAACTTTGCAAGTATAAATTATAATTATTAATTGAATATAATACATATTTGTACCTGTATATTGTATACAACTAATATTATGAGGAAAATAGCGTACCTTTTTTAACTGCTTTGAGTATTAAATGCATATTTTTGCAAGTTTTGAACAAAGTATAAACACTACAATCTACATTACATTGAAATAATATATTATTATACATTAATAAGACACAATTTTAGCCCTTACGAGCAGACCGCTCGCAAAATAATTACACGTATAATTGTTAAAAAAAAACACTTCGAGCCCTAATTGTATAATTTTTAATTAATTATATTGTTAATTATAATTAATGTTTATACTCTACAATCTATTAGAATTGGTGTTTCAATACCTTCAGTGGACGTATACGCTTTCGCGGGCACTCCTACACTACAATATTACAAGTACCTACTTAATAATTTGTATTTATATAAGTTGCCTTGCAAGCTGCAAATAACAAGACACGCGACAGAAGTATAATTTGCGAAGTATTATTAAGTATAAATCATAATTAATTTGTTAATAACGCATATAATTTGCAAAAAAGATTTAAAAACAGCTGTATAATGTAGATTTTGATGGTTCAAGCTACTTCTGTCGAAGTCACCGTCACTATTTTGCTAAAAGAAATAAAAATTATACATTACTTTTGGCAACTGATTAGCTGTCAGTTAAGTTTAATTAATTTAGTCATTAGATTTTTTAGTTATAATTTATATTTGACATACGCCATTAGTTAATTATAATTATAATATTAATATTTTTAATATAGTTTAGAGAAAAAACAAGACAATTGCACCAAACGATTAGTTTTATCGATATGTATTTACAAAGCATTTTTTGATTTTCGAAATTAAGTACTTCACGTCAATATAGCTTCAGAAATACATACCGAACTATTTAATATAAAATCACGTTAGTATAAATGGCACTTTCATTTTTAGTATAAATCGTGTTTTAAATATATAATTTATACTTTCAATAAGATAAACAACGAAGGCACGGTCGTTAAATAAATATGAAATATATTTTACACTCTGTATAAATGATGGCACAAACGGCAATTATATAATATTTAGTAGAAGGCAATTTGTATAAGGTGCCCCCATAAGGGGGCTAGCACTTTGTGAAAATTATTAAACTCTTCTTAAGTTTGAAACGAATATCAATATAAGAAATAGATTTTATACAGAAACTAAAGTTATACTGAATTTATTATAATTAAACTCATCAATTACAATTTATCATAATTGAAAATTATACTTATACATGAGTTGCAATGTTTTAAAAGTATTTTCACATTATATTCATTCCCAACTCAAGATAAAGCTTTAGAAATAGGAAATACAATTTATACTACAATTGATATAAATAAATATTTTCTATTTCTATTAAACAACAACAATCAAATTCATTTATTTATTCTTATTTCATTAAACGGTTGTAAGAGTCAACAATTATAAAATTAATCTTAGCACCTTAAGTTTATAATTTAAATCTGGCGATTTAAAAATATATTTTTTTTATCAAATCCTAAGAAAATATTGATAAAAAATCACGTATTTTTTCGAAAACGAACACTAAATAAACATTACTGCGAGAAAATATTTTACAAAACACTTTCTCGCAGTAGGGTGACAGCCGCTGTCAGTTTGACAGCTGTCAAATTTGACACAAAAAGCGACACGACATCAACCGGGGCGTGCGGACCAACCTTAGAAATTGCCAAACTTCTTCGTGACAGTGGAACTTGTTTCAGATTTATGCGAGCTCGTCATTACCGACTTGCGTTCTATAGTTTCAGATTTAATAGTTTGTTTAGAGAACTTTTTGTCCAAACTATCGATTTCCTTGACCAATTCCGATGGTTTTTTGGTCTTTGTGACGCTTGTTGATGTTTGGAAGTCCGATGTTTGGAACTCTGAAGGTCTCATGAATGAGCGACTCGTATCGGAGCTCATTTTAGATTCCAAAGTATTAAATCGTGAGTCCATGGTGCTGTATTTTGAATCATTGTCAAAAGATTTCGATAATTCGTCGATCCCTTCGAGTTTAATCGGTTCGTATTTAGTATTAGTGCTTGTTATATTCACTGGAGACGAGCTATAGATCTTTGTAGTAGTAATTTTCTGTGTTCCATTCGGTATATCTTTAACTTCCGTTGTAGTTTCTTCCTTGTAGTTCGGACCGCCGTAACTATGCACATCTTTCCCAAATGGCGAGGAAATTCTATCATAGTCCGGTGTCACGGCTTTGACCAGATCTGTCGAAGTGTTTTTGAAGTCTGCTGAAGTCGTTTTGAATTCAGTTCGGTCGAATTTCGGTGTGGATGTGAAGGGAGATTTAATTTCTTCCCGCGTTTCGACCTTTGAGTATTCTGTTTTGGGATAGCTGGAGTAAGATTCGCTTTTGACTGAGTATTCAGAATGTTTCGTGCCTCCAGGTATTGCTTCTGTAGATTTATGGTGTTCAAAGGAAGTCTGACCGATGCCATCAAGTGGCTTCTTCAGAGTCGAGTAGATAGGTTCTTTGTCATCGAATTTAAGTTCTCTAGCGTTGAACTTGGGACTCATTGGAGATTTAGGAGCGTCGTAATTATATTTCTGTTCTTTTGTAAATTGATATTGGTTCGTCTCTTGTCGTTCGGATTTATATTCGTTGACTGGTCGCGGAGTGTCGTACAGGCGAGTTTCGTAACTGTGAATGTTAATATTTATTAGTATTGTTTTATTTATTATTATTTAGAGCCGAAACCGAAAGGGAAGAATCGAAAGCATGCCATGCAAAGATTAGTTACTCTGTTATACACAAAAAGGGGGCCTAGGAATTCCCAAATTTCAAAATTCATAAATGAATCCCACGTTTTGATTTGAACAAAATATTGACATAAACCCATGGGATGTGTATCCTGTTTTTTTGGGTCGGAGAGTGCATTACTTTAAAAATGACATTTTAAATTGTGAACACGTAATGATTTGCATTGGTGAATAAACTAAATCTCCACATTGTAACAAAATGTTTTATTAAGAAGTTATCGGACAACACAAATGTATAGTAGATGTACATAATTTTCGTAGCACTACACTAGTGCTACGAAAATTATGTACATCTACTATTGAATGACTTTTCTGGTATTGATTTCCTGGTATCTGAAACCCTGTACAAGAACTACGAATTTTCCAGGATCGGAATCTGATAAGTGAATGAGAGAATTTATGGCAACAGCCAAAAATGTATAGATGAAATGCGATGGAATTTAAATCTTAAATTACAAACTCATATTTGATCGTGGAACAAATGGAATTCAGGTGTCATGAAACGGCCATTTTGGCCAATCTAGATGATTAATACGACTCTACCAGCTATGGTCGTATTGTTTATGGCCAGTGTTTGTGCTACCCTCCAACCCCACAGTAACACCCCCAGTGCTCTATAAATTCAACCACGAACCCTCAAACTCCCTCATACTTTAGCAAAGACACGCGTCGCGGCGGCGGCGGCGGCGGTGGCTCCCTCTTGTAGAACACTGTCGTCTTCTCAGGTTCGACTAGATACGCCATTTTGACTTCAGGAAGATGGACGCTTTTGACCGTAACAGTCTCTTCTACCATGCTTGTGCTCGACCTTTGTTATTACACCCAACATGCGGTTAAATAATTACGTGTTAAAAGTTGAAGCGCGGTTTTTTTTAATATTGTAGAGGTGGGTTGTTGCGAATTCTTTTTGTTTTTAGTAACAATAAGCTTTTTAATGTTTTATATTTTCAGTTGGCATCTTCAGATTAGTTAAAAGATTATTGTGATTAAATGGTGTAATAAAATTAGAATATTTTTAGACTAAATAGTAAATGATAATTATTAACAAAAGTAAATTCGTTGAAGTATCAGTTAACATTAAGAATTCAAGTTAATAGATTAATAAAGCAAAAAGAATTCGCATCGAAACATTAGGCTTAACTTAGTACAGGCTTGGATACAACAAAGGCTTATCGACAGATAACAGTTATAGTACTCAAGCCAGGAAACAGACAGACAGACATAATTAATACATATATATATGTACAGAACGATGGTGGTCGGTTCAAAAAACGTCGCGAGCAGGTGTAAGCAACTCAAAAATGTACAAATTCATCAAAAAATGGTCAAGCTCTTTAGCGTGTTTTATTTAGACGACTTACTTATCGCTTTTCATCGTTCTGTCATTCTTTGATGTTTCTCTGCAAACGAAATTTTATTTGAATACTAAGAAGATAACTTGACATTGATGGATTTTTGTCACAAAAACTTAACTCATATCCTAAGAAACAGTGATAAATCCATTAATGCTTAAGTAAATTAATCAAAAAGACATAGAATTATCGTCCGGTCGGCGGAAACTGTAATAAAATTTACAGATCTTCAATATAATAATGAAATTTTGGTTTGAATTTGACATTTCTTTCAATCAAAAATGTCAAACTGTCTAAAAAGATATCCATGAGTTACATTTTAAGTTGATACAGCTGACAAACAAACTGACAAAATGTGGTTGCGGTAAAAATAACAACATTAGTAAGATCATTGGACTATAAACATAAGTTTTCCAAACTGTATATTGAAAATCTGTATCACAAAAGTCGTTATAGACGCATCATAAGTCGCTAAACGACAAGCGAAATAGTAAACATGCCTTCAAAAATACATTTATTGCAAATAAACCTAGACCGAAGTATAAAAAGTCTAGATAGATTAGTTTAAGGAGAAAGCACCTTTAGTTCCAAACATTATTACTTAGCCGATGACTAGTTAATCAATCATTACTATAATTGACAAGGCAAATGATTAACTAATAACCCGCTGAGCAACACTTATAAGTATGTCCTCTTCACCAATCCTTATATACTTTTTCCATATAAATAAAAGTTTTTATAATATTAAAAATTAACAGGCACATTTCATTAGATTTTAAAGGCACTAAAAAGTTTTAAAGGCGATCGTAGGCGACAGACAGTCGGCCGATAGAATGACCTTTCTTTAAACACTATTTAAATTCATTATATTTCATTTCCGATTATCTGTGGTCTGTATTTTAGTCTTAAATTATTCATTATCTATATCCAGGCAGCGTGGAAGGAAGCAAAAGGTAAAAGTTAGACTTTTATTTAAAAAAAAAAAGGGTGGGCATAAATTGTATACGTCGTATATTGAAAAAATAGAAGAGTAAAAAAAATTGCAATTTTAAATTTGGAAAATGAATAAAAATCCAAAAAAACACAACTTAATTTGGTGCAAAAAAAGGAATCTTAGTAATGCTATAAATGTGAAACTTTTTCACAAAAATTACTGACCAGATTGCGATGAAAATTGGTATCTAGATAACTGGAGTCCTGGAGTAACACATAGGCTATTTTTTATTTTAGGGCTAAACCGCGGGGCGCAGAAAATACGACATATACAGCCCTAAAATTTACAATTAGAAGAAAAAACCCGACTTACCGTGTGGTGAAGCCTTCATAGTTCTGTTTCTGGTCATCTTGAGGTCTAAAGCTCGAGAAAGTTGGACTTTGTACTGTATAGCCTTTGTCCTCGCTACGGTACGAGTTCTGGCTGTAAGACCCGTTCCTGTCCGTCTGTGAGGTTTGCAGGTTCTGGGACATGTTCGTACTCGTGTTGTGCAGATTCTGCGAAGTGGTCAGCAGGTTGTGCGTCGAGTTCAAGAGGTTCTGAGACGCGTTCTGCACGTTGTGAGTGCTGTACGTGTTCTGGGACGTGTTTAGATTCTGGGATGTGTTGTAAGGGTTCTGGGATGTGTATGGTGTTTGGTTGAGATGGGTTGTGTTTATGGATAGATTGGTCGTGTTCTGTGTCGTGTGGGGAGAGTAGGTGCTGTTCGGTGAGTACGTTGTGTTTATGAAACTGCTTGTCGGTGATTTCATTCTGAAATAAAAAAACCTTAAATTTAGAATCCAAAAAAAATCATTTAGTTAGTTATCTCCATTGACAGCTATTTGAAAATGGTTTAATTTTTGGAAACATTTATAGAATGGGGTATAAAATATTTAATACTAGCGACCCGCCCCGGCTTCGCACGGCTGTATTATGCATGTATTATATCTAAAAACCTTCCTTTTTAATCACTCTATCTATTAAAAAAAAAAAAAAAATAGTCGTCCGACATTTGTTGTCCAACAAATAGTCGTCCGACATTTGTCGTCCAACAAATTGTCGTCCGACATTTGTCGTCCGTCAATAGTCGTCCGACAAATAGTCGTCCGACATTTGTCGTCCGTCAATAGTCGTCCGACATTTGTCGTCCGACATTTGTCGTCCGTCAATAGTCGTCCGTTAAAAAATACCATATGTACGTCTTAATACACTCACAGCCAAATTAAAAACAGTAGGCCCAGGCATACATTTTCGCCGCGCCGTAGAGAGGGGATAGCTGTCTACTCTCCATCCGTCTTACGCTTTTTCGATCAGGTCACGTGTCCTGACGCGAGTTTAAGATTTTATACCCATTACAGAAAAAGTGCTCAACGCCGCTAAAGAAGTTTTCACTTCAAAAACCGCATTAAAATCCTCTTGCGTAGTTTTAAAGATTTAAGCATACATAGGGATATAGGGCCAGAGAAAGCGACTTTGTTTTATACTATGTAGTGATGGATAGTGGCATAGTGATTTTTTTTGGTCGGTGCGTTTTGAGACCCATGCCAATCGATAGAGGGTATTACAGTGAACAAATGTTGTTATCACATCGAACCTCTAAAGCGTCTCGGAAACGGGATATTTACCAAACCGTGTTCTCCTATGATTTTCCAAAAATTCGTGGTGCAGAGAGCCATACGTATCGATAACGTAACGTAACGTTACAAAGAAACGTGATTCGTTAAACAAGATGATTCAACAAATATCCCGTTTCCAAGACGCTTTAGAGGTTCAGTGTGAAGGCATTATTTGTTTTGTTCGCCGTAATGATAGGTCTCATAATGCACTGCTCATTTTTGGAAAATCATAGGACACCAGTTGGAAAATCATAGGACACGTTTGGTTATATATCCCGTTTCCGAGACGCTTTGGTGGTTTGGTGTGGGGGCATTTTCCATTCCATCGGGTCAGGGAGAAAGTGGACGAGAGGGCGCAACTGTATTTTGCGCGCGTACTTTTGCACCATAATATATACTGCATATCTGACTGGTTTTTTTTCGCTTAATGGACTCTGCAAATACCAGTCGCCGAAGTCGAAATCGACTAGGAGGATGATGATGTGGGGGCATTTTTTATTGTCCATAATTGTCTCTATCGATTGGCATGGGTCTCAAAATGCACCGCTGTATTTTAAGTTACTATGCCAAAGTGTCCAAAGACGCTTTTCTCGTTTAAAGTGAACTTTCACTTATCGAGTGCCCAAAAAAGATACAACTCTAGGCGCAGCCCTAAGGCGGCGCGGACGCAAGTGGCTCAGTTAATAAGACCGTACCTGTGGTATTCATTGGGTCCATCGGTGTCGGTATCATCATTGGAGGTGTCTCCCTGTTTCAGCTTGTATTTGGCATGTCGTATAGCTGTCAGACGGCCTCGGGCTTCCTCTAGCTCCTTCTCTATGCGGAGGACTTCAGATCTGAAACGAACACATTCGTACAATCATAGACCTAGAATTTTTTCACTAAGTTTAATAGCGTGCGAGAGAGAAAAACATTTATTACGGATATATGGCAAGACAGAAAAGACATATACATCAATTAATTGAGTTATTATTAAGTAAATAATTAGTGGGGCGAAGAAGAGTGGTGCAAAGCTGTTCTTGAATGGAGACCAAGAATCGGGAAGAGAAGTGTGGGCAACCAGCCAGATGGTCCGAGCTCATGCTGGGGCAGCGTGGTCAAGAAATACCAGTGATAGAGGTTGTGGAGAGGTAAATAAGAAATAGGTAAATAAGAGGTAATAAAGAAGTAAATAATTAAACTATTCCTGATAAAGTAGTGTATCCATACCTAGCATCGATCTCCTGCGCAATGCCTCCCACCATCCTCCTGTTGAGCACCAAGCTCCTCTCCTCCTCGCAGGAGATGGCGTCTCTTGCAGCTCGCACCAGCCCGTCGGTCGACCTGATCACTTCACCTCCCGCGGCCTGAAGGCGACGGGTTGATTCTGAACTCGGGTCCGCTTTCACCTGGAGGATCAAATAAGATTTTTTATCCCTATTCGAAAACCGATGTTTCGTGCGAATAAGTGCGAACAAAATGGTACTTTGTGCGACTTTAGCGAGTCTTTTCTAGTACCATTCGTATTTTTTTTTCTCGAGCTGCGTACTTTGAATGTTTCATTCCATTCTGGATTCAGAATGTGCCCTCATGTAAAAAGTATTACTTTTACTCCTTACGACACAATCTACTATTTCGTCAAACTTGCTCAGAAAGAGTCGCTTTAAACACATGTTATCGAGCAGAAAATAGTGGTTTTCACAAATATTTGAGCATAAATACTTGTCTTAGGCGGAAATCGAACCCGCAACAATGGCAGTCCGGTATAGTGACCATTGTGCCAACTGGGTCGTCAGCCAGTAGTTCAACGGGTAATTCTCATAGCTACCATCAGTAGTACTAACCTTACAAGCGACGAGCAACTGCGCAGTGGATGCTGCAACATGCCTTGCAGCTGACACCAGGCGTTCCTCACTGGCTGCGCCGGAGACGAGAGCATTGGCAGCTTCCACCAGCGCGTGCGCAGCCGCCGCCACCAGCCGCGCCGCGGACACCAGACCCTCGGACCATTGGCCGTCGTCTGACGACGAGGCAGGTCGCCGGGCCACCTTACCCTGGAAGACAAGAGAACAATGGTCAAATTGTGATGAAGCCTAAATAGACTCGAGTTTAGCTAACGAACAGGGTCGTCTCAAAATCACGAATGACACAAAAACTGACAAGGCCATAAGAGAAAAACACTAAAACATGAAAAGAAAGGGAAGCCGTGTGCTGTCCCCATATAGATCTACCTCAGCTATAAGCCACAGTCAATCATCCGCGCCAACAAGGATAAGTAGATCACCATCTTGGATAGGATAACATCAGAGTTGTCCCAGATGACCGCTTAGATCATCCGACTAGCATCCTAGAAACCATCCGAGGAGAGTTGAAGAAGTCAACTCATATAGTGTGAACTCCACTGTAGAATGAAAACCGTGTGTCCCATTTCACAGGTTATGAGTACTTTTCTTGTGACCCAAACGTCGTAAGCCTCAGGAAATTCATGGCGCTTACGCGTTTCGGCCATCGTTGTTGGCAGTCAGTGCAGTCTAGTTGACACAATAGGTATCGAAAAATGCAAGCAAACCAATGGTTACCTAAATATTCCTGCAAGTGAAAGTAACAAGACAGTTCTGTCACGGTTACTATCTGCTATATCTGACTGACCTGATCGATGAGTTCCCTCTGAGCAGCGGAAGCAGCCCTGACGAGAGCAGACGTAGCAGCTATGATACTCTTGGCTGCTTCGAGGATCATCTCGTCGAAGTTGAGGCTTTCATCTGTCTCCTGTTGGTACAACATCACAAAAAAATTACATTGTATTCTTTATTTGCATATTATATAGGTTTATTCTAATTATCTAGGTTTTTTGCATATCATATAGGTTTTTTGCATACTCTATAGGTTTTTGCATATTATCTAGGTTGTTGCATATTTTCTAGGTTTTTTTTACCACCCAATATCGGTAAATTGACAGTAGGTCGGGATGCGCTCTAAGACGCCTAGAAGATATCTGTTCACTCGCGACTTAAAGGCACATAAATAGTATGTAGTACATGTCAGAAAGACTGACGCAGGCAACTGATTCCATTCCCTCGCGGTGCAAATAAGAAATAAAGAAGCAAAACGCTTAGTGCGGGTGGCTGGGATTTGCAATATTAACCTGTACGGTCGGCTGCATAATTTCAGACGCACCGTAGAGCTCCAAAACGGCTGCTATAAGAATGTTTTCAACACGAGCAAGATTCTAGGCACCTGCTTTAGTTGAAGTTTAAAGTCTTCTAACTCATGAAATAATCAAACAAAAATTATAGAATGAAAACATTTCAATTAAAAGTAATTTTAGAACACTACGGTGGGACTGTAATTGTGCTGCCGACTACATAGGTGTATAGTTACATCGTTTCTCTAAACTCGTCAATTCCGTGTAGCAAACTTCTATTAACATTTTTCCCTAGAGTTTCGATTCAGCCATCTTTTTATCTTATAAGGAATTCAGAATGTAATCACTCAGGTCGTGAAAGGCAAATCCATCCAAATTATTTTTAACGTGGGACATTTGGGTATAAAATAACGACCTCTGTGGTCTGCGACGCATAAGGTTATTGGTTCGATTCCTACCTCGAACAAATATTTATATACAGACTAACTGTCCCGGCTAACGTTGTTTTGCCATACTTATACAAAAAAAAGAAACGAAAAGTATTTACAAAAGAAAAGTATATTAGTAGTTCCGTTTTCTGGCCATTATAATATAAGCATGTGCATGGCGATGTGTAAGTGTCCTTCAAAATTTGTTTAAAAAAATTATCATCAAATCTGCCCATGGTATCTACTGAGAGCGAAAAGTTCTTCGTAGAGATCCAATGGCAAATGGATTTTTGAAGTTTCATATTTTTAGATGAGATAAAATCTCTAAACTCGCGACACCGTTACGAGACGCAGCTACAGTATGTGCATATATGCATGTACAAATAGCAGACAGCGAAAATTTATCAAAGGATGTATATCGTCAAACTTCTTCATAGAAAAGTAGACCATAACCACTAGTATTTAACCTAAAAGTCAAGTGAAGAGAGTGCGGTGACCGATCACCGCGCCATTTTAATATGGCGTCTTACTCTCCACTTGACTTTGAGCTTAAATACTAGTGGTTACGGTCTACTTTTGTATGAAGAAGTTTGACGTTTGGATTTCAACATAAACTTTGCAGACGATTAAAATTACCATTAAAATCAACGCAATATAAGCACAACGAGATATAAAAGTACAATGGATGCGGTATTCACGAGATATTCAAATAATTTCGAATCAAATTTTTTTTATTTCCTATTTTAGTAAGTAAGTAAGTAAGTATTTATTTGTCCAAGAATTCGGTAATTACAATGGGTCTTAAATAGTCTTAATATTAATATAAGTACAAGCGAACTCTGCCATACAAATGGCGTTCAAATATTAATAGCTAGAGCTAGAGAACTTTACCTTAATAGGACTAGATATAACGAGTTCTCCTTAATAAGTGCTATAATAAAAATCTAAACTGTAATTTTAATAACATTAGAATAAAACTTTATTATAAACTAAATATTCTTGTACTGAGTAAAAACAATTTAACAATAAATATTCTTGAACCTATAGTTTCTATTTTAGATTGTAATAATTTTATTTTTTCTCTCTCTGTTCTGCTAAACTCGGCTATGTTTCCACATTTAGCCGATTCTCTGGCTGATCCACTGCTGGGTGTCATGCGCCATAAAGAAACGTCTATCGACCCCATTTTCCATCAGCTGTGAAACATTTTACTGACAAGTAATCTTTTGAGAATGATCGAAAATTATTAAGGCGATGACTCAAGGATGGACCTATAGGTAGCTAAGTACTTACACAATCGATAGATAAGAATTTGATTACAAATCGTTATCTTATCATTTTTACCACATTTCTTCGAATAGGTATGTATTATCTTAAGTAACATTCAAAAGACTCTCAAACAAAACAATTATATACTAAATTAATTGACTTCTAATTGCATTCTCCAAGTGTTGTTTGAAGTATAACAATGAAATTATTATTATTATGCGTTTTATTCGGTGCAGTTAGTTGTAGACCGACTTGCTATGGAAGCTATCGGTGGGTGAACGGTTTGTGTAGAGATGTATGGTGGAATGAGCAGGTGACAGCGGCTCCGAGTAATGTGGTCACTGTGCCTGTTAACTGTCCACCTGGACAGGAGTACGTTAATGGACAGTGTCGGGATGTTTGGTTCAGAAATATGTTTAATATGTGAGTATCTTTAACTGTCTGCATGGTTTTTAGTTAGTATATTAGGAAGTCGTTGAGAGCACTTAAACAAACAACGTTTGTTCTACGGCTCCTAGAAATTCGAACATTTTTGAAGTGAAAACTTCTTTTTAGCGCGGTACGCATATTTTTAAACTCACGACACCGTAACGAGACGCTGCTACAGTGTGTGCATATATGCATGTAGATAGTTTTCACTTATGTCGGTTACTCCAGGAGTTGGAAATTGAGCGCTTGCTAATCTATACCAATATTATAAAGCTGAAGAGTTTGTTTGTTTGAACGCGCTAATCTCAGGAACTACTGGTTCGAAATGAAATTTTTTTTTTGTGTTGGATAGTCAATTTTTCGATGAAGGCTACTTTTTAGTTTCCGTACCTCAAAAGGTAAAAAAAGGAACCCTTATAAGATCGCTTTCTTGTCCGTCTGTCTGTCTGTCACCACCGATTTAATATGAATATTTTATTTACGATAAAACGGAGGAGCGTTTTATCGTCAGTAAATAAAATATTGTATTATATTTCCAGATGGAAGGAGCAAGGATCGAATGAACCGGACGATTCACAGGAAGACGACATGTTCGGTAGAAGTATAATCACAGTCCCCAACCAATGTCCTATCGGTTACAGACCTGATGCACTCGGCAATTGTCGTCCCATTGCTGACATGTAAACACTCACACGATTTCTATTCATTGTAATTATTTTAACGGGTTTCAATCGCGTATTTTTATTCGAACGAAGTTCCTTATCGCGGGTTAGCGAGCCTAGAAAAAGTGTGAAACGAAAAACTGTAAAGGATAAAAACCAAGGAGTGGATATCCAATAAGCTCTTGCATTTCAAAAATCTTATTTAACTTTATCTATCTTCTTCTACTAATATAAAAAAATGAATCCCTTGTTTCCATTGTTACGGCATCACGCGTGAACGGCTGGATCAATTTCGCTTATTATTTTTGTGGTAAGAAAGAAAAAATAAGAAAGTTGCGTAGAAATCGCGGGGCGTAGCTAGTAAAGAAATGAAAGAAAAGTATCTAGTTAAAAAAATAAAAATAAAACGCGATTAAGACCCGGGAAAATATTTACTATATAAACATTAATTAGACATACCTATAACGAAATTAAATTAAAAATTAAAACAACCGATTTTTGTATTATTATCTATCTATCAAAACAGTCAGACCAGAAACAAATATTTTCACACCTGCAGCACTTTAATCACGGATTAAAGCCCTATTAACCTCAACTTAAAGCAAGACGAGAAGCTCCCAAGGGAGATAATGTTGTATAAAACTTCCAAGGGAACAAAGTGATTTGAATTTGGAACGTTGAAATTAGGGACTGACCACCAAAGGATTTAAACAAAATATTGAACTGACGGTATGAAAAGTGGAGTATGCACCTCGGGATAAAGCATGTCTTCGTCTTGGGCGGCTTGAACCCCTCGCTTCACTCAGGACTCTACTTAACTCCCTCGCTTCGCTCAGGAGTTAACTTTAAACTACCTCGCTCCGCTCGGCAGTTAACCCGAGAGTCTCTCGTTACACTCGGGGTTCAATATGCCACACACAACATAAGACATTGCTTTATGCCCTTGATGCATAATCTACTATTGTACATTAATATTTGTTTGAGGCAGGATCTGTTCCTACCTCCCGCAACAAACTGCGCCGCAGGCGGGTGTTTACCCGGCGCACTCCATTTTTTTGATAATCCCTACCGGCTGAACCGATTTGTATTGTATTTGTTGTGTATATTCGTTAGGTCTGAGAATCGATCAACATTTTTTTTGTATATGATAAAACAACGTCTGCCGGGACTAGCTAGCTAGTTATGTATATTTTCATGTTAATTTACCTAAATATAATTGATTGGATTGTCTAGCTAGATTGATTTATTGTTCCGATAAGGGTATTGATATTATTTTTTGATATTGTTATTGTTTTTTTGATATTGTTTCGATATTGTTTTTTCCTGTCCAGGTACGGAACCCTAAAAACTGATAAAGAGATTAAGTAGATAAGTAATTAGAGAATTACGACCGTGGTGACTCACGAATGATAAAAAGATGGCGAAGTTGATACGCGTCTGGGGAAAAATGCGAATAATAATATTGCAGGACATTCTACACATCGCCATCTAGCCCCGAGCTAAAGTAACTAGACTTGTGTTATGGGTCGTCAAATGGAATGAATTTTGGGAAACGATTTAACTACACATATAGGTACCTAGTAATTAAGTAGGGATTCACCCGCACGGTAAGCCGGGAGTTCGCGAGTTTAAAACTCATCGCGTTGCAAAATTTTGCACCGCGATGAGTTTTAAATCACTCTATCTATTTAAAAAATCCGCATGAAATTTCAAAGATCTAAGCATACATAATAAATAAATATCGCAGGACATTCCACACATCTCCATCTAGCCCCAAGCTAAGTAACTACACTTGTGTTATGAGTGCTAGATAACTCATATTATACTACTTATATACGTTTCTTTTGTAAATATATAGGTACCTACTAATAATACATAGAAACAACCAGACCACAGACAAATATCTAAGCATAAATACTTTTCAGAAGCGGGAATCGAACCCGCAACCCTGTGCTTAGCAGTCGGAATGATAGATAGATAACTATCATGCCGACTGCTAAGCACATGGTGGCATGGTGACCATAGGTACTACAGACAGACAGCAACAAGCGACTTTGTTTTATACAATGTAGTGATGTTCTTGATTATTATATCTTCAGTCTTCCATGGTATAGCAGTGATGATGTGCGGCAGTGATCGTTGGGTAATATGTTTGATTCCTGGGTGCGACAACAATACAACCAAGAATATCAAACATATCTCAACGACGCACGCCATGTATCTTCTTATTTCTTCTCTCTTCTTCTTCCCATCTCTTCCTTCTTCTGTTTCATTGTTTTTGGACTCAAAGCGACCCGCCCCGGCTTCGCACGGCTATATTATGCATGTATTATACATATAAACCTTCCTCTTGAATCACTCAATCTATTAAAAAAACCGCATCAAAATTTGCGTAGGTAGTTTTAAAGATTTAAGCATACATAGGGATGGCGAAAAGTGACTTTATTTTATACTAGCGACCCGCCCCGGCTTCGCACGGCTATATTATGCATGTATTATACATATAAACCTTCCTCTTGAATCACTTAAATAAATAAAAAAAAACCGCATCAAAATCCGTTGCGTAGTTTTAAAGATCTAAGCATACATAATATAGGGACGGCGAAAAGTGACTTTATTTTATACTATGTAGTGATAATAACAAAATATTGCATCGTGCGAGCTTCGTACAGTCGTACCATATACATACACGTTAAGCGAACGCTCGGCCGAGCTACATGGTAGGCGGAGTGGTGGGTGTTAGGTTTTATTTTCGTTACGGAATTTCTTGATTCGGTCGCCGCGCTCAAAGCCCGCGAAAAAAGCTATGCAATAGCTTAATTACAAACACACGTTACTTTAAATGCTTAGGTATATCTTTTTTTACACATCTACTTCACGAAATATTATCAATTTTATTGTATTCTATAAAACTGGGGAATTTTATAACATTTTTTTCTATTTGTGTATACGCTCAAGTATTTGCCTTGCAATCATTATTTAACTGTTTTGCTCGACACCCAGTAATTATCTCTAACCAAAATAAAAAAATCAGGACATTCCACACATCGCCATCTAGCCCCAAGCTAAGTAACTAGACTTGTGTTATGGGTGCTAGACAACTGATATACTACTTATATACTTTCCTTTTGTAAATATATACTTATAATACATAGAAACGACCAGACCACACACAAATATCTAAAAAAAAAGCATAAATAAGCATAAATACATGTCTGAGGCGGAAACGAACCCGAATACGAGAAGAAGAAGGGATCCCTTTCTTCTTCTTCTCGTATAGTGGTGTGGCTCACCTATTGTTAGAGTTTTCAGATCGCCTTAAGGCCTCTTACTTGACCTAACGACTGCTACTAGAGGTAGCAACCGGGACCAACGGCTTAACGTGCCTTCCGAAGCACGGAGGGGCTCACGAAAACATATTTTTGTCACACTACTAATTGGCCACCCATCGAAGTAATGACCGCGCCAGGCGTCGCTTAACCCGCACGACCGTAAACGATCACCGGACGTCGCTTAGCTGTGAGCCCCCTCATCCCTGTGTTTGGCAATCCGGCATGGTGACCATTGTGCCAAAGGGTCGTCAAACCTAACATTAGCTATTAAGGCTGCTTATGCTACCAAACGCAACGCGCCAGACATACCCGTCGCTTACAACTAACATTGTTGATTGTAACGAATGTGGTTTGTTTCTCTCAAAAGTGCTGAGATGGAATTGTAGGTGAAATCTTTACCCATATTTTAGGGTAATTTGAGACGAAAATTCCTTGTCATTTCAAAGCTAGACTAGTTTTAATTCTTAATTTTAGAATAGCTTGAAAACCAAAGGAACTTTTTGGCTCAAAGTCACATCAAAATATCAGTAAGAATCTCACCTACAATTCCATCTCAGCACTTTTGAGAAAAACAAAACACATACGTAACAATCAACAATGTTCACCAAGGAAGGCGACCGGTGCCGGTAGTAACTATTTAGTAGCCTGTGTAGCAAGGTCGTTGGCGTATGAAACCCCCTTAAAAGGAAAGAAGAATAAGTTAGATACCTGTACGACAGTCTTCCTAGGTCTAAGCGAGTCTAGCTTCCTTGCGGCGGCGTCGATAGAGGCGGCGGCACCGAGCAGCTCGTGTTCCGCTATCACGGTCGGGTCGTCGGGGTCTACCCAGTCAGAACCTAAAAGTATACTTCTTTTTAGCGGGATACGCATATCTTATATATAAAAATGAATCGCAAAATGTGTTGGTAAGCGCATAACTCAACAACGCCTGGACCAATTTGGCCAATTCTTTTTTTAGAATATTCCATAAGGTACGAGGATGGTTCTTACGGAGAGAAAAATTTAAAAAATTGCCTGAAAATGTCTAAAAACAACACTTTTCTATACTCCATACCATACAAACGATTCGTAATAATACAAGTCAATAAGAACTTTAGTACCATAACATAAAGTTCAAGTTTTAATGGAGAGGTTCCGGGAAGGCAAAATAATTGAGTGACGTATAAATATTGATGTCAATTGGGTCGCGGTGTTAGTTGCCAAACTAAACGGCTGAACCGATTTATATGGTTTTTAACCCCCGACGCAAAAACGACGGGGTGTTATAAGTTTGACGTGTCTGTGTGTGTGTGTGTGTCTGTCTGTGGCATCGTAGCTCCCGAACGGCTGAACCGATTTTGATTTAGTTTTTTTTTATATGGCAAAACAACGTTTGCCGGGACAGCTAGTTTTTAATAAAATCAAATCTCTGAACTCGTTACCGAGACGCAATGTGACAGCTACGTCATTATCGGCTTCAAACAGTACTATATTTTCGTCGCTCGGTAATAAGACTTTATGGCTTGGTGGTTTTGGCCGTTGCTTAACACTTGTATGAATGTTTAGCCCCTGGTTCGAATCTCACCGAACACTTCAGTTATTGCTTGATTATTTGTTTTCGTTTTTATTTAAAAAAAAAAAAGTTTTTTTTAAGTTTTCACTTCTGTTGGCACTCCCGGAGTGCAACCGTTTTTTTTCATCGACTTACCTTTAAGCAGTTCAGCGGTAGCTATAATATCGGCGACAGTGTGAGCGACGCGTCGACTCAGCTCAGGGAAGGTGTGCTTGGCGCTGGGCTCCGTCGAGCTGGTGAGGACAGCTTGGAGCACGGAGCGGTAGGCCTCCGCCGCCGCCCGCCCGCACTCCAACGTGCGCTGTTGCAGGTCTGACGACTCCGCTGCGAATGCTGCACCCTGGGGGAAACGAATAACGTGTCATCTTACTTTGATGATAAGGACTTTGGTGGGTCCATATGGGTCCAATCGCTCCAGTCAGTGACTGATATAATTTCTGTCACTTAGACTGAGGTTCAAAATGGGCAAATAGCCGTAAGCATTTTTAGTACGCTCACGCTAGTTAGCACTGTAAGCGCCGGTCATCCAACTCGGACCGCAATATTCGAGCAAGTAAGAAGGAATATGTATCTCAAATGAATTAAGGTGGGTCCATACGCCAACGACCTTGGTACACAGCCTACTAAATAGTTACTACCGGCACCGGTCGCCTTCCTTGGTGAACATTGTTGATTGTTACGTATGTGGTTTGTTTTTCAAAAGTGCTGAGATGGAACTGTAGGTGAGATTTTTACCGACATTTTGGTGTGACTTTGAATTCCGTATAGTTTTGAAGCTATCCTAAAATTAAGAATTAACGCTTGTATAACTCCGCTGCGAACGCTGCGCCCTGGGGAAACGAATATTTTGATGATAATAACCCTTTGAGATATTATAAAGCTGAAGCGGATAGTCTATTTATCGAGGAAGGCTACTTTTCATTTTGATATTCCCACGGTATCGGAACTTATGCGGGTGAAACCGCAGGGCGCAGCTAGTTTTAAATATAACTTCAAAAATATTTGTAATCTTGACCTTTGTGAGCATAATCACAAAAAAAAACCAATGAGTTTCTTGTGTCTTCTTCTCATTGGTAGGCGCGTTCCAAAGGCACATCCTAACTTGGTTTATAGGACGATTCAACGTTATCTCATAAAAATTATTCCCACTGAATATTTATTTTGACTTTGTGGCAGTTTTCTATTAATTTCTCGGTTTAAAATTGCCTTAATATGAATTTCTGCATGAGCAGAGTCTCGTTACCTTGCAAGCATGCAGCAGATCAGCGACAGTCTTCCTGCCCAAATTGGCAGCAGCAGTGAGCAGTTCCTGGCTGTTGCTGTTGCCTGCAGCTACTGCTCGACCTGTCGCTGTCGTCATCTGGCGCGTGCAGCGGATCAACTCCTCGGGGCTGCTCGATGACGGCGGTGGCGTTGGGGACATGAGGACCTGACGAATGAATTACATAACATATAAAACAAAGTCACTTCCCGCTGTCTGTCCCTATGTATGCTTAGATCTTTAAAACTACGCAACGGATTTTGATATGTTTTTTTAATATATACCTAGAGTGATTCAAGAGGAAGGTTTTAGTATAAAAAAACTAGTTGCCTGTAAAGTCGGTATACGGGCGAAAGTTTTACGTGACAACAACTGTGCTCGAGTGGAAGGGACGCGTGCCTTTCACTTTTTATGTCTGTCTCTCTCGCTCTTAGGCGGGCTAACCATGCCCGAGTGTAAGGGACGCGTGCCTCTCACTCGCTCTCATTGTGAGCGCATAACGTCAGCGGAGCGTAACGCAGTTTCTTGAAGTGTCACCCGGCAAACCAATTTATAAAACGTTGTCACGTCAAAACAAAAATACCACACGTACGAAGTCGCGAATATGTAAAACTCCCTTCCAACATCGGATAACCGGGCTAATTGATCTGCGAGACCGCGATTCTTGGTAGAAATCTCGCAGAGTTTCCGCGAGGAAACTGAATCAGTTGTCTGAGGAGTCTATTTATCCTGATATTTGTATGCCTTCAAGTCAAGAGTGAATAGGGTATCTTCTAGACGCACATGCTACATATTAAACCGCCTGATTAAGTAAGGTAAAACCCAATCCCCCTTATTCCAAAACGAGGTTTTAGGATAGTCCGAGATGTGGATCTAAACCTTAGATTAAGATACAGATTTACTCGTGATCTATAGTCTTAACACTATTCTTAAATAATTTTTATGGATAGTGTTTAGCCTATAGTTCCCTATTTAATCTATAGGGATAGTGTTTAGACTATAGTTGACGAGTAAATCTGTGGCTAAATCTAAGGTTTAAATCCACATCTCGGACTATCCTTAAACTTCGTTTTGGAATAAGGGGGAATGTTTCTTAGTAGGCCATTCAAATATTACATTTTTTTGAGCTTAGCGTGCATTTGTCAGCGGACACAATTTTATTATTTAGATATAAAGGGGGGGTCAATTTAATGTTAAATCCAAGTTTGAGGGATTGTGGCTTTCTTCTCGTTGGTGTGCTCGTTGCGATGGCCCACATCCTAACTTAATTTTCAATACGTTTTAATGTGATTTCATGCATGCATGTTTCCAAGTGACTTATGACTTTGATTCTCAAAATAAGTTGGTCATTTTACAATAACCTTTTATCGATTGAGCCGGATAGGAAATTGACTCACCTCAATCTCCTGGGATATAGCTTCAATGGTAGACTCCAACGCCCTGATGCCTCTCGTATGCTCATCTTCCACAGCCTTCACGGTCTTCAGCAGTGACGTCACATTCGTTACCATCACCTACAATAATAAAGAACGTTTTTAACGCAATAGTACTTTGGTATGTTTCGGGAACCTCTACTGCGTAACACGAGTCTTTCCATTTTAAATACATAAATCGATTTAAGACCTCGCGAGAAAACTTCGAATAAATATTGTTTGCAAGGAGTTTAAGTTCTTGAAGTTCCTATATGTGTACTGGCGTCAGATGCTTATGAAGATAATGAAAAACACGTGCCTTTAATATATAATTTTTTTCCACACCTAGTTCACAAAATATTATCTATTTCATTGTAATCTAGAAAAACGGAGATTTTAATCATTTTTTTTTCTTTTTGTGTTTAAAATATGCTTAAGTATTTGCCTTGCCATCATTATTTAAAGGAAAAATAAAGAATATTACAAACAACCCCCTTTCCTTGCCTTGTAAAACCCCAAATATGACTTGTTTTAATTATTGAGTTCCAATAGCCATATTGTTTAAGCAAAACGGTAATTTTAAAGTCGATTTATTTAATAGGGAAAGAAACTGTATCACGCAGTAGGGGAACTGATTCTGGTTGGATATTGAAAATGATTCCGATGTAACCCGAAAACCCTATTATATGCTCAAATATGGTGCTTCAATCTTTTGTATATATTTTGACTGTGTTAGGGTTTTCATGAATCAGAATCAAATTGTTTTTCTAAATCATGGTATAACTATGGAATTGACAATAAAATTAATACGTCTAAAACAACGAATACATACATATAATATTAATAAAGCTACGGGTTTGTGCTTTATCCCAGTGCTTTTAAGCTCCATGCCACGGAAACCCATAAGCTTTCAGAGATATAATGGTAAACAGACATGAAAATCCTGTTGATCTTAATTATATTTCGTTCAAAAGTTTAATCAAAAAATTAGAAAAGGTTTTTAAGAAATAACTTTAATACGATCATGTAATTGTCTTTATTTGACATTTAAAGTCTATTTTAAATTGTCTATGGTAAATAAAGACAATCAACAAAACAAAGATCGTAACAAAGTTGGATCAAATTGAATTTCATGTCCATCCTATGGCTTATTACACTATTCCCATAGCGTGTTCATGTATGATTTTTCCGTGTAAAAAAGCCTTTAATTTTATGATTAAAATAATTTCACCAATATTGGACTTTAAAGCTCGAAATGAAAGCTTCTGGCTTTATGTTAATCACAACGTGAAGCAGTCGTATCACTTTATAAGTGATTTTTTGCATAAAAATCATAATTTGTGATTGATTTCGGGTAAAAACGTGATTGCAATGATTGGAGCAAAACGGTTGCATGATGATGAGTGGTTGAAAACGAGTGAAGTATTGAAAACGAATGAGGAAATGTGAATTTGAAAGTGATTCTGCAGAAAAACGAATCGTATTGATCATCATTTTGAGAATATGATATTTTGCAAAAAAAAATCGTGTAGGTGCTTTGAGTATAAGTAAAAAGAAAAAAAAAACAGAAACCGATTAGAAAATTCTTAGAAGAAATACGAATAGAATCTTTGATCAATGCCCTGCTTTTTTTCATTCAGTCAATTCCGACTAAGATAAAATTAATATTTTAAGAAGACAAAAATCAAACAAAAAAAAAACAGATTATACTGATTTATCAATAGAAAGTTTAGATGAAGAATAGCTAATTTGACATTAGATTTTTAGTTTTAATTGCAAGATTGCATCGAAGGCTTGGGCCATGATCATTAAAAGAGTTTTGATTAGAAAAAGACCTATGTGAAATGACAAACAATGAAACATTGATGTTTGAAGCATGCTTGCAGTGCCAACACTCAGTTCTGCTCATAAATACATTTTGCATCACAACATCGACACAATATGCTTCAGACACCAGGGATGGGACCGGAAGCACCACACCATGCTGTCTTCATTGTTAATAGCTCGAAAATAGCTCAAAATTCTGACCGATTCGTTATTATCCGTCGAAACAGCTTCACTCTCTTGGAACCTGTCATTTTTGACATCATCTAATAGCTTTAATTGTTCTTCCATACGACTGTTTGGTCGTTTCCTCTGTCTATTAACTAATATACTTCGAATTCTATTGAGTTTTTCCTCTGATGTGTCTTTGTTTGTTAATATTGATTCGTAGAAGTTCCACCATTGATCGATTGTGCCAAACTGTTGCTCTCTAGATTTTAATACATCTTCGTATATACTCCACCAGTTATTAGCATAATATTCAACTGGATAAGTCCTTGTTAGATCGAATATTTCTATATTGTTTCTTGTGTTTTGGTTTTTGGTTTGATTGCGTTCGGTAACGTCCCCATTTTGGACAGTATTATTGATATACTGGTTTATATTTTTCTCTGTATTCACAGTCGAATGTAGATTTAATATAATATTTTTATTATATTGAGGTACATTCTCCTTGTCGTGTTTATATTTTCTGATAATTTCTTTGTAATATTTTTCTAATAGACAAAGTTCTTCATATGTGTATTTCGTAATGTCAATTTGAGTGTATATATTTATAATTTCTTCAATGTTAACAGTTTTGCGTCTGTTTATCTGTACGTTTGATAGTTCTTGCAATTGTTGTATCAGTGGATCGAAACCGCGGTATATGAAATCTTTTTTAGCAAAGTTTATCAATTTAAGAACCATATCTTCATATTTTTTGTCATATTCAAGATCCTTTTTGATTATTTTCGATTTATCGACTTCATCAATAAAGGATTGTAAAGTTTCTTTCTCTTTTTCATAAGTTTGAAGGTTTGATTGTATCTCGCCTAACACTAGTTCATGCCCGCTGAACCTCTCGAGTTCTCGTCTCGTCTCTTCCATTTTCTCTAAATTTCTTTCAGCTAATGCCTTCCACCATTCCGTATCATCTTGGAATAACTTCCAAAACTCCATCTTGACTTTCCTTTCTATAGTAGGCGATCGTTCTTTAGTCTTAATATCAGGTTGTAAAGTAATTTCAGTAGATTCCTTCTGTCTCTCCAAAATCGGTATCTTAATGGTGACATTTTCGAAATTAGGCTCTATTTTAACCGGTTTTATTTTAGTTAGTTTGAAAACGGGACTTTTAAGACTTTCATCTCTAAATTCTATAGTTTCCGTTACATCTGTGACGGTTTTAGTCTCAGTGATCTCAACATCAGTTAAGTCTTCGATGACTTGAGACAATCGCGTCATTTCCTTATCCAAATCATTATTAGCTCTAAGAGTCTTCAAAGCGACTTTCCTCCGTTCCTTATCAACAATATCAAAGATATCAACAGTATAGTCTACAAGTTTTTTAACTTCACCGAGGAATATATTCTCTCCATACTTTAGTACCCTCCAATTCATATCTATAAGGCTATTTCTAGCCGCTATATTGTATCTGACGTTTGAATCTTCATCTTTCTTAACTCTAACGGGGAACTTCATCAGTCCTTCAATATAAGTGATGACTTCTTCACAATTATCATGAAATATTGACGGTGAGATATCATCGTCTTGACTGGAGTAATCGAGTAGTTTGATCAATTCTTCCTCTTGGTCTGATTGGAATATGTCAGTTTCGGAATCACATGATCCGGTCTCGGTTCTGATATTGACAGATAGACGTTTTCTTTTTGGAAATGAGTTATTCCTTAGCGGTAGACTCCATCGCTTCGGATCCGAGTATTTCTATTACAAAATATGTTTATATTAGAGTCCGAAAATCCCTTTAAAGTCCAATATTGAGACAGACAAACATTTAGACACACACAAATGAAATATACACACACATTGACACTGTCTATAGATCTAAGGACGTTACATAACATAAAATATCACAAGATAGTGTTGATGTGTGTGGTTAAATTCATATATATTTTTCAGTAAAATATACGAATTTAATGTTAAAATTTTGACTACTAACTGTACAGATTTAACATTAGGTAGATTATTGATAATATACTTACCTTTTTGATTTGAAATACGTTGATTACTCAAATATCGGATCAGTAGTTGAATTTATCAAAATATTTATGGAACAAATATTGGTGCAGGAAAAAAGTGCGCGAAAATAGGTCTGTACATAAATGTAATGTCAGGACAAAGAGCTAACATGAAATTTTGTATAGGAGTTTCATGTTTTTGGGATATTTTATTTATTGTACTTTTTCCTGACGAAGATACAATCGGAGCAACGAGAAAAAATGTTCCCATTCATCCTACCAATCTGAATTCTGATCAGGGGATAAGGAATATCCCATAAAATAGCACTAAAACATTTCCAAAAAAATATCTGCGGGGGAAAAGTTTATAGTATAATTAAGCGCGTAAATCTCGCGGAGTCTTACCTTAGCGGCATGCTTTAGTCGTTGCATATGCGGATGGTGGTGGGGCCTGCCGCTGGCTGCCGTGGTGGCTGCAGCCAGGTCCCGGAGCGCGGCGGCCACGTCACGGGCTGCGTTCAGCACCAGGACCTGGGGCTCAGGGCGGGACGACCCGAGCGACATGGCACCTTGCTTCACCACCTCGCATAGTTGCACTGGGGGGGAAACAAATTGCATTTTCTTTTAAATATATTCAGTACACAAGAAACAAACAAAAATGATATAAATTTTAAAGTTATCACTAAGGTAAGTCTAACCCTCATGACAAGTATGTATATTCTGTGTTGTTTCATATATGTGATGCCAACATGGTTGACTTATTATATCGTATGTAGAAGGCACTACAAAGACAGAGAGTGAGCTTGAAGAAAATCCGTTGTAGGTATTCAAGAAGTAGAAGGTACCGGAAAGGAAAAAAAAGAAGGAGTATCTACGAATACAAAAATAATGTTAACCTAACAACATCTTAAAGTGACCATATCAATATTAAAAATCTCATAAGTTTTAAATAAACAGATTGGCTTGGCAATCGCATGATTACATGGATCTCACAATCTTTTTTACGGTAGAAGAACTGGGTTGCGAGACTTGTTTTTTTTTTACAAGTTATGTTTTTGATGGGATATAAATGACAACGTTATTACTAAGGTAAGTCTAACCCTGCGAAGAGTTTTCTGCCGACTTAGCTCTAGGGAAAGGAAATAATATAGCCACAAAGTCCAATCAAGCTAGGACCATTCTGAGATATTCTCGACTCTTACTTGCGGAAGTTTGACAGATTAAAAATAATAACATATTTTTAATGAAATTTGTGATTGCGACCAGCGCAATCGTGTTTTGGATAATTATTTTGAAACGGTTTCGGCAAAGAAACAACTGCCGTGGTCAGGAGAAGAATGGAGTGGAATGGAGTAAATCTTGTCAATTTAAATGACGTATTTTTTACTTACTTAGTACAGAAAATGCTTACGGACTAACAATACTATGAAGTTACTTATGGGCACTAAGAAGTTACTTGTAGTACTGAGTGCTTAATTAATATTAGAAGTTACGACTTCTAGCAAAGGTAAGTTACTTATGGACACTAAGAAGTTACTTATTTACTAAGTGCTTACTTATGGTGCTAAGTGCGTTCCTCGCAGCCGTAGCCAACTGTTCCTGAGTACCGGCAGCCCCTCCGACTAAAGTCTTCGTATCTTCAACCAATGTCTTAGCCGTTTTCAATATGTTCTCGCGATGGTCAGAGAATTGATCTGATTCTTTCTCCGATTGAAGGGTTCCTGTTACAAAAAAAAAATATTAAAATTAGCCTATTATTGACGACCCAGTTGGCACAATGGTCACCATGCCGGACTGCCAAACACAGGGTTGTGGGTTCGATTCCCGCCTCAGACATGTATTTATGCTTAGATATTTGTCTGTGGTCTGGTTTTTTCTATGTATTATAAGTATATATTTACAAAAGAAACGTATATAAGTAGTCTATCCGTTGTCTAGCACCCATAACACAAGTGTAGTTACTTAGCTTGGGGCTAGATGGCGATGTGTGGAATGTCCCGCAACATCTATTTGTTATATTATTGCTGCTGGCAAACTTAGCGTATGGAACACAGTATTTTCGTAGCGTCATTTATGGTCGATACTCCGTTCATAGCGTCATTTGTAGTCGATACTGCGTACCGTAGTCTATCGTAGCAGATAACGCGTTACGTGGTGGTTCGTAGCAAATACAGAGTTTCGTAGCGTCATTAGTAGCTGATATTTATGATTCATAGTCGATACTACGTTCTGTAGCGTCATTTATAGTCGATACTGCGTACTGTAGAGTCATTTGTAGCTGATAGTGCGTTTTGTAGCGTTCTTCATAGTCGGCATTGCGTTACGTAGCGTCATTCGAAGTCGATACTGCGTTCCGTACCTAAGATTGGTTAGTTGGTTGATACTAGATACGTATTACGTATATGTAACGAGTACAAACCAGCGCTAGCGAAGAGTATGGTGGTGTCGAGGTCGGATATGATGGCCCCGATGGTGGCCGCAGCGTCGATGCAGGCTTGCGTCCCGTGGGATCCGGCTTGCAGTGCAGATAGCACCGATACTACCTATAAACAAATTGGTTAGCTTAAAAATCTCGGCTTGGCTTTGTAAATTCTGTGCTCGTTCAATATCTTTTTAGGTTAATATTATAATGCCTTTGTTAAAATGTCATACGATTACATAAATAACCTACGAACAGAGAGGAAATTTGTATCATCTATAAATAACTAATTTAAAGTACTGACTGACTGATGTATCAACACATTTCTTAAACAGCTGGTCCTAGAAACATGGAATTTGGAGGCTGTGGATTTGGCTTAAAACTTTAAAACTTGTCAAATTAAAAGCTAGTATTCAAAGAAATTTCACTGACTGACTGTTAATGCACAGCCCAGCACAGCTGAGTCTTAGACTGTCACCGCACGCAATTACAATGCCCGGTATGAAATGAAATGTTTAGAAACTTGAAGAGTTTTCTTATGTGTCGCAAGTGAGAAGTAAGAAAGGGATTTGTAAATTTATTAATTTTTATGCGGGTATCTCCGCGGGGCACAGTTAGTTTTTTTTAAATAGAATTAGTATGCTTTAGTAATTTATTATTTTCTTGTATGTTTAGTGCTGTAGTTGACTGTAAAACAATATTTTTTATAAATAAAAACTATTTATGTATCAAAAATAGAACCAGTAGTTTCAAAGCTAAAAAATTAAACAAATCTTTGATGAATATTTACGTACCTTTTCGCTGACAATCTTGCTCTGTGAAGCGACGTCCCTGAGATTGGCAGGCGTGTTGGCGAGCCGACACGCCGCGCCAGACTTGACCGCGTCGCTCACAGCGCCGCCTAGCTCCACTACACAACCGCGGAGTCTGGACGGAAACGGAAATATATTGTGTGTTAAGTATTACGCGACAATGAATACAGGGCCATCTAGCTGCAAGCTTAGCAATATAGTTACTAGTGGATAAAAATAAATGATTTTTTAAACGTGACTTCAGGGCTGCTCTTTGATTTGTCATACTATGTTGGTTTCCAGGAATTTATCTCTTTTAGCAACACTACCGATTAGAACAAACATATAATGTCTTTTTTAAAAAAACGAACAGGTTTTTGTCAAAATCTCTATCTCTTCTAGTTAAGCTGGAGACAATTAAGCCGCAGTTTCAACACGGTGTTTTCCGCGCACCATAAGAAAGTTCATAGAGCAAATACATTTTTCATAAGAAAAGCTTAAAGCGCAAATACATTTTTTCGATATAGTATTACCTAGTAGCGACGTCAGAGTTGGGTGTAGTGGCCGCAGCTCCGACACTGTCCTGAGCGAGTCTCTCGTACGCGGAACACATCTCGTTCGCTACGTCCAGCAGCTTCGATGGATCCGTCGCTGATTTCGCTGTCTGTGTAACATATACAAATCATATAGTAACTGTGTCGAAAGATATAAAAATAAAATCGATTTTTTTTTAAACAGAAAAGTTATAATAAATGGAAAAGTAAAATTATAAAAAGTGGGATTAAAAAGGTTTTTAAAATAGAACTGAAGAGTTTTTAATATGGAACAGGAAAGTTACTGAAATGGGACTATAAAGTTATTAAATCGTAACGGAACAGGTACGATAAAGTTACAAAAATGAAACCGTAAAGAAAATAAAAGGTAGAGAAAAGTAACAAACGAAAAAGTTTTCAAATTTTAACTGAAAATGTATTAAAACGTAGGTGAAAAGTTATAAATGTAGAACCGTAAAGTGATTAAATCGTAACCGAAAAGTTATTAATAGGAATCGAAAGTAATATTCAAACTCACCATATCAGTAGCAAGTCTTGCAATTTCCTTGGCAGTGCCGACCATCCTCGTCTGGTAGTCGACGAACGAATCTGTCTCGTCATACGTGCCCAGCAGTGACATCCTGTAGACAAAATATGAGTATTACTTCTAAGCCCCTACTCAAATGTAAGATTTTTAACCGACGTCAAAAATAGAAAGTTCTCAATTCGATTGTATATATTTTTTAAGACGTTTACTTATTGATAATATTAACTATTAATCATTAATCTTGAAATAAACAAAGTCTTAATCGAGAAATATTTGTAACCGAGACCTTAGTCAACGTCATCACAAAAAAAATTAAGCGAACGCTCGGCCGAGCTACACGGTAGGCGGCGACCGAATCAAGAAATTCCGTAACGAAAATAAAACCTAACACCCCCCGTTAGGTTTTATTTTCGTTACGGAATTTCTTGATTCGGTCGCCGCGCTCAAAGCCCGCGTTAAAAGCTATGCAATAGCTTAAAAATGATCACTCCGCCTACCATGTAGCTCGGCCGAGCGTTCGCTTAACGTGTAAGTATATGGTATTTGTCTTTTAACACTTCCTTATACAATATACAACGAGACTTTTGTACATTTTGACACTGATACAATGTTACCCATTGATATCTTGACATCGAAACATTTAGTATCCGGTTCAATAATTTTAATTTTCAAGATCCGCCAATCCAAACAATTGCTGAGGTCGACATTTCTTATAAGATTTAATTCAGCCCCAAGTCTGGGTATGATCTACTGCACTTACATATTTTCAAAACACAAACAAAACAAACAGTTTCACAAAGTATATCCACACAGTAAATCACGAACCAAGAGTATAATAAAGCCACCGCTTCAATATTTAATACCATCAATATGATATTGGCCACCTGCCAAAAACGATGGCCAAATTCGGACTATGATTGAATATACTAAATATAGATTATTATAAAAATATTCTTTACTTAATGGGCTTTACTAGTTGCAACCCGCGGTTTTCATCGCTTAACGTGAAAGGGTACCGACGCTCTCTCCATACAAACGTAGTCGACTGTTTCCTCCCTGGATACTGACACTAGAGCAAATATTTTTGTTGCATAAAACCTATAACTGCCATGACTATGCCCCTTTGTCTTGGTTTTAATCATTTTCTAATTATCATAGAAATTAAGATTTAAGAAATAAAAAAAATATAAGGGCATGGTCATGGCAGTTATAAGTTCTATGCAACAAAAATATTTGCTCTAGTGTCATTTTCCAGGGTAGAAACAGTCGACTTTGTAATAGTTTGTATGGAGAGAGCCCCCGGTACCCTTTCCTCTTAAGTTCCGATGCCGTGGGAATCAAGTTATGAAGTAGCTTTTGCACGTGGTTTTGGTCGCGTAGAGGTTATTTTTTTCCAAACGTAGGATGCCTATGTCATAACAGCTATCTTTATGGTAAATAGCCCGATCCGAACTTTGGTTTAAGTTGTGCGTTGACACCAGTCAGGAATTTCAATTTTATATGATAACATTTACTTTATGGACTTGCCTAGCTGCGCCCCGTGGCATCACCCGTGTAAGTCCCGATCCCGTTGGGAATAGTTTGGGCGCTAAGAAGTAACAAATATGCAGCGCCGCGAGGTTTTATTCGCGTAAATTTCAATCATTACAAACATTTTTTTTTGAATACCCTTTTAGGGTTTCGTATCTCGAAAGGAAAAAAAACAGAACCCTTATAGGATCACTTTGTTGTCCGTCCGTCTGTCTGTTAAGACCCTTTTTCTCAGGAACGCGTGGAGGTATCAAGCTGGAATTTATATCAAATACTAAAGTCGCTATCCCTTGTTTAAAAAACATAAAAGTTATGGCTTTTAAATTGAGAACCACCTTTTTTTAAAGACGGTTAAGAATGAAATGATTCACGGATAATGGGTTGATTTCCGTGTTGTTGATAATTATATTTTTAACCTCAGCCGCGGAAAAGAAGGGCGTTATTAGTTAGACGTGTCTGTGTGTGAGTCTGTTTGTGGCATCGTAGCTCCCGAACGGATGAACCGATTTTGATTTTGTTTTCTTTTGTTTAAAAGGTGAATTAGTCGGGACTGTTCTTAGCTATGTTTCATCACAATCGGTTAAGCCGTTCAAAAGATATACGCAATTTTCCTTATCAGTCATGGTTTTTTTTAAATGGTCTGACAAATATTTTTTAAGCTATTGCATAGCTTTTATCGCGGGCTTTGAGCGCGGCGACCGAATCAAGAAATTCCGTAACAAAAATAAAACCTAACACCCCTCACTCCGCCTACCATGTAGCTCGGCCGAGCGTTCGCTTAACGTGTATGTATATGGTACGACTGTACGAAGCTCGCACGATGCAATAGCTTTACCGCGGCAGTCCCCGAGTACCACACGTTTTTGTTTTCTGGCAGAAAACTTCGTTCAAGTAAGTATTTGATCTCGATTAGTATTGGCCTAAGATCGCACTAGCTCACCTGTGTTCTGTAAGCCTGGTGACAGCTCGGTCCACCTTGTCCAGCAGTGGGCCCACGGCGCCCTTCTCCGCGGCCAACGTGCGCACAGTCTCGCCCAGCTCGCCCAGGGCGACCCGGCAGGACGATATCTGGGCAGCTACCTCCGCGTGGTGGGTCGTTGCCTACGAGAAAGGAAGGTAGACATATATTGTATGTAATTTTAACAACCTAAAATCTGTCAATTTACTAATATGCTAATTCGCAAACATGGAAATACTTGCTACTGAGCCAACTATTTCTAGTAGAAACCCAAATAAAATCAGGTATGGTACGCAGTATGAACTACTAATGACGCTACAGATTGTAGTATAGACTACAAATGACGCTGCGAAACTTTGTCGCTACGGAACCTAGTATCGACTACGAACGATCATGCTACGCCGCACGATCGTCTTTAATGATGCTACGAAATTTAGTGTAGTCTACAAATGTTTCGTAGTGTCAATGTAGTATAGACTACAAATGACGCTACGGAACCTAGTATCGACTACGAAAGACCATGCTACGGAGCAAGATCTTCTATGAATAATGGTACGGAATTAAGGATAGACGACAAAATGTGTTTCGTAGTGTCAATGAGAATACAAATGACGCTACGAAACGCAGTATCTGGTTCAAACCGGTACAAAAATGCGCCATTGTAAATCTAGATCTATAGCACCCTGTAGTCTACCTCGGGATAACTGGGCGTGGTAGTGGACTTACCCTGGGGTTGCCTGCAGCGGTAGCAGCAGCCGCCACAAGCGCCACGCTCGTCTCCAGCACGGTCCTGGCATGTTCAATGACCGATGAACCCGCTACCCCGGATAGGGACGCCGCACCTATGGAGCCGGTCACTAGAGCCTCGCAGTATGTCACCTGTTGGTAAAAAAAGGGAGTTAAATAGTTGATAATTGAATTTTTTCTAACGCGCAGCATTTAATGCAATAAATTACCTATTTTTTTTGATACAAACATACAGAAATACCCACATCAGAAACAAATATCTGTTCGTGTCGGCGGGAATCGAGACAGCAACCTTCAATTCTAATACAGACATAAGTCTAGGGTGAGGGCTGCAGATATTTCAAAAAAATGTACCTACTTATAGATTGGTAAATAAATATATTTTAATTTTCTTCTTTTTTTTCTATCAATCCTATCTTTTATAAGACGTTTTAATGTGATATCAGGCAAATAGTGTGATTCCGAGACATTATTTTGAATTCTGCGTTGCAGGCGGGAGTTGATTTACTAAGCTACTCGCATACCAATAATCTCACACATTGGTGAGTTTTCCACGATCATGTTTCATTTCTACTGTCAATGTGCAATTCTCCTAGTGATCATCATATCAGCCAAAGCACATCCACTTGTGAACGTAGGCCTCCCCCAAAGACTTCCAGAGCGATCGGCTGCATGCTCTAACCCAGTGCACCAAGTTTAATATTGTATGTACTTACAAGTTGTATGACAGCGTGCGGTAAATGTTCAGGTTCCGAAGTGGCCGCGGTAAGGAACGGCTCCAATCTTTCAACCATTTCCGTACAGCTGTTCTCTACTTGCTCCGTGAAACCTACAACAATTTTAACATTACCTAACATGGACATTTATGGAGTTACAAAGCTAGATCACATACGAAGCAGGCACCTTTTAAATTACAACAGAAGATCCAGGAAGGCTGACTACGCTGGTATTGTAATGGGCATGCTCTTGTCATTTTGAGTGTTTGACCCAATGCGAATTTGACCTTCCACGTATGATCCCAAGAGGGGCAGAGATCATCCGCCAACTACATGAGTCCATATGTCCTTGGACTCCATATCCAAGGACATGACGAGCTCGGGGCGTTATACAGCTAAATATTGAGGCACCTTCAAAATTGTGGATATACAGCAGAAGATGCAGGAAGGCTGACTATGCTGGTATTGGACATTGGGTATTGGAAGTACCAACGTACTGACAAAATAAAGCATAGCTTCGCTCTCTCCGTCAATCATCATGGACGTAAAGGACCTTATTACCTTCAAGTGAGTTATGAGTTCTTGGCGCGAGTTCGTTGCTGACAGCTTGAATGGCGGCTTGATCGAGGTTCCGCATTAGTTTGTTCAAGGTTTCCAGCGCAGATGTACATTCACGTTGTCCTGGAGCTTTCTCTCTGTAACAAAAGAATATAAGTGTAATGTAGATCTATAAATATAAAATTCAAAGTCCCGACTGACTAATATATCAATGCACAGATCAAACCAAATGAAGGGATCAAGCAACAATTTGGCATAGAAATAGCTGTTAGAACGTAAGCATCCGCTAAGAAAGGATTTTGGAACATTTCACCCCAACGCAGACGAAGTCGAGGGTCATCATCGTCTTCCTGCCCTTATCCCAATTTATTTGTGGTCGGCACGGTATGTCTTCTTCTTCCATTCACTATTAGTCGTCATCACATCATTCACATTCATCTCTCTCATGTCTTGTCTCACGCAGTCTATCCATCTTTTCTTCGGTCGTCCTCTTCTTCTACATTCATACTCATCACTCTTCTGTCCATACCAACTTAAACGGTTTCCTATTACAAAGACGCAGTCGACGGTGAAACCTAGTAATAATATAGTACGAAGGACATCTCACCTGATATTAGTAACGAGCGCCTTAATGCTGTCCGAGACGTGCTTGCTGTGAGCGGCGAGTGCTTGCCACTGAGAACGTTCCTGCGGGTTGAGCACGAGCACGCGACCAGACTCGAGCATCGAGCACGAACCTGATATTATATTCCTGTGGGGAGATACCAGGTTATATTAGGGAATGGCTGAAAATGTGATATGACCAGATATGACAGCCGTTAAAAACGCTGGGTTCCCAACAAGTAACACCAGACTAGTTACACTGTTGGGTTTTTTCCCATTGAGTCATACTCTTTTTACCAGAAAAATTCCCAATGAGTCACACCCAGTGCAATAGTGTGACTCGTTGGAACGGTAATTCCCAACCAGACGGGCCGATAACATACTTGCTCAAATCTCTCTTTCTCCTTTTTATGTCTCTTTTGACTACCGCAGAAACCTCATCTTTTTTAAATAATAAATAGGCCATCGTTTGACAACTATCGTCACACTATGGTAAGTGACAATGCGGTGTAAGATATGGCACGCGGGTCTAGCTCGTGACTCAAAGACCACCAAATAAACGGGGGCCTTCGAGGGTGAACGGAGGTCACGCGAGTGAAGGTAGGAAGACGGCAGTGAAACAACCGACCTGTCCTACCGTCTGTATGTCTTACCTGCCACACTGCAGTATGTCCTCCTGCTGGTCCCTGGCCTTGGGCGAGATCCTCGCAGGAACGGACGCGAACTCCGGCGTGTCCGCAAACTGGCAGAGGCCGCGGACGGCGTCCAGCAGCGGCCCAGTTGCGCTCGCGCATCTAGCACGGTTCGTCTAGGGAGAGAAGTGAGAATTGTAAAAAAGATATAACTAAACTATAATAGGTACTATATTATACCATATCACGAAGTTATGGAGCTCCGGCCCTTTACAATAACCAGTTCAATAGCAAAGTATGATGTGGACACCAAGCCGGCGATAATCCCGGCTACTTACGGAAAATGATATCAACTTCAAATGAATTTTGTTGACTATGAAAGAGGATACAGAATGCAATCTCTGCATGTCTGTTTTAAATTCTGATTCTTACAAAGACATGTTAACGCGTAGGACATTCCAAGTGAAAATTGTTTAAGTAAAAACTGTTTTTGCCCGGCGCTTCAAACCATTTATTTCTAACTTCATCTACAACAAGGTTGTAACAATTTGTGATTTGAAACTCTGTTCTGTTTTTAAAGCCAAAATTGTATTAACAAAATGGTTAATCGGTATGGACTACGACTGCACCGAAATATTCTTAGAAATTGTAACTTAGTGTTAGGTACTTACTTATATTTATTTATTTTCTTCTAATTAGATTTAATCTTTAAGTAACTTACACTGCGGCTTAATTCATACTAGTAATCAATTCTTGTCACCCACGACACAGATTTATCTAGTGTGGGTGTCACCGACAACATATTGTGTTTAGAACCCTCATACAGCAAACACTACACTGCTAGTTATGTGTTGTTGCTTTATTCTGTAGCTTAATCTATGTTTTTATACCTTTTTTGTACCTTGTTTGCTGAAATAAACCATTTTTAATTTTTTTTTTTTCAATATCGGCTACGAATGACGCTACGGTACATTTATAGACTAAATGCTACGGAGCGGAGTTTGGGCCACAAATGACGCTACGGAACGTATTATCGACTACGAATAACGCTACGAAACGCAACTCACTTCAGTATAAGCCTGGTCCAGCTGTTTGATCTCCTTGACCAACAAGGCGGTGCAGTTGGCGACGTCTTTAGCGGCGTGGACGAAGGCTCGCTTGTGTTGCGGCTGCGTGGAGCGCGCAGACGCAGTGCGACACGCGTTGCAGAGGGCCGATGTGTGTCGGGCGACTAAAGTTGCCGCTGCTAGCACCTGGGGTAAGTTAAAATTAAAATAACCACTTAAATAGTCATTTGCAGATGGAGGTTAGTCTGCCTTAAATAAATAAACCTTTTATTTGCTTTTGTAATATATTGCTGGTATTTTTTTTCAATTTCTGATATTCACCCGACTTTTGCAAAGCCAAAAGTTTAAGTTTTATATCTATAAGAAATAAAGTAATTGTAAAACTTTTATTTGAAATGTGTCAAGTTTTACTGAAACTGATACTGAAATATGTTCAACTTACTTGATGTTGAGTTGCTTGCGGGTCGGAGAGACTCGCGCAAGCTTGCTCAATGGCGGCGGCGGCGCGAGCGAACATCGCGCGGTCTACGAGCCCGGCGCGACCTGCCGTCGAACTGGGGTGAGACACGCCCGTCTGGGGGGGGGAATAATGGTCTATTACACCTTATCTTGATCATTTATACAGCGCTGTTCAGGGCGTTGTAGTGCCTAGGATATCTTCAGCACTGAACTCAGTCGACCGCGTCCAGAGGAAAGATATCGATTGATAACAACTATATTCAAAATATTAAAAAGAAACATTATTTTGCCTTACTTTGTTCTTATTATTAATTAATAAATAAATAAGTTTCAATATATTTTTGGTGAAACTTGGAATGAGGATAAGTACATCAAATCCTTTGAAGTAACATAGGCTACTTTCCTCACAGTTTCACCGGCGTAAAGCCAAATTCGAGAATATCGGAATAAAAACCTTTGAAAAACTATGAATTATTTCAAGTCTCCAGTTATCTACATACCAAGTTTCATCTCAGATTCAGTAGTTTTGGTGTGAAAGAAAATAAATTCAATATATTGATACTTACAAGATATGCAGCCTGTGCGGTGACGTCAGCGAGGCCTTGCACTGCCGTAGCGACGGAGTGGACTCCTCGAGCGAACACATCGTGCTCAGACTTCTTTATAGCGCTCGCCATACCGGACATTCCTTCACCTAAACACATCATTATATTAGGTTTAATAAAGGGGGTATGACTAGAGAGCGGTGTTGGCTTAGTAGTAGATACCTCGACTTCTATTCTGAAGGTCGTGGGTTCGAATCCCGGCCAGACGTGCACCGATGGATTTTTCTTAAGAAAAATTATGTGCGCTAATTGACATTGCTCTTACGGTGAAGGAAAACATCGTGATGAAACCCGCGGCTTGGTTGTCTCCAGAAGCATAAACAAGTTCTCTCCTCTGGACATGGTCGACTAAGCTGAGAGGGTAGTAGGTGCTGGGCAAGCCTACTCCATCTTCACGCAAAAAGGACCCAATTAAAAAGGGTTTAATCGCGGAAAACAGCCTGTATACAAGTACAAGTAGGGTATGATTAAGGTATGGTATGCGGTATCGACTAGGAGTGAGGCTACCGAGTGTAGTCGATAGACAACGAAAGACGTCACGGAACGTGATAACTTACTATTAATTCAGTATTAACTACGAACGCGTTATCGGCTGTGAATGACGCTGAAACATATTTTTCGGCTACAAATGACGCTAACGCTGTAGAACAGAGTATATGCTACAAAAGACGCTACAGAACATGTTATCAACTACGAAAGACGTTACGGACCGCCATAACCTAATATTAAAGCAGTATTAACTACTAATAACGCTATTGAACACGGTACCGGCTATGAATTATGCTAAAAACGTAATATCAACTACTTAAGACGCTAACGCTGCAGAACGCTGTATATAGTAATAGACTATGAAAGATGCTAACGAGCGCGGTACCGGCTATCAATGACGCTACGAAGCGTTTGATCGACTACGAAAGACGCTACGCAACATTTTATAGACTACAAAAGACGCTACGAAACACGATTACCTCCTACTACGCTACGAAAAGCAGTTTTGACTGCAAAAGGCGCTACGAAACGTATTATCGACTACAAATGACGCTGCGAAACATGTAATCGTCTACGAATACTTACTCAAAGCCTTGCTATGCTCCAAGACATGATCTAAACAGGCGAAGTATCCAAGATCGCTGGTCGGTTGTGTAGCTTCAGCCAATAGAGAGCGACTGCTTTCTATGCTCCGGATGGCCGCGTCGCATTCCTTCTGGCCTGGAGCCGCTTCCGTACATACGTCCACCTGGTCAAGAACATATTATTAGATAATTAGGTATATATTCGTTATTGTACAACAAGAAGCACACAATCAATAAAAAAAATGTGAAATGAGTTGGGTGCTGGGCTCAGTCACAAAATTTTTGGACTTTTTCTGAGCAAGGAACATTTTGGATTTTTGAGCTATTGAGGGAATAAGGTGAAAGGGCCCTGTGTCCATATCAAAGTATGTAGACCATGAATCATAAAAATGGACCATTTTAAAACTACTGTTATAAAAATTTATAACAATAAATCCTACTAATAATATAAATGTTAAAGTTTGTGTTCGTTTGTTACTCCTGCAAGCAAAAACCAATGGACCGATTGCGATGAAACACGGTATGATAGCTAAGTCAAAGTCAATTTTTTTATTTCTTTGGATGCTTAATACATTAAAAGAATATAGACCACATAAAATCGTCTTAAAAACTAAGTTAGGATGTGTGCCTTCGGAACGCGCCCACCAATGAGAAGACGGCACAAGAAACTCATGGGGTTTTTTTGTGGTCACGCTCACAAAGGTCAATATTACAAATATTTGAAAGTATTATTTGAAATGGAGCAACTAAAGTCACGTCCATGGGTTCTTATCATTAAGGTAAGACGAAGTATCATAGTATGCCTTACCGCACAATTTATGCTTTATAAAAGTTTTGAACCTGTTAATGGACATGTCATATACATCTTTAGGTAATTTATTATAATAGAGCACACTAGAAACCTATATTAACATTTATAGGCTACTTTTTATCCCGATATTCCCACGGGATCGGGACTTACGCGGATGAAACTGCAGAGCGCAGCTCGTAGTGTGAAACATGTACTTACAAGCCTGTTGATGCTTTCAGTGACAGCTCGCGCTGCAGCCGTCAGTTGGTTCTTCGCGTTTGGACGACTCAAATCCTGTACAACAAAAACAACAATAATATAACATTCTCACTTTACTTCATCACTACATAGTATAAAACAAAGTCGCTTCCCGCTCTGTCTGTCCCTATGTATGCTTAGATCTTTAAAACTACGCAACGGATTTAGATGAGGTTTTTATAATAGATAGATAGATAGAACGCTTTATTGCACACACAAGTTACAGAAAATGACAACACAATTATTATTCGTTTAAATTTAAAAAAGCGGTCTCTTCCAGGCAACCTTAGATAGAGTGAAACAAGAGGAATGTTTTAGTCCTAAGTCGCGGGCAACAGCTAGTACTTGATAATTACTAAAATCTTATTCGTTACTTATTTGTTTTACTATTCTCTGTAACTACGAGTATCTCTTATTGTTTCTAATTTGTGTGATAACTATGTCGTGTGTTTGTTTGAATAAACTATATTCTATTCTATTCTAAAATGTTTGCATTTTTTGTTTCCCAGTAGCGAGGCTCTTTATAAACTGAGCTACAAGGAGTGCAGTTGAAATTACTTTATATGAATGACACTATTCAATTATTTTTCGTCCCTTGTCGGATAATTGAATGTTTTCTCTGTGGTGCCTCTTTCAGTGTTTTTATCCGGTCCCAAAATGATCCAACTAGATTGTGCTGCGATCTATCGAAGGATATTAAACAGTAGTCTTAAGTCCTATTACAAAATATGTTACCATTATAGTTACCATACTCCTCCGAAACGGCTTGACCGATTTTTATGACATATGCATATTCAGTAGGTCTGAGAATCGGCTACTATCTATTTTTGAAGTGAAAACTTCTTATGGCGCGTTGGGCACTTTTGTGGGTGAGCATTTTCAGCCGTTCTCGCGACAGACGACAGATTTTCTCGCGACAGATGAGATTTTACACAGATATACAGTTTTTTAATTTGGCTGTGAGTGTATTAAGACGTACATATGGTATTTTTTAACGGACGACTATTGACGGACGACAAATGTCGGACGACTATTTGTCGGACGACTATTGACGGACGACAAATGTCGGACGACTATTTTTTTTTTTTTCATCTAAAACTCTTTTTGCGTATGTTCTCGCGACAGATGAGATTTTACACAGATATACAGTTTTCACTTCTGCCTGCACTCCCGGAGTGCGCTGTTTTTATTTTATTTTGTTTTCTTCAGTTTTTTTTTGTAAATGGCAAAACAACGTTTGCCGGGACAACTAGTAATTTATATGTTTTACAAACCTGACTGACAGACTTGGCAGTGCTGAGCAGTTTGGATGAGTTGACAGTCACAGACTTTATGGAACCGACCATTGTGCTTTGGATTTCACGATCCTGTAACAAATACATTACATCAATAGTATGTGGTAAGCTTGTCCCTTAAAGGAAAGTACAACAAAAAAAACGTGAGGCAATTGGGTACTGCCGCGGTAAAGCTAGGTACAGCGAACGCTCGGCCGAGCTACATGGTAGCCGGAGGGGGGGTGTTAGTTTTATTTTCGTTACGGAATTTCTTGATTCGGTCGCCGCGTTCAAAGCCCACGATAAAAGCTATGCAATAGCTTAACTAGTTTTTAATAGTACATTATTACAAAGGCCGGGAAATAGTCGATTGCAGGTCGAGCATGAGTTTGAAGGCCGAGTGCGAGGACTTCATTAATACGAAACAGGCAATTGCCATTTCCGCCGAGGCATATATAGTGCTTTGCTTAAAATAATGCAGGGAAATAAATATTGTCATTACTTTCGAGGAGGGAACACGCGAGGTGTCGAGTTTGCGGACAATGAGAATCAAATAAAATAGATATAGCAGGACATTCCACACATCGCCATCTAGCCCCAAGCTAAGTAACTACACTTGCACTTGTGTTATGGGTGATGGACAACGGATGTACTGCTTAAATTGGCAGGAGCGATTTTTGAATTTGGAACATTACAGCGCTCCAGCAATGTTGTATGAAACGGCGTCCTAACACTCCTGCAATGGATTTGATTTTCTTTGTCCGTAAATTCGATACTTCGCGGTTTGTTTTTCGAAAAAAATTACAATATTTCCATGCATATTTGAGAATTATATTTTAAATAGTTTCCCTCACCTCAGTATAATTAGCCATCTCCATAGCGGTCTGTACTAAAGTGTCGAAGGCGTCACCGAATCCGCGAGCGGCGGAATCAAGTGCTGGCCTCGACTCCACTGCGCTTGTGATGTGCGAAGCTTTAGTGCTCAGTTCCACTGCTGCTGTGTTCAGGGATGATTGTAGTTCGCTGGGGAAAATAATACTAATCATTATATTGTATAAAACAAAGTCGCTTCCCGCTGTCTGTCCCTATGTATGCTTAGATCTTTAAAATCGGTTTTTTTTAAATAGATAGAGTGATTCAAGAGGAAGGTTTATATGTATAATACATGCATAATATAGCCGTGCGAAGCTGAGGCGGGTTGTTAGTATACTTATAGTACATAGAAACAACCAGACCACAGACAAATATCTGTACATAACTACATGTCTGAGGTGGGAATCGAACCCGCAACCCTGTGTTTGGCAGTCCGGTATGATTACCATTGCCAACTAGGTCGTCAAATGAAATGAACCCCATGAGGTTCTTGTGTGATGAGCGCGTTCTGAAAGGCACACGTCCAAACTCAGTTTCTAAAGTTTCTAATGAATAAAGAGTGTTTGCGCCGTTCCGTTTCTCCTTCATTCCTACGTGCTTTTCTGTGTTGTACGTAACGTCATAGATAGTGACACATTCATTCTTCACAATCAACCATCTTGTAACTTACAAACATTAGCTAATACACAATGTAATACTTAATCACTACATAGTATAAAACAAAGTCGCTTTTTCTGCCCCTATTTCCCTTTGTATGCTTAGATCTTTAAAACTACGCAACGGATTTTGATGCGGTTTTTTTAATAGATAGAGTGATTCAAGAGGAAGGTTTATATGAATACTACATGCATAATACAGCCGAGCGAAGCCGGAGCGGGTCGCTAGTTAAATAATATAACATAGTTCCCTAAACCGTCTTTGACTATTCGCCCAAATAAAGAGTAATGAGTTTAAGGTAATTAAATGCCTTACCCATAAGTTCTATCAGCAGGTGGCAGGTCTCCACTGTTGAGGATGTTGAGGGTCTCGTTGATGTTCTCCAGTACGTTGTCCAGCTCCGAGTGGGATGGGAGGGCTTCCATTGTCGATTCCAGACCCTATACGACCAAATACAAGGGTTTTAGATCTTAGTGTTTGATGAATGTCATTTACTTGCACGAAATATGGTAAAAAGATGTCACAAAAATAATTATATAGTTCAACATATTTCACCAGCACTTGTGCAAATATTGAGTTGAAATAAAAAATACTTCACTACATAGTATTGTAGTACCTAACAATGTACCTACTTCGGATCTACTTATATTCTCTGTAATTAGAATAATAAATCAGTCTTAACTCAACATTCGATCGTTTCATTTGTCACGTCCTTATATGGCGACCCTGCCAGCGGGCGCATCGGTAACGCGAGATGCGCACTGTTAGAATTCCATAAAAGTGACTCGTGGATTATATTTTTTTGTTCATGATGTGTAACTCCAAAGTGGAAAAAGAAGATATTTTCATAAACCAAAATGCGGCGAATGCGGAAAATAACGCATCTATAAAGGAGTTAAAATACCATGCATCCACAACAAACTACCTATTGCTGACAATGGTACTGCTGATGATTATTTTTATAATCTTTGTCATCTGGCGAATATACCGCAAAATGCACCAAAGATGGGTTCAACAGGGAATTCATCAATATGTACTGCGAGGATCATTCAGACGCCAACGGCCTGCCTTGTCTGGGCCTGCCGATGCTAATCAAGAAAATTAGTGTTTTATGTGCGAGTAAAATTTTGTGTGTGTGTTTTTGTGTGCGTTGTACAAACAGTGAATAATATGCGGTGATAAAATACTTGTACAAACATAAACTATTACATAAATCGTAAAGTATCGCAAAGACGCGACGGCATATACTTACTACAGAATGCAGGACGTGCCCTTTTAAGGAACGTAATGGAGAAATGGACCTTGAAACTCATTTATTGACTGTTTAGTGTTATTAATTAAGTATTTTTTTAATTTCGGAATATTTTATTTGTGTATCAAAAATTATTAATAATGAAGTTTAAAATTTTAACGAGTAATGGCAGACAATTTATTAGCATTGTGTGAAGAAATAAAATTAATAAAAACATACTTAAGAAAAGTTGGTCCTGAGCGTAGAAAAGGTAATATTTACGTTGTTAAGTTAGGTGAGGCAAACAACTTGTACAGCCAATATTTAACATTAAATTCGCATTTGCAAAATGAAATAAGTTGTGGTAAAATTAGCTCGAAAGATAGTGAATTAATAGTAGAATTGTCTCAGGAATTTCTTTCGTTGTATAAAGATATTGTACAATATTCTCCGAGTACGTCATCAGATTTGGAAGAAACTAGAACCTTAAACCAGACTACACAAACCTCCAATATGGCTACATTTGATTTAAAAGTTGCCCTGAGTTTATTACCAGTGATGAATGACGAAGAATCAGTAACTAAACAACTAATAGATTCAATCGAATACTATGAATCAACCCTCACTGCCGAATCTAAACCCCAATTAATAAATTTTGTTCTAAAAAACCGTTTATCGCAATCAGCAAAACTTAAGTTATTACCAAGCAATTCCAGTATTACAGATTTATTGGTCGATATGAAAAAAAGAACTATTGCCAAAAAAATCAGCTACGGCCATCCAAACACGGTTGCTGAACTGCAGGCAGAGTGAGCTGAGCATTGAGGAATACGGTAAGCAAATTACTGAAATGTTTGTCGATTTAACAATTTCACAGGCAGACAACAACCCTGCAACATATAAGGTACTTAAGCCCTTAAATGAAAAGCAAGCAATCAAACGGTTTGCTGACGGACTACGAAATCGTAGAACCGGAACTATAATTGCGGCACGCAACTTCCAATCTCTGAAAGATGCAATTCAATCAGCATTAGACGAGGAGTTACCAACCACTTCTAATACCAATGTAATGACCATAAATCAAAGGAATTTCCGTTTCCGCAATTCCAGGGGTCAACCTACTTATCGTGGCCAACGTGGTAGAGCATACGGAGGTCACTTTCAGCGCGGCGGCGCCGGCGGTTCGGCGAGCGTAAGCCCACAACAACCTACGTGGCATGTCAACCAACGAGGTAGACCTTGGCGCGGGCGCGGTGTATTCCGCCCGTACCAAAATAATGCAGGTATGAGTAATAATTATTACTATCAAAACAGGAACAGACAATCAGGACAAAATGAGAGTTATAATGTAAACGTCATAGATCAAAACAATTCCCAGTCCCAACCCACCCCCGATAATAATAACGAAACTCAGTTTTTTCGGAACTAAAGGCAATATTTTTACATGCAATAATCATTCACGTTTAGTGCAATTCACTATTAATAATTATTGTACTTTGCATTGGTTAATTGACACCGGCGCATCAATTTCAGCGCTAGAACTTAAACATGTTGACACTTATAACATTCCATTCCAAAGAGAGAAATGTGTGTTTGACGGTATAGGAGGTAGCGTCGAGGCAATTGGATATGTGTTTCTAAATTTGGAAGTGCCTCAGGGATCTTTTATACATAAGTTCTTTGTATTTGATACTCTACCTACAAAGGCTACTGCTATAATCGGTGATGATTTTTGTAAGAAATTTTCAGCAATAATAAATTACGAGCAAAATTACTTTTCACTGATAAATACCAATAATGAACGCATTTACTTACCAACATTTAATAATACAAGCAATGATTTTTTACACATACCATCACGAACGGAATCTATACATTTTATAAATACAGATATGAAAGATGAGTGTGTAGTATGTACGACAGAGATATCGGAAGGTGTATACATGGCAAGTACGTTAGTGACGCCAGTTAGAGGTAAAATACCAATTCGAATAATAAATACAACCGAAAGAGATTTCAGTTTAAGTAACGTAAGCCCCAATATTCATAGAGCGAGTGAGTACTATTTATGCACATTTGGTAAGGCGAACAAAAATGCAGAACGAGTAAAGAAACTATTTTCCATTTTGAAATTACACGAATATCTAAACGCAGAAGAACAGATTTCCATCGAAAACATATGTGCGAAATACTGTGATATTTTTTATTTACCAGGCGATAGCTTAACTACGACCGACATCTATAAACATACAATCACATTAAAACCAAACGTAGAGCCAGTTTACGTAAGGCCATACAGGCAACCTCATTCACAAAAAGTAGAAATTAAAAAACAATTAGATAATATGATAAATCAGGGGATCATTGAGCCTTGTAAGAGCGAATGGTCGAGCCCTATTCTCTTGGTGCCTAAAAAACCAGAATCAAATGATAAAAAATGGAGATTAGTAATAGATTATCGAAAATTAAATATCTACTAATAGTAGATGACAAATTCCCTCTGCCAAATGTTACAGAAATACTTGACTCTCTTTCTGGTTGCATTTATTATACTCATCTAGATCTAAATCAAGGGTTTTATAATGTGGAATTAGAACCAGACAGTCGGAAATACACAGCATTTTGTTCGGGCCAATACCAGATGACCAGAATGCCTATGGGTCTCAAAACCAATCCGAGCTCATTCTCTAGAATGATGAATATGGCTATGGCGGGCTTAACGTATGAAAGATGTTTTATTTACCTAGATGACGTCATTATTTTCGGTAGAAATTTAGCTGACCATAATAAAAACCTGACCGAAGTATTCGAACGATTGAAACAAGTTAATTTAAAATTAAATCCCAACAAATGTACATTTTTAAAGAAGGAATTATTATATTTAGGACACGTAGTGTCTGGAGATGGTGTTTCACCAGATCCAGAAAAAATTAGAGTTTTACAAAATTATCCTATTCCTACTACTACAGACGAGGTAAAGCGCTTTGTAGCCTTCGCAAACTACTATCGCAAATTTATTCCAAATTTTGCAGAGATGGCTTTTCACTTAAATAGATTATGTCGTAAAAACGTAGAATTTAATTGGAGTGACAAATGTCAAACTTCATTTGAATTAATAAAGCAAAGTATGACGTCACCCCCCCTACTTCAATACCCCGATTTTTCAGAAGAAAATCAATTTTCAGTACAAACAGATGCTTCGGGATATGCCATAGGAGCTATATTATCGAATAAAAATGGTAAACCAATAGCATATGCCAGCCGAACCCTAAACAAAGCGGAAAAAAACTACCCAACAATCGAGAAAGAGTTACTAGCGGTAGTATGGGCAGTAAAATACTTTAGACCTTATTTGTACGGCCGTTCTTTTAAAATTTACACAGACCACAAACCACTTGTTTACCTTTTCAACATGAGAGATCCTTCTAGTAGATTACTAAAATTCAGACTAGCCTTAGAAGAGTATGACTATGTTGTGGAGTATGTAAGAGGAAGTGAAAATGCAGCGGCGGATGCTTTATCGAGAATATGTATCACGTCAAAAGAATTAAAAGATATGAGTGAATGTAGTGTGAATGTCGTGACAAGAGCTCAGAAAAGAAAGATGGACGAAAGAAGTAGTGTGACAGGGAGTAACTGTGATTCTTTGGACAAAAGTGTGAATACTGACGATTGGCCTGATCACCCAAGAGTCGTACAAGCACATAATAAACCAAAAATATCGATAGAATTAAGATTTATTGACAAGAAAAATTTAGAAACATTACGAACAAAAAATGACATCGTGTTCGAATCACGAACGTTTATTTACGCATTAAAGAAAATGACTATTTATATAAATCCAGCTGTCCGATCACAATTATCGCGAGACGAATTTGTGAGGGAGCTGTCTGATTTTTGTAGTAAAATAAATGTAAACGAAGTATACTTCATAAAAAGTAAAGAAAATAATAAGTTTATAGAACAAGTAAAAAATGAAATTAAAAGTATTGAAAACTGGTCCGGACCCAGAATTATTGTTCTAAGAGAAATTGAAAGAATTGACGATAAAGACGACCAAAAAGTAATATTGAATGATTTTCATCTTCTCCCCACTAGTGGCCACGCGGGTATTAAGAGGATGTTAAATAACATTAAAAAATATTACTTTTGGCCAGGCATTGAACGAGACATAACGGCATTTGTAAGAAGGTGCGACAAATGCCAGAAACAGAAACATTCTGTTTCCATTAGAGAACCTATGACTATAACGTCTACAGCTCAAACTGCTTTTGACAAAATATACTTAGATATCGTAGGACCATTAGATAGAGATAGTTATAATTTTTCATATATATTAACACTCCAATGTGAGTTGTCTAAATACGTTGAAGCATACCCCTTAGTTACTAAGAGTTCTACAGAAGTAGCGCAGGCTTTCGTAAATAATTTCATACTTCGCCACGGAATACCGAAGGAGATAGCAACAGACCGAGGTGCCGAGTTTATGTCCACAGTGATAAAAGAGGTATGTACATTACTTAAAATTAATAAATTAAATTCCACAGCTTATCATCACGAGAGTATCGGCGCACTTGAAAATTCCCACAAAAGTTTAGGAGCATTTTTACGTATACAGACAGACAATCACCCCGAATTTTGGAGTACTTGGCTACCCTTTTGGTGCTTCTCATACAATACTTCCGTTCATCGCGAAACGAAGTATACCCCATTTGAATTAGTTTATGGCAAAAAATGTAACTTACCCAGTAATTTAAATAAAACCATAGAACCCCTCTATAATCACGAAGATTATCCATTACAATTAAAATATCGACTACAAATGTCCCAAAAAGAAGCAAGAGAAAATTTAATCAATAGTAAAATTTTACGGAAAACGAATTACGACTCAAAAATAAACCCCATAACTTATAAAATTAATGATTTGATATTAGTCAAGAACGAAACTGGTAACAAACTCACTGCAATATACTCAGGTCCTTACTTAGTAATTAGAGATTTGTCACCCAATGTTGAAATATTAAGAGATGGCAAAAATGATATTGTACACAAAAACCGAACTAAATTATATTATCCCTAAAAACATTTTAAAAAAAATGTATAATCCATTGAAAAATGTGTTAAGTTCTACTAATTAATATACAAATTTATTTTATATTTACCTTTTGTAATACCTATTTTACTCATTTATAAAATTTATAATGATTACTGATTTTATACATTTATAACTTAGAATAATACCAATAAATACTAATCTGGATTAGTATTAATTATATTTTAAGCATGTTTACCTTTACTTATTAGAATTAAAAAAAAAATTTACATATATTTAATATTTTTTTTTTCGATGAGAAGGAAGGTGTAGTACCTAACAATGTACCTACTTCGGATCTACTTTATATTCTCTGTAATTAGAATAATAAATCAGTCTTAACTCAACATTCGATCGTTTCATTTGTCACGTCCTTATAGTATAAAACAAAGTCGCTTTTTCTATTTCCCTTTGAATGCTTAGATCTTTAAAACTACGCAACGGATTTTGATGCGTTTTTTTTTAATAGATAGAGTGATTCAAGAGGAAGGTTTATATGTATAATGCATGCATAATACAGCCGTGCGAAGCCGGAGCGGGTCGCTAATCTACAATAAAATGTCAAATTAATAAAATTCCAAAGTCGATAAACGGCTATTTGAATGAAAAAACCGAGTTTATGTTTTTCCACACTTTTAGTTTTGAAGAAACTCTCGCTGTCACAACTGAACTCCAAGTAGTGTTCGAAGCAGTCCTAATCCAAGCTACACAAGCTAAAGCTGCAGAGTAAGAATCACATAGATTTGTATGATCCAGGAACAATATGTTTGGTACAAACTCTGGTTGAAAAACTAACGCAGATGTTCACTTATTTTGACGTGTCTTATAAATTGATGAACACCGGCAGCACTTACAAAACTCACGTTCCAGGAACGTTGAGTTTCATTGACAAAATGGTAGTAACGTAATGTTTTCTTAGGACGTTATCACGAAAAATGATCGTCCGTAAACCGACTTTACAGACAACCATTTATGTTTTTGTTTGTTGAAGTTTCGTACCAAAATATTGAACATGTCTTACCCGTGATATATTCTTGGCGATGGAGACGACACTGGCGACATCTAGCGGCTCCGAGTGTACAATATGCCGTGTCACAGTCTCCACGAGAGTCAGTGACGAGTAGACTGTTTCACGGCAGTGTTGGAGTACCCTGGAAAGACAAACACTCTTCAAAATTCGAACATGGACCAGAATTTCGATGGCGGGTCTACTTATGGGCATGGCCAATGGTCATTATACTGTGGCAAAAGTAAGATGTATATTAACAGCTTTCATTAGGGATGGGGTAATGTTTAATTAATCTATTCGACTATTATTATCTTGGACTTTGAATCGCTGACATCTTTGCACAAAAATCATCAATTTATTTATATTTAAAGCGATTTTCGATAGTCTGTGGTTTTACGTTACGCGTACCTACCACTTCACTCGAGTGGGCAGTGCGCGTCAATGAATTATGTCATTAACTGTCGACTTGAGACGTGCCTAACGGAAACTTAAGCTAAGGAATGCCTCGTTTCCCTCTTGTGATATTCAACGTCAGCGTAAATGTGACAATGCATTCCTTAGCTTAAGTTTTCCTTAGGCACGTCTCTGAGTACGGCAGTAAGTATGAGCGCGACTTGGCAAAATAATCAACCTACGTTTGACAAAGCATAGCTCCTTACTCGTCAACAAGTACTTACATGGTAGAGGGTGGTATAGAGGCCCGTTCGACCGCGTGCGCGGCCAGCCCCCGCAGCCGCTCGGCCAGCTCGGTGGCAGCCTGCGCGGCGCCCGGACCGTCGTGGCCACGTGCTGCAGTCACCAGCGCCGCGGTGGCGCCCGCCGCACCGCGACGCAACGTGTCCGCCTCCGACATCGCCCATTGCTCCTACATAACAACCATTTAATGCATATAAATAAATAATAAATATATATTGCAGGACATTCCACACATCGCCATCAAGCCCCAAGCTAAGTAACTGCCATACTATGTTTCTTTGCAGGAATTGATCTCTATCAGCAACACTATCGATTGATATAAAAATATAGGATGATTATTTTTTTGCAAAATCAACAGGTTCGATTCCCGGCTAGGGACTTTTTCAAAAATCTAATGATGCAGTTTTAGTTTTTGTCAAAATCGGGCACGCAACTCCTTTCAGCATATTTCGCTATCTCTCATTGTTTAGGATATAGCCCTGAAGGCCCACATAAAAAATTCACCCTGTATACTTATAATACATAGAAACAACCAGACCACAGACAAATATCTAAGCATAAATACTTGTCTGAGGCGGGAATCGAACTCGCAACCCTGTGTTTGGCAGTCCGGCATGGTGACCATTGTGCCAACTGGGTTCTATAGGTATCTATACTAATATTATAAAGAGGAAAGATTTAATTGTTTGATTGAATTAAATAGGGTCCGAAAAAGTCGTAGAACAAAAGTTAGTTTTGATGTGGAGAATTACCCCCTGCATAGTATTTAGTAATGTAATGAGACTTACAGTAACTTCAGATTCGGTCCTGGTCTGAGGCGGGACCTGGAGATCCTGGTGCAGGTTCCTTAGAGCTGACGCAGCAGCTTCTAGTTCCGATCCTTGCCACCAGAGCCGGCCTCGTGTCACTGCAGACCTGGATTCAAATATCGAGAGTTTAATAAGATCTTTATTGATTCGGTAGATGGCGCTATGTCATGGCGCTGCGCTGAAAGATAATTCATGACCAGGACAATTTTAAATTAGATTTTAAAGTAATTTTCAAAAGGGATACTTTAGGGGTGGTCCTATAAACATTAAGTGAAGATCTGATGAGGATCCTCGGAGTGATGAACAAAATTGCACCCCGAGCGTGCAGCAAATTGCTCAGTTTTCAATCGACCCTTAAACTAATAGGTAAAGATTGATGCAGCATCTGGAAGCACCTTCTCATCACAAAACTCCTCAATAATGTTACCTGAGCGTGGTGCATGCGGTGGCGTGCCTGTGCGTCGTGTCCGCCAACAACTTGGCAGCTGAAACCTCCGTTATAGTAGGGAGAGCGCCTCGGGATGCTGATATCACGTGGCTAGAACTCTGTAGGGTAAAAACAACGAGTAGATTAGCCACATAATACTGCTTTTTCCAGGTTATTGATTGTTTACATGTTATTAAAATGACTGACCAAGTCTAAAAATGAGCAATTTTTCGAGTTGGTCAGATCCATATTATAATCCGAAACACAATAATGGTCGAAGCGAAGTAACTGTCAAAATAATTCATAAGGTATCGTTTGATAGGTTTCCGGAATCAGAAAACCTATCAAACGACACCCATATTAAACGATACCCATCCGATTCAAACGCACATCCTAACGTAGTTTTTAGGACGTTTCATAGTGATTTCATGCAAATAATATGATTCTAAATAAAAAAAAATAAAGCACTACTCGACGAGGTTGCTCGAGGTCCGACGTACAGTATGGGTCATAAGTCCATTATCAGTTTGCTACAATAATACTATCAACAAATATTGGACTTACGACCTTCTTCTAATAGACGTTACACACAAACATAAATACTTGAATTAAAAGTACTTAGTGTGATTATTATTTGTTTAGTTGTGTGAGTGGTATAAGGGGCCACCCGCTACATCAACCGACGTGGGTTCGATCCACAGGTTGTTGTTATAATGTGCAAATAGTGCTTCACAGGATTGTAAACGTTACGGTGGGCAGAGACTTTTGACCGTTGATGACTCTTGCAACTTCGCGATAAACGTTCGTATCTGAACTCAGCGTCACCACGCGCCCTTTGACTCGTGCACAAATACCGACAACGAGCGGTAGTTAACCGAGCTGAGGCGAAGTACCCCGAAATGAACTGTAGTGTGTGACGTTTACAATGACGAATGATTAAAATAAGAAAATTAATACTGTATTTTAAATAAGCCAACACGTAACGTGGTGACGACACACAGTGACAAATGGTTACGTTTACCTAGATAAGATAATTAAATAAATTGTACATTTGCATTAGTAGATAAGCACAAGAGTTTTCCTACTATCGTGTTATTTACACCATCCTTTACAGAAAAGAAGTGGATCTCTACAGTAGTGTAGTGCAGGCTTTACTTTCTGTGTGATCAAGTTTATTTCGCAAAGACGTATCTACCTCTGAAGGCCAATTCTCGTAAACAACATTGTTCAAATTACATTTCAATATAATTTCGATCACAAATAATACCCTCAAAGTCGCTCAAAACACCCTCAAAGTTAGCTTTTTGTAATAAAAAACTGACTTTGAAGGTATCTTTTGCAATCGAAATGCAATCGGGATGATATTGAAATTTAATTTAAACAATATTATTTACGGGAATTGGCCTTCTGGTTGACATATGACTGTTTGTGGCATTAGTTATCAGTAATTTAGTAGGTATTTACCTGCAAGAAGGTGTCAGCAGCAGCAATGAGCCTGAGCGGCGGTTCGTTGTCGCGCGGCGTGTCGGCCGCAGCGTCCAGCACTCGAGGTACTTGCTCGCGGAGGGACAGGCACTCTTCTGATAGGATATCCTGGACAAACAATACAATCACAGTTAAAAAATAGCAAATTTGAATTTGACTATGCAAATTAGTTCATTCTAATGGTAATTATTATTATTCTGAGCCTGTAGTGTCCCCCACTGCAGGGCAAAGGCGTCTCTACTCCCCTTCCACAGATCGCGATCTTGTGCGATGGATTGCCAATCTGTCAGAAATTTGTCCAAATCATCTTACGTTGGTTGAAGTCCACAAAGTTGTTGATTTTGGTTAAAAGTTCATCGGGCATGCGGCTGATATGGCCGGCCCAATTACACTTTAATGTGACGGCTTTTCGGGTGTATTTAGCGATGTGGGAATATAGCAAATTGGCTATATATAGGTTTAGTAACAATAAGATATTGATTTGGTTACCCGTTAGGTCATCATGGCGTATAGCATTCATCCTGCGTGGATCAAACCTCTATATCCAAGTTTTTCAGCCAGCTTGCGGCTGCAGTTGTAAAATGAACTTCCGACATTCCACCGGGAAAACGGCGAAGTGGGCATTCGTTTACCACATGGGAAAGGGTTTGGTCAGGCGCTCCGCAATCGCAATGTGGTGACTCCCTTAGTCCCCATTTATGGAGGTGGTGGTTAGTTTTCCCGTGGTTGGAACGAAATCGGTTTAATCGGGTCCAAGATTTACGGTCAGAGTCGAAACCGGGCAACTTCTACCCGTTAGGTAAGGTGAATTTACCAAAATACTTTCTTAGCCCAATCCGTCCATTGATTTGGGCTGTGCGTTGAAATATCAGTCAGTTCGTCAAGAGTTTACCTGTGAGTATTTATTAGTGTTGTACTGAGCGACGTTCTGCGCCGATGTAATCAGTTGAGTAGCTGTCGATGTAGCTTGCCGGGCACATTCCTGTAGAGACAATACATTTCATTATAGCAAAGACAATCCACACAGCGCGATCTAGCCCCCGAGCTAAGCAACTAGGCTTGTGTTATGGTGGCTAGACAATTGATATAATACTTATACAGGGTCCAGGTGGTTAATTTGAGTGTGTCAGTTAAGGTGAAAGGGTATCTCTATACAAACGTAGTCGACTGTTTCCTCCCTGGATTATGACACTAGCACAAATATTTTCGTTGCATAAAACCTATAACTGCCATGACTATGCCTCTATATCTTGGTTTTTTTCATTTTCTATTAATAGAAGTTAAGATTTAAAAAACAAAAAATTTAAAAAAATACAAAACATTGTCGTGGCAGTTATAAGTTTTATGCAACAAAAATATTTGCCCTAGTGTCATTATCCAGGAAGGAAACAGTCAGTGTATGGAGAGAGCGCCAGGTACTTTTCCTCTTAAGGCAGGTCCTAGAACTGCTGTAGATACGAGAAAACGGTCATAAGAGACCTTATCTTAATTTTGAAATAGTTAACATATAAATAAAAAAAAATAAAAATAGCTTTATTTATCCTTAACACTTAATATTGCATTTGAAAAAACAGTAAAAAAATGATATGTAGGCGTGCTAGTTGGTGTAGGGACCGCCTAAAGCGTTAAAAGCCTCCTCCAATAAGCTCCATCTCTTGCGGTCTCTCGCAGTGCGTGACCAGTGGTTCCCGGCTACTTTGATTATGTCGTCGCTCCATCTCTGGGTTGGACGACCTCTTCTTCTTTTCTCATCCAAGTGGTAACCAATTGGTAGTGATTTGAGACCACCTGTTTGGGTTTAATCTTTGAAGATGACCTGCCCATTTCCATTTCAAACCCAGTATTTTCTTTACCACGTCTTTTGCCTTTGTCTTTTTTCGTATGAGATAGTTAACATATGCAATTTCTTATTTATTGTGGGTTACAATAAAATAAAAGTTGCATTTTTCATTTAAAAAAAATATTACCTATGCATATCGATGTAGTTTCAGATAAGGAACACATCACCTAAAGAAACCAACATAGCCCTAGGGTGTGTAGTTTTTTAGATGATATTTGAAGTTTAGCTGACAAATTGTTATTAGGTTAGAACTAAAACTAGTAGGTAAATGTAAGGCAAAAAAGTCAGGGCGTCGCAAATATACGGCAATTTCCTAAGGCCGTCACAGTTAAAACACTTTTGGGAAGTCCTGGGTAAGATTATAAGAAACTTAACAAATTAAAATGAAAGTCAAAGTATCTACACCGCCATCACTGACTGACCAGGGGCTCTATTTTTGAATCGCTTTGTCGTATACGTCTACAAGTCATGGTCGACTTCCAAGTCACATGACACCAATTTTCTGTATATTTGAGTCGTTCGTCGTCGAAATTTGAAATGTCAATTTTTTATTCGTTTTACGCAGAAAATTGAAAACCGGTAATTACCGACGAACATCCGAATTAATCCAAAAGATATAAATATTGTTGTAAATATATTCTACCACTCGAGTGGTGGAGACCACTCGTTACGATCGAGCGATAAAAAAATAGCGACTTTCCGATGTTGAACGAATATCAGTAGAAATCGAGCGCTCGACGCGGGGCGAACGATTCAAAAATAAAGCCCCCTAAGTAAATGTTGTATAAGGTATCTTACCTGTAACTTGGCGCTATGATCCTGGACCACTTCAGCTCCATGCCTGTAGTCGGTCGCTATGTACCGCAGCTCCTCTGCCGCCGCTCGTAGGGCTGCTTGCTTCTCCGTATCCTGAGGGAGACAACACATGATGTTACTTGCCAAACTCCACGGCTAAACCAATTTGTATAAATTCTTTGTGTATATTCGTTAGGTATGAGAAACGAACAACGATTAGAAAATAGCTACCCAAGTAACACATTTGATAACACATAGCTTGCATATAGTATTTTTTTTTAAATCTTCACTTTCACTACATAGTATAAAACAAAGTCGCTTTCTCTGTCCCTATATCCCTATGTATGCTTAAATCTTTAAAACTACGCAACGGATTTTGATGCGGTTATAAAATCCACCGTGATTAAGTTGTATAAAGGTGGTTAGAACCTATAAGCAATCTGTATGTTACTAAAGGGAGAAAAATTGCAACTCATTTATAGTTGCAGAAGCGTTGTATAAGAATTCGAATTGTTACCCTGAGTGGCACTTGGAACTAACGGTCTGTGAATGAATGATTGAACGATAAAGCGATATCGTTCATTCGTTGAGTGACAAATTAGATCATAACTAGTCTGATTTTCGGCGGAGATAAACGAAAAACGGTTTGTTCTATTGTGTTAATAATATACGCTCGTGAATCTGACTTCTAAATAAACGGAGGCATTTGAGGGACACGAGTGAATAACAACCGACCCGTCTTTTTTTGTGGCTGTCCCGGCTTCTCTTCTGGTATGACATAGAAATCCTATCCTACTAATATTATAAATGCGAAAGTTTGTGTGTGTTTGTTACTCCTTCACACAAAAACTACTGGACCGATTGCGATGTAATTTGGTAGCTAGATAGCTGGAGACATGGATTAACACATAGGCTATTTTTATCCCGATATTCACACGGGATCGGGACTTACGCGGGTTAAAAAGCGGGGCGCAGCTAGTAAGATATAATAAAGACATACTTGTGGTTCAGAAGCGCACTGCCTGGCCGCCTCGACCATCCTGGCCGTCGCGTCCGCCAACATCTTGGCCGCGGCCAACAGCTTCCTTTGACTCTCCGATGGCTGACGTTCTGCTTCCGTCTAACGAACACAACAATATTCATTCATTAGATTTTACCCGAGATTTAGTCTGCGTAGCGGTTGAATTTTTTCAAAATCGTTTCTTAGCGGATGCCACATCATAACAGCTATCTGCCAAAGAATAATGGCAAAATCTCGAACAAACCCTCATTATTTAATTCAAAATGTCTGTAATATTACCTTAATGTCAGTGATGAGCCTGGCAGTGGCCTGGCCGAGCAGCCGCGCGTGTCGGACCATCTCGGGCCCGGAAGGTGCCAGCACTACTTGTTCAGATTCCGTTATAACAGTGTCCACACCACGCTCTGTCACTTGGGCCTGACCACGTTCTGTAAGTACAACAAGATATAATTTCATTACAAATATATCCTTTCTGTTGTCTAGTCTTTGGATTTTATCCATAGACAAATAGTCTTTGGAAGTTTAAAGTCTTAATAAATTCACGTAGTTCCAGACGTATTGACAAGTTCTTACAACTATAAATGGGGTGAAATAAGATGGAAGATGAAATTCTGAACTCTATCCAATTTTCTAAAACCTGAAAGAGAGACGCACTTCAGAAGCCCAATTCTCGTAAATAAAATTATTCAAATTACATTGCAATATCATTCCGGATGCATGTCGATTACAAAAAATAATCTTGAGAATACCAAAAACTGACTTTGAGGGTATTTTGAGCTACTTTGGGGTATTTTTCGTAATCGAAATGCAATCGGAATGATATTGCAATGTAATTCAATTTTATTTACGAGAATTGACTTTCTGATCATGATCTGCAGTGGTCTATGGGAGTCGCTTTACCAACTGCGGACGCAAGTAGGTCGCTGCAGACTAAATATAAGTCCAGTTTACTTGAGGTAAGCATTGGGAATATAGAGCCCTAACGCAGTCTTTGGAGCACCTTCTCCAATATGCCCTAACACCTGCATATTAGACGACCTTTGCTGTTACAAGCTATTTGGTTAAAGACGTTAGATGTTGGACAATAAGGCATCAACTCATACATCTCCCAGGCACTATGGCATTGTTGAATATTGTCACTGTCAACTCAAATACGTCAGCTGTCAAAACGTAGATGTAACGTCATCTGTCATATTGATTCTTGCCACGAAAACCGTTGAGAAGATTTCCTCCAGCGCACATCATTGTAAAATAACATAAAGCTTGAAATATATGTATAAACCACCAAAAGGCTTTAATTCATCAACCCTAGCTCGATACTAGACAGTTTTCGAGCCGGATCCCAGTTGACCAAGAAAACTGGGAATAACGACAGGTCGAGCAAAGGTTACCTACGGAACGAAGCAACACGAAGACAAATCGCCGCCAAAGGAGAATAATTGCACAAATCGCCGCCAAAGGAGAAGTGCACAACCGTGAGTCCGTTCCAATCATTACAAATTGCGCAGGATATTCTTTCACATTTATCCAAATTCATCTCAAATCATTTTCATACATACCATTCAAATAATTAACGTTTAAAATCACTCGTCATTATCATTCAAGACCCTTCTGCTGTTTTCATTTATCAATACCTATTCTAATTTGCCTACAATTCACTGCATTTCTTTCTCGATTGCTATAAAACGTAAACAACTTCGTCGATATACTAAGTATTCGTCAATTTATTCAACCGTAACCAACTTAACTTCAGTGTGCTAGTATTTTTGGTTGTTAAAATCGGCATTTCTACTCGTTTTTCACCCCCTTGTCATTTAAGTGTGCATACAATTTGCTGTTTTTTTGCCTTTTCGCATATTCCAGGAGGTCAAAGTCCAACAACGACCGTCCGCCGGCTGAGTTGAACGTGACGTCATCGCTCGCTTGCCGCGTCGTACGGGATCGATCAGCTGATCGGTGCCGCTTGACATTCGAGCTTTGCGCGGTTTATTTGAACTTCTGCTGAGCTTCTTTGCACTATTTTCATAATTTAAGTATATTTTCATTTTTATTTTCACACCACTATAAAGGCACACTAAATTACTTCCATTTTCAGCTAATTTTGCACAATCATGGATCTCAAAACTTTGAAAAAGAATCGAAGTTCATATAAAGCAAAACTCACTATATTTAAATCATACCTTCAGCCACTTTTGCTTTGCAAGGAACTCAATAACTTGCAACAATGCGAGTTATCAAGTAGATTAACCAAAATACAAGACATGTACAACGATTTTGATAACACACAAACTGAAATAGAAAATTTATCCGAAATTTCAGATGGCGAATACACAGAAAGGGAGACATTCGAGAATACTTACTTCGGGTTGGTGGCGGCTGCTCAGGACATGCTGAGTAGGGGCCAGGAACCTGCGGTTGCGCACGGCAATCAGGTGACGGGTTCTAGTAGTGTATCAGGCCTCACAGGTGGGACAAATATTAAGCTTCCTATAATTAATCTCCCTACCTTTTCTGGACGCTATCAGGATTGGTTAGAGTACCACGACACATTTAGCTCACTTATACACAAAAACACTACTATTCCTACAATAACTAAATTTCATTATTTACGTGCTTCTCTTAAAGAAGGCGCTTTATTAGTCATACAGTCACTTGATTTCTCCGAAGACAACTATGAAATTGCTTGGAGTTTGCTGTGCGACAGATACAACAACGATCGACTCTTAGTAAACAAACATGTTAAGGCTTTATTCAATATTGAACCTATTCAGCGAGAGACCTCTAGTTCATTGAGAAATGTCATTGATACCGTAAATAAAAATCTCCGAGCTTTGAAAAAACTCAAACTACCTACTGAACATTGGGACACACTCATTATCGAACTAGTTTTAAACAAACTCGATCCAACTTCCAGTCGTGAGTGGGAGCAAGAACGTAACCACATAAAGGAACTCCCATCATTAGAGAATTTTAATTCCTTTTTGAAGAATCGAGCCGATTTGCTTGAAACCATAGAGGAAAAATACAAACCGCGCAGACACAGCGACATAACACATCTACGCCCAAGAACATTCATTGCTAATCAATCTTTTACAAAACAACTTTTACAAAACAACAAACCCACAAAGACAGAATGTCCCGTATGTAAACATCCACATCCCATCTACTCATGTTTTAAATTCAAGTCACTACCTATAGAACAACGAATCGAGAAGGTCAAACAATTACACTTGTGTACCAATTGTTTGCGAAAGGGCCATGATGAGCAGCAGTGTAAATTAGGTCCTTGTAAACTCTGCTCACAAAAACATAACACTATGCTACACATTAACTCAAATACTACCGAACCGATGTCTAGCTCCTCACGAGACTGTGTAGTATTACCAACACTGCATGACGATGCTCAGTCGACTTCTATACAAAATAATGTCACTTTATCATCCATTCATCAAGGTCAAGTTTTATTGTCTACAACTATGATCAACATTTCAGATCACAAGGGTCAGCTTCATAGTGTCAGAGCGCTCTTGGATAATGGAAGTACCTCTAGCTTCATTACTCAAGGTTTACAAATACAGTTAGGTATTCCAAGCTACTCCACTACTATCTCAGTCCAAGGATTGAACGGTCAATTCTCACAAATAACTCAAAGGTGTGACATTTCACTATCTTCACTAACAAACAGTGGTTACAGTGCTGACGTCAATTGTCTAATTGTACCACACATCACACAGGTCATACCATCAACACGAATCAATTGCAAACCATTCAAAATCCCCGCGAATTTACAACTCGCGGATCCAACATTCAACGTACCGTCAGAGGTACAACTTTTACTAGGTGCCGACCTATTCTGGGAGGTACTCACACACAACACGATGTCATTGGGCAAAGGTAATCCGACACTAGTTGAAACAATGCTAGGTTGGCTCGTTACCGGCTCATTTCATGTTCCACATACACAACAACAGACCTATAATAATACAGTCCACAGTCATTTTACACAAACCACAGATCTCGACGAAAAACTTAACAAATTCTTCGAGTTAGAATCCGTTTCCACAGCTCAACAAGTCCATACTAAAGGTGAGAGTGAATGTGAAAGGATTTTCACACAAACAACTGTTCGTCAACAAGACGGCAGGTTCGTGGTTCACATACCACTCAAGGAATCGCCACATACATTAGGTGATTCAGAGCAACAAGCTCTCACTCGTTTCTACTCACTAGAACGTAAATTCAAACGTAACCATACATTTAAAACACTATACACCGATTTTATGAACGAATACATAGCTCTTGGTCACATGACAGAGACTACAGATACTCATCCAAACGAAGTATCATATTTTTTGCCCCACCATGGCGTCTTGCGGGAAAACAGCCTCAGTACAAAGCTGAGAACCGTCTTTGACGCATCGGCCGTTACAAGCTCAGGCAAATCACTAAATAACATTCAACACATAGGTCCATTTCTACAAGACGACATAATAAGCATTTTGATCAGGTTTCGACAGCATAAGATAGTAGTAACAGCTGATATTGAGAAAATGTATCGGCAGACATTAGTTGCGCAACAATTTAGAAGCCTTCAGCAAATATTTTGGCGGTCCGATCCTGATCAAACTCTCAAAAAATACAAACTTAACACTGTCACTTATGGTACCGCTTCGGCGCCCTACCTAGCTACAAGATGTCTCATACAGTTAGGTCGTGACAGCACAGACGAACAAGTAAAACAGACAATTCTTTCAGATATGTACGTCGACGACCTGGTAACGGGAAATAACCTAGAATCTGAGCTTATTTCCACATGCAAGGGTGTAATTCACACGTTGGAAGGCGCTCATTTTCACCTAAGAAAATGGCGGTCAAACAAGCCATCAATACTAACAAAAATTGTTGGTGAAAATACTAACGAAGAATTACTCAGCTTAAGTAAAGACAAATATGCAAAAACACTAGGTCTATTGTGGGCTTGCAAATCAGACGAGTTACTATTTTCATTAACAAACATAGACCCGCAAACTCATTCAAACAAACGCACCATCTTATCCACTATCGCTCAAGTCTTTGACCCACTAGGTTTGATTAACCCCTGTATGCTGCAGGCGAAACTCATTCTACAGACCCTCTGGGCCAAGAACATTTCATGGGACGAAGAGTTACCTCCAGAAATCCAATCACAATGGCAACAATTCATTATTAACCTACCAAATTTAACAAAAATTCAAATTCCAAGACATGTTTTACTCGACGATTATATTAAGGTAGAGATACACTCATTTAGTGATGCCTCGATCAAGTCCTATTCTGGGTGTGTTTACCTAAGATCCTTGTCTAGCAGTGGGATTGTCAAAGTACACTTAGTCTTATCAAAAAGCAGAGTAGCACCACTCAAGCAGAAACTAACTATACCTAGGTTGGAGCTATGTGGAGCTTTATTAGCCACACAATTAGCTGGTAAGGTAAAAAAGTCATTACGTGTCAATATAAATTCACAATTTTTCTATAGCGACTCGACAATAGTTCTTAGCTGGATAAAATCTTGTAAATACAATTTAAGGCAATTTGTTTACAATAGAGTCAAAGATATTTTAAAAACTTCTGAACCTTCGTCATGGAACTATGTTCCCACAGACTCGAACCCGGCAGACATCGGTTCCCGAGGTCTCAATGCCGCACAACTTCAGGCTTCACTCTTGTGGTGGGAAGGTCCACACTTTTTACATGACGCTGTAATTAAGTTACCCACACAACCACATCTCATTCACACTCAAAGCTTACCTGAAACCAAGGTTCAGTGTCACATACAATCAAGCGAGTTACAAAGGTTTGATCTCTTAAACAAATATTCTTCGTACAGCAAACTTCAGCGCATAGTTGCATACATCAAACGTTTTATACATAACTGTCGAAACTCAAGCAACAAATTAATAGGTAAATTAATATTCCCTGAACTACATTCTAGCACATTAACACTTTGCAAATTGGTTCAAAGGGACATTTTTCATAAACAATACTCAATATTAATAAACAAATCTACATTACCGTCTAAGGATAAAATATTAAAACTCAATCCATTCATTGACTCGTCAAGTGAGTTAATTCGTGTGGGAGGCAGGCTAGCTAATTCTAATTACAACTACGACATAAAGTATCCTATTTTACTGCACGCCTCTCACAAAATCACACAGTTATTAGTAGAGTACTATCACAAATATTTGCTACATGCTGGACCTCAATTGGTACTCTCTATATTACGTCACAAATTTTGGATTGTGAATGGTCGCAACTTAGTTAGGAAGGTCACTCATAACTGCATACAATGTTGCAGGTTTGCAGGTAAAACATATCAACCCATCATGGGAAATTTACCTCAAGCGAGATTAGAAGCAGAGTTCCCATTCACAAACACCGCGATCGATTATTGCGGACCAATACTGATAGCAGATAAAAAGGGTAGGGGCTGTAGACTTCAAAAGGCTTATATTTGCGTGTTTGTATGTCTAGCTATAAAGGCAGTACATATAGAGCTTGTCACCGAATTGTCGTCACATTCTTTCATGTCAGCCCTCAATAGATTTATTGCTCGCAGAGGCAAACCTACGAATATTTATTCCGACAATGGGACAAATTTCGTGGGTGCCTGCAACGAAATTAACAGATTTATTAAATCCACTTGTAATGACGTAATATCATATTCATCTGAAAATGGAATTAATTTTAAATTCAGTCCAGCCTATAGTCCCCATTTCAATGGCTTAGCAGAAGCGTCGGTCAAATCTATAAAGTTTCATTTAAAGAGAGTTTTAGGTATGGCACACTTGAATTATGAGGAAATGAACACGGTTTTGGTGCAGATTGAAAGCATCCTAAATTCTAGGCCACTCACTCCTTTTTCATCAGATCCTTCAGATCTCATCCCTTTAACTCCTGCGCATTTTTTGATTGGACGTGTTCTCACAACGTTGCCTTCTCCCCAGGTACCCGAAAATGTGCCACTCACAAACTTCAACAGATTCACGAGAATCCAAGCACTGAGAAATCATTTCTGGAAACGTTTTTACAGAGAGTACGTTTCAGAATTGCAGACTAGGAGCAAGTGGCACACAACCAAGGGACAACCATGTCCAGGCGATATGGTCGTAATCAAGGACGACCGTCTACCACCTAACCGATGGCTTCTAGGACGAGTCACCGCAGTACATCCAGGCACCGACGACGTGAACCGCGTCGCGGACATCAGAACCACAAGCGGAACTCTGAGACGAGCATTCAACCGTCTCTGCCCACTACCTACGTTGGAACTCACTGTTCCAAGGCCGGGAACCTGTTGAATATTGTCACTGTCAACTCAAATACGTCAGCTGTCAAAACGTAGATGTAACGTCATCTGTCATATTGATTCTTGCCACGAAAACCGTTGAGAAGATTTCCTCCAGCGCACATCATTGTAAAATAACATAAAGCTTGAAATATATGTATAAACCACCAAAAGGCTTTAATTCATCAACCCTAGCTCGATACTAGACAGGCATCATAAATAGCATATATAAAACGTCCTGACACTGTATAAGTATCTTACCAGGGTCAGCATGAGCCAGCAGCCGCTCCAGCTCCTCGGCAAGCCTCTGCGCGGCCGCCATCAACGCGGCCACATTGTTCCCATCATCCTTGACTCCAGAACTGGCTTCCACAAGCCGCTCCACTGCGGCGGATACTTGGCGAGCTGCAGCCACTAGTTGCTCGCGGCACGCTGGGTTGTGGATCGTTGGGGCTACAACCTGGGACGAAAGGGAGAATTTGATGGAGGATACTTACGATGAGTTTAATAGCAAATCAAAAGGGGATTTCTACAGATTCTAGATATTTATTTCTATAGTTTCTAAAATTTAATTAATATATGGAAAACTAAAGTAAAATATTACAAATAAAAGCGCGTCTCCCCGAGGCATCGTTCCGAGAAAGCTGGCAACATTTCCCCTCTGGATGGCCAGACTGACCCTTTCGAGCGAAAAAGCCACCAGCCCTCCGATCGCCAGACACCTCGACAAGACGCGCGCCGAGGTCCCTAAAAATGCAGAGGCTTCGGGACCCCAAGATCCCAAAGTCCAAGTCCAAAGTTTCTACAGATGGTATCTTCAATATGGAAAATATTAAAGCAGTCTAGCATTCAATACTAGGTAGTATCCAGTGTCAGTAAACCCATGATGTTGTTCTGCAACTACTGCATGGTTTGTGATCCACGACACTGGTTCTTAGTGGAAAGTCCTGAGTCCCACACTAAGCGTTCCTTATCTGCACCGCGAGGTAATCAGATGCCAGAGTCTGTCTTTCCTGATACAATATATGCAGTTCTTCAAGTCAGGGGGAAACGGGCGTGATACATCTAGACGGCATCGTCACTTACGATAGCGGTCTTATCGACCCAGTTGGCACAATGGTCACCATGCCGGACTGCCAAGCACAGGGTTGCGGATTCAATTCCCACCTCAGATAAGTATTTATGCTTAGATATTTGTCTGTGGTCTGGTTGTTTCCATATATTGTAATGTAAGTATATATTTACAAAAGAAAAGTGAATAAGTAGTATATCCGTTGTCTAGCAGTAACCCATAACACAAGTCTAGTTACTTAGCTTGGGGCTAGATGGCAATGTGTGGAATGTCCTGCAATATTTATTTTATTATGCTATATAAACAAAGGATACTGATTGATGCCCAATCATCATCAGTATACCGCAGTACTAACCTTAGCACAAGCGACAAGCTGGCTGGTGGCGAGCGCGCAGCTCGTGGCAGCCGCTATGATGTTGTTCTGCAGCTGCTGGTCGTGCTTGCACTGCGCTGCTACGTTCTTCGCCTTCAGTACCAGGGCAGCGGTGGTGTTCGCGACTGATTTCGCCAGCGATAGCAGGATGTCCTAGGTTATTGAGAAGTTGTTCGTGTTTTAAACCCATACTTAAGGTTGTGATGTATTCAAAATTACAATTGGACGTATTTGTTGCGCTTTGGCAAGGAATTCCTGCAAGCGTATTTTTGCAAAGTGCTTGAGCATGAACTCTGCTTTTGATTTCTCGAATTTTTAAGTGGGAATGCATTCCAAAATTTGTATTTTTGTATACTTAATATTAGATTAATTACGCTTGTTCTTGATTATAGGTACTTTAGTTGAGTACATCAATAATATAATGTCAGTAGCTGTTTTTTGGTACGTTCCTGCCGATCAAACTTTCTGGTCAAACTAGTTTGGTAACTTGGAACGAAGTTCCTTATCGCGGGTTGGAGAGGGGACTTAGCAGAGAAAGAAAACGTGAAACAAATAATGGTTGCGTGTATTTATGTAGACGCGTGAGAAGTTATGCGTCCTTCTTCAACCTGTTACTTTTGTGTAACAATGATGCGCGCTCATCTTAAAACTTCTCTCTCATCTTTTTTTCATAACGCGACTAAAGAAGTATAACTTCAAAAAACCGTAACAGATTAAGTATTAATATATTGAGTAGTTTTTGAAAGTTTCGTTAACCGAATGCCTAACTCCAACCCTAGATAATCGTTTTTTCTGGAACCCCACGATACAAACATTGTTTAGTGTGGGGGCCGCAGTCAATGTATCATGTGAACATTAGGTTTAGGTTAATAAATATTTTTCATTGTTTTTCATTTTTTTTTTCAGATAGTTTCACTTACGGTTTTTTTTGTTTCTCTTAATATCATAAAATAAAAAATAAAACGGTCAAAGGAGTTCGTTCCATACGCCTGTTTTGCGACACGTTCGTTTTCTTTTTAATTTTGTTTGATATCTGCTAGAGGCTAATAGAGGCGTTTCTACTATTACAATTAAATAAATATACTTATGTAGATCAATGCAAGAACATACTCACCTACATTGGTTACCTATAGGTTTATATTTACGACTAGCTTTTGCCCGCGACTTTGTCCGCGTAAAAGTCGAAAATGGACCAAGGAATCACGTTGTCCCATACAAACTTTGCCCTCCTTTTTCACCCCCTAAGGGGTAGAATTTCGGAAAATCCTCCTCCAAGTTTCAGGTCTCGACGATCAGCGGTTTAGGCAGTGCGTTGATCCGTCAGTCAGTCAGAAGCATTTTATTACTATTCTATTGAGTTATTTTCTGACCCTCATTGTACAATTGACCAAGAATTACAGACTACGAATTAACATAAGCGTCAAACAAATCCCGCGGGAATATCAGGATACTTAGCCTATATGTTATTCCAGGACTCTAGATATTTACAGAGATACAGAGTTTCATCGCAATCGGTTTAGTAGTTTTTGCCTAAAGTAATTTAAATAGACAACTATTCCGAAAGATTCTCATGTTTTACCTACGGTATTGTAATATTTGATCTGTTTATTTACAGAGCACAGAGTTACTATGTTCGACAGGAGATGACAATACGAAGAAAATGTTTCTAGTAATATTTGACAGTAAAACCAACAATATTGACGCACTGGCTGTACCTCTACCACGAGTGATTTTGACATCTAGATTAGACACAGTACGTCTTATGTATTGACAACCTGAGGTCGCGATCATTCTCTGCTAACTCAGCTTGGTTGAATTTTTAACGTGATAACGTCTTATAAATAGGAATGCACTTGCAAAAAAGTGTGACGTCATCGCTCACGTTCCGTTATGACAAGGTAACCAAATAGGTTACCATAGCAACATATTTTTATCAATGTTTTCTTATAAAGTTATCACGTAAAATTATCGTCCGTAACCCGACTTTAGGGACAAATCGTTTTTATCGTTTTTTTAATGAATTTTTTTTGGGAAACTGGTTGGGCAAAAATAATAAAGTGTGTTCATTTGCAAATGATCGCGGAACACGATTGGTTTTTAGATAGATAGTAGCAGAATGTCGACTTTCTCACGTTGCCGATTTTTGCAAAATTCAATACAGGTAATAGCGCAGTGCCAACTTTAGGACATTTCTATGCAATTAATCGCTTATAGACTTTTTTATTTTCGACAACTAATTGTGAATCTTGGTTGCCAAAAGGGCTAGCCGGTGCCCGGTTTTTCAGCTTAACGCAGCTTTACAATGCAAAATAGCATCAGCCATAAAACTTCAAAAACAGTTTCAGGTCATTGTTGTAAACAACTCATGGTAAGGTTTCAGTTCCTGTGTTAACTTTTTCTTCGTCTTGTCATCTCCAACGTAACATTAGTACCTCAGTGGTTTAAATGGGGTATATTAGTAAAGTGTAAAGAAATCATTTTTGCAACTACATTCACTTTCAGACAGTTAGTTGTGAAATAAAACAAATCAATATTTCTTTTTAAAAAGCAAATGTAATTAACAAAAATAACTTCCTTATTGTTTTAATAACACCACAACCGAAAATAAAAATGGCGGACAAATTCTGAACAAAAAAAAAATAGAAAATATAGTTTTTTTTTTGTTTTTCCCGGAATATTTAGTGAAAAAAACGTTAAATTATGGTTTGGTAACAGTTTCAAAATTTGCCCGCATAAATATTACAAAAATAACAAATTAAAAAAATAAGTGTAAATAAAAAAAAATAACAAAAAATAAAATCGATTGTAAATTCATTATTTTGTGAGAATGTAATAATGTATTTATGTATTAAATTGATATGTTTTGTATTGATATTTTGATTGTATGAAATATTTATAATAACGCAAAATAGTTATGTACAGTGTTTCCCATTTTTTCTATGGATCATTACGTCATCGGATAAATGATTGACATTTTATTTTCTTATTTTTATTTATTTATTTATTTTATTTTAAATATGAAAACATATGTTGTACTATAGTACACGTAATACTTTTATTAGTATCATGGAGATTAATTATTAAACATTTTTAGATTTTTAATATTATTATTCTTTTGCTGTAAGTATATTTATTTATGTATATTTTGACGTGACAACGTTTTATAAATTGGTTTGCCGGGTGACACTTCAAGAAACTGCGTTACGCTCCGCTGACGTTATGCGCTCACAATGAGAGCGAGTGAGAGGCACGCGGGCATGGTTAGCCCGCCTAAGAGCGAGAGAGACAGACATAAAAAGTGAAAGGCACGCGTCCCTTCCACTCGAGCACAGTTGTTGTCACGTAAAACTTTCGCCCGTATACCGACTTTACAGGCAACCAGTTTTTTTACCTTTTTATCTGTTTATTTTAGATAATTGAGAAGATGTTATAGTTTGTCATAGAGATTTATTTAAAATTTAAATATTATATTGTTTTTTTTTTTTATCGTTTTCTATTATTAATATTTTGGTTGAAATTATCAATTTATCAGACAACTGTTTATTTAGAAATTTTACAGTTTTCTTTAATGCTTTATCTTTAGTAAGTCATTTTGGAAGTTGGTCAAGTTTTAACCGACTTCGAAAAAAGGAGGAAGTTCTCCATTCGTCGATAATTTGTTTGTTTTCTTTATATCATGTAGTCATTTTCGGAATTAGTCATTTTAAGACAAAATTATTAACAATGTTGCGCTGTGTAAATTCGTTTGTAAGTATTAAAATTATTAAGTCACAATTTTAAGTTTAGTAGATGTCAGAAAAATATGTACAAAAATAATGTTTTTATTAAAATATATAACAAGACAAATAACTGCCCTCTGAGATTCACACATAAATAATACTGATTTGTTGTTTAGTTATTAGTTAAACCATAGACAAAAAATACAGATTATACACGAACCCTGCCCATACAACTACTAATGAATTAAAAAACGACTTTTAATTAATTAAAACCTGCTAAAGAATGAGGTAAAAAATTAGTAAAAATAAGAGGAATATTTTTGATGTTCATGAGTTAAAGTCCATAAACCATTTTCAAAATGAATAGTTAAAATATAATGTTTTGCATCAGGCTAAATGTTTTTGAATGAATAAATTAGTTTTTAGTAGAAATAAAAACAATTAAAACCTACCCAATTACTATCAAGATCTAAGTTAGTATATACCTACAAAATGGCAAAAAAAACCTACTAAAATCAGTAAACTATCAACTATTGGCAGAAAGGCTGCGTTTACCTAAGTTATTCAAAGATATTTTTACCAAATCACCATTTTTTATTTGCTACATAACAACCTGATACTTTGCGAGGTTTAAAATGAGACCGTGCAACTAAAAATAACGTCAGAAGAAAACATTGATGGTAACCAACAAAACCAAAGCAACGAGAATACGTTGCTATGGTTACCTTGTCAATAATGGAACGTGAGCGATGACGTTACACTTTTTCACGTCAAAAAACAATAGCTGGGGGCCTACCGCGGTAAGTGCGTCGGCTTCAAACCAACGCGTCGGTTTACGCCGACGCGCGCCCCACACTGGGCGAAATTTTGAGCCTGTCTTTCATAGGAGTTTTGAAAAATTAAGTGGTTTTTATCATGTGTTTTAAGTATGCAGGATTGTTGAGGATATCAAAACATTTAAAAACAAGTTATTCAGGTTTTGTTATTTCTAAAAACCACTACAAATTATGACTTTGTTTTTTTTTTAAATAATAAAACCATAATCACTTATTTTTGAATGTTTTGATGTCCCCGGCAATCCTGCATACTTAAAACACACGAAAACACTACTTAATTATTCAAAATTTCTATGAAAAGCAAGCTCAAATTTCTGCCCATTGTGAGACGCGGTTTGGGATATCGACGTCGGCTTGAAGCCGACGCACTTACCGCGGTAGGGCCCCTGACCGTAAACTATGCCAAAATGTTACAATAATAGTAACATTTAAATCAAATTAGTAAGATTTAAAAAAATAAGTAATATTTTAATAGTGACTAAAATTATACTAAAACTAAAATAATATATTTAACATGCAGTCTTTTTCCAGTTACGTTATTATGTCTTTAAAACTAAATTACAATCCGAAACGATTTACTTAGTAATTTGGAATTTCGACCAGTATTAGGAACACAACAATTTTGAAGGAAAAAGACTATTATAAAGTCTCGAAAGATTTTAGTATAAGATCGCATATTTTTAGTAAATGTCGAAATTTTTAGTAAAAGCTTTTCATAACTCTTCGTAAAATTTAAAATAGTAGAAAATCTAGCAAATTTAAAAACATTTCAAAGATTAATAGTTTAAAAAAATATTAAAAAAAAATAAAGTTGTAATTTTTAGTATACTTTGTTAGTCTTTAGTATTATTAGTCTATGAGACTTAGTCGAAAATAAGTAAAAAAAAATAAAAAAAATAGAGTTTAAGTAACAATAATCTAGCGAATTTAGAAAACACGAATTTTTAAGTCAACATAAATAAATAATTAATTTTTGTCACAACTTTTAAGTGTGAATATTTTAGTTTAAGTATTTCACACAAGATTTTGATAATCCAAATCGTAGAAAAAAGACGAATGTTATTTACGATTTTTTGGTCTCAAGATGAGTGCTACATCATTCGCGCTCTTACTCTGGCGCTTATTTGAAATTGATGTGGCAAGATCATTTCTACGTCTGTCATTACGATTACTTGCACCTATGTAACGAAATAGCTTATTGGTTTGTAAGTACATATAGCACCTACCAACATTTATTTATTACTATTATCTACATGATAGAAGTCTTATAGAAATTAACAGATTATAACTTCATAAAAACTGCCCTCGGATGCGTTTCTTTGTAACACAGAGTGCAAAGTTTTGGTTGAATATAATTTAAAGAATATATAGTAATTATGACAACATTATGAAATAAGTAACCCAAGAGACATAGTCAGTGGGCAGCACTGGTAAGTCTTTATGTACCGAGCGGCATTAGGTATGTAATTCAAGGAGACTGATTAGTTTAAATACTGTTATATTGCTATACTATGCCATTACTCGGTAGTGCATAATATTATGGTACCGTAAAATAGCACACTACCACTTTCTGACACAGCGATTAGATATTAATTTCCGAAGTAATCATAACATTTCTCACCACTTTCTGTTCCATTGCCTCTCTCGCAATTATCATTAAAAAACAAACACTGTACCGACACAGCGATGAATACGAAAATTAACGCCAAAATCAAAAGAATATTCAACCAATTATCTTTCCATATCTCTTTCCATTCCAGCTCTAAACAGACGCAGTTTTTACAGCACTTTTGTTCAGTTTTCGGGCACCTACGCTTACAGAACTGACAGAAGCCTCTGATATATTGACCACCGCTTAATTTAAACGTCGGATTATATATGATACGAATTTCTGTCTTTCCTTTATTTTCTGCTTCTTCATTATTAAGTTCGACTTTCGTAGTCCGATCTCTGGACTCTGTAGTGAAATATTTTTCGCTTTTTTTGACGAAATTTTCAAAATTATCCCTTGTTAATTTACCGATTTCATTTTTAGTGAAAGAAGCTTCAGCTTTTTCAGTAAAAGTCTCTGTTGTTGTTAGAACTCTATTATATTTATCGTGGTTTAATAGTTTCATGTTAAGAGCGCCTGCGACTTTTACATTTGGACCGCTTTGTGTGACGTCATTAACAATACTGTGACATTCGATTTTCTTGTCATATTTGTTAAATTTATCGTTTATTTCATTTTTAGTATCAGATAAGAAAAATTGCTTTCGAAGTAAATCATTTTTAACACGTCTATCAATGTTTATATTTGTATTTTTTGATTTATCATCAGTTTCAAAATTAACATGTTCATAATCTGTATTTTTAGAATCAAAATTAACATTAACATAGTCGTGGTTCGCGAAATCCTTTTTGAAATTGTATATTTTGTCTTGTATAGTTTTTGGGTATAGTTTTGGACTTTCCAAGTAACCTGTACAGTTAGCTACAATAGTTTCATAATCACTACCATTATTAATAACACCATTATCTTTATTATTAGTATTTAAACCATTATTATCTTTGTTATTATTAATAACACTACCATTATCATTATTTTTCCTTAACAATGCGTTACAATACTCTACACTTCTATAATATTCAGAATCTGTTTCCTCTTTTATAACATCTAGACCCCAATTACGTGTTACATCAACATCTTCATATATATTTTCATTGCTATCATGATATATATCATCTCTATCACTATTTATATTATGAATATCCTCGTGTATATCATTTTCATCACTTGTAACATGTCTATGACCTAATATATCGTCCCGTGTACCATATCTATCATAATTAGTGTGTTTTTTAGGAACATCATAATGTATATCATTTTTAGTACCATTAGAATCAACAGATATATCATTTTTAACACTATATACATTATTAGTATCATTTCTATCACCATGTATACCATATTTAACTTCTATATCATGCGATATATCATTTTTATCGTCAGTTACATCAAAATTAGTATCAAAATCCTTCCGATCAAAGAATACATTGTAAAAATTATCGTAACAATAGTTAAGTTTCCTGTATATGAAGGATTTATTGTTAGTTACCTGCGTTTCCTTGTCTTGTTCGTTTTCGTCGATCGTGTAGAGGACGGAGGTGGAAGCTTCACCGACGCGGGAGGCCGCGTTCAGGAGGTTCTGGCGTGGCTGGAAGAAGGTTAAAATGATGTTAGTAATTTTACCCGCGAAACTTTTAACTTTTGTATATTCACCATAAGTGTCGAATTATAACCGAATGCTATATTTAACAATCTTAATATAGGCCCAGAACTAAAAATCTGTAACTCGTAATATTCTGGTATGGTATACTGACAATATTCACCACGTGTGTCTATTGTACTGTGTGGAATCTACTAACCTCTCTAGTATCAGGCTCGGCAGCTTGCAGCAGATGCGTGAACGCTGTACACAGTGTTCTAGTAGCTTGGAGCAGCTTATCGCCGCGATCTTGGTCCTCTAACAACGCTGCTATAACGCTGACTCCTTTCGTCACGTGTGGTAAGTTTGTCGTTATGCTTGTGATGGCGGCTCCTACTGCTCGGTGGTCTACTTCTTCTGTGGGACCTGGAGACGCGAAATATAAATTAAAAAGAAAAACTAAAGAATAAACCCCATATTTCTAGAGGTTCCTTTTATATCTAGATGGCACCACCGCTATTTAAACAGTTTATACCTAGATGGCGCCACCGCTATTATTAACCTAAACGAATTTTGTATAATTTTATGACCATAAATAATTAAAATAACTAAGGGTGAAATATGAATTTCAAACATTTAATTAGTAAAAACAATTCATAAAGTTCTCTAATTATTTATTACAACGCCATCTTTGTTCGTTATTTTCAAAAGTTTCATTACATTTGTAACAGATGGCGTTACTAAAATACACGTACGCCATGTTGTATGGACGGTGTTCGTCTATTACTGGTAATTAGTTTATACATCTTCTTATATATAAAAATGAATCGCAAAATGTGTTGGTAAGCGCATAACTCAACAACGCCTGGACCAATTTGGCCAATTATTTTTTTGTTGTGTTTGTTATTGTCAGGAGAAGGTTCTTATGAAAGAAAAAATTAAAGAAATTTCGTAGAAAATTATTACGCGGGTGAAACCGCGGGGCTCAGCTAGTATATTATAAAAAAGGAAGATATTTTTGTTTGTAACGAATTGGCTCTTAAATTCCAACACCGATTTTTAAGAAACTTGGTATGAGGATGCATTGATTCATTGACAGTAACATAGGCTACTTTTTATCCCGATATTCTCACGGGATCGGGAGTTATGCGGGTGAAACCGCGGAGCGCAGCTAGTCTATGGTAATACAAACCGGAAGTGAGTGTGACGACTTGCGCAGTGGCAGCGTTCATGGCCGCCAGCTGGCTCGAGACGGCTTGCTTGTTGCTGTCCATTGTCACTTGACGCCATTTTACTGATGCCGCGTCACTTCCTAGCGAGGGTAGTTGGGCCTAGAACATGTAACACATTGTCAGTTAGTTGCGGATTCGATACCCGACGTCGAATGAATTGATAATAAACGAGTCGTTTAATGTCACACGACGTGTGCTCTATTGTAATAAGTTACCTAAACATGACATGGACATGTTTACAGGTTCAAGATTTTTGTAAAGCATAAATAGTGCGGCGGCGGCGCGGGCGTACTATAATACTTCTTCGTACCTTAATCATAAGGATAAAAAATGATAAGATTGAAGGTTTATCTAAAATGGAGCAATTAAAGTCACGTCCCCCATGGAGCATGATCACAAACACCCCATGAGTTTATTGTGCCTTCTTCTCATTGGTGGGCGCGTTCCGAAAGCACATAATAATCAAATTGAATTATTTATTGACTTACACTTAATGAAAATTTATGTGCGTTATTAACATTGCTCTTACTGTGAAGGAAAACACGCGCGGCTTAATTATCTCCAGACGTATTGACAATTTTTTGACTCTGGACAAGGTCGACTAAGCTGAGAGTGAAGTATAAGGCCTACTTCATCTAATACATACACCAGCACTACAACGCCCTAAACAACATGTCCTAAAGTTGCTGGCAGTGTATAAATAATCTACATTAGACGTAAAAGCCAATATGATACATACCCGATCCAGTTCATCGTGAGCCTGCCTGATGATGGTAGTTCCAGTTGTGATCGTCGACAGCAGTGCCCTCTGCGGCTCCGCGGACAAGTTGCGAACTAAAGTCTGTTGCGTTTGACCACCCTATACGGAATATATGAAGATAATAATATATTTTCTTGTTATACTGTAGTGGAATTTGATATACACTCGCAATCAATAACCTATCTATCAGTTAATAAGGGTTAAGCTGACGTTGTTTAGCATTTTTCCTATGGCCAAACATGATAGACTTAATTGTTTTTTTTTTAATGAATTGTATTTTTTTATAATTAATTGTTTTTATTTTATAATTAATTGTTTTTATTTTGTAATTAATTTTATTTATGATGAAACAAAGCATTTTAGATGTCAGATTAACTGAAATATTTGAAATACTGATGAATTGACACTTGTATTTTATATTTGTGTAAACTGTCAAAAAAAGGTTATACCCTTAGTAACTGATCGATATGATATTGATTTTGATAATAATTAGTAAAAGAAGCCAATTTCAAATACCTACACAGTGTATTTCGATGACTATTTTGTATCCAAAAATGACAGCGTGAAACAAAACAAATAACTATGAAATTATATGGAGAATATATTCGAGTTCTTCATAGTTTTAGCCTAATTATTTCCAAGTAGCAAATTAACCACGAGTAAAAAAGCACATTTTTGAGAATGTTTCAATATCTTAATTTACCCAAGTGTGGTCATTGACTAAGAATTTAAATATAGACAGGTAATTAATCAACTAAAAACGTCACACAAAACCTCTATTTAAAGATAGCGCCACCACTTAATATACAGTTTATGCCTCTTATATCTAGATGGCGCCACCGCATTTTTTAAAACATACTTTACAAGTTTAATTTAATTTTTCTGAACAAAAATAATGTTTAGCTTCTATTCAAATAAATATAAATATGAAATATTAATTTTAAACTGAGAAATATAAATTAAATTTTCCATTGCGTATCCGCCTAGGGCAAAAAGCTTGGCTAGAATTAAGCCAACTATGTCCTATGCCAACAACTTTTTTGGCTATCTGTGTGACACAATTTCACAAGTTTTATTAAGATCTTTATCAGATGGCGTTACTAAATTACAAGTACGCCATTTTTTATTACCGTTGTTTGTCTATACCTGGTAATTATTAGTCAATGATGTAAGATAAGTGATAACGTCATAAGAAAACATTGATGGTAACCATAGCAACGTATTATCGTTGTCATGTTCGGGGTACGCGTCATGCTATTGACAACCATAGCAACGTATTATCGTTGCTATGGTTACCTTGTCAATAACCCATGTTCCCGTAACATGACAACATTGCTATGGTAATCGTGTCAATTAAGGAACGTGACCGATGACGTCACACTTTTTGACGTGATAACGTCTAATAAATTGATGAACACCTGCTTTCACAAAAAACACGACGTCACGCGTCATGTTCGGGGTACGCGTCATGCTATTGACAACCATAGCAACGTATTATCGTTGCTATGGTTACCTTGTCAATAACTCACGTTCCCGTAACATGACAAAGTTGCTATGGTAACCTTGTCAATAACGGAACGTGAGCGATGATGTCACACTTTTTGACGTGATAACATCTAATAAATTGATGAACACCTGCTTTCACAAAAAACATGACGTCACGCGTCATGTTCCGGGAACGCGTCATGTTATTAAGGTAACCATAGCATCAATGTTTTCACGTAAAATTATTGTCCGTAAACCGATTTTACAGACAACCATAGATAGATAGATAAATTCTTTATTGTAAACATTTTCAAATAACATTAAATAAAAACAAAAATACAAAGGGCGGCCTTATCGCTCAAAGCGATCTCTTCCAGGCAACCTTTGGATAGACAACCATTTGTTTTTTTCGTAAGTGCTGAGGTGTTCATCTATTTATTTATAAGACGTTGTCACGTCAAAAACTAGATATAATAAAAAAAGCGTATATACTAACAGCTGGCGAGGTATGTCCGGTGATGATCTGGCCAGAGACAGTTGTCTGTTGCGCGCCCGTCACGTGGCCGACTGCGAACGGCTTAGCACCTAGTTGTATAAGCAATTATATACAGTAACAGTGCAAACTAAATTATATTGCAAATTATAGAAAATACATTGAAATCCTTATACATGTACGCTATATAGTATTCTATATAAAACGTCACTTATATTTTGTGCCTAATCAAAGCGCCCCCGTCCAAATGATACGGCGAATTTATGAAACTATTACGACTAAGTCTTTACACGTACTTTCTGTATAATTAAAAAACACTTTCATTTTATAATTTGTTCAGTCTTAAATTGTACGACTGCTAAAATGTACAACTTATAGAAATTTATGACCTGCCATAAATGTACAACTTGCCAAACCGTAAAACTTTTCAACACGTGCAACTTGATGTAATGTACAACTTATAAAAGATAATTTGCTAAAAGGGAAAGTTTTTGTGAACCAGTGAGCAATTAAACAGAGAAATAGACGAAGAAATATTTTTATGCTACTGCGACGTCATTTGCTGCAACTTCTGACGGAAGGAATAAACAAAATAAGAAAGAATATTATAAATCTACTACAATACCTAGTGTACAAATAACTCTATATATCTCTAAGCAGTGCATTTAGTATGTATATGTTACCTTCAGCGCCAGGTCTGTGTACGGCGGGTTTAGCGACTGATTCCGTGTTCACCTTGCCGGACTTGAATGTGTCGTGTTGAATTATATTTGCTCTGGAGAAAAACATAAATTATATTTGATTAGGTAAGTCTTACCAAGGGCGACTTGCAGGAACATTTGAATCTAGATTTAGTAGAATTAAAACTCAATTTTAGCGTCCTCCGTCCGTTTAAAAAACCGTTTGTATATTCGGTGTCATATTTATATATACTCTGATTTCACATATATTATACAAACAGCAGCTTAGATAGTTAATGCTTTATTGTACGTTCACACAAGTTTTAAAATACATCAAAAATAAACCTTAAATTATAAAAACAAAAAACTGTGGCACAATATGCGACCTTACTGCTGAAAGTGGTTTCTTCCAGGCATTCGTATGATACTAATATAGGTATACTCACTTGGAAGGCGAGATAGAATCCTCCAGCATAGCACTACCTTCATCGCCTTCAATCCCCAAATGTTCCTTGGCGCGTTGCTTCCTCACTATTATATCGATGTATCCAGCGATAACTTGGAGAATCTGTTCCGCTTCCGTCGTCTGGACTGAGTAGTATTGGTCACTAGAATTGATTATATTATATTTAATTTTAAAAGAACAGATTTGCTAAATGTACAACCTGCCAAAAAGTATAAATAACTCACCTATAATCTCCAAAATCGAGAGTGAAAGTATTAGGGCTAGCACACCATCTCCTGACGGTTGTCAAAGGCCAACTCTGAAGAATTTCCTTGGTTTTTTCATCGAGACGAAGCACCGAGTCTTTGGTGACGCCTAGAAGACGCGGTACTAGCTTGTTCTTGCCTTTCATTTTCTCCTAGGGATAAAAAATTATAAATTAATAAGATCGATGAAAACATAGTAAGGAAACAAGTAGATGGATGAACTGATGTGTCGCGTCCTCTCCCCATAACAGTAGAAATACGATTAGCCCATCATTGTAACACTAGAAAATGGAATATGTCATGAGGCTAAAATTTTGCCAGGAACCAAACTTTTACAACTAGCCTATAATAATGAGTGTTACACTCAAATCTCCTAAAATGTACAATTTACCAAATCGTAAAGCCTGTTGAATCGATTTCTACCCAGTTTTCTTATAATTAGCCAATAATAAGTATAACACCCCAATTTCCTAAAATGTACATCTTGCCAAAGGAGTGTTGTACAATTTATCAAAACTTCTTATTTTTTTTCCCAAAAAATAAAGTGTAAATCATGAAATAAACAATAATAATTTATTTAAAACGTTACATACCGCTTAACAGATTTAAATACAGTTTCAACTAACCTTGACTAAGAAGAAAGCGACACCATAAGTGTTGAGCTCCCTGGCCGTCTTGGTGTACAATACTTTAGCGTCCAGTTCACTGAGACCCGCGTGCTTCTTGTGCTCTTTGAACACTTTCTTCTCAATACCTTTCACTTTCATGTAGGACGCTGGTAGGAATTCCTTTAGGCTGTAAGCAAAGGGAAAATGATTATTAGTTTCTTACAGATATTTTTAGTCATATTAGTGCGCAATTCTACGTGTGTGTGTGGTCTGCTTTGATTTGTGTTGCTGGGAGTTTTTTTGCGAGAAGAAAAATGGAGAGTTGTCTCGTGTTTCATTTTATAATGAATGAGTGAAATTGAATAATTTAGGCGAATGAATTCTCACTGTTTCTTCAAAATTGGTAAAGTTATTTCAGAGCATATTCATTACAAAAGAATCCCAACATCCTAACTAAGAATCGAACCTGTCACAAATAGTTACTTACTCTAAGAATCCCGTCAAATGTTTGTCCTCCCGATGATCGCCGAACTGTATCTGACACTGAATACCCGCGAACTCGCACGCTGCAAAAACATTTTTGTTCGTTCAAACTTTACTCAATAGTTTTGTGCGTTAAAACAATCAAAATAAACCAGGAGAACAAGGTGACGAATCTTTAAAACTGTTTCAACTCTCACCTTTATCCTGCGTGACGGGATGTGTCCCATCCAATATGGCGTCCCTGGCTTGCACGTACAGCAGTGTCAACTGCACCGGGTCCCGCGAGTCCACGTTACGGTCTGAGAAGAACAGCTTCCTCCGCAGCAGAAGAGTCTCTGACACCTCGATGCCTTGCTCTCGGAGCGTCTTTGATGGTTCCACCCAGTTTACTATTAACAAAAAACAGATTTTTTAACATATCGCTCATCTAACCTATTTTAACCCTTCTCCATTAGTCAGTCCTGAGCTTCTAACCTAACAATTAATTTTATGCTTTTCCCTCACTTCGGTCATCTAACTTACCTTCGTCATCAGTTCTCAATTTCTTGCGTAGCTGCTCCATTTTAGCGTCCCGCTCTTTCTCTTGATGTTTTCGCTTCAGAGTGAGGGTCCCGTAGTTAGCCTTATCATAAGGATCCGCTTCGTCTTTCTGTTCTTCACGTACCTTTACAAAAAAATAGAGCTATTAAGTATTTTCTCATAGTTTGTAACAGAAATGGCTACATCAGTGTTCTCGTAAAGGTAGTCCGATGTGCAGGCACATTGGAGGAGGTGCTCCAGACTGTGTAAGGGCCCTACAGTTAAAATAATCACACGAACTCTTCAGTTCATGTGATCCTCAGGTAGCCAAAAAGACTTTCAGTCCTTCAGCTTATAAAACTAGGTGTAGTGGTGAACCTTATCACTCACCAATCCATACTCGTCGTAGTTAGTGATCCCGATCTTTGTGCAGATGACGACCATGAGGTTAGCAACAATCTGACTGTCATCCACCAGGAGAGTCTTTACAGTGCCGTCCAGCATACGGACTCTGGAAATATAAGTGAATAGATATTATAGTTTGAGGGTTCGATTACTAGTACTTAGTTAACTTGCAGTATATTAAATTTGTGGTGCCTGCTCATCTTGTTGTCCTCCTCTGACGCTAGAAACAGACCTTAAACTTCAGCTGTTAAAGGGAGATGTAACATACCTAAGGTTTCTGGTCTTCTTGTTGTACTCTAGAAGGTCGCCATTTCTTAGCATGTAGTAGTCGAGGCTGCGCGACGCTTCGAGCCAGATGCCCTTCTTGTTGTCTTCCTCTGACGCGAGGAATAGACCGTATTCTTTCGCTGGTAGAGAGAAAAGAACATAAGTTTATTGAATGCATTTAAATAAATATTGCTAAGGCAGGATTTGTACAATCGTCCAAAAGGATTAATTTGCCTAAAAGAAAAATATGCTAGAATGTATAATCTACCAAATTGTACAACTCACCAAAAGGTAAAACTTGCCAAAAATCTAAAACTCGTCAAAAAGTACAACTTGCCAAAGAATACAATCTGCCAAAAGTTACAAGTTGTCCATAGGTACAGGATGCCTAAATGTACAACTTGCCAAAAGGTACAACCCACCATCCTGCACATTACAGTCAGTTCAACAGCTAGCAATGTATACTTACGATCCCCAGCACTGGCTTCCAAGATCTTCTCCCTGATGATGCGGCACGCGTCGAACACGGTGGTAGACGGCTCGAACTGTATCGTCTTCACCACCTTGCCGCCTTCGATGGATATCTTTAGCGATAACGTCGCCATTTTCGTTAGGGAATTTGAGTGGGTTCTACAAGAAAACAATTAACTTGCATTATTGATTAGCCATAATTAATAATAGTGACTAACTACTGGGTAGAAAAAATTTGACTGTTCGAAGGTCACTGACTCGAAAAGAATAAGAAGAAGCCATAATTCACTTCTTCGATGCTTGATTCTTGAATTAATGATCAACGCAAAGCCGAAAACGCTAGCCATTCTAGGAATATGTTTTGCACAAGAAAATTAAATGCTTGCATAAGTGTAATTAATTAAGTCGTCTGTGTTAGTCGGAGGTAGTCCCGCGCTGCGTTTTCCAGTACGTGGTCGCCACATGCCCCGCCCTTAATCGAAGTCGTTGGACGCAGGGATCATGCGACGTATTGACCCATAGCGATCTATGGAAGTCTTTGGGGGAGCCCTATGTTCAGCAATTAGAGAAAGAAAGAAAGAAAACATTTATTTGGACAAGCACACGACATAAGACAATCAGAAAAGTAGCTAAAAAAGAAAGAAAAGTAGCAATGGACTGTGGCTGATATGCTGATGAAATGTAATTCAGGGAATCTGCCCCAGGATTCCGTTCTAATTTGAAAGAATTTGCTAAAGATTGAGTTAATTCTACAAATTCAGGATTATTTCCAGAGCAATATTGTTGAAACCTCAGCGGTCTCGTACCTATCTATTTATGTACCTGTGTATAGTAGCAAAGTGTCCAGGACGCTCCTCGAGGTCCAAGGAGAGCTGGCTCGCGCGTCTTTGACGTGACCTGTCCTGGCTGAATGATCTGTTCCTAGGGCGTGGGTGCTGCGAAACGAAATTACACCGTTTTTTCGAAAAAGTTCTGTAGCTCAGTAGCTTAGCGCGTTATATCATTTACAAAGCCAGCTAGCCTGGTGACGATTTTCTCATTGCTCTGAAGGAATGACGATAAGCGTTTTCTAATGGTGGAGTAGCAAAAGACGCAGGTGCATTATTATTATTAAGAGCCCGTAGTGTCCCACTGCAGGGCAGAGGCGTGTCTACTCCCCTTCCATAGTTTGCACATAAAATGCTTTGTCCTGAACGACTGACTGACTGACTGATGGATTAACGCACAGCCTAAACCGCTGATCGTAGAGACCTGAAACTTGGAGGGTGTGTACTTTGTATGACGTAGGCATCCGATAAGAAAGAATTTTCCAAAATTCTACCACTTAGGGTTTGAAAAAGGGGGGCAAAGTTTGTATGGGACAACGCAATTCCTTGGTCCATTTTCGACTTTTACGCAGACAAAGTCGCGGGCAAAGGCTAGTCTGTTATAAATGACTACTGCTAAATGATTTGGAAAAGTATCGCCTAGGTATACATACATGTTGCGGAGACAGGAACCGTCTCCAGTTGTCGTGCAAGGCGTGCTCGATGCGCGCGACCAGCGACCGTCACGCGCCCGCCTGTGCTTCCTGTGCCCTGATCTCACTTGGCTCCTAAAACAATACATACAGTGGGTTAAGCAACGTTCGATGGATTACACTTAAATATTACCATCATTTTTGACGGGATAACGTCTTATAAAATTGATGAACACCGGAAGCAGTCAAAAAAGTGTGACGTTATCGCGTTCCATAGTAACGTCAAGGACCGTTCCATAGCAACGTCATGTTATTGACAAGGACCGTTCCATAGCAACGTCATGTTATTGACAAGGACAGTTCCATAGCAACGTTATTGACAAGTAACCATAGCAATGTTATTGACAAGGTAACGATAGCGACGTATTCAAGTATGCAAAATGGTAATGTCAACGATACAAAGAGTTCTTATGACGTTATCACGTAAAATTATCGTCCGTAAATAAACCGACTTTACAGACAAACATTTTTTACATGATGGGTCAGCGTTTGACCACTATCACACCTGCCTGATGGTAGGTGACGATGCGGCCTAAGATGTAACACGCCTTCCTAGAAGATACCTATTCACTCGCTACTTGAAGACCCCCAAATTGTACACGTCAGGAAAGACAGACGCAGGCAACTGATTCCATTCTCTTGCAGTACGAATAAGGAATGATGAAGCAAAACGCTTAGTGCGGACGTCTGGTAATTTCATATTATACTAGCGACCCGCTATATTTTGCATGTATTAAACATATAAACCTTCCTCTTGAATCACTTAAAATAAACCGCATCAAAATCCGTTGCGTAGTTTTAAAAGATCTAAGCATACATAGCGACAGACAGCGAGAAGCGACTTTTTTTTATACCATGGAATGATGACAAGTCTAGTTTTAGTCTAACAATAAACTCTATGGAGACTGATGACGAACAAAGACGTCATCAATCATCATCAATATCCCTGGAAGACTGCAACCTTGACACGTTAACCTGTTTACTCAAACAATATCTTATGTATGAGTATTTATGTGTAAAGTACTTCATTTTCCCCATAAAGCTGACTCAACTACGTTATTTAAAACTGGAATAACAAGGCACTTAAAACTGGGCCAAACTGACCACTCTGCTGGAACCCTAACAGCAGACGCACCCCAAAGACGATGGCGGGATGAGTAAGGAATGATTTTCATTAGCCCGGGCCGAGTCCGGGGGCAGAGCTCGTCCGTGCTGCACGTTTATATTATACCGGGTTATCAGCCGCCGACGGGCACGGAGAAGACACGGATCATGCACTGTCACTACATAATATAAAATAAAGTCGCTTTCTCTGTCCCTTTTTCCCTTTATATGTTTAAATCTTTAAAACTACGCAACGGATTTTGATGCGGTTTTTTTTAATAGATGAGTGATTCAAGAGGAAGGTTTATATGTATAATACATGCATAATATAGCCGTGCGAAGCCGGGGCGGGTCGCTAGTTAAATATAAATGGCTTCATACAAAATGTATGGAACGTTTCAAATTCGTGCCCCATCCGGGCCACATACACGGCACGCGCCGGGCAAGGTCCGGTTTAAAGAGAATCAAACTCATGGCGTCTAAAAGTGCGCCAAATTCTTGTAAAAGTTCGATCTCGCGCCATAACTCCATTGAAGTTGTATTTTTAGCTTTCGAATCTGTTCGCAGAGTGAATCACTCTTCCTTTGGACGAGGTTACGAGTACATTCATGAGATATGACAGGTTCATATTAACATTATTATGATGTAACGTTATCAACTTGTATTAATATTTTATAATCAAAATCGGTTCAGCTGTTCGGGAGCTAAGATGCCACAGACAAACACACGCACAGGCACGTCAAACTTATAACACCCCGTCGTTTTTTTGCATCGGAGGTTAAAAATAGCCAAGTGCGAGTCGGGCCACGCGTAGTTTAGGGTTCCGTAGGGGATGTTTGTTTGATACTACGACGTTAACCATATTGAGTTTACTATTTAATGGCAATATTTGTTTCGTTTAGTTTTTTTTGTAAGTAGTTATAATGATTTATTTTGCAGGTTATTTTTTTATGCTCCTTTTTAGGGTTGCGTACCCAGAGGGTAAAAACGGCACCCTATAACTAAGACTACACTGTCCGTCTCTCTTTCTGTCACCAGGCTGTATCTCATGAACCGTGATAGCTAGACAGTTGAAATTTTCACAGATTATGTATTTCTGTTGTCGCTATAACAACAAATACTGAAACTAGATCACGAAAAAATTTAAGCGGGGCTCCCATACAACAAACTCAAACCCAATTATTTTTATTCAATAGGTGTCATGCAGTGCATTACATCACTTTGAAACATCTTAAAAAATTTAATTAAGATGTGTGCCTCGGAACGCGCCCACCAATGAGAAAAAGGCACAAGAAACTCATGGGGTTTTTTACTTTTTGTGATCATGCTCACAAAGGGCAAGGTACGGGACCCTTCGTGAACGAGTCCGACTCGCACTTGGCCGGTTTTTTAATACGTCGCACTTCTACTCCTTCAGCCAGTTACATCATAACGAGTGAAGACATCCCGTTTCACTAAATGTCCTATAATAACCATGGCGCCTCAGTTCGGGTCACCTGCGATATTTATTTATAGCCGCGAGACTTCAGACACTGCTTGACAAATCGCTGCCCCGTGCTGTTTACAGATGATATGATGATTCTGACACTACTCACTACACATACAACAGGTTCGATTCCTGGTTAGGGTAATGACTTTTTCAAAAATCTAATAATAATGCAATTTTAGTTTTTGTCAAAATCGGGCACGCAACTCCTTTAAGCATTGGTCGCTATCTCTCATAGTTTAGGATATAGCCCTGAAGGCCCACATAAAAAAATCACCCAGTATAATATTAAAATACTAGCGACCCGCCCCAGCTTCGCACGGTTATATTATGCATGTATTACACATATAAACCTTCCTCTTGAATCACTCTATCTAATAAAAAAAACCCCATCAAAATCCGTTGCGTAGTTTTAAAGATTTAAGTAGTCAAAGGGAAATAGGGACAGAAAAAGCGACTTTGTTTTATACTATGTAGTGATAGTGAAGTCGAAATATTATTATAATTAAAGAAAGAGTGTTTGGGAGAGTTTAAAAAAATCATGACTGATCAAAAACTGTTGTAAGTAATTTGATTACTGACTGATCGAGTGAATTAAGAATAGATGATTGTTTATTTAATGGATCTGTGAATATCGATAAACAAACTTCAAAGCGCCATTATTCTGAGTTTTCTATGTTTTGTGTATTGTTCGATTAGAGCGTTTATCTATCTAACTATAGTATAAAAATGAATCGCTGAATGTGTTGCTAAACTCAAATACCATAACAGCTGAACCGATTTCGTTAATTATTTTTTTGTTGTTTGTTATCGTTAGAAGGTTCTAATGAAAGAAAAAATTAAAAAAAGTTACGCAGAAAATCATGACGCGAGTCGTAGCTAGTTATTAATGATGACGTACTAAATAATTATAATTAGTAAAATTTCTTAACTCTTATTCGTGGCTTCACCCGTCATAGACTTAAGAGGAAAAGGTACCGGGGGCTCTCTCCATACAAACAAACGTAGTCGATTGTTTCCTCCAGACAAAGACATAGGAGCATTGTCATGGCAGTTATAGGTTTTATGCAACAAAAATATTTGTGCTAGTGTCATTATCCAGGGAGGAAACAGTCGACTACGTTTGTACGGAGAGAGCGCCGGTACCCTTTCACCTTAATACCAAAATTAAGAGAGCAGCTAAGCAGGCTAGTCGATTGGCAATTCAATTCAGTCGAGTAAATAAATATACATCTTCATTTAGGACCACTTGGATTGGAGCAAAATTGACAAATTTCGATTTTATTAAATCCTAGACAGTCTATTCATTTTAGACACAATTATTTCAAATTGGTGGCTTATGTAAGCAAAAAATCTAGGTTTCATTATAAATTTTTACTTTTAATACTGGAATCGAAATGAGCCTCTAATTAATTGTCCACTGATAAAACAACGTCAAATGGCGGTTTACTGAACAATTACAACACGTTCGGTTTAGTTTAACGAAAATAGCTCGTATGTGAAACCGGTTGTTTTCAGACATTACCTAATTTTATGTTTACCGAGTTACCGAGAATCGAGTGAACGCGGAGACGAAATTATATCGTAAATGAAAGCGGCGTAACTCGGCACGAAAATAAATTTGTCAATAGAGGAAATATCAATTTTCGAAATTGTTAATTACGTAAGTCACTTTATGTGCAATCAGCATTGATTGGTTTAAGGTCGCTGCATACGTACCGGGATAAAACCTCGGACGGGACGGGGGACGTGACGTGCATTGTTCATAAAGTGTTAGTAGACTTTAAACATACGTAACGTGATATTTCCCGTGCCGGACGGAACGTGACAATTTCTTGACAGCGTTTCATATAAAAATATCACGTCCCATCACGTCACGTATGCAGCGACCTTTAATAGAGTCAACAAAGTACATTTGAAAGGGATTAATAGAGAATTCGAGAATTTATGGATGATTATTAGGTCTGAATTGAGACTAAATCGTAGATTGTCTGTTGGCGCAGTCAGTAGTGTCGCTTGTCCATCGCATCATACGAAATTAAATTCAACAAAACCTCATCTAGCTAAAATCCAGAAGTGTCAATAACAATAAGCATCCTCTAAAGCGACTGCAAGGGGAAATTAAAAGCCCATCGGTTTGGATCCCATCTTAGAACGTAATAAAAACGTTCTGGCATTTCCAAGTGTTCCCGGAAAAACACGCGAAAATAGACTTTAACTCAACGAAATAAAAGTGTGAGGTCAGTGGATACGACCGGGGGTTACCACCAAATTCATACGGACTCATTAAAACCCTATGGTGATGTATTCGCAGTTATTACATAGAGTTTTGCATAAAAACCGTATCGTTTCGACCGCTTAAACTTTCCGAGGCAGTTGGGCAGGAATTTTAATAGTTCAATTTCATCTAGTAGTCTGGCTTGGTATATTTGGACGACTTTATTGTTTTGACGAGAGTATTTTCGGAATTTTAAATGGGGTCGATGACTTTTTATTATCGGTAGCTGATAAGTTTGAGATAAATATTGCTCTTGCGGAGAGATTGAACACAGGTTTTGTTGTTTACGGCCGTTCATAATAAACTACAGCTGGATAGTATAGGAGATTATTTGAGATACACAAAAAACTGACTTTATTTTTAGATTCATTAACATAGGATCAACCTAACCTTTAACCTGCGACTTCATCTTAATTAAAATTGTAGTTTTCAGAATCCTTTCTTAGCAGATACCCCATAATAATAGCTATCTAGATGCCTAATTTTAACCTAATCCGTAAATTGTTTTTGACGTTTTATAAATCGACGAACACCGTATTGCATTCACAAAAAAGTGTGACGTCACGCTACAGGAACGTGAGCGTTATTGACAAGGTAACCATAGCAACGTATTATCGTTGTTTTTTTGGCCTAATCCGTTAATTTGTTTTGACGTTTAATAAAACGACTAACACCGTAGGTACTGCACTTACAAAAAAGTGTGAAGTCACGCTCACGTTACGGGAACGTGAGCGTTATTGACAAGGTAACCAAAGCAACGTATTATTGTTGTTTTTTTACTTATTATAGGTAAGCGTTTGACCACCATCACAGCAGCCCGTTTGAGCTGTGTCAGCCAGGATTTTGAATTGTATACAGATAACAGTTAGTGTAGAAAGAAAAAGTTAAATTAAATGACCTAAATTCACAACTTTAATGTCATAGTCCGATAAAACAAGTTAACCGATAAAGATGTTTATCTGAAATTCACAATTAAAGTGAGTGCGGAGCGAGCGATGCCCCTTAGGGTGCATAATTTGTATAAACTTGATCAACCATAAAGTGAGCTGTCGGACAATATTACAGTTGCGTTCGTGGACATTTTAGTTATTGGGGGGTGGACTGTTAATAAATAATTAAAAAATCTGGTAGGCTGTTTAATGGACGCAGTCGCAGTGGAGTTCGTAAGACGTCTCCAATTACGTCAATTCGACACAGATATTACGGATGTAAATATTAATGTAGTTAAGTTTGAATTAGCCACATTTTATTGTCTTACAAAATTAAACATCTTTAAAATAGGTCAGGATAGCCTAAAAAAAAACGAATGTAACCTATGTTACATCATAATGTATAACGGATGTAGCTAATCCAATCTCTTTGGGTCATGTATATTGCATTAAAATAAGAACTCTTTAGTTAGGACATTTTATTTACTCCAATACATCCCAAACGATATTGTTTGACTTCAAGGTGAACGGAACTTAAAAGAACTACCACACTTCTACTCACTGAGTTCCACTAATCGGTAACTAACTAAAGTATCTCTTACAAACGACCCCTAACAAAGGGTTGCCATCAACTGACTGACTGGCCGAACGACAAATCAATTATGGTGTAGTGTTACAACATACAATGAATTTGTCAACCTTTTGCCTCGTGATCCTATATTTACTCGACTGAGTATGGGGGGTTATGTTCTTGCCTTGTATGTGGATATAAATAAATTAGTTAATTCAAACAAATAGAGAAGAAATAAAAAAATACGACCACATAAAACGACAAATGATACTAAAAACTTGATAGATATAGTAAAATTAAGAGCCTAATAAAATAAATCATAGTGGCAATTAAGCTAATGCTATCTGGATGCAGGGGGATGTAGTTAATGGAGAAGCAACTGATAGTTGACGAGATGAAACCAATCACAATATCAGAAGAGTTCTTATCTCCATACATGCATTTATCACCAAGAAGTTTCAGGCACATGAGGCATTCTGTCTCCAGAATGGTCGGCGAAATACTATTCATATAAAGAAATGTGCAAAGATAAAAATACTGGCTATATACATACACAAGTCGATTTGAAAGATAAATGAGTCATGTTACATATACATACACACGTACAAGATAAATAACAAACGTACAGACCTATTCATAAGATTAAGCACCCCCTGCTGCGGAATCTGGATAAACAAGTACTGCGCATGTGCCACGCTGCAAGGGAGGGGGTTACGGTAAGGGGAATCGATAGACTCCGGCGCCGAAGTGTCTGGCGCCAAGGCGGTGGTGTCTCGTTCACTCTTAGAGGTCTTAAGAATGTAGGAGATGTTATCTCGCTCACTCTTGAGGGAGATGATTTGGGCGTGGTCGAAGTGAAGGTATAGGTAGGTAAGTTAAAAGAAAATGAGGTATATGAGATTGATTTTGTTGATAATCTAGGTAGGTATTAAAATTACTCGGACAAACTGACCAATGATAAAGGAAAAGATAAAACAGTTGGGTTTAGAGACATTAAATTTTGCACAGGTTTGCCTAACAGTGTAGATGAGTAATAAGAAGAGGTTTTTGTTGAGGAAGAATCAAAAAAAAGAGGTAGAAACAACGTGGGAAACCCACAGCTATGACAAAAACTATTTAAAAGTGCTTGAATAGAATCGTAGAAGAGAAAGAGCTAGGGTGGTGGTTCTCCCTTCAAAAAATAGAACTTCACGTAAGAGCAACCTCAGTGAAGAAGTCTAGTTAAGGAAAATAACTTATTGAGCCTTAGTGAAGGCAATAACTATTAAATAAACAACTTATTGCAAATAGAAAGCAAAAGAAAATTTATTGAGTAAAAATCCATCAATAATCCAGTATATTGCGCTTCCGGTGAACGCCGGAAGTCGTCACGGTGTCGAACGAAGGAAATCCGATAGTATGTTATCTATTAACGAATTAGGGGAGATGCAGTGGACTCTAGAGGGTGGACAAGATTTTAACATAATAACAAGGAATTATATTGTTTGTTAATGGACTTTGCGCAGATATTCGATAGTTTGCGAAAATAAAAAAATATATCGTAAATTAAACATGGTGGCTGTTTAGTTGATCAGCTTAATAGTAGAAAGTTCAAATTCTATCAGGGAGAATATATTCCGGAACCTACAGAATATTTTCTATAGGAGGTAGAAAATTAGAAATTCTAGCTCACGTTAAATGGAAAGGCAAGGACGAATTATTAAAGTAGATGCTTTCTTTAGGGAGGCAAGGTTCGATATTACCAAGAAAATATATCTTCAAATCAAGACTTGAAGAACCATTATTTTAAATTGTTAGTCAAAAAACCTGTGAAACTAGAATTTTATTTGAACTACCAAAGCTTAGAATACTTGATTAATAAAAAATCTGTCAACCATTGAACCGTCGTTACACGTGCCATCATTAATCCAATTCAATACGTTTGTTTAAACCGGGAGATATCATCTCAGTTGGAGATTGAGATCCCGCTGTGGGATAAATTGATTAGATACGAACCCTTGCAAAGAGGATACAAAACAGATACAACTAAAATTTACCTAACTTATTTTGTGGCAATTTTATATAGTGGTGTAGATTTTACTTATTTAAAACTAGCGACCCGCTCCGGCTTCGCACGGCTATATTATGCATGTATTATACATATAAACCTTCCTCTTGAATCACTCTATCAATTAAAAAAACCGCATTAAAATTCGTTGCGTAGTTTTAAAGATTTAAGCATACAAAGGGAAATAGGGACGGCGAAAAGTGACTTTATTTTATACTATGTAGTGAAAATACAGTACAAGCAGGTGGTTTTCTTAGTGTAGATTTTGCTTATTAAACAAGTTACACCTGACGTAGAGCGATATTCTTTGTTCATAACAATAGCAATCTGTGACTCAGGCAGGTCGTATTTTATTGTGCCCACTTTGACGCTCCTTTTCAAGAATTTGAGACATTTCTTCTCTTGAAAGTAGAGAAGGAATCTTCAATTTTTTTAATAAAATCTTTATTTTGTCAACGTCAACAGTAAAGATTAAATTAGCATCAATCAGTCTTACAAGAAACTTCATCAACTACCCCTTGTTCATCCCGAATCAAATCAATTACTTGAAAACGTGTATCATCATCAAATTACCTCGTCATCTCAGCGTGGTATCGCTCATTATTTATTACTTTTCTAACTTTACCTTCGCAAATTAGGTTGTTTGTGTAGGGATCTAAGTCGAATTATGCTTTAATAGCAGCGCCCCGGGGTTTCACCCCCAAAACAAGTAAGAAATTAAACAATTCTGGTAACCAAGATTAATGAAATTTAACTCTTGCGCTTCGGCTTGAAATGTGTGGGTGCCAATGAAAATACAAGTACATTAAACATTTCATCTTAAAGTATCAGAGTGACAACGGGCGTAATTCGAATGTAGTCATATTGCAAATGCCCTCTACCCGACATCAGATGGATCATGTGAAAGTGACATTATGAGTAAGGAACGCTAACACGAACGGAACATTTTGCTACTTTCAAACATTTTGCGATTGGCGTGGATTGGGCTCGTAGCGTCGTATGGAGAGGATACTCATGTTACCAGAAGAGTACAGGACTTGGGAATTATTATTATGAAGCCCAATCAAAAGCCCACCCTTTTGAATGGAAGGATTGCGTTAGGGAGGATATAGGAGAAAAGGGGAGTTAACGAGGATTTGACGAGAAATAGAGTGGAAGGGAGAAGAATGTCATATTGTGCTAAAACCACATAGTGGGAAAACGGGAAAGAAGGAGACATTTGGCGAAAAGGTAATACTGCTACTGAGCCCGTTGACAAATAAACAAAATTACCAAACACACAACACAATTAACAAACATATTTTTGAGAACACCAAAGCCGAGTATAATTACCCTCATCAACTCCGCTTCAAGGTGCCCTAACGATGTATAATGACAACGCAACAGATAATTGTAACCAATTTGGAGGGCGAACGCGTTGAACGCAACGTGGTTGGTTTATATCAATGGTTTCGTTAATAAACATATTTTGAGGGTAGTTTGTGTAATTGAGACGTATTCAAGGAGGTTAATGAAGTTTGATGCGAGAATTAGTTGTGAATATTATGATGAAAATTAAGATTTTAACTACAAATAATGTGTATTGGTTCCGAAAAGTACCGATTCCGTGGAAATTTTCAAATATCATAATTTTTTAACTAATACACCTATAGTAAATTTCCTGCGATAAATATAGGTAGTAATTTTCACAAGCACAATGACCCAAATCAAGATGCTAAGTGCGGAAACGGAAACTAAACTAAATTATATATAGCAACTAGCTGCGCACCGCGGTTTTACCCGCGTAACTCCCGATCCCGTGGGAATATTGGGATAAATTAAGATTTAAGCTATCCTATCTTTCAAGTTGGATCAAACTGCACAGGCACACGGTGTGCAAATTTGATTAAAATCGGTTAAGTAGTTTAGGAGTCCATCGCGCACAAACAACGTGACACGTAATTTATATATATTAGATTTAGGCTTTAAAATAACTTCTCAGTATTTCCGTTTGATTAATGCCAGACAACAGACAGAATAATTTTATACTTTTCTTTTGTAAATACATACATTTTATTCATAAAAACATCTAGATCGGAAACTATTTGTTCGACGGCGGGACTCGAACCCGCAATCTTCTAGGTCGTAAGTGGGTGTTCGCTTACAGCGCCACAGAGGTAGTCAAAACGCGCGGGAATTCCCAAAAACCCGTTTATTAGTGTTTTTCTTGTTGTGTGGTGCTGGTGATATTGATGCGTATTAGTTTTTAGAGTGCCTTTAGGCGTGGTTCTACGACTTTTTGGAGTTTACTCATAAAATTATCTATTTTATTTAAAGCCCCTGGTATTAAAATTTGAAAAGTAAAACCCGAGTCTTTCTGTTTTGAGTGTTAACAATGACTTAAATTAAATTTTTTCAAGTTTCAAAAAAATTTCAACCTTTTTCGTGTCAGCTCTGAAGTAAACTCCAATCGCGTATCAAAGCTAAGAGTATGCTAGCAGCACCCCGCGTAAGTCCCGATGACTTGGAAATATGGGAATATAAAATACTCTATGCTATTTATAATATTTGTGTAGTATTCATTATAGACCATTATCATTGTAGACCATTTTTTTTTCGTTTGACAAACTTAGCGCCGAAATGAAAGATTATATTTCAATCAGTGCTTTTTTATATAAAAGCAAAATGTTTCCTGAATATTTTTAGCTATATTTCATGAAAATCGGATAAGCCATTGTAAAAGTTATGAGCATTTTTACTCTCTTATATTTATGTAATAAATATCATTTGGGTTTCCAAATAAATCAATTGAATTAAATTATCCACCATCAATCGGATTTTTTTTTATTTGACTGAAAAATGACTTGTCTGCTCACAGTTCTAAAAGGAACTCCCAATAATCATAAAAGGCGGAATCCAATCCAAATCTAAAAGACAATCGAGTTACAAACTTTAGAGTAACATAATATTATTTAGAAAATTGAAAATAAAGCCTTCGACGTAACATTTTCGATAGTGAATAAGTTTTAGTATCAAAAGGAAAGTTTGCAAAGTAAGCACGTGGGTTTGAAGCAGTATTACGGCACTTACCTCGGTCGAGAGCGGCGTGCCATCGCGACGTCTCGTTCCCACTTTAAATAAATACTAGTCCTTTCTCGCTCTCTCACACCCTGGGTTAGCTCAAGACCGGATTTGAAAGCTGGAAGTCGTTAATGTATATGATGAAGAAATAAGGGCCAAAAGTGAGACCTTGCGGTGCACCACGGTTGCTAAGTGCAGTATTATCCCGGGGGTTGAGAGAGCGGGACCTCCGCCTTAGCGGACGGTCCACGAAGGAATGTCCCGGGAGTCAGGCAGCGCGCCAGGATCACGCGCGTGCCACTACCAAGCTTTTCCAAACGATGATGTGGGGTTGATTCGCGCATGCGTAGTGAGCTTCGCACCTCTCGCTTTAACGCGTTGCCAAAGGGGGATGCAAGACTATTCGAGTAAGTTTGGGGATGATATTTCGAGGGTGAAAAGACGGTGAAAGATGGAAATGCATCTCGGACTCTGCTCGGATTTCCGGCGCTCGTGATTTTGTTTATTGATTTCGGGCGTCTTCGTACGCTTTCGATGCTCACATTTATTAATCCCCTTATCATGTCGAGAGAAGATTTAGTAGACTTCTTACTTTATGAAGTCCAATAAAAGTTTTTGTTGTCGATCATCAATTTTATATCACTGTATTGATATTGGCTCCCCTTGGAGTGAGGCAGGCAGGACGCAAATAGTTAAGTATCTTAGCTCATCAGCCATTCGAGCACCGCACCAAGCACAGGCGTCATTCGTATGGAAACGACAACAAACGATCGATAAGATGCCGTTCCACTTACATAGTACCCGGTCTACTGGGCGGAGACGTTAGTAGGGATGTGTTAACAATACACCTGAGGCCACTTCGCTCGACAAAAGAACATTGATTGACACTAATGTGTGGAAAACTTTGTTATTGTAAAACCACCCTTAATTTAACCTGAATAGGGTTGTCAAATATCAACTGTGGTTACTATCAAGCGAGTAACCAAAGGGGTGATAACAGATAACAGACTTTTCGATCGACTGTTTAATTTTAAAGCAGAAGTTCAGTTTTAGCCTCCGATTAGACAAAGGGTGTCATAACCCCAATGTCTGTTTATTTATTTGTATACGCTTCAACTAAACGAATAAACAGATTTTAAAGGGAGTTTTTTATTTTAATATTCCGTTAGAGTTGTTAACTATATTTCATTAAAAATTACTTCAGTCATTTTAATTTAAGTCATTTATTTCAGACTAGCGACCCGCGGTTTAATCCGCGTATGTCCCGATCCCGTGGGAATATCGTAATATAGAGTAGCCTATGTTACTACTAATCAATGAATGTATCCTTATACAAAGTCTCATAAATATTAGTGTATACTAGGAGTACCTTCGGGTTATAAGGGCATCCTTAATTAAGAACTAAATGTTTCGTAGAAATTAGAAAACTACTTTAAACCAGGTAATTAAATAAATATTTGCTTTATTGTCAATCTGAAAAACAGTTTTTGTTTATTTTCTCGTCATTTTGTCACTAATCATTTCAAGGTTTTTGAAAAACCTTTTAATTACTCGCAGGGGCCTAAGTCTGCTAACACAATTGTATTTCAATAGTGTGTCGATATAATCGTAATAGAAATTTAATGTCAAAAATATGACATTACATGTCAAATTCGTATTCTCCTAACGTTGACTATTCTATCGAGACACCACTGACACACCACTGACTCACTTTTGTGTTCTGCTCTACAATCGTGACTTAATGGAATCTCGATAGTTGTCAAAACGGTATATTGCTTAGCAACATATACCATGTTGCTAGGCAACACCTGCAAGGTAAATATTACCATACCATTGAGACTCCATAGTGATTATATTGCGATGTTATTAAAACTTTAGCAGAATACCAAATAAAGTCACAATCTCGATATAATGACAATGGTTGGCCAAATAGCAGAATAAGGCCCCAGGTATTTTATTAAATTCCATAAATACATTACTTCAAAATCATACTAGGTATACAGGTGATTTTAACCAACCTTCATTACATGGGCCTTTAGGGCTATATCCTAAACTATAAGAGATAGCGAAAAATGCTGAAAGGAGTTGCGTGACCGATTTTGACAAATACCGAAAGTCGAAACCGCATCATTCGATTTTTGAAAAAATAATTACCTACTGTTGCCAGGAATAGATCGTATTGATTTTGCAAAAAAAATATTCTATTTTTGTACCAATGGATAATGAGACCCCTCGCGACCATGACATAGTCATAGTAACTTTATAGTCGAAACGTCATCGAGGTAAGGGAACATAGTCATAGTAACTTTATTGTAACATAGTCGAAACGTCGCGGTAAGAGAATTAAAATTTAAAAAAATACGCGATTAAAACCCGGTAAAATAATGACTATGAATACAAATCATGTAAGTTTAAAAAGTGCAATGGATAATGTTTCTGATAGAGGTGAATTCTTGGAAACAAACATAGAAAATAGAAATCAAAGAAAATTATAAAATAGATAGATGAAGGCCCATGTAAAAAATATACCATACAGTATTATCTAAATTTAATAACTGTTATGAGCTTTTGTAATTGCAAATCGAGGTTTTTAATTAGCTGTTTGCCAACAAATATATCGGCCGATAGACAGTTTACAGTCTGATTCCTCGTCAACGTAAAGGACAATTTATGAATATTTGCGCGGCGACGCAGAACTAACCCGAGCGGACGGGAAGGGTTGCGCGCCGAGAGATGGTTGTGGATTCGATTCTAGGAGATGTGTGTAATGGAATAGACAATGTTTGCTTTACATTAAGTGCTTAGGGTGATCAATATTTGCCTTTCAATTGATACGTGAATGTACTGATACATGTTTTGTCCAATTTAGAGGTCTTCAAGTCGCGAGTGAAGGTATCACTACATAGTATAAAACAAAGTCGCTTTCTCTGTCCCTATATCCTTAAATCTTTAAAACTACGCAACGGATTTTGATGCGTTTTTTTTATGACTGTAGAATCTTTGTTAATAAATAAATAAATAAATAAATAATAAATAATAGATAGAGTGATTCAAGAGGAAGGTTTATAAGTATAATATAGCCGTGCGAAGCCGGAGCGGGTCGCTAGTCTTCTATAAAAGCATGCTACATTTTAGGACGCATCGTCACCTACCATCAGGCAGGTGTGATAGTGTTCAAACGCTGACCTATCATTTGGAAAAGAAGCAAGCTTATTTTATTTTTATTAGTTTTCCGAAAATTCATTATTTTTAAATTCAATTTAACGTATGTAGTAGGTATCTAGTTGATTCTCATAGTGGTTCTTAATCTTTTAGTACTGAAGGACCGTTTGACTGGATTTTTTTGTTTTGCCATGGACTACATACTGCTGGTTTATACAGTGCATGAAAATCAATGAAATATTGTTGAAAGTGTTTAAAGCTAACAATATTATAATTTTTTGACGGAAACATATCACAGAGATATTTTAGATGCGAGTTTTGTGATTGCATTATTATAAGGCTGCCTGTCTACAGAAGCGAAGCGGAGCGGTTTCCACCAATAGAATCGCATAAAAACTCCGCACGAGGAGTTTCCTAAGAATTCTATTGGTGGAAACGCAACACCGCTTCCTTGCTTCGTTCCTGTGGACAGACTGCCTTACTAACTTCTGAATGCTTGGTTCAGTGCACGTGCTACTCAGCAAAACGCAAGTCAGCTCTAGCATACAACCGATTTCGGTGCTCGGATGTATCCATACGTTGTCATTTATAAAAAAAAAATGCTTTTCCGAAAATCAACTATTATCATCGCACAAGCGCAAAAAAGGGCCATCTGCCATCTGTAATCCATCATCCGTCAGTTGTCGTACGTCATCCGTCAGTTGTCGTACGTCGTCCGTCATCCGTCGTCCATCATCCGTCATACATCGTCCGTCATCCGTTGTCCGTCATTTGTCGTCCGTCATTTGTCATCCGTCATTTATCGTCCGTCATCCGTCGTCACTGCACGCGAACACAGCCGCAGTAGAGAAGTAAAAATAAATAGGCGGAATAAGGTGTTAGGTTTTAATTTCGTTACGGAATTTCGTAATTTCACGCTCAAAGCCCGCGATAAAAGCTAAAAATCCGATGGCTTCGGGGACCACTTCCGGTGCTTCCAGGGACCACTGGTTAAGAACCACTGAGAATTACTTTTTTGAAATAAACAAGCAAATAGTCTACCCTCATTGCTTTGACAAAAAAACACTCCACTCCGGAGCTACTTCAAAATCACTAAGTGTAGATTTAAAAAAAAAATCTCAATAAAATAACCCTTAAGAGTTTAAACCATCAGTTATCAACCCAGCATCAAGCCATGAAACCACTCATCAGTATCAATATTATGTCAGTTGATGTTTCTCTCAGTGTTGACACCACAAATGTTTTGCTTTCATATTTCGAGTGGTTAAGTGCTTGTATTGTGACGTTTTGCATTCTAACAGGATAATTGTTACGATTGCAAATTGCAATTTAGGTTTTAGCAATAAAGCTTACTAAATGGACTCAATTGTAAAAATATTGTACTCAACAAAAAGGAGTTTTTTCATATGCCTCGTCAGATGGCAGACTTCAGTTTGCTAAAGGATAAAAAATTCAAAAAATATCTATGGCTAGTAAAAATCGAAGTGTGTAAAGAGGATGTATAGACTACTAGTTAACTTTTGCCTTCCCTGAAAAGGCAATAAAGGAGAAAAAGTGCTAGAAAAACACTGGAATTAAATCACAGCGCCCCGTCCTTCAGGTGATTCAACTATTTAAAAAAAAAGCTAATCTGAGTAAATGCCATTAATGAGTTAATATTTTATTTTCATCGACAAAAGAAAATATAATGGGAAATATTTTTGGGATTTGGATATATCTAGCCAGTGTCTTTTGCCGCAGCCTTTTGTATTAACCTTTGGTATTTCATCTATCTTTTTTCCAGCTTCTTGTTTCGCTAAAGCTAAACTAAACTTCATTGCATTCAATTACATCAAATTTCACAAAAAATAATTGGTTGTCTGTAAAGTCGGTTTACGGACGATAATTTTACGTGATAACGTCATAAGAAAACATTGATGAAAAACAATTAAGTAATTAAAATCTCTTATATTGTTGACATGACCATTTTGCATACTTTAATACGTTGCTATGATATGGTTATATTGTAATTTTTTTGTGAGAGCAGTACGGTCACATGAGTGTGGTACGGTGTTCATCGATTAGATACCCAAGTAAAATAACAAGAAAACAACGCTATGTTCGTTTGGCAGCAAAGAACCCTCTATATACAATTTAATGTATCTTCAACTCACATACATGTATTTTTCCGATTCACAAATCTTGATTATCGTAAGGAAATGCTTGTAATATTTTTTATCGTGCAAATCTCGAACCATCGACATCACGCTGCGCTGCATTGAAACTACATTTGGGTAGTTCACGCTCATATGTCTTGTACAGACCCCTTTGCTTTTATTTATGTTTACACTGTTTTTGTTTTTTGCAAATCTTTTCGAATATCGTGAGTTTTAATCCCAGCCGGTCGTGTTTAAATGGATTTTTTACCAAAAAATTATGTCCATATAAAAGTGGTCACGATGTTTTCCACGCATCGTAAGACCAATGTATTAACATCATTAAACATCGTGATGAAAGCCGCGGCTTAGTTGGCTCCAGTCGTAATTGACGAGTCCTCTGATCACGGCTCTTTCCTCACTAAGCTAAAAGGTATTGCTTGTTCCCGTCGTTCCCACCTAGCAACGTACCCACTGATAACGAATGTTCTAAACAAGTCTACTTCATCCAATACATTTACCAAGTACTACATCCTCATGAATAGCATTAAATTGCTCTTTTCAAGATTAATATTTTTGTATTTATGATGTTTTTTCCCTCAATATTGGTTCATAAATCAATACACGTGTTTCGAATCTACAAGAGACATCATCAGGGTAATGAGACCCCCAACCGCTCCAATTCCATAACCTCAATACTAAGCAGACACGTGTATTGGTAACGTTGGTTACCTCTTCAAGAAACTTACCTTGTTATTCAATATTGTTCGTTCGTGGTTCGTTTTCGTTCGTTCATCAGCTATCTGCTACTTTAGGACTATAGGTATAGGCACTTGTTTTGGCTTGAGGTAAGGCACTTCGTATGGCGTGTTCGATTGTCTATATCATATCGCAGTTATACCTGAAACAGGAGAAATATAAGTTTAGTTGTTACTCAGCATCAGTAAAAAGGAGGGCGGTGATAGAGTCAAGGAATTTTTGGAGAGGAGAAAGTTATAGTATTGGGATCTACGCGGGCTTAATATTTCGTCATGTAGCTATTTCGCTGCTAAAATCTTCAACAATCGCAGTAACAGGAGAACTTAAAGAATAATATCCACGTTGGGCGCCAAAAATTTACAATAACATCCGTTCCTCGTTGGGCTCCAAAAATAGTTAAGTAGTAGATCAAAAAGTTAAAAAGTTCCTTTAATTTTTCTTCGCAGGATCTGTCTCCAGTATTAAAAGTTATCTAAGGCAACGCAAGGTGCGTTGTCCAAAATTGTCAAACCCTTGACAGAAAAAGAAACAAACAGACTTTCTCACTTATAAAATTAGTTGGGGGACAATATTCAGGCATTTTGCGCTATCAGCAGGTACCTCCCACTTAGTGAAACTTCGAGAAAATCTAGAGGTACGGAATAACATATCCGTCCCACGTTGGGCGCCAGTAATCCTGCCGCAAGGCGAGAGCGGGACAGATCGATGGCGCCGGCCGGCCGGGCGCCGTCTGCAGCCAGTCTGGAGCCGACTTATGTAACGGGACCTTATTCTTTATGTACGAAGGTTTCGGTAACGGACGGGGCTCACGATCTGAGATGCCGGATCGCATCTGCCAAATTATACGTGTAATTATGCTAAATCGCAAATCAGGATTGGATATATTCTTATATTAGGTTATTGGCTGGTTTCATGCGCCACGAAAATATCAAGATATCAAATTCTTAGGGCCAGCAGCAAACATTTTTTTACTAGATTTAGTCCATATATTATTGACAGAAAACTAAATTCGAGTTTCAAATTGTGTCAAAAATGTAAGGACGGAATGTTAGATTTGATAAACTCAAGATTCTGCAATTTTGCTGCAAGTTTATAAAATGAACTTTTAGGAATATTTAAATCTAAATTAAGTAGAATTCATTCTTAGCAAAAATGCAGAGACTAAGTCTCGGTTTGATAAAATCTAGATTGATAAATTTTGTTGCAAATAACCATGAAAATTACGACAAAATCTCACTAACCTAGCCCGTTCGCCTTTAAAACTACAGAATAGGCACCCAGTAGAAACCCCAGAGAGATGTGGTTATTAAAATATATCACCGTATTAGGGTTGTTTTTTGTTTTCGCGGATTCGTAATGTTGCGAGCGTTCAGAGAGGAAGTCGTTATTTCACTTGAAATATAATTCGTGGTATTGTTTTGTAGAAGCCTCCGATACTAACGGCCGTTATCAAAAACAACACTATAGATAACATAATAGTAATTCTGTTGGAGAATGGATAACGGAAGCCCGCGAGTTGCTTTTATTTGTTACGTGAAACAGAAAAGTTATTTTGTAATCCGCGACTTTTGGAAATCTAAAAGTCGCAGAATCTAACTTTTTTTTTGGCTTGCAAATTCTTGTCACTACTCACGAGTCGTCAGCAGACTTTAATTATTTAGTTTTTAAAGCTGGAGACCACAACCTGGATGATGATAAACTTAATCTTCAAAAATGGCTACTACAAATTAAATTCAATTTAGTCCAGTCGACGTGTAACCACAACAAACAAATCATTGAATTCACATTATTTTATACTAAACTATTCTCTAACAACTACAGCATAAAGTTTAAAATTCAAAGATAGTCTAACCGGTAGCTAAATTGCCATACATAAATAAAAATAAACTCAATAACCTAAAAATTAAAGTAGAATTTAGCATAGCGTAGTGATGTATAGTTAAAAGACCTATGTAAAGAAATATGAACTCTATAGATAAAGAGATAAGGTTTGATCAGTGTGATAATATTTAGAACAGTGTGTGATTGTTGCGCAGGCGCAGGCAGGCAGTGCGCACGAGTCGTCGTTTATCAAAATATGTACGGGAGGAGATATGGCACGTGTCAACGTACTCGGTTTGATTAACACTGGCGTAGGGAGACGCTGTTACGAAGTGCCGTTTGTAGTGCAGTCCGCAGTTTGATTTTTAACCCTACATTTGGACCTAATTATGTCAACAATGCTACAGTGTTATAACAGCTTTAGGTTACTAAAATAATAATGTCTGCACGCAGGTCTTATTTAGTAGTTATTATGCTATTCCCCTCGTTAAAAAAGAATAACCATTCCACGAATCATTCTATTAGAATGAGCACCACTTGTAGCAAAATTGCCAAATCCCGATTTAACTTACAATCTAAACAGACTACATAGTTTATACAGTTTTTGACAAAAAAGCTAAAATCAAATTTCAAGTTATGTCAAAAATTAATGGCCAAGTTTGGATTACATAAATTGAGTTTTGCAATTACGCTGCAAGTGGGCATTAGGTGTTAATGGTTCTATCTGCTTGCTTTCAAGTAATTCTGAAACTTTTATGGACTTACTACACGCGGTCACAAATTTTCAGTTTTATAAAATTTGAACACGGAACGCAAGTCCCTTACAGCTTCTTCTTTGCTTTTCAGTAAAAGTTACAGTAAGTACAAATTTTTAAAAAGTATTTTTAGAGCATCTATTGAAATATCAGAATTCCACAGGTACTAGTAACCTTAAGTACGAACTTTCTAATACACGTCGTGGGCGCCCTCACTGCGCCCGCGCAGCCGCCGCCCACCGACCGGATGTGGAGCAACGTCCAGCGCTGGCCGTGCGTGGGCGGCCGGAAGTAGGCTAGGTTATTTATACAGCTCTGTTGGCTTCACATTTATAAATGTAAAGAAAACATTGAATATGACCATTTGAAAAAAATACTTTGGCACACGCTCAGGTGTCGAACTCATGACCTTCGGATTAAAAGTCGACTTACCTCTACTGTTAAGTCACCATAAACAGACAGACAGAAGTAAGAAAGTGATCTTATATGGCCTCCTTTTTTTACCCTTTGAGGTAATCAAAGGTAAAAATCAACAAATGTTTTTGTGGAATATGCCCATATTTTGTTCACTGCTCTGTAGGGAGACAATGAGCATAAAATGGTGCGTTTGACCCCCAGTCACTAGTAGGGTGACAGATGAAACTTATTAAATGTTTTATTTGTCCCCCTATTAAAGATGTAGGATACATGAACCATTTCATGCCCATTGTCCCCCTAGGGTGACATAATATATTTTGGATGGAGTAGAATTTGTCAAGCACCAATACCACCTTTGCAGCTTAGTCGACAACTAAGCCGCGGGTTTCATCACGATATTTTGTTCACTCTAAGAGCAATTTTGATAGCACATATAAAACCTTGTTGATTACTATGTCTACCTAGGCCAAATGGTCCAACTAGGTAAATCCAACTTCGATAAAGAGGTCAGCCGACGAATCCAACTCGGTTGGGCAGCGTTCAGGAAGCTTCGTAATATCTTCTCGTCACAAATACCACAGAGCCTCAAGACGAAAGTTTTCAACCAATGTGTGTTACCAGTGATGACATACGGATCCGAAACGTGGTCGCTGACTATAGGCCTCGTTCATAAGCTCAGAGTCGCTCAGCGGGCTATGGAGAGAGCTATGCTCGGAGTTTCTCTACGTGATAGAATCCGAAATATGGAAATCCGTAGAAGAACCAAAGTCACCGACATAGCTCTCAGGATTGGTAAGCTGAAGTGGCAACGCGAAACGGAGTGTTGGGAGACCAGCTGCCCGGTGGACCGACGACATTGTGGCGGTCGCGGGTAGTCGGTGGATGGAGTCGGCTCAGGACCGCTGTTTGTGGCGTCGTATGGGGGAGGCCTATGTCCAGCAGTGGACGTGTATGGGCTGACATGATGATAAAACCTTAAGAAAAATCCATTGATTCATTCAATCATTCATCCATTCAACATCAAACCCACACCCTTCGGAATGAAAGTCTACTATTAGGCCAACTCCTACTCTGTAAAGTTTCTCTCAGACTAAATAGACTTTTTAGGGTTCCGTACCCAAAGGGTAAAAACGGGACCCTATTACTAAGACTTCGCTGTCCTGCCATCTGTCTGTCACCAGGCTGTACCTCATGAATCATGATAGCTTATAGCTAGAGAGTTGAAATTTTAAAAAACAGAGAAAAGTAAATATGTTTTGAGTATGTTTTTAAGAGTTTTAGGTTATTTTCATGTTTACAATTTTTTTTGGCAATATCTATTTTGTAAATTATACTCCAAAAAAGGCTTTTAACCTATACAGCCTTGTCTGATACAATATTTAAGCTATTGCATAGCTTTTATCGCGGGCTTTGAGCGCAGCGACCGAATCAAGAAATTCCGTAACGAAAATAAAACCTAACACCCCCCCCGCCTACCATGTAGCTCGGCCGAGCGTTCGCTTAACGTGTATGTTTATAGTACGACTGTACGAAGCTCGCACGATGCAATACTTAGCTTTATCGCGGCAGTCCCCGAGTGCTACACGTTTTTTTTAAGGTTTTTGCTCGTTCACAGCTTTAAACTATGCTATTCTGAGCGCTGTAGTTCCTGGAACCTCTATTAGATTAAATACTCACGTCAACTCCAGACGTGAGTAAAGATGACAATAAGGTAAAATAAACATGAGATAATGGTCACAATCCTTGAATATTGTCTTATTTGGTCAAACTATCGTTCACAATAGCTATTCAAGTTTTTTTAAACTCGCGTATGTGGCACGGTGATGTAATCCCATTATGACAACTTACTGATTGTTTCGGATTTTTGTTATATTTAGCACACCTGAGATTATCAAAAGATGATAAATATATTAAGTACTAGCGATCCGCTCCGGCTTAGCACGGCAATATTATGCATGTGTTATACATATAAACCTTCATCACTCTATCTATCACTACATAGTATAAAACAAAGTCGCTTTCTCTGTCCCTATTCCCTTTGTATGCTTAAATCTTTAAAACAACGCAACGGATTTTGATGCAGTTTTTTTATTAAAAACTAGCGACCCGCCCCGGCTTCGCACGGCTATATTATGCATGTATTATACATAAAAACCTTCCTCTTGAACCACTTTATCTATTAAAAAAAACCGCATCACAATCCGTTGCGTAGTTTTAAAGATTTAAGCATACATAGGGATATAGGGACAGAGAAGGCGACTTTATTTTATACTATGTAGTGATGTAGTGATAAACGCATCAAAATCCGTTGCGTAGTTTTAAAGATCTAAGCATACCTAAGGACAGACAGCGGAAAGTGAATTTGGTTTATACTTTGTAATGAAGATGATTTAATCCTAACTCATCACTTCACTATCACTATTACTACATAGTATAAAACAAAGTCGCTTTCTCTGTCCCTATGTATGCTTAAATCTTTAAAACTACGCAACGGATTTTGATGCGGGTTTTTTTAATAGATAGAGTGATTAAAGAGAAAGGTTTTTAGATATAATACATGCATAATACAGCCGTGCGAAGCCGGGGCGGGTCGCTATATTATATACACGAAAGTATATAAGTAGTTTATACGTTGTGTAGCACCCATAACACAAGTCTAGTTACTTAGCTTGGGTCTAGATGGCGATGTGTGGAATGTCATGTAATATTTATTTATTTGTTTGTTCCCTTTTCACGGTCAAACGACTGGGCCGATTTGGATGATAATCAGGATATTGACCCTCTTATTACAAAAAAACTGCAAAACCATAGTTTAAACCTGTACTAAAAGATCTAGGTTTTTGTGTTAGTTTTGGTTTAAAATTGATTCTTATTACAAAAAGTAAATAGACCAAGGACCAGAAGATCCCTGGTTTTAGTCGCAACCATAGACAATAGATAGCAAACTCGAAACAAACCATTATTTTGTTCGTTCAGCGTTCGAAACACCGTTCCTTTTCACAAAATGGTTGTTAAGTGAGTAAATATTAAAAACTTATTTAAGAAATCGAATACTAAAGTGATAAAAATATAAATTGTGTGTTCAATTATTGTGAAATAGTGTGACTTGTATTTGTTATTCTATGTTCGCGATTACGTTGTTGTATTTAAATACATCAATTTATGTAGCGTATATCGGAACGCGGCTCGAGTTAAGCCTTTAAGCCTTTTGCCTGCCCCATTAGAAGTATAAAAAAAAAAATTACCTAAAAAATAGTAAACATGAAAATAACCTAAATTTCTCAAAAACATAAGAAAACGTAGTGATTATATCCTCTTTGAACATAAGTACGTACTAAAAATATTTACTTATTTATGTTTTTAGTAGGTTTAGGTAATATGTTGTTAAAATCTGTGAAAATTTCAACTCTCTAGCTATCACGGTTCTTGAGATAGAGCTTGGTGACGGACAGAAGACGGACGGATAGCGAAGTCTTAGTAAGAGGGCCCCGTTTTTACCCTTTGGGTATGGTACCCTAAAAAGGAGCGAGAATTGGAGTAACGAGGAAAAGGTGAACGTCAGAATTTAATTTTTTGAGGTTATAAACTTCGGTCTAAGTATACTTAAACTAGGGTGCTCGCTAGTTTAACTTTGACAGGACAGACAAACCTGGTTTTAGCGGTAAACTTCTTTTTGTAATAACGTTTATCTAAGTCCATGGTTTTAATCTCACTAAAACGTAGTTTAATTTTTAGACTTTGTTTTGGAATAAGGGGGTGATAGTTTAGAGCAGTCATGTCAAACATACGGCCCGCGGTCGGAATCTAGATCACAATAATTTTTGCGTATTTTTTAAATTTTCGTTTTTCTCGCACTTGCAGTGACCAATCTGCAAGACACCCTTGACTTTGAGTATTCAAAACCTAGCTATCCTTTTTCGTAGTTCGTATTTATGTGAACAAATGTTTTCTATTATGAAAATGAATAAGAACAAATATCGGTGAAGACGTGATAAACATCTTCAGTCTATTCTCAAAATAAATACCACTAATATGACAAATGATATTATGAAAAAAAAAACAAAAGAAGTCAAGTTTCCGGGTCCTACAGATAAATTTACTTCTTTTTTATTATTTTTGCAGTACCTACCTACCTATCTACAGTTAGAAAAACTTAAGTGTTACCTACCTACCTATTTAAAAAGTGCCAAATAAATGTTAGAAGGTACCTAAGTGACCAAAAAACTTAATAAAACAGGCAGAAGTGAAAACTGTATATCTGTGTAAAATCTCATATGTCGCGAGAACATACGCAAAAAGAGTTTTAGATGAAAAAAAAAAATAGTCGGACGACAAATAGTCGTCCGACATTTGTCGTCCAACAAATAGTCGTCCGACATTTGTCGTCCAACAAATTGTCGTCCGACATTTGTCGTCCGTCAATAGTCGTCCGACAAATAGTCGTCCGACATTTGTCGTCCGTCAATAGTCGTCCGACATTTGTCGTCCGTCAATAGTCGTCCGTTAAAAATACCATATGTACGTCTTAATACACTCACAGCCAAATTAAAAACAGTAGGCCCAGGCATACATTTTCGCCGCGCCGTAGAGAGGGGATAGCTGTCTACTCTCCATCCGTCTTACGCTTTTTCGATCAGCTGCCTTACTCTTGACTTACAAGCCCAATGTCCAATCCCAATCTCAAGCGAAAATATGTCAAATGGCACTCTTGAAAACAAGACTAGCGCCACATTGGAATTGAATTGCGTGGTAATTAGTGGAACTAAATGCCATTGGGATTGGATTACGGGATTGAGAAACGGTACTCTTTGACGCTTGTTTGACAGCTGAATATTGCATATATTGATTGTGTTTGTATTGCGGATAGTCCCAATAACTAAAGTGTAGGTAACTTTGTTGAAATTGCGAGTTTTAATTTTCAAGTAAAACTGTAGGTACATATAATGGCTCGTTTAATATTGCACAATGTTATCCTCCGTGAAGCCAAAAGGATGGATTTACGAGAAAGACGTAATTTTCGTCTGATTGCCCTCTACACCGATAAAGCCTTACCTACTATGAACGAAGACGAATGGTGAACTATGGCATCACCAAGGTAATGTTTCGTGAATTGTACCAAGAATTTGGAGCCCTTGATGCCAGTTACAACAAGTCAAATGATATTACCTCAAAATACAAGGTTACATAATTAATATTTTTTACGTGTTTTGAACATTGCCTACCACCGTAACAGTCCCTATAGTCCACAGCACATGAGTACAGAAGGACTACAGTCTCCATAGTTCCCTATTCAGTCCACCTACCCCATCTCAACACATTACTTGTAGTAAAATTTCCACAAACTGAAGAAGAAAGTAATACGTAATAAAAGACGGTTTGTAAAATTCTTTTGAATCATTTTATTTACTATGAACCTGCCATCGGGCTCAGCATTACACATTATTTGCTTGATAACTTCTGTAGCTGAGTACATTTTTTACATTTTCAGATTTTCTGAAAGATTTGGCATCCCTGCGTAGGCTTCATTCACGGGATGCATGTGGCTGTAATACGTCCATCTAAAAACGAAGAAAGGTTTTTAATAGGAAATATTTACATTAAAGGAATGTATACGGGAGGTCGTGGGCTTGCCATTTTTCTACAATGAAAAGCAGGCATTTCATTTCATTTGATAACACTTGATTTATTAACTAACATGCACACAATTTAATTTTACATTGTAAATAAAGATTTTCTTACCTCAATTTCGCAGGGATTTTAATAAAATAATCACAAAATAATTTCAAAACAAACAATATAATTTTTACGACAGGAATTTGACGTGGCTTGTCTCTTTGACGAAATATTTTTTTTCTTGTTGGATGGTCCCCGTACAATTTGCAATAGTGCCATGATTCATTTTTTATTAAATTCTTGTGTAAATACATTTAAATGTTAAGTATATGGTAGTTTTTATTGTAAAATAGCAATTAAAATAAATAATTCTAATATAATATAGTTTTTTGCTTATTTTTTCGTAAGTTTTATTCTTTCATTCCATAGAGGTTAGTTAGATGGTCTGAGTTTCGTTCGTTCGATTCGGCCTTTGTTAGTCTGTGACTTTGACGTATGTTACTAACTTCATGTCTTATTTACAATCCCGTCACAATCTCAAGGGTAACACAATCCCGGCAAAATTAATTTCAAGAGTACCAAATGACAGCAACATTGGCCTTGTATTAGAATTGAATTGAGCTTGAGCTTGTATTGACATTAAATTGAAGAGTAAGGCAGCAGGTCACGTGTCCTGACGCGAGTTTAAGATTTTATACCCATTACAGAAAAAGTGCTCAACGCCGCTAAAGAAGTTTTCACTTCAAAAATGTACGTGTTTAATTATTTTATGTCTGGCCCGCTAACACATCTACAATTTCCGAAATGGCCCTTTGGAAAATCGAGTTTGACACCCCTGGTTTAGAGGATGAAAAAGGACATAGGATACTATTATAAATACTATTTGAAATTGTTTGTGCTAATTTGAAATTGTTTGTGCTATTTGAAATTGTTTGTGCTACGATTCACTTGTACGGTAGACTTATTTGTTTATGTTGCGTGGTTTATATTCCACCCAAAAGTAGTAATAGTGAATACATGCATTTATTTAGAATTTTAGAAAATGTGTGTCCCAAATATGAGGAAGTGTTAGTAGTAGGTGATTTTAATCTACCTTCTTCATCGGATGAAATACGAAATTATTTTAACTATGTGACAACATTCTGTGGATTTCGGCAGGTTAACGAAATTTTAAATAATAATGATAGGGTTTTAGATTTAACGTTAACTAATTTTTTACTGAATGACTTGGTTGTGGGGTCGTCGGATGAGCCGTTGGTTAAGGTCGATGTTCAACATCCTCCGCTAATTTGCCGTTGCCGCCAACAGCTGATGATGACGGGGCTTCATTTTATAATAGGCAATGGAATTTCTCTAAAACGAACTTTTTTGAATTATATAATAGTTTTTATTTAGTGGACTGGGGTTCTTTGTTTACCATTCAAGATTCTGAATTAGCTTTATCTCACTTTTATAGTTTAGTAAACGAGGTTATTGATAGAAGTGTGCCCAGGAAAGGCAATAGATTAAACAAATATAAAGATAGGTACATATATCCTGAATGGTATACGCAAGATCTAATAGCGAATATCAAACAAAAGTGGAGATTTCATAAGATGTATAAGATAACAAAGTCAAAATCGGATTACGAATCTTTCTCGATGTACCGCTCGATAGTTAAAGATAAAATAGTTACTTGTTACGATGAGTACAAAAGAAAATTACAAGTGAATTTCACAGGTGATCCCAAATCATTTTGGAATTTTGTTAGAAGTAAGCAGGCCAGACGGAATCGAACCCGTCTCACTAAGGACGGTGAGGAGATTAGGGACGATGACGGAGCAGAGTGTTTTGCATCCTATTTTCACTCTGTTTATAGTGACGTTCGACCATTGTTAGATCCCGACAAGGCGCAGCGCTCGGCCGCGTCAGCTGGCGGGGCCAGCGCGGCGCGCGTGCACGTTGCACTAACGATTATTAGATCAATAAAATCGGACATAAGTAAAAATGTGCAACTTAGTCAAAAGTGTCATGTAAGCTATTGTTCCTATAGCCAGGTAACCGACCTTTTAGACGGCGGCCATTAAAAATCCCCCCGCTCTAGACCTGTTTTAACAAATCAGTCGAAACTCAGCCGTTCGTGGAGTCGCATGTCTTTGTTTTCGGCACTTTTGTTCGCACTATAACTTCGCTTCACAGTTGTGTGTTTGTGTGGTTCAATTTAGAAAAAACTTTTATTGGATATGGCAGAAGAAGGTATGTACTACATTTTAAAATATTACATGATTACTTTGTCGTATAAAATTTATATTTTTATGTGATATGAAAACAGTTACAATTTAGGTACATTTTTTTGCTTTACTTTTTCAAACAATCGTGTTTTTATGTATATGTCGTGTCTTGTCGGGCTACAACTTTTATAACAATATAATAATTGATTTGTTGGCTATTGTAAATCATAATAAAACCATCCGCCTACGTCCGCCATTTTGTTTTATATGACTTTTAAATCGTACGTAAAAATTACACAATTATTTTAAGTTAATATATTTATTTATTTGTCGTACAGATAATTCGAGAACTATCAAGATATTTACTAGAAGAGCATTGTGGGAGATCTTGAATGAATTCAAGGGCCACAAAATAGAAGAAAAGTTTTCATTGTTTGAAGATAGACTTGTCCAATTGACAAATTGTCCGGAACATGAGAAACATAAAATGGTAAATGGTTTGAAGCACTTTAAAAGTGAATTCAAAAAGAAGTGGAGAGGAGCTTCATACAAAGAAGAACGGTTTTTAAAAAGTAATGAAGTGTGGCTTACTTCTTCGATGGAATTACCTAACTGGCCTGAAATGACCTTACCAAAACCTGGACGTCCAAAAAAATCATTTGAAGATGTGTGTGACCGTAGCAAACGGAGAAAAACAAAAGATCTGCGTGAACAAGTATCTGTCGAGGAGTTGACTTATGCTGCTGGCGTGAGTCAGGGCACTTCAGGAAATAAAGATGCATCAAAAATAATTAAAGAATTAATGGCTTCACCCACCAGAGCTACTAAACTTAGAAAAGTTATTTCTAGTACCAAGAAGCAAACAACTGTAAAAAAATATACGCCAGCAGAAGCACTGGCTATCTTTGTTGAAGGTGATTTCACTAGAAGACAATGGGAAATAATCCACAGATCTGGTAAAGCTATTTACCCATGCTATTCTGTCATACAAATGGCTAAGATTGAATGTTATCCCGAGGAAGAATCAATACATGTCACTGAGACAAGCGCAGAAGTTAAACTTCAAGCATTACTAAATCACACTGCATTGCGCTTGTACAAATATATAGCGGAGGTTGTCAATACGTCATGCACTGAAGAAGAAAAACAAAATATGGTGTTAATTTCGAAATGGGGATGTGACGGATCTCAGCAGACACAATACAAGCAAAAATTCGAAAATCACGGAGATAGTGATGCAAATATTTTTCAAAGCTCACTAGTGCCTCTAAGACTATCTGTTATCATTGAAGAAGAGGAGAAAAAAATCATTTGGCAAAATCCGGTTCCGTCTTCAGTCAGATTCTGCAGACCCATACGTATAAGATTTATAAATGAAACAAAAGATATCACAAAACAAGAAATACAATACATTGAAAACCAAGCCGAACAGCTTCAGGAGACAGAAATTGATGGCAGCAAAATAAAACATAAACTGTTACTTACCATGATTGATGGCAAGGTATGTAATGCTGCTACAGACACCTCATCTACAATGAGATGCTACATTTGCGGACAGACTTCGAAGGATTTTAATAAATTAATTAAAAAAGAAAGTAAAGTAGAAACGTTGAAGTTTGGATTATCAATTCTTCACGCAAGAATTCGATTTTTCGAATCTATTTTACATTTAGCCTATAAATTGCCTTTACAAAAATGGCAAGCACGGTCTACAGAAGAAAAAATAATTGTAAAAGAGACTAAAGAAAAACTACAAAAAGCCTTTAAAGAGGAAATGGGATTACTCGTAGATGTTCCCAAAGCAGGGTTTGGGAACACTAATGACGGGAACACGTCAAGGAGATTTTTTGCAGATCCGGAATGCTCCTCAAGAATAACTGGCATCAATGTCGATTTAATAAAAAGGTTTAAAATTATATTAGAAGTAATATCAAGTGGCAATAACATTGATGTAGAAAAATTTGAAGCATACGCAAATGAAACTGCAAAAATATATGTCGATCTGTATGGTTGGCATCCCATGTCACCAACCATACACAAAATTTTGATACATGGAGGTGAAGTAATAGCTCATGCACTCCTACCTATTGGCCAGTTATCGGAAGAGGCAGCTGAAGCCCGAAACAAACATTTTAGGCAATACAGATTACATTTTTCCCGCAAATTTTCGCGCAGAGACTGCAACATAGATATAATAAACAGACTTCTTTTAAGTTCAGATCCATTTATCAGCTGCAGCAGAAAGACGCAAAATAAAAAAAGACAGCCTTTCTCAAAGGAGGCAATAGAAATGATGTCTGCCAGCACGGTATTTAAAAATAGACAAAGCGAAGACGAAAGTTCCGACGAAGAAGAAGTTGAAGAATCCTAAAAATGTAAAAAGATGTAAAATTTTAAATATATAATTATTATATTGGTCAAACTTTGTGTTTTATTTAATTTAATTGCACATAAAATTATATAAATAAATTAAATATTTTTGTCCGATTTTTTCACTCAAATACTCGTTAGTGCGTTGGTCAGCTAACCCTGAAGGACGTGCATAGTGCGCTCCGGCGCCTTAAGCCTAAGTCTTCCACGGGCCCTGATGGAATACCGCCTTATGTACTCAGAGATTGTAAAGCAGTATTAGGTAAACCTTTACTACATATTTTTAATTTGTGTTTGAAGGAAGGTCGCTATCCTTCAGAATGGAAAATTACGCGAGTAATACCTGTACCAAAAGGTACTTCCAACTCGGAAGTTAGTGCTTTTAGACCTGTGGCGGTACTGTCTGCATTCGCTAAGATATTCGAGTCAATTTTACATAATTGTATTATGAATCAGGTGAGCTCGCAACTATCGGATGCACAACATGGTTTTCGTCCTGGCCGAAGTACAGGTAGCAATCTGTTGTCATTTTTGAACTACCTAACACCAGTTATAGATGCGGGAGGACAGGTCGACACCGCCTATTTTGATTTTCAAAAAGCCTTCGACACTGTCGATAATGACATTTTGTTAACTAAGCTAGCAGTCAATGGTTTCACACCTCACCTTTTAAAGTTCTTTTCAAGTTATTTGGGCGAGCGCAGACAGTACGTAGAATACGCAGGCTACAGGTCTAGGCCTTATCACACATATTCAGGGGTAAGTCAAGGAAGCAATCTCGGCCCTTTGGAGTTCATACTAATGATCAATGACCTCCCGGATGTAGTCCAACATGCCAAGTGTCTCTTGTTTGCGGATGATTTAAAGCTATTTCTAGATATAAATACTATGTCTATGTCTAGGGACATAGAGAGACTCCAAGAGGATATTAACCGGGTGGTACAGTGGAGTGCAGATAATAAATTGTTTTTTAATATAAGTAAATGTTGCATAATGAGCTACACTCGGAAGTGTGTTTCGCGGCATCATCCATACGTGGTTGACGAGGCTGTGGTACCTAGAGTTACACAGGTTCGCGATCTAGGTGTGGAAATGGTCCCGGATTTGCACTTTCGGATACATATTATGGGTATATGTGGTCAAGCATTCCGTAATCTCGGGTTTATTATAAGGCAGTGTCAGGATTTTGAGATTTTAATGACGGTAAAAACGCTTTATAATGCATTGGTACGCAGTCGCTTAGAAACTAACGCTTTTGTATGGAGTCCGTACGAAACTAAGTATAAACATATGGTCGAGAAGATACAAAATAAGTTCACTAGGTATCTATATTTAAAACAGTACGGAGTGTATCCATTTTACCCTCTCATGTATATAAAGGACCAGCTATTTTAAGCAAATCTGAGCGTAAGGTTACGTAAATATAAAGGCACTTATCATCAGAACATATTTTAATCATATAAATTACATACCCATCGGCATTATTTTACCACAACGCTTAATCCACTCACTGAACGGTATTAAACTAATTAACTCAAATAAATGGTACGACCATAAAAAGGTTCGGACATCATGAAGCTACTGCGACAGACTGAACCACGTTCCGTCATTTTATTCCTATTTATAGACACAAAACAGTAGTCAAGATGGCGGCGCCCTGACGTATCCATCAAATGAAGCACTGTGTTGTTGACTTCCTTCAGTCGTTTTCGTTTTGTTACTGACACGGCCGTCCTGCGATCGTGTTCGCCCTCGAACACCCTTGTAGTCGAATGCGGAAGCTGAGAACAACACAATAAAGTCAGATTCTACAACTTTTGATCGTTTTGATATAGAAGAGCAAACAGAATTTTGGAGGAGTTGGCTATTCCATCGCCGGCCAACCAACCCAACCAAAAGACATCAAATGATTGCAATACTTCTTCAATCATACACCGGAGCAAAAAGGACAGAATCTTGGAAGAGCTAGCTATCCCATCGCCGGCCAACTCGACCAAAAGACATCTACAGTTCGCAATACTTCTACATCCACACACCAGAGCAAAAGGGACAGAATCTTGGAAGAGCTAGCTATCCCATCGCCGGCCAACCAACTCAACCAAATGGCTTAAACCAAGTGATGTTCAATATCAGCTTAGTTGTGTATCGCCATGTATTTAAAGTACCAGTGTTCACCATGGATATCTGTTACTATACACAATTCTGTCACTCTACTTCTGTTGGAAAAATGTTTGAAGTGACTGCAACTGCATGGGAATCTCTAATTTGAGTTTTATTTCTTTTTCCTGCCATTAGAACCCATATTGCAACGCCATTTCTTTTTACATTTACAGATCTCTTCATTCTAGATTTCTCGCTACACATCTCACAAAGAACATTTCGCTTCACTTGTGAGAGAGAGACACCCATATCTGAATGATTTATATTATCGGTTTAAGAATGACTTGCGTTCACAGCGTATCGAGTTTATTTCACAACATCTTATAGCATGTACACCTTTACTAAAATAAATTCATCTGCAAATTCACACTCTCGACTAATTGGTCAAAAATATGAATCTACCCATGAATCCACTTTTTGCGGCAATTATCTACTCTGACCAAAACTGTTCAAAAACTAAAATATTTCTATGCAACATCTAAAATATCTGAATTTAATCCATTTCCATCGCTAATTATAATATGGCATATTTCCTTGGTATATCCATACTAGCGACCATTACTAATTCAAAACTTTCATAAAAACAACATTTCAGACAACCATGTAAAAGTCTAGATTTAATCTACTTGCATCACCAATTTTGATAAAATATTTCAGAACTTAATTGACTTCATAGGCCTCTCCTGGCTCTTAACTTTTTTTAATCTAGCCTTAATTGTAATTATACTTTACAACAGAAATATTCAGCTCATTATACAAATTATAAACGATACAGCTTTAAAAAATCTGAATTTAATCCATTTGCATCGCTAATTATATGGCATATTTCTTTGTTATATCCATACTAGCGACCATTACTAATTCAAAACTTTTCAGAAACAATATTTCAGACAACCATGTAAAAGTCTAGATTTAATCTACTTGCATCACCTATTTTGATAAGATATTTTAGCACTTTATTGATTGCATCGGCCACTCCTGGCTCTAAATTTCTCAAACCTAGCGATATTTTTGTAATTATACTTTTTTACGAAAGTATTCAGCTCATTATACAAATTATAAACGATACAGCTTTAAAAAATCTGAATTTAATCCATTTGCATCGCTAATTATATGGCATATTTCTTTGTTATATCCATACTAGCGACCATTACTAATTCAAAACTTTTCAGAAACAATATTTCAGACAACCATGTAAAAATCTGGATTTAATCTACTTGCATCACCTATTTTGATAAGATATTTTAGCACTTTATTGATTGCATCGGCCACTCCTGGCTCTACATTTTTCAAACCTAGCGATATTTTTGTAATTATACTTTTTTACGAAAGTATTCAGCTCATTATACAAATTATAAACGATACAGCTCACCATTTTCCACCATAGTCATTTTACTACATCCTCGGGCTGTTTTCACGCTTCATTTTGAGCCCAGCATTTGCGCCCATCATTTGCGCCTGTCCATAGTTCAACTGTATTATAACAAAAATTAACACATTAATTATACAATCTTTACAGCTCATCATTTTATACAAAATGCTTACGAAATGTGTTTTCTGCTAAACACGTGTTGTCCCCGTGCTGTTTTCACGGTTTTTCACCTGTGTCACCATCTACAAGTCATCTACATTCACTCGCTATTCAATCTGCAAAATTACTAAAAGCATCTTCAAATAAACAGATGAAGAAGGAGTAATATGTCTCCCTCTTCGCTACTTGAATTCAACACAGTAATTATGAAGCCTCTGTATGTTTTATTGTTTTTCACCGTATAATTTTTATCACAATAAAAATATTTAGGTTATTTAACCGTTATTTTAATTATTGTCTTACCCACAAATTTCAACAATAGATTTGCGTTTTTATATTTAATCACAATATTTCATATCACAATAATTCACAATATTTTACACGCTCCTTTTTTTTTTAAAGATTTAGATTAAAACCATATAACACTTATTGTCAGCAAGACCGAAAACGTGCCACGTGAAAGTTCGATTTTCACTATGTCATCCCACTTCTGATATAAAGGACCAGCTATTTTAAGCAAATCTGAGCGTAAGGTTACGTAAATATAAAGGCACTTATCATCAGAACATATTTTAATCATATAAATTACATACCCATCGGCATTATTTTACCACAACGCTTAATCCACTCACTGAACGGTATTAAACTAATTAACTCAAATAAATGGTACGACCATAAAAAGGTTCGGACATCATGAAGCTACTGCGACAGACTAAACCACGTTCCGTCATTTTATTCCTATTTATAGACACAAAACAGTAGTCAAGATGGCGGCGCCCTGACGTATCCATCAAATGAAGCACTGTGTTGTTGACTTCCTTCAGTCGTTTTCGTTTTGTTACTGACATGTATCCGAGCTTATTTGTAATAGGTATGGTCGGGTATAGTAGACTTGAGGTGAGAAGAGAGGTGGCGATGATGAGGTATCTGTGGCGGGTGTTGCGCGGCGAGGTGCACCACCCTGACGTGCTAGTAGCGCTACAGTTGCGGGTGCCGGCCGAGAGCGCGGAGCTGCTCCGTCCGCGACCACCTCAACTACTCCACGTCCCTACAGCTCGTACCAAGTTGCTAAAACGCACTCCCATGGTTAGGGCTATTCTAGCCATCAACTTTGTTGCAAGGGAGATTGATATTTTTTATGATAGCCTGCCAAAATTCACAGAAGTGGCTTATAGGTACTTGGAAACAATGTAATATAAATGTTTTTTTATTTTTGTTAGTTACTTCATCGTATTGGCTTAGCTGTAAAGATGTTGTAATTTAGTTTTAATAATAAATAAATAAATAAAATTAATCTCAAAATTACCATAGGATTGGGACTCGGGACAGAGGTAAAACCGGATAAACGTCAATGCAAATAAAAATATCATAAAGGCGAACTTCGTTATCCGCTCAATGTCATATTGACACAGTTGATGAATTTATATTACATTTATTTAAACATTTAAAACAAAAAAAAGTGTGTCACTCGGGGACTGCCGCGGTAAAGCTATTGCATCGTGCGAGCTTCGTACAGTCGTACCATATACATACACGTTAAGCGAACGCTCGGCCGAGCTACATGGTAGGCACTCCGCCGAGGGGTGTTAGGTTTTATTTACGTTACGGAATTTCTTGATTCGGTCGCGGCGCTCAAAGCCCGCGATAAAAGCTATGCAATAGCTTAAAACCCTGTCCTCCAAGGCGTCCGTCCGATCCAAAGTCCAAAGCAAGCTGGCAGAACCTAGTTAGAAATCGGAATTTGACGTTATTTTATAGCCTGCAACTCGCCTTGAACCTTAGTAATTAGGCTTCAAAACCACTGTGTTCATATATCAGTAATTCAGGATTTACAATATTGTATTAATCAATCTATACTAATACTAGCTGCGCCCCGCGGTTTCACTCGCGTAAGTCCGATCTTTAAACCTTCCCTGGACTACGACAAACATTTCAAAACCGAAATCATCTAAATCGGTTCGTGCGTTCTGGAGTTATAGCGTCAGGAAGGAAAACCCGACTTATTTTTATATATCTACTAGCTGCGCCCCGCGGTTTCACCCGCGTAAGTCCCGATCCCGTGGGAATATCGGGATAAAAAGTATGCCTATGTGTTAATCCAGGTCTCCAGCTATCTAGATATCGAGTTTCATCGTAATCGGTCCTGTAGTTTTGGCGTGAAGGAGTAACAAACATACACACACACAAACTTTCACATTTATAATATTAGTAGGATACTAATATTATAAAGCTGAAGAGTTTGTTTGTTTGTTTGTTTGAACGTGCTGATCTTAGGAACTGCTATCAACAGAAATTGACGCGGACGAAGTTGCGGGCAACAGCTATATTAGTATAGATACAATATTGAGTGACATTACGGCATCGCGTTGATAACATAACAAACATACATTGTTAGGTAACCATAGTAGGTATTTTGTTATCATTCGGTAGCCACTGCAGCTGGGGTTATCTAGCGTAGATACTTGAGCTTGAACCTAAGTGTTTATAAATAGTTGCACAAAATGTAAACAAATACACATGTACAGTCCTTTACAACAGTGGAAACCCATCGTATAGTTGTAAAATTGCTATTATTAATAACGGAGCTGTAGAACCCCTGCTGCAGTTGAGAGACAATTTAAAAACCTCCATTTTTGTTTGTCTGATTTTACTTTACCTACTTAGTCTTACACAAACAACACTTATAAAATAAATAAATATTGCGGATATTGCACACATAGCCATCTAGCCCCATCTTTTGTAAATATATATTTATAATAACGATATGAATCGAACCAGTAACCCTGTGTTTGGCAGTCCGGCATGGTGACCATTGTGCCAACTGGGTCGTCAAAAGATTTTAATACTAATGCCGTTCCTCATCGTTTTACTCGCGTAAGTCGCGATCCCGTAGGAATTATGATAAAGTACAAATACATTTTTTTATTCAAAACGGTCAAGCCCTTTGACTGTAAAGGAAACAGGACAGACTTTCACATTTAGAATATTGTCTAGTAACAAAAACGTCAATTTCGCAAAATGTTCCTTCCTCAAAATATATAGTTCTCAAAACTTCTCTTGCCAAAGATTCATTAAAAAAAAACATTTGTCTGTAAAGTCGATTTACAGACGATAATTTTACGTGAAAACGTCATAGTAAAAACATTGATAAAATAATGTCAACAGAACCTGCCACATTACCATTCTGCATACTTCAATACGTTGCTATGGTTACCTTGTCAATAACGGAACGTGAGCGATTACGTCACACTTTTTTGCGAGTGCATTACTATTTATAAGACGTTATAACGTCAAAAATATAATTTGAAAAACATTAGTCGTGATAACAATATCATCCAAGTAAACACCGATTAGTGACACAAGAAACAGGTTTATTTAATTAAGTTCGATTACGTGTATCAGTAACAGCTACCTACATGATTGTATCTGAGAGTTTAAACGAATTAGTGGCAAGGTTTCGTTGACCTCCGACATACAATTAGTAGACTTAGCTCTAAACTAAACTGACAATAGACAACTACAGAGTCTGAATTAAAAAATCATCAAAAATAAATTACAAAGAAAAAAACTAAAAAGTTTAAATATAAATAAGTTACAAAATTAAAATTCAAAAGTTAAAAATAAATTACATAAAAAAAAAAAAGGTAAACTAAAAAGTTATAAATAAAAAACTTAAAAACTACGAATTATCAAAAAAACACTTCAAAGTCATCGCAGGTAAAGCAAAGTTTTACTTCGTCGTATTACTGAGCCAGCGTATTATAAAACGTAGGTAAGTAGGTACTTGGAAGTCGGACTGGGTTTGATTAAGAAAACCTTACATAGGTACTGAGCGAATTAGTCCATTTTCAAGCTGTTGGGCATTTTAATTGCCATGACAAATACTAAATACGGTAAGTTTGATCTAATGCGTAGGCGATTCCCGGTAAAGTCTCTGTTAGTCCGGTCAGGTTTTTGCAGTTCAGCCAATAAGACAATAATGAATGGGCACGATGAATGAGCAACACCGTAGCCATAGGATGCAGTATCAATTTCCTATTTCCTGTAACTAGATGAATCATTTAATTCAGATGGTTACTCATTGATCTGTTATTATTAAAGGTGGGTATAGACTAGATAATTTACTAGTAACAGAACATCGAGGGTTCGCTGATTTTACATTTACTCGAATCACACTTGGAATTGGAACATTTGCTTTACATTTCCCAGTATTGATACAGATATGCTCGAGAAAATGCTAGCCGTCGAGGGCTACTTCTGTGCACCTTATCAAACAACTTTTGTTCTACGACTTTTGGAAATTCGAAAAAAATATGAAAATTTTGAGGTTATGTAAATTCGAAACGCAGCTGATTTTTTAAAACAAAGGTCATTCAGAAGTAGCCTATAGTCTTCTTAGATAAATGGACTATCCAACACAAAGAGATTTTTTCAATTCGAACCAGCAGTTCCTGAGATTAGAGCGTTCAAACAAACAAACAAACTCTTCAGCTTTACAATATAATAAACTATAGATTTGTTCTATTTGGAGCCTTTCCTCTTTAGGTACCTAGAGTATCTACTAAAGAATCAACTGATATCCAGGGGTTGATGACGGCGCCGAAAGGACGCTATAGGAATTCACCTACCATTATCTAAACCAGATAGGCCTATTTAGCCGATCTCCAGGGTCCGTGATGGAACTAAAAGGCGGCGCAATGCAAACATCATGTAAACTAGATCCTTTCATCTTTAGAACATACTTTTCAGTAAAAAAAAAAACAGTAAAAAAACTCGTGCCAACATCGTTAAGAAATGTGGTTTTGTTTGGTTCCACTAACTAAACTAAATCATAATATTTCATAAAGTTTCTGTAGACTTTCCCAAAATGAGGCCATCTAAAGTCATGACATCACCAAACAGATATACTTACCTACTATTGTAAAGTAAGTATTTATGTTTACAATTTTAATAGGTCACGGACAATCGCGTCATTTTATTGCGAAATCTTCACTAATAATATACATGCGAAAGTCTGTTTGTTTCTTGTTCACGGTCAATTCGTGGTCGGCTTTAAAGATTTTAAGGAATAGGAGAATGACCCATTTTCTTTGGTTATTTAGGTCACAAGCTTATTATAGACATGTATACATTTAATTTTAGTACCCAAATTCGTTTCGGGACGATTAGAACAACATGTCTGAACGGTAAAAGTGTAGAGTACAAATAGCAAGTGTGCAAAATTTTAGCCCGTTCTGACTATTGGTTTTATTTAACTGTGCGGTGATATTTCAGTCAGTCAATAAGGACTTTGAATTTTGATTGATTTATGGTATTTTGGGATCTAACAGAAGGAAGCCAAACATATATATCAACTTTAATATTCTGAAAAAGGGTTTCCAAAAATTCACAATGGGTTAAGTTAAATCTATTTTTTTATTACAGTCTTGCACATTTTGACAATTCAACAATGATCCCACAAAAATAACTTGAAAAACATAAACGAAGTTTTGCTGACGCATAGCAGAGCAATGACGGTACCAAGAATCGATTAAATATTCAATTAATTTTAGGTAAAAATATTATAATGACACAACACAAAATGTTTAGATACGAGGCGACAAAAGACGGCTTATTTTTAGCATTCTTCTATGCTTTTAACATGGAATAGGACTTTCATCCCGATATCTTAGTGTAAAATCGTGGCGCAGGCAAAGTCGCGTGTAAACACTAGTTGTTCATAAACTTGAAAGGTGACGTCAGAATTAGGTCTCGTAATGAACGGTTTATTGAGTTGAAACCAAAAAATACTTTATCAGGGTCAGAGCTTGTGGAGGTCAAATTGTACTGAAGCTGCTGTTTATTTAATAGCTGATTATACAAAACATCAACCGACAATAGATGACGATTTTAGTGAAAAGGAGCCTTACTCCGAAACTAACCAATCTAACCATCCTCCTTCCAGATAAAAGTCCCATCTCCAAGACAACGCGATAATTGGAGACTACCAAAACTGGCCTTTTAATTTTTAAATATTTTTTCTATATTTTGAATTATTCACAGAAACATACAAAGATATTATTTTGTAATAATATCAGCGTTTGACCACTATCCCTGATGGTAAGTGACGATGAGGTCTAAGATGTAGCACTTTCATATAGACGATAACTAAAGTCGTGACTTAAAGATCAAATAAGCGAGGACGCGAGTAAGGGTCGGAAGACAACAGTGGAACCAGAAATTTTCTGACCTAAACTCCTTTTTGCATATTTAGCATGATTGCATTATACAGATGAACTTGAAATTCGAACACTCCAGCAGTGACTGTATGCATATCATCACGCACGGAATCATCAGCGACTATAATCCAAAGGAAGCACTCCCAATAAATTGCTATAACATCCAATCGAAGCAATCAACATGAAGTTATTATAAATAAGGGCATCCCTAACCATATTGGAACGGGTTCATCGCACTGGCGTTCAGCCAACAATGTTTGACTAAAGTATTACTTGAGTTTCAACAACTATTTGTTTTGCGTTTAGTTTTCATGGGAGAATCTATCTTGTCTATGACAGTGTGTGATCCATGCAGTTATTCAACCTTTGTGTTAATGACCATAGGAAACAAACTCCCAGTTTTTTTTAAAATTCTTATTGGAGGGCGCGTTCCGAAATCACACATCCTAAAGTTTTTAAGACATTAGATTTTTAAGATCTTTGATCCAACAAATAAAGGAATGTTGAGTTTAACCGAATTCATTGTTGTTTAAGACCAAAACATCAGTCAATCTGCCGCTGAAACTCCTGGCTGCGGAGCTATACTATGTTGAATTCCTTTCGCAACACTTCCAGATTCTGGTACTCAAAGTCGAACTTTAAAAACATGGGACGCAAGTTTTCACATAAATAAATAATTAACCTCATTTGCGTCTCTAAAAATATGGGATAAAAAAATGTCCTCGCGTGTTTCTAAATATAACTGCATTCGAGACTATTAACAACTCTACAGACCAAACGAATATAAATTAATGGATCAAAACAATTGTTTTTAAAACAGCTGTTTTAACAAGGTTAGGTCAATTTCATGTAACGAACTATAATGTAGATCAGCGAGATGGATGTGAACTATGAAATGACGGCTAATAGAGGTGAATGGAAGAAGAAAAATACATACTGCGGCGACACCAAATATACAATGTGTTTCGGTGAAGGGGGTTGTTGGTTACGTCTAGACGAACAACTTTTGTTCTACGACTTTGGAAATTCGAACTTTTTCCGATAATTCAGAGGGAGTTTTTACTGGAAAATCAGCTGTTTCATACAAAAACTTCGAACGAAATGTTCGAATTTCCAAAAGTCGTAGAACAAAAGTTGTTCGCCTAGACATCTAGAACAACCTCCTTTCGTATTAAACCCCCTTCGCTGAAACACATGTATAAAATTAAATAGTAAGTGCTCAAAAACGAGTAGGTAGTTTATTTTAGTCCCAATTAGGTATAATTCCGTTTTGGGGTCACTACCATTTCGCAGCGATAATGGAAATTTTACGGTGATATGTGCTGATATTGCGAAATTACCCAATTGTTTCTAATTTATTTTTATTTATTTGTTGTTTAATTAAATTAAGAAACAATAAAAATTCGACTATTTTTAGAGTAAGTAGATCTTATATAAAACTTTAATTTATTCTAAGAGAAATTAATCTCCTAACTTCTTTCAAAATTAGGTCATGTGCCTACTCATTTTATATACCTACTTCATTGTAGTGCTCCTCTATCGAATGAATAGCATCGAATTAGGTCAAGCCTAACGTACTGACACTGACTTGTTAAATGATGTCATACTGCAGTCCAATTCGGAGAATCATTAGCGCGTGTTATAAAGAGAGCGGGGCCCAATACCGAGCCCTGTGGAAACCGTGGCGGAGAAAGCCGCCAAATTTAAAATACTTGTCTTTAACAAAACATGTTATATTGCATGAAAAATTATTGTTATTATCCGACATCTTTAAACATAAAATTAAAAATGCCTACTAGTCCTGACTGATTTAAACAGCTTAATGGACGTTAGTTTAGTTTAGTTTTATCATTTGGACCATTGTGCATGTGAGAATATCCTACTTGTTGTTGTACTGGAAGAGATCGCTTTTAGCGATAAGGCCGCCCATTGTGCCATATTTTTCATTATTCGTTTTTTATTATTTTCAATTTTTTTATTTTGTTTATTATTTTTTTAACTACCTATGTTGTACGTACTTTGTTAGATTTAATTTTGTGTTATGTTTTTATGGTGTAATAAAGTGTTTATCTATCAATCTATCTTGTCACTCCAACCATGATCAACCATCCCACGTCCTCCCAGAAAGCTAGCAGCCTCTGCAGGCTGCTGCAGACCGAACCGGTATTCAAGTAATAGATGAATTGACGTATCGGGCTATTTGGCATATGACGTAGGCTTCTGCTAAGAAAGGATTTTGAAAATTCAACTTCTTGATTCAAAAGAATTTGAATAAAAAGTTAAATTTTTCAGGCAATAATGAACAATTTAAGTTACAGTTCGAGTACAGACGACAGGTATGTTGGGTAAAATAGGGCAGAACGTCTAAAACCGGTTGCAGGAAGTAACACCCGATTACAAAAGTAGACCGAACGTATGGTGGCGGACATTTGTGCTATGCGTGAGTGTGTCGCGAATATTATAATGAGGCGGGTGAAATGGCTATTATGCAACTATAGGTTTAGGGATAATTTACATGAGACCGGGCCGTGGACGTGGCACGGTGTTTTTTTTAATTTGATCGTCTTTTACTTCGTCTTGAGCTTGAAAAAATCTAAAACAGTTTAACGCTTAACGGTTCCCCCGGAAGAGCATGGGTCCGTGAGACCTTCCAAATTTATTTTAAATAAGCGCTTATCTGTCCCCCAGACCAGGGGGACCGTTAATCGTGAAAAAGTTCTTGACAGGGGCCGTTTTTTGTAGGGGGATCGTTAGGGGGACCGTTAATCGTGAACCGTAATTGAAACGTAACATGTATGAAGCATTTCATCTTCATACATGTTACGTTTCAAATCCGGCCCCAACAAGGCCTAGGGTTACAACCTAAGGGTTAACGGCCCGGCCTAATGTAAATCATCCCTTAGGCTTAATTTTATTTTAATGGTTTTTATGGTTTATTTATTGACCGAGCGAGCGAAGCGTCTCTGATTCAAGTATGGCAAAAGCTTTCATGGGGATTTTCGATTGAATGGGGTACTTTTCCAAAAAAAAGGGGAGGGAAAGGGGGGTAAATATTTTTCGCCTTACGAGATCCGATTTGGTCAATCGGTTCAGTATTAGCAATTAGCATGATTTCCATCGGAATCGGGATGTACGCGATTAAAACCGCGTGGCGAAGTATGATACTTACCTACCTAGCAACAAAAAGTTACGGGTAAATAATGTAAACAAGTAAATAAAGTGCGCGAAATTTTAGCACACAAACAAACAATAGCCTGAGTAGAGTGACGCATGTCGTGTGAATATTATAATGTAGGTAAATGATGGACTACCATATCTAGTGCTAACAGGTACTATCTATTCTGTCTGTGCTAACAGAAGGCCAATTCTCGTAAATAATATTGTTTAAATTACATTTCAATATCATCTCGATTGCATTTCGATTGCAAAATATACCTTCAAAGTCAGTTTTCTTTTACAAAAAGCTAATTTTGAGGGTATTTTGAGCTACTTTGAGGGTGTTATTTGTGATCGAAATGCAATCGAAATGATATTGAAATGTAATTTGAACAATGTTATTTACGAGAATTGGCCTTCAGGTTGTAAATACTTATTTGGATATGTAGGTAGGTGTGATTGTTCCGCTACGTATCTTCTATACATATAAAATGCTTTGTCCTTAATGACTGATGGATCAACGCACAGCCTAAACCGCTGTTCGCAGAAACCTGAAACTTGGAGGGTGTGTTCTTTGTATGACGTAGGCATCCGATAAGAAAGGATTTTGGGAAAATTCTTACCGTACGTGGACGAAGTCGCGGGCGAAAGCTTGTCAGATATAAGCGCTGAGCACATTGAGAAGATATTTTATTTTTATTTATTTGATTTGTAAGGAAAGTCTACAGCTAAGTATTCCCCCTATCCCCTAAATGGGGGAGTGGGAATTTGGCGTGGCATTACCCCAAATTGATAATGAAGCTAATTTAGGGAATAATGAAAATTTAAAGTTGCGTTATCCCCCAAAGTATATTATTATCCTAAAAAACTAAATAAATTGGGTTCGTGGGTAAGACCCTCCAGTGGTCGACGCATATGTGCTCGACAACCCCAATTCTAGTGTCAATTTTTTTGTGATGTTGCCCTTAGTACAGTAAACGACAGTTCCCGTCACGGAATGCTCCGGATAACGTATCTGTGTAGTCTATGTTGATTTGGTTTATTTTCTAAGCTAGCTTCGAATCGCTCAATAGATGACGGGCAAGAGAATTATATTTTCTTTTTAATTGTACCTGGTCATGCAAAGACTGCTGAGTGAGCCAATGTAGCCTAGGCCATTACAAACATTGTTGATTATTGGTCATAGACATCTTTTAGTTTTTGAGTTCCCAAAGGGTAAAAAACAGGACCCTATTGCGCTCCGCGATTTCACCCGCGTAAGTCCCGATCCCGTGGGAATATCAGGGAATATCATAAATCAGATTTACTGATTTATTTGTTTTAGAAGCATTAGGACGAATTTTTGGAGGCATAAGATGGACCTTTAAGGGCTTGTTTTAAAATAAAATTATCTTTTTGACTCAGGTCCTTGATATTTATACACCTCATAGGGACAATAGACCTCAGTATCTGGTATGAATTTCAACTTGCTAGGTCCACCCGTTCCTGAGAAAATTAATGGTGACACACAGACAGACGGACAAGAAAGTAATCTTATAAGGGTTATTTTTTTTACCTTTTGAGGTCCGGACCCCTTAAAATGGACATGTTTACTTACAATACAAAGAATTAAAGAAGTTAGATAAGAACATAACACAAGTAAAGATCAATACATGTTGAAGCCATTCAATTTCCTTGCAGCTTACTGTACATTAAAATGCAATCCACTTAGACACCAACGGACGAGACAGTTTACAGACTCAGACATATTCTAGTATTCTATTCGTTGTCTGGTCACTATAACACAAGCCTAGTTGCTTAGCTTGGGGCTAGATGGCTTTGTGTATAGTGTCCTATATTATATTATTAATTCTATGCATGCAATAAAAACAATATGAACTAAGTTGTACCAAGCTAGTCTGAGCTAAATATATTAAAAAAACCTTAATATAACCATCAAAAACTCTGTTATTCCTTCAATACAAGGCTGCTAATTAATTACAATTAGCTAATATAGATAGGTAGGTACTTACTTCAAGATTAAATCACCACTATTTGTACCAAATTCATTGGGCTATTGAAAAATTCTATTCAAAGTTGTGATGTCATAATGTAGGTAGCACCAAGGCCGTGAAAACACGAATACCAATTAGAAACATGGTTTAAATACCTGTTAATAAGCTTATAGGACTGAACCCTAGTTTGCTAAAGCTGCTGAAGGGCGGTAGCATCCTAATTCCATCGATTTATCACAACTTTTCAGTAAGAAACTAAAACCCATTATGTCAACAATGAAGATATGGCCATTCTATGATGTTTAACGTACTGTAGTTATAGTTTTGGTGGGTTATTCAGCAGGCGGTTGTTAAAAAGTTGCATAAAATGTAAAATTAGGTTACGGCTAGCTTTCCGATCGATATATTTATTACGAAAACCTGACTGAAAGCTCGGACAAAATGGCGGGAGTATAACCCGAATGATTTTAGATAGTCGTGACATTGTATACGAGTCACGGAAGTACGGAGTACTTTTATATTTGGTCGGGTTATACGTCTGATCACAGATGTATCATTTCCAGATTTCCTACGTTTTTCCTGTGTTGTTCAAAGGATTGTTATTATTTTAACGGGTCAATTACGGTGTTAGAAGTATTTACTCACCGTTTCTGCTCTCCATTAGCACATAAAACATCACAAAACACTTATTTTTACACAAGCACTCACACGCCCATACGGTTTTTAACAACATCACGAGTACAACTGCGCCATCTGGTTGCGGTTTCACAAAATGCACTCGCACCTGTTAATGTGTTCACACCGGTGTCTAATTTTAAATTTATTTAAATGTAAACTCGAGCTAAATAATTTTATTTTAGCATTTATCTAAAGATTGTGAATAAATATTTAATTTTAATAGCACAAATTAACAATAATAGACGTCTTTGCGTCGTCAAAACCGAGACTAACTCGTTAAAAATTGCGTGGTATTGATTTTTGTAAGCAGTTGATTCATTCGGCCGATGAATCCCTATTCGAGTAGATTGTGATTCATACTTTATTTTAGTTGAGTAAAATTAAACTTGACGTAAAAACTAGTAAAATAAACAACGTATTACAGAATTTTGTCGGATATGTTTGGATATGTCTTTTGACTGCATGGAAAAAGGGTTGTTTTTCGCGCCTATTTTTGTATGTTTGTTTGTTTTTAATATTATTTATTTGTTTAGTTTTAAAGATTTTTGGATTATTAGGTCCGTAGATAGGCAGTTCCTTCAGGGAGAGATAAATTGCAAGAAATTAAACTACATAACCTAAATCTAGGTCTAAATACCGTCTCATTGTCCTAGATTTAAACTAGCCACATATTTCCACTGATTTCCGTTCCTAACATGTCGAATTCCTTGATCGAGGATGTCAAGTTTATAGCTTGACAAGATCTTTTTGCATGTGGTAGAACAAGGAACTAACGTAATGCCTTTGCATAAGGTTGAAATTCGATCAGATTTTTTGATTAGTGCGGACGCTAGCGCCCTCTTTCAAATTCAAAATAAAGTTGTCAAGTTGTGGAAAGAATGTAACGGGTCGATTTAACTAAACATGGATAGGTTATGCAGTCTTTACCATTTTTGATAATAGAATGGATATGTGGCGCTAGTGTATACGTAGGACTAACGAAGCTTTTAGTTTTAACAACAGTGTGAAGTTTGCAAAGTTTACTATTGGACTAAAGAAAAAAATCTAATAATTATTGGATTTTTCTTCGACATGGTATTAAAGATAAGATAGTAGGTAATTTAATTACTAGCTGACACGGCAAACGTTGTTTTGCCATATACAAAAAAATATCTAAAGGAAAAAAAATAGAATAGTTTTCGATTCTCAGACCCACACAATACTTACACAAAAAAATTCATACAAATCGGTCCAGCCCTTTAGGTGGAGTTTGGCAACTAACACCGCGACACGAGAATTTATAGAAATGTCATAAAACTACGTAGGTACAATAAGCACATCTCTACTCATGTGCAATAAGCGCCTGACAACAAAATTATAGCAATGTTACTACAGAGTTGTTAATAAAATCCGCGATGCGGAGATTGGCGCTAGTTTCTATGCCAAATAACACTATTCATCTTTTGTGTGTTAAGTTTGTAATCTCTTCACGCAATCACTGCTAAACCGATTGTAATAATACCTAGTATCCAAAGAGCTGTAGCTCTGAAGGTAGTGGGTTCGAATCCCGGCAGGCCGTGCACCAATGAATTTTTCTTAAGAATAATTTATGTGCACTAATTGACATTGCTCTTACGGTGAAGGAAAACATCGTGATGAAAATCGCGTCTTAGTTGGCTGTAGAAGTATTGACAAGTTCTCTCCTCTGGTCATGGTCGACTTAGCGCCTAAGTTGTAGTAGGTGCTGGGTAAGCCTACTCCATCCTCACGCAAAAAGTTTTAATTGCGGAAAAATAGCCCGTATACAAGTACAAGCTTTAGCCCAGGAATAATAGGCTTGTATATCTTGATATTCCGACCAGCTAGCCTAGCATGAAGGCCAAAACACGATACGATAAAGCGATATAACTACATCAACTCTCAAAATATGATAGATAAAGCCGCCATGTTGAATTTTTATCATAATTTTTATCGCAATTTATAATAAAAATTCAACATGGCGGCTTTATGTATCATATTTTGAGAGTTGATGTAGTTATATCGCGTGATATCGCTTTATCGTATCGTGTTTTGGTCTTCATGCTAGGCAGGCAGAGCCCGTAATGCGATTTATTACGTACAAGCGACCCGCCCCGGCTTCGCACGGCTATATTATGCATGTATTATACATATAAACCTTCCTCTTGAATCACTATATCTATTAAAAAAAACCGCATCAAAATCCGTTGCGTAGTTTTAAAGATTTAAGGATATAGGGACATAGGGACAGAGAAAGCGACTTTGTTTTTAACCCCCGACGCAAAAACGACGGGGTGTTATAAGTTTGACGTGTCTGTGTGTCTGTGTGTGTGTCTGTCTGTGGCATCGTAGCTCCCGAACGGATGAACCGATATCAATTTAGTTTTTATACTATGTAGTGATAGGGATAGTGAAGTGAAGTGATAGTGATAGCAAACGTTACTATCACGTTTGCGTTAACGATAAAATTGTATGAGAAGTCAAAGCTTCGCATTACGTCCGTTAGAGGCACTTTTCAATTTTCCATACAATTTTCTTGTTTACGCTAATGTAGTTGTAGCGTTTGCTATAAGAAAAAATTTACACTACGGGTACAGATCGGAGTTAAATCTCGTGGCAAAGCTAGTCAAGTACTTACTAATAAATAGTATTAGTGAAATGTATGAATATCACCCCAGACGCAATCCTTCAAATATTTAACGACCGGAGCCGGGGTGGGAGACATAACTTGATTACTGCACACTGTGATCGGTTTGTTTAAGTTAGAGGTTTTATGGGTTATGGCTTAGCTTTTTGCCTTTGCCTATGTATGTAGTAGTAAAAAAGGTAGTTTAATTTACAATCTAAAGGTTGCTGCAAATGTAACGGGAAAAACCTCGGACGGAACGGGAACGGAGGTGAATCTATACTAATATTATAAAGCTGAAAAGTTTGTTTGTTTTGTTTGAACGCGCTTATCTCAGGAACTACTAATTCGAATAGAAAAAATATTTTTGTGTTGGATAGTCCATTTATCGAGGAAGGCTATAGAATAAGTACTTTTCATTTTTATATTCCTACGGGATCGGGACTTACGCGGATGCTAGTCGTTCATAAAGTGTTCGTAACTTGGTTTTCCCGTGCCGGACGGGACGTGACTATTTCCGTCCAATGTCCGGCACGAGAAAAATCACTGTACGTATGCAGCGACCTTAAATTAGGGCCTTTGAAAACCGATTTTCTTAAACAAGTTCTGAATCACTCTATAAGTAGATAGATAGATAGATAGATAGATAGATAGATAGATAGATAGATAGATAGATAGATAGATAGATAGATAGATAGATAGATAGATAGATAGATAGATAGATAGATAGATAGATAGATAGATAGATAGATAGATAGATAGATAGATAGATAGATAGATAGATAGATAGATAGATAGATAGATAGATAGATAGATAGATAGATAGATAGATAGATAGATAGATAGATAGATAGATAGATAGATAGATAGATAGATAGATAGATAGATAGATAGATAGATAGATAGATAGATAGATAGATAGATAGATAGATAGATAGATAGATAGATAGATAGATAGATAGATAGATAGATAGATAGATAGATAGATAGATAGATAGATAGATAGATAGATAGATAGATAGATAGATAGATAGATAGATAGATAGATAGATAGATAGATAGATAGATAGATAGATAGATAGATAGATAGATAGATAGATAGATAGATAGATAGATAGATAGATAGATAGATACAGAAAATGACAACACAATTATTATTCGTTTAAATTTAAAAAACAGTGGCACAATAGGCGGCCTTACCGCAGAAAGCGGTCTCTTCCAGGCAACCTTAGGATTGAGAGGATTTAACGGAATAGTGGCCTGGCCAAAACGGCTGGCCATGAGGTATCGTGTGAACTATTATTTACTTTGTTCTGTCTTTATTATATTTTACAAATGATAAATCATCGTTTGACGACTATACCACCTGTCTGATGATTGTCTTATAAAAATTTATGGTTTGACTGAAACGTCCGCCACTCCGAATGTGTCCAAATAACGAAGTCATCAAAATTATTAATAACAAACAGATTTTTGCAGATTTTTTTTTTTTTTTTTTTTTGATTCTTTTGATTTTTTTTTTTTTTGAGCTTAAAAATAGGTACTTATTTGTACAATCAAATGGCCATACCTGCATGTTTTATACCTGCGCACTACATTAGCTACCTCTATCGAGAATTTACAGAGGACATTCTTGGGTGTCTCGTCGAACTGAACCTATAGGTACTCACCAGTCTGTTATTACTCAGTAAAAAAAATGGTTGTCTGTCAAGTCGGTTTACGGACGATAATTTTACGTAACGTCATAACAAAACGATGAAAAATATAATTTTGTCTAAATATTTTTTTAAGCTATCGCATAGCTTTTATCGCGCACTCAGCCTACCATGTAGCTCGGCCGAGCGTTCGCTTAATGTGTATGTAGGTATTTTTTAATATTTTTTCCTTTAAATAAGTCTTGTATTCGTCACTAGTCACCATTACACAAGCCCAGATTAACGATATTATATTATTAAATACTCTTGTTTCCTAACGGGAACGGACACGTCATGTTACCGATACATGACGCATGACGTCACACATCGGGAACGGGATACATGACGTCACACAATATTACCATGACACTTTTAAGCTATTGCATAGCTTTTATCGCGGGCTTTGAATCAAGAAATTCCGTAACGAAAATAAAACCTAACACTCCGCCTACCATGTAGCTCGGCCAAGCGTTCGCTTAACGTGTATGTATTGTAAATGGTACGACTGTACGAATTTTGTAATTGCAGGTGTTCCATCAATTTACCTACTAGACGTTATCACATCAAAAACAGACGAAGGCTGCAAACCTATACTATCTTTGGAATGACAATCGAGGTATCAACCACTATGCCAACACCGATGTCTTAGTTACTCATGTGCCGATGTTATGTAGAAATGCTATCACTACATTATTTTTGTAAAATTATGACAAACTACCATCCTACCCCCTCTCCCGATGCCCCTCTCCCTAACCAAGTGAACCATCTCCGCGACAAATGCGCACATCAATAAATAACAGTTCCCTCCGCGAACAAAGCTATAAAATAAGAGATGTTACTGTAGATAGACGGGATATATCTATATATTATATCTATTAGGTACCTCTTGTTTAGATCTTTAGATTATATTGTTGTGATTGGTTTTATTTTATCTTCTACCAGCAGCGCTCCGCGGTTTCACCCGCGTAATAATTTTCTAACGCAATTTTCTTATTTTTTTCTTTCATAAGAACCTTCTCCTGACAATAACAAAAACAATAAGCGACATCGGTTCAGCTGTTCTCGAGATTTGCGCTTAGTAACACATTCAGCGTTTTTAGGGTTCCGTAGCCAAATGGCAAAAAACGGAACCCTTATTGATTCGTCATGTATGTCTGTCTGCTGTATGTCACAGCCACTTTTTTCCGAAACTATAAGAACTATACTGTTGAAACTTGGTGATTTTCACACCAAAAATAGAAAAAAACAATAAATTTTAGGGTTCCCCATACTTAGAACTGAAACTCAAAAAAAATTTTTTCATCAAACCCATACGTATTGAGGTTTATAATGACATTTTTTTCTAAACTGAATAGTTTACGCTAGAGACACTTCCAAAGTGGTACAAAGTATGTCCTCCCCCCCGTAACTTCTAAAATAAGAGAATGATGAAACTAAAAAATATATATGATATACCATGCAAACTTCCATCCAAAATTGGTTTGAACGAGATCTGGTAAGTAGTTTTTTTTAATACGTCATAAACCGTAAACCGCCATTTACCGCCATTCATGTATGTTTACCACTAGCGCCATCTTTTTTTTTATTATAGTGATTCAATAGGAAGGTTTATATGTATAACACATCCTGATATTCCCGCGGGATCGTGATGATAATGGTACGGAACCCGTCGTGCGTAAGTCCGACTCGCACTTGACCGGTTTTTCACGATCCGGCAAAAATTCACTAACGTAGTTCAAGAAGTCTACAACAATCACAAACCTCCTTTCTTCTTGACGTTGACGTTTCAACTTTCATAAACTTCTGCGCATCTTCTTGACATCTTCCGTCACGTACAAAAACCAAAACAAACAATTTCTCCAGTTTACTTAAAAAATATGCTAAAACAATGAAAGCCGCGTGTATAATCCTAACCGTAGTTATCGTAGTCGCCATTATGGCTGTATGCGTGATGGTGAAATTTGCCACGGACATAACGATAGATGAGAGAAAGCGGGAACTAGCTCCAGCTTCTGGGATCTTCCAGCTGTCTAGTTCTATGGGGGTGTTCGCACTTAGTGAAAATACTTCGTTTGATATCTCTCAGAGGTAAGGTTTCAGGCGATCCCGCCAAAACATGTTTACATTTTCACGCCTGAAACGCTAAATCAATATTGGTATAGAAATAAAAACGTGTGGCACTCGAGGACTGCCGCGGTAAAGCTATTGCATAAACGTGTGGCACTCGAGGACTGCCGCGGTAAAGCTATTGCATAAACGTGTGGCACTCGAGGACTGCCGCGGTAAAGCTATTGCATAAACGTGTGGCACTCGAGGACTGCCGCGGTAAAGCTATTGCATAAACGTGTGGCACTCGAGGACTGCCGCGGTAAAGCTATTGCATAAACGTGTGGCACTCGAGGACTGCCGCGGTAAAGCTATTGCATAAAAAGGTTTCTTGAAGCAAGAAGTAATCCCTCTTCCTATAGTTCCTTTAAACGCTCGAGAATAATTTATTGTCTTAGTAAATGTTCTTATAAAATAAAAATAAAAAAAAATAGTCGTCCGCCATTTGTCGTCCGCCATTTGTCGTCCGCCATTTGTCGTCCGCCATTTGTCGTCCGCCATTTGTCGTCCGCCATTTGTCGTCCGCCATTTGTCGTCCGCCATTTGTCGTCCGACATTTGTCGTCCGCCATTTGTCGTCCGACATTGGTCGTCCGTCAATAGTCGTGCGTTAATAATCGTCCGTCATTTGTCGGGGGTGTTAGGTTTTTTTCGTTACGGAATTTCATGATTCGCCCCCCAAGGCCCGCGATAAAATCTATGCAATAGCTTAATAATAATAATATTACGGGACATTCCACACATCGCCATTTAGCCCCAAGCTAAGTAACTCCACTTGTGTTATGGGTGCTAGACAATAATCCGTGCTTTTCAGAACGCTGTAATTCTAGGATATAGATGGAGTAGGTTTGTCCAACACCTAAACCAGCCTCTAAGTTTAATTACTTAATCATATCCAGAGGATAGAACTGTCCAGTTAAGTTAACCAATCACAATTTTTCTCCAGGTTTCCTTACCTAGCCGCTATCACCAGGAACAGTTCATCGGCCTGGTCCATCGCCTGCTTCGCAAGCATAATCCTTGTCAAATGGGTGATCACCAGCGCGCATTGCAAGAAACACGGCGCAATCCACAAAGTTCTACTTTACCACGACTTCTCACATAACATAACCCATACCTATCCAATACTGTTCTGGAGGCTACATGATAAGTTCAATTCGAGTGATCCCACAGCTAAATACGATATAGCAGTTGCTAAATTAAACTTAGATCTGTATCCATTTTCTATGAAATCTTCATTAGTTGATAACAAACAAGCTGTTGAAATTGAAGCCAGCATTTGGAAGACAGTTTGGGCGATGGATAAGAAGATCTACTTAACGAATGATTTGCAGAAATTAGAAGTGAAAATTGCGAAAATTGGTAAATGTTTTGAAAGTTTCGGTGTGGATTTCGATGAGAGCTTGATATGTATTGATTTATCCGGACATGATAGTTGTTTTATAAATGAATTTGGTCCGATTTATTCTGGTGATAGAGTGGTGGGTGTGTTGGCGTTCAGGCCAAGAGATTGTGATATGAAGTTAGCTATATTTACTAATGTATCGTTTTATGCCAGTTGGATATTGAAGTCGACGCATACGACTTATTATGGGTGAGGGATTTTATCATAATAGATATCAGGTATCTACGGATAATTAGGGCCAACTGCTTAATTATAGAATACTAACTGGTTTCATCCGCGTAAGTCCCGATCCCGTGGGAATATTAAAATAAAAAGTAGCTTATTGCCTTGCTCGAGAAATGGACTATCCACAAAAAAAAATATTCAATTGGAACCAGTAGTTCTTGAGATTAGCGCGTTTAAAAAAAACAAACTCTTCAGCTTTATAATATGACGACCCGCCCCGGCTTCGCACGGCTATATTATGCATGTATTATACATATAAACCTTCCTCTTGAATCACTCTATCCATTAAAAAAAACCGCATCAAAATCCGTTGCGTAGTTTTAAAGATTTAAGCATACAAAGGGATATAGGGACAGAGAAAGCGACTATGTTTTATACTATGTAGTGATATATTTAACTGTTTGTTTTACTGTTAATCTGGAAAACAATTCATTTGTTTATTTTCTTGCCATTTTGTTACTAATATCAAGGTTTTAAAAAGACCTTTTAATGGCCCTTATTACCCGCAGGTACCTTATATATAGTTTTAATTTACATTGTGTAGGATTTTATTAAAGTACTTACTTATTTACTTAATTTTTCCTTGTTTTATTATTTTAATTTCAATAAGCAGCGCTTTGCGTTTCACCCTCGTAACTTCCGATCCCGTGGGAATATCGGAATAAAAAGTAGTCTTTAACACTCTCAATGAATCAATGTATCCTCATACTAAGTTTCATCAAAATCGGTCCAGTAGTTTCGGAGCCTATCCAATTCAAAACAAACCATCAGATCTTTCCTCTTTATAATATTACTAGCGGCCCGCCCCGGCTTCGCACGGCTATATTATGCATGTATTATACATGCATAATATAGCCGTGCGTATAAACCTTCCTCTTGAATCACTCTATCTATTAAAAAAAATAGTCGTCCGACATTTGTCGTCCGTCAATAGTCGTCCGACATTTGTCGTCCGTCAATAGTCGTCCGTTAATAAATACCATATGTACGTCTTAATACACTCACAGCCAAATTAAAAAACTGTATATCTGTGTAAAATCTCATCTGTCGCGAGAAAATCTGTCGTCTGTCGCGAGAACGGCTGAAAATGCTCACCCACAAAAGTGCCCAACGCGCCATAAGAAGTTTTCACTTCAAAAACCGCATCAAAATCCGTTGCGTAGTTTTAAAGATTTTAGCATACATAGGGATATAGGGACAGAGAAAGCAACTTTGTTTTGTACTATGTACCTAGTCATAGTGATAGTGAAGAAGTTTAGCTGACCTTCATACAGTCATTTTTTTTTAAACTTTCTTCTTATCGCTATCAGCGATAAGACCGCCCATTTTTTTAAATATGGGGTATATATTTGTAATGTTTATTTATGTAGGGTCTTCAATAAAGGTATGCTGACAGGAAGAAGACCGTTTTTAAGCTATTGGAGGTCCTGGACTGAGCGGGCATATAATGAGGCCTATGACTTTGTTAAACACTATTTTATTATTTACTTATACTTTTTTATTATAATTTATTAGTATTATGACAAACTATATAGCTGCGCCCTGCGGTTTCACCCGCGCAACTCCCGATCCCGTGGGAATATCAAAATTAAAAGTAGCCTTCCTCGATATTTTTTTTATAATATGTTGCTAAATATATTTAAATGAAACAAAAAATCTTCGGTTTCTAATGACGTTATCACGTAAAATTATCGTTCGTGTACCGACTTCACAGACAACCATTTTTATGTAAAATATACGTAAGTACCTAATAATAAGAAATAGGTACCTACCTAAGTTTTGAAGTCAGTAATTTAGGTTCCACTAGCTTTTGCCCGCGACATCGTCCGCGTAGAAGTCGAAAATGGACGAAGGAATCGCGTTGTCCCGTACAAACTTTGCCCCCCTTTTACACCCCCTAAGGGGTAGAATTTCGGAAAATTCTTAGTCATACACACCCTCCAAGTTTCAAGTCTCTACGATCAGCGGTTTAGGCTGTGCGTTGATTCGTCAGTCAGTCATTCAGGACAAAGAATTTTATATGTACCTTTAAAAGATTAATTCGAATATAAAAAGTTTTTCGGTAATAAATATCGGTGACTGGCAGGAATCGTTTCGATCACAAGGCCCTGGGTACTTGTCCAGAGTGTCCAGTGGAAACAAGGGGTCTGGATAAAATAATGGAAGTATTAATATTTAGTTTTTAGTTCCGAGCCTTGTGCCAAAACACAAAATGCATTGTGCACCGCCCACTTGAAGAGGCATGCAATGCCGTTTCCGAGGTCCAAAAAGTAACGCCGGATTCAATCAACTATCTTAGGAATGTACGAACTCCCTCGCCACTGCTGCGTAGTGGACCGTAAACACGCTAAAAGCCCCCTCAACTTAACTAAACAATATTTATGTATTGTTTGATCCGATTATATTGCCAACACCGTCGACATTTGGTTTAATGTTACTTTAATTGTTAGCTCGTTAAGTTGAGAGCATCGTTTTACTTTTAACTTAGATTTGTGTACTTGAAGTTATTCATCGAATTATCTATGTTTAATGAAATTATGATCGCAATACTTGAGCATAAAAACAAATAGAAGGCATGCTAGATATGGAATGGAGGCTGCAAGGGAATGGAATCGGTTGCCTGATTATGATTATGAGATTATGACTACGCCAAGTATCTTCGAAACTGCAGTTTTCGTTGCTCAAAACCGAGAAATGTTTTGCTCTATGACAGGGGCTCGTCATGGCGATAAACTCAAAATTGTACCCTGGAATAAGACTTTAATGCATAAGAGTGTATTCTGCCTAGCCCCAAAGATATTTAATAAATTGCCAAAAAATATAAAAAATGCGGAAAACATCACTGTCTTTAAAAGAAAACTCAAGAGCTTCCTTGTCGAGAAGGCATACTACAGAGTCAGGGATTTCCTAAGCGATGATCTGTCTTGAGGTCTTGTGATTCATAAAAGTAAAATACTAAGTAATTGTATTAATGATCTCTTACTATACTATTTCAAAATTTGTATACCTGTAAAGGTAAAACATAAATTTTACCTATGTTTACAAATAATGTGATTTGATTTGATTTCATTTGATTAGCCTGCGTCTGAGGTGTACAATTTGGGGTTTTGAAGTCGTGAGTGAATAGGTATCTTCTAGGAAGGCGTGTTACATCTTAGGCCGCATCGTCACCTACCATCAGGCAGGTGTGATAGTGGTCAAACGCTGAAAAATAGAAAGAAATATGATAAAATTCTCCGATTTTCTAGATTAATACAATGAAATTGATATTATTTCGTGAACTAGATGTGGAATTGCGATACAAGTGTGAACATTGCGATACAAGTGTGGAAAGTTGATCATTCCATAGAGGCGGTTTATGACGCGCGAGCGGTGTGGCAAAAGCCGAGATGGAATGATCAATCCACACGTGTATCGTACGACGTTTTTTATCACAGTTGCGAATAAAAAAAAAGACTTGTTAAAATAATAAAAAGTTTTTAAGAATTTAGGTTCTGTTTACTATTTTTTGTTAATTACACTCCCGAAAGGCTAGGCAAAAGACTTTTAACCTATACAGCCTCGTCTGACATACAATATTTTTTTAGGGTTTTTTTCATTTGTTTTTGCGTCGGCGGTTAAAAACAGAATATAATGGTAAGGAAAAAATGATTTAGGCGGAAGATGTCAGAAACGAAGAAAGTCAATTTAGAAAAGGTACCAACAAAAAGAGTTTTAAGCCAGCAAGGCTTAAAAACTCTTTGATGGTACCTTTTTTCTATACATCAAAACAGTATAACCCAGATAAATTAAGAATGTTTCATCTACTTAATATGTCATTAGCAGTAAGATACGTATTTGACTTATCGGGATAACGTATTATTTTAGCTCTAGTTGGATTTTTTTTATAGCACGCGTGTTTATTACGTTGCAGAGCCTAAAAGCGGTTTAATAAGATCCACTTTATGAGCAACTGTGATAAAATAAAATCTCATATCTCGCGAGAACATACGCAAAAAGAGTTTTAGATGAAAAAAAAAAAATAGTCGGACGACAAATAGTCGTCCGACATTCATCGTCCAACAAATAGTCGTCCGACATTTGTCGTCCAACAAATTGTCGTCCGACATTTGTCGTCCGTCAATAGTCGTCCGACATTTGTCGTCCGTCAATAGTCGTCCGTTAAAAAATACCATATGTACGTCTTAATACACTCACAGCCAAATTAAAAACAGTAGGCCCAGGCATACATTTTCGCCGCGCCGTAGAGAGGGGATAGCTGTCTACTCTCCATCCGTCTTACGCTTTTTCGATCAGAAGGCCAATTCCCATAAATAAAATTGTTTAAATTACATCTCAATATCATTTCGATTGCATTTCGATTGCAAAAAATGTACTAAACATCATCTTTTGGTATTCTCATAAACTAAGATTTCAACATGATATCCGAATGAAATGTTAATTTAATTGAAATGCAATCGAAACTAAAATGTACGTAAAACCGTATTCTCCAAATACAAATGATATCGAAATGTAATCAAACTTATCTAGACCGTATTCTCGTCGCATAAGAAACGTCAAATTTGAGATCGAGAGTTGATTGAAATGTAATCGACATGAAACAACGAATTTAGTGAATTTTTAAGGTTAACTTAGTTGGGTTGGTGTGTAAATCTAATAAAATGAATAATGCGTGTCATCTCCAAAGCGCGACTGGAGTTTACTTTACTTGTATTTCGATATAGAAGGTTACAGGTTCGATTCTCGCCCCAAACAAGTATTTAAGTAGGTATACAAGCCTAGTTGTTTAGCCTAGGGCTAGATGGCGTTATGTGAAATGGCCCACATTATTTACTTTATTTGTAAAAAATCGCTATCTATTGCTATTGATTGCTATCGACACCAATTGCTCGCTTCCTTCCTTCCCACCGATCGCTTTCATAATTTCTATATTGCTCGCTTCCTTCCTTCCCACCGATCGCTTTCATAATTTCTATCTAGAGCGTTAGCGCGATTTATCTCATTGACCTTCATATCACAAAGTTTCTTCAAACACACTCCAAAATAAAACAGGCGCCAAATGAAATTCTTATAAATTTTGTGACATAGCCAACCTAACAAAGCAAAATGAATGAATGACTGAATGATTTTATATCGCAATGTAAGTGAAATGCAATTGAAATGTAATTGAAATGTAACTGAAATGTTATTATGATTATGGTTAGCAGAATACCAATTGACAGTTAAATTTCAATATCATTTCACTTCGATCAATTTAAGGTTGCATTTTGCTATAATTACGAGAATTGACCTTCTGGTCACGTGTCCTGACGCGAGTTTAAGATTTTATACCCATTACAGAAAAAGTGCTCAACGCCGCTAAAGAAGTTTTCACTTCAAAAAATTTAAAGTGTTTCTCATTATCTTCATCAGCATCTGACACCATTACACATATAGGAACTTCAAGAACCTAACCTCCTTCAATACAAGTCATATTTGTTCGAAGTTTTACCATTATTCTTTACGTGATGATAAGTAATTATAATTTAGCCACCCAAAGGGTAAAAACGGAACCCTATTACTTCTTCACTGTCTGTCTGTCACCAGGCTGTATCATATGATAGCTAGCCAGTTGAAATTCACAGATTATGTAGTTCTGTTGCCGCTATAACAACAAATTCTGAAAACAGAAAAAATAATCTAAGTTGGGTTTCCATACAACATGATACTGAATCCTTAGTGCGCAAGTCCGAATCGCACTTGGCTGGTTTTTTTTAAATTTCTCCGCGTATAAGTTTCATTTTCCAAAATTCTTTCTTAACGTATGTCAAAAATTCCGATCCGTCCATAAGTTTGGGCTGTGCGTTGATATATTAGTCAGTCAGTCAGTCAGGACTTTGAATTTTATATTTATAGATTTATACATTACTATATAGCTGCACATACGCGGGTAGATTTCCTACAAACACAAAATAATCTATACTTATATTATACCCCGCGGATTTACCCGCGTGTGTGTTTAAAAGTGAATATTGATTTGCAACAAACACAAAATCTATACTAATATTATAAAGCTGAAGAGTTTGTTTGTTTGTTTGAACGCGCTAATCTCAGGAACTGCTGGTTCGAATTAAAAAAATATTTTTAAGTTGAATAGTCCATTTATCGAGGAAGGCTATAAGCTACTTTTTAACCCCCGACGCAAAAACGACGGGGTGTTATAAGTTTGACGTGTCTGTGTGTGTGCCGATTTTGATTTAGTTTTTTTTGTGTGAAAGGTAAGTTAGTCGGGAGTGTTCTTAGCTATGTTTGATCAAAATCGGTCCAGCCGTCTGAAAGTCATAGGGGATAAAAGTCAGGATCAAAAACCGAATATAAGTAGATATACTCGAGTGGGGTATCAAATGAAAGGGCATGACTCATACATTACAAATATCTATGTTTGATCAAAATCGATCCAGCCATCTGAAAGTTATGGGGGATAATACTCAGGATTAACAACTGAATGTAAGCAGATATGCCCGAGTATCAAGTTAATTTGAGTTTTTTTGGCTTCGTTTGGATCTTTTTTACTTTTCTTTCCATTTTTTTATTACATTACTAGCTGTGCTCCGTGGTTTCAACCGCGTAACTCCCGATCCCGTTGGGATATCGGGATAAATTAAAATGTAAGCTATCCTATCTTTCAAGTTGGATCAAACTGCACACGCTGTGCGATTGAAATCGGTTAAGTAGTTTAGGTGTCCATCGCGCACAAACAACGAGACACGTAATTTATATATATTAGAGAAGATGTATAGATAACCTAGATCTAGACGTCTTCTTCTGTGTATAGCTAGGTAGTTCTAATATTTAATAGCTATGAATGAAATACCTACTTGTAAAAGTTGAATATCTACAGGAAAAAATTGAAAAAGAATACTAGAAAAAAGAATATTAGAAAAACTGTTTAGGGTTAAAAAATAATCTTTAACTATAAATTAATAATAGTTTTTTTTTACACCAAATTATCGACTTAGTCCCATCGGCCCCGCTGGCTCTGCCCCGCTAGCGGGGCAGATGGGAAAAAGTGTTGCATCGGCCCCGCTGAACGCAGACGCGGACGCTAGCGGGGCCGATGAAACAAATTAAGTTTCATTTGCCCCGCTATAGGACTTACTTCCGTCGGGCCCGCTAGCAGATGGGAAAAAGAGATTGATTCATCGGCCCCGCTAGCGTCGGCGTCGGCGTTTTGCGGGGACGATGGGTAGGTACAGATCAAGTTACAAATAGAGGCAATCAATACTTAGGTTGCCGAAAAAGGAATGTCTGTAATTAAAATGGTTTGTATGTTAATCAGTTTTTATTGAGTGCTCAAAATACATAATATTTTAATAATAAAAAAATACACACAACAAGAACATCACATAAACATTTTTAATTTTCATAATCATAGATGATAGTCACACAAATTACATTAATCAGTCTTCATTAATGAACATTAATGCCTAAACTGCTGACAGTTTTGTAAGATGAATATAATATTTTAGGTAAACAACATAACATAAAAAATACAGTATTTGACAAAAAATCAACGAGAGAAAACATTAACATTACAAACTATGTCAGTGTTTCGAGAAAATGTCTACTGGTTATTGGTCCATTTACAAATTTCAAGATCAAGTTATACTATTTAAATAATCAACAAAACAAAAAAAAACACAAAACAAGGACATTACTTAATAACTAGTTTCTTAATTTTTAATAGAGCCAGCCGGGCCGATAGGAGTAAGTCTAAGATAGTACCAAAAAGTTAAATGCAAACTCAATATTTTCTATAATATTCTTATAGAAAGTCATACACTGCTTAATGGGACACATCACTCTTGATACATTTGCACACTCAAACTTCTAACTTTTAATAGTTTTTTCATAAATGGTCTAACTTTTACAAGAATTAGAGCAGGAATATAAACAATAATTCAGTGCTTTTATTTATGTAATTGTTATCTTGAACAAAATATGTTTATATTACGTAAAAAACAAAAGTCAATTTATGGGAAAAGTTAATCTTAAGAAACTTAAAAAACTTTTTGGTCCAACGCCAAACCTCAACTCAACTCAAGTCAAAACGCGTCTATAGACAGCGCGAAGTCAAATTCATGACAACCGTGTAAACGTGAAATTACTAATTATTGTGTCGCAGTAAAGTAAAGCGAAGTTCGGAGATAGTCACTCTTTAGCTGTTACATATTGTGCAATTCTCAAAAAAAAACTGAATTCTGATTTTGATGTGTCCCATAAATTGACTTTTGTTTTTTACGTAATATAAACATATTTTGTTCAAGATAACAATTACATAAATAAAAGCACTGAATTATTGTTTATATTCCTGCTCTAATTCTTGTAAAAGTTAGACCATTTATGAAAAAAACTATTAAAAGTTAGAAGTTTGAGTGTGCAAATGTATCAAGAGTGATGTGTCCCATTAAGCAGTGTATGACTTTCTATAAGAATATTAAAGAAAATATTGAGTTTGCATTTAACTTTTTGGTACTATCTTAGACTTACTCCCATCGGCCCGGCTGGCTCTATTAAAAATTAAGAAACTAGTTATTAAGTAATGTCCTTGTTTTGTGTTTTTTTTTGTTTTGTTGATTATTTAAATAGTATAACTTGATCTTGAAATTTGTAAATGGACCAATAACCAGTAGACATTTTCTCGAAACACTGACATAGTTTGTAATGTTAATGTTTTCTCTCGTTGATTTTTTGTCAAATACTGTATTTTTTATGTTATGTTGTTTACCTAAAATATTGATTCATCTTACAAAACTGTCAGCAGTTTAGGCATTAATGTTCATTAATGAAGACTGATTAATGTAATTTGTGTGACTATCATCTATGATTATGAAAATTAAAAAATGTTTATGTGATGTTCTTGTTGTGTGTATTTTTTTATTATTAAAATATTATGTATTTTGAGCACTCAATAAAAACTGATTAACATACAAACCATTTTAATTACAGACATTCCTTTTTCGGCAACCTAAGTATTGATTGCCTCTATTTGTAACTTGATCTGTACTTACCCATCGTCCCCGCAAAACGCCGACGCCGACGCTAGCGGGGCCGATGAATCAATCTCTTTTTCCCATCTGCTAGCGGGCCCGACGGAAGTAAGTCCTATAGCGGGGCAAATGAAACTTAATTTGTTTCATCGGCCCCGCTAGCGTCCGCGTCTGCGTTCAGCGGGGGCGATGCAACACTTTTTCCCATCTGCCCCGCTGGCGGGGCAGAGCCAGCGGGGCCGATGGGACTAAGTCAAATTATCTGAATCAAAAATCGCAAGAAAATAAAGAAATGAAATAATAAAATAAAAAGTCCCTCTCTACAAAAAAGATGAAATAAAAAATTAAATTAAAAATTTAAAAAACCCCCGACACAAAATAATAAAAATAGTATGAACGTAAAAAGCCCAAAACAAGCAGTAAAAAAACTATGAAAAGAAAAAGCCACAAAAAGAACAAAAAAGGTATAAACGTGAAACCCTATAAAAAGAAAAAAATAACCTCGAAATTATGATTGTACTGCGTAAGTAGGTAGGTACATGTGAATTTTTTGATTAAATATTGTCGCGTCGGGGGACCGCTCTTTTTCGAGTCAATTTAATATAATGTAAACATTTTTGTTTTAGCATTTATTTGGATAGTTAAGCTATGTAAGTATTTAGTTTTTAAGTAGTTTCACTAGTAACTCTTAATACTTTAACATTTTCGTTGAAATTTTAATATCATTTTACTTAGGAAGGTGTTTCTATAGGTAAAGAGCGGTCCCCCGACGCGACAATATTTAATCAAAAAATTCACATGTACCTACCTACTTACGCAGTACAATCATAATTTCGAGGTTATTTTTTTCTTTTTATAGGGTTTCACGTTTATACCTTTTTTGTTCTTTTTGTGGCTTTTTCTTTTCATAGTTTTTTTACTGCTTGTTTTGGGCTTTTTACGTTCATACTATTTTTATTTTTTTGTGTCGGGGGTTTTTTAAATTTTAAATTTAATTATTTTGATATTCCCACGGGATCGAGACTTCTGCGGGTGAAACCGCGGGGCGCAGCTAGTATATTATAAAGCTGAAGAGTTTGTTTTTATGTTTGTTTGAACGCGCTAATCTCAGGAACTACTGGTTCGAATTTAAAAATTATTTTTGTGTTGGATAATCCATTTATCGAGGAAGGCTATAGGCTACTTTCCATTTTGATATTCCCACGGGATCGAGACTTCCGCGGGTGAAACCGCGGGGCGCAGCTTGTTAAGTACATAAAGTTATACGGACTATACAAACTTTAATAGTCCTTTTTACCATGTTTTTACCAATTGTCGAAGGAAAAAATCCTGTCTTAGGATCATCCCCTATGTCCTAAAAGACTCTTGTAGTTTCAGAGCTTTCTTGAGTCTTTCTCTCTTATATTTAGAGGATGATTTTTTACATGGGCCTTCAGGGCTATACCCCAAACTTTAAGAGAGGTAGCGAAAAAAGCTGAAAGGATTTGCTTGCCCTTCTTCTTTCTCCTAGCCTTATCCCATTATTTGGGGTCGGCTCTCCTAGTTACTCTTCGCCAGGACACACGGTCCTGGGTCGTCTTTGTCGATATGTCGGATTTTTTTATGTCCTTATTAATGGTGGCTATCCACGTTTGGCGGGGTCTACCTCTGGTTTTAGGTGGGGTCCACATATCTAACACCTGCCGGGTCATATGTTCAGGTGGTCGGCGCATCACGTGTCCATACCAGCGTAGTCGATTTTCAACCAGTTTATCGGGAATAGGTCTAACTCTGAAGCTGCCACGAATATAGTTATTTTGTATATGGTCCAGTAGTGTGACACCTCCGGCCCAGCGTAACATTCTCATTTCTGAGACATGCAGTTTGTCCTGTTGTTGTTTCTTAAGGGGCCAACACTCCGAACCATACATCATAGCGGGTCGAACCGCAGCTTTGTAGATCTTGCCTTTGAGGTGTACAGGCATCCTATGATCACAGAGCACTCCCGTCAGCTCTCTCCACTTCATCCACCCAGTGTTGATTCTATGGAGGATATCGGCATCTATAGTTCCATCAGCGGCTATGACTGACCCGAGGTATTTAAAGTTTTGTACCTGTTGAAGGGGTGTGTTCTCGAGGTACACAACGTTGGCATTATTGCTATCACTAAAGTTACAATGTAGGTACTCGGTCTTCTGTCTGCTGATTCTCAGACCGCCCCCTTCCAATGCCACTCTCCAGCATTCTAGCATGTTCTGCAGATCGTCCGTAAAGGATTTGCTTGCCCGATTGAAAAAAAAACTGCATCATCAGATTTTTGGAAAAGTCATTACTGTAGCCAGGAATCGAACCTGTGAGTTAAAAAAAACCCCCTATATTTTTGTACTAATCGATAGTGTTGCTAATAGAGATCAACTCCTAAAAACAAACTTTGTATCGCAAATCAAAGGAAATCGCTAATTTGTGTAATCTTTTAAATGTATACAGATAAATCTGTACACGCATAAAACTCGCGCATTTTCGCGCAAAATGACAAATGTAAAAACTACAATAACAAAACTACCCTCCTTAACAAAACTGTTAAGTTTTCCTCCCCTACAATCTACATTAACCACGGTTTCTATCTCAATTACCTTAGAGAATTAAACTCACCCTTATTTATGCATGGAATATGGTTAAGAATCGCGTAGCAGGTTCAGTTTTGGTTAACAAAATGTCACTATGATATTTATTCATTTTATTTTATAAGTTGTTTCGGGTCTATTAGGCAGAGGGCGCCATTATAGCAGGGGTCTTAGAAATTGTATTATTTTGGTACAATACTTGCAACGGTCCGCGGTTTCGCTCGCGTAAATAATATACCTATTCTATTTTCTACTCGTGAGAACCTTTAATAATTGGCTTTTCTGTTTCTTGTTTCGTTTCTTAGTATTTTTGTAAAGCTGTTGGTTTTCCAAATAAATAAAATAAAAAATAAATAAAATAGATATGGAAATAAAATAGAGGGAATGTAATTTACGTACTTCCAAGGATTTAGTGTATCATCATGCCAAGTTTCATTAAAATCGAATGTCCTACAATATTTATATTTATTTATTTATTATTTCCTTTTTATTATAAACTGTGCACCGGTTCCGTCCGCTTAAGATCCCGTGAGAATTTTGTTCAGGAAAAAGTCTAAATCACTATCACTACATAGTATAAAACAAAGTCGCTTTCTCTGTCCCTATGTCCGTATGTCCTATATCCCTATGTATGTTTAAATCTTTAAAACTTCGCAACGGATTTTGATGCTGTTTTTTTAATAGATAGAGTGATTCAAGAGGAAGGTTTATATGTATAATACATGCATAATATAGCCGTGCGAAGCCGAGGCGGGTCGCTAGTAATATCTATTCTATTCTTTGTCTGGCCACCATAACACAGTCTAATTGCTTAGTTTGAGGCAGATGGCGTTGTGTGAAATGTCCTGCAATATTTATTTTATATATTTATTGTATAGAAAATTTGAATAAAAATTAGGTAAAATGTTTATGCAGGAATTAGCAATTTGCTACCTCCGCTCCATCTTAAATATTTTAAATAATAATAAATAAATAAAATAAATAAATTTATTCAAAAAACCATTTTACAAATGTAAACTATGAACTAAAAAATACAAAAACACAATAAAACACATTTGCCTGAACTAGGATGTTCCTGTGTTTCAGGCGAATAAGGACTTAGTTATTAGCTTATAAAATAAAATAAATTACTAGCAAAGTGATTATTAAAATAAAACCAATACATTCTTAAGCAAACAAAGACAATTCAGTGTAAAAATAAAAGTGTATAAAAATAAAATAAATTAGGTGAAAGTGTATATAAAATATAATTAAAATTATTATGAATACTAAATTAACAGATTATTATTTTAAAACAACTAATAAGTTCTCTGTATCTTCATAGGACATAATTTTTAGTGCTTCTAGGAGAGTTTTCTTTGCTCTATTGTAGCTAAGGGGATATATATTTAATTTGGCGTTCAAACTATTGTAAAGAAGAGGTCCCAGGAAAAGGTAAAACTTGTGAGTGAAGGCATGTTTTGTTGCAATATTCTGAGGGCAAGCTATATCATATCGTCTTTTGTTAGTAATATTAGCGCTATATGGAAGGGAAGAGTGCTGTTTGAGGACTGCATTCATTACAAATAATTGACGGACTGTTAATACTTCACAGGACTTGTAAAGGAGATCAGTTGGGTATAGGAAAGGGCGAAAAGTAGAAACTTTTAGAACTGCCCGCTGGGCTCTCTCGATTTTTATTAGTGAGGTTTTAGCCGTGCCACCCCATGACGTAATACAATAAGTTAATATTGATTGACATAAAGCAAAATACACTTGCCTGATTATTTTTGAGTCAGCAATAGTGCGGAGTTTTTTGAAAACAAACATCAACTTACGTACTCTGCCATTTAAAGCGTCAATATGTTGATTAAATGAGAGGGTTTCATCAATTATAACTCCCAGGTAAAAATGGCACTTGGAAGCGTCGTAAATCTGTTCTATCCGAGATCTCGAACCGTATGTAAATCGGTCTAGGGTGATGCGTTAGCATCTATAGTAGTCTGTGCTAGGGTGTTCAATGAGGCGCACAAGGGGTGTATACGTATGAGACAACTTGTTTATTACGTAATGAACCGAAGGGATTTTTTTATTACTTTCTCGTCTGGTGAGGGGATGTAGAATTGTGAGGAAAGAGGGGTTAAAAAAATTAGTTATATTATTATGTACGAATTCAGAATTGCAGACCCAGCAGCAGATCAGTATAGATTAGAATGTTTTCAACTCAAGCAATATTCTAAGGTTTTGCTCGAGTTTAAGTTTAAGGTCTTTCAACTCATGAATTTATTAGATAAATATTATTAGAACAAAACATTTCAATAATAGTAATTTTAGAACTCTACGGTGGGTCTGTAATTCTGACCTCGACCATACCTAGCTACTACCTAGTGTGACCACGTGTCCAGATTCAGGCGGGACATCCCCGTGTTCAAGGGTCTAGTGGCTATTTTTCAACAGCCTATAACTCTGAACATAATACGGAACAAATTCCTGTTTCGTCACCATCGATAGCCCTAATTATACAGATTCATTTCACGGAAATACCTATTACAAAATAGGTGTTCCTGCTAAGTAGAGTCAAAGGCAAGCCTATTAAATTTTGCAAAAAAAAAAAATGACGATAAAAATATCTTAAAGTTTCAATTATATATTTCCGAATAACAATTATATATAATAACTTAAATTAACTACCTACTCACAAAAAGTCCGAAATGAGCTCTAGGAAGTGTGCCCAAAAGGTTGTCTGCGTTACCCCGTTGAATGGCGATGCTTATCCGTCGTCTGAGGTATTAGGAAGGAGCCAGCCCTTTGGTCACCCGAAGCTAAAACCATAAAACTAGTAATTTAGAATCTTTAAGTTTCGCCTAAAAATGGCTCGTAGATTTTTTTTATACTCTAAAACAGTTTTATGAAAAAACATATGTAATTATTTATTGAGTACCTACTGTAATGTTCTTCTATAAATTAATTTAATGAAACAATTGCGTAGAAGCACTTGTGTTTTATTTATTTATATAATTTTAGCAAAGAGGATATAATCACTACAAATTTTAGCTTTCCGGGGTAGTACCAATTATTGCGTTTTGTTTTTCCTAAATTATTGGCGTTTGGTTCACTACTACATCTACTTAACCATAGCTTTAAGAAATAATTCCTTTAGAGAATAATTTCTTGGTTTAAGTAAAACATCTTTAAATGTTAAGCAGTATACTTATTTTAAAAACAATATTCTTAAACAAACTGCTTTATTATTTTCAAGAATATTTACTAAAAATAAGAAATCATTCTCTAGCGTCTCATTCTCTAGCGTAGCGTAGGATTATTTCTTGCTTTTGTCCGTCTGTCTGAAACCAGACAGACGGACAAAAGGAAAAATAACTTTTTTCCGTCTGTCCGTCTGTCTGTTTTCTATGTAACAAAACCGGACACCATAAGAGATTTTATTAATGGCATAAATATTGTTTGTATAAATGGTCCTCTATACATTGCCATATAGGTTTGAAAGGTAACAAAAAAAATGGTTGGCTGTAAAGTCAGTTTACGGACGATAATTTTACGTGATAACGTCATAAGAAAACATTTAAGGTTAGTTTAGTTTAGTTTTGTTTTACGGGGCTGTTTCCGCACTTAGCCTCATTATTTGGGCCGTTGTGCGTGTGTGAGTATCCTACTTGTCACTCCAACCATCCCAGGTCCTCCCAGAAAGCTAGCAGCCTTTTCAGGTTGCTACAGGCCTCCGGAAGAGATGTCGGCGATTGAAGAGACCGAGCCCGTTGATCTGCCACGCTACTGCACTCCATGAGCACGTGCTGTGGGTTTTCTTCTGCCTCCATGCAACCCCTGCACAGAGGGCTATCTGTAACACCTATGGTAAACAAGTGTTTGTTTAATGCACAATGACCGGTTATGACACCTATGATCGTCCGGATTTCGTTTCTTTTTAGTCTAATGATGCTGCGGGCAAGTCTTTTAGGTGCTTCCGGGACTGCACTTTTCTGTTTGCCTGCAGGTTTCGCTCTTTCTCCATTCTGTTTTGTGTGTTTCTTCGGTTTTTTGTCGTAGCCATGTTTTTATTTGGGCCTGGGGTATGGGCAATAGAGGTTCTGGACCATAAACTATTGCCGTGGCTCCCTTTTTAGCCAGTTCATCTGCTGCGTCGTTTCCCAAAGAGTTACTATGCCCTTTTATCCATTGCAACGTTACTCTGTTCGTATTTGCAATGGATTGGAGTCTGTTATGACATTCCATTATTAGGGCAGATGTTAAGGTATTGTTTTGTAGCGCTTGGAGTACGGATGCACTGTCAGAGACAATTTTGATGTTAAGATCTCTGACATCTCTGGCTGCAACCGCTTCTGCTGCTCTGATAATTCCAAGGCATTCTGCTTGGAAAATTGAATTTAGTTTGTCTAACATTTAAGGTAACCATAGCAACGGTGTTAGTTGCTAAACTCCACCAAAACGGCGATGACGTCATAATTTTTTGTTAGTGCTGGCTGCCGGTGTTCATCAATTTATAAGACGTTATCACGTCAAAAATTGGCTGACCGTTTAGGAAGTATTCCTTTATATTAATTTTTTGATACCCTTCCTTCCTATTCCTTTACATGATTAAAATCTTAAAAAAAAAAAAATTGCGGGCTTATTTCGCCATCACATAATTGTAATTGATCTGCTACTGAAGTGTCAGCTACCCCCTCATACAATGGCGTATCTTATTTTAGTACCGCGCGTTAATTAGCTAGCATATCTCACGTTTCTATTTATTGCATTGACCAGATGGCCAGTTGTGGCCAGTTGACCAATAAATATGTTATCTTGTGGCCAGATTGGGGGTTAGATATCGAGGGGGTAGAGAGTTGTGAAATTCCAGACGTTTTGTAAGCTAATTAATGCGTTAGTTTCGAATAGTCTCGATCTCTTTGAATATAATGTTTTTTTTTTAACGTTTATGGTTGTGTTCCAAACGTCAGAGTTCTTTCAATCGAACCACAGATAAATCAAACTATCCGCAGTTATATTCTTAATATATATAAATCTCGTGTCACAATGTTTGTCCTCAATGGACTCCTAAACCACTTAACCGATTATAATAAAATTCGCACACCATGTGCAGTTCGATCCAACTTGAGAGATAGCATAGCTTACATCCCGATATTCCCACGGGATCGGGAGTTACGCGGGTGAAACCGCGGAGGGCAGCTATCTTAATATATATAAATCTCGTGTCACAATGTTTGTCCTCAATGGACTCCTAAACCACTTAACCGATTATAATAAAATTCGCACACCATGTGCAGTTCGATCCAACTTGAGAGATAGCATAGCTTACATCCCGATATTCCCACGGGATCGGAAGTTACGCGGGTGAAACCGCGGAGGGCAGCTAGTAAATGTATAAATCGAACCATCGTCGTTATAAAAACATCCAATTGTATTGGCTGTTCTATCAATCGGAATTAAAATATTATCTACTTGTATTAATGGGCCTTTGTAACCATTTTCTAAACTTCATTGATGCTTAAAATGCGAAAAGGAGTTGAATGCCCGATTTTATCTATATCTATACTTCTATACTAATATTATAAAGAAGTAAAGTTTGTGTGTTTGTATATTTGTTAAATTGTAAGGGGTAATCTCGGGATCTACTGAACCGATTTTAAAAATTCTTTCACCAATAGAAAGCCACATTATTGTTGAGTGTCATAGGATATATAAAAAACCGAAAAATAAAAAGGCTTTTACGTGGTAGTCCGTTTTGCAAAGTGAATCGGAGAAAAAACGGTCGAATGAAAGCGTTTCTTACGAACGCTGCCTTAACTATGAAAGATATATTTTTGAGTTCTAGAGAAAAGATGTGGAGCTTGAAAATGCCTACAAAAAAGTCAACGACAGCATGTCTAACTTTTATATTTAAGTTACAAAAAGTATTTTTTTTAATATTAGTATAGATAATTTAATCTATTAATATTATGCCCAACAAAGTGGGCACGGGTCAGCTAGTACATTAATATAATAAAGAAGAAAGTTAAGCTATTGCATAGATTTTATCGCGGGCCTTGGGCGCGGCGACCGAATCAAGAAATTCCGTAACGAAAATAAAACCTAACGCCCCCGACAAATGACGGACGATTATTTATTAACGGACAACTATTGACGGACGAATATTGACGGACGACAAAAAACGGATGACTATTGACGGACGAATATTGACGGACGACAAAAAACGGATGACAAATGACGGACGACAAATGACGGACAACAAATGTCGGACGACAAAAAACGGACGACAAATGTCGTCCGTTATTTATCGACCGTTTTTGTCGTCCGTCATTTGTCGTCCGTTTTTTGTTGTCCGTGTATATGGTACGACTGTACGAAGCTCGCACGATGGAATAGCTTTACCATGGCAGTCCTCGAGTGCCAAACGTTTTTTTTTTGTATTTTTTTTGTTTGGTATGAATAGGTTTTGAAACTACTGGACCGATTTTGATGAAACTTGGTATGAGGATACATTGATTCATTGGGAGTAATATAGGCTACTTTTTATCCCGATATTCCCACTGGATTGGGAGTTACACGGGTAAAACCGCTGAGCGATTAAATGAAACTAAAACTGCATTATTCGATTTCTGTAGCAGAAAACTACAAAATTTAAGTATTTCCTTTACCACACTATCGATTGATACAAAAATATTAATTTAAATAGTTTTCTATTTTCAAAGCCTAAAAAAAGTTTTGGTAAAGGGTTTATTAGTAGGAAAATTATGACAAAATAATAAAAATTAAAGTCAAGCTCGAAGTCACAATCGCTGCCATAAATGTAGCTAATTCTAAAAATAATTCAGCGAAATTGACGGCCATTAAAAATATTTGAAGATGGAGAAGCTTCGCTAAGTACCTTTATGCATCAATACAATAATTCTATGAAATTGCAATCCCCTACAAACTGCACTGCAACGAAAAACTTGCCAAAAAAAACAACAGACTTGTGATGTCATGTTTCCGGCGGCACGCTTCCGGTGACGTCATGCCCGGGAGGATCTGGGAAACGGAGTACGGTGACTGTGATTTCCAAAGTTTTAGGATAAAAGAACGAAAAATATAGTAAGATTTAATAGAGATGCTATTGGAGTCTTTTAGATTTTTACCCTAGGGTCCCGCCCCGGCTCCGCACGGACAGAAGATATACGCCATATATCTATATACTATTAATATTTCATATCTATACATATAAAATCCTTTGTCCTGACTGACGGATCATAATATTATAAAGAAGTAACGTTGGAGTTTGTATGTATGTATGTTGGTCCGTTTGTCCGTCCGATTGTCAGTCACCAGGCTGTATCTCATGATTTCGTGGAGCAAAATGCCGTAAAAAACATTTTACATTGTTTTTTTACATTTCCATTTTTGTTTTTTTTTTATAACTTAAGAATAGTATACTAGCTACGCCCCGCGGTTTCACCCGATCCCGTGGGAAAATCAAAATGAAAAGTAGCCTATAGCCTTCCTTTTTCAATTCTAACAAGTAGTTCCTGAGATAAGCGCTTTCAAACAAACAAACTCTTCAGCTTTATAATATTAATATTGATTTTTATAAGTGCAATAAAGCGTTCTATGTATCAAAATGTCCTGAATTTCCCTAAATCACAGCCACCCTACACAACGCCCCAATGTAACAATTTGTTAAGTTCTGCGCCGTAAAGTTTTACTATCTATATACATGTTAGAAGAGTAGTCTGTCTGTCTGTCAGTTGTTGCCAGTCATGCGGCAACGTATATTGATTGATTGCAGTGGTATAGGATAAACATTTTCTTACAGAAAGAGGATCTGATATACTTACCTACAGAAAAACTTTGCCCTTAAAATTTCTTTTGAAATTTTTGCGCGTGTGTTTTTGGAACGATAGTTCCTTATCGCGCGTTGCGAAAGGGGGCTAGACGGAAAAAATCGTCACTTTTTGCATAGAAAGCAAGCCAGTTATTTTCGTTTCGTCTTTCTATTTCGCATTGAACAGTGTCGTGTCGCGACGATTATTTACAAAAAAAATATAATATATACTAGCGACCCGCCCCGGCTTCGCACGGCTATATTATGCATGTATTATACATATAAACCTTCCTCTTGAATCACTCTATCTATGAAAAAAAAACCGCATCAAAATCCGTGGCGTAGTTTTAAAGATCTAAGCATACAAAGGGATATAGGGACAGAGAAAGCGACTTTGTTTTATACTATGTAGTGATGATTACAATTCCTTCACTAATTAATCGAAAGGAACTTCGTTCCATGACACCTCTCATGTTTTTATTTTATTACCTTTAGTGTTTAGGGTTCCGTACCCAAAGGGTAAAGGGAACCTTTTAAGTACCTACTAAGACTTCACTGTCTGTCTGTCCGTCTGTCAGTGATCTGTCACCAGACTGTATCTCATGAACCGAGATAGCTAGAGAGTTTAAATTTTCACAGATGAATCACTATCAATCACTATCACTACATAGTATAAAACAAAGTCGCTTTTTCTGTCCCTATTTCCCTTTGACTGCTTAAATCTTTAAAACTACGCAAGGATTTTGATGTGGTTTTTGAAGTGAAAACTTCTTATGGCGCGTTGGGCACTTTTGTGGGTGAGCATTTTCAGTCGTTCTCGCGACAGATGAGATTTTGACAGATGAGATTTTACACAGATATACAGTTTTCACTTCTGCCTGCACTCCCGGAGTGCGCTGTTTTTTTTTTTAATACATAGAGTGATTCAAGAGGAAGGTTTATATGTATAATACATGCATAATATAGCCGTGCGAAGGCGGGGCGGGTCGCTAGTGTATTTATAATCCAGCGAAGTTGACTCTCTGCTGACTGGGTATATTCTGCTTTAATGTCATCTAGCTGAATTGTCATTCGCCCATCTAGGTACCCAGCTCTCATATCTTTCAGCGAAACTTTCATATAAAGGTAAACAGATGTTTAAAATACCCAAAATAATTGACCGAACGAGCGAAGCGAGAGAGGTCTAGTGTTGAGAAGGGTCGGTCGCTCGTATGTTTGTATGTTTGTATGTTTGTATGTTTGTATGTTTGTATGTTTGTATGTTTGTATGTTTGTATGTTTGTATGTTTGTATGTTTGTATGTTTGTATGTTTGTATGTTTGTATGTTTGTATGTTTGTATGTTTGTATGTTTGTATGTTTGTATGTTTGTTCGACGATAACTTGAGTACCGTTGTTCTGATCTTCATGATTTTTGGTATACAAGTAGTTGAGGTCCATAGAATTTTTAAGTTCGAACATGAGCAGGATCGGTCAGGGGGCTACGGAGATAGGGGTCCAAAAGGGAATCTACCTATATGGCACACAAACTATACTGCAAATATACCCGAGTGGGGTATCAAATGAAAGGGCGTAACTTCGGTGACAATAATATGGTACCATGGAACTGATCTGATGATAGAGCTGGAGGGAATCTGCAGGAATTATCTCATTATCCATACTTCATAGTTCATTCATTCAAACTACTCGTCAAGAATCGCCTTGACGAGTAGTTTGTCTTTCAATGGTAACCAGGGTCTGATGATGGAACTGGAAGGTGGTCATAGGAACTTCGCAATGAAACGACACAACCCCATCGAGTTTGGGCTCGTTAGAATCGTCTTGACAAGAAGTTTGTCTTTCAATGGTGACCAGGGTCTGATGATGGAACTGGAAGGTTGTCATAGGAACTTCGCAATGAAACGACACAACCTCATCGAGTTTGGGCTCGTTAGAATCGTCTTGACGAGTAGTTTGTCTTTCAATGGTGACCAGGGTCTGATGATGGAACTGGAAGGTGGTCATAGGAACTTCGCAATGAAACGACAGAACCTCATCGAGTTTGGGCTCGTTAGAATCGTCTTGACGAGTAGTTTGTCTTTCAATGGTGACTAGGGTCTGATGATGGAACTGGAAGGTTGTCATAGGAACTTCGCAATGAAACGACACAACCCCATCGAGTTTGGGCTCGTTAGAATCGTCTTGACGAGTAGTTTGTCTTTCAATGGTGACCAGGGTCTGATGATGGAACTGGAAGGTGGTCATAGGAACTTCGCAATGAAACGACACAACCCCATCGAGTTTGGGCTCGTTAGAATCGCCTTGACGGGTAGTTTGTCTTTCAATGGTAACCAGGGTCTGATGATGGAACTGGAAGGTGGTCATAGGAACTTCGCAATGAAACGACACAACCTCATCGAGTTTAGGCTCGTTAGAATCGTCTTGACGAGTAGTTTGTCTTTCAATAGTAACCAGGGTCCGATCTAACATATTAAGTTATCAAAGACCAAAAAGTATAAAATAAATTAATAGAATAAAAAACTAAAAAAAACACGCTTTAATAAAAAAAGTCCAACTAAAAAATAGAAAATAAAATCTAATAAATTTGGATTAAGAATATTGTACTTAAATAGTAAGCGTGTTACATTGTGATTGCAAAAGAAAAATAACGAAGGTGTAGCATCACAAATTCACAATGTAACACGCTTACTATTTACAATATTCTTAATCAAAATTTATTTAAATTTAAAATTTATAGAAATTTATTACTTTGCCCCAAATCGTCCGAACTCTCTTTGCTTCATTTCCTATAATTATTTATTTCATAATCATGGGCTGTTTTACAATAATAGTGGTGGATAGTATTAAAAAGTAGGAATGTTCGGTTCTAGCCGATCTAGAGACTCTGATAATTATAAAATTTGTGACTAATTTTTTTATAATTTTTATTGACTTGTTATATTTTAGTTTAGGGACTTATTACAGGACATATTGGCCTCAAACTTCTCTAATATATTCTCGTTCTCGAGCTTGTCTTCTCGTTTCCTCTTACGTAACATTATGATAAGTAGATACATAAGGAAGGAAAGGAATTACTATCTTCTGGATATTATGTTGGACACATTCAAAATGTCTTGAGTAAAAATAAAGAGTCAACGGATGTCCAGGGTGTGATGATTGAGCTGGCCTATGCTTTTAGAACTTAACAACAACAACAAGTTATGCCTATCGTGTTTGGATTCTCTAAATCATCCAATGTCAGATAATAGCGATACTAGGCACCTATCATTCAAATAAGATAGACCTGACGACCTCTGTGGCGCGTCGGGCGAACACCCGACTGCGACGCAGAAGGTTGCGGGTTCGATTCCCGCCGGGAACAAGTATTTATGCTGACCATAAATTCTTGTTTCTGGTTCTGGGTGTTTCCTATATGTATAATATGTATATATTTACAAAAAAAAAAAAGTATATAAGTAGTTTATCCGTTATCTGGCACCCATAACACAAGCATTAAGTTGCTTAGCTTGGGGCTGGATGGCGATGTGTAATATGTCCTGAAATATTTATATTTATTTGGAGTCTTTCGTCGTTATATTATACATTTTAGTACTTTACGCTGAAATAAAATAAACGCTGAAAAAAACTCATGAGGTCTCAGTTCGGGGCGAACTACTAGTAATTACAATGGAGTCGACTTTAAAGACATGGGTGCTTAATTTTATGTGCTTAAACGACACTAAAGTGTCGCCTGTCACCTGGGTGATCACAAAGGAATATACCTTTATGATATTACGACATAGTATTAAACATTTAGCTAGGCTAAAGATATGGTACGTTTTGTATATTATTACTGTACGTAGGTAGATACGCATGACATACCTAGAACACATGAGTAATCTCTACTCATGTGCCTAGAATACCTACATCTAGAATTTACTTTCAACCTTCACTAAAAACTAATTATAAAGTCGAAGATAACTAATCGGAAGGTTAAGTACATATTTTATCCTTTATAGTTTGTTCATTTATTAGTTTGTATATTTGTTCTTTCTTCACAGGCAAACGACTAGGCTAATTTGGATGAAAATTGGTATTGTGGTACCTAGTTTATGAAATAATTTTCATTCTAAAACTCCCGCGGGATCGGAACTTACGTAGGTGAAACCGTAGGGCGCGGCTAGTACTATTATAAAGAGGATTTTATTTATTTTCACGTTAAACTGAATAATATTTAAAATTTACTTCGAACTAATTAAGATTAATTACTTATATTACTTTGGTATCAAGTAGGTAGGCCTGTACCTACCCAGGCGCGTGAGGTGGGGGGTCGCTGGCGCAAGTATTCTTTCTGTGGGGACACGGCATGGCAGTGCCCCCGCCAGGTCGAGCAAAAAGCGGCACGGCCGTACCATCCTTTTCTCAAAACAGTTCAGGCCAATTTCGACCCCCTATAACTTCGTTGTGGATAAAACTAAAAGCCGTTGTGGATAAAAGTAAAAGCAAGTCAATCTATTTATTTAGAACATAAGAGATTTTTAATATTGATACGGTCACGTCACTTTAAGATGTTGTTAGGTTAGCGTATTACGAAATACTTAAACAGAAAATCCCTTTAGTAGGGACTGAATAAATTAACCGACTTGGTATGACATGGATCTCACAACTTTTTACGGTAGAAGAACGGGGTTGCGAGACTTGTTTTTTTTACAAGTTATGTTTTTGATGGGGTTCAAATATTTCCAAATAAATTGACCCGTAGGACCTTGCAAGCAAAAAAGAAGTGACTACCAGAATATCCTTATTACATCAAAAAACCTGAAAACAAAAACTAAAAAAAACTTGAAAAAAAATCCTGGTAACAAAAACTAAAAAAAACCTGAAAAAGAAACCTGAAAACAAAAACTAGAAAAAGACTGAAAAAAAAAAAAACTAAAAAGTGAAAAATAATCCATTTCGGGTCACTAAAACAGCAGATAACATAAACATACTTGGAAGTCGGACTGGGTTAGATTGAATGTTGAGAGGTATTATAGGAAACATGGTGTCACCCAGTCCGACTTCCAAGTATGTTTATGTTATCTGCTGTTTTAGTGACCCGAAATGGATTATTTTTCACTTTTTAGTTTTTTTTTTTTTTCAGTCTTTTTCTAGTTTTTGTTTTCAGGTTTCTTTTTCAGGTTTTTTTTAGTTTTTGTTACCAGGTTTTTTTTTCAAGTTTTTTTTAGTTTTTGTTTTCAGGTTTTTTGAAGTCGGTTTTTTAAATTTTAATTTATTTTTTTATTTAACCATTTTTGGTGCCGCTGACACTGAAAATTCTACTCCATGAGGCGAAAGCGACTATTTCTTAAAATTGCAACCTGTACCTAATCGTAACTCATTGAAGGGTTTGGTGATGAGAAGGTTCAGATGCTCCATTCGTCGATAGGTAAATATTAGTGTATGGGCCAATTCTACTAGTGGTAATGGAAAATTGAGCAATTTGCTGAACCTCGCTGTGCAGATCTGTTCATCACTCCAAAGATCCTTATCATATCTTCATTTAGGATAGGGTTCTCTATCAACATTCCTACAAGCCCAGTCCGGCGACTAAATTCGACTAAATTCTTCAAATTGTAACCTGTGATCGTAACCGATTCAAGAGTTGTCTGATGAGAAGGTGGTTTTAGATATTCCATTTATCGGTAACTATTAGTTTATGGGCCAATTCTACTGGTGGAAATCGAAAATAGAGCAATTTGCTGCACTCTCGAGGTGCAATGCTGTTCATCCCTCCGAAGACCCTCATCAGATCTTCATTGAAGATAGGGTTTTCTGTCAACATTCATACAAACCCAGTCCGGTGACTAAATTCGACTAAATTCTTCAAATTGTAACCTGTAATCGTAACCGATTGAAGAGTTTTCTGATGAGAAGGTGGTTTCAGATATTCCATTTATCGGTAACTATTAGTTTATGGCCCAATTCTACTGGTGGAAAACGAAAACTGAGCAATTTGCTGCACTCTCGAGGTGCAATTCTGTTCATCACTCCGAAGATCCTCATCAGATCTTCATTCAATTTTTATGGGACCACCTCTGAGTTATCCCCTTTCATACAAAAAAAGATTTTTCCAAATCGGTCCAGGCGTTTTCGAGTAATCGGCGAACATACATAAAAAAAAAAAAAAAATATATATACGCGACGAATTGAGAACCTCCTCCTTTTTTGAAGTCGGTTAAAAATGTCGAAAATCGTTCAAGTGATAATAAAACGTTACAAGAAGTTAGGTACCACCTCTAATGGCCACAGTTGTGGACTCCCCTTTTGGACCATCCTAATTACACCTCTGTTGATATAGTACCTATATATTTAGGTAGTAAGTAGGTAGGTACGTACATAGTACGATACACTCGTGTAGAACGTAGCAGTCGAGATGTTAGTGTTGTTTGTTATACTGAGTGCAGTTGGGGTCGTGGTGAGTTACTGTTGAGACTACTTGTACTTGTTTTACGCGATTAGACCCGTTTTAATTGGGTCCTCTTTGCGTGAGAATGGAGTAGGCTTGCCCAGCACCTCTCAGCTTAGTTGACCATGTCCATAGGAGAGAACTTGTCAATACTTCTGGAGCGAACTAAAGCACGGGTTTCATCACGATGTTTTCCTTCACCGTAAGAGCAATGTCAATTGGCGCAGATAATTTTTTCTTAAGAAAAATTAATTGGTGCACGGCCGGCTGGGATTTGATACGACGACCTTCAGAATGAAAGTCGAGGTATCTACCACTAAGTCAACTATTGTTGAGTCTACGGCGTAGAGGGTTGCGGGTTCGATTCCCGCCTCAAACAAATGCGGTCCATGCCAGGTGACGTTTGTCATCCATCCTTTGAGCATTTCTGTTCTCGCGACTCCACTCTGGATGGCCAGTGAAGGCATAAGGCTATTAAGGAAGTTGCTGGTAATAAAGGCTACCAAACTCCACCTAAACGGCTGAACCGATTTGTATGATTTTTTTTGTGTAGGTATATTCTTTAGGCCTACGAATCGAAAGACATCTAATTCTTTTCCGTTATATTTGTTTATTTTTTGTAAATAGCAAACCAGGGTTTAGTATTTCTTAAAATTATAGGGAAAACTACTTAAAGTACCTACTCCCCGGAAGCACCATTGAATCGTCTATTTTTAATACGATTCAATTCAAATGATACCAACTGAATAAATATATTTATAAGACTTTGTACATCTATGAATTAAAATAAATAAATATAACAGGACATTCCACACATCGCCATCTAGCCCCAAGTTAAGTTACTTCACTTGTGTTATGGGTGCTAGACAACTCATATATCACTACATAGTATAAAACAATGTCGCTTTCTCTGTCCCTATATCCCTATGTATGCTTAAATCTTTAAAACTACGCAACGGATTTTGATGCGGTTTTTGACGTGATAACGTTTTATACCACGTTTTACGTCTACGTTTTTTTTTCGTTTTACGTTTTGTGCTTCACTATCGCATTGGGTACCTATTACCTGTAATGATAGTAATAAGTTGGAAATAAATAAATAAATTGGTGAACACCTGCAATCTCAAAAAAGTGTGACGTCACGCGTCGTTACTGGAACGCCTCATGTTATTGACAAGGTAACTATAGCAACGTTTTATCGTTGCCATGGTTACCATCAATGTTTTCTTATGACGTTATCACGTAAAATTATCGTCCGGAAACAGACTTTACAGACAACCATTTTTTTTTAATAGATAGAGTGATTCAAGAGGAAGGTTTATATGTATAATACATGCATAATATAGCCGTGCGAAGCCGGGGCGGGTCGCTAGTATCTTATATACATACTTTAATTTTGTAAATATATACATAGAAACAACCAGACCTCAGACAAATATCTAAGCATAAATACATGTCTGAGACGTGGAATGGAACCCGCAACCCTGTGTTTGGCAGTCCGGCATGGTGACCATTGTGCCAACTGGGTCATCAAATAAATATTATAAGAAATGTCACACAGCGCCAAATGGCTCTAACTATGCTTGTGTTATGGTGGGCAGACCACGGATATTTAAGTGACTAGCAGCGGTTTGCGGTTTCCCCACGTAACTCCCGATCCCGTGGGAATATTGGGATAAAAAGTAGCCTATGTTACTTCTAATAAATGAAAGCATCCTCATACCAAGTTTCATTAAAATCGGTCCAGTAGTTTCGGAGCCTATTCGACAAACAAAACAAAACAAAAAAACGTGTGGCACTCGGGGACTGCCGCGGTAAAGCTATTGCATCGTGTGAGCTTCGTACAGTCGTACCATATACATACACGTTAAGCGAACGCTCGGCCGAGCTACATGATAGGCGGAGTGGGGGGTGTTAGGTTTTATTTTCGTTACGGAATTTCTTGATTCAGTCGCCGCGCTCAAAGCCCGCGATAAAAGCTATGCAATAGCTTAAAAATGTTACCTCTTAATTATATTTGTATAGAAGTCGTAGATTAGTATATAGATATGCGCGATTCGTGCTACAACGAATTGCGCGCATTTCGTGATTAATTTAAAATGCAGACAAAAATGTGTGCGATTTCACGTGGTAATACTTATATTTGTTTCTATTAAATATATTCTGGCCAGACCGGAATAAAAAATGTGTACATAAACACATGTTCGAGGCGGGAATCGAACCTGCACTCATATGCTTCAGCGTCGCAGGCGCGTCAAATGAATACAATTGTTGTTTTAGATATGTGATAAAGGTGCAGCTCCATGGATAGAGCTGAATGATGGAGAGAAGATCCCTTCGTTCGGGATGGGGACCTGGCTTGGATTGAATAAAAAGGTATGTACTTAGGTTAAGCTGGGTACTGACCGGCGTTACGGGGCTTAATGTAACGTGTTACACAGCGAGCATTCGTGCAGTCAGTACGTCGTTTGACGAGCATGTTACGCCAATTTTAGAACACAGCGTAACATGCTCTATGCGTAACACGCTCGATGCGAATGTTACATTACACCTCGTAACGTAGGTCAGTACCCACCTTTACACGAAGACTACAAACGGGAGAGGCTTAATAATGTAAAAGACCAAAAAAACCGGCCAAGTGCGAGTCGGACTCGCGCACGAAGGGTTCCGTTCCACTGTATTCTATTTTTAACCCCGACGCAAAAAAAATGCAAAAAATAGATGGCGCTTGTGGTAAAAATACATGAATGAAGGGTAAATGGCGGTTTACGGTTTATGACGTATAAAAAAAACTACTTACCAGATTTCGTTCAAACCAATTTTGGGTGGAAGTTTGCATGGTAATGTATTAAATGTATATCATAATAATATATTTCTTTGAGTTTCATCATTCTATTATTTTAGAAGTTACAGGGGGGTGTACACACATTTTTTACCACATTGGAAGTGTCTCTCGCGTAAACTATATTCAGTTTAGAAAAAAATGAAATTAGAAACCTCTATATCATTTTTGAAGACCTATCCATAGATCCCCACACGTACATTTCTAAGTATGGGGAACCCTAAAATTTATTGTTTTTTTTTTCTATTTTTGTGTGGAAAATCTTAATGCGGTTCACAGAATAAATCTACTTACCAAGTTTGAACAGTATAGTTCTTATAGTTTCGGAAAAAAGTGGCTGTGACATACGGCAGAGAGACAAACATGACGAATCTATAAGGGTTCCGTTTTTGCCATTTGGCTACGGAACCCTAAAAACGCAGCAAAATAGACCTTTTTAGTTGGATAGAGTAGACAATGTCCAATACCTTACTACCTACCTACCTACCCTGTCAGCTTACTCGACCGTGTCCACAGGAAAGAACTCATCAATATACGTTTAGACACCCTTTAGACGCATAAAACCAAAGCAAAACACCTAACTCGCAAAATACCAACTACGCATTAACACCAACTTCAACGAAGCCGCGGGTTTTCATCACAATGTCATTTAGCGCACATGAACTGGGGCGTTTTTCTGCTATTTTGCATTAATAGATTGACCATTGTCATTATATCGTGACTCTATTGATATTATATCGAGATTGTTACTTTATTTGGTATTCTGCTAAAGTTTTAATAACATCGCAATAGAATCGCTATGGAGTCCCAATGGTATGGTAATAGATACGTCGCTGGTGTTGCCTAGCAACATGGTATAAGAAGCTAAGCGATATACCGTTTTGACAACTATCGAGACTCCATTGAGCCACGATTCTAGAGCAAAATACCAAAGTGAGTCAGTGGTGTTTCGATAGAATAGTCATCATTAGGAGAATACCAATTTGACATTGTGATGTCATATTTTGACATAAAATGTCTATTACGATTCCATCGACACTCTATTGAAACACAATTGTGTTAGCAGAATTAGGCCAATTCGAATCCACGACCTTTAGAATGAAAGTCAAACTATCTACCACTAGGCCAATGCCGCTCCAAAACAATTGCATTTGCATAATTAGAACAATTAAACAAATAAAATAAAATTAATTAATTTGGGTAATTAAGTTAGTAAGTATCTGAATTTTAATGCGTTTCGCCTTGGAATGAACTGTTGTATTTATCTTATAGGTATAATTATTTGCTTTTATTTAACCAATTGTTGAATATACTCGTATTAGTACTTATTAAGTAGGTCATTGCACAGGGCCGGTGATGGCTTAGTGGTAAATACTTCGACTGTCATTCTAAAGGTCGTAGATTCGGATCCCTGCCGGCCGTGCTGCACCAATGGTTTTTTCTTATAGTACGGGTCCCTTTAACAACGACCTTCATCGATCTGTTTAATGGATGAAAAGTATTTTATATCTAATTAAATAGGCCAATAAAAATATTGAAAATGAGTTGCCTAAAAAATTTCAGTCTAGAATGATTAATGTATTTTTGAAGTGAAAACTTCTTATGGCGCGTTGGGCACTTTTGTGGGTGAGCATTTTCAGCCGTTCTCGCGACAGATTATGACGCGACAGATGAGATTTTATTCGTGTTAGTCTTTTTGTTTAACTTATACTGCCATCTATTACACAAATTGAGAAACTTAGTTTCTAGAAAGACCGCTATTTGAATGTAGATGGCGCTGATTTAAATTTTTTACTGCCATCTAGCGAATAAAAAATAAACTATATTTGTTTAAGTGAGTGCTAATAGATGGCAGTAGCAGATCGTTTCAAGAAATATTCTATGAGAAATAACAAGTTTATTGTTTTCACTTCTGCCTGCACTCCCGGAGTGCGCTGTTTTTTTTTTTGTTTTTAGACTTTTCACTGGTGTCGACTGTTTCCTCCCTGGATACTAGCACAAATATTTATGATCTACTAGCAAACCCACCAGATTTTCCCGCTTTTCTGTTGAAATTTTTCCTGAATTTTCTTTGCTATAAACCTCACGGAGCCTGAGACCTTTCCAACGAATGCAAAACCGTGGAAATCGGTTTGTGCGTTCTGTAGTTATAGCGTCCGGAAGGAAAACCCGACTTATTTTTATATAGTTGATAAAACCTATATCTGCCATGACTATGCCCTTGTGTCTTAGTTTTTTTCATTTTCTTATTAACATAGAAATTGAGATATAAAAAATAAAATAAAAAAAAACTAAATATAGGGGCATGGTCACGGCAGTTATAAGTTTTATGCAACAAAAATATTTGCTCTAGTGTCATTATCCAGGGAGAAAACAGTCGACTACGTTTGTAATAGTTTGTATGGAGAGAGCCCCCGGTACCCTTTCCTCTTAAACGGTAAGAAAGATCGGACTTACGCGGGTGAAACCGCGGGGCGCAGCTAGTTTAAATATTTTTAATCCCCCCCCTCGCTTTTCGCTTTCATAGGTCGATTAATGAAAACTGGCCTCATTCCAGGGTTACCTAGTAGAAGTGACAGACGACAAGGTACGCCAGGCGGTCGAGTGGGCCATCGACTTCGGTTTCAGACATTTTGACACCGCTTCCATTTATGATACTGAAATACTGGTTAGTAAACTTTTGCCCGAATACTCAAACGACTCTCAAATATTTAGGGGTCCCTTAAATGTTTAAGACGCTCATATCCTATTGAAATTGACACTCAAATGTCAATTTAATCACCACTTAAGATAAGTACCCATTCAGTATTCGGGCGTTAATAACAATAATTTAATAATGCATACTTTACGTGATAACGTCTAATAGTGTCACGGGAATATTATGTGACGTCATGTAACATGACCATGACGCGTCCGTTCCCGTTGGGAGACAGAGAATTTAATAATAATATCATCGTTCATCTGGACTTGTGTTATGGTGATGAGTGACGAATAGACTTAATTAAAGGAGAAAAAAAATATAAAGGAATAACAAAAAAAATAGTTGTCTGTAAAGTCGGTTTACGGACGATAATTTTACGTGATAACGTTATAAGAAAACGATGAAACAATTTATATTTTTTCTTTTTTTCCCTTTATACATTTTTTCCTTTATATAAGTCTTTTATTTGTAACTCGTCCCCATAACACAAGCTTAGTTGCTCAGCTTGGGGCTAGATGGCGCCGTGTGTTAGTGATTAAATAACGATAATGGAGGTGAATTGAAGAAGAAATACTGCGCCGACACCAAACAAATTGGAACAAGGGCAGGCAGACGAAGAGAGAGCTTCTCGGTTTCCGAGATATCCGACATTATTTCACTGAGCATAACTTTTATTTTTCTAATTCGGCACCAGTGTCCTCTACCCGTAGGTACCCGTTTATCCATTCATTACGAAACAGCCTGTACAATATTGCAGGTTGGAGAAGCGGTGAACAATAAAATAGCTCAAGGAGTCGTAAAGAGGGAAGATGTCTACATTACTACCAAGGTAAATCTATCAATCTAATTGTTGACGTTTGTGTCATGTCAACCTTTATTAGTTAATTTTTTTCCAATAAAAACTATAATATTTATTTTTCTACAATGTTTATTATTAGTTAGTAGTTTAAAATTATTATAAAAAGTTTATTTTACTAATCGAACCTTAAGATTAAATAATTAAAAAGTTGTCGTGGTGCCAACTTGCATTAACTGATTTACAAATATGAAACGTGGGTAAACTTAAAAAAATAGGAGAAAATTATCCTTTTTTTTAAGTCGGTGTAAAAAAGACGTATAGTTCTTGTGTTTATATACAGGATGAATTTTTTATATGGGCCTTCAGGGCTATATCCTAAACTATAAGAGATAGCGAAAAATGCTGAAAGGAGTTGCGTGCCTGATTTTGTGCATCATTAGATTTTTTAAAATTCGTTTCCTGGGCAGGAATCGAACCTGTTGCTTTTCCAAAAAAATAATCATTCTTTTTGTTCAGAACAGTAGTATGAAAATTACAAAAATTTGTTATTTCCTTTGATTTGTCAACTATATTTCCAAGAATTGATCTCTTACATCAACACTATCTTTTGGTATAAAATATATGATGATTATTTTTTTGAAAAATCAACAGTTTCGATTCCTGGCTAGGGTAATTAACTTTTCAAAAATCTAATGATGCTGTTTTAGTTTATGTCAAAATTCTTCCAGCATTTTTCGCTATCTCTTATAATTTAGGATATAGCCCTGAAGGCACACATAAAAAATTCACCCTGTATAATATTTCCACTGTACGATCCACAGCTATGGAGCGACAAACACGCCCAGGATCAAGTAGTACCAGCCCTCAGGAAGTCGCTGGAACAACTAAACCTCACCTATGTAGACCTCTACCTCATACATTTTCCTATCGCTACTTGTGTAAGTACTAGGTATAAGATTCGTTGAATAATAATTAGAGGTCATCGTTTGACAACTATCGTCATACGAAGATGTATCTATAATGATCTAACAGATACATCCATGACTGACTGACTGATCGGTACATCCATGACTGACTGACAGACTGACACATCCATGACTGACTGACTAATCGATACAACCGTGACCAACTGACTGACTAATACATCCATGACTGACTGACCGACACATCCATGACTGACCGACATATCCATGACTGACTGACGGACACAACTATGACTAACTGACTGACTGACTAATCGATACATCCGTGACCAACTGACTGACTAATACATCCATGACTAACTGACCGACACATCCATGACTGACCGACATATCCATGACTGACTGACGGACACAACTATGACTGACTGACTAACACATCCATGACTGACTGACTGACTGACATATCCATGACTGACTGACATATCCATGACTGACAGATTCAAACATACATGACTGACTGACTGACACATGTATGACTGACAGACTAAAACATACATGACTGACTGACCAATACATCCATGACTGACTGACCAATACATCCATGACTATAATATTGTAACGTATAATTTCCAGTCACCAGACTTATACAGCCCGCCAATCCCGATCGACTACGTGGAGACATGGCGAGGCATGATCGAGGCCAAACAACTCGGGTTGGCCAAGTCTATAGGCGTCGCCAACTTCAACGCTACGCAAGTTGAACGGCTGATTAACGAGACGAGCGTCAAACCTGCTATGTTGCAGGTCGAGGTGAGAAGTTCTTACCTATAGCAAACTTTATCAGAAACATATAAAATGCTTTGTCTTGCTTGACTGACTGACTGAGGGATCAACGCACAGCCTAAACCGCTGATCGTAGAGACTTAAAACTTTGTGTGTTCTTTGTATGACGTAGGCATCCGATAAGAATGGATTTTACGAAATTCGATCTCTAAGGGGGTGAAAAAAGGGGGCGAAAGTTGCATGGGACAAAGTAATTCCTAGGTAACGGACGTCACGTCTGTTAATATAAGCCAAACTTATCGTAGTTCACTCAAGAAACTTGGAAAAAAGATACGAACGTCTTTTATGGGTTCACTTCACCGTCCTCGTCGGTTTATATATCACTAAATCTACCTTCATATTTCTACCTGTAGGTTCATCTCTATTAAAAAAGGTTGATCGCTTCTAATTCCCCAAAATTATTTATACTTATATCCAGGTAAACCTGAACTACCAACAGTCAGAATTGCGAGCGTTCTGTCGCTCGCACAACATCGCTGTGACTGCCTACACGCCGTTCGGGTCGCTCTTCTACAAGAGGGCGCAGGCAGATTCTCCTCCGCCGAGAGAAGACGACCCGACGCTCTGCGCTATCGCTGCCAAGTACAACAAGACTGTACCGGAGGTGACGCTCAGATACCTGGTAAGGTGGGGCCGTAAGGTGAAAGGGTACTTTCTAAACTGATTATAAAGTACCCTGAATATATAAAACTTACAACTGCCATAACCATGCCCATGTCTTAATATACAGGGTTATTGGAAATCATACTAGCAAGCCGTTGAGGGCTACTTCTGTGCATCTTAACAAACAACTTTTGTTCTACGACTTCTGGAAATTCGAAAATAAAAATAAAAAATGAGGTTATGTAAATTCGAAAAACAGCTGATTTTGACGTGATAACGTTTTATAAATTGGTGAACACCTGCAATCTCAAAAAAGTGTGACGTCACGCGTCGTTACTGGAACGCCTCATGTTATTGACAAGGTAACTATAGCAACGTTTTATCGTTGCCATGGTTACCATCAATGTTTTCTTATGACGTTATCACGTAAAATTATCGTCCGGAAACAGACTTTACAGACAACCATTTTTTTTTTAAACATAGGTCATTCAGACTAAGAACAGTAGATAAAACTTAAAAAATAAGTAAAATTTTAAGGTTCCTCTCCGTGTAAGGATCACCTGATTTTCAGGTAAACCTAACCTCAAAATTTTCGAAAAAATGTTCGAATTTCCAAAAGTCGTAGAACAAAAGTTGTTTGTTAGGGTACACAGAAGTAGCCCTCAACGGCTTGCTAGTATAATTACCAATAACCCTGTATACTTGTAGTTTTTAAGTTGGGCACTTGGGCGGTTTTTAATAGAAGTCGGTTAAAAACTAAGCTTAAATCATCCAAAATAGTTCGATTTCAGAACCCACTTCATTTAACCGTTGTTGTTTTGCTCGATTAAGTTCCAAAGACACGCACTAATCTAAGCTTTGTCTTCAAGAGACGCACTAATCTAAGCTTTGAATTCGTACTAATCTAAGCTTTGTCTCCAAGAGAGGCACTAATCTAAGCTTTTTCTTCAAGAGCCGCACTAATCTAAGCTTTGTCTTCGTACTTATCTAAGCTTTGTCTTCAAGAGCCGCACTAATCTAATCTTTGTCTTCGTACTAATCTAAGCTTTGTCTTCAAGAGACGCACTAATCTAAGGTTTGTTTTCGTACTAATCTAAGCTTTGTCTTCAAGAGACGCACTAATCTAAGCTTTGTCTCCAAGAGAGGTACTAATCTAAACTTTGTCTTCAAAAGCCGTAGGTACTAATTAATCTAAGCTTTGTTCATACTAATCTAAGTTTTTTCTTTAAGAGAAGCACTAATCTACGCGTTGTCTTAAACAGTACGAACTCGACGTAATTCCAATCCCGAAGTCGGTAATAAAAGAGCCACATCAAAGAGAACCTGGACATCTTCGACTTCTGCCTGGCCCAAGAAGACCGTGACCTGATGAAGGGATACGACGTTCACTACAAATATTATCCGACCGACCAGTGGACAGAAACGCCTTTTTAACCTTTTCAATGGACATTGAGATAAATGTTACCCCGCGTAATACAAATTTTAACTTAGTTTTTTACTAGTTTGCTAGTTAGGTTTTTACTATTTACTTAGTTTTAACTTAGTTTATACTAGCTGTTCGTTCGCGATGTGTTTTGGTTTATTTAGAATACCTAGCATTTTCCCGCACAGATAGGTAGGTAGGTACTATTTATCGTTCGGTGGAAGTTATGATAAAAAAATAGGTAGTTACATTATTGTTTTTAAACTATATTTTTTTTAATTGATTTGGCGAAGGCACTTTTGTAGGAAAGTAATATTTTTTTAATTTCTTTATTAATATCTCACAAATAAAACATAATACACAACAATATAAAACTAAGTCAAATTCCTATTCGCACAAAACTTTCAACATTTTTTGTCTTCCTAGTTAACTTTGTTTTTTTTTTGTAAATTAAAAAAAAATTAAATACCTTTGCCCCTTGATTCATATTATTGCATTCATAATATAAGAGGTAGTATTAATTATTACACCAACATCATGCAAATAATAATCTATTTTGGTGCAAATAATATTTTGTTTTTTTTAATTTTCAAATATTAATGATTAAATATGAAAGGCCATTGAACAAATACTTAAAATGACACGATGCACATTGAGATCCTTACCTATTGATAGCGGGCATTACGTTGAACAAAAATGCTCTCACACCAAACATCTAAAGTATAGAATACAGGGTTTTTGAAGAAATGTGATGTTCCATGATTTTCCAAAAGTGCGCGGTGACTTTATGCCCAAACTAATTGTGTAAAATTATTTATTTATTTTATTTAAAGGAAAGTCTACAGCTAAGTTTAACATAATAAAACAGAAGAAATAGAAACAGAAAGCCAATTACAGACAATCACAAATAGAAACGTACTAAAAATACTAAAGACAGCGTATCGAAAAATATATAGTTAGATATATAACATAATAAATTCAGAACGCACACAACGACAAGAAGGATTCGCAGAAACAATATAAATACATATAACACATAAACAAGACTAGTAATCAGCGACAGAAAGGTCAGATTCGAAGAAGAGCTGACTGAGCACGCGCCTGAGACTTCTGAAGTCTGTATTAAATAGATCGACACCATCAATCCCCCTACAAATCCTATTAAACCTACTGCTCGCTCGGTAGAGAAACTCATTTTGCCTATAATTAGTGGATGCTCTAGGCAAGAACAATAAATCGCTGGATCTTAATGTTACACCAGTAGCTCTTAAGGACAACATCCCAAGCAGGTTAGGGCAATCGATTATGCTAGCCGCGATTTTAGCGCGAACCGCGATCTATCAACTAAAGGAATCAAATGATGCTTTTTACAGAGATGTATATAATTATGTTATGCATAGGGTTATTATGCCAAAACCTTTATGCCAAACTACAAAAAGACATTTTACTTTATGCCAAAAGTGAGGTTCCTACCTCTAAACTAACATCAAACTTCTAAAGCTTCTCGGAAATGGAATATTTAAAGAAAAATGATGTCCTATGATTTTTCAAAAGTGTGCGGTTCACTTTGAGTCTCATACCCATCGAAAAGAACAAATGATGCCCTTATACAAAACCTATGAAGCGTAAGGCCATTTTTTATTCATCGGGTCTAAAATCACAGCGGAAAAAACATAACATAACACATAACATACCACGCTCCCATACTGAATGTCTGGACCCCTTTTGCAATTTTCTGAATTCTTGACCAAATTGCCCAGTTTTTTTTATTAGGTAGCTGGCAGGGCTTGTTTTCGTACTAATCTAAGCTTCGTCTTCAAAAGACGTACTAATCTAAGCTGTGTCTTCGTACTAATCTAAGCTTTGTCTTCAAGAGACGCACTAATCTTAGCTTTACCTTCGTACTAATCTAAGCTTTGTCTTTAAGAGACGCACTAATCTAAGTTTTGTCTTCAAGAGACGCACTAATCTAAGCTTTGTCTTAAACAGTATGAACTCGACGTAATTCCAATCCCAAAGTCGGTACAAAAGAGCCACATCAAAGAGAACCTGGACATCTTCGACTTCTGCCTGACGCAAGAGGAACGTGACCTGATGAAGGGATACGACGTTCATTACAAATATTTACCTACAGAACCATGGATTCAGACGCCTTTTTAAGTTTTCATGAAAATTAAGATAAATGTAACCCAACCACGCGTTATACAAATTTTATTTACAAAATTAATTATTTGACAATTTGTTGCATTTTATTATTTATTATTAATTAATTATTCAATGTATACATAATGTTATTATTTAGTTTTTTATTATTTTACCATGCATAATTATAATTATGTTAAGTTATACATCTTCATCTTCTATATATACAGGGTTATTGGAAATTAATTGACACGGCGTTAAGGGCTTCTTCTGTGCACCTTAACGATCAACTTTTGTTCTACGACTTTTGGAAATTCATTATAAAAATATTCCATACAAAAATAAAAAATGGGTGCGTGTACTTATGTACGCGCGTGAGAAGTTATACTTCTTTGGCATTATTAAAAAAAAAAAAAAAAAAAACTCGTCCGGCAAAAAACTCGTCCGACAAAAAACTCGTCCGACAAAAAACTCGTCCGACAAAAAACTCGTCCGGCAAAAAACTCGTCCGACAAAAAACTCGTCCGACAAAAGACTCGTCCGACAAAAAACTCGTCCGACAAAAAACTCGTCCGACAAAAAACTCGTCCGGCAAAAAACTCGTCCGACAAAAAACTCGTCCGACAAAAAACTCGTCCGACAAAAAACTCTTCCGACAAAAAACTCGTCCGACAAAATACTCGTCCGACAAATATAAATAATTAATTACATTAAAATAATTATGTAGTAGTAGTACCGCAGATGACAGCTGTCATCTTGCGGTTTGCGGACAACTTCATGGTGAGAATTTTGTGTGACGCTTTTGTAAAATTTCACTCTCATCATTTTTTCATAACGCGCCTAAAGAAGTATAACTACAAAAATTAAATCCAACAGTTCAAATAATACTCAACTCTACGTCTACGTCACAGAATCAATCATAGTAGGTATGGTACAACCCGATCGGGTCGCACGCAGTGCGCCCCGTGCCAATCGCGCGCGCGCACTTGCCGCATAGACATAGAAAATTACCTGACAGTACGAGAAACACTTAAATATTTTTTTTGGGATATGTATTAAGTTTCGACAAAAGTCGTAGAACAAAAGTTGTTTGTTAAGGTGCACAGAAGAAGCCCTTAACGCCGTGTCAATTAATTTCCAATAACCCTGTATATATAAAAGAAAGTCGTGTTAGTTACACTATTTATAACTCGAGAACGGCTGAACCGATTTGGCTGAAAATTGATGGAGAGGTTGCTTAGAACCAGGAGAAGGACATAGGATACTTTTTTTTTTCTTTCTTTTTTTTCGATATTCAAACGAGATCGGGATTTGCGCGGGTGAAATTAAATATACGTACGAAATATTCTTTTTTTTTTTTTACGCGGGTGAAATAAAATATACGAAATATTCTTTTTTTTTATACGCGGGTGAAATAAAATATACGAAATATTCTTTTTTTTTTCGATATTCAAACGAGATCGGAACTTACGCGGGTGAAATTAAATATGCGAATTATTCCATATTCAAACCCGCATAAGTCCCGATCCCGTGGGAATATCGGGATATACACTATTATGTATTATGTGACGTTCGTCTTTGTTGTAAGGCGTTCGACCGGGGGGTTTTCTCGAGCGGCTGCAGTTTTTTTGTTGATAACTGAGCACCTACTTATTGGATTTTGATGTAAAGTATACCACGACTTTCCTCAGATTTCACTTGGTTTATTCGTTTTTAACTGTAGAATATGTAACAAACAAACAGACAGACAGATATATTGAAGTGAAAACTTCTTATGGCGCGTTGGGCACTTTTGTGGGTGAGCATTTTCAGTCGTTCTCGCGACAGATTTTGACGCGACAGATGAGATTTGACGCGACAGATGAGATTTTATTTGTGTTAGTCTTTTTGTTTAACTTATACTGCCATCTATTACACAAATTGAGAAACTTAGTTTCTAAAAAGACCGCTATTCGAATGTAGATGGCGCTGATTTAAATTTTTTTACTGCCATCTAGCGAATAAAAAATAAACTATATTTGTTTAAGTGAGTGCTAATAGATGGCAGTAGCAGATCGTTTCAAGAAATATTCTATGAGAAATAACAAGTTTATTTTTGTTCTATTACTTTTTCGAAGTCCAACAGACCCCTTTTTTTTATTTGCTGTATTTTATAGAAATCAATGCCACTTTTCGTTGTAATTTTATAACTCAAGAACGGGCTCACCTATCCAAACCAAATGTTTAAGCTTTGTTCCGACTATTTAGTAGATGGTTTATGTGAAGTTCTTCATTTATCACATTTTTTATAAATGGCAAAACAACGTTTGCCGGGACAGCTAGTTAGATATAACTTTAAGAAACTTTGTGACTTGTATTTTGAATACCAATAAACTATCTATCTATCTATCTATCTATTAACTTATTTGTTTTACAAAGTTACTAAATGTAAAAATAAAATGTGTAAAAATGTTATGTAAATTTGTATACACTGTGTAACAAGGGGGGTGGATCATCGGTTGTTAGGGGGTAGAGGACCTCAATACCTATCGATTTAACCCCCATGTATGTTCTGCAATAATTGGTGGTTCAAAAGTTATTTGGGTTTTAGTGATATTTTAGTCAAAATCAGATTTCACCCTGAACTTCGCAATTACAGCCAAACTATCAGGCCTGCGATTCTGCCTTTTTTTACCCGACTACGGCGAAGCCAAAAGGGAGGGTTATGTATTTGACCTGTATGTATGTATGTAAGTATGTATGTATGTATGTATGTATGTATGTATGTATGTAAGTATGTATGTATGTTCATCTGTTCCCGCCTAACTTCAAAACTACTTACTATAATTCAACAAGTGAGATATCGTTAAAAGCGTCTTAATGGTCCGCTGGTTATAGGCTATGTGACGTCACAATAAATTAAATGTGGCGCCCTCTAGAGGACATAGAGTCATGAATTAACAAATAAAAATAATTAAAATGTATCGTGTGGGGTATCAAATGAAAGGGCTTAATTAGCACATTTCAAAAATATATATATTGCACTAGCTGTTGCTCAATGATTTGCTTGCATTCACTCGATAATGGTGTTAGTACATGTGTTTGTTACTTCTTCATGCAAAAACTACTGACCGGATAACATTAAAACTCGGTATGTTAGTAACTGAGAACCTGGATTAGTACATAAACTACGTTTTATCCTGATATTCCCACGGGATCGGGACTTCCCTTGTTCCGGGTTCGGGTCTTCAAGGTGAAACAACTCAGCCAATAGACAAATTTTAATGGGTAGTACCTATGGGTAATCGAGGGCTTAAAAAGTAACATTGGCTACCTGAAGTGATCGTGTGGGTTAAGCAACGCGTATTAGCACGGTCCTCGCCACCAACTTCAGCCGATTTAAATGAAAGCTTGTCCTATAAAGATAGTTTTTTAAGGCGTAAAGATTCAAAATGTCCCTTCCCCGAAGTATCCCTTGGTTATTAGGTACCTACCTACAAAAAATAATTTAAATAAAAAAAATAAGTTAAAAATCTAAAACCCGACTACGTAAAAAAATGTAGTTAAAAAAACAAACTAGGTATCTACATAAAAATCGCACTGTAAAAAGTATCAAACAAGAAAAATACAGAGAGCTAATTCTGTAGGCAATCTCAATCAAAGTGTCGTGTATTCAGTGGATAGCCGTCGTCGGATGCCACCTTGCAATGCAACAGTACTAAGGGATTCTTGTAGGGCAAGGTGGCATCCGACGACGGCTATCCACTGAATACACGACTTTGTTTGTCTTTATGAAATCCAGTAGTTTTTAAGATAGGTTGCAGAAAAAAATATTCTGTGAAATACTTTTATTAGAACCATGCAAAGATAATGTAAACATTAGATTTTGAACATAAAATCTTACTTTAATGGTTTTATTTTGAGTTTTATAAATCTAAGACTCTGATTGGTGTAGGGGTACAAAAGGTTGACTATTGAACTTGTTTCACAAAAACAGGCACAATCGCAGACCTGATAGTTTGGCTGTAATTGCGAAGTTCTGGGTGAAATCTGATTTTGACTAAAATTTCACTAAAACCCAAATAACTTTCGAACCACTCATTATTGCAGAACATACATGGGGGTTAAATCAATAGGTACTGAGGTCCCCCACCCCCCAGCAATCGATGATTCACCCCCCTTGTTACACCGTGTATAATGACTAAGTTGGAAATTGAATTAACTTTTTATTTATTGTTCCTTGTCCGTGTGTTCTATAAATTACATTTTATTTAGTTGTAACCCAATTTTAATTCGAATTTTAAGTCAGAATTGTAACTTTTTTTTGTGAACTGTTACTATACAGGGTTATTGGTAATTATACTAGCAAGCCGTTGAGGGCTACTTCTGTGCACCTTAACGATCTTTAACGAAGGTTAAGCCTAAGGTTCTACCAGTACAATCGGTCGCGTTACTACTTACCTACTTACTACTAAGCCCTAGGTTTAATTACCATTAAACCTAGAATGTCCCGGTTGTTACCTCTAGTAGCAGTCGTTAGGTCAAGTTAGAGGCCTTAAGGCGATCTGAAAACTCTAACAATAGGTGAGCCACACCACTATACGAGAAGAAGAAGAATTTCACATTATCCCCAAATTCTCCCAAATATGAATATTGGGGGATGATGCCACGCCAAATTCCCACTACTTATATAGAGTTTATCTATCTATCTATCTACTTATTCCCCATTTGGGGGAACTATACAGGTTTTATCTAAAATCCAAGGATTGATTATGTGTCTATCTAACAAAACTCACAAAATCATTTCAAAATCTAAAGATTTATACTATTTTATGAAAAGCCGATGAAAAATTGTAACGACCCTCGCAATTTTGATTTTAAACCATATTACAAAAACATTAAAATATAAATTAGCTTGAAATATCTCTTGGCGCCACCCAGACAACGGTACGCCAACGAAAAATATCTTTCAAATAACAAAACTTATTAAATCTATTGAACTAACGACTTCAAATGTATCACAGTAGAGTTTAATTTACAATAGCAGTACTCTAAGATACTCCATAGTAGCAAACGCATAGCCACTTTCTATTGAAAAGTCAATACTGAAACTGCATACGTTTACCAAAGGAAAATCTACTTTATTTGGTACGAAATAAAATATAAAAGCGATTGTATAGAATACATAAGTTATATCGTTTTCTAGTCGTGATGGTGAAAAGCGTTTTGGCGCCAGCCAGTCCGGCGTCCGGCGCCATCTTGTCGCGCTTTACTCGTCGATTCGACGGAGATTCGTGGCAACGGCTTCCTATGTAACTATACTATACAGTCAGCTTCCGCTTTCCGCATTATTTTGGCTAATTTACTGTTATGGGCCCGTAACTTTGATGTTACATTTGTGGGCCTTGTTATAATATGTCTACGTTATTGTTTTGCGTCAATTAGGTAGCTCTTAAAGCTTCTATCCCAAAAAGTTCGGTTTAAGCTTTTAAACATGATTAACCAATTGTCAAAGTGCAAAATACAAAAATACTCAAGTAATATTTGGCTAAAAAAAACGTTGCATCAGAACCTAAAGCAAGCCGCTTTAAGAGTTATTTTTAAAACAAAATGAAAACTAGATTTATGACAAAAAAATGGATAGGCCATAATATCATGACACTATTTTGTAAATGCCATCACGAGGGGTACTAATTGCCATAGTGTCATATAATGTTTAATAAACAATATACAACTTAAATAGCGACCCGCTCCGGCTTCGCACGGCTATTTTATGCATGTATTATACATATAAACCTTCCTCTTGAATCACTCTATCTATTAAAAAAACCGCATCAATATCCGTTGCGTAGTTTTAAAGATTTAAGCATATAGGAACATAGGGACAGAGAAAGCGACTTTGTTTTATACTATGTAGTGATACTATGACGTAGTGAAGTGATAGTGAAGAGGTTGGATTAGCAACCTCCGCCCTCTTACAAAAAGTGGTGAAATTGTGACGTCATCGCTCGACGCACGTATTTTATGACTAACTAGCAGCGCACCGCGGTTTCACCCGCGTAACTCCCGACCCCGAATATCGGGATAAAAGTAGCCTATGTTATACCCAATGAATCAATGTATCCTCATACCAAGTTTTATCAAAATCGGTCCAGTAGTTTCGGAGCCTATTCGTAACAAACAAAAAGACTTTCCTGTTTATAATATTAGTGTAGATAGGTACTTTAGTTTTCAAAATCACTAACTATTGTAAAACTGTAAAATCATTACAATTTTAATAGTCTGCTGGATTATTTATAATACACTCTAACTATAATATAATACACTCAAAACCTTCTAACTAAACGAATATTCAAAGCTCCCCATCACTTTGTTCACACGGCTTTTGCCCGAAGACTGCCGCAGTTCATGCTTCCGCACATATATAACTCCGTCCAAAAAGTCCTGGATTTGAAAACCTGTACAGTACGCCAAGCTAAACACAAACTCTCAAATTGGCTACTCAGTTTGTCCTATATAGCTACCGAAAACTTCCTAAAGATACTCAGATAGCTGTAATAGGGATAAAAACACTGGGTCAATAGTTTCCCATTCTATTATATATATTACTATCTGCGCCCCGCGGTTTCACCTGCGTAGTAATTTTTTACGCAACTTTCTTAATTTTTTCTTCCATAAGAACCTTCTCCATACAATAACAAACACAACAAAAAAAGAATTGGCCAAATTGGTCCAGGCGTTGTTGAGTTATGCGCTTACCAACACATTTTGCGATTCATTTTTATATATAAGAAGATGTATAGCTAAATGTACCTATAATGTATTCAATAACTACCGGCTGGTTCACCGTCGTCGTATTATTACTAGTAATCTATGTATGTTAACTTGGATTAGGGCCCCCACGATACAGGCTAGACCTAGTAACAGGTAAAAAATTGTTAAATTACTCGTAAGTTTGTTGAAATAAATAAAAATTATTATTATATTATTATTACTAGCTGCGCCGCGCGGTTTCACCCGCGTAAGTCCGATCTTTCTCACCGTTTAAACCTTCCCTGGACTACGACAAACATTTCAAAACCAAAATCGTCTAAATCGGACCAGCCGTTCTCGAATTTTAGCGAGATAAACGAACAGATATAGATTTTTATATACATAGATTGTGTAAAGAAACCGTCTAACTAATCCCTCGTAGGTACCTCAAGGAACTTAAAAATATTAAATTGAAAGTTACCCAGATTTAAAAAAACAGCGCACTCCGGGAGTGCAGGCAGAAGTGAAAACTGTATATCTGTGTAAAATCTCATCTGTCGCGAGAACATACGCAAAAAGAGTTTTAAATGAAAAAAAAAATAGTCGTCCAACATTTGTCGTCCGACAAATAGTCGTCCGACATTTGTCGTCCAACAATTAGTCGTCCGACATTTGTTGTCCGTCAATAGTCGTCCGACAAATAGTCGTCCGACATTTGTCGTCCGTCAATAGTCGTCCGTTAAAAAATACCATATGTACGTCTTAATACACTCACAGCCAAATTAAAAAACTGTATATCTGTGTAAAATCTCATCTGTCGCGAGAAAATCTGTCGTCTGTCGCGAGAACGGCTGAAAATGCTCACCCACAAAAGTGCCAACGCGCCATAAGAAGTTTTCACTTCAAAAAATATATGATAACACCTTAATTAACCTAAGAGCATGGAATTATAAATATAGAATAGGTACTATCCATGCCTTAGTTAGAGCATTTAACCAGAATATTTAGGTCTAAGACTTAGGGGAAAAAAGTATGATGTCACAAAGTACCGGAGCGGAGGTTGCTAATCAAACCTCTTTGAGTTTTCTCTCTCTTGACACGCGTAATCTTAACGTAGTTGTACTATATGGTAGGTATAGTTTAGTTTTGTACCCTGTTTTGAGATTTTTTGTTGCAAAACGGCCTTTAATAGAAGTCATTTGTTAAATTAAATGTTTTTGTAGATATTTATAACTAGCGACCCGCCCCGGCTTCGCACGGGTGCAATGCTGATACCAAATATACTACAAAATGTCTTTATCTATACTAATATTATAAAGCTGAAGAGTTTGTTTGTTTGTTTGAACGCGCTAATCTCAGGAACTGCTGGTTCGAATTGAAAAATTATTTTTGTGTTGGATAGTCCATTTATCGAGGAAGGTTATAGGCTACTTTTTATCCCGATATTTCCACGGGATCGGGAGTTACGCGGGTGAAACCGCGGAGCGCATATACAATATTCACAGCTTTTTTGTCATTAGACAATACAGACATGTTTTCTTCAGTTAGAGATTACTCTAGCGGACATAGCGGATGCGGCCCGTACGCTTCAACCGCTATGTCCCTGCATTTTAAATCTGTGATATCTTCAAAAATATTTATTTAAATTAGATAGATAGATAAACACTTTATTTGAACAACACACAAAACATTGATTAAAACAAAAATTACGAGAAAGCTTATTAACTACGAAATTGTACAACCTTATCGCTTAAAGCGATTTCTTCCATGCAACCTTAGGATGGAGAAGGTCTGTTTAGCTTAACTGGTAGGTTGGTGGTTAAATTACATGCTGTAAGGATGGATGTTATTCTATAGCTGTAAGGACTTAATGCACAATGTATTTAAGGTAGGTACTTACACTTTTAATATAAATAAGGCACAATTAATATAAAAATGGTTATTGTGGGTCATCGACCACTAAAATGATCGATGTTGTGGGTTATCCCTAAGAGATAGACATATATACCATCGCGGACTTTTTTGTAGACCTTTTTAGGGTCTACGCTTAGTGAAAAGCACAGTGAAAAGAATAAATCACACTTAATCACTACATAGTATAAAACAAAGTCTCTGTCCCTATATCCCTATGTATGTTTAAATCTTTAAAACTACGCAACGGATTTTGATGCGGTTTTTTTGCTGGATAGAGTGATTCAAGAGGAAGGTTTATATGTATAATACATGCATAATATAGCCGTGCGAAGCCGGGGCGGGTCGCTAGTAAAATTATAAAGAGGAAAGATTTTTTGTTTTTTTTTGTTTGTAACGAATAAGCTCCGAACCTACTGGACCGATTTTATTGAAACTTGGTATGAGGATACATTGATTCATTGGCATACTCTTATCTCAATATTCCCAAGGGATCGTGAATCACGCGTATGTAACCACGGAGCACTATTTAATTTATAATTTTCCTTGGAAAATATTCCATATCTATACATATAAAATCCTTTGTCCTGACTGAACTGACTGCACAGCCTAAACCACTGATCGTAGAGGCCTGAAACTTGGAGGGTGTGTTCTTTGTAAGACGTAGGCATCCGATAAGAAAGGATTTACCGAATTTCTGCCCCTTAGGGGGTGAAAAGGGGGCAAAGTTTGTATGGGACAATGCGACTTTTTGGTCCATTTTCGATTTCTACGCGGACCAAGTCGCGGGCAAAACTTATCACAATAAAAACTTATTTTTCTCTAACTGTTTTCTTTAACCACGAAACGTCAGTGAAATCATCAAATTGTCATTTATGTAATTTTTTCCATTGTTTTACTATATTTATATTATTTTACAATATTTATATTATATATGGATGAAAGAAATAACGTAATGTTTTAGTTAAATATAAATTGTGATGTGAAAAAAAATGTTGTTTTTGTACCTGGTCCTGAAATCCGTCGTCCTAAGCGCGGCCACGCCGCCCACGCCGGCTGAAGGGAACCAATATTACGATGGCTACAATGTGGAAGACTCGTTTACAGATGATGGACACGGTACAGTCACATTACCAATTTGCTGAACCCCACGTGACCTAGTGCTCACTTGCAAATCTGTAAGGTTGTAAAGTAATGTTACCTGATTCTGTTTTTTCCATACAATACTAGCGACCCGTCCCGGCTTCGCACTGCTATATTATACATGTATTATACATATAACCCTTCCTCTTGAATCACTACATCTATTAAAAAAACCGCATCAAAATCCGTTCCGTGGTTTTAAAGATTTAAGCATACATAGGGACAGAGAAAGCGACTTTGTTTTATACTATGTAGTGATAATAAAAGTAACAAAATAGGTACCTAAACACTATATTTTTTCCAGATATGCAAATGAGCTCTGGGTCACGTGGGGTTCAGCTAATTGGTAATGTGACTGAAAGCAACTTGTGTTATTAAAACAGAGCTCCGCGGTTTCACCCACGTAACTCCCGATCCCGTAGGAATATCGGGATAAAAAGTAGCCTATAACCTTCCTCGATAAATGGACTATCCAACACAAAAATAAACAAAGTCAAAGTCAAATTTCTTTATTTCTTTCGATGCTTATGTATATATACATTGATCACTTGGAATCGTCTTAAAAACGAAGTTAGGATGTGTGCCTTACGAACGCGCCCACCAATGAGAAGAAGGCACATGAAACTCATGGGGTTTTTTTTATGTGATCACGCTCACAAAGGTCAATATTACAAATATTTGAAGGTATTATTTGAAATGGAGCAATTAAAGTCACAGCCATGGATTCTTATCATTAAGGTACGAAGAGGTATCATAGTATGCCTTACCGCACAATTTATGCTTTATAAAAGTTTTGAATTTGTTAATGGACATGTCAACCTTTCACGATGTAAAAAAAAAATGTATATTGGTCACCCCAGTGCCAAATAAAAAAAATTGCCTGTAATATTACCACATGAGTAAATATTACGATTTAAAATCTCCTCCTTTTTTAGGATTCCGTACCCAGAAGGTTAAAACGGTACCCTATTACTAAGACTACACTGTCCGTCTGTCTGTCTGTCACCAGGCTGTATCACATGAACCGTGATAGCTAGACAGTTGAAATAAAACCGGTCAAGTGCGACTCGCGCACGAAGTGTTCCGTATCATTATCATCACATAATAAAAAAAATAGATGGCGCTAGTGGTAAAAATACATGAATGAAGGATAAATGGCGGGTTACGGTTTATGACGTATTAAAAAAAACTACTTACCAGATCTCGTTCAAACCAATTTTGGGTGGAAGTTTGCATAGTAGGTAATGTATATCATAATTTTTTTTTAGTTTCATTTCACTTATTTTACTAGTTACAGGGGGAGGACACACTTCTTACCACTTTGGAAGTGTCTCTCGCGTAAACTAGTTTAGAAAAAAAATGATATTAGAAACCTCAATATCATTTTTGAAGACCTATCCATAGATACCCCACACGTATGGGTTTGATGAAAACAATTTTTTTGAGTTTTAGTTCTAAGTATGGAGTTCTAAGTATTAACCCTAAAATTGATTGTTTTTTTCTTATATTTTTGTGTGAAAATCTTAATGCGGTTCACAGAATACATCTACTTACCAAGTTTCAACAGTATAGTTCTTATAGTTTCGGAAACAAGTGGCTGTGACATACGGCAGGCAGACAGACATGACGAATCTATAAGGGATCCGTTTTTTGCCATTTGGCTACGGAACCCTAAAAAGGGGCTCCTAAAGAACATGGTACGGAACCGTTAGTACGCGGGTCCGACTCGCACTTGGCCGGTTAAAAAGTGCTCAATTATTGTATTATGTGTTTGCAGTGACCACCAAACAGGATAGCCTGAGGGTACGAAGGTATGAACAGGATTCGAATGCCTTCGACCCTGATGATGAGGACCAGGTCAAAGGTACCTACTACCTAAAATATTTTATTCAATAGGTTTACATCACTTTGAAGCGTCTTAAAAACTATGTTAGGATGTGTGCCTTCGGAACGCGCCCACCATAAACCCAAAACATACATTTTTTCCCCAAAAAACACTATATTACCCGTGTTTCCTAGACTTTGTTGATGTGTGTATATTAACGATCTATTCATAATACCTATATCTACGAAAATCTGCAAGTTCACATAAAATTTGGATATACGAAATTCAAGAATGTCTTTGGGTGTTTTGTGTTCCCTTATAATCATAGATTTAATTGCGATATTGGTTTTTTGTGAAATGATTATCAATTATCGTATAATTACATAAATGTGTCAGGGACAGGTTTGTGTCGGTTAAAAAGTTTATCCACCCATATACATCTTTAGGTAATTTACTATCACTACATAGTATAAAATAAAGTCACTTTTCGCCGTCCCTATGTCCATTTGTATGCTTAGATCTTTAAAACTACGCAACGGATTTTGATGCGGAGGAAGAGGAAGGTTTATATGTATAATACATGCATAATATAGCCGTGCGAAGCCGGAGCGGGTCGCTAGTTTATATGTATAATACATGCATAATATAGCCGTGCGAAGCCGGAGCGGGTCGCTAGTTTATATGTATAATACATGCATAATATAGCCGTGCGAAGCCGGAGCGGGTCGCTAGTTTATATGTATAATACATGCATAATATAGCCGTGCGAAGCCGGGGCGGGTCGCTAGTTTATATGTATAATACATGCATAATATAGCCGTGCGAAGCCGGGGCGGGTCGCTAGTTTATATGTATAATACATGCATAATATAGCCGTGCGAAGCCGGAGCGGGTCGCTAGTTTATATGTATAATACATGCATAATATAGCCGTGCGAAGCCGGGGCGGGTCGCTGGTTTATATGTATAATACATGCATAATATAGCCGTGCGAAGCCGGAGCGGGTCGCTAGTTTATATGTATAATTCATGCATAATATAGCCGTGCGAAGCCGGGGCGGGTCGCTAGTTTATTATAATAGAGTGTGCTCCTAAAGATACCTAAAGATGTACTATTAAACGACCTGTTTATTTTCCGGAGCCTACTACCGGGCATGGTCAGATCATCGTTATTTCTTAAGTTGAAGTTATGAATATCGCTGTTTTTGCAAAAAATATCAAGATTTTTGTGAACTTGCAGATTTTCGTAGATATATTGTGAATAGAGCGTTAATATATTTAACTCTTTAAATTTTTCTCTAAGTGATTCCCTGGGGCCCATTTTATAGATAGCTCGGAATAGATTTCACTATCGCTACCTACCTATACAACCCCGTATCGTATTAGAATGTCTTCCTCCAAACACATTGTATAACATAATATAATCACTAAGGTTTTTAAACCGGGTAATTTACCACGTTTTTTTTGTGGACCATGCAATAGTGCCCAAATATCGTGTTCCAAAGAAATAAAAAAATAAGGGTAGATAAATATTCCGTTAAAAATAAATAAACATTGCAAGGTCGTAGCCAGTATCGTAGTGTAGCAGTCTGAATTAGTTTGGCAGGATCGCTCGTAGCGCCACAGTATCGTAGCTTAGCAGTTTGAATTAGTTTGGCAGGATCGCTCGTAGCGCCACAGTATCGTAGCTTAGCAGTTTGAATTAGTTTGGCAGCATCGCTCGTAGCGCAGAAGTTTCGTAGCTTAGCAGTCTGAATTCGTTTGGCAGGATTGCTCGTAGCGCAGAAGTTTCGTAGCGCAGCAGTCTGAATTAGTTTGGCGGGATCGCTCGTAGCACAGAAGTTTCGTAGCGTAGCAGTCTGAATTAGTTTGGTAGGATCGCTCGTAGCTCAGAATTTTCGTAGCGTAGAAGTCTGAATTAGTTTGGCAGCATCGCTCGTAGCGCAGAAGTTTCGTAGCGTAGCAGTCTGAATTAATTTGGCAGGATCGCTCGTAGCGTAGCAGTCTAAATTAGTTTGGCAGCATCGGTCGTAGCGCCGCAGGAAAACTTAAACGGTTTCAATATTAAAACACAAAAACATTAAATAATGTTATTTAACAATAATAATTTGTTTTTAGGCGCATTGAACCAAATATTTGCCGGTCGAAGATTGGACGAACCCCTATCAGCTAAAGATTTCACATCGTTCCTTGAAGCGGAATACAATACATCTCTCAAATCAATAACTAGAATCAACGACGCACTAACTCTGGTCAACAACTGGCATCGTACCACGCATCTATATCACCCTGGTACCAAGGTATCGTACCACGTATCTGTATTACCCTAGTACCAAGGTATCGTACCACGTATCTGTATCACCCTGGTACCAAGGTATCGTACCACGCATCTGTATCACCCTGGTACCAAGGTATCGTACCACGTCTCTATATCACCCTGGTACCAAGGTATCGTACCACGTATCTGTATCACCCTGGTACCAAGGTATCGTACCACGTATCTGTATCACCCTGGTACCAAGGTATCGTACCACGTATAAGTATCACCCTGGTACCAAGGTATCGTACCACGTATCTGTATCACCCTGGTACCAAGGTATCGTACCACGTATCTGTATCACCCTGGTACCAAGGTATCGTACCACGTATCTGTATCACCCTGGTACCAAGGTATCGTACCACGTATCTGTATCAACCTGGTACCAAGGTATCGTACCACGTATCTGTATCACCCTGATACCAAGGTATCGTACCACGTATCTGTATCACCCTGGTAGGAATACCAACATTTTGACACAATCATAAACTGTTAAGAATATAAATCTCTAATTATATACAAATTATGTGATCCAACTTGGAAGATAGGATAGCTTACATCTTAATTTATCCCGATATTCCCACGGGATCGGGAGTTACGCGGGTGAAACCGCGGAGCGCAGCTGTAAGTTATATATACTTAACTAACAAACAAATCACTCACAAACTTAATTACTCTTTTTCACTTATAATTAAATTGTTTCAAGTTTTCCAAACAAATTCTCGAAGAAATATACCGCAATGCGACGGAAATGTACCAGTTCTTCACCCAGCATCCAATCAACGAAGTATACATCAACGACGTTGAGAACACTGAGGTCCCGACGAGAGCGTATCTGCCTGATCAACTGATGCCTTCGAGGGAGGACTCCACTCTTCATCTGAAGATACCGACCAGAAGTACGAAGAAGATCAAAATTGGGACGGTATTAATCAATTTCAATTTAATCAATAAATAATAAAAAAAACGTATGGCACTCGGGGACTGCCGCGGTAAAGCTATTGCATAGCGAACGCTCGGCCGAGCTACATGGTAGGCGGAGTGGGGGGTGTTAGGTTTTATTTTCGTTACGGAATTGCTTCATTCGGTCGCCGCGCTCAAAGCCCGCGATAAAAGCTATGCAATAGCTTAAAATACTTATTGCAGGACATTCCACACATCGCCATCTAGCCCCAAGCTAAGTAACTAGACTTGTGTTATGGGTGCTAGACAACGGGTATAAGTACTTACTTATATAATTTTATTTTGTAAATACCAGTATATACTTATAATAAATAGAAACAATCAGACCACAGACAAAAATCTAAGCATAAATACGTGTGTGTGTTTGGCAGTCCGGCATGGTGACCATTGTCCCAACTGGGTCGCCAATTTATTTATTGTTTCCCACAGGTAGGTTCTTAATAGTACATTACGATATAAGTGTGGTAAATTGATCATTACATAGAGGCGGTTTATGACCCTATGTAGAATAGAATAGAATAGAAAAACATTTATTTGGACAAGCACACGACATAGGTAAATAAATATTTAGAACAATTTAAGAGATGTTGACAAGCATATGGGCTATGTCCCTTTGTATGCTTAGATCTTTAAAACTACGCAACGGATTTTGATGCGGTTTTTTTAATAGATAGAGTGATTCAAGAGGAAGGTTTATATGTAAAAACATGCATAATATAGCCGTGCGAAGCCGGAGCGGGTCGCTAGTTATGTTATACTATGTAGTGATAGTGATAGTGATGATGATGATAGTGATAGTGACTATGTAGTGATATCTCCCTTCTCAGATTCCAAACAGGAGTACAAACAACGTATCAAAGGTTGTGATTCCTATCAGAATGACATACGCAGGTCAACTACTGCCCTCCAGAAAATACCCTAAACAAATTAAGATACCTTTTAGAAGTACAGAAGACATATTGCGACCTGGTTTTAACACTGGCGATGGCTATACCGATGGATTTACAGATGGTGAGTTAAAACTCCCTACCCCTATGGAGCACGTACTGTGTGAATGTGACGTCTTAGCAGCGAAGCGTATGAGCCTCCTTGGGAATGCGTATCCCAAACCGGAGGAATATAGGTTTCTTCCTCTCAGTGGGATCACCACGTTAATCGACCACTTCTTCAAAGAGTAAGAAACATTAAGGTAGGGGTAAACACAAAAGATCCCATTGGGTCGAAGTGTTGCTGTCAATTTGTCAGCCCTCGATATATAAGATAAGATAAGAAGATAACACTCCCTAAACAAGTACTTACCGTGATCTAATTCTATTAAAACTAAATCGATTCATATTAAATATAATAAATAAATAAAAAAAATTGAGAGGTATCAAGGGACACCCGGATGGAACGAAGTTCCTTTCGATTATTTAGTGAAGGAATTGTAATTTCTTTTTTTTTAATAATTGAAAGACGAAACGAAAATAACTGGCTTACTTTCTATGAGAGCAAAAAGTGTCGTTACAACTTTTTGGTCTTAATTTTCTCCGTCTAGCCCCCTTTCGCAACGCGCTATAAGGAACTTCGTTCCAATATTGCAGGACATTCCACACATCTCCATCTAGCCCCAAGCTAAGTAACTAGACTTGTGTTATGGGTGCTAGACAACGGATATACTACTTATATACGTTTCTTTTGTAAATATATATAAACTAGCGACCCGCCCCGGCTTTGCACGGCTATATTATGCATGTATTATACATATAAACCTTCCTCTTGAATCACTCTATCTATTAAAAAAACCGCATCAAAATCCGTTGCGTAGTTTTAATTTAAAGATCTAAGCATACAAAGGGAAATAGGGACGGCAAAAAGCGACTTTATTTTATACTATGTAGTGATAGTGATACATAGAAACAACCAGACCACAGACAAATATCTAAAGATAAATACACGTATGAGACGGGTATCGAACCCGCAACCCTGTGTTTGGCAGTCCGGCATGGTGACCATTGTGCCAACTGGGTGGTCGTCGAAATATGAGTAGGACTTATGAGTAAAACTCATGTAAGTCCTGCTAGCCTAGCATGAAGGCCAAAACACGATACGATAGAGCGATATAACTACATCAACTCTCAAAATATGATAGATAAAGCCGCCATGTTGAATTTTTATCATAATTTTTATCGCAATTTATAATAAAAATTCAACATGGCGGCTTTATGTATCATATTTTGAGAGTTGATGTAGTTATATCGCGTGATATCGCTTTATCGTATCGTGTTTTGGTCTTCATGCTAGGCAGGCTGGCACTCCAACAATTTTGTTATTCTGTTTTTTTGTTATTCTGTTTGTTATTTTGTTACTCTTGCCGTACTAGTTATTTAATCTTTACAGGGTTATTGGAAATTATACTAGCAAGCCGTTGAGGGCTACTTCTGTGCACCGTAATAAACAACTTTTGTTGTACGACTTTTGGGAATTGGAAAAACAAAATTAAAATTTTGAGGTTATGTAAATTCGAAAAACAGCAGATTTTTAAAAACAACGGTCATTCAGATTAAGAACAGTTTAGATCAAACTTAAAAAAATAAGGGAAATTTTAAGGTTAATGACCTCTCCGTGTAAGGAACAGCTGATTTCCAGGTAAACTTAACCTCAAAATTTTCAAATAAAATGATCGAGTTTCCATAAGTTGGCGAACAAAAATTGTTTGTTTAGGTGCACAGAAGTAGTCCTCAACGGCTTGCTAGTATTGCATAACACAAGTCTGTACAATAATTAGCTACGATATACGATATACTGATTGATGGTTGCGTAAAAACAAGATATTCGTAAATATTTTCTAATGTCATTTAAATCCCACAGAGAACTATGATTTACTTACTTACGGTCGCGCTGCCGCTCGCCCAGCGACTCGAAGTAGATTTTTACAACCTATACAAAACGAAGGCGAACCAGATGCCAACGTTGAACCAAAACCAGATGCCAACATCGAACCAAACCCAGATGCCAACGTTGAACCAAAACCAGATGCCAACATCGAACCAAAATCAGACGACGACAACAACCCACAATCAGATGCCAACAACGACCCAAAATCAGATGGCGAAGGTGAAACAAAACCAGATGACGACAACGAACCAACAACAGATGACGACAACGAACTGACAACAGATAGCGACAACGAACCGACAACAGATATGGAGGAATCAGAAGACCTAACACTATCAGATGACGACAATCTTACACTAGGTAACAATTAGATACTAATATTATATTCAATAGTAATATTGACTCCCGATCCCGTGGAAATATCGGGATAAAGAGTGACCTATGTTATTTCCAATAAATCAATAGTAATGCAAATACAGATCAAACGGAACCAAACCACTCTCACTCAACTCCCATATTCACTCAAACACCATCAGACACACAAGCTCTAAACACACAACAAAACACAATCAACAATAGGCAGGAGAAGAATTAGATTACAACTTTGATAGGGGGCAATGGGCACCTTTTTCCCCGTGGGTTACGGGACGGGGTGTCCATTTTTTTTTAAATAATCTTCGCGACACCACACTTTTCAATGCGATATAGAAAGACGAAACGAAAATAACTGGCTTGCTTTCTATGCAAAAAGAGTCGTTACAATTTTTGGTCTTAATTTTTCCGTCTAGCTCCCTTTCGCAACGCGCGATAAGGAACTTTCGTTCCGAAAAAGAATGTAAAAAAGGGGTGTAAAATATTTTTCAAATAGTGACCCTTATTAGCAGCCGGCCCTTGTAACCCACAGGTAACGAGACCGACATCGACAGCAATGGAACAACGGCCGACATGTGCGCGTGGATAACTAAAAAGAACGCGACTACAAAGAGGACGACTACAAAGAAAACAACACTTCACTTCGACATAGAGAAGTTCCTCGAGATAGTCGCCAACTTGACGTATGATTACTACACGAATCTAACGCAACAAGTAAACGAAACGTTACAGAAGATGTCAATGAAGCCGACTTGTCCTACGCTCGGGCCTCCGGTCACAGAGTTCGATTACATGTTATTTAATGACTCTATGAGAGGAAAGGTAAGTTTACTACTGTTACTTCAATTTGAAGAAGACTACAAAAATTTGCTATTTCCTTTGATTTACCATACTATGTTTGTTTTCAAAAATTGATCTCTATGAGCAAGACTATCTATTGGTATAAAAATATAGGATGATTTTTTTGCAAAATCAACAGGTTCGATTCCTGCCTGCCTAGCATGAAGACCAAAACACGATACGATAAAGCGATATCACGCGATATAACTACATCAACTCTCAAAATATGATAGATAAAGCCGCCGTGTTGAATTTTTATTATAAATTGCGATAAAAATTATGATAAAAATTCAACATGGCGACTTTATCTATCATATTTTGAGAGTTGATGTAGTTATATCACTTTATCGTATCGTGTTTTGGTCTTCATGCTAGGCATACTGGCTAGCGTAATCTCGTACCTTTACGTTTTTCAAAAATCTAATGATGCCGTTTTAGTTTTTGTCAAAATCGGGCACGCAACTCCTTTCAGCATTTTTCGCTCTCTTAAAGTAATATAGCTCTGTAGGCCCACGTAAATTTGACCCTGTGTATAAATCGTGTGATGTTTATAATGAAAATTGACAACCCAGTTGGCACAATGGTCACCATGCCGAACTGCCAAACACAGGGTTGCGGGTTCGGTTTCCGCCTCAGACATGTATTTATGCTTAGACATTTGTCTGTGGTCTGGTTGTTTCTATGTATTACTAGTTGCGCCCCGCTGTTTCACCCGCGTAAGTCCCGGTCCCGTGAGAATATCGGAATAAAAAGTAGCCTATGTGTTAATCCAGGTTTCTAGCTATCTACTTACCGAGTTGCATCGCAATCGGTTCAGTAGTTTTTGCGTGAAGGAGTAACAAACATACATACACACACAAACACACACATACACACAAACTTTCACATTTATAATATTAGTAGGATCTATACTAATATTATAAAGCTAAAGAGTTTGTTTGTTTGTTTGTTTGAACGCGCTAATCTCAGGAACTGCTGGTTTGAATTGAAAAATTATTTTTGTGTTGGATAGTCCATTTATCGAGGAAGGCTATAGGCTACTTTTCATTCTGATTTTCCCACGGGATCGAGACTTACGCGGGTAAAACCGCGGAGCGCAGCTGGTAAGTATATATTTACAAAACAAAAGTATATCTGTTGTCTAGCACCCATAACACAAGTGTAGTTACTTAGCATGGGGCTAGATGGCATTGTGTGGAATGTCCTGCAATCACTTTACTTTACTACATAGTATAAAACAAAGTCGGTTTTTCTGTCCCTATATCCCTTTGTATGCTTAAATCTTTAAAACTACGCAACGGATTTTGATGCGGTTTTTTTTAATAGATAGAATGATTCAAGAGGAAGGTTTATATGTATAATACATGCATAATATAGCCGTGCGAAGCCGGAGCGGGTCGCTAGTTTATTTATATAAAGTGTTATTTATCCTTAGTGTTTCGTGTGCGGCATGTTCGACAAGGGTATACCACATCACGCGGACTGCGCGGACGCGTTCGCCGGCGACTTCATACCGCTCGTACCACAGAACCCGAAGGCTAAGGGACAGATCGCTATGTATAGGAAATACTGCGCTTTTAGAGATGTGTACGTTTTTTTATATACATAGTTGCTTTTGCCCGCGATTTCGTCCGCATAGAAACTGGTTCTAATAAGATTTTAGGGAAGAACTTCAATTAAAAAAAAACCTTGAGAGGTGTCAAGGGTCACCCGGATGGAACGAAGTTCCTTTCAATTATTAATTAGTGAAGGAATTGTATTATTTTTTTAAATAATCGTCGCGACACCACACTGTTCAATGCGAAATAGAAAGACGAAACGAAAATAACTGGCTTGCTTTCTATCAGAGAGAGATAGGGACAGACAGACAGAGAAACACGCGCACGCCGCACGGCTTACAACTATTATTATAACAAAAAGTGTCGTTACAACTTTTAGTCTTAATTTTTTCGGTCTACCCCCTTTCGCAACGCGCGATAAGGAACTATAGTTCCAATATAAAGCACGTCTTCTATCAAGAATGTTTATGTAAAATTTGAAGTACCTAGATTGGACCAAGGAATCACGTTGTCCCATACAAACTTTGCTCTCCCTTTTCACCCCCTAAGGGGTAGAATTAAATCAAAATTAAGACATTAAATCAAAATTTTAAACACAAATAACACAAAATTCTTCATTTTATAGATGCTCTGACCTCCGTGTCCATCTGTATTCGCTTTAAATGTAAAACTAAACAAAAAAATGAGCGCTGTGTTGTGCTGTTTTTCCCATTCCCACTCAAATAAAAAATATGAAATGGTAAAAAATATAATTGGGTGCCAGAAAGGTAGGGGCATAGTCATGGCAGTTATAGGTTTTATGCAACAAAAATATTTGCTCTAGTGTTATTATCCAGGGAGGAAACAGTCGACTACGTTTGTAGCGAGAGAGCGCCGGTACCCTTTCCTCCCATCCCCCAAGCGTAGGTGTACCAAGTCTATAAAAGTCAATCCTAAAAACAGTATCTCTGTCTTCAGCTATGTATGTTTGAGAAGTACCGTCTCTGCGGCAACAGTACTCCGCTTCAAATACTACTTTTTTGTAATTATAGAAACAATTTCTTGATAAACAAGACGATGCCCCGTATGATGTGGGGCCGATGGACGGGCGGGTGTTCCGTCCGGTGGACAGACTTGTCTGGCGTGTACACGCAGCGGACGTGCCGGAGCAAGCACAAGGCAGCCGTCGGCAAGCACTATGCCAGCAAACGGATGGCTAAACTTGAGATGGCGCTCTCGGTTAGAGAGCTCTTTATTAATATGCAATCTGTTGAGTTTTGTAGCAGTCTAAGTCTCGTAGCGTAGAAGTCGTAGGTCGTTTAGTAAGTTCTGTAAACTAGCGTAGCATTCTTCTCTACCGATCGCGACCGTAGCACAGTCTTGAAGACCGTAGAGCTGTCGTGTTTAGTATCGTAGCAGTCTGAATTGTGTAGTGTAGCAGTCTCGGTTTCATATCTGAGCCTGGCCGCATACGTACGTTTTCCGGATGCGGTTATCGCATACAACCGACCATACGCGCCTTGCGCACGCGTACGGTATAACGCGGTATAACGCGTATGATAAGCTCTACGACGGGTCTGCATAATTGCAGACCCGTCGTAGAGCTCCAAAACGGCTGTTATAAGAATGTTTTCAACACAAGCAAGATTCTAGGCACCTGCTTTAATTGAAGTTTAAAGTCTTTTAACTCATGAATTTATCAAAGATAGATAGATAGATACATGGGCGTGCCCAGAGTTTTGTAAAGGGTGGGGCAGAAGCAAATAAAAGTAAAAAAACTCGATAAGTAGTAGAAAATTATAAATGTTTTTATTTATTGTATTTATTTTAATAATATCGTGGGGGTTTTGGCTAATAATTCTCTACATGATGGCCCAGCACTAAACCAGCGTGATGGCAATGCGATGGTTAAAACGCAACTACACGATGGCAACGTTCATTTGTAAATTGGAGAAGGACGTGGAAGCAGCTGTTGCCGCAATATAATATATCTATGCACCACGTACCAATTTTCAAGGACTCACTGAGGAATGGGTCACGTGCAGATGCATACCGCCATCGCTGGCCCACTTCTTTTGATGTGTGACCGAAAAACTGACACCGTGGCACAGCATATCAGTGGACCAGCATGATGGTCCATCATGAAGAGCGGCCATTAAATTTGTCGCGAGCGTGCAAGTGGTGGGAGAGGGTAGGGAACGCGGGCGGATAAACTTCGGTATTCGTTCAAAAATCACTCGACTTTTGAAAGTAACTTAAATAATATTTATAATTGTTACTTATATTAAAAACCATTTTTTATATTATAAGCTCCGAGTCAGGGTGGGGCAAATGCCCCACCTTGCCCCACTGTGGGTACGCCCATGGATAGATAGATAAACACTTTATTGCACCATAAAAACAAAACACAAAATTATTAGAATTAAAACATCCAATAATAGTAATTTTAGAACTCGACGGTGAGTCTCCAATTATGATGCCGACCGTATGTTATTTATACTGCGGAATATAACCTGCCCGTTACGACTAGCGACAGCGTTGCGAATGCACGACAATGGAGGACGACGATTTATTGACAATTGCACTTCTGTTATCAACGAAAAATGAAAAACCGGTTATTGGGTTTACCGGTTACCGATTTTACTAAGAATTATTATTGATTAGTTTATTAATTTAAAACCAATTTTTATCAGGAGCAGCGCCACGCAACGCGTGGCGTGATTGGTAAATTCCGGGCGTGTACAAAATGTATACAAACGCTGCGTTCCGTACGTTCCGTATGACGTCATTATGTTTTTTAACGGACGGCCTCTCCGAACGCAAATGCTAGGAATCGATTCCGTCCGAAAAAAACACACGTGTGCGGTGACAGAGTATTTTGTATGATTTGACGTATTCGGGAACCCGAATGCGTTCCGTATGCGATAACCGCATCTGGAAAACGTACGTACGTACGTATGCGGTCAGGCTTAGCAGTTTTACAGTATTGTGCAGTAAGGCGTACTATGATACTTCGTCTTACCTTAAAGATAAGAACCCATGGACGTGACTTTAGTTGCTCCATTTCAAATAATACTTTCAAATATTTGTAATATTGACCTTTGTGAGCGTGATCACATGAAAAAAAACCCCATGAGTTTCTTGTGGCTTCTTCTCATTGGTGGGCGCGTTCCGAAGGCACACATCCTAACTTAATTTTCAAGACATTTCTATGTGATCTTTGCACAAAATGTATTAGGCATCCAAATTAATAAAAAGAATTACTTTGACTTTAGGTATAGATCGCGTAGTGCAGATGCAGCATAGCGTAGCACTCTGTAGCAGTCTAGATCTCTTGGTTTTATACAATTTGTTTCATCAAAGGGGTTATAATACGAAAGGGTATTGTTCTAGACGTCTAGGCGAACAACTTTTGTTTTACAACTTTTGGAAATTAGAACTTTTTTTTTTGATAATTCTGAGGGAATTTTTACTTGAAAATCAGCTGTTTCATACAAAAACTTCGAACGAAATGTTCGAATTTCCAAAAGTCGTAGAACAAAAGTTGTTTCCCTAGACGTTTTTATTAAAACCCCTTCGCTGAAATACATTGACGACCCAGTTGGCACAATGGTCACCATGCCGGACTGCCAAACACAGGGTCGCGGGTTCGATTCCCGCCTCAGACAAATATTTATGCTTAGATATTTGTCTGTGGTCTGGTTGTTTCTATGTATTATAAGTATATATTTACAAAAGAAAAGTATATAAGTAGTATATCCGTTGTCTAGCACCCATAACACAAGTCTAGTTAGCTTGGGGCTAGATGGCGATGTGTGGAGTGTCCTGCAATATTTATTATTATTTAATCTTCCAGCACACAGATAACGGTTGCATAATAAGTCCAGTGGCTACCCTCCTGCCTCTCTCGCGAGGTATATCACTGTTCGCGAGGTTCCACGCGTGCGTCTGTACTGGGAGTTGGTGTAATGGCACTATGCAGTTGACGCACATTGCCGTCTCTTTGCTTGTGGTTGCCATGGTTATGGTCATGGTCACGTCGCGCAACATATACATAACGTGATATTGTATATAATATGTATACGGCGCGCAATGTCACCACTGCCTTGGTCGAATAATGGAAAAAGTTTTTTTATTTTTTTTGGAAAAATATTTTTTATTTTTTATTGTGTTGTTTTGTAGAGGTTTGGTTTTGATATTATATTTTTTTTTTCAATTATGAAAATTGTTTTCTTATGACGTAGTAGATGTAGTTTTGATGTTAAAAGTTAAGCATAATTGCAGCCCCCGGTAGAGTTCGAAAATTACTATTATTGGAATGTTTTCATTCTAATAATTTTTGTTTGATAAATTGATGAGTTAGAAGGCTTTAAACTTCAACTAAAGCAGGTGTCTAGAATCTTGCTTGTGTTGAAAACATTCTTATAACAGCCGTTTTGGAGCTCTACGGTGGGTCTGCAATTATGCAGCCGACCGTTCCTATTTACTTAGAAATTAGTTGTTTCTTGGAGTAAGAATTACATTGTTAACTTTTATTTCCTGCGTCTCACGGTTTCGCTCGTGTAAGTCCTTTTGTAATTTTAAAATATTTCGTTTTTTTTTCTTTTTAGGATTCTGTACCCAAAGGGTAATAACAGGACCCTATTACTAGACTTCACTGTCCGTCTGTCTGTCTGTCACCAGGCTGTATCTCATGAACCGTGATAGCTAGACCAGATTATGTATTTCTGTTTCGTCTAGGTATAACAACAAATATACTAAAAACTGAAAAATTAGACTAAATGGGGCTCTGTTACAGATATTTTGTAAATAAGTCTTACTACACAATACAATAAGTTATAGATGACTAGCGACTCGCCCCGGCTTCGCACGGCTATATTATGCATGTATTATACATATAAACCTTTCTCTTGAATCACTCTATCTATTAAAAATCCGCATCAAAATCCGTTGCGTAGTTTTAAAGATTTAAGCAGTCAAAGGGAAATAGGGACAGAAAAAGCGACTTTGTTATAAACTATGTAGTGATAGTGAAGTGATAACTCTTAAAGTAAGCATAAGTAAATTTAATATAAGAAATTTAATTGATATGTTTAGTAATATAGTATGTAAGTAAACGTAGTATAATATTGTAGTGTGCCCAACCGGGTTCATGTTGTGCCTAATTGTATTTCTGTAAACATCTACAGGGTTATTGGAAATTATACTAGCAAGCCGTTAAGGGCTACTTCTGTGCACCTAAACAAACAACTTTTGTTCTACGACTTTTGGAAATTCGAAAAAAAAAAATAATAATTTTGAGTTTATGTAAATTCGAAAAACAGCTGATTTTTTAAAACCAAGGTCATTCAAATCAATAACAGTACTAGATAAAACCTAAAAAATAAGTAAAATTTTAAGGTTACTGACCTCTCCGTGTAAGGAACAGCTAATTTTCAGGTAAACCTAACCTCAAAATTTTTGAAAAAATGTTTGAATTTCCACAAGTCGTAGAACAAAAGCCCCTTATTCCAAAACGAGGTTTAAGGATAGTCTGAGATGTAGATTTAAACCTTAGATTTAAATACAGATTTACTCGTGAACTTTAGTCTAAACACTATCTTTAAATAATCTTTAGGGATAGTGTTTAGACTATAGTTCCCTTTATAATCCATACGGATAGTGTTTAGACTATAGTTCACGAGTAAATCTGTGTCTAAATCTAAGGTTTAAATCTGCATCTCGGACTATCCTTAAACCTCGTTTTGGAATAAGGGGGAAGTTGTTTGTTTAGACGCACAGAAGTAGCCCTCAACGGCTTGCTTGTATAATTTCCAATAACACATGAAACAATAAATATGATTACCTATTTATGTCTGTTATACGTCCTGTATCACAGGGCTATGGAGCCCCGGACCTTTGGAAGGCGTGCGTGGAGCCGAAGCCAACACGTAGAGGCCCTTTACAATAACAACGTTTAATAGCAAACAATGGGGTGGATTCTAAACCGGCGATTATCCCTGTCTACACTACAAAGTGCAACCAAGGACAACCTCCGGTTTGGATGAAACTATTGATAATCTACAGGACAAAACTACTTGAGCTATTGTGATGGGATGGTAGTGGACTAGATACTGGGGAACTATGAATACTATGGCACCTGCCGTAACAATGTTCAATAAACACGTAAAAATGGCAGGCGGAGACTCGCCAACTCTCAGACTGGGCCACCCTAATTAGCCGAGTAAATTACAGCATGATTACCTATTATTATTATGATTAACCCTTCGTGCGTGATTCTGACTCGCACTTGGCTGGTTTTTTTATATTGCCGATTGTTGATGCGCGGTCTTTGCCCACCGTCCACCTCCTAAGGGGCTCTATTTTTGAATCGCTCGTATGACAAAGCTTCGTCGTATACGCCTACAAGTCACGCTCGACTTCCAAGTCGCATGACACAAATTTACTGTATTTTTGAATCGTTCGTCGTCGAAATTTAAAATGTCAATTTTTATTCGTTTTACGCAGTTATTTGAAAGCGGTAATTACCAGCGGACATCCGAAATTATCCCAAAAGATATAAATATTTTTCAAAGACCGTTTCCGAATGTTTGACTATGATTGTTTGATGTTTATTCTACCACTCGCCTGTCGGCGAGGAGTGGTGGAGACCACTCGTTACGATGGAGCGATTCAAAAATAGCGAATTTCCGATGTCGAACGAATATCAGTAGAAATCGAGCGCTCGACACGGGGCGAACGATTCAAAAATAGGGCTCAAGATCACTTAGGTTTTTTTGACGTGATAACGTCTAATAAATTGATGGAACACCTGCATTCACAAAAAAGTGTCTCGGTAATATTGTGGGACGTCATGCGTCATGGTAATATGACCATGACGCGTCCGTTCCCGTCAAGAAACAGAGTATTTAATAATAAAATCGCTCACCTGGGCTAGTGTTATGGTGACGAGTGACAAATAGAAGACTTATATACTTAATTTAAAAAAAATTTAAAAAAAGGAAAAAAATTAGGTTTTATTTTCGTTACGGAATTTCTTGATTCGGTCGCCGCGCTCAAAGCCCGCGATAAAAGCTATGCAATAGCTTAAAAGCATGCATTTTTTATGACGTTATCACGTAAAATTATCTTCCGTAAGCCGACTTTACAGACAACCATTTTTTCTATTAGATGAATCCTTAACTTTATATTGTGACGGTACATCTCAGATATTTGCTGGCCATTTATATTAAAATCTTAAAAGTAATAAAGTACTGTTATGGAAATAAGTGAAATACCAAGTTGCATTGTCTTCTAATAAATAATGTGACTGATAGATACACACCTAAATATATCTTTATATCTAATAATATATCTTTATAGATTGGTAGTATATAGTAGTCTGGTGGTGCAACTTATACCTACTTTCTAGCTATAGGTACGCGAAACACCAATTCGAGGTTTTGTGGTGTTTTGCGGATTAGTAGAAATAATTACGTAAAATACCAACTAAGTACAATTCCACAAACGCAAAACACCACCTTGTAATTTTGGAGTGGAACCACAATACAATGTTCCTTCCTGTGTTTCAAAAAATAAAGTTACTATCTATGGTATAACCTCAGTAAATTCGCGGCCGCCATTTTTGAATTTTCCAGTTTTCCGCCCCCAAAGCCCGCGGTACGGCTTCGCCCACCTGTTGGAGGATAATATCCGTCTGATTGGAGGAAACACGCCCTGTTAGGGATCGTGGTCTACGACTGTTAGCTGTAATTTAGTTTCTTAGAGGTCTCATACTATGGTATCTATATTGTTGGCTAGATATGTTTACTATTTTAATATAAAAAGCTGAAGTACCTATTTGTTTGTTTGAACGTGCAAATCTCAGGAACTACTGGTTCGAATTGAAAAAATATTTTTGTGTTGGATAGATAGTCCATTTATCGAGGAAGGCTTTAAGCTATTTTGTATTTCGATATTCCCACGGGATCGAGAGTTACGCGGGTGAAACCGCGGAGCGCTGCTATCAAATATAATTATTTATACCTAACTAGCTGCCCCTGCAAACATCGTTTTGCAATATACAATTATGATTCAGATAATTTGGTGTAAAAAATAACAATTATTAATTTATAATTATAGAATATTTTTTAACCCTAAACCGTTTTTTTTATTATTCTTTTTCTAGTTCTTCCTTTAGATATTCAACTTTTACGAGTAGGTATTTCATAGCTATTAAATATTAGAACTACCTATACGTAGAAGAAGACGTCTAGATCTAGGTTATCTACATCTTCTCTAATATACAGGATGATTTTTTTAAGTGGGCCTTCAGGGCTATATCCTAAACCATAAGAGATAGCGAAAAATGCTGAAAGAAAAACTAAAACTGCATCATTAGATTTTTGAAAAAGTCATTACCCTAGCCGGGAATCGAACCTGTTCATTTTCCAAAAAAATAATCATCCTATATTTTTGTACCAATCGATAGTGTTGCTAATAGAGATCAATGCCTGGAAACAAACATAGTCTGGCAAATTAAAGAAAATAGCTCATTTTAGTAATCTTCTGTAATTTTCATACAACCATCCCTGAAAAATATGCAGTGAGGAGGTATGGCCAATGACGTAACAAACTGTTGCACTAAAACTATGAACTGTTTTTACAAATTTTATGTAAAGAACTTCATTTATAACTTATTTTATAATATTTAAAATAATATCACTTGTCCTCTATGTCTCATACTATTGTTTTGCCAGAGACAGAAAGGTGAAAATGACAGAAAACTACAAAATTCAGCCATTTCCTTTGTTTTGCCATACTATGTTTGTTTTCAGGAATTGATATCTATCAGAAACACTATCGATTGATATAAAAAAACTCAAATTAACTTGATATCCCACTTGGGTATATCTGCTTACATTCGGTTGTTCATCCTGAGTATTATATTCGATTTTTGATCCTGTCTTTAATCCCCCGTAACTTTAAGACGGCTAAACCGATTTTGATCAAACATAGCTAAGAACACTCCCGACTAACTTACTTTTCAAACAAAAAAAACGAAATCAAAATCGGTTCATCCGTTCGGGAGCTACGATGCCACAGACAGACAGACACACACACACACACACAGACACGTCAAACTTATAACACCCCGTCGTTTTTTTTGCGTCGGGGGTTAAAAAAAGGAAATATATATATATGTTGTTCGATTCTCAGACCTAACGAATATACACAAAAAATTTCATACAAATCGGTTCAGCCGTTTAGGTGGAGTTTGGCAACTAACACCGCGACACGAGAATATAGGACCTTACGACCTTACCCACAAATACACCACAAATAAAGGGAAAATTCCGAAAAAAAAAAGTTGAAAATTAAGGTAAATTTTGGTAAGTAGGTACTTACAAGTAATTTTATTCTAAACTAGCGACCCGTCCCGGCTTCACACGGCTATATTATGCATGTATAAACCTTCCTCTTGAATCACTCTATCTATTAAAAAACCGCATCAAAATCCGTTGCGTATAGTTTTAAAGATTTAAGCATAAATAGGGATATAGGGACAGAGAAAGCTACTTTGTTTTATACTGTGTAGTGATAGTGAAGTGATAAATAAATAAGTTTTCGCTAAAATGTAAAGCCTATATCTTTTTAACCCCCGACGCAAAAACGACGGGGTGTTATAAGTTTGACGTGTCTGTGTGTGTGTGTGTATGTGTGTGTGTGTGTCTGTCTGTCTGTGGCATCGTAGCTCCCGAACGGATGAACCGATTTTGATTTAGTTTTTGAAGTTATACTTCTTTAGGCGCGTTATGAAAAAATGATGAGAGTGAAATTTTACAAAAGCGAGACACAAAATTCTCACGTCACACAAAATTCTCACGGGAGAAGTTGTTTAAATCTAAATTGAACTTTATTGATTGTGTTGACAATCCTTTTCCAGTCCAGAGTTTTTTGTCGGACGAGTATTTTGCCCGACGAGTTTTTTGTCGGACGAGTTTTTTGTCGGATATTTTTTATTTTTTTTATTTTTTTATTTTTTATTTTTTTTTTTAAATGCCAAAGAAGTATAACTTCTCACGCGCGTACATAAGTACACGCACCCATTTTTTTTGTTTGAAAGCTAAGTTAGTCGGGAGTGTTTGATCAATATCGGTTTAGCCATCTTAAAGTTATGGGGGATAGAAGTCAAGATCAAAAACCGAATATAAGTAGATATACTCGAGTGGGGTATCAAATGAAAGGGCATGACTCATACATTACAAATATCTATGTTTGATCAAAATCGGTCTAGCCGTCTGAAAGTTATGGGGGATAATACTCAGGATTATGCCGAATGTAAGCAGATATGCCCGAGTATCAATTAATTTGAGTTTTTTGGCTTCGTTTGGATCTTTTTTACTTTTCTTTCCATTTTTTTATTATTATAGTGTTAACTCAGGACTTTAATTATTGTTTTTCAAGGCTGCACAGAATTGTAAATGTTACGGTGCCGGTGGATTTTTAAACGTTGATTGTACCTACAAGTACACAAGTACCTAAAGTTACGGTCTAGTACGACTGAATGTTGAAATGTAATATTCCAGAAATAACAATTCTTAAAACGTACTATTTCCCATAATGTCTGAAATACGAAAATACTGATTTGTGTAATGACTGCATTTCAAAATGACATAAGAATTTGGTACAGTCATAAAAGATCCCGATGACAAGTTTTCGGTCACACGCCATATAAATCAAGTACTTAAGTACCTACAAATCTCTATCAATATTTGCGCGTCGGATTCGCAGATTACAACCAAGGGTAGCAACCACTCAGCCTGATTAATCCACTGTTCTGCAGACTGTATGTATTTAAAGCTGTCAGTTACTGTTAGAGCTTCAAGGGTGTTATGAATGATTGCAGGAGGATTGCAGGACCTTCTCGTGGCTTCACTCAGAGTTAAGTGGTACAACATAGGTATGTACGTACAGTATGCGTCATAAGTCCACTATCAGTTTGCTACAATCACTACATAGTATAAAACAAAGTCGTTTTCTCTGTCCCTATATCCCTATGTATGCTTAAATCTTTGAAACTACGCAACGGATTTTGATGTGGTTTTTTTTAATAGATAGGTATAGTGATTCAAGAGGAAGTTTTATATGTATAATACATGCATAATATAGCCGTGCGAAGCCGGGACGGGTCGCTAGTAATATTATAAACAAGTATTGGACTTCTTCTGATAGACGTTACACACAAACATAAATACTTGAATTAAAAGTACTCAGTGTGATTATTATTTGTCAACATGTTAGCTATGTGTTTAGTTGTGTGAGTGGTATAAGGGGCCACCCGCTACACCAACCGACGTGGGTTCGATCCACAGGTTACGTTGTTATAATGTTCAAATAGTGCTGCACAGGATTGTAAACGTTACAGTGGCGGTGGACTTTTGACCGTTGATTCTACATACCTTTTTATTTTCTACCCGCGACGGAATTTATTTACGGTGTTTATTTGTGCACTCTATGTTCCCATTTATTTGTGCACTCTATGTTCCCATTTATTTGTGCACTCTATGTTCCCATTTATTTGTGCACTCTATGTTCCCATTTATTTGTGCACTCTATGTTCCCATTTATTTGTGCACTCTATGTTCCCATTTATTTGTGCACTCTATGTTCCCATTTATTTGTGCACTCTATGTTCCCATTTATTTGTGCACTCTATGTTCCCATTTATTTGTGCACTCTATGTTCCCATTTATTTGTGCACTCTATGTTCCCATTTATTTGTGCACTCTATGTTCCCATTTATTTGTGCACTCTATGTTCCCATTTATTTGTGCACTCTATGTTCCCATTTATTTGTGCACTCTATGTTCCCATTTATTTGTGCACTCTATGTTCCCATTTATTTGTGCACTCTATGTTCCCATTTATTTGTGCACTCTATGTTCCCATTTATTTGTGCACTCTATGTTCCCATTTATTTGTGCACTCTATGTTCCCATTTATTTGTGCACTCTATGTTCCCATTTATTTGTGCACTCTATGTTCCCATTTATTTGTGCACTCTATGTTCCCATTTATTTCCAAAACGGTTGAACCGATTTGCAAACGTTTTTCTGTAAAATGTTTGTCATTCATTGACGATGGTAAATAGTTGTTACGATGATTACTCACCAGGGGGCGCCGCAATTCACATTGTATTGTTGCAAAATCAATGTTAATAATTAATATGCAAAATAACATATCTATAATAATATTATAAAGCTGAAGAGTTTGTTTGTTTGTTTGAATGCGCTAATCTCAGGAACTACTGGTTCGAATTGAACAATTATTTTTGTGTTGGATAGTTCATTTATCGAGGAAGCCTTTACGCTATTTTATATTTAGATATTCCCACAGCATTGGGAGTTATGCGGATGAAATCGCGGAGCCCTGCTAGTTAATAATATATTAGGAACTGATAAAAAAGAAATAAGAAGAGAGAGAGGTATAAGAAATTTAAATTGAACTTTAAAAGTACCTACCTATAAAATAAAAAACCAAATAATTTTTTTTTGTAAAAATCCATGACAGATGGACCTAGGCGTTGTAATTGAAAAAGGATTAAATAATTTCTTGCCCCCAAAATTAAAATAAGACCCTAAACAAAGCCATAAAAATCCGTCGGGGCTGCCTTAAAAAGGTACTTACTTTTTTGTCAGTTTCGCAATATCGCCAAACTCTGCTCCTCCACCTAGTTAACAATAACAAATCCATTTATTTATCTCTAATGTGTGACAAATGAATAAAAATATATTGTTATTGTTGCATTGGTTCTATCTGTGATCTGAATACCCCGCGTCGTAGGGGAGAGAGGGGGGCGGAGGGGGTTGTTACTTCCCCCTCCTGCCCCTCAGGGGAGGGTTTAGACGACAGATTTAAACGTCGGCCGATCACTCGCCGGCGAGTCGAACTCCGTAAGAACCATCCTTGTACTTCGAGGAATATTCTAAAAAAAGAATTAGCGAAATCGGTAGATATCGTACATAATAATCACCCCGGCTTCGCACGACTATATTATGCATATAAACCTTCCTCTTGAATCACTCTATCTATTTGAAGAAACCGCATCAAAATCCGTTGCGTAGTTTTAAAGATCTAAGCATACATAGGGACGGCGAAAAGTGACATTATTTTATTTTTTACCCGACTACGGCGAAGCCAAATGAGGGTTATATACTATGTAGTGACTATGTAATGATAGAGAATATTAACTAAATGACACTGGCTCTATAGCACAAGTCACGATCTATTATTTAAAAAGAAGTGTGCCTTGTCTGTGGTCTCATTTAGGTACCTACTCGGAATATGATTTATGAAAGGGGATGTTTCACTAGTTTCGGTAGTTTCGCTTGTGAAAGAGAGGGAGGGGAGAATGAATCCGCGCTTTCTTTTCACAAGTTATGGTTGTTTGTCATAACCAAGTAAGTAGGTATACTTACTTAGGGTGGGCTATAGGTATATATGCCGATAGGGCTATTTGTTACAAAATTGCAAGATATTTTTTTTAAGCCGACGACCCAATTGGCACAATCGTCACCATGCCGGACTGCCAAACACAGAGTTGCGGGTTCGATTCCCGCCTTAGACAAGTATTTATGCTTAGATATTTGTCTGTGGTCTGGTTGTTTCTATGTATAATAAGTATATGTATATTTACAAACGAAAAGTAAGTATATAAGTAGTATATCCGTTGTCTAGTACCCATAACACAAGTCTAGTTACTTAGTTAGGGGCTAGATGGAGATGTGTGGAATGTCCTGCAATATTTATTTATATAAGCTACCTATTGCATAGCTTTTATCGCGGCGACCGAATCAAGAAATTCCGTAAGGAAAATAAAACCTAACACCCCCCACTCCGCCTACCATGTAGCTCGGCCGAGCGTTCGCTTAACGTGTATGTATATGGTACGACTGTACGAAGCTCACACGATGTTATTAAATCTAGATTTGAAGCACTGGAGAAAAATTTCGAACAAAAATGCCATGTTTGCAAGAAGGTTAAGTTCTTAAAGTTCCTATATGTGTAATGGTGTCAGTTGCTGATGAAGATAATGAAGCACACGTCACTTTAAATTCTTATATATTTTGGAACGATAGTTCCTTATCGCGCGTTGTGAATGAGGGCTAGACGGAAAAAAATCTTACGAAAAGTTGGCACGACATTTTTTTTCTTTCAATCGTAAACCTAGAAAAACGGAGAATTTTATAATATTTTTTCTATTCGCTCCGCGGTTTCACTGCCTATCCCGTGGGAATATCGGAATAAAAAGTAGCACTATGTTATTTCCAATAGATCAATGTATCCTCATACATAGTTTCATCAAAATCGGTCGAGTAGTTTCCGAGCATATTTGTTTCAAACAAACAAACAATCAAATCTTTCCTTTTGTAATATTAGTATTAAATAAGTAGGTACTTGTATGCTCTACCACTAAACAATTTATAATTAAAACTTCACTGAACAAAACTCGTTAAAAAACCACTAAAAGATATTTCATTAATATTCCCGAACTCCCATAAAGGCCATCATATTCAACGCGACAATAAAACAATAGATAAAATAATTCATTGTCGAACGATGACAATTAAAATTAACTTAATGGTTAGAATAACAAATGCTATGTGTCTCGGAGGGATGATTTGTCTTGGGAGAGGGTGGCGTATTCGCGGTTACGTGGTTTTTATTAGATACTGAATAATTTTTATTAAAACCACAGTAACTTCGAATTAGCGGCCATACATTTTTCAACCGAACATTTTTTTCTAAGGTGGTGTACCTACCTTATTTTTAAAAATAAAATTTCATTCCAAAATTATGATTCAAATGAAAATTGCGATCGGATAAGGTAAAAGCTATTAGTGCCTACTTTTAATTGGCAGAGGCCCATAGCCAAGGTTCTAGGACATATCGGTTTCTAAAAATTAATATATAAGACGTTTACCTAATTAATAAACACTAGCTACGGATCCCGTGGGAGTATCAAAATGAAAAGTAGCCTATAGCCTACCTCGATAAATGGACTATACAACACAAAAATAATTTGAACTAGTTCCTGATATTAGCGCGGTAAAACAAACAAACTCTTCAGTCTGTCTGCCTGTCTGTCTTCGTAGCTCCCGAACCAATAACGCAGTAACGCAATCAATATGATTACAAATAACCCTGTATAAATATCGCGGCTTAAGGTTGAATGTTTCGTATCGCTAAGCAAAGTATTCCGCTAGATGGCGCTTGTTTTCCCCGAAAGTATATTTTTATTTTATTTTGCTATGATTGACGTGGAATTAAAGTATTTGTATATATGTTGCCTGTTTTCTAGTTTGCTCTGAACATATTTCAAACATAATTTAATTTTTTGGAAGTCACATTTTAATGTATTTCCAAAGTACAATTTTTAACTCTTGTCACGATATAAATGACACGCACACATACAAAACAATAAACTGTAGCAACTATAGACTATATTTGACGTAGTCCTACAGATACCGATTGGTGTAGTCATTTAGAGCGGCGGGGTAGTGTTCTGAAGAGCCCCAGTTCAAATCTCGATACAAATAGAATTTTTTTTTGAAAATATATTTTTGAATAAATTTTCTAAAACAGGATCAATTTTATGGTAGGTACTGTTAGTAATCTTTTTTTTTTAAACTAGGACGAATTCTGAACGATGCAAATTGTACTAGGTCTGAATGGAAAGAGAAAAATAAAGACAAAGTAATGTACAAAAAGGTTTATTTATTTAAAATTAGTTCTATCTTATCATCTTATATCGGGGACTGACATAGCCAGCAACACTTCGACCCCTTGGGATCGATTAACGCAGTGATCCCACTAAGAGGAAAAATCCTATGTTTCTCCGGTTTGGGATATGCATTCCCAAGGAGGCCCATGGGTCTCCTTCGCTTCGTCACTAAGACGGCGCATTCACACAGGATGTGCTCCATAGTTTCTCTGACATCACCGCAGGTTCTGCAGTCAATATTAGAAGTTATATTCATTTTTAAAAGCATGTCATTGGTTTTGTAAAGCCATGTCAAGGCACCAATCACAGCTCGTGCTTTGCTTTTTCCGTTGTTCAATATAAATTTAGAAGCCCCTCTGGGCCTGCTACCTATGAATTTCTTCGAATGTAGTAGCCCTTCACTGATTTCCCACTCTTGCGTGTGTTTCTTATCAACGTAATCCTTTACGGCCTTTGTGATTGTGCATGCTGGCAGGCCCGTACATGGTTCTGGTCCAAGCATAGCACTTGCCGATCCTGTTCTTGCAGCTCATCAGTCTTCTCATTTCCTGCTATTCCTTCATGGCCTGGGACCCAGAGTAGTCGTAGTTTGTTCCTACGGCCCAACTTGTGTGGATAGGTTACCCACCTTGAGGGGTATACTTGTGAAATAATTCAATCACTTACAAGACACTAAAATTCCCTCAAGGTTTATTTTCAGTAGGTGCTCAGATGGATGATACTTTAAACACAATAGTAGGAATATATTAAATGATTATAATATTTTATTTTTGGTTTTTCTATTTACTGACTACTTGACATCTCTGTTGACTCTCCGTTGCCTAGGTAACAAGCGCGCATCCAGTGCGAGGCAAAGTATCGACTGGGTGTATGTTGCCAGTGTGTACAACAAACAGTATCAAAAAAACAACAAGACTGCTTGGTTTGTTTCTCGCGAATTACTATACTTCATTTATATTTTATTATATTTTTATACTATTAATTAAATGCAAACAAGTACAAATGTTTATTTATTTATTATATACGTAAAGTGATAATTTGATAAGTCTATCAAAATAATGTATAATTCAAGTATCAAAAGTGACGCGACAGTGCCAAAAGTTACATAAAATCTTGCAGGTGTAGGTCTGGCAGCACTGAGTTGAATATCATGCAATTGAAAATATTTTGATTTTTTATTAGACAGATTAGACGGAGAGGCAACGTCGCCCTTATCCAGCAAACTGTATTGCGGCTCTGCTCTAGCGTAATTGCGTGTTCCTGCTTCCACACACAACGCGACAACGTCGCGTGTTTCCACACATCTATACGTCACCTCACACTATGACAATACGTCAATATAGCCGTGCACCACCACATACGTAAAATTGGTCTCTTTTTTCACGCTGAAACAGAGTACTTCCTGGATGTTAAACAGTGATATTTTTGGTCTGCCCCTACAATAGCTTAAATTAGGCCTACTTTAAGTCATAATAAGTTAAATATCTCAGTATAAAACGTAGGAATCCCTAAAACATTTAGTAGGGAAAACGTACGACCTTAACATGAAAGATGCACAGACTCGCAAGACGATTCAATATTTCTTTGGTTCTTGCTGAAATAACCCATTTTTTATAATAAAGTTATATTTGTGAGTACCCATATCATGAGTATTAATGATTATTATAAACATTTATTTGTTTCAAAAGAGCATCATACACCCTTTCCTGAACGCGAACACCACCAATTTTTTACCAAGCAAATAAATGAAGACGCGCGTTCCGCATTAATTGCATTGTTACAAACAAACAATAATTGTTATTGTTTTATAGTTTACAATAAACAACTGTTCTGTTCTCACTTCTGTCTCACTGTTGGTTTTATGACGGGGAGGGAGCTAATTTGTGGAGTTTTACATTTGCTTTTTTAGCTTGAAAAGTTTTGAGTCATTATATTTTGGTGTGACTATCAGATTGTCTATATTGCAAAATGCCAATATCGTCCTAACGTCTTGATAATAAAACGCCATACTATGTAACTAAATTTACATGAACGCAAAATGCACTTAGTAGTAAAAGGTCAGTATTTTTAAAATTTAAAATGTCATAATTCAGAATACTTTAGCAAAAAGTTTTGTTTTAAAATCATTAGGAGCACCCGGAAATATCCAATTTTTAGGGTTCCGTACCCAATTGATACAAACGGGACCCTTTTTACTAAGACTCCACTGTCCATCTGTCCGTCTATCACCAGGCTGTACCTCATGAACCGTGATAGCTAGACAGTTGAAATTTTCACAGATGATGTATTTCTGTTGCCGCTATAACAACAAATAACTAAAAACAGAATGTTGCGTAACACCTGTGCGCGAGTCCAACCCGCACTTGGCCGGTTTTATGAATCGGTATACCTAATGGATTTTAGGATCGATTAATTTAAGTAAAATTTAATCTAATAATTTTGAAAAATCTTTATTTAGTGTTACAGTCTATGTGTAGGAAGGTCAAGTCATTTCATAATCCGCGACTCTACTTTGGATATAATATTCAAACTACTAAATCTTAAGAGGAAAGGGTACCGGGGGCTTTCTCCATACAAACTATTACAAACGTAGTCGACTGTTTTCTCCCTGGATAATGACACTAGAGCAAATATTATTGGTGCATAAAACTTATAACTGCCATGACCAGCATTTTTTGTTTTTATTTATTTTTAAATTATTTTAATTTTAATCTATGATAATTAGAAAATGAAAAAAACCAAAACATAGGGGCATAGTCATGGCAGTTATAGGTTTTATGGCACAAAAATATTTATGCTAGTGTCATTATCCAGGGAGGAATTGAAACTAACCCATAAATTATAAAAATGTCTTACATTAATTTACTCTCATCTGAATTTCGAATATTGTCTAAGCCTAATTATTAAGTATTTAGTAGTTAATATATTCTAAAGTCGCACATTACGATTTGACATTACATTTACATTTCCGAATGTAAGCCCGTGCATCCGGAATTCTTGACGGAAAAAATCGTCACGGATGCGAAACCTACCTACATTTTGTAGCGTAATTAAGCTCTTTTTACATAATACATAAAACTGGGTACATCCACTAAACACACAAAGATTAACAGAGATCTTTGTGTGTTTAGTGGATGTACCCAGTAACGACGACGCTTTTTCTTTTTCTTTTTTTAAAGTAAAAATGCAATTGCAAGGAGGATATCGTCGTCGAAATCCATGTTTCTTCCAAACGTGTGAACTCCAGTGAAGCTACTCCAAGACTAATCGAGGTATTCCGAAAGGAAAAAAACGAATGTGTGTGGTAATTGTACGGGATTTTTCATGATACGGTTTCCGAATCAGGAAAACTGATGTATGTGGCCGCCCTTAGTCTGTAAACTATGAACAATGAACATGCTACATGGACGTTTAGCTAATTAAGCATACTTACAGCTTATTAGACGTTTCGCACTGTGTGACGTTTTGCTACTTGGACCTTTTGTTATGGAGCCGTTATTTTTTATAAAAGCTAAAAAAGCACTGTCCGAATTGCGATTTCTTAGAACAATTGTGATGCGACCAAATCTCTTTAGACAGGGTAAATTTTATATATGGGCATATCCTAAACTACAAGAGTATGCGAAAAATGCTGAAAGGAGTTGCGTGCCCGATTTTAACAAAAACTAAAACTGCATCATTATATTTTTGAAAATATTTTATTTTTATACCAATCGATAGTGTTGCTAGCAGCAATTCTTCAAAACAAAAATAATATGGCAAAGTTGGCACAATGCCGAACTGTCAAACACAGGGTTGCGGGTTCGATTCCCGCCTCCTCCTGACCGGTTTTTATTTTATTCTATTGATTCAATTCTCAATATCTCTTTAGAATTTTATTTATGACTAATTTATCAGGCCGCAACTGCGCATAACACAACTGCGTTTTTTGCCGCAATAGAAATATTGGGTTACAATTTGGAAAAAAAAAACGCTTGTCCCACTATTTCCATTTTGTATTTCCATGGAAATAGAGGGATACACCCTGCTCAATTAGGTTGTTTGGTATCATTTATCTTGATTCTTTTCAAAAGGGTAGTAAGGCGATGTGATCCAGTGTTTGACCGGTATAGTCCTGTAGTTCCTGTCGTAACCCTTCATCATTTCACGTTCCTGAGGCGTCAGGGTGAAGTCGAAGATGTCCAGGTTCTGCTTTATGCGCTTCTTCGTCACTGACTTCGGGATGGGAACCACGCCGAGCTCGTGCTGCGGGAAGGTAAAGTTGCGTTAAAATCAATTCATCAACTTCTTAAACTATTTTTTTACGGGATAATCGACGACGTCGCTCGCAGCTCTACTGTCTTCCCGTGACCGTGGTCGGTGCAACCCGATCGAAACGTCGGGTAAATATAATACACTAGCGACCCGCTCCGGCTTCGCACGGCTATATTATGCATGTATAATATACATATAAACTTTTCTCTTGAATCACTCTATCTATTAAAATAAACCGCATCAAAATCCGTTGCGTAGTTTTAAAGATCTAAGCGTACAAAGGGAAATAGGGACGGCGAAAAGTGACTTTATTTTATACTATGTAGTGATAGTGATAACCAAGTAGTAGTAGTTTTAACGCGATCGCGATCGGTTTTTATTGGTTTATCAGTTTGTGAGTTTTTGTCAACAGAGTGAGATACTCAATGAGTTTCTTGTGTCTTCTTCTCATTTATTATTAAACCTTTTGACAGTAATTCAACATTTTAACCGACTTCAAAAAAGAAGGAGGTTCTCAATTATTTATGTTTAATCACCGATTACTCAAAGATGGCTCAACCTCTCTCAATAAGATCAAAGACATCTCAATAAGATAATTATTTTTGTATTAGAAAAAGGGATACCCCAGGGGTGGTCCCATAGAAATTTAGTGAGGATCTGATGAGGATGTTCGGAGTGATGAACAGAAACACACCTCGAGTGAGCAACAAACTAGTCAGTTTTCAACATCTCCAGTAGAATCGACCCTAATACTAATAGGCTAAGATTGATGGTGCACCTGGAACCATCTTCTCATCACAAAACTCCTCAATTAGTTAAGATTACGCTTTACATTTTGAAGAATTTAGTACATTTTGAATTTTATCGAGTGGTATTTTTATTTGACGACCCAGTTAGCACAATGGTCACCATGCCAGACTGCCAAACACTGGGTTGCGGGTTCGGTTCCCGCCTCATTTATGCTTAGATATTTGTCTGTGGTCTGGTTTTTTTTATGTAAGTATTAGAAGTATATATTTACAAAAGAAAAGTATATAGGTAAGTAGTATATTCGTTGTCTAGCACCCATAACACAAGTGTAGTTACTTAGCTTGTGGCTAGATGGCGATGTGTGGAATGTCCTGCAATATATATTTATTTATAGCGCAACAGTATCTTATCCCGCTATTTTAATGGACAAGAGTTTTAGTTTTCGCTTGCTTTACTGTAGGTGTATAGCAGACCTTCGTCACCTTACCAGATATCTAAGCGTCAACTGCGGTACAGACTTCTTGTACTTGGCAGCGACAGCGGAGAGCGCCGCGTCGTCAACTCTCGGTGGTGGCGCGTCCTCGCTCGCCTTCCGGTAGAAGAGCGACCCGAACGGCGTGTAGCCAGTCACTGTGATGTTGTGGGAGCGACAGAACGCGAGCAACGCGGGCTGTTGCAGGTTCAGGTTTATCTGGAGACGACGGTGGAAATTTTACTTTCAAAAAATTAATAAGGAAAAATGCGTCTTCAAAAATTGCAACTGAGAGGAGACTCGAACTCGCATCCCTTGAATACCGTTCAAATGCGCTAACCAATTACGGCACTCAGTCAAATACCGTCATATAGCCCAGTGCAGGCCATGCACTTTAAAAAAAAGAAAAAAAATCATTGAGTTTTACCTTAACTTGTATACGGGCTTTTTGACGTGATAACGTCTTATAAATCGATGAACAAAAAAGTGTGACGTCATGCGTTGCGTTACGTTACGTTCCGTTATTGAAAAGGTAAACATAGCAACGTATTGAAGTATGCAAAATGATAATGTCAACGATAGGTAGTACAAAAGAGTTCTTATGACGTTAAAGCGTAAAATTATAACCCGTAAACTGACTTTTTCAGCACATTTACCTCAGTAACCTCAGTGCGAATCGGTGAAGCTAAATATGAAGCAGAACGTCCCATATATACACATCTGTACATGCTGAGGCTTTACCCATTCGGGCAACACACGACTTCTCAGATACTTAATACTTACTAGCGACCCGCTCCGGCTTTGCACGGCTTTATTATGCATGTATTATACATATAAACCTTCCTCTTGAAACACTCTATCTATTAAAAAACTGGTTGCCTGTAAAGTCGGTATACGGGCGAAAGTTTTACGTGACAACAACTGTGCTCGAGTGGAAGGGACGCGTGCCTTTCACTTTTTATGTCTGTCTCTCTCGCTCTTAGGCGGGCTAACCATGCCCGAGTGGAAGGGACGCGTGCCTCTCACTCGCTCTCATTGTGAGCGCATAACGTCAGCGGAGCGTAACGCAGTTTCTTGAAGTGTCACCCGGCAAACCAATTTATAAAACGTTGTCACGTCAAAAAAACCGCATCAAAATCCGTTGCGTAGTTTTAAAGATTTAAGCATACATAGGGATATAGGGACAGAGAAAGCGCTTTGTTTTTACCCGACTACGGCGAAGCCAAAAGGGAGGGTTATATACTATGTGATAGTGATAGTACATAATAGTGAAATGATAGTGATTCTGTCTTTTGTTTGTATTTACTATTCTCTGTAACTGTGTCTTATTGTTTTTTTTTTATGTGTGTCGTGTGTTGGTTTGAATAAACTATATTCTATATCCCACCGATAGCGATAATTGGAAAAAAACTCCAAAGAACCCTACTAGTAGGGATATGTCAGTAAGTATTATATGGAACAGGGGTCTTTAGTTGGTCATTTTTTGTATGAGGATGGAGTATAGACTTTAAATGTATTAGTGTTTGTTACTCCTTCACGCAAAAACTACTGAACCAATTGCTATAAAACTTGGTATATAGATAACTAGAGACCAGTATTAACATATAAGCAACTTTTTATCCCGATATTCCCGCGGTATCGGGAGTTGCGCGGGTGAAATCGCAGAGTGCTGTTAGTATATTTTAAAGATTTTTATGTTGTTTAGTTTTTAACGAATAGGCTCCGAAACTACTGGACCGAATTTGATAAAACTTGGTATGGTAATACATTAATTCATTGACAGTAACATAGGACACTTTTTATCCCGATAATCCCACGGGATCGGGAGTTACGCGCGTGTAACCGCGAAGCTTTGCTAGTGCTAGTCCTCACCTCGACTTGCAGCACTGCCGGCTTGAGACTGGTGACAGCCATCAACCTGTCAAGCTGGTTGACGTTAAAGTTGGACACTCCGATGGACTTGGTCAAGCCCTGGTCGCGAGCCTCGATCATACCACGCCATGTGTCCACGTAGTCAGTCTCCGATATTGAACCGTCAGCCTGGAAATATTTGTTAATTAATATTTTTTATGTCACCTATTTCCCCGCGCCGACCTGCGCTGACCTGCGTGAACTTCAAGTCAACAATTGGCAAGAAATAGCGCAGGACAGGGAGCGATGGAAGACTCTCGTTTCGGAGGCCAAGATCCACTTTGGGTCGCTGAGCCAGCGGAGTAAGTAGTAGTACCTATTTGGACTAAATGTTTCTGTGCAGTAGAATTTTAATTTTTGTTATTATTTTAAGTGATACAGGGATGTTACAGGGACCTTTTTGGAATAAATATTGCAGGACATTTCACACATCGCCATTTAGCCCCAAGCTAAGTAACTAGACTTGTGTTATGGGTGCTAGACAACGGATATACCTACCACTTATATACTTATAATTTGTAAATATATACCTATAATACATAGAAACAACCAGACCACAGACAATTATCTAAGCATAAATACATGTCTGAGCCGGGAATCGAACCCGCAATCCTGTCTCTGGAAGTCCGGCATGGTGACCATTGTGTCAACTGGGTCGTCAATCCTTGTTATAAGCCCTTTAATTTGATACCCATGTTGTAGACAAAAAAGATTTGAAAAACATACAAAGATAGGCGCGAAAAACAAAATCCTTTCCTTGCAGTCGGGTAAATCTTCCAGCTCCACCAAACCACAGACCAACCTAGCGAGTAGCGCCATCTCTTGAGACAAAACAACGACAATATATCTACGAAAGGGAGAACCTCATCAACCCTCTCGTGTCTCTACCCTCTACGAGGAAACAATTGACATTTAGTATTTATATTATCCGTAAGATGGCGCTAGCAGTATGTTTATACAAGTGTCCCAATTTCTTTTTTCCAAAATTTCGTTGAATGACCCAGTAAACCCAGCAGCTACTTGTGTATTACAGCCCAGAAAATAAAATTTTATTTCTTTTCTTTCTTATAATAAAAATGTATTGACAGTTGGTTACAAAAAAATCCTATAATCCCTTTCAGGTAGTGCTTGTTGGTTTTATTCCGTGAGTCCGACTCGCACTTGGCCCGGTTTTTTATACCTACATAAAAGCTTAAAACGGTATTTTTCTACAGAAATAACAAATAATAAACCCGATATTTCACTTTAAGATTTTTTTACTAAAACAACGGTAAGCATGAGACCAGTTTTAATGATAATCAATATTTAAAAAAATGTTGATAACGAAGACCATCATTTATTATTTAAGCTTATTGACTTAGAAACTTGTTTTTTTACACCAAATAGGGATCATAGACCTACAGCTTCCGAGATATCAGGCATTTTAACTTCTCTATGCTTTTTGATGCCAAGACTGCTAATGAAGGCATTATTCCAATATGTTTTTGGATAGTATTCCAGGATAAATGTGCTATCGAATGCAAACTATTTTACGACACAAGCAAGGTTTTTTAAACTAAGATTTATCTCAATCTTAACCATTCGCGATATAAAAAAATGAATGGTCAAATTAAAAATAAGTTCCTTACTTCATTGAGATTCTGAAAATAAATAAATACATAGGATTGCCAGTATTTCAAACAAAATTAAATCCTATTAAAACGTAGGGCCCTGAAGCCCTACATAGCCCTGAAGGTCCATTTAAGTCCTCTGTGAAGCTGTAAATTTCCATACAAAAAGCGGTAACGTTTTCCCCCCACAAATGAAGTCCAATTTTGATAATTTTTGAAAATGTTCTAGATTTATTGGAAAACTAGGTTTAACCGTTTTTATTTTAAAGAAATATTACATTAAATTTACCGTTATTAGTATCTGAATATCTATATTTTTGACTAAAAAACTTCATCGAGCGTTTCAATTGTTTTTAATAAGACTAAACTTAATTACCAAAAAAGAAAAACTTAAAAACCTAAAATAAGATGCAGTGAATTAAATGAGACCAAATTTATTTCATTTTGTGAAGGATAAAAGGGGTAAAAATGTTACGGCCCGCAACATTATTTGAAAAGCAAAATGTAGGCAATTACGTTCGAACTTAAACTCTCTCTATCGCACGATACGGGTTAATTTTTAAAATACCTACTCGCGCAGCGTATCGAGAGCTCACGATTCTCTTAAAGTTTCCCCTGTATACTTACAGTAGTTGCAACTGGCCAATGTATGAGATAGAGGTCTACATAGGTGAGGTTTAGTATCTCCAGCGACTTCCTGAGGGCTGGTACTACGTCAGCCTGAGCGTGTTTGTCGTTCCATAGCTGTGGAAACACAAGAACATTATGCATTTTTTTTATTTTATTTATATTTTGGTTATTACAGTTCTGTTAAAGAAAGTTGGCATACCTACTGGTTTTTTTTTTTAAATCAATTCATGGAATAAATATAAATAAAGGAATTTATATCATTGTACCTAAGTTAACTAATTAAAGTTGATACAAATAAACTAAACATAAGTATAAAAAATGCTACCAGTTTTTAAAGGTTGGCACCAAGTTAAACAGCGTCATATATATTTGATCATGTTTACCTTGGTTGTAATGAAGAGATCCTCTCTCTTCACGACTCCTTCTGCTATTTTATTGTTCACTGCCTTTCCAACCTGAAACACATAAACCTTGGTTCATAACATCGAAACGTGACCCTTTAGGACATTATGTGATGGAATATTAAACCTATGTTTCATAGTTTATTTAAAAGAAAAATCTCGACTGTTCTCTGTCCAGTTGATTAAGTGTCCATTTACTCATCTGTCCAAATATATCCCATCGTGCAACAAGAATGATCAAATGTCAAAAACTTACAATCAGGCAACAAAAGGAGAAACACTGCAAGCAGAAAAAAGCTCTACTTGCGTTTAAAACATTGTAAAGCAATTGAATCAATTTGAAAACTCAATTTTGTGGCCGACTGTACCTATAATATAATAAAATGAAACTGACCTGTTCTTCAGTATTATAAATGAAAGCGGTGTCAATTTGTCTGTAGCCAGCGTCGATGGCCCACTCAACCGCCTGACGGACCTCTTCGTCTTTCACCTCAACACGACCACCCTGGATAGAGAGAGCCAGTTTTCGTTAATCGACCTGTATACCTACTCGGTAGGGTTTTAAATATTTTTTATCATCGAAACAGCAATGTCGGAAAAATTAAAAAAGAATGTGGTACAAAAAATGAGATAAAACCAAAACTTTGGTGTTTGTAGTAATCAGGGGATTTAAAATGACAAATTTCGATGAATCGTATCCGAATCGTACATACTTATACTAATCTGATTTTGCCTATTTTTTTCGAGATCAATGTTAACACGCTTTTTATGACAATCTGTAACAACAAATACAGAACATAATATTACGGAACGTACTTGACAGGTTTTTTTGCTACACACCGTATGCTGCAATAATTGATATTATCATATACCTAAGTATAGAGGTAGATATAGGTATCATTACATAGTATAAAACAAAGTCACTTTCCGCTGTCTGTCCGTGCTTAGATCTTTAAAACTACGCAACGGATTTTGAAGGATTTTTTTTATTAGATAAAGTGATTCAAGAGGAAGGTTTATATGCCGCCGCCGGGTCCGTAATATTATGTTGGCGCCGGGCCCGCCGGGAACAAGTATTTATGCTGACCATAAATTCTTGTTTCTGGTTCTGGGTGTTTCCTATATGTATAATATGTATATATTTACAACAAAAAAAAAAAGTATATAAGTAGTTTATCCGTTATCTGGCACCCATAACACAAGCATTAAGTTGCTTAGCTTGGGGCTGGATGGCGATGTGTAATATGTCCTGAAATATTTATTTATTTATTATTTATAATATAGCCGTGCGAAGCCGGGGCGGGTCGCTAGTATAAAACAAAGTCACTTTTCGCTGTCTGTCCCTATGCGAGTGCGAGTAGAGAATGTGCCCCATGTATGCTTAGATCTTTAAAACTACGCAACGGATTTTGATGGTTTTTTTTTTAATAGATAGAATGATTCAAGAGGAAGGTTTATATGTATAATACATGCATAATATAGCCGTGCGAAGCCGGAGCGGGTCGCTATTATAAAATAAACAACAACATATCAAATCTCAAGGCAAACCGCAATCATTAGATCCATTAACAATCTTTGCAATCATCGTTTTTATACTTTGTTTTTTAAGATTAAGTTATAGCTTACTACGGCCCGCAGTTTCACCCGAGTAACTACCAATCCCGCGGGAACTTCGGGATCAAAAGTACCCTATGTCCTTCTCCATCCTCTAAGCTATAACTGCGCCGATTAATATCTACATCGGTCCAGTAGTTTCACCGTGAAATGGGAACAAAAAAAATAAAAAATAAAGATTGCAAAACTTCGAACAAAATGCCATGTTTCCAAGAAGGTTATTTTCTTAAAGTTCCTAGAAATGTGTAATGGCGTCAGATGCTGATGAAGATAATGAAAAATGACTTTAAATATTTTTTTCCAGAAATATTATCAATTTAATTAAGTATATTGTAATCTAGAAAACTGGAGAATTTTATCATATACTAGCGACCCGTCCCGGCTTCGCACGGCTGTATTATGCATGTATTTTATCTAAAACCTTCCTCTTTAATTACTCTATCTATTTAAAAAAACCGCATCTAAATCCGTTGCGTAGTTTTAAAGATCTAAGCTCTAAGCATACAAAGGGACATAGGGATATAGGGACGGCGAAAAGTGACTTTATTTTATAACTACTATGTAGTGATTTTCTATTTGTGTACCTATAATATGATCTAATAAGCTTGCCATCATTCTTTAAAAAGTAGCATTATGTATTAATTTCGGTTGAAGACGTGCGCCGATAACCTGCGAGAACTTTAAGTTAACAATCGAAAATGGCGCAGGACTGGGAGCTATGGAAGACTCTTGTTTCGATGGCCAAGATCCATTTTGGACCGCTCTGACAAACGAAAGTATTTATAACTTACAGTTTTGTTTAATCCAAGCCACGTGCCGAGTCCGAGCGCAGGGAACTGACGTCCATCATTCAACTGTATCCAGGGAGCTACACCGTTCTCACATATCTGAAACATACAGACTTCATTGTGTTATTATTGTTCATTAGCTGCCATCTATGTCCTTCTTCAACCTCCAAAATTCCTCGAAAGAATAAAGGCAAAACTTGTTTGCAAGGAGGTTAAGTTCTTGAAGTTCATATTATATTACTAGCTGCCCTCCGCGGTTTCACCCGCGTAACTCCCGATCCCGTGGGAATATCGGGATTTAAGCTATCCTATCTCTCAAGTTGGATCGAACTGCACATGGTGTGCGAATTTTATTATAATCGGTTAAGTGGTTTAGGAGTCCATTGAGGACAAACATTGTGACACGAGATTTATATATATTAAGAAGATGTGTAATGGCGTCAGATGCTGATGAAGAAAATGTAAAACACGTTACTTTAAATGATTATATAGTTCAGGAAATACTATCAATTTAATTGTAATCTAGAAAATGGAGAATTTCATCATATATTTTTTTTCTATATTTGTAGCTCAACTATTATTGCCTTGCCATTATTCTTTGTTCAACGATTTAGCGATTTACTTCGCATATTAGTAGAGCTGCCCCCGCTGTGTCTCCTTAGGGGAACAGATGGGAATGTCTCATTTGTCCCCCCACAACTTCCAGGGCGACAAAAGAAACTGCTTATGTTCAAAGCAATCGAAACGGACGGGAGCTATCAAGCGTCAGTAAATTATACGAGTATGACTTTTGGGATTAAATAGGTACCATTATTCCAGCTTAAAATCTTAACTTAATAATAATAAAAAATTAATAAATAAAAGAAATCATTGTGGAAACAAAAGGGGATCAATGTGGAAACGGAAGAGGGTCAAAATCTTACAAAACAACCAATAATAAAGCAGCAAGCTTCTGTATCTACCTAGTATCTATCTTTGTTATTTTTACACAAAATAGGCTTCCATCTGACCTCCTTTTGACCTCCTTTCACCATATGGTGTCACGACGATGAGTTCGAGGATGTAGCATGCTCGGCTAGAAGGAGAACGGCATGCCTGGACAACATGATGGAACGTGACGTGTCACTTGCTACCATGACTGTGTCCAGGGGGTTGTGTTAGAGGGTTCAGTACGCCATACCAAAACACATTTGCACTTGTTATAAGGCCCCTCAACTACATGTTGGCCCACTAATATGGGCCAACGTGTAGTGGTGTTGGAAGGCTTATGGTTCGTGGGATGGCGAGTGAATGGACACAATGTCATCGGTTTTCGGTCGCACATCAAAGGAAGTGGGCAACGATGGCTGAACGTGGCCATCGTGTAGTTGTGTTTACATGGCCATCTCGCTGGTTCAGTGCTGGGCCATCATGTAGAGGGGCCATCAAAGGAAGTGGGCAACGATGGCTGAACGTGGCCATCGTGTATTTGCATTTCAACCTTCGCATGGCCATTTGCTGGTCCAGTGCTGGGCCATCATGTAGAGGGGCCATCAAAGGAAGTAGGCAACGATGGTTGAACGTGGTCGTCGTGTAGTTGCATTTCAACCATCGCATGGCCATTTACTGGTCTAGTGCTGGGCCATCATGTAGGGGAACATTTCAACTATGATGACTCATCTACTATTCAATAAACCTATCATTCCATTCATACAATGTTTGTTAAGCGTAAGTTTATTTACTCAGTGCTACATCTCACCTAAACACTATTTGCACTAAGTTTATGACATAGGTTTATTAGAAGCTGCCGGCCAAGACCTACCTAGGCCTATCTCCATACAATGGCGCACAGCATACTGTGGCCATTGTATGGAGATAGGCTGCACAGGATTGTAAATGTTACGGTGGCGCTGGACTTTTGAACGTTGATAGTACATATATTATCAACATACATATACAATCCTGTGCAGCACTATTTGAACATTATAACAACGTAACCTGTGGATCGAACCCACGTCGGTTGGTGTAGCGGGTGGCCCCTTATACCACTCACACAACTAAACACATAACTAACATGTTGACAAATAATAATCACACTAAGTAGTTTTAATTCAAGTATTTATGTTTGTGTGTAACGTCTAATAGAAGAAGGTCGTAAGTACAATACTTCTTACTAGTATTATAGGTAGCAAACTGATAGTGGACTTATGAAGCATCTACCTGACAAGTACACTTGTTCCTCTTCTTCTTCGCCCTCCGCGTGTAGCTGGCGATCCTCTCCTTGATGACGTCATCGATGACGCACGTGTCCTCTATATCCTGCTCCCAGTCTGGGTTCGGTCGGAGGAGACGAGGTACCTAGTCGTATCTAGATATATAATACCTATACTATAGTTTGTACTGTAGAGGGAACATCTATATAAAGTAAATAAATAACTATTGCAGGACATTCCACACATCGCCATCTAGCTAGCTTAGCTAGCTAAGTAACTAGACTTGTTTTATGGGTGCTTGACAACGTGAAACTTGACTTATTAAACAAATTGACCAAAGGAAATTCAACATATATTATTCTAGATTCGATACGAAGGTCCTAATTAAAATTTCGTAAAAAAAAAAATGGCTACATCTACGACAGTTCAGTGTGCGTGCCTCCTCTACCGATGCCAGTATGGCCTTACACCCGGATATACTACTTATATACATTTCTTTTGTAAATATATACTTATAATAGATAGAGACAATCAGACCACAGAGAAATAACTAAGTCCGGCATGGTGACCATTGTGCCAACTGGGTCGTCAAAAGCACATGTCAAAAGTATGCGGTAGGACACTGATACCTCACAGGATTTGGCCTAGTTTTCAGGGTCAGGGTTTCTATTTTTGCTGTAATGTTGTTTCTGTGTATTTTTTAATTTTATTGACCGATACCGTAAGCTCATCCCGTAAGATTGATCGCTCGTGGGGTGACTTTACCAGAGAGCCAAACAATTTTAATTTTGTCATGGATTACCAATTACCATTCTACTTTAATCATCGGATTTTTTTAAATATGTCTGTTTTATCTGGCTGCGCAACGCAAAGGATGGTTTAAACTTTGCCTTTGATATTTCGAAAAAGCGCTACTAAAATCAGCATTGCTGAAACTATTGCAATAACATTTTTAAATAGATAACTACATGGACTTCGAAGTGTAAAATTGTTGGGCGATTTTGCCCAACAATTTTACACTTCAAAGTCCATATTCCGTGCGAATATCAGCATAAAAAATTCACCAATGTTCCTCCCAATTGATCAATGTATCCTCATACAAAGTTTCATCGGAATCGGTCCAGTAGTTTTGCAGCATATTCGCTACAAACAAAAAATAAAATATCTTTCCTCTATTAATAATATAGTATAGATAATAATATATAGATTATAGTATTTTAGCTAAAGTGTTGATGTTCCCTCTAATGTATAAACTAATAAGTATTGTATCTCTTTACTTGCACTGAGGTACTACGTTCCACTGGAGGTGTTATGACGAAGATTAAGTTTAAATATTGCTGCAAACTTTTGAAAATAGGTAAACGTCAAAGCGTTCAGAGGTGTAGGAAGTAAATTGTAAAAACAAAATTGTTTTCAGGGTTCCGTACCTAAAGGTGCTCAAAGTGTAAAAACGAGATCCTATTAATAAATAAATAATAAATATTGCAGGACAATCCACACATCGCCATCTAGCCACAAGCTAAGTAACTACACTTGTGTTATGGGTGCTAGACAACGGATATACTACTTATATACTTTCCTTTTGTAAATATATACTTATAATACATAGAAACAACCAGACCACAGACAAATATCTAAGCATAAATACTTTGTCTGTGGCGGGAATCGAACCCGCAACCCTGTGTTTGGCAGAGTCCGGCATGGTAACCATTGTGCCAACTGGGTCGTCAAATTAACTCGTCAAACTATTACTTAGACTCCACTGTATCTCATGTACCGTGATAGCTAGACAGTTGAAATTTTCACAGATTATGCATTTCTGTTGCCGCTATAACAACAAAAACTGAAAACAGAAAAAAATAATTGTGGGGCTCCCATTTCCCATAAAACATGGTACGGACGGAACCCTTCGTGCGCGAGTTCGACTCGCACTTGGCCGGTTTTTTTATTCTAAAAATTAGAGACTTAGAGATGCGCTTTGACTGATAAGACCTAAGATCCCTTAAAGGACGACCTTCATCGAGCTGTTTAATGGATTTGATATAATAATAAAATATCCTGTCAACTGGCAACAACCGCTCGAGGGTTTCTTCATACATTTTTAATATGGCGCCATCTATCTGCCAGTTGATGAAATATTAGGTATATCAAATTAAAAAGGTCAATAAATATTTTGCAAATTGACTAAAAAGTTTCAGTCCAGACTATGATTAATTAACAATTAAATTGTTTTGTTTTTTAACCTTTTACTGGGTTTGATTTAGAGACAAATTCCATACCAATCGAAAGTATGAAGGCTATAGAATATGATATGCAAACGTTAGGTTGACTATTTTTCCCGTCACAACTCGTGGGTCACTTGGGACTGATAGAAAAGTAAAAAAAAATGTATGACCTCGTGTGACAGACAAAGGATGAAGAATGCTTCGGGTTGCCAGATGGCTTTATTTTGCCTGCTTTTTTTTCAAGTAGGTATGTTTGCACAATTTTCACGAATTTAAAAACTATTTAAGTACTACTAATAATTGTGTTTATGGGTCAAAGCTGTCAAACTCACGGTATGCGTTTATTTTCACACCATAAAATTATGTAAGAATAATAGCGGCGTAAACATTAGCGATTGCCGAAAAAAGTGGGACGAAAATGATCCTGGGGAATAAAAAAAAACAGCGCACTCCGGGAGTGCAGGCAGAAGTGAAAACAATAAACTTGTTATTTCTCATAGAATATTTCTTGAAACGATCTGCTACTGCCATCTATTAGCACTCACTTAAACAAATATAGTTTATTTTTTATTCGCTAGATGGCAGTAAAAAATTTAAATCAGAGCCATCTACATTCGAATAGCGGTCTTTCTAGAAACTAAGTTTCTCAATTTGTGTAATAGATGGCAGTATAAGTTAAACAAAAAGACTAACACAAATAAAATCTCATCTGTCGCGTCAAAATCTGTCGCGAGAACGGTTGAAAATGCTCACCCACAAAAGTGCCCAACGCGCCATAAGAAGTTTTCACTTCAATAACATTGTTGAACTTATAATTTTCAAATATGCTTATTATTCTTTAGTCTTCTTTATTCTTTATTATTCAATTAGGCCGTGCTAATGTATGGATTTGACTAGCAATATACAAGATGGGACCGTAAAAAGAACTAAGGAAACGGACTACTTGAATATTTTATAACATTGAAAAGTTCTGTGTTTACGAACATATTATATGGTGCAGAAATAAAATCCCAAAATGGTTTTACAAATTTATTTTTAGGACGTGGTTTTTACAACGAGAAGGATGAAGGGCACAGACTACTTGAATATTTTAAAACATCGATAAGTGCTGATTGTGTATTTTAACAGCTCTATCTAATGTTTCTTGCTCTCTTCCTTCATTTATAAGATTAATTCTTGTTACTTCTTGTACTAACCTATGTACACTCAGTATACCATCGTCTGAATTTATCATAGAATATTGCGTTAATAGTTGAATGGCAGCCCCTAACTCTCTTATAGCATCATCTTCATTAATATCATCATCATCGCCAAAGTATATAAATGTGTATGAAGGTATATAGTCTGGTTCATAATATGCTAACATTTCTAAAATATCCAAAGCATTTTTCCCATAATCCTGTTTTTTTATCATATCAATGCTAACTTGGAAAGTTGTAAAGGTTGTTCTGTTATATTTATTATTGCTATCATCTGGCAATGGAAAGTCAAGTAATTTTTGCTTCTTCTTTTCAAATTCTTTTAGATAAGCGTCAATATTAAATTCTCGTTCTGGGTTTACATGTTTTACTTGTTCATCTACTTGCTTGATGTATGCAACCGCTTGCGTCAAGGCCAAAGGAAACTGCTGTAATGTCTCCGATAATTTTTGAATTTCAATTTTTTGTGAATCATCTTTAATTTTGAGTTGTTTTCTGATGAAGTCGGTAGCTTCTTTTTCACTAAATATACCCAATAGCATTACTTCTATATCTCCCCATTTCTGATTACGGGAAGTAATGAGGATATGTGGTTTAATAGCATTAGAAGGCAAAGATGGTAAAAAATTATCTATACCGTCGTCACCATCAACTTGAGATCTCCACTTTACAGCATTATCAAATATAAAAAGACTCTTTCTCTTTGAAAAGAAATCATATACCTCTACCACAATAGAATTTATATGTTTTTCTTTTACATTGATTCCTAACTTATCCTGAGCTAATCTACGAAAAGATTCAGAAAGAGTTTTAAAACTTTCTGAATTAATCCATATAACATTACCGTCATAATAATTTCTATAATCAAATGCATACTTTCTGGCCAATTCGGTCTTACCTATTCCACCTAACCCACAAATAGATGCTATTTCTAAAATGGCTGTTTCACCTCTGCTTTGTAATACCATATGCAGCTTCTGTAGTTGCTCTTCTCTACCAATAAATGTGTCTGAATTTCTTAGCTCAAATACAATGTCAAACTTTAGTACCTCTTCAAATAAACCATCATTCTTTTCTAAGTAATATTTTTCTTCAGCCCTCCAATACTCTTCTCCTTTCTCTTTTATTTTTAGAAAATTATCTTCAACTTCTTTATCAGTAAGCTTATGCAAATCCTTTATCTCATTTTTAATTATCTTTCTTAACTCCTGATCACTAGCTTGACCTGTGAAAACTTCCAACTCATTGAAAAAATTTTCAACGTTTGTCCTATCTTCATCATTAATATCCAGTGAACCTTTGGGAAACTTCTCAACTTTAATATCAAATCTATAACTATTCACCTCTAGGTCACGTTTTAGAGCAGTAGTTTTTAATTCCTTGAAGAAGTTCAATGTATTTTTATCTAAATTTTCTTCAGTTGCTAATCTTAGCATTTTTTCTTCCTGATCAAACACAAGCAAATTACCAACAAGCTTTCCAATATTTTTTATATCTCCATCAGTCAGCACTTTCCCAGTACCGACTACATTGTCATCAATCTCGATAACTTTGTTAGATTTGTGTTTCTCAAATAACTTGATAATTTGTTTAATTAAATGTTTTCGTTTATTGAATCTAGGACTTATATTACCAAAACTAATATGGAGCTTTAATGGTACTTTTTGTAACTGGTCTTCCAATGTTTGTTGTACAAGTTCATATGGAATATTAAATTCAACATCGACAAGATTATTAACTTTACTTTTCAAATCACTTATGAACTGTTTAGCGATCTCATCTTCCAATTTATTTTCATTTGCAAATTTCAATCTTCTGTCTTTCTCATCTAATATAATAGCACTTCCACCTAACTTCTGAATTATATCTTCATCCACATTCATTTCTTTTTCAACACACAATTTTAACACTTTATTGACTAATTTAATTCGTTTATCGGTATGGCCTAACTCTGTACTAGACTTTTTGTTAAACATTACTTTATTTGCATACTCATACAGAACTTCATCTTTTAGATTTTTTAGTAGCTGATCTTTTTTATCGTTATTTAAAAAATCATTCTTGAATTTACCTTCTCGGTATTGAATTTTTGTCTCGTCTATTTTTATTTCTTCTGTAATGTCAATGACATTTCTTGCCAAGAAAACGTGGTAGGTTAAAAATAATCCATTTCCCATCATGTTATTGTAATTTAGTTTACCACGAATACAGCTGACAAGAGCCTTTGCTAACGACTTTATTCTTTCTTGACAAGAAACATTTTTCAGCATGGTAATTAGACCTGAGTTTTTATCATCGAGACTAAATTTAAATGCCTTATTCTTATTTTCTTTAGACTTTGTAGAAATAACACTATTACTATCATCTATATCAATTTTCCTGGATTTATCAAATTGTTCATCTAGGATAGCATTGGTATAAATAATGTACCTGACCTGAAAATCACCCTGCAATGCAGGATCTTTAGATTTTTTATTCAAAACATTTCTACTGATTAAATAGTCCACGAAATATTTGCCGAGATAGAATTTACTATCCCTATTTTGATTTGTAAATTTTTCAATGGTTACCTTATGATTATTCGGATTTTCTAGATGTTTTGCTTGCAAAAGAATTAATGTTGATTTTTTCTTATTCCAATATCTAAAAACGATATCATCAAAAGCACCTACGCCACCCATATTTGTTGTTAAGTAAAATTTATCTGTATACCTTTCTCCTCTAAATTTAATTAAAATTAATAAATGAATTTCGAAAAAATGTCCATCTAGACCACCTGTAGTTCCTTTCCTTGTCTGAACTTTAAATTTTTCGGATTTTTTTTCTCTTTGTTGCTTAGAACATTCCTGTAAGTCAATACTTTCTATTGTATTAATTAGTTCTTCCTCAGGTGTTATCTCTTTGTCGTGTGTTCCGACCCTTCTGACTGAAGGGTCGGAACACTGTCGCTTATGCTTAAACTTTTGTGTATCCAATATTGGTTTAAAATGTGCTTTTCCTCCGTTTAATATATGAATAGTGTTTACATCATTGTAATCTACACTATCTACAGATTTAGAACCTGAACGATCTACAATTTGATCTGCCCTTATTCTTTTTCCGTCTACATAAAGTTTCTCTACAATATGTAGCATAACGTTATATTTTTCACAAACAATTCTACCCTCAATCTCTGTTCTACCCCAAATAGGAGCTAGTAATGTTTCTCCATAATCAGTCGTGACTAATTTGCTATAGAGATCTTCATCACTGCTCTTTAGTTTTACTATATCATCTCCAGTGTAGCAAATACGGAATAAGTATACATTCCATATATCATCATCTTTAAAAGTACTATGAAGGTTTGAAGTAATCCTTGCATCTTTTACAACTGCAGACTTTACCCACTCATTCTCTATAGCATATTTGTGACATAATTCTCGCAACTGCTTTATACAAATTTTTTCATCAACTCTAATCTGCTTAAGACCTTTTGCAATTGAATCGAAGAAACAATCTCCTCCACCTATTGCTCTTGCTACTTTAAATTTTTCTGGTAACTTGAGATCATCATCTTGATTAGCTACGCGCCTTGGTTGCTGTTTTTTCTCCAGTGGCTTAACGATCTGTAAATTAATATAATGAATAATCTATTAAACGTTACAAGTTTAGTAAAACCATCTACCTTGGACAGAATTATTGGTAATTTAATTTACTTATTTGTAAACGGTTGAGGGCTATGTCTGTAAACCTTAACCGGCTAATTTGGAATTTCAAAAATTTTGAGGTAACGTTTACCTGAAAATCAGCTATTACTTACACGGAGAAGTCATTTACCTTAAGATTATACTGAGTTTTTAATTATATCGACTGTTTTAAGTCCGAATGACCCGATCTTTAATTTAAAAAATCAGCATTTCCAAAAAATGTTCTTATTTTGAAAAGTTGTAGGTCAAAAGTTGATTGTTAAGGTGCACAGAATTAACCCTCAACCAATTTCTTATATGATTAAAATTACCAATAACCCTGTAATAATACTGCTATTAGGTAAAGTATTTTTATGCACACTTTAGGTTATTCTAAAGAGGACGTAGGTACTCAATTCGACCCGTTTTATTGATATATATTTTATTATAAACCTATTTGCTAAGTGCTATAGAATTCACACGCACAATGGCCCAAATGATGAGGCTAAGTGCGGAAACAGCCCCGTAAAACTAAACTAAACTAAGTGCTATAGAATGGTTTTTTCCATTCATCTTTTTTTAATTTTCTTATAACTCTAAATAATTTTCTTTGAATTACAAGAAATCTATCAGTCCTTGTGCTTAATTTAAAGCTGATGAATGTTTTAAGGTCATAGCACACTTAAACGACTCTGCTTCAACACCGCTCCCACCCAACACTGCCCTAAACTAAGACGACTGCTCGCAGTCCACGCGGCGACAGCTAGCAGCCACCCAGCAGTCCACGCGGCGACAGCTAGCAGACGGCCAGCTGTCCACCCGCCGACCGCTCTCGCTTTTCGCGATAGACACAGTTCGCGATCGGTTTCCATTAAAGCAACTCGTATTTTTTACTATGTCCCGATTCACAACGCGCGAACTATCAATTATTGCTATTGCACTTGAGGATGAAGAGAGAAGCGCAAGAAATAGCAGACGAAGATTTTGGGTGCATAAAATGCTGAAAGCAAGGCATGTCGGCGTTCAAGAAGGAGAATTTTGGCAGATCCAGAGACACCTATTAGATGACGAAGAAAAATTCTACATTTACAACGGCGCGCGCGGCGACTGCTAACCGCTAGCAGCTAACCGCTAGCAGTGAGCGCGCGGGCACCGCGCCGACCGCTCGTCTACAGTGTACGGCCAGCGAGGCGTTAACTCCCGAGTAGTCTGACGGCGGTAAGCTCGCTGAAAGCGAGCTGTCTGCTAATTTATGATGCCAATGTAAAATATATCTAAAGAGCAATATTTAAAGCCCATATTTGAATTACATTATTTTTGCTATGACCTTTACCCTACCTTGACTGGAAAATTTACCCTGAACCCGAAATCCTGACAAACTAAGTTTTAAACAAAAAGAAATCTGTCAGTTACCTACCTTCTTTTATTTGTGTATTTATTACTGTTATTCATTAGAGACTAAGACTCGATCTACAACTTATTATTGTTTTGATCTATTCATAATACATACCTGTAATGACAGGATGGCCAAGCGCATATTATTTTCAAAACTCCAAAATGTGGAGGCGTCTCGTTTATCATCACGTCGCTGATTTTAAATCAGAACGATGTGCTGATTTAGACCTCAAACGAGTCGCGATAAAGGCCAGACCATTCTCGGCCATTTCGTGTAATTCTGTAAATGGTGTGCTTACGTGCCCGATATGCGATAGAACATTTTCTGCAAAAATTGGGTACGCCAGTCACCAAAGACCACACCATAGACGAGCTGCTGAACATCGAATCTCGTCATCGCTTACCTACATAGGTAGCCAGAAATAGCCACTGTCACCGAAATCGGTCAAGGAGACATCAGCATCAATGTACCTAGTACCTACCTACCTACTAAGCAGACGTAGTCTATCTATTTATAAATATTATAACCGCTTAGAGATTTTGTAACATAGAAATTGTCCACAATCAAGGCCAATCGGTGTTAGATAAATGGTCAAATTATTTAAATCCTGGACCTTATTTACGTATTTAAGTACAGGTATTAGTGCAACACCAGCAGATAATAACTCGATTTTTTCGGTCTGCAGCTAGATTGCCTATCACATAAAAACAACAGCACGTACCTAAAGTCAATTCAATTCTTGATTAATGGCGATTCTGCCCACATTGCGTTGCAATTCCGCCAATGTCCAGTGACTAAATACAATACATAAAGTCTGTTTTCAAAACATCAAAAATGTAAACAAAGAACTGTCAAATACTGTCAATGTCAAAGTGACAGGTTAATGGTTTTCAAATTTTTTGAAGTGAAAACTTCTTATTTTGTGGGTGAGCATTTTCAGCCGTTCTCGCGACAGATGAGATTTTAACAGTTATTTTTATTAAAAGTGGCTCTTTCTTTGACTACCATTGACTTTTGAAACTTGTAATAACTTTGTTAAAATTTAATAACATAAAATAAACAACCTAATTTGATATTGATTTTATTTGCAATCGGATTTTTAGAAATAGAGGTAAGTATTTGTTGTTTTTTTACCCAATTTTCACTTCCCATAGAAAAAACAAACAAAGCGCGATGTATTTTTTACTCTGGTAACACCGTTGTTTACAATTATTTTGATCTTAGTTTCGAAATTAATCTTGTTTGTTATACGTTTACTTAAACTAATAAGCTATTAATATGCTAAAGATAATCATGAATCACGTTCTCTTAGTTTCAAGGAATTTAGACTTTAGGTACCTATCTAATAGGATTAATTACCTACGAAAAAGCACTGTCTTTAAAAGGACTCTAAACTACCATAACCTCTTAGGATATTTGGAGGCAACAAGAAAACTCCATGTTGGACAATGGTTTTCAATTTTACAACACTTTTGCACCTTCACTAAACTAAATTCGACCCTAATAGCCTAAGAATTCGACACATTGTTTACTCGTTCCCGCCAAAACCTCTGGTTGATATTTAATTAAAATTACACATAAACAAGTTACTCACCGTTTCATCAAGGAATCCTTCGTTTTCACTGGATTCCGCTGCTTTCTTTTCTTTTGCCGACATTTTCAAATCAAATCAACAAAACAATACTGAGGTTAATAAGAGTATGACTGATAAATAAGTGAAAAAATATTTTATGACCGCGTGTCAACTCGTGTGGCAGACACAGGATAAAGAAATAATAATCGTAAGTGACGCATGCGCATTGTGCTTTGGGTTGCCAGATGGTTTTATTTTGCCTGCTTTTTTTTTCAAGGTATTTGCACGAATTTCAAAACTTTTTAATACTAATTTGGGTTCAAGCTGTCAAACTCACGGTATGCGTCTATTTTCACACCACAAAATTATCTAAGAAAAATAGCGGCGTAAACATTAGCGATTGCCGAGAAGAGTGGGACGAAAATGATCCGGGGGAATAAAATAACATTTAAATTAACAAAATGAAGCAATTTAATTTCTTCAGAATATTTATAGTTATGTACTTCTCTCAGTTTCCTCCTCTTAAGGTGAAAGGATACCTATTACCTAAGCTGTCTCCATACAAACGTAGTCGACTGTTTCCTCCCTGGATAATGACACTAGCACAAATATTTTTGTGCCATAAAACCTTTAACTGCCATGACTATGCCCCTTTTTTTTTGCAATTTCTAAGGTTTATGCACCAAAAATATTTGCTCTAGTGTCATGCTGGGAGAAAACAGTTGACTACGTTTGTAATAGTTTGTATGGAGAGAGCCCCCGGTACCCTTTCCTCTTAATTAGGTATTCAGTTGATATTCATTTATTGACTATAGTCAATAATCATCACGGTAGGATACATCAGTTCTTTCTTAGTCTACAACTACATGATCTACTCTATTCAGTGAGCGTACGTAGAGTATACCTCCAGTGTTATGTAGGGTGGTAATAATAAAAATTTCATTAGATATGTAGATACTTAAACTAAGACACAGGTTTGGTTTGTTAATGGAGAAATAAATCTGGTACAAATCTATTAATGGGTTTATCAAATAAGATTGAAAAATACGTGGTTCCCATTCCGGTAGCAGTAAAAACATTTGACTACGCTAAATACAGTTAGCGTAGTCAAATGTTAATTAATCTGAGATTTTATTTTTCACAGTTAGTAGTAAAAGTGACTAATTATTGTGTGTTGAGTTTGGCAAAGATTTTATTTGTAACGAGTCGTGTAATTTATTTTGTAATTTATAACCAGATTCCTTCAGAAGTAAACATTTCAAATAATCATTTTGTACTTTTATTTAAACACACTCCATAGGTTACCAACCCAGTTACATTTATCACAACTGACATTTGAAATGGAGATCTTGTCCATATTATCTAATGGTCTGTACAATCTGTACATAGCTATTTCGAGATTATGGCACCACAAGTAACTTAAGTCTGCATGTTTTAGTGTAATTTGTAACATACCGTGATGGTTCATAACTTTGGAGATGACACGAAAATTCTCAAACTCTCATCAAGGTGCCAACCCTGATGGGCAGAATCATATTAGTGGGGCAAACGACACTACAAAATTTTAACGTTTCCACTTTGCCCCACTGTGGGGCAGCTTGGTGGGGTAAACAGGAAGCACTCGAACATTATGCCGTACCTATTCATCTTTTGATTTTCGTTTTTAACGGAATTTTGGAAGCAAATATTAAGTATTTACAAAACAAAAACTCGAATTACCTATTTGGGTTATTAAGTAATGAAAATAATGAGAACTATCTTGTTTTTTAAAGTGCGGCTGCGTTTCACCCCCAGTGGAACATGTAGTAACTCAGTGTAGTACCTGGTACTTCTTCGGGATGGAGTAGCCAAGGTTGAAGTGTTCGCGGTGGTGAGGATCTGAACTCATGACGATATTTGGTACAAAAACACCTTGTTTTACTACATAATTACTTTAATTTTACGGTTTTTTTATGTTTTCATTGTGTTTTCTATGTTTTATCCGGTGAAGTAGTTTTATTGGAGATGTTCGTACATTTTAAAAACAGTTTTTTAAGTTTTTTTAGTCATTTTATTGTATTTATTTGTTTTGCAGGTATAATTTTCTGGGTGGCTTTGTGTTTATGATTTTGACATTGATGTTTTTGTTATTTGACTTTTGTGCATTAAAGTTGTGGAAAAGTTTATAATAAACTAGCTGCCCTCCGCGGTTTCACCCGCGTAACTCCCGATCCCGTGGGAATATCGGGATGTAAGCTATCCTATCTCTCAAGTTGGATCGAACTGCACATGGTGTGCGAATTTTATTATAATCGGTTAAGTGGTTTAGGAGTCCATTGAGGACAAACATTGTGACACGAGATTTATATATATTAAGATAGGTAGGTAGGTATCTAAATAGGTATTTTATGATTTTAGGTTTATTTCTAGGTACAGTATGCGTCATAAGTTATAAGCCACTAACAGTTTGCTACAATAATACTATCAACAAGTATTGGACTTACAACCTTTTTCTAATAGACGTTACACACACACATAAATACTTACTTAAATTAAAAGTACATACTCTGTGTGATTATGTATTTGTCAACATGTTAGCTATGTGTTTAGTTGTGTGAGTGGTATAAGGGGCCACCCGCTACACCAACCGACGTGGGTTCGATCCACAGGTTACGTTGTTATAATGTTCAAATACTGCACAGGATTGTAAACGTTACGGTGGCGATGGACTTTTGAGCATTGATTGTACCTATAGTTGATTGTAATTGTACAAAATTTACCTTAATTTTTAACTTTTTAAATAAATATAACATGACATTCTACACATCGCCATCTAGCCCCAAGCTAAGTAACTAGACTTGTGTTATGGGTGCATGACAACGGATATACCTACTACTTTTACTTTTTCTTTTGTAAATATCTACTTATCATACATAGAAACAACCAGACCACAGACAAATATCTAAGCATAAATTCTTGTCTGAGACGGGAATCGAACCCGCAAACTCTGTGTTTGGCAGTCCGGCATGGGGACAATGGTGCCAACTGGGTCGTAAAATAACCCTTTATTTTATACTAGCTGCGCCCCGCGGTTTCACCCTCGTAACTCCCGATCCAGTGGGAATATCAGTATAAATTAAGATGTAGGTACGCTATCCTATCTTTCAAGTTGGATCAAACTGCAAACGGGGTGCAAATTTGATTAAAATCGGTTAAGTAGTCTAAAGAGTCCATCGCGCACAAACAACGTGACACGTAATTTATATATTAGACAGAGAAAGCGATTTAATGTAATTTAAAAATGGTATCATGTATACAATAAAGAATGTACTTATCTATCTATTAGAACACTCACCACAAACCCGGCTGACAAAAACAACACGAGAAACACGTACATCTCGACTGACTTCTGCCACACTACTGTACGTACTATACATATCTACATAGTACTGTGACTAGGGCGCTGAGGGCCCTAGTCACACCATATGTATGTATGGAGAGGAACCCCCCGTGCCTCGGCCCGAGAGGGAGCTGTCCGCGTTAGAGGAACATAATTCCCTATTCCTGCTTCTAGGAATAAGAAATTAGAATCTTTCTGCCTCTACTTACTACCGATCAATATACCGCGCCCAGGCTTTACACAGGTAGCATAGGAAAATCCGCACGCCTGCAAAACTCCCAGTCGACCTCATTTTTTTCCGATTTTTTCAACAATCATTGTCATTTTCAACCAATTTATGCAAAACTTTTATACTTAATAATACCTACACATAAAACCTTCCTCGTGAATCATTGCCTTTAGGCACAACAGTGCGGTGCATTTTGAGACTCATACCTATCGATAGTGAGCATTACGGCGAACAAATAATGCCTTCATACCGAACCTCTAAAGCGTCTCGGATACGGGATATTCAGAAGAAACTCATTGTGACCGAGTATGTCTAAAATTGCGCGGTGCATTTCGAGATCCATTATTTATGGGTAGAGAGTATTACAGCGAACAAACAATACCTTTGCACCGAACAGCTAAAGCGTCTCGGAAACGGGATATTTAACCAAACTTTTGTCCTACGATTTTACAAAACTGCGCGAATAATAATTACGTGTACCTACTAATAATTAATTTATCATCTTTAAATTGAAGGGGCCCCATCGAGTAAATCTCCAGCGGGCCCCGCCGGAGGGCCCCACAGAGCCCTGCAACAGCACCGAGTCTAGGCTCTACTCGTGCGCAGACCAAACACGCTTTGAATACAGAGAGTGAGAGAAGCCGCGAGCTTTAGTTCAAGGACATAGATTATATACGTCAATTTAATACAGATGTCACATTAGTTACAAAACGGTTCCGTACTATAATTTTAATTTTATTTATTTACAAAGATTCTACTTTTTCTCAACTTTTGTACACTCACCTTAGACCAAATTGAAACATTTTGTATGCTTACATAATAATATCTATACTTACTAAGTGCTTAGATGGAATTTTTTTATAAGTTTATATAGTGATGTATATATTTTGTATTCAGTTTGTTTTTGTAAAAACCTAAATTTAAGAAAAATAAATGAATGAGTCTATACTTACTAATATTATAAAGATGAAAGATTTGATTGTTTGCATTGAAAAGGCTCTGAACATACTGGACTGATTTTAATGAAACTTGGTATGAGGATACATTAATTCATTGGGAAAATCATAATCTACTTTTCATCCCGATGTTCTAAGTCTTAGAAAAGGGTCGGTAGATGGTCGGTAGTTACGCGGGTAAAACCGCGGAGCGTGCATGTATAACAGTAACTCCAGACTTCAAGTGTCACTAAATCACTAAACCGATTTTGATAAATTTTGTTATAAAGAGAAATGAGACCTCAGAGAAGGACATAGGCTACTTTTAATCCCGATTTCGGACTAACGCGGGTGAAACAGTAGAGCGCAGCTAGTCACATAAAAAAAAAAAAAAATAAACGGTTGCGCTCCGGGAGTGCCGACAGAAGTGAAAACTAATTAAAAAAAAAACGAAAACAAATATTCAAGCAATAACTGAAATGTTCGGTGAGATTCGAACCAGGGGTTAAATATCCTAATATATATAAATCTCGTGTCACAATGTTTGTCCTCAATGGACTCCTAAACCACTTAACCGATTATAATAAAATTCGCATACCATGTGCAGTTCGATCCAACTTGAGAGATAGGATAGCTTACATCCCGATATTCCCACGGGATCGGGAGTTACGCGGGTGAAACCGCGGAGGGCAGCTAGTATTCTTATAAGTGTAAGTAGCGCTCAAAACCACCAAGCCACAAAGCCTCATTACCGAGCGACGAAAATATAGTACCTACTGTTTGAAGCCGATAATGACATAGCTGTCACATTGCGTCTCGTAACAAGTTCAGACATCTAAAAATATGCTTAGGTACCGCGCTAGAAGGAGTTTACAATTCAAAAATTCAACGCTGAACCCTAAAAAGTTATCTAATATCCGTATTTCTTTCTTTGTTTTTAAATATCGTATCTACAAAGTAGATAATCTTTGACCCCAAACAACCATTTTAAATAGAACCCTAATAACATTTAACTCCTCCAAAACACAGGTCTTTATAAAATGGTCATCAATAACCATTTAATAAAAACCCTTCTATTAGAACAAATTCCAAGAGTATATAGGTCTATGTTATTTGGTGTAAGTTCCCGATAAAGGTGGACAAACTTAGCATATAGACCAGTCTAAAATGAACTACATTTTTGTAAGAAAAACTGTAATTTATAGGTCAAAGTAAAATGGTTACGGAAAAATAATGGTTTGTTGCAAAACTTGAGGTTTTTACTACATAACCACTTACTTAGTTATTATATTTTTGGTACCTAGACCAAAGAGATTCAACCTATTCATAGAGGATACTAGTTTTTAGGGTTCCGCATCCAAAGGGTAAAAACCGGACCCAATTACTAAGATTTCTCTGTCCGTCTGTCACCAGGCTGTATCTCATGAACCGTGATAGCTAGACAGTTTAAATTTTTACAGATTATGTAAGTACAACATTTTTGGAACCAAAATTTTGCGAATTATTCCAATCTAACCCCTGCTTGATCCCATAGGGTCACAGATCGGACAAAAAGGTTTGATCCTGTGCCACTAGTCAGCAAAAACGGGACATTGTGCTTTTAAAGTTATTATTATTTTAATAGTGAAATTAACAAAGTTGTTTCAAATCATTTATCAAAGTTGTTTTGTGTTACTTCTAGTAAAATATTAGATACTAGCGACCCGCTCCGGCTTCGCACGGCTATATTATGCATGTATTATACATATAAACATTCCTCTTGAATCACTCTATTAAAAAACCGCATCAATATCCGTTGGTAGTTTTAAAGATCTAAGCGTAGGTACAAGGTAGGTTTTTCTGTCCCTATTTCCCTAATAGGGACAGAAAAAGCGACTTTGTTTTATACTATGTAGTGATAAGTCTTTGACCTTTAGTAGCTCTACTGGACTTCTTACAGTCATTTTTTACGCGATTATTTTTAATACGTAGGTGCCTATTCTCCTACGTCTATCTCGGGTAAATACCGCAAATTTAACAAAAAAAACCATTCTCAGAGACTTGTTTTTAAAAACTAATTAGTACTTAGCATAAATTGCATATTTTTTTAGTAAAATACATTTTTTTCGCATAAAAATACACGTTTGCGTAACATGCATATTTTGCATTGACCACATAATATTAGGCTAGGTAGGTACTAATAATATTTTAAACATAAAATATTGTGCATAATTACGATTGTTATCTCTTCACACAAAAACTACTAAACCGATTTTGATAAAACTCTAATCAGCAGACAGCTGGAGACCAACAATGACACATAAAGCTGGGTACTGACCGGCGTTACGGGGCGTAATGTAACGTGTTACACAGCGAGCATTCGTGCAGTCAGTACGTCGTGTTACGGGGAAACCAGCAAGCAACGAGCCACTCGTTGCTCGCTTTGAGTGCTCCACCCGGCTGTCGGTTTTTTGGCGAATCCTTTGACTGAGCACAGAGATTTGACGAGCATGTTACCTACGCCAATTTTAGAACACAGCGTAACATGCTCTATGCGTAACACGCTCTATGCGAATGTTACATTACACCTCGTAACGTAGGTCAGTACCCACCTTAAGACATTTTTTACTTAAAACCGTAGGACACAATCTTGTCTATCAAAGACTGTATAAATGATAGGTAGGTAAACACCGTGTATAAGTACCTATACTATCTACCTATATGTAGTTCTGTTTGTTTATCTCGTGGCCGTACAACAGCGGGAGACGAGTGGGGCGAGGGGTGAGAGGGGGACACGGGTCAAGTGAACCAGTAGTTCAGGCACACACGCCTTGACTGCCCAATATGGACACTATATTCATTTTATTTACTATTTTCGTTGCTGCATCTGTGAGTAATTTTTATTATTAAATTGACAAATCTAACTATTTTCTGTATAGTCGACCAGTAAAGTGGAGATCTACCAAAGAATTCTAAGTTTTTATTATTATTACAATGTTTACGATGAGCCTTCATTTATTGTTTGTAACAAATAGGCTCCGAAAATTAGATGCAACTTGGTAGGTAGTATATCATTGATTTATTATTTATTGATTTATTAGTAACAGACTATTTTTAAAGTATAATCAATGCTCTTTATTTATCAATAAATATAGGCCACTTTATATCCCGATATCCCAATGGGATCGTAAAATTTGAGCGTTGAACATAACAATACGCGACACAGGCGCGGTTTCATATAAAATCGTCCCGTTGTCGTCGCGTCGTCGTGGGGCTATATTGTTTAATTTTGGGCCTAATACTTGTATTTTATTGTTCCAGCGAGCAGTGAACATACCAACAATAAAACTAAACGATGGTAGAGATATACCGGTTCTCGCACTCGGAACCGCTCTCGGAAACAACTCGCAGGTACTCAACTAACCTTACATATTGGGGGGACCTAAAAACAAAACGTCATTGTCGTTGTTTAGCTATGATTTAATTCCGAATTAGATGAACAGCGCTTACAGTGCTAACTAGCGTGAGCATACTATTAATTACTTACCTACGACGCATGTGTGGCAATATATAATCTTTATGAAAAGTGTAGAACCGATTGCGATGAAACTTATTATGAAGATAAAAGGAATCTTGGAATAACACATACACAAGGAATAATAAAAATAGTTCAGAAAAAAAGAGTATCTATACTAATTTAATCAATTTTTTTTAGGAAAATATTAAATTCTGATTGTAATTGTTACTTCTTCGTGCAAAAAATACTGAACTGATAACGATAAAACTTGGTATGTAGGTAGATATTGGATTCGGATAATACATGGGCTAATTTTTATCAAGATATTTCCGCGGGGTTTAAGGAAGCAAGTAAAATATCCAGCTTTTAATATTTTTCTTGTTATCTTCCCCAGGGGCGCATCCAACCGACGGGCGAGGAGGTAGTTGAAGCCGTATCCTGGGCCCTAGGCGCAGGATACCGGCATATAGACACAGCATACGCGTACCGTGTGGAGGACCAGGTCGGGAGGGGGGTCGCGAGGGGAATACGGGAGGGGGTCGTCAACAGGGGGGAGGTGTTTGTTACTACTAAGGTATGGCGAATCTGGGCACGTTTTTGCGTAAATTGCATATTTGGCGTAAAATGCATATTTTGCGTATAATGCATATTTGGCGTAAAATGCATATTTTGCGTATAATTCATATTTTGCGTAAAATGCATTTTTTGCATTAACTACATAATAGTCTATGTTACTATGTAATATTCTAAGGTAAACGTGAAAGTTTGTATAATATTAGTTAGTAGGTACCTAAGTTTGTCTCTTCTTGCAAAAACTACGAAACGGATTGCAATTTAATCTGGTATGTGTATACATGTATCTGGTGACTATGAATGACACATAGGCTACTTTTTATCCTGATATTTCCACGGAATTCTGGACTCCATGAAATCACGTAAAGCCTAACAAATCTGGTCTATCCATAGTTACTGAACAGTTTATATATGTAAATTTATATATTACTAGCTGCGTCCCGCGGTTTCACCCGCGTAACTCCCGATCCCGTGGGAATATCGGGATGTAAGCTATCCTATCTCTCAAGTTGGATCGAACTGCACATGGTGTGCGAATTTTATTATAATCGGTTAAGTGGTTTAGGAGTCCATTGAGGACAAACATTGTGACACGAGATTTATATATATTAAGATTTTTCAAATTTCAGTTATGGAACACCTACCACGCTCGTGACGCAGTAGTTCCCGCGTTGAGAAAGTCTCTCGACAACTTGAACATGGAATATGTTGACCTGTATTTGATACACTGGCCTGTCGGACAATTTGTATGTAACTTCATTTTTGTTATTTTCATTCCAATATATTTATGGAAATTGCGGGAATCACCTAGTTTGATGACAGCTAATAACGTTGATGTTAATGCTTGTCAAATGGGGATTAGTTTTTACCAGGTTTATCTGCGTCGGAGTTGATTTTTCAAATATCCTTACTTAGCGGATGCCTACATCATCACAGCTATCTATATGATATATACATTAAACATTGGTTTGACGTGAGCATTGATATATCAGTCAGTTAATGTGCTTGAAGAAGTCAAGAAAACAATTTGGACAAAAAACTTCATTTTATCTAGGTTTTTAGAATAGAGACAGGAATCGAATATGTTAATGTTGCGAAAAGTAATTACTAAAAGATAATGTTGCTGATAGAAGATGAGATGATGATAGATGAAATCCTGGAAACAAAAATAGTTAATAGGTCCAGAAAATTAAGATAGGTAGATAGTCATTTTAAGTAGGGATCTGTTTAGGGATCAATGATAAGTTCCTAGTTTATGTTTAAGACAAGATGTAATTATTATATTGTTCTTAATATCTAGGAAAATCTAACGTACGATACGACGGACTATATAGAAACATGGCGCGGCATGATCGAGGCTAAACAACTCGGGCTGGCCAAGTCTATAGGAGTGTCGAACTTTAACGAGGAACAAATGGATAGGATAACGCAGCACGGGCTCGAGGCGCCTGCTGTCTTGCAAGTTGAGGTAAGATTCTCTGTCTAAATATGCATGTTGTAGCTAAACCTGACGGAGCTAAGCCATCACGAAGTTTTACTACTGACTTCGTACTAAAGCAACTTGTAATATGAACTTCATTGTGCCAGAAGAAGAACCTATTTCCTATTTGGCAGGTTTTCTACCTGTTATCGTTTGAATAGGAGAACGGTGATTGGTATGGTATACCTGGAAAATCGGCTTAAAACATTGACGCTGAAGCTGAGTTACTATCTACTACACGTGTTAAAATGTCATTTACCCCTGAATGTTCTTGTTCTTAAATATGCATGTTCTACAAAATAGACATCTCTTGCAAAGTATTAAGTTTAATCTGCAATAAATATGCACTGTTAATGTTACTCAATATGGGATATAATTTAACATGTTTTTGTTTTTGGAGCATAATATCCCGCTATTTGGAGAAAATTGTGCAAAGTGTATGCATTTTATGCAAAAAAAATAATTAAAAAACCGACTTCAAAAAACCTGAAAACAAAAACTAAAAAAGTGTGTGTGTCAGCTCCGACGCACGACTGGAGTTTACTCCTTAAGTATCACAGCCAAATTAGAAAGTTGCGCACTAAAGGTGCGCACCAAAAACGTGACACGATTTCGTTACTTGTTAGTAGGTTTTACCCCTCGGATTTTTCTCATACCGGGCGCCTTATATATGAAAATCGATTCTTAAGGAGTAAACTCCAAAAACTCATATTTAATAACTTTTCTCCAGATAAACTTGAACCTGCAACAGCCGTCCCTACTCGCTTACTGCCGCACTCACAACATCACAGTAATGGGCTACACACCCTTCGGTTCCCTGTTCCCATCCCGCGCTGGCCCCAACGCCCCACCGCCTCGGTTTGATACACCTGAGTTGGTCGCTGTAGCTGAGAGACACAATAAGACCGTCCCGCAGATTGCACTTAGATATTTGGTAAGAGACTTACCTACTTTTATTATTTAACAAAACGCACGCAAAAACTACTGAAGCGATTATGATGAAACTTTGACGTAAATAGCCGAAGCTCAGAAATAATAGGTACATAAGCTTCTTTTCATCCCGAAATTACCAAGCGATATAAACTTATGCGAGCGACCGAGGAGCAGAACTATTACTTAATAAAACCCAACTTTTACGGACTGATGATAACAACATTAAACTAACCGTTGATTGTACCAAACAAGATATTTTAAACATGTTTTACTTGATTCACAGGTGGAACTCGGTGTTATACCGATCCCGAAATCCCTAACCAAATCTCGCATAGAAGAAAACATCAACATCTTCGATTTTTCCCTCACAGAGGAAGACAAAACCCTCCTGCGTAGTTATGATAAGAACTACCGAGTCATACCCCAGTATAAATGGATGGATCATCCTTATTACCCTTTTGCAAAAACTGAGGTAGTTTAATGACTTACTATTTGAACTGAGGTTTTCATTTAAAGATTTGATATTATTAATTAAAATTATAAGTATTCGCTAGCTTTCACTGGCTACATGCATAAGTCGCAGAAAGCCATTATCTAAAAAAAAATTATTTCTTTCATCCAACAGTAGCTTTAAACTTTCAGCCTCATGTAGAACTTTGCCGCCCACAGGCCATTAAAGAGTAAACTCGACCTGCCAAAGGACATTACATCACTAAAATCTATTACTTAGAAACAGCTACTAATTTACCGCCACGGAATTTATTTTTAAATGGCACGGCTTGTGCATGCAGCCCTTATGTAGGCAAATTCTTCAATTATTTATAAGTATTATCTCCACATAGTACCTATGTAAGAAGAAAGAGACTTTGTATTAGGCTGGTGAAAATCAGTATAACTTACTAGTTACATTTTAGATCCTATCGTCACTCGTTGTTTTCTTACTAGGTCGGGGTTGCACTCGTTCGAGCACAGAAGGTAGCCGCTGATCTTACTGATGATATACTGTCCAGGAGTCGCTTTCCTGGATTCTATTCCAATTTTAGAGTTGGTTTTAGATATAGGCATTGTTAAATAAAAACGCATAAATATGCATTTTGTGCAAAATATGCAATTGATGTAAAATAATACGCATATTTTTTGCAGACGTTAAAATTATCATTGATTTCCTGTTGCAATTAGCTTTTATTCCAGATTTTCTAGCTTTTATTCCAAATTTACGAAAAAAAGAAAGCGTAAAATATGAAATTAACGCAAAAAATATATATAAATTTTTTTTAATGTAAATTTCACATAAAATATGCCTTTATGCAAAATTATAGGTAGGTACCTACTTAATCATCCATTTAAGTATTTTTTAAAGTCATTCTTGATTCTACTGTACCTACCTACTTGTACTATGTTCTTCTATAGTATTATTGTGTTCTGTTGTAATGTATATAATGTTCTCTTGAACTGTTATTTCATTGTTCTATAAGTATATGATATGACATGTTATGCCGTACCTACTATTATTATGTTCTAATGTACCTTCTGTACCTACTTATATCTTACTTTAGTATTATTTTGTATTCTTGTTAATTCTGCATTCTATTTAATTCTGCCGTACTGTTATATTGGTCTTCCATACCGTTATTTTGTTCATCTGAACTGTACAATTTCTCTGTACTTTTAGATTTTTATCATTGTTTTCTATGTTCATTACTGTTTTGTGATCATTTGTATTATTGGTAATTAAACTTAGTTTCTAGAAAGACCGCTATTCGAATGTAGATGGCGCTGATTTAAATTGTTTACTGCCATCTAGCGAATAAAAATAAACTATATTTGTTTAAGTGAGTGCTAATAGATGGCAGTAGCAGATCGTTTCAAGAAATATTCTATGAGAAATAACAAGTTTATTGTTTTCACTTCTGCCTGCACTCCCGGAGTGCGCTGTTTTTTTTTTTAGTTCTTGGTGTTGTGATAAACTTGAAAAAAAAAGGGAAAATATTGCTTTTAAAATAGAATAGAATATTTACAACAAAATAAATACTTAATTAAAAAAAAATGCTTTTTTATGCCTATAACTTTAGTTTATAATCGTGTCTTACATTTTAAGTCTTGTACTACCTACTGGAAATTGTAGGTAAGGGTGAGCGCACACCTAGCCGCACCGCACGCGCCGCAAAGAAAGAAAACCGATGCTGATGACGTTACCAGCCGGAGCCGGCTGCCATACAAACGGTGACTGCGGCGCGTGCGGTGCGGGTAGGTGTGCGCTCACCGTTATTGTCATTTAATAGCAGCGGTCCGAGGTTTTATTGGGATTATCGGGATAATATATTAGCTTAGATGATACGGTCAATGGATGACCATGATTTCAATCACCGGCATCTCTTCCGGAGTCCTGCAGCAGCTTGTAAAGGCTGCTAGCCTTCTGGGTGGTCCTGGGATGGTTGGAGTAACAAAGAGGATGTTCTCGCACGCACAATGGCCCAAATTAAGAGGCTAAGTGTGGAAACAGCCCCGCAGAACTAAACTAAACGAAAGTAAAGTATATGAATTTTTGGATTTATTCTCATATAAAGTTTCAAAATCAGTCGCATGGTTTGGAAGCCACATTAGGAATGTGGCTAATAATATTATAAATAGGAAAGTAACCATGTCTGTCTGTTACCTTTTGACAGCTAAACCACTGAACCAATTATGACAGATTTTGGTAAAAAGATAGATGGGGCCTTGGAGAAGGACATATCTAGTCTACTTTAATACCTACCGATTGCGATAAGTATGGGAAGTTAGCTCCGTACTTTTGGATTTTTCGAAATTTGACGGTTGTGCTGTTTTGTGCTAGGTTTTAATCCTCGAGGCTTCAAGGTGACCTGAGTAGTGTCCTTGCTTGCTTATAGCGCGATCGTCATCATGTTCAGACGTTCTATAGATGTGATATGTGAGAGATGTCATGATTACATCGAGATATATATCCTGATATACCTACTTCATTATATTATCATATTTTCGTGTCATTGTAAGGTGTCCAGTAAAGCGTAACGCGTAACGGAACGAATGTCATAGTTGAGGACGCTCGCTTGCGACCTTGTTAACCCACACTATTGTCACTTTAAATGAAAGATATATTTCAGTAATATTACAATTCCTGTAACACAGTCTTAGTAATCATATTTCTAATCATTCAATGAATCATTTATCCCCTGCGTTAAACATCACTGCAATGTTTGTCCAGAACTGGCTCCACTCTGACACCTCTCAAATATAAGCACAGGAGATTTCTGAACACAAGTTATAGAAGTCGACTTCACCAGAAGTTCCTTGCTATAATCCTCTGCATCGGGGATTTTAATCTTAACTTCTAAAGATTATTTTTTTACTAAAAACATTTATCTTTTTAGGGTTCCGTACCCAAAGGGTAAAAACGGGACGCTATCACTAAGACTAAGCTGAGACTCCACTGTCTGTCCGTCCATCTGTCTGTCACTAGGCTGTATCCCATGAACCGTGATAGCTAGAAAGTTGACATTTTCACAAATGATGTATTTCTGTTGCGCTTTTAACAAAAAATACTAAAATCAGAAACATAATATACTAAGCTGGGTCCCTTCGTGCTCGAGTCCGACTCGCACTTGGTCTATTTTTTGGCAAATAAAATAAATAAATAAATATTTCAGGACATATTACACATCGCCATCCAGCCCCAAGCTAAGCAACTTAATGCTTGTGTTATGGGTGCCAGGTAACGGATAAACTACTTATATACTTTTTTTTTTTTTTTGTAAATATATACATATTATACATATAGGAAACACCCAGAACCAGAAACAAGATTTTATGGTCAGCATAAATACTTGTTCCCGGCGGGAATCGAACCCGCAACCTTCTGCGTCGCAATCGGGTGTTCGCCCGACGCGCCACAGAGGTCGTCAAATGTTTGGTGTTTAGTGATATATATCATGAGAAGGAGTGGGAGCTAGATGTCCCGAGCGTGGCGTTGTCGGGGTAAGTGTAGAACGATGTTATCCGTGTTAGTCTAGCGGAAGGAGGTGAGTTTTACAAAAGTCGTGGTCACGAGAAATATGGAAATATCTAAAGTACAGAGCCACAATATTTATGACGTCATAAATGCTACTTGTTCCCAGCTTTCGAAACTAAAACAGGCTAATTTGTCATCTAGAGATCTCAAGGAATCTAACGATACGATGTAGTTATTACACAGCCCGAGACCACGAACTCGAGAAATAGAAGACTTTTGGCCAAATTACCGCTAGACTATGTCATCAGGTGGACAACATCCGGCGCGGCTCGAGCCGGCCGGTAAGTATATAGCCGGCCAACGGGCGTCGAGTGGCCAACTGTCGCTACACGTCCACTGCAGGGTGCTCTACTTGTCTACACAACACACAAACATGCAACGCGTCGCTCTGGTAAGACATTGTTACAATACTGCCCTGCGTCCGCGGTGTCACTCGCTGTAATCCCGGTTATTCTACTACCGATGTACCCACTACGAATGAATGGGGAAACATTTCATTTGTTCGTAACTGAACGTATTCGTAGGTAACGTTGCCTGGAAGAGAGTAAGGCCGCCTATTGTACCACTGTTTTCGTTTACACTCAATACACCTAGCTAACCTTAGCATTAGTGGAAGCTGACCTGCACGAACTTCAAGTCAACAAATAGCAAGAAAAGTATAAGAAATGATATTCAAATGGAGATTTAACGTGATAACGTTTTATGAAAACATTGATGGATGGATGAATGTTTGTTACCTTGTCAATAACGGAACGTGAGCGATGACGTCACACTTTTTGTCAATGTCGGTGTTCATCGATTCATAACACGTTATCACGTCAAAAACATAAGCCACTTTAAATCCCGATATTCCCATGGAAATCTTAAGCATTGAACCTAACAACTCACGCTCAATGTTCGTGCGTATAGTTTCAACTACTTATTTATGTATTGTTAAATAAAACTTATCTCGAATACTTTTAACGTATGTTGTTCCAGCAAGCAGTGAACGTACCAACAATAAAACTAAACGATGGTAGAGATATACCGGCTCTCGCACTCGGAACCGCTCTCGGAAACAACTCGCAGGTACCTAACCTTTTTTGTTATTATAATTTCGACGCGTACGGCGTCACATTCCCGGAACGTGACATGACGTAAATTTTTTTGTGAATGCAGATGTTCATCAATGTATTAGATGTTATCACGACAAAAATGAAGTGGGGCTCAAATACAACATGATACGGAACCGTGCGGAAGTCCGACTCACACTTGTTTGTTTCGAACACGAAATTGGGTCCGACGCGTACACACGTCCCGATTTGGTCGGGTACAACCAAATCGGGTGTGCATATCCAATTTGATCGGACCCGATTCAATTAATAATAATTAAGTCGCTACGACTACGATACACACGTCCCGATTTGGTTGTACACCTGATGAATTTGGATGTGAGACCCGACCAAATCGGGACGTGTGTCGAAGCACTATGAACAATTCTGATTGTAATTTTCTTCCCCAGGGGCGCATCCAACCCACAGGCGAGGAGGTAGTTGAAGCCGTATCCTGGGCCCTGGGTGCAGGATACCGGCATATAGACACAGCATACTCGTACCGTGTGGAGGACCAGGTCGGGAGGGGGATCGCAAAGGGGGTACGGGAGGGGGTCGTCAACAGGGGAGAGGTGTTTGTTACTACTAAGGTATGTCGAATCTGTGCATGTTTTTTGCGTAAAATGCATATTATTGCGTAAAATGCATATTTTTGCGTAAACTGCATATTTTGCATTAACTAAATGATAGTCTATGTTACTGTGTAATATTATAGTAAACGTGAAAGTTTGTATATTAGTACGTTTGTTAACTTTTCATGCAAAAACTACTAAACCGATTGCCATGACACTTTGGTATGTAGATACCTGGAAACTATGAATGACACATGATAGGTACCTACATTTTATTCCGCTATTAGCAAATTAAGTGACACGAGTAAATTCGCAAGTATATTCACAGTAACTGAATATAATATTGTTTTAATTGCATATTTATTTAGATGGTAGGTACGTTATTTATGTTTATTCATATTGTATAAATTTCAGTTATGGAACACCTGCCACGCTCGTGACGCAGTAGTTCCCGCGTTGAGAAAGTCTCTCGACAACTTGAACATGGAATATGTTGACCTGTATTTGATACACTGGCCTGTCGGACAATTTGTATGTAACTTCATTTTTGTTATATTCATTCCGAGTTCCGACATATTTATAGAAATTGCGGGAAGCAACTAGTTTGATGACAGCTAACAACGTTGTGATACTAATGCCTGTTAAATAGGCGTTCACGGACTAGCTTTAGGCCGCGGGTTTGTCCCAGTAGGAATTAAATTTTTCAAAATCCTTATTCAGCGGATATATGCGTGCTAAATAGCCCGTTCCGTCCAATGGTTTCAGCTGCGCGTAAGTCTATCAGTCAGTCGATATGCTTAAAGAAGTCAAGAACCTGATTGCGACAAAAACTGCAAAATTATCTAGCTAGATATTTTGCAAGATATTATAGGAATTGAACCTGTTAAATTTGCGAAAATTGATAGAGATCTCATCCTGGAAACAAACATGGACGGTACCTTCTATGGAAATGTTTTTCATCAACATCAATAATCTCTATATAGGTATATAAAATTCTCGTATCACGGGGTTCGAACTTGAACTCCTCCGAAACGGCTCGACCGATTCTCGTGAAATTTTGTGAGCATATTCAGTAGGTCTGAGAATCGGCCAACATCTATTTTTTTTTTGTTTTTTTTTTATTGTAAATAGCAAAACAACGTTTGCCGGGACAGCTAGTATCAAATAAACTAGCAACCCGCACCAACTTCGCACGGCTATATTATGCATGTATTATACATATAAACCTTCCTCTTGAATCATTATATCTATTAAAACAAACCGCATCAAAATCCGTTGCGTAGTTTTAAAGATTTAAGCATGCATAGGGATATAGGGACAGAGATTATACTCTGTTTTATACTATGTAGTGAAGGTCCTGATGTACTCTTTGTTGTAGTATATTATATCAATGACTAGTTGTTATTTATATTGTTCTTAATATCTAGGAGAATCTAACGTACGATACGACGGACTACATAGAAACATGGCACGGCATGATCGAGGCTAAACAACTCGGGCTGGCCAAGTCTATAGGAGTGTCGAACTTTAACGAGGAACAAATGGATAGGATAACGCAGCACGGGCTCGAGACGCCTGCTGTCTTGCAAGTAGAGGTAAGATTCTCTGTCCAAATATTCATGTACTACAAAATATGCAGCTCTTGCAAAGTATTAAGTTCTGCAATAAATATGTACCTACCTACTGCTTAAAATACATAAAATGAGATATTTAACATATTTTTGTTGCATAATCAGTATCTCGTTATTTGAATACAATTCAAAGTGCAAAATGTATGCATTTTATGCAAAAAAAAAATGAATAAAAACTCGTTTAACGATAACTTTTCTCCAGATAAACCTAAACCTGCAACAGCCGTCCCTACTCGCTTACTGCCGCACTCACAAAATCACAGTAATGGGCTACACACCCTTCGGTTCCCTGTTCCCGTCCCGCGCCGGCCCCAACGCCCCACCGCCTCGGTTTGATACACCTGAGTTGGTCGCTATAGCTGAGAGACATAAGAAGACTGTCTCGCAGATCGCACTTAGATATTTGGTAAGTAAGAGACTTCTTTTCGACCGAATTAACAAAACGCACGCAGAAACTACTTAAGTGATTGCGATGAAAATTAGTACGTAGATATCTTGAAAAATACATAGGCTACTTTTTATCCCGAAATTCCCATGGAAGAATGACTTATGCGAGCAAAACCACAACCACTGACTAATTATGACAACGCACAGCCCTAAACCGAATGCAGGTGATAGGTTAGGCAGGTGTTTGTTTATTATTAATATTTGTTTATTAATAATGGACAGACATTGTTAATGAAGGAAATGAATAACTTTATTATTATCCGAAGTTCAAAAGTCTCTAAACGTTGATGACGTTTGGATGACGTTACACTTGTTTGTCTATGCCTATAAAACGAAAGGAGAGGGGCCGACAAGGCTCACTTCTAATCTGACTGTCGACCAGTACGGACCTCCGGTCTTCTGACTAAAAAGTTAAGTACCTACTTATTTAAGTAATAGCTGTTAAGTGTTTATAATAAAATGTGATGATTATAAAATATAAATAATATATTGTAGGTATGATATATTAATCAAAGATTTATATACTGATATTAATTAATTAATTATCTATTCTGGTTATAACGATATAGATGTTTATTAATTATATTTATTTATTGATTATATTAATAATAAAAGGTGAAACGTGGTTCATTTCACTATCCACGACAGTGGTTTATGTTGGAACCGTTTTATCATGTTGCCCGTTATTTGTGTTCCTTACTTTCATGTTTACTTATTTAAAAAATTGATAGGTTCTGTAGCCACTAACTAACACAGGCAATAATTAATCTTTGTTTATACCAAACAAGATATTTTAAACATGACGTTTTACTTGATTCACAGGTGGAACTCGGTGGTATACCGATTCCGAAATCCCTAACCAAAGCTCGCATAGAAGAAAACATCAACATCTTCGACTTTTCCCTCACAGAGGAAGACAAAACCCTCCTGCGAAGTTATGATAAGAACTACCGAGTCATGCCCCAGTATAAATGGATGGACCATCCTTATTACCCTTTTGCAAAAACTGAGGTAGTTTAAAGGCTTATACTATTTGAACTGAGGTTTGGTTTTTTTTGGGGTACACGTTTTCAATATTATTTATTAAAATGATAAGTATTACACGACATCGCACACAGCGTCATCTAGCTTGGTACTGGCTACATGCGCAAGTCACAAAAAGCCATTATCTAAAAAAAAAAAGTCGATTGTTCACTTTAAATCCCGCTGTAACCCGCTGACTAGCACCGCACCACCAGAGATCAGAAAAGATGCGCTTGCTGCGTCGATAAAAGGAAACATGAATTCGACCTGCCCCCAGCTAGGCTAAAAAGCCTAAAAAGTTTTCTGTGCGGCACACAGGGTAAAGAAAAAAGCCCAGCTGAGGAAAGAGTTGTGCAGTGGAAAATGAAACATCCCGTACCTTCACCTTTTGTGAACCCGAAAGAAAGGCCGGGTTCCGATCTGCAACGTAGGCAGTTACTGAATCGACTTCGGACTCAAATGGGCCGTTGCAGACAAATTTTGAGCAATTATTGCACTGACTGAGCCCCGTCACAGTCCGTGCACCTATTCCAATGCCCATTGTGCCCTAATACCTGCAGATTGGAGGACCTGAAAAACAGTATACCTAACACACTAGTTCTATTTTAGAACCCTATCGTCACTTGTTGTTTTCTTACTAGGTCGGGGTTGCCCTCGTTTGAGCACAGAAGGTAGCCGCTGATCTCACTAACGATATGCTGTCCAGGAGTCGCTTTCCTGGATTCTATTCCAATTTTAGAGTCGGTTTTAGAAATAGGCATTGTTGAGTAAATACGCAAAAATATGCATTTTGTGCAAAATATGCAATTGATGTAAAATAATATGCACATATTTTGCAGACGTTGATATTATCATGATTTCCTGTTGCTGTTACGTTTTTATTCCAGATGTTCTAGCTTTTATTCCAAATTCAGAAATAAATAAAGTGTAAAATATGCACAAAATGCATATTTATGCGTATTTATTTAACAATAAATAAATACGCAAGAATATGCATTTTGTGCAAAATATGCCATTAATGTAAAATAATATGCACATTTGCATAAGTTGATATTATAATTGATTTCTTGTTGCTATTTAGCCAAATTTAGAAAAAAGAAAGTGTAAATTATGCATTTTGTAATAAAATATGCATTTATGAATTATTATAGGTACATAATCATCCATTTATATATTTTTAAGTCATTAATTATTTTGTGTTTTTTCTTGACCTAAGTATTTACTTTGGTACCTACTTATAATGTAAAACGACTACGTAACTATGTTAAATTATTTAATTCCTTGACTAGTATATCTCTTTTTAACCTTAAAATCTCCATTTCTAACGTATGCCTTTCATTTCTCTCTCTCTTTTCCCTTTCAAATAACTCCTTCTGCCTTTTCAATTGAAACTCTAGTATATCCTTCTTCAATTCTTCGATTGTCTTTTTTGTTCTCGATTCTGCTGTACTTGCATTATGTTCTGATGTACTGTACATATTGTTATGTTCTACTATAGTATTATTATGTTCTGTTGTAATGTATATGTGTTCTCCTGTACTGTTATTATGTTCTGCTGTTCTGTACTTATGTCTTACTTTAATATTATTTTGTATTCCTGTATTGCTATTTAATTCTGCCGTACTGTTATATTGGTCTTCCATACCGTTAACTTGTTCATCAGAACTGTACATTTCTATGTCTGATTGTACTTTTACGTTTTTATCATTGTTTTCTATATTAATAACTGTTTTGTGATCATTTGAATGTTCTACATGATTTAATATGTATATTTGGTCTGTTTGTTCATATGTTTGATTGTTTGTTTCTTGATTTATTTCCTGTACGTCATATGAATTGCTTCTTTTTATTTTTTTCTTAGTGTTTGGTTTTGTGATACACTGGAAAAAATTGAATAGAATACTGAATAAAAATATATAAAAATAATAATTAGCTTCTTTATGCCTATAACTTTAACCTATAATCCTACAAATATGTACCTACCTATATCAAAGTCAAAGTAATTTTTTTTTATTCATTTGGATGCATATTACAATCGTATAAAGATCACATTGAAACGTCTTAAAAACTAAGTTAGGAAGTGTACCTTCGGAACGCGCCCACCAATGACAAGAAGGCACAAGAAAGTCATGGGGTTTTTTTTTCATGTGATCACGCTCACAAAGGTCAATTGATGAAGTGCCCAGATAGGTATTAGATGGAGGTGACTATGCATAGCATCTATACCACCCACCCTCTCAGCTTAGTCGACCATGTCCAGAGGAATGAAGTAGTCAATACGCCTGGAGGCAACTAAGCCGCAGGTTTCATATATTTTCCTTCACGGTAAGGACAATGGCCCACACAACTTTTATAATGAAAGTTAAGGAATCTACCACTAAGGCACCACTGCTAAGCCTAAATATCAGTACCTGATACTCATTATCAGCCAGTTGATGAGCGTTGGGCAATAAGTTGCCATGTTCGTCCGTCAGTAACTTGATGATACGTCGTTCCCATTGTGTGAAACTGTGTAAGGATGAGTTACACTTCTTGTGCGATGTGTATTTACGTCGTGTCTTGCATTTCAAGTCCGCCCAGTACTGGAAATTGGAGGTTTATTGTCATTTACTAGCAGCGGGTAAAATTACAGGACATTCCACACATCGCCATCTAGCCCCAAGCTAAGTAACTAGACTTATGTTATGGGTGCTAGACAACAAATACTACCTATATACTTTTTCTTTTGTAAATATATACTTACAATACACAGAAACAACCAGACCCCAGAAAAATATCTAGCATAAATATTGTCTGAGTCGGGAATTGAACCCGCAACCCTGTTTGGCAGTCCGGTATGGTGACCATTGTGCCAACTGGGTCGTCAGATTGTAATGGTCAATGAATGTTTATGATTTCAATCGCAGGCATCTCTTCCGGAGGCCTGCAGCAGTATGAAAAGACTGCTAGCCTTCTGGGAGGTCCTGGGATGGTTGCAGTGACAAGGAGGATCTTCTTACACTAACAAAGGCCCAAATGAAGAGGCTAGGTGCAGAATCAGCTCCGCTTAGTTATGGTTCATGAATTCAATGTTTTCTCATACGAAGTATCAAAATCAGTTTCCTGGTATTAAAGCCACATTATGACAGCTAAGCTACAGAACCAATTTATGATAGATTTTGGTAAAGAGATAGATGGAACCCTGGAGAAGGACATAGTCTACTATATTTATCGATTGCGATCCTGATAAGTAGGTGAAACCACGAAACGCAGCTAGTTTATAATATTATAATGATGGTCTCACCCGACACCAGCCCTTCCCATTCTTCACCACCTTCCCATCGACTTTATTCAGCGTCCTGGCCAACTTCTCCCACAGTCTCCGAGCTTGGATCTGGTCGTTCCGCGAGCGCGGGCTGGCCAGTGCTAGAGGAGGACGCTGCTCTAAGTACAGAAGGAGCAGGTCCAGTTGCAAGGGGGACACGCTGCGGCGGAGGTCCGACATGCTGGTGGAGACATGGGTGGGTTTAATACGTGAAATTAGTATAAAAACGTATTGAACGTACGTGGGGTACTCCGTACTTATCTGTCTCGCAGCCTTGCGTATTAAAACAAGGGTGAATAGGCCGCTTTGTTTTTACAAAAACTCCCTTCTGTAATTACTATAAAGGTTAGTACCAATTATTATAAAAAATAACAAAAACACTGTTTTTTTACCAAATCAAAACAAAACTTTTTTTTAATTGAATTTGACGTTTTGTTTTTACTCGTTCGGATACATGACTAATAGATGTTTTAACGAAGTACAGTACATTTCGATTACAATTATATACGATCAGTTATTACATTTTATCATTACTTACCTTACGTATTTCCGAAAGTAGAAAACATTTTGTTATTCCACACCACACCACGTAACATAATTTGAAATATGAAATCAAAAAACCTTTAAAATGATAGTATTAGTTATAATCTGTGAACTTTATATCCGAACAAAATCTTGATTGATTGTGTACTTGCACGAACTTCACTTCGGTCTGAGGGTTTTTTTTAGTGCTGTCAAGTGAGGTGACGTGACGATTGGTGGCGGTCGATTCCGAGATGGATTCTCTAAAAATAAATTATTTAGCCGTAACTTTATTACTAGGCGTTTTTCTGTGTGTTTCCTCCCAAAATGTTCACAGAAGATTCGAATACAAATATTCCTTCAAGCCCCCATATTTGGCTCAAAAAGATGGATCGGTCCCATTCTGGGAGTACGGAGGCAGTAAGTATTATAATAAATATCTTTTTATATACGTTATTTGAAGGCTTATTTTCTATTTTAACGTGAAGAATAATGTTTTATCTTGCGAATTAAATAGTTACACTAAGTTGTTTAGTTAAAAAACGTGAAAAAATAGTGAAAATCCGTTTTGTTTTCGGACGGTAAGGTATTGACGTAGACACGTCAGTGAAATCTGTCAAACTAGAGTGAGATGGCGATACCTGGCACTTCTCTTGCGAAAAAGAGATGAAGATATATCAGTATTTTTGGGTTCCACGACGGCATGATAATTTCCACTAAAATATTTTAAAACAATATTGAATTATGTGGTTTCTATTATTTAATTAAATGTAGGACTGTACAATTATGTACCAATGTGTGAGTGATAAAAATCTCATGGCAAATTGCAGGGAAGTTTACCTTGGTTTCTATTTATTTTTAAAATACCTACATGTTTTGCTTCCAAAGAATCATTAACTTTTTCTTTATTGCTGTAAAACGCCTACATAAACAACAAATAATTCTTATTAGAGCAACATTAAAGACTCATTTCAATTTGAATAAAAAACCCTAGCTCATGTCTTATTGGATCTGGAATTCTCAAGTGGACACTAAAATTAGATTTTCTGGAAATTCTTTAGGGATTGGCCAAATACGTTCCTATAAATGAGATACTAGCAGTGGCTTGCTATTTCCCATGGAAATCTATACTTAATATTATAAAGCTGAAGAGTTTGTTTGTTTGAACGCGCTAATCTCAGGAACTGCTGGTTCGAATTGAAAAATTCTTTTTGTGTTGGATAGTCCATTTATCGAGGAAGGTTATAGGCTACTTTTTATCCCGATATTCCCACGGGATCGGGAGTTATGCGGGTGAAACCGCGGAGCGCAGCTAGTATCGGGATAAAAAGCAGCATATGTCATTCCCAATAAATCAATGTATTCTCATACCAAATTTCTTCAAAATCGGTCCAGTAGTTTCGTAGCCATAAGTATTTATTACACACAAAATATTACATAGTATAAAACAAAGTCACCACTGTCTGTCCCTATGTATGCTTAGATCTTTGGAACTACGAAATGGATTTTTATGTGGTTTTTATAGATAGAGTGATTCAAGAGGAAGGTTTATATGAATAATACATGCATAATATAGCCGTGCGAAGCCGGAGCGGGTCGCTAGGTTTTTATAATATTAGTCTAGTGCAGATTTTATTTTTTCCAAAGACAGGCATTGCTTGACCACTATCACACCAGCTTGATGGTAGGTAAAGATGTAGCATGCAGTGTCTAGAAGATACCAAGGGCCCAAGTCTGCTAACACAATAATAATTGTGTTTCAATAGAGTGTCGATATAATCGTAATAGACATTTAATGTCAAAAATATGACATTACATGTCAAATTGGTATTCTCCTAATGTTAACTATTCTATCGAAACACCACTGATGCACCACTGACTCACTTTGGTATTCTGTTCTAGAATCGTGGCTCAATGGAATCTCGATAGTTGTCAAAACTGTATATTGCCTAGCAACATATACCCTGTTGCTAGGCAACACCAGCAACGTATCTATTACCATTCCATTGAGACTCCATAGCGATTCTATTGTTATGTTAACAAAACTTTAGCAGAATACCAAATAAAGTCACAATCTCGATACAATATCAATAGAGTTTCAATATAATGACAATGGTAAATCACTACATAATATAAAACAAAGTCGCTTTCTCTGTCCCTATGTCCCTTTGTCCCTATATCCCTATGTATGCTTAAATCTTTAAAACTGCGCAACGGATTTTGATGCGGTTTTTTTTAATAGATAGAGTGATTCAAGAGGAAGGTTTATATGGTTTATATAATACATGCATAATATAGCCGTGCGAAGCCGGGGCGGGTCGCTAGTCTATTAATGCAAAATAGCAGAATAAGGCTCACTCGCGCCTTGACGACCGCACCAAATTGTACAAGTCACAAAAATGAAAGCCCCACTGTTATGTTAATGGCTTTATGCTCTAGTTACTGTGTTTAACTTTGAAAATATAACCAGGAGGCAAAACTACTGGCGGTGATAAGATAACACTTTACATGGTGAAGTTTTATAATACCTAGGCCTTCAGAGCCAATAAACAAAAATAGATAGCAAAAAAAAATGTTTGTCTGTAAAGTCGGTTTACGGACAGTATTTTACGTGATAACGTCAAAAGAAAAATATTTTGATTTTATTCCTTTTTTTTTAAATAAATCTTCTATTCCTCTCTCGTCACAACACAAGCCCAGATAAGCGATATTATTATTAAATACTCTGTTTCGTAATAGGAACAGACGCGTCATGGTCATGTTACCATAACGCATTACGTTACACAAAATTACCGTGACACTTTTTTGTGAATGCAGGTGTTCCATCAATTCATTAGACGTTGCAACTCTTTTCATAACAAAAATTATAAAAAGAGTCGCATGCCAGATTTTGACAAAAATAAAAATTGCATCGTTAGATTTTCGAAGAAGATGTAGTAATTCAAGAGGAAGATTTATTGGATCACCTAATATTTTTACTTATGACCTACATAAAAAAATTTACAACCATAAATAATTATTTTATCATGACTTTAACACCATATTTTCACTTGAAATCCAACATACATAATGAAGCTTGACTATCAAAAATCGTGTCAAACAATACAACATACTAAATACCACCTTTACTTTAAGGAAATAAAGGTTAAAATCCTATAACAAATGCTACAATAACATTTTTATGATACAGTCAAACAGTATCATTGGAAAATAAGCTGTATTTGTGAAGCGTATAAAGTTGATAATATAATGTATGTGTTTAAGTAATCAGTGTGCAGTTTTTGCAATGAGTAAAATCAGCATTTTGTTTGGAAATGTTTGCTGAAAAATTATGTTACTGATTTCGAAATACCTAGGTACTCACATGACATGAGTTTAGAGTTAGTAGTATACAGGGTGTCACAAAAAGCATGCTCTGGCTCATTATAATACAAATTAATTTTGTATTGATGCTGGCAATACCACATATTATACCTTTTCAGAATCTCAATGAAATAGGCATTTTTTTTAATTTGGCACCAGGGTGACCATACATTTTTTACACTAGGAAAGATTTAAGTTCAGGTTAATCAATTAAAAAATCATGAAGTTTGAGTTAACTATTAGTTTAAAAAAAAACTTTTAATGTGTCATATAAATTATTGTTTGCATTTGATAGCACATTCATCTTGGAATACTATCCAAAAATAGATTGGTGGAATCTTTCCTTCATTTACAGTTTTGGCATCAAAAAACATAGAGAAAGGAGTGAAATTTTTTTTTTTTTTTTAAATGGCGGATATCTCGGAAACCGAGCGACTTTCATAGAACATAACTTTTGTTTTTCGGATCCGGCACAGTGTCCTCTATCCGTAGGTGCCCGCATATCCATTCATCGCGGAACATCCTGTATGTAAGCCTCGATGTCTAAATCTTGATGTTTTAAAAACCCATGTATAAATTATACAATAGATAAACAATAATCTATATAATAGTAGTCAATAAACTAAAGATATACAACGTAGATAGGTAAGTAGGTAGGTATAGATAGGTGTTGATTGACTACCTATTTACACGTCGTCGGATCTTTATCTTTAGGTCAAATATTGGTGTTCATTACTTAATAATATGTCGATGAAAGCTTACAAATAATGATAAAGTAATCATTTATAGTAAGAACGGGACCCTTTTGCTAAGACTCGACTGTCTGTCCGTCTGTCTGTCACCAGGCTGTATCTCATGACCCGTGATAGCAAGTTTGGATGAAACTATTGATAATCTACAGGATAAAACTACTTGAGCTATTGACGTGATGGGATGGTAGTGGACTAGATACTGGAGAACTATGGATACTATGGCACCTGTTATTATTATTATTATTGATTCACTGACATTAACATAGAGTAAATGTATCTATCTCCCTCTTACAGACGCGATAGCATCAGGCGAGAGCGTCCGCCTCGCTCCGTCGCTGAGGAGCCAGAAGGGCGCGATATGGACGAAGCAGGGGATCAACTTCGATTGGTGGGAAGTTGACATTATGTTTAAGATTACTGGCCGGGGCAGGATTGGGGCTGACGGACTTGTGAGTTTACCTTTACATCTTCAACATCACCAGGATTATCACATTGACCAGACTTAATTGTTACACTTACCAGGATTATCACATTGGCCAGTGTTATTTATTACATTGACCAATCTCATTATGACATTGATCAATCTAAATTACTGCACTAACTTATCTTATTTATCACACTGGCCAATCTCATTATCACATTGACCTGTCTGTATCATCACAATTACCAATGTTAATCTACACTAAGCTTATTTATAGTATCAGTCTTAATTATCTGCTACACTGTTTATTATTATCACATTGACCAGTGTTATTTATCAGATTAACCAATAGTTATTTATTACACTGACCAATCTAAATTACTACACTGACTACTCTTATTTATTACACTGACCAATATCTTTAGCACATAGACCAATCTAAATGACTACACTGACTTCTCTTATATAACACAATGACCAATGTTAATTTACACTGTTCTTTATTATCACATTAACCAATCTGAATTATAACACTGACCAATCTCAATTGGTTTAATTCCAGGCGTTCTGGTACACGACGTCGCGCGGCGACTACACTGGCGAGGTGTTCGGTTCCTCGGACCGGTGGAATGGTCTCGGTATCATATTCGATTCCTTCGACAACGACAACAAACATAACAACCCGTACATTATGGCCGTCGTTAACGATGGCACCAAGACTTTTGATCATAAGAGGTGAGATATTACAACAATACCTTTCTTTTGTTTTTCTTTTTCTGTATCTTGATTTTTGATGTGAAACATCTATAGCATCTGCCAGGCGTCCCGTGACGGCTCACATTTTTTTTCCATTTATTTGAGGCCGGTCTTCCCTTACATTTTCTTTCACTCCTTGTTTCTTTTGTTGTCGATGATAAAATGTCAGATATTACTTGAGTTTTATGCGAGACATGAGATGTCACACAAATTATTCAAGATTTTGAAAAACAAATCTTGAGTGTTGGCTCCTTTGTAGCAAAAAGCTTGATGTATTCATAATTTTGTGGTTTTTTGTATGTGGCGTAGAAAAGTACTAGTTTAACAAATCTCTGCGCAATTTATTATCATTGATATGTTAACAAATTTAATTTAAAAGTAAAACTATCATCATCATCAAAAATAAAACTGTATTGTGTGTAAATTCACTTTTTCATTAAAAAATCTTGTTTCAGTAAAATATTTAATTATTTCAATATTGGATCTCGTTATTTCAGTGACGGTTCAACCCAATTATTATCAGGCTGCCTGCGAGACTTCAGGAACAAGCCGTTCCCAACTCGAGCGAAAGTAGAATATTATATGAACACACTTACATTGTACTTCCATAATGGTAAGTTATTTATCACATTCACTAAACCTCTTTATCAATTTGACCAATAGTGATATATCACCTTAAGTTCTCTACATGAGTCAATAAAGAGTAAAGGTAGGTTATTTATCACGTTGACTCAGTAAATTTATTATTTGTACTCAAATTCTTGTCACTTTGATTAAAAGGAAATCATTTTGAGCAAACATTTATCACTTTAAGCGGTTGTATTTATCACTTTATCTAAAACATTATTAACTTTGACCATTATTACCTATACAAAATCATAGTGATAATAACACTTTTACCGGGTATTTGTGTAATTATTTAAAGTCCTTTTTAGGGTTCCGTACCCAAAGGGTAAAACCCTTCCAACCCGGGACCTTATTACTAAGACTCCACTGTCCGTCTGTCTGTCACCAGGCTGTATCTCATGAACCGTGATAACTAGACAGTTGAAATTTTCACAGATGATATATTTTTGTTGCCGCTATAACAACAAATATGAATTTAATATAATATATTTTTAAGAATTTTAGGTTATTTTCATGTTAGTAAAATAATATGCATGTTTAAATAAAAAAATAAGTTTTTATCAATGATATGAATCAGGTATGACAAACAACGAGGCAGACTACGAGCTATGTTTCCGTGCTGAGAACGTGCAGCTCCCTCGAGGGGGACACTTTGGTCTGTCTGCGGCTACGGGGGGACTCGCTGACGATCATGACGTCATACATCTCGTCACTACGTCACTACATACTACACAACAAGGTAGGACGTCATTACAAAGTTCAGTAGAAAATCAACTTTTGCTTTTTTTTTTTTTTTTTAATTTAAAATGGAAAATGGATGGCGTGGAAGAGATCGCTTTGAGCGATAAGACCGCCCTTTGTAACACTTAGGGTTAAGCGTTGTTTTTTTTTATTAAATGTAATTTAAAAGATATTTTAAAGTTTTAAAACTACCTTTTTAAAGGTACAAGTTGCGTGGAAGAGATCGGTTTGAGCGATAAGGCCGCCCTTTTTAACACTTAGGCTTACGCCTTTGTTTTATTTTATTTTAGTAATTTAAAAATAGTGTTTACATTACAGAATTTATCTATCTATCTAAAGGCATTTTAAGAATTGACATGTTTTAAAAAAAAAACAGTTATCCCCGGTGGGATTTGAGGTTTATTACATTGACCAATAATATTTATCACATTGACCAATATAATTCACCATATTGGTCAATAATATTTGGTCAATCTTATTTATTACATTGACCAATAATATTTAGCACATTGACGAATGTAATTCACTATATTGGTCAATAATATTTGGCCAATCTTATTTATTACGTTGACCAATGTCAATTGTTGCACCGTAAGAGCAATGTCAATTAGCGCACATAAATATTTCTCAAAAATAAAATCATCGGTGCACGACCGGCTGGGATTTGAACCCACGACCTAAAATGAAAGCCGAGATATCTACCACTAAGCCAACACCGCTGTTTAAAAAGGGTCCTGGTACAATGTTTTGTGTGTTTCCATGTCCAGGTGCACAGCAGATAAGTTCAGACGAGCAAGCGAAGCTGTCCCAGGAGTACCAGGACTATCAGAAGAAGTTGGAGCAGCAGAAGGAGGACTATAGGAAAGAACATCCCGATGAGGTCAGTTAATACACACAACTCATACACCACATCTAATGGGCCTGCCACACTCTGCCCCTCGCGCAATCATCGCTATACTCCTCGCCCGCGATGTTGCCCTCTCTGCCCACACACTGCTCTACTTTCACTTCAAGTCAAATCTGAAAATGTCATAGCTTTGCAAGAAACCTATTTAACTAAAGATATGTGTGTATTATACCAAAAAGTAGAGTGCCCTTTGGAAATACATATCCTGAAATTTTTAGCTTCAAATGTCTCTCGTATTTTTGTTGGTTAGCCGACCAAATTCGCTTCGCAAAAAGATTGAGCACTAATTATTCACCGAACCAATTCGTTCTAGAAGCAAAATTCCTGCTGCCTGCCTAGCATGAAGATCAAAACACGATACGATAAAGCGATACACTACATCAACTCTCAAAATATGATAGATAAAGCCGCCATTTTGAATTTTTATCATAAATTTTATCGCAATTTTCGATAAAAAATCAACATGGCGGCTTTATCTATCATATTTTGAGAGTTGATGTAGTTATATCGCTTTATCGTATCGTGTTTTGGTCTTCATGCTAGGCAGGCTGGAATGACGGACACGATGGAGACTGCTACCGCGAGATGTGGCCAGCCACTCGCGCTCATATTGCCGGTCGTTTGACTCGCGCCCAAATACCGACAAAATAGAGAGCGGTGGGCATGACTTGCGGCATAGCGAGTAATGTTGCCACACTACGTCTCTGCCTTCTGTCCTCGCCTACTCGTCGAGTGTGTGGCAAAGCCATAAAACAATCTCAAATTCATCCTAGTGTTCTCGATTCAGCTCAGAAAGGGGTACGCGGACTTTTAGTATGGGAGCTTGGTATAGTGTTTTTTTTGCGCGGTGCATTTCGAGAGCCATACCTATCGATAGAGGGCACTACAGTGAATAAATAATGCCTTCACACCGGTCCGCTAAAGCTTTGATATCCCAAAAATGCGCGGTGCATTTTGCGTGAATTCATGGCAATAATGTGGGACCGGCATCAGATGTTTCGTGATGCGTCTTTTTCTCTTTTAAATAATGAATTGTCTATCTCTTTCACTCCAACAGGTGCGAGAGAAGGATGGCGAATTCGACGACTGGTTTGAATCAGGTGAATATTGCAGTAGAATAACACGGGAATAGTGTCGATCCCGTGGGAATATCGGGATAAAAAGTGGCCTATGTGTTAATCCAGGTCTCTAGCTATCTACATACAGAGTTTAATCGCAATCGGTAGAGTAGTTTTTGCGTGAAGGAGTAACAAACATACACACACACAAACTTTCACATTTATAATATTGGTGGGATAGGAAAAGACATTTTTTAGGGTTCCGTACCCTAAAGGGTAAAAACGGGGCCCTACTAAGACTTCGCTGTCCGTCTGTCTGTCACCAGGCTGTATCTCATGAACCGTGATAGATAGACAGTTGAAATTTTCACAGATTATGCATTTCTGTTGGTTGCTGCTATAACAACAAATACTGAAAACAGAAAACAAGTAAATATTTTTTGAGTATGTTCCAAGAATTTTGGGTTATGTTTACTATTTTTAGGCAATATTGCTTTTGTTAATTATTATTATACTCCCAAAAGGGCAGGCAAAAGACTTAACCTATCAGCATCGTCTAACGTACAATATTTTTTATTTTTGTTAACTAAACTCCTAAAAGGACAGGCAAAATACTTTTATCCTATGCAGCCTCGTCTGACGTACAATATGTTTATTTTAGTTAATTATACTCCCAAAAGGACAGGCAAAAGACTTTTATCCTATACAGCCTCGTCTGACGTACAATATTTATTATTATTGTTAATTATACTCCCAAAAAGATAGGCAAAAGATTTTTAACCTATACAACCTCGTCTGACATACAATATTTGTAAGGGTTTTGTTTGCATTTGGTTTTGCGTCGGTGTGGTTATAGACAGAATGTAATGGTACGGGACCCATCTTGCACTTGCCTACTCGCACTTGGCCGGTTTTTTTGTTTTCGTCGTCCTCGTGCCGCTAGATGGCGTTGTGTGTAATATCCTACAATATATATTGAATATTTTCATAATAGTTTTTGTAAATAAAAGAATATTGTTGTTTACTGTATAGATTTATATTGATTAATAGTAAGTACGAGAATTCGTACATGTAACGCTACGTTACAATATATATATTTAATTTCAGACGGTCAGCGCGAGTTCCGGCAGATATTCCAAGGGATGGGTCAGATCAATGATGTACTCCGAGACTTGAACAAGAAGGTCGATGAGGTGAGTACAGGTATCCACTGCGGCCGCGTACTGCGACCTAGCTGCAGTGGATACAATCAAATCAATCGTTTATTTACATTAAATAGGGTAATAAGATGTTAAAATTATAATAAAGTACTTATCTATTTAACCTCATTTAAGGTATGTCAATTAGTCTAAATTAGTAGTGAAATGTCAAATAATAAAATTTTAAATAATGTCATTAAGGTGAAAGGGTACCTGCGCTCTCTCCATACAAACGAATCCGACTGTTTCATCTCTGGATAATGACACTAGAGCGAATATATTTGTGTCGCATTAAACTTATAACTGCCATGACTATGCCCCTATATCTTCGTTTTTTTTTCACTTTATAATTATCATAGAAATAAAAATTCAAAAACCAAAAATAGGGGCATGGTCATGGCAGTTTTAAGTTTTATGCACCAAAAATATTTGATCTAGTGTCATTATCCAGGGAGGAAACAGTCGACTACGTTTGTATGGAGAGAGCGCAGGTACCCTTTCCGTCATTCTAAACATTGGTAAATACACTAAGAGGATTTTGCCGTCAAAAAATGATGTCATTCTCTCTTAAACATTGTGAAGTCTTCAACATCAAACACGGCTCTTTTATTAATGCTATTATTAGCGAAACGGGTTGGATTAGCAATATTCGTAGGTACGGTCAGAGTTGCAGACCCACCGTAGAGCTCCAAAACTACTACTGAATGTTTTCAACTCAAGCATAATTCTAAGGTCTTGCTCGAGTTCAAGTTTTAAGCATTTCAACTCATTAATTCTTAGATAAAAAAAAACAGCGCACTCCGGGAGTGCAGGCAGAAGTGAAAACTGTATATCTGTGTAAAATCTCATCTGTCGCGCTGTATATCTGTGTAAAATCTCATCTGTCAAATCTCATCTGTCGCGAGAACGGGTGAAAATGCTCACCCACAAAAATGCCCAACGCGCCATAAGAAGTTTTCACTTCAAAAAAATGTGAGCCGTCACGGGACGCCTGGCAGATGTGAAACATCGACATTATTTTGTAAAAGTAATATGCAGAAAGGAACAGATTGTGATAGAATTCGACACAGTCGATTACGGCGTACACACTACTCCATATAGACTGTATATATACCATCATATAGCGTGCGCGGCATGCGTCGCCACGACAGAAATCGGTTTTACGTGCGGCTATAGATGTTTCACATCAAAAACATTGGTCAGCGTTTGATCACTATCAAAACCCACCTGATGGTAGGTGAAGATCACTTAATATTGAATATATCTAGCTATATTTGATGGGAATCGGTTCAGCAGTAAAAGTGATATGTTAATTAATGAAGTATTGTTTGTTTATGTCAGGTGATAGGTAAACAGATGAACTCGCTGTCGATGTTGACGGCAGTGTACAGCCATGCGCAGGGGCAGCCCGTGCAGCAGCAACCGCCGGGGCAGCAGGTACGTTCTCTACATACGACCCGAGGGGGTTTGTACAGCCAGAAAAGGACTGAGAGTAGCAGGTGCATATGTTAAAGTTTTAATTTTGTAAATAAGGGTTCAGTAATTGTAAATTATTCTGGTTGATATCACTAAAGCTTTCGAAGTGTTAGTTATTTCACGCGGAATAACCAAACACTATTGAACCGTCATTAATATAATTAGTACTTTAAAATGTGCACCTGCTACCCTCAGTCCTTTTCTGGCTGTACCCTGACACCAATATTCACAATCGACCATAGGAGATTGCATAGTGCGAGCGAACGCATAGACTGACGGAAGCAGCACAAAATTGACCAATCATAGGGCCGCATTCAGCGCAGTGCGTTCACTTATCCAAAAGCAACTTAAGTATTTTTTGTGACCAGATTACTAACATATGGTTACACTTAAGGTCAAAATTGCAATAAAATCAAACTCGTTTGATGTCAGATGCGCTTAAATTCAAATTTGCATAAGGTCAATCTTGCCTTATATACAGGGTAATTTTTTACCGTGGGCTTTCTGGGCTATATCTTAGACTATAAGAGATAGCTAAATATGCCGAAAGGAGTTGCGTGACCGATTTAACAAAACCTAAAACTGCATAATTAGACTTAGAAAAAGTAATTACCCTTAGCCAGGAATCGCACCCGTTAGTTTTGAAAAAGAAAAAAATCGATAGTGTTTCTGATAGAGATGAATACCTGAAAACAAACATATTAAGGCAATTCATAGGAAATTGCTCTTTTTTGTAGTTTCTACAATTTTCATAAAACTATCTAAGCATTTTACTCGTCTGTAGACCGTAACACTACTCAAGTTCCCCAGCTTGAGTACTAGATGTCGTTGTTTGCAATGTGAGTAAGATATTTATGTTGTCGTGTTGTAGGTCCAGATGCCGTCGCTGCCCATCGGCCGGCACGACTGGGACGCTCTGGTCGCCAACAACCAGATCATGATCAATACTATCGCTGAACTCAAGTATGTATACACATCTATACTTAATATTATAAAGCTGAAGAGTTTGTTTGTTTATTTGTTTGTTTGAACGCGCTAATCTCAGGAACTACTGGTTTGAATTGAAAAATTAGTTTTGTGTTGGATAGTCCATATATCGAGGAAGGCTATAGGCTATTTTTTATTTTGATATTTCCACGGGGTAGAGACTTACGCGGGTGAAACCGCGGGGCGCAGCTAGTATAGACTACAGCATGCTGTCTACAACAAATCAACAACATCTTGTCTAAAACATATCTGCAACACATTGTCTAAAACATCTGATCAACAACATCTTGTCTAAAACATATCTACAACACATTGTCTAAAACATTTGATAAACAACATCATGTCTAAAACATATCTACAACACATTGTCTAAAACATTTGATCAACAACATCTTGTCTAAAACATATCTACAACACATTGTCTAAAACATTTGATCAACAACATCTTGTCTAAAACATATCTGCAACACATTGTCTAAAACATTTGATCAACAACATCTTGTCTAAAACATATCTACAACACATTGTCTAAAACATTTGATCAACAACATCTTGTCTAAAACATATCTACAACACATTGTCTAAAACATTTGATCAACAACATCTTGTCTAAAACATCTGATCAACAACATCTTGTCTAATGTCCACAACATCTAATAGGGAGATCATCTTATATTCAATAGATGGACACTTTACGCAAATTCTACTGAACCGATTGCGATGTAACATGGACAACTGCAAACCAGGAATAACACATAGACTATTTTTTACCCCGAAATCTTCATGAAATCGGGACTTTCGTGGGTTTTTAATAATGATTTGTATGTAATTCCCAGAGGGTTCATAATCGAGGTATCCCGTAAGTCGGACACGCTCCTGGCCGCGGGAGCGGGTGGTGTTGGGACGGGACCAGGCGGGATCAACCCGCAGGTCATCACGGAGATGCGGGAGTCGATGCATCAAGTCAAGCAGACTGTCCTTGCTACTGCACAGAGGTAAGGGGGAAAATATGGTTGACTGTAAAGTCGATTTACGGACGATAACTTTACGTGATAACTCTTTTGTATCGTTGACATTACCATTATGCCTATTTCAATACGTTGCTATGGTTACTTGTCAATAACGTTTCTATGGTTACTTGTCAATAACACAATATGACATCACACTTTTTGAGAGTGCAGGTGTCCACCAATGTATAAGACTAAAATAAAATTAAAACTTTTACGATTTGTTTGTAGAAAAACTTCGAAAATGACATTAAAAAAAATATTTGTCAGCAAAAAGATGTGTATGGTTTAAGGTTCGAACCTACTAGTGGTTGTTTGTTTATGGAAACGATAACAATTTACACAAACTTATTTATGAATATGCAGAGGTAGTTACAATTGTTTTTGAGTAAAAAAGGTCTATTTTCAACCTACGACCGTACGTAGATTCGAATCTCGAAAAAAAAAAACACGTTAAATTATTGCGTTACATTAGTTTCATTATGTTTTGTTTTTTTAACACGCTTTTATTAGTTTTACCTGTATGTTTGCTTGTTTGTATGTAACCGACTCCTTTGGGCACGATTTTGCCCAACTTAAAATGATCAGATTTAATTCAAACTTTGCACACTTGTCAAAGACCGATGACAATGCAATATTACGATAACATGGTGCTGATCTGATGATGGAGCTGGAAGGTGGTCATAGGAACTTCGCAATGAAACGACACAACCCCATCGAGTTTGGGCTCGTTAGAATCGTCTTGACGAGTAGTTTGTCTTTCAATGGTAACCAGGGTCTGATGATGGAACTGGAAGGTGGTCATAGGAACTTCGCAATGAAACGACACAACCCCATCGAGTTTGGGCTCGTTAGAATCGTCTTGACGAGTAGTTTGTCTTTCAATGGTAACCAGGGTCTAATGGTGGAACTGGAAGGTGGTCATAGGAACTTCGCAATGAAACGACACAACCCCGTCGAGTTTGGGCTCGTTAGAATCGTCTTGACGAGTAGTTTGTATTTCAATGGTAACCAGGGTCTGATCTAACAGATTTCGGTAATAAAGACCAAAAAGTATAAAATAAATTAATAGTTTAAAAAAACTAAAAAAACACGCTTTAAAAAAATCCAACTAAAAAAATAGAAAATAAAATTTAGTTTTGGATTTAGAATATTGTAAATAGTAAGCGTGTTACATTGTGATTGCAAAAGAAAAATAATGAAGGTGTAGCATCACAATGTAACACGCTTACTATTTACAATATTCTAAATCCAAAATTAAATTTTATTTTCTATTTTTTTAGTTGGATTTTTTTAAAGCGTGTTTTTTTAGTTTTTTTTTATAATTCCAGACTGAATATGCAGCCCGCGGTCGCCGGAGCCGTAACGTCATGTCCTGACATATCCTGCGTCGGCCTGACGGGGCTACTTGTGATCGCGACCTTACAGCTGTCTGTCATGTTCTTATACGCACTTTACAAGTTAGTATTACATATTACTACTACTCATCTATCTATCTATATACTAATATTATAAAGCTGAAGAGTTTGTTTGTTTGTTTGAACGTGCTAATCTCAGGAACTACAGGTTCGAATTGAAAAATTGTTTTTGGGTTGGATAGTCCATTTATCGAAGAAGGTTATGGGCTACTTTTTATTTTAATATTCCCACGGGATCGGCACTTACGCGGGAGAAACCGCGGAGCGCAGCTAGTCTATCTATACATATAAAATCCTTCGTCCTGACTGACTGACGGATCAACGCATAGCCTAAACCGCTGATCGTAGAGACCTGAAACTTGGAGGGTGTGTTCTTTGTATGACGTAGGCATCCGATAAGAAAGGATTTTCCTAAATTCTACCCCTTAGGGAGTGAAAAAGGAGGGCAAATTTTTTAAACCCTCTATCAAAAGGGTGGTAAAATCTAGCGGTAACAGAAAGCTTTAAAGTACAGACTTTGATCTTTCTTTTATCTATACTAATATTGTAAAGCTGTAGAGTTTGTTTGAACGCGCTAATCTCAGGAACTACTGGTTCGAATTGAAAAATTGTTTTTGTGTTGGATAGTCCATTTGTCGAGAAAGGTTATAGGCTACTTTTCATTTTGATATTCCCACGGGATCGGGAGTTAGCGGGTGAAACCGCGGAGCGATGCTAGTTATTAGTATATGTAGATGATTTATTTAAAATTTCATTTTCCTTTTCAGAGAAAGAAAAGAGGCACAAGCGAAGAAATTCTTCTAAGTTATAAATATCCATATCATTCTAATTGATGTAAAATACTTTATACTTTTACATTGAAATTACAACTTATTTGAGGAAAATAAGGAACATGTTCTTTAAAAAAACTCTGTGATTATATCCCTCTTAGGAAAATTAGGGATTCACTGCGGCTGGGACTTTGATACGGCTTACCCTTACCTTTAGTTTGGGAAATTTGCCCTAATTTTACTAGGATTTGGGGAGTTGTCAATATTTGATAACACCCCGGCCTACGATGCTGGTGTTGCCACATAATTCTTTAGATATTCGCGAAATTAGGATAATTTTCCCGAACATTAAAATAATTATGTAATTTTTTTATATTTTTAGTGTGGAGTTTTGGTGTTGCCACATAATTTTTCCAAACTTCTGAAATTTGGAATATTTTTCCCAAACTTTTAATAAAATAATTATATTTTTTTAAGTGATGTCCTATGCGATGGGGATTACAGGGTTATCGCAACAAGCTGTATAAAGTATTTTATGTCAATACAATGTGACCATATATCCCGTACACCGCAGTTGAAGGTCTTATTGCTGCGGACATCTTCCAGGTACACATATTGATCTCAATACCTTATTATCCAATAGCGATGAGATTGAGTTCTCCTACTAGAAATACATTTTAAAGCCATTTGTGTTTTTTTGGCTTACCTGAAACGAAATGTCACCCTCGCCACTGCTAACTAACTAAACTCCGGTGTACGGATACATGTGTTTTTGTGCATTTTTTTTTACGAATTTGTGTGTTGTGTTCGTTTTAGTGTGTTTGTTTGTGATTTGGTTTTTGGAAATTGAAAAAAAAAAGTCTTTTTTGGTCTTTGCGATTATGTCATTCTTAATTTTGTCATATTTGCTTGATTTTTTTATTATTTTTCAAAGATTTCGCTTTTTTTTTTGCAATTCCAAGCGAATTTGACGAAATTGCTTAGAATTTAGCAACTCTAATTTTCATTTTGCTATTTTAAAATTATTTTCTTAAAATTTAAAGCAATTTGGTTCGGTCACTGTCACTTTAAAATGCATTTATTTTTTATTTTCAGGAAATAATTTAAAGTGACTTTGACCAAATTGCTTAGAATTGCACAAATTATGATATATTTAGCAAATGAATAATTAAACCAAATAACAAACAAACATACTCTACCAGAGCTATGTTATTAGATGATGTATGTACATAAATATTTATATTATTTCTATGTAATATATATTGTGACTATATAAGACACGGCCGGTTTCACCTTTTACTGAACAAACCATGAAATTTTGTATTTACTGAACCAATTACCATGAAATGTTGTATTTACTGATCCAATTACCATGAAAATTTGTATTTACCGAACCAATTCCCATGAAATGTTGTATTTACTGATCCAATTACCATGAAATTTTGTATTTACCGAACCAATTTCCGTGAAATGTTGTATTTACTGATCCAATTACCATGAAATTTTGTATTTACCGAACCAATTTCCGTGAAATGTTGTATTTACTGATCCAATTACCATGAAATTTTGTATTTATCGGAATTGGTTCAGACCAACTCCCATGAATTGTTGTATTTACTGAACCAATTCCCATGAAATGTTGTATTTACTGAACCAATTCCAATGAAATTTTGTATTTACTGAACCAATTCCCATGAAACTTTGTATTTACTGAACCAATTCCCATGAAATTTTGTATTTACTGATCCAATTACTATGAAATTTTGTATTTACCGAACTAATTCCCATGAAATGTTGTATTTACTGATCCAATTACCATGAAATTTTGTATTTACCGAACCAATTTCCGTGAAATTTTGTATTTACCGAACCAATTTCCATAAATTTTAACCGATTTTGTATTTTTAATAGAATATGTTTTTTTTTTTCGATTTATTGAACTTTCAAACATCTTATTTATTACGCTCTCGCCATCGCATTATAACTACTAATTATTATAATATATTAACCGACGTTTCGATGTAGTTGCATCGATCATGGTCACATAAACTGCGAGTGTCAATCTCAAACAACCTCATAAAATATGAAATTTGTTAAAAATGTTAGCTGATATCAATAATTATAAAAAAATGAAAATTGCAAATATTTTCTTTTTGCCAAATATGAAACGGGGCAGCCATGACTATGACGTCAGAGTTAAAACCTGCAGTAGATTTTATTTCAACAAATACAAAACCTTAATGTAGTGATCTGTCAAAAAATGAACTATAATGTCACCAACACAGTTTTCGGGGAACAATTCAATAAAAAAACACGGTTTTTCTAATAAAAAATAAGTAATTTTTGCAACTTTGAAAATACTGAGCAGTTTTTGTGATTATGGTTTAAAGAAAGTTTGATAGAATAACACTCCGATCCCGTGGGAATAATTAATCTCATGGGAACATCTGTTTACAATATTCCCACGGGATCGAGGTGTGGTCTGATATGGTCACATTATATATTTATGAATTAGTTTCGTTTGTTGTGTGAATGATCGTTGGACTAGGAGAATGTAAAAATGGTTGTAAGTGATAATATTTTTTGAGATTAAATTGACTTCTTTTTTATTTTTTGTTGTTTTGTTTACGTCTCGCTGCTGTCCTTACTGCCCCTAAAGCTCAATTTACAACGCCGTGGAATGGAACGGAAGCGACTTATAATATACTTTTAACACATAGAAACAACCAGACCAAAGACAAATATCTACGACGATTGGCGACAATCGAACCCGCAACCCTGTGTTTGGCATTCCGGCATTGTGCCGACTGGGTCGTCTTAATGAACTTTATATCAATTGTCTAAAGACAAATTAAATCCGCTGAAAGCGCGAGGATTCCGCTGAAGACGCGCGTTCAATTTTTTGGCTCGTATTAATTTTTGTGTCTATACTATACAATTGATATAAAGTTCATTAAGCTGTATACAATTTCGTTGCAAAAAGTATCTTCCATTCCATCCCGCGGCGGTATAAATTGAGCCTAAGTGTCATTTCAGACTCTTAGGGGTGGAATTTAGAATAAAAACCCTTAGTTGATGCCTACTTTGACCCGGATGTGACTTTAAATAGCTCCATTTCAAATAATACCTTCAAATATTTGTAACTAGCGACCCGCCCCGGCTTCGCACGGCTATATTATGCATGTATTATACATATAAACCTTCCTCTTGAATCACTATCTATTAAAAAAAACCGCATCAAAATCCGTTGCGTAGTTTTAAAGATTTAAGCATACATAGGGACAGAGAAAGCGACTTTGTTTTATACTATGTAGTGATAGTGATATTGACCTTTGTGAGCATGATCATCACTATCACTACATAGTATAAAACAAAGTCGCATTCTCTGTCCCTATATCCCTATGTATGCTTAAATCTTTAAAACTACGCAACGGATTTTGATGCGGTTTATTTTTAAATAGATAGAGTGATTCAAGAGGAAGGTTTATATGTATAATACATGCATAATATAGCCGTGCGAAGCTGGGGCGGGTCGTTAATTAAAAATAAGTAATGGTTGTCTGTAAAGTCGGTTTACGGACGATTCATTATACGTGATAACGTCATAAGCAACCCATAACCATTTGCTCTATAAAGTAGTCGTTGGTCTGTAAAAAGTACTAGGCAATCAGAAATCAGTAGAATGTATAAAATCACACTTATAACGTTACCTCTCTCTTTCTTCAATTTTTCTCTTTCCTTTATCGTGTAAATTGTTAGTAATTGGTCTGTAAGTACTAGGCAATCAGAAATCAGTAGAAGGTATAAAATCACATTTATAACACTATCTCTCTCTTTCTTCAAGTGCTCTCTTTCCGTTACCGTGTAAATTGTTTGATAGTAATTTGGTCTGTAAGTACCAGGCAATCAGAACTCAGTAGAGGGTATCCTATAAAAAAACTGTCAGATATCTAAAGTGAAATCATGCTCGAGTGAATTGAATTGTTTTTTCAGTTTATTAGGGTTCTGTATCGAAAGGGTTAAAACGGGACCCTATTACTAAGACTTCGCTGTCCGTCCGTCTGTCTGTCACCAGGCTGTATCTCATGTACCGTGATAGCTAGACAGTTGACATTTTCACAGATTATGTATTTCTGTTGCCGCTATAACAACAAATACTAAAAACAGAAAAAGTAAATATTTTTTGAGCATTATTTTAAGAATTTTAGATTATTTTCATTTTAGTTATAAGTTTTATGCAACAAAAATATTTGCTTAAGTGTCCAGTGTTTTATCCAGGGAAATAACAGTCGACTACGTTTGTATGGAGAGAGCGCAGGTACCTTTTCATTACACAACGCCGACGCATTCAATAAGTAAAACATACAAATTCAGTCTTGTCATTTTTATTACAATTTTACAAAATTAACAATTTCCAACTTTAAAAATTTACAATTTTATACATTTCAAATTAATTACTAGGTAGCTGTAGATATGTTATATAGAACATTCTTTATATTTATGAGTTTCTATGAAATATTTGATAATTTCAGTGCGGACAATATAATTATCATAGCTGTGGCTTACACCCGTATTCACAAGCAACTCAATGAGATTGCATAGTGCGCGCGAACGCAGAGCCGACCATATACTAGAGCAGTGTTTTTCAACATGTGGGTCGCAAAGTATCACTCGGGGGGTCGCAAATAAACGAAAAAGTAAGGTGTTTGTAGGGTTTATCTATACTAATATTATAAAGCTGAAGAGTTTGTTTGTTTGTTTGAACGCGCTAATCTCAGAAACTACTGGTTCGAATTGAAAAATTCTTTTTGAGTTGGATAGTCCATTTATCGAGGAAGGCTATAGGCTACTTTTTATCCCGATATTCCCACGGGATCGGGAGTTACGCGGGTGAAACCGCGGGGCGCAGCTAGTAGGTCATATTTTTGACATGATTTTTTTTACAATTTATCAAAACGTGGCTTTATTTTAGAGACGTTAAGGATCCAGATAACATCAATATTTTGGTAATAAAGCTCCAATTTGAGCATGCCGTCAGATGCTATCCTTGTATTTTCGGTCAATATGAGTCTCCTTAATATAGGGAAAATTAAATAGAAACTCTTTGAGATAATGGCGAAGTTTTATTAAGGATCTGCGAGGTTGCTAGATATTTTTAGGTCGCGTTTTCAAGGTTGAAAAACACTGTACTAGAGTGAAGAGAGCAGTACAAAATTCACCATTCGTAGGGTCGCATTTAGCGCAGTGCGTTCACTTATCCAAGAGTAACTTAAGTACTGTTTGAGAATACGGGCGTTAGAATCGAAACAATTACTTACAAAGGGGTTAACATCATTAAATCTATATAATGTTTTGTCTAAAGGCCTTTATGTTAAAGTAATAAGGTACTTGCGGATAACAAAAGGCCACCGGCCACCTTATTCTCCAATATAAAAAAATGAATAGCAAAATGTGTTGCTAAGCGCATATCTCGAGAACAGCTGAACCGATTTTGGTAATTATTTTTGACGTGACAACGTTTTATAAATTGGTTTGCCGGGTGACACTTCAAGAAACTGCGTTACGCTCCGCTGACGTTATGCGCTCACAATGAGAGCGAGTGAGAGGCACGCGGGCATGGTTAGCCCGCCTAAGAGCGAGAGAGACAGACATAAAAAGTGAAAGGCACGCGTCCCTTCCACTCGAGCACAGTTGTTGTCACGTAAAACTTTCGCCCGTATACCGACTTTACAGGCAACCAGTTTTTTTTTTTTTACTAGCTGCGCCCCGCGGTTTCACCCGCGTAATAATTTTCTACGCAATTTTCTTAATATTTTCTTTCATAAGAACCTTCTCCTGAGAAAAACAAACACAACAAAAAAAGAATTGGCTAAATTGGTCCAGGCGTTGTTGAGTTATGCGCTTACCAACACATTTTGCGATTCATTTTTATATTATAGAAGATTATTGTCAAAAGAAGGTTCTTAAGAAAGAAAATTATTAAGAAAGTCACACAGAAAATTACTAAGCGGGTGAAACCGCGGTCTGATAGTTAAAACTTAATATTTCTTTAAAATATGGAAAACTACGTAAAAACAGATCATAAGATATTTGTTTTATTGTCAATCCGAAAAACAATTGGTTTATTTTCTTGTTATTTTGTCACTAATATCGATGTTTTAAAAAACCTTATTGACCCTTATGACCCGCACGTACCTTAGCTTTTATTTAATATGTATAAAAAATACATTTTCCGTAATATATGTTAACATTCGGTTTGTAAATAGGACAAGATAATATATTGATAGATTATAATCTATGTTTTATATTATTTTATACAAAAAAAAACTGATTTTTATTGCAAAATAGTTCTTATTTTACACATCTTTATAATGAGGCTTGTTAAAAAAAGGACTTGGTCCATTGTGCCTTTATAGGTGGCATCACTACTAGCTACTGGATAAAAAAAACTTAAAGATGTGTATAACCAGATGATACACATCTTGATGTGTGTGTGTGTGTATGACCACAGACCAGTAAAAATTGACCATAAAATAAAGTCAACCAAAATGAAGTAAACTAAAATGAACGTTATGTCTAAGAAGATATAGTTCATTTTTTAATGATATATAATTTAAAGTAAGCATTCTAGTTATATCATTATTTCATTGACCAGATATTATTATCGTTCTAGAGCACGCCATCTATCGTGTAATTCGTAAACTAATATAGAGAGAGAAACAAAGTCGAACTCATTTTGAGGATCTTTGTAAAAGCTTTCAAATCTGAGTGTCCACTACAATAATATTAACTAAAAATTTGAAAACTATTTTGCAATGAAAACAATTAAAACACTAAAAATAAATGCAATTAAATTCGTTATCGCTTAATTTTAAAATTAAATTTAAAAATAATCTTAGGAAACACACATATATTATAAACGTTAGATATTTTGAAATTAAAATAAAGGACAATGTGCGAAATTGAATTTGAAAAAATAACTAAAACAAAAATAGGTAGAATATCTAAATTCTACTAATGTACTTTAAGTCACAAAATGGACGGATTTTTACATAGGTAAATATCATATTTTTACAATAATTATATTATAATATTGTACAATTAAAGGAGAATGGTCATCCAATGGGGTATTTTCAAAAGAGGTTCGAAGAAAAACTCCCTTTTCTGTTGATATGTGTACATAAAAAATCTTATAATGTAGTAAGGCACTTTTTAATTTTATTTAACACGATACATTAGTGGTGGATTCAACTCACTAGCAAGATGCGGTAAATATATTTAATCATATTTTTTTTTAGATTTTAAAAGAAATAACTATGAATAACATAATTGTAAAGATAAAAACACTTGGGTAATGTGTAAATCCGCCACTTTCTTGTTCTTTCGTTCACAACTTTTCTTCAAAGGTTTTTCAAAATTCGAGTTTAAAACAAAATTGAGGTTATGTTTACTCGAAAATCAGCTGTTTCATGGAGTTAAAGTAATTGACCTTGGGGTTTTATTTATTTTAAGTTTGGTTAGTCTTTATTTCTAAAACATCAGATTTTCAAGTTTACATAACTTAAAAAAAAAATTGAATTTGTCAAAGTTAGTAGAAAAGTTGTTCGAATAGACAACAAAAACAACCCCCTGTCATACAAAACCCTTAATAATACATTGTATAAACAAATACCGACGACGAGGACATTTGACCATTCTCCTTTACAATAAGTTCAGTAACTCGAATACAAACATTTAAGTTTCACATTCAAGTTAACAAACAAAACATCCCAATTCTATTTACTATATATAGATATATACTATATAGGGGGCACGATTCTAGGTCAATATCGGATGTAGGATACCAGTGTTCACCCGCGGCTTGGCTTAATTTTGTGAGTTACAAACGAAAAATATGGAAATTTGCGTATTATTTTAAATTAAATCGCCTTAATTTTATTGTTTTTACGTTTTGGATTTATTAAGTATTTTTTTCAAATGTCTGTTTATACTTTTATTTAAAACTAGCGACCCGCCCCGGCTTCGCACGGCTATATTATGCATGTATTATACATATAAACCTTTCTCTTGAATCACTCTATCTATTAAAAAAACCGCATCAAAATCCATTGCGTAGTTTTAAAGATTTAAGCATACAAAGGGATATAGGGACAGAAAAAGCGACTTTGTTTTATACTATGTAGTGAAGTTGTTATTTTTGGTGAAACCCGCTCTAAAGGAATTTATAAACTTGTAAGGATTTTCCTAAAAAAAATGTCCCTGACTCGGTTAGGTGTAGTCCGCGTAGCTAGTCAGTAAAAGCACCTATTTGTCGTCCGACAAATAGTCGTCCGACATTTGTCGTCCAACAAATAGTCGTCCGACATTTGTCGTCTGTCAATAGTCGTCCGACAAATAGTCGTCCGACATTTGTCGTCCGTCAATAGTCGTCCGTTAAAAAATACCATATGTACGTCTTAATACACTCACAGCCAAATTAAAAAACTGTATATCTGTGTAAAATCTCATCTGTCGCGAGAAAATCTGTCGTCTGTCGCGAGAACGGCTGAAAATGCTCACCCACAAAAGTGCCCAACGCGCCATAAGAAGTTTTCACTTCAAAAACGAAACCGGGGTATACAGTTTAGTGTTGCAGCTACATATCTATCATCCACATCCAAATATAAATTACATCACTGGATGGCTAAAGAATCAAAGAATTTATTACGCTAAGGACTGTAACACATCGCGCGCGGCGAAAAGGGGAAGCCCCGCCATTTTGAAGATCATTTTGCTGCGTATACAGATTTCCATTTAGTATAACTTTCGACTCGGTGAAGCTACGGTGTTCATTCAAGTTAATAAAACAAGGTAATCAATACATAGTTTAAAATAAAGTCACTTTTCGCCGCCCCTATATCCCTTAGATCTTTAAAACTACGCAACGGATTTTGATGCGGTTTTTTTATAGATAGAGTGATTCAAGAGGAAGGTTTTTGGATATAATACAGCCGTGCGAAGCCGGGGCGGGTTCTAGTTAATATATAAATTGTACATTGTCCGAGACTCGAACCCCCTACCTATATTCTAATCCTCTGTACTCTCCGAGGAGCTACTCTCGTTGTCCCTTTGCTCCGCCTCGCTGGTACTACGGGGCTGCGAGGGCGGTTCGTGTGTGTGTATCGAACTATTACCACCAGTACCACCAGCAGTACCACTAGCACCACTCCCACTCGGTGGTAGTGGTTCGATGACGTCATTGCGGAGGCGGACGTCAGTGAAGGAGAGCTCGTTCGGTGAACTGGGGGAACAATTTCATAATGACTTTAAATATTGCAGGACACTCCACACATCGCCATCTAGCCCCAAGCTAAGTAACCACACTTGTGTTATGGGTGCTAGACAACTGATATACTGCTTATACAGGGTTATTGGAAATTATACTAGCAGCCGTTGAGGGCTACTTCTGTGCACCTAAACAAACAACTTTTGTTCTACGACTTTTGGAAATTCGAACATTTTTTAGAAAATTTTCAGGTTAGGTTAACCTGAAAATCAGCTGTTCCTTACACGGAGAGGTCATTAACCTTAAAATTTTACTTATTTTTTCAGTTTCATCTACTGTTCTTGGTCTGAATGACCTTTGTTTTAAAAAATCTGCTGTTTTTCGAATTTACATAACCTCAAAATTTTCATTTTTTTTTTCGAATTTCCAAAAGTCGTAGAACAAAAGTTATTAGTTTAGGTGCACAGAAGTAGCCCTCAACGGCTTGCTGGTATAATTTCCAATAACCCTGTATATTATTGTAAATATATACTTATATTACATAGAAACAACCAGACCACAGACAAATATCTAAGCATAAATACATGTCTGAAGCGGTAATCGAACCCGCAACCCTGTAGTTGACGGTCCGGCATGGTGACCATTGTGCCAACTGGGTCGTCATAATATATTAGGACAATAAACACATGCCATACATGTCATCTCTCCCTAAACTAAGCAACTAGGCTTGTGTTATGGTTGCCAGATAACAGATAGAATACTTATATACTTTTTTTACATTCAGTAATGCCTAAATATTCGTAGGTACGATCGGAGTCAAAATTGCAGACCCACCGTAGAGCTCCAAAACGGCTGTTATAAGAATGTTTTCAACACAAGCAAGATTCTAGACACCTGCTTTACTTGAAGTTTAAAGTCTTCTAACTCATCAATTTATCAAACAAAAATTATTAGAATGAAAACTTTCCAATAATAGTCATTTTAGAACTCTACGGTGAGACTGCGATTCTGCCTCCGACCGTACATGAGTCGTAAATGTTGTAAGCCTGGAATCGAACCGGCAACTTCACCCGTGACAGTCGGGTTGTACAATCAACGCAGCGCTGAAAGTCCTGAGAGGAACTATCGACTCGTCGGCCTTGCATGACGTCCTATGTAGACTGTTTGTCCCTGACAATTACTTGAGGGGCCGAAAGCACAAATTACTAGCGTTGCCGTCGTCCTGAACAGTGTCACACGGTCAGTCCCCTTTATCTCGGGCTCTCAAGTCCCTTAACGCTCTTCTGGTCGCCTATCCCGAATGTGATTTGTTTGCGGATGAATGTTTGAGGTTTTGCGAGGGATAGAATATAATTATGCATAACTAGCTGCGCTCCGCGGTTTCACCCGCGTAACTCCCGATCCCGTGGGAATATCGGGATAAAAATAGCCTATAGCCTTCCTCGATATATGGAGTATCCAACACAAACAGAATTTTTCAATTCGAACCAGTAGTTCCTGAGATTAGCGCGTTCAAACAAACAAACAAACTCTTCAGCTTTATAATATTAGTATAGATTTGTTGTCTTTAGTTATAATAATTGGTTTGTTACCGTTATAATTAAAGTAAAATAAATAAATAACGGTCAAAAGTCCACCGCCACCGTAACGTTTACAATCCTGTGCAGCACTATTTGAACATTATAACAACGTAACCTGTGGATCGAACCCACGTCGGTTGGTGTAGCGGGTGGCCCCTTATACCACTCACACAACTAAACACATAGCTAACATGTTGATATATAATAATCACACTAAGTACTTTTAATTCAAGTATTTATGTTTGTGTGTAACGTCTATTAGAAGAAGGTCGTAACTCCAATACTTGTTGATAGTATTATTGTAGGAAACTGATAGTGTACTTATGACGCATACTGTACTCACGTGTCATGCGCAGGTAGATTGTCAAAGAACTCGTCTCCCAAGTTAAATGTCAAGTTGCTTCTCATCACTACCTTCACTGGAGACGGCTTGTAGTTCTGGAAACATACATACATACATTATTAGGGGCTGTCCATTCATCACGTGACGCTCGAAAGGGGGGGGGGGGGGGGGGGGTCAATAAAATTTTACGAAATATCACAAGGGGGGGGGGTGTAATAATATATCACGTGAATTATTTTTTTCAGCAAACGCACCATACTCAACCGAAAAGCGGCGATAAATTTTCTATAATAAAATTAGTTGTTACTTATATTTACCTGTATTTTATAATTATAAAAAAAATTAAGATTCTTTCTAGATACTAAAAAAACACGTGATATAGGCGGAAGTGGGGGGATCTTAAACCTCACTAAGGGGAAGGGGGGGAATATAAAATTGAAAAAAAAAAACATCGTGGTGATTAATGGACAGCCCCTTACCATTTAGTATGAGACAAACTACGTTCATACAATATATTGTAAAGAAGCGGTAAAAGGCGATAATTTGTTGGAAATCTATATTATCATCATTTTATAATTTTAATGCATTAATTTATCGACGTTCTAGCAGACTTCGATATTTGATAATCTTATTCTTTTCGTGTCGTTTTCGTTAATAGTATGCTAATATATATTTTTTTGTATTTAGTTTTATATTTTGTATTTAGTTTTATATTTTGTATTTGGTTTTATATTTTGTATTTGGTTTTTTTATTGTTATATATGCTATGGAAGTGATTATACATAACGCCCGGGCTACTTTGGTCAAAGTGATTAATTATCATCTAAACTTAATTATTTATCACACTGTCTGGACATTATGAATATTGCTAACTGATCGTTGGGCAATGTGATAATAAATAAATAAATAAATATAAATATTTCAGGACATATTACACATCGCCATCCAGCCCCAAGCTAAGCAACTTAATGCTTGTGTTATGGGTGCCAGATAACGGATAAACTACTTATATACTTTTTTTTTTTGTAAATATATACATATTATACATATAGGAAACACCCAGAACCAGAAACAAGAATTTATGGTCAGCATAAATACTTGTTCCCGGCGGGAATCGAACCCGCAACCTTCTGCGTCGCAGTCGGGTGTTCGCCCGACGCGCCACAGAGGTCGTCATAATAGAGATAGATTCTATGGGGTGAAGAGCTCCTTGTGAAACTAAACGCTCGCGCGTGCTTTGTCACTATCTCACCTAACCTACTTTTCTTTTTAAATTTGCATTTACAGACGGACACGGAAGCCAGAGCATCTATAAAACGAAAAGTTTTTGTGTTATATGCGTTTCAAATTTGGATTTAATATCTTAACAGTAATAAAACATGTTTTTTTATTACTCTGTCCAATAGGTGACATAATGCCCGGCCATTATGTGTAATGACCAATTAATCACTTGGTCCATAACATATATAAGTATACTAGATTTGCCCGCGACTTCGTCCGCGTAGAAGTCGAAAATGGACCAAGGCATCACGTTGTCCCATACAAACTTTACCCCCCCTTTTCACCCCCCTTAGGGGTACAATTTGGGAAAATCCTTTCTTACCAGATGCGTACGTCATACAAAGAACACACCCTCCAAGTTTCAGGTCTCTACGATCAGCGGTTTAGGCTGTGCGTTGATCCGTCAGTCAGTCAGGACAAAGCATCACTACATAGTATAAAACAAAGTCGCTTTCTCTGTCCCTATATCCCTATGTATGCTTAAATCTTTAAAACTACGTAACGGATTTTGATGCGGTTTTTTTTAATAGATAGAGTGATTTAAGAGGAAGGTTTATATGTATAATACATGCATAATATACCCTTGCGAAGCCGGGGCGGGTCGCTAGTTTTATATATTATATAGAATAGGAGATAGTAAGTACCTCATCGTCAGTCTGTATAAGATTGTTGTCCTCAGCACGACGCCAGCCGGACACCGAGTCGTTGCTCCGGAAACGGGACTCACCTGCTAACATAATATATACATTACATATTATATACATAATATACATACACCAATATACGGTGGGAACATACACGGTGAACTTTTTATGTGGACATTCAGGGCTATTCAGGAATTTGCAATACTATGTTTGTTTCCTAAAATTGATCTCTATCAGCAACACTATCGATTGGTATAACAATATAGGATGTTTTTTTTTTTGGAAAATCAACAGTTTCGATTCCTGGCTTGGGTCTTGGGCAAAAATCTAATGATGCAGTTTTTTTTTGCAAACAAAAATCATCCTACATTTTACACCAATCGATAGTGTTGCTGATAGAGATCAATTCTTGGAAACAAACATAGTATAGCAAGTCAAAGGAAATAGCTCATTTTTGTAGTCAATTTAGTGAGTGGATTGTACTTGTCAAGAAAAACCACTTGGTAGGGATAAGCGGAAGTCAATTTCCACTTATCCCTACCAGGGGGGATTAGGACACTAGGCCGATTTTTCTCTCTGTTTAAAATTAATATTTCATCTTTAATATTTTTTGACAGGATAATTTCAACTGTCTAGCTCTCACGGTTCATGAGGTACAAGCCTGGTGACAGACAGACAGACAGTAGAAAAGTTCCCGTTGATATAATGATGTATATACATACCGACAGGCCAGTCTTCCTTCGTGGCGTCATTAGCCTTCTCATCGAAGAGCGGAGAGTCTTCTATACTCTGGTCTGTCTCACTTGGTGCCGGCATTATCGGGACGCTGTTCGACAGATTCAATCTATATACATACATACATATTACATATTTGTTATATCTTCTTATAACATATTCACTACAAAGTATAAAATAAAGTCACTTTTTGCCGTCCCTATGTCCCTATGTATGCTTAGATCTTTAAAACTACGCAACGGATTTTGATGCGGTTTTTTTAATAGATAGAGTGATTCAAGAGGAAGGTTTTTAGATATAATCCACATAATATAGCCGTGCGAAGCCGGGACGGGTCGCTAGTATAACATATACTTAATTAATTAATTATTCATTCTTTATTAAAAAAAAATACACGACGTGTCATTTATGGGTAGGTGCGTGTAATTTAAGGGTAACTACTTGTCATTTATGGGTAAATATGTGTCATTGAAGGGTAGATGCGTGTTATTAAAGGGTAGGTGCGTGTCATTTAAGGGTAAATTTGTGTCATTTAAGGGTAAATGTGTGTCATTTAATGGTAAATGTATGTCATTTAAGGGTAAATGTATGCCATTTAAGAGGAAATGTGTGTCATTTAAGGGTAAATTCGTGTCATAATGGTAGGTGCGTGTCATTTAAGGGTAAATGTGTGTTATTTAAGGGTAAATGTGTGTCATTTAATGGTAAATGTATGTCATTTAAGGGTAACTACGTGTCATTTAAGGGTATTTACATGTCATTTAAGGGTAAATGTGTGTCATTTAAGCATAAATTCGTGGCATAATGGTAGGTGCGTGTCATTTATGGGCAGGTGTGTCATTTATTGGTAAGTGCGTATCATAAGAGTAGGTGCGTGTCATTTAAGGGTAAGTACGTGTGATTTATGGGTAGGTGCGTGTGATTTAAGGGTAAGTACGTGTCATGTAGTAAGCGTAATGTTTGTAGAACTTACACGAAGTGCTTCTGCTTAGATTTATGTTTCCGCTTGCTCTGCTTGGCTTCGAGCATGTTCTCGAACGCGTGCGAGGGGAGGGCTGTGCTCACATCGTCCGGTGGGGGGATCGTTGTAGGGACGGAGAAACGACGACGCTTCTTCTTACGCTGGGGGAAGTGGGGGGAGTGGGGGGAATGTTAGTAGCGTTCTGCGGTTTCATCCGTGTTACTCGTGATCCCGTGGGAATATCGGGATAAAATGTACCCTATGTTACTTTCAATGAATCAATGTATCATTCATATCAAGTTTCATCTAAATCGGTCCAGTAGTTTCGGATCATATTCGATGCAAACAAAAAAAAATGGTTGTCTGTAAAGTCTGTTTCCGGACGATAATTTTACGTGATAACGTCATAAGAAAACATTGATGGTAACCATGGCAACGATAAAACGTTGCTATAGTTACCTTGTCAATAACATGAGGCGTTCCAGTAACGACGCGTGACGTCACACTTTTTTGAGATTGCAGGTGTTCACCAATTTATAAAACGTTATCACGTCAAAAACGTGTGGCACTCGGGGACTGCCGCGGTAAAGCTATTGCATCGTGCGAGCTTCGTACAGTCGTACCATATACATACATGTTAAGCGAACGCTCGGCCGAGCTACATGGTAGGCGGAGTGGGGGGTGTTAGGTTTTATTTTCGTTACGGAATTTCTTGATTCGGTCGCCTCGCTCAAAGCCCGCTATAAAAGCTATGCAATAGCTTAAAATGTTTCCTCTTTATAATATTAGTTTAGATTAGATGTAGTCAGTCAGTCAGTCAAGCCCCTTATTTATTTTTAAGTCGGTTAAAAACCCGGCTAAGTGCGAGTCGGACGTGCACGAAGGGTTTCCCGTACCAATATATTATTCTGTTTTTAGTATTTGTTGTTTTAGCGACAACAGAAATACATAATCTGTGAAAACCTACCTAATTACTTGTTGTAAGAATAACTTTCTCTTTGTAGTTCAATGTTTCACTTTAAATACTTAAGTATTATGAATTAGTGAAAACTTTGTTGGATTAAGGGTTTTTCTATATATTGTTATAAATATTTCTTTCATAGTTCTGTATGTTTCCCAAATAAATGAAAATAAATAAATAAAATTTTTAACTGTCTAGCTTTTACGGTTCATGAGATACAGCTTGGGGACAGACAGACAGACGGACAGTGGAATCTTAGTAATAGGGTCCCGTTTTTATCATTTCGGAACGGAACCCTAAAAAAAGTTGGTTAAAAAACTATCTATCTATGCTATGTACCTTATGTGGTGCCTGCGTGAGTTCAACGAAGTCTTCAATGATGATCCTGTGCGCCCGTGGCTCGGTGTCGGGGGCCCGGGGGTGTACGGGGAGCCCGGCGGCGGGGGCGGGGCCCGCGGGCGCGGGGGGGGCCGCCGGGGGGGCCAGCAGGGCCCCGAGCCCGGGCTGGGGCACGTGCGTGCGGTGCACCGCCTTCGGGGTCGGGACCGGAGCCGGCTGGAAGTCAAACATATTATTATAGACAATCTTTATACGACATCTAAGCAACGACGACCCAGTTGGCACAATGGTCACCATGCCGCACTGTCAAACACAGGGTTGCGGGTTCCATTCCCGACTCAGACAAGAATTTATGCTGAGATATTTGTCTGTCTGTGGTCACAAAAGAAAAGTATATAAGTAGTATATGAGTTGTCTAGCACCCATAACACAAGTGTAGTTACTTAGCTTGGGGCTGGATGGTGATGTGTGGAATGTCCTGCAATATTTATATATTTAATGACGGCCTCTGTGGTGCGTCGTCGGGCGAACACCCGCTTGCGACGGAGAAGGTTGCGGGTTCGATTCTCACCTCAAACATATATTTATGCACAGATATTTGTTTCTGGTCGGGCTCTGTCTTTTAAATATTCAGGATGAATTTTTTACATGGGTCTTCAGGGCTATATCCTAAACTATAAGATATAGCAAAATATGCTAAAAGGAGTTGCGTGACAGATTTTGACAAAAACTAAAACTGCATCATTCGATTTTTGTAAAAGTCTTTACAAAGTCAAAATCAATTAATTTTGCAAAAAAAAAATAACCTATATTTATATACCAATAGATAGTCTTGCTGATAGAGATCAATTCTTGGAAACAAATATAGTCTGGCAAATCAAAGGAAATAGCCAATTTTTGTAGACAAAATAGTAAAAACATCGGCTAACTGCGAGTCGGACCCGCGCACGAAGCGAAACTATATTCTGTTTTTAGTATTTGTTATTATAGCGGTAACAGAAATATATAATCTGTGACAATTTCAACTGTCTAGCTATCACGGTTCATGAGATACAGCCTGGTGACAGACAGACAGACGGGCGGACAGCGAAGTCTTAGTAATAGGGTCCCGTTTTTGGAACGATAGTTCCTTATCGCGCGTTGCGAAAGGGGGCAAGACGGAAAAAATTAAGACCAAAAGTTGTAACGACACTTTTTGCTATAGTTGTAAGCCGTGCGGCGTGCGCATGTTTCTCTGTCTGTCTCTCTGATAGAAAGCAAGCCAGTTATTTTCGTTTCGTCTTTCTATTTCGCATTGAACAGTGTCGTGTCGCGACGATTATTTACAAAAAAAAAACTAGTACAATTCGGTACAAACTACTAATTAAAGGAACTTCGTTCCATCCGGGTGTCCCTTGACGCCTCTTAAGTTTTCTAACCCTTAAATACGGAACCCTAATACCATATAAAAGATGCAATATTTAGTAAAGTCACATACCTCAACTCTTGCCGGTATGACGTTGTGTTCGATGTTATCCCTCGGTAGATCCAGCTTGTTGAGGACACGGTTCAACTGAGACACCTTGTTCCGTTCGAACACTCGGCCATTGTTTATTACCTAAACAACAAACAACAATATTAAACAACAGCTGAGATTAGCTAGCTGTATCCTATTCTACATCCTACTAATATTATAAACGTGAAAGTTTGTATGTATGGATGTCTGGATGTTTGTTACTCTTTAACGGAAAAACTACTTTTTGGATTTTAATGAAACTTTACAATAATATAGCTTATACATCAGAATAGAACATAGGCTATAATTTATAACGACATTGTGTGAATTGTCTAAAATATAACGAAAAGTGTCGAAAAAATGACAAATGTCACTTTGACATTTGTGAAATTGCTCAGCGTTCTGTTTTCACATTTATGCTGATTAAAAGCTACCTACTTAATTTTCGTCATTACTTTCACGGGATCGGAACTAACGCGGGTGAAACCGTGGGGCGCAGCTAGTCACTACATAGTATAAAATAAAGTCACTTTTCGCTGTCCCTATGTCCCTTTGTACGCTTAGATCTTTAAAACTACGCAACGGATTTTGATGCGGTTTTTTTTAATAGATAGAGTGATTAAAGAGGAAGGTTTTTAGATATAATACATGCATAATATAGCCGTGCGAAGCCGGAGCGGGTCGCTAGTCTCTATTAATATAAAGTACTTTTTCATTACTCATACTCCGAAAGTAGGTCTAAATATGCCTGAAGAGCGTGTAGAAAATAAAATTTCCAGCCTTCACTGACAGCTGTCATGTCAAATTATGACTTCGCACGACTTGTGCAATCTGCATGTAGCCAGTAACAGTATCATTGCGCATTAGGAACTTCAAAAACCTAACCTCCTTGCTTTTTTTTTACACCAAAGAATAATAATTATGGCTTGGCACGGCTCATGCATACTGCCAGAGTTTAGTACTAAGTAACTATTTTTTCTTATTTTATTATGTTTTTGTGTTAAGTTTAATCTGGTTTTTCATTTATGATTGTGTATTTTTGAAATAACATTTTCTAGACAAACCGTGTTACAAAAACTGTAAGTTAAATCTACGGACTTCGCGTCATTTCCCAATGTTGGATTAACTCATTAATAAAAACTTCTTCGGTAAGTACCGCCGTATTTAAGTATTAAATATAAATAGCAGAAACCTAAAAAACACTACATAATGTATAACCTCTTTGGTCCCAACCTTGTAAGAGGATCAGGTAGTATGGACACATGAGTACCTACTCATGTGGTATGGAGTCTCATAGTCTCATTCACTCTCGTTGTTATGAAGAGTTTTATGTATTATTCGTAATGAAAAGCACAGTGTTTACCTCGGGTGAAAGACTCATTAAGTCCCTCGAACTATTAGCGCCCTCGCTACGCTCGGGCGCCAAACTCCGTCTCGGGACTTGTAATGAGTGACTTTCACACCTAGGATAACAATGTACTATTTCCCGTGGACAGCAAAAATTCGATTCTTTCGGCTCTGATCAATGTGCTTAACTGATGGAATCATTTATTATTTTGTATGGAAGTTGTTTATAATGAATTTTCAAAAGTCTGTGAACAAAAGTTGTCTGTTAAGGTGCACAGAAGTAGCTCTCAACGGCTTGCTAGTATAGTTACCAATAACCCTGTAGATCAATAGATATATAGATGTGACCTTACCTTAATGTTTCTATCGTTGAGTATGGAGACCAGATCCCTTACGAACGAGTTGTTCGGATACAGCTGTCTGTGTTTACAGTGGATATCCACCTGGAATACATAATAGCAATACTTTACATGAAGATCACATTTAATCGTCTTACAAACTAAGTTAGGATGTGTGCCTTTAGAACGCGTCCACCAATGTGAAGAAGGCACAAGACACTTATGAGGGAAACGCCTTAAAAATTGGTCAGAAGAGTAGGAGTCAAAAACTCTGGTGTAACGTGCTACAGTAGCAAGGATGTAGCTAATCCAATCTTTCTGTAGGCAAAGGGAGAAGCTAAGCGGAACCCCTCGACTACCTTCTTACAAAGGTTGGATTAGCAACATCCGTAAGATGAGACGGAACTATCGTATCACGTGCTACGATGGTAAGAGGATGCAGCTTTTCCAACCTCTCTATAGAGAAGCTTCCGCTTAGCTTCTCTCTTCTCTCCACTACCTTCTAACAACGAGGTTGTATTAGCTACACCAGTAAGGATGAGCAACGATGTAATCTAACCTCTAAATGGTCCTCGGTATCATTCATCAACGTCCTGACAATCTTCAATATGAACTTGTTCTTGGTATCCTGCTTCTTCTTCTTCTTCTTCTTGTGCTTCCTCTTGGAGTGTCTCCTGACGCCGCCCGCGCCGGTGCCGGCGTCGCGCTCCGTCTGCTCGTCCACTGACATCAACGACCGAGACTTGCGTCTGGAATTATAACAAAACATTATTAGGTACTATATATAAAAACTAGCTGTCCCGGCAAACGTTGTATTGCTGTTTACAAAAAAAAACTAAAGGAAACAAAATAAAAAATAGATAGTAGCCGATTCTCAGACCTACTGAATATGCTCACAAAATTTCATGAGAATCGGTCGAGCCGTTTCGGAGGAGTTCAAGTTCGAACCCCGTGACACGAGAATTTTATATATTAGTAGATAGAAGATAGATAGATAGATAGATTAATGCCACTTTTCGTTGTAATTTTATAACTCACAAGAGACCCGCCCCGGCTTCGCACGGCTGTATTATGCATGTATTATATCTAAAAACCTTCCTCTTTAATCACTCTGTCTATTAAAAAAACCGCATCAAAATCCGTTGCGTAGTTTTAAAGATATAAGCATACAAAGGGATATAGGGACGGCGAAAAGTGACTTTATTTTATACTATGTAGTGAAGAACGGGCTCACCTATCCAAACCAAATGTTTAAGCTTTGTTCGGAGTATTTAGTAGATGGTTTATGTGAAGTTTGCACAAAATCGGTCGAGTGGTTCTTCATTTATCACATTTTTTGTAACAAATGAATTCAATAAATGGCGGATAACTTTGTTAATGGGGATTTTGCTGTCCAAAGACATTCTGTAGTATATTTAGTATCAGCATTGCACCTGTGCGAAGCTGGGGCGGGGCGCTAGTCTTCTATACATATAAAATGCTTTGTCCTGACTGACTGACTGACGGATCAACGCACAGCCTAACCCGCTGATCGTAGAGACCTGAAACTTGGAGGGGGTGTTCTTTATATGACGTAGGCATCTGGTAAGAAAGGATTATCCGCTTAGGAGGTGAAAAGTTTGTGTGGGACAAAGTGATTAATTGGTCCAATCGACTTCAAATGCATAAACATTCTGTAACAAAATTGATGGAAATTGATGTTTCGTATTTTATTGAAATTCATCCCCTAACGGGGTTAAAAAGGGACAGAAATTTGTTTCGGGGGTGATTTGCTTCGAAGTTGATATCAATACTTCTTAATGCTTTTACTTTAAATTACATTTTATTATGACACTGGACTTTTTTGATTTTAAGTCAACAAAAATGAAATCATAATAGGTATTGGATTCATTTTCGACTTTACGTTGACGAAGTCACGGTAAAAACTAGTTTTATATAAATGTAAAGAAACAAACCTCTGTCCCCTAAGCCTCTGCAACCTTATTTCCTGTTCGCTCGGTTGTGCATCGTCTGAAACAATACATATTTACGTCAATTCTAAGGTTTCGTCACCAATAGATACCAATATACTCTATATTTTATCCATAACCCCCTATATTTACTAATATCACCCAATATATTTCAAAATCCCCCTTATATTCTACAATATCATACCCGTATATTATCTTTTATTTATTTATTAACCCTTAATATTCTCTAATATCCGCCTATAGGAGCATCACTTTTCACATATAGTCACAAGGCATAACGGTTTCAGCATAACTTCATTAAGCATAACTACATTGGACATAATTCGTTTTGACATAATGGACATTTTGTTTTGCAAATTAATTAAGTAGTTTGCCATAATTTTTATAATAAAAAAAATGTTAAAAAAAATACGGTTATTAGGTGCTAGAAAGGTAGGCTTGGTTAGGTTAGATATCACGCGCCGAGCAAAGCGAGCGTTAGCATTTAAAGGAGCTATGTAGCAGTGTTTATGTTAAATCATAATATGCCAAAAAAATAATGCAAAATGAAATTATGCAAAAGTAGTTTATGTCAAATGACGTTTTGTGCCTTGTAAGTTTAGGACATTAGAGTGTACCCTCTGCCTATATTATCCAACGAATTCACCCGTACATGATGTAATGCATCGCTCCGAACTCACCCCGTTGCCCGAAGCGATTGTTCTCGGCGTAGTCAATCTTCCAGACCTGCAGCTCGCTACCGTCACAAGGCCGCGCGTGCAGGTCGCCGCCAGACACGCGGCCTGCGTCCAGGCATAGTCCAGCCTCCGTGTGCTTTATCTCACCCGTCGCGGGGACGAACTTCCATTTCTATAGGTTTATATAGAGTGTTATTAGTAATTATACTACCGAGCCGTTGAGGGCTACTTCTGTGCACCTTAACAAACAACTTTTGTTCACAGACTTTTGGAAATTCGAACATTTTTTTGAAAATTTTGAGGTTAGGTTTATCTGAAAATCAGCTGTTCCTTACACGGAGAGGTCATTAACCTTAAAATTTTACTTTTTTTTAAAGTTTTATGTACTGTTCTTAGTCTGAAAGACCTTTGTTTTAAAAAATCTGCTGTTTTTGAATTTACATAACCTAAAAAAAATTCATTTTTGTTTTTTCGAATTTCCAAAAGTCTGTGAACTAAAGTTGTTTGTTAAGGTGCACAGAAGTAGCCCTCAATGGCTTGCTAGTATAATTTCCAATGACCCTGTATAAGCGGTTTAGGGCTATTTCTGTGCAGTTTAAGAGGAAAGGGTACCTGGGGCTCTTTCCATACAAACTATTACAAACGTAGTCGTCTGTTTCCTCCCTGGATAATGACACTAGAGCAAATATTTTTGTTGCATCAAACTTATAACTGCCATGACCAAGCCCCTATGTTTTGATTTTTGAAGTGAAAACTTCTTATGGTGCGTTGGGCACTTTTGTGGGTGAGCATTTTCAGCCTTTCTCGCGACAGACGACAGATTTTCTCGCGACAGATGAGATTTTACACAGATATACAGTTTTTTAATTTGGCTGTGAGTGTATTAAGACGTACATATGGTATTTTTTTGTCTTTTAAATCTGTTTTTATGATAATTAGAAAATGAAAAAAAAAACCAAAACATAGGGGCATAGTCATGCCAGTTATAGGTTTTCTGGCACAAAAATATATGTGCTAGTGTCATTATCCAGGGAGGAAACAGTCGACTACGTTTGTATGGAGAGAGCGCAGGTACCCTTTCACCTTAACAATCTACTTTTGTTCTACGACTCTTGCAAATTCCAATTTATTTTGGAAATCGAAAATAAGCTCAATTTTTAAAGAAAAGTTTTTTAGACATTGAACAGTCAATAAAACTTTAATAAAAGCATTATCAAAATCGTGGTACTCTGTAAAAAGTTTAACGTTAACTGTAAGTAACAGCTGATTTTCGGGTAAACAGAAACGGATAGACGAACCTTTTTAAATTAAGTTCGGATAAATGTACCACTAGATCAAAATAATTAGTAAAATTGTGTCGATTGGTCAATCGTTTATCCATTAGTTCATTTAATAGGGGTAGATTATAAATAGACATCATATTATTTATTACAGCGATTGTCAAACTTTTTTTAAATGACCAAGGGAAAAGAGATCACTAGTATAAAACAAAGTCGCTTTCTCTGTCCCTATATCCCTTTGTATGCTTAAATTTTTAAAACTACGCAATGGATTTTGATGTGGTTTTTTTCAATAGATAGAGTGATTCAAGAGGAAGGTTTATATGTATAAAACATGCATAATATAGCCGTGCGAAGCCGGAACGGGTCGCTAGTAGATTATAAAATATTTAAAAACGATATTGGACCCCTACATTGAATGTTATTATTTACCTGTTCCCTTTGTTTTCCCTTACAATTGTACATCAGCACTAAAAGTCCATCTTCGCTTTCACCGGAATTTCTGGAAATAATACAAAAATCATAATTGTGACCATGATCTCAATGAACAATTTCATTAACAAATTTATTTTTTTAATAATCTAAACGTTATTTAAAAAGTAACATGACAATAAATGACGACCCAGTTGGCACAATGGTCACCATGCCGGACTGCCAAACACAGGGTTGCGGGTTCGATTCCCGCCTCAGACAAGTATTTATGCTTAGATAATTGTCTGTGGTCTGGTTGTTTCTATGTATTATAAGTATATATTTAGAAAAGAAAAAGTATATAAGTAGTATATCCGTTGTCTAGCACCCATAACACAAGTCTAGTTACTTAGCTTGGGGCTAGATGGCGATGTGTGGAATGTCCTGCAATATTTATTTATTTATTTATTTTAATAAATGTGTCAATGACGTCACTTGTTCGCGAACGTGGCAACTGTCAACCAGCCTTATTCAACCCTCTAGCCTGGTATCGACATGTAGCGTGGGTAGACACATACCTGCGGTACTGTAGCTGGGCACACGTGTCCTCGTCCCGCAGCTCGCCGGCCAGCGAGAGGCTGTAGTGCTGCGTGGCGACCAACTCCGTGTGGCACGGGTATACGCCCAGCGCCGACGAGTCCCCCTCGCGTTGCAAGCTGTCTATACAGAACCCTGTCGCTGGGTTTTGGAACCTGAACGAAGATAACAACTGCATCATTTAGGGGTCTTCAAGACACGAGTAAATTCGGCGATAAACTTTACACACCATTGCAATTCATATTTAATTATACATAACGTAAATAAAACTTAAATTGTAAGTAATGGGCGATCATAACGTTTAAATACAGCTTTTAACGAGAAAACCGCCCTTATGTCACTTTAGGTATTTAAATTAAAAATTAAATTAAAATTCATTTATTTCAGATATCATAGATCCATATTAAAATACAAAATTATAGATTAAATTTAAAAAAAATATATATATTATTATAATATTATTTATATTATATAAATTATTATTTATAATATAGAAACCGTCTTTCATGCCTAACTAAACTAGGGATATATTCGATCAAACATTAAAGTTAAAGCAAATCTATTTGGATAACAGGGTAAGGAACAAATGGTGAAACAGACAATTGCAACTTGATGTTCAAGTGTCAGATCCCCTACTCCAGGGTGGACGATGAGCGTGAAAAAGTTGTCGACAGCGGTCCGTTGAGAGTAGGGGATCCGTTAGGAGGGACGTTAATCGTCAACCCTGCAGTTGTATAATATTTTTGTGGGCAGGCGATACCACGACAAATCAGGTAGAATATTATCTACACGTTTTTGTATATACTTGTGGAGGGTAAATCCGCCAGAGATTCTTAAACTTTGAGATTAAGTTCCAAACGTAAAAAAAAAAACAAAGCATATATTAAATACAAAATTAAATTGAATATAGTACATTGCGATACAAGTGTGGAAAGTTGATCATTCCATAGAGGCGGTTTAAGACGCGCGAGCGGAACGCGAGCGTGGCAAAAGCCGAGATGGAATGATCAATTCACACGTGTATCGTACGACGTTTTTTATCACAGTTGCGAATAAAAAAAAAGACTTGTTAAAATTTTAATAATAAAAAGTTTTTAAGAATTTTAGGTTATGTTTACTATTTTTTGTTAATTACACTCCCGAAAGGCTAGGCAAAAGACTTTTAACCTATACAGCGTCTGATATACAATATTTATTTAGGGTTTTTTTCATTTGTTTTTGCGTCGGCGGTTAAAAACAGAATATAATGGTAAGGAAAAAATACATTTATGTACCTAAAGAAAAAACAAAATAAACACAAAACTCAATTTTTAATTATTTTCAAAGACGTCATCACGTAATATTATCTTTCGTTATCAGACTTTAGAGACAACCTTTTGAAAAGAAGAAAAAAGGTACCAACAAAGAGTTTTAAGCCAGCAAGGCTTAAAAACTCTTTGGATGGTGCCTTTTTCTATACATCAAAACAGTATAACCCAGATAAAGGAGATCATTCATGTTTCTAACAAAAAATACCCACAAAAAAAAAATGCCGACCAGTAATAAAATTTTTTTCTATCTTGTAGAGAATAACATTTTAAACAATGTTTACTAAAGCAACAAAGAGCTACGATCAAAAATCGTTGAGTTATTTTACATTGAAAACCCAAAAAATGCATTTTATAGAGATTTCCACTTTTAAGATCCCACTAAAACTTCTGAAAGGGTAATTGGATATACCTATGTATATAAATATAATAAAAACAGACAAAGCTTATCCATTTACTACTTATTTTTATATTTTTCTGTAGTAATATCTTAAAAGTGGTCAAACGGATCTCTACAAAATACATTTTTTTTGGTTTTCAATGTAAAATAACTCAACGATGGTTGATCGTAGCTCTTTGTTGCCTTAGTAAACATTGTTTAAAATGTTATTCTCTACAAGATAGAAACATTTTTTTTTCTGGCCGGCACCTTAATTTTTGGGTACGATTTGAATGATGTCCTTTAGAATGTTTCATCTAACGTTTTTGACATATTGGTATAACGTATTATTTTAGCACTAGTTGGATTTTTTTTTATCGCACGCGTGTATAATACGTTGCATTATGAGCCTAAAAGCGGTTTAATAAGATCCATTTTATGAGCAACTGTGATAAAAAATACTTTATTGATGTGAAACATCTATAGCCGCACGTAAAACCGATTTCTGGCGTGGCGACGCATGCCGCGCACGCTATATGATGGTATATATATACAGTCTATATGCAGTAGTGTGTACGGTGTGGCGACGCGTCGCCATGCGCAATCGACTGTGCGATTCTATCACAATCTGTTCTTTTCTGCATTACTTTTACAAAATAATGTCGATGTTTCACATCTGCCAGGCGTCCCGTGACGGCTCACATTTTTTTTTTCTAAACTAACCTGCCATATCCATAAGCGTCTCGGACGGGTACAAACTTCTCCTTGTATATATTGTCCAGATACCACTGGAAACTCTTACACTTCAGCTTCTCTCGTAGAATCTTCCGGTGCGTCACGTCGCCGATTTTAGGGTTATTCTATGAGATCAAGTTTACATACAGTCAGTCAAAAACATGATAGTTGACTTTTTTATACTAATAAATGCTAGAAAATCGCATCAAAGTGTAGGTTTAGAACGCATAAAAAATATTAACAACAACTACTGTTTATCATGATAAAAACAATTAGTACAAAAAAAATAAAAAAAAATTTAAAAAACCGACTTCAAAAAAACCTGAAAACAAAATACAAAAAAAACTTTAAAGAAAAACCAAAAAGTGAAAAATAATCCATTTCGGGTCACTAGGACAGCAGATAACTTAAAAATAAGTACTTACTTGGAAGTCGGACTGGGTTAGATTGAATGTTGAGAGGTATAAAGAAAACATGGTGTCACCCAGTCCGACTTCCAAGTAAGTACTTATTTTTAAGTTATCTGCTGTCCTAGTGACCCGAAATGGATTATTTTTCACTTTTTGGTTTTTCTTTAAAGTTTTTTTTGTATTTTGTTTTCAGGTTTTTTTGAAGTCGGTTTTTTAAATTTTAATTTATTTTTTTATTTAACCATTTTTAGTGCCACTGTCACTGAAAATTCTACTCCATGAGGCGAAAGCGACTGTTTCTTCAAATTGCAACTTGTACCTAATCGTAACCCATTGAAGAGTTTGGTAATAAGGTGTTTTCGGATGCCCCATTCATCCTTTTTGTGTATGGGCCACTTCTATTAGTGGAAATGGAAACCTGAGCAATTTGTTGAATCTCGCTGTGCAGATCTGTTCATCACTCCGAAGATCCTCATCAGATCTTCATTTAGGATAGGGTTTTCTATCAAAATTCATTCAAACCCAGTCCGGCGAGGCAAAAGCGAATATTTTATTCAAATTGTAACCTATAATCGTAACCGATTGAAGAGTTTTCTGATGAGAAGGTGGTTTCAGATATTCCATTTATCGGTAACTATTAGTTTATGGGCCAATTCTACTGGTGGAAATCGAAAAATGAGCAATTTGCTGCACTCTCGAGGTGCAATTCTGTTCATCACTTCGAAGATCCTCATCAGAACTTCATTTAAGATAGGGTTCTCTATTAACATTAATTCAAACCCAGTCCCGCGACTAAATTCGACTAAATTCTTCAAATTGTAACCTGTAATCGTAACCGATTGAAGAGTTTTCTGATGAGAAGGTGGTTTCAGATATTCCATTTATCGGTAACTATTCGTTTATGGGCCAATTCTACTGATGGAAGTCGAAAAATGAGCAATTTGCTGCACTCTCGAGGTGCATTTCTGTTCATCACTTCGAAGATCCTCATCAGAACTTCATTTAAGATAGGGTTCTCTATTAACATTCATTCAAACCCAGTCCGGCGACTAAATTCGACTAAAATCTTCAAATTGTAACCTGTAATCGTAACTGATTGAAGAGTTTTCTGATGAGAAGGTGGTTTCAGATATTCCATTTATCGGTAACTATTCGTTTATGGGCCAAATCTACTGGTGGAAATCGAAAACTGAGCAATTTGCTGCACTCTCGAGGTGCAATTCTGTTCATCACTCCGAAGATTCTCATCAGATCCTCACCAAATTTTTATGGGACCACCCCTGAGGTATCACCTTTCGAACACAAAAAGAATCATCTCAATCGGTTGAGCCGTCTTCGAATGATCGCGTAACATACACACAAAAAAAAAAACAACATACAGACGAATTGAGAACCTCCTCCTTTTTTGAAGTCGGTTAAAAAGTAGAACAAATTAAAAAAAAATCAATATACAATAATATAAAAAAATTAAAGTAAATGGTCTTAATTAAATAAAAATACAAGAGAACTCTGCCAGGTGTCGTCCAAAGAAACATATTTTTATTTAAAAAAAAACGCTCAGAAATAAAATAGTACTTACTCTAAGATCAGGTCGATGCAAATAGAACAACTCAGCATATTCGTCCATCCATACTTCGGCCATTCGAGCTGTATTTATACCTAGAATATACATCAAAGTTTAAGGCCAGAGGTTCTCAAACTTTTATACCGAATACCCCCTGGGTAAGGAAAAATGTTGTAAATGTATGATGTGTTTTCACAGTTTGTTTTCGTTGATATTCGTCAAGTGTAAAATTATACTTTTATTAATTTCTTATAAGTTTTGATTCATCAAATAGGTAAACAATCAAATCTGTTATTTTATTTCTATATTTTTGTATTTGTCTGCGTATGGTTCATATTATGTGTCTGTCAAGAAAGAATTTTATCATTATTAGGGATTAAAAAAATAAATATTCCAGAACTTTCCATCGTCGAGTCTCAAGTTTGTATTATCGTGTTAGGTTATGTATAATGTCGTGTCATTATATCGTGCATCGTGTAGCGTGTATGTAACTGACCGTGCGTGTCGCTCTGCGCCGGCATGCTGTACGGGTGGAAGCTGCGGAACACGTGACCGACGCGAGAACACGGGACCGTCTCCAACGTACCGCCACCTACAGGTCGTGAGGATAAACGTTTAGATACTTTGGCTCTCAGATAACATTGATATAAATTATATCCTGTACAATCAAAATATAAATAAAACAAATAAATATAGCAGGACATTCCACACATCGCCATCTAGCCCCAAGCTAAGTAACTACACTTGTGTTATGGGTGCTAGGCAACGGATATACTACTTATATACTTTTCCTGTGTAAATTTACACTTATACTACATAGAAACAACCACAGACAAATATCTGAGCATAAATACATGTCTGAGGCGGGAATCGAACCCGCCACCCTGTGTTTGGCAGTCCGGCATGATGACCATTGTGCCAACTGGGTCGTCAACAAAAAAAAACATACATACAACCGAATTGAGAACCTCCTCCTTTTTTTGAAGTCGGTTAAAAATATCTAGTTAGGAAAACTTATTCACCTGCTCCAATGTCCATTGTGCCCTTACATTGGAAGACCTAACGGTGGCCAACGCTGTTGCAGTTGAAGTGCCTTACTATTGTGGCCAGGAAAAGTATGAACAAATCAAACACTCACACTGCCATATCCTGAACGACATCTCAAGGTTCTCCCCTCCCCAGCCGGCCATCTGTTCGTCGTAAGCCCCGAGCTCCCAGTAGTACTCCCGGTTCATTGCGAACAGACCGCCCGCCATCGTCGGAGACCTACAGACAATAATTGTAACAACTTATGCTTTACATAACAACTTAGGTTAGCTTTACGTAACAACTTAGGTTGCTTTGCTACCTCTAGTAGCAGTCGTTAGGTCAAGTCAGAGGCCTTAAGGCGATCTGAAAACTCTAACAACTGGTGAGCCACACCACTATACGATAAGAAGAAGAACAACTTATCCCGCGGGAATATATCTTACTCCTATAGATTCTATCTATTTTAACGTTTTTTTAGGTCGACCTGCATGTAACTATGTAATTTTAAGATAATTAAAGTTGTATCTTGATTTCCGAGAAATCACTGAAAATCATTAGATACCTACATGGCATCTGGTCGTACCTAATGCACTAACCGTGCTTAACCATTTTTTTAAACACGCTTTTATTTTACATCAAGTTTTGTCAAAATCGGTTCAGTCGTTTTTGCGTGAAAGAGTAACAAACATACAAATATTACAATTATAATTTATTAGGACTAGCTGAGCCCTATCCCTTGGGAATATCGAGTTAAATAAAAATAAGTTTTGCCAAAAATGTATGGATAAGGCTAGACCTTACGCATTTAGTCGAAATCAAGAATTTACATTTTTTTGCAAGTGGCTCTAAAATGAGGACAATTTTGGATACCTATAGGTAAATTTTTCTTAGAATGGTTTTTTAAGAACTAAACTATTTTTTTTACGTTATTAGTTTAGTATAAATGTAGTTTAATACTAACCAAGTAGGCGATATATCAGAACCTCTCCGTTTCTTCTCCCACTCGGGCACATCTATCCAGGTGAAATGTCCAGTAAATTGGAACCCTCCCACCTGAGGGTACGCACAAACAAACATTTACATTTTTATACTACAGTGTAAGCCAGTTGGCTTCACCATTGTGGCCATGTGGGGCGAATGAGAATATATTATACCGGATTTTATTTGTCCTGAATTTTTTAAGTTTGTTTGGTATCCGTATTAGAGAATTAGCCCACACCTGGTAGTTCACGTGGTGGTACTATCAGCTCAGGAAATGAACCCGCGATATCGGCGCCAATTTCTTAATTTTTAATTTTTCACTACTAATTTAGACTAATTCACATACCTCAAATGAGGTTAAATAGACAAGTACTTTATTATTTTGACACCTTATTACCTACACTATTTAATGTGAATCAATAATTTATTTGATTTCTAAGCCATTAGTCAATTTCAGAAAGTGTTTACTACGGATACCAAATGACTTCTGAAAAAATCGAAGACTAAAAAACATCCTGTATGTGGAGCCAACGGGAACACAAGTTAACCCAATCACAAATAAATTTATATGTAGGAATAAAAAGTTTAACATTTTTTTTTTTTCAAGAAAAAAACTAGTTTTGGTATAAACAGCACAATAATCTAAGTCAAATATTGTGTCTGTTCAAGAGCCGGAAAGTTCCTATGGCCAAGAGATTGACTTAGATTAGAGCACCATCCATCGAAATTAGGAATCTTTTTTCAATCTCCTTATTAATTTTCTTAATAATGCTTTCTCAAAGTAAAAAGGCAACAATACAAAAACATTCTTTATAACAAATTAGACATTTTTACAAAGAAACTCAAAAAAGTAGAGATAAGTTTATCAGTCAAACTGGTTTCAATGAATTGCTAGTGCATTTAATTCTAGACGTTTAACAGTTTAATACCCAACAGGTATGCAATAATGCGATCAATAAATGAATTATCTATTACTTATCAAACACTACACTTCTATAAAGGAAGAAGTAATTAAATTATAAATAAACTAAACGAAATTAATTCTACAGGTTAGTAACTACTAAGTGTTTTTATTAATATCAGTGACAGAATTTGACTACAATATTGCTAGAAGAATACAATGTGTTTGGAGAGAGGGTTCTTATACGGAAAGTTGTTTTAGGCGTCTAGGCGAATATTTTTTGTTCTACAACTTTTGAAAATTTTGAGGTTATGTTTACTAAAAAATCAGCTGTCTCTTAGAGTAAAAGGTCATTGACCTTTAGTGTGTTTAAGAGTTAGAGGTCATTGACTTTTGGGTTTTTTTTTTTTATTGAGTTTCGACTATTATTTTAAACATTAATCGTTTTTATTGCCGAGCTGATTTTCCAGTATATAAAACTCAAAAAAATATTCAAATTTATGCGTACTTTCAAATGTCGTAGAACAACTTAGACCTCTAGAACAACCCCTTTCCGTACTAGAATCCCTTCGTTGTTTAAGAATCCCAAGACAGATAGTTTTAGAAAACACACCATTTAAGTCAAAGAATGTAGGATGTGAAACTTTAAGGATGAAAAAATATATACTTAAAAGAGTACGCTGGTATTATTTTCTTTAAATTAAATGTATTCCCCTTTTTACTTCATAAAATAATGTCTCTAGCATTTTTTCTAACCTAGGTTTGCTAGGAAATATTTCATAGAGTAATTAAAACAAAAGAAAATGAGTTTCCCAAATAATCATTATGTGCTGAATAATTGTGCTGCCATCTATTATCAGCTGAGTATAAAAAAACATAACGGTTTTTGTTAACGTTCGATTTTTCTACTCGTCAAAATTTCATACCAGTAAAAATAATTTTAAAAATAAATTCCTATGGAGTAATTTGCAAAAACTCATAGGTTCGAAGCAAAGACCTTCGGACCTTCGGATTGCAAGTTGTGGTATTTCCTACTAAACCTATACAGACCGTAAATTCTAGTCTTCATACCAACACCGTTTTCTGTTAGTCATTAATATTATTAGTGAAATACGACATAACATTCAGTAAATAAGTTAGTTACAGCACAAGCGTTGCTCAAACTTTAGTCCTTTTTCCACCTTATGTAAAAATATCCATGCGTGTAGTCAGTTTCTTTAAATAACATACTTTAATTTTCATTTATACGAGACGATTTATTAATTAAGTTTGTAGATGTTTATTTTAAAGACACTTGTTAATTACATTTATGCATATTTTCCTTTCACCGGCCTTATTTATTTTGTTATTGATTTAGTTACAATGAAAGCAACTGTTAACATTCTCAGACAATGCGCGCATTCTCTGCTATTCTTGAGTCTATTAACCTGGAACCCTTCAGCAGCTTCAACTTGGAACGCAGACTGATCGATGACGTCAATGATGGGCGTCACGACGGAGTCTCTCTTGTCTTTGACTCGCTGGAGTAAAGGTCGCATCCAGTCAGGTTCGCCCTCGCAGTGGGCGTCGAGGAAGATCAGCACCTCACCCCGGGCGGATCGCGCGCCCCGGATACGGGCTTTCATTAGACCCTGTCTGGTTGTTTTAAATGGGTTTTTAAATATCAAGTTTGATCAATAGTTGGTGTAATTTTATGTAAATTTAATTTTAAACGGTTGACATTAAAAGTGTTTTCGGAAAACATAGATAAAATAAATAATAATAATGGCTTTTAAATCTAATCTTAATGATTGTTACAGAGACAGCTACGAATATTTATTATCCATGCTATTCAAGGCAATGCAGATAAAATTATGAAAACAAAAGTTTCGATTTATAGTATGTTACTTTTATATCTATTTAATACCGATCCTAAAAGTTATCCTGTAAAGAGAGCTATAGTATTTACGCTTTTCATGAATCTCAACACATTTTTTTAATCAGCTTCATTTATACTAAAGAACAAGACGAAAATAGACAAACAAAGAGTTTAGACGTCACAGAGCTAACACAGAGCAGACAAAACAAAAAGACCCAGAAAAAGAACAAAAACTGTGCAAAATGACAAACTTGTGCAATAAATATTGAAACAGGTGAGATACAGCTGTGACACTGTTACAATATTGTGTTCGAGACATCAGCGGAGACGGACACTGAGAGGACAAACAGACACGCGTGCGCAATGAACAGACAACATCGAGTTTGTTGGAGGGTAAGTCAAAAAAAATTTACGCGAAAAATATTCGCGTAAAATTTTGTTTTTTTTTATTGTATGTTAGTTCATGTAAAAGGATCATAAATATTCATGAGTCATTTTTTAACAGGGGGACTTCGAACATAAAAGTATGAGAACCTCCTTATATCAAGTCTACTAAGTATGTACTAATGTTAAAAAAATATGACAGTAACTTTAGAATGAAATATATTTAATTAAAATGTTTTGTGATTTTAACGATTATAACAGACTACCCTCCAACAAAAAAGCGACCATCGAGCAGCAGTGAGCAGCAGCAAGCAACGAATACACCGCTCTAATCGAACCTGAAAGTTATGCGTCTCCTGCACGCTGTAGTAGAAGTTCTGGTTGTCGATGGCGTCAATGATGGGCACCACCACCGAGTGGGGAGACTCCTTGATGACCTGCAGCATGGGGCGGAGCCAGTCGGGCTGCCCCTCGCAGTGGGCGTCGAGGAACACGAGCACCTCGCCCTGGGCGTACCGCGCGCCCGCCAGCCGGGCTCGAGTCAGGCCCACGCTACGAGTAATCATTACCAATCAGACGAACTACGAACTTCAATATATCGGTATAATGAGGAATACTAGATTCACCCTTTTATACAAGTTCTGAATCGCTCGATAAATGGCGCGCTCTATAACCACCATAATCTCTAGTCAAGATAATGCGGGACAACTAAATGAACACTACAACTAAAATTCTTGCCTATATTTTTAATTCGGTCGTGAACATATTTTGAGTTTTTTTATCTAGTACCTCAACTGTTTGATTTTTCCCTAAAACTATTTAACCTAAAGATTTAAGTTTTGATCAGTAATACACTATGCTATGTCGAATACCAGATTCAAATACTTTAAAATACATATAACTAAGAAATTGATATAAACAGGTTCAAGAATTGAATCTATTCATACTTTAAGATTTATAAAATATAGTAAATAATAGTACTTAGTATAAATATTCCACAAAGTATGGCATTCGTTAAAATCTACTTATTCTACTACGTTCCATTATCAAAATACTTTAAAATGGATGGAAATGACTCTACCCAGAATAGGTATACGATAAAATCGACTTTAGTACCCAAAAATGACTATAATATGAACTTTACCCAGATGAAGACGATTAAAAATACCATATCGATTATACCCAGAAATTACTATTACGCCGCCTTACCCGGAAATTACTATAGTTTCAACTTTACCTCGAAATTACTATATCAATTTACTTAGAAATGACTATAATATAAACTTTACCCAAGAATGACTATATCAACTTCACCCAAAAAATTACTATAACATCTTTACCCAGAAATGACAAGTCAAATTACTTAGAAATTACTATAATATAAACTTTACCCAGAAATGACTATCAACTTTACCTAGAACTAGAAAAGACATCAGCTACCCCCAAAATAATAAAATGAACCTGCGAATAATTGGGGTCACCCCACTGGTACTGAAACGAGTCCTGTTCAATGATGTCAATGAGTGGGGTGACCACACACGTCCGATCCTCCTTGATCCTCTGGAGCAGCGGTCGGAGCCAGTCGGTGACCACCTCGCACTGCGAGTCTAGGAATACCATGACAGAAGCGAGCGCTATTTTCGCGCCCGCGTGCCGAGATCGGGTCACTCCTCCTCTAAAGGGTAGGTTGGCAAGGAGTTAATCGAAAATAACCTAATGTAGTCGTTAAATTAGGTTCATATTGAGATGCTAGCGTCCGAGCAAGAGTTAGATATACATTAAAATGTTTGCAATGTATATAATTTATATATTCTTAACCAAATTCCTGTCTACCATCGTGTCCGGCCCTATTTGGGGGATAACACGAATCAAAAGTATAAACAAAAACTCAGTAAATCGCGGTCATATACCTACTAAATCATCAACCTAAAAATTACCCCCTTACTTATAAGCGCTGCTCAACATATGATTAGTTAATTACCTGTTTTGTTACAATATTTTTTGACAATTCACGCCACTAAAAAAACAAGGCATTAATTAATAACTAGCTAAGTTACTTTTATAAGTAAGGGCACTATTTTGGTAAAAAAATACCCCCAACTCACCGGTCTGGTAACCTCAATATCCTGATCAAGTCGGGGGGTAGTCTCGTCCGGACGTAGTGGCTCAGTTTACCTTTCAACTCGGGCAGGGTTGAGTTGTCGTCTACTAGGATGATTTCCTTCAGGTAGACGAAGGGAGATGATGGGTCTTGCCCGGGGTACCCTGCAAACAAAACAACCAATCAACAGATGGAATTCATAACGACCATATTACAAACGAAAAGTATATAAGTAGTATATGAGTTGTCTAGCACCCATAACAAAAGTGTAGTTACTTAGCTTGGGGCTAGATGGCGATGTGTGGAATGTCCTGCAATATTTATTTATTAATATTCTTTGGTAGGATTCGAACCGACAACCTCGAAAGGCGGAGATTTTTATTTAGATTTTTAATAATAGTTTTTTTATTCAGTTCTACGAATATTGTTTATTAATTGGGATCTCTTTAGACAAAAGTTTGACATTCTGTGGTTCATAACAAAAAAAAACTCAATAAGATCGCCTGCGTTAAGCAACTTCAAATATTAATAGAAAGTGATATTAGAAACATAGTTTGTGACGAACTACGTCATGACGAACGTACTTACGTAACGAACTTAGTTAATGACGTAGCGCGTTTGTGACGTATTTTATCGCTTTTACGGCTAACTACGATCTTGACAACCAGCGTTAATGTCCAATCGCAAATCATGACGCGAATTTAGTGAGGTATATCTCTAACTTACCAAGTGTCATGGTGTTTCCATTCTTATCAACAGTGTTTGCCTTCTGGAACCAAGCGTTGTCTCTTCGGCAGGAGTTGATGACGGACCAGATGGTCCTTATAACGACGGAGTAAGGTTCATTGTGGAATATCAATATGACTGAGGCGGAGGGCAACTCCGCGTCGTAGACCACACGCTGGCACGCTGGGTTGCGGTGGTCTGGAAGATAAAGTGATTTACTATACATTCTAACTTATATTATACTAGCGACCCGTCCCGGCTTCGCATGGCTATATTATGCATGTATTATACATATAAACCTTCCTCTTGAATCACTCTATCTATTAAAAAAAACCGCATCAAAATCCGTTGCATAGTTTTAAAGATCTAAGCGGTCAAAGGGAAATAGGGGCAGAAAAAGCGACTTTGTTTTATACTATGTAGTGATGACTAGCGATACCGCCCCGGCTTCGCACGGCTATATTATGCATGTATCACTATATAGTATAAAATAAAGTCACTTTTGCCGTCCCTATGTTCCTATGTATGCTTAGATCTTTAAAACTACGCAACGGATTTTGATGCAGCTTTTTTTAATAGATAGAGTGATTCAAGAGGAAGGTATATGTATAATACATGCATAATATAGCCGTGCGAAGCCGGAGCGGGTCGCAAGTTATACACCACATTAGATTACTGAGTACTAGGATAAGAAGATTAATTTACATTTTTAAAACCCTCAGACAAATTTTAGAGCCACACAGATTAAAGCAGGTTTACTTTGCACTTTGCCAATGCCTAATTACTTATTGTATCTCATGCTGGGGTGGTATACCAAAAACCAATCTGAAGAAAATAGAAATTGCTCAAAGGGTTGTCCTAAAAGTATCTACTTTTAAACCTTCTCGTTTTCCTACTATTGACCTGTTCAGTTTTTGCGAAGTTCTTACGGTTCGACAACTATTTATCCTCAGTGTTATTCTGAGGCAGCACTCGATGATTTCTTTTGACCCTGTTGCATTGTCGGCTCGAAGAAGCTTTATAGTTCCAATGCATAGAAGATTTCGTACTGCTTTTAGTCATAGATTTTTATCATATATAGGTCCTTATATATACAATCAAATAAATAAACTACTCAATATCTACCCACTTACTAAAACAAATTGTAAAATAGAGATAACACGTTACCTACAGTCTCTTTCATATGATGAGACTGAATGTTTACTGAAAATAGAGACCTAATTTTTCCTACTATAATTTGATATTATCATTTCCCCATACCTAAAAGTAAGTTTCATTATATATTATTATCCGTTACACACCCTCTCACATACACCCATTCACCACTCACAATACACACAGAGAGGACTAACATACACATTAATAGTATTATGTAAATTGCTATTGTTATTTTAGCCATAATTAATAGTAATTCTCCAAAATGTTTTCGGAAATAGACTATGCTCTGGTTTTTTTATATACTTACCACAAAATATTTAAATTCTTAGATTAGTATGTATAAATAGGTATTATAAATATAGTGATTATAATGTCTGTGGGGTTTTGGCGCTGGATGCTGAAACACAAGTTCACGCTTAGTTCGGCAACAGTGGCTACAATATTTCTTGAATGTATGTAACTAGTTATAGTACCTACAATGTTGTTTTTGGAAATAAACTATTATTATTATTATATTATTATAAACCTTCCTCTTGAATCACTCTATCTATTAAAAAACCGCATCAAAATCCGTTGCGTAGTTTTAAAGACTTAAGCATACATAGGGATATAGGGACATAGGGATATAGGGACATAGGGATATAGGGACATAGGGACATAGGGATATAGGGACATCGGGACAGAGAAAGCGACTTTGTTTTATACTATGTAGTGATGACAATGTTTGTTTGTTTATTTCACAGTGAAATGGCTATTATGAATATTATGCGATGGCCAAGTCAAAATATTTATATTTAAAGCATAAAATATTTTTAATATTGATATGGTCGGGGGCCTCGTATAATTGATTTATACGGTAGAAACGACGACGGTAGCTACGCCCGCGCGCCCCTGGTATCCGGTAAGGATTTCGGCAATTCTACTCCTACGCGGACGAAACCTTCCTCTTGAATCACTCTATCTATTAAAAAACCGCATCAAAATCCGTTGCGTAATTTTAAAGATTTAAGCATACATAGGGATATAGGGACAGAGAAAGCTACTTTGTTTTATACTATGTAGTGATAGTGATATATGCATAATATAGCCGTGCGAAGCCGGAGCGGGTCGCTAGTTAATAATAACATAAATAAACCTATCATCACTACATATTATAAAAGAAAGTCCTTTCCTGTCTGTCTGAACGCAATAAACTCAAAAACTACTGAACATATTTTCATACGGTTTGCAACAATGGACAGAGTGGTTCATGAGAAAAGATTAGGTATAAGTACATAAATATTTGTTGGACAGCAGAAACGAACCTGCAACCTTCTATCGCAGGTGGTAGTTATCTCACAGCGCCATAGAGGTCGTCTTTAGAATTTATTACCTATTTATTTATTAATCTACATTAAATGCATCAGTTTGTTTATTTGTTTGTACAGATGTTTAAATATTATTTATGTCCATATGGCTTTTTTAATATATCATTAAATTGATAGCAATTATCTTATAATGTGTTATTGTAGAAGATAAGATAAACAAAAGATGGCTACTGGTTAGAATATATTATAACTGAGCAATTATATTCATTACTCTGAAGATCCCATCAGACTCTCACCAAATTACTATAGGAACATTTTTTAGGTATCCTCTTTTAGACAAAAATGGGAGCTCCACTTAATTTTTAAACTATTGCATAGCTTTTATCGCGGGCTTTGAGCGCGGCGACCGAATCAAGAAATTCCGTAACGAAAATAAAACCTAACACCCCCCCCCACTCCGCCTACCATGTAGCTCGGCCGAGCGTTCGCTTTACGTGTATGTATATGGTACGACTGTACGAAGCTCGCACAAAGCAATAGCTTTCCCGCGGCAGTCCCGAGTGCCACACGTTTTTTTTTCTTGGTGCGTACACGGGGCCCCTAGTGAATGCGGGGCCCCTACCAGTTGCCTAGTTTGCTTTAAGGTTAATCCGCCCCTGGCTATCACATACAAATAGAAATATACTAGCGACCCGCCCCGGCTTCGCACGGCTATATTATGCATGTATTATACATAAAAACCTTCCTCTTGAATCACTCTATCTATAAAAAAAACCACATCAAAAACCATTGCATGGTTTTTTAAAGATCTAAGCATACATATTGACAGACAGCGGAAAGTGACTTTTTTTTATTATTTTTATGTTATATTTCTATACTGTATCTAAATGCTAGGTGCATTAAGTTACATACTTGTATCTAATCAATTAAACTATGAATTAAAAGCAAGATTTTATAATAAAAACAAATCTAATCAGTATTTGCATAAATATGAGTGGTAATCTAGCTAAAACTAAGAACTAACTAACTAAAAACGTAATGCCTTTCCTCAAGAGTACCTTTGAGGGTCCTATTGTAAGCGATTCTCTCGCTCAGATACACATTCATCGCTAGTTTCTTCTCCGATTCTTCACCCTTCTCCTTATCCTTCCCCGTCAAATGGACAGGAGCCCCCCCTTCTCCCAAACCTGGGATTATTCTACGTTCATCTTCCAAGATTTGCCTTTCGTATTCTGTCATGTTTCAGTCAATTTATACAATAATATAATTAATTATACCTACACCTAATTCTTCCTCATGAATCACTCTGTTTTCTGATGAAAACCATATGATAATCTGTTTAGTAGGTACTTTTGGAGTTTATGAAGTTCAGACAGACAGATGCAGCAGAGGGACTTTGTTTTTATTATACAGTGGAAGCATATCCTTTAAGGTTGGAGTGAGTAGCCAAAAATGTATTACCACCTAAGTACCTATTCTCTACATTTATGCAAAGTATTACTCTAACAACATTTAAATCAAGTAGGATACTGCACATTTGACCATGATCTCTGCCAAATAATAGCTTAAATTGTATTAAAAATACATGAACTAGGTAAGTAATATACAAAAACTTACAAATGATGCTTGTCAACAGTTTCAAATCAAAATAACTGATCAGATTCTTATCTTTTTATGTATACTAATTCACCTGTTTGTTATTTATTTTCTGATCTATATCTACTGTAAGTTATATACTTCTATCTAATCATTTTCAATGTAATTAATAAATTAAAGTTTTATTTTCAAAGATCAACAAAACTAATCAGTATTTCCTTTTTTATGAGTGGAAATCTAGCTAAAACTAACAACTAACCAATTAAAAACCCCACGCCAATATACAACAATAAGTAAATTGATAACACTCATTGGAATTTATCGAAGAAAGTCGATGGAAAGTATTGCTTTGCTTTGCTATTGAATACTTGAGATTCTTACCTTTGAGGGTCCTATTGTAAGCGATTCTCTCGCTAAGATACACATTCATCGCTAGTTTCTTCTCCGATTCTTCACCCTTCTCCTTATCCTTCCCCGTTAAATATGCAGCAACACCCCCTTCGCCCAAACCAGGGATTATTCTACGTTCATCTTCCAATATTTCCCTTTCGTATTCCGATTCGTGTGGATCTGAAAACGCCGACGCAGCACGCTTCCCTCCTCGCCATTTTTCAAATAAAGCCAAAATAGTGACCACTAATACTAAAAACGAAGTAACTTTAGCTATATGATAGCATTTTCTTGCCGGGAAATAAACCATTTTATTAAAATAAATAATACGGTCCGACGCGGCGTGAATGCCGGCCGAACGAACCTCAACTGACTTTGACATTAACATTTTGTTTACTTTTTTGACGTTTACAGGAAAGGCTATTGTAAACAATGTCTCGAATTAATCTCGTTCGGTCGTAAATCGATAACAATTGTTTACTGTTTTCGTTTTGAGATGACGATTTTTTTCAGGAAACATTGTTGTTTTGCATTTGAAAAACCTTTTGGAGATTCATTTTACGACTTGCGAAACACGTGGCTCAAGACGTGGTGCATGTCTTGGTACCCGTACGGTACGTTCATAGGACGTTCATACATTTTCAATAAAATCGATTAATTGTATAGTATAAATAAATAATCGATTTCTATGACTTATTTCCAAGAATTTTTTAGACGTTTTAATGTTTTAAACTTATTTTAATACTTTTTAACCGACATCAAAAAAGGAGGAGCTTCTCAATTCGTCGCGTATATATTTATTTTTATGTAAGTATGTTCGCCGATTACTCGAAAACGCCTGGACCGATTCTTTTTTGTATGAAAGGGGATAACTCACAGGTGGTCCCATAAAAATTGGATGAAGATCTGATGAGGAATAATGAGGATCTTCGGAGTGATGAACAGAATTACACTTCAAGAGTGCAGCAAATTGCTCAGTTTTTATTTTCCACCAGTAGAATTGAGCCATAAACTAAATAGTTACCGATAAATGAAATATCTGAAACCACCTTCTCATCAGAAAACTCTTCAATCGGTTACGATTGCAGGTTACAATTTGAAGAATTTAGTCGAATTTAGTCGCCGGACTGAGTTTGTATGAATTTTGACAGAGAACCCTATCTTCAATGATGATCTGATGAGGGTCTTCGGAGTGATGAACAATTTGCACCTCGAGAGTGCTGCAAATTGCTCATTTTTCGATTTCCACCAGTAGAATTGGCCTACAAACTAATAGTTACCGATAAATGGAATATCTGAAACCACCTTCTCATCAGACAACTCTTGCAATTTGAAGAAATAGTCGCTGTCGCCTCATGGAGTAGAATTTTCAGTGACAGCGGCACTTAAAATGGTTAAATAAAAAAATAAATTATGATTAAAAAAAAAGACTTCAAAAAACCTGAAAACAAAAACTAAAAAAACTTGAAAAAAAATCCTGGTAACAAAAACTGAAAAAAACCTAAAAACAAAAACTAGAAAAAACTGAAAAAAAAAAACTAAAAAGTGGAAAATATTCTATTTCGGGTCACTAAGACAGCTTAAACATACTTGGAAGTCGGACTGGGTGACACCATGTTTCCTGTAATACCTCTCAACATTCAATCTAACCCAGTCCGACTTCCAAGGCTGTTTTAGTGACCCGAAATGGATTATTTTTCACTTTTTTGTATTTTTTTTAAAGTTTTTTTCTAGTTTTTGTTTTCAGGTTTCTTTTTCAGGTTTTTGAAGTTTTTGTTACCAGGATTTTTTTTCAAGTTTTTTTTTAGTTTTCTTTTCCAAGTTTTTTGAAGTCGGTTTTTTAATAATTTATTTTTTATATTTAGCCAAGAACAGGTTTATTGTCACACATTCAAACTCAAATAAAATGCTAGATGTCACATCTTTTATACCGTTTAATTTCATTGTTTTAATAAATAATTTCGTGGAATGACAGCATAATCACATTCATTAAAATAAAATTGCGTCTAATTATAACTTTAGCTTAGGTACTTATATTTTTACTACAAAAACCAGACGGAGAGCAACGAAAAATACATTCACTTATTTATAACACTTATCATAAACAAGTACAGGTTTTTTAATTATTTATGTTTTGTTCCAGAGGGCTCTACTAGCAAAATTTGTAGAAAAAAAAAACAATTTTTGACCACACTACAGAAAAATTAAAAATGCAACCTTTTTTGATCGTTATAACAAGACTAAGCCAAAACCAAGAGGAGAGCTCTTTAACTCTTTTTGACCATTTTTTACAGAAATACAAACATTTTCATCCTGCACTATTTTGTTAGTAGCTACTTCTAGGTAAATATTTACACAAAAAACTAAAATAATACATAATGTAGTTGCACCTCGCGGTTCCTCCTGCGTTACAACTAACAAATATACACATTTTTACAAATTTTTTTTATAAAGATATTAGTATAGAATTAAATATTATGCTATAATTTTGATTATTTTCCTTTCAGTATTTTAAATAGTGTTCACTTAAATTTAAATAGTTAATTTAAACTGAACTAGCTGTTGCCCGCGACTTCGTACTCCTGGTAGTATTGTTTTATATACCAAAACCTTCCTCTTGAATCACTCTATCTATTGAAAAAAACCGCATCAAAATCCGTTGCGTAGTTTTAAAGACCTAAGCATACATAGAGACATACAGCGGCAGTGTAGCCAACCCTACAGTTTTAACTGTAGATCTACAGTTTTTTGGAAAGTATCTCAGTTTTTAGTTTAGGCCTCGAAATCTACAGTTTTTTTGCTTAAGATGCTAGCGCCATCTATTTGTTATAATTAGACCTTTTAAAGCTGTTATAAATAAGCTTCCTTAAAAATAGCTGGTCACATTTCCTGAAGTGTTGCAATACTAGCTTTTAATATTTGACGTATCTCTATGACTTTTGATATTTAATTTGATTAAAACTTTGATAATCACATGATTTTTCTTGTTTTTGATTCCCTCTCTAAAATGTATTCTATTTATAACCATCATCACTACACAGTATAAAATAAAGTCACTTTTCGCCGTCCCTATGTCCCTTTGTATCTGGTTATCTGCTTCATGCTTTGTATGCTTAGATCTTTAAAACTACACAACGGATTTTGATGCGGTTTTTTTAATAGATAGAGTGATTCAAGGACATTAAGTAATAAAAAGATAAAGCTGTAGATTAACTGTTTTTTAATTTGATATTAACAGTTTTCTACAGTTTCTGGCATTTCTACAGTATAACTCAATGCTGAGGTTGGCAACACTGAACAGCGGGAAGCGACAAATACATTACGAGGGTGCATAGGACTTAGACTTAGCCTTAAACAAAGCGTCTAAATTACTCATATGTTGCTTAGACAACTTAGCACCCTTCATATCCAAAACTTTATGGAACTCAATCACCGTACTTTCCGGCAATAACTGCACGAATTGTGCGACAAAACCTTCTAAATTACCGTCCAAGGGCGCCATTACTAATTTCAAAATCATTTCAGCTTTTGTCATTAATTTAATTACGACTTTAGTATAAGTAGCCGGCGCTGGACGCTTCACTTCACTGCCAATTGAGGGTAGGTCTAATAAAGCCGTCTTTAGCATATGCGTATCGAGTAACAGCTGTTCGGAACCTACAGTGGAAATCGGCTTACATTTATATATGTTTTGTATGAATTTCGGTATGAAGGAGTTAGCGAATCTTATACAGAATTGCGTGAAATATTTCCTCGAAGATGAGAGATAGTCTCGCAAGTCCGGGACTGTATTCTTTAAGTACATAATTATCTGTGTGATGTATGAACTTTGATCGCCTACGTTATCGAAATTAAGCCAGGATATCTTTGCCATTGCGTTCAATGCGGGTTCGCAAGTCAGTTCCAAGTCTTGGACTAGCATTTGTATGCAATTTGATATAATCTTGTGGAATAAATCTTGTTCCGGCGTTAGATCTATTTTGTCTGCGAGTGCGGGAAGGACTTTCTCTTTGAGTTTCTGTTCCAAATGTACTGTAGTTTCGAGGCAGTACTCTGAGGTTGTGATCACGCTCGTTATCTTCGATATCTCTTGTTTCGTATACCTGGAGAAAAACAAAATTAAGATATTAAAATTTTTTGACGACCCAGTTGGCACAATGGTCACCATGCCGGACTGCCAAACACAGGGTCGCGGGTTCGATTCTCACCTCAGACATGTATTTATGTACAGATATTTGTCTGTGGTCTGGTTGTTTCTATGTATTATAAGTATATATTTAAAAAAGAAATTTATATAAGTAGTATATCCGTTGTCTAGCACCCATAACACAAGTCTAGTTACTTAGTTTGGGGTTAGATGGCGTTGTGTGGAATGTCCTGCAATATTTATTTATTCAAAATAAACACACAAACTTTCGCATTTATAATATCACTCATTCGCCCTGCGATTTGAACCGTGTCAATTCCAATTCCATGGAAATTTTGGTATAACAAGTGGCCTCTATATTATATTAATCCAGGTCTCCAGCTATCTACATACAGAGTTTCATCGCAATCAGTTCAGGAGTTATTGCGTGAAGGAGTAACAAACATAACATACACAAAATTTCCCATATATACAGGGTGATTTTTTTACGTGGGCCTTTGAGGGCTATATCCTAAACCAATCTAATCTAAGAATAGCAAATCTGTTGTTTTATGTTTTAATTATGTTTTAAATTCTCTACATTACATAAAATTTATAAAAACAGTTTATGTTTTAAGTGCAGCAGTTTGTTACGTCATCAACCATACCTCTTCACTACATTTTTTTCAGAGACAGTAGTATGAAAATTACAGAAAACTTTAAAAATTGGCTATTTATTTTGATTTACCATACTGTGTTTGTTACCAAGAATTGATCTATATCAGCAAGCAATTAGGATATATTTTTTTAAATCAACAGGTTTGATTCTTGGCTAGAGTAATGACTTTTCCGTAAATCTAATGATGCAGTTTTAATTTTTCTCAATATCGGGTACGTCATACCTTTCAGCATCACTACATAGTATAAAACAAAGTCGCTTTTTCTGTCCCTATTTCCCTATGTATGCTTCGATGCGATTTTTTTAATAGATAGAGTGATTCAAGAGGAAGGTTTATATGTATAATACATGCATAATATAGCCGTGCGAAGCCGGAGCGGGTCGCTAGTATCTTATAGTTTAGAATATCTGAAGACCCAGATAAAAAATCACCCTGTATAATATTAGTAGGATAGTAGGATTAGAAATAGTATAGTATCACCTGGAATCACTTCCTGCGTCATCTCTGAGTAGCAGGTTGGAGACTAGCGTGGGCATATTGTTAGCGCCCACGCCCAGGGCGGCCAGGGACAGGCCGGTGCTGGGCGCGCCGCCCGGCCCCCGGGGCAGCGCCGCGCCGAGCACTGAACCCGCGTACAGACGGAGGTACTTTTGGAATACACCTGCCAACTCTACAACGGACATAGAAGAAAATATAAATATCGAGGTAATACTTTGGTAAAGTTCATTCGAAAATCAGATATAATTCATCCATACATTCAGTTAGTTCATTCATACATTTCAGTGGGTGTCATTTAAAATATTAAATTTAATTCATAAAGCGCGACTTTGTCTTCGTAGAAGTCGAAAATGTCCAATAGGAGTTCTAATTGATTTTTTACGAACCATACTTTGCTCCATATTTCACCCCCTTAGAAGTAGCATTTCGGAAAATCCTTTCTTATCGGATGCCTACGTCATACAAAGAACACACCCTCCAAGTTTCAGGTCTCTACGATCAGCGGTTTAGGCTGTGCGTTGATCCGTCAGTCAGTCAGGACAAAGCATTATGTAGGTATAGATAAACTCCAAAAAACTAACAAAGTACAAAAAGGGATAATTTGTCAAAAGACTAATTTTATGTATGTTACTTAACTAAGGCATCACAAAGTAACGTATCTATGTGTCCTAGTGTCCCTATAGTGGATGGTATAATGTTCTCACCCAACATCGGTTGCCCCCGCGTCAGTCTCGCACATTGAACCAAACACTTCTTGTAGAGCAGGAACAGTTCCGCACAACTACTCACTACGCTGCCGCCGCTCGCTGTACTCTCCGAACCCACTTGCTTTGCGTCCTGGAACATTTATAAAAAAAAACTACTCAGCCATAAAGATAAATTAACAAAAATGACAAAGTAAAAAAATCGTACTAAAACTCCAGCTCTCAGATTAAAAAAAACCGCAACCCCATTGAAATCGTTTTATTTGTTTTTGAGCTTTACGAAAATGGATTTCGAAATATCTTCGATTGACCGTAAGAGCCAACGGAATACAATTTATGTTGCACAAACAAAAAAAACTAAATGTAAATCGGTTCATCCGTTCGGGAGCTACGATGCCACAGACAGACAGACACACACACAGACACGTCAAACTTATAACACCCCGTCGTTTTTGCGTCGGGGGTTAAAAACGTAAATTTAGAATTTAAAAAACACCTGACTTTTATCCCCCATAACTTTCAGACGGCTACACCGATTTCGATCAAACATAGCTAAGAACAGTCCCGACTAATTCGCCTTTCAAACAAAAAAAACTAAATCAAAATCATCTACCCCGCTGGCGGGGCAGAGCCAGCGGGGCCGATGGGACTAAGTCATCCGTTCGGGAGCTACACGATGCCACAGACAGACACACAGACACGTCAAACTTATTAACACCCCATCATTTATGCGTCGGGGGTTAAAAATAAACATAATCTACACTTCACTATCATCACTATCACTACATAGTATAAAACAAAGTCGCTTTCTCTGTCCCTATATCCCTATGTATGCTTAAATCTTTAAAACTACGCAACGGATTTTGATGCGGTTTAATAGATAGAGTGATTCAAGAGGAAGGTTTATAATATGTATGATACATGCATAATATAGCCGTGCGAAGCCGGGGCGGGTCGCTAGTAATATTATAAGCTGAAGAGTTTGTTTGGTTGTTTGTTTGAACGCGCTAATCTCAGCTACTAATGGTTCGAATTGAAAAAATATTTTTGTGTTGCATAGTCCATTTATCGAGGAAGGCTATAGGCTATTTTATATTTCGATATTCCCACGGGATCGGGAGTTACGCGGGCGAAACCGCGGAGCTCTGCTAGTCATTGATAAGTGTGTAACCACAAACCTGTATAAAAGTATCCATCAAACTACTAAGGTTTGTATCTAGACTCTGTATATACAGAGAGAGATACGGCTCGAAGCAGGCGCCGATCTCGCCCACCCATTCCGAATTACTTCCATTCACTGACATCTCTACACCCTGTAATAGAAAAAAAACCGGTTAAGTGCGAGTCGTGCTCGCGCGCCGAGGGTTCCGTACATTAGTTTCAACTCTCTTTCCCTTGCAGTGGTATGGTAGGTCCAACTTAACATGAATCCATTTCGTTTGGGCGCCCATACAATGTAAGGGTCAAGTTTAATTGGTCCAACTATGTATGTATGGGGATTTTAATTTTTTTTTTTTAATTTTTGGGAATTTTTCCTTTATGTGTGCCGTGAGACCTTGCTGTTTGTAAAATTTCGAGTTGTCAATTTTGGTTAAACACAAGGTCTTACAGCACAAGTAAAGTGAAAATTCCAAAATATAAAAAAGTTGAAAATTAAGATAAATTTTGTTAATACAAGTTTTCGCGAAAATATAAATATGTCCATATCTTTTTATCGTGTTGACTCAGGACCTTGATTTTTATACACCTAATAGGGACTATAGAGCTCAGTATCTGGTATAAATTTCAACTTGCTAGGTCCACCCGTTCCTGAGAAGATCGGTGGTCACACACGGACAGACAAACTTACAAAAAAGTGATCTTATGAGGGTTCCTTTTTACCTTCTTTTTGGACGGAACCCCAAAAAAACATCTCATCTTAAAAAATGCATTTTACACTTGTTAAGGGTTAGTTTTACATCTCTGAAAGTGTCGTAATATTAAACAAAAATCTATATAATTTCAATAGAACTTACCTCTTTATTATCCTCGTCAAAGTTTGTCTGTTTGTCCTCCGTCGCGACTGACGGTGTGTCTGCTCCTAGATCTGTACCTATATTTAAATTATAATAGTATTTTATTAAGAGAAAAGGGTACCGACCGGCTCTCTCTCCATACATAGGTTTAATGTCTCAAAAATATTTGCTCTAGTGTCAGTATTCAAGGAGGAAACAGTCGACTACGTTTGTACGGAGAGAGCGCCGGTACCCTTTCACCTTAAGAGGTTAGAGTGTCAGTTAATTATGAATAACCCTGTAATTATGTAATACTTGCCTACAAATCTCTTATGCAGCAAGAGTTCGAAGTTGTAAGTCTTCTGAATGGCGAACAGAAGTAACTTTACATCTATTTCGTTACGACGTGACGCCATTATGGTACTCAACTCATTTCTTGTTATCTGGAAATACACATATTGTTAAGATATAGTATGCTTCATAAGTCCACTATCAGTGTGCTACAATAATAGTATAAACAAGTATTGGAATGCATGGGAGCCCTATGGAAAGTTCATAGTTGCATTCGCCGCCGCGTAAATACCTCATTGACGTCTTTGTGACAATTTTAATGTACCTTTTTTTTATGTTCACTTTAGAACCTCAGTTCGGACTGGGTACTAGGTACGGTCAGCTGCATAATTGCAGCCCCCGGTAGAGTTTAAAAATGACTATTATTGGCATGTTTTCATTCTAATAATTTTGGTTTGATAAATTGATGAGTTAGAAGACTTTAAACCTCAACTAAAGCAGGTGCTCTAGGCACCTGCTTTAGTTGCTCTTGCTTGTGTTGAAAACATTCTTATAACAGCCGTTTTGGAGCTGTACGGTGGGTCTGCAATTATGCAGCCACCGTACATACCTCAGCATTAAAATAGATTGTAATTTCTCAATTTAAAATAAATCTTTATGAGTTTTTTTTTTTGAGATCCCTGCTGTGACCATATTTTTTTGACTTACGACCTTCTTTTAATTGACGCTCACATAAATACTTACTTGAATTATTGATACTCAGTGTGATTATTATTGTGTCAACATGTTAGCGATGTGTTTAGTTGTGTGAGTGGTATAAGGGACCACCCGCTACACCAACCGACGTGGGTTCGATCCACAGGAGTGCTGCACAGGATTGTAAACGTTACGATACTAGTGGAGTTTTGAGTGAAGATTGTATACAATCGGGTTGATGAATAAAGTTCTAACCCCGTGCGGCATGCGTGTGTGTTACCGTTGTCCATCACCCATATCACAAGTGTAGTTACTTAGCTTGGGGCTAGATGGCGATGTGTGGAATGTCCTGCAATATTTATATACGTTACCTCAGTGAATCGATGCGCGATGGCCTCCGAGAGGCGCCAGCTCTGCGGGAAGATGTTAGCGAGACTCTGTTCGAAGGACAACAGGTGCCGTTTGAGCCACGCGTACCGACGCTCCACGTGGCTCAACCACGCGCATTCCTGCTCACTGCTGAACAAGTGGATGTATTCCTACAACAATATAATAAGATATTATACACTAGCGATCCGCCCCGGCTTCGCACGGCTGTATTATGCATGTATTATACATATAAACCTTCCTCTTGAATCACTCTATCTATTAAAAAAACCGCATCAAAATCCGTTGCGTAGTTTTAAAGATTAAAGCATACATAGGGACAGAGAAAGCGACTTTGTTTTATAATATGTAGTGATAGTGACAATTTTTGAAGTGAAAACTTCTTATGGCGCGTTGGGCACTTTTGTGGGTGAGCATTTTCAGCCGTTCTCGCGACAGACGACAGATTTTCTTACGACAGATGAGATTTTACACAGATATACAGTTTTTTAATTTGGCTGTGAGTGTATTAAGACGTACATATGGTATTTTTTAACGGACGACTATTGACGGACGAAAAATGTCGGACGACAATTTGTTGGACGACAAATGTCGGACGACTATTTGTTGGACGACAAATGTCGGACGACTATTTGTCGGACGACAAATAGTCGTCCGACAATTTTTTTGAAGTTATACTTCTTTAGGCGCGTTATGAAAAAATGATGAGAGTGAAATTTTACAAAAGCGTCACACAAAATTCTCACGTCACACAAAATTCTCACGTCACACTACTTCTTTAGGCGCGTTATGAAAAAATGATGAGAGTGAAATTTTACAAAAGCGTCACACAAAATTCTCACGTCACACAAAATTCTCACGTCACACTACTTCTTTAGGCGCGTTATGAAAAAATGATGAGAGTGAAATTTTACAAAAGCGTCACACAAAATTCTCACGTCACACAAAATTCTCACGTCGGACGAGTTTTTTGCCGGACGAGTTTTTTGTCGGACGAGTTTTTTGTCGGACGAGTTTTTTGTCGGACGAGTTTTTTGTCGGACGAGTTTTTTGCCGGACGAGTTTTTTGTCGGACGAGTTTTTGAAGTTATACTTCTTTAGGCGCGTTATGAAAAAATGATGAGAGTGAAATTTTACAAAAGCGTCACACAAAATTCTCACGTCACACAAAATTCTCACGGGAGAAGTTGTTTAAATCTAAATTGAACTTTATTGATTGTGTTGACAATCCTTTTCCAGTCCAGAGATTTTTGTCGGACGAGTTTTTTGCCGGACGAGTTTTTTGTCGGACGAGTTTTTTGTCGGACGAGTTTTTTGTCGGACGAGTATTTTGCCGGACGAGTTTTTTGTCGCACGAGTTTTTTGTCGGACGAGTTTTTTGTCGGACGAGTCTTTTGTCGGACGAGTTTTTTGTCGGACGAGTTTTTTGTCGGACGAGTTTTTTGCCGGACGAGTTTTTTGTCGGACGAGTATTTTGTCGGACGAGTTTTTTGTCGGACGAGTATTTTGTCGGACGAACTTTTCGTCGGACGAGCTTTTTGTCGGACGAGTTTTTTGCCGGACGAGTTTTTTTTTTTTTTTTGTTTTTTTTTTTTTTTTTTTTTTTAATAATGCCAAAGAAGTATAACTTCTCACGCGCGTACATAAGTACACGCACCCTTTTTTTTTCATCTAAAACTCTTTTTGCGTATGTTCTCGCGACAGATGAGATTTTACACAGATATACAGTTTTCACTTCTGCCTGCACTCCCGGAGTGCGCTGTTTTTTTTTTACATGGGCATCCTAAACTTAAAGAGATAACGAAAATTACTGAAAGTCACAAAAATCTGCTATTTCCTTAGATTTACCAGGTTGTTTGTTTCCAGGAATTAATCTCTATCAGCAACACTATCGATTGGTATAAAAAAAATAGGATGATTATGACAACGGATGACGGCTTTTCCCCCCTAAGGGGTAGAATTTCGGAACAAAAATTCTGATCCAATGCCTACGTCATACAAAGAACACACCCTCCAAGTTTCAGGTCTCTACGATCAGCGGTTTAGGCAGTGCGTTGATCCGTCAGTCAGTCAGTCAGGACAAAGCATATGTATAGATAGATAGTACGAACCTGTAATTGCATATGAATGAACCACTTCAAGAGTTCCTGTTTGACCTTCGGCTCGAGTATGTCGACGACGAGGCACGCCTCCGCCAGCGTGCGGTGAGACACTCCTCCACTCTTACTGCCAGCTAAACGACACGTCATTACATTTCATATCAAACAAACACCTCTCTATCTACCACAAGTTGTTTAATTGTGGCCACACAACAGACATAATAATTATATACCACACATCACGATCTAGCCCCAAGCTAAGTAACTACACTTTTGTTATGGGTGCTAGACAACTCATATACTACTTATATACTTACAAACAACCAGACCACAGACAAATATCTAAGCATAAATACATGTCTCAGACGGGAATTGAACCCGCAACCCTGTGTTTGGCAGTTCGGCATGGTGACCGTTGTGACAACTCGGTCGTTCATGCATTATTTATTTATTTATTAACAAATATTCTACAGTCATTATTATACCTAATATTCTAACATATTGTACACAGAACTTAGACCAAATTGAATCTACATTTTGTATGCTGTTTCTTATAAATTACCTCAAAAAAGCCAGAATTGATTAGATAGGTGAATGGTTGTGAATAGAAATTACAAGTAGGTAGGACCTACTATTTAAAAAAACCGCATCAAAATCTGTTGCGTAGTTTTAAAAATTTAAGCATACATAGGGATATAGGGACAGAGAAAGCGACTTTTTTATACTATGTAGTGATATCCGTTGTCTAGCACCCATAACACAAGTGTAGTTACTTAGCTTGGGGCTAGATGGCGATGTGTGGAATGTCCTGCAATATTTATTTATTTATTTACTCCAGGAGAATTCTACGCTTCTGGTCGGAGCTAGGTTGGCTGGAGTAACAGTCGAAGATCACGCGCAATGGGCAGACTTATGTCTGAGTGCGGAAAATCGGAGCCCATAACTTAACCAGGGCTATTACCTAACTAAACTATAAGAGATCGCGAAATATGCGTTCTACCTTGTACGTCGGGCGAGTATAATATTGACCAACCTGTAAAAGGAACCTTAAAATCTTCAAGTATCTGTTGAGCGAGTTGGTTCCGTATAGCGTACACTCGGTCTCTCAACATGCTCAGCTCACGAATGTCGCGGTACGATTCGAAATGTTGGAGCACCTGTACACACAACATATCATCACTACATTTTATAAAATAAAGTCACTTTTCGCTGTCCCTATGTCCCTTTGTATGCTTAAATCTTTAAAACTGCGCAACGGATTTTGATGCGGTTTTTTTTAATAGATAGAGTGATTCAAGAGGAAGGTTTATATGTATAATACATGCATAATATAGCCGTGCGAAGCCGGGGCGGGTCGCTAGTACTCATATAAATGAGATTGATATTATCAGTGTGTTTGGATTTTTGCGAGAGAAATGTATGAATGATTTGTCCTAATTAGTCAATTGCTGTAATTGGTTTTATAATCGTGTTAATTGACTTTAAACAAATAAATAATAAATAAATAAATTTTGTAACTAGCTGTTGCCTGCGACTTCATACGCATGGTAGTTTTGCTTTATCGAAAACCTTCCTCTTGAATCACTCTATCTATTGAAACCGCATCAAAATCCGTTTTAAAGATTTAAGCATATATAGTGACAGACAGACAGCGAAAAGCGACTTTGTTTTATATTAAGTAGTGACATAATTATCTATCATATATGAAAATGAATTGCTGAATGTGTTGCTAAGCGCAAATCACGAGAACAGCTGACTGATTTCGCTGAATAATTTTTTTGTTGTGTTTGTTTGTCTGGAGGTTCTTAAGAAAGAAAAACTAAGAACGTGGCGCAGAAAATTAGGGGCAGCTAACAAAGTCGCTTTCTCTGTCCCTATATCCCTATGTATGCTTAAATCTTTAAAACTACGCTTCGGATTTTGATGAGGTTTTTATTAATAGATAGAGTGATTCAAGAGGAAGGTTTATATGTATAATACATGCATAATGTAGCCGTGCGAAGCCGGGGCGAGTCGGTAGTTATATTATAATTATACATACAAATAAACAAGTACTTGTTTCGAAGGCGGGAAACAAACCCGCAAACTTCAGGAACCACATAGAAGGTACTTTGTACAAGTATTATGTACGTACCTCCATGATAGCCTGCATGGGCAGCACAATCTCCTTGTACTCTCGGTTCACAGTCATGCTGTTCAGAGCGTCCACTCCACCAGACAGCATGTGCAGGTGGTTCAGGGCTGTGATGGCCGCCGTCAGGTTGGACTTGGCACAGTCCAACTGCTTGATCTCAGACGTTATCTCACGGACCATCAGCTCCGAGCGTTCAGCTTTCTTGTTTATCTCTGCTACCTAGAAATTAATAATGTATGTACGTGTTAGAAGATTTTTTCTACAAAATTAGGTGAAACTGCCTAGCTAGAAGGTTGCAGGTTTGATTCTCACATCGAATAAATATTTGTGTTTATGGGATTTGGGTGAAACTGCAAAAAAGAAAACAATTTGTAAAAACCCTGTAAAATCATATATGTGTACTTATATAGATATTTGTTCTTGGTCTATGTTTAAAATGACAAAACAAAAGAAAAGTGTATAAGTATTTTATCTGAAAAGAAAAGACATCCTGGGCTAGAAAAGCTCCAACTACATAAGGGTAGCTGCCTTCACTGGAAGGCACACTCGCCATGTCACGACCCCACACAACAAATTTGCTTAAAGTGTTAATGCAACTGATTGCAAATAAAACTGTTAAAAACAGAAAAAAACAGCGCACTCCGGGAGTGCAGGCAGAAGTGAAAACTGTATATCTGTGTAAAATCTCATCTGTCGCGAGAACATACGCAAAAAGAGTTTTAGATGAAAAAAAAAAATAGTCGGACGACTATTTGTTAAGACGTACATATGGTATTTTTTAACGGACGACAAATGTCGGTGTCGTCCGTCAATAGTCGTCCGACAAATAGTCGTCCGACATTTGCCGTCAATAGTCGTCCGTTAAAAAATACCATATGTACGTCTTAATACACTCACAGCCAAATTAAAAAACTGTATATCTGTGTAAATTCTCATCTGTCGCAAGAAAATCTGTCGTCTGTCGCGAGAACGGCTGAAAATGCTCACCCACAAAAGTGCCCAACGCGCCATAAGAAGTTTTCACTTCAAAAAGTATTTTATCTGCTATCGGGGCACTATTATAGCACAATCCTAACTTAGCTTGGAGCTAGATAGCACTGTGTGTAATGTCATGCGATATTTATATCCTATTCTACTACTATATTATAATACTAGCTGTTGCCCGCGACTTCGTACGCGCGGTAGTTTTGTTTACATACCAAAACCTTCCTATTGAATCACTCTATCTACTATAAAAAATCGCATCAAAAACTGTTGCGTAGTTTTAAAGATCTAAGCATACATAGAGGCACACAAACAGCGGGAAATGACTTTGTTTTATAATGTAGTGATAGTAAAGATGATAGTTTATGTGTGAGTTCAGTACCAAAAGAGTTCATTAAGTTTATGTGTGGACCGATTGTGATGAAACTTGGTATGTAGTTACATTTTAACCAGATATTCTTACGGGATAGGACTTACATGGTAAATACTAATTTAGTACAGATCTGTTCAGTCACAAAGGCGCGCCCCTCCACACCTTATGAATGTTGTTGTAAACATAATCTATAAATAATTCTATCTCTGTTGTATGCTGTCTCTACTGATAGTCTTCACACACACATTAAGACCTCTTGTTAGCACGTGAGACACTCATATTAATGCACACCAAGAAAATTTACCCACGCCTTTGTTCAGTTCAGTTCAGTTCATTTATTTGCGTAATGTTGCAAGTGAACAGATCTGTATCTAGTTAATACCTGTAGTGCCAAGTCCTGTATACACCTCTGTGCATCACGGAGCGCACCCTGGCCGGCGTCTCGCTGCGCGGCCTGCGCTCGCACCAGTCTCCTGATGTCTTGTTCCACGCCGGCGAGACGGAACTCACACCGCGCCGCCGCTGACTCCACCCCGGACAGGGACTGCTCCGTCGGGAACATCTTGTTTATATACGACACTGCGTCGAACTGGAAATACCGAGACACACATTCAATATCTTGGAATTAAATCAATGTTTATGAATGATTTCAAAACTAAGTTTTCGGTAAATAATCATTAATATTAGCTAACTTTATTTAATCTTACATGTTCTAACGTCTTTAAAAACACTAAAAATGCACTAACAGCAGTCCAAATACCACGGATACATTTCAAAATAGGCCTAAAATATATACATACTTCGTCGCTATCGAACTGCTCTGTTCCTCCCATTAACTCCTCAATCCTGCTCATCACTGAACTAGGGATATTAATCTGCACTTCAGGACCACTATCCTTGTCGTCCAAGCTATCGTTTGGATCCATTATTACAAGAATTATCTAAAAAATACGATAAAAACAAAACATCGGATTACGGAGGAGAAATGTCAACAGTCCTACGTCATCTGATAAACTGTCAAGTTATGACACTGACAGCTCATGAATTCACCGGTGTCAACTATTGATGTAAAATGTTTGTGTAGTTCTTTGGTCAAGTTGCCTCGTCCCATATTATACCCAAAGAAGACGTTTGTAATTTAAATAGAAGACGAATGTAGGTCCATGAAGACCAAGGCTTTTAACGAAATCTAAACCATACCCTAATAACCTTCAAGGTAAGCTTCAAGGTATTTTAGTACTTTTAATAAGTACTTATTGCATGCCCGCAGTGGGTAAATTGTTGTTACTTAATTTTAAAACTACCTACCATCCATTGTACACAATTTATGCAATAAAAATTCTTATTCTTATCTAAGGAGATAATCTTTTATACAGCCTGGCTAAAGCTCTTTTGCCTGCCCTTTTGAGGGATACAAAAAAAAGAAAAAGAGATCGTGTTTCCATTGTTCTACTTTTGACGACGGGACAAATGATTTATATGCGGGAGGCGAACGGTTTGCCTGAGACACTAACGGGTTCGATTCCTACCTCAAATAAATATTTGTGTTTATAGCAGATTATAGTTAGGTATTTGTTTCTGATCTAGTTTCTATAAATTTAAGTACTTATATCAAGTATAACCTTATTTACAAAAGAATATTATAGGTACACCTTCATAGTTACGTAATTTTATCCGTTACGCATTATTTACCGGCGTTTCTCATTTGAGTAACTCACGAGTTCTAAGATTATTACTACTTATTATGATTTTATTCTCTGATTTCGACGTGGAACACCTGCATTCACAAAAAAAGTGTTTGACGAAATTATCGTGTGACGTCATGCGTCCCGTTCCCGATGTGTGACTTCATGCGTCATGGTAACATTAGGAAACAGAGTATTTAATAACAATATCTATACACGACGGTGTATGGGGCTGGTGTTATCAAAGATTGACAAACTATTTTCAAAAACTTGTTTATTTATGTAACTTTAACGCACTTTTTATACTTTGTGGACTGTAAAGTTCGCACTGTTCGCACTTGATCGTTTCTCTCATAAGACTGGCAACGAAGGCTCGACGTCCCGCTTTTATATTATTTTAAAAGTTTTCTACAACTTTCCAGAAAATCCGCGAAATTACCTATCAAAATTCCACAGATAATGAATGTTCTGGACGTCGAACTTTCGTTGCCGTCAAAGTCAGTGTTGCCATCTGGTGGAGAATAGTGACAACTACGCAGCGGTGGTATTATCGATGGCTAATCTGTCAGTGTCACTGTCTATTGTCAGTTTTCTGTCAAACATTATATTTCATTTTGCTTATGGCGCGAATTTTAAATTCATAACTTTTCTGTCCTGCACATACTCCCGCCGTGCAGCGTCCGCGGGTTTCCGTCGGCGGTGCATTCTCTTATGGTGCAGGATCGTCTTCTTCCACTGGTATGACTATAACTCGTTTTACTGGGCGTCGTAGAATCCCGCCCTTTGTAGTGATGTCCACTGTTCTCACGATACCATCAGGACCTGGATATGTAGCACAGACTTTGCCTCGTACCCATACATTTCTGGGAAGATTACTGTCAACTATTTGTACGAGACTGCCAATTTTTAGATCTGCTCCCTTGCTGTGTGGTTCTCTTCTGTTGCGTAGCTCTGGTAGATATTCGCGAAGCCATCGTGTCCAAAACATGTCTGCCAAACGTTGTGATGTCCTCCAGCTGTTTCTTAGTTTTAAATCTCTGTCGCAGAATTCTCCTATGTTTGGCAAGCGACCTGGTCCTCCAATCAAGAAGTGGTTTGGTGTTAAAGCTTCAGGGTCTGCCGGGCTGACGGATACGTGAGTCAAAGGTCTACTATTAACTGAGTTTTCTGCTTCGACTAGTAGAGTTTCTAATATCTCTTCAGATGGGGACCTCTCATTCATTGTAGCAGACAGGGCAGTTTTTACAGAGCGCACCATCCGTTCCCATGATCCGCCCATGAATGGTGCTCCAGGTGGTATAAACTTCCAGTCTATCATCTTCTTGCTGGCTTCTTCTTGAGTGGCGGCATTCATAGCTCGTCGTAGTTCTTTGTCGGCGCCATGGAAATTTGTACCATTGTCTGACCAAATTTCCTTAGGGCATCCTCTTCTTGCGATCATTCTTCTGAGGGCCATTATCGCAGAGTCAGTACTGAGTGACTGTACTAGTTCCAAGTGTATGGCCCGTGTTGTTAAGCATGTGAATATAGCGACGTACCTTTTTTGTTTCGATCGACCTATAGTAACGGTTAGTGGGCCGAAATAATCTAATCCAGTGTATGTAAAAGGTCTTTGATGATGAGCCAAGCGACACTTAGGAAGATCTCCAGTGAGTGGTTGGGGTGGTGATGCTGTCTTCATTCGGCACCATAAGCAACGTTTGATTATCATTCTCACAATTGGACGTAGACGTAAGACCCAATGTTGTTGGCGACATTCATTTAAAGTTGCTTCAACTCCTGCATGATGTGTCTGCCGGTGAACATGATCTATCCATAGTTGTGTTGCTCGATGATTTCCATCAATGATTATTGGGTTCTTTAGATTACTTGGTACATCAGTAATAGCTTCAATCCTACTTCGAAGTCTTATCAGCCCATCGTTGCCAAGTTCAATGCTAAGGTGGAAAAGTCGACTGCTACGAGATATTGAATTTCCATTCCTTAGTGAATTAATTTCTTCTTCAAAAGAGTCTTCTTGTGACGCTTGAATGATAAGATACTCGGCACGGCGCAGAAGGTCTGGCGATAGGATTATATATTTCTTTTGAGGCTCATTTATCCCTGAAGTTGTTCTTGTTGTTTGTGGTGTGGGATTTTTATTCTTCCAGTCAGGATCTTTTTCTTTGTGTTTTTTAGTTCTGGTGTAATTCACGCTTTCTTGCTGTCGACAAAGTTCAATAAATTGTAGTACTCGAGCTGTTGCTCGCAGGTATCGTTGCCACTTAGAAAATCGTGTAACCTCTGGTAATACTTGATGTAGATCAGATGTCGGTTTGTCCACTATTAAACATATTTTTTCTTCTCCCGTTGTAGTTAATGAAATCTTGTCTTCTGTAGGCCACGTCGAAGAATCTTTATACAAAAATTCTGGTCCTTTGAACCATCTATGATTTTTTGAGAAATTGTCAGGTACATCTCTTGTAGCATCGTCAGCGATATTTAATTTTGTTGGTATCCATCTCCATTCTTTTATTTTGGTATGTTCTTCTATGGCGGCAATTCTATGGGCGACGTAAGGTTTAAAAGACTTAGATCCAGTTCTTATCCAACTAAGTGTAGTTCGACTGTCCGTCCAATAGGTGGTAGAGTCAGGCTTTTTCTCATGCTCTTCTCGAACTGCTGCTGCCATTCTTGTGCCCAATACTGCTGCCTGAAGTTCGAGGCGTGGGATGGAGGTGACTTTTAATGGAGCTACCCTTGCCTTTGCTGTTATCAAGCTTACTCTGACCTGTCCATTTTCATCTTCAGTACGCCAGTATAGAGCAGTGGCGTAGGCGGATTCACTGGCATCTGTGAAAACATGGAGCTGGAGAGATTTTGCAGTACTGAAACCTGGATATGCCCTTGGAATAGAGATATTGGCGAGATTCTTCAAGTGTTGGAGCCATTTTATCCATGTGATTGACAACTCGGAGTTGATTGGTTCATCCCAATCTGTTCCATATCTCCATATTTCTTGAAGTATTTGTTTGGCTTTGATGGTTACAGGGGATACTAAGCCAAGTGGATCAAATAAAGACATAACTATTCGCAGAGCATCACGTTTTGTTGGAGTCTTGTTTTCTAATATTGTGCTTGGGATTCTAGCAAGATTTAAGTTGAAAGCTAACTGATCTTCTTTTGGTTTCCAGATGAGACCAAGCACTCTTTCAGTAGTATCACCCTTAAGGTTTACTGGATCTGTATCTTCTATTTCTCCCAAGGCCCTTAGGAGTCTGTGTGAGTTGGATGCCCATTTTTTGAGTTCAAACTGAGCATGTCGATGAATATCTCTAACTATTGTGGCGATGTTAATTGCTTCTTCCTCGGTTTCAAAACTGTCTAAATAGTCGTCTACGTAATGCTTCTTATAGATGGCTTCTACTGCCTTAGGATACATATCACGAAACTTCTCAGCGTTTATGTTTTTCACATAAATTGCAGTTGCTGGCGAGCTTGATGCACCAAAAATCAAAGACTTCATGCGATATTGTTCGGGTGGATTTTCATCTCTTCGATTCCCTCTCCATAAGTAACGTAGAGCATCTCTATCTTCTGGGCGGAGTTCCACGCGCATAAACATTTCAGATATATCGGCAGTTACTGCGATTGGATGCTGACGGAATTTCATGATTACGCCAGGGAGCGATTGCAATAGATCTGGTCCAGTCAGAAGCTGATCATTAAGTGAAATTCCTTTTGTTTTAGCTGCTGCATCGTGAACAATCCTTAACTTATCTGGTTTCATAGGATTTATTACTGCAAAATGAGGCAGGAACCATATTTTTCCAGCTGGATTTGGAGGAGCTGGCTCGGCATACCCTTTGTAAAGCAAAGCATTCATTTGTTCGTTGTATCTTCTTTTTAATTCTGGATCCTTATCAATTTTCTTTTCTATGTTATGCAGCCTTTTTAATGTATTCTCATAGTTGTCAGGCATTTTGATGTCTTCATTTTTCCACAAGAGAGCAGTCTGATATTTTCCATCCTTCTTTCGCTCGGTGTACTTTTCTAAGATTTTAAGAGCTTTTTCTTCTGGGTCACTCTTTGGTCTCGCAGGGTTGATAAAAACGTTGTCAAGAGTTATGTATTCTTTTACCACATTGTCGAGTTGCTCATCTTGATGACGAATAAAGTTGATTCGGTGACCGAGAGCCTTTGAGTGACTGCCATGGATTACCCATCCAAGTCGTGTAAGCGAAGCCACTGGTTGGTTCTTCAGTCCTGTTTTGGTTTTTGTAGCGAGCAGCAGATGCCAATTGTCCTGGCCAATTAAAATTTTTGGTTTGGCATTATCATAGGTCGGCAACCCATGAAGATGTTTGCACTGATGAATGGCTTCTTTCGATAACTGTTGTGGTGCCAGCTCTAGGTTTTTTATTGTACGGGCTTCAATTTCTTCTTCTTGGTTATTCTTTCCTTTTGCCATAAATTTTACTCGGTGAGATTGGTTGTGGATTGACTTCTCTCCATCAAAAGCTACAATATGCAGCGGTTCATCTGGACCTGTAACTCCAATTTTGTTTGCTAAGTCGGCGTCTATTAAAGTTATGGTTGATCCATCATCTAGAAGGGCAAATGTTTCAGCTACTCCCGCCGGTCCAGATACTCGTAGTGGTATCATCTTCAAGTAGGATACCTGTGGTGCCCATGCAGAATTAACTTTTTCACTGTCTTCCTTTTTATTTTCTTTTTTTTCATTTTTTTGGTTATTGTTATGAAGCAACTTGTGGTGGCGATAAACGCAGCCGTCGATGTTACACTGCAGGGGCTTGCAACTATGGTTCTTTGCACGATAACGAAGGCATCGGAAACATAATTTATTTTCTTTAGCCAGGTCCCATCGAGCGTTGACAGACTGTGATGTAAACTTCTTGCAGTTAATTATTGAGTGTCCTTCCTGTTTGCAGACTACACACTTGAACTTGGTTTCTTGTGTAGTGTGAACTCTTTGTTGGTAGTGCCTCGTTGCATTGTTCATTTTTGAAAAATTAATGTTTTCAGGTGGTGCGAATGGGCTGCAAATATCAGCTTCTCTTCTTATGAAGCGGCTGAATTTAGAAAGCTCTGGCTCTTGCTGTGGCTGTGTTGAGGCGAATTCGTACCACTTGTTCCTAAGTGTTGGTGTCAATTTGTCGACTAAGCCCTTAGTAATTTCTGGGTTGTACATATAATAGCCGCAGTTTAGCGCCTGTAGTGTAGCTACTATGTTCTCAATTTTCGTGGCAAATATGCAGACATCTGTGGGTGACTCTGTGAGGCGTTGTAATGACCTGAGTCGCTCCATCTCTATCATAGCTATAGCGTTCGGTCGACCAAATCGTGTCTCTAAAGCTTGAATGACACGGGTTGGATCAGCGCCAGCAATGAGCAACCCCTGTACTGCTTCCTTAGCTGGTCCTCGCAGGCTTCTTCGGAGCCTGGCCATGTTTTCTACAGGTGAGATGCTCGGAGCGGTCTCATAGTAAGCAGCACGGTAAGTTAGCCAGTCTTCGTATGCTCCACTAAATATAGGAAGTTCTGTGGAGCGTGGTGTTCGCTGTGCAGCTTGGACGGCGCTGGCTATCGCAGTTGTTAACTCTTGAATTTCTGTTCTAGGTTGATGAGGCAAAGTGGTTTGATAATCTGCTGGTGCCCAGTTCAATTTCATTGTAGACGGCGGCGGCGGCGGTGCGGCTGGGTTTGTTTGACAGGTTGGCAGGGCAGGCGGCACTGGCATCGCGTTGACCTTTGGTACTTGTATCGATGTAGTGCAGAAAGTCATAGTAGTCGGTTCGTGTTTCGACTGCAGAGTCGAGGGCCAGCATGCTGAAGCGATTGGCGATTCAGTGGTTGAATATTGGTGCGGGGGCCAGGACACGGCTCTGGTCTCTGGCCGGGCAAATGCAGCGTGTGCTGCTGAAAAGTTTGGTTGCCAGCATGCTGAAGCGACTGGCTGTTCGGTGGCCGAGGACTGAATCGGGGGCCAGGACACGGCTCTGGTCTCTGGCGGGGCTAGTGGAGCATGCGCTGACGAAGGGTTGGGTTGCCAGCATGCTGAAGCGACTGGCTGTTCGTACGGCGCAGCTCCGGTCGTCGGCGGCGGCGGTGGTGGCAGGAGCGGCGGTCGTGCTAGGACGGTGGCTCCCGCCGGTAACGTTGTTGATATCTCCGGTGGCTCATATAATTGAGTTTGTGGCTTGTTAGTTTCGTTTACCGTTGAGTCAAGCCATTCGTCGATCTTTTGTTCAACCTCAGGTCCGGAAACTTCTGAAGCAACATCTAACTCGTCTTCGGCACTATATTCTATCTGCATCCGGGCGATGCCTATAGCGGCTAGGGCTGCTTCTGATCTGCTTTTTGCGAGTTCTGCCCTTGCCTGTGCTTCCTCTATCCTAGCGTTTGCGTATTCAATTTCAGCCCTGGCTAGGGCGAAGTGGTGCCGTCTTAGATTCTTCTCCCTCATAGAGCTGGTTACTGAGCGTACTGTGTTCGGAGCTATGGCAAGGCCAGGTGAGGCCATGATGGTCGTGGACACTGGTGGCGCAACAGTAGACACGGGGAGCGCGGACATAGTAGGCGCAGGCACTATGATAGGGGCGGTGCCGCTAGCTCCGGGCCTAGCCCAAAGATCGGTAGTCGTGACGGGCGCAGTCAGGGTGGCCGCAGGCACGACCAGGGTGGCGGTCCCGGTAGCTGCGGGTCCAGCCCAATAAGCTGTAGTGACGGGCGCAGCCAAGGTGGCCGCAGGCACGATAGGGGCGGTCTCGACAGCTGCGAGCCCCGTCGAGGTTGACGCGGCGGCGTCTCTTCTTCCTGTAGATCGCGTAGTTACCATCTTGTTCTATCTTTGATTAATCCGGCGAGTTAGGACCAATATACTCGACGGTTACTATTTTCTATACAATCTTTGATTAATCCGGCTCGCGAAGGACCAATATACACGACGGTGTATGGGGCTGGTGTTATCAAAGATTGACAAACTATTTTCAAAAACTTGTTTATTTATGTAACTTTAACGCACTTTTTATACTTTGTGGACTGTAAAGTTCGCACTGTTCGCACTTGATCGTTTCTCTCATAAGACTGGCAACGAAGGCTCGACGTCCCGCTTTTATATTATTTTAAAAGTTTTCTACAACTTTCCAGAAAATCCGCGAAATTACCTATCAAAATTCCACAGATAATGAATGTTCTGGACGTCGAACTTTCGTTGCCGTCAAAGTCAGTGTTGCCATCTGGTGGAGAATAGTGACAACTACGCAGCGGTGGTATTATCGATGGCTAATCTGTCAGTGTCACTGTCTATTGTCAGTTTTCTGTCAAACATTATATTTCATTTTGCTTATGGCGCGAATTTTAAATTCATAACTTTTCTGTCCTGCACAATATCGCTCATCTGAGCTTGTGTTATGGTGACGAGTGACGGAGTAAGAACGAGTGACGAATAAAGGCATATGAAAGAAAGAAAAACTTCTATAATATAATGACGTTATCACGTAAACCTACTTTACAGACAACCATTTGTTTTTTTTTTTGCTTTCTTTTTCTGTAACTTTATCTCTGTTTCTTATTTGTATTTATACCTATTACTTAATGTCGTGTGTTTTTTATTGAAAAAAATTCTATGATTCCTATATAAATAAATTAAATTCTGTCCTTTTCTAGTTATATGATCAGAACCATATTTATTAAATATTTTATTGTCATCCAGTTTCATTCACGTTAAGAAAAACCTGAGTGGAAAAAAAACGAAAGCAGCACTAATATATTTTTCATTACTCATACTCCGAAAGTAGGTCTAAATATGCCTGAAGGGCGTGTAGAAAATAAACCTTTCAGCCCTAGGGAAAATCGCTTTCACTGACAGCTGTCATGTCAAATTATGGCTTCGCACGACTTGTGCAATCTGCATGTAGCCAGTATCAGTATCATTACGCATTAGGAACTTCAAAAACCTAACCTCCTTGCTGTTTTTTTTACACCAAAGAATAATAATTATGGCTTGGCACGGCTCATGCATACTACCAGAGTTTAGTACTTAGTAACTTTTTTCTCAGTAATCAAATTCAAGTAGGTATATTTAGTTCAAGATATCTTTTAATAAAATAAATGTAAAGACGAAAATGGTCAAAGCGACCTATGACCATGCCGCGCCTCCCGCACCCTGTCGATGTTGCTGTGGCTTTATGCGACCGTATGCGTCCGTCAGTGTCGTACCTTGAGTAAAAAAAAAACTGGTGGGAAATGCTAGCATTTCCAAATTATTTTAAACGTTTTAATTACCTAGTACTATTTTTTGTTATTTTATTATGTTTTTGTGTTAATTTTAATCTGGTTTTTCATTTATGATTGTGTATTTTGTGTAAATAACATTTTCTAGACAAACCGTGTTACAAATACTGTAAGTTTAATCTACGGACTTCGCGTCATTTCCCAGTGTTGCATAAATTCATTAATAAAAATTTATTCGGTAAGTACCGCCGCCGTATTTAAGTATTGAATACAAATAGCAGAAACCAAAAAAAACACTACATAAAGTATAACCTCTTTGGTCCCAACCTTGTAAGAGGATCAGGTAGTATGAACACATGAGTACCTACTCATGTGGTATGGAGTCTCATAGTCTCATTCACTCTCGTTGTTAGGAAGAATTTTATGTATTATTCGTAATGAAAAGCACAGTGTTTACCTCGAGTGAAAGACTCATTAAGTCCCTCAAACTATTAGCGCCCTCGCTACGCTCGGGCGCCAAACTCCGTCTCGACTTGTAATGAGTGACTTTCACACCTAGGATAACAATGTACTATTGACCTTGACACGTAATTAATAAATACACATAAGTGCAAAACAAACAATTTGTTGTATGACAAAGTCGATATTTCTGGCTAATTCTGACGAAATCCATCGAGAACAATGGAAACGCACAAATGAATCACCTGCAAACGTCAGCGGTTGCCCTCGCTCGTATTGTTTTTCAGTTTTTTCTCCGCGCTCAAGCTGTTTTGTCGTGGGTGACGATGACTTCCCATCACCTCACGTAAAATCTCACCTCGTTAATTAAAACACTAGCATTTCGCTGTGTGTTGTGTTGTGAAGTGCAGTGAAATAACGTGATAAATTAAAATGGCTCGTTTGACGGAAGAGATGGTGATTGCTCGCTCGAAGCAGTCCGATCTCTCGGCTATAAAGAAGCTGAATTGCTGGTGAGTAATCAGGGTTTAGGCCCTAACTGGCGTGGATAATGAGCCCAAGTGATAGAGAGTACCGTTTGACTCAATTCGGAGAAGGTTTCTACAATATTTCCCGCGGTAATGTGCCATAGAAGTTTAGAAGAGCGTAACTAAGTTGCTAGAGCTACCTAACTTGATACATTTATTTGCTTGTAATTATGATTGCGTGCGTTACGTTTAGATAAACGTTTGTTAGATTTAGTTACAGCTGTTCTGTTGTTATTTTAGAAGAAATCCACTCTAAGACTCGGTAATAAAAAGTTTAATTTTGAAAGTTGTAAGTAAAGTCTTTGTGTGGCTGTTATTTTGTAATAAAATACCTTTGTACAATGTAAGACGGTAGGAACCTTTATTATAAACAAAGATAACCTAATCAAATAATACCTACCTATCTACTATTAGTTATGTCTGTCTGTGACTGACTACAATATTTAATGTTTTATTTTATAGACTTTTCTGGTGCTCTGAACATACACTGTCGTAAGATACAGAAGATTGTGGGTTCAATTCCCGCCGTCAAACAAATAGTTACTGATCTGGGTGTTTTTCTATAATATACCTAACTAGCGACCCGCCCCGGCTTCGCACGGCTATATTATGCATGTATTATACATATAAACCTTCCTCTTGAATCACTCTATTTATTAAAAAAAACGCATCAAAATCCGTTGCGTAGTTTTAAAGATCTAAGCATACAAAAGGGAAATAGGGACAGAAAAACCGACTTTATTTTATACTATGTAGTGATAATATGTACTATGTATTTACCAACGAAAATTAAATACCTACCTTAGTATTCTATCTGTTTTCGGGCACTCATATTACAAGCCCAGTTGCTTAGTATGGGGCTAGGTTTCCGACTAGATAGAGTTGTTTGTATAGTCTTACAATATTTATTTATTACCTACTATCCCTCTTGTAAATCTATACTATAATATTATAAAGCTGAAGAGTTTGTTTGTTTGAATGCGCTAATCTCAGGAACTACTGGTTTGAATTGAAAAAATATTTTTGTGTGGATAGTCCATTTGTCAAGGAAGGCTATAGGCTCGATATTCCCACGGGATCGAGAGTTACACGCGTAAATAAATAAGTAAATGCAACTTCTTTGGTCGGAACTAGATAAATAAAACTGGCCTCATAGCAAAGCTTAGTCATACATTACCAAATAACCCTATTGTTATCTATTTACTTACCTCACGTATAAATACCTTGATATTTGACAACTGATTACCACATTAGAACTATCATGGCGCAATAGATAAGTTAATTAATAGAGTATTATTGTTCAACTAGCGACCCGCCCCGGCTTCACACGGCTATATTATGCATGTATTATACATATAAACCTTCCTCTTGAACCACTCTATCTATTGAAAAAACCTCCATCTATTGAAAAACTGTTGAAGAAAGCGACTTTGTTTTATACTATGTAGTGATGACCAGAAGTATTGACAAGTTCTCTCCTCTGGACATGGTCGACTGAGCTGAGAGGGTAGTAGGTGCTGGGCGAGCCTACTACATCGTCACGCAAAATGAACCCAATTAAAATGTCTCACGGGACTGGTAATAATTACCCCAGATTAGGACCCGTGGCTCTAAAAAGTGTTCTCTATTATTATTTTATTTTTGTACCAAATAATATTTGAAAGAACAGGTCATCCAATTAACATAGTAGGTAATTAACATTGTTTAGTATTGTGAACAACACTGGAGGAGTTAGGAGCCGAGCTGAGTCACTCAGTCATCTCATCAGATCATTGATCATTTACATCACTACATAGTATAAAACAAAGTCACTTCCCGCTCTGTCTGTCTCTATGTATGCTAAGATCTTTAAAACTACACATCGGATTTGATGCGGTTTTTACAAAAAGTGCGACGTCATGCGTTGCGTTACGTTACGTTATTGACAAGGTAACCATAGCAACGTATTGAAGTATGCAAAATGGTAATGTCAACGATATGATACAGTATGACGTTGTCACGTAAAATTATCGTCCGTAAACCGACTTTACAGACAACCATTTTTAAGCTATTGCATAGCTTTTATCGCGGGCTTTGAGCGCGGCGACTGAATCAAGAAATTCCGTAACGAAAATAAAACCTAACACCCCCATTTCGCCTACCATGTAGCTCGCCTGAGCGTTCGCTTAACGTGTATGTATGTATATGGTACGACTGTACGAAGCTCGCACGATGCAATAGCTTTTTTTTAACACGCTTTTATTAGTTTCACCTGTATGTTTGCTTGTATGTAACCGACTCCTTTGGGCACGATTTTGCCCTACTTAGTTAGAGGTTCAAGAGGAAGGTTTTATAAAACATCGCCTGCATATACCACGCGTATGAAGTCGCGGGCAACAGCTAGTACAGAACATATCTTACACATACAGCTAAGGTACTTGCGGGGAATAACGCCCACCTGTTACCTTAATTAAAAACTAAAGAGGTACTTTGTTAATACCGTAAGAATCATCAAAATCGGCCCACGCATATGGGCTCTAGAGAGCCACATAGGTTCAAACTTACATACATACATAGACTGATGAACACATTACCAATCCTTTACGTTGCGCAGTCGGGTAAAATGAAGGAAGGTAACAGGTCATTAGATATTTGCTTTACTGTTTGTTTGTATCCAAATATAAAAAAAATGGTTTTTTTTGTTATTCTGTCACTATAATATCTTAGCTACAAATCTTTCGATATCTTTTACAAATTATCTTTTCATTTTTCGAAAAAGTGCCTAATTGAAAACTAGATGGCAGTAAAAAATTTAAATCAGCGCCATCTACATTCGAATAGCGGTCTTTCTAGAAACTAAGTTTCTCAATTTGTGTAATAGATGGCAGTATAAGTTAAACAAAAAGACTAACACAAATAAAATCTCATCTGTCGCGTCAAATCTCATCTGTCGCGTCAAAATCTGTCGCGAGAACGGCTGAAAATGCTCACCCATAAAAGTGCCCAACGCGCCATAAGAAGTTTTCACTTCAAAAAAATAGGATATTTCATAATTTGAATTGTCGCGTTAAAACAGTGAGCCACGTTATAATTTATGCTTTATGAGCTCACTCCATGAAAGCTTTGTATTATTTTCCGGTAAAATGTACTGTAGAATAACCTGCAAATAGATTGCATTAATTATCAAATTACTGAGTAGGTAATTAGAAATTACACTTTTACTTTCGTCAGTCTGTCTGTCTGTATGTGTACAGACATACATATTATGTATGTATATAGGTACACATAATATGTACTAGTTAAATATTTATTTGTACATTATAATATATGCCTACTTAAAAATAGAGTTAGTTTCTCTCTAGTAAACAGTTGTTTCATGTTAATTTAATTATTATTAGCTTTTTATGAACGACCATATACCTATTACATAATGTCTAGTACTGCAATGCAACTTGCAATTAATCTAACGATGACTCTCTTTTAAGTGATTTTGGTTTTTGAAATTTATATAATGCTTTATTATTAGGGATGGGCCGAAATTCGTTTCACATTCGGTTTAACCGAACTTTGGCAGTTTAAACAGAACTTCGGCATTCGGCCGAAATTCTGCTAAAATGCCGAACATTCGGTATTTGATCATATCCAGAAAAAAATAAACAACTTAGCTGTTTTAAATCCTACTATTCTACTAATATTCTAAAACTAAAAGTTTGTGAGTATGTATGTATGTTTGTAACTCAATCACGTAAAAATCGTTAAACCGATTACCATGAATCTTGGTATGTAGATAACTGGAGACCTGAATTTTCTTTTATTTTTTGTCCCTTATTTAACAAATAAATCTAAATTCTAATTTATAAATAAAATATCTTATTTCGATATCGAAACATGAAAATAATTATCGCCATAAATCACTACATAGGAACTTTTAATTTTTCTGAAAGTGGTTTGTTGATTGAAACCGTATTATACTTATTGGTATTTAAAATTTACCAAGGGAAGGTTATGGTGCAAAAACACCAAGGATTCGGCTTTATCAGGCAAAAGTCTGTTGCGTTTTGCTTCATACACATTTCCTGCCTCTGAGAAAAGTCGCTCAGAACATACGGAGCTTCCAGGAGGAGATAAAAATATTCGTGCCAAAAAACTCATGCAAGGGAACTTATGATTATTCTTGGCCCACCAGCCATATGGACATTGACCTTTAGGCAACAAAGCCTCATTCAGATATCAATCTAGTTCTGTTGCTATCGGACTTCTGGTTTTCTCTATATTGGAAGCTTTGCTGCTGCCAGTTGCTCGTAACAGCTCCAAAACGATTTATGTATGTCTTCGTTAGATTGTGAGAATTACTGTGTGGTCAGGATAACTTCTTCGTCACTACTTGAGCTTTCATTCTCTACGCTTCTTCTTACATATTGCTAGAAAGATTCTAAACAAGATTCGACCTGTCATTCTCAAGAAAGTGCAGTAAAAATAACCGAAATTCGGCCGAAGTTCGGCCGAACTTTTTATTTTCACCGAACATTCGGCCGAAGTTCGTATTCGGTTCAAATCACATTCGGCCCATCCCTATTTATTATCGGATGCGTACGTCGTACAAAGAACACATAGCCGACTGTTTTCGGAGAACAAATTAAATTAATGAAGAAAATGTATTTTTGCATAGCTTTTATCGCGGGCTTTGAGCGCGGCGACCGAATCAAGAAATTCCGTAACGAAAATAAAACCTAACACCCCCCACTCCGCCTACCATGTAGCTCGGCCGAGCGTTCGCTATGCAATAACTTTAACGCGGCAGTCCCCGAGTGCCACACGGTATTTTTTTTTTTCAATATAATAAGACTTTTTCGGAAAAAATGATAATTGTAAAGGGTTTCTAATAAACGTTTGCGACTTTTGTAATACTTAGTGGAAATCAGTAAAGATCCCAATTATAGCGCACTGATAGTGTACTTATGACGCATACTGTACAATAAAGTACAATAATACTTGTAAATAACAAAGAATGCTCGGTGTCCATATATGGACGGTAGGCTGTAGGTAGTGGGAGTTGTGGGTGAGCCTTCGAGATGTTATCATCGTGTTGTTTTGTATCTAAGCCATATATGGTAGCATGGCATGGCGCTGGGTCCACTAGGGCAGGAATAATACGCCGGAGGTACTTCATTTAAGAGGGTTCTGTAACCAAAGAATAAAAACGGGACCGTCATGTCTGTCTGCCTGCCGTATGTCACAGCCACTTTTTTCCGTAACTATAAGAACTATACTGTTGAAACTTGGTAAGTAGATGTATTCTGTGAACCGCATTAAGATTTTCACACAAAAATAGAAAAAAAAAACAATAAATTTTAGGGTTACCCATACTTAGAACTGAAACTAAAAAAATTTTTTCATCAAACCCATACGTGTGGAGTGGTATCTTTGGATAGGTCTTCAAAAATAATATTGAGGTTTCCAATATCTTTTTTTTTTCTAAACTGAATAGTTTACGCGAGAGACACTTCCAAAGTGGTAAAAAGTGTGCCCCCCTTTAACTTCACTATCACTACATAGTATAAAACAAAGTCGCTTTCTCTGTCCCTATATCCCTTTGTATGCTTAAATCTTTAAAACTACGCAACGGATTTTGATGCGGTTTTTTTAAATAGATAGAGTGATTCAAGAGGAAGGTTTATATGTATAATACATGCATAATATAACCGTGCGAAGCCGGGGCGGGTCGCTAGTCTAAAATAAGAGAAGACTAGAGGATGAAACTAAAAAAATATATGATATACATTACCATGCAAACTTCCACCCAAAATTGGTTTGAACGAGATCTGGTAAGTAGTTTTTTTTAATACGTCATAAACCGTAAACCGCCATTTACCCTTCATTCATGTATTTTTACCACTGGTTTTTCGTTTTTGTGACCATGCTCACAAAGGTCAGGATTACAAATATTTAATGAAGATATATTAGAAGAAACGAGGGTGTCTCTACTCCCACCGCGACTGTTCGACCGTTGGAAGTAGTAACACCACATACGGCTAAGTATTGGAGACTATCTGTATACCTAACATGACCATAATTTTCTATAGACAGAGCGAAAGAATATTGTTCAAAGAAATGTTGAGCTAGATTTTGCAAAAAAACGAAAGAATGTTGTAATATTTGTACCAAATTAATTGCCGGCAATGATGTTACCCAGCCCAGGAAAGTGGGTTAAGTTTAGAACTTCTAAGCAAACATTCGTAGAACTACGCCAAGTAATTTTTCATGTTTCTAACAGTTAAAATTGGTATAGATCTTCGGTTCTGCATTAATTTCCTCGAAAGTCATCACAATGTTTAGGGACACTTTATTTAAATACTAGCGACCCGCTCCGGCTTCGCACGGCTATGTTATGCATGTGCTCGTATTATACATATAAACCTTCCTCTTGAATCACTCTATCCATTAAAAAAAAACCGCATCAAAATCCGTTGCGTAGTTTTAAAGATCTATGCATACAAAGGGAAATAGGGACATAGGGACGGCGAAAATTGACTTTATTTTATACTATGTAGTGATGAAAGCGGGACATTTCTTCCCTTGCCGGGGACAGCGGGACGCACAGTTTGAAAGCGGGACTGTCCCGCCCAAAGCGGGACGTATGGTCACGTTATGTATACCTCATGAATACCACCTAACGTTCATCAATCAATATTATTTGGGTCACTTATGTAGGGTATCTAGTACACCTATCTATATCTACATTAATGTTGTAAAGAGAATAGATTTTTGTTTGTTTTGGAACGAAGTTCCTCATTGCGGGTTGGTATAAGATGCGGGTTGGTTTTCGTAACGTGTACCACGTTACGAAAACGTGAAACGAAAAACTGTAAGAGAAATTAGTTAGTGACACAAAACATATATTATTCTTTGTGAGAAAAAGAAGAAGAAAAAAACGTGTAGCACTCGGGGACTGCCGCGGTAATGCTATTGCATCGTGCGACCTTCGTACAGTCGAACGCTTGGCCGAGCTACATGGTAGGCGGAGTGGGGGGTGTTAAATAATAAAATAAAAAGCCCGCAATAAAAGCTATGCATTAGCTTAAAAAAATTAACGAAGTTTTTAAGCTATTGCATAGCTTTTATCGCGGGCTTTAAGCGCGGCGACCGAATCAAGAAATTCCGTAACGATAATAAAACCTTACACCCCCCACTCCGCCTACCATGTAGCTCGGCCGAGCGTTCGCTTAACGTGTATGTATTTGTTTGTTTGTAACGTATAGGCTCCGAAACTACTGGACCGATTTTGATGAAACTTGGTATGATTATACATTGATTCATTGGCAGTAACATGGGGTACTTTTTATCCCGATATTTCCACGGGATCGGGAGTTACGCGAGTAAAACCGCGGAGCGTTGCTAGTTAGTCCTAATAAGGCTATTGTAGACGATTGACTAGTATCGATATTTAGGTAAATGGACCGAAGTATTTGGATTACAATTTGGTATTTGTTTACTTATTATAATGGTATTTTTATTCTGGTCACGCGATGTACCGACCTTTATAGATGTAGTATGTAAGCTAGCAGCTGTCTGTCTGCGGTCACTCGCGTTACTCCCGCAATCCCGCGGGAATATCGGAATAAAATGTACCCTATGTTACTGTCAATGAATCAATGTATAATCATACCAAGTTTCATCTAAATCGGTCCAGTAGTTTTCGAGCTTTTGCGTATCAAACAAAAAAGCTTTTCTCTATAGAATATTAGTGTAGTTATCTTACAGTCAAATATAGATAGTTTAGTATCTATATATCTAATATCTTTCAACGAGCAATTCTTGTATTCTTGCATTCTAAAGTTCGATGTCGTGTGACTGTGAGTGTACATAATCTAATTGTATGGAATTAGTGAAGAGTTGAATGGCTGCGTGTGCGCAACGTTGTGACTCATCAAAGGAATATCACGTAGGAAACGGCACGTTACAGCTAGAGACCGAGCGTTACTCAGACATTGGATAATCTAATAAACTAAAGAGGAAATATTTGTTACTTTTTAGGGTTCCGTACGCAAAGGATAAGAACGGGACCCTATTAAAAGACTCCGATGTCTGTCTGTCACCAGGCTGTATCTCATGAATCGTGATAGCTAGACAGTTGAAATTTTCACAGATGATGTATTTCTGTTGCCGCTATAACAACATATATGTACTAAAACAGAGTATAATGGTATGGAACACTTCGTGCGTGAGTCCGGGACTCGCACTTGTTTTTACCCCACTACGGCGAAGCCAAAAGGGAGGGTTATGTGTTTGACCTGTATGTATGTATGTATGTATGTGTGTATGTATGTATGTATGTTCATCTGTTCCCACGTAACTTCAAAACTACTTACTATAATTCAACAAATGCGGTATCGTTAGAAGCGTCTCAATGATCCGCTGGTTATAGGCTATGTAACGTCACAATAAATCAAATGTGGCGCCCTCTAGAGGACATAGAGTCATGAATTAAAAAATAAAAATAATTAAAATGTATCATGTAGGGTATCAAATGAAAGGGCTTAATTAGCACATTTCAAAAATATATATATTGTACTAGCTGTTGCTCACTGATTTGCTTGCATTCACTCGATAATGGTGTTAGTATGTTTTTTTGTTACTTCTTCATGCAAAAACTACTGACCGGAGAACAATAAAACTTGGTAAGTAAATAACTGAGAACCTGTATTAGTACCTAGACTACGTTTTATCCCGACATTCCCACGGGATCGGGACTTCCCTTGTTCCGGGTTCGGGTCTACAAGGTGAAATAACTCACCCGATAAATGAATTTTTATGGGTAGTATCTATGGATAGTTTAGAGCTCAAAAAGTAACATAAGCTACCTGAAGTGATCGTGTGGGTTAAGCAACGCTTATTAGCGCGGTCGCTCACCTCCAACTTCAAGCGACTTAAATTAAAGCTTGTTCTTTAAGGATAGTTTATTTAAATTAGATTGTTAAATAAAACTCCAAAATAATTTAAATTAAAATAAAGTTAAAAAACTAAAACCCGACTACGTAAAAAAATAGTACTTATAGTTAAAAAAAACTAGGTACCTACATAAAAATCGCACTCTAAAAAGTATAAAACAAGAAAAACACAGAGAGCTAATTCTGTAGGCTATCTCAAAGTGTCGTGTCTCGTGTCGTTCAGTGGATAGCCGTCGTCGGATGCCACCTTGCAATGCAACAGTACTAAAGGATTCTTATAGGGCAAGGTGGCATCCGACGACGGCTATCCACTGAACGACACGAGACACGACACTTTGAGATAGCCTACAGAATTAGCTCTCTGTGTTTTTCTTGTTTTATACTTTTTAGAGTGCGATTTTTATGTAGGTACCTAGTTTTTTTTTTAACTATACTATTTTTTTACGTAGTCGGGTTTTAGTTTTTTAACTTTATTTTTGATTATCAAATACGCTCGGAAATTACTGAACCGATTTTGATGAAACTTAGTAAGTGGATATATTGATTCATTGGGACTAACAGGCTACTTTTAATTCCGATGAATTGATATTTTCATGTGGGATAGAAATTCAGTGGTATGAGCAGTGAGATGTAACAATTATAGAATGGTTATCTCCGACCTTCACATTCCTTTATTGTGACACAATATTTAGACGTTTCTTCATGTAATATGTGATAACACCAGAGGGATTATGTGACAATTGCCTTACTAACCCCCAAATACTGAGTGTGTACTTAAGTGGCGTTTAAATTGACGTTAAGTGTATGCTTTCTATTGAAGCCTACACTTAAATTTCAATTTAAACGCCACTTAAGATTAAGTAGCCTTGCAGTATTCGGGGGTTAGTGTGGTCAAGTTTATTTCGCAAAGACGTATCTATCTACCTCTGGTTGACATATCATTGGGGTTGTTGTGAATCTATCTACCTCTGGTTGACATTTATCATTGGGTATGTTGTTGTGACAAATTAAATATGTAATGTGAGCTATTAACATTGAAAACTTAGTGAAGTAGTGAGGTATGTCCGTATAGTATGGATAGAGTAGATCGATTGTCTGTCACGTGACGTCACTATCCTGACGAGTCGTGTCGGTGTTGCAGTAGCAGTATGTATGTTATGTCTGTCTGTTGTATTGCATTGCATTGCAAGCTGGTTGAGTATGATTCACTTGTTTACATAACACGTTGGCAAGGTTCGATCATGAAGGTATCTGCTTCTGCCCTACCCTTGTCATCATTTTTATTGTATCTGCGCGGTATGTCTTCTTCTTCTTAGTCGTCATCTCATCGTTCACATTCGTCTCTTTCATATTATCTTGTCTCACGTAGTCTATTATTTTAAATTGAATGGTGGAAAAGTGTGAATAAATCAAATGAGAAGTCCCCGAGTCGTAAACAAGTAACACAACAATACATGTATGAGATATCCCGCGGGATCAACGAGATAAGAAGGGCAACGACTGTAGGTATATTCTATTATTGTACAACAATATACTATAGTATATACCTACAGTATGTAGGTAGGTATATATATAGAGAAGAGGACATTTCACAAGAATTAGGTCGACAGTGTCTTTGACATTACATTACACAGTCAATGGTCACTCACTGTTAGCTAGCATCTAACCAGAGTGATAACTGCGAGACAATTCGGTACATAAGTATTATATCCGTTGTCTGGCTACCATAACACAAGCCTAGTTGCTTAGCTCGGAGCTAGGTGGCGCTCTGCAATCTTCTTTAGTCCCAATTCAGATGTAAAATTGATCCCACTGTTCCAATTCATCCTAAATTAAAGTATATTTTATGGTACACATGGCAAAAACCAGATAGCTACCCGTGAATTCGTCCACATAGGGTTGATTGAATTCTCCAAAATCCTGTCCGTCCCCTTCTTTAATTCTTGTCCATCCAAAGGTTGCCTGGAAGAGATCGCTTTTAGCGATAAGGCCCATTGTGCCATATTGTTTTTGTAGCAGGAGTTTTTGTTACAATTACGGTTTAATGTGGTACAATAAAGAGTTTATCTATCTGTGGAAGCTTACGTTATAACAGCTATCTCAAAAGACCAATTCGTCAATTACTTTGAGCTGCGCGGTGATATATCAGTGAGTCAGACTTAGAATTTTATACTAATTTATAGATTGAGATCGTGTACTGTTTACTTTGTTTGTAACCCTGTACTGAAGCGATGACATTCATATTTAAAAGGTTTTATATGTAAGCGCTAAACGAATTCTTCAACAATATTGCAAAACATCAAATTCTGCAGTAAGGAATTTGGACTTAAAATGTGATATAAACTAAAAACTGGGACAAGGGCATCGGTCAGGCATTATACAGAAGAGTTTAGTTTACCTTCTGTAAGTTGTACCTACACTGTGGTCAGTTTTGTTGGTGTGTTGCCAACGAGAACTGAAAGTTCAGAGATATTGATATTTACTTAAATAGATCTAGTTTAGTATAACATTAGTCTGGTTAGTGTGCGTTACTGGTTGGGGGTGCTACAGGGATCAATGCTAGGTCCTGTTACTTTCATTATCTACATACATGATGAGCAGCAAGTCCCGATCCCGTGGGAATGTCGGGATAAAAACATTAATATAGACGCGAAAAACATAACCCTTTCCTTGCAGTCGGGTAAAAAGTAGCTTATATGTTACTATCAATGTATCCTTAAATCAATTTTATCAAAAATTTAAATAAATCAAAGAAACAAACTTAAAAATGAATATGACCGCGTCTCGTTCACGTCTTTCGCGTTATTGACCGTTAACCTATCAACCAGTCAACAAAGAAAGAGAAAACATTATTGTTATTATAAATATTTCTCAATAATTCAAGGCATCGCATCGCAAGCCCGTAACCTTCAATGGAATATTAACATTTATAGAGGCTAAAATAATAAGTACATTATTTCAGTAGCATCTACTGTTGTATTTGCATACGATTAAAGTTCAAGAAAAATGTCCAAGATTTTACTAATTATTTTTATTTATTTGTTCGTCTAATTTCGGACCATCTCGCATCTGAGTTATTTAACTCAGTTATTATGACGACCCAGTTGGCACAAATCGGCACAATGGTCACCATGCCGGACTGCCAAAGACAGGGTTGCGGGTTCGATTCCCGCCTCAGACAAGTATTTATGCTGTTTAAATATTTAATAATAAATAAATAATAAATATTAATAAATATCGCAGGACATTCCACACATCGCCATCTAGCCCCAAGCTAAGTAACTAGACTTGTGTTATGGGTGCAAGACAACGGATATACTACTTATATAATTTTCTTTTGTAAATATATACTTAATATACATACAGACACCCAGACCACAGACAAATATCTAAGCATTAATACTTGTCTGTGGCGGGAATCGAACCCGCAACCCTATGTTTGGCAGTCCGGCATGGTGACCATTGTGCCAACTGGGTCGTCAAATATTTGTCTGTGGTCTGGTTGTTTCTATGTATTATAAGCATATATTTACAAAAGAAAAGTATATAAGTAGTATATCAGTTGTCTAGCACTCATAACACAAGTGTAGTACTTAGCTTGGGGCTAGATGGAGAAGTGTGGAATGTCCTGCAATATTTATTTATTTATTTATTTATATTCAATCCGACTGGGACCGAGGATTAGGAAGCGAGTAGCACTTTAAGTTCCGATCTAACATCTAATAATGTGTCAAATATGACGCGCACTCCAGCGGCAGTGGCTCTGCGTAGCGGAGGAAGCCAATGTGATTGTTGTTCAAATTGTTAAGATACGTATCAAATCAACACGCAACCTTACACTTAGAGGTAGTCGTTGTAGTCTATGTATGAATATCATATCTAAGTACTAGTACTAGATAATGTCAATGGTTTGCAATAGAATACCACTAATATTGTAAATATACAAGTTTTTGTGTTCGTTACTAAAAAATACTATTATACTTTCTAGAGACGATCGCGCCATAACTTAGAATATGTTGAGCTTAACCCGTGGGAATATCGGAATAAAAATTAGCCTTTTTTACTATTAACAAATCATTGTATCTTACTACCAATCAAAATCGGTGCAGTAGTTTCAGAGCCTATTAGTATTCGCTAGAAACGAAAAAAATAAACTCTTTATAATATTAGTATAAATAAATAGATAGCGGTGAAACTCTGGTCTAAATTGTAATAAAAAAATCAATAGAGAAAAACCTCAAATATGTGTATAAACAAAGTTCATTGACCCCATTAAATGTAATACATCCACATTGAGGTTGTATAGGAGGGTGTGTTTCTACCTGGTGGGCTTGGGGTGCGTGGTGGCGGTATACTTTACGACTGAAGTGAAGTGCACAAACCAATGAATAACGGGGTCTAAAGGAGGGAGGGGGTAGCTCCTCGTTACTTACTTCTGCTTATTGGTAGAGATATCAAACTATCTACATAATTTCATATTAATAACTAGCAAATTCCTTTATCATTGCAATTCATTTGTTTAAACTAAGAAAAAATATGGACCTTATATCGATCCTTGCGAACTACCATTTTCTCGTGTCAAATCTGTCAAACAAGTACCTAGGGGGCATGTTTTGTAGCTGACATAAGGAAGGAGGACGTAGCTAATCTACAAAATACAAATATTTAATCAATAAACACACAAAGAGAGGTCTAACTTCGTAAGGTTAGCAAGAAGCTTGATTGGATTAGTTACATGCATCATCAGAATTGTGACGACTTGAAACATAAGATGTACTTATTTACCGCGGCTACGTACCTGATTCAGGCCTACTCGATTTTATTTTAATTTTAATAATTCCTTCATTTGCAGTCTTAGCACCAAAAGCATACAGATGAGAGTTAAAATTTTGAAAATGGTGGATATCTCGGAAACCGAGAGACTTTCATAGAACATAACTTTCGTTTTTCTGAACCGGCACAGTGTCCTCAATCCGTAGGTGCCCGTTTGTCCATTCATTACGGCCACGGGACACCCTGTATTAGAAGTTAGAAGTAGGATTTGATTTAAATGTTGCACACCGTGCCATTTAGCCCTAAGACGTAGCACGTAAGAACATTTCGCGAATGGGATATCTTGCGACTGAACTGTTTATAATACAGTCAAAAACTGGTAAAGTTGTGTACAATCGGTGTCAGTCACAGTCACAGCGCGGTGTGTCGGTCTATTGTTAGAATTTCATATTATCATATCGATTTCTGATGCTTTGTTAATTACATTGATTCGTATTACAAAGTAGCTGTGTTCACACGGTTTCCCTAGTTTAAACAACGGGATATTATGCTTCGAATGTGCCATTACTAAATTACGAGGTGGCGAGCTTGTCGGTCTTTTATCGGATACGTTTCGGGGAGTGTGCAACAGAACTCCACGACCTTATTTTGCTATCTCCATTCTTCCGTCTACAACCAGGCAGACTGGTGTGCGGCACCGATTCATGGTGGACATACCACACGTTCGCACTAAGCGTTTTGTTTCGTCATTCCTTATTCGTACTGCAAGGGAATGGAATCGGTTGCCTGCGTCTGTCTTTCCTGACGTGTACAATTTGGGGGTCTTCAAGTCGCGAGTGAATAGGTATCTTCTAGGAAGGCGTGTTACATCTTAGGCCGCATCGTCACTTACCATCAGGCAGGTGTGATAGTGGTCAAACGCTGACCTGTCATACATATGTAAAAAAAAACGGTTGCACTTCGGGAGTGCCGGCAGAAGTTAAAACTTATAAAAAAACAAACTTATTCACTAAACAACTACAAAATATATGTACATGCATATATGCACACACTGTAGCTGCGTCTCGTAACGGTGTCGGGGGTTCAGAGATTTTATCTCACCTAAAAATATGCGTACCGCGCTAAGAGAAGTTTTCACTTCAAAAAACTTGAAGCTAGCACACGTACTCTACTAAAATCTAAGTAGAATTATGTTATATTCAATGAACATGTTCGTTTGAAGGCACTCGTACGCTTTCGGTTTCTAAACCGGTTCATCCATATATCTACCTAGCTATCTACATCTACTTATATATTAAATGTTGTGTAATTATTGTATAAACACACGATCTTTACTTTCATATTTCATCTTGTTTACAAAGTTCGATCAACAAGCAACGTCACCATTTGCCGACCATTATAGTATTTAAACTGACTGCGCGACGCAAAGGAGTGGTAATCAGAATCACCGATAAAGTAAATATGAGGTTTTTAAAATGTCAAACTTCATAACTAAACAAAATAGTTAACCGACTTCAAAAAAGGAGGAGGTTCTCAATTCGTCTGTATGTTTTTTTTTTTGTGTGTATGTTACGCGATCATTCGAAGACGGCTCAACCGATTGAGATGATTCTTTTTGTGTTCGAAAAGTGATACCTCAGGGGTGGTCCCATAAAAATTTGGTGAGGATTTGATGAGAATCTTCGGAGTGATGAACAGAATTGCACCTCGAGAGTGCAGCAAATTGCTCAGTTTTCGATTTCCACCAGTAGATTTGGCCCATAAACGAATAGTTACCGATAAATGGAATATCTGAAACCATCTTCTCATCAGAAAACTCTTCAATCAGTTACGATTACAGGTTACCATTTTAAGATTTTAGTCGAATTTAGTCGCCGGACTGGGTTTGAATGAATGTTGATAGAGAACCCTATCTTAAATGAAGTTCTGATGAGGATCTTCGAAGTGATGAACAGAAATGCACCTCGAGAGTGCAGCAAATTGCTCATTTTTCGACTTCCATCAGTAGAATTGGCCCATAAACTAATAGTTACCGATAAATAGAATATCTGAAACCACCTTCTCATCAGAAACCTCTTCAATCGGTTACGATTACAGGTTACAATTTGAATAAAATATTCGCTTTTGCCTCGCCGGACTGGGTTTGAATGAATTTTGATAGAAAACCGTATCCTAAATGAAGATCTGATGAGGATCTTCGGAGTGATGAACAGATCTGCACAGCGAGATTCAACAAATTGCTCAGTTTTCCATTTCCACTAATAGAAGTGGCCCATACACAAAAAGGATGAATGGGGCATCTGAAAACACCTTATCACCAAACTCTTCAATGGGTTACGATTAGGTACAGGTTGCAATTTGAAGAAACAGTCGCTTTAGCCCATCTTTAGCCTCATGGAGTAGAATTTTCAGTGACAGTGGCACTAAAAATGGTTAAATAAAAAATAAATTAAAATTAAAAAAACCGACTTCAAAAAAACCTGAACAGAAAAACTAACAAAACCTGGAAAAAAAAAACAAAAAAAGTGAAAAATAATCCATTTCGGGTCACTAAGACAGCAGATAACTTAAACATAAGTACTTACTTGGAAGTCGGACTGGGTGACACCATGTTTTCTTTATACCTCTCAACATTCAATCTAACCCAGTCAGACTTCCAAGTAAGTACTTATGTTTAAGTTATCTGCTGTCTTAGTGACCCGAAATGGATTATTTTTCACTTTTTTTGTTTTTTTTTCCAGGTTTTGTTAGTTTTTCTGTTCAGGTTTTTTTGAAGTCGGTTTTTTTAATTGTAGTTCATGGTAGTATCTCTTATCTATCTCACAGCTGTTGCCAAAAATTAGCTATTTCCTTTGATTTGCCATACTATGTTAGTTTCCAAGAATTGATCTCTATCAGCAAGACTATCCATTGGTATAAAAATATAGGATAATTATTTTTTTGCAAAATCAACAGGCTCGATTCCTGGCTAGAGTAATGACTTTTAAAAAAATCTAATGATGCAGTTTTAGTTTTTAGCAAAATCGGGCACGCAACTCCTTTTAGCATTTTTCGTTATCTCATATAGTTTAGGATATAGCCCTGAAGGCCCACATAAAAAATTCACCCTGTATACCACTTATAATGATATTTTGTTGATCCATCGATTTAACAAAATGAAATGTGGTAGTATGTAAATATGTAATGAATATTTGTGCACCACGTGGGCGATGGTGGTGGCCCTCGTCGCTCGGCATGACTCGGCATGGCATCACGTAGAAGAGTAGGTACCTATAATGTTAGCGTACGTTTGAATTCAATGAACGTATTATATCGATGAATGATATACGGACACGATGCAATTACATTTTTACCTATTTTGTTATACTATACTTACCTACCTACCTATCTATACATATAATAAATCTGTAGACATAAAAAAATCTGTAATTGTAAAATATCCAGAAAAAAAATATAGAGGTCGTCTTAGAATCGTTAGCTGAACACGATAGGGTAGTTTTTAGAATTTTTGTTTGTCTGTTTGTCTGTTTGTCTGTTTGTCTGTTTGTTTGAACCAGGTAATCTCATAAACTAGAGAACAGATTTCAACGAGGTCCACACCAATATGTTTAGAAAATACCAGATTAACATTTAGGGTATTTTTCAATTTAACTTTAATACAATAATTATGATATTTGATAAAAAAACATTAAAAAAATGGGAAATCGAAATATTTTTCCGTGTAAAACGTAATCAAACGTCAAAAAGGAACAGTACGCTTAGCACTACTTTTTTACGTATTCGATCAAACATACTATATTGAGTATTTACTATGAAACTTCCTAAAAATCAACTTACTAGATCCACCCGTCTCTGAGAATATCGGTAGTGACACACCGACAGACAGACGGACAAGAGAGTGACCTTATAAGGGTTCCTTATTTTCGAGTGCTTCAACAAGTCATACTAGGCGTACAGGTACATGCTTCCGCTCAAGATGACAGTTGTCATAAAACCAAATAGTTTGCATATATCTACTACCTACGTGAAACTGAAAATGAGGTTAGTACAAAGAGGTCCTTTACCAAAGACCTCCTCGATGTTACACTTATATCGCGCTCAACTAATTTATTTAAGTCGCGGACACCTTAGAAAATAAAAACAAAATAAAAAAACCGGCCAAGTGCGAGTCGTACTCGCGCGCCGAGGGTTCCGTACATTAGTTTTTATACACCTTGATTTTTATACACATAATAGGGACCATAGACTTCAGTAATTTCAACTTGCTAAGTCCAACCGTTCCTGAGATAATCGGTGGTGACACACGGACAGACAGACAGACAGACAAGAAAGTGATATTATAAGGGTTCCTTTGTTACCTTTTGAGGTACGAAACCCAAAAAGAATTTTCCAAATCGTTTCAAGCGTTTTCGAGTAAGTAATCGACGAAAATTATACATAAAAAAATATACGCGACGAATTGAGAACCTCCTCCTTTTTTGAAGTTTTTGAAGTGAATAATAGATAAGGTATGTTTGTAAAAATCAATTTTTAGGGTTCCGTAGCCAAATGGCAAAAAACGGAACCCTTATAGATTCGTCATGTCTGTCTGTCTGCCGTATGTCACAGCTATTTTTTATTTAGTTTTCCCCAAAATTACGTAGCCCTAGCTACCTAATTAAGAAAATCTGGGAAATTTGGTCTAGAATTCAGAAAATTGCAAAAAGGGTCCGGCCATTCAGTATGGGAGCGTGGCAGTGTTATGTTTTTTGCGCTGTGATTTTAGACCCGATGGATAAATAATGCCCTTACGCTTTATAGGTTTTTGTATAAGGGCATTTTTTGTTCATTTAGGTGGGTATGGGTCTCAAAGTGACCGCACACTTTTGAAAAATCATAGGACATCATTTTTCTTTAAATATTCCATTTCCCAGACGATTTAGTAGTTGGAGGTTGGCTTAGAGGTTTTAGATGGGAACCACACTTTTGGCATAAACAAAATGTCCTTTTGTAGTTTGGCATAAACGTTTTAGCATAATAAAATAACCCTAGGCATACTGTAATTTTACACAATTATTATTGGCATAAAGTCACCGCGCACTTTTGAAAAATCATGGAACATCACGTTTCTTCAAAAACCCTGTATCCTTTAGAAGTTTGGTGTGAAGGCCCTATTTGTTTTCTTCGATGTCCTCTATCGATAGGTATAGGTCTCTAAGGGCATCGTGCACTTTTGTAAAATCATAGGACATCACGTTCCTTCAAATACCCCGTTTCCGAGACGTTTTAGATGTTTGGTGTGAAAGCATTTTTTGTTCAACGTAATGCCCGCTATCAATAGGTAAGGACTTTATTTTATGTATAAGTATCTGTTCTGTCCAATGGCCTTTCATATTTAATCATTAATAATATTTGAAAATAAAAAACAAAATTTTATTTGCACCAAAATAGATTATTTTTTTTGCATGATGTTGGTGTTTATAAATACTATAACCTCATATATTATGAATACAAAAATATGGATAGAGGGACAACGGTTAGTTAATAATTCTTTTTTACTTTCATTTACAAGAAACCCAAAGATGAGATGATGAGGAAGACAAAGATGTTGAAAGTTTTGTGCGAATATGAATTGAACTTAGTTTTAGCTTATTATATTGTTGTGTATTATGTTCTATTTGAGTGAAATAAATAAATATAAATATTACTTACCTACATAAGTGCCTTTGCCAAATCAATCAAAAAATATAGCTTAACAACAATGTATCTATTTTGTTATTATAACTTACACCGAACGTTAAATAGTATCTATGCGGGAAAATGCTAGGCATTCTATATAAACCAAAACCACATCGCGAACGAAGTCGCGGGCAACAGCTAGTTAAACTATAAAACGTAGAGTTAGGAGTTAGGTTGGTTATTGTTGTTGTCTATAGTCAATCGAAACACCTACGATTATCTACACTAAAAGTGGATATATTTTTTATTTTGTTTGTAACGAATAGGCTCCGAAACTACTGGACCGATTTCAAAAATGATTTCACCAATAGAAAGCTACATTATCAGGACATAACATTTTTCATATATTTAACAATTTTATAAAACAAAATTTCGGGGACGCTCCGGCTCACGATTTAACTTTTCTCCAGACTGGATAGAGTTCGAAATGAATATGTTCGGAGTTCCTGCAAAGTTGCGCCAATACACAAAAAACTAACTGAAAGCAGACTGAGGTGGTACGGACACGCGATGACAAGACAGGAGGACCATGTTGTAAAAACAGCTTTAAGCCTACCAGAGAACAAGAGAGGCAGAGGGCGTCCTCCTTTGATATGGTGGACCAGTATGACAAAACTCCTTGAGAAGGAGCAATTACCCGACCCGACAATCCTTGACAGAATGTCTTGGCGCCGTGAGATAAGGAGAGCCGACCCTACTTAAAGTGGGATAAGGCACGGAAGAAGAAGAAGAAGAAATGTAACAACAAACAACGAACTGTTCCCAATTCCCATACATCTAATGTTTATTGAAAGTTAATTCGTGTAAGTAGAGTATACTTCAGTTGTTGTTGTACTTCAAACTTAGATACGAGGTGCGGCTTCAAACTAAACCTGTCATAGAGGAGTCATCCATTGTCACGACATCTACACCTGGTGTTACATTATATACCTTAACTACATTGTTATAGAGTTTGTATTACCATTGTCTTTGTTGTAGGACTTTTATATTTTTACTATTGTATTGGTGTTTGATTTCGAGCTCAATGTTTAAGTGTTAGAGTTGATTTTGCAGTGAAAGTTTAGGTGTGCGAAAAGTTGTAAGGGATTAGTAAATATTGAATATTTACCTAGGTGTGGTTGTTTTTGTAGTTTAGTAGGTGGGTCGGTTGAAGTTGACGTGATAACGTCTTATAAATCGATGAACACCGCATTGCACTCACAAAAACGTTAAGGTAACCATAGCAACGTATTATCGTTGTTACTATCAATGTTTTCTTGTGACGTCATCATGTAAAATCATCGTCCGTAAACCGACTTTATTCTTTGATATCACTACATAGTATAAAACAAAGTCGGGTTTTCTGTCCCTATATCCCTTTGTATGCTTAAATCTTTAAAACTACGCAACGGATTTTGATGCGGTTTTTTTAATAGATAGAGTGATTCAAGAGGAAGGTTTATACATGCATAATATAGCCGTGCGAAGCCGGGGCGGGTCGCTATGAAGTACTAAACTTAGTCAGGTAGGTATTTGTCACCCAATATAGTCTTTTGGGTGCCCGTATCACGTGCATTTTTTTGTTTGGAACGAATAGGCTTTGAAACTACTGGACCGATTTTCATGAAACTCAGTGTAAGGATAGGTTGAATGTTTGGGAGTAACATGACCTACTTTTTATCTCGATACTCCCACGGGATCGGGACTTACGCAGTTGAAACTGCGATGTTCTGCTGGTCATTTGTGTAGATAATGACAGCGAAAGGAACTGGCATTGATCCCTGTGGTAGCCTCAACTTGTATCGCACACTAATAGACTAATATACTCAATAATTCAACGCAGTCTGTCTGTCTGTAAGTACCTAAGTAAGTTGATCGTTAAGTTATCAATATCACGATAAACAAAGATATTTAAGTTACAATAGAGTAGAGGGACCATAAAAATACCTGTATTGAGATAAATCAACTTATTGATTAAGCATTTATATTGGAACGATAGTTCCTTATCGCATCGGCGTCGCATGTTTCTCTGTCTGTCTCTCTCTCTCTTATAGAAAGCAAGCCAGATATTTTCATTTCTATTTCGCATTGAACAGTGTGGTGTCGCGACTCATTAAAAATGTCGTTACAACTTTTGGTCTTAAAAGTGTCGTTACAACTTTTGGTCTTAAAAGTGTCGTTACAACTTTTGGTCTTAAAAGTGTCGTTACAACTTTTGGTCTTAAAAGTGTCGTTACAACTTTTAGTCTTAAGTGTCGTTACAACTTTTGGTCTTAAAAGTGTCGTTACAACTTTTGGTCTTAAAAGTTTCGTTACAACTTTTGGTCTTAAAAGTGTCGTTACAACTTTTGGTCTTAAAAATGTCGAAAGGAACTTCGTTCCATCCGGGTGTCCCTTGACACCTCTCTAGTTTTTTTCTTGCAGTCTATACTTTTTAAATCTTGGAGCGCGGTGAACTCAATAAAAAAAATATGAACAGTGTAAATGGTATGCTAAAAAAAGATTGGAGGCAAGTGAAATAAGCATAATAAATACGAAATTAAATGGCTTAGTTTCATTAGTTCGGTTGAACTGGTGATACTGTTTAGTTTCAGAGTAGGTTCAACCAACAACTCGATCGGTCGCGGTATATTGATTTTCATTTCACACTGCATGTTCACTGTGACATTATCTGAAGTGGCGTATTTATTAGTAAGCAGAAATAATAGGTAAAAAATTGAACATAAATATTGACCAAATAATAATAATAATAATTAATATTCAGGTAAGTATTTACTTATGGAAGAGAAGAGACGCATGTGACTAGAAGAGTGATGAGTATGAATGTAGTATGGATGGAGAGGAAGAGGACGACCAAAGAAAAGATGGATGGACTGCGTGAGACAAGACATGAGAGAGATGAATGTGAACGATGAGATGACGACTATTAGTGAATGGAAGAAGAAGACATACTGCGCCGACCACAAATAAATTGGGATAAGGGCAGGAAGATGATGAGATGATGATGAAACAAACTTATAACACCCCGTCGTTTTTGCGTCGTCGGGGGTTTAAAAATTAAGACTTTTCCAAGTTAAATAGTTGGCTCTACTTTTTAGAAGGGTAGGGTGACCGGCACGAAATGAAATGTGAACTTCCCAATGACTGCATCAGTGTCGACATCATAATGATGCTTACGGGATTACATTTTACGTAAACACGGCCAACTTTCAAATAAACAGATCCGTTTTAAATTAATTAAATCCATATATGGCTTGGTCTAGTAGAGTAGGTAGAAGGTATCCTAAAATGCGAAAATGTACCAATTTCGGTCGAGCTGCGCGGGCGTCTCGTAGAGTGGAGCGTGTCCATACCTTTATGGTGAGTTGTTACCGCCTTATACAGGACATACTGGTATAATACTATAGATAAATGTCGTACTCGTTTTACTCCTTTAATGTAAGGCGGTCGGCTGCATAATTGCAGACCCACCGTAGAGCTCCAAAACGGCTGTTATAAGAATGTTTTCAACACAAGCAAGATTCTAGACACCTGCTTTAGTTGAAGTTTAAAGTTTTTTAACTCATGAATTTATCAAACAATAATTATTAGAATCATTGCAATAATAACTAGAGAGGTGTCAAGGGACACCCGGATGGAACGAAGTTCCTTTAGACATTTTTAAGACCAAAAGTTGTAACGACACTTTTAAGATCAAAAGTTGTAACGAAACTTTTAAGACCAAAAGTTGTAACGACACTTTTAAGACCAAAAGATTTAACGACATTTTTAAGACCAAAAGTTGTAACGACACTTTTAAGACCAAAAGTTGTAACGACACTTTTAAGACTAAAAGTTGTAACGACACTTTTAAGACCAAAAGTTGTAACGCCACTTTTAAGACCAAAAGTTGTAACGACATTTCTAAGACCAAAAGTTGTAACGACACTTTTAAGACCAAAAGTTGTAACGACACTTTTAAGACCAAAAGTTGTAACGACACTTTTAAGACCAAAAGTTGTAACGACATTTTTAATGAGTCGCGACACCACACTGTTCAATGCGAAATAGAAATGAAAATATCTGGCTTGCTTTCTATAAGAGAGAGAGAGACAGACAGAGAAACATGCGACGCCGCACAGCTTACAATAGCTTACTATAGCAAAAAGTGTCGTGACAACTTTTTCGTAAGAATTTTTTCCGTCTAGCCCTCATTCACAACGCGCGATAAGGAACTATCGTTCTAATAATTTTAGAACTCTACAATTGGTCTGCAATTATGCTGCCGCCCATACCTACGGACAGATTTATGATAGCTAGAATAGCTTTTAAGTTGACATATTAAAAGTCCAGATATGGCTTTTACTGAAAGCTGTGTACCGAATTCAGGCAGAAGTCAGAACAAGGCAGATATTCTGACTTCTGTTTGACTAGTCCTAAGCTAAGCAACAAAGCTTTTATTAATGTGGATTAAAATCATGGAGTTGAAATAACTTATCTAGGTCATGGACATCTTTCGCTTTATTTATTTTTATTTCCTCACTCTTCTGAACCGCGTCATCTATCGAGATACATGGACATACTTTTTGTTATTACTAGAGTGTCTTTTTTATCATGGTCGGAGTTAATTAAATCTTAATTTAGTCAACACTAGCGGCCTCGCCCTTAGGTATTAATTCCCGTTCGCCCCACTTTAATGTTCAAGGGGGTCAACTGGAATACATATAAATAAAATAAAAATATTCCCTGCCACTGCCCAGGCAATGGTTATTATAAATACATAATGTTGTATGCATGTATGTATGTTTGTCATCGTTACATATAAGGAGACAATACAATGTTGTTACATCTACGTATGTTTGTATGTATAGACCGCAATAATGGTTGTGTTGTCCGTCTGTCTGTCCGTACGTACGTGAAGACACGCCACAGTACTAGTCTATGCAGATAGCTTACTTCATTACTTTAATTCATTGAATTAATTTCCAGTTTTATTACTATTCATAATTTTGATTGTATTATTTATTTCCTTCTTTGACCAAAGACCGTTGACCAACTGCCCCAAAACAAATAAAAGAATTCGCCTTTTGAATGAATAAATGAAATACTTTATTGCATGTTAAATTTAGGTACCTACACTACACATTTTAGCAGATGATTTAACATAAATAAATAAATAAATATTTCAGGACATATTACACATCGCCATCCAGCCCCAAGCTAAGCAACTTAATGCTTGTGTTATGGGTGCCAGATAACGGATAAACTACTTATATACTTTTTTTTGAAGTTATACTTCTTTAGGCGCGTTATGAAAAAATGATGAGAGTGAAATTTTACAAAAGCGTCACACAAAATTCTCACGTCACACAAAATTCTCACGGGAGAAGTTGTTTAAATCTAAATTGAACTTTATTGATTGTGTTGACAATCCTTTTCCAGTCCAGAGTTTTTTGTCGGACGAGTATTTTGTCGGACGAGTTTTTTGTCGGACGAGTTTTTCGTCGGACGAGTTATTTGTCGGACGAGTTTTTTGCCGGACGAGTGACAAAAAACTCGTCCGACAAAAAACTCGTCCGTACCTTACCGTTACATTGTACCTAGCCGTGTGGTATATTGTAAACACATCCTAACTAACTAATCCAAGATGGCCGACTTCCGTAACTTTCACGTTACATCTGTTACGTCATCAGTTCATCAGACAGACAGAACTCTATCTTATTTGTTAATTGCATTCATTAACATTGTGTAATTGGTGGCTCGGCTTGAGCTAGATCTAGTCATTAAGTATATTATGCACTAGCAGTATTCCGCGGTTTCACCCGCGTAAGTCCCGATCCCGTGGGAATATCTAAATGGAAAGTAGCCTATAGCCTTTCTCGATAAATGGACTATCCAACACAAAAACAATTTTTGAATCGAACCAGTATTTCCTGAGATTAGCGCGTTCAAACAAATAAACTCTTCAACTTTATAATATTAAGATACATACTAGTAGCGCCTCGCGGTTGCACTGGCGTATACATAGGCCCCGATCGGAGATTCCCACGAATTATCTAATCCCGTGGGAATCTCTCAAAATGTCATCTTACATTATACAAATATTCCTTGTACCCTACTTTTAGAGAGCTCGGTCCGATCCACCCCAGTACCCTGTCCTGTTAACGGGGCAGATGAGAAAATTGTATCATCAAAAGACAAATACAAATATATTTATTTAAACTCATTTTACATAATAAACTAAGCACTAAATATTAAAGAGAACAAAAATAACACATATGCCTGAACTAGGTATCATCGACCCCGGTATGATAACCCCAGAGTCGGTGCTTACCGGAGAGGATGGCACATATAAAGTATCATTTACTCCGATACGGAATTAATAGAGAAACAACTTTCTTTACATTTAATTTATAGCTATAGCTGTTGCCCGCGATTTCGTACGTGTGGTAATTTTGTTTCATATAGTAAAACCTTCCTCGAGAACCAATCTATCCTTTGGCGGAAGAAAACAGCATGAAAATCGGTGCAGTGGTTTTTGAGTTTATAACGAACAGACAGACGCGACGGAGGACTTTGTTTTATTGTAGTGGTCGTGATTTTTTCATATATTATAATTTAAAGTTGTCTATCTGTATATCTGTATGTATAAGAGACAACTGTGTCAGACATAAACCAAGAACGCTTACAGAATATCAATTAATAATGTGACAGTGTGGAATCGAACATCGATACGATACGACCTTGCATTGTTTTAGATCATTAATGTACATAAATATAGGTAGGCACCTACTGAGATATTTAATATTATACTGGAGTAGAGATAACATATTATTAGGGATCAGAATTATCATATTCCATATCAATATAGTCCCATACCAAGTCACATCTTAATCGGTTCAGTAGTTTTGCAGATTATTCAATGCAATAAACAAACAATCAAATCATTCCTCTTTATATTATTAGTATAGAAACAGACATCTGGAGAGGACGCTAACACTAACCAATGGTGTTAGCGTCCTCTCCAGATGTCCGAGGTTTTCAATCGCCACTCGACTGCAGGCTACCAGCTTGAGCAGTTAGGAATAAGTACGAATATGATAAGACAATTTACTCTTCTTACAAATATTACAATTTAAAAAAAAAATGTGTGGCACTCGGCGACTGCCGCGGCAAAGCTATTGCATCTTGCGAGCTTCGTACAGTCGTACCATATACATAGGTATAAACATGTTAAGCGAACGCTCCGCCGAGCTACATGGTAGGGTGTTAGGTTTTATTTTCGTTACGGAATTTCTTGATTCAGTCGCCGCGCTCAAAGCCCGTGATAAAAGCTTAAAAATTAGGTAAAATAAATCATGTAATGTAAATAAATGAATCAGGGAATTTTGGATTTTTTAATCCTGAAATCCCCTGCGCTTTTCTTTGAACGGTGCCATGTGATTTTAGGACAAGGACTCCCAATATTTCCTATGCAGAAGTCATGGCAGGGGATTCTGGGAGTAAATCAATGAAATAAGAATAAGATTATATCAATGTCTCACAATAAAATAAATGGTTTTTAGGGTTCCACGTTCAAAGGGTAAAAACGAGACCCTACTACTTAGTCTTCGCTGTCCGTCAGTCTGTCCGTCTGTCTGTCACCAGGCTGTATCTCATGAACAATGATAGCTAGACAGTTGAAATTTTCACAGATTATGTATTTCTGTTGCCGCTATAACAACAAATACTAAAAACAGAAAAAGTAAATATTTAATGAGTATGTTTTTAAGAATTTTAGGTTATTTTGTTTTTGAAGTGAAAACTTCTTATGGCGCGTTGGGCACTTTTGTGGGTGAGCATTTTCAGCCGTTCTCGCGACAGATTTTGACGCGACAGATGAGATTTTATTTGTGTTAGTCTTTTTGTTTAACTTATACTGCCATCTATTACACAAATTAAGAAACTTAGTTTCTAGAAAGACCGCTATTCGAATGTAGATGGCGCTGATTTAAATTTTTTAGTGCCATCTAGCGAATAAAAAATAAACTATATTTGTATAAGTGTGTGCTAATAGATGGCGGTAGCAGATCGTTTCAAGAAATATTCTATGAGAAATAACAAGTTTATTGTTTTCACTTCTGCCTGCACTCCCGGAGTGCGCTGTTTTTTTTTTAAGTTTCGGATGTTCTTTTTGTACCTATTGAATGTAAATATCTTTGTATTGTATACTTCCTGATGTGATTCGGTTAATTTAACATCTCTATATGTATGTACGGTCGGAGTCAGAATTGTAGTCCCACAGTAGAGTTCTTAAATTACTACTATTGAAATGTTTTTATTCTAATAATATTTATCTAATTTTATGAGTTGAAGGACTTTAAACTTGAACTCGAGCAAGACCTTAGAGTCTTGCTTGAGTTGAAAACATTCTAATACGAGTAATAGCAGTTTTGAGCTCTACGTTGGGCCTGCAATTCTGATTCCGACCGTACAGAGTACACATTAATGTTGATGATGTCACTGGTGTAGTGAGCGAATGCTTACCTTTGGAACAAGTTGCCGGTTCGATTACCGTCATAGAATAATATCGGTGATTATGATAATTGAATCCGTAACTTATCGCACTGAGAGCTATTAACTATTAAACCGAGGAAGGATGTTATGGTTCCTTATGTCTGTCTGTCTGTGTACACGCCATCATAACTCCCAAACGAATTAGTCGATTTAAATGCTTAATGGGGAAGCTTAGATTAAAATATATGTTTCCCCATTAAGCAACGGAATAAGCTGTAAGCAAGCATGTAGGTAAGAAGTCACCATAATATAAACGGAATAACATGAGTTTTTGAAGTGAAAACTTCTTATGGCGCGTTGGGCACTTTTGTGGGTGAGCATTTTCAGCCGTTCTCGCGACAGATTTTGATGCGACAGATGAGATTTGACGCGACAGATGAGATTTTATTTGTGTTAGTCTTTTTGTTTAACTTATACTGCCATCTATTACACAAATTGAGAAACTTAGTTTCTAGAAAGACCGCTATTCGAATGTAGATGGCGCTGATTTTAATTTTTTACTGCCATCTAGCGAATAAAAAATAAACTATATTTGTTTAAGTGAGTGCTAATAGATGGAAGTAGCAGATCGTTTCAAGAAATATTCTATGAGAAATAACAAGTTTTTTTTAATGTTTTTACAGGGGCGCGGAACTGGGTGACGTCAGTCTACTCCGGAGGATGCCTAACGTCGAGGTCCTTGCACTCAGGTGAGCGTTCATATACCAGGACTAGCTAGTCCGCGTAGAATTTGGAGATTGGACCAAGGAATTACGTTGTCCTAACAAACTTTGCTCCTCTTTTTCACACCCCTAAGGGGTTGAATCTCGGAAAATCCTTTCTTATCGGATGCCTACGTCATACAAAGTACACACTACACACCCTTCAAGTTTCAGGTCTCCACGATCAGCGGTTTAGGCTGTGCGTTGATCCGTCAGTCAGTCAGGACAAAGCATTTTATATGTATTGTCATTTAACGATACATGGACCGTAACAAGTTTGCTTTTACTTCGTCATGTCTTCTTTAATGACACATAGGTAGTAACTCAATGATAAAACAATAAGGAACTATCGTTCCAAAAATGGATACTTAACTGTAAGTTTTGTCCCGATATCCATTTCATTTATTTGCATTGAATAAATTAATAAATGAATTTTATTTATTTATTTTATTTATTTATTGATATGGTAGGTACAATAGATGTTACAATAGGCATACAAGTTCACATCATATGAGCCCTGCCTGGCATTGCAATTGCATCGGTGACTAGCCGAGGCTTTCCTTACTATACGTAGGTATACAAATAAACTTGTCCGATAAGTTACTTGTTATATGCTCAATTAGGTAATTTAGTGTTAGTTATTAGTTAAGTTTGTCGCTTGTTCATTACGTCGCAACAACGGTGAATTCGAATTATCCCCGACGCAGTAGATTACAATTGATACGATAACCACAATATAGTGAAAGTTGTCCTTTTCTCCATACATACATACATACATACATACAAGACATAGACAGTATAATGTATAGAGATGTATTAGACAGACAACAATGCCAGTGTCAGCCCGGTACGGAAGGTCGTGAACCGGCGAGACTTGCTCTTGCTCTTTATTGTCTAGACTTCGATTTATTAGATACCTTATAGCAGCGTTTTTCAACCTGTGGGTCGCAAAGCCTCACTCGGGGGGTCGCAGCTAAACGAAAAGTAAGGTTGGTCATAAACTACAAAAAATACTACTAAGTACAAAAACTTTTAGAACAGAAACGAAAGACCTATAATTATTTGATTACAAAGATATTGACCATAAACTAAGTTTACCGAGGGATCATTTCATTGTAGCCTCAGATGTTAGAATGTCATCTTCTCTCCCTTGGAGGCTCTTGTTCAAAAAATAGGTGGCTAAAAAGATCAGCGAGAAATACTAATTTCAAGAGCCAAACAGGGTCACAACAAAAATATTTAAAAAATAAAAAACGTGTGGCACTCGGGGACTGCCGCGGTAAAGCTATTGCATTGTGCGAGCTACATGGTAGGCGGAGTGGGGGGGTGTTAGGTTTATTTTCTATATATTTATTTATATAGAAAATAAAACCAAACCAAAATAATAATGTATATATATTTTTTATTTTTGTTGACCCCCGGGGTCGCTAGATTTTTTTACTTGGAATGGGTTCGCGTTTTCAAGAAGGTTGAAAAACACTGCTTTATAGCTTTATGATCCTTCTCCACTCTATTTGTTACACCTGTGTTTTTCATTGAAATCGGTCGGACAGTTTGATCGCGTAGTATGAACAAACAATCGCATTTATTATTATTACTAAGAAAGAAACTTATTTCTTCAAAAACCATTTTAAAGACAAAGAACTTGGAAGTTGAAAAAGATAGTTTTGTTAGCGAAATCGGTTCAGCTCTTCTCGAGAGCTTAGCAGCACATTCAGCAATTTCATTCAGCATTTTTTTAAATAATAGATGCCTATGTAGTAGACTTACGTAAAAAATATTTTAAATCAGTAGACTGATCTCGCTGTTCACCCCGGTAAGTGCCAACGCCTCGGCCGGGACTACTGGGTTCGATGAAACTATGTTTCCCATCTGCCCCGGTAACGGGACAGGGACACCGGGGTGGATAGGACCAAGTCGCTAACCCTGTTTGTGTTTCGTTTGGGTTCCGTAGCTCAAGAAATTTTGTAAGATCACTAGATTATTCGTTTGTCTGTCAAGGCCCTTTCTCACAAGAACGGATAGTTTAAATGTGGCAACATTACCAAAGATAATTGATAATGAACGGACGTGACACCCTCTTAACTTTGTACAACAATAGCCGTTATTAATTAATTCAAATAAAGAATTAACAAGTAAGTTAGCAAGTGCGGAAACGTCGGCAAGGACGGCCAATCAGAGCGCGACGCTACGTGTTGCTGCTGGTGTTGGCCAATCACGCGTCGTCGTCGCTCGGCCGGCTGCGCCTGCGGCGGCCAACTTGCCCTGAACCAATCGATTTCCATTTTGGAACAGTTGCCTTCAAACTTTCATGTATTATAATCAGTGTGCTCTACTTTAAAATGTTCTTAGTAACAGATTTTGTTTTTATGATAATTATTATAAAGGTTTTATTATTTTAGATTAGGTTATTTTTCATGAAAATGAAAAATGTTACAAAATGAGCATGGTAACAGTTTCCTAGCATCGCTTACTCCTTAGAAATGTATTCCGCTATTTACTTCCTGAATAATGTCTTTAGAATATTCATTATTTTTAACTGACTTCAGGAAAAGGAGGAAGTTCTCGTTTCATAAAATATTGCTATACACTTCTGCCTCTGTATTTTTACTTTTAAGCTTTGCATAGCTTTTATGGCGGGCTTTGAGCGCGGCGACCGAATCAAGAAATACCATAACGAAAATAACACCCATATTTTTTTAGATTTTTATATGGTCACATTTGTTTTAATAATTACCTAATTAAAAAGAGAAAAAAAATAGAATAATTGAGGGAAGGGAAAGATATTGCTCTGGAGGCATTATTTAGGTTTTTATAGAGAAATCAATACCCGCGGACCCTCTTTTAAACATGTAGTTCCTGACACCTGACATTATATAACCTTGCCTCTGATACTACGTGACACTGGCTATGTACAAAAACATCGTGCGAAGTCGAAACATGTAAAAAAAAGTGCGTGTGCGCAGTAACACCACCACAATTACAGTAGGTATGTGCGTGTAACGCGATGCGCGTACGCAGGCTGTCATTGCACTTGTTGACGGTTACTGGACCGGAATGAGTACCCAGTCGTCACCTGTGATACCGTCCCCCAATCGTAGACACCGTTCATTATACTGACTAGTACTGTTCAACCAATATATTATTTAGGAACTCAAAATCCAGTGAGTCGAGTGCTACGAGGTCAAGATATCCAAGATTATATAAAAGTTAAACCTCAAAATGTTCCCTTCCTAGATGATGTAGTTAGTTAGGAATAATTACATCCTCTTTACATTCTATAATTGTAGGCTTTTATTTCACTAACAGTCTCTAATTCCTGAGTCGGGAATATCACTACATAGTATAAAACAAAGTCGCTTTCTCTATCCCTTTGTTCCTATATCCCTATGTATGCTTAAATCTTTAAAACTACGCAACGGATTTTGTTTTTTTTTTTTTTTTTTTTTTTTCCGCGCTGGCAACACTAGAGCGAACAGCTGAATTGAATTTGTCCCAAACTATTTTATTATTTTATTGGTTATTTTGTGTATTTAAAGCCCAATTACAATTTCATCGCAACTATAATTATAGTTAAATCAATATTTATTTGTTAAATAGTGTGAAAATACGTAAATAATACGTGAAACTTATGTCGATCAGTTAACGGATTGTCAACATTGTTTACATTGTGTTCTTTTGAATATTTTGTGGAGATATTCAAAGTGATTTAGTGGTTGGTGGATTTGTTTACCGTTTGTTCTCCTGGATATATGTTATAGTATATCCTACGCTGATAACAGCCAGGTAATTTATACAAATTCCATGTAAGTACAATAGTTTGACATACCGGTAACCTATCTACCCACTTGCTTGGGGAACTTCCTGCTCGTTTTCCCAGACGTATTTTACCTGTTATTTCTTCAAAATGCAGACTAGGAAGGGTTTCGCTGTCGCTTCTCGCCAGGAAGCGAACAAACTGCAAATGACTTTGCAACAATTAAAGGCCGCAAATGAGCAGGTTGTTCAATTAAACAGCGAACGGGACGATAACGAAAGAGAACTTATTAGTACAATAGAACAAAACGGGAAATTAAAAAACCAATTGTCACAAATAAATGTTAAGTTAGAAGATGTGACTACAGAGCGGGATAACCTCCAACTATTGTTAGATAGGTTTGATAGTTGTAGTGCAGAATACGAGCAGGCTTTACGACGCATATCTGACCTGGAACAGGAGCTCTGTGAGGCCCATCGACATATCTCACACCTTGAAGCAGCCACCCAGGAAATTACCACACAACAAAATCAATCATTATTTGACGAGCTCGTAGGGAGGTCCCCGCAGTTGGTTGCTGCTCCAAGGCCTATGCACACAGACATTATTGATCTCACTAACGACACTCCCCTACGCCATTCAGTGTCAGCCAAGGTGCATTTGGATTTTTGCAGCAGCAAAAAACTTAAAAAATTTGTAAAAATTAATAAATTTATTAGAAAAAATAAAAATTTAATCAAAAATCATAAAAAACTATCTAAAAACGTTAAAAATTGTAAAAATAGATTGGAACTATTAGATAAATTGAGTTTATGCACGTTAGAATTAGAAAATTATCAAAGGCAACATGCAGCCGATACGAATAAATTTCAAATTAAGCTTAGACACTTGCAGGACTCACTCGAATCAGTGACTATCATGTATGATAAATCAAAGCAAATTATCAGGGAATATTCAATGGCAATGGGTAAACTTATTAATTCAACATCTGACTATGTGGACCGTTTTGACTCTTTGGCAGACAAAACAAGTTATGGCTGTGACCGCTGCAGCCAGCCCGAGCCTTTGAATACACCTTCCTTATCGAGTGAGCAGCTGTGTGACCGTTCACAGCTATTATGTAAATCTTCTAATTTAAGTTCTCAAATAATTAATAATAAAAATCAAACAATCATGTTTAGCGATGAAATTGGAATGGACATGGGCTCAAAATTAAACTTTTATTCAAAGGGACAGTCTTTTATAAATTACTGTATGCCTTCTGCATCCTATCACCAAATTATGAAAAGAATAACTAGCTATAAATTTGAAAAAAATGATAATTTAATTATTTTTATTGGAAATAGGGGAAGTGTCAGCAAACAGGAAATGTTGAAATATTGTGATACTTTGTGCTCCTTGAACATAGACAATATTGTAATGTTTACACTCCCCTACTGTAAAAACTTGCCAGCTGCGGAAAATACACTTAGACATAATTTAAATTTAGCATTGAACACTATATCATGTTATAGTAAAAAGTTCAATGTTATTGACACTAATCCTATTGTTAGTAATACTTATTATTTGACGAAGGGAAAGCACAAGCTTCCGGATTCTATCAAAAGACAGATAGCATCTTCGCTATGTTATTTTTTTAATTTTACAGCCAAGAATTTGGCTACATATACTGCGCCTTTTGCGCAGTTAAATGACATAAATATTATTCAGACTGCGGATAGTTGTCTTTATCCGATTAATTTAAATTAAATAATCAGACAAAGGAGGTACGCTCTTGCAGTAGTTTTAAGACAATGGAGATATCCTCTAGCACTTTGCAAAATAATAATAATGAGATATTAAGTTTAGATAACAATATGAGCCAGTTATTGATTTCATTGTCAAACGAGTCAAATAATAATGATTGCTGGAATAAATGCCCTAAAATAAATAAAGTAAATAAAAATTATGTAAAAAATATTAACCTTGTGCATCAAAATATTTATACTTTAACAGAGGGCAAAATACTAACACTGGAATTGTACATGAACGCTGAGGATATCGACATTGTATGCATAACAGAACACCATCTCCGGGCTCACCAGCTCATGTTCAATTTCAGCAACCACCGGGTTGGCAGCGCATTCTGTAGAGTAAATACGACAAAGGGGGGGTCTCTTATAATATTGAATAAACACTTAAAATATAAAGAAAGAAAAGATGTCGTGTCTATGTCTGTAGAATGCGTAACGGAAATAGCCTGTGTAGAACTGGAGCAATTAATAGTAGTATGTGTATATAGACGACCTGTTTTTGATAATTTTAAAGAATTTATTGATATATTAGATGAAATGTTAACAAAATTGACTAAATCAAAAAAACAATTGCTTGTTTGCGGTGACTTTAATGTAGATTTACTAAAAGTAAGTACTTTTTCCACGAAACTTCTAAATTTGTATAAATCACATAATTTATCTAACGTCTTTCTGGAGCCTACTAGAACCACTGACACTACTGCGACATGTATTGATAATATTTATGTTACTGATAATATAACCACGATTAGCAAATCTATTATTGAGAAATTGGAATCGGACCATAGTGGTCAGTTTGTCGAATTTGCAATTGTTATAAAACCAATATCAAAAAGGAAAATTACGTATGTACCAGTGACTGCTGCTCGTCTGGAGGGACTTAAATTGGGTTTGGCCAACGTTTTACCTTTTTTGCCTTGTGATACAAATCCAAATGTATTGTACAGTAACTTCTTTTCGATTCTTAATGCCCAATTTCAGTCTATCTTTACGCCCAGAACCATAGTGGTCTCCGACAAACGCGAATTTAGTGACTGGGCAACGGTTGGTATTCATCGAAGTAGACAAAGACTGTATGAGTTATACGCGGAAAGACAGATTAATACATCAGAGGAGTTTGGAGCTTTCGTTAAAAACTATTCAAAGATATTTAAAAAGGTATGTATATTGGCTAAATCTCTCTCAATAAAATCTGTGATAAACACTAGTGTTGATAAAATTAAAGCTACGTGGAAAGTAATTAATGCTGAAACAGGGAGAGTCGCAGCCAAAGACACCGAGTTTAAATTAAGTATTAATGGAAACATAACTAATAATAATCAAGATATCGCAAATGAGTTTGAAAACTTTTTCAGTAATGTGGCTATTACTTTGACGAAGGCTTTAAAATCTTCTACCCCCCTTGCAGAAAGTTTAATAAAAACCAATGTACCAAATTGTAATAAAATATTTCAATTCCAATATGTTACAAATCATGACATTATTGTAGTGCTTAAGCAAATAAATCTTAAGAAAACTAAAGATCTATGGGGGATCTCCGTTCCGATTGTTAAATCAATTATTGAACTCATTATACCGGAACTTGTCATTGTATTTAATAGATGTATAGATTGTGGTGTGTTTCCTGATTTAATGAAATTGAGTAAAGTAGTTCCACTGTTTAAATCTGGTAGTACCTCAGACCCCTCCAATTTTAGACCAATATCAGTGCTACCCACGTTAAGTAAAATTTTTGAAAAACTTATTTTAAATCAACTACTTAAACATTTTCATGATAATAATATTTTACATAGTAAACAGTTCGGTTTTAGTAAGGGGCGCTCGACCACTGATGCGGGGATAGCGTTAATTAAAAATATATTTGATGCTTGGGAGGAGTCGCATGATGCGTATGGCATATTCTGTGACTTATCCAAGGCATTTGATTGCGTTCAACATAAAACATTGATCATGAAACTACACCACTACGGTATTAGGAACGGCGCCCTGGATCTTATCTCTTCTTATCTGAGTGGTAGGGTCCAGTGTGTCGATGTTAACGGAAAACGATCTCCCGGATCTGCGATATTAATGGGGGTTCCTCAAGGATCCATATTAGGACCTTTCTTGTTCTTAGTTTATATAAATGACTTACCTTACCTTGTAAGGGACAACCATGGGATAGTGTTGTTTGCAGATGACACCTCCTTGGTGTTCAAGGTTAAAAGGCGTCAGTCCAACGTTGACGATGTGAACAATGCTCTCTCTAGAATAGTTGATTGGTTCAACTCCAATAATTTATTACTGAATGGATCCAAAACTAAATTAATTCGATTCACACTTCCAAATGTAAAACAAGTAAAAACTGTTGTAAAGATTAATGATGAGGAAGTTGAATTAGTCAGTAAGGCTGTCTTTCTAGGTATAACTTTAGATGCTAAGCTTCAGTGGGGCCCGCATGTGGAAGCATTGTCCAATAGACTTAGTTCTGCCGCTTACGCCGTTAAGAAAATTCGCGAATACACGGACATTGAGACTGCTCGTCTAGTCTATTTCAGCTACTTCCACAGTGTCATGTCGTATGGCATCCTGCTGTGGGGGTGTGCTGCAGATATTGATGCTATTTTTATATTACAAAAAAGAGCTGTCCGAGCTATCTATAAGATGGGCCCCAGGGAATCACTTAGAGAAAAATTTAAAGAGATAAATATATTAACGCTCTATTCACAATATATTTACGAAAACTTGCTCTACGTTCACAAAAATCCTGATATTTTTCGCAAAAATAGCGATATTCATAATTTCAACTTAAGAAACAGGGATGAGCTGACCTTGCCCGGTAGTAGGCTCCGGAAAATAAGCAGGTCGTTTAATAGTACATGTGTGCTCTATTATAATAAATTACCTAAAGATGTATATGACATGTCCATTAACAAATTCAAAACTTTTATAAAGCATAAATTGTGCGGTAAGGCATACTATGATACCTCTTCGTACCTTAATGATAAGAATCCATGGATGTGACTTTAATTGCTCCATTTCAAATAATACCTTCAAATATTTGTAATATTGACCTTTGTGAGCGTGATCACATAAAAAAAAAACCCCATGAGTTTCTTGTGCCTTCTTCTCATTGGTGGGCGCGTTCCGAAGGCACACATCCTAACTTAGTTTGTAAGACTATTTCAAGTGATCATGTGTATGTAAATACATAAGCATTGAAAGAAATAAAGAAATTTGAAATTTGAAATTTGAAATTTGATGCAGTTTTTTGTAATAGATAGAGTGATTCAAGAGGAAGGTTTATATATTATGTATAATACATGCATAATATAGCCGTGCGAAGCCGGGGCGGGTCGCTAGTCTCAATATAAAGTAGCCTACCTGTAACATTCTAGGGTTCCAGCTACCCTATATACCATTCATCGAAGTCAAAGTCATTTTTTTTTATTCATTTAGATGCATAAATGTCAAATATTTTGTACAAAGATCAAATCGAAACGTCTTAAAACCTAAGTTAGGATGTGTGCCTTCGGTACGCACCCACCAATGAGAAGAAGGCACTAGAAGAACAAGAAGTCCGTTGAGTGAAAGACAGTCAGGCAACCGACGACCTTGGGATTTTATAACAATTTTTAAGCTATTGCATAGCTTTTATCGCGGGCTTTGAGCGCGGCGACCGAATCAAGAAATTCCGTAACGAAAATAAAACCTAACACCACCCACTCCGCCTACCATGTAGCTCGGCCGAGCGTTTTTGTATAATTCTTCAACCCTGTAATTCTGGACTTGGAGCCTATTTACTGCTACTCTAGTTTGTGTGTTGTTGTGATAAATAAATGTCGTCTTATTGTCTATCCTTGATCTATTATCTCGTGTTCCAGTATAAACAAGATCCGTTCGCTGGACGACTTCGCCGGATGCCGTCGCCTCCGCGAGCTGTACGTCCGCAAGAACGAGATCAACGACCTCGCCGAGATCAGACACTTGCGGCACCTGCCTCAGCTCACCAGTCTATGGCTCGATGAGAACCCCTGCACGCAGCATCCTGAGTAAGTACCTATAACCGGCGGCATCTTTTCCGGAAGGCTGCTAGCCTTCGGGAAGGAACTGGGATGGTTTGAGTGACAAGGGGGATCTTCTCGCACGCACAATGGCCCAAATAAAGAGGCTAAGTAGAGAAACAGCCCCTTAGAACTGAACTGAGTACCTACAAAACTACAGACCAACAGCCCACAGTTGAACTGCCGACTTGTATCCTCTTAGTGAAATTCACCAATCAGCGTTCAGTGACTCGGCACTGATTGGTGGATTTATCCCGTGTCATCGGTTCAGACTGATAACTTTAGACCAACAACCCACAGCCGAATTAGTGACTTTTCTTCAGTTAAATTCACCAATCAGCGATCAGTAATTGAGTTCTGATTGGTAGATTTATACGTTAAATCACCCAATGCTATGCATATTTCAGGTACAGAATGACAGTACTGAGGAACCTGCCCAACTTGGAGAAGCTAGACAACGTTCCCGTCCAACCTGACGAGGTCCAGGAGGCCGTCCGTCGCGGAGTTCACATACCCGACTCTGATGACGAAGGATATCCACAACAGGTGAGACACCAGATATGTAGCCGCTTGACGCCTCTAAAGGGCTTCAATCACTGAAATACAGTGCAAGTACTGAACCGATTTATATTATTTTAACGACTTGAAGTTCCTAAACAAAATAATTTATAATACTAGATTATGCACTAAGGGAATAAAGAAATGTCTTAAGTTGCGGGTGTGGCATGTTGAACCCCCCGAGTGGAGCGAGGCAGTTATGTAGAGTCCTGAGTGAAGCGAGGGGTTTAAGCCGCCCAAGACGAAAACATGCTTTATCCCGGCGTGCACACTCTACTTTTCAAACCCTCAGCGGAGATATTTTGTATTATAGGCAAAACCTATTTTCCTAATGTAACAATCAAAATGAATAAATCGTAGCCTGCTTGATTTTTGTAGACCAATCAAATTACCTAGTATAAATAAAACCTATTTTCGAAGACCTTCAAAATGAAAACACGAATTTGAACGTTCCAAATTCAAATCACTTTATTCCCATGGGAGTTTCATACAATATTATTTCCCTTGGGAATAATTTTTTGCTTTAAGTTGAGGCTAATAAGTTTTTAATCCGTGATTAAAGATGTGATAATATAGTAACATAATGTATGTAAATATACCAGCAAGAGTCGTACGGGCAGTACCGTAGACAGCGGTCGTGCGAGTCGAGCCCCGAGCGCGAGCCGGAGTACTGCGCGCGCGCATCGCTCCCTCCGCAACCCACCGCCGCGACCGGCGGCCCCGCCCCTCTACTCACACACGAACAGGTATGTTACATTTGTTACGTCTAGGAGAACGGACGTGTGTGTGAGACGCGACGGATTTCATTGCTAAAGTATTATTTTTTGCATGGAAAATAATGTTCTAATTGTAATTTTAGTTGTCATTTCATTTAATTTATGCTTGAATGAGTGTCGTAATATGTATTTCGTAAATAATATAAAAGGAGACCTATTGACCCCACCCAATGGGGTGAATAGGCGTTGGTGTAGTCCAACCGATGGTTTTTCGTTTATGTTTGTTATTATTTCATGTATTTAATTACTAAAATATATATAAAAATTCGATACGTTTACATGGGTGTATGTATGTATGTATGTGTAAATACTAACATTGATTGACCGCCGCATGCGTCGTCGTCCCGTCCTCCCCGGTGGGTGTGTCGTGTCGTAGGGGAGCGACTGTTCAGAGACCGGGGACAACAACGTCGAAGTTAGGACGGAAACGCAGGTAAATATATACATACATACTAATACATATATCATTATCATATTTACTTATCAATTACTGTCAACTTGTCGCTCTTGTAAGTGACCATTTGTTGACACTTTAAGGGCCACTTGCAGAATAATTGCGACATTTTGATTTTATTAAATCTAGGACTTGTCCATTTTTGACACAATTTGAAACTCGAGACATCCTAACTTAATTTTTAAGACACTTTAAAATAATGTTATGGATTACGTGATACCTATTAAATAAAAAATAAGATTTTTTCCTATTGAATAAAAAATTAGATTCTTGATTTTTAGAGAGTTGTCTGTCAAAAAGTTTATATATTTATCGTGATCGAGATTTTGTGATTTTCCTGCAAGTGACCCTGAGCCAAGAAGCTTAGTTAGGGTACTATTTATCACAACAAAATTAAAAATGTTTCGAGGACAAATGGAACTTTTACCAGCCATCTTACCATAAATTCTTGGAAATATTCTATTCTAAAAGAATTTATGGGAATTTGTGGAGAAAAATAGGGAAAAATGGAAAACTCCAACCAATTTATGGATGACTTTATAACTTTTAATGTAGTGGGTTCATTTATTGTAACTAATATTAATTGTTGAATGTTGTGTTATAGTTTGTGTTTTAATGCTTGGTTTTGTATGTTGGTTTTATTTTTTGGTTCTTTTCATATAATGTAAAAAATGTCTTGGTTCCATCTACCCCGGTGTGCCTGACCCGATACCGGGGCAGATAGGAACAATTGTGTAATAGATCCCGGTAGCCCCAGCGCCCGCGGTGTCGCGGTCGGCGCTTACTGGACTGGATTTATTGTGTTTATTTTATTTATTACTTTGAAGTTTCAGCTTCTATGAGATATTATTAAAATAAAGTTGTTCCATTTCAAGTTTAATTGGAATAAGTGATATTTTAAAAAGATACTTCAAATTATATAAATTTTTACTTTGATTTTATTCAACAATTATTTTCTCTATGTGCAATTGGGCAACAAAGTGGTGGCACACCGTAGAGTTTTTAAATTGATATTACTTTAGGTATTACAAATGCACATTCAACTCAAGCAGAACTTCAAAGCCTAGTTTTGATTTGAAAACATTGTAATATCAGCAATTTTAGTAGTAGACGATGGGTGATGAGCACATTTATTGCCTCATCTAAACTCGAATGGATATCACAATATATGTTATGCGTGTATGACAGTGTCCGCTGTCGCCGACGCGTCGTACGATCGCGTCGCCCGCGTCCCCCGACGATAGCGACGAGCGGTACGACCATCCCGCCATGACGCGATCCACGTACGAGGTACGTACAGTCTACACACTTTACATCGCGCCACTAAAACTGTTTATATCACCACACAACACTAGACTTCACACTTTCGCATCGGTATATTACTTACGGTATACAACTTACGGCCCGTGTTCAGATTACTTATTTCCATGGGAAAAGGAACGCTTTGGGACGACCCAGTTGGCACAATGGTCACCATACCGGACTGCCAAACACAGGGTTGCGGGTTAAATTCCCGCCTCAGACATGTATTTATGCATAGATATTTGTCTGTGGTCTGGTTGTTTCTATGTATTATAAGTATATATTTACAATAGTATATAAGTAGTATATCATTTGTCTAGCACCTATAACACAAGTCTAGTTACTTAGCTTGGGACTAGATGGCGATGTGTGGGATGTCCTACAATATTTATTTATTTATTCCAAAACGATCCTTTCCCGAGTAACAATGACGAAAGTAAATTTTGTTTTTGATTAATTACCGACTCTACAAGTTATTATCCAATGTAAACCATCCAATATTTGACATAAATTGTTTTTGTAATGGCTTGTTCCGTTATACCTCCAATCTCTATAGATGGCATTTAAATCAATAATAATTTTATTATTATTTCTCGCATTATTTGAACGGGATATTCTGGTGTAATTAAAGCGCACCATCTGCATTTTCAATGGGGATTTGTGGAATAACCCCATCTATCCGGTTTTAACTAGTTTTATCTAGATCTTTATATTGATCACATTGAACTTACACAAACACAAATACATTATACATATTATACGCACGTATCTATAGTTATACTTTGTAAAATATTTATGTAGTTTGATACCATTCCATTACACACAGCTTCTCATTTTATACTAGAGTTTTTAATTTATAATCAAAAAATATGAAAAACAAACAATAAATAAAAAATAAAAATACATCATTATGAAACTGAAAAATCTAAACTATTTTTTCCGAAAAAAAGAATAACTGAATATTTTACAAAGGCTAACATAATCCAAAAAAGAGTATAGTTTGATAGAATGTTATAGTATGTCTCGATTGTGTCGTTATAGCCGCGCAGTCACCGCTCACCCGAGGGCTCGCTACGGCACTCCTTCTCTACGCACAGCGTTAAGGTGAATATTGTCTACTAGACACCTTTCAATTATACAAGAACCCTTCTATTATACTATAACCCTTCGATTATACTAGAACCTTTTTATTATACTAGAGCTCTTCAATAATACTAAAACCTTTCAATTTTACTAGGATGCACCCTTCAATTATACTAAAAACCTTCGATTATACTAGACACCCTTAAATTATACTAGAACCCTTACATTATACTAGAACCCTTACATTATACTAGAACCCTTCGATTATACTATAACCCTTCGATTATACTACAACCTTTTTTTATACTAGAGCTCTTCAATAATACTAAAACCTTTCAATTTTACTAGGATGCACCCTTCAATTATACTAAAAACCTTCGATTATACTAGACACCCTTAAATTATACTAGAACCCTTAAATTATACTAGAACCCTTAAATTATACTAGAATCCTTAAATTATACTAGAACCCTTCGATTAAACAAGAACCCTTCGGTTATACTAGACACCCTTAAATTATACTAGAACCCTTCGATTAAACAAGAACCCTTCGGTTATACTAGACACCTTTAAATTATACTAGAACCCTTACATTATACTAGAACCCTTCGATTATACTAGACACCCTTAAATTATACTAGAACCCTTAAATTATACTAGAACCCTTAAATTATACTAGAATCCTTAAATTATACTAGAACCCTTCGATTAAACAAGAACCCTTCGGTTATACTAGACACCCTTAAATTATACTAGAACCCTTCGATTAAACAAGAACCCTTCGGTTATACTAGACACCTTTAAATTATACTAGAACCCTTACATTATACTAGAACCCTTCGATTATACTAGACACCCTTAAATTAAACTAGAACCCTTAAATTATACTAGAACCCTTCGATTATACAAGAACCCTTCGATTATACTAGAACCCTTCGATTATACTAGAACCCTTCAATTATACTAGAATCCTTTAATACTTCCTCATAAACAAGTACTTTCAAAAGTTTTTAAGTATATCCAACTCCGACCAAAGTCCTCAGCCTTCTTTACATTTACTAACAGGGACTCAGATAAAACATTTTTTTCCTATCTGTCCCCATAAGGGGATAAAGCGGGGTGACAAATCGGAATAATTAATTTAAAAGTTAAAAAAATGTATAAAAAAGTATCGTAAAGTAATGAGATGCAGGTTGATTACTTGAAGCAAATCATTACCAGTTGCAATGCATTTACATTCAATAAGTACACAGTAAAGTTGAGTAGTTCAATCATATTATGTCATTCATTAGAGTATATAGTGAAAGAATACGAGAAGTGGCGACGGGTTAATTATTATTTTCTTTTCTATTCGCAACTGTGATAAAAACGTCGTATGATACACGTTTAGATTGATCATTGTATCTCGGCTTTTTGAAACGTGCTCGCGTCATAAACCGCCTCTATACAATGATCAATTTACCAAACATGTATGAAAAAAAAAAAATAATGAAAAATATTTATTAACCTAAACCTCATGTTCACATGATACATTGACTGACCCGCAATATACTATTGTCTGTTTGTTCCCTCTTTACGGTGAAACAGCGGGGTGCAGCTAGTTGTACCCAATCATATCTTCCGAAGTTCACGTCCCGAAGAAACGATTGGAAGCCCTATTTCTGTTCGGTTTATACATTTTTTTATTCGAAAGTTGAATCTTCTGTAAATATTCGTAGCTATGTTTCATAAAAATTCGTTTAACCGTTTACAAGTTATGAGCATAATTATTGTCGCAGCCATCTAGCTTAATTAGCCGTTCAATTAACAGCCTAGCCTCTTTGTTAAACTAAGCAAACTAGCCACCTGAATGATATTTAGCCATTTTTATCACAGTTGCTCATAAAGTGGATCTTATTAAACCGCTTTTAGGCTCATAATGCAACGTATTATACACGCGTGCGATAAAAAAAAATCCAACTAGTGCTAAAATAATACGTCATCCCGATATGTCAAATACGTATCTTACTGCTAATGACATATAGTAGATGAAACATTCTTAAGGACATCGTTCAAATCGTACCCAAAACTTAAGGTGCCGGCCAGAAAAAAAATGTTTCTATCTTGTAGAGAATAACATTTTAAACAATGTTTACTACGGCAACAAAGAGCTACGATCAACCATCGTTGAGTTATTTTACATTGAAAACCCAAAAAAATGCATTTTGTAGAGATCCGTTTGACCACTTTTAAGATATTACTACAGAAAAAATATAAAAATAAGTAGTAAATGGATAAGCGTTGTCTGTTTTTATTATATTTATATAAATAGGTATATCCAATAACCCTTTCAGAAGTTTTAGTGGGATCTTAAGTGGTCAAACGGATCTCTATAAAATGCATTTTTTGGGTTTTCAATGTAAAATAACTCAACGATTTTTGATCGTAGCTCTTTGTTGACTTAGTAAACATTGTTAAAAATGTTATTCTCTACAAGATAGAAACAATTTTTATTACTGGCCGGCATTTTTTTTTGTGAGTATTTTTTGTTAGAAACATGAATGATCTCCTTTATCTGGGTTATACTGTTTTGATGTATAGAAAAAGGTACCATCCAAAGAGGTTTTAAGCCTTGCTGGCTTAAAACTCTTTGTTGGTACCTTTTTTCTTCTTTTCAAAAGGTTGTCTCTAAAGTCTGATAACGAACGATAATATTACGTGATGACGTTTTTGAAAATAATTAAAAATTGAGTTTTGTTTTTATTTTGTTTTTTCTTTAGGTAATTAAATAAATATATTTTTTCCTTACCATTATATTCTGTTTTTACCCGCCGACGCAAAAACAAATTAAAAAAACCCTAAAAAAAAATTGTATGTCAGACGCTGTATAGGTTAAAAGTCTTTTGCCTAGCCTTTCGGTAGTGTAATTAACAAAAAATAGTAAAAATAACCTAAAATTCTTAAAAACTTTTTATTATTACAATTTTAACAAGTCTTTTTTTTTATTCGCAACTGTGATAAAAAACGTCGTACGATACACGTGTGAATTGATCATTCCATCTCGGCTTTTGCCACGCTCGCGTTCCGCTCGCGTTCCGCTCGCGCGTCATAAACCGCCTCTATGGAATGATCAACTTTCCACACTTGTATCGCAATGTACTATTATCAAACAGCTAGGTGAATGGCTTCGATCGTTGACGTTTCATTACTTGCCTGGCCTGTTCATTACAATTTAGTACCACTTTTTATCGTACGAATTGCCTAAGCATGAGCCAGCCAGTTTATTAAATGTAACAAACTAGCTAGCTAGTTGAACGGCGCTGTTTAGAAAAGCTGTTGATTAAACGGCTAATTAAGCTAGTTGGCTGCATCATCAATACATACAAAATGCTTTGTCCTGATTGACTGACAGATCAACGCACAGCCTAAACCGCTGATCGTAGAGACCTGAAACTTGGAGGGTGTGTTCTTTGTATGACGTAGGCATCCGATAAGAAAGGATTTTCCGAAAAGGGGGGGAAAGTTTGTATGGGACAACGTGATTCCTTGGTCCAAACTACTAATTATGTAATAATGCTTATACAATAATATGCAATAATAATAATAATAATGCTGACGAAGTAGCGAGCAAAAACGAATATACATAGTTTAGTTTTACGGGGCTGTTTTCGCACTTAGCCTCATTATTTGGGCAATTGTGCGTGTGAGAATATCCTACTTGTCACTCCAACCATCCCAGGTCCTCCCAGAAGGCTAACTGCCTTTTCAGGTTGCTACAGGCCTCCGGAAGAGATGCCAGCGAACTAATATACATATGAGTAAGTGTATGTATGTATATATTGTATGTTGTATGTGTGTCACCAGGAGTACACGACGTATTCGAACGGCACGTGTCGGTACCCTCCCCCCGGGCGGGACCCCCCGCTCGCCTCCCCGTCGCAGCAGTACCACGACCACTACTACGAGAAGGGGGAACGGTACGTATATTAATGGTATATTCATAATGCCGATCGTCGTCTCGTCATCGACATGTTCCGCGAAGCGCCGTGATAGTGCGTGTCGTAAGCGTGACCGTCATTGTCACGGCGCCTCACAGAACTTGTCGGTAACGAGACGACTGTCGGCACATCAGTTCGGACCTATAACGGACTGGAGTTCACTCTTTATGATTGTCCGTCCGTCCATCCGACCCAGTTGGCACAATGGTCACCATGGGCGTACCCACAGTGGGGCAAGGTGGGGCATTTGCCCCACCCTGGCTCGGAGCTTATAATAAAAAAAATGGTTTTTAATATAAGTAACAAATATAAATATTCATTATGTTACTTTCAAAAGTCGAGTGATTTTTGAAGGAATACTGAAGTTGATCCGCCCGCGTTCCCTACCCTCTCCCACCACTTGTACGCTCGCGACAAATTTAATGGCCCCTCTTCATGATGAGCCATCATGCTGGCCCACTGATATGCTGGGCCACGGTGTCAGTTTTTCGGTCACACATCAAAAGAAGTGGGCCAGCGATGGCAGTATGCATCTGCACGTGGCCCATTCCTCAGTGAGTCCTCGAAAATGGGATACCTACGTCACTGCGAAAAACTTTTCATCGAATTTTGTTTCTTCGAATACTTTTCATCGATATCTCTATACTGCGACTCCTTATTAAATCGATGTATTGTTACTGCGATGTAACGTTACATCGAAAAACTATTCTGCGAAAATACCATACTGCGAAGACTTGTTTAATCGACATCTTGTTACATCGAACTTTACATAAAATAATTAAATTTAAATTATGTTGTGAAAAATAGGTACAATGTTGTCGGAGAATACCGAGGGGTATCTCATTTACCCCCAAAAGATTCGCGGTTCTTTTTTTTCGTTTTTGCGTTATACTTTTATGGGTTTTGCGTTATTTTTGCATTGTAGAATTTTTATTTAGGTTTTTTTTTGTTTAACAACAGTTATTGTACATTAAATAAAAAATAATTAGGCACGTATTGATCATCCTCGTCGTGCTTTAGGATTATTGCATTTTTGGTATTATACAGGATAGTCGGAGAAGTGCCATCCTATTTTTTTAGAAACAAAAAAACCTAAAAAAATGTCTACTGTGAGAAAATAAATATTTTAAAGAACCGCGAATCTTTTGAGGGTAAATTTGGTAACCCTCGGTATTCTCCGACAACACTGTACCTATTTTTCACGACATAATTTAAAGTGATTATTTTATGTAAAGTTCGAAGTAACAAGATGTCGATTAAACAAGTCTTTGCAGTATGGTATTTTCGCAGTAAAATCCTTCGATGTGACGTTACATCGCAGTAACAATACATCGATTTAATAAGGCGTAGCAGGATAGAGATATCGATGAAAAGTATTCGAAGAAACAAAATTCGATGAAAAGTTTTTCGCAGTGACGTAGGTATCCCCTCGAAAATTGGTACGTGGTGTATAGATATTATATTACGGCAACGGCTGCTTCCACGTCCTTCTCCAATTTACAACTGAACGTTGCCATCGTGTAGTTGCGTTTTAACCATCGCATTGCCATCACGCTGGTTTAGTGTTGGGTCATCATGTAGAGATTAATTAGCCAAAACCCCCCACGATATTATTAAAATAAATACAGTAAATAAAAACATTTATAATTTTCTAATACTTATCGAGTTTTTTATTTTTATTTGCTTCCGCCCCACCCTTTACAAAACTCTGGGCACGCCCATGATGGTCACCATGCCGGACTGCCAAACAGGGTTGCAGGTTCCATTCCACGTCTCAGACATGTATTTATGCTTAGATATTTGTCTGTGGTCTGGTTGTTTCTATGTATAATATGTATATATTTACAAAAGAAAAGTATATAAGTAGTATATCCGTCGTCTAGCACCCATAACACAAGTCTAGTTACTTAGCTTGGGGCCAGATGGCGATGTGTGAAATGTCCTGCAATATTTTTTTATTTATTTATCCGTCCAGCCATATTCTAATCATTATTTTAACGAAGCTCCTTATCGCGGATTAGCGGGGGACCTAGCCCAGAAAAAATGTTATTGCAACGATTCTCCGAATGAATAAAGTCCATAATTGAAGTTAAATGATACTACAATGTATAATTTCCAGTCCGGAGTCGTACCAACAAGTGCCGCAACGTTGCGGGACTAACGAGTGGGAGCAGGACAGAGCTAGCGCGAGAGAGAGGGAGTACCCTTCCGCTGTGATGGCTGAACACAGGGGGTTCACACGGAGACCTGTCGCCAGGGTAACTATATACTTCATACCATCTCTTTACTTACACCATTTTAGACATATTCATCCCAAAAAAGGGGGGGATGAACGTTAAGACGAGGGGCGATGATGGGAAGAAGCCACCGACCTTAGGGGGAAAGGATTTACGATGCAGTCTACGAGAGGCCTTAGGGAGGCTCCCCGGAGGCCTCTCGTAGACCGTACTACGGATCCCTACGAAATTCAAGGAGATATATTGATTTTACCCTACCTGTAACTACTAGGATATAATGTGCATACTACTAGCGCCATCTCTTATCGATCGAACTGAACTAATCTATATTTATTTTTGAGCTGATGATGTTCAGGAACGCTTACAGGTATAATAAAAATGCCTGTCCCCATCTTAGAATGCAAGTACAAGCATATATTTCGATTCCTGTTTGTTCCCATTTGGAGACTGGATTAGGGGACAGACAGGAATGACCCTATGTATGTTTGTTTCAGAATTCAAATCTTCTATCAGCTGTTCTGTGTCTGGTGAAAGAACTCGACTACCCGAGTCTAGAAGTGGCCGAGATGGCAGTCAGGTGCAGAATGGACGAGTTGGCGAACACTCAGTGACTCGCACACTCGGTGACGTCACACTCGCACTATACGCGCGGTTATAGCGGCTGCTACTGCTGGCAACATTACCGGCAACATCACATCTGGCAATATTGGAACGAATTTCAGGCATATTTGCGAATTATTGAAGCTAATTTTGATACCATTTTAAATTATTTAACATTTTATACGATATTGCTTGATTTGTATATTCATTCTTGCTTTTTTAATTTGTGAGTAATTCTTAAAATACAATTTAAATTACTTAATATTTCCGACAATTATCCAGGTTTTGTATACATTTTTTATTGCCCTGAATTGTATACTTAGCCTACTTAACCATAATTATGATTACAATTTTTGCCTAATTCTAGTTGACCAGAGTTGCTGCAAATATCACAAGATTGCCTATATTTGCCCAATATTGCCGCAAATCACTGAAATATTGCTGTAAATTGCCCGGAATTCCTGCAATATTGCCCAATAATGCTGCAAATTACCTAATATTGGTGTAAATTGCCCGGAATTCTTGCAATATCGCCTAATAATGCCGTAAATTACCTAATATTACTGTAAATTGTCCGGAATTTCTGTAATATTGTCCAATAATGCCACAAATTACCTAATACGCTGTGAATTGCCAAGAATTAATGCAGTATTGCTGTAAATTCCCCGAAATTCGTCCAACATTGCCGCAAATGGCCGTGTATTGCCCCAATATAGCCGCAGTACAGTGCGCTAACGGAACTAACATGTGATATAGACATTAGTCTCTATCTAACGAGGGAATGTTTTGAATAATTAATGCCTGTTTCGCTTCACTTGCGAGCATTTAATGAAAGCATTCGAGCATTTAAACAAGCATTTACAAAGAAACATTAAAAAACTTAAAAAAAAAATGGTTCACTCCCTTAAGTGGACAAACATTGTATTTTTATCCAATTTGTGACCATCTGGGAATATGACCAATCGGGAATGACATCATATGAGAAAGCGTGACGAGTTTGGGAATGGGACAATTTAATACCAAATCATAGCTAACTACATGCAATTACGAATAGTTTTCAATTATAATTACCAATGGTACAACCGGTGAACTAGAGGGAATTGATTTGTCCTAGTAGTTCACCTGCGTATATTTTCTTTATTATCACGCGATAGTGTTATTTTCCCGGGTCTTATAGTGTATTATGTCAACGTTTCGGCAACGTTGCAATAGCCGTGGTCACGTGATTGTTTGAATGCTTTCATTATGTTACGCTTGATTTTATTTGTTATATTTGTTGAGGCTTTATTATTGTACTGTCTGTTTGTTTGTTTGTACTGAGCTTTAAAACTTATTATATTATTATTATGAATTTATGTACAATTATTATAAATTAATATTAATTAATTAATTGGTTAAATAAATTTAAATTTATTATTTTATTGTTGAATTCGAATCACAATTAATTTTAATGTACTTAATTATCGCCAAGAAATGAGTAGAATTGCATATTTATTGCCCAGAATTGCGCAATATTGCCGCAAATTGCTACTGTAACTGAGTTGCCGCTCTGGCCAGTTCGGAATGTCCCGTAGCCCTACCAAAGTGGGGCGAAGGGGAACACTTTAAGGGCGAAGATATTTTTATTATTATTGACAGGGGATTCCCACGGAATCGGAGTCTAAAAAAACAAACCTACTGCTAAATTAAAAATCTAATATTTTAAAATAATATGGTTATATTTTTTCTATAGTTATTTAAAACGGGATATTGTTGTTTTTTTTAATTTAGTGGACTCGATATTTCGTTGCTGTTACAAGCAACATTTTCACGAAACTGTAGTAAATATTCAGTTTTAAATAACTTTATTAGTAAATACCTGGTATAGTTTGCGCAATGAATCATGGCCGCCCGGCGGAAAGTGGAAGGGGTATGCGCAGAAGTCAATATTTAGGTCCGTTCGGCGGGAGCACAGGAGTGAAGGGGTCAGTTGGTCACATCATCGCTCTCTGTTCCGCACACACGTCTCTAGCCGCGCTCTGTCCCGCTCCCACACGGCATTACTCGTTTAAGTACTGTCGCGTACATACAACCCACTTTGCCTAAATCTATATAATTGAAAATTTAATTTTTCCTTTGTATGTTTTAATTTTAATAGTACCTATTTTGATTGTATTTTTTTTAGTAATTATTTTCCCGTATTAGTATATTTAGGAGACTGAAGACTCCTCGCGACCATGACTATTGTAACATAGTCGAAACGTCGAGGTAAGAGAAATAAAAAACAAAAAATACGCGATTAAGACCCGGGAAAATAATTACTATGAATACAAATCGTGTGAGTTTAAAAAGTGTACTTTTTTTTATTAAAAAATTGGAAAAGGATATGTTGTCAAGTTGGGCAAAATAATAAAGTATTACGATTTGGCTGTAATACCTATGTAATTCTGTCTGCGGTTGTACAGTCACATTACCAATTAGCTGAACCCCACGTGACCTACAGCTCTCTCGCAAATCTGTAAGGTTGTAAGGTAATGTTACCTGATTCTTTTTTTTTTAACAATATAATATACAATACAATATCACTATCACTTCACTACATAGTATAAAACAAAGTCGCTTTCTCTGTCCCTATATCCCTATGTATGCTTAAATCTTTAAAACTACGCAACGGATTTTGATGCGGTTTTTTTAAATAGATGGAGTGATTCAAGAGGAAGGTTTATATGTATAATACATGCATAATATAGCCGTGCGAAGCCGGGGCGGGTCGCTAGTAACAATATAAAAAATAACAAAACAGGTAAATACTATATTTTTTACAGATATGCGAATGAGCTCAGGGTCACGTGGGGTTCAGCTAATTGGTAATGTGGTGGTCAAACTATCCCCAGCCCCATCAATTTATGCTTGAGGTCATGTTTCATTGTGCGAGCTATACCTAGCTAGATAATGGCGAAGACTCGCGCGTCTCGTGTTTGTATGAAACAATCAAAATGTTCCCTTCGACCAACTACCGTAAGATATTCTCCAAATGTTATTGTAATACATTCACTTGCCGTACATTTTATTATCATGTTTTATTTATTACACCATATTATCCTACTATAATATTATAGCTAGCGATCCGCGAAAAATATTAGCCCTAGTGTCATTATCCAGGGAGGAAACAGTCTACTACGTTTGTATGGAGAGAGCGCCGGTACCCTTTCACCTTAATCTAATTACGTGGCGTGGACACAATCTTAACAATATTGAAAGAAAGAAACAGAAGATTTGTTGCCAATAACCAGACTTCAGCACCAAGTTGCCTGCGTCAGTCATTACTGACGTCTGCTATATTGTTCGTCTTCAAGGGACGAGTGAACAGGCTTTCTAGACGTACGTGCTACATCTTAGGCCGCATCGTCACTTACCATCAGGCAGGTGTGATAGTGGTCAAACGTTGACCGATCATATAAAATATTCTTAAAAGTATTATTATAAAATACTTAAGTTTTTTCTGTTTTTAGTCTATACTAATATTATAAAGCTGAAGAGTTTGTTTGTTTGTTTGAACGCGCTAATCTCAGGAACTGCTGGTTCGAATTGAAAAATTGTTTTTGTGTTGGATAGTCCATTTATCGAGGAAGGTTATAGGCTACTTTTTATCCCGATATTCCCACGGGATCGGGAGTTATGCGGGTGAAACCGCGGGGCGCAGCTAGTATTAAATAAGTACGAAAACAGAAAAATAAATTAATTATTTTGCCGCTATGACAACAAACTTATTAAAAACAGAAAAAAATAATATTTTTACACTATAACAATAAACTCTCTTGTTATAGCGGCTACAGAAATACCTACATCAGCTGTGAAAATTTTAAAAGTCTAGCTAACGCGGTTTATGAGATACAGCCTGCCTGCCTAGCATGAAGACCAAAACACGATACGATAAAGCGATATCACGCGATATAACTACATCAACTCTCAAAATATGATACATAAAGCCGCCATGTTGAATTTTTATTATAAATTGCGATAAAAATTCAACATGGCGGCTTTATCTATCATATTTTGAGAGTTGATGTAGTTATATCGCTTTATCGTATCGTGTTTTGGCCTTCATGCTAGGCTAGCTGGTGACAGACAGACGGACGGACGGACAGCGAAGTCTTAATAAGGTTCCGTCCCGTTTTTACTTTGGGTACGGTACCCTAAAAAATTGTCAATATATGAAAAAGAAAACACTGCGTAAGTTATATAAGGTTTTAGTTAATAATATTTTACCCATTAGTCATGATAAGAGGGAAGTTAGCTCAGTTGTAAACAAACGCTATATTAACATCGTACAGTCAGAAAAGGACTGAGGGTAACAGGTACATATTTTAAGGTTAGATTTTTTTTAATGACAGTTAAATCATTTTTGGTTATTTTGCGAGAAATAACTAACACTTCGAAAGCCTAAGTGATATCTAGCAGAATAATTAAAACATTCTAAACAGTTATTAAAAAAATTAAAACTTCAAAATATGCAACTGCTACCCTCAGCCTTTTCTGCCTATACAATCAATCAATAAATGTAAATAGTATAGTTGGTGTAGCATGTCAACATTTGCAATGGTCAGGCTGGGAGAAGAGTTGCGGCAGGAGGCAGTCCCGCAGCGAGCGCCAGTAGTCGCGGCAAGCGGCGCAGAGCGAGGGCGACCGGGAGTACGTGTCGTCTCCACGCGAGGAAACGCGCGCGACCGGTCGCCCGCGTCGTGTCGACGACTCCACGCTGCGCCCGCGCGTGCCGCCCGTGCGCACCGTCAGCGTCTGGAGCTTCTTCGCTTGGGAATATAGCTGGAATATATACAGGGTTATTTTTTATGTGGGCCTTCAGGGCTATATCCTAAACTATGAGAGATAGCGAATGGTGAAAGGAGTTGCGTGCCCGATTTTGATAAAAACTGTATCATTAGACTTTTGAAAAAGTCGAGTACCTATACCTAATGATTTGACATTTACAATGGAATATAATGTAGGTATATAATCTCTGGTAGTTAAAAAATTATATATTTTTTTTTGCAAAATTAACTGGTTCGGTTCCTGCATGGTTAGGGTAATGACTTTTTCAAAAATCTATAGTTTTCTGTCAAAATCGAGCACGCAACTCCTTTCAGCATTGTTCGCTATCTCTGATAGTTATGGATATAGCCCTGAAGGCCCACATAAAAAATCATCCTGTATACCGAGAGATCATAAGGCTAATTCTCGTAAATGCTTACATTTTAATATTCATTTCAATACAAAAAATACTCTCATAGTAAAAAGCCCTCAGCTTTTTGTAAAAAAAATAAAAAACTGACTTTGAGGATATCTTTTGCAATCGGAATGTTATTGCGTAGCACTCTACGTAGGTAGTTCTACTTGTGTATGTATGCAATAAGTTTAACAACTAACATGTACAGGGTCCTGCAAGTCGAAGCCACAGCGCGGGTCGCCTCCCCCCTCGCTCGACGAGCCCCCATCCTCCACATCCTTGTCCGGCTCGCACTTCACCACGCTACAATGTTATAAACATTACATTTAACATTATATGTCCACGGAGAAGGCGCGAGTCACGCGACGTGACGCGAGCGATGTAGGCACGAGTCAGTCAGTCAGTATAGGTGAGTGAGGTACCTTTCGATGAGCACGTTGGGGGGGAGTTGTGGCGGCGCGATGTCCACGGAGAAGGCGCGAGTCACGCGACGTGACGCGAGCGAACATGGACGTGGGGAGAACGTTGAACGAGGCTGTATAACAACACAAAATCTGCTTTATTTCAAACAATAACATAAATAAAGATAAACACCTTATTCCAAAACGAGGTTTAAGGATAGTCCGAGATGTGGATTTAAACCTTGGATTTAGACACAGATTTACTCGTGAACTATAGTCAAACACTATCCCTATAGATTACATAGGAAACTATGGTCTAAACACTATCCCTATAGATTAATACGGATAGTGTTTAGACTATTAGTTCACGAGTAAATCTGTGTCTAAATCTAAGGTTTAAATCTACATCTCTGACTATCCTTAAGCCTCGTTTTGGAATAAGGGGGAAAGGGTTTGTCATCTTCGAGCCACTAGTTCGCAGGCGTGCAGGCGTCTCTGCTGGTGCCGAATCTTTAAAAAAGTTCATAAGTACGAAGATATCTCCGGATGTTATGCTTTATGCCTTTTGGAACTATTGCGTCTTGGGATCCTAGTGCTGAGGTTTGCTTCGCATCTGTGCGAGGCCATTGGGTTCCGTACAACTCTGGTCGCGGTGTAGGTACTTACCTTAGTGTTTGGCACGATGACCCTCTCGACGCTGTGAACGGGCTCGGTGGCGACCAGCTTGTCGCACACCGTCACCGAGGAGGAAGAGGGGGCGCGGCGACGGGGCGCTGCAGCCCGGGGACCCCCGGGGGGCGCTCGCGTCGAGAACAACCGGTTCAACTCGTCCAACTTTGACATTATTATCTTGTAAGTCTTGCATTGCTGCGTCTGTTCACAAACATAACATAGGTCTAGCTAGGTGAGCTTCAGGTATTACTGCCGCTACTTGGTTTACCGTTTATCGGTGATCGAGGCTGTCTTTAACCTACTGGAGGATATTACTTAGGATAGTGGGGATTCAACAGAACACTATTTTATTCTAATTTATTAATTTTATGACAAATTAATTGATTTTATGTAAAATATACGTAAGTAAATAAAAGCGTGTTAAAAATGGGTGCGTTTACTTATGTACGCGCTTGAGAAGTTATACCGTCCGTCTTTCTGTCCATCCGTCCGTCCGTCTGATATTTATTGTGCGCGCAGCTTCAACCTGTTACTTTTGTGTTACAGTGATGCGGGCGCATCTTAAAAACACTCCCATTTTTTTCCACGCCTAAAAAAGCATAACTTCAAAAATAGGTACTTACCTATTGTAGTCAGTAATTTAGGTTCGACTTATTTGAAAAAGTTTTTCGGTCATAAATTTCGGTTATCGTTTAGTGATCTGGCAGGAACTAGAGGGCCCGATCGATCATGGGGCCCTGGGCACTTGCCCACAGTGCCCAGTGGGAAAGGACCCCTCTTTCCTACCGCCGGTGATATGTATCTTAAAGTAGCAGTGAGGTACTAACTCTATGTCTATCCTTCCGCGTGGGATCCTTAGTGCTCCGACTGGTACTGCTGGAGAGGTCGCTCACGTCAGCTGGAGACGGTGGCTTCGTACGTCGCTCGATCTGTCGCTCCACGTAACTCCTCACCTTCTCCGACTGAGAGAGCTGCGACTTAGCTCGCCCGTCATTGCTCCGTCTCTGTTCGCTCGTACAGCTCCTACCGTCTCTCTGCTGCTCGTGGCTAGGTGTCGGCTCGGGCTGGTCGGTCCGCTCTGCGCGCTCGGTGAGACGCTCGCACAGCTGCGCGACGTGAGCGATCTGACGCTGCTGTTCGAGGAGCGCCTGCTCGCAGACAGTGCGGAACGCTCGCAGCGAGTTGGTCGAGTCGAGGGTGCGGGTCGAGGTGGGCTCGGCGGTGGGCACGGCGGGACGGGCGCGGGGACCATCGGTACTCGAACGTCTGTTGGGTAGAGAGAGACGTACGGGGAATGGAAAACAATGGTTGTCTGTAAAGTCGGTTGATAATTTTACGTGATAAAGTCATAAAAAAACGTATAAAAAATTGAGATATTTTTTGTTTTTCAATATATTTTTAACCGACTTCAAAAAAGGAGGAGGTTCTCAATTCGGTTGTATGTAAGTACTTATATATTTTTTTATGGATGTTCGCGTATATCTTCTTTGTTTATCAACCGATTTTGATAAATCTTTATTTGTTTATTTTTTATTCTTTTATGCCTTTTATTCGTCACGTCACCATAACACAGGCCCAGATAAGCGATATAAGGTATTACTAAACTAACACAAGACACGTGACGTTTCACATAACGCCGTCATGTCATGTTCCAGTACCATGACGCGTCATGGTACCGGAACATGACACTTTTTGTGAATTCACTCAGGTGTTCCATCAATTTATTATTACGTCAAAAATATTTAGTGTTAAAATGTATTGTCTGACTGACCGACACTGACTGACTGGTCAGTCAGACAATACATTTTTTCAAGAAGTTAGCTCTTACCCACTTGCAATTCTTTCATATTATCGTTACGTTTTTCTCACCAACACTAATTACCTACCGATTTTGTTCTACACTTCCAAGCAACGCCATCTATTCTATTTATGACATAAATAAATATTAAATAAATAAATATTTCAGGACATATTACACATCGCCATCCAGCCCCAAGCTAAGCAACTTAATGCTTGTGTTATGGGTGCCAGATAACGGATAAACTACATATATACTTTTTTTTTGTAAATATATACATATTATACATATAGGAAACACCCAGAACCAGAAACAAGAATTTATGGTCAGCATAAATACTTGTTCCCGGCGGGAATCGAACCCGCAACCTTCTCGGTCGCAGTCGGGTGTTCGCCCGACGCGCCACAGAGGTCGTCACATCAAAGGGTGGCAAACTTAGGCCCGTATTAATAAATCGCTCTCAATATCGATCTTGAGTGCGTATCAATTGAGTGAGTCTTGAGATGCGGTCACTATCTTAAGTTAGGCGTTAATTAATAGATAAAACTCAAGTTCTAACCAGGCTGATATCGCTCTTGAGATTTGAAACTGATCTTGAGAGCGACATTGAATAACAGTAACGCTTTGTTCTTACCTTGAATGGTATGTTTTTACCCTATGGTAGGTAGTGTCGTCATATTTTGCTGTCAACTTGTTTTTAATGTGAATTTTTTTACAAAATGTAAGATTTTACTACTAAATAATTATTTAAATGCGAATGATTTGTTCAAAAAGTCATTAGCATAAAATATCATCATAATAATTGATTTCTGACAAAATTTGTTCTAGCTCCATGTTCCTGAACTACAAAACTAACGAAACAGCTAACTTATGTCATGTATGACCCGCAATCAGACTTGAGTTCACGAAACTACATCTTGAGACATATCTTGAGAGCTGAGTTTGATTTATTAATACGGTATTACTCAAGTGATACGTCGCTCTTTAATCGCGTCTTAAGATAGGTTTATTAATCAGCGCAACAACTCAAGAGCAAACTCAAGATTGAAATCGATATTGAGTTCGGTTTATTAATACGGACCTTAGACAGAGCAAATAAGGAACTATCGTTCCAAAATATAGACAAGCTACCAGCGTATACAGTGTGAGAGCGAGTTTCAACATACCTACCTAACTATATGTATAGTTGTCAAATTGCCACTAAACAGTAATTAACCATCACTGCACAAGTGCACACTAATTATTACCTACTTACTCCTTTTTTTAATTAATATATATAAATCTCGTGTCACAATGTTTGTCCTCAATGGACTCCTAAACCACTTAACCGATTATAATATAATTCGCACACCATGTGCAGTTCGATCCAACTTGAGAGATAGGATAGCTTGCATCTTAATTTATCCCGATATTCCCACGGGATCGGGAGTTACGCGGGTGAAACCGCGTAGGGCAGCTAGTATCCTATAAGTCACAAGTAACACAAATTAAAGTCTCACAGGATAAGGAAACAAAACTTTGATAGACACCAAACGCTTGTCTGCCACCAACGACATTGGTGGCAAACAAAAAAACCGATACCTACGCAAATAGAGTCAAAAAACTTATACTTTGTCTTGCTCCCACTTACTCATTTGACGTTCAATACTTCTCACTCTAGTAATTATTATTGATGTGAAACATCTATAGCCGCACGTAAAACCGCGTGGCGTGGCGACGCGTCGCCACGCTATATGATGGTATATATATACAGTCTATATGCAGTAGTGTGTACGGTGTGCACACCGTAATCGACTGTGCGATTCTATCACAATCTGTTCTTTTCTGCATATTACTTTTTATTTTAGCAGCGGGTCTATATCCTATTCTCTTTCTACGGTGGCTTATGAGTCCGCCCCGGGCCTAAGAGACCAACTACGCTACGCGACGCGACGTCACTATGTTCACGATGTAAGTTCTAGCTACGCTACGGAGGGCGTGTGATACCTGTGTGGCCTGGCGTGCCGACGTTGCCGCGAGTAGCTGGAGTCGGAGACGCCGGAGTCGTGCGAGAACCGCTTGTGACGCGCCTTCACACCGCCGGCGTCTACCACCAGCTCGCTACAACAACACAACATTTACAACGGACCACTATACAAACATAAATCAGGTAAGTATACATACTACCATCATCTGTACCTACCGATCACTATCACTACATAGTATAAATAAAAGTCGCTTTCCGCTGTCTGTCCCTATGCATGCTTAGATCTTTAAAACTATATACGCAACGGCTTTTGATGCGGGTTTTTTTCAACAGTTAGAGTGATTCAAAAGGAAGGTTTACATGCATAATATAGCCGTGCGAAGCCGGGGCTGGTCGCTATTAACTACATAAACAAGAAAATAATAATTAGCTTTATGAAGAAGTCTAAGAACCGTCCCTTATTAGGTACGTATCATCGAATATGTGATCTCAGACAGAACATACCTACCTACTAGGGAGAAAAGATAAGAGAATAGCTTTCGCCCGTAACTTCGTTTGCGTAAGAATTTTACCAAATCCTTTCTTATCGGATGCCTACGTCAAAGAACAGACCCTCCAAGTTTTATGTCTCTACGATCAACGGTTTAGGCTTGATCAGTCAGTCAGTCAGGACAAAGTATGTATATAAGATGTATCTAACCATTCTGTACGTTCGGCAGTAGGTGCAGGCCGCGAAGGTCGGACCGCTCCACGCATGTACCGGTCGAGGTCTATGATGTCGGCGCCGCGCGCGGCGGACCACGACCCCGATGACGATGGGGACATCCACCTACACACGAGCAACGACCAAAGACAGACGTTACAACACGTTCGTATACACAACCAACCAACGACGTTTCAATACTCACAGGTTTTTATCAACGATAGTTGAAGCGCCGCCTCCGCATCATAGATTGATTATATCGGTAGTTGCCGTGTGTTGTGATTACTAGTTATCTATGATGGATACCATAGACATCGCATCAAAGACTGGTATTTCTATGCATCAAAGACATTAGAAACTCCTCTTTGCTTGACAGCGCTGAAGTGCCGCCGGTCATCACCAAACTCCTTGCGGATTACTCTCTCTAGCTGTTTTATGAATTAAGGTAAGAACAGACTGAGCCCACGTACGCAACGTATGCTATGCAATGTGGGAGAGTTGATGTGCACACTTGTCCCGCGTACACAACGTATTTTGACGTAAGACTCATTAGTCATTTCTGCAGGTGCTGTTGTGTACAATGTTTACTGATTCTGAGAGTGAATTTGAGGACGATTTATTACTTTTTTTATTTATTAACCGACTTCAAAAAAGGAGGAGGTTCTCAATTCGTCGCGTATATTTTTTTTTATGTATGTTCGTCGATTACTTGAAAACGCCTGGACCGATTTGGAAAATTCTTTTTTTTGCGCGCCAAAAGAACAAGAAAAAGAATTAACAAGAGAAGATATTGGGTTCATGAGATGTAATTTTGCTATCACTTCCCACGCTTCATTGCGTAATGTAGCATCGCGATAATCGATGCATTTAATATTATAAATGGCTTCATATCGCCTAACCAAATCAATTAATTATTGTTCGTCTCCCATTTTCGAACCAAAGCGTACCAACGTCTAATCGAGACTGACGCGCTGCGAACGTAAGTTCTAGAAACACACTGGTCTTACGTGGTCTTACGCGTGGGATGATGGCGTAGGGTATCCCCTCTACCTAATCACCCACCCACCCACGCCGATCTGGATTGACAGACCTGACGTTGCGTAGGACGCGTGTGATAGCGTTGCGTATGATAAGTATGTTTCTAATTCAACGGTTTTCATACAAATTCAAGAGTCTAGATGTCATAATGCGTTGCATACGTTGCGTACGTGTACTGTCTGTTCTTACCTTTAGTTCGCATCATGGACCGCATGAGGTTGCTTTAAAAAAAGGTTGCAAAATTTGTCTGGATAAAGAGGGAAGTTTTAAATATTAATAACTTGGTTTTGAGCTATAGAACGAGCATTCCAATCAAGCAACTTTGTTGTTCCAAGCTAAATATAGTTCCATATATTATACTAGGTACAAACTTAGAAGTACCATAATCTGCCTTTTAAAGAATAAAACCTTCAGCACCCTAACAATAAAAGAAGATTCCTCTTTCCTAGCTGACAGACATCACTCATTCTGGCTGAATATACCTACTTCTTTAAAAGAAACCTGACACATCAAGAACAAAAGAAAATTTTCGCTATGGCACCATCAAAATTGAGTGTATGATTATAAAAATAAAACAACATAATGTAGTGTAACTCGACAACGCAGTCAACCCAATAACAGTGTATAACTATGAAGGTTTCAGGCATTGACCTTTGGACCCTGATTTGTTTTTTAATCCAGGTAAGTCACTGCAGTTGCACAGCAGGCACAGTGACATACGTAGCTTATCACTGCCCCGTGTCCTCAGTCATCATTTACCGAACAATCTCCATCGTTTGGCTGTTGAACCGACCATAACACCAACATTACAAGTGGAACCTCTATTCTTCCACCGCACACCACGATATACACTGTACAATTGCTACACAAAGCTGGACTTCCACACCACCTCCAGTATTTGCATTAAGATCATAGGTACCTACTTCGAAAATAAATTCTCTATTTTGTAAGTGAACGTACCTATTCTTAACTATTGCGTTTAAAGGCATTTTGATTTATCGTATTGTCTCATCTATGGTAGAAACTATAAGTGAAGGTAAAGAAGTACATATTTGAGGAGTTAAGAAGAAGAAGAAGACAATACCTACACCACACCTAGATCCATTCTTTGTTTAGCGGCATCGAACAATGCGCTACTTTTATCCAATGGTTGGATTTATACATGCCTACATACTTAACATATTGTCTTTCTATTAAAATTTGATTTAAATTTATAGGAACCTACTAGTAACTATGTAGGAACTCACTTTTTAACCAACTTCAGAAAAAAGAGGACCATCTCCATTAATTCGTCTCATATTTTGCATATTTTTTATGTAGGTATGATACATTTAACACGGAAGAGAGAACCCAACCGATTGAGTTGATTATTTTGCTAAAGAGTTTTATTAATGGCTACATAGAGACAGAAAATAAACGTATCTACTATCGGTACACTAGGTATTGTTTAAGTAAGGTAAAATAAAGTTCTTGGATTATTTTAATGTGAAATACAAGTTTCCAATGAATCGTTTAGGTTGTGGGAGCCCTAGCTTGCAAAAAGAAACCGTCTTGCCGGCCGCCGCGCTGCCCGGGCGGCTGCAAGCCCAAGTACTGGTGATCTACCTCCGTGTCTCCGCTACCACGCCAGCAATGCACATGTGCACATGTCTCCTCTCGCACTCTACATAACAATACTTGACAATATGGTAAGTTAGACAGAGCCTGATAGTTTTGTGATGGCAAATATTAAATGCTTGATCGTTTTAAAATGGCAATGTTAAGATTGTATACAATGGACGTTCAAAAGTCCACCGCCACCGTAACGTTTGCAATCCTGTGTAGCACTATTATAAACCGAGTGGCTAAACCACTCTGCCAACTAAAGACAAAGCTAACATGTTGACAAATAATAACCACACTGAGTATGTACTTTTAATTCAAGTATTTATTCACTACATAGTTTATAACAAAGTCGCTTTCTCTGTCCCTATATCCCTATGTATGCTTAAATCTTTAAAACTACGCAACGGATTTTGATGCGGTATTTTGTAATAGATAGAGTGATTCAAGAGGAAGGTTTATATGTATAATACATGCATAATATAGCCGTGCGAAGCCGGGGCGGGTCGCTAGTGTTTGTATAAAGTGTATTCAATACTGGTTTATAGTAGGTAACACTAGCTTTTGCCCACGACTTCGTTCGCGAAGAAGTCGAAAATGGACCGACGAATCACGTTGTCACATACAATCTCTGTCCCCCTTTTTCTCTAAGGGGTAGAATATCGGAAAATCTTTATCTAATGTCTACGTCATACAAAGAACATACCTTCCAAGTTTCAGGTCTCTACGATCAGCGGTTTAGGCTGAGCGTTGATCCGTCAGTCAGTCAGGACAAAGTATTTTATGAGTAGCGCACTGATAGTGCACTTATGTCACCTACTGTATATATCGTAGTGAGCGGCTGATACTGCGGTAGATGAGTGACGTTGTTTGTTGTTGTGGTTGTTCCTCAGATAGAGATGATGGTGTGGTGGATCGTGTGGATGGCGATGTCGGCGGTGCGGGTCCTCGCGTGCGCCAAGAAGACCATCTGCCGGCCGCCGCCCGGGGGCAAGCCCGGCTGCGGCGGCAGGCGGTAACGCAGGTAACCTTACCTTGGTTAGGTAGTTTACTTACATTATGACTTACATTCGTTGAATAAGGGATGATTCTCATTAGACCGGGGGCCGTGTCCGGAGCGGAGTTCGTCCGGTGCTGCACGTTTATATAACACCGGGTTATCAGCCGCCGTGGGGACGGGGCGGATCCGTGCAGTAGACGAGCGTCGTCCGGGCACGGATAGGACATAGTTATGCACGGATCCGTCCGCGTCCCCTCGGCGACTGATAACCCGGTGTTATATAAACGTGGAGCACGAACGGGCGGGTCTTATGACAATCACTACATAGTATAAAACTAAGTCGCTTTCTCTGTCCCTATATCCCTTTGTATGCTTAAATCTTTAAAACTACACAACGGATTTTGATGCGGTTTTTTTTAATAGATAGAGTGATTCAAGAGGAAGGTTTTTAGATATAATACATGCATAATATAGCCGTGCGAAGCCGGAGCGGATCGCTATCATCCCTAAGTCTAGTGTTCTGCACACAGCAGCAACTCCACGACGACGTTTCCTTAGCGAACTAAGAAAACCTCGATAAGTCAGCTATTCTAATAAAATAGCTACGACACCCACGTTTTTACCTGCGTTTTTCTCGATTCTGTGATTAATCATGATAAACAGAGGTATAGTGACCACGGTTACACATATAATAACTAAGTTCAATATAACTATGTTCATAAAACCTAACGGTCGATTCGGCTACACATTATAAAGAAACGATTTTTACCCATTTGACTTGATTAGGGCAGCATATAAAGTGCCATCCAGAACACCCCCTAGAGTAGAAAGATGGAGTTTAATGTGTTTTGTTTCCCCATTAGACAAACGTGCCCTCAACCCGAGCAAGCCATGAAGACATCTTGAATGACTTCCTAAGTAGTTATATGTTAACCTACTGTTTATACATACATACATATCATATAACTCAACTTGTAACATAGAAATAAATGAAACTGTAGTAAAGTTTTACATTGTTTTATTATTGTATTCCCTTAAAAATAACACTTAACACCATTACACCTTAGTAGTTCCTGAAACAAGATAACTGCATTATAATACAATGTTTGTTTTCAACTATTACTTGTAACAATCAAGGATTGTAGTCAAAATAGAATTTATAAAATCACTTTAAGAGGAAATGGTACCGGGGGCTCTTTCCATACAAACTATTACAAACGTAGTCGACAGTATTCTCCCTGGATGAACAACACTAGAGCAAATATTTTTGGTGCATAAAACTTTTAACTGCCATGACCATGCCCCTAGTTTTTGTTTGTATATTTTTTATTTTTTAGAAAATGAAAAAACTGAAAACATAAGGTCATAGTCATGGCAGTTATAGGTTTTATGGCACAAAAATATTTGTGCTAGTGTCATTATCCGACGACCTCTGTGGCGCGTCGGGCGAACACCCGACTGCGACGCAGAAGGTTGCGGGTTCGATTCCCGCCGGGAACAAGTATTTATGCTGACCATAAATTCTTGTTTCTGGTTCTGGGTGTTTCCTATATGTATAATATGTATATATTAACAAAAAAAAAAAAAAAAAAGTATATAAGTAGTTTATCCGTTATCTGGCACCCATAACACAAGCATTAAGTTGCTAAGCTTGGGGCTGGATGGCGATGTGTAATATGTCCTGAAATATTTATTTATTTATTTATTTATTATCCAGGGAGCAACCAGTCGACTATGTTTGTATGGAGAAAACGCCGGTACCCTTTCATCTTAAACAATGAAATCTAGCCTCCCCCATAATTAATTATTTTTGTGACCTATCTAAGAACCCTAGGGACTAATGAGACGAATCTAAGGATACCTTAATTAAAGAAATCCATCAAGTAGTTTGAAAGATATGAGGCAATAAAGAATATTACTAACATACAAAGATAGGCGCGAAAAACATAACCCTTTTCTTGCAGTCTGGTAAAAATACTTGAAAGAGAAATGTGCTAATCTAAAACCTAGAAGGTAAAGGCAACAAACAGGTTGGATTAGCTACATCTTTTAGACTTGAAGTTAGACGAGACATTTGCATTTGCACATAGAGTAAACTACAGTTGCATGTTGGCCCTGATATGCACAATATTTTTTGCTTAAAGTATTTATTCTAATAAAGGAGAAAGATTTCTTCTTTGCAATAAGTGGAATAAGCTTCAAAACTACTGGTCTGATTCAGATAAAACTTGATTTAAAGATACATTGATTCATTGACAGTAACACAGGCTACATTTTATCCTGATATTGGGTTAGGTACAATCGGCGCTCAAAAGTCCACTAGCAGCGTAACATTTACAATCCTGTGCAGCACTATTTGAAAATTATAACAACGTAACCTGTGGCTCGAACCCACGTCGGTTGGTGTAGCTGGTGGCCCCTTATACCACTCACACAACTAAACACATAACTAACATGTTGACAAATACATAATCACATTGAGTACTTTTAACACATGAGCTTTTAATTCAGGTATTTATATGTGTGTAATGTCTATTAGAAGAAGGCCGTAAGTCCAATACTGGTTCATAGTATAATTGTAGCACAGTGATAGTGTACTTATGACTCATACTGTACTTACTTGGTGAGTATGCCATCCTTCTTGGTGAGCCTGACGATGCAGTCGTCGGACTCCCCCATGCGCCTGATGGCTCCGCAGACGACGTACATCTTGGAGGTGTCAGCCGCCCGGCCTGTGCCTGGCTCCACGTCCGCTATCACCAGCTGCACCGACGCATGGTCTTTCGCGTGGATCAGACGGTTCGATGCGGAGCTACAACACACATACATACATGTAGAGTTAGAGTTGCCACTAGTCAAGTTATTGGTACCTACACTTGTCACTACTATGCAAATAAAATTCAATTCTTGATTGATAGTTTTCAAGCTATTGCATAGCTTTTATCTCAGGTTTTGAGCGCGGCGACTGAATCATTCCATAACGAAAATAAAACCTAACACCCCCACTCCGCCTACCATGTAGCTCGGCCGAGCGTTCGCGTAACGTGTATGTATATGGTACGACTGTACGAAGTTCGCACGATGCAATAGCTATTTTAATATCCCACAAACTATATTATAATGTTACAGGGAAACTTAGCTCACTACCCATGCTTAAGGAAGCTAAAACTAGACAGGCGCGTTCACCCTACTCCAGCAAACTCGATACTTCTGCATACCAAGTCCCTATAGCTAAATAGTATCTTAGAACTACAGGCAAAATCTGTATTAATATAATACAATTGAAGAGTTTGTTTGTTTGAATGTTCTAATCTCTAGAACGACTGCTTTCACACACCGTCAACTGTGTTTCACAACCAATTGTCTATGTGTTATGTTTAAAACTAGCGACCCGCCCCGGCTTCGCACGGCTATATTATGCATGTATTATACATATAAACGTTCCTCTTGAATCACTCTATCTATTAAAAAAAATCCCCATCAAAATCCGTTGCGTAGTTTTAAAGATTTAAGCAGTCAAAGGGAAATAGGGACGGAAAAAGCGACTTTGTTTTATACTATGTAGTGATAATATCTCAAGAAGCCTAGTAAGTATTATCAATCAGATTTGAAAAAGGTTATATCTGGCTACTTAGTTTAGTTTTACGGGGCTGTTTCCGCACTTAGCCTCTTTATTTGGTCATTGTGCGTGTGAATATCCCACTTGTCACTTCAACCATCCCAAGTCCTCCCCGAAGGCTCCGGACGAGATGCCGGCTGGCTACTTTATTCCAATACCAGATTTAGGCGGAAGAAATCAAAGTAGAAATCAAAAGTTGATACACCACAAAAGTTGATACACTGATGGAAATGTCGGGAGTGGGTAACAGGATCCTTACCTACAACTGTATATCATCAAAATGTATTTAATAATACGTATATCCGAGGCAATGAGCCCCTCGACATTTACTTTGTATCTAAACTATATAAAACACGTCGCAATGTGATCAACATAACCTCATTCAACTCACCATTTCCTCGGGCAGTACAAGTCAACGTATTCACCGGCGTCGTTCTGCATCTTGAGTTATTTATCTGAAACACGGATATTCACTTAGTTTCACAAGATTATAACGTTGATTTCACTATATTTTTACGCTAAAAATGTTGGAAAACTAACATATACGCACACGGCACACAGTGACAGCGGCAAAAGAAAGATCAATGTTGCCAGATCTCTTGACATAAAAGGATCAATTTAATAACGAAATAAATAATGTATGTATTTATTTCAACACTATTTTATTTGCGTGTTTGTAAATTTTTGTATTACTATTGTTTTGTGAAACAAAAAATAAATAAAATAACCATTTTAATAAATTGTATTAGGTACAGACATACGTAGTAATGTGATTCCAAAAACATGTTTTAATAATAATTGCATTTAATAAATATAACAAAATATTGCTTGCTTATATTTACCCATTGTAAAACCGAATTGAAAATAATTTACAACTTTCACAAATATTCGAAAACAGTCAAACTGTTTCATTTATGTTACCATTTTATGAGTAGCAAAAGTCATAATAAAGTTATTCGTGTACCTTTGTGGCAATATTATGACAACAGCTGCGGTCCGAAATCGACTTTGAGCGCTGTCAGACGCTCAAACGCGTTCCGAAATGCCATGAGCGCGCTCATAAGCGCTCACGAAAGACTGTTACAAAAGGAAATACGCCATCAACGACGCCATCTTGTGCTTACGACGACCCTGCTCTCCAGTGAAATCTCCGTGAGCGATCTGTCAAATTGATGATTGCATCCGTTCTTATGATGATCTAAGTATGCGAGCGAAATTCGAATTTAAATATTTATCATGAGTTTAAAAGTGATTGACGACCCAGTTAGCACAATGGTCACCATGCCGGACTGTGTCGGGTTGCGGGTTCGATTCCCGCCTCAGATTAGTATTTATGCTTAGAAATCCGTCTGTGGTCTGGTTATTTCTATGTATTATAAATATACCTATACCTATTTACAAAAGAAAAGTATATAAGTAGTATATCCGTTGTCTTGTACCCTTAACACAAGTCTAGTTAATTAGTTTGGGGTTAGATGGCGATTTGTGGAATAAACTGCAATATTTAATTAAATATAGGTATCTCTGTGTTTTTAAACGTGAATAGAATATCTATGTGTTACAAAGAACGAAGGAGCAATTTATTAATCGCCCACTAATATTAGCCCACAATACTTCAAACAAATAAAGTAAAAAGTATTAAAATCACATGTCAGTTGATAGATATTTATAGACATTGGCTATCTGTGCACCACGACCGTAAGTAAGTAACCGTAAGTAGCATGTACCCACCTATACAAAAAGTGACACAATACTTGTGTATAACGTGGTAGTATGTAAGTATCTACGATACAAACGACTTGAGTTACCAGTTAGCTTCGACCAGTTAGTGGTAATCTTTATTTTATTTTGTTTTATTTTATCTTAGTCCTTAGTTATTAATTATTATTACTACTGTAATATGGGTACATGCCTGAATTAAATATATTTTATTTTTTTATTTTATTTATAGTTGGCGCGCTAAAACCTGGTCCGAAATCTTATACGTCGTGATAGCACCGTAAGCATATTGAGTACGCTCACAATATCGGACCGGGAGATTTCATCGTTAGCACTGTCAGCGCTATCACTTGTATTCGGACCGCAGCCGATGACAGCCACATAGATATCAGGAGACACTTTCCATCATTACAAAATAAACTTTAATTGTAAACAATATAGTTCATTTTAGAGAAATACAAAGTCCGAGCGAACTTCGGTCCGAGTGTGGTCCGAGTGAGATGGAGATAAGTAAGTCTGCCTCTTTCCCACTGTATTGCCAACCTGAAAAGATAATAGAAATACTTAGTAGAAAATTAATAATAAAATATCAGTTTTTTTTATAGTAAACTAGCGACCCGCCCCGGCTTCGCACGGCTGTGTTATGCATGTATATATATCTAAAAACCTTCCTCGTTAATCACTCTATCTATTAAAAAAACCGCATCAAAATCCGTTGCGTAGTTTTCAAAGCATACAAAGGGACATAGGGACGGCGAAAAGTGACTTTATTTTATACTATGTAGTGAAGTGATAGTGAAATCACGATATTTTAAAGATTTTTTGAGTTCTTAGAGATTAGTCTTACTTAATATGTACTTATTTGTACGAGAATAATAATAAAATCTTATTAATAAAATGTTAATCGATTGTCAGCGTGTTAGTAGGATTTATTTATATGCAATGGCAGCCCATCGGCCATGTTGATTTAATATCCGCGGTAAATTCAAAGCGATTATTTAATGTCGTTTTCATTTTTAATATTTTTTTGTATTAGGTAGTATTATTTTTTATTAATTAAGGGTAATATTTTGATTACAAAAGCCAAAAGCAAAAGGTAAGTACCTATACCTTATTTGCGGAGTTTATTTCTTTCAGTAAGTAACTTTAGTTTACTTTCTTGGATTATAGGGTAAGTAACAATTAAAATAGGTAATAAGAAATTATGAGATCATTAAATATATTGATATTATTTTATTATTAATTATGATTATAATTAATAATAATAATTAAATACTTGTTGCAATTTATCTTGTTGATCTTGTTTGACCACTAAATACTTTACATAGTTTTTGAAACGCCCCGCGGTTTCACCTATGTATGAATCACTGTCCAATCCTCACGTCCTGTCCATTCTTTTCAGAGCCTCTTTATAACAAACAAAACAGAAAAGATCTAGTTATCTACTTGTACTTACCATCAATATAAAAATGGTGGTACCTAGTTCTATCTATTTTATTAATAGAAACATTTAGGAAACCTCAATAGACTAATTTATTTAATTTGATGAGAAAGGTACCTACTTAGCCAATAACTACTAAATATTTGATAGTACCTACCTTCCTACATTTAATTTTATTTAAATCTGGGGGCACGGCAGTGCCACACTAAAATATTGATTTAATATAATATTATGTATTGCTTGCGAGATACATTGTGTTTTCATGCGATTGCCAAGTCAATCTATTTATTTAAAACATAAGAGATTTTTAATATTGACATGGTCACCTTAAGATATTGTTAGGTTAGCGTATTACGAAATAACTTAGACGGAAAGTCCCTTTAGTAGGGACTGAATAAATTAACCGACTTGGTATTACATGGATATCACAACTTTTTACCCGACTACGGCGAAGCCAAATGGGAGGGTTATGTGTTTCACCTGTATGTATGTCCATCTGTTCCCACGTAACTTCAAAACTACTTACTATAATTCAACAAATGAGGTATCGTTAGAAGCGTCTCAATGGTCCGCTGGTTATAGGCTCTATGTGACGTCACAATAAATTAAACGTGGCGCCCTCTAGAGGACATCGAGTCATCAATTAAAAAATAAAAATAATTAAAATGTATCGTGTGGGGTATTAAATGAAAGGGCTTAATTAGCACATTTCAAAAATATATATATTGCACTAGCTGTTGCTCACTGATATGCTTGCATTCACTCGATAATGGTGTTAGTAGGTACGTGTGTTTGTTACTTCTTCATGCAAAAACTACTGACCGGATAGCAATAAAACTCGGTAAGTCAATAGCTGAGACCCTGTATTAGTACATAGACTACGTTTAATCTCGACATTCCCACGGGATCGGGATTTCCCTTGTTCCGGTTTCGGGTCTTCAAGGTGAAACAACTCAGCCGATAGACAAATTTTAATGGGTAGTACCTATGGGTATTTGAGGGCTTAAAACGTAACATTGGCTACCTGAAGTGATCGTGTGGGTTAAGCAACGCTTATTAGGGCGGTCGATCGCCTTCAACTTCAACCGAAATAAATGAAAGCTTGTACTATAGGGATAGTTTTTTAAAGCGTAAAGGTTCAAAATGTCCCTTCCCCAAAGTGTCCCTTGGTTATTTTATTAGGTACCTACTAAAAATAATTTAATCATTTTTTAATTCGCCCGAATACTGAAAGGCTACTTATGTTTTCGACTTCGTTAAGCGTTAAATATTTTTAAGTTGGATTTAAATTTTTAGTGGTATTCACAAAGGCTATTTACGAGATTTAAGATTATACTTAACAAAGCAGGCCTAAACTTTTACCAAATGGCAACATTTTAACAAAAAAGTTCGTTTTCTATTACAATTTTCTGCTTGATCCGTGATTGCTAAAAACAAGTTTCGTTTCACGCACTAAACTGGAGTAAAAGTTGATACATTTAATAAAAATAAACGTTTCTTTACACTCTGTGATTGAAAATATTTGACAACAAAATAAATATTATTTTGTTTATTGTTTACAAGTTTTTTCGATTTCGAGTTGTTCTACGTGAATAAATATTACTGTAACTATTAAAAATGTCTAGCGTTACGAAACAGAAAAGGGGCTGTAACTACACAGCCCCAGAAAAACAAATATTGGTGGATTATTCACACATACTCAACGGGCCTGCATAAATATTTTCATATTGTATTTTCTTCTGTATTTTGAAACATCTTGGAAAATAAGGAGACATACGGTAAAAAAAGGAGTGTGGTGGAGAGTTGCTGAGCAGTATTAGAGCAGCTAAAGGATGGAGAAATGTCACTGGATTTTAAACTGCTTCCCCGTCAGTTTTCACTACGACCAACAAATTATGGCAAGCTGGAGATGACGAACGGTGTTTTTAAGTGAATGCATATTACTGTGAAATGTCTAGCGTTACAAATAAAAAAAGGTGCTGCAACTACACAGCCCCAGAAAAACAAATATTGGTGGATCTTAATCACAATAAGTAGGTTTTATAAACCTATACCAATGATCAACTCGACGGGCCTATCTGCTTAGTTAAACTCATATTGTATTTTCTTCTGGATTTTGGACCATCTTGGAAAATACGGAGACAAACGGACAAAAAAGAAAGTGCTGGTAGAGAGTTGCCGATCAGTGTTGAGCGGCTAAAGGATGAATAGGTGTCACTTGATTTTAAACAGCTTCCTCGTCAGTGTTCACTCCGACTAATCAACTAAGGCAAGCCCGAGATGAGGAATGGTGACTTCCCCCTGGAACACTGGGGACCGCGGGCTCTCCGACACCTCACCTCAAGGTGCCCTGTGGACGTGTACTTATTATTATTTCTGTATTAAATTCCTGTTTAATTTATCGATTATTGTTTTATTATAGACTAGTTAATCATGACCCCTCAGTATTTTAAAACCCAAAGGTTTCAGTGGACTATTAGGCCTTCTGTACCTAGAGAGCGAGTCTTTTCATATAACAAACATTGTAAAGCATAGCGGACCTAATACGAAGCTTTAACTTTCCATACAAATTTAGTTTAGTGAGAGTAATGTTTCTGAAAAAACTCCCATTAAGGGCTCGGTTAAATATCAATGAGTAATATGGTGTATTCATAACTAACCTCCCGGTGCTGATATCTTGGATCTAGTGATAAAACCTGGAAGAAGGCTTTAGGAACACATTGTCTCAACAAGATAGGCCTATCATGCTTGGGTGTGCTAAATTATCTGATTCCAGGGTCAGATGATAACGATAGGCACCTATCATATAAACTAGATAGACCTCTAGTACTATTTGGAAAAGGTAAGTACCTAGGTAGGTACCTATTTCGTCGTTTGAATTATATTAGGTATTTGTTACATTACGCTTATAAGTAAAAAAAACTCGTGAGGTCTTCAGGGCGAAGTACTATTTATTTAAGACTAACTGCACCCCGCGGTTTCACCCGCGGAATAATTTTCTGCCCAATTTTCTTTTTTTTTTTCATTAGAACCTTCTCTTGTCAATAAGAAACACAATAAAAGAAAAATTAGTGAAATTGATCCAGCCGTTCACGCGTGATGCCGTGACCAAGGAAAATAATCCATCAATTTTTATATTTAAGATAGCTTCAAAGCACTCTTAAATTTGTCAACCACTTATGATAAATAAGTGGTATTTAAGTCAGCTGTCAAACGCTAATTGTCGTTTCTGTATACCAAATTAACTTAAATTAACGAATAAGTGGGACTTAACAGCATGGCCTGCTAAATTTTAAGTGGTGTTTAAATTTACGTTAAGTGTATGTTTGCTATTAAAGCGTACGCTTAAATATCAATTTAAACGCCGCTTAAGATTAAGTAGCCTTTCAGTATTCGGGCGTATGTCCTCTAGAGGGCGCCACATTTGATTAATTGTGACGTCACATAGCCTATAACCAGCGGACCATTGAGACGCTTCTAACGATACCTCATTTGTTGAATTATAGTAAGTAGTTTTGAAGTTAGGTGGGAACAGATGGACATACATACATACATACAAACATACATACAGGTCAAACACATAACCCTGTGCCATTTGGCTTCGCCGTAGTCGGGTAAAAAACACATGATGGCAAACGGATAATTTGGGAAACGGTAGTGATGGGAACGGTCGTTTCGGGATTAGGTCTTTTCGGGAAATGTATATCAAACGTATGTTTTGGAATAAGTACATTGTGGGAAACATATTTATTGGGAAACGGATATATTATAAATGTGAAAGTTTGTGTGTGTGTATGTATGTTTGTTACTCCTTCACGCAAAAACTACTGGACCGATTGCGATGAAACTCGATACCTAGATAGCTGGAGACCTGGATTAACACATAGGCTACTTTATATCCCATATTCCCACGGGATCGGGACTTACGCGGGTGAAATCGCGGGGCGCAGCTAGTTCTTCATAAATGAGTCATTCCTGAGTATGGGAAGTTAGCACCGCACTTTTGAATTTTTCAAAATTTGACGATTGTGCTGAATTGTGCTAGGTTTGTGCTGCGTTGTGCCGTAATTTTTTTTTCTCTAAAGTCAAAACTGAAGTCAAAAATCGAATTAAACCAAATTCCACCCTGGCACCGCACTTTTGGAAATTCGGTTTTTTTAAGATTGTGCTAGATTGTGCTAGGCGTTCTAAACGTTGTGCCGCAAATTTCAAGTTTCTAGGTTTTAAAATGGCGCGTCAAAGTGGAAAAATGTTTTTGAAATTTGCCCCGCACTTTTAGATTTTTACAATTTTGATTATTGTGCTGAATTGTGCTAGGTTTGTGCTCCGTTGTGCCGTAAAAATAAAACCTCTAACGTCAAAACTGAAGCCAGAAAGTTGAAAAAACTGTAAAAAAAATTGTGAAGTTAGCACCGCACTTTTGGATTTTCGCAATTTTGATTATTGTACAAAGTTGTGCTAGGTTTGTGCTAGGTTGTGCCGTAAAAATAAAACTACTAACGTTAAAATTGAAGCCACAATGCAAATTAAACCAGAGCACCAAACCGAGAAGTTGGCACCGCACTTTTGGATTTTCGCAATTTTGATTATTGTACAAGGTTGTGCTAGGTTTGTGTTAGGTTGTGCCGTAAAAATAAAACTTCTAACATAAAAACTAAAGCCGTAATCGTCAAAAAACAAAAATTTAAAAATTCCCTCAAAAATCGCAACAAAGTGTTTAATGTTGTGTTTACTCTTATAAGTTCAGCGTTAGATTTTGCCATCGCGATTCAGGAAATTGGTTAGATTTCGTAGCGCCATCTAGCGGCCGATAGAACAATCATCTACCAAGCATGTCTGCATTAGTATTAAATAAAAATATTACAGGACATTCCACATATCGCCATCTAGCCCCAAGCTAAGTAACTAGACTTGTGTTATGGGTGCTAGACAACGGATATACTAATTATATACTTTTCTTTTGTAAATATATACTTACTTATAATACATAGAAACAACCAGACCACAGACAAAAATCTAACAATAAATACTTGTCTGAGGCGGGAATCGAACCCGCAACCCTGTGTTTGGCATTCCGGCATTCTATCGTGTTCAGCTAACGATTTTAAAACGACCTGTTATATTTTTTCTGGATATTTTACAATTACAGATTTTTGTTATTTCTACAGATTTATTAAATTAGATATAGATTATTATTCAGAACTTTTTTGCTAACGCTACTTTTCTGTCATTTTCGATTTACTTTGACAAGGTTCCGTCCCATTCTCATCGCGCGCGGATTATACCACTGTACAACATTTCATGAGTCTAGTCCTCGCAGTTTAGATTTTATGAAACCCCACGGGATTTTCCCAAAAATCTTTATAAATTCCCATTTTCGTCTCAATAATGTACCACTGTGTAAAATGTCACGTCATCGTCGTCTAGATCCAGCGGTAAAATTTTAATACTAATGCAGACATGCTTGGTAGATGATTGTTCTATCGGCCGCTAGATGGCGCTACGAAATCTAACCAATTTCCTGAATCGCGATGGCAAAATCCAACGCTGAACTTATAAGAGTAAACACAACATTAAACACTTTGTTGCGATTTTTGAGGGAATTTTTAAATTTTTGTTTTTTGACGATTACGGCTTTAGTTTTTATGTTAGAAGTTTTATTTTTACGGCACAACCTAACACAAACCTAGCACAACCTTGTACAATAATCAAAATTGCGAAAATCCAAAAGTGCGGTGCCAACTTCTCGGTTTGCATAATACCTACTGTTTAAAATACCTAATGGTTGTTTCACATATTTTTGTAATAACTAATGAACAAAATACCTAATGTACGAAACAACTACGGTTAATTTAACTAAGTTCATTATAACTATGTTTGAAATAACTACAGTCATAATAACTACTGTTTAAAAATACCTACCTACGGTTAATTTAACTTCGTAAACTTCCATAATCGTCAAAAAACAAAAATTTAAAAATTCCTTCAAAAAGTTCCTCATAAATCGCAACAAAGTGTTTAATGTTGTGTTTACTCTTATAAGTTCAGCGTTGGATTTTGCCATCGCGATTCAGGAAATTGGTTAGATTTCGTAGCGCCATCTAGCGGCCGATAGAACAATCATCTACCAAGCATGTCTACATTAGTATTAAATAAAAATATTACAGGACATTCCACATATCGCCATCTAGCCCCAAGCTAAGTAACTAGACTTGTGTTATGGGTGCTAGACAACGGATATACTAATTATATACTTTTCTTTTGTAAATATATAGGTACTTATAATACATAGAAACAACCAGACCACAGACAATAAATACTTGTCTGAGGCGGGAATCGAACCCGCAACCCTGTGTTTGGCATTCCGGCATGGTGACCATTGTGCCAACTGGGTCGTCAAAATTAAATTTTACCGGTGGATCAAGACGAGACGATGACGTGACATTTTACACAGTGGTGCTTAATGAGACGAAAATGGGAATGTATGAAGATTTTTGGGAAAAGCCCGCGGGATTTCACAAAATTTAGACCGCTAGGTTAAGCCTCGTGAAATTTTGTACAGTAGTACCCTATGTGACAAAAAGAGGAATTAATAAAGATTTTTTGGAATATCCCGTGGGATTTCATAAAAACTAAACTGCGAGGACTAGACCCTTGAAACTTTACACAGTGAAACTACCACTGTGCCCTATGTGTCAAAAATGGGAATTTATAAAGACTTTTTGAAAAATCCCATGGGATTTCACAAAATTTAGACCGCTAGGTCTAGCCTCGTGAAAATTTGCTCAGTGGTGCCTTATGGGACGAAAATGGGAATTTGTAAGATTTGTTGGAATATCCCGTGGGATTTCATAAAATCTAAACTGCAAGGACTCGTGAAATTTTACACAGTGAACCTTAGTGACCAAAATGGTAATTTAATAGAATTTTAGGAAAATCCCATGGGATTTAATAAAATCTAAACTGCGAGGAGTAGACTGGTGAAATTTTACACAGTTGTCCCATATGTGACAAAAATAAGGATTTATGAAGATTTTTTGAAAAATCACATGTTATGTATTTTTAATAAAGATTTAAGTAGGTACTTTTTACCTGCACACACATAAAAATTGGTCACAAATAAAAATTTCATCCAATTTGAACAAGTAAGTAGTTTAAGAATTATAACTAGTCAAAGTTTCTTAATTTTGTCACTCACTCACTCACTGACCGATCATCAAAAGTCTAAGGCATTTCTAGCAGACATAGAAGCTTTAAATTTTAAATACAGTTCGTGTTTAGTGTATAAATCAAGAAAAAACTAAAACGTTATGCAATTTCGGTCCAGTTTTCCTGATACGCAAACTGCATAAATAACTTTGTAATCCCATATAAATGTATAGGATTACAAAGTTACATTTGCAGTCAATGAATCAGTGTACCTGTATAAAATATGTAATAATGTATGTATATGTAAATACCTGTAATGTAATGTATGTATATATACTGATAAAATAGGTCGACTCATCTTTCTACCCTCATGATTAATATGTATATTCTGTGTTCATAAGTGGTTATCATTTAAATGTGATGCCAACATATTTGACTTATTATATCGCATGTAGAAGGCACTACAAAGACAGAGAGTGAGCTTGAAGAAAATCCGTTGTAGGTATTCAAGTAGAAGGTACCGGAAAGGAAAAAGTAGGACTATCTACGAATACAAAAATAAATGAGATCCCATCAAAAACATAACTTGTAAAAAAACCAAGTCTCGCAACCAAGTTCTTTTACCGTAAAAAATTGTGAGATCCATGTAATAACAAGTCGGTTAATTTATTCAGTCCCTACTAAAGGGACTTTCTGTCTAAGTTATTTTGTAATACGCTAACCTACCAACATCTTAAAGGGAAAAGTATTTTTGTAGTGCACAAATTTCGGTATGTTTTAAGCACATTAAAATAAAAAATACTGTTTTTTTTATTTTGGAGCTAACTCAAAAACTCTCAGAGCTATAACCATTTAAGTGTTTCTAACAAAACGACGAAGTCCATGGACACAATACTAGCGCCAGCGAGTTTAATAGCGCGCTCTAAATGAAGGTAGGTACCTACGTGTCACTGTGTGTGTGTATCGTATCGATACTGAGATACCCAATAATTTAGAAATTGCAGGAAGTTTTTCACATTAAGTATTGGTTTTTTTTTTCGTAAATGTACTCCACTGCTGACATATATTCAGCAGAAAAAAAATGTGCACTACAAAAATACTTTTCCTGTATAATAATAAAAATCTCTTATGTTTTAAATAAATATTATAGATTGACTTGCCCTTGACCCACGGGATATTCCAACAAATCTTCATAAATTCCCATTTTTTGTCACATAAGGTATTACTGTGCAAAATTTAACGGGTCTAGTCCTCGCAGTTTATTTTTGTAAATCCCACAAGATTTTTTTTAAATCCTTATAATACCCATTTTCTTCACATTATTATATGGTACCATTGTGCAAATTTTCACAAAATCTTCATAAATTCCCATTTTTAACACATGAGGTACCACCGTGTAAACTTTCAAGGGTCTAGTCCTCGCAGTTTAGATTTTATAAAATCCCACAGGATATTCCAAAAAATCTTCAAAAATTCATCTTTTTGTCACATAGGGTACCACTGTGCAAAATTTCACGAGTCTAGTCCTAGCAGTTCAAATTTTGTGAAATCCCACGGGATTTAATATATATTTTTTTATAATTTCCCATTTTGGTCACATAAGGTACCTACCACTGTACAAAATTTCACGAGCCTGGACCTAGTGGTTTAAATTCTGTGAAATCCCACGGGATTTTCCAAACAAATCTTTGTTAACTCCCATTTCTGTCACCTATGGCAAAATTTCATGTGTCTAGTCCTCGCAGTTTAAATTTTGTGAAATCCCGCGGGCTTTTCCCAAAAATCTTCATACATTCCCATTTTCGTCTCATTAAGTACCACTGTGTAAAATGTCACGTCATCGTCTCGTCTTGATCCACCGGTAAAATTTAATTTTGACGACCCAGTTGGCACAATGGTCACCATGCCGGAATGCCAAACACAGGGTTGCGGGTTCGATTCCCGCCTCAGACAAGTATTTATTGTCTGTGGTCTGGTTGTTTCTATGTATTATAAGTACCTATATATTTACAAAAGAAAAGTATATAATTAGTATATCCGTTGTCTAGCACCCATAACACAAGTCTAGTTACTTAGCTTGGGGCTAGATGGCGATATGTGGAATGTCCTGTAATATTTTTATTTAATACTAATGTAGACATGCTTGGTAGATGATTGTTCTATAGGCCGCTAGATGGCGCTACGAAAACTAACCAATTTCCTGAATCGCGATGGCAAAATCTAACGCTGAACTTATAAGAGTAAACACAACATTAAACACTTTGTTGCGATTTTTGAGGGAATTTTTAAATTTTTGTTTTTTGACGATTACGGCTTTAGTTTTTATGTTAGAAGTTTTATTTTTGCGGCACAACCTAACACAACCTTGACCGGACTCGCGCACGAAGGGTTCCGTACTATTATATTTTGTTTTTAACCCCGACGCAAAAACAAATTATGAATGAAGGGTAAATGGCGGTTTACGGTTTATGGCGTATTTAAAAAAACTACTTACCAGATCTCGTTCAAACCAATATTGGGTGGAAGTTTGCATGGTACTGTATATCATATATTTTAGTTTCATCATTCTCTTATTTTAGAAGTTACAGAGGGGGGGGGGCACTTTTTACCACTTTGAAAGTGTCTCTTGCGCAAACTATTCAGTTTAGAAAAAAAAACGATATAAGAAACCTCAATATCATTTTTAAAGACCTATCCACGTATGGGTACACATACACACACGTATGGGTTTGATGAAAAAACAATTTTTGAGTTTCAGTTCTAGGTAAGTATGGGAACCCTAAAATTTATTGTTTTTTTTTCTATTTTTGTTGTGAAAATCTTAATGCGGTTTACAGAATACATCTACTTACCAAGTTTCAACAGTATAGTTCTAGTTTCGGAAAAAAGTGGCTGTGACATACGGCAGACAGACAGACAGACATGACCTATCTATAAGGGTTCCGTTTTTTGCCATTTGACTACGGACACCCAAAAAGTAAAAAAGATCCAAACGAAGCCAAAAGGCGCAAATTAACTTGATACTCCCACTCGGCCATATCTGATCTGATGCTTACATTCGGTTGTTATTCCTGAGTTTTATCCCTCATAACTTTCAGACGGCTGAACCAATTTCGATAGATAATTGTATAATTTGTACAATTATGCCCTTTTATTTGATACCCCACTCGGGCATATCTACTTTCATTCTATATTTAATCCTGACTTTTATCCCCCATAACTTTAAGACAGCTGAACCGATTTCGATCAAAAATGGCTAAGAACACTCCCGACTAATTTCAAACAAAAAAAAACAAATCAAAATCGGTTCATCCGTTCGGGAGTTACGGTGCCACAGACAGACACACACACACACAGCACGTCAAACGTATAACACCCCGGGGTTTTTGCGGCGGGGGTTAAAAATAATAAGGTATCAAACATAGTTTATGAAAAGCCTGACCAATAAATTTACTAGAGCAGATTTAGAATGGCAAAACAACATTTGCCGGAACAGCTATAATATTATAAAGCTGTAGAGTTTGTTTGTTTGTTTGTTGGTTGAAAAATTATTTTTATGTTGGAGTCCATTTATCGAGGAAGGCAATAGGCTACTTTTCATTATGATAATCCCACGGGATCGGGACTTATGAGGGTAAAATCGCGGAGCGCAGCTAGTTTCTTTATAAAAAGGCTAGCGGTTTAGAATTGTGAAATGCTACGGGATTTTCCGAAAAATCTTTATTAATTCCCATTTTCAGTCACATAAGGTACCACTATGTAAAATTTCAAGGGTCTAGTTCTCGCAGTTTGACATTTATGAAATCCCACGGGATATTCCAAAAAAAATCTTTGTTAACTCCCATTTTTGTCACATGAGGTACCACTGTGCAAAATTTAACGAGTCTAGTCCTTGCGGTTTAGATTTTATAAAATACCACGGGATTTTCACAAAAATCTTTATAAATTCCCATTTTTGTCACATGAGGTACCACTGTGCAAAATTTCACGGGTCTAGTCCTTGCGGTTTAGATTTTATAAAATACCACGGGATTTTCACAAAAATCTTTAAAAATTCCCATTTATGTCACAAGTTCACAACAGGTAAGTACTACTGTATAAATTTTCATGAGTCTAGTCCTCGCAGTTTAGATTTTATTAAACCCCACGTGATTTTCCAAATGATCTTTATAAATTCCTATTTTCGTAACATAAGTTACCATTGTGCAAATTTTCACGAATCTAGTCCTCGCAGTTTCATTTATGTGAAATCCCACGGGATTTTTCAAAATATATTTGTAAATTTCCATTTTCGTCACATTAGGTACCACTGTGTAAAATTTCAACGGTCTAGTCCTCCCAGTTTAGTATTTATGAAACCCTACGGGATATTAAAAAAAACAGCCTAAATTCGTATTTTTGTCACATAAGGTACCACTGAGCAAAATTTCCTCGCAGTTAAGTTTTTATTAAATCCCACGGGATATTCCAAAAAATTTTCATAAATTCCTATTTTTGTCACGTAATGTATCACTGTACAAAATTTCACTAGGCTAGACCCTAGCGGTCTAAATTTTTTGAAATCCCACGGGATTTTCCAAAAAATCTTTATTAACTCCCATTTTTGTCACTTAAGGTACGACTTAAGGTGCAAATTTTCTCGCAGTTTCATTTATGTGAAATCCCACGGGATATTCCAACAAATCTTCATAAATTCCCATTTTTAACACATGAGGTACCACCGTCTAAATTTTCAAGGGTCTAGTCCTCGCAGTTTAGATTTTATGAAATCCCACGGGATATTCCAAAAAATCTTCATAAATTCCTCTTTTTGTCACCTATGGTACCACTGTACAAAATTTCACGAGGCTAAACCTAGCAGTTTAAAATTTGTGAAATCCCGCGGGCTTTTCCCAAAAATCTTTATAAATTCCCATTTTCGTCTCATTAAGTACCACTGTGTAAAATGTCACGTCATCGTCTCGTCTTGATCCACCGGTAAAATTTTAATAGTAATGCAGACACGCTTGGTAAATGATTGTTCCATCGGCCGCTAGATGGCGCTAGGAAAACTAACCAATTTCCTGAATCGCGATGGCAAAATCCAACGCTGAACTTATAAGAGTAAACGCAACAGTGTACACTTTGTTGCGATTTTTGAGGGAATTTTAAAAATTTTGTTTTTTGACGATTATGGCTTTAGTTTTTATGTTAGAAGTTTTATTTTTACGGCACAACCTAACACAAACCTAGCACAACTTTGTACAATAATCAAAATTGCGATAATCTAAAAGTGCGGTGCCAACTTCTCGGTTTTGAGCTCTGGTTTAATATGCATTGTGGCTTCAATTTTGAAGTTAGAAGTTTTATTTTTACGGCACAACCTAGCACAAACCTAGCACAACTATGTACCGTAATCAAAATTGCGAAAACTCAAAAGTGCGGTGCTAACTTCTCAATTTTTTTTACAGTTTTTTCAACTTTCTGGCTTCAGTTTTGACGTTAGAGGTTTTATTTTTGCGGCACAACGGAGCACAAACCTAGCACAATTCAGCACAATAATCAAAATTGTAAAAATCCAAAAGTGCGGGGCAAATTTCAAAAACATTTTTCCACTTTGACGCGCCATTTCAAAACCTAGAAACTTGAAATTTGCGGCACAACGTTTAGAACGCCTAGCACAATCTAGCACAATCTTAAAAAAACCGAATTTCCAAAAGTGCGGTGCCAGGGTGGAATTTGGTTTAATTGGATTTTTGACTTCAGTTTTGACTTTAGAGAAAAAAAAATTACGGCACAACTCAGCACAAACCTAGCACAATTCAGCACAATCGTCAAATTTCGAAAAATCCAAAAGTGCGGTGCTAACTTCCCACACTCGTCATTCCTATCACTCCTAGAGGAATGATTGGTAGCTCCTCTGGTATATTAAACACAATTTTATTCATTCACAAATGTCACATACAGCAGTGCATTTTGTGAATCCAGTAATTGTTTATAATTATTTATGCCGACCCGTGATGGGAGTGGAGCAAGCTCCCGAACATCCCGTCGGTTTACAAAAATCAGTTTAATATACTGGTCCTCCAATGGAGGAACTTTCAGATAAGAACATACACTACACTTTGATCTTAGCCAAAGGCCAGAATCGATACAGTAGAGACGAATACGCGCGGTAGTCTATCAGCGGCGTTGAATCTTGACACCGCGATTCAGAAAAACGGGCAAAAGTAGTCCCGCCATCTAGCGGCATACCGCGTAAGCTCCCGCCGCCCCGCCACCCACTTCGCACTCCGCTTTACTCACTTTACTTTATATTTATTTTTTATCATCATCACTACATAGTATATAAGCAAATCAGTGAGCAACAGCTAGTACAATACATTTTCACTACATAGTATAAAACAAAGTCGCTTTTTCTGTCCGTATTTCCCTTTGACTGCTTAAATCTTTAAAACTACGCAACGGATTTTGATGGGGATTTTTTTAATAGATAGAGTGATTCAAGAGGTAGGTTTATATGTATAATACATGCATAATATAGCCGTGCGAAGCCGGGGCGGGTCGCTAGTATATTATAATAATAACCAAGGGCCACTTTGGGGAAGGGACATTTTTGCACCTTTACGTTTACGCTTTAATTAAACTATCCTTAAAGTACAAGCTTTCTTTTAAGTCGGTTGGAGTTGATGGCGAGCGACCGCGCTAATAAGCGTTGCTTAACCCACACGATCACTATAAGTAGCCGATGTTACTTTTTAAGCTCATTAAAATTCGTCTATCACGACTCAGCCGGAGTTGTTTCACCTTGAAGACCCGAACCCGGAACAAGGGAAGTCCCGATCCCGTGGTAATGTCGGGATAAAACTTAATCTAGGTACTAATACAAGTTCTCAGTTATTATTTACCAAGTTTTATTGTTATCCGGTCAGTAGTTTTTGCATGAAAAAGTAACAAACAAACATACTAACACCACTATCGAGTGAATGCCAGCAAATCAGTGAGCAACAGCTAGTGCAATATTTATATATATAAGTACACACATCAACAAAGTCTAGGGAACACGGGTAAAATAGTGTTTTTTGGGGTTTTTTTTTTTTAGGTTTTTTGTCTTGAGTGTTGTATGTCAATAGAAGCGGAATTTTATACTCTTTTTATTGCTATGATTTTATTATAGGGTTGCCATAGAAAAAAATTGAAATTTAGTATGAAAACTAAAATAGTGCCGAAATTGAGAAACAAAACAAGTTTATTTTAATTAAAAAATCGATTGACACGTTTTAATTTAATAAAAAAAAATACTCTTAGTAACTTTTAAGCCATCTGTTGGTCCACCTACAGCATAAGAGACGGCTCTATATCAACGTGGCATACTAAGAATGGGGATATCGATCGTTGTCTGAGGAATAATTCTCTATACTCTGAAAAGGTGTGAAATTTTTTTTACTCCGTATTAAAAATTTTAGGAAATTCCTGAAAGCTCTGGTGCCTAGCACAGTCCACGCATATTCAATGGAATTGAGACCGGTAGACTGCGCAGGCCACTCTAATACCGTGATATTCTACTCGCTGAACTCATTCACAACCAGTATACGTCCATTTTGACGACCCAGTTGGCACAATGGTCACCATGCCGGACTGCCAACCACAGGGTTGCGGGTTCGATTCCCGCCTCTGACAAGTATTTATGCTTAGATATTTGTCTGTGGTCTGGTTGTTTCTATGTATTATAAGTATATATTTACAAAAGAAAAGTTTATAAGTAGTATATCCGTTGTCTAGCACCCATAACACAAGTGTAGTTACTTAGCTTGGGGCTAGATGGCGATGTGTGGAATGTCCTGCAATATTTATTTATTTATTTATTTATTATCTTGCATGAACATGAAATATTGGTCGAGCTGCTGTTGGTGGGGTATCACCATACAGTACACAACCTCACCATGGTATTGATCTGCATTTAAAGTGTCTCGTGCCAAAACGAGATCGGTTCTTGTATCGGCTAACGCACTTTTACGATAGGCTGACAATCAATGGGCATGTGTTCTGGTTTCTGATGAGTCTAGCTTCGGATTTCATCCTCATTCAAGGAGGGCACGTGTTTAACGAGTTCCTGGTCACCAAAGTTGACTTCAGAAACTTCAGGAAGTTCATTCTTACCAAGGCGGAATAATCATGTTGTGGGCTGAAATTCGTCTGCGTAAAAGAACAGATCTCGTTTTGGCACGAGCCACTTTAAATGCAGAAATATACCATGATGAGGTTGTGTACCTACTCTATGGTGATACCCCACCAACAGCAGTTTGACCAATATTTCATGTTCATGTAAGGTAATGGACGTATTCACGCCTTAAGGCTGGTTATGAACGAGTTCAGCGAGTACAATATCACGGTATTAGAGTGGTCTGCGCAGTCTGCCGGTCTCAATTCCATTGAATATGCGTGGGGTTTGCTAGGCAGAAGAGCTTTCAGGAATTTCCCTAAAATTTTTAATATGGAGTAAGATTTTTGAAGTGAAAACTTCTTATGGCGCGTTGGGCACTTTTGTGGGTGAGCATTTTCAGCCGTTCTCGCGACAGACGATAGATTTTCTCGCGACAGATGAGATTTTACACAGATATACAGTTTTTTAATTTGGCTGTGAGTGTATTAAGACGTACATATGGTATTTTTTAACGGACGACTATTGACGGACGACAAATGTCGGACGACTATTGACGGACGACAAATGTCGGACGACTATTTTTTTTTTTCATCTAAAACTCTTTTTGCGTATGTTCTCGCGACAGATGAGATTTTACACAGATATACAGTTTTCACTTCTGTCTGCACTCCCGGAGTGCGCTGTTTTTTTTTTTACAAGTTATGTTTTTGATGGGATTTTTATTTATTTTGTGAAAGTAGGAGTACTAAATAGAAAGGTAATTTACGTACCCTTTACCGGAACAATTCCTCCTTGTCCATACTTCTCGTAGGACATATTATAGCGGGAAGGTCGAGCGGGACAAGCTGGCCATCGGTAACATCAATGACTAGGTCCATCCAAAGGAACCAAATAAAAACACCGATCAAGCACGAGTCGTACTCGCGCGCCGAGGGTTCCGTACATTAGTTTGAACTCTCTTGCGAAAATGTAAATTTGCCCACATCTTTTTATCATGTTGACGTTGATTTTTATACACCTAATAGAGTCTATAGAGCAGGGATGCACAGACCGCGGCCCGCCGGTCGAATACTGGTGGCCCGCCGACAGCAAAAATAATACTCTCGTACATTCGAAAAATATTGAATTCCATTCCAGAATAAACCAAAAAAAATATGTTCGAAAAGTAATTTCTGGAAATTACAATCATTTTCCGAATTATAGGAAAATGGCTGAAAAATTACTATGTTTAATTTACTAATTTACTATGTCAATTCTGTTTTCCTGAAGGAATTTCTTCAGGTAGTCAGTTTTGGCTCTACTTATTCCTTCTACATTTAATTGAAGTAAGCGGACTAAAGGTCCGATATTTCTCGTCTGGGGGCTCTGATAAGAGCCGTTTTTGTGACTCGTGTGCTTTTGTGTTATTTTCATGATGTTGCCTTGACTGCATGAATGCCTTTGTAATTTCGAAGCTCGTTTAGCACCACCCAGGGGACACGTACAGGGTTATGGTTAGGTAACTCCTGTGGACGCGAGCTTTAGTCGTCCCCCAGCACCACCCAGGGGACACGTACAGGGTTATATATACGGAACTCTAAAAGTGATGAACACTCATCGTTGTATTTATATTTAAAGGAATAAATAATGAGTTTGAAAATGTTTAATCTATATAAGTTGTAAACGAATACAAGATTCAGGTAGGTAATGTAAAGTAGAGCAGACTATCAGCAGACTGTCAGCAGGCTGTCAGCAGACTGTCATAACAATAACGTGAACAATAATGTTTTAATATTCTAGTAATTAAATTTACACCCGCAGCCTGGTTTGACGTTTTCATCGCTATCTTTGCTATCGCCGCTATCTTTGCTGTCGTATCCACTGCCGCTGTCGCTTCCACTGCCGCTACCGTTTCCGCTGCCCTTATGCCCGCCCCCGCCGGTGCCTCCCTTATTGCCGCCGGTGCCTCCCTTATTTCCGTCGGTGCCTCCCTTATTGCCGCCACTGCTAGCGCTCGCGGCCGCGGTTGCTGTCCCGTCGCCGGCATTCGCTGAAGCCACCGCCGTGGTGTCGCCCGCCTGCGCCGTCGCCGTGCCGCTACCTATGTTACATATAAATTATTGCATTTTTTGGCATCGTATACCGACGCTATAGGGAGGCGAGCCCGAAGACAGAAAACCCTAAAACTTTACTTAAATTTAATTAAATATTATTTATATGTATGTTAGTCTGTAAGGTATCTTTTTTATATGGGTCTGTACTTATTTATAAGACTGTTACCTGAAATAAATGATTTATTATTATCCGTCCTGTATCACGGGGCTATGGAGCCCCGGACCTTTGGAAGGCGTGCGTGGAGCCGAAGCCAACACGTAGAGGCCCTTTACAATAACAAGTATAATAGCAAACAATGGGGTGGATTCTAAACCGGCGATTATCCCTGTCTACACTATAAAGTGCAACCAAGGACAACCTCCGGTTTGGATGAAACTATTGATAATCTACAGGACAAAACTACTTGAGCTATTGTGATGGGATGGTAGTGGACAAGATACTGGGGAACTATGGATACTATGGCACCTGCCGTAACAATGTCCAATAAACACGTAAAAATGGCAGGCGGAGACTCGCCAACTCTCAGACTGGGCCACCCTTATTAGCCGAGTAAATTACAGCAAGGGGGCAACAGGAACGTGAGTGGCTTGAAGGATGGAGAGGCCTTACTGGATTTTAAGTCATCGCTGGTAGTCCGAGCGAGCGGGCCAACTCATCACTGACGTTCGGCATCCATCCTTCGAGTATTTCTACTCGTGCGACTCCACTCTGGACGGCCGGTGAAGGCAAGCCAGAGGCGGGGGACCGCTTCCTCGTCAGTGTTCACTCCGACCAGCCAACCAAGGCAAGCCGGAGATGAGGAACGGTGACTTCCCCCTGGAGAACTCGGGACCGCGGGGTCGTTACTCCCCGTCACCTCGCCTCAAGGTGCCCTGCGGGCTTATTATTATTATTGCTACAGTTCAGTTAACTAGATGGTGCTACATGTAAAATTAAGTCGCGCAAGCATTAGGTTTTTACTTGATTAGATGGTTTTTAGTTTTTTGGATATATCCAGTCCTTGGTTTAAATAATACAAACCTTAACAGTTACTCGTAAATTGAAACTTTTTTCTGGACTAGGTCCCACCCGCTAACCCGCGGTAAGGAACTTCATTCCAATAAAATATACATTAATTAGAATCGTCCGATCAGTCCGATCCGGTCGGCCACGATGGAACAACAACGAGAAGACGTCGAATGCATACCTTTAGCGACAGAGACGGCCTTGTTCCCCTCGCTGTCTGTGGCCTCGGCTACGGACACCTGACCCCCCTTCCCGTCTGACTTGACAGTACTGCTCGCCTCGCCAGGCTTGACCGCACTGTCCGGTCCGTCAGACTTGTCCTTTTTGTCCGACCCGCCATACAAACTGGCCTCGTCCGACCCGCTCGATCCATCCGAGCCGCTAGACTCGTTCGACTCGACGCGACTCGCGAGCAGCACCACACCTACCACGCATAACAACTGGGAATAATGAAAACACAACTTAGTGATCAAGAATAATACATTATAAATTAGTATGGGATCCCTATAGGAACGACCTACACCGAGCTGGTTAATAGATGAATTAAATATGTCAACAAATGAATGATTTTTTTAGACTTTTCACTGGTTTGGTTAAAAAGACAAATTCCATGCCAATTAAATACATAATTTTTTTTAAATTCATTAACCAGATCGGTGCAAATGACTAATGACTAAGTAGTATTGATTAACATGCCTGCCTATCCAAGAGTTGTGACGGAAAAAAATAGTCAACCTACCTTTTGCATCACTATTTATAGTAGTAAACTTTAAAACTACGCAACTTATTTTGTAATTCAAAAGGAAGGTCACGCGTACGAAGTCGGGGGCAACAGCTAGTCAGCTCTGTAAAGGTCGTTGTTAAAGGGGTCCTTAGACTAAATGAAGTACCTAGTTACATATCTATTTAGAGCAACCTAACACACGTATTTACAATCAACGCACAGGGCCGCAACTAATAATATAAAAAGTGAAGAGAGCAGCATAAAATTGACCAATCATAGAGCCTCAATTCACTTAACCAATAGCAACTTACTAGTTGTTAATTCGGGCGTAAAGGTGTTAAGGTGAAAGGGTACCTGCGCGCTCTCCCTACAAACGTAGTCGACTGTTTCCTCCCTGGATAATGACACTAGCACAAATATTTTTGTGCCATAAAACCTATAACTGCCATGACTATGCCCCTATGTTTTAGTTTTTGAAGTTATACTTCTTTAGCCGCGTTATGAAAAAATGATGAGAGTGAATTTTTAAGATGCGCGCGCACCGTGACACGGAAAATTCACATGCTGAAGTTGTCCGCAAACCGCAAGATGACAGCTGTCATAAAACCAAATAGCTACCTACGTGAAACTGAAAATGAGGTTAGTTCAAAGAGGTACTACTACATAATTATTTTAATGTAGGTAATTATTTATTTAAATATTATGTGACTGGAAAATTATTTCTTAATGATGCCAAAGAAGTATAACTTCTCACACATATTTCATTATCTAATTATCATAGAAATTAAAAAAATTAAAAAAATCAAAAAATAGGGGCATGGTCATGGCAGTTATAAGTTTTATGCAACAAAAATATTTGCTCTAGTGTCATTATCCAGGGAGAAAACAGTCGACTACGTTTGTAATAGTTTGTATGAAGAAAGCCCCCGGTACCCTTTCCTCTTAACACACATTACAATTTGATCAGGTCCTCGAACAAGTGCGAGTCACACTCTCGGACGAAGGGTTCCGTACCATGGTGTATTTGAGCCCTACTCAATTATTTTTGAAGTGTAAACTTCTATAAGCGCGGTACGCATATTTTTAGATGAGATAAAATCTCTGATCTCGTTACCGAGACGCAATGTGACAGCTACGTCATTATCGGCTTCAAACAGGACTATATTTTCGTCGCTCAGTAATAAAACTTTGTGGCTTGGTGGTTCTGAGCGCTACTTAACACTTGTATGAATGTTTAGCCCCTGATTCGAGTTTCACCGAACACTTCAGTTATTGTTTGAATGTTTTTTTCGATTTTTTTATAATATTTCACTTTTGTCGGCACTCCCGGAGATCAACCCTTTTTTTCTGTTTTTAGTTTTTGTTGTTATAGCGACAATAGAAATACATAATCTGTGAAAATTTAAACTCTCTTATGTTAACAAGTAGTAGCAAAAGCAGGTCGCACTCACCACGAAGGCCTTCATCTCATCAGCAGCAAGTCTACAATATCCAACAAGTATCAACTCCTGCACTGCGCACCTTCTTCGACTCACCTTCCTCTATATAACACGTCTCCACCGAGATAACGATACAATTCTAACAACATATACGTTTTAATTACACAACTTGTAAGTTAGTACATAGTTAAATAGAAAGTGAATGTATTTTTGGCTGTTAGTTTATTGCCTGGAACTAGGTTTTTCATTAACATATAGAGATAAAGGCAAATATCGCTACTGACAATAATGTATACCTTGGATTAAATAAATATTGCAGGACATTCTACACATCGCCATCTAGCACCAAGCTAAGTAACTAGACTTGTGTTATAGGTGCTAGACAACGGATATACTAATGGAATACATCGATCCGACATCGGCAAAAAAATTTAAGTATACGAGATACTTACTCAGCTTGTTACTTAGCTTGGGGCTAGGTGGCGATAAGTGGAATGTCCTGCAATATTTATTTATTTTATTTATAAGTGTTACGAACATTCGAACAAATTTTCAGCGACCTGCGAATTATAGTAGCCTTACCTCTAAAAGTTGGCTATTTATACTGAATTACTATATAAATGTAAATAAATGAATAAAAATGTTAAAAAAGCTATCTACGAGTGTAATGCTCCTATGAACATAGATATGGTACAATACGAGGTTGGAACGACAATAACAATAAACTGGTATCACTAACAAGTTAGACAATAAAACATGGAATATATTTAAAGCTACCGAAACACAACGGTGTCGACAAAATGGCAGACATGACGCCTCTTATACTGGTGAGACAATATCTACTCGTACCTTATATAAATTACTAGCTGCCCTCCGCGGTTTCACCCGCGTAACTCCCGATCCCGTGGGAATATCGGGATGTAAGCTATCCTATCTCTCAAGTTGGATCGAACTGCACATGGTGTGCAAATTTTATTATAATCGGTTAAGTGGTTTAGGAGTCCATTGAGGACAAACATTGTGACACGAGATTTATATATATTAAGATAACTAGCGACCCGTCCCGGCTTATGTATTATACATATACCTTCCTCTGGAATCACTCTATCTATTTAAAAAACTGCATCAAAATCCGTTGCGTAGTTTTAAAGATCTAAGCGTACAAAGGGAAATAGGGACAGAAAAAGCGATTTTATTTTATACTAGCTGTTGCCCGCGACTTCTTTCGCGATGTGGTTTTGGTTTATATAGAATGCCGCATCATTTTCCCGCATAGATACTATTTAACGTTCGGTGTAAGTTATAATAACAAAATAGATACATTGTTTTTAAGCTATATTTTTTGATTGATTTGGCAAAGGCACTTATGTAGGTAATTAATATTTATATTTATTTATTTCACTCAAATAGAACATAATACACAATAATATAATAAGCTAAAACTAAGTTCAATTCATATTCGCACAAAACTTTCAACAGCTTTGTCTTCCTCATCATCTCATCTTTGGTTTTCTTGTAAATGAAAGTAAAAAAGAATTATTAACTAACCGTTGTCCCTCTATCCATATTTTTGTATTCATAATTTAAGAGGTTATAGTATTTATAAACACCAACATCATGCAAAAATAGTCTAATTTGGTGCAAATAAAATTTTGTTTTTTATTTTCAAATATTATTAATGATTAAATATGTAAGGCCAATTGGACAGAACAGATACTTATACATAAAATAACGTCCTTACCTATTGATAGCGGGCATTACGTTGAACCAAAAATGCTTTCACACCAAACATCTAAAACGTCTCGGAAACGGGGTATTTGAAGGAACGTGATGTCCTATGATTTTACAAAAGTGCACGATGCCCTTAGAGACCTATACCTATCGATAGAGGACATCAAAGAAAACAAATAAGGCCTTCACACCAAACTTCTAAAGGATACAGGGTTTTTGAAGAAACGTGATGTTCCATGATTTTCCAAAAGTGCGCGGTGACTTTATGCCAATAATAATTGTGTAAAATTACGGTATGCCTAGGGTTATTTTATTATGCCAAAACGTTTATGCCAAACTACAAAAGGACATTTTGTTTATGCCAAAAGTGTGGTTCCCATCTAAAACCTCTAAGCCAACCTCCAACTACTAAAGCGTCTGGGAAATGGAATATTTAAAGAAAAATGATGTCCTATGATTTTTAAAAAGTGTGCGGTTCACTTTGAGACCCATACCCACCTAAATGGACAAAAAATGCCCTCATACAAAACCTATAAAGCGTAAGGGCATTATTTATCCATCGGGTCTAAAATCACAGCGCATAAAACATAACACTGCCACGCTCCCATACTGAATGTCCGGACCCTTTTTGCAATTTTCTGGCTACGTAATTTTGGGGAAAACAAAATAAAAAAAATAGCTGTGTCATAGGTACGGTAGACAGACAGACATGACGAATCTATAAGGGTTCCGTTTTTTGCCATTTGGCTACGGAACCCTAAAAATTGATTTTTACAAACATACCTTATCTATTATTATTCACTTCAAAAACTTCAAAAAAGGAGGAGGTTCTCAATTCGTCGCGTATATTTTTTTATGTATAATTTTCGCCGATTACTTACTCGAAAACGCTTGAACCGATTTGGAAAATTCTTTTTAGGGTTTCGTACCTCAAAAGGTAACAAAGGAACCCTTATAATATCACTTTCTTGTCTGTCTGTCTGTCTGTCCGACCACCACCGATTATCTCAGGAACGAACGGTTGGACTTAGCAAGTTGAAATTACTGAAGTCTATGGTCCCTATTATGTGTATAAAAATCAAGGTGTATAAAAAGTAATGTACGAAACCTTCGGCGCGCGAGTACGACTCGCACTTGGCCGGATTTTTTATTTTGTTTTTATTTTCTAAGGTGTCCGCGACTTGAACTCATAATTCAAACTATTTAAATAAATTAGTTGAGCGCGATATAAGTGTAACATCGAGGAGGTCTTCGCTATAGGAGATCCGTAATTTTATGTAGTAGTACCTCTTTGTACTAACCTCATTTTCAGTTTCACGTAGGTCATTAGGTAGTAGATATATGCAAACTATTTGGTTTTATGACAACTGTCATTTAGATCGGAGGCATGTACCTGTACGCCTAGTATGACTTGTTGAAGCACTCGAAAATAAGGACCCTTTATAAGGTCACTCTCTTGTCTGTCTGTCTGTCAGTGTGTCACTACCGATATTCTCAGAGACGGATGGATCTAGTAAGTTGATTTTTAGGAAGTTTCATAGTAAATACTCAATATAGTATGTTTGATCGAATACGTAAAAAAGTAGTGCTAAGCGTACTGTTCCTTTTTGACGTTTGATTACGTTTTACACGGAAAAATATTTCGATTTCACATTTTTTAAATGTTTTTTTATCAAATATCATAATTATTGTATTAAAGTTAAATTGAAAAATACCCTAAATGTTAATCTGGTATTTTCTGAACATATTGGTGTGGACCTCGTTGAAATCTGTTCTCTAGTTTATGAGATTACCTGGTTCAAACAAACAGACAAACAGACAAACAGACAAACAGACAAACAAAAATTCTAAAAACTACCCTATCGTGTTCAGCTAACGATTCTAAGACGACCTGTGTATTTTTTTTCTGGATATTTTACAATTACAGATTTTTTTATGTCTACAGATTTATTATATGTATAGACTATGTAGTGATACATATAAACCTTCCTCTTGAATCACTCTATCTATTTAAAAAACCGCATCAAAATCCGTTGCGTTGTTTTCAAGATCTAAGCATTAGAGGTGTGCGCCGATAACTTTGTGATCGGCGGCGGCGTCTGACGTAAAATTGGTCGGCGGCGGCGGCGTAATCGGCGTAATCGGCGTAATTGGCGCGGTAGGCGGCGAAAATGAAAGTAAAACGACACTTTTTTTGTTTTTGTATGAAATTGGCATTAGCCAACGTGGTCTTGCGTTCGAGAAAAAAAATGGTATTTTTGAAGTGAAAACTTCTTATGGCGCGTTGGGCACTTTTGTGGGTGAGCATTTTCAGCCGTTCTCGCGACAGACGACAGATTTTCTCGCGACAGATGAGATTTTACACAGATATACAGTTTTTTAATTTGGCTGTGAGTGTATTAAGACGTACATATGGTATTTTTTAACGGACGACTATTGACGGACGACAAATGTCAGACGACTATTTGTCGGACGACTATTGACGGACGACAAATGTCGGACGACACATGTCGGACGACAAATGTCGGACGTCCGACTATTTTTTTTTTTCATCTAAAACTCTTTTTGCGTATGTTCTCGCGACAGATGAGATTTTACACAGATATACAGTTTTCACTTCTGCCTGCACTCCCGGAGTGCGCTGTTTTTTTTTTACAAATGATAGGTCAGCATTTGACCACCATTTGGCACGCTTTCCTAGAAGATACCTATTCACACGCGACTTGAAGACCCCCAAATTGTACACGTCAGGAAAGACAGACGCAGGCAACTGATTGCATTCCCTTGCAGTACGAATAAGGAATGCAAAGCAAAACGTTTGGTGCGAACGTCTGGTATGTCCACCATGAATCGGTGCCGCACATCAGTCTGCCTGGTTGTATGATGAAATAATGAAGATGGCTAAATTAGGTCGTGAAGTTCTGATGCACACTCCCAGAAATGTATCCGATAAAAGACCCACAAGCTCGCCACCTTGTGACGATGTTCAAGGCTCTGAAGCCTTTGGTTGGCAAGCTTATCGTCACCGATGAGTCTCCTGGCCATCAATGACTACTCGCAGTGACCGGTCCCTCAGAAAATCCGAGATCCACGCACATAGACCAGTTGGCAGAGCATAATATGATAGAAGCTTACCTATAAGGCTATCATACCAAACCCTATCAAAGGTCTTCGAGTTGTCTAGAGAAACGGCAAGCGCTTGTCCATGTCGCTCGATAGCCTCACCTCAGTTGTACCCATGTGACACACGCTAGAAGGTCCCAAGTGGACCGGTTTCAGCAAAAACCGTATTGTCGGTCACTGAGGAGGTCGTTCGTTCCTAAGTATGCCAGTAGCCTATTGCTCAGAACACGTTCCATTGTCTTACAGAATATGGAAGTGACTGAAATCGGTTTCTTGGGCAGTGACTGCTTTTCTTGGGCACAGGCTGTACGTTGGCAAGCTGCCACGATTTCGGGACCTGGCCAGTTGCCATTGAGAGGCGAAAGAGGCGTGTCAGGACAAGAGCGAACTCAGGCACGTAGGTCTTGAGCACCATCGCTGGAATCCCATCAGGACCACTGGCTTTGTTCACGAACAATTTCCGCATCGTTTTAAGGGCCATAGTCTGACGGATGCGTATTTCCGACATATATACTCGACCTGCATCCCAGTAGACTAGGAGGCGATTCGCCTGCAGAGTCTGGACGTAAAGATTCCGCAAATAGAGAAGTGAATAAATTCGCTTTCTCCGCAGCAGTGTGGGCCAGTGATCCGTCGGTTTTCAGCAGAGGAGGAAGTGAGGAGCGGCACAAGTGCGCCTCGATCGCCTTAGCCATAGACCAAAACGCTGTACCTGCAGGGTATGTATGAGGCCAGTTTTCTCCCTATCCGGCTAATGTGGTCGAACTGAGCCTTCTTGCAGGACTTGGCAGCTTTGTTCTATGCTTTCTACTTCTCGGCAATATCCATAGCTTTGCGGATACGAATGTCAACCCAGTCAAGGTATGCCCCGTGCTTTAGTGCCTCAGCACATCTGAACTCCAAACCAATTAAGGCTGAGCTTTGCTATACAGTACTACTTCAGAAAAAGGAATGAAATGATCCTTTAGCACATGCTTCACAGCGTCCGCGCAACTAGAGAGATCTTCAGAAGAAAATCAAACCTGCCGCTAAGGATAAGACGCAAAGAACGAACGCATCCTACTCCAATCTGCCGACTTGTATCGCCATACTCGCCTTGCGCCTTTGGAGCTATGGTCTAACGGGGAGTAGACAGACACTAACTTCACCAGACAATAAGCAGAACTACCCAGTGGTGATGACACTGACACTGAATAGCGGTCTGGATTAGTCGTCAGCGGAAGGTCCAGGCAATTGGCTGTTTCGCCGACAGCATCGGGAATCCGCGTCGCCACTTGGACCAGCTGAGTCAGATCTAACGCTGGAGCGAGGTTTCGCGTCTCTCTCCCAGCGTGGTCAGTACGCTCAACTTCATCTTATGCCAATTTCATACAATGTTTATGTCAATTTCCTACAAAAAATCTGTCGTTTGGAGATATCGCTAATGGAAAGAAATCTTTTGTCCGCAAAGCGCGCAATTTTGAAACTAGGAATCAAGATTACTTTTTTTACCTCGCGCCGATTACGCCGACAGAAAAGCCGGCGGCGGCGGCGTGCCTAAAAATGTCGGCGGCGTGCGCCACGCCGATCGGCGCACATCTCTACTAAGCATACATAGGGCCAGACAGCGGAAAAAATTACAAAAAATATGGTTGTCTGTAAAGTCGGTTTACGGACGATTATTTTCCGTGATAACGTCATAAGAAAACATTGAATAACGTTCACTCATGTTCCCGCAATTGGGAGTGAGTGAGTCACTTTTTTGTCAGTACTTACGATGTTCATCACTACATAGTAGGTATAAAATAAAGTCACTTTTCGCCGTCCCTATATCCCTATGTCCCTATGTATGCTTAGATCTTTAAAACTACGCAACGGATTTTGATAAGGTTTTTTTTAATAGATAGAGTGGAGAAGAAGGAGGAAGGAAGGTTTAAGAGGAAGGTTTATATTTATAATACATCTCTACATATAATAAATTCGAAGTTTTGGAAGTAAGCGTTCTACGTCCATAATGGTCTTAGCACTATAGAATTCGCTAACCTTATATAGCTCCGGTAGAAAAAAATCTTGCATGCGCGATTCAGGTTTTCTTAAATTTAGAAAATCACAAATTAGTTGATTATTCTTTTTGTTCTGCTTAAAAATTTTGTACACTTATGTATTTTAAGAATACATAGCAATATACACATTTTTTAACTAGAAAATAAAGTAATTAATTTAATAAGATATATTTATTAATTTTAAGTAACTAGCGCCATCTCTACGTTTTCGCGAAACTACCATTCATCTCAGAAAATGTTGATTTTATTTGTTTACCTTTGTTTGTGCAGTCTAATTTCGGGAACTAGGAAACAGATTTTAACATAATCTTCACGAATGTGTTCAGAAAATATCAGAAGAGGTTTAGGTATTTCAAGTAGATTTATGTTACCAATTAAAATTTGATATTTCTTGGCGTAAAAAATAAACCATAATATTTTTGCATGAAAACGTACAGAACGTAGGGCTGATGTCAAAATTGTCAGTTTGACATACGGAAAGAAGCATCTAGCGCCATCTCTTTTTTATTTATAATTTTATTATGGCTTCGCATTATTACTATCGTGCATATAGCCAGTGTCGCGGTCAAAGAAAATTAAATCCAATGCAGGAGCGTTTTTTGAATTTGGAACATTACAACGCTCCAGCAATTTTGTATGAACATGTGTATGAAGCGGCGTGCTGGGGTTATTAAAAACTTAAATACTCTTTGATTGGATCTCTTTTATCAAAGTACTAGCGACTCGCCCCGGCTTTGCACGGCTATATTATGCATGTATTATCTTCTTATCTATATCTATACATATAAAATCCTTGAAACTTGGAGGGTGTGTTCTTTGTATGACGTAGGCATCCGATAAGAAAGAATTTTCCGAAATTCTACCCCTAAAGGGGTGAAAAAGGGGGGCAAAGTTTGTATTGGACAACGTGATTCCTTAGTCCAATCTATTTCAAATTTTGCATAAACATTCTTTAACAGAATTAATGGAACACGTGTTTCGTATTTTATTGAAATTCATCCCCTAACGGGGTTAAAAAGGGGAAGAAAGTTATTTTGGGAGTGATTTGCTTCGAATTTGATATCAATACTCTTTAGTGCTTTTGATTAGATTGGTAACATACTCATTAATCTATGATTGGTAAGACGTCACTTCAAGCTGACAGCGTTAACGTAAAAACTTCGAACATTGAACTGAAAAAAGGTGTCTTGCCATTTAGTACTGGGAACTTGACATAGTATTTTTTTTTGTGCGATACGTTTGCTAATACCTGTCGATAGAGGACATTACGGCAAATGAAATATGCCTTTACACCAAATCTCATAGTGTCTCATAGGTGTCTCGGAAATGGGGTATTTGACCAAACGTTATGACTAAGATTTTATCAAAAGTGCGCTGTGCACAAATAATGCTTTCTAACCAAACTTCTAAACCATCTCGGAGACAGGATATTTGTTAAAACATAGAACTGTTATAGGATAGCCACTGAATCACTTAAAACTCTATATTTTTATTAGGATACGCCAAAATTACTCTCTGCGCAACTGTTCAGCCCTACCTAATAATAAAATTTTGAACAATTTGCCAAAAGTCACAGTTCCCAAAGTTAGTAGATACTAATTATTAAGTTATTTAAAAGAAATATCTTTTGTTATGAATACGAAAATACCTAAACAAATGAATAGGACTTTTACACCTTTTTCATTTTTAAAATGGACAGGAAAGTGTTCTTATAAGGGTTCCTTTTTTACCTTTTAAGGTACGGAACCCTAAAAACACAAAAGATGACTATGATAGATAGGTAATTACTAATTAGCACGATATGATTAAAGATTTACTCATGTGGTAATCGTAGAGTTTTGTGCATTATTGGCTCTGTGTTAGAAAGACAGAAATAAAAGAATTCATTTTTTTGGTTTAGAACTTTAGGTACTTAGATGTATACCCATTTTGGATCCCATCCCAAGAGAATTGGGTGCACCCGAGGTTTTCGTGTTCCAAGTTAAAATACATCTCATTCAAAATCTATCTTCTCTATACATATAAAATTCTTTGTCCTGACTGACTGACGGATCAACGCACAGCCTAAATCGTAGAAACCTGAAACTTGTAGGGTGTGTTCTTCGTATGACGTAGGCATCCGATAAGAAAGGATTTTACGAAATTAATTACCTACCGGGTTTAAAAAAGAGTAGAAAGTTATTTTAGGCGATTTACTTCGACTCGAACTCCTTAGTGCTTTTGATTAAATTAAGTAAGTACATTTTATTTTGACACACATGTTTCAAACTCAATCTAATTTGAAACGAACAAAAAATAATCCTATTTTAACTATTTTCGACTCCTGCGCGGACGAAGTCGCGGGCAAAAGCTAGTGTATAATATAGCCGTGCGAAGCCGGAGCAGGTCGCTAGTCAATTGACGTCAGAAATATTAGACGTCTTTACGTTGTTCGATTCTCAGACCTAACGAATATACACAAAAATTTCATACAAATCGGTTCAGCCGTTTAGGTGGAGTTTGGCAATAACACGGCGACACGAGAATTTTATATACAGGGCCTTCAGGGCTATATCCTTAATTATAAAGAAACTAGAGATATCGAAAAATGCAACTAGAACTTCATCATTAGATTTTTGAAAAGTTATTATACCTTAGCCAGTATTCGAACCTGTTGATTTTGCAAAAAAAATAATCATTCTATATTTTTACACCAATCGATAGTGTTGCTGATAGAGATTATTTCTTGGAAATAAAAAAATAAATTAAAATTTAAAAAACCGACTTCAAAAAAACCTAAAAACAAAAATTAAAAAACCTGAAAAGAAAAACAAAAAAGTGTAAAATAATCCATTTCGGGTTACTTACTTGGAAGTCGGACTGGGTGACACCATGTTTTCTTTATACCTCTCAACATTCAATCTAACCCAGTCCGACTTCCAAGTAAGTAACCCGAAATGGATTATTTTACACTTTTTTGTTTTTCTTTTCAGGTTTTTTAATTTTTGTTTTTAGGTTTTTTTGAAGTCGGTTTTTTAAATTTTAATTTATTTTTTTATTTAATCATTTTTAGTGCCAATGTCACTGGAAATTCTACTCCATGAGGCGAAAGCGACTGTTTCTTCAAATTGCAACCTGTACCTAATCGTAACCCATTGAAGAGTTTGATGATAAGAAGGTGTTTTCAGATGCTCCAATCATCGGTACCTATTTGTGTATGGGCCACTTCTATTAGTGGAAATGGAAAACTGAGCAATTTGTTGAATCTCGCTGTGTAGATCTGTTCATCACTCCGTAGATCCTTATCAGATCTTCGTTTAGGATAGGGTTCTCTATCAAAATTCATTCAAACCCAGTCCGGCGAGGCAAAGGCGAATATTTTATTCAAATTGTAACCTGTAATCGTAACCGATTGAAGAGTTTTCTGATGAGAAGGTGGTTTCAGATATTCCATTTATCGGTAACTGTTCGTTTATGGGCCAATTGTACTGGTGGAAATCGAAAACTGAGCAATTTGCTGCACTCTCGAGGTGCAATTCTGTTCATCACTCCGAAGATTCTCATCAGATCTCCACCAAAATTTTATGGGACCACCCCTGAGGTGTCACCTTCCGAACACAAAAAGAATCATCTCAATCGGTTAAGCCGTCTTCGAATGATCGCGTAACATACACACAAAAAAAAAAAAAACATACAGACGAATTGAGAACCTCCTCCTTTTTTTAAGTCGGTTAACAAACATAGAATGGCAAATCAAAGAAAACAGCTAATTTTTGTAGTCTTCTGTAATTTTCATACTCTGTCCCTGAATTTCTCAAAATAATAATTATTTTTCAATTTTTAAGTGTTTAGGTGAATTTAGAACATAAGTATTTAAAAAAAATTGAAAAATATTACTTCCCCTCTATGCTTCATACGCTATTATTTTGCTAGAGAAGGTAATATGAAATTGGTGAAAACTACAAAAAAGAGCTATTTCCTTTGATTTGCTATCCTTTTTTTTTTTAGGAATTAGGTAATCTCTATCAGCAAAACTATCGATTGGTGTAAAAATATAGGCTGATTATTTTCCTGGCTAGGGTAATAAGTCTAATAACTTTTTCAAAAATCAAATGATGTAGTTTGAGTTTTTTCCAAAATCAGGCACGCAACTCTTTTCAGCATTTTTCGCTATCTTTTATAGTTTAGGATATAGCTCTGAATGCCCACATACAAAAATCATTCTGTATATAGGGATTATAAAACTATTTCCCGTTTGTCTCCCTACCGGGACCCAGCCACCTACCAGTGGGACGCAATAAGGGAACGAGTAGGAATACACCCGTGACAACCAGGAATTAGTAGTATATTGTAATGTTTATGTATGTTTGTTAGAGATACTTGTTTGTTTATCTGAATAAGCATTTGATTGAATATAATACAATAACAGATCGACTATTGTAGCTACCTTATTATATTAGGTCAGGTTTACATCGACGGAGGAAACGTCTCACTGTGCTTGTCCCATATATCGATACCGAGAGGACCAGTGCAACTTAACCCCATTAATAATATCCTTCATGAGATTTATTTGAATTATTCATTTAATCTATCTATAATATAAAAATCAATTGCTGTTCGTTAGTCTGGCTAAAACTCGAGAACGGCTGGACCGATTTGGCCAATTCTTTTTTTGTTGTGTTTGTTGCAGTCCAGGGAAGGTTTAAACGGTGAGAATTTAAAGATCGAACTTACGCGGGTGAAACCGCGGGGCGCAGCTAGTTAAATATAAAAATGGTTCTGTGAAGTCGGTTTATGGACGATATTTTTTAACCGACTTCATACGCGATAACCTCATAAGAAACCGATGTAATTTTATTTTTTTCATGTCTTCTATTCGTCGTCACACCATACCACAAGCCCAGATGAGCGACATTATATAATTAAATACTCTGTTTCCTAAGTTACCATGACGCGTCTGGTCATATTTCCATGACGCAAACGTCACACAATATTACCGTGATACTTTTTAGTGAATGGACCTGCATTCCATCAATTTACTAGACGTTATCACGTCATAATTGGATGTTCTTATTATTCCTGATAAGTAGTAGTAGGATACCGGCCACGAGGAGGTAGTTCCTCGTTTTACCACTAAATGTGTTCCCGGTAGTAAGTAGGGGAAGTAGGGACGACATACAAATGTATTTAGCGCGTGAGGTTTGGTCGCGTTATTGTCGCAAGTGTGTCCTTGTGTTTATATGTATAGAGGGAACAATAGCAGCGGTGAAGTGGAGCCGAGTGTAGGCGCGGGCGCAGGCGCGGGCGTGCCATGTGCTGTGTGTAGTCCACACTCGGGGATTATGTTCAATATAGATGAGTTCAACTACTGGTTGCTGTTTTTGCTGGTGTGTACCTCCTCCCCTACCTCCTTTGTTACATCAGTGTATCGACGCGACTCCGCTTAAGTCACCTCTCGTTTGCTCGTTGCCAACCGTCTGGCAGTAACTATAGCTACTCTAATACATGTGTAACTTGTGTGCAGTTCCTGGTGGTGAGCCTGGCGTGCGTGTCGTGGTGTGCCCCACCGGGCCCGGAGCCGGGCCGGCCGCGCGCCCCGCTCGGCCCTCGCACCCCGGGCGCCGACGCGGCCGCCCAGGGCGAGCACGCCCTCGTCTCGACAGTGACGGGCGAGCGCGGCGGCACGCGCTTCGCCGCCGCCTCCTCCTCCACCTTCAACGGGAACACATTTGCCTCCGCCACCACGTAGACTGTAGACACATCTCTACTCCACCGACGACTGCCATCACACACCTAGGTATAGGAGGGGTGTAACGAAGGTGGTAGAGACGTGTCTACTTGCTTCCTAAGTTTACGGTTTAGTATAGGTATGTAACTATGTAACCAAAATAAAATAACTTATTTAATGATTAAATTTTAATACATTATTATTATTGCTGTTCTATGATTTTATATGTAAATGATACGGAATCATAATATTGTGGTAACTGTAAGTGACACCCCACTCCAACACGTCGTCCCCGTCATCCCCCTAGCGGCGGTTGGTCATCCCTCCCCCCTCAACGTTGAGCCCGGAGTCCTGGCCGTCGATGTTCACCTGTCCCCCTTGCCCCTCCCCCTCTCCCTCGTTGTTCCACTCCCCCTGCTCCTCGCCCTCCTGCTGCTGCCCCCAGGACTGGGAGACCAGCGCCGTCATCATCAGGCAAGCGAATATCTAAACATACAACAACACGAGTCTCACATTAACAATGATAAACGTGACGTCACCCGCCGACTGAGCGTAGATAGGTATCCGTGGAGGTGAAACACGATGGTAACTACTTGTCCCCACTCGATAAATAGATAGACGATAGGACGCTTTATTGCACAATATATTTATCTATATTTAGAAAAAGTTTAGACATGGAAGCAAAAAAGAAAGAGTCTAGAGGACTATAAAAAAATAGAAAAACAAAAACAGTGGTAAAATAGCAGCCTTACCTACTCTCTTCCAGGCAACGTTACGGATACGTTCAGGTACGAACAAATGAGATTTTTTCCCATTCGTTCGTAGTGGGAACATTGGTAGTAGAACAATCGGGAATAACCGGAATTATAGCGAGTGCAGTATTGTAACAATGTCTTACCAGAGCGATGCGTTGCATGTTTGTGTGTTGTGTAGACAAGTAGAGCACTCTGCAGTAGACGTGTAGCGACAGTTGGCCACTCGACGCCCGTTGGCCGGCTATATACCGGCCGGCTCGAGCCGCACCGGATGTTGTCCACCTCACGATGACACCGACGACATCGTTCTACACTTACCCCGACAACGCCACGCTCGGGACATCTAGCTCTCACTCCCTCTCATGATATATATCACTGAACACCAAACATTTGCCAAAGAAGATATAGGTCATCATCATCCGAGCTATGTACTCAGTTGCATGCCTCTCGGGAGCCCGGGGTCCGCTTTCCTTCTTTTACGCCTCCACTTCGCACGATCTTCGGCATCCTGATTAGTAAGGCCATTTGCAACCATGTCACCATTTACGACGTCAAGCCAGCACTTCTTGGGTCTACCCAGTCTGCCACGGCCCGGCGAAGGCGCCATGGCAAGACATTTGTTCCCCACGTGACTAGCCGGTTTTCGCAAGACGAAACCGTACCAGCGTAGGCGACATTCTTGCAATTTGTCTGCAATGTCGCGGACATGAAGCAAAAGAATATAATTTATGGTATTTAGTAATAAATTAATTTTTAGATGGTAAGCTATAAAAAACTCCAGAAATCCCCGATGCAGCGGATAGCAAGGGACTCCTGGAACTTTAGTTCAGAAATCTCCTATGCTTAAATTTGAGCGGCGTATTAATGTAATAATACGACATTAGTTCCGTTACGCGTTACTGAACACCTTACAATGACACGAAATGATAAAATGAAGTACTTATATCAGGATATATATCTCGATGTAATCATGACATCTCTGACATCACATCTCTCAAACATCTGAACATGATGACGATAACGCTACGAGCAAGCAAGGACACCACTCAGGTCACCTTGACGCCTCGAGACATCTCCAGTCCCGACCAATGATTCATCTATAACCTACTCACTACTAGAGAAGAAATGTTCTTTATTATGTTTTGAAAAAAATTCGTCAAATCATTGCGGCAATCGACCACTGTGTTCCGATAGTTCCGACAGCCTCTACTGTGCACATAGTGCTCTACGTTCACAAAAATCCTAATATTTTTTGTAAAAAAAACACGCTTTAATAAAAAATTCAACTAAAAAAATAGAAAATAAAATTTAATAAATTTGGATTTAAAATATTGTAAATAGTAAGCGTGTTACATTGTGATGCTACACCTTCATTATTTTTCTTTTGCAATCACAATGTAACACGCTTACTATTTACAATATTCTTAATCCAAATTTATTAATAGTACATTGCGATACAAGTGTGGAAAGTTGATCATTCCACAGAGGCGGTTTATGACGCGCGAGCGGAACGCGAGCGTGGCAAAAGCCGAGATGGAATGATCAATCCACATGTGTATCGTACGACGTTTTTTATCACAGTTGCGAATAAAAAAAAGACTTGTAAAAATAATAAAAAGTTTTTAAGAATTTTAGGTTATGTTTACTATTTTTTGTTAATTACACTCCCGAAAGGCTAGGCAAAAGACTTTTAACCTATACAGCCTCGTCTGACATACAATATTTTTTTAGGGTTTTTTCATTTGTTTTTGCGTCGGCGGTTAAAAACAGAATATAATGGTAAGGAAAAAATATATTTATGTACCTAAAGAAAAAACAAAATAAAAACAAAACTCAATTTTTAATTGTTTTCAAAGACGTTATCACGTAAAATTATCGTTCGTTATCAGACTTTAGAGACAACCTTTTGAAAAGAAGAAAAAAGGTACCAACAAAGAGTTTTAAGCCAGCAAGGCTAAAAACTCTTTGTTGGTACCTTTTTTCTATACATCAAAACAGTATAACCCAGATAAATTAAGAATGTTTCATCTACCTAATATGTCATTAGCAGTAAGATACGTATCTAACTTATCGGGATAACGCATGGATAACGTATTATTTTAGCACTAGTTGGATTTTTTTTTATCGCACGCGTGTATAATACGTTGCATTATGAGCCTAAAAGCGGTTTAATAAGATCCACTTTATGAGCAACTGTGATAAAATAGTACATTGCGATACAAGTGTGGAAAGTTGATCATTCCATAGAGGCGGTTTATGACGCGCGAGCGGAACGCGAGCGTGGCAAAAGCCGAGATGGAATGATCAATTCACACGTGTATCGTACGACGTTTTTTATCACAGTTGCGAATAAAAAAAAAGACTTGTTAAAATTTTAATAATAAAAAGTTTTTAAGAATTTTAGGTTATGTTTACTATTTTTTGTTAATTACACTCCCGAAAGGCTAGGCAAAAGACTTTTAACCTATACAGCGTCTGACACACAATATTTTTTTAGGGTTTTTTTCATTTGTTTTTGCGTTGGCGGTTAAAAACAGAATATAATGGTAAGGGAAAAATATATTTATGTAAAACAAAATAAAAACAAAACTCAATTTTTAATTATTTTCAAAGACGTCATCACGTAATATTATCGTTCGTTATCAGACTTTAGAGACAACCTTTTGAAAAGAAGAAAAAAGGTACCAACAAAGAGTTTTAAGCCAGCAAGGCTTAAAAACTCTTTGGATGGTACCTTTTTCTATACATCAAAACAGTATAACCCAGATAAAGGAGATCATTCATGTTTCTAACAAAAAATACCCACAAAAAAAATGCCGGCCAGTAATAAAAATTGTTTCTATCTTGTAGAGAATAACATTTTAAACAATGTTTAATAAGGCAACAAAGAGCTACGATCAAAAATCGTTGAGTTATTTTACATTGAAAACCCAAAAAATGCATTTTATAGAGATCCGTTTGACCACTTTTAAGATCCCACTAAAACTTCTGAAAGGGTTATTGGATATACCTATTTATATAAATATAATAAAAACAGACAAAGCTTATCCATTTACTACTTATTTTTATATTTTTTCTGTAGTAATATCTTAAAAGTGGTCAAACGGATCTCTACAAAATGCATTTTTTTGGGGTTTCAATGTAAAATAACTCAACGATGGTTGATCGTAGCTCTTTGTTGCCTTAGTAAACATTGTTTAAAATGTTATTCTCTACAAGATAGAAACATTTTTTTTTCTGGCCGGCACCTTAAGTTTTGGGTACGATTTGAACGATGTCCTTAAGAATGTTTCATCTACTAATGTCATTAGCAGTAAGATACGTATTTGACATATCGGGATAACGTATTATTTTAGCACTAGTTGGATTTTTTTTTATCGCACGCGTGTATAATACGTTGCATTATGAGCCTAAAAGCGGTTTAATAAGATCCACTTTATGAGCAACTGTGATAAAAAATATGCTATTATCAAACCTTTGTCCATCCGCAAAAACAAAGTAGGTATAGTATGTTCATAAATCACGTCATCTCCTTCCGTAAAAAGTCTCAAATTCTTAATCTTCCCGACTTTGACCAAGCTTTAAAGTTAATGCCGTACAACGAGAGCGTTCGATCCCATAATTTGATTAAACTAGAATCCTTTAGCAAGCCTATTGCTAAAATACAATCTAAAAATAATAACCCTACTGCAACAAAAGCCGAAACTGAAGTTGCACAAGGCTTAGAAATAGGCTGCAGAGTCATGCGCTTAAAACAAACTTGTGGGTCACGAAGGGCTTGGTAAACGGTGCCCTTGGATATGTTAGGGACATTGTCTATGAACCGAGATCTGCTCCACCTCAAGATATGCCTATTGTTATCTGCATCGAATTCGACAAATACACGGGCCCCACCATCGACGGGCTGGTACCAATTGCACCAGTAACGCGTTGCTGGAAGTCAGGTCACATTGCGTGTTCTCGCACTGAATTTCCTTTGTCGCTGGCTTGGGCCGTCACTGTCCACAAGTCACAAGGTTTGACCTTAGACAAAGTGGTTGTAGATATAGGTGATAAGGAACTAGCGGCGGGATGCACATACGTATCGTTGTCACGGTCGAAGAGATTGGAGGACATTGTATTCGATTGCGGTTTTGATTTCGGCAGATTAAATAAAATTAAAAAAATGAAAGCATTGCAAGCTAGAATAGAAGAGGAAAATAGATTGAGCCGCCTTGCAACAGCCATATAATTTTTATAAATAACCGCCACATTTAATTTTTACCACAGTCAAGATAAATAAATTTATAAAACCATTATTTTCCCGAGTTTCAAGAAAACGCGAAATAAAAAAAAGAGTATAAAAGGGTCAGCTATGTTTAGGGTCTGATCATAGCGATACTAGTAAAAGCGTGTTAAAAATAGCGATATTCATAATTTCAACTTAAGAAATAAGGATGAGCTGACCTTGCCCGGTAGTAGACTTCGAAAAATAAGCAGGTCGTTTAATAGTAGGTACATGTGTGCTCTATTTATTATAATAAGTTACTTAAAGATGTATATGACATGTCCATTAACAGGTTCAAAACTTTTATAAAGCACTAGCTGTCCCGGCAAACGTTTTGTTTTGCCATATAAAAAAAAACAGCGCACTCCGGGAGTGCAGGCAGAAGTGAAAACTGTATATCTGTGTAAAATCTCATCTGTCGCGAGAACATACGCAAAAAGAGTTTTAGATGAAAAAAAGAAAAGTAGTCGGACGACTATTTGTCGTCCGACAAATAGTCGTCCGACATTTGTCGTCCAACAAATAGTTGTCCGACATTTGTCGTCCGTCAATAGTCGTCCGACAAATAGTCGTCCGACATTTGTCGTCCGTCAATAGTCGTCCGTTAAAAAATACCTTGTGCCTTCTTCTCATTGGTGGGCGCGTTCCGAAGGTTATTCAAAGGGAACCCATGCACTTGACTGTGTGTACATGATTCCAAAAGAATAAAAAAAATGCCGCGTGTCGTGTTTGTTTTATATTGCTGCGTGCTGTGTGACGTCATTGTTGACATGACTTCACCGGAACGTGACAATGACGTCACACAATGGAAACGTGACAATGACGTCAACTTTTTTGTGAATGAAGGTATTCCATCAATGTATAGACGTTATCAGTTAAGTAAATCAGCTTATTCTTTAAGTTAAAATTAATTCAATTTTCAATTCAATTCAATTCAATTCATTTATTGCGAATAAAGGTAGGTACATGGTATGGTGTTACATTAATGAATTATAGAACACTCTATTCGGCCTATACATAAGGCATGCAATATTAGATTAAAAATCAATTAATTATTAGGTACAATAGCTAAAATATGTCACACAAAACTCAAACTCTAGCCATAAATGAAAATAAGTAGAAATGTCAAATAAAATATGGTCATGAAATGAAATGATAATTTAAAATAAGTAGGTACAATGTCAAATGGTTTAAAAGTTACATTATTAAAGGTAATATGAGTTATAAAATATACATGTCAAAGTTGCATTACTTATACAAATTTATCCTTTAAATATTCATCAACGCTATAGTAAGACTTGCTCAAAAGAAACTTTTTTAAATTATTTTTGAAACTATCAATATGTTGTTCTTGTAACAGAGTTTTCGGTAGGTGATTGTATATACGAGGAATCATACCAAATACACATTTACTAAGTAAAGCTGTCTTATTTTTACGGAACTGTATTTCATACTGATGTCTCTTACTGTGTAATCTACGGAATAAGTTTAAATTGGATCTAGTAAATACTGAGATTTCATAGATATACAAACATGGCAGGGTCATTAGTTTAAACTTATGAAAGTAGGGTTTACAGCTGTCTCTTCGCTTAAGGCTAAATATTGCTCTTACACACTTTTTTTGTGCTTTGAACGCTGTAGTTTTCTCAACAGAGTTGCCCCAGAACATAACTCCGTAGCGTAGTGCAGCCTCTACATGGCCGTGATACGATGTCAATACGGCTGAAATGTTTACAACTTTATTCAAGTGATACAATGCATAAGAGAATTGACTTAACTTTGAACATACACCAGCAACATGCTCCTTCCAGTTCAAATTTCTGTCCAATATAAGGCCTAGAAATTTACCCGTTGTAACCTCATGAACGGAGTAACCATCATGTTCTATTTCCAAATTGATAGGTTGGGTGCCGCTATTTGTAAATGGTATTATGTTCGTCTTTTTCATATTTATTAAAAGATTATTTGATCGTAGCCAAGTTACAGCTTCCCTAAGGGTATTATTAATGTCGGTCTCTAGTGATAGATTGTCCTTGGCTGAGAACATAACAGTACTGTCATCGGCAAATAGTACCATAGGTTGCTTGACTGATTTAGGAAAATCATTAATGTAAATAATAAACAGCAATGGTCCTAAGACGCTACCTTGTGGTACACCGCATTTGACCTGTCGATAATCAGAAAGATAGGCTTTTTCTGTTTTAGTAATTGGACAAATCCTAACAATTTGAGTAGTCTGTTGCCTATTACTCAGGTATGATTTTATAAGGTCTAGAGCATTGCCTCTGACTCCATATATTTCCAGTTTTTTTATGAGGATTGTGTGGTTGACATGATCGAACGCTTTTGTTAAATCCATAAGGAGCGCACACACCCTGGTACCAGACTCCAAACCGGACATTATGATTTTTAGAAAACGATAAATCGCCAAGTTAATCGTCTTATGCTTCCTGAAACCTTGTTGCTCTTCAGCTAATATATTCATGCTTTCGAAATAAGAGTAAAGATTTTCATAAATGAATTTTTCAAATATTTTAGATATTGTAGGTATGAGAGCAATAGGCCTGTAAGATTGCATTTCCCGCTTATCATCTTTTTTGAATATAGGTTTGATAATTGTCCTCTTTAGCTTAGGTGGAAAAAATCCATTAGTAATGCATATGTTAATAATGTGACTGAGAATGGGTGCTATTAGTGGCGCAACCATCTTTAAGACCTTCGTGCAAATACCGTCATAGCCAGTACTGCTTGTATTCTTCAATGTTTTTATAATTTTACAAATGTCGAATGGAGTACTAGGACTCATAAATATAGAATTAGGATAATTGTTAGAAGTAGGTATTACATAATTATTATCATTAAAGTCAGAATTTACTTGGTCAATAAAAAAATCATTAAATGATTGTGCTATGTCACTAGGATTGTCAATAATTTTATCATTTACAATTATCTGGGATATGCCATCGTTAGGAAAGTTTATTTTATCATTATTTATAACCGACCATGTAGCTTTAGATTTATTAGAAGCCATTTTAATAAAGTTGTTATTGTGCGCTTTTTGTGTTAATTTAATGATACGGCTATATCGTGCAGAGTACAATTTAAAAGATTTACGCGTTTGCTCATTTCTATTTTTCCTGAATTGCCACAAGAGTTCTCTTTTACGTTTGGAGCAGAGTTTTATGCCTTTGCTGATCCATTTCGGTCTCTTATGTGTATTAATTTTTATCCTTTGCATAGGAAAACAGAGATAATAAAATAGAGTGAAGTTTTCATAAAATATATCAAACGCTTTCTCTGGATCATCAGTATCGTAGGCTTCCTTAAACGATAAAGTCTTAAGACACTCAACAAATTTTGCCATATTCTCATCATTGTAGTCCCTCTTTTCAACATACCAGTATTTCAAAGAACAATGTCTTTTAACTTGACATGACAATAGCTGTGCAGTGTGGTCTGATAGGGCAAAATCAATCACTTGCACTTTACATGATCTAAAATTGTGCAAGAGATTGTCTAGACAGGTGCCACTAATTTTACGCGTAGATTGATTAACTGCAATTTTTAGATTATGGTTCTTAGAGATGAATTTAAATGTTTTCTCATAAGTGGTCTTTTTCAATAGATTAATGTTGAAGTCTCCACATATAACAAGTTTTTTGTTTGTATTATTTAAATCATGAAGAATCGATTCAAAAGCTTTAAAAAATGTATCATAGTCAGCAGCCAAGGTTCTTGGAGGTCTGTATATACAAACTATAATAATATTATGCTGCGTAAGCTCTATTCCACAACATTCTAAAAATCCTGGTACACTAAGTTTATCTATCCTTATCAACTTTTTAAATTGGTGCTGGGTACTTATCAGTATACACGAACCACCGCGCCTATTTTTACGTGTATACGCTGAGGCTAACCTATAATTTGGAACCTTAAGTTGAGGTAGATCAGCCTCAATCATGTTGTGCTCAGTAATACAGAGGACATCTACCATATCTCCGCCATCCAACAAAGTATCCAAGCTAACAGTAAGATAATCGATTTTATTAAACAAACCAGCTATATTTTGGTGTAGCACATGTATTGAGTTATGGACGAAAAAATGTTTGAGACGGGTTTAAAGAGGCACGTTCAGAAGGTACGTGAATGTCCGGCTGTGCCAATGTATAGTCAATGTCATAACTTATATTCTTCATTATATTTTCATACATATTTTTTAAGCCAGAGCTATTTATTTTACCAGTTTTAGATGAAAACATGTCATAGGAGAGAGTGTAATTCACGTCATAGACGTAAGCATAATTATTATTTTGTAAGTCTAAATAGAGTAAATTATTAAACATTTCAACTCGATAATTGTAGATAAGTGCTCCCTGAACGTAAGTAGGCACACACAAGATTACATTAGTATGAGACAGTTCTTTAAGACACATTCTGATGTCCTTTATTAATTCTAAATAGTTGCTGTTCTGTCTAAAGTCTGATTCCCCAATGATAACAATACAATAGTCTTTTAGATTAAATTTACATACTTTACTTTTTAGATTATTTAAAAGTTGTTTTAAACCAATGTTAGGTGAGGAATAACGGCAGTAGTCAAAGTGGTCGGAGAAAGTCTCTTCAATTGTATGCAGCTGGCCCGTGAATCAATTATTTGTCATAAATACTTATAAGTTTCTTTAGTAATATCCCGGGGGAACCACAGTCCCAATAACCCAAGTAGGATTGTTCTCTTGGGTAATATTTGTGGTGTACAGGCGGCCTGGCTGGAATAAACCTCAGTTCTTGTTAGAGAGTTCCAGACAGAAGAGTCTCGCGATCGAACCGATGAGACTAACACACTGAGAACATTCCATCCAGCACGTCGCACACGATACCTCCTTGGTCCCGTCAGTCCTACTGATACCACCAACACTTCCCTGCGGTCCACTTGTACTTGCCTTCGGCAGGGGAGAGCTGTATGTCATTGGTGAGTTTGGATATTTACCTCTATATCTCTTGTGGTTTCGTTCGCCTTAGAGGGGAGAACTGATTGATTGATTGATTGGCAGGAAGCAGGAGGCAGGAGGCAGGAGGCAGTTGATGTTGATGATAATTAAGACAGATACATATTTTGTTTTTGTTTTTTATTAACACATAAATACACTTACTATAAGTTACGTAATATTAAACAAAATGAATTGTCAATGATGTACGATACAATATGTAAACGTGACGTGACGTGACGTGACGTGACGTGACGTATGACGTGTGACGTGGCTCACTACATTACTATACACGACGTGGTCCCAATGTCTGTTATATGGCGGGCACATCTTTAAATAGTATAGATGTATAGATAAATGTTGCACTATATGTATATTGTTTAAGTAGGTATCTATTACTTAAATAGTCCAGATGTACCTACCTCCCTACCTATGTACCTGCAGCTGTAAGCTGACTGACTAACTGCAGCTGCAGCTGTCCGAGCTGTCATGGCAGCTGTCGGAGCTATCGTGGCAGCTGTGGTCGCAGCATTCGTCCGAGCTGTCGTGGCAACTGTGGTCGCAGCATTCGTCCGAGCTGTCGTGGCAACTGTGGTCACAGCATTCGTCCGAGCTGTCGTGGCAACTGTGGTCGCAGCATTCGTCCGAGCTGTCGTGGCAACTGTGGTCGCAGCATTCGTCCGAGCTGTCGTGGCAGGTGTGGTCGCAGCATTCGTCCGAGCTGTCGTGGCAGCTGTGGTCGCAGCATTCGTCCGAGCTGTCGTGGTGGCTGTCATCGTGACTGTCATGGTGGCTGTCATCGTGGCTGTCATGGTGGCTGTCATGGTGCCTGTCATGGTGGCCGTCATGGTGGCTGTCATGGTGGCTGTCATGGCGGCTGTCATGGCAGCCGTTGTCCGGGCACTTCATCGAGGCACAGTTCGCTGTATTCTGATTAAAAGATGTTGTTTCCATTTCTCCACCTATAAATAAGTTATTCTTATTTTAGAAGGAGTAGAAGAAGGGCTGAGGTCCCGTGGTCCACCTCCTCAGTTCACCTGAGTGCACCTCATTGTGACTTTACCCGCACATAGAGTCACGCACTATTCCAGCCTGTCCGACCGAGTCGTACCACTGGCACCAGTGCGCAGTGGCACAACCTACCATTGTTATGTACCAGCTAATCAGCTATTGATGTGAACACGTCTTTAAAATTGCTTCCATTGGGGTGCAATTGAAAAAAAACGAAAGATAACGAAATCGGGGGATACAGTTTAAGCTACATGTCTATGATCCACATCCAAATTTCAATTACATCACTGGATGGCTAAAAAATCAATGAATTAATAAAGCTAAGGACTGTAACACATCACGCACGGCGGAGGCGGAAGCCCCGCCATTTTGAAGGTAATTTTACTGCGTATTGAGATTTCCATTTAGTATAACTTTCGACTCGGTGAAGCTACGATGTCCATTCAAGTTTTTATTGTAGTCTCCATGCATACTTACTGCCAACTTTGGTTGTTTTGAAAGCGGTTGCATCGCAGTTCTGTTGCTTGCACTTGGTGGGGGCCGGGACGGGGGCCGCGTCCGTCCCGGCCAGCAGGGAGACACCCACCGCCAGCGTCACGAGCACCTGGACACACGAGTGGTAACAGCTCTAACTAGTGGGGGGCACAGGGGACGTGTAATGTAAGAATGAAGGCAAGCGAAACCAGTGGTAAAAGTTATAGACAAACTATAATGTAAACATAGATAAGAAGATGTGTCAAGGGCAAGGTTATATAGGAATCAATATTGTACTAGAAGGTCATATGACGTGATATGTACCTAGATTAATTAGTATAAAACTCCCCGTTTTTACTCAATAAATATTCAGTAAACAGTGCAACTTCGAAGTGTTAATATCTCCTTCATCCTCACATTACAGACGTCTAGCTCGACAACCGGCTACTTTGGCAACTCCGGCTACTCCAGCCACAATTTAAGGTGAAAGGGTACCTGCGAACTCCCCATACAAACGTAGTCGACTGTTTCCTCCCTGGATAATGACATTAGAGCAAATATTTTTGTGCCATAAAACCTATAACTGCCATGACTATGCCCCTATGTTTTGGTTTTTTTCATTTTCTAATTATCATAGAAATTAAAATTAAAAAAATTATAAAATTTAAAAAATCAAAAAATAGGGGCATGGTCATGGCAGTTATAAGTTTTATGCACCAAAAATATTTGCTCTAGTGTCATTATCCAGGGAGAAAACAGTCGACTACGTTTGTAATAGTTTGTATGGAGAAAGCCTCCGGTACCCTTTCCACTTAAGCAACTTTTTTTACTCCGGCAATTTAAGGTGAAGTGGGACCTGAATAACTCTATCCTTTTCCCACGAGCGCGCCGCACGATGACTCTATCCCTTTCCCCCGCCTGCATCGAAATACCCGATTTAACTGTTTTAAGTAATTAAAAGACACATCTATTTTAGTGAAAAACCATCTGTACTACCTTAGGGGATGTGATGTAAAGTTTATGAAAACATACATTTTGAACTTGTTTTTTCTTTACAATCGCCGTACAATTGAAAAAGCCCAAAAAAATTAAGTTTTTTTGGATTTTTACAATTTTTTTTATAGAGGCAAATCACTATAATCGTGTTTCGAAGTGTATGCCAATACAAAGCATATTTTACGACAGTAGGAATATCATTCTATGAATTTTAGTGGTTGATACCCAAAAACTGTTTCTATTGCTTTTGTCTTACCACTTCGGCTTAAGCAATATTTAGTTTGCTGCAGGCCCGCCGCTAGCTGTTTCGTCGCCCGCGTGCAATACCGATTATGCCGCCCTACGCTACGACTACTTACTCTGAGTTTTGTCAAAAAAGGATAATTAATGTTTTCTCATTATGGTGGAGAAAAAAACAACATAACGAAGATAAAACAGTACTAATTTTTTTTTAACAAAAATTTAACTCTTCTTGCCTTTACATTTGCGAAATCTTCTATCAACTTTTTTGTATCCAAACTTACTAAAATTTCATATTCAATTGAAACTATAGCTAATATAGTACATTGCGATACAAGTGTGGAAAGTTGATCATTCCATAGAGGCGGTTTATGACGCGCGAGCGGAACGCGAGCGTGGCAAAAGTCGAGATGGAATGATCAATTCACACGTGTATCGTACGACGTTTTTTTATCACAGTTGCGAATAAAAAAAAGACTTGTTAAAATTTTAATAATAAAAAGTTTTTAAGAATTTTAGGTTATTTTTACTTTTTTTTTGTTAATTACACTCCCGAAAGGCTAGGCAAAAGACTTTTAACCTATACAGCGTCTGACATACAATATTTTTTTAGGGTTTTTTTCATTTGTTTTTGCGTCGGCGGTTAAAAACAGAATATAATGGTAAGGAAAAAAAATATTTTTACCATTGCCACTCGAAAAGGGGCATTTTATTCATCGATAACAGTGAATAAAACGCTCTTTTACTCACTGAGTGAATAAAATAATTTTGAATTTGGAACATGCACGGATATACGAAATAATATGGACTTATAAAAAAAAACGTACTGAAAGTGCTGAAAGAACGTACTGGCTGGATGGAATATTTAAAAAAAAAAGTATACCGCCAATTTAGATTTTTTCTATCTGATAAAGTGGTTGTTTAATGTCATTGAAAAATCGAATAACATAAATCTATAATATAAAAATGAATCGCAAAATGTGTTGGTAAGCGCATAACTCAACAACGCCTGGACCACTTTGGACAATTCTTTTTTTGTTGTGTTTGTTATTGTCAAGAGAAGGTTCTTATGAAAGAAAATATTAAGAAAATTGCGCAGAAAATTATTACGCGGGTGAAACCGCGGGGCGCAGCTAGTCTTATATATAAAAATGAATCGCAAAATGTGTTGGTAAGCGCATAACTCAACAACGCCTGGACCAATTTGGCCAATTCTTTTTTGTTGTGTTTGTTATTGTCAGGAGAAGGTTCTTATGAAAGAAAATATTAAAAAAATTGCGTAGAAAATTATTACGCGGGTGAAACCGCGGGGCGCAGCTATCTTCTTATATATAAAAATGAATCGCAAAATGTGTTGGTAAGCGCATAACTCAACAACGCCTGGACCAATTTGGCCAATTCTTTTTTTGTTGTGTTTGTTATTGTCAGGAGAAGGTTCTTATGAAAGAAAAAATTAAGGAATTTTTTGTAGAAAATTATTACGCGGGTGAAACCGCGGGGCTCAGCTAGTATTATAATAAAATTACTCCGGAATAATTTCGAAATAAAGCAGCAATTATAGTAGATAATTTGTTGCCGCCAAAATCTCTGGAGCACGACAATGGGAGTATGACATGGAATAAAATTCAATGAAATAGAATAAAACTTAAAAATATTATCTACAATTAAAATTTTTCTTTTCTATCTGTTATCGTGGTTGTTTTAAGTTATTGAGACATCTAATAACATAAATTATATTAAAATGAGTTCTTCCAGTAACGAAAATGAGACACAATCTCTTGAACCATTTCTAAAATTTTCTCGCAGTCAATGGTAAAAAGTAGAGTACACAACTCGTGAAAAAAATAATTTATCTCGGTCCTTGTATCCCTCGCTCCGCTCAGGATTCTAATCTAGAATCCCTCGCTACGCTCGGGATTCAACTATAGAATCCTTCGCTGCTCTCGGGATCCAACTTAGTCCCTCGAATTAAATTACCTTTTTTTTCACTTGTTGTATAATCTACTATTATGTACCTACCTAAAGAAAAAACAAAATAAAAACAAAACTCAATTTTTAATTATTTTCAAAGACGTCATCACGTAATATTATCGTTCGTTATCAGACTTTAGAGACAACCTTTTGAAAAGAAGAAATAAGGTACCAACAAAGAGTTTTAAGCCAGCAAGGCTTAAAAACTCTTTGGATGGTACCTTTTTCTATACATCAAAACAGTATAACCCAGATAAAGGAGATCATTCATGTTTCTAACAAAAAATACCCACAAAAAAAAATGCCGGCCAGTAATAAAAATTGTTTCTATCTTGTAGAGAATAACATTTTAAACAATGTTTACTAAGGCAACAAAGAGCTACGATCAAAAATCGTTGAGTTATTTTACATTGAAAACCCAAAAAATGCATTTTATAGAGATCCGTTTGACCACTTTTAAGATCCCACTAAAACTTCTGAAAGGGTTATTGGATATACCTATTTATATAAATATAACTAGCTGCCCTACGCGGTTTCACCCGCGTAACTCCCGATCCCGTGGGAATATCGGGATGTAAGCTATCCTATCTCTCAAGTTGGATCGAACTGCACATGGTGTGCGAATTTTATTATAATCGGTTAAGTGGTTTAGGAGTCCTTTGAGGACAAACATTGTGACACGAGATTTATATATATTAAGATAAAAACAGACAAAGCTTATCCATTTACTACTTATTTTTATATTTTTTCTGTAGTTACTATCTTAAAAGTGGTCAAACGGATCTCTACAAAATGCATTTTTTTGGGTTTTCAATGTAAAATAACTCAACGATGGTTGATCGTAGCTTTTTGTTGCCTTAGTAAACATTGTTTAAAATGTTATTCTTTACAAGATAAAAATATTTTTTTTTCTGGCCGGCACCTTAAGTTTTGGGTACGATTTGAACGATGTCCTTAAGAATGTTTCATCTACTAATGTCATTAGCAGTAAGATACGTATTTGACATATCGGGATAACGTATTATTATAGCACTAGTTGTATTTTTTTTTATCCCACGCGTATATAATACGTTGCATTATGAGCCTAAAAGCGGTTTAATAAGATCCACTTTATGAGCAACTGTGATAAAAAATAATTTAGTCTTTGCTGAAGCATTGTTGAGTTTAAATAGTTTTTGATAATTTTTAATTTTGAAAAGGATCTTTCACCAGATGGAACTGAAACCGGCAGTGTAAGTAATATTCTTAGTGCTATTGCTGTGTTCGGAAATGTTGAAATTAAGTCATTGATAAAAAGGTATTGTAATAAGGATTGTGGATCATAGACTGGTTTTCTGCAAAATGCAATTTAAATGCAATGATTTCATTAAATAAATCAATACCGTCGATGTCTGATTCACTACTTGAAACTTCTTTAAGTTTCAGATTTAAATCTTTACAATGTTCTTTAACTCATCATTAGAATAATTAAATAAATTATTGCTAAAAAAGCCAAATACGTCGGTAAATGTTTTCATCTTGTCGAATCTATCCTTTAAAGAAGTTATTGTCTGATCTAGGATTCTAGAATAAAACTAGAGTTTTATTCTAGAATCCTAGATCTATATTTGATTTTGGGGTCTATTAAAACTTCATCACTGTGATCATAGTGAAATTGTGTTGATTTTTTTCTAGAACGAATTATATGTATTGGTGAGAAATCTGTTGCTACGTTGAGTTCGTGAGCCATTTTGGAAGCTTCAGCAAACACTGTTTTAAAGTGTTCAGCCGTGCGATATTCTGTGATACTTATATTGAACTTATTTAACAAAATGCAGATTTGAGTGTTCATTGTGGGACTCTGCATCATTTTGGTCAGAGCATTAATTTCGTTTAAAATATCGAACCAAATTAACATCTTATCCCAACATTTTTTGTTTCATTATTTAAAATAACAAACCTAAGTACAATTATATTTTCCTCTGTATGACTTACATCTGGTGTGCAATCCAATATGATGTAGACTATATGCAAAAAAAAAAAACAAATGAAATGCAAATAAAGCAATTAATGGACATTAAATGTAAATGTAATATTTATTTTATGGGTGGTTCAATGCCTGCAATAAAGATCATTTATTTATTTATTAATTGCTTTGTTATGCTTTTTGGGTGGTTTTGTCAAAAAAAAACAATATTTTAATATGAGTTACTTTGGGGTTACGGAAACTATATATTTTTAGAATCTGCATTAAATTTCTCTCATTTTGATGTATAATTAACAAGGTTTTAAGGAATTTACCCAACAAAAATAGTTTTTTTTACCTCATAAAAAAATTGTTTCCTCCGTGATTGCTCCGCCACCTTGTAATTATGATTTTGAAAAATTACAAAATACCTATAGGGCCTATACCATACCTATACCTATGCCAAAACACCTAGGCGCCCTATAGCCCATGTACCCCATGTAGGTATCCTATGCGCGCCCTCTGCGGAAGATTCGACCGGCCAGGGGTACAATGACTTGAATTAGGTATGAGGCGCTCGATTTGTCGCCCCCTGGGCGTGCCGCCCGCGTGCGGTGCACGCTCTGCACGCCCGCTTACGGCGGCCCTGGTTTGCTGTGACCTCTGCATTTAAAAAAAAAACAGAATAATTGATCCCAGAAAGTATTCTATGAAGATTTTTGTTTTTTATCATTACATAGTATAAAACAAAGTCACTTTCCGCTGTCTGTGCCTATGTATGCTTAGATCTTTAAAACTACGCAACGGATTTTGATGCGGTTTTCTTAAATAGATAGAATGATTAAAGAGGAACAGCTTTTTAAATGTAAAGTAAAATGCATCATATTTACCAAGATGTCCTTCATATTTTACTATATGTGTCGTGTATGAGAGAGATCGGTCGCGTCACTCGATGAGTGGCTTCAGTCGCCTCAATACGTGTGTTATATACCACCATTATGTGGTGTCACTTGTCACCACCACCTATGTCAACAGACAACTTCTGTCCTATGTACAAATAAACAAGTCAATAAATTATATTATGTACTTAGTGTGCCTAATGTTTTTTATACTATTTACTTTGATAGTTGTATACAGTGTGTTGTAAAAACCCTGCTACCCTACCTAGTTCCACTAAGGTACATACTTCGAGGTGGTGGGTTACCTATTTAGGTACCTACCCAAAAGTACATAACCACAAAATTTTGCAAATATTTTGACCTTAAGTTAAGGATACTTACTCTAATGTACTTTCGGTGAGATGGTCATACAAGAAACCGAACAAATAAGAAACACGCTTCTTCAGATTTTGACCTAAAATCTAAATTGACTTTCTTCATTTCTGACATCTCCCGCCTAAATCCATCTCACAGCATATTGCTGAGACTGCACCCTCCATTGCACGCACGTCGCACATATCTTGTTGTTTAATGTTTAATGACTTATGACTATTTATGTATATAATAGATAGATAAACACTTTATTTGTACAACACACAAAACATTGAAAATAACAAAAATGACGAGAAAGCTTATTAACTACGAAATTGTACAAACAGGCGACCTTATCGCTTAAAGCGATTTCTGTATATAAGTGATATGTGTTGTGTTATGGAAAAGAAATGGTTTAAATGGTGTCGAATTTACTGAAATGTAGAACTCCACGATCTAATCTTAACTTCTGACACCGCGTGTTACATATTAGAGCGAAAAATCTTTTCTTATAGGATGCCTACGTCATACAAAGACCACACCTTCCAAGTTTCAGGTCAGGGGGGTGTACTTACAACATGGACCCACCTAAGGGATATCACAGGGGTTTGTGTTACACACTGTAATTTTATAATAGTCAATAACAAAATAGAAATAATAGAAAACACTTTTTTTTTTAATTTCTAAAATTAATACAAATATTATTATTGCGTAAAACGTACAATAACAATAGACAAGTAGGTTGCGTGTGGTCACCTCGCGCGCGCGCGCGCAATCACGCCGGCTTTTTTACAACTATTCAATTTTAAATAATATTTACAAAGAAAGATATCCTAAAACTTCCCAATATTGCAATATTTGGTTGGAGCGACGAGTGCGGTCATTCCCAGTAGTCACCGCTGTCAACGTCCCCCGGGGTGACAACCGGGATGTGGTAGCACTACGGGGAAGTGGACTCGAGTTCTACTACCGGTAAACGTTATGTCCTATTCAATGCCGGTTCCACACTAACCAATCCAAATATAATAATGACATTCCACACAGCGCAATCTAGCCGCGAGCTTAGCAACTAGACATGTGTTATGGTGACCAGACAAAGGATATACTTAATAATAATTATGTAGGAACCTATAAGTACAAAGATGTGCAAATACCAGAAGACTCATAGGTGACGATGAGCTTGTCAACAGAATGCCTTGAACATTTCAACCTCACCGAATCCTTATGAGTAATAGAGTAAACAAACCGGTCAAGTGCGAGTCGGACTCGCGCACGAAGGGTTCCGTACCACTGTATTCTGTTTTAACCCCGACGCAAAAACATACAAAAAAAAATGTGAGCCGTCACGGGACGCCTGGCAGATGTGAAACATCGACATTATTTTGTAAAAGTAATATGCAGAAAAGAACAGATTGTGATAGAATCGCACAGTCGATTACGGTGTGTACACCGTACACACTACTGCATATAGACTGTATTATATATAGTATATTATTACACGCTATATGATGGTATATATTATATACCATCATATAGCGTGCGCGGCATGCGTCGCCACGCCAGAAATTGGTTTTACGTGCGGCTACAGATGTTTCACATCAAAAATAGATGGCGCTAGTGGTAGAAATACATGAATGAAGGGTAAATGGCGGTATACGGCTGATGACGTATTAAAAAAACTACTTAACAGATCTCGTTCAAACCAATTTTGGGTGGAAGTTTGCATGTTAATGTATTCATCATATATTTTTGTTTAGTTTCATCATTCTCTTATTTTAGAAGTTACAGGGGGGGGGGGACACTTTTTACCACTTTGGAAGTGTCTCTGGCGTGAACTATTCAGTTTAGAAAAAACATGATATTAAAAACCTCAATATCATTTTTGAAGACCTATCCATAGATACCCCACAAGTATAAATGTAAGTAAAAATAATTTGAGTTTCAGTTCTAAGTATGGGGAATCCTAAAATTTATCGTTTTTTTCCTATTTTTGTGTGAAAATCTTAATGCGGTTTACAGAATACATCTACTTTCCAAGTTTCAACAGTATAGTTTCGGAAAAAAGTGGCTGTGACATACGGCAGAGACAAACATGACGAATCTATAAGGGTTCCGTTTTTAACCATTGGACTACAGAACCCTAAAAACATGTACACGTTATAAGAGAGTCAGTTATCACTTATTGCATAAAGGTATGAGGAGGTGCTGGGAAGACGGCTAAAAAGAGGGCCCAAAAAAAGAAAGGGCCGTTCAGAAAGCATTTTCGTTTCGTCCGACTGATGTACTTTGAGATCTTAATTAATATAATAATTAAAATAATAGTTAGGTAACAATCACTTACCCATTACAGGCATACAATATTTATAGTTTGAGCATCTATATACAAATAAAACTTACTGTTTAGCTAAGATAAATAAATAAATATTGCAGGACAATCCACACATCGCCATCTAGCCACAAGCTAAGTAACTAGACTTGTGTTATGGGTGCTAGACAACGGATATACTTTTCTTTTGTAAATATATACTTATAATACATAGAAACAACCAGACCACAGACAAATATCTAAGCATAAATACATGTCTGAGGCGGGAATCGATCCCACGACCCTGTGTTTGGCAGTCCGGCATGGTGACCATTGTGCCAACTGGGTCGTCACTGGGTCGTCAGATAATATTGTAACTCAGTAAATAACATTTGTATTTTCGTAAAACTCTTTAAGAGTATAGAAAGTGTTATCTACAAGCCATTTTTAAGGCGACACTTAAACAAGTTTATATTTTCTAGAATTTTAAATTCTATCGGTAAGGCATTATACACTTTTATTGCTGTAAAATAGGCACTCTTATGAAACATTGTGTTATTTGCCTGAGGCATACTAATGTTATATTTATATTTGGGTCTAAGACTACGGTTAGGTTTGTTTGTGACAACTCGTGGGTAGGTAGGTAAATCGAATTTGCACTGGTCTGGCTAATGAATTAAAGCTAAGTTAAAATAAAGATTATGTATTTCATTGGTACGGAATTCATTTTTACATTATATGTAGATATGGCTGCGCCCCGCGGTTTACGTTTACAAAGCCGAGATACAAAGATCAAGATGTATAATACGTTGCATTATGAGCCTAAAAGCGGTTTAATAAGATCCACTTTATGAGCAACTGTGAAATTTTTTTTATTACGTATTATACACGCGTGCGATATAAAATATTCAACTAGTGGTAAAATAATACGTTATCCCGATAAGTTAAATACGTATCTTACTGCTAATTACATATTAGGTAGATGAAACATTCTTAATTTATCTGGGTTATACTGTTTTGATGTCACACGTGGCTGTATAGGTTTAAAGTCTTTTGCTTAGACTTTCGGGAGTGTAATTAACAAAAAATAGTAAACATAACCTTCATTTCTTAAAAACTTTTTATTATTTTAACCAGTCTTTTTTTATTCGCAACTGTGATAAAAAAACGTCGTACGATACACGTGTGGATTGATCTTTGTATCTCGGCTTTGTAAACGCCGTCGCGTACCGCGCGCGTGTGTTAAACCGCCTCTATGCAATGATCAATTTTCCACACTTGTATCGCAATGTACCATTATACAAATATAATATACAGGGAAAGACAAATAACAGTAACAACATTTAGAATTAGTCATTTATTATATCCAATGCCCGTGGTCCCACTGCGTAGTCCTACCAGTAGGACCAAGGGTGATAGGTATGTGTTACACGTTCAGGCTTTAATGTTAGATGATCCAATAATGTTAGATGGTTGGACAATATTTATGTTATTTTCTTTTATATTTTATTTATTTAATGATGACATTATATCGTCTTATACATAACACTAAATACTAAAATAAATTTATTTATTTAAAACTAATTACTTGCATATATTGTATATTCTTATTCATTTAATGATGACATTATAAATATCGCTTTATATATGTCGACGCAAGAGCGTTTAATAAGTTTATTTTAAATGATTTGTTTTTAGTTTATTTCGTTTTGATAAGTTACATTTGGTTTTTCAATCATTTACAATTAATTTAAGAAGGAATTCATATTTAGTTACTCAATTTATTGATGCAAACGTCATGCAATCGACGAGTATTCAAAAAGCAACGTTTATTATTTTAATCAATTTAGTTCTTCAGTTAATTCAGCAAATTTGTTTAAAATAAATCTAGTTACTTTCAAGAAATTACTGTTCGATAATTTGTTTAAAATATTACGTTTAAATTATAACACGTTGCTAGTTGGATATTCGTTGAGTGCAAAGACGTAATCAAATAACTCATGATTATTAATTCTAATCAAAATAATTGAATTTTAAATGTTCCTAGTTTCTTTAAAAATCGAGTTAGAATTAATAAACATTAAAACATTACGTTAAAGTTATAAAGAGAAATGTTAACGTTTAAAAAGTGTTATTCGATTAAAAAACGTCACCGCCCGTGATACGTAGTGCAGTCAGTGGTGGAGGGCTTCACTTTCGCTGGAGCCTTTGGACGGAGCGGTCGAGTTGTGAGTTAAGTGTGATTTTAATAATTTAATAAGTTCGTTTTAGGTTTAAATAAGTGATAGTTATTTAGGATATCAATAGTGTTAAGAAAATAAAGTAAACGTTGTAGTGAATAAGTGTTTTTGATTTTGTGGAGCATGAGTGATGAGAATAGTGACGTCAGCAATGCTGACGTCACTCTTTCTAAAAATTCGGCTGAGCAGGACCCGCCGTTATATATAACACTAAATACTAAGATATATTTATTAATTTAAAACTTAACTTTTATTTAAAACTACACATAATGTATAAAGACAATAATATGTACCCACAGGGGGACGCGGGGTGGTTGCGTTGCCACGGCAACCACGGGTCAGGTGCCAGTTCCCCGTTGTCCCACCGGAGTGATCAACTTCACTCGAGACATTTCACTTTACATTGCATAGGGTTATCATTCATTATACAAGATATTTAAAGAAAAAATAAATAAAAATTTAAAAAACCGACTTCAAAAAATCCTAAAAAGAAAAACTAACAAAACCTGAAAAAAAAAAACCAAAAAGTGAAAAATAATCCATTTCGGGTCACTAAGACAGCAGATAACTTAAACATAAGTACTTACTTGGAAGTCGGACTGGGTTAGATTGAATGTTGAGAGGTATAAAGAAAACATGGTGTCACTCAGTCCGACTTCCAAGTAAGTACTTATGTTTAAGTTATCTGCTGTCTTAGTGACCCGAAATGGATTATTTTTCACTTTTTGGTTTTTTTTTTTCAGGTTTTGTTAGTTTTTCTTTTTAGGTTTTTTTGAAGTCGGTTTTTTAAATTTTTATTTATTTTTTATTTAACCATTTTTAGTGCCACTGTCACTGAAAATTCTACTCCATGAGGCGAAAGCGACTGTTTCTTCAAATTGCAACCTGTACCTAATCGTAACCCATTGAATAGTTTGGTGATAAGGTGTTTTCGGATGCCCCATTCATCCTTTTTGTGTATGGGCCACTTCTATTAGTGGAAATGGAAACCTGGGCAATTTGTTGAATCTCGCTGTGCAGATCTGTTCATCACTCCGAAGATCCTCATCAGATCTTCATTTAGGATAGGGTTTTCTATCAAAATTCATTCAAACCCAGTCCGGCAAGGCCAAAGCGAATATTTTATTCAAATTGTAACCTGTAATCGTAACCGATTGAAGAGTTTTCTGATGAGAAGGTGGTTTCAGATATTCCATTTATCGGTAACTATTCGTTTATGGGCCAAATCTACTGGTGGAAATCGAAAACTGAGCAATTTGCTGCACTCTCGAGGTGCAATTCTGTTCATCACTCCGAAGATTCTCATCAGATCCTCACCAAATTTTTATGGGACCACCCCTGAGGTATCACTTTTCGAACACAAAAAGAATCATCTCAATCGGTTGAGCCGTCTTCGAATGATCGCGTAACATACACACATAAAAAAAAAACATACAGACGAATTGAGAACCTCCTCCTTTTTTGAAGTCGGTTAAAAAAATAAATTTATTGAAGTGAAAACTTCTTATGGCGCGTTGGGCACTTTTGTGGGTGAGCATTTTCAACCGTTCTCGCGACAGATGAGATTTGACAGATAAGATTTTACACAGGTCACAGATATACAGCGCGACAGATGAGATTTTACACAGATATACAGTTTTCACTTCTGCTTGCACTCCCGGAATGCGCTGTTTTATAAATAAAAAATGATTTTTATCGAACCCTGACGGGGGAGACAACCCCATTGATGACATATACAATATGCAGCGAACACATGCAGCTGATGCACCAAACGACACTAGAAACCTGTGCTGAGTAGTGGGCGCGGTGCTGGCGGTAGTGCTAAGATCGCAGCTTTTTAATTAAATATGAATGGAAACCACACAATATACCCATAACACAAGTCTTGTTACTTACCTTGGGGCTAGATGGCGATGTGTGGATTGTCCTGCAATATTTATATATTTATTTAATACAGGGTTATTGGAAATTAATTGACACGGCGTTAAGGGCTTCTTCTGTGCACCTTAACAAACAACTTTTGTTCTACGACTTTTGTCAAAACTTAATACATATCCCAAAAAAAAAATTTAAGTGTTTCTCGTACTGTCTGGTAATTTTCTATGTCTATGCGGCAAGTGCGCGCGCGCGATCGGAACGGGGCGCACTGCGTGCGACCCGATCGGGTTGTACCATACCTACTATGATTGATTCTGTGACGTAGACGTAGAGTTGAGTATTATTTGAACTGTTGGATTTAATTTTTTATTTTTGTATAGAATATTTTTATAATGAATTTCCAAAAGTCGTAGAACAAAAGTTGATCGTTAAGGTGCACAGAAGAAGCCCTTAACGCCGTGTCAATTAATTTCCAATAACCCTGCATACAGGGTGATTTTTTACATGGGTCTTCAGGGCTTGAAAAGTCATTACCCTGGTCAGGAATCAAACATGTTAATTAAAAAAAAACTTATATTTTTGTAACAATCGATAGTGTTGCTGATAGAGATCAATTCTTAGAAATAAAAATAGTTTGGCAAATCAAGGGAAAAACATAAAGTATAGTTATATATGTATATACAGATACATTATATACATATAATCCGCGCGAAATAAGAATGGGATGGAACCTTGTCAAAGTAAATCGAAAATGACTGTTTTCAAGTAACGTTAGCATAAATGTTCTGAAAAATAGGTTATTAGTTTTAATTTTTTTATTTATTCTGTATGTAGGTGTACATTAATGTAGGTGTACTTATAGTATAAGTATTTCTACTGTATCTGAAGACTTCACGGACAAACATACATACTGACACATATACGGACTTATGTGCTCGTTTTATTTAACGTTTTAGAGAAACATTTTTTTTTATGAAATCGCCATTGCTCCATAGACAATCTACCACAGACAATAATATTTTTCTTTGTATCAGTGGGTCCGTTTAAAATCCGCGACACTAGGACCGTCCAAATAACTAATTTATACCTAATTATTATTCAGAACTTTTTTGCTAACGCTACTTTTCTGTCATTTTCGATTTACTTTGACAAGGTTCCATCCCATTCTCATTGCGCGTGGATTATACCTATCGATAGTTTGTGTCGAGTGTGAGACGCGCGCGCGCATTAGAGCCGTCAGATTATGGGCACAGTTTCATATCCTTATAGATTTGTTGTCCCTTAGTGAGTAGCTTAGCGAATGCGACGTCGTCGAGACACATCTTGTTGGCGAAGTTAGTTGTCTTCACGGTCGTCTTCACCTCCTGGTATTTACTCACAAACTGCTTGTGCCACTGCAGAAGGAACACTCTCTTTTATACATACCCACACACCACCTGGGTGTACCAGGGGCAAGTTATTGCTGGCACTACTAGGTGCTTTCATGTATCTATACAGGGTGAATTTTTTTCATGGGCCTTCAGGGCTATATCCTAAACTATAAGAGATAGCGAAAATTGCTGAAATTGCTGATTTTGAAAAAAAAAAGAAACCTGCATCATTCGATTTTTTAAAAAGTCATTACCCTAGCCAAGAATCGAACCTGTTGATTTTGTAAATAAATAATCAGCCTATTTTTTTATGCAAATATATAGTGTTACTGATAGAGATTAATTCTTGGAAACATAGTGTAGTGAATCAAATGAAATAGTAATTTTTGTAGTTTTATACAACCATAATAGATAGCAAAAGATTTTTCGCTATCTCATAAAGTTTAGGATATAACCCCGAAGGCCCAAGTAAAAAAATCACCATATTAAATTCTTGTGTCTCGGCAGTCTCGGTGTTAGTTATTAAACTACTAAACGGCTGAACTTTGTATAGAGCTAGCTTTGTGTTTAATTAGAGTTTATTTTATATATTAACTAGGCAAACGTTGTTTTATTTTCGATAATTTCATACAAATCGGTTCAGCCGTTTAGGTGTAGTTTGGCAACTAATAACATCGCGACACGACTTACATCAATTTATAGACGACTAGCGACCCGCCCCGGCTTCACGCGGCTATATTATGCATGTATTATACATATTACAAACCTTCCTCTTGAATCACTCTATCTATTAAAAAAACCGCATCAAAATCCGTTGCGTAATTTTAAAGATTTAAGCATACATAGGGATATAGGGACAGAGAAAGCGACTTTGTTTTATACTGTGTAGTGATAGTGATAGTGATATCAACGTCACTCAATGTTTTTGCCTTCCCGGAACCTCTCCACTAAAACTTGAACTTTATTAAGTTCAAATTGACTTCTAAGTGTTATTACGAATCGTTCGTATGGGAATTGGGAATATAGAAAAGTGTTGTTGTTGGACATTTTCACTTATTTTTTGGAATTTTTATCTCCGTAAGAACCATCCTCGTACTTTGAGGAATATTTAAAAAAAGAATTCGCGAAATCGGTACAGCTGTTCTCGAGATTTACGCTTAGGAACACTTCAGCGATTCATTTTTATATTATAGAAGATATGATACCTTTATGAAAAGCTCGTGGAACTTCGGTCCCAAACACCCGCCGGAGCCCGTGGCCTTCTCTACCTTCTTGCACTGCTCCACCTCCTCCTCGTCTTCGTCCTCGTCCGTATCCTCGTGATGGTCCTCGTGGTGGCCGGGGCTCGGGCTAGCCTCCACCGCCGGCTGGTCATACGACATCGCCACCAACGACAACATCGTCAACCACTGCGACAACATCACACTTTATTCAACCTTTAACAACCTTCAATTCACGAACTTCAAACAGATTCAACTTGTTCATTTTACTTAATACTAGCGACCCGCCCCGGCTTCGCACGGCTATATTATGCATGTATTATACATATAAACCTTTATCTTGAATCACTCTATCTATTAAAAAAAACCGCATCAAAATCCGTTGCGTAGTTTTAAAGATTTAAGCATACATAGGGATATAGGGACAGAGAAAGCGACTTTGTTTTATACTATGTTAGTAAATAATCATCTTGTGTGGAATCTCCAGGATTAATATGAAACTCTGTAAATCTATATTGGTAAATAAAGTATTTTTCATTACTCATACTCCGAAAGTAGGTCTAAATATGCCTGAAGAGCGTGTAGAAAATAAAATTTCCAGCCCTAGGGCTTTTCGCTTTCACTGACAGCTGTCATGTCAAATTATGGCTTCGCACGACTTGTGCAATGTGCATATAGCCAGTATCAGTATCATTATACATTAGGAACTTCAAAACCTAACCTCCTTGCTTTAGGTAGCACCAAAGAATAACACTACATGTATATAACCTCTTTGGTCCTAACCTTGTAAGAGGATCAGGTAGTATGGAGTCTCTCATCCAATCTCGTTGTTAGGAAGAATTTTATGTATTATTCGTAATGAAAAGCACAGTGTTTACCTCGGGTGAAAGACTCATTAAGTCCCTCGAGCTATTGCGCCCTCGCTACGCTCGGGCGCCAAACTCCGTCTCGGGACTTGTAATGAGTGACTTTCACACCTAGGATAACAATGTACTATTGTATTTTGTATTTTTTGTATCTACTATGTACACGGTGTTCCGTAATGAAAGGCACCTACGGATAGAAGTCACTTTGCCGGTTCTGATAAATGTAAGTTATGCTGTATCAAAGTTTCTCGGTTTCCGATATATCCGCCATTTTAAAAAATTTAAATTTTCACTTTCTTTTGTTTTTGATGCCAAAACTGCAAATGAAGTAATTAATTCCAATTTGTTCTTTTGGATGGGATGGATGGTATTCCAGGATATATGTGCTTTCGGATGCAAGCAATGCACTTTAATATGCATTCATTTTATATTAAATGCTGCTAATTCCACGTATCAGAATCCGTTTCAGAATCTCAATAAAATAGGAAACTATTTTTTTAATTTGCCATAGAAAAAATAACACCGGGAAAAGTTAAAGACTAGGTTAAAAATTAAAAAATCAAAGTTATTTTAAACTAAGATTTCTTTCGATGTGTCATAAAAATAATTGTTTGCATTCGATAGCACATTTTATGTATCCTGGAATACTATCCAAAAATCAAAGACGAATCAAAGGAAATACTGTATATTTTTGTAGTACTCTCTATTACCTAAATAATTATTTGAAAATAAAAGATTCTAAATAAGAATCCTACTAATATTATAAATGTGAAAGTTTGTGTGTGTGTGTGTGTATGTATGTTTGTTTCTCTTTCACGCAAAAACTACTAGACCGATTGCGATGAAACTCGGTATATAGGTAGCTGAAGACCTGAATTAACATATAGGCTACTTTTTGTCCCGATATTCCCACGGGATCGGGACTTATGCGGTTGAAACCGCAGGGCGCAGCTAGTAGAATATAAGTGTATTATGTATAAATATTATCTAGACTTACCAATATAGTATTCATTTCTAGTATCTCGGTAGTCTAGGTACCTACGCGTACGTTGACTGACTCTACGAGTCTATCAGAATAATTTATTTATATATAATATTATATCTCACCTATAGTTTGAACTGAAACTAAACAAACATTAAGGAACGATTTTGATGCTATTCACTTCTTGTACAAATATTGAAACTCTTTTGTATTGCAATTATTCACAAAACATCTGTTTTTCAAATAATATTTTTCGATAAACATGTGAAAAGTGGATTCACCTTTGTGTAGGTACATATTGTAGAAATTACAAGTCAACAGACATGTACAGGGTGAATTTTTATAAGTGTTTTCAGGGCTAAATCCTAAACTATAGCAAAAAATGCTTAAAGGAATTGCGTGATTGATTTTGACAAAAACTAAAACTGCATTATTAGATTTTATGCAAACCTGGATTCGAACCCGTCATTTTTTCAAAAAAATATTTACTCTACATTAATTTTTGTACCAATCGATGTGTACCAGTGTTACTGATATAGATCAATTTATAGTAAACTAGCTGCGCCCCGCGGTTTCACCTGCGTAGTAATTTTCTAAGCAACTTTCTTAATTTTTTCTTCCATAAGAACCTTCTCCATACAATAACAAACCTAACAAAAAAAGAATTAGCGAAATTGGTCCAGGCGTTGTTGAGTTATGCGCTTACCAACACATTTTGCGATTCATTTTTATATATAAAGATAAATTAGATATATATCAATAGATTATTAGAAAATAAAGGAAATATCTCATTTTTGTAATTTTCATACAACTATCCCCAAAAAAAAGTGGGGAGGCTGCATCAAAGTATGAACTGTTTTTTATAAAGTAGAGACATTTATTATAACTTAATAAAAACGTTTAGAAAAATATCACTACCTTGCCCTCTATGCTTCATACGGTTTGTATTGCCAGAGACAGAAAGGTGAAAAATGAAGAAAACTACAAAATGAGCTATTTCCTTTAATTTGCTATAATATTTTTGTTTCCAGAAACTGATCTCTATGTGTAACACTATCGATTATTACCAAAACATAGGCGTGTTTTTGAAGTGAAAACTTCTTATGGCGCGTTGGGCACTTTTGTGGGTGAGCATTTTCAGCCGTTCTCGCGACAGATGAGATTTCGACAGATAAGATTTTACACAGATATACAGTTTTCACTTCTGCCTGCACTCCCGGAGTGCGTTTTTTAACAAACAGGTTCGATTCCTGGCTAGGGTAGTGACTACCATAAAACTAATGATATAGTTTTAGTTTTTGTGTAAATCGGGCACGCAACTCTTTTAAACATTTTTCGCTTTAGTTTAGGATTTAGCCCTGAAGACCCTCATAAAAATGCACCCTGTATACAATGTGTTCCAACGAAAGGTCTCGAATACGCAATTGGATTGTTCTAGACGCCTACCACTTTTGTTCTAAGACTTTTAAAAGTAATCGGACTTTTTTTTTTAAATGTTGAGATAGCCCCCTTTCCAATATAAAACCCTTTGCTCGGACACATTGTTTATAAAAAAATGGGTGCGTGTACTTATGTACGCGCGTGAGAAGTTATACTTCTTTGGCATTATTAAAAAAAAAAAAAAAGACTCGTCCGACAAAAAACTCGTCCGGCAAAAAACTCGTCCGACAAAAAACTCGTCCGACAAAAAACTCGTCCGACAAAAAACTCGTCCGACAAAAAACTCGTCCGAAAAAAAACTCGTCCGACAAAAAACTCGTCCGGCAAAAAACTCGTCCGACAAAAAACTCGTCCGACAAAAAACTCGTCCGACAAAAAACTCGTCCGGCAAAAAACTCGTCCGACAAAAAACTCGTCCGACGAAAAACTCGTCCGACAAAATACTCGTCCGACAAATATAAATAATTAATTACATTAAAATAATTATGTAGTAGTAGTACCTCTTTGTACTTACTTAAACTATTTGGTTTTATGACAGCTGTCATCTTGCGGTTTGCGGACAACTTCTCCCGTGAGAATTTTGTGTGACGCTTTTGTAAAATTTCACTCTCATCATTTTTTCATAACGCGCCTAAAGAAGTATAACTTCAAAAATATTTATAAATAAATAAATACCAAATATACAGGATGAATTTTTTACATGGGCCTTCAGGGCTATATCCTAAACTATAAGAGAGATAGCGAAACATCCTGAAATTGTGTGCCCGATTTTGATAAAAACTAAAACTGCATCATTCGATTTTTGTAATAGTCATTACCCTAGCCAGGAATCGAACCTGTTGATTTTGCAAAAGATATGTACAATTAATGTTTTTTCCCATATTACTTACTATCTACTGACTTAGGATAAAAGCGTATGTTATCCTTGGTCTAACTGATGTTGTTCGACTATTAGACTAATTTTAAGTCCTACGTGCTCCGGATTCCAGCGACGCTAAAGGACTTGTTCTTCTCGGCAGATTTCTGGCCCGCCGGCATTGTATACCGTCGCTATAGGGAGGCGAGAACGAAGTTAGTAATACTTATTATTTGACGAAGGGAAAGCACAAGCTTCCGGATTCTATCAAAAGACAGATAGCATCTTCGCTATGTTATTTTTTTAATTTTACAGCCAAGAATTTGGCTACATATACTGCGCCTTTTGCGCAGTTAAATGACATAAATATTATTCAGACTGCGGATAGTTGTCTTTATCCGATTAATTTAAATTAAATAATCAGACAAAGGAGGTACGCTCTTGCAGTAGTTTTAAGACAATGGAGATATCCTCTAGCACTTTGCAAAATAATAATAATGAGATATTAAGTTTAGATAACAATATGAGCCAGTTATTGATTTCATTGTCAAACGAGTCAAATAATAATGATTGCTGGAATAAATGCCCTAAAATAAATAAAGTAAATAAAAATTATGTAAAAAATATTAACCTTGTGCATCAAAATATTTATACTTTAACAGAGGGCAAAATACTAACACTGGAATTGTACATGAACGCTGAGGATATCGACATTGTATGCATAACAGAACACCATCTCCGGGCTCACCAGCTCATGTTCAATTTCAGCAACCACCGGGTTGGCAGCGCATTCTGTAGAGTAAATACGACAAAGGGGGGGTCTCTTATAATATTGAATAAACACTTAAAATATAAAGAAAGAAAAGATGTCGTGTCTATGTCTGTAGAATGCGTAACGGAAATAGCCTGTGTAGAACTGGAGCAATTAATAGTAGTATGTGTATATAGACGACCTGTTTTTGATAATTTTAAAGAATTTATTGATATATTAGATGAAATGTTAACAAAATTGACTAAATCAAAAAAAAAATTGCTTGTTTGCGGTGACTTTAATGTAGATTTACTAAAAGTAAGTACTTTTTCCACGAAACTTCTAAAGTATAAATCACATAATTTATCTAACGTCTTTCTGGAGCCTACTAGAACCACTGACACTACTGCGACATGTATTGATAATATTTATGTTACTGATAATATAACCACGATTAGCAAATCTATTATTGAGAAATTGGAATCGGACCATAGTGGTCAGTTTGTCAAATTTGCAATTGTTATAAAACCAATATCAAAAAGGAAAATTACGTATGTACCAGTGACTGCTGCTCGTCTGGAGGGACTTAATTGGGTTTGGCCAACGTTTTACCTTTTTTGCCTTGTGATACAAATCCAAATGTATTGTACAGTAACTTCTTTTCGATTCTTAATGCCCAATTTCAGTCTATCTTTACGCCCAGAACCATAGTGGTCTCCGACAAACGCGAATTTAGTGACTGGGCAACGGTTGGTATTCATCGAAGTAGACAAAGACTGTATGAGTTATACGCGGAAAGACAGATTAATACATCAGAGGAGTTTGGAGCTTTCGTTAAAAACTATTCAAAGATATTTAAAAAGGTATGTATATTGGCTAAATCTCTCTCAATAAAATCTGTGATAAACACTAGTGTTGATAAAATTAAAGCTACGTGGAAAGTAATTAATGCTGAAACAGGGAGAGTCGCAGCCAAAGACACCGAGTTTAAATTAAGTATTAATGGAAACATAACTAATAATAATCAAGATATCGCAAATGAGTTTGAAAACTTTTTCAGTAATGTGGCTATTACTTTGACAAAGGCTTTAAAATCTTCTACCCCCCTTGCAGAAAGTTTAATAAAAACCAATGTACCAAATTGTAATAAAATATTTCAATTCCAATATGTTACAAATCATGACATTATTGTAGTGCTTAAGCAAATAAATCTTAAGAAAACTAAAGATCTATGGGGGATCTCCGTTCCGATTGTTAAATCAATTATTGAACTCATTATACCGGAACTTGTCATTGTATTTAATAGATGTATAGATTGTGGTGTGTTTCCTGATTTAATGAAATTAAATAAAGTAGTTCCACTGTTTAAATCTGGTAGTACCTCAGACCCCTCCAATTTTAGACCAATATCAGTGCTACCCACGTTAAGTAAAATTTTTGAAAAACTTATTTTAAATCAACTACTTAAACATTTTCATGATAATAATATTTTACATAGTAAACAGTTCGGTTTTAGTAAGGGGCGTTCGACCACTGATGCGGGGATAGCGTTAATTAAAAATATATTTGATGCTTGGGAGGAGTCGCATGATGCGTATGGCATATTCTGTGACTTATCCAAGGCATTTGATTGCGTTCAACATAAAACATTGATCATGAAACTACACCACTACGGTATTAGGAACGGCGCCCTGGATCTTATCTCTTCTTATCTGAGTGGTAGGGTCCAGTGTGTCGATGTTAACGGAAAACGATCTCCCGAATCTGCGATAGTAATGGGGGTTCCTCAAGGATCCATATTAGGACCTTTCTTGTTCTTAGTTTATATAAATGACTTACCTTACCTTGTAAGGGACAACCATGGGATAGTGTTGTTTGCAGATGACACCTCCTTGGTGTTCAAGGTTAAAAGGCGTCAGTCCAACGTTGACGATGTGAACAATGCTCTCTCTAGAATAGTTGATTGGTTCAACTCCAATAATTTATTACTGAATGGATCCAAAACTAAATTAATTCGATTCACACTTCCAAATGTAAAACAAGTAAAAACTGTTGTAAAGATTAATGATGAGGAAGTTGAATTAGTCAGTAAGGCTGTCTTTCTAGGTATAACTTTAGATGCTAAGCTTCAGTGGGGCCCGCATGTGGAAGCATTGTCCAATAGACTTAGTTCTGCCGCTTACGCCGTTAAGAAAATTCGCGAATACACGGACATTGAGACTGCTCGTCTAGTCTATTTCAGCTACTTCCACAGTGTCATGTCGTATGGCATCCTGCTGTGGGGGTGTGCTGCAGATATTGATGCTATTTTTATATTACAAAAAAGAGCTGTCCGAGCTATCTATAAGATGGGCCCCAGGGAATCACTTAGATAAAAATTTAAAGAGATAAATATATTAACGCTCTATTCACAATATATTTACGAAAACTTGCTCTACGTTCACAAAAATCCTGATATTTTTCGCAAAAATAGCGATATTCATAATTTCAACTTAAGAAACAGGGATGAGCTGACCTTGCCCGGTAGTAGGCTCCGGAAAATAAGCAGGTCGTTTAATAGTACATGTGTGCTCTATTATAATAAATTACCTAAAGATGTATATGACATGTCCATTAACAAATTCAAAACTTTTATAAAGCATAAATTGTGCGGTAAGGCATACTATGATACCTCTTCGTACCTTAATGATAAGAATCCATGGATGTGACTTTAATTGCTCCATTTCAAATAATACCTTCAAATATTTGTAATATTGACCTTTGTGAGCGTGATCACATAAAAAAAAACCCCATGAGTTTCTTGTGCCTTCTTCTCATTGGTGGGCGCGTTCCGAAGGCACACATCCTAACTTAGTTTTTAAGACTATTTCAAGTGATCATGTGTATGTAAATACATAAGCATTGAAAGAAATAAAGAAATTTGAAATTTGAAATTGAAAATAGAAAACCCTAAAACCTTATAATATTATCTATATGTATGTTAGTCTGTAATGTATATATTTTATATGGGTCTGTACTTATTTATAAGGCTGTTACCTGAAATAAATGATTTATTATTATTATTATGTTGTTTTTAAGCTTTTGCTTCTCGGCATTGAATCCGGTATTAACCAACAATCACGGGCCTAAGCCAAGTGATTGTCAGTAACGTCTGTAGGCAAATTTTGTGTTGTTGACGATGAAGTGGGACTTTCTGTTTGTAAAAACTTTCTTACTATTCTACATGTATTCAAGATTACAGATTTTTGCAGTTGAATGAATGTGTGTTTTGGTAGATCAAGCAGAGCAAGAGACTGGAAAAGCTGTTTTGGTATTACACCTGTGGTAGACAGAACTATAGGGACAATAGATACTTTTTGCAAGTGCCACATACGAGTGATCTCTTCCTTTAAGTCTATGTATTTTGTGAGCTTTTCAGATATCGTACTCTGTAGGTTGTGGGTGTTAGGTATCGCTATGTCTATAATCATTGCAGTTTTATTTAATTTGTTAACTACAGTAATATTCGGTCTATTGAAATGCGTCGTTTTGTCTGTGAGGATTGCTGTATCAAAATACATTTTGTATGAAGAGTTCTCTAGAACTATTTCCGGGTTATATTTGTAATATGGTATAGGTTTTGGGGTGTCTGGTTGTAATTTGTATTTATAAGCAAGTTTTTGATGGATAATATTAGCTACTTGATCATGTCTAAATTTATAATCAGTCTGGGCTATTTACTTGCAGGCACCTGTAATATGTTGGATCGTTTCTGAGTTGCTATTGCATTTACGGCACATATCTGTCGGGAGGTTATTAACTTTAATTATATATTTCTTATAGTTCCGGGTTTCGATTACTTGATCCTGTATGGCGATCATGAATCCTTCTGTCTCTGGGAAGAGTTCACCTCGACTAAGCCATTCGTTCGACGCCTGTTTGTCGACATTTGGTTGGCATAAGTCATGGTGATGTCTTCCATGTAGAGACTTCTGGGCCCATTGGTTAATAAGAGCTTGATTATCGACTTGTTCCTCGTTAGTTTGTTTTCTTCTATCAGCCATATTTAAAGGAGTATATCTACGATCGCTGTCAGCTACTTTTTTTATGGAGAATGGATGTTTCAGCTTTGTTGTGGAAGTATGTCCTGAGTGTTGTTATTTGTCTATTGTGTAGGTTCGTAACGTCTATTATTCCTCTGCCACCAATAGCTCGCGGGAGAACCTGTCTCTGTACGCAGGCTCTAGGGTGATGTTTCCTATTCTTAGTCATAGTTACGTTAATGGTACGTTGCAAAGTTTTTAGTTCGCCTTTGGTCCAATTTACTACGCCGAATGAGTATGTGAGAATTGGAATAGCATATGAATTAATAGCTTTGACTGTGTTTCGCGAATATGGTTGGGTCTTTAAAACTGAATTTAATCTATGTTTAAATTTTTTTCTTAAATTATTTTTGGTTTCTCTGTAATGAATTAATTTAGATTGTTGGTAGCCTAAATATTTATATGTATCACTATTGTCTAAAGAGTTTATGATTTCACCAGTTTGTAATGAGTAGTCATGCCTATGGCTTTGTCCAGATTTTACTGAGTTAATTTTACATTTGTAAAATTAACTCAGTAAAATTGACTTTTGGAAATTCATTATAAAAATATTCCATACAAAAATAAAAAATTAAATCCAACAGTTCAAATAATACTCAACTCTACGTCTACGTCACAGAATCAATCATAGTAGGTATGGTACAACCCGATCGGGTCGCACGCAGTGCGCCCCGTGCCGATCGCGCGCGCGCACTTGCCGCATAGACATAGAAAATTACCAGACAGTACGAGAAACACTTAAATATTTTTTTTGGGATATGTATTAAGTTTCGACAAAAGTCGTAGAACAAGTGTGTGTGTAACGTCTATTAGAAGAAGATCGTAAGTACAATACTTGTTTATAGTATTATTGTAGCAAACTGATCATTTACTTATAACCCATACTGTACATACAACACTATCACTACATTACAATAAAACGAAGTAAATGTTCGTTTGTTGATTGCTTTATTCAAATATATCTAGATAATGTACGAGTCGTTGTGACACGATGTCTGTCTCTATTACTTCGAGGAGGCGGCGCCGGCGGCGGCGGCGGAGCCTCCGCCGGTCGCGGTGCCGGCGGCGGCGGCGGAGCCTCCGTCGGAGCCTCCGGCGGCCGCGGCGCCGGCGGCGGCGGACCCGCCGTCGTTGGTGGGTGGGCTTTCGGTGGCTGGGCCTTCGGTGGCTGGGCTTTCGGTGGCTGGGCTTTCGGTGGCTGGGCTTTCGGTGGCTGGGCTTTCGGTGGGTGTTTCATCGCTGCCTTCGGTGGTTGTATCATCGCTGCCTTCGGTTCCATCACCCTCGCCATAACCACCGCAAGTGCTCGTGCTCTCGACGCAGTACACCGTAATGGCGAACATGACTACACAGATTACCTGAAAGTTGAACGATTGGTACATTTAGTGATATACTTTACTTACTTACGGCAGCTCGGGGAGCGTCAGTGTTCCCGCTAGACCTACCAGGTACTAGATACTAGTAGGTCTATCAAGCGGGATATGTCCGCCTCGTGGTCCCCCTCGTGGGACGATCGCAACTATAACAGTTGAAGATATCGGGAACTACCCCTACATGTAGATATTGCAATCATTTTCAAAAATGTAACGTTTATTGTGTCCCAGGTACTACAGTAAAAGTATGGATCAAAGTTGCTGACGATTTTCTATAGATTGGAAACACATTGTGTTCGGAGACAAAAGGGGAAAATGTCTTCTGCCTTTATAGTCACGGCCGCTCCGAACCTCCCCTGGATGCCCCCCGGTCGCCACCCTGGACGCCCCTGTCTACCATGCAGACATCACGGTAGGTACCTACCAAGTAAAGGGAGTGGAACGGGTCAACCATTCAATGAATAGAGACAATCTATGTGATACTGTAGTACACCGACTACGAATAGCGAGGTGGGTCAGAGGATACGATCCGGAGGCACCAGACTTGTGGTAGTACCAGTGACACTACCCAGCTACAAGCCCACTAGTCCCACTGTTCCCACTGGTCCCACTGGCCCGGTTATACATACAGTTTATTACAAAGAAAATAATAATAAAATATAATATCTTACCAGGAAAGACTTCATGTTGTTGGTTTGTTTGTTGTTTGTTACTCAGTGAAAACAAGATGGTTTGAAACATGGAAAGTACGCCGTTATATACTAGTTCACTTATCTATATAGTTAGTTTAATATGTACATAATTAAGATATGTACAACTATATATCTATATACTAGTTCTATTCCAACTATTTCCATTGCAATTACTTGTTAAGATTACATAAAATACTAATTAATTTGTCTATATTACTGTCTCTTCACATCGTTTACACTTGATATTCTATTAATTGAGGTTTATGAACTTTTCAAGGATATATATAACCTCACTTCGCAACTAGCTTGCAATTGTATTAACGTATATATATTATGTTTAATGAAGCACTTTCCTGATATGTTTCAAACTCGATCATTAAATGTCAGCCGGTTTTACTTATTTAACTACGACTACCTACCTAGGTATACGATATATACGATATTAATATAATTACAAAGGAATTGTCTGCCATTTTTTTTACTTACAGGAGGTGTAAATGTAAGTATGACCACGGGGACTACTTAGGTATATTCCCGTGGCCATACTGGTAAGACTTAATGGTATGGCCACGGAAAGACATCGGAAATTGTTGTTAACCATTACTTGGGTTTTGGTCCCGGGACTTCTCGTGTCTCGAAGTCCCGGGACTTTTCGTAATCCGCCAAGTCGAGCAAAAACGCGGCACGGCCGTACCATCCTTTTCTCGAAACAGTTCAGGCAATATTCGACCTTCGACCCCCTATAACTTCGTTGTGGATAAAATTAAAAGCCTGAATTTTCAGATACCAAGCAAGCATTGTATGAACTCGGTATATTTCAAATTTCATCCAATTTGAACAAGTAGTTTAAGAATTATATTTAACTAGTCAAAGTTTCTTAATTTTGTCACTCACTGACCGATCATCAAAAGTCTAAGGCACTTCTAGCAAACATAGAGAAGCTTCAAATTTTGAATACAATTATTAGTGTTTACAATAAAAATTATATATCAAGGAAAAACTAAATTATTATACAATTTCGGTCCAGTTTTCCAGATACACCAACTGCATAATTGCCAAGAGATTTTTAATATTGATATGATGTTGTTAGGTTAGCGTATTAAGAAATAACTCAGACAGAAAGTCCTTTTAGTAGGGACTGAATAAATTAACCGACTTGATCTCACAACTTTTTACGGTAGAAGAACTGGGTTGCGAGACTTGGTTTTTGAAGTGAAAACTTCTTATGGCGCGTTGGGCACTTTTGTGGGTGAGCATTTTCAACCGATCTCGCGACAGATTTTGACCCGACAGATTTTGACGCGACAGATTTTGACGCGACAGATTTTGACGCGACAGATGAGATTTTATTTGTGTTAGTCTTTTTGTTTAACTTATACTGCCATCTATTACACAAATTGAGAAACTTAGTTTCTAGAAAGACCGCTATTCGAATGTAGAGTGCGCTGATTTAATTTTTTTACTGCCATCTAGATTTGTTTAAGTGAGTGCTAATAGATGGCAGTAGCAGATCGTTTCAAGAAATATTCTATGAGAAATAACAAGTTTATTGTTTTCACTTCTGCCTGCACTCCCGGAGTGCGCTGTTTTTTTTTTACAAGTTATGGTTCTGATGGGATTTTATTTGTCTCGAGTCCACTTTCGGGCCGAGACTCGAGACGAGACAAGATTGTCGAAATTGTTGATTTGTTGACGATTTGTTTTTATAAAATGCCTATTTTATTAAAAAATTGTTTAATTACTTATTTAACAAATCTGTGATTATGACCAATGATTAGATACCTACTAGAATTGCTCGACAACATGAATTACTATGAATTTACACATAAACCTTCCTGTGCATGTATTATACACATAAACCTTCCTCTTGAATCACTCTATCTATTAAAAAAACCGCATCAAAATCCGTTGCGTAGTTTTAAAGATTTAAGCATACATAGGGATATAGGGACAGAGAAACAGACTTTGTTTTATACTATGTGTGAAGTGATTATTTAGATTATTTAATTACTTATTAAACAAATCTGTGAATTACTATGATTTTTACTAATTTTGGGGGAGATTTGCTTCGAAGTTCATATCAATACTCCTTTTAAATTAACTACATTTTATTTTGACACATGTTTAAAAACTCATTCCGATTTTATTCAAAAAAGGTTGCACTTTTAGGACATAGGCACTAAGAATACGAAATTTGAAATGGTAAGGACTAGAACGTTTTGTCACTACATAGTATAAAATACACGAATCATTCTTTAGTCAAAAGTAGCTGCACCTCGCGGTTTCACCCGCATTAGTCCCGATCCCGTGGGAACATCACTACATAGTTTATAATAAAGTCGCTTTCTCTGTCCCTATTTCCCTTTGTATGCTTAAATCTTTAAAACTACGCAACGGATTTTGATGCGGTTTTTTTAATAGATAGAGTGATTCAAGAGGAAGGTTTATATGTATAATACATGCATAATATAGCCGTGCGAAGCCGGGACGGGTCGCTAGTGGGATATAAAATGGGATATCCGTGGGATAAAAAGTATGCTAGACTATTATGTATTCTGTGACGTTCGTTTTTCGTGTTCGTGTCGACACGGGCGGCCGGGGTTTCTCGAGCGGCTGCCAGTTTTTCGTTGATTACTCAGGTTCTAGGTTCTACTTGTTGGATTTAGATGTAAAGTATAACACGACCTTCCTCGAAAAAAGAGCTATCTAATAGTGAAAACCAGGATGGTTTAGGCGTTTTTTATTGTATAACTAACAAACAAACAGACAGATAGACATAAAATTAAAAAACTACATGTTTTTGTTCTAACCTTTTCTAAGTACCACAGACCCAATTTTTTATTTGCTTCTAAGTAGGTACATACTTTTTGTCCTCTCTACCTTTATAATGGGTATCAAAAAGAAAACATGTGAAATATAAATAGAAAAGAAAATTTAAACTAACCTACAGATTTCGGTAGTTTTATAACCCAAAGAAATATATATATTTGTTATATTTATATTTGTTATATATAAGAGTTAAAACCAATTAAAATCCTGTTAATATCATTTTCGACCTCTACGCAGACGAAGTCGCGGGCAAAAGCTAGTTGATTATAAATGTTCGATTCTCAGATCTAACGAATATATTCGAGAATTTTATATACTTACAAGGTGTTTTTTTTATGTTTTTTATGTTATTCAGGGCTATATCCTAAACTACTATAAGTGATAGGGAAAATGCTGAAAGGAGTTGTGTGCCCGGTTTTGACAAAAACTAAAACTGCATCATTCTGTTTTAGTAAAAGTCATTACCCTCGCCAGGAATCGAACCTGTTGATTTTGCAAAAAAATAACCAATTTTTTTATACCAATGTATAGTCTTGCTGATAGAGATCAATCCTTGGAAACAAACATAGCATGGCAAATCAAAGGAAACAGCTAATTTTTGTCGTCTTATGTAATTTTCATACATCTGTCCCTGAAAAAATGTAGTGAGGAGGTATGACTGATAACGTAACAAACTGCTGCACAAAAAACGTATTACTTAAACTTTTTTTCAAATTTTTCAGTGATGTAGAGATAAGTAGTTTAAGAGTTGTCTAGCACCCGTAACACAAGTGTAGTTACTTAGCTTGGGGCTAGATGGCGCAGACGAAGCTAATAGAGCTGGTGTGACCCCTGGCGGCTGTGTCTGTCTTCGTTCTATGCAAAGATCAATTTTCCACACTTGTATCGCAATGTACTATTTTTATTTAATTTTGCATTTTTATAAGAATAAGAATATATATTTCATAGATTTTCGGTAAATCGAGGTGTTATTACAATTAATTATATAATTGCACTAGCTTTTGCCCGCGACTTCGTCCGCGTAAAGTCGAAAATTTGAAGTAGATTGGACCAAGGAATCAGATTGTCCCATACAAACTTTGCCCCCCTTAGGAGTAGAATTTCGGAAAATCCTTTCTTATCGGATGCCTACGTCATACAAAGAACACACCCTCCAAGTTTCAGGTCTCTACGATCAGCGGTTTAGGCTGTGCGTTGATCCGTCAGTCGGTCAGTCAGGACAAAGGATTTTATATGTATAGATAGATAGTATAGTCGAGCCGCTAGCCGCCACCTGCCTGTAAAGGCGTATGAAATCAACACTTAAATAAGTCGATTAATAGTACATTGTTATCCTAGGTGTGAAAGTCACTCATTACAAGTCCCGAGACGGAGTTCGCTAAAATTTCGAGGGACTTAATGAGTCTTTCACCCGAGGTAAACACTGTGCTTTTCATTACGAATAATACATAAAATTCTTCATAACAACGAGAGTGAATGAGACTATGAGACTCCATACCACATGGTTTCATGGTTCACTCATGTGTCCATACTACCTGATCCTCTTACAAGGTTGGGACCAAAGAGGTTATACATTATGTAGTGTTTTTTTAGGTTTCTGCTATTTGTATTCAATACTTAAATACGGCGGTACCTACTTGCCGAAGAAGTTTTTATTAATGAGTTAATCCAACATTGGGAAATGACGCGAAGTCCGTAGATTTAACTTACAGTTTTTGTAACACGGTTTGTCTAGAAAATGTTATTTACAAAAAATACACAATCATAAATGAAAAACCAGATTAAACTTAACACAAAAACATAATAAAATAAGATAAAATAGTTCCTTGTACTAAACTCTGGCAGTATGCATGAGCCGTGCCAAGCCATAATTATTATTCTTTGGTGTAAAAAAAAAGCAAGGAGGTTAGGTTTTTGGAGTTCCTAATGCGTAATGATACTGATACTGGCTACATGCAGATTGCACAAGTCGTGCGAAGCCATAATTTGACATGACAGCTGTCAGTGAAAGTGAAAAGCCCTAGGGCTGGAAATTTTATTTTCTACACGCTCTTCAGGCATATTTAGACCTACTTTCGGAGTATGAGTAATGAAAAATTTAAAATTTTGCAGATACCTACTCAACTAACTGTCAAGCAGCTAATACTTTTTAGTGCATTGGGATACAAGTGTGGAAAGTTGATCATTCCATAGAGGCGGTTTATGACGCGCGAGCGAGCGTGGCAAAAGCCGAGATGGAATGATCAATCCACACCTGTATCGTACGACGTTTTTTATCACAGTTGCTAATAAAAAAAGACTTGTTAAAATAATAAAAAGTTTTTAAGAATTTTTGGTTATGTTTACTATTTTTTGTTAATTACACTCCCGAAAGGCTAGGCAAAAGACTTTTAACCTATACAGCCTCGTCTGACATACAATATTTTTTTAGGGTTTTTTTCATTTGTTTTTGCGTCGGCGGTTAAAAACAATTTAATGGTAATGAAAAAATATATTTATGTACCTAAAGAAAACAAAACTCAATAAAAACAAAACTCAATTTTTAATTGTTTTTAAAGACGTTATCACGTAAAATTATCGTTCGTTATCAGACTTTAGAGACAACCTTTTGAAAAGAAGAAAAAAGGTACCAACAAAGAGTTTTAAGCCAGCAAGGCTTAAAAATCTTTGATGGTACCTTTTTTCTATACATCAAAACAGTATAACCCAGATAAATTAAGAATGTTTCATCTACCTAATATGTAATTAGCAGTAAGAAACGTATTTAACTTATCGGGATAACGTATTATTTTACCACTAGTTGGATTTTTTTTTATCGCACGCGTGTTTAATACGTGGCATTATGAGCCTAAAAGCGGTTTATTAAGATCCACTTTATGAGCAACTGTGATAAATAGTAGATTATACAACAAGTGAAAAAAAAGGTAATTTAATTCGAGGGACTAAGTTGGATCCCGAGAGCAGCGAAGGATTCTATAGTTGAATCCCGAGCGTAGCGAGGTATTCTAGATTAGAATCCTGAGCGGAGCGAGGGATACAAGGACCGAGATAAATTATTTTTTTCACGAGTTGTGTACTCTACTTTTTACCATTGACTGCGAGAAAATAAATTTAGAAATGGTTCAAGAGATTGTGTCTCATTTTCGTTACTGGAAGAACTCATTTTAATATAATTTATGTTACTAGTAGTTCGCCCCGAACTGAGACCTCACGAGTTTTTTTCAGCGTTTATTATATTTCAGCGTAAAGTACTAAAATGTATAATATAACGACGAAAGACTCCAAATACGACAGGTCTATCTTATTTGAATGATAGGTGCCTAGTATCGCTATTATCTGACATTGGATGATTTAGAGAATCCAAACACGATAGGCATAACTTGTTGTTGTTAAGTTCTAAAAGCATAGGCCAGCTCAATCATCACACCCTGGACATCCGTTGACTCATTATTTTTACTCAAGACATTTTGAATGTGTCCAACATAATATCCAGAAGATAGTAATTCCTTTCCTTCCTTCCTTATGTATCTACTTATCATAATGTTACGTAAGAGGAAACGAGAAGACAAGCTCGAGAACGAGAATATATTAGAGAAGTTTGAGACCAATATGTCCTGTAATAAGTCCCTAAACTAAAATATAGCAAGTCAATAAAAATTATAAAAAAATTAGTCACAAATTTTATTATTATCAGAGTCTCTAGATCGGCTAGAACCGAACATTCCTACTATTTAATACTATCCACCACTATTATTGTAAAACAGCCCATGATTATGAAATAAATAATTATAGGAAATGAAGCAAAGAGAGTTCGGACGATTTGGGGCAAAGTAATAAATTTCTATAAAATTTAAATTTAAATAAATTTGGATTAAGAATATTGTAAATAGTAAGCGTGTTACATTGTGAATTTGTGATGCTACACCTTCGTTATTTTTCTTTTGCAATCACAATGTAACACGCTTACTATTTAAGTACAATATTCTTAATCCAAATTTATTAGATTTTATTTTCTATTTTTTAGTTGGTCTTTTTTTATTAAAGCGTGTTTTTTTTAGTTTTTTATTCTATTAATTTATTTTATACTTTTTGGTCTTTGATAACTTAATATGTTAGATCGGACCCTGGTTACTATTGAAAGACAAACTACTCGTCAAGACGATTCTAACGAGCCTAAACTCGATGAGGTTGTGTCGTTTCATTGCGAAGTTCCTATGACCACCTTCCAGTTCCATCATCAGACCCTGGTTACCATTGAAAGACAAACTACCCGTCAAGGCGATTCTAACGAGCCCAAACTCGATGGGGTTCTGTCGTTTCATTGCGAAGTTCCTATGACCACCTTCCAGTTCCATCATCAAACCCTGGTCACCATTGAAAGACAAACTACTCGTCAAGACGATTCTAACGAGCCCAAACTCGATGGGGTTCTGTCGTTTCATTGCGAAGTTCCTATGACCACCTTCCAGTTCCATCATCAGACCCTGGTCACCATTGAAAGACAAACTACTCGTCAAGACGATTCTAACGAGCCCAAACTCGATGAGGTTGTGTCGTTTCATTGCGAAGTTCCTATGACAACCTTCCAGTTCCATCATCAGACCCTGGTCACCATTGAAAGAAAAATTTCTTGTCAAGACGATTCTAACGAGCCCAAACTCGATGGGGTTGTGTCGTTTCATTGCGAAGTTCCTATGACCACCTTCCAGTTCCATCATCAGACCCTGGTTACCATTGAAAGACAAACTACTCGTCAAGGCGATTCTTGACGAGTAGTTTGAATGAATGAACTATGAAGTATGGATAATGAGATAATTCCTGCAGATTCCCTCCAGCTCTATCATCAGATCAGTTCCATGGTACCATATTATTGTCACCGAAGTTACGCCCTTTCATTTGATACCCCACTCGGGTATATTTGCAGTATAGATTGTGTGCCATATAGGTAGATCCCCTTTTGGACCCCTATCTCCGTAACCCCCTGACCGATCCTGCTCATGTTCGAACTTAAAAATTCTATGGACCTCAACTACTTGTATACCAAAAATCATGAAGATCAGAGCAACGGTACTCAAGTTATCGTCGAACAAACATACAAACATACAAACATACAAACATACGAGCGACCGACCCTTCTCAACACTAGACCTCTCTCGCTTCGCTCGTTTGGTCAATTAGATGTATATATAACTTAAAACAACCACGATAAGATAACAGATCGAAAAGAAAAATTTTAATTGTATATAAGTATGTTTAAGTTTTATTCCCTAAAATTGAATTTTATTCCATGTCATTCCATGTCATAGGTACTCCCATTGACATGCTCCCGAGATTTTGGCGGCAACAAATTATCTACTATAATTGCTGCTTTATTTCGAAATTATTCCGGAGTCAGTGTCTCATTTTCGTCACTGGAACAACTTTTAATATATAAGTTATTCGATTTTTCAGTGACATTAAACAACCACTTTATCAGAAAGAAAAAAAAAACTAAATTGGCGGCATACTTTTTCAAATTTAATATTCCATCCAGCCAGTACGTTCTTTCAGCACTTTCAGTACGTTTTTTTTATAAGTCCATATTATTTCGTATATTCGTGCATGTTCCAAATTCAAAATGATTTTATTCACTCAGTGAGTAAAAGAGCGTTTTATTCACTGTTATCGATGAATAAAATGACCCTTTTCGAGTGGCAATGGTAAAAAATTAATTTAAAACATTTCATTCATCAATATAATTTCATTTAAATATTTTTAAATTGTCATGCAGTTATAATTTTTATTCAAAAAATTCATGAATACTATAAAATGATTTCTCATTTATTTTCGTTTATATACCTAATTGACCTTATAAATATGTATATTGGTTTACTAACATTTAGTGTATTTAAGCTTTGATACACTTCGTTACAAAATATATGGCTATACTTAATTAATATCCAAGAGGTTAACATTTTAGCTTCATATCTCAATAGTTTTTATAATAATTATGGCAACTCCTAGGTCCTATTATTAATATGGCAACTCCTATGTTAGACATGGCAACTCCAAGCTTGTATGTATGTATTTGACATTAATAATATTATTTGAGATAATAACTAAGTGGTTGAAGTGGCGCGCGCTGCGACAGGGGGCAGCTCTCTACGGGAGCGGCCAGGGCAGGCCCGACAAGTTGACCGGCCCGCCGAGGCCGGCGTCCGCCTCCAGGAGGCTCATTATGATAGACATCGCGGCCTCGTCGTTACCGTCGAGGTGGTCCCCCCCCTCCGCGTCCCACACCTCCCCCCCACAGGCCGAGGCGAGGGGGGACGGCGGGACGTCACCGACCTGCGACCAGCTCGCCTCCACAGATGATATCTGGAACATTATACCATTACATTCTATAGTAGTTACCATTTGTTGTTATAGCGGCAACAGAAATACATCATCTGTGACCACTGTCTAGCTATCACGGTTCATGAGATACAGCCTGGTGATAGACAGACGGACAATGGAGTCTTGGTAATAGGATCCCGTAAAAAGTAAAGACGGTATCTTGAAATAGATGAAGCAGATACCTGTCGAATATGGAGGCCGGCGACGTGTTGTTGTAGGAGGAGACCGACCGGAGACCGATGGGACGACACGTCGGCCGCGTCGTCCGGGTCGTCCGTCACCTCGTCTAGGAGCTGCAGCTCGCTGCGGGACGCGAGCTCTTCTGTAACACACCATGCAGAGGTTCTACACTAGCCGGTGGGACCAGTGGCCAACGACGTGGTGTAGTACTCACCGTGCTTGAAGATATCGCCATAGGGCGGGGCGGAGCTCGCTCGCGTTTCTTCTGCCTCCACTATAGTGTTGTTCGCAACTAAATGCTCCTCCTCCTTTGTCCATGGGTTCCTGTGAACGAGTACGAGCTAGAGGAACTTCATAGTGGTTCATTTGTGAGTGTCAGTGAGGGGGCAGCTCCTAGAGCTGCTGTAGCTACGAGGTAACGTTCTCCTGGAGACCTTCCCATACTTCCTGAGCTACGGTTCTCGGTGGTTCTCAGTAGGTAACTCTACCAAATTCCTTTCCAAAGACTGTATTGGCGTTGCTACAGCTGTTTTATTCATATATCAACCAGTGAATCAACCCTTCCTGATGGAGCACTCAGCGCCCTGGAACCACCTTCTCATCACGTTAGCTGAGTTCGCGTAGTCCACCTACTGCCACGATGGCATGATGGCTGCTACGGAGGATGGCAATGCCATCTTCCGTAGCAGTACTTACTTGAATGGTTTGAAATGTGTCTGTATAAGTGCGAGAGAGCGATCCTTCTTCCTGAAGGAGTAGACGGGCGTGAGGAGCTTCTCCCTCTTGTGTAACGCCGCTCGGTAGGTGTGAGCGATGACAGCCATGTCCGTCTCGGTGACGTACTCGCACAGCCTCGTGCCAACCAGCTCGTGCGGGAGGTAGCCCAGCGCTAGTGTCACTCTGGAACATCAACCATCAGGCGAGTATTGGTACCGTCTGCTTAGGAAGAAGTTGTTGATTATATATACCGCATATTTGAGCGTGAACGTTACGTTGTGTTATACCACGGCAACCAGACATGTAGACAGTACAAACACAGCCACTTCTATCACACTATATCTATCTAGCTGCTCCTACCTTGGGTCGGCGAACAGAAACTTCCCATCGATAGCGTGCCTCGACATGTACTGTACGAGTCTAGTGGGAGGCGGAGGTCGTGGGGGCTGCTCCGCCAGGTCGGGTGGTAGGGGCGGCTGCACCAGGTCGGGGGGCTGGGGCGGCTGCACCAGGTCGGGGGGCTGGGGCGGCTGCACCAGGTCGGCGAGCGTCCTCCCGACTGCCACCAAGCAGGACAACTTGCAACCTTCCATCTCCTCCCCCCCTTCGCCACCTTCGCCCCCGACACCCATCTCTGACATCTCACCAGAAGGCCACGACTTCAGGTAACCTTCGAACACATACACACCATGGTATAAAGAAACTGACGAACATACATTGATTAACAACAGTTAAACATCGGGGAAACAATTGGATGATTTAAGACGAACATTTAAAGAGATGAAAGATGGAGACCAGTAGGCTAATTCACAAAACATCGGAAGGCTACCGAAACGAATAAAACTGAATAGACAAGGATGGCAACACGTCAAAAGTCGCGGGAGTGAAAGAGTAGCAAAAATTTTTTCGTTACGGTTCTTTCCGACGGTTTGTGAATCAGGGGGCAGGTCTACTGACCAGTGCACTGAACGACGCAATATTTCTTGTGAAGATTCCTCGAGTCGGGGTCCTCCTTCACCGACTGCGACGTATACTCCCCACCTTGCTGGCCGGGACACTTGATCCTGCAGAAGAACGACCTCCTCGCCCCGGAACAGAACCTCGAGGCACCTCCGCATGACACCTTCATATTCCCTGGCAACATCGCATCACATTAGATCAATGTAGTTCTTCTTTTCACGTCGCTTCGAGCCGTATATCTGTTTCGTTCGTTTCCTTGCTTCTTTCCCGTTCCATTTGGCGACGGCATGCGGCAGCTCGAGGACAAACAATAGACAATCGAAGCGGACACAAAACACATGAAACACAATTAGACATGAAACACCTCCCGTTTGAAGACATGCGACATCGACCTCCCGACTCACCCTCCTCCTTCTCCAGGAACCTCTCCTGAGGACTCACGTCTGAAGACGACAGCTGATCCTTGAACATTGCGATATCATTCGGATGTAACAACTCGAATATACTCTCACCGAGTAATTCGGACTGTAAACAAATATTATAATATGACTAACTAAAGCAATATACAGAGGGGATAGAGCGAGCTTCCTCCGACCGTGTCACCCCTCCACCACGTTGAGGAAACCTTCCAGTTCAACTCCAGCATACCTGATCGTAATGTAGTATTCTGTTAACAGACGTGGAGACATAGAGCAACCTTCCTCCGTCACAGCCCACCACCATGAGGAAGGCATCCCGCGCGGCTTGGAGCACCAGCTCGTTGAGCTCCCTCTCGGAGATATACTTCGCCGGCGGCCTGGCGGTCCAAGGGTCCCCCGATGAGGCGCCTCTAACTCCCCTCAGATACTTGACGGCCATCTTCAGTACGGTGATCTTATCGAGTTTCCTCGCCATCCCTCCGCCTGCGCCTGTGCCTGCGCCGCCGCAAGACGACCCCGGCGGGACCATAGCGCTCAACTCCGATATGTAGGTGTTCATCTTGTCTCTTCTCCTTTTCTCGACCTCGTTGTGGGTCTTTCTGTCATGAAAACAGTAATTGAACTCGAAGATCAGGGAGCATTCACTCCAAGATCAGGGAGCAGTTGAAGATCAAAGGAGCAGTTGAAGATCGAAAAAACAATAGACGTATGAATGGGTTGGTAGCCATTAGATCGGAAAGCTCGTAGTTTGTAAGGCTCAGGGGCCTGGTCCAGGGCTGGTTGGGGAAGAGAAGCAGAATAGTAAGAGATGTTGGTGGTGAGCTGTTCTCGCGACACGACCGCTCGCGACAACTGCTACTGTATGAATGTTGCAATATGTGTAGATATGCCACCAGACGTATCACGAGAGTTGTCAACTTACTTCTTGTATTCAGGCAAGGTCCGTACCGATCGAGAGTCTTCACTGCTGCCATCGTGAGCACTCATCGAACCGCTGGAACACAATTATACATGGTATTGTTGCCGTACCGTACAGCGATAGTTGTCGCTAGTCGGGACATCTCCATATTGTCGATATTATTGTCCATCTGTCAACTCCCTATTCAATCTGAACTATTAGATTAGGTAAGGTTTTGGCACTAAAATTACCAAAATCCCCTTCGCAGGAAATAATGACAGGGGATTTCGGGAGAGAGAATGAGGGATACTTACAAAGAGGCGGGTTTACGTTTCCTAGCTGAAGCATCATGCTGAATCTGGAGCGTGGGCACCTGGAGCGTGGCGGGCATCTGGAGCCCGGGCATCTGCAGTGTGGTGGTGGGCACCTGGAGGGCAGACGCGGCGGACACCTCGAGCTCCTCACACACGGACATGTCGTACTCCTCACTGCTGCACGCATAGGGGTACAATGTCAACTGTCTACTCTGGCCTACTACTAGTTGCTCCACGGGTCACGGTAAAGGCCCGTCTTCATCGTCATCTCGTGCTCCAATTAAATAAGGGATTCTACTCGAGACGTTGAACAAAGGCGGTGACTTTTCTCCAACGTGCGTGGAAAGAGTATTATTTTGACAACCATCTTCGAGATAAATAGAAATTGCTGTACTGGCCACATACTGGCGAGCAGCGGCCGGCTAAACTTGTATGAAAATATATATCTGTCGTGTTTTAGCGGCCAAATATATGATAGACTAGCTGCGCCCCACGGTTTCACCCGCGTAATAATTTTCTGCGCAACTTTCTAATTTTTTTCTTTCATAAGAACCTTCTCTTGACAAAAACAAACACAACAAAAAAAGAATTAGCGAAATTGCTCCAGCCATTCACGCGTGATGCCGTGACCAAGTTAATTTATATTTAGATACTTTCATGTAGCTTTGTTTTGACTTCGCTGGAAGCAGGTTTTCCATTGCCGATTTGTGATTGTCGTGAATCTCCATTTCATTTTCTGAAATAATTTTAATAATTAAACGTATCTATACTAATATTATAAAGCTGAAGAGTTTGTTTGTTTGAACGCGCTAATCTCAGAAAGTACTGGTTCGAATTTAAAAATTCTTTTGGTGATGGATTTATCGAGGAATAGCCTTACTAAAGCCTAGTTAGGCTATATAACATCACATACTGCGACCAATAGGAGCGAAGAATCAGTGGGAAATGTGGAAAATACGGGGAAAATTATTCATCTTTAAGGGCTTCCATTGTTTGTTTGAACGCTCTGATCTCAGGAACTGCTAGATGGAATTGAAAATATAGGCTACCTTTAGTCCCGATATTCCCACGAGATTGTGACTTACGCAAGTGAAACCGCGGGGCGCAGCTAGTTTAAAAATCAGTAAATAACAAGTCAAGGCGAATTTTTAGGTTTGCCGTAATTTTTTTATTTATATCATCTGTGCCGAAAGGCAAACGCATTTATAGCTATATAGCCACGAGAACGCATTTCGTACTAAGCAAAGAGACTTTTGTACCTATTTCCATCCTATTTCCTACTCATGTGCCTATACTTCGATAAAAGAGATCCAATCAAAGAGTATTTAAGTATATAATAATCCCAGCACGCCGCTTCATTGCTGGAGCGTTGTAATGTTCTAAATTTAAAAAACGCTCCTGCAATAGATTTAATTTTCTTTGACCGTAAATAAAATAGTAACTCAACACTGGCTATATGCACGATAATGTCAAGCCATAATTTTAAATAAAAAAAGATGGCGCTAGATGCTTCTTTCTATATGTCAAAATGATAATTTTGACATCATCTCTAAGTTCTGTACGTTTTCATGCAATAATATTTTGGTTTATTTTTTACGCCAACAAATATCATATTTTTATTAGTAACATAAATCTACCTGAAATACCTAAACCTCTTCTGATATTTTCTGAACACATTCGTGAAGATTGTGGTAAAATCTGTTTCCTAGTTCCCGAGAATAGAGTGCACAAAAAAGGTAAACAAACAGAATTAACAAAATGGTAGTTCTGCGAAAACCGAAGAGATGGCGCTAGTTACTTGAAATGATAAAAAAATCTTAATAAATTAAATACTTTATTTTTAGTTAAAAAATGTGGACATTGCTATGTATTCTTAAAATACATAAGTCTACAAAATTTTTAAGCGTAACAAAAAGAATATTAAATTAATTTGTGACTTTATAAATTTAAGAAAACCTGAATCGCGCAATCAAGATTTTTTTCTACCGGAGCTATATAAGGGAATTTTAGATTGCTAAGATCATTATGGACGTAGAACGCTCACTTCCAAAACTTCGAATTTATTATATGTAGAGAAGAGAAGAGATAGAGAAGAGATAGGATGTAAATATTTTTAAGGAAAAATGCATCTTCAAATCATCATCATATTCTTCTTCTTCATCTTCATATTTTCAGATAGCCCAGTGCAGGCTTAGCACTTTAAAAAATAATATATCAGATAGGATGTAGTGGGCAACTGACGTGATCGTGTAGTTGTTCCAGTTCCTCGAGTCGTGGAGAGGGTGCGGAGCGCCCCCCACGGCGCGGGCGGGGGCCCCGCGCGGCGCCGGCGGCCGCTCGGCTGTGGCATCCGGCTGACTCTGCTCCGCCCTTGTGTGAACAAATAACACAACTTCACTATCACTACATAATATAAAACAAAGTCGCTTTTTCTGTTCCTATTTCCCTTTGACTGCTTAAATCTTTAAAACTACGCAACCGATTTTGATGGGGTTTTTTTTAATAGATAGAGTGATTCAAGAGGAAGGTTTATATGTATAATACATGCATAATATAGCCGTGCGAAGCCGGGGCAGGTCGCTAGTTTCAAATAAATGAAAGGAAATGTATTTATTCCTTTACGTAAACCATAGACGTACAAATATATATTACTGGAGGAGATGTGGGCGTGTGTGGAGCCTCTGGAGGCGTGGTACATCCCCGCCCTCGCTCTAACCTACAAGTTATCTACTAGTATGGGATCCCTTTAAGACTACCTAGCTGTCCCGGCCAACGTTGTTTTGTCAAGAAAAGCTAGCTAACTAAAGTAGCTAACTTTATGGTATGGTATTAAAGTTCAAATTGGTAACTTTAAGGTTTGGTACTTATGTATTGTTTGTATGGGAGTATAGAAAAGTGTTTTTTTTTCACTTTTTAAGGCAATTTTTAAAAAAAATCCTTTCCTTCAAGGATTTTTCTAAAAAAAGAATTAGCGAAATCAGAACACAAAAATGTGTACCACTGATCTAGAATTACATATAATCTGCGCTCAAAAGTCCATCGCCACCGTAACATTTACAATCATAAATAAATAAATATTGTAGGACATTCCACACATCGCCATCTAGCCCCAAGCTAAGTAACTAGACTTGTGTTATGGGTGCTAGACTACGGATATACTACTTATATACTTTTCTTTTGTAAATATATACTTATCCTACTAATATTATAAATGTAAAAGTTTGTGTATGTGTGTGTGTGTGTATGTATGTTTGTTACTCCTTCACGCAAAAACTACTGGACCGATTGCAATGAAACTCGGTACCTAGATAGCTGGAGACCTGGATTAACACATAGGCTACTTTTTATCCCGATATTCCCACGGGATCAGGACTTTCGCGGGTGAAACCGCGGGGCGCAGCTAGTAATATATAGAAACAACCAGACCACAGACAAATATCTATGCATAAATACTTGTCTGAGGCGGGAATCGAACCCGCAACCCTATGTTTGGCAGTCCGGCATGGTGACCATAGTGCCAACTGGGTTGTCAACACTAATCTTGTGCAGCACTATTTGAACATTATAACAACGTAACCTGTGAATCGAACCCACGTCGGTTGGTGTAGCGGGTGGTCCCTTATGGGTCATACTCAGAAAAAATGTACATTTTGACTTTTGTAACTAAACTGATATGTAACGAAACTGAAAAGGTTTGTTACGAAACTGATGGCATAAAGCATAGTTCACATTATGGGGAAGGTAACTTAGTGCGGCGGGAAACTTAAAAGAGGTACCTAAATTTTTAAAAATAATCGATCCTATGTAGTTTGCGAAATAAGAAAACAATTTTCCAATAAATATAAAACCTTTATTAGACCTTGGAATTATTCTGCAAAAAATAACGTAAGTACTTACCTACTTTTTTAATTTCCCGCCCGTTCCGGTCAACTTCAAGAAACAGCTGATTATCACGCAAAACATAACCTCAAAATTTTCAGAAAAGTAATTAAATTTTTAAAAGTAGAAGAACAAAAGTTCTTCGATGAAAACAACAAAACACACGGTTTTCGGATTAAAAGTCGGGTACCAAAAACTGCCTACTGAGTAGGTAGGCAGGTACTAGGTAGGAAATATAATGTGCACTAAGCTTTACAATTTTTCAGTTTCGTAACGTAACGAAATATAACTAATTTGAGATGGAAATCTGAGAAATTATAACTTCTAAAAATCTGTTTTCGAAAGCCACGTTTACTACACACAAAAACTAGGAGTAATTGGTGAGATACTTTAAAGATTAACCACAGGGCACACGTAGTAAACGAAAATCTATACTAATATTATAAAGCTGAAGAGTTTGTTTGTTTATTTGTTTGAACGCGCTAATCTCAGGAACTGCTGGTTCGAATTGAAAAAATCTTTTTGTGTTGGATAGTCCATTTATCGAGGAAGGTTATAGGCTACTTTTTATCCCGATATTCCCACGGGATCGGGAGTTACGCGGGTGAAACCGCGGAGCGCAGCTAGCGTTAAATATTTACCCAAATAAAGCCCGTTTGACAACCTGAGATATTTTTTGTAAAAAAAACTCGACTCCCTTCCTTGTTTGATCGTTGCCCAACGAAAAAGAAATGGCTACCGTGACAATGATTTGACAGACGCGTAGTGTTGCCAGAACAGAAATATATTTTTTAAACATTTTAAAACAACTTGGTTCAGAAACAATCTGTACGTTACTAACCCTGAGTAACGAAATGACTTAATTTTGGGACAAGATTAAATAAATTAATATGAAAATAAATATAAATAATTCTATCCAAATAATTATTCTATAATAATGTTTGGTTCAAAAGGAGTAAATTTGTTTTTGATCATAATTAAATAGAACGACGAATTGTCGTAACAAACTCAGTTTAAAGAAATGAAATCGGTAATGGGACACCAAAAAATTGTATGAGGGAATTTTCCAACATTTTTTTAACTCTCTGCAAAATCTATATTTAATATTTTTTTAACTAAAATGATGTGGAAACCATCGTATAAATATGTTAATCTTCATAGAAAAGTACAAAAAATGTGTATTTTCTAATTATTAGATTTTTATTTAATACTAGCTGCGCCCCGCGGTTTCACCCGCATAAGTCCCGATCCCGTGGGAATATCGGGATAAAAAGTAGCCTATGTGTTAATCCAGATCTCCAGCTATCTAGATACCGAGTTTCATCGCAATCGGTCCAGTAGTTGTTGCGTGAAGGAGTAACAAACATACACACACACACACACACACACACACGCACACACAAACTTTCACATTTATAAAATTAGTAGGATAGGATTAAAGTTGTGGGACAAGAAAAATAGCAAAATGTACATTTTTTCTGAGTATGACCCTTATACCGATACCACTCACACAACTAAACATACAGCTAACATGTTAACTAATACATATTCACACTGAGTACTTTTAATTCAAGTATTTATGTTTGTGTGTAACGTCTATTAGAAGAAGGTCGTTAGTCCAATACTGGTTCATAGTATCATTGTAACGCACTGATAGTGTACTTATGACGCATACTGTACATATCTATACTAATAAAATAAAGCTAAAGAGTTTGTATGTTTGATTGTTTGTTTGAACGCGCTAATCTCTATGGTTCGAATTGAAAAAATATTTTTGTGTTGTATGTATAGTCCATTTATCGAGGAACCTAATGCTTTAGTTAGGCTATATAACATCACGCTGCGACCAATAGGAGCGAAGAATCAGGAAATGTGGAAAAAGCGGAGAAAATTATTCGTCTTTGAGGGCTTCTGTTGTTTGTTTGTTTGAACTCAGGAACTGCTAGATAGAATTGAAAAATATAGGCTACATTTTATCCCGGTATTCCCACGGGATCCCGATCCTGTGGGAATATCGGGAATATCCCGCATAAGTCCCGACTTATGCGGGTGAAACCGCGGACCACAGCTGCTGCTAGTGTTAAGATAAGTCTTTAAAATATTCTAAACTAGCGACCCGCTCCGGCTTCGCACGGCTATATTATGCATGTATTATACATATAAACCTTCCTCTTGAATCACTCTATCTATTAAAAATAACCGCATCAAAATCCGTTGCGTAGTTTTAAAGATTTAAGCATACAAAGGGATATAAGGACAGAAAAAGCGACTTTGTTTTATACTATGTAGTGATGACTAAGGCTGAGTACATCACTCTACCGTCCTACCTCCCTAAGTCGAAGTGAAAGAGTTCCAACTCTCCGTTCGAGACGTGCATTGTACCAACTTTTCATTGTTCTTTTACTTTGATTACTCTATATTTGGGTTTACTTATTGCTACCTACTCGCTGCTTGCTCGCAACGAACGCAAGGAAGCCATGTAAACTAACATCACGTTGCCCAACCTTATTGTTTATTTTTGGTTTTTTTTATATAAAACTTTGTTACAAAGTTTTATGTACTTTGTCAGGTTGCTTAATGAAACTGTTGAAATATGTTTTTGTATTTGTTTATTGGTTTCGTCCCGCGGTTTCACCCGTCGTTTGTACACGAAATGACCTTCTCTTGAAAGTCACATTATATGCAGAAGAAACTCTGTCTGTTACGTTTTCACGCCTAAGCCGATTTTGATGAATAATAAATCAAATCAAATCATATAATTGCTTAATTAGGTAGGCTTAAGGTCGGTTTTAGTGCCGCTGTCACTGAAAATTCTACTCCATGAGGCGAAAGCAACTATTTCTTCAAATTGCAACGTACCTAATCGTAACCCATTGAGGAGTTTGGTGATGAGAAGGTGGTTTCAGATGCTTCATTCATCGATACCTATTAGTGTATGGGCCAATTCTACTAGTGGAAATGGAAAACTGAGCAATTGGCTTAATCTCGCTGTGCAGATCTGTTCATCACTCCGAAGATCCTCTTCAAATCTTAATTTAGGATAGGGTTCTCTATCAACATTCTGTTGATTCTGTTTTCTGATGAGAAGGTGGTTTCAGATATTTCATTTACCGGTAACTATTAGTTTATGGCCCAATTCTACTGGTGGAAATTGAAAACTGAGCCATTTGCTGCACTCTCGAGGTGTAATTCTGTTCATCACTCCGAAGATCCTCATCAGATCTTCATCCAATTTTTATGGTTGTGAGTTATTCCCTTTCAAACAAAAAAATAATTTTCTAAATCGGTTCAGGCGTTTTAGAGTAATCGGGGAACATACATTAAAAAAAAGTGTGTGCGTGTAACCTTTACGCGCGATTGAAGTAAAACTTCTTTTCAAAGCGTAATTTTGAAGGAAACAAAATAAATAATAGATTTTTGCAAAAATATCTAGTATTTTCAAAGGTTTCCGCTACTTTAACTTATAATCATACTATCTAATTAGAGATAGAAGAATAACATCGCGGACAGTCACTAACTTCCTAAGAGCGCTTGTAGACGTCCGTTACACGTACGGCGGTAAAAACGGACGTCTACAAGCGTAGACGTCCGTTTTTTGAAGTGAAAACTTCTTATGGCGCGTTGGGCACTTTTGTGGGTGAGCATTTTCAACCGATCTCAAGACAGATTTTGACGCGACAGATGAGATTTTATTTGTGTTAGTCTTTTTGTTTAACTTATACTGCCATCTATTACACAAATTGAGAAACTTAGTTTCTAGAAAGACCGCTATTCGAATGTAGATGGCGCTGATTTAAATTTTTTACTGCCATCTAGCGAATAAAAAATAAACTATATTTGTTTAAGTGAGTGCTAATAGATGGCAGTAGCAGATCGTTTCAAGAAATATTCTATGAGAAATAACAAGTTTATTGTTTTCACTTCTGCCTGCACTCCCGAAGTGCGCTGTTTTTTTCACCGGTTAACGGACCGTGTTTTTTGCCGGATTTGCGGTGGTGTATGAATTATAATGAATGTGTGTACATGCACCGGACATCGGTCCGGCGAACAATTTACGCCGGATGCACCACCGCTTCCCCTCGGCGCGACGGACACCGGTCAGGTGTAAGAAAGGGCGGTCATCCACGCCAGTGTATTGGTGCGTGTTGACGCTGCCGGACGTATTGCCTGTTTTCTGTTAATTGAGTGCCGTCTACCTGCGACTACCAGTTCAAAACTAACGCATACACGGCAGTCCATCCATCCGGTAAAAAAAATATGTATACAAGGATAGCCGTTTATTGACGGTCCGTTATCCGGTGAAAAAAACGGACGTCTACAAGCGCTCTAATACCTACTAATGAAGGTCTTCGGTAAAGGTGTAGTACCTCTATGCACCAACCTCTTTTTTAATTTCACAAAGTAGATAATATAGGTATGCAACCTATTAAGTCAGCTGTAATTTTGAGGTTAGATCAGCACATGTCAATATAACCGGAAACTACGTAAGCGTTACTTCAGTCAGAAAAACAGCGCACTCCGGGAGTGCAGGCAGAAGTGAAAACTGTATATCTGTGTAAAATCTTATCTGTCGCGAGAACATACGCAAAAAGAGTTTTAGATAACAAATATAGTTCATTTTTTATTCGCTAGATGGCAGTAAAAAATTTAAATCAGCGCCATCTACATTCGAATAGCGGTCTTTCTAGAAACTAAATTTCTCAATTTGTGTAATAGATGGCAGTATAAGTTAAACAAAAAGACTAACACAAATAAAATCTCATCTGTCGCGTCAAAATCTGTCGCGAGAACGGCTGAAAATGCTCACCCACAAAAGTGCCCAACGCGCCATAAGAAGTTTTCACTTCAAAAAAAAAAATTGTCGGACGTCCGACATTTGTCGTCCAACAAATAGTCGTCCGACGTCATACAAAGACACACCCTCCAAGTTTCAGGTCTCTACGATCAGCGGTTTAGGCTGTGCGTTGATCCGTCAGTCAGTCAGGACAAAGCATTTTATATGTATAGATAGAAGACAAAAGTTGAGGGGTATCTACATCCATTTGCGCAATTTTTCACAGAAAAGCAATATTATTAGCTATTCGGCGCCTCTTCTCTAAAGGTATATGTGATGCCTTAAGCATCTGGCTTCATAGTCTACTACATCCGCTAGCCTGCAGTGGTTTTAAACTGTACTGTATCTAAGACAGACAAACAGACAAGAAAAGATAGGTAGATAGATAGATAAATTATTTATTGCGAACACCATTTTTAAATTACAAAAAAGTGAAAGTGACATTATAAGGGTTCCTTTTTTTCCTTTTGAGGTGCGGAACCCTAAAACCGAGTTTGACTCAATCCAATCAACGTACGCTTGATGACGGGGATTCCTTGAAGGGAGGACATGAGAATACTATACAAGAATACTTCAAGTCATGTCTACATAGATTTAAGTTACATTTTGTACGGTCGGCTGCATAATTGTAGATTCACCGTAGAGCTCTAAAACGGCAGTTATTAGAATGTTTTCAACACAAGCTAGTTTCTAGTTTAATAAAATAATTATAAATATTGCAGGACATTTCACACATCGCCATCTAGCCCCAAGCTAAGTAACTACACTTGTGTTATGGGTGCTAGACAATGGATATACTACTTATATACTTTTCTTTTGTAAATATATACTTATATAATACATAGAAACAACCAGACCACAGACAAATATCTAAGCATAAATACATGTCTGAGGCGGGAATCGAACCCGCGACCCTGTGACCATTGTGCCAACGGGGTCGTTTAAGTTTAAAGTCTTCTAAATCATGAATTTATCAAACAAAAATTATTAGAGTGCAAACATTCTAATAATAGTAATTTTCGAACTCTACGGTGGGACTGCAATTATGCTGCCGACCGTATATCTTTTACTGTATTTCTGATTAAAAATGATCACTAATTAAACGAAGCGGAACATCTTGCTGAACTTTCTAAAATACAAGTTGAATAAGCTACATCCGGTCGGTACTATGTCGACTTGATGGAATGTAACACGTACCACGGGCTCCACTGCAGCTGTGTCTATACACAATAACACAATTTGAAATGAACTTAGCTCTTTTGTTAAGAGAAAAGGGTACCGGGGGCTCTCTCCATACAAACTATTACAAACGTAGTCGACTGTTTTCTCCCTGGATAATGACACTAGAGCAAATATTTTTGGTGCATAAAACTTATAACTGCCATGACCAATGACCATGCACCTATCTTTTGATTTTTTAATCTTAATTTCTATGATAATTAGAAAATGAAATACACACAAAACAGAAGTGAAAACAATAAACTTGTTATTTCTCATAGAATATTTCTTGAAACGATCTGCTACTGCCATCTATTAGCACTCACTTAAACAAATATAGTTTATTTTTTATTCGCTAGATGGCAGTAAAAAATTTAAATCAGCGCCATCTACATTCGAATAGCGGTCTTTCTAGAAACTAAGTTTCTCAATTTGTGTAATAGATGGCAGTATAAGTTAAACAAAAAGACTAACACAAATAAAATCTCATCTGTCGCGTCAAAATCTGTCGCGAGAACGGCTGAAAATGCTCACCCACAAAAGTGCCCAACGCGCCATAAGAAGTTTTCACTTCAAAAATCAACAACAACAACATACAGACGAATCAGAACCTCCTCCTTTTATAGGTTTTATGGCACTAAAATATTAGTGCTAGTGTCAGTATCCAGGGAGGAAACAGTCGACTACGTTTGTATAGAGAGAGCGTAGGTACTCTTTCACCTTAAAATATGTACTTAGAGTTAACTTACGTTTGATAAAAAAAGTTGAAAATTGTTGATTAAAAAAAAAAAAAGTATATAAGTAGTTTATCCGTTATCTGGCACCCATATCACAAGCATTAAGTTGCTTAGCTTGGGGCTGGATGGCGATTTGTAATATGTCCTGAAATATTTATTTATTATTTATTTTATAAAATTCGGATTTTGTAGTATTGTTGGAAGTGGCAGGAACTGCGAGGCGAGATGCGCCGCGTAGAGACAGGGTGCTACGGGTCGTAGTCTCGGTCTACGAGATCCCAGTACACGGTCTACGAGGTGCTACGACGTAGTCTCGCTTCATGCTACCCCAACGATAACCCAACGACCGACGACGAACGGTCCAACAGGTATCATTCATGTACATTTCTTTTAATCCACAAATATCTTTTACTTTGTAAGTACCACACACATTAAGACCTCTTGTTAGCACGTGCGACACTCATATTAATGCATACCGAGAAAATTTACCCTTAAGGGGCGCGCCTTCGTGAGTGAACAGATCTGTACCTCAGGGGTGGTCCCATAAAGATTTGGTGAGGATCTGATGAGAATCTTCGGAGTGATAAACAGAGTCCGACTTCCAAGTAAGTACTTATGTTTAAGTTATCTGCTGTCTTTGTGACCCGAAATGGATTATTTAATTTATTTATTTTATCATTTGATTTTTGAAAAAGTCACTAGTCAAGAATCGAATCTATTGATTTTCCAATCGATAGTGTTGCTGATAGAGATTAATTCCTGAAAACAAACGAAGGTCCGAACAAAAATGAACTCCCATGTAAAAAAATCAGCCTGTATATTCCTGCTTCACTCACTGGGGGAAGACATTGTTGGGATCAATTCACTGAGACGGTGGGATGAGTGAGTGTGGGATGAGTGACTTACTGTTGTTGTTGTTGTTCGAGTAGCCTGTTGTAGTTGAGTCCGAGGAGGCGGTAGTCGCGGTCCATGACACAGGTGGACCGCGGTGGACGGACAGCCTGTGACTGCCGCGTCTAGCCGCCCCGCCTCTATATTTAGACAACAACCATTTAAGGGACATACCACCGCCTCCTTTGCACTTTTCTCATCTTAATATTTTCCAATTTCAGTGTTTCTTTCTTCTTAACCGACTTCAAAAAAAAAATTTTTAAGTATGTTCGCCGATCACTCGAAAACGCCAAGAACGATTTGGAATCGTTATTTTATTAGAAAGGGTTAATTGTGTAAATAATTCATTAAAACATGCTCCTTCGGCCGCATCGTACCGGAGGGAGGTTTGTAAACAGTTACTAAAGAAGATAAAATTGTTTTCGTATGAAACCAGTTGCTTAACAAGATGTTTTTTTCTAACACGAAAGGCTTGTATTTATTACTTTTTTTAGTTTTTTAACGTGATAACGTCTAATAGATTAATAAAAAACCTGCATTCACAAAAAAACTGTCTGTTCCGGGTAACAGACACCGTCATGTTCCGGTACCATGACGGTGTCATGGTAAACGTCACGCCTCTCGTGTTTGTTTTATTTTTTTTATTAATAATTTTTTAACAATAATATATAAGCTTTAATTTAAGTCGGTTGAAGTTGGAGGTGAGCGACCGCGCTAATAAGCGTTGCTTAACCCACACGATCACTTCAGGTATATGTTACTTTTGAGCCCTCAACTATCCATAGTAGACCTGCTAGCCTAGCATGACGACCAAAACACGATACGATAAAGCTATATCACGCGATATAACTACATCAACTCTCAAAATATGATAGATAAAGCCGCCATGTTGAATTTTTATCATAATTTTTATCGCAATTTATAATAAAAATTCAACATGGCGGCTTTATGTATCATATTTTGAGAGTTGATGTAGTTATATCGCGTGATATAGCTTTATTGACCGAACGAGCGAAGCGAGAGAGGTCTAGTGTTGAGAAGGGTCGGTCGCTCGTATGTTTGTATGTTTGTATGTTTGTTCGACGATAACTTGAGTACCGTTGCTCTGATCTTCATGATTTTTGGTATACAAGTAGTTGAGGTCCATAGAATTTTTAAGTTCGAACATGAGCAGGATCGGTCAGGGGGTTACGGAGACAGGGGGTCCAAAAGGGGATCTACCTCTTTGGCACACAAACTATAGGGCAAATATACCCGAGTGGGGTATCAAATGAAAGGGCGTAACTTCGGTGACAATAATATGGAACATGGAACTGATCTGATGATAGAGCTAGAAGGAATCTGCAGGAATTATCTCATTAGCCATACTTCATAGTTCATTCATTCAAACTACTCGTCAAGAATCGTCTTGACGAGTACTTGCTTTGTATTTCAATGGTAACCAGGGTCTGATGATGGAACTGGAAGGTGGTCATAGGAACTTCGCAATGAAACGACACAAGCCCATCGAGTTTGGGCTCCTTAGAATCGTCTTGACGAGTAGTTTGTCTTTCAATGGTAACCAGGGTCTGATGATGGAACTGGAAGGTGGTCATAGGAACTTCGCAATGAAACGACACAACCCCATCGAGTTTGGGCTCCTTAGAATCGTCTTGACGAGTAGTTTGTCTTTCAATGGTATACAGGGTCTGATGATGGAACTGGAAGGTGGTCATAGGAACTTCGCAATGAAACGACACAACCCCATCGAGGTTAGGTCCGTTAGAATCGTCTTGACGAGTACTTGCTTTGTCTTTCAATGGTAACCAGGGTCTGATGATGGAACTGGAAGGTGGTCATAGGAACTTCGCAATGAAACGACACAAGCCCATCGAGTTTGGGCTCCTTAGAATCGTCTTGACGAGTAGTTTGTCTTTCAATGGTAACCAGGGTCTGATGATGGAACTGGAAGGTGGTCATAGGAACTTCGCAATGAAACGACACAACCCCATCGAGTTTGGGCTCCTTAGAATCGTCTTGACGAGTAGTTTGTCTTTCAATGGTATACAGGGTCTGATGATGGAACTGGAAGGTGGTCATAGGAACTTCGCAATGAAACGACACAACCCCATCGAGGTTAGGTCCGTTAGAATCGTCTTGACGAGTACTTGCTTTGTCTTTCAATGGTAACCAGGGTCTGATGATGGAACTGGAAGGTGGTCATAGGAACTTCGCAATGAAACGACACAACCCCATCGAGTTTGGGCTCGTTAGAATCGTCTTGACGAGTAGTTTGTCTTTCAATGGTAACCATTGGGCCAATGGGTTTGATCTAACATATTTCGTTATCAAAGACCAAAAAGTATAAAATAAATAGATAGTTCAGAAAAACTAAAAAAAACCCACTTTAGTTTTATTTTATTTTTTATTACTAACACTTTTGTATGGACCACATTAGTCGTCTGAAATAAATGATTTTAAAATTTAATAAAAAATCCAACTAAAAAATAGAAAATAAAATTAAATAAATTTGGATTAAGAATATTGTAAATAGTAAGCGTGTTACATTGTGATTGCAAAAGAAAAATAATGAAGGTGTAGCATAACAATGTAACACGCTTACTATTTACAATATTCTTAATCCAAATTTAACGGGTGTGATGATTGAGCTGGATCTATGCTTTTAGAACTTAACAACAACAACAACAAGTTATGCCTGTCGTATTTGGATTCTCTAAATCATCGAATGTCAGATATTAGCGATACTAGGCACCTATAGTTCAATTATGATAGACCTGTCGTATTTTGAGTCTTTCGTCGTTATATTATACATTTTAGTACCTACTTTACGCTGAAATATAATAATCGCTGAAAAAAACGAGTACTTCGTCGGTCCGCCCGCGAGGCGACCGCCCGATCGGGCGGACCGCATAAAGTAATAAATCCAAGGGGCAGACCGCCCGATTGTAATTTATACCTACTTATTTTAATAACTTACTTAGATTTAGTACAGTTAGCAACAAAATCGGTTTATTACATTTAATAAAAACTACAGACTGGAGTTATGAATTCAAAAATCGCTGGATCTTTACTCAATGAAAAAGGACATGGTTGGTTACCCTTTTAAATTTTACGTAAAGCATTTTTATCAGTTATTTACGCTGCATGTCGATTATGGAGTACAAAAACCCATAATAAAGTAGTACCTCTTAAGCTCTTTCACTTTCTAAGATGTTTGTGGAGAAAAAAGTTTAAACTTGTGAAAAAGCACATAAAAAACCAGTCAAGTGCGATTAGTACTCGCTCGCCGAGGGTTCCATACATTACTTTCAACTCTCTTTTTGTACCCTTGCAGTGGTATGGTAGTTACCAATTATATAACTTAACCCATATTTTGTTTGGGCGCCTATACAATGTAAGGGTCAAGTTAAATAGATCCAACTATAATATATATATGGGGACACCCTTTAATTTTCAACTTTTTTATTTTTTTTAATTTTTTTTCTTTATTTGTGCTGTACGAGTTTGCTTTTGCCAAACCTCGTGATCCTAGGTCAACGGGAACTACCATAAAATATAGGACCCAAAACCTTCCGGTTAACCTGGAAATGTCAATTTTGGTTTAAACCAATGTTTTACAGCAGAAGTAAAGGGGAAATTCCGAAATATAAAAAAGTTGAAAATTAAGGTAAATTATGGTACTTACAAGTTTTTGCGAAAATATAAATTTGCCCATATGTATTGTTATGTATTTTTTTGTTAAGTCATATACCAGCGACAATTGTAATATCAATTTAATACAAACCAACTATATTTTTATTGTTCGATGAAATTATGTAAAAGTTTAGGGCGAAGTACACAATCCCTCCATGTTTCTATGCAAGTAATACTATGTTTTTATCCGGGCGCCACCTATGTATACCTAGAGTTATCATAGGAAATATACCAAAGAAAATAAATTAACCTCAGATAGTCAAGTCGTAGGCTTAAACCTTTAATCTTCAGGGAGGTGCTACTAATTGAGAAAAACCAGCTGTAATTTAATTAGTTTATTGCCCTTCAGCGAATGTACAACAGTGCTTTTATATATTTAAGTCTAAACCCCTAATATTACTTAAGTAAATACTATTCATATAAGATTCTAACTTGATGATTAATATACATTTAAAGTTGAAGTTATGTTTTATTCGGTTATTCCAATAAGAGTACTAACATCTTAACCGAAATGTGAAAGAATACCTATTTATTTAACATCCATTTAAGCTAATGCTATTTGCAATTGACCTACCAATTTATTTACTATAAGATAAACATAATTTTAGGTGTGACACCTATCTATTTCTATTTGAAATAAAAGTAACTAAACGTGACAAAAAAAGGTAAAAAATAGGTGAAAAATAGCTAGAACCAGACGAAAAAGGTGAAAAATATAGGTGACCCAAAATGTTTTGAAATTCAATTTAATTTTACCATTTTCTCATAGTGAGAATGTATTATAAAAATGGAAAGCTCTGACCTTGGCCATTATTCGGTTTATGAGTCCATATCTTCCAATAGTGATCCCTGAAGGCTATGACAATGTTCCCATGTGAAAGCAAAACGTCAACCAGAAAAATAAAGGTAAAACTGAAGTTAAAGTAGAAAGTAGAAACCAAAGTAGAAACGCCGAGGCTGAAATTAGAATACAATTCATTTTAGTACGATTTCTTATAAGATCCAAATTCGAAAGAAAAACCAACTGACGATTATACGTACCGTTTCTATTAAAATTTTATCGATCCATTCTATAATCGGTCATTATCATTAATATACTCCCTCCGCAACACATTTCTGAAACAATTCATTCAAAAGAAACTGTAACGACGCGACATCACAAAATCACATTGCTTCCATTAAACTTTTTAGCAACAAAAACTTACCAAATTTATCAAATAACAACGTCCAGATCCCTTAACACAGAGAATCCACCGATTGCCGACATTTTCCAGTAGAAATATCAACTGATAATAAAAATTGATTTGGATTCAAAAAATCCGATGGTCAATCAACAACCCTTGGTCATGGAATGAAGAAAAAATGGCTGATGACCACACCCAAAACAGAACGACTTTGACAAGCGAACCATCTGTCACTGTCAGAAAAAGCGAATACATCACTCCCTAACCACAGAGTAAAGTTAAATCTATAAATTTTGAAGAAATTAAAACGCGGGAAAAGCAAAAATTGAAACTCAAATCCAATATTCTAAACAAATTTCTAAATTCTTTATTTAAGTGTGCGGTGTTTCAAATACAACGTCACATTACATCCCCCCTAAGAAAAATAAAAGAAAGGAACTTTCTTTTATGTTAGAAATCCTAACTTCAAAACGATACCATTACAAAAGAAAAACAAACTATGAAAGGCAACAAACATTTACCAAAATGAAAAAATATCTAAAGTAACTGAGATGGAAATCTCTAAACAATAAATTCCATGAAAGAAAAAAATATTGAAACTCATTATAGGTGCTAAAAATTATCTAACATCAAAATGATATCAAATACTATAAATATAATATGAGATAAGAATCTCTTAAACAAATATCTAAACCCCAATAATATAAGTAAATACCATAACCCATTAATATAAAAGTTAAGTTTAATATTAAAGAAATTAATTCAATATAAAAGAATATTTAATATAAAAAGGAAAAAAAACAATTTAAGTTATTTTTAAGCTAACTATACTTGGAAAGTGGAATTTTTTAAATGTCTTTAGTAGTAATTAAATGATTACTAAACTAATAAAGTGGAAAAGAATGAATTTAATCCAAAATAACTTATTAGGCAGGTAACAAGTTCGTTATAATAATAATGTTGACGACTTGGCCTAATAAAGCTCTATTTTTTATTTTATTTTTATTTTAAATTATTTTTTTAAGTTTCTTTAGTTTCTTTATAGCAAGATTCAACTAAGTCAGTAGATTGGTTAGATACATAGATCACCAACTCATAACAATAGTTAAACATAAGTAAAAGATACTAGAGGTAAGTGTAAGTATGTGTATGTACCTTCGTCAACCATATGGACGAAAATACTAAGTTTCATTGTAGTGTGACTCTACCAACATATTAGGCAAGGACAAAATATTTAGGAACTAACGGGTTCTACCATCCGCATTAACCCTTACCATAAGTGAATACTGCGATCGGCGCACCATTACCAACTTACCGGGCACAATATCACGAAAAATAAACTGACATTGGAATACAGTCCAAATGACAGGGAAAATAATAGAAGTCAACATGTGTGAAATCTAGAAAGTCAAGGAGAACCAACCATATATGGCTTCCAAAAGAGAATAATGTCAGGGGAAAAACCAAGCATAAGGCTCCCAAAAAGGTAAGGAAAAACCAACCATTGAGGTTTCCTAGTATTACATAAAGTCAAATCCGGTTACGGTACCAATATAACTAGAGATAAACTATAAACTATCTATTCCATAAAATAAGATAATAAGAAAATTAACCATATAGAGTACTATATAAAACTACCATATTAGTCTACATAGACTCAAACAAAAGTGTTTATGTATAAAAGTACATGACACAAGAACAAAATGTACAATTTATATAAATAACATATACAAAGATAAGATCATTCACTGCAAGTTCAGCAATCCAGAAGTTAAGCTGTATACTATATCCAAAATTCTAAGTTCCATTTTAGTATTCGAGTTAAATTCTAACATCAGTTCCATTGGGTTTCCCTATATACTTCACTTACATACTTCATCTACAACCACAATTACTTTTATTCATCAATCTCATCCATCCCTATCAGATGTGGATTCAACAAAACAAAACGCTGAACTAAACCTGAAAAAGTTAACCAAAAGAAATAATGATTTAATATTTAACTATGTCTTTCACATGGTATCTACCTGAATAGTTTTTATGTAAATCTTTTAAAACATATACGTTATCCGAAACTTTATCTATTACTTCACATTTAACGAACTTAGGTGCTAACTTTGCCGAAAAGAATGCAGGAGCATTTGATTGTACAAAGCTTCTCCTCCAAACTACGTCTCCCACAGCAAATGAAATGATTCCACGACCACGGTTATAGCTACACGCAGAGCGTTTATAAGCCTTCAACAAGTGTGATCCAACCCTAACAAATATATTAGCAAGTGAATTCAAGGAATAAGCATATGAATTCCTTTCTCCTACATACACATCATTTAAGTTATCCATTGATTTACTAACTCTATGCAAAGAGGCATCCACTATTAATTCCCTTCCAAACATGAGAAAATTAGGCGTGTAATCTGTAGCAAGATTAACACTACTATTTAATGCTAATTGTATATTCAATAAATATTTAGACCATGTACGTTGGTCATTTTTAACGAAACAGGATAAGCAAGTCTCAATGGTCTTGTTATACCTCTCAACAGGATTATTCTGCGGAGTATATAAAGTGTTATAAAAGATTTTAGTTATATTAAAGCTTTTCATAAATTCTACAAAGTATTTTGAAGTAAATTGAGTGCCGTTATCGCACACTATGATCTGTGGTACTCCGAACTTCAAGAAAACCTCCCTTTCAAAAACTCTACAGATAGACAAAGTAGTGGCTTTAGCTAATGGTATAATCCAACAGTATTTAGTAAAAACGTCAACTATAGAAAGTATATACTTATGACCAGAGTAGCTTTTAGGTAATATCCCTATGATGTCTACAGATAACATAACCATGGGCTGATCTACTTTTTTAGGGTTTACCATCTGTCCAAAAGGGGCAGAAGTACTATGTTTGTAGGCTTTACAAACATCACAAGACCTAATATATGTATTAACATCTTTGAACATTCCTCTCCAATAATAATGTTGCTTCAATTTTTTCAAAGTTTTATGCACTCCTAGGTGACCTGAATTAAGTTCATCATGATTAGAACGAATCGTATCAATAATGTTATCTTTTGGAATTACAATTTTCCAATCCAACCGGCTTTGTATTCCAAACTTATTTCTACAGAATCTAAACAAAGTTTTATTTTCAACTCTAAAATTTCTAAATTTTGTAGGAAACTTTTGACAATTAATAAAAATATTTTTATACCAGGGATCCTCAATATCATCGTCTGGTACTTCTATCTCTGAAGGAGTAGAATATATTGCAGCTATTTCTATGCGAGATAGCGCATCTGGGACTTTGTGTAAAATACCTTTCTTATGCTCTACATTAAAAGTAAATTGAGAAATTCTAGTTGCCCACCTGGCTAATCTTCCACTAGGGTTATTCAAACTTAAAAGCCATTTTAAGCTAGAATGATCTGTAACTACTGTGAATTCCATACCTTCGACATAAGGTCGAAAACGTTCAATAGAGTCTAATACTGCAAGTAACTCCCGCTCAGTGGTACTATAGTTACGCTCACATTTATTAAGTGATCTAGAATAAAATGCAATAGGATGTTGTTCTCCACTATCATCTTCCTGACTAAGTACGCTACCAATACCTACAGAACTGGCGTCACAATGTAAGAAAAAGGGTTTATTGAAATCGGGACACTGTAAAACAGGGGAAGAAATTAAAGCTTCTTTAAGTTTATCGAAAGCAATCTCGGCTTCATCGTTCCAGACTAATGGTTTTTTAGAGTTTTTACTACCAGCAGTGAGTTTAGTAAGAGGTGAAGCAATATCAGCAAAATGCAATATAAATCTACGGTAATATGAACATAATCCAAGAAAACTACGCAATTGTTTAACAGTAACTGGACGGGGAAAATTTTGAATAGTATCTAACTTAGATGGATCAGTGTGTAATCCATTCCTATCAACCACATATCCTAAGTAACGGAGTCTTTCCTTACAAAATTCACACTTTTTTAAATTTACTGTGAGACCCGCATCCCGCAGTGTCTCGTAGACCTTCCGTAGGTATTCTACGTGCTCCGAAAATGTAAAATTTACTAAAATTAGGTCATCTAGATACCTAAATAATTTACCATCAAATTCAGGTCCAAACAATTTATCTACTAATCTCTGTAACTCAGCTGGCGCATTAGTCAAACCAAATGGCATTCTGACAAATTCGAATAGTCCTTTTCCCGATACAGCAAAGGCGGTCTTTTCGCGAGAACTTTCTTCCAAACTCAATTGTAAAAATGCCTTAGAAAGATCAATAGCGCTGATAAAACGAGCTCCACGAAGGCTATCTAAAATTTTAGAAGTATAGGGTAATGGATAAGAATCTTTAATAGTCATTGAATTTAATCTACGAGAATCTAAGCAAAGACGAGGACTACCATCCTTCTTCTGCACTATAACTATAGGAGAACACCAAGGTGACTTTGAAGGTTGGATAATTCCCTCCTTGAGTAAAGAATCTACTTCTTTATCAACTATCCCTTGTACAGCTGGACTTAAAGAACAATATTTATGTTTAAAAGGTTGACCTGTAGTATTAATTTTATGTTGAGCGAGGTGAGTGAGACCTAACCCTTTCTTTTCATAAGAAATCTCTTCAAAAAGTGATATTATTTCATTAAGTGACTGGCTTTCAGAAGAAGTAAGTTCAGCAGCAGCCGTGATAGAACAAACATTTAATTCAGTACCCTGGCCCTCTACGTAGACAATGTCTTTCCAGAGTTCCTTGGCTAATCCAAATTTCAACCAGAAATCAAAACCTAAAATTATTTCATATTCCAAGCTAGGAATAACCATAAAATTAATTAGTTTAGTAGTGTTATCACAGGTGACTGGAATTTCCATTGTTCCAATAATTTTTTGTGCGGAACCATCAGCTGTGTAAGTAAAGTTTAAAGTTTTATCCGAATATGGTTTCATTTTAAAACCTAAGTCTGAAAATTTGTCATGACAATTTTGTCCTATAATGCAACGATTTGAACCACTGTCCAGTAAACCAGAAAAAATAATATTGTAAACTAAAAATTCTAAATAAGGACGAGAATCATTATTTTTATTAAATAGAATGGGTGCAGCTTTGCATACTCCAAAAAATGTTTTAAGATAATTTAACCAATCATTGAATTCTTTTCTAGAAGTTTCCGCATCGGGCCTAATACCAACGTGATTCACAATTTCAGTGATCGAGTCAGCATCAATTTCATCAGAAATCGGAGCTCGATGCAGCCTAATCAGTTTTTTGTATCCGAAGAACTAGGTTTATCTAAATTACACGTCGTACAAGTTTTACGGGTGAAGCCCAACTTCTTGCAACCAAAACAAATAGTACCAGGAATTTTACTACAATGTTTATAATCATGTCCTTTCTCATCACATTTAAGACAGCTAATTGAATTTATTTGAACTGCACTACAGTGTGTTTTCTCAAAAGTATTAGATTTAATAAAAGGTTTAGATTTAAGTGACAGCGATTTCCTATCAACAAGTGGCTCTAATTGTTTACCTAAGTCAATAAATAAGTCTAAAGTATGGAAATTTCGGCCTAACATATAAGGTAAATATAATGGAAGCATATTATGTTTAATTATGTCTACCAAAACAGAATTAGAAAGAGGAATAGCTAAACGATTAGACATATCCACTATTTCAGTAATAAAATCTGGAAGAGATTCAAATGACTTTTGTTTCCTAGTCCTAAGTTGGTATTCCAAAGAGTAATCAAAGTCTATATTATCAAAACGCCTGAGTAATAATACTTTAAGTTCATTCCAACAACGAATTTGCAAACGCACGGTGCGAAACCACTTAATAGCAATGCCTGACAACAAATCGACAAAGCAACCAATAAGAAAAGATTCATCAAAATTTCTATATAGAAAATATTCTTCAACCCTAACGATAAATTCCCTAACACATGACTGTCCATCGAACACAATTCCACTCTTCTTGAGGTCTGGAACCTTGGTATGACCACGGGGCAAACCCTGGTTGAATAAATGACTAGCGAGGAACGAAGAATTATTCGGTCTTCCATTTCCATCTCCCAACAGATCTTCTGCAGCACCCCTATTAACTGTAATATCCACCAAATTCACATCGTTCGACTCCATTCGAGCCTCTACATCAACCTCTGCACCATCTCCACCATCAAGAACAACCGCTTCCTTATCGCCCGATGTATTAGAATTATCAGCCATTGTGTGATAATGTAATATTTAAATGTATGAAAATAATATTTAAATTTTATCGAATTATTAACTTTAAAGTATTTGTTTTATATTTTAAACTGTTTAAGTTATTTTAATTTAAATTGAAATTCAAATTCTTTGGTCACTTTACAAAGATTATTCAGAAACTAGATCCTTACTCGTTAACGCTCAACACATTTTTGTATAAAATCTTGCAAAAGATACAAACAAACAACACATGAGACATGACAATGTTATGTCCGTTAGCTTAAATATAATAGTGCTGAAAATAAACACTAAAATACCCCATACCATTCAGATACAACGTACTTCCATAAAATAACATAAGAAAATACAAGTATTTTCATACAACATACTATTATTATATTTCACAAAAACAAAGTAGCGTTGGGTCACCTTCACAATAACAATATTCATATAAATAAAATGTACAATTCACTGAAAGTCACGTCCCTGTTCGCGAGGCGACAATTGTTATTAATTTTTTGTTAAGTCATATACCAGCGACAATTGTAATATCAATTTAATACAAACCAACTATATTTTTATTGTTCGATGAAATTATGTAAAAGTTTAGGGCGAAGTACACAATCCCTCCATGTTTCTATGCAAGTAATACTATGTTTTTATCCGGGCGCCACCTATGTATACCTAGAGTTATCATAGGAAATATACCAAAGAAAATAAATTAACCTCAGATAGTCAAGTCGTAGGCTTAAACCTTTAATCTTCAGGGAGGTGCTACTAATTGAGAAAAACCAGCTGTAATTTAATTAGTTTATTGCCCTTCAGCGAATGTACAACAGTGCTTTTATATATTTAAGTCTAAACCCCTAATATTACTTAAGTAAATACTATTCATATAAGATTCTAACTTGATGATTAATATACATTTAAAGTTGAAGTTATGTTTTATTCGGTTATTCCAATAAGAGTACTAACATCTTAACCGAAATGTGAAAGAATACCTATTTATTTAACATCCATTTAAGCTAATGCTATTTGCAATTGACCTACCAATTTATTTACTATAAGATAAACATAATTTTAGGTGTGACACCTATCTATTTCTATTTGAAATAAAAGTAACTAAACGTGACAAAAAAAGGTAAAAAATAGGTGAAAAATAGCTAGAACCAGACGAAAAAGGTGAAAAATATAGGTGAAAAATAGCTAGAACCAGACGAAAAAGGTGAAAAATATAGGTGACCCAAAATGTTTTGAAATTCAATTTAATTTTACCATTTTCTCATAGTGAGAATGTATTATAAAAATGGAAAGCTCTGACCTTGGCCATTATTCGGTTTATGAGTCCATATCTTCCAATAGTGATCCCTGAAGGCTATGACAATGTTCCCATGTGAAAGCAAAACGTCAACCAGAAAAATAAAGGTAAAACTGAAGTTAAAGTAGAAAGTAGAAACCAAAGTAGAAACGCCGAGGCTGAAATTAGAATACAATTCATTTTAGTACGATTTCTTATAAGATCCAAATTCGAAAGAAAAACCAACTGACGATTATACGTACCGTTTCTATTAAAATTTTATCGATCCATTCTATAATCGGTCATTATCATTAATATACTCCCTCCGCAACACATTTCTGAAACAATTCATTCAAAAGAAACTGTAACGACGCGACATCACAAAATCACATTGCTTCCATTAAACTTTTTAGCAACAAAAACTTACCAAATTTATCAAATAACAACGTCCAGATCCCTTAACACAGAGAATCCACCGATTGCCGACATTTTCCAGTAGAAATATCAACTGATAATAAAAATTGATTTGGATTCAAAAAATCCGATGGTCAATCAACAACCCTTGGTCATGGAATGAAGAAAAAATGGCTGATGACCACACCCAAAACAGAACGACTTTGACAAGCGAACCATCTGTCACTGTCAGAAAAAGCGAATACATCACTCCCTAACCACAGAGTAAAGTTAAATCTATAAATTTTGAAGAAATTAAAACGCGGGAAAAGCAAAAATTGAAACTCAAATCCAATATTCTAAACAAATTTCTAAATTCTTTATTTAAGTGTGCGGTGTTTCAAATACAACGTCACAGTATTAATCATGTTTACTCAAGACCTCGATTTTTATACACCTAATAGGGACTATATAGGGTTACGTATCTCAAAAGGTAAAAAAGGGAACTATAACAAAATCACTTTCTTGTCTGTCTGTCTGTCCTCCATCACCCATTTTCTCAGGAACGAGTGGACCTAGCAAATTGAAATTCATACCAGATACTGTGGTTTATAGTCTCTATTAGGTGTATAAAAATCAAAGTCCTGAGTCAACATGATAAAAAGATTTGGACAAATTTTCATTTTTGCAAAAATTTGTCAGTACCATAATTTAAATTAATTTTCAACTTTTTTATATTTCGGATTTTCCCTTCACTTGTGCTGTAAGACCTAGCTTTTAACCAAAATTAACAATTTCAGGTCAACTGGAAGTACCCTATTGGAATTTTCCTTTATGTGTGCTGTAAGACCTTGCTTTTAGCCAAATTTCGTGATTCTAGGTCAACAGGAACTACTGTTACAAACAAATAGGCCTCCAAAGGGTGGTGGAGCGAGGAGAAGCGAGGATGGCGGCGCTCGCTTTTTCGAACGTAGGACAACTAACTGACAACTCGCCGCCGCCCCCGTGTCACCCGCTCCCGTTTATTTTTAAAAATCCAAAAGGTTATATATACATATAAAACAAGGTTGTAAAAGATTACAAAGCGTCGCCTACATCCCCCCCCCTAGTGCTGGAACAGCACTCATCACCAATAGCGATATGTGCGACGCGCGTGGCGTTTCTACGCAATAGCCCCGTCTTTGTCTTCACATCGACTACCCGAACTCGGCCGTCCTTCCCAGTGAGTACGTTCTGTACCAAACCTTTCGGCCAAATGTTTCTAGGCGAGCTAGGGTCTACGATCAGCACTAGATCTCCCACTTGTAGGGGTCTCTGTTCCTCGTGCCATTTTTTCCTGGGACGCATCTCAGGCAAAATTTCTCGGACCCACCTCTTCCAAAACATGTCTGCGTATTTCTGAGCTATTCGCCATTGCTTTCTCAGGTAGGTGTCAGACTCGTCGAATGTACCTAGCGAAGGTAAATTGGAAGACATACCAAGCAAAAAATGGTTCGGGGTCAAAGTCTCGTTGCTCGTAGGTTCCACTGCGACGTGGGTGAGGGGGCGACTGTTTACCATCTGTTCAATCTCTGCCAGGAGGGTTTGTAGAGTCTCGTCACGTGGTGCTCGTTCGTTGAGAGCTACTCTGAGTGCAGTCTTGATACTTCTTATCAATCGTTCCCACGCTCCTCCCCAGTGTGGGCTGGCTGCAGGTATGAAATTCCAGGTAGTAGTCATACTGTATGTACTTACTCCTTCTTTGAGTTTATTCTCATCTAGCTTTAGGACACATCTCTTTAGCTCCGTGTCTGCTCCCTTCAAATTAGCTCTTCTCCTGCCGACTGTAACTTCCAAGGGTCCAAATAGGGCGACCCCGGTGAACGTGAAGGGGCGCTGATGATGCGCGAGCCTCGCCTCAGGTAAGTCACCCATTCTAGGTGGTGCGGGTTGAGCCCTTCTTATTCTACATAACATACATTTAGAACTTTTATACTTCACTTTCGGTCTAAGTTTTATAATCCAATATTTTTGCTTTAGGTTATTCACGACAAGTTCCTGGTTACCGTGGTAAGCCCTTTGATGGTAGTACTTCACTATAAGGTGAGTTATGTGACAGCGTCCGTCGAGTATAACTGGCCGTTTTACGCAGGTAGGTATTTCAGATGCAGCGTCGATTCGGCCGGCTAAACGTAGGAGCCCATCATCTCCGAGTACAGGCGACAAGGTAAATAATTTACTTTTTTTATCTAACCTTTTGTTTTGTTGCAGGTTGTGTAGGTCATCTGGAAAAGCTTTCATCTGGGCGTACTTCAATAGCAGGTTCTCTGCGCGTTCCATTGTCGCGCCGTCTGCACAAACCCCGGGAGCCTTCCTGCATCTAGCTGTATAACATAACATATAATAGGGTTCCGGCACCACAGGTAAACTCGCATGCGTAGCTTGTATAACATTCACGAGCTCTAGGTCCTCGTCATTTACTTCCGGTTTCTGGTACACGGATTCTTTAGGCCAGATAGGTTCATCTTCATATAAGAATGACGGTCCGTAGAACCACTCATTTTGTAACTTATTTATTTCGCAGGATTCACGTGTAGCGACATCGGCGATGTTTAATTTTGTAGGTACGTATCTCCAGTCATGAGTATTTGTAAGTTCGTCGATCTCGCTGAGTCTGTGTGCTACAAATTGCTTGTAGGTACGATCAGTGTTTCTAATCCACGCTAAAACAGTGCTTGAGTCGCTCCAAAATATATTCCTTTTTGAGCGGGAGTACTTCGGTAGCTCTCTAGGTAAACGATTAATCATTTTAGCATTGGTTCCACGTCCCGTGGATGCAGCAGCTTGATCCTTTAGCGCGCTGGCTAGGGCCTGTACCGTTTCGTCGGTGCCGCGAGTGGCGGCGGGTGTCGAACAGGCCTGGAGCACGTTCTCAGTGGCCGGCGGCAGCGGCCCGGCGGCGGTCATTCGGTACAGGTTCACTTCCTGCGGTGCCGGGGGCTGAACATTTGTGACACACTGAGATTTTTGATACTCTTGCTGGCTATTTGCTATCCATGATTCAATCTTTTGATCTGTGAAGGTAAACGACCCTCATCTTCCAGATCGGCAATCTCGATCAAATTCATTTCGATTCTCGCCTTGGCTTTCGCTGCCTCAAATTCTAGGCGCTTCTTTCGAGCCGCGATCGAAGAGGTCAATGAAGAATGACGAATATTTTGCGTTGTAGAAGGTCCAGGTTCATTTTCATACATCTGGTTCCTGGCTTCAATTGTTTCTACAACCACATTCGAGGCGCCATCTTGTTGAGCTTCCTTTTCAAAAGCGATCCGCTGCTCCTCCTTTCTGACGGCACTACGTGTGCTCACCATGTCTATTATACTACGTGGAGGTGTATGAAACATTCGTATCCGGCTCGAAGGACCACTTTGTTACAAACAAATAGGCCTCCAAAGGGTGGTGGAGCGAGGAGAAGCGAGGATGGCGGCGCTCGCTTTTTCGAACGTAGGACAACTAACTGACAACTCGCCGCCGCCCCCGTGTCACCCGCTCCCGTTTATTTTTAAAAATCCAAAAGGTTATATATACATATAAAACAAGGTTGTAAAAGATTACAAAGCGTCGCCTACAACTACCATATAGGTTTTCGACCCAAGACCTACAGCACACATAAAGAAAAAATTCTAAAAAATAAAAAAGTAGAAAATTAAAGAGTGTCCCCTTGCGTTTACATAGTTAAACCAATTTAACTTGAGCCTTACATTATAAGGGCGCGCAAACGAAACAGGGGTCAAGTTAAATTGGTAACTACTGTACCACTGCAAGGGTACAAAAAGAGAGTTAAAACCAAATTACGAAACCCTCGGCGCGCGAGTACAACTCGCTCTTGACCGGTTTTTTTATTAGTAATTGGAATTGCTATAACCAGCAACACAGAACCACTAATATGGTTGAAATGTAAAATGAAATGTAGAAGGTAATTAATATCTATACATTAAGTAATTTATTTAAGTTTATCTATTCATATTAACAGTTGAATAACGTGTGTACTAATGTACTTATACTTAGCTTCATTCATTCATTTATTTATTTGCTTAGAAAATGGTACAATAGGGTGTTACAATATTATTATGTTCAACAATTTCTACCAATATGGTGTGCAAATATTAAAAATATAAGACTTGAAATTCACAAAATTAAGATGTTAAAATAGGTAGGAAAGTAATAAAATATTTTAAAATTAATCAAACTCAATGTCAGTAAAATAATGTAGAATTAATACATTTCATGTCAAAAAAAATTATCAATCAATTATCCTGATATACATAAAACCTGGAAGATGTCTTGTCCAAAAATTCCTTAACACTATAGAAACTGTAATCCACTAACCAATCCTTCAATTCAATACAAAATTTGTTGTAAGGAAGAACAACAATTTTATTAGGCAGAGAATTATAAATGAACGGGGCCATATACACGCAATTGGCTCTAAACAACTTCAGGCGTGGGCGGGGCATTTCTAGTTGAGTAGTTTCTAGTAGTAGTTCAGATAATTGTATTAAGTAAACAATTTTCAAACCATTTTTTACCTTTATTTCAACAAATTATTTTGTTGCCGACTGTACTTTTATAGAAAAATAGGTATCAAATAAATTCGGGCGGAACGCGGAACGAAAATAATATTTTTTTTGCAATACTGCGGTCCGCCCGATTCGGGCGGTCGCCTCGCGGGCGGACCGACGAAGCACTCGAAAAAAACTCGTGAGGTCTCAGTTCGGGGCGAACTACTAGTCGTATCGTGTTTTGGTCGTCATGCTAGGTAGGATGGGGCGGGTAATGGTTTTGCCGGGTACTCGCTGAACAGGTACCCGACACATTCTGCGCCGGGTACTCGTGGGTACCCGGCGGATACGTATCGGCGATATATCTATGCACACCATCTAGTTCTGTATACAGCGAACGCCTGGTCTCAGAAGCAGGGCTAATTTATGATAAGAAACGCAGTCGCCTAAATGCTAACCGCGCAGAAAAATTGGCGTTTTTACATCACAACTTACCCATCTTAAATTACCAATATTAAAATAAAATATATATTTAGTTTTTTTAGTTCTTCCTGATAAATTAGTGAGCAAAACATAATTATAATGATTACCGTTTGTGTTCAGCATAATAAATAATTTAAAAAGTGTAATATGTTTCATTATTTTTGGTCTATCAAATTACCCGGCAAAGCACCATTACCCGGTACCCGGCCGGATCCTAAAAAAAGTGCCGGATCCGCCGGGTACCGGATCCAAACCGGGTACCCGCCCCATGTCTAATCCATAGGTACTACCCATAAAAATTCATCTATCGGGTGAGTTAATTCACCTTGAAGACCCGAACCCGGAACAAGGGAAGTCCCGATCCCGTGGGAATATCGGGATAAAACTTAGTCTATGTACTAATCAATAAACATACATACAGGTCAAACACATAACCCTCCCTTTTGGCTTCGCCGTAGTCGGGTAAAAAGTAACATTGGCTACTTGAAGTGATAGTGTGGGTTAAGCAACGCCTACCAACGCAGTCGCTCGCCTTCAACTTCAACCGACATACGAAAGCTTGTAGTTTAAGAATATAGTTTAATTACAGCGTAGAGGTTCAAAAATGTCCCATCCCCAAAGTGTCCCTTGATTATTATTAAAAATAATTAATACAAACACATAACCCTTCCTTTTGGCTTCGCCGTAGTCGGGTAATAAAAAATAATAAAGTTATTAAACTCGATAACTATTGTATTACTTACTAACGACCCGCCCCAGCTTCGCACGGCTATATTATGCATGTATTATACATATAAACCTTCCTCTTGAATCACTCTATCTATTAAAAAAACCGCATCAAAATCTGTTGCGTAGTTTTAAAGATCTAAGCATACAAAGGGAAATAGGGGCACGAAAAGTGACTTTATTTTATACTATGTAGTGATAGTAAATACCTATGTGTGTTTGTTATAAAGTATAACTTCTTCACGCAAAAACAACTAAATTGATTGCGATGAAACTCAACCTATGTGTTATCATTACCCACGGGATCGAGACTTTCCTACTCTGTTTAGATGTCTGCGGTTGAGATGTAACTTCATATTATAGAACAGCAGCTTTTGCCCGCGACTTCGTCCGCGCAGGAGTCGAATATAGTTCTAAAAGGATTTATTGGTTGACTTAAAATTGGATTGAGTTTCAAACATGTGTCAAAAGAAAATGTACATAATTAATTTAAATCAGAAGCACTAAGGAGTTCGAGTCGAAGCAAATCCACTTAAATAACTTTCTACCCCTTTTTAACCACGTTAGGGAATGAATTTCGGAAAATCTTTTCTTTTCGGGTGCCTACGTCATACAAAGAACACACCCACCAAGTTTCAGATCTCTACGATCAGCGGTTTAGGCTATGTGTTGATCCTTCAGTCGGTCCCGGTCAGGACAAAGAATTTTATATGTTTAGAAGATAGATTTTGAATTACATGTATTTTAACTTGGAAGAAGAAAACCTCCGTTACCTAATTGTCTTGGGATGTGATGCAAAATGGGCTATACGTATATGAACATAAAGTTCTAAACGAACAATATTATTTCTTCTGCTTCTGTCTTTCTAGCACAGAACCAATAATGCACAATACTTACTATTATTATCTTTAATCATGTCGTGCTAATTACCTTTCTATCATAGTCATCTTTTGTGTTTTTAGGGGTAAAAAGGTAAAAAAGGAACCCTTAAAAAATCACTTTCTTGTCCGTCTGTCCGTCTGTCTGTCTGTTTTAATAATTAAAAAGATGTGAAAGTCCGATTCATATGTTAGGTATTTTAGTATTCATAACAAAAGAGGTTTTAATATATACGTCACGATGACACCATGCAAATCATATTTGGATTTATTATTATTTTTAAATTAATATTTATTTTATATTAGTAAGTACCTAACTTTGAGAATTTGTACCTTTTGGCAAATTTTCAGAATTTTATTATAAGTTAGGGCTGAACCGTTGCGCAGAGAGTTTTGCGTACCTACCTACAATAAACAAAACAATGGTTTTGCAAAAAAATGTTATAAAAATTACCTAATAAGTACATGACATTGGCTGTATGCAGTTCGAGGAGCCAATACGAATTAAAAAAAATGGAAGACCGTTAACTGCTGAGGTTAACTGTAACCGTGAACGTCAAAAATGCCTTTGGACACAACAGATATAGTAACTTAAAAAGGCCGTGATGCACTGTAAGACACATATCTATCGATAGAGGGCACTAAGGCAAATAAATAATGCCTTCAAACCAAATCTTTAAAGCGGTTAGGAAATGGGATATTGAAAGAAACGTGATACGTTCCATGTTTAAATAAATATTTAAAATAAATAAATATTTCAGGACATATTACACATCGCCATCCAGCCCCAAGCTAAGCAACTTAATGCTTGTGTTATGGGTGCCAGATAACGGATAAACTACATATATACTTTTTTTTTTTTTTGTAAATATATACATATTATACATATAGGAAACACCCAGAACCAGAAACAAGAATTTATGGTCAGCATAAATACTTGTTCCCGGCGGGAATCGAACCCGCAACCTTCTGCGTCGCAGTCGGGTGTTCGCCCGACGCGCCACAGAGGTCGTCAACAAATATACCGTCTCCGAGATGGTTTAGATTTGGTTAGAAAGCATTATTTGTGCGCCACAATAACCTTATAAGATAGGTATGGGTTTCTAAGTGCACCGCGCACTTCATCATAAACAACGCGCACTTCATCACAAATCATAAACATCACGTTTGGTCAAATTCCCCATTTCCGAGACGCTTATGAGATTTGGTGTAAAAGCATACTTACTTGATTTGCCATAATGTCCTCCGTTCTCAAAAACATCGCGCAAAAAAAACTATGTCAAGTTCCCAGTACTAAATGGCAAGACCCCTTTTTTGGTTCAAAATTCGAAGTTTTTAACCTCTTTGGTTTTACGTTATCAGCTGCTGTCAGATTGAGGTGACGTCTTACCAATCTAATCAAAAGCACTAAAGAGTATTGATATCATCTTCGGAGCAAATCACCCCCAAAATAACTTTCTACCCCTTTTTAACCCCGTTAGGGGATGAATTTCAATAAAATATGAAACACGTGTTCTATCAATTCTGTTTAAAAATGTTTATGCAAAATTTGAAGTAGATTGGACCAAGGAATCACGTTGTCCCATACAAACTTTGCCCCCCTTTTTCACCCCCTTAGGGGTAGAATTTAGAAAAATCCTTTCTTATCGGATGCCTACGTCATACAAAGAACACACCCTCCAAGTTTCAGGTCTCTACGATCAGCGGTTTAGGCTGTGCGTTGATCCGTCAGTCAGTCAGGACAAAGGATTTTATATGTATAGATGACTTAAATATAAATTTTATACAACTCCATAATAATTTAAATAAAAAACGTGTGTCACTCGGACACTGCCGCGGTAAAGCTATTGCATCGTGCGAGCTTCGTACAGTCGTACCATATACATACATGTTAAGGCCAGTGTGAGGCTGTAAATTTCCATACAAAAAGCGGTAACGTTTTTCCTCCCATAAACGAAGCCCGATAGTAGATGAGTGAGTAGAGATACTATTTTCATTTTGTATTTTCTCTATTGCATTTCTTAGTTGGATATTTTCAGTGTGAAGGGAGTTTATTTCGTGTTTTGCAGCAACTAATTTGTTTGTTAACTCTTCAATATCCGATTTCAGTTCTATAATTTAGATTGGTGCCTTCATTTGACTGCGTTGCGTTACATGTATGACAGCGGAGAATATTGTTTGATGTACCTACTATATGTGCAATGATAGATGTCTAATGTATCATCACATGTGTCATCACTACATAGTATCCCATCAAAAACATAACTTGTAAAAAAAACCAAGTCTCGCCACCCAGTTCTTCTACCGTAAAAAGTTGTGAGATCCATGTAATACCAAGTCGGTTAATTTATTCAGTCCCGCTAATAGATTGACTTGGCAATGGCATGAAAACACAATGTATCTCGCAAGCAACACATATTAAATTAAATTAGATTTTTTAGTGGATCTCACAACTTTTTACGGTAGAAGAACTGGGTTGCGAGACTTGGTTTTTTGAATTTTTTACAAGTTATGTTTTTGATGGGATCTCATTTCTTTTTGTATTCGTAGATAGTCCTACTTTTTTTTTCTTTCCGGTACCTTCTACTTCTTGAATACCTACAACGGATTTTCTTATACAGGTACACTGATTCATTGACTGCAAATATAACTTTGTAATCCTATATATTTATATGGGATTACAAAGTTATTTATGCAGTTAGTGTATTTTAGTTTTTCCTTGATTCATACACTAAACACTAATTGGATTCAAAATTTAAAGCTTCTATGTCTGCTAGAAGTGCCTTAGACTTTTGATGATCGGTCAGTGAGTGAGTGAGTGACAAAATTAGGAAACTTTGACTAGTTATAATTCTTAAACTACTTGTTCAAATTGGATGAAATTTGAAATATACCGAGTTTATACAATGCTTGCTTGGTATCTGAAAATTCAGGCTTTTAGTTTTATCCACAACGAAGTTATAGGGGGTCGAAAATGGCCTGAACTGTTTCGAGAAAAGGATGGTACGGCCGTGCCGCTTTTTTGCTCGACTTGGCGGGGGCACTGCCGTACCCACGCCGTACCCCCAGATAAAACAAAGTCGCTTTCTCTGTCCCTATTTCCCTATGTATGCTTATATCTTTAAAACTACGCAACGGATTTTGATGCGGTTTTTTTTATAGATAGAGTGATTCAAGAGGAAGGTTTAGGTATATGTATAACACATGCATAATATAGCCGTGCGAAGCCGGGGCGGGTCGCAAGTTTACAATAAGAGTGTCGTCGGATGAAACGCTGTCTATTGATAGTCTACGAATTTGCTTTCTGAGGGTCACATTTTCGTATGTAAAATCATTTTGATATCTGCCCACTGGAGTAGGTATCTGCGTTGTCTTTCTTCGGAGTTATAGACCTACATGTATGGCATTTCCAGAGAGATTTACGATGTGGTGACTTTAGTGGGAACATTTTTAGCGACATACCTATTTGAGCATTGCTGATCATACGTAATAGCGCACATTGAACACCTCAAATAATATCTATCAGTTATCTTCTCGGAGCAAGCTCCACATTCTAGGGATATTTCGCTTTCCAGTCTTTCAAAGTTAAGACTTTGTGTAAAAATAATAATTAAAATTATTCAGTTTAGTACTCGTAACGCCATCTAATGTTGACTAGCGGAAGTATGTACTGGTAGCGTCATCTAGTATTGAGTAGCCAAGGTATATACTCTTAGCGCCATCTGTTGCTGAGTGGCTGTAAGTTTTTGAAAATAAATGTTCAAGGTCACAAGCAACGCGGCAATATCGTGTGAGTGCAGAGCGCGCGGACGGTAACAATTTGAATACTTTTATGCGTCTATTTTAGAATGTTTGTTAGTCTTTGCAATTTATTGAAATTTAATCACACCATGCAATTAGGATGATAAAGTTAGTATTGTTATTAATGAGATATGCACAGTTTAGTTATGAAAAGCACTATTAAAATGTTGGAAGCAATGTTTACACCCAAACCAAACAGTTTCACACAAAAGTATAATTTTCGCAGGAATTTCACTTTGCCAACACTAATCTTAATGAATCACGTTTTATTTTGTCTATTTAGAAACCTTTGATTACTATTTTTATTTAATTATTTTATACAGAGCCGACCTTTCATGACGCCTAGCGCCATCTGTGTTTAATATGACCCCTGACTTGACAAACTGTTACAACTAGCAACCTTGACTATCTTGAAACATTTTCAGCTCGATTTCTGAAAATCGAGCCTATAATGATGATGCAAAAGACCAAAGATTATTTACTTGGTACTGGCTATATGCACAAGCCTTGCGAAGCACTAATGATAAAAAAAAGAACGTTTAACATTTTGATGTTTGTCAAAATTGTCAATGTAAAATAAAATGTATTGTCAATGTCATTATCATATTAAATAAAACGTAGTGAAAATTCTTTTTGATTACCTACTAAATTGATCCTTTGCCTTCGTATTTATTTCATTCAAGCAAAAGACCATGGAATTAAGCAAGCTGAGAGTTCATAATCAGTGAATAACACAGGAGCACCGAGACAATGGAGGCGCCTCCGGCCGCTGTGTGCCGAGTGTGTCTCGCTGGCGATCGTAACACGTACAGCGTCGCGAACACGGCGCTAGAACATACGTACGATGTAGTAACCGGCGTCAAGGTGAGCCTGTGTTTGTGTAGCGTGTGTATTGTGTGTTGTCTGGGCTGTGTGTGACAATGTGTGTTTTGTATGGTTGCAGCTGCAGCGAGCTGGCTGGCCGACTGCGTTGTGCAGCGTCTGTGTGTCGCAGCTGCGCCGATGTCGTAGGTTTATTCAAACTGCGAGGGAATCCAACGACGCCCTGGACCGGTGGTACCAGATCCACACCCACACAGACGTGAGTACCTATATCATATGACTAGCGCGTAGAAATCGAAAATGATTCTAATAGGAAAGAATCACGTTGTCCCATACAAACTTTGCCCTCCTTTTTCCTTTCCATATCATCCGATATGTAGGCATCCGCCTACATCATACAAAGAACACACCAAGTTTCAGGTCTCTACGATCAACGGTTTAGACTGTGTGTTGATCCGTTAATTAGACACTATTTTACATCTATTCACGTAATGCTTTCAGTCCAAGCTTACGGCGAGGCCGCTGTTCTCCCTCACCAAGATCTCACCAGAGGTTTTCGACATCTGGCAGCTGCAAGTCAAACAGGAGCCGACAGAAACAGGTGAGGAAACAGTCACTTACAAAGTTAATGTATCCGTTCATTTTGTTACTGTGGCTGATTGGGTTTCTAGGTAGGTCACCTGAAGTGGTTAACTAAACCAAAAAAACCTCTGGGTGGTTTTGGATTTTAGCTGCTTTGGATAGGGTTGCCATAACTTTATGGTTAATACCATAACTTATACGTTTTCCGTGCTCAAAACACTTCAATTCAATGAAGCAGCCAAATGTCCAAATATTTTATGAGAAATGAATCTCTCTTCCCAAAAACCCTACTCAAGGTTATGCCCATAATAACCTACCACTTAGTTTTTATTACATTATATTACACTTAGCAGAAAAGGGAGCCAGTAAAGCAATTTTTTTACATTTAAATATTACAGCTTAGAGTGTCATGTTATTGTAGATGTAATAGTTTACCAACTTTAAGGTTCAAATAAGGCATCCCGATTAAGGTTTAATTTGGACACGTCACTAATAACACCTGACAATCGGGACATCTGGGAACTAGAGCTTGCAAATATTCAAATAATTTTGAATATTTTTCAACTATTATTCGAATAATATTCAAAAAATTAGGAAAGGTGTTAAAGCTGTTTTAATAACCATGTATTATTAAATATAATTGCTAATGTGTTACTTAGAGTGTAATTTTTAGAGTTCCGTACCTACAAAGGTAAAAAAGGAATTATAAAATCACTTTCTTGTCCGTCCGTCTGTCTGTCCGTGTGTCACCACCGATTTTCTCAGGAATGGGTAAACCTAGCAAGTTGAAATTCCTAACAAATACTGAGGTCTATACTCTATACTCTGAGTCAACACAATAAAAAGGTTTACATTTTCGCAAAAACTTTAAGTACCAAAGACCTTAATTTTAAACTTTTTTTATTGCTTTTAACCAAAATTGACAATTCCAGGTCTGGAAGTACCCTATAAGCTTTGGGTTACCTATATAGTAGTTCCCGTTGACCTACAATCACGAAACTTGGCAAAAATGAAGGTCTCACAACACACATAAAGAAAAAAATCCAAAAAATAAAAAATGTTCTATTTTTAAGGGTGTCCCCATACTTACATAGTTATACCAATTTAACCTGACCCTGACATTGTATGGGCGCCCAAACGAAATAGGGATCAAGGTACCTACCATACCACTGCAAGGGTACAGAAAGAGAGTTGAAACTAATGCACGGAACCCTCGGCGCGCGAGTACGACTCACACTTGACCGGTTTTTTTTTCTGAATCAAAACAAAATAAGGTAAAGCGGGTAGATAACTTATTACCTACCCGCTTTACCTTATTAGAAAATTAATTCTAAAAAATTTCACAAACTCCATTTTCGTCACATACGATATATGTGACGATGGCATATGTATATATGTACCACTATGCAATATTTCACGAGTCAAGACCCGCGGGATTTTCCATTAAAATTTCATAAACTCTTACAATTCTGGACCCAACGGTTTGGATTTTACGAAACAAAACGAAACGAAACATCGAAACCGAATATACGAATATCGTAGATTTTATATTCGAATATTCGCATGCAAGCCCTACTGGGAACACTATAATTGTTGCAGCACTATTACATTCTGAACTAACATATAACAAAAAAACAAAAAAAAACCCCATGAGTTTCTTGTGCCTTCTTCTCATTGGTGGGCGCGTTCCGAAGGTACACATCCTAACTTAATTTTTAAGACGTTTTTAAGTGGTCTATTATACTTTTAAGGTATTATGCATCCAAAGAAATAAAAATTTTTGATTTGATTTGATTTGAATATCTATTTATTTGTGTTTCAGAGGATGCAGATCAAAATGATGCTGGAACTTTTATCACAGATGAAATAAAGCATGAAGTTCTTCTAAGTGATCCCACACATGTTTCACAGACAACTGAAGACGGTACACAGGTATCAGATGATGATACAGAAAACACACAGGTGTCAGTCGAACAAGATCATACCCAGGTGTCAGATAATGACGGAAGTGACCACACAGAGTCTTGTGGGGTTAAAAGAAACATTTCAAAGATTTCAGATAATATTGAATGGGTTAATGTACAAGATTATTTTGATGCTGATGATGACAAGACGCATGTGTTGAATCATGTTAAAATTAATATTCAAGAGGTGGTAGATGATGTGGGAAGTGAAACCGCTCCTGGGACATCGAATGTTGGAAGGAAACGCACGTCGTTAGATCAAGATATTCCTACAAGAAGTCTTAGATCAGGGAAACGAATCAAGTTGGATCAAGATACGACGGGTGAGTATTCTTTGTACTTATTTAGTTAGACGACCCGGTTGGCACAATGGTCACCATGCCGGACTGCCAAGCACAGAGTTGCGGGTTCGATTCCCGCCTCAGACATGTATTTATGCTCAGATATTTGTCTGTGGTCTGGTTATTTCTATGTATTCTAAGTATATATTTACAAAAGAAAAGTATATAAGTAGTATATCCGTTGTCTAGCAGACAAGTCTAGTAACTTAGCTTGGGGCTAGATGGCGATGTGTGGAGTGTCCTGCAATATTTATTATTTATTTTATTATTTATTTAAATAGTTAAAGTTGATCGAAATGAGGTATAAAGTTCTTGCATAATTTCATTCCAAAACACACTTTACAGTAATATTTTCCAGTCTACATTCCATCTTAAAGGTATAAGGGTTGGAGACTGTGGGTCCAAAGCATTTCAAAGCAAAGAAACTCTCTAACATAAACCAATAGCCATGTAAATGTAATGTACAGTCGGGTGCATAATTGCAGCCCCCGGTAGAGTTCGAAAATGACTATTATTGGAATGTTTTCATTCTAATAATTTTTGTTTGATAAATTGATGAGTTAGAAGACTTTAAACTTCAACTAAAGCATGTGCCTAGAATCTTGCTTGTGTTGAAAACATTCTTATAACAGCCGTTTTGGAGCTCTACGGTGGGTCTGCAATTATGCAGCTGACCGTACATATTATGTAGCTATATACGGTTTATTCCACTTTGATCACCTGGGTGACCAAATTCTACATTTTTGTGGACTCAAATCACCCGCTGGCAAATCACCTGGGTGATCAAATTCCACAACATTTTAATTAAACAAATTTGTATCCTCAAATCACCCACTAGCTATACAGCCAGGCAACAAAAGTAATTGAGTTCTAAAATTGTCATTACATTTAGTTATTCATAAATTTCTTGAATTCGAGCAAGACTATAAATAAATTGTCTAGCCCTTTCCCACTTTATAAGGGGTCGGCTCTCCTAAGTCTGTGGCGGCAGGACGATCTGTCCTGGTTTGTCGGGTCGAGCAATTCTTCCTCTGAAACAAGTTACGTGATGCTGGTCCACCACGTAGAAGGAAATCCTACTTACACCTTAGCAATAAAAAGTGTTATAAATGAAATTAATGTGAGGGATGTCAATTCGACGAGTATGGTCAAGGGTCAGATTTAAAGAAGACAGTCCGCTGCCTAGACTGTCTTCTAGGTTTAAGTTTATATAATAATTTCAATTCAATTCATTTATTGCATTGTAAATTATTATAATACATTAGAAAACTTGGAAATATAATTAAACTAGCGACCCGCTCCGGCTTCGCACGGCTATATTATGCATGTATTATACATATAAACCTTCCTCTTGAATCACTCTATCTATTAAAAAAAACCGCATCAAAATCCATTGCGTAGTTTTTAAGATCTAAGCATACAAAGGGATATAGGGACAGAAAAAGCGACTTTGTTTTATACTATGTAGTGATAAATAAATATTGCAGGACCATTCCACACATCGCCATCTAGCCCCAAGCTAAGTATGTAACTAGACTTGTGTTATAAGTAGTACCTATATCTGTTGTCTATTAAGACAATAGATATACTACTATACTTTTTTCTTTTGAAAAAATATATATACAATACATAGAAACAACCAGACCACAGACAATAAATATCTAAGCATAAATACATGTCTGAGGCGGGAATCGAACCCGCAACCCTGTGTTTGTAAACACAGGGCAATTATTTATATGTATATGTATTTTGTTTAAGTAATGTGTAGGTATAATATATTGTGTTTAGTGTATTTTTTATAATAAACTCAAATTTCGAAATAGATTGAGGCTTTGAAAGCACGAGTGACAGCTGTTAGTGGACCGCCACAGAGCGAATATTGTCGGAACGCTGCATCTCTGAATACAACTAACGCTGATCAATGCTTCTCACAGATGGCCCCGGGCTCGAGCAACGGAGACGGATCACCGCGAGACACCACCCTTCTAACACCGATACAACCTCGACTCCTCGAGACCAACGGAACATGTTCTCATGCTCTCAATGTACTTATATTACTGCTAAAAAACCATACTTGAAATACCATTTAATGACTCATACTGGAGCAACTCCTTTTATGTGCGATAAGTGTGATTATAAATGCAAACGGAAGGCTCACTTGGAAATACATTTATTGATTCATACTGAAGCAAAGCCATTTATGTGCGATAAGTGTGATTTTAAATGTAAGCGCAAGGGTGACTTGAAACAGCATATAATGACTCATTCTGTTACAAATCCTTTTAAGTGTGATAAGTGTGATTATACATGTAAGCAAAAGCGTTCCTTGAAACGGCATTCATTGACTCATACTGAAGCAAAGCCGTTTATGTGCGATAAGTGTGATCATAAATGTAAGCGCAAGGGTGACTTGAAACAGCATATAATGACTCATACTGGAGCAAATCCTTTTAAGTGCGATAAGTGTGATTATAAATGCAAGCAAAAGACTCACTTGAACCTACATTTATTGACTCATTCTGAAGCAAAGCCTTTTATGTGCAACAAGTGTGATTATAAATGCAATCAAAAGAGTTCCTTGAAACGGCATTTAGTGACTCATACTGGACCAAATCTTTTTATGTGCGATAAGTGTGATTATAAATGCAAGCGAAAGAGTTACTTGAAACGGCATTTAATGGTTCATTTCTAAAAACTTTAGCGTGCATCCGGCGGGTAACAAACTACACACATCAACAAAGTCTGGGGAACACGGGTAAAATAGTGTTTTTTTGGGGAAAAAGAGTGTTATTTGGGTTTTTTGTCTTGAGTGTCGTATGTCAATAGAAGCGGAATTTGATACTTTTTTTAATGCTGTGATTTAATTAATGGGTTTTCATAGAAAAAAATGGAAATTTAGTATGGAAACCAAATGAGTGCCGTAACTGAGAAACAAAACAAGTTTATTTTAAGAAAAAATCTATTGACACGTTAAAATTTAATTCATAAAAATTATTCCTCGTAAGTTTTAAGCCATCTGTTCGTTCACCTACAGCATAAAAGACGGCTCTTGCAAGAATGTTTTTTCTTTATTTTTTTGTAACAATTGACATCGATCGTCTAGCTAGAGCAACGTCTAAAACTTGTTTTGAAGAACATAATTTGAAAAGTTTAGTAAAATTACAACATGAGTCAATTTTCCTGTTGGTCTCCCAAAAGATTTCGATTCCTGTCTTTGAACAGATATTTGGTTTAAATGTTTGTGTTTAGATTTTATTACAGCATAAAAGACGGCTCTATATCAACGTGGCATAGGTACTAAGTATGGGGATATCAATCGTTGTCTGAAGAATAATTGTCTTACTCTGAAAAGGTGTGAAAAAGATCTTCCTTCTTATTGAAACTTTGGTGAAAATTTCTGAAAGCTCTTCTGCCTAGCACAGTCCACGCATATTTAATGGTATTGAGATCAGCAAACTCCGCAGGTCACTCTAATACCGTGATATTGTACTCGCTCAACTCGTTCACAACCTGCCTTACTGTTTGTACTTATATGTTCATTATTTTGCATGAACATGAAATCTTGGTCAAGCTGCTGTTGGGGGGTATCACCATAGAGCACACACACAACCTCATCACGGTATTGCTCTGCATTTAAAGTGTCTCGTGCCAAAACGAGATCGTGTTCTTGTTTGGGCTAGCGACCCGCCCCGGCTTCGCACGGGTGCAATGCTGATACTAAATATACAACAGAATGTCTTTTGACAGAAAAATCCCCATTAATAAATGATTCGCCATTTATTGAATTCATTTGTTACAAAAACCGCTCGACTGATTTTGTGCAAACTTCACATAAACCACCTACTAAATAGTCCGAACAAAGCTTAAACATTTGGTTTGGATAGGTGAGCCCGTTCTTGAGTTATATAATTACAACGAAAAGTGGCATTGATTTATATATATAAATACTAGCGACCCGCCCCGGCTTCGCACGGCTATATTATGCATGTATTATACATATAAACCTTCCTCTTGAATCACTCTATCTATTAAAAAAAACCGCATCAAAATCCGTTGTTTTAAAGATTTAAGCATACATAAGGATATAGGGACAGAAAAAGCGACTTTGTTTTATACTATGTAGTGATAGTGATATAGATTCGTTATAGATAGATAGATTGATTGATATTATTAAAATTTAAAGTTTCCTAATCTTTTCTTTTTTTTTTACCTACCCGACTGCAAGGAAAGGGCGCAAACGGACCACCGACCACAGCCACCGGGTGGCCAGGTTTAGCAGTTCACACGATTGTTCATACATTTTGTTAAAACGCAGCGCACGCATGTAGTCGGTGGGGGCCACAACAAAATGTATGAAAAGTCGTGTGAACTGCTAGTAGCTGGCCAACCGGTGGCTGTGGCCCTCATAGCTTCCAAACTACATGATGGATTTCTTTAAGGTATCGTTAGTTTCGACTCATTGGTCCAAAGGTGACATACGACGACCCAGTTGGTACAATGGTCACCATGCCGGACTGCCAAACATCGCTATGTCTAGCACCCTTTTCGGGTTCGATTCCCGCCTCATACAAGTATTTATGCTTAGATATTTGTCAGTGGTCTGGTTGTTTCTATGTATTTTAAGTATATATGACACTCAAGACAAAAAACCCAAAAAATACTATTTTCCCCAAATAAGACTATTTTACCCGTGTTCCCTAGACTTTGTTGATGTGTGTATTTATATTTATTTATTACCAGCGACCCGCCCCAGCTATGCACGGCTATATTATGCATGTATTATACATATAAACCTTCCTCTTGAATCACTCTATCTATTAAAAAATCCGTTGAGTAGTTTTAAAGATTTAAGCATACATAGGAACAGAGAAAGCGACTTGTTTTATACTATGTAGTGAAGTAGGTACATAAAATTAACTGTGAGGGTTGGTAGATTTCATAATTTAAGGTGAAAAAAAAACAAATCTTTTTCTGCAATATGGGTAAGTATCAAATTATAGAACTCATTGCAAACTATTCCTGTAGGTATTACTCAAAATAATGATAATAAAAACCACATTTATTTATTATTCCAAAAAAACTTCTTACAAACCTAAGCAACTCGTTAAACGTTTTTAGGATTTCGTACCTCGTACCATACCACAAGGGTAGAGAAAGAAAGTTGAAACTAATGTATGGAACCCTCGCCTCGGCGCGCGAGTATACTACTTGCACTTGACCGGTTGAGTATGTAATTGTAGGTGTTGCAGTGGCGGTGGCGGGGGGGGCGGTCCGCCCCGGGCCTCCGCTCTTGGGGGGGCCCAAATGCCTTCGCGTTCCCCTGATCAAATCCTAAACAAGACCTTAGTACCTATCAATTTAACCCCCCTGTATGTTCACTGATGACCCTTTCTTGCACCCAAAAGTTGCAAAAAAATAATTTTTGGTTCTGTTCAAATTTCTACGCTGGCAATACCAAATTGAGCCGTCACTGCTTGTGAAAAAACGTCACTGTCAATGTCACGTCATTAGTTGTCAGTTGTGAGGTACGAACTCAAATTGTTTCCTCAATGGTAGGCAAAGAATAATTTATTTGGGATGGTAGGATTCAGTAGGATTTTATTTGTTCCATGTTTTAACATCCACAATAATAATTATTGTTTTGTTTATTTAATTTAATGTAACGCATTGCGCCTTTATGTCAGCAATCAGCCATACAAAAAAGTTGAAGTTGAATGTGTAACAATGAGATATCTTGATAAAAATAGGAGTCGTGCCTATTATTGGTCCGTTCGAACTGTTACATTCTCTCTGGTTCGAATTGATAATTTAAATGTGTGTGTGTGCATTTACTAGATAGGAAACAGCCAGTGATTCGATTTTTTGGCTATATTTTGCGTCGTGCGATGTTCTTGAAATGAACCAGTAAGTATTCTTTGGTCGTCCTTGCACACGCCATTTCAGCAATTGAAATCCTCTTTTTTTTGCAAATATTTTTCTAAAACTGGCACACACTTTCTTCATAATTTAACTCACACACACCTTTTAATATTATAGAAAACTAGCATCACCTCGCGGTTTCACCCGTGTTATTCCCGATCCCGTGGGAATATCGGGATAAACGTACGTTATTCCCAATGAATCAATATATCCTCATACTTACCAAGTTTCATCTACATCGGTCCAGTAGTTTTGGAGCCTATTCAATTCAAGCAAACATACAATCAAATCATTACTCTTTATAATATTAAGATAGATATAAATACACTGTACCGAGTTATTGGTAAGTAGTCCTATATTAGTATGAGGGTTACTTCTGTACACCTAAACAAAAAACTTTTGGAAATTTGAACATTTTTAAAATCATTGCTAAATTAAATCAAAAGCACTAATTAGTAACTTTAAAGCAAATCACCCCAAACCAACTTTCTCCCCTTTTCAACCCTGTTATGGGATGAATTTTAATAAAATTCCATCAATTCTGTTAAAGAATGTTAACCTACCCATGCATAATTTAAAGTAGATTGGACGAAGGAATCACGTTGTCTCCCTAAATCTTTTCTTATCGGATGCCTACGTCATACAAAGAACACACCCCTCCAAGTTTCAGGTCTCTACGATCAGCGGTTTAGGCTGTGTGTTGATCCGTCAGTCAGTCAGTCAGGACAAAGGATTTTATATGTATAGATAGATAGATTGAACCCTGTATTGTGTACATTCCAGATGAGATAGTTCTAGAGTTGAACTCCACGTGCAGTTGGACGCGGATGGTGGCGCTGGCTGGGATGGGTGGGGCCCCGGCAGCTCAGGGGGGGCTCGGGAGCGCCCTGTGACGAGGACAGGAAGATGTACGGTCGGCTGCATAATTGCAGACCCACCGTAAAGCTCCAAAACGGCTGTTATAAGAATGTTTTCAACACAAGCAAGATTCTAGGCACCTGCTTTACTTGAAGTTTAAAGTCTTCTAACTCATCAATTTATCAAACAAAAATTATTAGAATGAAAACATTCCAATAATAGTCATTTTAGAACTCTACCGGGGGCTGCAATTATGCAGCCGACTGTACATGCAGAAGGCCATTGTTCGCGTCTGCAAACAGAAGAAGGTTAGTCTTTTACCTCTTATGTCTATCTGTTTGAGGAATAAAACAGATGAACATTTTTTCAAGTGTTTTATCTTTAAAACTTTTGGATATTCGAATAGTAAAATATAGCGGCAACAGAAATACGTCATCTGTGAAAATTTCAACTGTCTAGCTATCATTGTTCATGAGATACAGCCTGGTGACAGACAGACAGACGGACTGTACATTAGTAAATCTCCCTGTTTGTATGTACTGTACGTACACCTTCCTGTATTTTAGTATGACTTCTATATGTGTCAGTAACAAAACAAAAACGACTGAAGGAAGTCAACAATACAGTGCTTCATTTGATGGATACGTCAGGGCGCCGCCATCTTGACTACTGTTTTGTGTCTATAAATAGGAATAAAATGACGGAACGTGGTTCATTCTGTCGGAGTAGATTCATGATGTCCGAACCTTTTTATGTTCGTACCATTTATTTGAGTTAATTAGTTTAATACCTTTTAGTGAGTGGATTAAGCGTTGTGGTAAAATAATGCCGATGGGTATGTAATTTATATGATTAAAATAAAAATATGTTCTGACGATAAGTGCCTTTATATTTACGTAACCTTACGCTCAGATTTGGTTAAAATACCTGGTCCTTTATATCAGAAGTGCGATGACATAGTGAAAATCGAACTTTCACGTGGCACCTTTCGGTCTTGCTGACAATAAGTGTTTTATGGTTTTAATCTAAATCTTTAAAAAAAAAAAGGAGCGTGTAAAATATTGTGAATTATTGTGATATGAAATATTGGGATTAAATATAAAAACGCAAATCTATTGTTGAAATTTGTGGGTAAGACAATAATTAAAATAACGGTTAAATAACCTAAATATTTTTATTGTGATAAAAATTATACGGTGAAAAACAATAAAACATACAGAGGCTTCATAAATTACTGTGTTGAATTCAAGTAGCGAAGAGGGAGACATATTACTCCTTCTTCATCTGTTTATTTGAAGATGCTTTTAGTAATTTTGCAGATTGAATAGCGAGTGAATGTAGATGACTTGTAGATGGTGACACAGGTGAAAAACCGTGAAAACAGCACGGGGACAACACGTGTTTAGCAGAAAACACATTTCGTAAGCATTTTGTATAAAATGATGAGCTGTAAAGATTGTATAATTAATGTGTTAATTTTTGTTATAATACAGTTGAACTATGGACAGGCGCAAATGATGGGCGCAAATGCTGGGCTCAAAATGAAGCGTGAAAACAGCCCGAGGATGTAGTAAAATGACTATGGTGGAAAATGGTGAGCTGTATCGTTTATAATTTGTATAATGAGCTGAATACTTTCGTAAAAAAGTGTAATTACAAAAATATCGCTAGGTTTGAAAAATTTAGAGCCAGGAGTGGCCGATGCAATTAATAAAGTGCTAAAATATCTTATCAAAATTGGTGATGCAAGTAGATTAAATCCAGATTTTTACATGGCTGTCTGAAATATTGTTTCTTATGAAAAGTTTTGAATAAGTAATGGTCGCTAGTATGGATATAACAAAGAAATATGCCATATAATTAGCGATGCAAATGGATTAAATTCAGATTTTTTAAACCTGTATCGTTTATAATTTGTATAATGAGCTGAATATTTCTGTTGTAAAGTATAATTACAATTAAGGCTAGATTAAAAAAAAGTTAAGAGCCAGGAGAGGCCTATGAAGTCAATTAAGTTCTGAAATATTTTATCAAAATTGGTGATGCAAGTATAAGAAATAAGAAAATTTATTTCATAGATTTTGGGTACATCAAGGTGTTGTTACAATTAATAATTATATTGCATAGTAGATTAAATCTAGACTTTTACATGGTTGTCTGAAATATTGTTTCTGAAAAGTTTTGAATTAGTAATGGTCGCTAGTATGGATATAACAAAGAAATATGCCATATAATTAGCGATGCAAATGGATTAAATTCAGATTTTTTAAAGCTGTATCGTTTATAATTTGTATAATGAGCTGAATATTTCTGTTGTAAAGTATAATTACAATTAAGGCTAGATTAAAAAAAGTTAAGAGCCAGGAGAGGCCTATGAAGTCAATTAAGTTCTGAAATATTTTATCAAAATTGGTGATGCAAGTAGATTAAATCTAGACTTTTACATGGTTGTCTGAAATGTTGTTTTTATGAAAGTTTTGAATTAGTAATGGTCGCTAGTATGGATATACCAAGGAAATATGCCATATTATAATTAGCGATGGAAATGGATTAAATTCAGATATTTTAGATGTTGCATAGAAATATTTTAGTTTTTGAACAGTTTTGGTCAGAGTAGATAATTGCCGCAAAAAGTGGATTCATGGGTAGATTCATATTTTTGACCAATTAGTCGAGAGTGTGAATTTGCAGATGAATTTATTTTAGTAAAGGTGTACATGCTATAAGATGTTGTGAAATAAACTCGATACGCTGTGAACGCAAGTTATTCTTAAACCGATAATATAAATCATTCAGATATGGGTGTCTCTCTCCCACAAGTGAAGCGAAATGTTCTTTGTGAGATGTGTAGCGAGAAATCTAGAATGAAGAGATCTGTAAATGTAAAAAAGAAATGGCGTTGCAATATGGGTTCTAATGGCAGGAAAAAGAAATAAAACTCAAATTAGAAATTCCCATGCAGTTGCAGTCACTTCAAACATTTTTCCAACAGAAGTAGAGTGACAGAATTGTGTATAGTAACAGATATCCATGGTGAACACTGGTACTTTAAATACATGGCGATACACAACTAAGCTGATATTGAACATCACTTGGTTTAAGCCATTTGGTTGAGTTGGTTGGCCGGCGATGGGATAGCTAGCTCTTCCAAGATTCTGTCCCTTTTGCTCTGGTGTGTGGATGTGGAAGTATTGCGAACTGTAGATGTCTTTTGGTCGAGTTAGTTGGCCGGTGATGGGATAGCTAGCTCTTCCAAGATTCTGTTCTTTTTGCTCTGGTGTATGAATGTAGAAGTATTGCAATCATTTGATGTCTTTTGGTTGGGTTGGTTGGCCGGCGATGGAATAGCCAACTCCTCCAAAACTCTGTTTGCTCTTCTATATCAAAACGATCAAACGTTGCAGAATCTGACCTTTTTTGTGTTGTTCTCAGCTTCCAAATTCGACTACAAGAGTGTTCGAGGGCGAACACAACCGCAGGACGGCCGTGTCAGTAACAAAACAAAAACGACTGAAGGAAGTCAACAATACAGTGCTTCATTTGATGGATACGTCAGGGCGCCGCCATCTTGACTACTGTTTTGTGTCTATAAATAGGAATAAAATGACGGAACGTGGTTCATTCTGTCGGAGTAGATTCATGATGTCCGAACCTTTTTATGTTCGTACCATTTATTTGAGTTAATTAGTTTAATACCTTTTAGTGAGTGGATTAAGCGTTGTGGTAAAATAATGCCGATGGGTATGTAATTTATATGATTAAAATAAAAATATGTTCTGACGATAAGTGCCTTTATATTTACGTAACCTTACGCTCAGATTTGGTTAAAATACCTGGTCCTTTATATATGTGAGTACATCTTCCTGTATGTATGTATATATAATATTCCTGTATCATTGTATCTGTCACAGATCGGAGCTGGTCGCGGAGGTGGCGGCGATGGCGCGCCACGCGTTCGCTCCCAACACACAGACCATCAAGAAGTGCATCGAGGCTCTCATAGACAAGCAGTACCTAGAGAGGACGTAGACACTTACAGCTATCTAATGCAACAATATTACACATTTTACAACATGATAATATCATCTATCTATACATATAAAATCCTTTGTCCTGACTGACTGACTGACGGACCAACGCACAGCCTAAACCGCTGATCGTAGAGACCTCAAACTTGGAGGGTGTGTTCTTTGTATGACGTAGGCATCTGATATGAAAGGATTTTCCGAAATAATTCTACTCCTTTGAAAAAAGGGGGGCAAAGCTTGTAAGAGACAATTTATGATTTCTTGGTTCAATCTACTTCAAATTTTGCATTAACATTTCACAGAATTGATGGAACACGTGTTTCGTATTTTATTTTAATTCATCCCCTAATGGGGTAGACCCCATTTTAACCCCTTTAGGGGATGAATTACTTTATAAAGTTATTAGAATTTAATGAAGATCATATTATACTTATTAACAGTTTGGTTGTAGCTTAAACCGTTTTCATACAAAATGCAATAAACAGTAATTTGGTACACAAAAGGTTATGCCAAATTAGTGTTTATTTAGTAACAAATTACTAAGGGGCGAAACATTCGTTATACGACTTGTTTCTACTTGTTGCGGGTCTTTATATATTTTACTAGCTTTTGCCCGCGACTTCGCGAAGTCGAAAATGGACCAAGGAATCATGTCCCATACAAACTTTGCCCCCCTTTTAAAAAGGGGGGCAAAGTTTGTATGGGACCCCTTAGGAGGTAAAAAGGGCCTTTTTACCTCCTAAGGGGTAGAATTTCAGAAAATCCTTTCTTATCGGATGCCTACGTCATACAAAAAACACTCCCGCCAAGTTTCAGGTCTCTACGATCAGCGGTTTAGGCTGTGCGTTGATCCGTCAGTCAGTCGGGACAAAGAATTTTATATGTATAGATTATTGTTTGGAACTAGCTTAGTATAACGTTCATTAGATTCTGGCACCTATTCTCTGTTGTTGTAAACTTGGGTTAAGTATTTGCTATCAAGTTTTAGTCAGGCGTTATTTATATTGTTTTTGATGTGAAACATCTATAGCCGCACGTAAAACCGATTTCTGGCGTGGCGACGCATGCCGCGCACGCTATATGATGGTATATATATACAGTCTATATGCAGTAGGTAGTGTGTACGGTGTACACACCGTGATCGATTGTGCGATTCTATCACAATCTGTTCTTTTCTGCATATTACTTTTACAAAATAATGTCGATGTTTCACATCTGCCAGGCGTCCCGTAACGGCTCACATTTTTTTATTATCTTTGTGACTTACCCACGAACCTGCGTCACACAATTATTGGGATTAAAGTTTGTCAAAGAAATTGGGCTTTTATTTTCTGCATCATTCATGTAATAAATACTACTTCTATATCTTACTAGTTGTCCCGGCAAACGTTGTTTTGCCATTTACAAAAAAAACTAAAGGAAACAAAATAAAAAATAGATAGTAGCCGATTCTCAGACCTACTGAATATACATACTTATATCATAAAAATCGGTCAAGCCGTTTCGGAGGAGTATGGTTACTAACATTGTGACACGAGAATTTTATAAAGTACTAGCGACCCGTCCCGGCTTCGCACGGCTGTATTATCCATGTATTATATCTAAAAACCTTCCTCTTTAATCACTCTATCTATTCAAAAAAACCGCATCAAAATCCGTTGCGTAGTTTTAAAGATCTAAGCATACAAAGGGAAATAGGGACGGCGAAAAGTGACTTTGTTTTATACTATGTAGTGACAGTGAAGATTATCTAAAAGCTACCTGCATGCCAAGTTTCATGCTTGCCTCCAGAACTAAGAAACCGGACTAATCTTAGCTTTAAACAGAATTCAGTTTCCTCACTCAGAATTTTCATACAAACTCATACTTAGTTTCGAGACTCGAGTAGACCTACTACTATGCAAATACCTAATTTAAATTACTAAACGTTTTCCCGTAGCTACAGCGGTTTAGGGTTCCGTACCTCAAAACGTAAAAAACCATTTTAAGATCACTCTCTTGTCCGTCTGTTGTTTTTAGGCTTCCGTAGCCAAATGGCAAAAAACGGAACCCTTATAGATGCGTCATGTCTGTCTGTCTGCCGTATGTCACAGCCACTTTTTTCCAAAACTATAAGAACTATACTGTTGAAACTTGGTAAGTAGATGTATTCTGTGAACCGCATTAAGATTTTCACACAAAAATAGAAAAATAAACAATACATTTTAGAGTTCCCCATGTCGCGTAGTCGCTGGTTTGTTGGGAACGAAAAGAAACCAGTGAACTTCGGAACATAAATATTTAATAAGTAAGGATGATTATATATAATACTAAGTTAAAAAAAATGAGAAATTTAGTTAAGATTATCCTAGGTATTTTAAGTTAAGTATATTTTAAAGTAGGATTTAAACGATAGAAAGTTAAATGAGTTTTACGATGAAACTTTAAGCTCGTAACGTTCTCAACGGTCGCCGCAAAAAGAGAAAGCTCATCATGGGCCGTGCCCGATGCAAGGTTCAATTTTAAACCGGAAAAAAAAAATTCGAGAAGTGACACAGCCACAGACGATAAAATATTCGATAATTCGGTGAAGCCTTGTATAATAATGTGTATTAATTTAATTAGTGTTAATTAAGCTTTGATTGTAATGATTTTAATGTTAATTTGTCTAAATGAGAGCTATTTATGTTTATTTAAAAATATGTTTATTAAATTTAAATTAATATTAACGCCATCTATTATCAAGTAAGCTGAAAACGTCGTTACGTCTCGCTATACGAGGCTCTCAGCTGTCTGATCTAAATCTACGTAATGCAAGTGGTTGTTAAAATATCCGTAAGGTGGCGTTAGCAGTCTTTGAAATTGCGATTTACACAAAATAAACGATACATTTTATGTTTCTAGTGTTTTATTTATTTAGTAAATATTTAACTAGGGAGTTTATGTAACCTACGTTACACCCATACTTAGAACCGATACTCTATCTACTACTATCTATGGCTAACTTGACCTAACGACTGCTACTAGAGGTAGCAACCGGGACCAACGGCTTAACGTGCCTTCCGAAGCCGGAAACACATTTTTGGCACACTACTAATTGGCCACCCATCGAAGTAATGACCGCGCCAGGCGTCGCTTAACCCGCACGACCGTAAACGACCAGCGAGCGTCGCTTAGCTGTGTGCCTCCTCGAAATAGTATTAGAGACAATTAGATTAGATTGAACAAAGAACCATCACTCAAAAAAAGCTTAAAATACCTCCACTAGAACTAGATGGATCCACTGCTCTATGGCCTACGTAATTTACGTTTTATTTCATTTTTAGGCTTAAATAATGTTTAGCTTATGTCAAAAAAATATTTAAGGCTATATGTTATTTAATTGAGAACATTGCAAGTTAATTAAAATCTTTTAAAAATCGCTCCTAATTACATTGAGATACATACGTAGTACGTACGTAAGTACGTAGTACTATAGATCGATGCCTAATTAACTATTCATTAAAATCTTGGTTCTTTATTACAACGCCATCTGTTTTTCATTTTTAAAACTTTGTAGGATTAATAAGGTTTCATAAGATTTTTAGCATATCGACCGCTTTCGAGCAACACCTCCTAACTGACTTTTGGTAAATTTTACAGGAGAGCAAAAAAACTGAATAACTTCTTTATTTTATGGATTTGCGAAAAGTTGAAAATCCAAGTTTATTAATTTTGTAAATAGTATTGATTAATAACAATATTGTATTAAATTTTTAGCCCTAAAGTAGTTTATGGTAGATACGAGCTATTGGTATGAAAAAGTTGGTGAAAATGTTGGAGATAGAATTTATTGTCACTAAACTTATAAATAAAACGAGTTATTTATTTAATCATTTATTAACGAAAACTTTCTATGATTCTTCTTTTTAACTAATTAAATGTAAGGTATTAATTAATATCACAATCTGGCAGGTAATTCAAAGTAATGTTTTTAAAAACTAACAATTAAGACTAGTCATTCTCTCAATTAACAATTAGCCTTAGGTAAATATCTTATTACCTTATAAACTTATAAACTTATTTTACTTCTTACTTACTACGACTTCCAGCCTCCCGAACAAGCCGGGTTCCGAAAAGGCTTTAGTACCGTGGACCACATTCATACGCTCCGGCAGATTATACAGAAGACAGAGGAGTATAATCGGCCGTTACGTTGGACTACGAGAAAGCCTTTAATTCAGTCGAAACCCGGGTAGTGCTGCAGTCCTTCCAGCGGTGCAAAATCGACTATCGGTATATCCAAGTGCTGAAGTGTTTGTACGCTACTGTCTACTGTCTATCTGGCTTCAGAACCAGAGCACAAATCCGATCCCATTGCAAAAAGGGGTGAGACAGGGAGACGTTATCTCTCCGAAACTGTTCACCTCTGCATTGGAGGATATATTTAAGCTCTTGGACTGGGACGGATATGGCATCAATATCAATGGCGATTACATCACTCATCTTCGGTTTGCCGACGATATAGTCATCATGACTGAATCGCTGGAGGACCTCAGCAGGATGCTGAGAGACCTCAACACCGTCTCCGGAAAGGTGGGTCTTAAAATGAACATGGGTAAGACAAAGATGATGTCGAACGCCCATGTCATACCCATACCTGTTCACATTGGAGACGATGTTATCGAAGTTGTTGATCACTATGTCTACCTAGGCCAAATGGTTCAACTAGGTAAATCCAACTTCGATAAAGAGGTCAGCCGACGAATCCAACTTGGTTGGGCAGCGTTCGGGAAGCTTCGCAACATCTTCTCGTCACAAATACCCCAGAGTCTCAAGACGAAGGTTTTCAACCAATGTGTGTTACCAGTGATGACATACGAATCCGAGACGTGGTCGCTGACTATAGTCCTCGTTCATAAGCTCAGAGTCGCTCAGCGGGCTATGGAGAGAGCTATGCTCGGAGTTTCTCTACGTGATAGAATCTGAAATACGGAAATCCGTAGAAGAACCAAAGTCACCGACATAGCTCTCAGGATTGGTAAGCTGAAGTGGCAATGGGTAGGTAATGGGCTCGCAGAACTGACAACTGCTGGGGAGTAAAGGTTCTCGAGTGGCGGCCGCGATGCAACGCGAACCGAAGTGATGGGAGACCAGCTGCCAGATTAACTCTTCTACTTCTAACTTCAAATTAACTCATTTAATGCAGAAAATACAAGTTATTTACTTACTTTTAGCCAAGACGAACAGTTTCCAGCACGTTCTCAGGCCAAACTGCGTGTCAAAATGTGAGATAGGAGATATTTCTACTAAATTTATTTTTTAAATAAGAAAGAAGAAAAAGTAAGAAATTTCTATTAGCGATTTTTTAATACTTTTAAAGGTCAGATAGTTACGAATTTTCTTCACAGGAAAGATGCTTACATTTTACAACAGATGGCATTAAAATCCACTTTTGGGTAAAAATGGCAGTTAGGAGGTGTTGCTCGAAAGCGGTCGATATGGCGTTTATGCACGTACGATATTTTGTATGGCGGTGTTTATCTTTTTCTTACTACGATTTATTATCAATTTACCTATTACAAATGCGAAAATATGTTAAAAACCGTCACACAATAAAGCTCAAATACTAAATGGCGTTACTGCTAAAAGTCCTACGTAATTTAAAATTGGCCATTGCATGAAAGTGCTTACTTTGATTTTCGCTTTTCAACCAAAAGTGACCCTCCTTTTACTAAACGTCCACACGAATCAACCCAAGCAAAACATGGAAATATTTTTCAACTAATTAGAAACTATTAGTTAAAGCTATCATATGGAACTTTAAAAACTATATCATTTTAAGAAAACATTTTAGGTGACCTAGATAATAATTGACTACAATATAGATCATGAAAAATCTAGTATTTGTTTTATTTTTTTGAACGGAAGCAATATATTATCGTGTAAACATTTTCTTAATTATTTTATTAAGTTGTTATCAGTTAAATTATACTGAATATTATAATTATTTGTAAACAAAGCATTACTGGAAGTTCAGAGTAAAGTTTATCAGTATCATAAATTTCAAAATATTTTATTGATTTAAAATAGAATTGCATAATCAGGTTTTTAATTAAAAGGTAACTAAAAAAACTATAGATAATAGACCATTGTCATTATAAAAAAATGTTAACAAGCATGGTAGTGTTGCTATTTTCTAAGGAACAATCATAATAATATCAATTATCAAAACTACTACATTTATTTTTTGATAAATTACATAAAATTATCAATACTTTTTTGCATTGGAATTAGATGAAAGATTCAGTTAGGTGAAAATATATTTAGGAGCAAAACGATGTAGAACTAGATGGCGACGCCCACGTGACCATACATCAATACAATGTTCGTTGTCGGCGCCATCTTGGCTAGAGTCGGCTAGACTCTGCTAGACTAGACGGCGCCGCACTGTGGATCGTTATTGACACGTACCGGGATCATTTGATTTATAATTAAAAATATACCGCTGAAGTGTTTCTAAGCGCATAACTCGAGAACGTCTGAACCGATTTCGCTAATTCTTTTTTTAGAATATTCCATAAGGTAAAAGTACGAGTTTTTTAAACTTTTCTCTCCGTAAGAATACGGAGAGAAATTTTTTAAAAAATTGCCTGAAAAAGTCTAAAAACAACACTTTTCTATATTCTCCCATACACATCACTATCACTTCATCACTATCACTACATAGTGATATAGGGACGGCGAAAAGTGACTTTATTTTATACTATGTAGTGATAGTTATTTGATATAAAATACTTTTCATTCATTAATCAGTTCGGTAAAGGTCGTTCTTAAATGGATCCTATACCTATCATAATATTGAACTTGGCTCTCATTTCACATTTATGTTTTTTGATAGGATTGTCCTTACAAAACCAAAATCCAAAACCGGGTGGCCAAGGTTGAAGATTTGAAGAAAACTGTATACTCATTGGAATCGGAAGTTCACAATCTCAAATGTCAAATCTCGGTGATGGATCAGAGGTCTAGACTGAACAATGTGGAAATTAAAGGCGTGCCTTTAAAGAATGACGAGAACTTATTCGCAGTAGTTGAGACCATTTATAAAAAGACAAACCTTGAGTATTCTAAGAAGCAAATAAATTACTTACATAGAACCCCGTTGCATGGGACAAAGGAGAAGGCGATAATTGTCAGTTTCTTAAACAGATATGCCAAGGAGGAGTTTATGGTTGCAGCGAGGTCATGTAAATCTCTGACAGCTGCCGACCTGGGATATTTAAACTCTAACCAGCGCGTTTTCGTAAACGACCACCTCAATGCTAATTCGAAGGTCTTGCTTAATAAGACGAAGTCCCTAGCCAAGGATGTGAAGTTTGATTACGTGTGGGTCAAGCACGGCAAGATCCACGTACGTAGAAATAATACGTCCCCCGTGATCGTCATTGCCAAAGAAGATGATTTAAACAAGATCAAATAGGCTGTTGCTATCCCTTAACATTCTTCGTTTACTTTGTTCAATCACCGAAAAAATGTTCGCGATCCCTGACCTGGCCGCCGTACCTCCGATTGCTAACTTGTTATGCTTTTACCTACTTGAACTATCGCCGCAGCAGGTACTTGTTGTTTACTTTCCTATTTTACTTACTTCGTTACCCATCTTTGTCACACTTATGCAATTCACGTATTTTATTACTCGCTTGCCTGTTTCTCAGCATAAACTACCCTACTATCGATCTTGTCTAATAAGTTCTATCATGATGCTTCTTTGTTATGATTTTATCCGAATTAACGAAATTGTTTGCCACTTTGCTTTAGTACAGACACTCCGCACTATTTTATTAATTAACTTACTTTTAAATCTAGGATATTCCTTCTTACAATATTACCACATTATCTTTATATTATTAACTAATTACAATGAATCTATGAATCATATGCATAATATTATAATTGTGCTAAGGTATGAGCCGATATTTATTAAATTTTATAAGTTGTTTATTGTTCAACTGTTATCGGATTGGAGCACTCTTATTATGGGATGTTTTTTGGTATTTAAAATAGTATTTCTCAGTTTGTTTTTCATGGATACTTGTGTATTTGTTAAATTTACTCAGTTGTTGTTAATCGTTGTAAACTATGGCTGCGCAGACCTCATACATTAATAATCTCAATATCTATTATCAGAACGCGAGGGGGCTAAGAGGTAAGTTATCCGTTTTCTATCGCAACCTATGTCTTAGTAACTATGATATTATAGTAATTACCGAAACGTGGCTACCCGATTCCATAAGCTCGGCTTCGTTGTTCGATGAACGATACATTGTTTGGAGGCGGGACCGTGACTATGACGTCCTTGATCAAATCTATGGAGGTGGAGTGCTGATCGCGGTTCGTAAAAATATTCCAGTGATTGCTCAACCCTCATTTCATTCATCAGCGGAGGACATATGGCTTACTTTGCCGCTTAAAGACTCTGATGGTAACCGTATGAACTTACATCTATGTAGTGTTTACATTATCGAACAGAAGAACGGTTTTACTAAATCACAGCAATTACGTAATTACCTAGTAAAAATGGGTGAGAATATATTAGCTAATCCTGACGACAAATTCTTGATTATGGGGGACTTTAACCTCTCTGAAATAATGTGGGAACCCACACTATATAAATTTACTAAGCCCACCAATTTTACTAGTTTCGATGAATGTCATCTGGTGGATGAGTTGGTCACTTACGACCTGCGTCAGTATAACTGTGTAAATAACATTTATAATAAATTATTAGACTTAGTTTTATGTAACGACGACGTCTCAGTTAGCAAGTGTCGTGAGCCTTTAGTACCTATTGACTCGTTTCACGACCCAGTACTTATCGAGCTAGGTTTTGTAAAACTACCCTGTTTAAAACCACAAGAGTACCTACGTTATTTTTACAATAAGGGTAATTATGAAGCCATTAACGATGAGGTTCGTAGTATTGACTGGGAAAGTGAACTGCACTGTCGGTCTCTCGAAGATTCGATTGCTTTCTTTTATGGCCATCTAGATAAATTTAAAATTAAATACATACCTTGTAAACTTACCTGCCCCAGTACTTATCCACAGTGGTTTTCACCAGCCCTTATTAGAATATTAAAAGAGAAGTTTAAATACTTTAGAAAATTTAAAAAGTATGGTAATTCCTCAGATCTAAAAATTTTTCTCCTCCTCCGGGACAGGGCGAGGTCTGTGGAGAATGACTGTTATGAAAAATATATTGACAGAATTGAGAACAATATAGAAGTTAGCCCCAAACAATTCTGGTCGTTCATAAAGGCACGCCGGAAATCCGGTACTATTCCCCAAACCTTACATTATCACAATGAGTCTATCTCGACTGGCATTGACATATGTGATGCTTTTTCTGATTATTTTCTATCAACTTTTTTGGCCTGCCCCCCTCTCCCTTCCCCTTCTCACGCTTATAATCTTGATCCTGATATCGATGCTACCAGCATTGGTGATTATATCTCCGTATCTGACATTCACAGGATCACTGTTGATAGAAATGAGGTCTCGATATTGCTCTCTAAACTAGACTCGTCCAAGTCGGCGGGACCTGACAATCTAAGTCCTGTTTTCCTGATAAGGTGTGCCTTAATAGATCTTGGCATTACCGTTAACTTTACTTTTTCAAAAGTCACTTTCTACTTGTACTGTCCCACACCTCTGGAAATCAGCATTTATAACTCCTGTGCATAAAAAAGGTCCTAAGCAGGATATAACTAATTATCGACCTATTTCAAAATTATGTATTGTTGCTAAATTATTTGAAAAAATTGTCTATAATCAGTTATATTCGGCTATTCGGGGGTCGTTCTCCTCTTCTCAACATGGGTTCCTCCGAGGTCGTTCTACCGCTTCCAATTTAATTGTTCTGAATGATTATTTGACTAGTACCATGGAAGGTGGTGGACAGGTTGACGTCATCTACACAGATTACAGTAAATGTTTCGATAGAATTGACCATAGACTATTATTATCCAAGCTTAAATTGATAGGTATAAGAGGTGACCTCCTTAGATGGTTTGCCTCCTATATCAATAACAGAACCCAGGCCGTTGTAGTGAGCAACTATATTTCAAGTTGGGTAGTCGTTCCTAGCGGGGTGCCCCAAGGGTCCTTACTTGGACCCCTTTTATTCCTAATTTTCGTGAATGACATAGAAAATTGTTTTCAGCATGGTCAACTCCTTTGTTTCGCTGACGATATGAAAATATTTAGCAGTATTAGATCACCATTAGATGTATCAAACCTCCAAGAAGATCTATTAAGGCTTGATGCTTATTGTATGGTGAACAAATTGGACCTTAATCCCGCCAAGTGTTCTGTCGTCACATTCTCACGTAAACGAAAACCGACCTCCTCCAACTACTCATTAAAAGGCCAGCAATTGGGAAAAGTTGAGTGTGTGCGAGATCTTGGGGTTTTGCACGACTCTGGTCTTATCTTTGATGACTATGTTGATAATATTTGTTCCAGAGCTTCAAAGGCCCTGGGATTTGTCATGAGAAGTTCCAAGGACTTCAAACGTGCAAAAACTTTTAAGATATTATACTGCGCTTACGTTAGGAGTACGCTTGAATATGCATCTCAAGTCTGGAACCCTCGTTACCTCACGTATGTTACTCGCATTGAAAATATACAACGTAGATTTCTCAAGTATCTATGCTACCGACTGAAAATCCCATACTGTGATCATACTTATGAAGATCTATGTCGAAAGTTCTAGTAATATACTATATGTACCACGTGCTGTCACCAATTACAGGCAGAATAGCTACCTGCTGCGAGCATGCGCAGCATTTAATGAAGTATCTAAAGATATTGATTTAGACTTATTCTGTACCAGTGTGGCAGCGGCGAGGCGGCGGTTAGGCGGCGGTTTCTTTGATAGCTTTTAATTTAATTTGACTCGTACATTTCTTTTCTTTTATTTCATTTTCTGTTATGTTTTTTATTTTTATTTTGTTTTTTTGTAGCTGGTTAATATATATATATATATTTTTTTTATAAGTTACGTTAGGTTGTATGTGTTATATGTGTTGATAGACGTTGATCTCACACACTTTTTTTTGTATTCTGATTCCTGAACGCGGGAACCTATAATTGGCTCTCCGTTTTTTATTATATAAGTCTACTTTTTGTTGAAGCTGTTGGTTCTCCCAATAAATAAATAAATAAATAAATAAATAAAAAATAAGTCATTTGCAGTTTTGGCATCACAAAACATAGAGAACGGAGTGAAAATTTTAATTTTTTTTAAATGGCGGATATCTCGGAAACCGAGAGACTTTCATAGAACATAACTTTCGTTTTTCTGATCCGACACAGTGTCCTCTATCCGTAGGTGCCGGCTTGGCTATTTATTACGGGACCCCCTGTAGGTATATACCTACCTAACTTCTTAACTTGCTGCTATGGTGCTAAAAACAATGTCAATTGTCTAACTATCACAGTTTATGAGATACAGCCTGGTGACAGACAGTGAAGTCTTAGGGGTTTTTGCCCTTTGGGTACCGAACCCTAAATAAAATTATTTTGTCTGCCCTTTTGGAAGTATTTTTTTTTGTTAATTATACAATTAACAAAAAAAAAATACTTCCAAAAAATAGTAAACATGAACCTAAAATTCTTAAAAACACTCAAAAATAGGTGTTTAGTTTTTTCTGTTTAACGTAGGCATTTGTTGTTATAGCGGCAACAGAAATACATAATCTGTGAAAATTTCAACTGTCTAGCTATCACGGTACATGAGATACAGCCTGGTGACAGACGGACGGATAGTGGAGTCTTATAGTAATACCTACCTACCCTTTGGGTACAGAAACCTAAAAAAAAATATAAATGAAAATCTTCCACCTTTTTTCTTTAAGTTATGGCTGTGCAAACACCCTATACTTCATAATTTAATTTCTTAATTTTTCTTATGTCGAAAGTATCTACAAATGTTCCACGGTGCGGCGCCAGCGTGGCGGGTGAGTGGCGCCACACTGTCGCGCCCGGGCTCGGGGGCCCGATGTAGGTGCTACTCGCTCGGCCAATCAGCGCGCTCGGCTCGAGCCGTGCTGCTCGCTCGACCAATCAGCGCGCCCGCATTCGATCCTCCTTCGATTGAAGCTCCGGCCCTCTTGCCTATATACTTCTTATATACTTATCACTTGTTTTTTTAATCATGTGCTTATCACTACATAGTCAGAATTGTGGAATAAATAAACTAGCTTTTGCCCGCCACTTCGTTCGTGTAGAAGTAGAAAATAATTCATATAGGTTTTTTTTGTTGACTTAAAATCTGATTGAGTTTTCAAACATGACAATGTGTCAAAATAAATTGTACCTAATTTAAATCAAAATCAAGGAGTGTTGTGATTTGCTCCGATGTATACCAACATCGAAGCAAATCACCCCCAAAATAACTTCCTACCCCGTTTGAACACCGTTAGGGGATGAATATTAATAAAATACGAAACACGTCTTCCATCAATTCTGTTAAAGAATGTTTATGCAAAGTTTGAAGTGGATTGGACCAAGAAATCACCTTATCTTATACAAACATTTGCCCCGTTTTTCACCCCCCAAGGGGTAGAATTTCGGAAAATCCTTTCTTATCGGATGCGTACGTCATACAAAGAACACACCCTCCAAGTTTCAGGTCTCTACGATCAGCGGTCTAGGCTGTGCGTTGATCCGTCAGTCAGTCAGTCAGTCGTTCAGGACAAAGCATTTTATATGGTATAGAAGAAGATAACTAACTAATTATATGTACATATAATAAAGCTAGAGAGGACATAAAGTCTGTACTTGGAAAGTAATTAAAAACAATGAGTAGAACGTAGAACAAAGTGTAGGTATAGTTTTTTAAAATTCATGTCTGTTTGTTTCTGTTATTTACACAATTAAAAACTGTTAAACCAATTGTATTGTGGTTTACACTATAATATTGGATAGCTCAATTTTCGAAGAATCTATACTTATAATATTATAAAGCTTAAGAGTTTGTTTGTTTGAACGCGCTAATCTCAGGAACTGCTGGTTCGAATTGAAAAATTGTGTTGGATAGTCCATTTATCGAGGAAGGCTATAGGCTACTTTTTATCCCGATATTCCCACGGGATCGGGAGTTACGCGGGTGAAACCGCGGGGCGCAGCTAGTAATAAATAAAATTCCATAAAAGAGAAAAAGACTTATCAAGAAATTCCTGAAACTACAAGAGCTACGAGTTTGCATCCCTTCCTTCCTTCCTTTTAGAACGTAATGGATACCTACTAAGAAATGTTTTTGGACATTAGACCTCTAAAAGGGTTAATAAAGTTAGTAGTTTATAGTAACTACTATGCATTCTGTGTTAATATAAAATCAAAATAATGTTCATCAGTAAAACCGCAGGGCACAGCTAGTAAAAGCGTGTGGCGCCAGCGTGACGCGGGGGGCGGTCCCGGCTGGCGCCAGACTGTCGCGCGCCGAGACCGCCTCCTGCTCTCGACCAATCACAGCCGGCCCTCCTTCGATGGAAGCTCCGCCCCCTCGGACTCCTTATATACGTAACACACATATTATGTATCTATCGATAAGAATCAATGGCGTCTTTAATCCATGTAGCGCCCGTGTCCAATCATTGCCTTAGCAGTGACCTATAATAAGCGCGCGGTCGAAATGGTTATAGAAGCATATTACCTTACGTTATTACAAACTGTTAGATGGATAATTTTATTGTTTAAGGTGAAAAGGTACCGGCGCTCTCTCCATACAATCTTTCTCCACTGTTTCTTAGGATAATGACACTAGCACAAATATATTTTTGTTGTCAAATATATATTTTTATGCAACAAAAATAATTGCCCTAGTGTCATTATTCAGGGAGAAAACAGTTAACTGCATTTGTATGGAGAGAGCCCCCGGTACCCTTTCCTCTTAAAGATTAAATTGAAAATCGATTAAATACAGTTTTGGATGGCATGTCCTGCTGACTGTATTTAGAACTTGACAGGGTGTTTATCAAGCCCAAACGTTTACATCCCTATATACAGGGTGAATTTTTTATGTGGGCCTTCAGGGCTATATCCTAAACTATAAGAGATAGCGAAAAATGCTGAAAGGAGTTGCGTGCCCGATTTTGACAAAAACAAAAACTGCATCATTACATTTTTGAAAAACTCATTACCCTAGCCAGGAATCGAACCTGATGATTTTGCAAAAAAATAATCATCCTATATTTTTATACCAATCGATAGTCTTGCATAGTATGGCAAACCAAAGGAAACAGCAAATTTTGCAGTCTTCTGTAATTTTCATACTACTATCCCTGAAAAAATGTACTGAGAAAGTATAGCTTATGATGTAACAAACTGCTGCACAAAAAATATAATCTGTTTTTACAAATTTTATGTAATGTAGAGAATCTAGAACATATTAATAACATTTAGAAAATTATTACTTCCTCTCAATGTCTCATGCGCTATTATTTTGCCAAAGACGGAAACATGAAAATTGTAGAAAAATACCAAAATTATAGAAAAATACCAAATTAATCTCTATCAGCAACACCATCGATTGGTATAAAAATATGGGATGATTATTTTTTTGCAAAATCAACAGGTTTGATTCCTGGCTAGGGTAATGAGTTTTTCAAAAATTTAATGATGCAGTTTTTGTTTTTGTCAAAATCGGGCACGCAACTTCTTTCAGCATTTTTCGCTATCTCTCATAGTTTAGGATATAGCCCTGAAGGCCTACATAAAAAAATCACCCTGTATATAAAATTCTCGTGTCATTGTGTTCATTACCAAACTCCACTTAAACGGCTGAACCGATTTGTATGAATATTTTTGAATATTCGTTAAGTCTGAGAATCAAACAACATATATTAATTGTTCCTTCATTTTTATATAGCAAAACAACATTTGCTAGGACAGCTAGTTTCTTTATAGATGTTATATTAATGTCAAAAATGGGAAATTGTGAAAAATAAAACTAGTTTTTATATAAACTCGATCAGCTGATTTAATTTTTAACGTTTAGGTACATAGATTCTTTTTACGTGGGTCGTTGAGTGTGGGATGCGTGCGGCGTGCGGCGCTCGGCGGCCCACGGCCCCGCTGCGTCCGTATGCAACACACGCCATACGCCATAAGTAAAGCTACCTCTGATCAATAGTAATGCACAAATAGGTAAATAAATCGTATATTTGAGGAAACAGATGTAAGAAATATTCCCTGTTTCTACTTTATGAACTATCTGATAGGAAAAGTTTAATCAAAGCTTGTTCAGTTGAATTTTGGTGCAGGATTCCGTTCCTTGAACTATCTTGAAAAATGATTATTTACTTATTGCTTACTTCTTGTTCTTCGAGCTATCTGGATAGAAAAGTTTAATCATTTATTGCTTATTCCTGGTTCATGAGCTATCATCTAGGTATTATGAAGTATTTTGGTGATTTCTTTGTTTGTGATGTTTTTATGAGATGCATTTTACAAGTTGTATCTTTTTAGTTGATGTTTATCTATATAGGTAGGTTTTTTTGTCTTGTGAATGTTATATTGCATATAGGCTTGTGTTATGGTGACTGTAGACAACGGGTTTAATATTTATAGTTTTTCTTTTGTATATAAGTTTATAGAAATATCCTGATGTGGTACAAATGTATGTATGTACCTATTTGTTTGAAGCGGGAATCGAACTTGCTACCTTCTGCGTGACTTGTTAGACTAGTGTAGCCATCTGGTTTTGCCTCATTGGGGACTAGAATTATAGTAGACATTTTATGAATAGATATTAGGTATTGTGATTTTTGTGTTTTTGTTAAGTATGATGTATTTGATTAAATAATTGATTTTTTAAAGAAATACTTACTTTTTGTTTGTAATGAATAGTTTAAGAAATTACTGGATTGATTTTGATGAAATTTAGTTTTTATATACATTGATTTATAAGGAGTTACATGGGTGAGTTTTTATTTAGATATTCCCACGGGATTGAGTGTTGTACAGATGAAACCGCGGGATTAAGCTAGTTGTTTATAAAACTTGGAAGATTTACAGGTTCTGTTGTGTTGAAGATTATTTTCTTTGCGTTTGTTGATTTTATTTGATTTCTTTGAGAATTCTCGTGCGATTTTTTTTGGATGACGTCGACTAAGTTCAGATTGAGGGAGACTATTGTAGGAGATTGTTTGTTGGTTGATTATTTGTTGTGTAGACGTTTTTCTTAGTATTTTATGAATTATTTGAATTAATAAATATGTTTTGTATATACTTGAATGAAGTGAAGCTGGTTGATCTGTTGGAGTAGATGTTTGGTTTTTTTCTTTGATCTGGAACGTTTTTCTTATTTGGAAAGGTTCTAGTGGTCCGATTGTTGTTTTTTTTACTTCCCTGAGGTCAGGTGGACTCGGTCGATCTGGAAGGAAAAAATATCTTTTATTTGTGGATGGAATATAGGAGATGTAAAGTTGAAAGAGTTGTAATGGTCCGATTAAAATATAAATGATATGTTTGAGTTCAGAAAAATGTGTTTTATTAGAATCAAAAATTAAATATTTGTTTTGTTTATAAATGTAGTATTTGTGATATTTGCATTGTTATTTATGATTCGATTTTTATTTTTTTTATATGCTAGAGATGAGAAGATATAGTTTGATGAAACGAAAAAATAATTTATTTATATATTGTTAAATTTTAGGAGTTGTAATGGTTTTCCTTGGAGGTGTTTGTTAATTTTTTTTTTTTTATATTTCTGAGTTGGGAAAAAAATGTATAATTAAATTAAAAAATAATTGATTTAAATAAGTTAATAGTTTAAGAGTTAGAAGGGTTTATGTCATGAAGGGGTGTTTAATTTTTTTTTATATCCCTGAGGTCAGAAAAATATGCTTTATTAAATAGTAAAACAATTAAATTTTTTTTAAAATAAATTATGAAGTTATAGGGTTTTGTCTTGGAGGTGTATCCGAATGAAAAAAAAAATATATACCTGAGATGGTGAGAAGTTGTATAATTAAATGGGAAAATAAAATATTTATATATGTGAATAGTTAGCGAGTTATAACCGTTTGTCTCACGTAGCTTGTTGCGAAGCTGTGTGTCGGTGCGGTCTATGTACAGTTCGATGTCAGGGCTCGGAATAGTCTGTAGACGACTTACGTTCCTGGCGGGGTGTTGTGCTCGGTAGAGCAGCGTCGTGCTGCGATCTGTTGAGACTCAGCCCGACAGCCAGGTGATTCGTGTTTACTGTAACACGTTATGTTTATATATTTATATATACACGAATGTATATCTATATTGTATACTTATCTTAGTATGTTGTAGTTTTTTTTAATACACGAATGTATCTTTTTACTTAGTATTTATCAGTAGTTTTTGCCTATATGTGAATAAATAGTTTCAAATTACTTACATTTCGGTTTTTTTTATATTTTATGTTTCAATTTTTTTCTTTAGTTTTTGGCTATTTTTTTTTAATTTCCTCCTTTTTTTCTTATTTTTGTCATTTTTTTTCAACATTTGTTTCCTTTTTTTAATTTCTCACATTTCTTGCTTTTTTTTTCTCGTTTTTTGTTAGGTTTTTCCCAATAAATATCTCATTTTTTTTTAAATTTCTTGTTTCTTATGTTTTTTTTTAATTACATCTGGTTACTTCCTTTTTTTTCTTAATTTCTTCAGATTTCTGGCTTTTTTTGCAATTTCTAATTTTTTTTTTTTTTTCCAATAAATATCTCATTTTTTTAATTTCTGGCTAAAAATATCCTGTTTTTTCTTCATTGAATTTCTAATTTTTTTAAATTTCTTCTAGTTTTTTGTTTTTTCTCCATTAAATTTCAAATTTTTTTTAATTTCTTCTGGTTTTTTTTGTTTTTTCTTCAGTAAATTTCTATTTTTTTTTTAATTTCTTCTGGTTTTTGTTATTTTCTTCATTAAATTTCTTATTTTTTTTTAATTTCTTCTGGTTTTTTTTGTTTTTTCTTCAGTAAATTTCTATTTTTTTTTTAATTTCTTCTGGTTTTTGTTATTTTCTTCATTAAATTTCTTATTTTTTTTAATTTCTTCTGGTTTTTTTTGTTTTTTCTTCAGTAAATTTCTATTTTTTTTTAATTTCTTCTGGTTTTTGTTATTTTCTTCATTAAATTTCTTATTTTTATAATTTCTTCTGGTTTTTGTTCGTTTTTCTCCATTATGTATCTTTTCTTTAATTCCTTATCAATCTCATCGGCCTGAAAAATTTACAATAATTGTTGTTAAATTTTTTTGAACCTCACTTTTTCAAACATAACCTTTTCAAACCTAATTCATTAGGTTAGGTTTGAAAAAGTTAGGTTTTAAAAAGTTAGGTTTCATTAGGGTAGGTTTGAAAAAGTTAGGTTTCATTAGGTTAGGTTTGAAAAAGTTAGGTTTGAAAAAGTTAGGTTTGAAAAAGTTAGGTTTCATTAGGGTAGGTTTGAAAAAGTTAGGTTTCATTAGGTTAGGTTTGAAAAAGTTAGGTTTTAAAAAGTTAGGTTTCATTAGGGTAGGTTTGAAAAAGTTAGGTTTCATTAGGTTAGGTTTGAAAAAGTTAGGTTTTAAAAAGTTAGGTTTCATTAGGTTAGGTTTGAAAAAGTTAGGTTTGAAAAAGTTAGGTTTCATTAGGTTAGGTTTGAAAAAGTTAGGTTTGAAAAAGTTAGGTTTGAAAAAGTTAGGTTTCATTAGGGTAGGTTTGAAAAAGTTAGGTTTCATTAGGTTAGGTTAGGTTAGGTTAGGTTAGGTTAGGTTAGGTTAGGTTAGGTTAGGTTAGGTTCCCCCCCGTGGGTTCCCGCCTTGTCGTGGCGGGGGGGCTTAGTAACCGTGGCCTTGCCAACCACGGTGAAGCCAAGAGGAACCCAGGGCCAAGCCAGGCTGGAGGAGCTGGCTTGCCCGAGAGGGACCGCTCCATCCGACTTTGCGACAAAGTCGGTGTGAGCGGTACCAAGGTGGGTCGCAGTGCTGCATTGGTGGTCGCGGCACTGTGACCGAGGCGGGTTGCGGTGTAGTATATTATATGCTGCACCGCAACTGATGGGGTCGCCACCTTTAGATGGCGGAGCGGTGGGGTCGCAGAGGAAGAGGACTGTTGGTGTGTCGTTGCCACTTTCCCTATCCTCTGCGACCGGAGTGGTTGGCGCCGGGGCTGCTACGTGGGACGTAGCATCCTTGGCGCCGCAATGGTGGGGTCGCAGGGGAAGAGGACTGTTGGTGTATCGTTGCCTCTTTCCCTATCCCCTGCGACCGTAGTGGCGGGCGATGGGGCCACTCATCTGACCCATCGCAGGGGACCACGGGCACTCAGACATGGGGCTGTCTGGTGCCCATCTGCTTGGTCCCCGGGGCGCTTGGGACGTGCCTCTGGTGCGTCGAGAGGGGGCCTGACGAGGCCAGCTGCCGTCGGAGGTAGTAGCAGTTAAGCGCAAGCGGTCCTGCTACCTCCGGCACATGGTGGTGTGACGGAAGTCCGGGGGGTTTTAGTGGGTAAACCTCTGGCCGCCCAACATCTCAGGCCAGCAGGGAGCCCCACACATCCCCGCCGCTCGCCCCAGAGCGGTGGGACGGTGCATAAGGCTGCATTTCCCCCCGTAAAAAAAAAAAAAAAAAAAAAAAAAGGTTAGGTTAGGTTAGGTTAGGTTAGGTTAGGTTAGGTTCCCCCCCAACGGGACCACGCCTTGTCGTGGCGGGGGGGCTCAGTAGCTGCAGGCAATCCAGCCTGTAGTGAAGCGAAGTGGTCCCCTGAGGGCGCTCCACCTGTCCCTCTGACTAGCAGAGGGCAGAGTGGACGTGCGAGTGGTGGCAGTTTGCCACGGTTTTGGAGAGGGGCGATGGTCCAGGGGTTATGAACCTCCCCGTTCGGCTTGATCCAAAATGTTGTGAGGGAGGGGCGACGGACCAGGGGTTATGAACCCCCCCGTTCGGCCCGACCCTGGGTGGTTGTGGGCCAGGGCGACGGACTAGGGGTTGTCAACCCCCCCGATCGGCTTGGCCCGTGGTGATAGCTTTGGGAAGGGGCGACGGACCAGGGGTTATGAACCCCCCCGTTCGGCCCGACCCGAGGTGGACTCTTGGGGCAGGGCGACGGATTGCGGTTACAAACCCTTCCGTTCGGCCTGTTCCGTGTAAGGGGCGACGGATCAGGGGTTATAAACCCCCCCGATCGGCCTAACCCGTAACCCTCACGGAGAGGAACGGGGGTCCCAAGGGACCGCGTGGAGTAAACCACTATAAAAAATCCGTAAATCCCAAGCTCTGGTGCCTGGCGAGGGGATGTATGGTCGGCGCGTAGGTCGGCCCCTAGGGCACCAACGTCGGGTCCCAGACGTTAACTGGACAAAACAACAAAATGAAAAAACAGCAGTGCCAAAATGATCCCCGGGCGGGTCCTAGCCACATGGCTGGGGAATCCCGTGCTGCCCTTTCAAGGGCGGCTGGCCCCACGTATACGGGGGGGGCCAACACTGCTTCGCGGCCTCAGTCGCGTAACACGGAGGAGGCGGTGGATGTTCCGACCTCACAATCACATTGTGAGGTCGATGATCCCACAACTGGACTGGACACAAAGAGATCGGAGGCGAGCACGCCCAGTTTTGTTCGCTCCCGGTCCCATTCAAGGACGACCTCGGAGGGGAGCCTGGTCTTGCAATTTGTAAGACCAGGCACTCCTAGCCCGAAGCCAGGGGCTGGGAGGGAGGACGATGGAGACAGAGACGACGGCGGCGACGACGTCTCTATGTCATCCTCCATCAGCGGAACTCTGCGGGCGCGAAAGCGCAAACCGCAGCGTCCTGCCGACGATGACGGGAGGCCCATGGTCGTGAGGAGAAGGACAGCGGACGATGCCAGCACGAAGCGGGAGGTGCAACCGGCCACCGAATCCGGAGAGGACAGGAGTGAGCAAGCATCCGCGGACATCGGCGCAGAGCTGTTCTCCTGTTTATCGGCCGTAGAAAATGCGCTCGATGAACCAAAGAGCTCTAAGGCGGTGGTAGTGAAGTCCGTTCGGTCCGCCCTCGTTTCCCTGAAGGCCTGCGCGTCGGAGCTGTGTGTTAGGGCGGAGTTGCGGAACCGAGACAACGAGAGGACTCGCTCCCTCATCGACCAGCTGTACACTCGCATCGAGGAGCTGGCCAGCGAGGTGAAGGAGCTTCGGGGGGGTAAGGGTTCCTCACATCCCCCAGCCGCGGCGAGAACTCCACAGGCGCCCGGAAGGGCTCAAGTGCCGGGGCCGTCCCGGGAGAGTTTACCTCCCCCGGCAACGCCGACGGCAAAATCAAAAAAGGGAAGAGACGGTCGACAAAGGGGGGTGCCCGCGCCGACGCCTCGGCCGACGGCGTCAGCCCCTCAACATGAACCAAGCTCGGACTGGAGCCAGCTCTCGGCCATTATGGACCGAGAGTACGCTCGTTTTCAGTCCGAGCTTATGGGCCGTCTCTTCCCCGAGATGGGTAGAAGACCTCCGCTGGGACAGAGTCAGCGTCGAGAGGAGGAAACTCCCCAGGCGACGCTGACGGAGTCCCAGAGCAAGAAGGAAAGGAAGCGGACGAAGAGGGGGCGAACGGCACCGTCACAGCCTCCACCAGTTCCAGGGCCATCGACGGAGCGGGTGGGGTCACAAAGCGGCACCTGGGCGACGGTGGTCGGCCGGAAGGCGGCCGCCCGTGCCAAGCAGCAGGTCGCTGCTCCGGCGCCTCCCACGCCACGAACCCAGGCCGCCCCCACTCCTCAGAAGAAGAAGGGGCAGCTCAAGCCCCCTACATGTGCAGCGGTTTTGGTCACGGTGCCTGAGGGCGCAGAGACCACGATCGCTGCAGTAATGACGGCCGCCAGGACCCGCATTAAGCTAGCGGACCTTGGCATCGTGGGGGGCGTAAAGCAGAGGAAGGCGGTAACCGGGGCTCTCCTATTGGAGATTCCAGGTCCCGAGAGCTCCGCCAAAGCCGACGCCTTGGCAGAGAAGATGAGGGAGGCCCTCGCCGACACGGGTGCGCTCATCTCGCGCCCGTGTAAAATGGGCGACATGCGAGTGATGGATCTAGACGAGTCCATCACCCCCGGGGATGTCACGGCGGCGATCGCCGAGGCGGGCGGATGCTCCCAGACTGATATCAAGATCGGGGAGATCCGCACCGCCGCATCGCGGATGGGGACCGTTTGGGTCCGCTGCCCGGTCGCAGTCGTCAAGAAGCTGGCGGCCCAAGGACGGGTACAGATAGGTTGGACTGCGGCAAGGGTGGAGGCACTGGCAGTACGGCCGTTGCAGTGCTACCGGTGCCTCGAGGTGGGGCACGTCAGAGTAATGTGCCCCAATAACGTAGACAGGAGTGGACGCTGTTACAGGTGCGGTGAGTCGGGGCATGTTGCCCGTCATTGCACAGCGTCCGACCCCCATTGCCCGGTCTGCGCGGACCTAGGGCGGGCCGCCGACCATCGGCTGGGGACCAAAAAGTGCTCCCCGCCGAAGAACAAGAAGAAGAAGGGGCCTGTCCAGCCACCTTCCCCAGCCCGGGGAAGTGAGGAAGTCATGGAGACCTCCTAATGCTCCACACACGGGTTTTGCAGGTCAACCTGAACCACACCCGCGCGGCGCAGGACCTCCTGCTACAAACGCTCGCGGAGTGGTCGGTTGCCCTGGCGGTAATCGCCGAGCCCTACTCTGTCCCAGACAACCCCAGGTGGTTCGGGGACGACTTGGGCTTGGCCTGCATCTATTGGGCGGGGGGTGACAACCTCCATTGCTCCCTCATCGCAAAAGGGCTGGGTTACGTGGCCGTGGAGTGGGGGTCCGCGGCCATGGTGAGCTGCTACATCTCTCCCAACTGCGACATCGCCGAGTTCGAGGCATATCTGGACGGGCTGGAGAGCTGCATTCGCGCCTGCGCCCCCCGTCAGGTATTCGTCCTGGGGGACTTCAACGCGCGCTCGGGTGAGTGGGGGGACGTCGTAGACAACGTTAAGGGGGAGACGCTTCTGGAGTGGGCGGCAGGGCTGGACCTCCGGTTACTAAACAGAGGTTCAGTCTTTACCTGTGAGCGATGGCAGGGGAGGTCGATCGTGGACCTGTCATGGGCGACTCCCTCGGCCTCGCACACGGTATCAGGATGGGACCCCGTCTCGCTCCACGCCGAAGAATACGGCGTGGGTCGAAGCGGCGTTCCCTGAGGGGTTGAGCCTCTGCTAGGCTCCCCCGGGAGAGGGCCCTCCCAAGTGATTGGGGGGGCGTAGGCGGGAGGGTTCCGGTGCGCTTACGCGAGCCCGGGGCCCCCCCAAGATGCCTGAGGATGGCCGCCGTGAGGTTTTTAGTGGGTAGGCCGGCCGCTTCACGGCCGGAGAGCCCCACATACCCCACCGCTCCACCCCAAGGACGGTGGGGATGCAGTTCAATGCATTTTCCTCACGAAAAAAAAAAAAAAAAAAAAAAAAAAAAAAAAAAAAGGTTAGGTTAGGTTAGGTTAGGTTAGGTTAGGTTAGGTTAGGTTAGGTTAGGTTAGGTTAGGTTAGGTTAGGTTAGGTTAGGTTAGGTTAGGTTCCCCCCCAACGGGACCACGCCTTGTCGTGGCGGGGGGGCTCAGTAGCTGCAGGCAATCCAGCCTGTAGTGAAGCGAAGTGGTCCCTGGAGGTCGCTCCACCCGTCCTTCTGAGGGCAGAGGGTAGAGTGGACGCGCGAGTGGTGGTTATTTACCCTTCGCGAAAGTGAGGGGTTGTGGGCCCGTTATCCCGTGAGCTTGCTCAGGACCGGGGGCCTTGCCTTAATTGGCCGGGCCGCGAGGAGCCAACCTCAATAAAAAACAAAGTGGAGTCAACCACTTTTCAATAAAAAACCCCTGAGTGGTAAGCGGAATGGCAGCGCGAGGCCTTGAAGATCGGCCAGGGTATCGGGCGAGACGGTCCAGTCAGCGCCGCTTGTGCGCTGAATGGTCCGCCTCGCTCGTCGTGTCGGTCATTACTGCCTCCCAGGAGGGTACCTGCCGCCCCCCTCTTGGGTCATCAAAATATAGGCTTACCCGCGGTAAGGACGCACTGCCCGGGTGGACCCTAAGTTCGTTCCATACTCGTGGGACTAATATGGAGTACTTAAAAAATAAAATAAAAATTGACGATGTTAAGGAGAAAAAGAGTGGGAAGAAGGAGAGGCGCAGTAGGCGTGAGAAGGGAAGGAAGTCGGAGAAGATGGTGGATGGGTCCAGTGGATCCGAGTCGGAGAAGACGGAAGTGCGGGCAAAGTCTAGAAGCCCCGTTGCAGTCGTAAGGCTTAACCGCCTTAGCACGGATGAGACGGAGAAGAGACTACGTAGTACGGAGTCAAGTGTGGAGAGGCAACTGTATTTGTCGGACTCCTCCAGCGCCGAAAATGTCTCGGTTTCAGGCTATAGATCTGCCGTTAGCCGTGACAGCGCCAAGGCACAAAAGAGGCCGCATAGCGAAGGCTCTAGTGGTGAGGAGTGGGGAGGCAAATCACCTGCCACACCCAGTAACAAAGGACGAGGACGCGGCCGTCCCCCTACTACAGGGGAGTATGTGGGGCAGGCCCAGGCAAAACAGAAGCTCATTGAGCTAGAAAAAGAGCATATGCGACTAGAGGCGGAAAAGGACATAGCCGCAGCGGCATCTGTCGCTCGAGAGTTGCGCCTAAAATTCCCAACTAGGTCGGAATGTCAGAAAGGCAACTTAGAAGAAGAAGCCGTGGTCTCGATAGGAAAACAGACTACGCAGGCGCTCACTGAGCGCATTACCGGAGATTTGAGCTCCATTAATTATGTGGCTGACAACAGCAAGAATTTAAATGGTAGGTTCATACGATTCCTCAAGGACGCTGCGCTCAGTGTCGCCAACGTGGTAGAGGAGTTGAGCCAAAGGACAACGTCGGAGGAGACTGTTCTCCTACAGGCAGAAAATGCCAACATGAAAAAAGAGATTGCGGAGCTCCGCAAGGAGATAGCCTCTATTCGAGAAGATATGGCAAGGGTGCGAAACAGTCACTTCTCGCCTCATCAGTCCCCTGGAGCTGAGGCCATGGCAGTCAGCCAGCCCGTGGCGCGAAACCCCTCGGAGATAAATATCGTGGAGGAGCTCAAGCGGTCCTTAATGGTAGAGATAGGGACCATGATGAATGCCCGCCTTCAGGTGTTGGAGGAAAGACTTCCTCCGGCCCCGATTGTTCGTCCGCCTCTGGCGGCTGACCGGGCAAAGGAGAAAAGCCCCTCTCCACCTCAGATGGAAGTTCCAGTCCCGATGCCACGGATTGGACCAGCCCCGAAGCCGACGGGGCCTGCGACGAAGGCCAAGGGCAAAAAAGGAAAAGGTGTGAACAAGAGCAAAAGTGGTGGTCCTTCAACCCAACCAGATTCTGTCCCCGGCTCCTCTGCCAAGCCGACATCCGGTGCTTGGACAACTGTCGGTAAAAACGGCAAACAAGCACCCAAAAAGAAGGAAACCCAAAAGGGTGAAAAGACAAAGAAGGCAAAGCTGCGCGTACATAAAACCGCAGCTATCGTTGTGACCCTCCAGCCAGAGGCGGAGAAAAATGGTGAGACCTATGCTAAGGTACTGTCGGACGCCAAGTCAAAGATCGATTGGCGTGCGATGGGTATCGAAAGCCTTCGTATAGACAAGACTGCGACAGGAGCCCGTATCATAAAGGTTCCCGGAGCGGCCAAAGGCGAGATGGCAGACGCTCTGGCTGAAAAAATTAGGCAGACTCTGTCCGAAGAACGTGTCAGAGTTCACCGGCCAGTCGCAACTGCTGAACTCCGCGTCTCCGGCCTGGATGACACCGTGACGTCGGAGGAACTCTCAGCAGCAATCGCGCAGGTGGGAGGGTGCTCATTAGAGCAAATTAAATCCGGGGAAATTCGCCGAGCATCTGGTGTCATGGGATCGGCGTGGGTACGCTGCCCAGTGGCTGCGGCCAAGAAGGTGGTGGAGGGCGGGCGCTTACTTGTTGGATGGGTATCAGCAAGCGTTAGATTGCTACAGCCAAGGGTACAGCGCTGCTTCCGCTGCCTTGAGGTTGGCCACGTGAGGGCCAAGTGCACTTCGGAAGTTGACAGGAGCGACCTCTGTTACCAATGTGCACAGCCCGGCCATAGAGCTAGTCAATGTTCGTCCGCCCTGCACTGTGCACTGTGTGCAGCGGCTAAACTTCCAGCGAATCACAAAGTAGGCACAAAGGCCTGCAAGGACCCAAAGTTGTCCAAGAAGAAGACCACACTGAGCGCACCGTCGCAACCAGCTGTGACCTGCCCACCCGTCCCCGAAGCACCTGTGGCTTCGAGCGAGGCGATGGACGAGAATGATATTGACATCGAGTGTCCCTAATGGCTTACGACCTAAAACATCGATTCTTGCAGATAAACTGCAACCATTGCAGTTCGGCGCAGGACATGCTGGTTGCATCACTGGCAGAGTGGAATATTGAGGTGGCTGTGGTGGCGGAACCCTACTGGATTCCACCTCGGAGCAACTGGATTGTGGACACGGCATCTCTAGTTGCCATCATCCCATCGAGTGCCCTGTGTGTGCCACCCCTGAAGGTCATTGCCCGCGGCGTGGGTTACGTCGCGGTGCAGTGGAGGGACATAGTCGTCGTCGGGGTGTACTTTTCGCCAAACCGACGCGACTCTGAGTTCGAGTCCTTCTTGGGCGAGGTTGGGGACCTTCTGGACCGCATACAACCTCGTCCGGTTCTTCTCCTGGGGGACTTGAACTCATGGTCCACCAGATGGGGTAGTGCACACACTTCCTCGAAAGGCGTACTCTTGGAAGGTTTGGTCGACGCCGTCGGTCTCACGGTTCTAAACCGGGGGTCGATTAGCACCTGTGTGCGTTGGCAGGGCGAGTCGATCGTGGACGTCACGTTCGCCAGCCCTGCCCTCGCGCCCAGGGTGCAAGGCTGGAGGGTTGTCGAGGGGGTGGAGTCTCTTTCGGACCACCGGTACATCCGGTTTGAGATTCCTACCCAGACCTCCAACCCTTCGGTCGCATCCCTCAGGATGGACCGCCCTCGGTGGGCGTTGAAGCGGCTGGACCGGGTGCTGCTCGAGGAGGCCGCCATCGTCCAGGCGTGGGTGCCCGTACCGGATGCCCTGGACGATGTTGACTCGGAGGCGGAACGGCTCACGAGGGCAATGACGAGCGTCTGTGACGCGTCGATGCCCCGGGTCAAGTCACAAGTTAGTTCGCGACGAGTATATTGGTGGTGCGCGGAGATTGCCTCACTACGCACCGCTTGCGTAGCAGCGCGCCGCCAGTACCAGAGACACCGGAGGCGTCGACACAGACGCCCTCGTGGGCTGGACGAGGTGGAACCAGTAGAGGCCCAGCTCTACGAGGCCTACAGGGCGGCGATGAAGACTCTCCAGGCAGCAGTCGCTGCCGCCAAGGATAGAGCCCGCAATGAGATGCTCGCGTCGCTGAGTGAGGACCCATGGGGGCGCCCCTACCGCATGGCTAGGGGCAAGCTCAGACCGTGGGCACCACCTCTCACTCAGACGCTTGAGCCTAATCTTGTTGACGAAGTCGTCGCGACGCTCTTCCCTCATAGAGAGGAGCACGTTCCGCCGAGCATGGCTCCGCCTCCCGCAGAGCCGTCGTCGCAAGAGGAGGACGAGGAGTCCATCGAGGTGACCGTTCCAGAACTAAAGATGGTTGTCCGGCGTCTCAGTGCCAAGAATACCGCCCCTGGGCCTGATGGCATACCGGGGCGCGCGTTGGTTCTGGCCTCGAGACATCTAGGTGACCATCTTCGCAGGTTGTTCACTTCTTGTTTCGAGCAGGGAGAATTTCCCGCTCGGTGGAGGGTTGGCAGCCTCGTGTTGTTGAGGAAGGAGGGCAGGCCGGAGGATTCACCATCGGCGTACCGGCCGATCGTTCTGCTGGACGAGGCGTGCAAGCTCTTTGAGCGCATCATTGCCGCACGCCTCGTCAGCCACCTCACCCGGACTGGGCCGGATCTATCGGCAAACCAGTTCGGGTTTCGGAGGGAGCGGTCGACCGTGGGTGCGATCCTCCGAGTGAAGACGCTGGCGGAGGAGGCTGTGTCCGAGGGAGATGTGTTGTTGGCGGTGTCTCTTGACATTGCCAATGCTTTTAACACTCTCCCTTGGACTTGCATTCGGGAGGCCCTCCGGTACCATGGCGTACCGAACTATTTACAGAGGACCGTAGAAGCCTACCTCTGTGACAGGGAGGTCGTCTTCGACAGCCAGTCGGGACTTAAACGGTGGCGCATGACGTGTGGAGTTCCACAGGGGTCGGTACTTGGACCGCTCCTGTGGAACCTGGGTTACGACTGGGTGCTTCGCGGCTCGTTCCTCAGGAACCTCAGCGTCACATGTTACGCTGACGATACGTTGGTGACTGCTAGAGGGAGGACCTGCCGCGAAGCAGCCATATTGGCGACGGCCGGGGTGGCCCATGTGGTGGACCGAATCCGGCGACTGGGACTCGAGGTGGCCTTGGGGAAAACGGAGGCCATGTGCTTTTATGGCCCCCGTACTCGCCTGCCGACCGACTTCCACCTAGTCGTCGGAGGAGTCCGAATACCCATTGAGCCCACTCTTAAATATCTTGGCCTCGTCCTAGACAGAAGGTGGACATTCGAGGCACATTTTAATAAGCTGGTGCCGAAGCTGATAGGGGCGGCAGGGGCACTCTCCAGGCTCCTGCCAAATATTGGTGGCCCAAACGTTGCCACGCGAAGACTATACATGGGCGTCATCCGCTCGATGGCGCTCTACGGCGCCCCGGTGTGGGCCGCGAACATCCCTGATGGCGTCATCGGCAAACTCCTGCAAGTGCAGAGGCTGATGGCCATCAGGGTGACGCGGGGATACCGCACCATAGCGGGTGACGCGGCCCGCGTGCTCGCCGGATCCGCGCCATGGGATCTCGAGGCGAAATCCCTCGCTTCGCTCTACGAGTGGCGCGAGGAGGCGCGAAGTCGGGGCGACCGCCCGGCGCTCAGGGAGGTGGAAGGACGCCGGGCGGAGCTTGGCCAGATTCTCATGGCGGAGTGGGAGACGCGGCTAGAGCAGCCGGGATACGGCCGCCAAACGGTGGAAGCAATACGGCCCGTTTTGCAGGATTGGCTCGAGAGGAGCCACGGGGCGCTGAGCTACCGATTGACACAGGTGCTTACTGGGCATGGCTGCTTCGGTAAGTACCTGTGTCGAATCCAAAGGGAGGGTGATGAGCGGTGTCACCACTGCAGTTGCAGCTCCGACACCGCTCAACACACGCTGCAGGTCTGTCCGGCTTGGGCGGAGCCAAGAAGGGATTTGGTTAATATGATTGGCCAGGATCTCTCGCTGCCGGCCGTAGTTTCAGCCATGGTCGCCAGCGATGAGTCCTGGCAGGCGGTGCGCCAATATTGTGAATACGTGATGGCGATAAAGGAGTCTGATGAAAGAGCGCGAGAGCTGCTGCGTGGGACGCAGCGCTCTCAGCGCTCCAGGCGGATGGTCCGAGATGACCATCTGCCACCCTAAACGGCTCGTGGCGGCGGACTCGGGGGGGTTCGCCGCCAGTACAAGAGCCCGAGATGGCGGCGGCGTGTCCACGCCGCCTCTCGCGAGGGATTTTTTCTTCGAGAGGAGGCCTGCCGAGGCCAGTCGTCGTCGGGGGTAGTAGCAGTTAAGCGCAAGCGGTAAGTTATTTATTACAATAAGTTAGGTACTTCAGTTTTGCTATTACAATGCCAAAACGGAGCGCAGAAGAAAGTATTTCCTACTATAGTAAGAAGATTAAGGAATTACAAAAGCTGAAAAAACGCCGCCGGCGGCGCGTTATTTTTTCATCGTCAGATTCAGACGAATGTGCGGGTAAGTCTTCTTCGATAGGGTTTCTAGATTAAGACTATTATTTGGGCATTTTTGCACCTAATAATTGAGTACTATACCGGGATCCCAGATTATTTCATACCTAGGTGCCGGAGGTCTTATTCTAAACACCCCTCACATAAAACGTTATATATCATCATGTTCTGACAGATTTTGTGTAATAAGAGACAAAACAGATTTATAAGAATTTATGGTGCATTACATAATATAGAACACATATCTAACATCACTATTGAATATAAGTTAAAAAATCGATAACATTTGAAACAGATGCGTTATTATAATCATATTGATGTTCTACACAATATGCAATCAAATTTTTGAAGTTATATTTCTTTAAGCGCGTTATAAAAAAAAATGATGAGTGAAATTTTAATGCGCGCGCATCTGTAACACAAATGTCACATGTTGTTTATACAATTATTGTATTGAATACAGGTCTTATCTGATAGCGAATGCAAAATTATTTCTAAAAATGCAGGTGATAACTTTATAACTAGTAAGGTCTGCCGGATAATTTCGCGGCAACTAGCGTTAGAGTTCAGTACAGTTTGTGTGACGATCTGTTAGGTGAACATCAGGATCGTAGATTATCAAACTTGAAACAATTATTGCTTAAAAACGCGGAACCAAGGCTGGATTGGCCAGTATGGAACAACTACGATACCTTCTGCTTCGTCATTTATAATTTTATGTAATAATTTTACATTTAGTGAGAAAGGCGGAAAGGCTAAAGTAATAGATTTTCCCATGGGTCGGGATCATTATTCCACGTTACATAGATAGGGCATTTTGCATTTCATCTGCTAGCGAACAAACCGACATTTGGTTGAGCTAAACTGTATGTAATTAAAATGCATAATATGCTAATTCTCAATCGTTATATTAAAAAAAATTACGAGCTAAAAATCAGTCTCGTGATTGTCTTTAATATATTTTATTTGCGACGCAAAAAACCCAGATTTTACGCCTTTCACGCCACATGCACAGATCTTGAGCTATTTTATTAAGATGTAGCTAGGATGGGTAGTATTTAATGCCTATGCAAGAAATAGCCGTAGTATTATCTAAACGCAACAATATTTCCGATTTATTTTCATTTTAAGCAAAACATTTTTACGCTAGAAAATATGCTTTTAGTTCCAGTTCATTTATGTGTAAATTAAGTACGTTTTCTTTTTAATAGCCACAACTATTTTTATTATCTACTGAGGGACGTATCCGAAACAAAAACGATTTAAAATTGTTTGAATTTAGAGAAGTAAAAGTATGTTCATTGTAAAATTAGATTAGAAAACCACCAGCACATATCAGTTTTTAAACTAGTGGGTATTTTAATAATTTGTTCGTAACTAGGATCTTTTAATAAACACTTGTACATAAGGTGCTCGAATTCTTTTGTAAACAATCAAGATTAACGATTTATAAGTTCAAAAATTTTAAGATTTGTTTTTTAATTCTGGTTTTGAATGTTAAAATCATGTTTTTGGAATCAAATTCTATAAAACTTCCACACAGTGGCTGGAACCAAAGCACATTTTTCGCAGTTTAATTTAAAACCGAGGCTTTCGATTAACATAACTGTTTTGTTTACGTTACGTTGACACTGCGAATAGGTTCTAAATAACTATCGTCCAAAAATATTACGGAAATAAAATAACTTGATCGTAGGTATTCCATAACCGGTTTCATCAACTTGGTGAAAACATAGGGTGCAGTGCACACTGCACAAGCCAAACGGTCAAATATTAAATTCGTACAGAATATTGTTATATTTACATCTGAGGTAGGTACTTTTTATTTGATTCATGTTTAAGTATGAAAAAATATGCGTCTTTAATATCTAAAGAGGCCATTGATAATAATAAGTTACAACTTTTGATGCAATACTATCGTACTCCATTTCAAAATGAGCTATATCAATAAACTTATTAAAATAAATCGTTTGTCGCCATTTGGCTTAGGCAGAAGAAAGATGCCAGACAAAAATTGATATAAAGGTTAATATGGCATAAATATCGCGCTATTTTATTTTTAGAGCTTTTGCAAATTCTACATTTACTTCAACTAATTTTGAAATTATTAACCCCCGACGCAAAAACGAAGGGGTGTTATATTAGATTCAAAATTTTGATAAGGTACTAGTCAGTACTAGACTAAAAGGGATTTTATAACCCTTTATCCATTGAAGTACAGTAAATCATCAGTGATTTGAGACCATTTATAAATAAAATATTTGAGTCGACCAGCGTATGGTACCTTATAGATCTCCGCGTCGCTGCTTGCCCGGTGAGCGGTAAGGGAGCGCGCCGAAGTGGTGGTGATGCTCGCGGAGGCCGTGCTCGGTCCTGCGGCCCGCGCGTGCTGCTGTTCCTGGTCGTGTGCGCCGTCCCTCCGCGCGCTCTGCCCCTGGATGTCAGCTTCCGACGCAGCTCGATTAAATGACCAATTTTTAAAATCTTCTCCCGATTTTTGAATCGATTTTGCTGATTTCAATTTTTAAGTGACATTGTCACCGAAAAGGAATTTTCCTCTATCATTGGAATTCACGGTTGCAAGAACTAGTTTTCTACTAGTTTTTGTCTCACAGAAGTGAGCGTCGCACAAAATTCGGCAGGCGACGCTAAGCGGCTTCAAAATTTCTTGCTCCTTACTGCTTAATAGTAGCAGCTTGTCCATTGTCACTGCTAAGCCTGACAAGGCTACTCCAATGGATTGAGTTCTGGTGCAAGGATAAACTCACAATTTGTGGGTGTGAAGTAGGTACTCCTCGTAGTAGTTATTCTTTGGCTACTATTTGGAGGCCCTTGGCAAGAATATTTTGCCAGCAGATGGCAACATCTTTGTGGATAGACAGTCCTAAGATAGTTTCTGGTGTCGTTACGTCACCTAGTAACTCGAGGATTTCACATCCAACTTCCATCTCGGATTCAACGTCGAGATCATAGCCTGGCGTCGTTGTGACGTCAGCAGTTGGGCTGGTAGCGTCGTCGTCGATCGAAGTAATGGCGGCGGTCGCGGTGGCAGCTTCCGGTCGTCGGCCTCGTGGTTCGATGACCACGACCGGCGTGGGCCACGCCGTAGGACATTGCGTGGGCGTGGGCCATAGCGTGGCCGTGGGCCGTGGGCCAAGGCGTGGGTCATTGCGTGGGCGTGGGCCGTGGGTCGGCTGTGTGGTGACGCGATGCGACGACGCGACGGTCCGTCGGTCGGGACGCAGAAGCCTCGCTGTCCATGTCCACCAGTGCTGTGGGACCAAATAATTGTGTTAGAACACAATTTTTATTGTGACGGTATCTATCTGCGCAGAGGCAGAAACTCGTCAGATTTTGGTCAAGATGGTGTCGTTTTGTCGACATTGCGTGTAAAACACAAAATGACGGTACTTTTTGCCAGTATAGGCAGTAACACGTCATATTTCGACACAAAAAACCGCAGGCACACCGCAGGTAGAAGGACTTCAGTTCTTGGACATGATGCGCATCTGAGAACATATTCATAAAATGGAGGGTATTTATGAAACTTACATTCGGATTCACTCTCTAATGAGGAATCGATGACGCGGATGCGACGATGATTAGTCTTGAATTCTTGTTGTAACTCGGCGATCCTTTTCTTTATTTTCTCCTCTTCTTGCTTCCTTTTGATTCCTCCCATCTTCAGAGACCAATAGGTACTGCTTCAAACTTGAGGTGACTTGTGTGAAGACCGGCAGACAAACACAGAATGCAATATGTTAGACCGCGTTGAATGAACGTCGTGAAACACAATTATTGATTACAAGTTAGTTAGTTAGGTTAGGTTAGGTTAGGTTAGGTTAGGTTAGGTTAGGTTAGGTTAGGTTAGGTTAGGTTAGGTTAGGTTAGGTTAGGTTAGGTTAGGTTAGGTTAGGTTAGGTTAGGTTAGGTTAGGTTAGGTTAGGTTAGGTTAGGTTAGGTTAGGTTAGGTTAGGTTAGGTTAGGTTAGGTTAGGTTAGGTTAGGTTAGGTTAGGTTAGGTTAGGTTAGGTTAGGTTAGGTTAGGTTAGGTTAGGTTAGGTTAGGTTAGGTTAGGTTAGGTTAGGTTAGGTTAGGTTAGGTTAGGTTAGGTTAGGTTAGGTTAGGTTAGGTTAGGTTAGGTTAGGTTAGGTTAGGTTAGGTTAGGTTAGGTTAGGTTAGGTTAGGTTAGGTTAGGTTAGGTTAGGTTAGGTTAGGTTAGGTTAGGTTAGGTTAGGTTAGGTTTTTTTTTTTTTTTTTTGATTGGGTGCCCTTCTAGTACCCTGCCCGGTCCATGCTAAGGTCTACACGCTACCGGACAGCATTGTAGCTAGTCGGGCTATATACATATATTTAATACTGTTTATTGTGTACCTGTGCAAGTTCAGTAAGTGACTTCCCTTTGCAGGGTAAGTATGTTAAGTAAATGCAAGGCCGCACCATGATAGTGCGTACGCCGTATATGTATTAAGGCTTCCTTTGCGGGGAAGCCCCGTATAGTGTCTTGTGTGCAGTGTAGTAATCCAACCCAACCCCCCTGTTTGTGGTGTGTACCTGTGCAAGGTTAGTAAGTGACTTCCCTTTGCAGGGTAAGTATGTAAGTAAAATGCAAGGCCGCTATGGTGCGTCCGCCACTTATGTATTAAGACTTCCTTTGCGGGGAAGCCCCGTATAGAGTCTTGTGTGCAGTGTAGTAATTTGACCCAACCAACCGGAGCCCAGCCCGATTGTTGAATGGACATCTATCTGTTTGAGTGATTTAAATTTAAATAGTTATTCAAGGTGGTAACCATGACTAGTAAGATCTGAGTCTGCTCAAATACTAATTTGAAAGTGATTAGATGTTTTAAGTGTTGCAACCACAAGAAGGGGTTAGTCAAATTTGTAGGGTTTATTTCTTGTGGACTAGATAGGCAGTCAGAGGGAATAAAAGAGTTAGATGAAGTATTATTTTCTAAATTCCAGGCTCTAGCTTTTTCAATAGCTAAGAGTTCAGCCTGAAGTACAGTGCAGAATCTATATAATATAAATTTCCTGATGATGTTAGTTTAAGTAGTATCCGGGAGGATTACTACAAAGGCTGCGCCAGCATCATCGTTTTCAGTTTTGCAGCCATCAGTGTAAATTTGAGTGGGGTTTGAGTAGGAATTAAGGATGTCATTGACGTTGTTTTAGTTAATTGCAGATTAGTGTTCTATCGGTTTTCTAAAGCGTGGGTGACAAAGCCGGGCTGTCCGAAGAGTAGCCAGGCGAATGCCATCGCAGTAATCAATCACTCAGCTTATCCCTTAAGGATTTTGAGGTAACACCAACCTATCCCGACTAATAGTGTTAATATACATATTTTATACTGTTTAGGTGTGTACCTGTGTGTGTGAGATTTTAACTATTGTATGAGCTTGTTAAGAGTAATTGTAATAATAAATAAGTAAACTATTAATAATAAGTGACAGCCCTATGCAGAATAGTCGTGTGTGTCTAACCCAACCACAGTCTAACCAATATATAAATATAAATATACTAAATAAATAAATAAATAACCACTCCTAAACCTTAACCCAACCAATATATACATATATTTAATATTTACCTTTCGAGAACCTTGAACATTACCATGTTACCTTGATGTTACCTTAATGTTACCTTGGTGTAATCTAATTGTGCTCTAACTTACTTTCTTACTATCATACTACATGAGGGTTAAATAAAACACAAATATGAATTTCGGCGGTGATGGGCAAGCGATGCAAACTCCGCTTAACCTAAAGCCGGGCTGCCCGGAGAGTAACCAGGCGAATGTTATTGCAGTAATCAATCACTCAACTTTCCCAGTCACCTCCAAGTCAGACGTAGTGCAGCAACCATGTTCGTCATCAAGTCACCCACCGAGGTGAATGGCCGTTCAGAACGAGAGTATGACACACTACGCCCAACCTGCATGAGACAGACAATAGAGAGTGAATTGACAGAAAGCTGCCCTCGACCATCAGCACGCCCATATAATGTTGAGTTAAGCAGCACCGTAGACCGTAGGCTGAAAATGGGTATATATAAATAAATAAATAAAGATATCCAGCTGTGCCCCGCGGCTAAACTCGCGACATACATACATATACACTCAGGTTTTATATAATTCACAGAACTATTACGCAGGCGTAATGCGCTTGTAGGACACAGCTGTGTATTTATTCAGAGTATAATATTTTTTCTCTCTTTCTTGCTATCTTTTTACGTAAGGGTTAAATAAAACACAAATACGAATTTCGGCGGTGATGGGCGAGCGATGCAAACTCCGCTTAACCTAAAGCCGGGCTGCCCGGAGAGTAACCAGGCGAATGTTATTGCAGTAATCAATCACTCAACTTTCCCAGTCACCCCCAAGTCAGACGTAGTGCAGCAACCATGTTCGTCCATCAAGTCACCCACCGAGATGAATGGCCGGTCAGTACGAGAGTATGACACACTACGCCCGACCTGCATGAGACAGACAATAGAGAGTGAATTGACAGAAAGCTGCCCTCGACCATCAGCACGCCTATTTAATGTTGAATTAAACAGCACCGTAGACCGTAGGCTGAAAATGAGTATATATAAATAAATAAATAAAGATATCTAGCTGTGCCCCGCGGCTTAACTCGCGACATACATACATATACACTCAGGTTTTCATATAATTCACAGAACTATTACGCAGGCGTAATGCGCTTGTAGGACACAGCTGTGTATTTATTCAGAGTATAATATTATTTCTCTCTTTCTTGCTATCTTTTTACGTAAGGGTTAAATAAAACACAAATACGAATTTCGGCGGTGATGGGCAAGCGATGCAAACTCCGCTTAACCTAAAGCCGGGCTGCCCGGAGAGTAACCAGGCGAATGTTATTGCAGTAATCAATCACTCAACTTTCCCAGTCACCCCCAAGTCAGACGTAGTGCAGCAACCATGTTCATCCATCAAGTCACCCACCGAGATGAATGGCCGGTCAGTACGAGAGTATGACACACTACGCCCGACCTGCATGAGACAGACAATAGAGAGTGAATTGACAGTGAGCTGCCCTCGACCATCAGCACGCCCATTTAATGTTGAATTAAACAGCACTGTAGACCGTAGGCTGAAAATGGGTATATATAAATAAATAAATAAAGATATCCAACTGTGCCCCGCGGCTTAACTCGCGACATACATACATATACACTCAGGTTTTCATATAATTCACAGAACTATTACGCAGGCGTAATGCGCTTGTAGGACACAGCTGTGTATTTATTCAGAGTATAATATTATTCCTCTCTTTCTTGCTATCTTTTTACGTAAGGGTTAAATAAAACACAAATACGAATTTCGGCGGTGATGGGCGAGCGATGCAAACTCCGCTTAACCTAAAGCCGGGCTGCCCGGAGAGTAACCAGGCGAATGTTATTGCGGTAATCAATCACTCAACTTTCCCAGTCACACCCAAGTCAGACGCAGTGCAGCAACCATGTTCGTCCATCAAGTCACCCACCGAGATGAATGGCCGTTCAGTACGAGAGTATGATACACTACGCCCAACCTGCATGAGACAGCCAATAGAGAGTGAATTGACAGAAAGCTGCCCTCGACCATCAGTGCGCCCATATAATTTATAATTGAGCAGCACCGTAGGATGGAAATATCAAGGAGATCTCAAGCTGTAGCATGACGGGAGGCGTTTGAGGAATTCCAAGCAGCAGGGGGTGTACAGGGGATGGTGAGGATGAAGACAGATGGTTAAGAAGTCTATCAATCCCACAGCCACATCCCCGCGTATGTACGGATCGTACTCTGGTGGGCCACTCCACCTACCGCTTGAATATTGCCAGCACCGCACTCAACCATTTAGCTCTCAGCTCCAGATTCCAAAATATAGATACGCGTGTGGGTACCCACTGATGCATGTATGGGCTCTGACAACCAAATTAAAAACCGAAGTCTGATCACCTTGAAGTTTTTAAAGAAGTGGTAAGAGGTGAGAGTGTTTATAACGATGAATAGAATTAAGTGTTAAAATGTAGTGATCGATCCATATTATTATATGATAACCGATACCATATGGTGAGAATCAAGTTAGGGTTATAAAGGAGAAAAATTAAGTGTTGTTAAGTTACTTGAGATTGTCGACGATGTCAGACACAAATTTAGTAAATGAGTCAATTAGTGTTTCTTTATTAGTTACGATTGCTACATCAAATGGGTCATTACTCTTAAAGTATAAACAAGATTGCAGAAAATCATGTCTTGCAGTACCAGAACGTGGGCATTCGCAGTAAATGTTGGATAGTTTGAGTTGTGAGAGTGTTGAGTGGACATCTATCTGTTTGAGTGATTTAAATTTAAATAGTTATTCAAGGTGGTAACCATGACTAGTAAGATCTGAGTCTGCTCAAATACTAATTTGAAAGTGATTAGATGTTTTAAGTATTGCAACCACAAGAAGGGGTTAGTCAAATTTGTAGGGTTTATTTCTTGTGGACTAGATAGGCAGTCAGAGGGAATAAAAGAGTTAGATGAAGTATTATTTTCTAAATTCCAGGCTCTAGCTTTTTCAATAGCTGAGAGTTCAGCCTGAAGTACAGTGCAGAATCTATATAATATAAATTTCCTGATGATGTTAGTTTAAGTAGTATCCGGGAGGATTACTACAAAGGCTGCACCAGCATCATCGTTTTCAGTTTTGCAGCCATCAGTGTAAATTTGAGTGGGGTTTGAGTAGGAATTAAGGATGTCATTGACGTTGTTTTAGTTAATTGCAGATTAGTGTTCTATCGGTTTTCTAAAGCGTGGGTGAAGAAGGTCCTGTGTTCTAGCAGGTCTTTTGACAGTAATGTTAGGAAGTAGAAATACACGAAGACCAGTGAAGAGTGTGTGCGCTCAATGATAGCTACCTCAAACACTAAGAGATGTAAGAGGGTTAACCAGCCAGAGCAGTTGTTGCGTAGGCAGAGGTAGTTCTGGATGCTCTTAAAGTTTTAGTGTAAGCCACATTGGAGAGTACGAGGCCGATCGCGTACTGCTGGCAGCGTATGTTACAGCGGATTCAATGACATAGTTGCATAAAATAGTGATATCATCACTGTTTATGCCCCAAGTGGGCAGATAAATTTTTACATAGTTTGTTATAAATTTTATTAGTTTTTACAATAAGGTCTACGTGTTTAATAGATTTTAAGATTTATCTATAGTTACTCCAAGTAATTTTGAAGAATAAACAATTAATAAAATATTTTTATCCATAGTGATTTTAGGTTTTTGAGCTGAAAGTAAGAATGAAGTAAGTTGTGTTTTAGAGAGTCCAAAAGTTAGCTTAACTTTAGTACCCCGATTTGGTATAAGATATCAAGAGATATAGTGATGACCAGCTGATGCTGATCTTTAGAAGTTTTGGTAGTGTCCAAGGCCACCTCAAGTGCATCGAGGGTGGATATTTGTGCTTAGAAGCCAAATTGCCGAGCATTGTGATGGCCATTAATTAGTTGATGATAGGTAAGTCTCTTCGTGGTAAGTTTCTCTAGAAGTTTACCCAAAACATTAATGAGTTCAATGGGGCGATATGTGCCGATATCTGAGTAGTCATCTTTACCTGGTTTGGAAGATCTTTCACAGACGCTGTTTTCCAGGCAAAGGGGAAGTGGAAAATGCTCAGACATTGATTCATAAGGTTAGTAAGGAAGTCAAGGTGACATTCGGCAAGAGACGTACATGTAGATCTTAACAAGGCCTATAACTTCTGCAAGGAATCCATGTACCTAGGATCAATAGTTTTCAAGATATAGTTGTGTAAAGTTTTGACAGCTGTCACCCAAAATGTAGATCTTGACAAGACCTATAACTTCTGCAAAGAAACCATGTACCTAGGATCAATAGTTTTCAAGATAAAGCTGTTATAAGTTTGACAGCTGTAAGTTGAGATGGACTCCTCAATGAGACCTATCACTTCTACAAAGAAACCATGTACCTAGGATCAATAGTTTTCAAGATAAAGCTGTTTTAAGTTTGACAGCTGTCAGTTGAAATGAACTCAATGAGACCTATCACTTCTGCAAAGAAACCATGTGCCTAGGATCAATAGTTTCCAAGATATAGTTGTTTTAAGTTTGACAGCTGTCACCCAAAATGTAGATCTTGACAAGACCTATAACTTCTGCAAAGAAACCATGTACCTAGGATCAATAGTTTTCAAGATAAAGCTGTTTTAAGTTTGACAGCTGTCAGTTGAAATGAACTCCTCAATGAGACCTATCACTTCTGCAAAGAAACCATGTGCCCAGGATCAATAGTTTCCGAGATATAGCTGTTTTAAGTTTGAGTTTGACAGCTAACACCCAAAATGTAGACCTTAATGAGACCTATCACTTCTGCAAGGAAGCCATGTGCCTAGGATCAATAGTTTCCGAGATAAGGCTGTTTTAAGTTTGACAGCTGTCACTCAAAATGTAGGCCTTAGTGAGACCTATAACTTTTGCAAAGAAACCATGTGCCCAGGATCAATAGTTTCCGAGATAAAGCTGTTTCAAGTTTGACAGCTGTCATCCAAAATGTGGACCTTGATGAGACCTATCACTTCTGCAAAGAAACCATGTGCCTAGGATCAATAGTTTCCAAGATATAGCTGTTTTAAGTTTGACAGCTGTCACCCAAAATGTAGACCTAAATGAGACCTATAACTTCTGCAAAGAAACCATGTGTCCAGGGTCGATAGCTTCCAAGATATAGCGTTTTAAAGTTTGACAGCTGTCACCCGAAATGTAGGTCTAAACAAGACCTATAACTTCTGCAAAGAAACCATGTGTCCAGGGTCGATAGCTTCCAAGATATAGCGTTTTAAAATTGACAGCTGTCATCCGAAATGTAGATCTTGACGAGACCTATAACTTCTGCAAAGAAGCCATGTGCCCAGGATCAATAGTTTCCGAGATAAAGCTGTTTCAAGTTTGACAGCTGTCACCCAAGATGTGGACCTTGATGAGACCTATCACTTCTGCAAAGAAGCCATGTGCCCAGGATCAATAGTTTCCGAGATACAGCTGTTTTAAGTTTGACAGCTGTCAGTAGAAATGAACTCCTCAATGAGACCTATAACTTCTGCAAAGAAACCATGTGCCTAGGATCAATAGTTTCCGAGAAAGAGCTGTTTTAAGTTTGACAGCTGTCACTCAAAATGTAGACCTTGATGAGACCTATCACTTCTGCAAAGAAACCATGTGCCTAGGATCAATAGTTTCCAAGATATGGCTGTTTTAAGATTGACAGCTGTCAGTTGAAATGAACTACTCGATGAGACCTATCATTTCTGCATAGAAACCATGTGTCCAGGATCGATAGCTTCCAAGATATAGCGTTTTAAAGTTTGACAGCTGTCACTCGAAATGTAGATCTTGACAAGACCTATCACTTCTGCAAAGAAACCATGTGCCTAGGATCAATAGTTTCCAAGATATAGCTGTTTCAAGTTTGACAGCTGTCACCCAAAATGTAGACCTTAATGAGACCTATAACTTCTGCAAAGAAACCATGTGCCTAAGATCAATAGTTTCCAAGATAAAGCTGTTTTAAGTTTGACAGCTGTCACTCAAAATGTAGACCTTGATGAGACCTATCACTTCTGCAAAGAAACCATGTGCTCAGGATCGATAGTTTCCAAGATATAGCTGTTTTGTACAAGCCTAGTTACATCAAGTCACCATGGAACAAGCCTAGCTGGGTTGAGTCACCACAGTGCCAGCCAAACTGGGCCCATAACACAAGCTTAGCTGCGTCCAGTTACCATAGCACGAGTCTAGCTACATCCAGTCGCCATAAAACAAGCCTAGTTGGGCTCAGTCACCATAACGCAAGCCTAGCTGGGTCCAGCCACCATAACACAAGCCTAGCTGCGTCCAGTCACTATAATATGAGTCCGATAATTAGGTTCAGTAACCATGATACAAGCCCAACAACATCCAGTCACCACAAAGCAAGCCCATATGGGCTGAGTCACCATAGCGCAAGCCCAGCAGGGTCCATAACACAAGCCCAGTTACGTCCAGTCACCATAACGCAAGCCTAGCCGAGTCCAATCAACATAACATAAGCCTAGCCGCGTACAGCCACCATAGCACAAGCCTAGTTGCGTCGGAGCTCCTCAAAAGAAATAGTTCTGTTAAAGACTAGTAGAGGTTTGTATGTTTGTCAAGAGGTGTCGCTGTAATTAAGGTGGTTTGTTAGAGCGAAGGCGGAATTTTTCAGAACTAAACTTCGTAAGAGTATATCCTATAAAACATCCAAAATAAAAACCAACATCATTCTATTATAGCTAGAAGAGGTTTGTATGTTTGTCAAGAGGTGTCGCTGTAATTAAGATGGTTAATAGACATAGTGCAGTGAGTGAAATATTAAGATAGACTAAATTCAGTGGAACGCAGAACTTATAAAAATTTTGTCAAAAATATTGTGGACTTGTAAAATTTTCGTGATCATACTACATCGACTTAGAAAAATTTTGGTCAAATTTTGGACTTGTAAAATTTTTCAAATTATACTACATCGACTTAGAAAAATTTGGGTCGAATCTTGGACTTGTAAAATTTTTCAAATTATACAACATCGACTTAGAAAAATTTTCATGTAATACTGGACTATAAGTCTAAGATATAGCTGTTTTAAGTTTGACAGCTGTCAGTTGAAATGAACTCCTCGATGAGACCTGTCACTTCTGCAAAGAAACCGTGTGCCTAGGGTCAATAGTTTCCAAGATATAGCTGTTTAAAGTATGACAGCTGTCACCCAAAATGTAGACCTTAATGGGACCTATCACTTCTGCAAAGAAACCATGTGCCTAGGATCAATAGTTTCCAAGATATAGCTGTTTCAAGTTTGACAGCTGTCATCCGAAATGTAGGTCTTGACAAGACCTATAACTTCTGCAAAGAAACCATGTGCCTAGGATCAATAGTTTCCAAGATATGGCTGTTTTAAGTTTGACAGCTGTCAGTTGAAATGAACTCCTCGATGAGACCTGTCACTTCTGCAAAGAAACCGTGTGCCTAGGATCAATAGTTTCCAAGATATAGCTGTTTAAAGTTTGACAGCTGTCACCCGAAATGTAGGTCTTGACAAGACCTATAACTTCTGCAAAGAAACCATGTGCCTAGGATCAATAGTTTCCAAGATATGGCTATTTTAAGTTTGACAGCTGTCAGTTGAAGTGAACTCCTCGATGAGACCTATCACTTCTGCAAAGCAATCATGTGCCTAGGATCAATAGTTTCCAAGATATAGCTATTTCAAGTTTGACAGCTGTCACCCAAAATGTAGACCTTGATGAGACCTATCACTTCTGCAAAGAAACCATGTGCCTAGGATCAATAGTTTCCAAGATATGGCTGTTTTAAGTTTGACAGCTGTCAGTTTAAATGAGCTCCTCGATGAGACCTATCACTTCTGCAAAGAAACCATGTGCCTAGGATCAATAGTTTCCAAGATATAGCTGTTTCAAGTTTGACAGCTGTCACCCAAAATGTAGACCTTGATGAGACCTATCACTTCTGCAAAGAAACCATGTGCCTAAGATCAATAGTTTCCAAGATATGGATGTTTTAAGTTTGACAGCTGTCAGTTGAAGTGAACTCCTCGATGAGACCTATCACTTCTGCAAAGAAACCATGTGCCTAGGATCAATAGTTTCCAAGATATAGCTGTTTCAAGTTTGACAGCTGTCACCCAAAATGTAGACCTTGATGAGACCTATCACTTCTGCAAAGAAACCATGTGCCTAGGATCAATAGTTTCCAAGATATAGCTGTTTTAAGTTTGACAGCTGTCAGTTGAAGTGAACTCCTCGATGAGACCTATCACTTCTGCAAAGAAACCATGTGCCTAGGATCAATAGTTTCCAAGATATAGCTGTTTCAAGTTTGACAGCTGTCACCCAAAATGTAGACCTTGATGAGACCTATCACTTCTGCAAAGAAACCATGTGCCTACGATCAATAGTTTCCAAGATATGGCTGTTTTAAGTTTGACAGCTGTCAGTTGAAATGTAGGTCTTGACAGGACCTATAACTTCTGCAAAGAAACCATGTGCCTAGGATCAATAGTTTCCAAGATATGGCTGTTTTAAGTTTGACAGCTGTCAGTTGAAATGAACTCCTCGAAGGGACCTATCACTTCTGCAAAGAAACCATGTGCCTAGGATCAATAGTTTCCAAGATATAGCTGTTTCAAGTTTGACAGCTGTCATCCGAAATGTAGGTCTTGACAAGACCCATAACTTCTGCAAAGAAACCATGTGTCCAGGATCGATAGCTTCCAAGATATAGCTGTTTTATACAAGCCTAGTTACATCGAGTCACCATAGAACAAGCCTAGCTGGGTTGAGTCACCACAGTGCCAGCCTAACTGGGCCAATAACACAAGCTTAGCTGCATCCAGTCACCATAATACGAGTCTAGCTACATCCAGTCACCATTACGCAAGCCCAGCTGCGTCCAGCCACCATAACACAAGCCCGGCTGGGTCCAGAGACCACAGCACAAGCCTAGCTACAACCAATCACCACAACACAAGCCTAGCTGGGCACAGTCACCATAGCACAAGTCAAGCAACATCTAGTCACCATAGCACGAGCCTAGTTAGGTCCAGTCACCATATCACAAGCCTAAGGTATCACAGCCGCAGTGCAACATCAAAGACTTACCGGGCGCGGGACGCATGCGCGGCACGCGGACGTTAGATGGCTTCCAAGCCCCGAACGCGGGGTGTGCTTCCAAGCTCTGGACGCATGCGCGGAACACGGACGCTGGACGCGGGACGCATGCGCGGTACGCGGACGGCTTTCGAGCTCCGGACGCGGGGTGTGCTTCCGAGCTCTGGGCGCATGCGCGGAACACGGACGCTGGACGCGGGGCGCATGCGCGATACGCGGGTGGCTTCCGAGCTCCGGACGCGGGGTGTGCTTCCGAGCTCTGGACGCATGCGCGGAACACGGATGCCGGAAGCGGGACGCATGCGCGGTACGCGGACGGCCTTCGAGCTCCGGACGCGGGGTGTGCTTCCGAGCTCCGGACGCATGCGCGGAACACGGATGCTGGAAGCGAGGCGCGATCCGGATGTTGGAAGCGAGACGCCTCCCGACACCCACTTGGCAACTATATTGTGGACTTGTAAAATTTTGTGATCATACCTCATCGACTTAGAAAAATTTTGTCGAATCTTGGACTTGTAAAATTTTTCGAATTATATTACATTGACTCAGAAAAATTTGGTCGTATGGAATTGTAAAATTTTTCAAATTATACAACATCGACTTAGAAAAATTTTCATGTAATACCGGACTATAAGTCTAAGATATAGCTGTTTTAAGTTTGACAGCTGTCAGTTGAAATGAACTCCTCGATGAGACCTGTCACTTCTGCAAAGAAACCGTGTGCCTAGGGTCAATAGTTTCCAAGATATAGCTGTTTAAAGTTTGACAGCTGTCACCCAAAATGTAGACCTTAATGGGACCTATCACTTCTGCAAAGAAACCATGTGCCTAGGATCAATAGTTTCCAAGATATAGCTGTTTAAAGTTTGACAGCTGTCATCCGAAATGTAGGTCTTGACAAGACCTATAACTTCTGCAAAGAAACCATGTGCCTAGGATCAATAGTTTCCAAGATATGGCTGTTTTAAGTTTGACAGCTGTCAGTTGAAATGAACTCCTCGATGAGACCTGTCACTTCTGTAAAGAAACCGTGTGCCTAGGATCAATAGTTTCCAAGATATAGCTATTTCAAGTTTGACAGCTGTCACCCAAAATGTAGGTCTTGACAAGACCTATAACTTCTGCAAAGAAACCATGTGCCCAGGATCAATAGTTTCCAAGATATGGCTGTTTTAGGTTTGACAGCTGTCAGTTGAAATGAACTCCTCGATGAGAAATATCACTTCTGCAAAGAAACCATGTGCCTAGGATCAATAGTTTCCAAGATATGGCTGTTTTAAGTTTGACAGCTGTCAGTTGAAGTGAGCTGCTCGATGAGACCTATCACTTCTGCAAAGAAACCATGTGCCTGGGATCAATAGTTTCCAAGATATGGCTGTTTTAAGTTTGACAGCTGTCAGTTGAAATGAGCTCCTCAATGAGACCTATCACTTCTGCAAAGAGACCATGTGCCTAGGATCAATAGTTTCCAAGATATAGCTGTTTCAAGTTTGACAGCTGTCACCCAAAATGTAGACCTTGATGAGACCTATCACTTCTGCAAAGAAACCATGTGCCTAGGATCAATAGTTTCCAAGATATGGCTGTTTTAAGTTTGACAGCTGTCAGTTGAAGTGAACTCCTCGATGAGACCTATCACTTCTGCAAAGAAACCATGTGCCTAGGATCAATAGTTTCCAAGATATGGCTGTTTTAAGTTTGACAGCTGTCAGTTGAAGTGAACTCCTCGATGAGACCTATCACTTCTGCAAAGAAACCATGTGCCTAGGATCAATAGTTTCCAAGATATGGCTGTTTTAAGTTTGACAGCTGTCACCCAAAATGTAGACCTTAATGAGACCTATCACTTCTGCAAAGAAACCATGTGTCCAGGATCGATAGCTTCCAAGATATAGCTGTTTTAAAGTTTGACAGCTGACATCCGAAATGTAGATCTTGACAAGACCTATCACTTCTGCAAAGAAACCATGTGCCTAGGATCAATAGTTTCCAAGATAAAGCTGTTTTAAGTTTGACAGCTGTCACCCAAAATGTAGACCTTAATGAGACCTATCACTTCTGCAAAGAAACCATGTGTCCAGGATCGATAGCTTCCAAGATATAGCTGTTTTAAAGTTTGACAGCTGACATCCGAAATGTAGATCTTGACAAGACCTATAACTTCTGCAAAGAAACCATGTGCCTAGGATCAATAGTTTCCAAGATAAAGCTGTTTTAAGTTTGACAGCTGTCACCCAAAATGTAGACCTTAATGAGACCTATCACTTCTGCAAAGAAACCATGTGTCCAGGATCGATAGCTTCCAAGATATAGCTGTTTTATACAAGCCTAGTTACATCGAGTCACCATAAAACAAGCCTAGCTGGGTTGAGTCACCACAGTGCTAGCCCAACTGGGCACATAACACAAGCTTAGCTGCGTCCAGTCACCATAGCACGAGTCTAGCTACATCCAGTCACCACAAAACAAGCCCGGCTGGGTCCAGTCACCATTACACAAGCCTAGTCGGGTCCAGCCACCATAACACGAGCCTAGCTACATCCAATCACCACAACATAAGCCCAGCAGGGTGTGGTCACCGTAGCACAAGCCCAGCTGCCTCCAGTCACCATAGCACGAGCCCAGCCAGATTCAGCCACCATAGTGCAAGCCTAGCTGGGTCCATATCACAAGCCCAGTTGTGTGCAGTCACCATAACGCAAGCCCAGTCGGATCTAGCAACCACAACACAAGCCTAGCTACATCCAGTCGCCACAAAACAAGCCTGGCCGGGTCCAGTCACCATTACACAAGCCTAGTCGGGTCCAGCCACCATAACACAAGCCTGGCCGGGTCCAGAGACCACAACACGAGCCTAGCTACATCCAGTCACCATAACGCAAGCCCAGTCGGATCCAGCAACCACAACACAAGCCTAGCTACATCCAGTCGCCACAAAACAAGCCTGGCCGGGTCCAGTCACCATTACACAAGCCTAGTCGGGTCCAGCCACCATAACACAAGCCTGGCCGGGTCCAGAGACCACAACACGAGCCTAGCTACATCCAGTCACCATAATACAAGCCCAGTTGTGTGCAGTCACCATAACGCAAGCCCAGTCGGATCCAGCAACCACAACACAAGCCCAGCTACATCCAGTCACCATTACACAAGCCTAGTCGGGTCCAGCCACCATAACACAAGCCTGGCTGGGTCCAGAGACCACAATACGAGCCTAGCTACATCCAATCACCACAACATAAGCCCAGCAGGGTGTGGTCACCGTAGCACAAGCCCAGCTGCCTCCAGTCACCATAACACGAGCCCAGCCAGGTTCAGCCACCATAGCGCAAGCCTAGCTGGGTCCATAACACAAGCCCAGTTGCGTGCAGTCACCATAACACAAGCCTAGCTGGGTCCAGAGACCACAACACAAGCCTAGCTACATCCAATCACCACAACACAAGCCCAGCCGGGCGCAGTCACCATAGCACAAGCCAAGCCGCATCCAGTCACCATAGCACGAGCCCAGCCAGGTTCAGTCACCATATCACAAGCCTAAGGCATCACAGCCGCAGTACAACATCAAAGACCCACCGGACGCAGGACGCATGCGCAGTACGCGGATGTCGAACAGCTGTCATCCGAAAAATAGTCCGACAAAAAGTCGTCCGAGAAAAAGTCGTCCGACAAAAAGTCGTCCGACAAAAATTCGTCCGACAAAAAGTCGTCCGACAAAGTAGTACTTACCCAAGGCTTCGGGCGCATGCGCGGCACGCGAGGCTCCGGGCGCATGCGCGGCACGCGAGGCTCCGGGCGCATGCGCGGCACGCGAGGCTCCGGGCGCATGCGCGGCACGCGAGGCTCCGGGCGCATGCGCGGCACGCGAGGCTCCGGGCGCATGCGCGGGCACGCGAGGCTCCGGGCGCATGCGCGGCACGCGAGGCTCCGGGGCGCATGCGCGGCCTAGGGCTCCGCCCCAGCATAGCTCACTATGCCAGGGCCGCCCTACCATAACTCACTATGGCAGGGCCGCCCTAGCATAGCTCACTATGCCAGGGCCCGCCCTAGCAGTAACTCACTATGCCAG